>PVNU02000362.1:0-4800000 GCA_003013855.2 Liriodendron chinense
GGTAAAAAAAAAAGTATCACTTTTCCTCCATTCATCCGACATTTCCTTTGATCTTACAATGTTACTAAACAACTTTTTTTTTTTTTTTTTTGAAGGGTAAGATTGTTAAAAAAATTTATCAACCAGAATAACCCAGCATCTTCCATACACCTCAGAACCTCTATTGGTACACCATCTGGTCCGAGGGCTTTCCCATTTTCATCTTTCTCAAAGCCTCTTTCACTTCAAATATCATAATCATAAAAAGTATCGTACAGTCTCCAACATCACTTGAGTCCACGGATCCTTCTATCCCTATGCTCTTAGAGTCGTTGTCATTTAACAAGTTTCAAAAATAGCTTCTCCACCTTTCATTGATCTCATTGTACTTAGGTAGTACTCTCAAGTTATCACTCTTAATGTATTTAACAGTATGATAGTATCTAAATCCTTACCCATGTTCTCTCTCATTTTTGCAAGTTCGAATACATCTTTTTCACCTTTTCTTGTCCTCAATCTATTATAAAGATCACCATAAGCCTTAAGTTCAGCCTCATTATTTTCTTAGGAATCTTTTTGGCATTTTTATATTATTCAAAATTTTCATCGTTTCTAGTCCCTTCCCAGGCTTTGAAACATGAAAGTTTCTCATGACTGGCTTTTTGTACACCATGATTACCCTGCTAAGTTTCATTATATGACTAGCTTTTCTCTCTAGATACTCCTAAAACATCTTTTGCCAACTTCCTAATACACTCGGCCATCTCATTCCTAACATTCATTGCTACTTTGCAAATCATGGAGAATCGAGGAGACGTCTGTTTCAAAATGTTAGCAAGTATAAACAGTCAGGAATTTGGAGTGTGATTGAAAGCGGGAGTAGCACCCGATTAGAAGGATGGCGCGCTAAGGACTTTGGACAAAGAGGAAGAGGGCTTTGTGGCACCTATTTCTTCCAGCCCTTTGATCAATTTGGAAGGCAATGATAGGATCTTCTGAAACAGATTCAAGCTGCCAGAGATTGACTTCCAAAGGGCCAGAGGTATGGTTCTCAGCTGGGCATCAGGGCTAAATGTCACCACTGTTGTATGCATTCAGGAAGATGGTCCGCAACCATATGCAAGATGACCTCTCAGCATTTTTATTTTTTTAGCCTGTTGTTTTTGGTTCTTTCCATTTAGATATTGGCTCTTTAAGCGATATGGAGATTGCAAAATCACCATGCTCAATTATTAGATTGGATTTATAGCCTTGAAATATTTATTCAGATCCATAAATAAGCCGAACGAAAGTAGAAACAATTGCATCCCAATATGAAACTTCAGAAGAAAATGAAACATCCAGCAACAAGCTTGAATGGAAGTAGAAGCAACTGTAATACAACATGAAATTTCAGTCATGCCGGTGACCCAAACCAAAACATAACTGGTTGTATACACAGCAACTTGATCGGTTTTAAGTCGAACAAATGCGGAAGCGGGTCCTAAATTTTACAGTAGAAAATATAGGCGCAAAGAGCAGGCTAAAATTTATTTTCATGTGGACATTAACTAAGGGGTGGATGGTCAAGCTTGGCTTAAGAAGATAAACTGCTTCTGAAACTATACAAATCCATGAAGGTGGGGAGGCAGAGATTAATGCATCAGCATGACAGAGGTTCATATATCATTTTACATGAATTTATGTTCATTCCTTGACTCTTTTAAGTAGTCATAAAGAAAATATGTAATGAACATGTTCTCCAACCTCGAAAACAGGTTGCAGCTGCCCTTTTGGAGCTCTTTTAATAGCTTCACGTTGTTGTCTGGCTCCATGCGTGCGCATGACATAAGATGGTAAGTACAAGTAAGCTCCTTTGTCATACCTATTTTGAACGATCATAACAAGTTAGAAACAAAAATGCAGCTATTTCAAATATACATACACATATATATATATAGCTAATTTTGCAGGGGAACTTTACAATCTACACAATATTGGGAATCAATTAATGATCATCATCATAATCATCTAAGCCTTATCCCAACTAATTGGGGTCGGCTACATGAATCCCATTCTACCATTCCACTCGATCAAAGGCCATAACACCAGTTAGACCATAGGTTGTCAAGTCTTGTTTACAAATACCTTGTTTAAATAAATGAATAAAAACTTGAAAAGACAGAGGACTCTTGCAATCTAAGAATATAAGAAACTGCACTCCTGACACCATGCATGACATGGACAATGGTCAATACAAAAAATTTGACACAACCGAAACAAAACCGAAGAACATTCTGGAAAAGGATGGCACAACAGGCAGCCACACAATATTACTTATGTCATTACCCAAGTGGCTCCCTTTCTTCAAGTAGCCACATGAGTCGAGGTGCTTGCCCCGCAAGCCTACACAATAGCCTCATCGACCCAAAGGCCTAGGCGGCTGCCGGCGAAATTCAAACCTAGCTTTAGAATAAGTTATGATTTACAAAGTACAAAAAATAATTACTTGCATAAAGATATTTATGTGGATGATTGAAACACACGGAATATGTAGAGATGTGGGTAGCCCTTGTTCATGGACAAACACCAAGGAAACCATGAGAATAGTTCATCAAGGCAATTTTAGGAATTTCGTCTACCTTGGGAGTAGCCTAATTGATTGTAAGCAGAATCTGGCTCAAGAACTGAAAATGTTAAAGAACATAAAAAATTATAGTCAAAATAACATACCCTATCCAGTTCTTTGGGGGCACCAACATTGGCATGTAAGGGATCACCATGTGCCTTGCCTGCAGAACAAACAGCAATTGTCTATGGTCTACTCCAAAAAAAAAGAAATTTACTTTTATATATCTTAACACATCTCGAGAACTTCAAGAATCCATGTAATGTTTCCTGGTAATATCTCGTCTGGTATATACTCTATCAAATGAAGAACTTGTGTTGCTAATCAAACAACACCAATATTTCCTAGAATGATGAATCATACTTACAGTTCTATCTAGCCCTTTGCGAACTAGGGGGTCGCATTCGATAACTCCGTATCTTCTGCTCACTTTCCTGTTGGAAGGAAGGATTGTTTATAAAATCACAAGGGATCACATGGACATAACTATAAAGTCTAGACAGAACAGGGAGGGAAAAAAGTCTTACTGTTGTTCTTTTGTGACCGTTTTGAGGGAGTGTCTAAAGGCGGGCCGAATATCAGGAGGGCCATCTGCTGACTGATCAACTGGAGGTTGAATGTAGGCTGTGTTTATCAATAATTCAATGAGACGGCTCCCAACCTGAAATGAGGATGGTCAAGATATAGCCTTCAACATGCAACAATATTAAGATAATAACAAGAACTTCTATTTAGTAGTTCAACATCATTATCGTATTAGCCTTCCAGCCAGCAATTTGGGGTCAGCTTTTAATTTGTAAATGGCAAAAGTTCTATGATCAGCTGCCTCCTACAAAATCAACCTGCCTCTTGTACCAGGCTCTAAAACTGGCCATAGCAGAGGCTCACGACTTCTATTCAGTAGTTGCCAAAAAAAAAATACAAACCTTAGCTTGAGCCTCCTGACCCCAGCCCTTTGAATCATCCTGACCCTTGACTATCTTCCTCACTTGACGCAGCTTTTGCTTTTTTATCAAGTTAGTAACTCTTTTCGTCAGAATCTCTTGTTCTTTGGCAACAGGATCAGGTTCACCTCCATTACTCTTCTCCTTATTGTGCTTTTTCTTGTTCTTTTCCAAGAATCTGTGGATCCTAACCTGAAGCATTCCATAGACATAGTTATATATCAATAAACACAATTTACAAGGTGAACCCAAGATAGAAGCTTAAACAAAATTTCAGCAAGTTCATGGTTCAGAATTTTTCATTCAGAAAATTCACATTTCACATACACAAGTTCATGGTCCAGAATTTGAAGTCAGAAAATGCACAGATGCACACACAGAGAAAGGGTTTCAATTCCAACCGGTTAAGACCATAATTTATGGTCCACCCAACAAATAACTTCAAACCTATCATGTTCATGTGACATCCAAACCTTCCAATAGGTTTGTGCAAAAACTAACCCCATCCACTCATAAGGTGGGCCACACCACAGAAAACAATGTTTAGCCATTGATATTAACAAAGTATAAGTGTGGTCCACTAGGTGATTAGATGTGGCTCATATTTTCACAAGGTTTCCCAATGATTGCACCAACCTATTGGACGAATTGGATTTTGCACACATGAAAGTTTGGAAGTTATTTGCTGGTGGACCATAAATTATGGTCCAACTGGTTGGACTTGAGATCTTCTCATGTGTGTATGTGTGCGATACATAATAAATATATGATAGATGGATCAGGCAGGCCCCATCATGTCGCGCATTACGCAGGTAAGTTAACTCAAGGTGGGGTGGCCTATCGTTGCACGAAGCATAAAGCGAAACGGCAACAGATTTGCATGCAAGAAAGGAGATGTGTTTGTTTCAAAAAAAAATAAAAAGCTTTCCAAAAAAAATATGTGTTTGTTTCAAAATGTTAGCGAGTATAAGGGTTTGTTCAATTAAGAGTAAACTAGGGGAATGTAAGGGAAAGCAAAATTGTGACATAAATGGATGGTAAACCGACACCAACGCTAAGGAAAGCAAATCATTTACACTTTTTTTTTTTTGCAAACAAAAATATGGAAAATGCTTTGACTTTGCATTTGAAACAGTTTTGGGAGCAATTCTAAAAAGAGAAACATCTTTTCCTCCAATTTTTCCATTTAAAACATCACATCATCAGCAACCTTTTTTCCCACCATTTGAAAGAAGAAGAAAAAAGTTTTACTCCCTTGCCACGGCATCCTCTGTTTCCCAAGAGCCAACTTCTTGTCAATGTAAATTGAATGCTTCCCTAGTTTATCCTCAATCCAAACACTACACAACAAGGACACAAGAGCTGGAGCACATTTCAAAATGGGAGCGGCACCTGGTTAAAGGTTCATGCAAATAAATGGCGGCCACATATTTACAAGAACCATGGACATTTTAAAGAATTACCAACAGTCTACATTCAACAAACACATGTGGCCCGTCTAACAACAAGACCAGCCTAATTTCTTGGCCAGGATGCAACGCGTGGATGTCCCAAAATAGACTAGGTGGACACATGTGGGTTTAGCAAAACTTGCATAAGTCTGAGCAAAGTGGGTTTTCTCTGCCTACAAATAGCTACACCTTGCAAGTATTCCATCAGACTATGATGAGAATTTTTGCTAGTTTCTTTCATGTTTGGGCTTGTCTTTATACTAAATAATGCAATCCTAAATGTTCATAGGTTTCCTCCAATGCATGCTTGATTAAAAGATCAACAAATTAAGGTAGAATAGCCTGACTGCTAGCTAGGGCACCCTATAAGCCCAAACTTACCAACTAATATAAAATTTCAAACGTATTCAGCAACTATGACTTTGAGAACTACATATTCAGCAGGGACTTGTTGCAGGTGGTTGTGAAAAGTGACTCAAGAAAAATCTGAGCCTTGCGAGTTGTGTTTTGCATCAAGTGATATCTGGGATGTATCCTCTAGGCCGAGCATTTTGTTTACTGACATACATAGAAAAGCAAACTGTATCAGTGACTCTTTGGCTAAAGAGGATGTTAGCCATCCAGCTCTATATTTGGGAACTTGTTCTTTCTTAATGCCTTTGGACTAAGAGTTAGTCTGGTTTCTTTGTTCTCCCTTTGTTTTTTAGTTTCCTTGTTGTTGTTTCGCTTCTTGGCGCTATCTCGGCACCTTTTCAATGAAATTTTAAGGTCTTTTTTTTTTTGAAAGGTTCAATGAAATTTTCAGTTATCTTTCAAAAGGGAAAAATGGCTATGAGAATTGTACTGCACTGTTGTTTTATTGCAGTTGATGTTAATACTGTCTCTTCCAATGGTGAATAGATCTCTTCTGGGGTGAGAATGTGGACTCCCTTTTCTAATAGCTAAGTGGGGCTTGAATCCGAGAACTGAAGTTTGAAACATGCAACGTCTACCATTATATATAACATCCCTTTTATCACAAGAGTCTAGCTGTTTTAAGGTATGAAGCCAGCAAAAAGTGAGGTGTCCTAGATTCTTCAATAAGGTGGTATGGCAGTTCACAATAGATTCATGGCAGTATCTGGTCGATGCTAGTTTCAAACTGCCAGAATTAACAAGCTTCGAAATCACTGAAAAGGAAAAAAGGCTCCATGTTTTGTGAACCAGTAGCAAGAAAACTGCTTGCTTGAGGACGTAATGGATGTACATTTGACTTTTAGACTGCAGTAATGAAGTTGTGAAGAAGTAAAATGTCCAAATTTTGGTTAGCCCCACTTTAATTAGACGCAATAACCAGATCTTAATTGTGATTACATCCATTTACGTGGGTCAGAAAACATACTGCATTTGGATGTACTATTAAATTCAATTGAACCACAGTAACTAGTTCAACATTAAGTTGCAATTGCATTCCAAAGTATTCATGGAATGGACCAGGCATCAAATTGCAATTAGAGCTCAATTGGAGTGGCTGAATCCTCTTTTCTACCCTGGTAAAGAAATCGTTTTCCTCATATGTGAGGTTTTCCTCCGTTTGAAAAACAAAAGGGATTTCCATTTCCATGTTTTTCCACAAAAAATAGTGATTTGCATTTCGTCAAGAAATGGAGATATCCACATTTTCTAAGAAAGAGCTCTCGCTTTTTTACAATTGACCTATCCACATTTCCATGGAAATCATAAATGCTAAAATGAACAGGTTATTTAGAATTCTTTTCCACAGATTTTCTTTGATGTAACATTTCCTTTCCAAATCTACGTTTTGGATTCCACTAATCCAAACACGCCCTTACACAACTTTCAAATTGGACTAGAGATGAATGTGGCTGAAATTTTGGTTATTCCATCTATTGAACTCAATAACTGCAATTCAATTCAATGTTGCATCCAAATGCAGCCTCAAATGTTGGGTAAAATCAAGAACTAAGCATGGTGAATTCACTTCACTTCGCTGCATCTAAATTATTGGAACCCAACTCAATTGCACATCCAAACGAAGAAAAAATTGGAGGGAAAAAACCAAGAAAGAGAAAAAGCTAACAACCCACCTCATGCTCGATGGCTTCGCCAACCTGGCAAGCTGCCTGGACTACCCTGGCACTACCATGCTCACTCCCGGTCATCAGCAGTCCCATCAACTTATGCATCGTGATGACCGCCATCATGTCTGCTGGCAACTGATCAAAGTATATCGCATATGCCGCCTTGTTCTTCCCTTCCCTACACAACTCCTGCTCTTTGGCTATAGAATTACGCAACGGCTCAAACCAGCCCAGGAACAGGGATTTCATGTATGGCAGGTTTGGCGCCAGCTTCTGCTCACACATGTCCATGAGAAGTTCCTTGTATTCCTTCGCCGCCTGCTCCCATGCCTCCGCCTCCGTCTTCTCTTGCCTTCTGCGAAGCGCACACAGCTTCCCATGCCCAATTCCCCCTGGCAGTTTGTGCTGCTTCTGCCTGAATTCACGTACTTCCTCAACTACAGAGACCTCTTCGTCAGCATCCGTCGAAGAGACCGCCTCTGCAACACTCGCAAAACCCATCGCCGGATTCAAATGCTTACAAACACCAAATGGGTTTTCGAAATACCCACCAAATGACGACAATTCGCCATTTTGGCCGAAACCCGTTTCACGGACCCCAAAATTCGACCGGGCTTTGGGCCCAAAACACCTCCTCACAAAGAACGCGCCAGAAGATTTAATCCTCTCTTCATCCCAAGGTGATAATTCGCCGTTCCGGCAGAAACCCATCTCGGGAAATGCAGAACTTACACGGGGCTTGAGATCAAACGGCCGGATTTTATCAGGAAAGATTGGATTTTGGGAAGAACCCAGAAAGGCGGAAGTGGGGAGGGGAGATGGACCACTGAGGAACCGAAGCTTCTTCGATGAGGAGGCGTGTTTAGCGATGTTCCGCAGCATCTTTCGAGTGGATTTGGATGGATTTGAGTGGGATTTCTTGGGGTTTTGGATTGGGAGAAATGGATTGGATTGGTTGGAGTGATTTGTAGGGAAGATGATAAGAGTTATACAGCTGCCGCAGCTGCTACTGTACATCAAATTGGGAGATTTTTGAAGGAGAAAGGAGGAGATGAGAAGGTGGGAAAATGCATGAGACTAACAGATCGACGAGAAGGTTGGAAAGAAGGAGGTGGAAAGTGATTTGAAGTCATGAGAGCGAGGGAGAGGTCGCCGCCTTAAACCCTGCTAAAACCTTCTCTCTCTCTGAGTCTCAGATGCATTTTGGGTTTTGGAGGAAGAGATTTTTGCATTGGAGGTGCGTATTGCGCACCCTGCGGGTTTTAGGAGTGGGCCCCGCATTTGGAAGTTGTCGGGTGGACGTTTGCTAATTCCACACGCGGCCACACGTGCCAATCCGGAACGTGTGTTCCAGATGTTAGCTTTCCTTATGATTTTAAACGATTATTAGATCTTCTTCGTGATGAATCACGGCCATCCAACTCCTCAGATGGACCACAGCATACAAAGTAAACTGACGGTAATAACATTTTTTCCTGGCCGTTCATTTGTTTCTTATCATGTGGCCCACCTGAGAAGTGAAATGGGCTAATTTTTAGGCAGAAGATCTACAAGTGTTGTCCACATGACAGAAAGCTCAGATCTTTCACACGTGTTAATAATGGCACGTGTGCCTGAAGGTGGATGGGCATGAGAGGCACACGCGTGTTATATTACATAGGGCGATGACTGGGGTGAGCGTTTATTGGGTATTACCCCGCCTATACCAAGCTCGGTGAAGGATGGGGGCTCTGCGGGGCCCACCGTGATGTATAGTTTTTATCCACACCGTCCATTCATTTTTACATATCATTTTAGGGTAAAATCCCAAAAATGAGGGAGATCAAAATCTTAACTGAACCACACCACAGGAAGAAGAAGTTACAATGATGCCCACCGCTGAAAACTTCCAATCCTGTGTGCATATAATGGTGAGCATTCAATCCATCCTGTGTGGTCCACTTGAGCCTTGGATCTGCCTCATTTTAAGGCTTAACCACTAAAATGATATGAAAAGTAAATAAATGGGTGTGGATAAATCCATACATCATATGGTGGCCCCTCAGAGCCGCAGCCTCTGTTGGGGACATGTACCCAATCACCGACCCATTTGCTCGGCACAAGGAGGGTCTCTAAGGGCCCCCATGATCTATGAATTTTATTGGGCTGTCCATCCAATTTTCACAAATATGGCAGATCTAAGGCTCAAGTGGACCACACAGTACCGATTGAACGCTCACCGTTAAAAACTTTATTCGCTGTAAAAGTTTTAAAATCAATCATATATTCGTGTTTTTCCATCGCCCAGGTCCGTGTGACCTTGTAAAGAGGTTGGATAGCAAATAAACATCACGCTGGACCTTAGGAAGGTTTCAAAAGTGGATGACATTATCACTGCTACTTCCTGTGGTGTGGTCCACTTGATCCTTGGATGTGCCTCATTTTTTTTTTTGTAAGGGCCTCACAAAGCCCTTGTTCTTGCCTAATTTGGGACGGGCTGAGACAGCATCCAATCCGAGTCCTTGTTAAATTGTGGCAACTCCTTTCTAGCTGACGTGGCATGCATGTGCCATTTGCGATCGATTGTCCCATCAGCTATCAACAACTGTGATTCACACGTAAATAGTCATAACTCCCTCATTACAAGTTCGACTGGTATGATGTCATGCTCTTTGAAAAAATAATTTGATGAGCTTTCAAATGGCTTTGAAATCTCTCATTTGAACATCATTTGATAGTTCAAAAGTGGGCCCAAAGTCTATTATAACATGTCTCACACTTAGAAAATAGAGTGAAAGCTATCCACAAAAGGGGTATTCTTACATGAACCTACCTTTGGCCACCATAACTTGTACGTCAAAGAGTTAAAACGCACCTGAAAATCTTCAAAACACACTACTTTTCCACCCAAAGAGTGTGTTGAGTATGCTAGAATGTTAAAGCGTCATCGGAGAGTCGCCGGAGAGCATGGTGCCCCAGGAAAACCTTTTAATGCTCGCGTGGGCCCCTAAAAGTTTGGTGGTCCTATAACACCTTGTATATTTCATTGTACTCGATCCTAACATATATGCGGGTGTTACAATTAAAGAACCGTACAAATTCAATAAAAGACTATTAAGAAGCTTAAGAATGCCCCCGATCACATAAATCTTGAGCCTAACCTTGTGATTCATTAACCAAAGGACAAGATCTAGCGACCCACCGTTGATTAGTCAAAAACAACTATAACATAATGAAGATCCACCTAAAACAAATCTAACTGATGAATTAGATCTTAATTATTTCATATACATGAACTAAATTGACCAAATTACCCTTTTGATCCTTAAATCAATGGTGTAGAGTAATCTAGGCCAAATCCCACTTTTCTGCTAAAACTATGATGACCAAATGATGGTCATAGATCATCCAGACCATACTGACCTTACACGAGAAACTCCGCTTTCTAAATAATCCTAGAAATGATCAGATTAACTAAACTAACTCTAGACTGCCCGTTAGTGGGCAATTAGCATCAAAGCTAAGGAGAAACATGCGTGTCGTAAGCTTGACATCCAACACAGATCGGATTGTTGAGACCATGCACCAAACCGTTCAGCTTGAACTTGTAAGCAAGCATATGAGGTGTGTGAGAATGCATATTATAGAATGGAAGTTTCCTAGATATTTTCTAAAATAAAAGTTAATTATGATAATTTAGATTTATTCAATGTTGAGAAGTTCCCACCGTTGATTCGCGATCAAACTGGAAAGTTCGACCTTAACCACCATATTGTGAATATTCTCTTTGCCGCGACCCCGATCGATGACCAGTCACCGTTGAATCTATCTCTTAATCATATCTATCTATCAGTATGTCCAAATGCAGTGAGAGTGTCCCCTTGTATAGATCATTGCTAGATATAACCCTTTCATAGTTTAGATCCACCTAATTACCCAAAAATGAACCCTAAAAGCTAGGATTAACCTGAATGTATTATCAAGCCATTAGCTTCATTTCTAATACAATTAAAACTTTAAATAAGACTATAAGTAGCATTTTTAGGGCAACCTCCCCTTCTATTTGAATTTTGACCTAATCGACAGGTAGAGAGAAAGTAGAAATGGGGGGTTTTGCTAAAAAAACATGGGTTTTTGTGATGTGCCGAATTTTAGGAGTTGAGTACATGCTTGGCTCTAGATATTCTAGGTGTCAACTACATCTTGCAGAAGTGTGATTTCATCTCCAACATCAAATCAATCATAAATAACTCAACCAAACAGTGTATATAATTAAGGTCCAAAGTAAAGTAGTTCCACACAAACATCAAAATACTCAATAATGATCCAAAATAACATCAGAGTCCACTCAACTAGGGACTCAATATATGTAACCAAAATACTGAAAGTCAAATCCATCTAAGCAACTACTCTGATGAAGGAAACACAACGAAAGCAAAACTGGTCTAGGCCTAATCATCAACAAACTGAAAATACGACAATCCTTCCACTGGATCCACATAGGTCTCATCTAGGACCGCGGCCTTGACAGTACTTGCATCAATGACGTTTGGTTGGTGTTTTAAAACACTGTCCCAAGAAGGAGTGAATGTCCAACTTGGTGTTACCATTCTCTAAGTGCACGATAGTATCAACACAATCAAGAATAAGCAATGATTCTTCAATGTGGTTTTCATTGACCGACCATGTTTAAAGACACCCAGGAGTTTTGTAAAGCATGCGAGTGATGTCAAAATCTAGGCGGAATCTCTCATCGAAATATGATGCCTCTTAATCCCATATTAATCATCTGTGTTTTTTTATTGTTGGGGCATGAATTTTATTGGACCATTCCCCTCATCTTTTGGACATCTCTATAACCTATTTGATATGGTCAATGTTTCCAAGTGGGTAGAGGCAATTACGTGTAGAACAAAAGATTAACAAACAGTTATATGCCTTCTTAAAGAAAATATCTCATCTAAATTCGGAACACCTTGAGCCATAATAAGTGGCGAAGGCTCTCACTTTTATAATAAGCCTTTTGAAGTTTTGATGAAGAAATACGCCATTACACACAAAGTGAGCACCCCCCATCACCCACAAACAAGTGGCCAAGTTGAAATTTTTAATAAGGAAATCAAACATATCTCGGAAAAAGACAGTAAGCCCTTACTACAAAGATTGGTCTCTTAAACCGACTGATGCGTTATGGGCATGCCATACTGCTTACAAAGCTCCTATCAGAATGTCTCCCTATAAACTAATTTGCGGGAAAACTGACCAATTGCCCATGGAATTGGAACATAAAACATATTGGGGGTATTGAAACTCTGTTGGTTTATAAGTTGATTGATACTGATAAAGAACACAATTTATCCTTCTCAAGTAGGCATAATGCTTCTGTCCAGACCTAATTTTTTTCTTAGTTATGGCAATGGAGGAGAGGGTAGTGTTCTTTCTTCTCTCTAAGGGCGTGTTTGGTAAAACGTATTTTCTACCCTTATCACTAAAAATGACTATTTTCAATGATTTTTAATTTATAGTTCAAAATGTTTGGTAAATCTAAAATATTAAACACTTAATTTAAAATTTCACTAAAAAAATCAATTTTTTCCAGCTATCTTCTTTTGAATATCTTACTTCGGCTTAATGCTTGAACAAAAGCAGTAAGTGATCTCAAAGTTAATTTTTTTTTAAATGATAATTTTACCCTCCTGCTAACATGCAATGAGAGCATTGACGGTGGAGGGTTGAAGCCTAAATGATGTGGAGTGAGAGCATTGACGAAGGAGGGCTGAAGCTTAAATGATGTGGAGTGAGAGCATTGATGGAGGAGGGTCGAAGCCTAAATGACGTGGCAAGGTTCTTTGCCTATCATGATGTATGTGTTATATCCACACCGCTCTTCCATTTTTCTAGATCATTTCAGGTTATGAGCCAAAAATGAGGTGGACCCAAGACCCAAGGCTCAAGTAGACCACACCATAAAAAACTGGTGAGGATAATGACACTGGAAACCTTCCTAAGGCTCACCATGCTATTTATTTTCCATCAAATTTGTTCATAAGGTCATATTGACATGGGTGAAGGGAAAACACAAATACCAGCTTGATCCAAAAGTTCTATGCACCCAAGAAGTTTTCATTGGTAGATATTCATGCCTTAATGTTTTCTATGGTGTGGTCCACTTAAGCTTTGGATCGTCCTCATTTTTTGGATCACGACAAAAAATCATTTAGAAAAATGATTAGACAGTGGTGGGGCTCACAGAACTCTCTTTTTTCTTTTTTTCTTTTTGGAAAGCAACTGAACAACTCTCTTATTACTTACCCATGGCAAAGCCTGAAAAGAAACAACAAATGGAGCGAACCCCAACAAAAAATAAAGAAAGGAAAAAGACAAGGAAAACCTACATACACATCTGAGTGCAAGGGAGAGAAGGAAAACTAAAAAAGAAGAGAAAAGATGAGGAAAAGAAAGAAGACCACTAAAAGAGGGAAGGCCCACAGCCCAGGTAAGGCAAAACTTTGTCATGTCAAGAGGATAGGAAGCAATTCAATTTTGGATTGCCTACTGACGCTGTGACTAGCCTGTAGCTTATGGACAATGCTATATGGTCCCACCATAATGCATGCATTTTATTCATGCTATCCATCTATTTTTGCAGATCATTTTAGGGCATGAGCTAAAAAATGATACAGATCCAAATCTCAAGTGGACCACACCATAACAAAACATTGATGATTGAACGGCCACCATTAAAAACATCCTAGGGTCCAATATAATGTTTATTTTCCATCCAACCTATCGACTAGGTCACACACAGCTGGTTGATGGAAAAACACAAATATCAGCTTTATCCAAAAGTTCTATACCCCGAAGAAGTTATTAATGATGAGCGCTCAATCACCACTTTTTCCTGTAGTGTGGTCCAAATAAAACTTAGATCTAGCTCATTTTTGAGCTCATGCTCTAAAATGATCTAGAGAAATGGACGAATGGCATGGATAAAACACATGCATCATAATGGGGCTTATAGATCACTGTCTAGGAGCCTCTTGCTCCTGGCGTTAGTGGACAATCCGAGTCGCGGATGGGAGCGAATTTGGTGAAACCTGACCTCACCTAAGATGGTGCGGCCCTTACTGTGAGGCCCACCTTGGTGTATCTATTCTATATCTATGATGTCCATCCGTTTTTCCAGATCAATTTAGGGTATGATACCAAAAAGGAACAAGATCCAAATCTCTGGTGGACCATATTTTCTAGGGAGAGATACTGTCATAAAATGGTATGGAAAAACAATGGATGGCATGCATACAGAATACACACATCAAGGTGAGCCCCATAGTAAGGGCCGCACAGTCTTGGGTGAGTCCACGGTCTCAACTAATTTGCTCCCTGTACGGGGAATAGATACATCAAGGTGGGCCCAACAATAAGGGCCGCACAATCATAGGTGAGGCTGGGGTTTAACCTAATTTGCTCACATTGCGGATAGACATGAATTTCATATGGACATCAAGGTGGGCCATCTCATTTTCTTGGAATGACCAGGGATGGCATACACACATGTAAGTTGCATGGATTGTACTTAACAATGTTATGTGGGGCCTACCACAATGTATGTGTGTTTATTGACGATGTCCATATATTTTTTTAACTTATTTTAGAGCACGAGACCAAAAAATCGACCTTGATAAATTAAATATGAGACGTCGTTTAGCTTCGCTTATTAGTTGACCTATTCATGACACCAAATTAAGGGTTATAATTATTTTATTCAGAGGAATAGAATACAAGTTCTATCAATCAAAAATTTGTCTGAGGGAATGTGTATGAAGTACGCACAAATGTATCAGATTGGTGGCATGATAATAATAAGTTTTGTCTCATACTCTATAATAGATATAAATTGAGATAACAGGGGTAAATATACAAATTGGCAATTTTCAAACATTTATGATTTGTGTTTATCAAACCTCTTTTTTTATTTTTGTGTGAAAAATTGCTTAATTTCAAATATCAGGACTTCTTTTAGACAAATTATCTAACAGATTTTTCAGTAGTACTAAAATTCAGCACTTTTAAGTTTTCAACACTTACATTAATTTCAGACTTTATTTTTCAGTTTACCAAACGCCACCTAAGACGCATGAGGAGAGGCGTGTGATGGCATAAGTTTCTATACCTTTCTTGCTTCACAGATCTTTTACAGTATATTACTATCTATTTGCCTGAGTTTCTAGTCCCGCGCAATCTATTATCTTCTTTGTATTGTAATAACTCTTACATGGTTGTGGGTGGTTGAGCTTTATGCATGATTTTCTCCAATTCCGAAGCTCGTTTGGTGTTATATATAGAAATCTTTTATTTATTTTTTTCCTTTTTTATTTTTTTTTGGTTCCATTCCATTAAAGGTGCTACGTATAACTATGGATCATCATCATCATAACCTTGTTCCAGCTATTTGGGCTAGGCTAGTAAGCATTATCGTTGATCTACTGTTTATTTTTGTTTTCACCTCACATAGTAAAGTGATGTGTAGATTGTGCTAATATGTTACTCTTGTATTGATTCTGAAGATCATTTTGGCCTTTTAATTTTTATTTTTTGAGACGATATGAAACTAATAGGCAAGAGAAGGAATCCAAACATTATCAACATGACGGAAAATGCTATTGGATTCCTAGTTTTAAATTACAATTTTGAATTGCCCCAACTTGCTCTATTTTAGACACGTTTAGGTCTGGTGAGCGGTACTCGGTATTCAGTTTCGTTGCCCATAGAAACCGAGTCTACTTATCTAAGTTGAAGCGACTTTGGACAATTTGTAGAGCCATTAATGGATTCGGAGGGAGAAGGTACTCTACCACTCCCTTATGGGGGTCGTTTGGGGGAATTTGAATGCAAGAGTATTCTAATACCCACTACCCTTGCGATTCCAATGTTTGGAGGATGATGGGCATAGAAATTCCTAGCTATTTAAATGCCCACAAGGCATTGTAATACCAAAAAAAGGGCACTTCTGATTCCTAAAAGATTATAGAATTTCACTCCATCTGTTTGCTCTATGCAACAGTACAGCACGCACTCCCTTCAATCCTATTAGGCACCTCCAAAGGTTGCTACTTTGGCTTAGTTGGTGGGAACGTCCTTATGATTGATAATTTGTGGAAAAGGGAACTAAGAATTAATCGACCACTTATTCATTCATTGCCACTTTGCTTGCAAGTTCTGGGACAAGATGGTGGACTTCTTTGGCATCTCGTGGGTGATGCCATAGTCAATCAAAGGCCTTTTTCTCGCTTGACATGGGGGTGGGGTGCGGGGAAAGAGGGAGGAAAGTCTAGAGATGGGCATTATTGGTAGGTTTATGGATTTAATGGAGGGAAGGAATTGGCGCAGTCGGGAAGGATCCACTCAAAAATAGGCACTCAGAATACAAACAAATAGAAGAGAACAATTCAGAAACTTGATTCAATTCAAAGGTGGCTTTATATTTCTTATACTAGACTCTTATATAAGCTTGAGATGTACATATAAGGAAGATTCATAATGTCATTGACAACCAATGACTTAAAATAAACATGGAAAATAATAATAATAAAAAAGGAAAATGCATTTTGGAATATTTGATTAATGGATTATTGCATAACTAGCTCATTGATTTCGCTAGCTAGCTGCCTAAATAGCTAGCTACCTAATTATTTACATTTGTTCTGATATATTTACATCAACAGCATGGTGGGTCCAATGAGGTTGTAAGAGCGGAACTTGTTCGGCGGAACCCTCCTCCAGCTTTGCTGCACTAACAGATGAAAGAATACAATGCTGCCATCCCCGAAATCAGTGGCAGACATGGAATGGACTGCGGATTCAGAGCTACAGCACGGCAGTTGAATGTGACAAAGAAGTGTGGAAAGAGCTCTGCATATTAGTTGAAGAAATATGTGGCATCGAGTACGTCTTTCAGGTTGAAATCTCCCTGCTTTGGCAGTGGTGGAAAACTTGATGATGGGAATGATTACTGGAAGCTCTCCAACAGCTGCACAAATAGAGAACCAGAAACTTCAGATATAGCCGTTGTGATCAATAAATGGATTGTAAGACTGATGAAATTCGTGTGGCCCCCTTGATTGGACTGGCACATGTAGACACATTGGGATCACAGGCACACATGCCCAAGTGGCATGTGCATAAGATTCAGGCTGTTCATGAAGAGGGACCCACCATCAAGATGGGCTGCCCCAAAAATCAAGTGGTCCACTCATGGTGGATCTCACATATACCTTGAATGTGGGCTATGTATGGCCCACCAAAAGGTAGACCAGACTGGTGTTTGGACAAGCACCATGGTTGGGCACACCTGATGAGCTCTGGACAAGTGCCTTGTGGGCATGACTGTCTGTGAATCCTGATGTGCAAGACAGGTTCACGTTCCTCTTTTGTGAGGATGGCTTTGAATTTTTTTTTGAAGATGAAAAACCACTCGGTTTTAGAAGAAAAATGTAGGTATGAAATTTCTCTCAAAGAATAAGACTTTTGCAGCAACAGAAAAAATGGGCTGCCCTCACACACCCATGACTTTCTGCAATAGGATACTTTGTGCAGTTTAAGAAACGGTGGGCACCTGTAGTGCCGGGAAGATGTGAGGCCCACATGATGTCTTCACAGAATCCAACTTGTCTATCAGATGTTTCACCTCAGAAAACCCATGGGACCCAAACCTTGACCCGATTCAAATCTAAGGTGAGCCACAGATAAGGGATTGAGGAAATGCCCACCCTCGAATTTCACAGAGGCCCACCTGAGTCAAAAACTTCCTGGATTTTTGCATTACCATTCCTGGATGGTGGGTCTGAACTGCCTTGATATACACAACATGGTGGGCCGCTGCCTAATCAATGGTGGACATTCTCCTCTTAATATGTTCCCTGTGCAGCCTGTACCCCATCTAGGTTTTGGATCGGGCTGCTTTCTGTGGTCTGGGGGTTTGCTGAGGTAACGCATCTTATGGACGGGGTGGATCCTGTGAATATATCAATGGGCCTCACATCTTCCCAATACCACTGGAGCATGCCCCTTAAAACAAAAGGATATAAAATTAGAAGCATTTCTGTGCTATAATGAAACAAATAAAAACCCACCCATGTAAAATGAAAATACTCTTTAGAAGTGAAAAAGCTTACTTCATGGCTAAAGTAGCTTTCAGAAGAGCTGGCTGATCCCTTAAAATGTTAGGAAATTTCTGGGACAACACACGGATTAAAAAAAAAAAAAAAAAAAAAAGAGGCAGCTTACGAGTGGTTTCCATCTTGGCATGGGTGATAGCTTTAGGGTGCGTTTGGATGTAATATTGAACTGCAATTATTAGTCTAATGAAGTGCAAATAACCAGATTGTGATTTCCTTCGCATCCATATTGAGAGTCTAGGCAACTTTCAAGACTTGAAAGAAGCAGATGCAGCACGAAGGGCTAGAGGGCCATTGTTACAATATGAATACTTGGGACTTTTTTCTCTTTTTTTATAATTTCTTAATTAAATTGATGTCATAATTCAATAGACTTGTGCATCCAGACGCAACATTACTCTCCAGCGTTGGCTGTCCTAATATCCTATTCTTAATGAAGCCTTTGAGGTATTCTGTAACAGTAACAGTGGCCATGCGACCCACCTTTACGATATGGTTCGTATGGCTGTTATGGCCCCCATAACATCTCTCTCTCTCTCTGTTTTTTTTTTTTTATTGAAAGAAAAAAACCTGTATCTGGCCCATAATGTAGCAAAAAAAAATAAAATAAAAATCCGAAAAATCTGTATTTGCCTCGTAACAGACCATTACATTACAGGGCTGTTACGGCCTTTAAGGGGCTTAACGGGCCGTCAACGGTGGTTATAGGTCATTTTTTCCATAACTGATGTTATGACTGTTACGACCCCGTAACATGTAATGGTTGCCACCGTTACCTTTACGTAACGGCCTTTACAGCCTCATAATGGCCTTTACGACACACCCGCCTTTCAGAGGTAAAGGTACTTTACATTCTCCAATATTGGTGTTTCATAGAGTTCGACGAACTTTTCTCTAAGTATCCTGTTCATTTCATCAACATCACATGCATGCGTCCAGTATGAATCATGAACTCCTGCAATCACCAATGATGGAAAAAAAAAAAAAAAAAGGTTTAACACAGTCAAGAATAACATCCAACAAGGACAAAAGGAAATCCAGTAACCTGCAAAACTTAAGCCGGCATCCTTGCAGGCAACTGCAGTCATCATCATGTGGGACCCATCTAGTGAGTGGACAAAATTTGGAGGGAAAGCTGTCCTCGCTTCTT
The DNA here is from genome assembly GCA_003013855.2 of Liriodendron chinense. Classification (NCBI taxonomy): domain Eukaryota; kingdom Viridiplantae; phylum Streptophyta; class Magnoliopsida; order Magnoliales; family Magnoliaceae; genus Liriodendron; species Liriodendron chinense. The sequence goes on from PVNU02000362.1 coordinate 19,370, forward strand.
GACCATGACCTGCAGCAGCCAAGTTTGTTGAGTTCTAGATTTAAAAAAAAAAAAAAAACCACAACAACCTGATGGCATCATAAATTGCTCATATCCAGATCGAGAACTACAGGATATTTTGAAAGTATGCAGACATGTCACAGAAACAACGAGCTGTAAAAATGAAAATAGCTTAAAGGAGTAATGAATAACCTTATCAGTGTCCTCTAGTAAAGTCAACACTTGAAGAGATGTTTTAACCTGCTGTACAAATTTGTCAAAAACAGGCCCACCTTTGGTGATCAAATCACGCATACGATGGGCTGCATGGTGGATGGGAGATGCCCCCCAAAATACCTCCCAATTGATGATTCTAACCGTTTGGTTGGGACCCTGCTAAGCGCAAATCATTGCTTGTAATAGTACATTTTCAACAGATGGCTAGGATCATCTGATAGGGAAGACATTAGGATGCTGCCTATCCCATTATGGCCCTATCAGATCAACATAGGTTACTGAGAGGTGATCCATCTATATATTGCTGGGTCAAAAACAGAAACACATTCTTTCGATTCAGTGGTCATTGAATGCCTCTAAAATAATAGTTTTTTGTTATATATATTTTCAGATGGCACTTACGAGTTGCCTTCCTTTTTTGCAGTATCGTCGTTGTATGACTGGAAGTCCAAGGGGGGTTGTCCACCTCACTGGTTGATTTTCCAAAGCAATCACCTATCCAAGGTTCAAGCTTTGCAAGTAAGCATCCATCCATATGATAGTTACAGGAATAGTTACAACTCGCACATAAAGCTATAAATGCTAAGGAATTAACTATAAAAGGTAGAAATTGGAATAACATGAAAAATTAGACAACGTTGCCACATTGATACACACAGGCAGTCAGACAAGGGGGGGGATAGCATGGTACATGTGGTGCACTAATACGATAAGAAGCTACAAATGGGACCCATGGATTTGTGGTCCAGACCATTTTTGCGAAATGCCCCAAAATTCTTTGGCCTCTATTGTTGTATTTTTCCCTAGTAACTAATCAAAAGGTTATGACTTCCCAATCTGGAATTCCGCACCCCACCCTCCGGTCGTGATCACCAAAACATGTGACCTACTTGTATGCGCCATGTGCAACACTAACATACATGCGATCATTGTTGGAATTATCTCCGATATTAATGTTATCTCCAGCTTGCCGATACCGATAACACTGGTAGCGATACCAATAATACCGGCAATGTTAGAAATTCCAGGTATTAGCAGTGCATTGCTAAGTATCGCAAACATATCGACATCGCCAATATTTTCAATTGTGTAAATTCCAGGTGTCGCTTGTATTGCTAATGTATTGATATCGCCAACGTATTGCCAATATTTTCAACTATGTAAATTCCAGGTGATGCTTGTATCACAAGTGTATCGGCGATATTTCAACAATATCGCCTACCTAGAGACATCACAAAAAAAATTATTTCTTAGTAAAACTTCTATTTCAAATTTTTTTTATGAGCACATGGTTGTATCATGTATGCAATGTTCATTTTGTCGTTGCTAATATTGATAATATCTTGATATTATCGTTATTGCAACATGTGCGATATCGAGACCACAATCTTTCGTTTCCTTTCCAGTTGTTGATGATTTCTTGGCAAAATATTGTGAGTTGTCGATATTCTGCCATATCGATGGACGTTTAGATGGATGGTTGGATGGATAGATGGGATGGTTAGAGTGTTTCTTATGACGACACATGCTTTAAAGCTCCCATTAAATGAAAACTTACTGTGTATACATTTTTTTTGCAAATTTTTTTATTCCTAAATATGCAAATATGTATTTTAGCATCTCCTAAAGTTTCACTGAAGATCCACCGCTTTTCCCATGTTTCCCAGCATTTCTGGTTATCAGCAATAATATTGACGATATCGATATTGTTTCTGTATTCCCGGCCAATGATGTAGCGATATTGGTACCTTAAACATTGCATGCGATGGCACTACGGCTGCCACTCCAGTGGGTTGGGTCAGGTTGAGGGGTCAACCCAAGCCCAACTGACCTCAAAGGACCCAACCCATAACCCTACCGATACTTTGAACATTGCATGCGATGGCGCTAAGGCTGCGACTCCTCACCCAACCCAGTCCAACTTCGTTCCATAGGGTTTTGCCAATGCATAGCCGGCATAGCCGGCTATGCATTGCCTTTGCCAGTACTGGCAATGCGCAATGCCCCAATTTTGCCGGCATTGCCGGCAATGTCTTTTTTGCCCGGCATTGCCGGGGCATTGCCGGGCATAGCCTGGCTATGCCGGGGCATAGCCTGGCATTGTCGGGGGCATTGCCAGGACTTTGTCTAAAAAATTTTTTTATTTTTTCCCGGCATAGCCGGCTATGCCCCAGGCATTGCCGGCAATGCCGGGCATAGCATTGCCATTGCCACCACCGGCAATGCCGGTGGCAATGGCAATACCCTGTGGAACCCAACTTCCCAGTTGTGTTCGGGTTGTCTGGAGTTTCCTGGGTTGGGGATTGGGCTGGGCTGGGCTAGGCTTAAAGTTGGAGTCCTCGGATTGGGTTTGGGTTAGGGTTATGGAAATATGACTTGGGAATGAATTGGATTGGGCTCGGTTATACATGCGACTATTCTCAACATCAACCCAACCCGATTTCAGATTGGGTTGGGAGTTTTCTAACCATAACCTGAATGAAGGACCCTGACAACCTGACCTGACCCGACCCAAACTTGGGTTGGGACAGTTGGGTTCAGGTTGATCTGAACCCAAGTTGCAGCCCTAACCAACGCATCAGTACCCCTATGATTGGTCTACACAAGGTTGCTTGCAAGCTCCCATTGTTCAGCTCAATGACCAAATGGATAAAAGCAAAGCACCAAATACACAGTGCAGTTATTTACTCCCTATATTGTAGGAATAACCACTTCCACTAGGAATTGGCGATCCAACTTGTCAATGCACATGATCATCAAGAGACGCTACATGAGCCAAATGTAGCAACCAACAAGCAAGATTGTACAATGACAGTTCATTGATTAAAGGTCAGATTGCGAATGATGAGTATTGCCAATCAAATATTACAGAAGGATGGAAAGCACTGTTTGAAGTGATTCTCTAACGTAACTTCTATGGTAGCTTGATACATGATTCTAACATCTATTTTTCATATAAACAAAATATATCACGCAACAAAAAGGACACGTACCTTTGCACAGTCTCCAAGCCAGCTCTTGATACTACGTGCACCTTGGAACATCTGATCAAGTAGTAGACATTGTAAGATGGTAGATATTGCTGCTGTCATCATAATTCTTCAAAGCTTGAGAAAATTTTGACATCATGGTGCATTTCCAATATAGATGCTAGATCAATCAGAGTAAAAACCCCGACAGGATCCAAAAAAAGAAAGGAAGAAGAAGTTTGCAAAAACTGCCAATTACGCCCTTACTTTAGCAGCATAACAAGATGCAGCAAATAGCTCTTGGTCATCTGCAATAGCAGCCCATTCCTTCAACCTTCTTTTGATCTGGTCACGGGCCCCAATATAAGTGACACCATAAACTGATGTCATGACAGTCTGCTTCACAAGCTTTTGGTCCACCTAGATGCCCGGTCGAAGTCAGTTGTTAGCCATAGTATTGTTAATAGACAGCTTCATATGCAGATCAAAGGTAAATCTCATGTGCTCAGTAGAACATTCTTATTGCACTCACATATCCAATGAATAGACCACGAATAAAAATGTTTCCTATAAGACAGGTTCTTATATCAAAGCAAGGATATGAACCTCAGCACCCAATAAAGAAAATTCAGTGCTCCTAAGAAGTTTGCCTTCACATATAGAAGCAGGTTCTTTGCAAGGAGGATCCATGTTCTTTACAAGTAGGACCCATGTTCTTTACAAGTAGGTTCTTTAAATAAGTCAAGATCACTTCAACGCATGGTGGAGGTCAGGGAAAAAATCTACATTCCGGTAGGTTCACATGGTGGCCAGGATTCTAAGACTGAGGTCAGTGAATCAAGCATAGGAATAGAAGAAGATATAAGACTCAACAAAGAGACCTCCAGAGCTGGTGGCATAGATAGCAGGCCTGCGGATGGGGGAGAGGAGGAACAGTGGACAGTGGTTGCACCCAGAAGCAGGAAAGGGGGCAAGGGTTTTCTGCGGTCAAATACCCTCCTAGAATATCCTACCCTTTTCGTAGCCCCGCTCCCACCGGAGTGGGATAACTATATTTTCACCAGGGTTTTTGGGAAAGCCGGAATAATTAAGGAGGTACCTCTCGTATTCAGAAATCTTCTACTCTGCGGGGTTTCGCTTTTGTTTGCATGGCCACCGATATTGAGGTAGACAGTGCCATTAACATGCTTAATGGGCAGACGACAGAGCTTCAGAGGCATTAAACTATCGGTGCAACGTGCTAAATATGGACCGGGCGAGTTCAACAGACGGCACTTTCATAACGAGAAAGAAAGGAACCCCAACTCGCCTCATAAGCTGGAGATCGAACCAATAGGGATCAATGATGCCACTGGCAAACCCTTGGGGACGAGTAAATCCCTTGGACATCGCTTCTTCCCAGATGTGGTGGCTGGGGTATCTAAGGAAGAGGGTCAACCAAAGGAGACAAGAACCCCTACCTAGATTAGTTGGGTCTGGCGGGAAGAGAGTCTGACAGGTCTGATTGTATGCGTTGATCCTCAGGTAGTTGATGACTAGCCAAATTGTTGCAATGATCAGTGGTGGTGTATACGAAGAGTGAGACATCCCTTTAGGAGATTTGAAGGTGGGTTAAAGGGATTTGCGGGATTTTCGATGGGGAGTTCTTGCTGGGACTGATCGGTGAATCGGAGGTGTGGGTGGTGGTCAGACCGAGAGTTGAAGTCGGTAAGTTGCTCAGTCACACAGGAGGACCGATCATCAGCTGCAAGAGGTGGGTCTATGTATCCCTCTTTGGTGTGAAGGAGGTTTCGATTTTGCTTTGGGGCCATCCCGTTAGAGCTATGGTTCTCGGAGGTCTTCAGAGCCCTGGGGTCTTGCCTGGGCGAGGTCCTCGTTATCAATCCAGTTACTGAATCAGGGGCCAAAGTCAGTGCCGCCAGCATTCTCATCCATTCCAAAAGGGAGACTGCTATCCCCAACTCCATTCTGTTGAAGATTGGTTTTGTTACAGTGCAGGTTAGGGTGGAGATTGAGGAGCCAAGGGTGTCAGATTGTAGGTGGGGTGAGGTAAGGAGGAAGGCAAGTGGGAGATGGAAGGCGCTCAGCGACAACAACAATGACGAAGGATCACCATTTCCGCTCCCTCGTGGAGCACTAGTTCTCAGGAAGAGTATGTGGGGCATCTCTACTGGTGCTTAGAGTCAAGCTGGTTCGGTGCTCCAGCACACTCGATTAGGGACCAATGATCTTCATTAGACGGCTGAGATGGAAGGGAACAGTCTCTTTGCCCTACATGTGTACCAGAAGCCACCCAAGTTCCACATACGAGAGCGACAGATAGGCGGCTCATGCATTTTGAATTTCGAAAATCAGGACAAGTGTCCTCCTTTGGAAAAGGGTGTCAATCGAGAGACTGGGGTCGTGGTTAATAAGACATTGTGCGACAACACGTGTCAAAGAGACCCCGTTCACACAACCGTAGTGTGCGATTCTAGCAATGGTACGACGACAGCTAGTGATGATGATGGGTCAAGAGGCGACTTTTCCAGGGTGGAGGAAGGCTTGGAGGACTCCGAAGCTGCAAGGCCCATTACACTGGGAAGATCAGACGACTCTGCTGGTTCGGAGGCAACAGGTGGAGGCTTGCAATGGGCAGGGGGAAGATTTCAGGTTCAGGTCTGGACCCGTAGCGATAGGAGTATTAGAGCCTGAGGACACTTTTTGAGGGGTAGACGTGATTTTCGATGCCCTACATGTCAGTTATCCATTGCTGGCACTTGTGTCCTAAGTCTCACGTGCTACAAGCTACTTGTACCTGAATCCCTCGAATCCTTCCTTATCTTTAGAGGAAAATCTCCCCCCTTCTCCTGTTTCAAGGAGTTCGCCCTTGATGGAGTGCGGTCCGAAGCTGCTCTCACTAAGGTCATCGTCGACGAAGGCTTAGAGAAACAACGTTTCCAATGCTCTTTCAATGCCATGTCCGGCTAGATTTGGGTCGGCTTCCAATGGCGGGAGCATCGTGCCCTCTGGCAGTAGAGATCAGGACTTCCTCCCACTGGCTTGGTGCTCTTCCAGAGATAACTCTTCCTTCAAGGACGTGTCAGCTGATGATGAGTTGCTAGTCATATCCCCCCTCTAGGTTGTGGATCAAGGAAACGACCTTCAGGCTACATATAATGATCTGCAAGCATTGTTGGACAACCTACAGTACCCAGGCATGCTGCTTCTACAGGAGAAGACTGCTGAAGTCTGCCAGCCTTTAGGCAGAGACAAAAGATGGATGACGGATGCCCTAGGTAGGGTAGGGAGAATGATTGGAGTCACTTGCGGAGATTCCGATGATGATGTGAAGGCATTCATGCAATTTGTTGCGGAAAGAGGCAAGCAGTGTATTCAGGTTCAACCGGCAATCAGAACCAGGAAATCCCTGAAGGGATGAAGGGAACTGTGACACCTGGACTCATCCTTCACATACGACTCGAATAGCAGAATCAATACGCTAAGCAAGGGCAAAGGGGGAAGGAAAAGTGCGCAATGAAGATCATTTCTTAGAACATTAGGGGCCTAGGTAGTAGGGAGAAGAAACGACACGTCCGAGAAATGTGTCACAAATCCAAGGCGCAAGTGATTGCTTTACAAGAAACAAAGATTCAAGATACAGTTGCGGATCTGATCGACTCGATCTGGGGTGTCACTAAAAAAGACTGGGTGGCATTCAACGTTGTTGATGCAACAAGTGTCATCCTCGTAGCTTGGAGCAAGTCTCGATGGGTTAAATAGGATTCATGGGTTGGATCCTTCTCAGTTTTTGTTTTGCTGAAGGGTAGGGCCTCGAGTTTTCGATGGGTCTTTACATCAGTTTATGGACCATGCCAACCCTCTCGCAGACCGTTGTAATGGGATGAGCTTGATCGAATTCCAGCGAGGTAGTCACATCCATGGTGTGTCGGCGGAGATTTCAATGTCACTAGATTCACTTATGATTTATGAAAGATCGGGAGGCAGGAGGATATCATTCGTCATGAAGGACTTTTCAGATTGGATGTAGCGCACCGATATGGTAGATCTCCCTATTAGTGCACTTTTCTGTGGCATACTAGTGCACCTTATTTATCAATTACGTAGGTCAGTGATTCTAGGTGTTAGTTGAGCTTAAAGAAGATGAAGACCGAAGACTCAAGTGGACCTGCTGCATCAAGGAAAAAGAAACAGGTACATGAGATGCCTTGGTGAGCCTTGAACCTTGAACCAACCAAAACCCAAACCTCTAGATGACCCTGACCCAATAGGCATACTTGTAGTCATCTTCGATTGGCCTTAGGTGTCCCAAAAGATCACCCGAAGAATAGCCATAAAGGTTGCATGAGCTGCTATAAAACAAGACAAACCAAATAGTACGACTCATGTGTCTACCGACCAATCGCAGCCCCTGGCCGACCGGTTGTCAAAGGCCCCAAATGGGACAGCAACAATCTGACCAAATCATCTTGTCCCTTGGGTAATTCGACTGGTCTCCCGACCAGTCGTTTGGACTGTCCGACCGATCGGCATGAGGCTAAATTGGGACAACAACCAAACTAATATATCAACTGATCCCTGGGCTAATTCGACTAGTCACCCGACCGGTCGTTGACCAGTCTGCATAGGCCAAAATTTGGATAGTAACAATTCTCTGTCCGGGCCTTAAATTCGACTAATCGGAGCCCAATATTCGAACGATCGAAGACCCCTTGCAACCGGTCAACAGTGAGCCGTTGGCAACCATTTATAGCAGTTGGAACTTTTCTTATATAAAGGTTGGGCTCGATTTTGGAGGCATGGAGAGAGATTTTAGTACATTAGAAGTCACCCTTACTGCCCATACCATTAGGCTCTAATTCTAAGCATTCCAAGTCATTTTCTTATGTTTGATCACAAGATGGAGCATTCAAAGCTCGTATGAAGATGGACTTGCTCTCTCTTAATCTTTAGATGTTTTAGGCACCTTGACCATAGGTAGATCATTTGTCTAAACCTCTAAAGATCTTATTAGGTGGAATTCTTCTAGGCAACCAACTCCTACTAATTGTAGAGAATTCATACCATCTCTTATCACCTTGGGCATCTTAACAGCATTACACGCGAGGTGATTGATCGGTGGAGCTGAGGCATTGACAACGCAGCAGCAACACGATCGAGGGAGCATTGGGGAGCTGATTGAAGCATGGAAGAGCGGAGATCAAGCAACCCAAGCGGTGTTATAAAAGGGGCTCAATCCGACAAGTAAGTTGCCATTGTAAGAGTCCAGTTGCACTCCTTCCTCGTGGAGGATTGAGTGTGAGAGTTTGGATTTACAAACTCGCTCAAGTCTCCAAGGGGAGCCTTCGGCAGGAGTGTACGCTAGGTTCTTGGATTGGAACTGAATGGTTGAGAGGAACTTTGTCAAACTCCTAGGTAGGATGGATCCCGCAAACATCTTGGTTGAGAGATGAACTAGTAAAATCTCCGTCTTAGGTTAGGAAGAACCTTGTCAAACTCCTCGGTAGGGTGGAACTGATTTAAAACACCTAGATTAGGAGGAGCCTACTTTAAATTCCCTAGTGAATGCCGGTGTGCTCAAGGGGTGAGTACTTGAATCGGGAGTGAAGTAGCCCACAGTCAAACCACTATACATGCTTGTGTTTGTGATTGTCAATTGAGCCATTTCCTTTCATGCATTGTCTTTATTTGTTAACTTTATGAATGCTTGAATGGAATGTATGCTATGTTCTTGTTAGGTGGATTCACACACACAAGATGTACGTTCACTTAGCTAGTAGACATATGCTTAGCATGATGATTTCCATATTGTCTACTTAACTCTCTAGACTAGTTGCTTGGTAGTTATATCCTTTGTAGTCTAGAGAATTGCACATTGATTAGGTGCTCATGATGTTGTATGTTTATAATCTTTGTGCTTAGGCTAGTTTACTTAATTGCATATCCTTTGCTAGCCTTTATGATTGGACCCACTTAAGCTTGGAAGTTAAGTGTTCTTGCTTTAATTAGTTTACGATTACTAAATAGTTTAATTAAGCAAGAGGTTTTTAAAAGGATTTTAAAATGGTCCTGATCAAACCCCCCCCCCCCCCCGCCCCGGGACTTAGCCAGCCATAATTCTACAAGCTCCGCAAAGCTTCCACAATTAGCGTAGCTTGTTGTGTTAGACTACCGACACAATTTCACTCCCATTGGAAGGTAAGCTTCACGTGGTCGAACGACCAAGCTAATCAGTTGATGTCTCGTATTGATAGATTTCTAGTTTCCGTGGAGTGGATCGAGTCCTTTCCAATATCTAGGCAGATCGGGCTGCCTAGAATAACATCTGACCACATGCTTATATTACTAGATGCTAATGAAGAAAATTGGTGCCCTAGACCTTTCCGTTTCGAGTTATGTTGGCTAGAGTTAGATGGCTTCCATAAGACTATTGCTGATTGGTGGGCCAGTTTCAAGGTCGAAGGATGCGAAGGGTTCATTTTATTCCAAAAACTAAGGATGCTTAAAGGCAAGCTAATCACGTGGAAGAAGGAGGTGCTTGCCAATAGGGAGTAGGAAAATGATCTCATCCTTGCTGAAATCCAAGACTTGGACCTAAAAGACCTGAGGGCTGATTTCGGAAGAGGAGAAGAGTAGAAGAACATAACTGACATTGACCTACGCCAAAAGGCTAAAAGAAGAGGAGAACAAATGGAGACAGAGATCCCATGCGTTGTGGCTCCGAGAAGGGGACAACAACACAAAATTCTTCCACAATATGGCTAGTGCAAGAGCAAGGAACAATAGCATCGGAAGCCCAATGGTTGATGGGAGCAGGGGTCAGGCAAAAGTTGGGTTTGCAACTCCATAGTGCAATTCTACAAGCAGACAATTACTATCTACCGAGGAGGGTAGTAGGCTGTCACTTGACAATCTGGATTTCCCTACTATCTCAGACTCGCAAGCTGCGGCCCTCGAAAGACCGGTTTCGGAGGAAGAGGTGAAGCTAGCCATCGACACCCTTGGTAGAGACAAAGCCCCAGGACCCGATGGCTTACGAATGGCTTTCTTTCAGTCTTTCTGAACAGAGGTTAGGGAAGATGTGATTTTATTAGAGAATTCTTTGACAAGGGCAAGTTGTCCAAGGAAATTGGAGCATCATTATCGCTATCATCCCCAAAAAGGAAGGAGTTGAAAGCCTGAAGGACTTTTGTCCTATTAGCCTAATTGGAAGCCCGTATAAGATTCTAGAGAAGATCCTTGCATCCAGATTTGAAGAAGTTATTGCAACAATCATAGCCGGCAACCAAAGCACTTTCGTGGAGGGGCACCAAATCTTGGATTGCACGCTCCTTGCACACGAATGTGTGGACTCTCGATTCAAGGAAGGCAAAGCAGGTCTAGTGTGCAATTTAGACATCAAGAAAGCATACGATCACATTGAGTGGAATTTCTTGGATTACATGCTGGGTATAATTGGATGCAGCAACAAATAGAGAATGTGGATTCAATAATGCGTAAAATCGGCCTCCTTCTCAATCCTTGTAAATGGATCGCCTAAAGGTTTCTTCAAGGCTACATGGGAGTTGCGTCAAGGTGACGCTCTATCTCCCTTTCTCTTTGCTGTGGTGGAGGCCCTTGGCAAGACGCTCAGAAAAGGCCAAGAAGTGGGCTTAATCCGCAGGTTCAAAGTTGCAGATTTGGGACCCACTATTACACATTCAGTTTGCAGACGACATGATCCTTTTATGTGAAGCAGAGATAAATATGGTGGACAACTTGCCCTGGATCTTGCAAGATTTTTTCCACTATTTTGCAAGGTCTGAAGAACTCAATTCTTAGTACTCGAATACACTTTTTTCAGTAATTATGAAATTTTATCTTGTGTGTGTCTGCAAGCTCTGAAGAGACTAATTCTCAGTACCAGAGCTTTTTTTTTTGTCAGCAATTATGAAACTTTACTAGAAAAGAGGTACCAGTATCATGAAATGACTTGATATGCATCACTATTCGACGAGAATCCCCAAGAAAGGACATAATAATCTAACCACTCAATACAAAAAAAAAAAAAGAAAAAAGGCCGCAACTAGTACCCTCCAAATTAGGCTGGCAAGAAAAGAACATCATAATCTAACCTGATCAATTAAAAGCCTGGCACGTGCTGCATCACGATCTATTGCAGGGTCTCTTTGTGCATCATTCCGCATCATATCAAGAACTCTGCAACACAAGCATCAAACTTATGATGAAATTAGCTTCAGAGCTAGGAAGTAATACTAAAACTATTAAATCAGACATGCAAGCAAGATTCCTTTGAGGACTATCTGTGGCAAAAAGAAATACTTCAACTTTCTACATTCCATCCACAAATGCATTGAAATCTTCCAACATAGTCAACAGTGTATTAACTGCATGCAAGGAAAACTGAAAACAATGCTTTGAGTTGTCTGTAACAGGAGGTATTATATGATGCTTGATTGAAAGACACAATGTTCTCTTGTTTGACCCAGATGGTACAGATGGGTTCCACCTTTCTGTAATATAAACCATCGATTGTGGGCCCACCATGGAAAGATCCAAAAAATGACATATAGCATATCAGATAAACCTAGCTATACAACAAAAATTGAACAATGACAACAATGTTCCATACCCAACGCGCCCCAATTGAACAATTAGAATCATCTGATGGTGGAAACTCTTGGCGTATCCTCCATCCACCAGGGGGCCCACCATAGGAAGAATTTGTCACCAAAAGCTAGGCCCTGAATATGCAGCTTAACCGCCAAGCAAATGCTAATTCAGGATTGTATGTTGAGAAATTTCAGGACTGCTCATCAGGAAACATACAGTTTGCTGACGTGTATGGTTCCATATGTTATAGGACAGTGGTTCAGTTATCCAAACCTCTGGTCTGATTAGATTAACGGACCACAAAAGAACCAGTAAGTAGACTGGCCCATATTCTGAGGAAAAAGTTCAATGATCACATGGTTGAAAATTCCCAATCTGGGAGATTTTTTTGTTTTGTCACCCAATCATGGGAGGCCCACAATATAAATGGTTTGGATTATTGGAAAATGTCTCCACGTGTACGGAATCAAGCCAGTACATCTGCTGATGAGCAGGTCCCTGTAAGTACTCCTTTCTACCTAAGAAAACCATTAAACTATAGCATTCTGCCAATACATATAACCTGAACTAAGGCCGGACAAAGCAAGCATTTGAATAATTAGAGATAACGGCATACCTAGCAGCTATTCCAGAGTAGACATCTGCAGGCTTCTCTCCAGCAACCAAGTTGACTGAAGTTGCCCCTATCTGCATGAAACAGTTTGACAGCACAATGCCAGAAATTAGACAGGCATTACAAAGAGGCAATTTATAAAGAAGAAAAGATATAAAATCATTTTTCCTATTAATCCATACAACAATTCTACTCGAGTATAAAGGTAAAGATAACAACACAATCATTATAACACAACTTCTGTGGTAATCTCACCTCTTCCAACACACCCATTGGAAGCTCAAAAACATCCCCCTCAAAATCCAATAGCTTACATCTAAAGGCTATGCTCCACAGCAATATTACTTACAACTCGAAACCCCACATGTTTTCCATTCCGGATTGAGCGATCTGGATTATGGTTCTATTGAGATCTAGATTGATATTTTTAGCAACCTGAAGTTATGGCTCTATATTCTTACTGTTGATTAAGTTAATAAAAAATTATATTTACGATATAGTCTATTATGATAACATTCATCATTTCAAATATAACTTGCAGTATGAGTCCATATATAAAACTATATTGTATACACAGTGCATGTATTGGAGTGTCGTACATGACCCTACCCCTTGCGTACCACGTATTGGAGGATGCAGCATACTGCATACCATTCCCGTGCTACCAAAGCGACCCACAATCCAGCTAACCTTGCTCCACACAAATCTCCCCACAAATTTCAAAACATCCATTAACCAAAATGCTCTTACGGAGGCTAAGGCAGTGAAGCTGGGGAAAAGTCAAGGTGATGAGGGACTTTCCCACCTAAACTTCTTTCCCAAGATCTCACCCTTTCTCCATTCCCTGCCTTAGAGTGGATCCCATCTTGGTGAAGAATTTTCCAACCCCCTTTGAATCATCTCTGAAAATGCTGATTGCTTTCCAAAGAAAGAATCAGATGAACATGTCAAAGAAGGTTCAACTCAATTTAACAGCTCAATCTCGATGGTCATGGCCACTAGCCAATTCTATGTAGAGATATATGGAGTCATGACTATACGATATGAATGGTAGATGTCATTAACAGTATATTATTCATAATAAGAAAAAGGAGTATGGTACTTGGCATGACTACACTATACAAGTTATATTACTCAATATATCTCTACATTCAAAACAGATTTGATCATTCGTTGCTTGCTTTTATTTTGCAATGTGGGAAATACCTTCATCAATTAGTCACTCCAGAGGACATTAAGAGAGCTGTGCAATGGTATCATTCTATTCCCGGTATGTCATGGAAGCCTTGGGTGGAAAGAAATAAGTCAATAACACAGTTGTCACTGCCTCATCTGGACTGTAATTACAGGGAAGCCATCTGAAGTGAGAGGGTGAGCTGTTGTGTTGTTCTGCTTCTCAAGGATTTCATTATCCAGGCATCATTTCTATCCATTTCACATTCGGCTGGAGTTCCAGTTGGTGGAACATCCTATCGTACTTAGGCAAACCATGCCTTCTGTCTTTACTGTACTGAAGTTCAACAGAAACAGTAAAGGACACCTAAGACCTGAAGGTTAGGTGGGGTTTGCAATGAAACAGATGGCCAAGCCATATACTGGACTAATTTATTGCGGTAATTCTTCAAGGGCAACAGTGGATGCTACAGTAACTTTGGGAAGAATGTCATTCACACCTTTTATCATGTTTTGTCCAAATTGAAGGGGGTTTTGCAAATTGTTATTTGGTGCTGCCGCAAGTGATTTGCGTATACAATTCATGATCTTTGATCCTATTCTGGACTCCAATATCAAATATAGAGGCTTATATGAATGATAATGGATTAGTTGACTGTAGCGTCTTGATGGAGTCCTTGGACTATTGTACCTTTAGTGTATCTTTAGTGCTTCTTGTATTCTGTATATGAAATATTGAGTTTTGTCAAGGGCACATGCAATAAAGCTCATGTACAAACCACAAATGTGCTCGCATGGCATATTGTGCAAGTTAAAATCCATCCATCGGGTTGGTATGACCTTGTACATGTTCTCCCAAAAAATAAAATCTAGTCTAATCAGCATGCGGGCCACAATATTGGAAACTGGTGGATTGTTTAGAAAACTTCAGCCAAAAATTTCAGAACCGTACAATGTTTTCCAAACTGTGCCCCACCTGACGAGTGGATCAACCTGATTCTTGGACTAAGGCATCAATATGGTGGTGCCATTCTGATGGATAGATTGGATCTCAGACCTATTGTCCATGAAAGCACATGCATGGCATGTGCCATGAGATTTATTGCATCCGGGCGTGGGCTTAGCAAAGCTCATAAAATATTTCGCGTCTTTTATTAAATATTTCATATGGTACAATTTCACCATTTATGCAATAATAAGCCCTGTAAGGTTATCAGATAACAACTACCAGTCTACCACACAAAAGCTACTTTATGACATGAAGTTACCCAAAAAAAAAAGCACCAATCAATAACAAAAAGAAAAAGAAAAAGATGAGTGTTACCTTGTCTCTTCCAAGCGCTGCATAATGCTGTAAACCATTACATGAACCATCCTGAATAATGAAAACAAAAATCCATAGAAAAATCTTCACAGATCACATTCCATGTTATGAGATGGTAAAACTCTGAAAGCTCATCAATGATAACTGACAGAAACAAAAGCTGGCTCATGGTGGTGGCCCATTTTCAACGGGAACCATGTTTATAAATAAGAAAGAAATTTCCAAAATCAATGCTGTTAGCCTTCATCTTAGAGATTGCTCTGGCTTTGGTTTGACCCCATACAAGTAAAAATTCGTAAATTTAAAGAAACCTTCCTTATCACATCTATATAGGCATTCATGAACACGCCATGTGCACCATACAAGAAAGATGAAAGTTCTTTAATGTTGCATGGTGCACATATCAGAGTAGAGCTTCACCAAGCGCACACACCTGTGCAATAAAGCTCATGTCCTCACCACACATGCACCAGCATGTCCCATAGGTGTGAAATCCAATCCATCCATGCACCAGCATGTCCCATAGGTTGGTCCGACCTTCTACATGCTTTCCCAAAAATAAATCTGGTCCACTCAGCATGCAGGCCTCAATATTGGAAACAGGAGGATCGATTAGAAAAATTCAGCCCAGTTTTTTAAAACCATACATTTGTTTTGTAAACTGTGCCCCACCTGACCAGTGGTGCCTTTCTGATGGATGGATTGGATGTCGGACCTATCATGCCATGCTGCTGGCACATGTATGGCATCTAGATGAGTTTTATTGCACACGCTGTGGGGTCAGCAAAGCTCAGAGCATACCCTTAGCAAATGTACCCCAATTAGCTGGCTAACTTTCAAGTGGTACAATAGATTGGAAATCAGATAGCAGTGACAAACCACACCTTGTTGATTCAGATGTCAAATGCTACAAAAATAGCGAAGGTCCAAAGGATGGGAACAATTTTGAAGACATTCAAGGTATAAATTGTTTTCCAGCATAACACATTATGCCATGAAAAACCAGATCGCACAACAAAATCCATACGCTGAACCTCTCAGAGAATACTGATTATGAAGTGCAGTTCATAAAGTTCTGTAAAGTCCTGACCCCACGATACACACAGAAAATGGGTATTGTGAATCATTGATCCATTGGGCAGCCATAAGAATGGGGCATCGGTTAAACATCATAGTGATTGGACAAATCTAACCATCAGATTTTGTGAGTGTTGCCTGTTTGAATATGGACCGTTGCCCATTTTTTCATTAACCATCATTTTAATTGATTACCTATCCAATGCATGCTACAATCTGATTGCTCGGCCTTCTGAGCCAAGGCCCATCCACATAGTGGCCCACCAAACCAATGTCACAATTGATAGTTATTTGAGGAAGTGTGGGCCTCCAGGATCCGACGGTCTACACGATGAGAACCTTCGCAAAGCCGAGGATGTGCAGTGCGATCCAGTCGTCCGCCTATTTGCTACAGGAACAAATAGGTCTGATCACCCCTCTGATCCTACAGTGAAGATGGTCCCCGGATCAGATCTATGGCTCAGATCCAAAGGATAGACCAGATGAACTCTCGAAGCCTCTTTCTCTCTTTTCTTTCCGTATCTCACAGCTTTTCTTTTTTCGTGTTTTGTATCGGAAGAGAGCTCTCCCTTTTATAGCACTCATACGAGGGATAAAAGGGATAAGAGGGTGAGATGAGATAAGGTTTATCCTTATCTCATCTAACCACCTCCGGAATTTGAAAATCAAATTCCCGGAAGGAAAAGGATGCGGTAACTTCCTATGGGTCCCAATCCACAAGTGGTTGCCCACAAGTAGGCCCCCAAAGGTCCACAACCAACAACAATTGTGTGTACACAAGTGCCACGTGGACAACAAAGATGCTCAGGTGTGCAATTCATGGAAGTAGGTGAATCATGCTCATCATGGGAGGCTACTAGGAGGTTTAAAGTATCATCCTGAAATCAGTATGTATTGCCTAACAAGTACTGTTATTGTCCATGAACAATACAGCTGTATTGACCCGTATCGGCTCGAAACAGACCGCACAGGGCAATATGGGGCGAGACGGCCCCCTATTGGTGGTGAACAATACAATATGCAAAAACCAATGTTTAATCTAGCATTCCTC
Source organism: Liriodendron chinense (assembly GCA_003013855.2). Taxonomy (NCBI): domain Eukaryota; kingdom Viridiplantae; phylum Streptophyta; class Magnoliopsida; order Magnoliales; family Magnoliaceae; genus Liriodendron; species Liriodendron chinense. The sequence goes on from PVNU02000362.1 coordinate 36,406, forward strand.
AACTTTCAATAAAAAAAAATACCTGATGCACAGGGATGTGCGAGATGGGAGTCTCCGGTGAGGTGCTCCTTAATGCTTCAGCAAGATTGATGCAGACAGCCAAGCACTGAAATGGATCCTCAGCACCCAACCACCACCGCCTACCTTCAAGTGGCCTGTCTGTAGAATCGAATATATCATCCAAGTGATTCTCTATAAATGCTATCTGGCCTTCGTAAGATAACTTGTCCACACCACCAGCTTATAAATTCACTAAATGTATCTTCAACCAACGTAAGCCCGACTTCCCCAATGGGCATCCCTCTGAGAACTCAAGGATACCACGACATAGATCTGACCCGAGATGGTTTAAATATGGATGCATTGGATATGCACGGCCTCGGAAATCCAGGTTGTGAGGGTAAAAGAAGCCCTCCTCAAAGCCCCGCTCCCTCCCAAATCGTCCACAGGAGCGAAAGATGTTACGTCTCTAGGCAGTTCTAAGAGTCAAAGGACACCTCAGTCGAAGTCTCTCCACATCATAGATGCTAAGGAGTTTGAGAGAGAGGCCAAAGCTAGGACTATGGTGTACGTTTTACTGGCTAGAGAGAGTACACCCGAGGTTACTATAGGGTTACCCCAGGAGGTTCGTTCAGTCCTAGAGGAGTTTCGGGATGTCTTCCCTGAGGACCTTCCAGACGAGCTCCCACCGATGCGGGACATTCAGCATGCGATAGATCTTGTCCCAAGGGCAACCCTACCAAACCTCCCTCACTACAGAATGAATCCCACCGAACATGACGAGTTGAAGAGGCAAGTGGATGAATTGCTTAAAAATGGATTTATTCGTGAGAGTATGAGCCCGTGCGCCGTGCCTGCGCTTCTTACGCCAAAGAAAGATGGCACGTGGCGCATGTGTGTCGATAGTAGAGCCATAAACAAGCTTACTGTCAAGTATCGGTTTCCCATCCCGAGGCTTGATGACATGATGGCCACCTCTACTATCTTTACGAAAATTGACCTCAAGAGTGGTTATCACCAAATTCGTGTTCGCCCAGGAGATGAGTAGAAGACTGCCTTCAAAACGAAGGACGGGCTGTATGAGTGGTTGGTTATGCCCTTCGGGTTAACCAATGCTCCAAGTACATTTATGAGGGTGATGACCCAGGTGCTACGACCTTTTATGGGTAAGTTCTCAGTTGTGTACTTCGATGATATCCTTATCTATATTACTTCTCCTACCCAGCACCTTGAACACTTGAGGCAGGTCTGCAACGCCCTGCGAGCAGAAAAGCTTTATGCGAACCTCAAGAAGTGTTCCTTCTTGACTTCCAGAGTTATCTTCCTGGGGTTCGTTGTTTCGTCAGAGTGTATGTCTGTAGACTCTGAGAAAGTCAAGGCCATAGTCAATTGGCCCGAGCCGCATAATATACACGACTTGCGAAGCTTTCACGGCCTAGCTACGTTCTATCGGAGGTTCATCCGTTGGATTTAGCTCTATTATGACTCCCATCACAGATTGCATAAGAAAAGGGGAGTTCCAATGGACTAAAGCCGCGACACAGGCTTTCTCTGAAATCAAGAAGAAGATGACGGAAGCGCCTGTCATGCGTCTACCTGACTTCTCTAAAGTCTTTGAGGTGGCGTGTGACGCGTCAGGACTTGCCATAGGGGGAGTGTTAAGCCAAGAGGGACATCCTGTGGCCTTTTTCAGTGAGAAATTGAATGAGGCTAAACAACGCTACTCCACCTACGACAAAGAGTTCTATGCGGTTGTGCAATCATTGCGCCATTGGCGGCATTATTTATTACAGCAAGAATTTATCATGTTCTCTGATCATGAGGCCTTGAAATATTTGAGCTCCCAAAAGAAGTTGAGCCCTAGGCATGCCAAGTGAGCTCAATTTCTTCAAGAGTATACATTTGTACTTAAGCACAAGGCCGGGAAAGAGAATAAGGTTGCTGACGCACTTAGTCGTCGTGCCATGACGCTGCGGTCCATGAGCGTTGAAGTTACAGGCTTTGAGCAACTCAAGGGTGAGTACTCAACTTGTCCTGACTTTGGGACCATTTATGCGTCGTTGTCTAGTGACCCGCCCTCGAGGAGTGCTAAGTTTGTCCTTACAGACGGATATCTTTTTAGAGAGGAGAAGCTCTGCATCCCACGCACATCCCTCCATGATTTTCTAGTATGGGAGCTTCATGCTGGAGGGATGGCAGGTCACCTTGGTAGAGATAAAACAGTTGCCCTGGTTTCTGATCATTTCCATTGGCCTAATCTCCAGCGAGATGTAGCCAAGATTGTAGGGCAGTATCGGACATGTCAACTGGCAAAGCAGAGGAAACAGAATACAGGTTTATACACTCCTTTGCCAGTTCCACATATCCCGTGGCAAGATGTCAGTATGGATTTCGTACTTGGGATTCTCAAGACTATTCGTAAGCACGATTCCATACTCGTGGTCGTTGATCGGTTTTCTAAGATGGCCCATTTCTTACCCTGTTATAAGACCTCAGATGCCTCCCACATTGCCAAGATATTCTTTCAGGAGGTTGTGCGACTTCATGGGGTACCTAGATCCATCGTGTCTGACAGAGATACTAGGTTCACTAGTTATTTTTGGAAGACTCTCTGGCATCTTTTGGGTACGAGGCTTCAATTTTCTTCAGCATATCATCCTCAGTCGGATGGTCAAATAGAGGTAGTGAACCGTAGCCTAGGGAATTTGTTGAGATGTCTAGTTGGAGACCATCACAGGACCTGGGACACTGTTATTCCCACAGCAGAGTTCGCTTATAACTCTTCAGTGAACAGGTCCACAGGAATGAGCCCATTTGAAATTGTTTCAGGTCTTAGACCCCGAGCTCCCATAGATTTGATCCCCATGGCTACCCCACAGCGTCCTTCAGAGTTAGGAGAGTCATTTGCCCATCATATACATGCATTGCATAGTGAGATCAGAAGGAAGATTAATTCAAGTAATGAATATTATAAACTTTCTGCTGACACTCACAGGAGATTTAGGGAATTTCAATCTGGGAATGACGGCATGGTTCGTATTAGGTCTGATCGGTTTCCACCTGGATCCGTGAAGAAGCTTCATGCCCGTAGCATAGGCCCACATAAAGTTGTGAAAAGGTTGGGGTCTAACGCTTATGTTGTCGATATCCCTCCTACCATGGGCATCAGTTCCACATTTAATGTGGACGATCTAGTTCCCTATCACAAGCCATTACCTCTATCCATTGATTCCCCTGTTTCTTCCCAGACCTCCCCTATATATGGACCTTGGCCACAGCCTGACCTCCCTATACCCATCTTACCTTCTCTTCCTTCTGCACCGAGAAGAGACGAGATAGAGGAAATTTTGGACTCCGAGTTGGTTTCTACTCACTCAGTGGGTTACCAAAAATTCCTAGTCAAGTGGAGGAACAGGCCTATTGCAGATAACTCCTGGATTACCGAGACAGAGCTACAGCGTATCGATCCAGATATGCTTGAGCGGTACAGGAGTTCACTTTCGCCAGTGGCGACTTCTTCCCACCCGGGGAGAATTGATGCGGACATCAGTGGCGCACCCTTTAGAGTGTACCAGAGGAGGCGACGTCGCAGATCGAGTGTTGGAGCAGACGAGTTGATGTGGATGGACGCCGGGCTCATTGGGCCCATTTTCTGACGCGTTACGAGTACGTGAGATGCAGGATAGCGCAGGAGCATCATGACCGCTGGACCATGGAGCGGATTTTACGTTTAAGCGCTTTTCTGTTTATTTCCTTGTTTCTATGCGCTTTAGTGTCGTTATTTACTTTAGGCGTTTTTATGTTATTTCTTTGCAGGCACTTTAGTGCATTTTTTTTTATTTTCGTAGCTTATATAGACTGTGAGAAACCCTATTTCGAATTATAGAATGAATAGAAAATTCGTGAGTTTCTTCCTCTTTGTTTGAGAGATTGGGGTTTCAGGATTGGCCCTCGCGTGTTGAGGATTCCACCCCGGAGTTTCCGTTTTCTCTTCTCTTTTTCTTCAAGGTGTGAGGAAAGGTAAGCTTCTTTAATTCCTAATTCGTACTTCATGAGAACCCATTGCTTTTCGACATCCCTCGTCCTTTTCTAACCCCCCCCCCCCCCCCTTTGGGTACGATCGAAAAGAGGGATGCCTAGCCACGATAACCGGATCCAAACTTGATTGTGGACTGGTCTATGCTAGATCTAGGATATCCTCATATCCCTAGATCCTCCCTGTTTTACGATTTTACATGGTTTTATGCAAAGGGGCAGGATCCGGACGGACGGATCTCATCTTCATGTTGAGATTTGTTAGTTTCCTCTGATTGAAAGTAGTTAGTTTCGTAATTTTATTATTTGAATATCTTCCAACTGAATATATATGCATCTAGGGTTAGGTCATCGCATGTCCCTGCATCACATTCTTATCAAAGAATGATCAAATACACCATTGAATACATGTAAAAATAAATAAGAAAAGAAAAAAGAAAAAAAGAAAGAAAGAAAAAGAAAGATTCTGATGTCTTCCATTTTTTTCCTATTTTCCCATTACTTTTTCAAGATTTTCTTTTGCTAAAATTTTTTGGCTATAGCCCTATATCGCATCATTTTTGGGCTCAACCAATACACCCACCATATTGTTATTCAAAATTTTGGGACTAATTGATCTAAAATATATAATTTTAAAGAGGAAATATCGGGTCTGATGGATAAGGATGTTCAGTGGCCTGATTGAAGGCAGCCGTCATCCACAGTGGGACCCATCAATAGATAAATGGTCTGGATCACCAAAACATGTGCCCGCTTATATGAAATGCTGCAATAGGACACTTCAAATTCTTTTATATGCAAACCAATACTTTCTCATATTTAATAAAAAGCAACAGGAAAGAATTTCCAAAGTGTAGTTGGAAAATCATCAAAGGCAATCATGTTATTTGAAAGCTGTTACTAGGAAAAGCTTGACTTACATCTTCGCGGTTGACCAAGCGAGCAAGACAGCCTCCACTAGCCCATATTCTGTCTACGACACTAAGTACTCTTTCATTAACCCTCCACTTTGTATTCCCAAGTGAATCCAGGGCCTGGACAGCATATTCACAAAACCACTTAAGAACCAGGCAAATATATTAAGAATATAAAACAGATATATTTCAGGAAAAAAAATACATCTGCTTCGTGGAGGCCAACAAAAGGTGCAGAAGCATGTGGCCTATGTTTCATCCAATTTCATTCAAAACTTTGTTCTAACCTCCCAAACTCATTAAGAAAATGCTACCATGAAGATTGGTAACTTTTTTTCCTGAACCAACAGACGGCAGTAATGAAGGATACAAAAGTCTCGGCTGAGAGGGAGGTCAGGGTAGCAGAGATTCCAAAGCTGAGACATCGGCGGAACAGAAAGACCTCAATGGCACAAGGAATGCAGCGGATCAAACTCGTAACATTAGATATTGCCCTTTTCAAATTTGTAGACGAAAGTGGTAGAGAGGTGATTCGAAATAAGAGCCAAACCACTATCAATCAGATAACATCTGGGGATGATAGTAGACAGGATGATGTTATTCAAGACATGAATGGGTCTGAAAGGGGTCAACAGGACTTAGTCAGTGGTCAATGAGGATAATGAGCTGGAACGTTAGGGGTCTGGGATGTCTGCAAAAACGTGGGCAGATAATGGATTTTTGTGAAAGATACAAAGTTCAGTTAGCGACATTTCAGGAGACTAAATTAATAGGCATCGATCGCGAGGTGATCAAATCGATATGGTGGGGACAGCAAAGTGAATGGGTAGCAGCAGATGCAGTAGGATCAGCTGGTGCTATTCTCCTAGTTTGAAATTTGGCAATATGGTCTAAAGAAGACAGTTGTATAGGTGATTTTTTGGTGTCAATATGTTTTAAGGACATATCATAAGGTTTCAGATGGGTTTCCTCGGCAGTGTATGGGCCATGTAAACTGAACCTTTGAGACAAGTTCTGGTTGGAATTGGACAGAAGTAGAAGTAGATGGGATCTACCGTGGTGTGTGGGTGGGGCTTTCAATGTCGTAAGATTTCTGCATGAAAAATCAAATGGGGGACAGATCACTAAAAGCATGAAAAATTTCTCAGATTGAATCTTTAGAAATGGGATGGTGGATCTTCTGATGGGAGAAGTTCACCTGGACAAATAGGCAAGTTAAGCCGATCAAATGCAAATTAGATAGGTTCTTAATCTCCTCGGAGTGGACTGAAAATTTTCCGTTGAACAATCAAAGAGGGCTTCCTAGGCCTATTTCAAATAATTGCCCGATGCTATTGGAATTGGACGAGGAAGATTGGGGCCCGCGTCCTTTCAGAATTGAGCTTGCATGGCTAGAGATTGAAGGTTTTGTGGAGAAGGTTTCGAACTGGTGGTCATCTTTTTCAGTTCAAGGGGGCACAGGATTCACCTTGTTTAAGAAGCTCAAGAATCTGAAAAAGACAATATGTTGGTGGAAAAAAGATTTCTTGTAGGCTAGGGAGGAGGAGACCTCTAATATCCTTTCAATAGATATAACATCTGGATTCCAAAGTGGACATGGTGGAATTATCAGAAGAGTAAAAAGCGTGGCGCGAGGTATATTGGGCTAGGTACAATGCTCAATTAAGAGAAGAAGAAATCAAACGGCGATAAAGATCGTGGAGCAGCGTAGACGGGGCGAGATCGATCATCGTCTCTCTCGTAGGATAACTGATCCAAATCCACAGATCTATCGGGACTCCTCAACTGATCTTCCTCGAATCCACAAGGGGATATCTCAAACCCACAAGACCTTGTCTTCGAATCCATGAAGAACAACTCGAATCCACGAGCAATAATGAGTAAAACTCGATAATTTTATTAATCAAAGATAGATTGAATTTAAAAACGAGTTTAAGCATGCTTTAAATAATAAAATTAAACCCTAAAAACGTAATAATAAAGAGTTAGAAGAAAATTTGAAAAGTATCTTAGAAAATTGGAAAGAAAATCTGAAAAATCGAAAATCCGCGCAAGCCTGCTGACATTGCCGAACGGTCGTCAGGGGGCTTCGACCGGTCGGAGTTGGGTGGCGACTGGTCGGCCAGAACTCCAAACAGTCCAGCGAGTTCAACCACTCTCTGGAGAATTTGAGACTGATCGGACAACCGGTCGTCAGATGGTCCGACCGGTCGTCGGAGGGCGTTTGTTGGAGATTCCTCTGAATCTTCTCCTCTTTCTTTTTGCTCTTCTGGGCCTACACTTGGGTCCTCCTCTTAGCTCTCTTCTATCCACAATCAGGGGGACGATCCGTTACATCAATCTCCCCCACTTGAAAGAAACTCGACCTTGAGTTTTGCTTCAGCCCTTTCTTGCATTCGCCAACGGAGGTTGGGTGGTGACCGTCCCTTGAGGTACATGGAGCGCACATTTGTCGTTACGCCACCTTGGATTCCTTGCCTTGCTGTGTAAGATAAGGAGAGATTGCCCTCCAATCGTGGACGCATTGCAATACGCCTTCGGTAGTGCGGGTGTGAGATTGATCTTCCGACTGTCATTGACGAATGTGATGGCATTGTCCCGTCCGCAATGTATTGCGTCTCGATCAAACTGCCATGGTCGCCCGAGTATTATGTGACAAGCGTCCATATCGACAACATCACACAACACTTGGTCCTTGTACACCCGACCAATTGACAGGGAGACAAGGCATTGCTCCTTCACCATTGTGTTACTGCTTTTCTGGATCCATCCAATCGTGGATGGAGATGGATGCCGGGACGTCTCCAGCTTCATCCTTTCAACCATCGTCTGGGCCACGATGTTTTCACAGCTTCCCCTGTCGATGATCACGTCACAAACTCTTCTTGCGACTGTGCAACTTGTGTGGAAAAGACTGTGCCGCTGGGGGTTAATTGGTACGCCTTGGATAGGCGATTGTCGTTGCACAACCAGGGATACACCTTGGTCCCCTGAAATCCAATCATTTCCTTCTTCCTCATTCTCAACTTCATCAGCACCATCATTCTCTGGTTCAGCTTGTACGTCTTCTGTGGTGATGGTTACGTTAGCCGCAGGCCATTGAGGATAGGTGTTTGATAAGTGGCCCGATTGTCCACATCTAAAACAATGATCGGGCCTCAGTCGACCATAAGGAGTTGGAATCTTACTCGGTCCTGGCACAACCGTTACACGTTGGACTCTTGTAGGACCATTTCCTGAAGTACATGTTGCCTGCACGTTGGGCTGAGGGTGATCATCAATGGGTTATTTTCCATTAGATGGATCTGAAGTGGAGCCCGTTGTAGCAGGGACTTGTCTGGTAAGCTGAGTCTCTGCCCTCGTGGCCAATTCGATAGCCTCATCCAAGGTCCACACCGGAACCATCTGAACTCGGTCCTGAATCGTAAGCCGCAACCCGCCGATGAATCGGGCAACTTGCTGAGACTCTGATTCGGCTAAATTGTTCCGGGTTCCCAGACATTGGAACTCTCCCAAATACTCGGTTACAGACCGATTCCCCTACCGACAATTCTGATACTGTTGGAATAGGATCTATTCGTAGTCGTTGGGGAGGAAGCGGGCCCGTAGTAGACACTTCATCCGAGTCCATGATTGAATGGGTGTCTTGTTTTGTCGAAAACGAGTCACCTAAAGTTGCTCCCACCATGCCGACGCACCGGATTTCAATTTATAGGCGACCAACTTCACTTGTCACTCTTCCATTACATTCATGTAATCAAAATACCATTCCCCTTCGGCTAACCAATCGAGGAACTCTTCGATGCATAACAGGCCATTAAAACTGAGGATTTCGGCCTTACCTCAGTAGTATCGGTCAGCATGATCTGCGGGTTCGCCCCCTTGGATAGGATTTCGGATCGCGATGCCGTCAACTTCCTCATCGCTGGAGCTCGAACCATCTAGAGTAGCCCTGCGATTTGCCATTGGGAGTACTCTACGAACAACCAGATTGTTTTGTACAATAGCTACAGGAGGCTGAACTTCGCACGGGGCTCGGGGCGAAGTAAGCACATTTGCGATCCAGTCAAGGGTGGCCTGCAGCCATTACATAGCCATCTGATTCTCCCAGTGGAGAGCTTACATCCTCTCCGCAAGATATTATATCCCCTGAGCATCGTCAGTGGGATTGTTGTTATGGCCGTCGCTAGAAGCCATCCTCTCGAGGTTGTTCCTAGCTCTAATACAAACTTGGCGCACCGTAGACGATGCAAGATCGGTCACCGTCTCTCTCGTAGGATAACTGATCCGAATCCATAAATCTATCGGGACTCCTCAACCGATCTTCCTCGAATCCACAAGGGGATATCTCGAACCCATGAGACCTTGTCTTCGAATCCACGAAGAACAATTCGAAGCCACGAGCAATAATGAGTAAAACTCAATAATTTTATTAATCAAAGATAGAATGAATCTAAAAACGAGTTTCAGTATGCTTTAAATAATAAAACTAAACCCTAAAAACGTAATAATAAAGAGTTAGAAGCAAACTAGGAAAGTATCTTAGAGAATTGGAAAGAAAATCTGAAAAATCGAAAATCTGCACAAGCCTACTAACGTCGCTGTTGAGCTCTTAAATGTGCATATTCTAACCCCATTTCATCACTAACTACGCATGATTCACATGTTTAAAGACCTACCTAATGCATGGTTTTGTGGTTGTAAGAATGAGAGAGAGACTTCGTCATTTGAATGCTTAGAGGCCCTTTGATGCAGGACAGCCCTAAATATGATGCATGCTCATGATCACAATTATCCAGCGGAAGTAAAAGCAATAATAATAATGAAATCTAGCATTAATCATCATAAACTAAGAAAATCAGAAAGGAAACATGCAATGGGACGGGCCATCATCACAACCATGGAGTATGGGATTCAATTAGTGCCTAGGTTGGATCCGACGAGGGATGGAACCTCCCGATCTTGTATGGCGTTACCCAATCGATCAATGATGATCACTAGTCCGAAGAACCAGGAGGTTTCTCGGATTAGGGATTTGAGAATTTGGGGGTTTAGGGTTTGGATCGATTCTCAAGGTTTAGATCGTGGGGAATAGCAAAACAGAAGTTTAGAAGGATAACAATAGGAGATAAAATACCTGGAAGAATTTGGAGGGGCACCAGAAGAAATCAGGAGAAGAAGATTAAGGAGAGAGAAGAAGCACCATGAGAGAGAGAGAAGAGAGAAGCCACCAAAGAGGTTTGTCTTTTAATTAATAATCAACTAATCACGTTATTAAGGCTTAGCCCACTTAAATAAGCAAGAAGAAAACATAAAAGTACCAAAATACCCCTAAAACATTGGTAAAAAACAACTAAAAAAAACAGTTCGTACGTTGGTGGGGCGCCCCGTGACCAATTTGGCAGGGCGCCCGGCTAAGACAGAAACTGTCCAGCAATGGAAACTGAAAATCTGTTGAATTTCGGACGCCCAGTGCCAAATTTGGCCGGGCGCCCGACCACTTTCAGAAAAGCATTTTTCTATTCTTTCAATCGGGTCTTCTTCCATCCTACATACGTGTCTTTCATGTGCCAAATCACGTGCATAGGGTCTTCAATGCTCCTCAATCATCGCCTAACCACAAGGATGGTACTTGTGGGTGGCGTTTTCTTCGTTGGTACACTTGAATGCTTTTGTTCCACATCATACTCCTCGTCTGAGAAGAACTCAACTCCGGCGAGTTAAAACTCTTGTGGCGCTCTAGTAAATCTGAATTAACGCTCTGTAACTCCACTTTTATCAACCATGTAGATTCTGACGGTGGCTTGTTCTTCCATTTGACCAAGTATATTTAGAAACCTCCGCCTCTCATAAAAATGCTCTTCACCCAAGATCTCCTCAATTTCTTCTTCATGGGTAATGGGTGGGGGAAGGGGTGGAAGGGGTTGTATAGCAAAATCGGAACAAGGCCATGAAAGGGACGATGGATCAACGATGGGATGATGGGAACGGACTAGATCTTCCACATTAAGAGTTGGGTTAATGCCCCATTTCAGATGGAAGGTCGATCCGATATACGCTAGACCCAACCTTCTGCAATATTTTGAATGGTCCAGCACTAAGCGTTTGTAATTTCTTAACGGAACCATGTGAGAACCGCTCTGGCCTTATCCTCACCATTACAGTCTCCTTTCTGAAATTCTTGCAATTTACGATGAGAATCAGCTGAGATTTTAGAATCATCATTGCTCTTATTTATCCGCTGTCTCATATGTGTATGCAAATCATGAATATGGCGTGCGAATGCATTGGGTAACTCTGAAGACCTTTGGATGACAGACATGGGTGACACTAAAGGACACTCTGAAAAATCCATGAACTTGGAATAAACAATCCTATAGAAATAAACAATCCTATGACCTAGAACTCGGAAAACTGAAACAAAAGGACACTTCTCATGGGTGACACATAATTTCTCATTATAAGTATTATAAACAAGGATGATTTTCAAGTATCCCAACACTTGAGAACATACACTATTAATACCAAGTCTTAAGCAGATCTGGGCATCAGCCATTATGCCCAAGATGTCACCAAGATACGGGATAAGGACTATGGTCATCATATCCACCATGACGTGAATACGTCGCATGATGGCTTGACATTGAAGCTTTGTGGGCGGTTAGGATATGCCCACATGTGTGCCATATGCCATTGTTCTTGGAAGTGAAAAGAGCAGGCATAACACACAAAACAAAACTACAACTCAAACTTTCCTTATTGAATTCTTCCCCAAGAAGTTTATCAAATTGATGCTGCATTTCTGTATTTTCTACGGGGTTCACCTGGTATGGAGGAAAGCTTGACAAGACCAACCTAGGGACAAGATCGATTGTGTGTTGAATGTCCCATATGGGTGAAAATTTATCCCATAAATCATCTAGTGGGATATCACAAGTCATGTGGGTGTCTACCATCATATCCTCACTAGTCTCCTTTTCAAATTCATTCGTGTGCATTATGGTAAGAGACTTAGATTGGGACTCTACATCACTTAAGTCACACATGACATCTGGAAGTGGTGCGGTCTCAATTTCTTCGACCTTTTCATCACTAGCACACACTTCGTCATCCTCAATGATGATGAGCGATGCCTCAATTTCTTCCATTTCCTCACTACTAACATTAGGCACGTACTCTTCCATTTCATAAACAACCTGATTTGATTCTTCCAACTGGCCATTCACCAAGGTATTATCTCGCTTCCAAGGAAAAATAATTGGTGTTAAACACTCAAATTGTTCATAAGCCAAGATTTCCTTAATGATGGGTTGGACCACTTTACAAGGAGGGGACCATATTGGTTCTGTGTTTGGACAGGAAGGTGAGGCAACTCTCTTTTGAACCAAGGGCTTTTGACGATAAGAGATGGGAAGATATTTTTCTTTTAAACGCTCTTTCATCTCGTCCCATTGTGAGATCGGGGCTCTCCCATCTTTATCAAGTCGTCACTCCAAATCTGTCCAAAACGACTTGGCTTGGCCCTCCAATTTCCACTTGGCAAATCTAACTCGACGATAATTCGATATATCATACCAATCAAAAAGATAGTCCAAGTCTTCAAACCAATCAAGGAATGTTTGTGGGTCCATGTGACCATTAAAGTAGGCCAACTCATCGGAGTTCGGCTTTCCATTGGGTCTCGACGGCCACACGACAACACTTACGACCCTGAACGTCTATACTCCATTCATTACAAGGAGACTCTACGGACTGGGTGACTCACAATATGAATGCGATGAATTTAAACTACAATGAACTGACACTAATTAATTAAAACAGAAAACGATTCAAATCTGGAAATTTTCCAAATTAGGAAACTTTCTAAAATTGGAAAGTTTCTAAAATTGAAAACTTTCTAAATCTGGATTTTCCTAAATCAAACCTAAAAATCAAAACCCTAATTTGATAACTCGATCTAGACACAAACCATGCAAGCCTATTCTCTGATACCAAATTTGATGCAGGACAGCCCTAAATATGATGCATGCTCATGATTACAATTATCCAGCGGAAGTAAAAACAATAATAATAATGAAATCTAGCATTAATCATCATAAACTAAGAAAATCAGAAAGGAAACATGCAATGGGACGGGCCATCATCACAATCATGGAGTATGGGATTCAATTAGTGCCTAGGTTGGATCCGACGAGGGATGGAACCTCCCGATCTTGTATGGCGTTACCCAATCGATCAATGATGATCACTAGTCCGAAGAACCAGGAGGTTTCTCGGATTAGGGATTTGAGAATTTGGGGGTTTAGGGTTTGGATCGATTCTCAAGGTTTAGATCGTGGGGAATAGCAAAACAGAAGTTTAGAAGGATAACAATAGGAGATAAAATACCTGGAAGAATTTGGAGGGGCACCAGAAGAAATCAGGAGAAGAAGATTAAGGAGAGAGAAGAAGCACCATGAGAGAGAGAGAGAAGAGAGAAGCCACCAAAGAGGTTTGTCTTTTAATTAATAATCAACTAATCACGTTATTAAGGCTTAGCCCACTTAAATAAGTAAGAAGAAAACATAAAAGTACCAAAATACCCCTAAAACATTGGTAAAAAACAACTAAAAAAAACAGTTCGTACGTTGGTGGGGCGCCCCGTGACCAATTTGGCCGGGCGCCCGGCTAAGACAGAAACTGTCCAGCAATGGAAACTAAAAATCTGTTGAATTTCGTGCGCCCGGTGCCAAATTTGGTCGGGCGCCCGACCACTTTCAGAAAAGCATTTTTCTATTCTTTCAGTCGGGTCTTCTTCCATCCTACATACGTGTCTTCTATGTGCCAAATCACGTGCGTAGGGTCTTCAATGCTCCTCAATCATCGCCTAACCACAAGGATGGTACTTGTGGGTGGCGTTTTCTTCGTTGGTACACTTGAATGCTTTTGTTCCGCATCACCCTTCTTACACACCTTGAAGACCAAAGGAATAAAGATGCAATGGAGATCTACTACAACCCTCCAGAAACACAAATATCTCTGGACACTTTTTACAAGCCATCCGGCCGGCTGGCTAAACCCTCCAGAAACACAAATATCTCTGGACAGTTTTTATGTAGTCCGACCTGCTGACCAATCGGCCGGACGGACTGGCCGGCCGGCCGGCCGGCCGACGGCAGGTCGGCCTAGGCATTCTTATGTACAGAGAGTTACGCATATTGCTATCCAAGCTCCGCCCGACCGGCCAATGCACAGAAACTTCTGAAAGTTCAAATTTCTCTGCACAAAACGCAAAAGTTGCGAGGTTTCTCGAAGGTTCTTCACTACTGGGGCCCAAAGTCTATAAAAGGACTCCTCTACCTCGTTCCTAGGGCATCCTAGAAGAGATCTACTACGATGGGAGGCGGAGAAAGACGGATCCGGAGTTCTACAACTCCCGTTTGCTAGTTTGCTTTCTAGTTCTTCATGTTTTTAGTTGAGTTCATGTTTTCCTTTAGCATGGTCGGCTAAACCTCTTAGCTAGGGCTAAGAGGTGAAGCTTGTAGTGAGTCTAAGATGTTTTAATTCGTTTTTTATGGTTTCAAGTTGAATTCTTAATGTTGAGCAATAGTTTGTTGAGTTTTAATGAAGTTCGAAGTAGTTTTTCTTAATCTTATGATGACTCATGGATGTTTGGAAGAATTTTCTTAGATCTTAGTTATTTTGCAAAGCTCTAGACCTGTACGCTCCGAGGAATCGGATTCAAGACACTCTAGACTTGGTTCTTCATGTGAGAACTTCAAACCAAAAGTTCAATCTTTTTCCAGAAATTCTGAATTATGTGTTGCTTGTTTATATGATTTGAATCAAGTTCAAATCATGATATTAGTTAAGCTTTGTGATAGGGTTTGATGATTATTATGGTTGTGATCTTAATCTATTGGAACCAGGATTGGCCTATGCAATTGAGTGTGCCCAAGTCCTAACTTGAATTGAGGGAATCATGTTGATGAACAACACATGGAACAAATTGTTTTATTGATATAACCGCTCTATAATCCAACTAGATAGGATTTAATTTCTATTCTAGTTGTGTAATTGAGAAACCACATCGAATTATGCATCAAGGATAGCTACAAGTGGATCCTTGGCACCCTAGTGCTTCTTTTATATTGTTTACATTCACTTCTAGTTAAAAAATTACCCATCTACATTCAATTTCCAATTCTGTTTAGTTTGATTTCAATTAGAGACTATTGGAAGTAGTTCTATGAATTCCTGAGTTAGTCCCTGAGGATCAACCTCGATCTTACCAAGAATTATTACTACATCGTAGCCTTGCACTTGAGGCGAGCGAACAGTTGTCGATCGGTCGTCAGGGGGCCTCTGACCAGTTGGAGTTGGGTGGCAACTTGTCAGCCAGAACTCCAAACAGTCCAGCGAGTTCAGCCGCTCTCTGGGGAATTTCAGACCGGTCGTCGGAGGGCATTTGTTGAAGATTCTTCTAAATCTTCTCCTCTTTCTTTCGGCTCTTTTGGGCCCACACCACCAAACCCGTTGAAAAATTTTGTCAACCAAAATAACCCAATATCTTCCATACACCTCCGAACCTCTTGGTATACCATCTTGTCTGAGGGCCTTTCCTTCATCTTTCTCAAAGCTTCTTTCACTTCCATTTTCATCTTTCTCAAAGCTTCTTTCACTTCAGATATCCTAACCCTTAAAAGTATCTTATAGTCTCCAACATCATTTGAGTTAACGGTTCCTTATATCCCTATGCTCTTAGAGTGGTTGTCATTTAACAAGTTTCAAAAATAGCTTCTCCACCTTTCGTTGATCTCATTATACTAAGCTAGTACTCTTAGGTTATCACTCTTAACGCATTTAACAATATCTAGGCCCTACCCTTCTTCTCTCTCATTTTTGCAAGTTTGAATACATCTTTCTCACCTTTTCTTGTCAAGTTGTCACCGATCTATCTATTGTAAAGATCATTACGAGGCTTAAGTTTAGAGTCACTATTTTCTTAGCAATCTTTTTGGCATTTTTATATTGTTCAAAATTTTCATCATTTCTAGTCCCTTCCCAAGCTTTGAAACATGAACGTTTCTCATGACTAGCTTTTTGTACATCGTGATTCCACCACCAAGTTTCATAATATGATTGGCTTTTCTTTCTAGATACTCCTAAAACATCTTTTGTCACTTTCCTAATTGACTTAGCCATCTCATTCCTAGCATTCGCTACTTCTTTGCAGATGGTGAACCAGGGAGACATTTGTTTCAAAATGTTAGTAAGTATAAACTGTCAGGAAGTGCTAGCATGATTCGAAGCAGGAGTGGCACCCGATTAGAAGGATGGTGCACTAATGACTTTGGACAAAGAGGAAGAGGGCTTTGTGGCGCCTATATTTTCTTCCAGCCCTTTGGTCAATTTACAAGTCAATAACAGGATCTTCTGAAACAGATTCGAGCTACCAGAGATTGTCTTCCAAAGGGCGAGGGGTATGGTACTTAGCTGGGCATTAGGGCTAAATATCACCCCTGTTGCATGTATTCAGGAAGCTGGTTCACCACCATATGCAAGATGACATCTCAGCATTTTTTTAGCCTTTGTTTTTGGCTCTTTCCATTTAGATATTGGCTCTTCGAGCCTTTAAATGAAATTTATGTTGCCTTTCAGAACAAAAAGGTTTAAGCGACATGCAGATTGCAAAATCACCATCCTCAATTATTAAATTTGGATTTATAGCATTGAAATATTTATTCAGATCCATAAACAAGCTCAATGAAAGTACACACGATTGTATCCCAATATGAAACTTCAGTAGAAAATGTAACATCCAGCAACAAGCTCAAATGGAAGCAGACGCAACTGTAATTCAACATGAAATTTCAGTCATGCCAGTGACCCAAACAAAAATGTAACTGGTTGTATACACAGCAACTTGATTGGATTTAAGTCAAACAAATGTGGGAGCAGGTCCTAAATTTTACAATAGAAAATTTAGGTGCAAAGAGCAGGCTAAAATTTCTTTTCATGTGGACATTAACTAAGGGGTGGATGGCCAAGCTTAGCTTAAGAAGATAAACTGCTTCTGAAGCTATACAAATGGGGCGGAGGGGGGGGGGGGGGGGGGGGGGGGCGGGGCGCATGTGGTATGAAAGAGGTTGATATATCATTTTACATGAATTTGAGTTCATTCCTTAACTCTTTTAAGTCGCCATACAGAGGTTGATATATCATTTTACATGAATTTGAGTTCATTCCTTAACTCTTTTAAGTCGCCATACAGAAAGTAAGTAATAAACATGTTCTCCAACCTCAAAAACAGGTTGCAGCTGCCCTTTTGGAGCTCTATTGAAGCAATTCATTGCTTCACTCTGTTCTCTGTATCCATGTGTGCACATGACATAAGATGGTAAGTGCAAGTAAGCTCCTTTGTTATACCTATCAGGGTTTGAACAACCATAACAAGTTAGAAACAAAAATGCAGCCAGCTAGAGAACACACACGCGCGCTCAGAGCTAATATGGGGTCAGCTACATGAATCCCATTCTGCCATTCCATTCTATCAAAGGCCATAACACCACTTAGACCATAGGTGATCAAGTCTTGTTTACGGATACCTTGTTTAAATAAATTAATTAATTAAACCCTTGAAAAGACACACTCTTGCAATCTAAGAATATAAGAATATGTACTCCCGACACCATGCATGACATGGACAATGGTCATTACAAAAATTTTGACACAATCGAAACAAAACATAAGAACATTCTGGAAAAGGATGGGACAACATGCAGCCACACAAAATTACTTGTGTCATTACCCAAGTGGCTCCCTTTCTTCAAGTAGCCACATGATTCGAGGTGCTTGCCCCGCAAGCCTACACAATAGCCTCGTCGACCCAAAGGCCTAGGCGACTGCCGCAAAATTCAAACCTAGCTTTAGAATAAATTATGATTTACAAAGTACTAAAAATAATTCCATGCATAAAGATATTTATGTGGATGATTGAAGCACATGGAATATGTGGATGTGGGTAGCCCTTTTTCATGGGCAAACACCAAGGCAACCAAGGGAGTAGTTCATCAAGGCAATTCTGGGAATTTTATCTACCTTGGGAGTAGCCTAATTGATTGTAAGCAGAATCTGGCTCGAGAACTGAAAATCTTAAAGAACATAAAAAATTATAGTCAAAATAACATACCCTATCCAGTTCTTTGGGGGCACCAACATTGGCATGTAAGGGATCACCATGTGCCTTGCCTGCAGAACAAACAGCAATTGTCTATGGTCTACTCCACAAAAAAATAAATAAAAAATAAATAAAAATCCATGTGATGTTTCCTGGTAATATCTCATCTGGTATATACTCTGTCAGGTGAAGAACTTGTGTTGCTAATCAAATAACACCAGTATTTCCTAGAATGATGAATCATACTTACAGTTCTATCTAGCCCTTTGCGAACTAGGGGGTCGCATTCAATGACTCTGTATCTTCTGCTCACTTTCCTGTTGAGGGAAGGATTGTTTATAAAATCACAAGGGATCACATGGACATAACTATAAAGTCTAGACAGAACAGAGGGGGAAAAAGTCTTACTGTTGTTCTTTTGTGACCGTTTTGAGGGAATGTCTAAAGGCAGGCGAAATATCAGGTGGGCCATCTGCTCACTGATCAACTGGAGGTTAAATATAGGCTGTGTTTATTAATAATTCAATGAGATGGCTCCCAACCTGAAATGGGGATGGTTAGGATATAGCCTTCAACATGCACCAATATTGAGATAATAACAAGAACTTCTATTTAGTAGTTCAACATCATGATCATCTTAGCCTTCCATCCAGCAATTTAATTGGTAGATCGCAAAAGTTTTAAGATCAGCTGCCCACCGCAAAATCAACCTGCCTCTTTTACCAGGCTCTAAAACTGGCCATAGCAGAGGCTCACAACTTCTATTCGGTCGTTGCCAAGAAAAATACAAACCTTAGCATGAGCCGCCTGAACCCAGGGCTTTGAATCATCCTGATCCTCGACCATCTTCCTCACTTGACGGTGCTTTTGCTTTTTCAGCAAGTTAGTAACTCTTTTCCCCAGAATCTCTTGTTCTTTGGCAACAGGGTCAGGTTCGCCTCCATTGCTCTTATCGTTACTGTGCTTTTTCTTATTCTTTTCCAAGAATTTGTGGATCCTAACCTGAAGCATTCCACAGACATAGTTATAAATCAATAAACACAATTTATGAGGTGAACCCAAGATAGAAGCTTAAACAAAATTTCCACAAGTATGGTCCAGAATTTTTCAACCAGAAAATTCAAATACACAAGTTCCTGGTCCAGAATTTTAAATAAAAAAATGCACACATGCACACACAGAGAAAGGGTTTCAACTCCAACCAGTTAGACCATAATTTATGGTCCACCCAACGAATAACTTCAAACCTATCATGTTCGTGTGACAACCAACCTTTCCAATAGGTTGGCCCCACCATGAGGATGGCCTTGTGCAAAAACTAGTCCCATCCACTCATAAGGTGGGCCAGACCACAGAAAACAATGTTTAGCCATTGATACGAACAAAGTATAAGTGTGGTCCACTAGGTGAGTGGATGTGGCTCATATTTTCACAAGGTTTCCCAATGATTGCACCAACCTATTGGACGAATTGGATGTTGCAGACATCAAAGTTTGGATGTTGCAGACATGAAAGCTTGGACTTGAGACCAAGAAGAAGAAGAAGAAGAAGGTCGGCTTCTTCTTATCCTTATCCTTATTGGCAGCAGTGGTCTTTCCTGGCAAGAGCCACTTCCCTCCTTTTCCTACCATTTTCTTGCCTAGAAGAAACAAAAAGGTAGGCTGTCAATATCTCAGACCGGAAAGAAGGCGTGGCCCACTAGCTGGGCCATGTGGGAGAGGACTGAGAAGAGACTGTTACTGGACGGACAGGCGGTGCGATCAGACAAAAATGGGGACCGGGACTTTGGACAGCCGGGACGAGCGGACACACAGGTGGAGAGAGGGGGGGGGGGGGGGGGGGGGAAGGGTTTGGGGAAGGGGTTGGGGGGGACGGACTAAAACGAAAAGGGAGGAATATGTTAGGGTTTTTTTTTTTTTTTTTTTTTTTAAGTTTATATATATATGACGAGTTGAGTCGAGTCAGACCGATCCAAGCTGAGTCGAGCTCGGGTCAACTCAGACTTGACTCGAAATTTTTTCGGGCTCCAAAAATCAGCTCTACTTGACCCAAACGCAATTTCGAGCCGAGATGAATCGAGTTTTTCTGAGTCGATTCGAGCGAGTTGACCTAGCCAACTCAACTCATGTACAGCGGCTACATCCCTACTTACAAGCATTCCATCAGCAATGTGATGGGAAATTTTGCTAGTTTCTTTCTTGTTTGGACTAGTCTTTGTAATAAAGACTGCAATCTTAACTGTTCACAGGTTTCCTCCAATATATGCATGATTAAAAGATCAATAAATTAAGGGTAGGATGGCCTGACTGCTAGCTAGGCCACCCTATAAGCCCAAACTTACCAAATAATATAAAATTTCAAATATCTTCATCAACTACGACTTTGAGAACTATGTCTTTAGCAGGAAGTTGTCGCATGTGGTTGTGAAAAGTGACTTGAGAAATATCTGATCCTTGGGAGTTGTGTTTTGTATTTAGCGATATCTGTGATGCATCCTCTAGGCTAAGCATTTTGTTTACCGGCGTAGGTATAAGGGCAAATTGTATCGCTGAGTCTTTGGCTAAAGAGGATGTGAGCCGTCCAGCTCTGTATTTGGGAACTCGTTATTTCTTAATGCCTTTGGCCTAACACATTTTCACTGTTTTCTCCCAAAGAAAATGACTATGAGAACTGTGCTGCGCTGTTGTTTTATTTCAGTCAATGTTAATATGGTCTCTCAAGTGTGAAACACACCCTGTCTACCATTATATATAACGTCCCACTTATCACAAGTCTAGCTGTTTTAAGGCATGAAGCCAACACAAAAGTGAGGTGTTCTAGATTCTTCAATAAGGTGGCATGGCAGTTCACAATAGATTCATGGCAGCATCTGGTTGATGCTAGTTTCAAATGGCCAGAATTAACAAGCTTCAAAATCACTGAAAAGGAAACAAGGCTCCGTGTTTTGCGAATCAGTAGCAAGAAAACTGCTTGCTTAAGGACATAACGGATGTACATTTGACTTTTAGATTGCAGTAATGAAGTTGAGAAAAGGTAAAATGTCCAAATTTTGGTTAGCCCCACTTTATTTAGAATCAATAGCCAGATCTTAATTGTGATTACATTCATTTACATAGGTCAGAAAACATACTGCATTTGGATGTACTATTAAATTCAATTGAATCACAGTAACTAGTGCAACATTAAATTGCAATTGCATTCCAAAGTATTCATAGAATGGATCAGGCATCAAATTGCAATTAGAGCTCATATGGAGTGGCCGAATCCTCCTTTCTACACTCGCAAAGAAATCGTTTTCCTCATATGTGACGTTTTCCTCCAATTGAGAAACAAAGGCGGTTGTGGAAATCAATTTCCATTTCCTCGATTTTCCTATAAAAAAAAAAAAAACAGTAATTTCCATTTCCACAAGAAATGGAGATTTCCACATTTTTTTAGAAAGAGCTCTCACTTTTTTACCATTGACCTATCCACATTTCCATGGAAATCATAAATGCTAACACAAACAGGTTATTTAGAATTCTTTTCCACAGATTTCCTCTGATGTAACATTTCCTTTCCAAATCTACTTTTTGGATCCACCAATCCAAAAACGCCCTTACACAGCTTTCAAGTTGGACTAGAAATGAATGTGGCTGAAATTTTCGTTATTCTATCTATTGAACTCAATAACTGCAATTCAATAGAATGCTGCATCCAAACGCAGCCTCAAACGTTGGGGTAAAATCAAGAACAACTAAGCATGGTCATTCACTTCACTTCGTTGCATCTAAATTATTGGAACCAAACTCTATCGTGCATCCAAACAAAGCAAAAATTGGAGGAAAAGAAAACGAGAAAGAGAGAAACACTAGCAACCCACCTCATGCTCGATGGCTTCACCAACCTGGCAAGCTGCCGGGACTACCCTGGCACTCCCATGGTCGCTACCGGTCATCAGCAGCCCCATCAACTTATGCATCGTGATGACTGCCATCATGTCTGCTGGCAACTGATCAAAGTACATTGCATATGCCGCCTTGTTCTTCCCTTCCCTATACAACTCCTGCTCCTTGGCTATACAATCCCGCAATGGCTCAAACCAGCCCAGGAAGAGGGATTTCATGTATGGCAGGTTTGGCGCCAGCTTCTGCTCGCACATGTCCATGAGAAGTTCCTTGTATTCCTTCACCGCCTGCTCCCATGCCTTCACCTCCGTCTTCTCTTGCCTTCTAAGAAGCGCAGACAGCTTCACGTGCCCAATTCCCCCTGGCGGTTTGTGCTGCTTCTGCCTGAATTGACGTACTTCCTCAACTACAGAGACCTCTTTGTCAGCATCTGTCGAAGAGACCGCCTCTGCAATGCTCGCAAAACCCATCACCGGATTCAAATGCTTACAAAAACCAAATGGGCTTTCGAAATACCCACCAAATGACAACAATTCGCCATTTTGGCCAAAACCCATTCCGTGGATTGCAAAATTCGACCGGGCTTTTGGACCCAAAACACCTCCTCACAAAGAACTCGCCAGAAGATTTAATCCTCTCTTCATCCCAAGGCGATAATTTGCCGTTCCAGCAGAAACCCATCTCGGGAAACACAGAACTTACACTGGGCTTGAGATCAAACGGCTGGATTTTATCAGGAAAGATTGGAATTTGGGAAGAACCCAGAAAGGCGGAAGTGGGTAGGGGAGATGGGCCAATGAGGAACCGAAGCTTCTTCGATGAGGAGGCGTGTTTCAAGATGTTCCACAGCATCTTGTGGGTGGATTTGGATGGATTTGAGGAGGATTTCTTGAGGTTTTTGGATTGGGAGAAAGGGATTGGATTGGTTGGAGTGACTTGTAGGGAAGATGACAAGAGAGATACAGCTGCCGCAGCTGCTACTGTATATCAAATTGGGAGATTTTTGGAGGAGACAGGAGGAGATGAGAAGTTGGGAAAATGCATCAGATTGACTGATCGAGGAGAAGGTTGGAAAGAAGGAGGTGGAAAGAGATTTGAAGTCATGAGAGAGACGCAGCCTGCTTATACCTTCGCTCATATATTTTGGGTTCTCGAGGAAGAGATTTTTGAACGCGCGTTTCCTGTGAAAGGCTTTCACAGGAAACTCCTGCGCTGGAATCCTAGGTGGGGCCCACTATAATGTTTGTGAGAAATCCACCCCGTCCATCCGTTATTGCAAGCTCATTGTAACAAAAAATTTGAGTCAGATCCAAAGCACCTCAGAAACTGTGGGGATTCAATGACTACCGTTGAAACGTTTGTATGGCCACGAAATTTTTGTATTATACTAAAGTTTTTATGTTTTCCCTTCATCCCAGTGGCAATCACCTTATCAACGGTTTGGATGGCACATAAACATCAAGCTGGAGCCCAGAAGGTTTCAACGGTAGACATTTCTTTCCCCAATTACCCCGTGTGGGCCACTTGTGGTTTTGATCCTCCTGAATTTTGGTAAAATATCCTAAAATTAGATCGGAAAATGAATGGACGGGGTGGATTTCTCACAAACAACACAGTGGATCCCACCTAGCATCCCAGTGCAGGAACTTCCCGCCAAAGGCTTTCCCGGTAAATCCGCATGCGAGATTTGTTTGCTAATTCCACGTACGGTCACACGTGCCAATCCGGAACGTGTGTTCCAGATGTTAGCTTTCCTTATGATTTTAAACGATTATTAGATCTTCTTCGTGATGAATCACGGCCATCCAACTCCTCAGATGGACCACAGTATACAACGTAAACTGACGGTAATAACATTTTTTCCTGGCCGTTCATTTGTTTTGTAATCATGTGGCCCACCTAACAAGTGAAATGGATTAATTTTAGGGATAAGATCTATAAAAGTGTTGCCCACATGATAGAAAGCTCGGATCTTTCCTACGTTTTAATAATGGCACATGTGCCTGAGGGTGGATGGGCATGGCTGGCACGGACACGGATTAGCTGCTGAACCCGACAGTAGCGTACTCGCTACTGAAGTGACGTCTTCTGTGGGACCCACAATGATGTATGTGTTGTATCCACACCGTCCATCCATTTGGAGAGATCAATTTATGTCATGATCCAAATAATGAGGCAGATCCAAAGTTCAATTGGACCCCACCACAGAAAACAGTGGGGACGGGGACGATCACCACCGTTGAAACCTTCGTAAGGCCCACCATGATGTTTATTTGATATACAACCTCTTAACCTGTTTATAAGTTAGAAAAATACATGGAATAAGGGAAAACACAAAAATAAGCTTGATCAAAAGCTTATGTGGCTCAAAGAAGTTTTTAATGGTAGGCGTTGAATCCGACTGTTTTATGTGGTGGGTCCACTTGAGCTTTGGATCTTCCTCATTTTTTGGCTAATACTCTAAAATGATCTCTCCAAATGTATGGACGGTGTGGATACAACACATACATCATGGTAGACTTCAGTAGCGAGACAAGCTACGGTCAAGTCAAGTTCAGCAACAGTAGCTAATCTGCGTAGGGCTCTCAATGGAGCGGGTCAGATCCGAGATCTGATTCGCTCCAAATCCGTATAATGCGGATTTGGATCTTTAAATAGGTTCGATTAATTAAATGGACTGGATTTGGATCTTAAAATAGGTCCAATTACTTAAATGGACCAGATATGGATTCGCAGGAACGTATCTGAATTTGATCCGAATCCGATTACAATCCGACTCATCGTCACCTTATTATATATGATATATTCATGCTGACCATCCATTTTACATATTATTTTAGGCCATGTCGACCATACCATAACCATACCATAGTAAATAGTGCGATTTCACTCTCATCATTTTTCTACTAAATTAAGTATATTTTATATCATACATTTTTTAAGATTTGTAATGGGTGGATTCGGACCTAGATTCTACCCGAATCCGATGGTTATATAGATTTTGGATCGGAAATGAATCTAACAATTTATAAATGAATCGGATATGGATATCACCTTTTAAATCCGAGTTGGATCCAAATCCAATTCAAATCTGTCTACAAATATACAGATTTTGAGTCGGATCCAACTGGATCCGACCCACTAGATCCGACCCATTGAGAGCCTTAAATTATGCGCGTTGGGCGCGGATTTCCTCTTGCGCAGTAAGTTACTGCCGCTGGGAACCAAGGTACGGCCAAAGCGACTTTTTTTTTTATATAAATCCACCCCGTACATCCATTTTGGGAGCTAATTTTAGGACATGAGAACAAAAATGAGTGTTTCCAGTTCATCCCAGTAGTAGTGACGTTATGAACGGTATGGACTCATATAAACATCACTGTGGACCCCACTGAGGCTTCAACGGTAGTAATTTACCTACCCACCGTTTCCTTTAGTTCAGCCCACTTGAGTCTTGGATCTTGGATCCAGTTCATTTTTGCTTTCATGTCTTAAAATGAGCTCCCAAAACGGATGAATGGGGTGGATTTATCAAAAAAACATCACTGTAGACCCACCTTGGTTCCCAGCAGGAGCTTCTGCGTACGGCTTTCGCAGGAAATCCGCGCCCGTCGCCCAGCGTGCTCTGCTCGGACGCGGATTGGGTATTACCCGCTTATCCGGAGATCGGCAAAGGATATGGTCTGCATGTCCCACTGTGACGTATGAGTTTTATCCACACTGTCCATCCGTTTTTACATATTATTTTAGGCTTTAAATTCAAAAATGAGGGAGATCCAAAGCCCCACTGAACCACACCAAAGGAAGAAGAATTGCCCACTGTTGAAACCTTTCTAAAGGCCCATGGTGATGTTTATTTTACCACCCCGTTGATGAGGTCAAAATAGAACTCGATGAAGGGAAAAAAACAAATATCAGCTTGATCAACCTCTGCGGCTGTTAAGAAATTTTTAACGGTGAGCGTTGAATTTGCACTTTGTGGTTTACTTGAGGCTTGGATCTCCGCATTTTATGGGTTATCCTATAAAATGATATGAAAAATGGATAGACGGTGTGGATTGAAAATTTTAATGGTGAACGTTAAATCCCCAGTGTGTGGTTTACTTGAGCCTTGGATCTACTCATTTTTGGGCTTATGATATTGAGAAATGAATAGACGGTTTGGATGAATCCATACATCATAATGGCCCTCAGATCCTCAGTCTGTGCCCGTCTCCGTCCAATCTGCTCCATGTGAGCGGATTTAGGTGAGACCCCGCCCTCACCCAAGACGGTGGGGCCCTTCCCGTGGGTTACTGTGGGGCCCACCTTGATGTATGTATTACGTATCCACTCCGTCCATCCATTTTTCCAAGTCAGCTTATACCAAAAAGGAAGCAGATCCCAGGTTGGAGAACTCCAAGAAACATGGCTACAGACTGTAGCAACCGCTTACCGAATCACGCTCCCAACTCAAATGGCCTTGTCGTTCTGCTCAAAGAATCATTGTGGACAAAATTGCCCGAACTGGTTAGAAGAGGAAGACCCAGAAATAGACTGGAGCGAGATTGACGGGTTCCTAACAGAGCCCGAGGAAGATGATTTTCGGGTAGTAACTGCAAATACCATAACATAAGAAACAGTGGTGATTGACCATTAATGGGCCACATGAGTTTTGAATGAAGCTGATATTTGTTTCTACCCTTCATCTCGGCTCATGTCACCTCCACATGCGTCCCAGGTAGGTTTTAATGATAGGATGGTCAATCATTGCTGTTTCTTATGGTATGGTCCACCTTATAATTGTATCTACTTCATTTTTTGGATAATGCCCCTAATATAATATGAAAAAAATGGATTGACAAAGTGGATACATAATACATACATCAAGGTGGGCCCCACAGTAAGGGCTGCACCATCTTAGGTGAGCCCGGGTCTCACATAAACCGCTCTCCTGCTCCATTTGTAAAAAACAGACGTGAAATGTGAAATGGAGCAGGAGAGAGGATTAGGTGAGAGCCCGCCTTACGAAGACGGTGCGGCACTGCCTTGGAGTTACCGTGGGGCCCACCTTGATATATGTTTTATGTATTCACTCTGTTCATCCATTATTATGTATCATTTTAGGGAATCATCCAAAAAATGAATCAAATCCAATTATCAGGGATGGACCATACCATAAGAAACAATGGTGATTGATCGTGCTACCATTAACTTCTTAGAAAGAATTGTCATGTTTTGTAGTGTTTATTTACCATCCAATCTGTTGATAAGGTCATATATGCCTGGATGAAGGGAAAAATCAAATATCATATTGATCCAAAAATTTTGTGTCCATTAATGGTCAATTACCACTATTTATTATAGTATGGCCCACCTAATAATTGGATATGCTTCATTTTTTGTAGTATGTCCTAAAATGATATGGAAAAACGGATGAATGTAGTAGATACATAATAAATATGTCAATGTGGGTCCCACGGTAGGGGTCGCACCATCTTGCGTGAGGCAGGGTCTCATCTAATCCGGTCTCAAAAGGGATTTTTACTACATTAGCCTTAAGGTGCGGCTATTTTTACTAAAAGTTTAATTTCTCGTGGCCTCTTTTCATTTTGACCTTTTGATTGGAAATTGAAAATATTTCAGTCCAAAATGCCCTTATGATCGACTGCTCTGTGTACGAAAGCCTGGCAGATGAAGGCTTTAAGGGCCAAATGAAATGGGAATGTGGGGCCCACAAAATCAATGGTTGTGGACATCAGTTGGATAATCTGATCTGTTCACATTAAATGAAGCATTTCTAAACCCACAGAAGGTATTTGATTTCATATCCAACAGAGGCCTTGTGGGCCTTAACATAAATAACGGTGGCATTTCAAATGCAATTATTTCTATAGTGTAGCCCACCTGGTATATGAGTCTGGTCCAAAATGGGGCCCATGGCCTAGAGTGACTGGGCAAAGCGAATGAAAGGTATAGATTAAATACATACATCTTAGTGGGTCCCACGATTGGACCCTGTTCACACCTAAAAAGGGGCTTCCGCCTTCACCGATGCTGGACAGTCCAACAACGTTCCTCTTTACTTTCTCTCTTTTTTTTTACAATTTCTTTTTGTTTTCTTTTTCATACAAGTGGGGTCATGTGTAGATGATCCGCTCCATCCATCAGGTTGGCCAACCTATGGTGGGCCCAATGAGTCCTATTTTGGACAGGTTACCTACCATACAAACATCACAGTGGGCCTTATAATTTTCAACAGTGGGAATGGTTTCCTTTGGTACGGTCCACTTAAGATCTAGATCTTCTTCATTTTCTGACCCTTGGCCTAAACTAAACTGGAGAAACAGATGAATGGCATGGATTGAACAAAAACATCACGGTGGGATCTAAGTGGATTCCCCTTGTGCACTGTGGATTCACGTTGAGAACTATGGATCCCCCTGTGCACTGTGGATTCCTCTTGTGCATGTCGACCTCGGAGATTTCTGCGTATACAAGCTAGTTTGAGATCTCACTTCCGAGCCCGAGCATGTCGACCTCGGAAGTGGGGGACAATTATTGTGGGAGATTTTGAACCAGTCCCTTACGCGGAAAAGAAAGCAGTCATCTACAAGTGCTCTCTACCCTCTGGGCTGAGGAGCAACATTTGATGGTCCGAACAAGGAGACCATTTAGGCAAGATAAGCAGTTCTTCCAGCTCAGAGACGAGCTGTCGAGTTGAGCCATCAGAACATGGAGCTCGGCGCAAGAGAATTTGCCATCCGAGGAAGACCTTCAACATAGGGAAGGAGCTTCAAGCTCCACAGTAGTATCTTTCTTTTTTTTTCTTTTTCCGGTTAGTCATGCAACCCACCCTCCCAGTCAATCGCACAACACACCCACCCAGTCAGTCATGCAACGGACCCACTGGTGCTGTCAGCATCTTGTATATTTCACCACTGATGGGTTTCAAAACTGTCACCCCTTGTTGAAACTCCGCAGAGTCTACCAACGAGGCAAGGCTCCAAACCCACAATAGTATCTTGAGCAGACTAGGTCGACCACTACACGCAAGACTGGTCGTATGAAGAATCTGGGGCGAAACCCGCCAAATTCGAATGAGATAATCCCTTGAACATATTTGGGACGAGAATCTCACCTAATTAAGAACTCTCCAAACGTAACGTAGTGGGATTCGGAGTTCCAGAACCTTCTCCTATACCCTATATATACGACGATAAACCCTAAACCAAGGTACGGAAATTCTCGCCTCTACACCCCTCACGTCCATCTTCTACAAGCCTAATTGCTTATTTCTGTTCACTATCTGTTGACCAGTTTTAAGCAACAACAACCTTTATTTACAAGCTTTCAAATGAGCCTATGGCTTGTTTGGATTCATGGAAAGCAGGGAAAATGAAATATTGTTTCCCATGAAACTCACTTTGTTTGTTAATCCTTTTTTTTATGAAAAATTGTGGGAAACACTATTTCCTACTTTTTATCTCTATTGAAAAATAAATAAATTATTTTCTCACCTCTACCTCTAAGAAACACATTTTCCCACAACGGAAGGATAATAGGTTTTTAAAGGGTTCAATCGCCTCTCACGAGCCATGTGTGCTAATGTGTTAAATGAGACAATGTCTATCTTTGGTCATGCCCCACGCGTGCCACTATGACACATATCCTACCATCCATCTTCTCTTATGTCTCACATGTGTAACATGTGCTAATGTGCATGTGTCACTACTCATCTTCTCTTGCACCCCACATGCTATTGTGCTGCATGTAACACCGTTCATCTTACTTTGTGCCCCCACATGTGAAAAGCACCCCTTATGCACCAATGTGTCACACGTGCCAATATCCATCTTCAATCCTTCAAATATGCCACCTGTGAATGGTGCCAATGTGCACAAGTACTATTGTCTAGCTTTAGTGTCCACATGTCAAATGTGACGATGCATGTTTTGTGTCACATGTGCCACCGTACAACTTCAAGCACCTCACATGTACCACACATGCCTCAATTAAGCTTCAAGTGCTCACATATGCTGTGTATACCACATGTGCCATTGTTCCTCTCTAAGCATTCGAAAATGTGCCACATGTTCTAAGATGGCAAAAGCATTAACTACCTAAAATTTTTTGCAAGAAATTTTTTTGTTTTGCCAAGCTACAAACTTAAGAATAGATGCCAAATTTCTATAAAAAAAATTGGTTGAAAAAATATTTCCTTTCCTACAATTTCTTGGGATGCTTTCATGAATCTAAATAGGCCTTAAGGCCCTATTTGGATTAGTGGAAAACGTGAGAAAGGAAATGGTGTTTCTCGAGAAATGTAATTTTCAAGAAATCGTGGGAAATGAAAGACTATTTCCTCAGTTTGTTTTTAAAAAAAATTTCATGAGAAATTTTATGTTGTTTTCCAAATAAGATGTTGGGAAAAATAAAATTTTTCTAAGAACTTTTTTCATGCAGTAATTTAACGCTTAAAAGCTTTAGTGGTACAATGTAAACTCTGCTTTAAAAAGGTGTTGTGGCTACTAAAAACCAATGAACATATCATGTGAGGTCCAGTTTCATTGTATAAGTTGTAAAATTGAAGCAAATTTTTTATTCAATATTAGTGGGCCCCACTTTAGGATAAGGCCTTTTATTGAAGCAACTCGAAAAGCTGTATCTAAATTACATGGAAGGATATATAACACTAGTGGGCCCCACTTTACTATAAGACCTATTTTTGTAACTGCAAAGAAGCTTGTATGTGAATCAATCAAGTGGAACTTACTTTCATCTCAAAATCTAACCACATGGATCTCCATCACTAATTATATAAAAAGTTAAAAAAATAAAAATATTAAACACAAGTGAGTAAACATTATCAAGCTAAGCATCCATTCATTAATAATAAAAAAATTTCATTCATCCACAACTACAAAAGTATATCTTATATTATCACCAACTTTAGAGGTTGATAATAACAAAAGTATTATCAACTAAAAGTTTATTACCAGCTTTAAAAGTTCATATTAAGAAAAGTATCACTAACTGAAAGTTAATAAAAGAAAGGGAAATAAATATGTAAACTCTACCACCAACTTGCATGTGAATCAATCAAGTGGAGCCTACTTTCATCTCAAAATCTAACCACATGGATCTTCCATCACTAACTATATAAAAACTATAAAAAAAATATTAAACACAAGTGAGTAAACATTATCAAGCTAAGCATCCATTCATTAATAAAAAAAAAAAAACTACCATTCATCCACAGCCACAGAAATATATCTTATATATGTTCCATCTATCACCAACTTTAGAAGTTGATAATAACAGAAGTATCGTCAACTAAAAGTTTATTATCAGATTTGGAAGTTCATATTAAGAAAAGTATCATCAATAGAAAGTTCATAAAAGAAAAAGAAATAAATATGTAAACTCTACCACCACCACCGATGCCATCTCTGAAATGATCATCAACAAGAAATTAAATCAAGATAATTCGTTTTGTGTCAAAAAAACATTGTCTGTTATCATTCTCTGATAAGATTAGACTTGCTTTAAAATATTCATTTTTAGTAAGCTTAGATATCTTCAGAACTTCTGCTACCATTTCTATAAAGGTTTTAGGTATACTTTTATAGGTTGGCACATGTGAGTGTTGAAAAAAACCTAATTTTTTGAGATCAAGAACTAACAATGGTCCATTTACCTAATGCAAGGTGTGGGAAATGTTGAGTGTGGAGACAGCCATACATGTCAATGGTCGGATGCCCGGACGATCTGATGACCGGGCGCCCGATATTCATACCATTTGGGCCATAGGCTGCTGGACCATTTTGTGAACGGCCGGGCGCCCGGCGGTCAAAGTGACCGGGCGCCCGATATTCAACCTGATTTTATCTTCAGTCCGCTGGACTGTTTTGAGAGTAGCCGGGCGCCCGAAGGTCAAAGTGACGGGGCGCCCGAAATTAGTCCGTTTTCTCCTTTTTAACGCTGGACATATTTTGTATTGGCTGGGCGCCCGACCCAATTATGTCCGGGCGCCCGACCAGCCGCGGGTTTCCTATTTTGTGTTCTAATTGCAAGGTTTACTATATAAAGGGGTGTAAACTGGGATTAGGTACAGGGATTAGGGCTTCTATACGTCCAAGGTGAGAAAAAAGGCGAGAGGATTAGCAAAAGAGCCATCTCTGTGCATGGGAGCATAGGAGAAGGTAAGTGTATTGCTTGTAACTTCGTTTTTTCTTCATAGTAAAGTTTGCACCCGTGGTTTTTTACCCTTGTTGGGGTTTTTCCACGTAAATATCTGTCTTGTGGATTGTTGGTTTGTGTGATTTCTTTTCTAGTTATTATTACTTCCTGTTTATCGTTTGTGGGTGAGACCAGAGATTGGATCTCGGTTCACCGGCGTTGTTGGCGTGCTGCGCAACAACTGGTATCAAAGCTATTGGTTTAGTTCAACTGGGAGCTGCTACAATCCGAAGATTGCACACCCAAGTGCAGGTAGCGAAGTAGTAAAATACTCGGTAAGACCGAGGTCGATCTACAGGGATTGGGGTTAAGAACACTTAGAGGAATTAGTTTAGGTGAGTGAGATGAAATCTGGTTTATCCACGAGAGTGGAGCAAGTTGTGTGTGGTGAAAGACAAAAATAAAAAAGGGACTAAGGCATCATGGATCCACCTTTGATTCATTCACAAGATTCGATTCGTTGGTCCAACTATAACTCAACTGGAATTGAATAAAGATTCATTCCAACCGGAAGATAAAACAGTTAAACCATTCGCATATTTCATAAAAGATGGTGATCTGAACCGATTGATTTGACTATGAAGCACTTGTTAGTTGATCACAGGGAATTCCAAGCATCCACTATGCCCGGAGTCGACAATGGATCAAGGAATTGTACAGATCAACAACTTTGCCAACAAGTCAACCGATAAGATCACAATTCATACGATCAAATGCATACTTACAAGATAGGAGGCTTTGATTGACCGATTCAACCGTTAAGATCTCGTCTATCGATCGCAGGGAATCCAAAGCATCCAATGTGCCCGGAGTCTACAATGGATCAAGGGATTTTACAGATCGATGACTTTACTTGCACTAGCTCGATGATCGTAGGGAATCCAAAGCATCCAACGTGCCCGGAGTCGACGATGGATCAAGGGACTTT
Source organism: Liriodendron chinense (assembly GCA_003013855.2). Taxonomy (NCBI): domain Eukaryota; kingdom Viridiplantae; phylum Streptophyta; class Magnoliopsida; order Magnoliales; family Magnoliaceae; genus Liriodendron; species Liriodendron chinense. The sequence goes on from PVNU02000362.1 coordinate 69,550, forward strand.
ATCGATCATGAACTAGCTAATTGGTGTGCAAGGGATCCCAAGCATCCAACGTGCCCGGAGTCGACGATGGATCAAGGGGCTTGCACATCAATAGCGTCTGCCGAGGTGGATAACCGAACCAATCAACCAAAGAGAACTCCAACATTTACACCACACAATGTTGAACCAAAAGAACCATAGCTTGCAAATTTCTTCAAAGGCTTCACCCCTAGCCTTAGCTAGAAGTTTAGCCAACCATGATACAATGAAAGACTAAATTCTCTACAAAGGAGAAAACTACTCTACACTACAAAAGAAAGAAAGAAAACTAAAGAAGAGAATGGAGGAGTTGTAGAGAATGGGATGATTGAAATGAGGAGGAGAGGCCTCCTTTTATAGACTTTTGAGAAGCTTCCAAGCCTCCTCCCAATCCTAGGTGGCACTCCAAACCCAAAGCAGATTTTTTTTAGGTTCAGGAATGGAGTTAGGCTTGGAGTGCCCAAAGCAAACTTTTGGGCTTGGAGTTAAGCTTGGAATGACATGTGGCAAAAAAGTACTCCAAGCCTAGGTGGCACTCCAAACCCAAAGCAGATTTTTTTGGAGGTTTGGGAATGGAGTGAGGCTTGGATGATGAGGTGGCATGATAGCCTTACACATGTGTGGGGAAAGGAGAGAGAGAGAGAGAGAGAGAGAGAGAGAGAGAGAGAGAGAGAGAGAGTCTCCATTGCAGCCATGTGATGGTGAGAAGGATCAAGGGCCAGCACGTGTGCTGGAAAAGGTGGGGACTGCCCATAGACGTCCAATCCTTCTGGACAGTGATAATGGGAGCTGATTGCTGCAACGTCGGCTGCTACACACCGGACGGCTGGATTGAGACGGTCCAATGGCTGGACGTTGAAGCTGCAGAGGAGCTGATGTGTTGCACGTGTGAGATTCTCCAGCTGCTGCCTTGGAGAGTGAACGGCCTACTTGATGATGGTGAGGATGAAGTGGATGGTGGAGATCGGTCATTCATCTGCTGGAGATTTAACTCTCCTCCATTGGCACGTGTGGAGAGTGGGCTGCTGTTGGACGGTGGAGATGAAGTTCTGTAGATGGATGCTGGACGTGCTGGGATTTGATGCTGGGTGCTGATGAACGTGAGGTCCACTGGACGGTGGATTGGCCAAGCATGCTGGAGTTGCAGCACTGCTGCTGCTCGTGTGAAGGTGGATGATCCACCTGATGGACGACTCGGTGTGGACGTCCAACAGTTGGAAATGGACGGTCCACTTGATGGACGGTCTGCTGATTGTTGGACGGTGCATGATGCTTGCAGATGGTGAACTGGAAGACGTGCTTGCTTGATGGACGGTCTGCTGATTGTTGGACGGTCCACTTGCTGGACTGCTGGCCATTGATGGACGACTGCTGGGATGGACGTAGATGATGCAGCTGGTGATGGATTTTTTATGAAGGTTGTACGCTGATGCAGATGGACGGCTGCTTCTCATCAGATGTGTAGCTGGTACACACGTGTCGGTCACACATGATGGATGGTTGGAGGATGGACGGTGGTCCTGATGGATGGACGACTTGGGATTTCAATGTTGTTGGTCCTCTCATGTCGTGCATGTGCGTGGGCTCCATCAAATGGTTGATAGTTGAATGGATGGTGAAGATGATGGGATCTCCATCTGATCTGCACACAGCCTGGACCTCCAAAATGTGTGACCTTGATGAGGTCCTTCGGGGCATCTTCTTCTATCTCAATCATACAATATGGTCCAGCCTTTGACCTTTATATTTCAATTTCATCGAGAGCTATCTCCATGCTTGATTTTGGTCTTTAAACGTATTGATTGGCTCGGATCTTGTCCAACCTCTCCTGATCACTTGGACATTGAAAAATCGCCGAAAAAAACAATGATAATGCACTTAACAACCAGGGTTAATTATACAATATTAGGCACTTATCAGGAGCGATGGCGGAAGATGGGAAAACTAGAATTGAGAAGTTTGATGGTTCAAACTTTGCCTTCTGGGAGATGCAGATGGAGGATTATCTGTATCAGAAGGACCTCTACATTCCTTTAGGAGAAAAAGAGAAGAAACCAGAGAATATGACAGATGATGAATGAGCTTTAGTGGATCGGAAGGCTTTAGGAACGATCCGACTCTCTTTGTCTAAGAGCGTCGCCTTCAATATATCCAAAGTAAAGAGCACAAAAGAATTGATGCAGGCTTTGGCTACGATGTATGAGAAACCCTCGGCGTCAAATAAGGTTCATCTTATGAAACGGCTATTCAACGTGAAGATGTCAGATGGTGGGGGCGTGGCTGAACATCTTAACGAGTTCAATACGGTCACGAGCCAATTGGAATCCGTTGGCATCACTTTTGATGACGAGGTTAGGGCCCTATTGATCTTGTCAAGTTTGCCAGACAGTTGGGATGGTTTGGTGATTGCCGTGAGCAATTCTTCTGGATCTACAAAGTTGAAATTCGATGATGTGGCCGGTCTAATTATAAGCGAATATTCTAGAAGGAAGGCATCAGGAACTTCAGGGGATTTAGGAAATGCTCTAAACGTTGAAGGAAGAGGAAGATCTTCGAACAAAGGAGGCAATAAACACGGGCGTTCTAAGTCGATGAATAAGTCTAAGGGACCGAAAGACAAGGACGGGTGTTGGCATTGCGGGAAGAAGGGGCACATGAAGCGTGATTGTAGGGCGCTTAAGAAACAAGAAGGAAGCTCTCAAGGTGGGAAGGATTCAGTGAATCTATCTAAGGAGAGTGACACAGAGGCGTTGATTTTGTCTCTTGATGCGCGTAATAAGTCTTGCGTTATAGACTCGGGTGCTTCGTTTCATGCCATTTCATCAAAAGAAGTTCTTCGTGATTATGTCCCATGTAACTTTAGAAGAGTCTATCTGGGTGATGATGAGCCATGTAGTATTGTTGGCAAAGAAGACGTTCATTTAAGTCAGAAAGACGGAACGGTCTTGAAGCTGAAGGATGTTAGACATGTACCGAGTTTGAGATGGAATCTGATCTCAGTGGGGCAGTTGGCCGATACCGGATATGTGACGACGTTCACGAGCGATGCATGGAAGGTCACAAAAGGTGCCTTGGTTATATCTCGAGGCAAGAAGGAAGGTACTTTGTATGTCACTTCCGGATCGTATAGTTCACTCGCAGTTGCATCAACTGGAATGAATGGGCAGTGTGGCATCAGAGGTTGGGACATATGAGTGAGAAGGGGATGAAAGTGCTATTGTCAAAGGAGAAGCTACCAGGGTTGAAGACAATCGATCTGGAATTCTGCGAGGACTGCGTGTATGGCAAGCAGAAGAAAGTTAGCTTCAAGAAGACAGGACGCGCTCCAAAGACGCATCTATTGGAGCTTGTACACACTGATGTGTGGGGACCGGCACAAGTATCATCTCTTGGTGGCTCACGTTACTTTGTTTCTTTTATTAATGATGCTAGTAGAAAACTGTGGGTCTACTTCTTAAAACACAAATCAGATGTATTCGATGTATTTAAGAAGTGGTGGTAGAAAATGAGACCGGTAAAACTGTAAAGTGTCTCAGATCGAATAATGGGGGAGAATACTGTGACAAGAGACTTGAGGAGTACTGTGCAGCAAATGGAATCAAACATCAGAAAACGATTCCAGGGACACCACAGCAGAACGGTGTGGCCGAGCGCATTAACATGACCATCCTTGAGCGCGCCAGGAGCATGAGGCTACATGCAGGGTTGCCCAAGACCTTTTGGGCAGATGCTGTGAATATTGCCGTATATCTCATCAATAGAAGTCCCTCAGCACCATTGGATGGTGGGCTACCAGAAGAAACGTGGACTGGGAAAGAGGTGAACCTTGCACATCTCAGAGTGTTTGGTTGCACTTCTTATGTTCACATTGATGCAGAGCACAGAAACAAGCTAGATGCGAAGTCCAGGAGGTGCACGTTTATAGGCTACGGGCAGAATGATTTTGGCTACAGGTTTTGAGATATTGAGAACCGAAAAATCATCAGAAGTAAGGATGTAGTCTTCAATGAAAAAGTGATGCATAAGGACAGTGTGTAGCAAAAGCAGAACAAGACCGATGGGAAGGAATTCGTAGAGTTGGAAGAGTTACCGGACACGGGTGTTACAGTGCCACAGGATGAGCATGCACAGGAGCATGATGAGGCAGAGCCGCAGACACAGGTTGTGAGGAGGTCTACTCAGGAGAGGAGACCCAAGGTTCGATACTCACCCTTCTTACATTATCTACGGCTGACAGATAATGGTGAGCCAGAGTGTTTTGAAGAGGCATTACAGTCAGATATGCGGGTTAAGTGGGAGTAAGCATGGAAGATGAGATGGACTCTCTTGAGTCTAATCGTACGTGGGAGCTAGTCACTCTACCTAAGGGCAAGAAAGCTCTTCATAATAAGTAGGTTTACAGACTGAAGGAGGAGCACGATGGTTCAAAACGATACAAGGCTAGACTGGTTGTGAAAGGGTTCCAATAAAAGGCAGGTATCGATTTCATAGAGATATTTTCACTTGTGGTGAAGATGTCTACGATTCGCATGGTCTTGAGCATAGTGGCTATAGAGGACTTACATCTAGAGCAGCTAGATGTTAAGACAGCCTTTCTTCATGGAGACCTTGAAGAAGAGATATATATGCATCAGCCGACAAGATACGTGGCACCAGAAAAGGAGAACAAGGTGTGTAGATTGAAGAAGAGTCTATATGGTCTGAAGCAGACCCCTAGGCAGTGGTACAAGAAGTTCGACAGTTTTATGTCGGGAAACGGGTACAGGAGATGTCATGCAGACCACTGTTGTTACTTGAAGAAGTTTGATACGTCGTACATCATCCTTCTTCTGTATGTTGATGATATGCTTGTGGCCGGATCAAGCATGAAGGACATCTCAGATCTCAAAAGACAACTGTCTAGAGAGTTTGCCATGAAGGATTTAGGAGCTGCAAAACAAATCCTAGGCATGAGGATAAAGCGTGACAGGAAAAACAAGAAGCTGGTTTTGTCACTGGTAGAGTACATAGCCAAGGTACTTGATCGTTTCAACATGGGAGGTGCTAAGCTGGTTATCACTCCATTAGCCAACCACTTCAAGCTTTCAAAGGAGCAAGGAGCTAAGACGCAGGAGGAACGGGACTACATGGCTAAAGTCCCTTATGCGTCAGCCATAGGGAGCCTCATGTATGCTATGGTTAGCACGAGACCAGATATTGCTCAAGCAGTGGGAGTTGTTAGCAGGTACATGAACAACCCTGGGAAGGAACATTGGGAAGCTGTGAAGTGGATCCTCAGATACCTGGTAGGTACTGTGGATGTAGGGTTGTGTTATGAAGTATCGAAAATTAAGCTACAAGGCTATGTCGATTCAGATTTGGCAGGAGATATCGACAGTAGAAGGAGCACTACAGGGTATGTCTTTACCATGGGTAGTGCTGCAGTCAGTTGGATCTCTCAGTTACAGAAGATAGTATCCATCAGTACAATGGAAGCAGAATATGTTGCAGCTAAAGAAGCATGCAAGGAGATGGTGTGGATGCAAGGTTTTATGGAAGAGTTGGGGAAGAAGCAAGCAGATTGCAAGCTCTACAGTGACAGTCAGAGTGCAATACACTTGGTTAAGAATTCAGCCTTTCATTCGAGGACCAAGCATATTGACATCAAATATCACTTCATACGTTTGTTACTGGAAGATGGATCGATTGCTTTGGAGAAGATTCATACAAGTGAGAATCCTGCAGATATGTTGACCAAGGCGGTCACACGGGAGAAGCTGAAGCTTTGTTCAGCTTTGGTTGGTCTTCAGGCTTAAAGACTAGGAGGTGGTGCACTTCGGATGTAGAAGATGAAGGATCAGGTGGTGATTGTCTCCAAGTGGGAGATTGTTGAGTGTGGAGACAACCACACATGTCAATGGTCGGATGCCCGGACGGTCTGATGACCGGGCGCCCGATATTCATACCATTTGGGCCATAGGCTGCTGGACCGTTTTGTGAACGGCCGGGCGCCCGACGGTCAAAGTGACCGGGCGCCCGATATCAACCTGATTTTATCTTCAGTCCGCTGGACTGTTTTGAGAGTAGCCGGGCGCCCGACGGTCAAAGTGATCGGGCGCCCAAAATTAGTCTGTTTTCTCCTTTTTAACGCTGGACATATTTTGTATTGGCCGGGCGCCCGACCCAGTTATGTCCGGGCGCCCGACCGGCCGCGGGCTTAAGACGTGGGTTTCCTATTTTGTGTTCTAATTGCGGGGTTTACTATATAAAGGGGTGTAAACCGGGATTAGGTACAGGGATTAGGGCTTCTATACGTCCAAGGTGAGAAAAAGGCGAGAGGATTAGCAAAAGGGCCATCTCTGTGCATGGGAGCATAGGAGAAGGTAAGTGTATTGCTTGTAATTTAGTTTTTTTCTTCATAATGAAGTTTGCACCAGTGGTTTTTTACCCTTGTTGGGGTTTTTCCACGTAAATATGTCTTGTGGATTGTTGGTTTGTGTGATTCCTTTTCTAGTTATTATTACTTCCTGTTTATCGTTTGTGGGTGAGACCGGAGATTGGATCTCGGTTCACCGGCGTTGTTGGCGTGCTGCGCAACAGGAAAGTGACCCTTATGGGTACCCATCGACTGGCATTTTCCATTGCCGCACCTCTACCCTAATCTCGTCTTCCAGTCTGGTTAGGGCCAAGCCAAGCTTGCCCAAGCTCGCATTGTTACATTAGCCAAGGCCTATGACAAGCTAATATATTCCAGCCCGAGCCTGCCCTGTAATGTTTATGCTTGCCAGAATCCAAGCTGATCTAATTACAACGCAAGAAATATGGGTACATGGGTATGAGCAGTAACATGAAGAGTAAATGATAACTTTTACATATTGCATATACCACTGCAAATCCTAATGAGGCGGGTTGATGGGTCTACATGGTCCAACTTTAATAGGCCTTAATTTTAAGAATGAGCCCAGCCCTTGGGCCTAATACTCTAACCTAAGCCTAGCTAGAGGTAAGTCTAGCTTGATAGGCCAGCCCAGTCCATCAACAGCCCTAACTTTTAAGTGTGGATGGAGATTAGTTAAGAGAGAGCAAAATCATAGTTGCTTGGTGGCCAATGATTGAGACTTCAGTATGCAAAGGACAATTGAGATTTAGATCCTGATGCGGGCTGTCCCATGCAAAGCATGTTTGAAAGGATTCGCATTGCGAAGTGTGTCACGCTGCATCCATGTTGGTATAATGTGCTGTAGGAAAAGCTTTGTGTGTCCCACCATGATGTATGTGTTTTATCCATGCCATCTATTCTTTTTGCCCGATTATTTGAGGGCATGGACCAAAAAATGAGGTAGATCTAAATCATAGGTGGACCACACCACTGGAAAACAGTGGTGATTAAATGCCCACCATTAAAAACTTCCTAAGGCCCATTGTAGTGTTTATTTGTCATCCAATCTGTTGACATAGATGAATGGAAAAAACAAATATCACCTTCATTTAAAACCTTCTCTAGCTCCCCAGAAGTTTTTAATGGTGGGCCCTCGACCATGGTTGCTTCCATTGGTGGTGGATTTGGATCTCTCTATTTTGGGGGATGCCGGTGGGATGCTAGGTGGGGCCCACCATGATATTTGTGATAAATTCACCCCATCCATCCCTTCTGCGATCTCATTTTAAAACATGCGACAAAAAACGAGGTGGATTTACAACTCGAGTGGGCCACACAAGAGGAAATAGTAGGGATTCAATGACCACTATTGAAACATTTGTATGGCCACAAAATTTTTCGTACCATGCTACTTTTTTATGTTTTCACTTCATACTATTGAGAATGAACTTATAAATGGTTTGGATGGTACATAAACATCAAGGTGGTGCCTAGTTATATTTCAACGGTAGGAAACCCTTTCCCTAGTTTCCCTATGGTGTGGCCCACTTGAGTTTTGGATCCACCTCATTTTTTTATATCACAAAATGGATGGATGGAGTGGACTTATCACAAACATGACGGTGTGCCCCATCTACATCCTAGCATAGGAACTTCTTGCAGAAGGATTTCTCTGGAAATCCGCATCCATTTATGGGCTCATGCCCTTAAAATGATATAACAAAATGGAATTCGGATCCTCTGTTAAAATCAAGCAGAGAACCTCTGCTACTGCTGATCTTATTGGTCCACCTCAGCCTGATTGTGTCAGAGCTGAGCAGCTCTGACACAGTCAGGCTGAGGTGGACCAATCAGAATGGTGACGAGCAGGATTTTCCTGCTTAGTTTTAACAGAGGATCCGGACTCAACAAAATGGGTTGAAAGCGGGGATAAAACGTAGGCCCGGCAAAATTCCACATGACCCGTTAACCCACATGGAACCCATACGAAAAACTCAGGGTCCAGCCTTATTGTGTCAGGTCACTAACGGGTTAACCTAGTTAAGACCCATTAACATAACGGGTCGGGTCAGTGTTTCACCCGCGAACTCGTTTAACCCGTTAACATAATGGTCTAGATCACCAAACTGTGGCCCACCTATGAACCTTGTGTTAGGATAGTCTTCAAACTGCACGAATTGGGTGCTCCGACCGGCCGGACGGCGTGACCCAGATGCATGAGAAGAAACCCCCCATGGATAGTTTCCCTTTGCCCCAGACCGGTTGGCTGACCTGTCTGCAGGGGGCTCCGGCCGGTGGTGAGGCAGCAATGTGAATTTTCTCCCTGGACTGTTTGTGCACTTGGCCGGCCGGATCGGCCGACCGGTCGGCTGTGGGCGCGGATTTCTTGCGCAGTCCGCAGTACTACGCTAAGGTGTTTCAAATTTCGATTTTTTGCTTATTTAAGGAGTTGTAATCTGACCTAAATTAGCATCCTAAGGTGTCCAAGGTTTCTTATTCGTGTAGGAAGAGGGGAGAGAGTTGTGTAAGAGAGACAGCTTGGGTTTTCTCTGTTTTCCTTGCTTGTGGGCTGTCATCTTTGTAATCTTCTATTTAATTCATAGTGGATTGTTTTGTGACGTGGTTTTTTACCCGTTTAGGGGTTTTTCCACGTAAAATCAGATTCTCTTGTGGTGAATGCTTGTGTGTGGCTTGATTACATAGTGTTTCTTGTTTGATCTCACATTGCTTCACGTGTTCAGCGTTCTGCTTCCGCTGCCGGCTTTCCCAACAAGTGGTATCAGAGCTAAAGTTGGAGTGGAGTAGAGTCGAATCTGAGACGAGAAGATGGGATCGGGCGCAAGGTTCGAGGTAGGGAAGTTCTCCGGGAAAAATAACTTTGAGCTATGGAAGGTGAATGTTGAATCCTTCCTAGTTCAGCAAGGGCTTGATGATGCTCTTGGAAAGCGACCCGAGGTCATGAAAGATGATGAGTGGACGAGGCTCGACAAGAAGGCTAGAACCTCAATCCCGTTAAACCTTATGGATGATGTTCTCTATCATGTCATGAAGGAGAAGACTGCGGCTAAAACGATGGCGAATCTAGAGAAGGTTTATGCCAAGAAATCTCTAGAGAATCGCATGTACGTGTTGATGCAGTTGTTCACCTTGAGGATGACTAAGGGAACTGAGGTGGAGGACCACCTAAGCACGTTCAATAGGCTTGTTTGCAAGTTGGTGGAGATCGATGAACTGATGAAGGATGAGTATCAAGCATGCATCCTGTTGAATTCTCATCCAGATTCATATGAGTCGTTCAGGGACTCTGTGTGCGCAGGGAGGGAAACCATAAGCGTCAAGATCGTTATCTCAGCCCTCCAGTCGAAGGCGATGAGAAGAAAAGTGGTGACATGGCTTCCTGTTATTCCTCAGAGGCACTGGTTATGAGGGGTAAGAAATTCTGAGCATGGAGGATATTTGAAATCGGGATCTAGGGCCAAGGGTAAAAGGAAGGCTAAGGTGAAGTGCTGGAATTGTGGTTAGGAGGGTCACAAAAGAGGGGATTGTCAAAATCCCAGGTTGAGGCAAGAGAAGTATGGAAATTCTTCTGGAAATAGAGCCAATACCGTAAAGGACAGTGGCGATTTTAGTAAAGTTCTGACCGTATCTGGCAAGGGATCTCATGGTAGTGAGTGGATCCTTGATTCAGGGGCTTCATGTCACGTTTGTCCTAACCGGAGTTCATTCACGACATACAGGGAGTATGGTGGAGAATCGGTGTTTGTGGGTGATGGAGTCGCTCATAAGATTGTGGGTGATGGAGTCGCTCATAAGATTGTGGGTATTGGTACTGTGCGCATCAGGATGTTCGATGTGGTCGAACGAGTCCTAGAAGATGTGAAGCATGTTCCCAAGATGAAGATGAATGTGATTTCTCTTGGTGCACTTGAGGCAAAAGGGTGCGTGTTTATCGGCCGCGATCGTTGTTGTGAAGTGATGAAGGGGGCACTCGCGTGTATGAAGGCATGGAGGTGTGGCCATCTTTACATGTTGATCGGGAGCACAATTCACGGTGGAGTTGCGGGAACGGTAACGAGATCCACGGTTGCTCGTATGTGGCAAGTGCCCAAGGGCCACATGAGAAGAGCGGAAAAGGGCGTGAATTTGCAAGGATAGGGTCAATGGTGGTACGAGAAGTGGTGGAGCTATGATTAAAGATGAGATGACGTTGCAAGAATGGTGTTGATTCGTCGTTTGAAGCCTCGGTGGAAATTGTTGGGATAGTCTTCAAACTGCACGGATTGGGTGCTCCGACCGGCCGGACGGCGTGACCCAGATGCATGAGAAGAAACCCCCCATGGACAGTTTCCCTTTGCCCCAGACCGGTCGGCCGACCTGTCTGCAGGGGGCTCCAGCCGGTCGGCTGTGCGAGCGGATTTCTGCTTATTTAAGGAGTTGTAATCCGGCCTAAATTAGCATCCTAAGGTGTCCAAGGTTTCCTATTCGTGTTAGGAAGAGGGGAGAGAGTTGTGTAAGAGAGAGAGCTTGGGTTTTCTCTGTTTTCCTTGCTTGTGGGCCGTCATCTTTGTAATTTTCTGTTTAATTCATAGTGGATCGTTTTGTGCCGTGGTTTTTTACCCGTTTGGGGGTTTTTCCACGTAAAATTGGATTCTCTTGTGGTGAATGCTTGTATGTGGCTTGATTACATAGTGTTTCTCGTTTGATCTCGCATTGCTTCACGCGTTCGGCGTTCCGCTTCCGCTATTGGCTTTCCCAACACCTTGACACTCCATCATATGCAATATTGCAATGTACATGTGATTCCTCCTCGTCTTGCTAGTGAATCCTATTGTTTCTGGTGATAGAATGGGCCCACTAGGTGGACCATAGCTGTATGTTGGGTCAGACTGTTAGTTGTCCTCATTAACGGTGTGGCCATTTGATGAGTAGACTAGCCTAATGGGTTAAATGGGTTGGGTTACCGCTGACCCGTTAAATTAAAGAATGAGTTTGGGTTTCGAAATTTCGCCCTGTTAATTAACAGTCTGGGTTTAGGTGAGCAAATTTTTGACATGACGTGAATATGACACTACAAGAACACGGATCAACACGACACATTGCCAGGCCAGATAAAACGCATACATTGTTGGGGGCCCACAGACTTTTACGCGCAGAACACCGTACGTACGTTGGTGTTGTGTGCTACACTACGCACCCCTATTCTTATTTCAAGGTGGGTCCCACGGTCACGCCATGACCGAAGTCGGCGTTACCCCAGCTTACGGGAATCCACTCCCCTGGTTGAAAGCGACCCGGATTGCCTACCAACAGTGCAAGTTGCAAGTCCACACTGGTCGGTGCTATGCGGGCTCACCATGATGTATGTATTTTATCCACACCGTCCATCCACTTTTCTATATCATTTTAGGGTGTGATCCAAAAAATGAGGAATATTAAGATCTCAGGTAGACCACATTATAGGAAACAGTGATGATTGATTGCCTACCATTAAAAATTTCCTGTGCATCACAAAAGTTTTGGATCAAGTTGATAATTGTGTATTTTCCCTCCATGCTAGGTCTCCATGACCTAATCAACATGGTTGGATGGGGTCTTAAGAAGTTTTTAATGGGAAGCGTTCGGTCACCATTGTTTTCCTATGGTGTGGTCCAACTAAGATTTTTATATGCCTCATTTTTTGGATCATTGTATAAAACTGATATGGACAAATGGATGGATGGCGTGGATAAAACACATACATCAATACAGGCCCCACAGAGCAGCGATCAGTATTTATCTTGGCGCTACTGTCAGCGTCATCAGGTAATCCATGTGAATTTCAAAGTGTGGTGGACCATACCACTGGAAACAGTTGTAATTGAGTGCTTCACCAATAAAAATTCCGAAGAGCCCACCATAAGGTTTTAATAGTGTTTATTTGCAATCTAATCTGTTGGTAATGTCAATAAGATCTGGATGAAGGGAATATATAAATATCAGATTGATATAGAATGTTTGTGGCCTACAAAATGCTTTTAATGGTTATTCATCACTTTTTTTTTTTTGGGTATGGTCTACCTGAGATTCAGATCTTCTTAGGTTTTGGTATAAAATACTCAAATGAGAAGGAAAAACAGATGACAGTGTGGATATATAAATAATACATCTTGATGGGCCCAACACGGTTAAGGTAACACCCACTAAGTTGTTCCCCTCTTAACAGCTAATCTGCTCTCATCTTGGAGGGGGTCCTTGGGGCCCACATTGATATATGTGTTTTATCGATGCCATCCATTCGTTTTGAAAGATCATTTTAGGCCATTAATTAAAAAAAGAGGAAATATACAAGGTTAAGTGGACCACACAACAGTAAACAGTGGGGAAGGAACACCTGCCGTTGAAAATCTCACAGTGGGCCCTAGGAAGGTTTCAACGGTGGGCGTAAGGTGTGGCTACTTCAAGACTTTGATCTGGCTGCTCTTTGAGTTCATACCCAAAAATCATCTGTCAAAAATGAATGGACGGCGTGGATAAAATACATACATCACGGTGGCCCCAAAGAGCCCCCGCGAGGACCGTCCGTCTCTGTCTAGGTCCTGGTGGAGGCAGTACGCAATCCATGCATCGCACGCACGCGCGCGGACCGAACTTCTCACCGAAACCCTAAAAAAGCCAGCTATTTCCGGCGATCCTTCACAAATCCTACCCTATTTCAAGCTCAGCAAATCAAGAATCCGGGTCCGGTTCAGCAGCTTCAGGTTCTCCGATCATTCTCCTTCTAATTTTCACGAATTCTCGCGTTTTCTCTCTATCCGGAGTACCTTTTTTGATCTGCATTCTCGTGGATTTAAGGTGAAAAATCAGATTTTGAGATTTTCATCGTTCGGAGTCTCAGAAAGAGATTTCCAGGGTTTGAGAATTGTTTGGAGGTGTTTCTGTTTTGCAGTTTTTGAGATTTAGGGTTTTGGACGGATTGGAGAGGGTTATGTTTCAGATTTTGATGGTTTTGGTGCGGTTTTTATAGCTTTGTTAGGGTTTTGAGGACAGGGATACTGCTAGGGTTGTAATCTGACGGCAGAGATTGAAGTTTGAGGTTCGGAGCATTTTTTATCTGGTCTAATTTGCATCGTCGTAAGGAATTCGCGCTTTCAGATGAGTTGCTAGGGTTTTTTTTTTTGCAGACGGGAAGTTCAAAATCTAGTTATTATTGAGAATCCTGGCATGTTTGTGCGGCTTCATTTGTACGGTTGAGGAACTTTTCTGCATTTGGAACAGCTACTTTTGAGGTGAAAAAGGCTCTGATTTTACGATGCCACCACTTTCAACGGCTTCAAAGGCAATTGGAAGGTTGCTGTCACGCAAAAATGGGGCGGAGTTGTTGAAAAGCTCTGGTAGGAGTAGAGGGCAGTTTGGGACAATTGGGCAGTTTCGAGGTTTGAGTAGCATCGTGGGTATTGAAACTCCGTCAGTTTGTAATTTGATTGATGCTGATAAGGAGCGGAATTTATCCTTCTCAAGAAGGCATAATGCTGTCCAGACCAGGTGTTTTCTTGGCTGCGGAGATGGAGAAGAGGGCAGTGTTCTTTCTAAGACGCATGAGGAGAGGCGCGTGATGGGGTAAGTTTCCATACCTTTCTTGATTAACAGATCTTTTACTGTCTATTGCTGTCTATTTGCCTGAGTTTTTAGTCTGGTCCTGTCTATTATCATCTTCTTTGTATTGAAATAGCTCTTACATGGTTGTGGATGGTTGTGTTTTATGCATGATTTTCTCCCAATCTGAACCCGTTTGGTGTTATACATAGAAATGTTTTTTTTTTTTTTTGTTCCATTCTATTAGAGGTGTTAAGTATAACTATGGATCATTATTATCATAACCTTGTACTAGTGATTTTGGGTTGGGCTAGTGAGCATTACCATGGATTTACAACTTTTTTTTTCCCACACGTAGTAGCATTGTCTGCTGATCTTTCTGTGTGGTTTTTTTTTTTTATCCCTAGTTTTCTTTTGTATTCTATCCCATCTTTTGGCAGCGTCTCAATAAAATTACAGTTATTTCCAAAAAAAAAGAGACTATAGATTATGCTATATGTTTCTCTTGTATTGATTCTGAAGATCATTTTGGCCCTTTTATGATGTGCGCCTTAACCGGATGTGTGAGGAAGAATGATTGAATAAGGAAGACGATGAGAATTGAGAGAGAGAAGAGAGAAGACAAGGAAGACAGATTAGAAAAGAATAAGGAAGAAGATGATAATTAAGAGAGAGAAGGGAGAAGACAAGAAGGAAATATTGTTATTATCTCTCTACCCATAGGGATTGCATTGCATTCTCTTCTATAAGCATCACAATGAAGCTTGTTATCAGCTACAATTAAATAATAATGATAAAGTTAACTCACAACGAAAAGAAATAATGAATTTCAAATGAGATTTGAGTTTGAAAATGGTCTGCCACATAGGATTTAAGAGGTAGGGATCACATCATTCCACCATCCATCAAAAGAAACTTGTCCTCAAGGTTAGAAGTTAGGGAATGGGGAAGAGAGACTCGCCGAAGTCTCCCACATAGCGTCCGTTGGGGTCATAGGGCGTGGGATTGTCTTCTAGCCAATCTCACTCCATGAGAAAGAGTTGTTTCATTTTGCGGTGGTGGCCTCGATGGAACTGCTCATCGCAATTATAACACAAACCTCGATTATGTTGTTTTTCTATTTTCAGATGGTGTAAGGTGTTTGATGGGAATGGTTTCAAGGGCAGTGAATGGCTTGAGTGTGGAATGTGGAGCGATAGCTAAGGGAGAGGGAATGGTTGGATTTGTAGGCCAGGGTGATCTTTTCTTCCATTGATCGTGCCAATCCAACCACCTTGGTTAGGGATGTCAGATGAAAAAGTTTAACCTCACCTTGAATATCATCATGTAACCCTCCTACGAAGCAATCGATCATAAATGATTCGGGTAAGATTGTGAGGTTCGCAAGACTTGAAATTTGTCTTCATATTTGTGCACTAATCCACGCCGTGACAACAGTTCACCCCACCACGTATATTCTGTGGCACCAAAGTGAACATAGATAGCGGATTTGAACTTGTCCCACGTATATGTCGGGATTATATCTTCCATCCAATGAGACCATTGAATGGCTTTGCCTTAAGGTGAAAAGCTGCTAATCCAATCCTTTTTTTTTTTTGAAAGGTGCTAATCCAATCTTCTCATGCGCAAGTATTTGGATATAGCTAAAGAAAAGTTGTTTGATAGATCCAGCTGAGTCTGAGAGGATCCTCCCGATTGAAGTTGGGAAATCTACCTGTGTATATTTAGTCTGCAACGTAGAAGAAGAGTCGGCTATCATGGGATTGTAGACCGTTTGGGAGGGGATAGTGTGTTTGCGGTGACTTGGTTATCTTGTCAGTGTCATAGGTGTCTGTCTGCGACTCTGCATGTTATCCTTCAACTCCGCCAAATTATGGTTGCTGCTCTCTTGAAGCCCAGCCAATGTAGCTTGTTGTTCCTTAAGCTTGGTTGGGTCTTAGTTGATGCTTTAGGGTCTGTTGGGGGGAATTTTGCTTTGTTGGAATGCCGACAAGTGGAAGAAGGTGGATTCTGTTGCTGGCTCCTTGTCTATTCTGAGATTGGGGTTGCGACCAAATTAGAGTACAAGACCATTGAGGAAGGAATTAGGTTCAAATTGGGTGACGGCTCTGGAATTGCCTTTGGGAGGACATTTGGCTGGTGGAAGTTCTCTGGTATTATATTTCCCTCATCTCTCGAGGGCAGCTTAATCCAAGAAAAATCACATCATTTTTTCCTTTTAATTCACCGAAGGGAAACTCGTTTGGAATATCATCTTCCAAGGAATTTTGGAGGTAGAGGAGATGGTTGATTTGGGAATAACTTAATCCTAGGCACTAGAGCGTACATTATTCCTGCTCTTCGTTCGACGGTCGCATGATAAGAGTCTCAGAGTACAGCTCAAGAGAAAGAAAATGAAGCCAGCAAAGAGGCATGGACCTTGGTTTTGTTGGAAAATTGAAGCAAACAGGCAGTGAGAATGTATCCATTGCAGTGGCATATTGGAGAAGCAGTTTAGCTATCTTATCTATATAACTTATTGCAAGTGTTATCCTTCAAAAAAAAAATAAAAATAAAAATTGCAAGTGTTACTTTTTCTGTGTGGTGGTATCCTTTCATGTTTCCGGTGTATGGTGGAAGTTCGCAAAGTTGATGGGTGGTCAAGGAAATTCTGTAAATGCCAGATGAAGGAATTCTTGGGTTCTTCATGAGAAGCATGTTCACCCTTTGCCATGACTAAATACTTCACCAAAAGTGTTTGCCTGTAGAAAGTGGTTTTACATCCTTATCTATCACCTCATTATATTTGTGTTCTGACTAACAGTATTTACAATAATCAGGTACTCCCCAGAGCAGTTATTTGCAGTGGTTGCAGCAGTTGACCTGTATGAAGATTTTGTTCCATGGTGCCAGCGATCGCAGATAGTCCAGCGCAACGATGATGGATCTTTTGATGCTGAGCTTCAGATAGGTTTTAAGTTCCTGATTGAGAGTTATGTCTCTCATGTGGAAATGAAGAAACCAAACTACATAAAGGTAATCTTCATTCCTTGCATTTTGATTTGTTCACATGAATACATGAATATTTACTTCAACTCTTACTATCCGTGGGATATGAAACTCGCCTCACATTGTTTAGTTTCTTTACCAAGCTGGTTTAAAGGAGATTGTTACTTGGTGATACCATTGGAGCTTGTTGGCATTTGGTTTCTTTACCAAGCTGGTTTAAAGGAGATTGTCACTTGATGATACCATTGGAGCTTGTTGGGAAGGAGCAGAATGCATGCTACATGTGATATAAATGATTATGCCTTTTTTTTGTTTAGCAAAATGGTGCCTTTTGTACACGAAAAATGTGTTAAAAAAATGCCTTGTGCCCTGTGGTTGTAGAAATGTAGAAACAGGGGCACGCTCTAGTGATGCCGGTACCACCGTACACTTACACTGGTATTGGGCAAATGTGGGGCCTAGTGATGTTTTCACTGAAACCAACCCGTCCCTAAGATGTGTAATCCCCAAAAAACTCTAGGGCCTAGAAATCACCCAAACTCAGATGGGCCACTTCAAAGGGAACATATTGAGACGGAATGCCCACTGTTTATTAGCATGGGGTGCCCACCATGTTATGTATATATAACCAAGGCCGTTCATAACCTTACTGAGTCCAGTTGAAGGTTAGGAAAAAAATCCAGGTTGTTTTGCAACTCAGGCGGGCCACTGTGTAACCAAGGGCGAGCATTCCCTCCCAGCTTGTTCCCTTTTCTGTGGCCCACTTTAGTTTTGGATCAGGCTGCGTTTCCGGTCGTACAGGTTTTCTGAGGTGATGTATCTGATAGATGGGTTGGATGGTGTAAATGCATCATGTGGCCCCCACATATTCCCGATAACACTGGAGCATGCCCCTTAAAAGCGGGGTAAGATTTGTACTGTGAGCCTTTGACTTTTAATACAAATATTTCTAAGGAACTCAACAGTGGTAGTTGTTTCCTTGTTGAAATCTGTGTGCCGCCAATTTAAACTTCAGGTGCAATGTCTCTTCCGGAATGTAGATTTCAAAACGCACACTCTGATGCCGACGTAAATCATGTTGGATCTGAGTTCAATGCCTATTAGTTGAAATTTACCGCGGATTTTTGCAGGTGTCAGTTTTAAAATTGAAATAAATTAATGGGTGTCGTCTATCCATTCTTCATCATAGAATTGGTTTACTCCTTTATGTATCAGATTTGATTTTCATATAGCATTTGGTGGGTGTTGCTTGCAGACGACTGCATCAGAAAGTGGCCTTTTCGACCATTTGATAAATGTATGGGAATTTAATCCCGGACCCATTCCAGGAACTTGTGACCTTTATTTCTTGGTGGATTTCAAGTTCCAGTCACCACTTTACCGACAGGTATTTACTTCTGCTTGCAGTTTTGATATTCTTTTCCCCCTTTTTCAGAATCCCAACAATTTTGATGCTTGATTATGCCATTTTATTCTCTTGTTTGTGCAATTTGTTTTTCTCTAAGAGTTGTTTGTCCAAATTCATCATCATCATCATCATCATTTCTACATGAATCCTGTTCCACCATTCCAACAAGGGTTGTTTGTGCGAATTGTTAGAAAAATTTAATTACCAGTGCACATAAATGAGATGTAGTTAGGGTCGAACATTGGCAGAATACAACAAGGGCTTGTTCTGACAGCTGCTGATCCACAAATTATGAGTTTGGCGATCTGTGCATCTGCAAATTGCAAATTGCCACGTGGATCCCAAAATCAGGTTTGGCAGAAAACAATGTTTATGGGGATTGTGGAATCCACCATCTCGTCTTTCTCTACACGAATTTGGTGCATCCATGAAAAGCAGGGACTCTGGTTCAACACTGCTGTTTCACACTGCTGTTTCACCTGAGTTACCTACCTAATTTACAGATGGGATAATGATAGGGTATGACCTTTTGTTATGCCATTTCCAAATTTGGTAGCCACCCAATTGTCCCATCTACGAGAGCTGTAAGTTTTAGAGAAATAAACTTTAGAGCATATGAGAGATGGTAAATTGTGTTGCATTGCTGAGACGTCAATGACCTTTGCAGATAAAGAATAGATGGGATGTATCTAAAGCTTGGATACCAAAATATTTTTAATGACCTTGGGACAATGACTCATGAAGATATCAACAATGTGTTGTCTAGAAAAGATATACATGAGCTTATCTTTCAAAACCAAAAAAGTTGTAACTTAACCAGCTAGACATTCCATGGCTCCCCTTTGCCTGCTTGCTTGCCATTTGGGTGGTGCAAGTATTGGTTGGCCCAGGGATTATCTCTGGGTGGGACTGTTTATTCATTTTTCTAAAAGCATGGTGAGCCTCTGCCATGGTCGGTTCTGAAGCCCAGGTGAATGATGAAGGTTGTTGTCTGAGGGGCTGCTGACTGTAAAACTTTTACCAATATACCATTCAAAAGTCGATGTGATATTTGGAGGAGGCGAAGGCGATGATGGGAGGAGGAGAGGATGATGATGACACTGGTGAACTTCAGAAAGTGCTGCATGTACAAAGTGATAGTCAGTTTTGATGAGCTTAGTATGTTCATGAAAGGCATGATACGAAAAAAAAAAGGACATGATTTATAGACATTGCCATTGTATTCCAATGTCACCTAAATTTGAAAACTTGAGAAAACTTGATTCGACTCGGCCGAGTTGACTCAATTCTATCAGATCTTATCAAGACTCCAATTCAGTTTAGGTGGAACTTTGTCAGGATCAGTTCAAGACTCAAATCTAATTGACTTGACAAAACTCAGAAAAAAAACTCAATATAACCTGAGTACCTGACAATACAACTCGACTTACTGAGGTGCTACAATATTTAGAAGTGTTAAATGTTACTGAGTTTTGGTTTTCAAGACTCAAAATGACTCAACTAGAGTTACTCAACTTGACGAGACAGATGTTTGAGTCGAGTTGGGAAGGGATATGAAGATTTGTTCTTTTTTTTTTTTTTTTTCGGTCTGGACTTCTTGGGCCTCACTGTGAGGAAGCCTGTGGGCTCTCGAACCTGGGTCATGGCTGGTGAGAGTTGGGGATTGTTTGGACAACTTCTGTAAAACCCCTTTTCCTGCTAACGCATAATTTTGGTTGACTCGCTGAAAATCAATCCAATTGGTATTTGACGAGTCGGCTTTTTATCACATGTTTCTTGGAGGATAAAACAGTGGTTGCGGAAGTCCATCCAAACGCACAGCTCGGTAAGGGGTTTGTCATTTAGGTGTCAAAACTCCCATTTTGAGGGTGTGTCCAAACAGGCTCTAGGTGTCAACTACCAGATGCACCATCCAATTAGAGACGGATATGAAGGTTTGTTCACTTGCTAAGTATAGGGACTAGGATAGGAATAGATTGACCAGTGAAACAAGATTCATAAACCTGACTCCAAATTTTAGGAGAAGGCTTTGATGATGACGACGACAAGGAATCACAAAACTAAATTATCGAGATGATGCTTTTGGGAGATTTAACTTCTGCAAAACATCCTAGGGGATAGACCTAACGACTGGCAGATTGTTAGGTGAGTGGAAGCTGACAGTTAACTTTGCAAAGCATGAAAAAAAAAAAAAAACAATGGTTGAATTGGGAAGCAACAGCCTGAGGCAGCAATTACCTATGGGGCTGGGCATGGTTGGGATGGAGAAATTCCTGCTAAAAGAGGAGATAGTTGAAAAATCTTATCAAAAGTTGTGTGGGGCTGCTATTTCAATGTTTAATCCCTAGATTGGAGAGAGAAGCCGGAGAGGGTGATGGTTGTTGTGAAGGATGCTTTGGTTGCTTATTGGAGGCTGATGCTTAGGGCATGTCAAGTGGGTAAAGATGGACTTTGGAAGTTTTTCTTTGGAGGATGTAGAAAAATGGGCCAGTGATAATTGGAAAAAGATGATCACGGTTAGGGTAAGGATAGTGGATTGGTGCTCAGTCCTGTTTAATTGCAGTGAGTGGAGCAAGCGGTAAGAGTCTTGAATGGAAGTTGGGTGATCCTAGGAAGCTTGATTAAATTGCTTTCGAAATGGAGCGAGGCCTGTAGCTCATCGGGAAGATTGATTTGGTTTCAGATTTGGGGTGTTCTGTTGCATGCTTCAGATGTAGGCACATTCATGGCAATAAGTTCCTGCATCGTCACATCCTAGAAGTGGACTCCAAGATCTTTTTATTATTATTATTTTTTTTACACTCAGAGATTGCATGTAGAGAAGAAATTGAAGTCGAGAGAGTTAAAATCCTGTTTGACAGTGTTGCTGATCCAAATCGCTCCATTCCTCTCTTGGTTGAGGGAGAGGTTAGGAGGAGGGGATCTGTGAGAGGCCAGGAAAGATTTCCGTTCTTTTTGGATTTGCCCACTTTCTAGGGTGAGATATTGGTGTGATGTGTGGTTAGATGATACATCACTTATAGAAATTCTTCGCTTACCTTTTTCACCTACGAATTAAGAAAAGAGGCCTAACTCACTGATTGCTATGATAATGCTAGGCACTCTATGGTATGTAATGCTTTTGAGAAATATGCACAAGGACAAAATAAGATCGATGTGGTTTTGGTTTTGGGGTGTTCCGTTGCATGCTTCAAACGTAGACACATTTATGGAAAATGATTCTGCATCAGCACTCCGCATCAGCACTATCCTGGGAGTTGTGTCAAAGATTGTACTTAGAGAAATCAAAGTCCAGAGTGAAAAATCCTGTTCGACAGTATGGCTGATCCAAACCGCTCCGTCCTTCTTGCAGTGTGACTGTGTGAGTTCTTGAAGAATGAGAGCTGTCAGAGGCCAAGAGAGATTTCCTTTCTTTTCTGATTGGCCCACCTTCCAGGATCAGATTGATGATACACTGTGCGCAGAATTCTTCCCTTCCCTTTTTAGCCTCTCAGTTAAGGAGGAGCCTGAATTCTCTGATTGTTATGATAATGCCAGGGACTCTTTATGGTCTGGATTGCAACACTTCACAGTAATCTGCATGAGGACAATAATGCCATTCTTTCAGCCATCCATCGTTTTAGCAGTTTTTTCTTGTTGGTTACAGGGGAAAGCTTGTTTTGTTCTGGATGTTTATTTTGTTTGCTCTTGAGATGATATTTCATCTACCATCAACTCCTGTTTAGAAGAAAAAGACCGAAATATGTGCTTATGCAGCTGTTTTGTGTGGCAGGTGGCATCCATGTTCTTCAAAGAGGTGGTTTCTCGGCTTGTCGGCTCGTTCAGCGACCGCTGCCGTATGATTTATGGGCCAGGTGTACGAGTCCTAGAAAATTCTTACGGGGAACAGAGGGCATAACAAAACTTTAGTCACACCTTGAATACAAAGGCAGATGCAAATGCCCTCCACAGCTTGTTGGTTGGAGCACCTTCCGCGTCTGCTCAGTTCTAGAAACAAACGTGTTGTATTGCACTCACGTGGCCCTCTTTTGCCTTCCATTTTCTCTTGAGCTATTGTCCGCTCTCATTTGATAATAGATTTATGAATTTTTTGATGTGTAACCATAAGACAAATAAGTTCTTAACCCATCTGGATACAACTTACAGCTCCAAGGTGCTTTTCTGACTTCACTAAGGAGTGGTGATTCATTCATGGATTTTATTCATTTTCTGTATCTAGAGATCATATTACATTGTTAAGACATTAGCTGTACAAATCTAGAAAGTCTCAGATGTGAGATGTAGGTGCTGTTTGGTAAGCTGAAAAATTAAGCCTGAAAATTAATTCAAGTACTGAGAGCTTAAAGTGCTGAATTTAAGTACTTATAAGAACTGAAAAATCTGTTTGGTAATTTGTCTGAAAACTACCATTAAAAACTTATTGCGGCCACAAAAGTTTCGAATCAAGCTAATATTTGTGTTTGGGTTCGGAGCCTTTACCTTGTTGGAAGACTCTGCGGAGTTTCAACAAGAGGTCTAGGTATCGAAACCCATCAGGGTGAAACTCCCGCTGCTAACCGCACTAGTGGGTGCGACGTATGACCGACCGGGTGGGTGTGTACCGCCATTAACTGGGTGGGTGCGTTGCATGACTAACAAAAAAGAAAAAAAGAAAAAAAAGCTAATATTTGTGTTTTCCCTTAATCCAGGTCTTTGTGTTCTTATGAACAGGGTTGATGGTAAATAAACATCATGGTGGGCCCTAGGAAGGTTTCAATGGTGGGCATCATTGTCCGCTTTCAGTGGTGTGGTCCACCTGAGGTTTGGACCTGTCTCATTTTTGGGCTCATGCCTTAAAATGATCTCTCCAAATGGATAGACTATGTAGATATAATACATGCATTATGCTGGGGCTTATAGAATTTGGTGAATTCAAATACTTGCAGGGGATGGTGTCATAGATAGAAAAGTAAACAAAGAAGGGTAATCCTTGTCATTATTAAATGTTAATAAGAATACTTTTGTCAATTTTTATCTAAAAATTTAAAGAGGAACTACTTACTACATTCAGCTATAAGTTTTAAGTCAAGTTGTCATGGTTGAAAATAATCCACTTAATTTAAGTGATTTTTTCAATTAAGCACTTAAATTTTTTAATTATCGAACGGTCTGAATTACTAAAATCATTGAAAATATGATTTTTAAGTGATAAGTCATGAAATTAAGTTTTACCAAACGCCCCCGTAGTCTGATCCATGGTTCTAAAAACTTGGTCGGTTGACTTGTAACTTGGCCGAGTCAACTCGACTAGATGAGATTTTGACCCTAGTCTAATGGAAACTCTCTTATGGTTGGGTCTGGACAAGACGCCTCAAGTTGGCCTGAAAACTCGGCATGACTCAACCGAGTCACTGGCCCCTAGTCAGCTGTTTTTTGGTTTGAAACCAAAAAAGGAAAAAAGATAAAAGAAAAGAGAGAGGCTTGACCTGAGAATCGCAGAGGCAGCCTCATGCTGCCACCGGACTACATTGCACAGATGTGTTTAGGTGTTTGAATTAGTTTCTGTTCTCAATAATTTTAAATACATTAATTATTGGGTCGAGTTGATTAAAGACTCGGTTGAGTTTGAGTTGACCCGACAAGCTAGACATCAGGTTGAGTTTTTGTACTATGGTCTTATCAATACTAATTTTAAGGGCCATAAAGAGAAGAAAGGGTAAAACCATTTAAAAGGGGCGCCGGCAGGAATCTTGAGACGCATTGCCAAATGTGAATCTTTCAAAATCCAATTTTGAAATGCATGCTCAAATTCCCGCCTGCTGTTCGATATTGTGTTTTTGAGCTTGGTAGCTGGAAAGCATCCATCTGGCGGGTCCCACCTTGGATGGGTGGCTGGCATAACAGAATCCTACCAATTGGACAATCCAGTGGTTCTCACCATGGCTTTGCAAACCCCTACTGGTAGAAGTAGAATATGACTTAAATGTTCACTTTCAAGGATCTGAGTCTGCAAAAGATTAGATCTTTAGGCCCACCTTGGAATATAGCACGTGCCACGCTGCAAGTGTGTGGGGGCATATTGTTGGTGCGTAAGGTGGACAACATCAGACTTTGCCATTTAGGGCCCGTTTGGATTGTAAGTTACTTAAGCTATTTATCAGATAAGTTACTTATCTTGGTTTTGACTAATTAAGCAAATTAGTATGTTTGGTAAACAACATACTTATCAGCCAATAAGTAAATAAGTATGTTTGGTAATAACACATTGATAAGTAACTTTTCGAAATAAAATTTAAAATCTACATATAATAAGCAACATATTGACATGAAAAGAAAAAGCTAAGTGTTGAGGCAGTTTTCCTAACAGAATGAGCTTTTCTAATCCCACCTGCGCACAATAAAGCTCATGTACATGTCATGCATGTGCTAGCATAGCACGATTGGTCCGAGATACATTCCATCCATCAGAACGGGACCACTATATGGATGCCCTGGCACAAGAATCAGGTTGATCCACTGGTTAGGTGGGCCACAGTCTGCAAAACAAATGTATGACTCTGGAAGACTTGGCTGAAGTTTTCTAACCCATTCATTTGTTTCCAACAGTCGGTCCACATGGTGAGTGGACTAGAACCATTTTTGGGAAAGATGTAGAAGATCATATCAACCTGATTGGTGGATTGGATCTTGCACCAATTAATGTAGGGGCCCATCTTTGATGTGGGCCGTCCACTGTGTGAGCCCCACCTTTGATGGGACAGTCCATCATGTGGGGCCTCCTTTGATATGGACGGTCTGAGAGACCAGCAATTGAGTGAACCATGAGAGAGAAGACATGTAGCGTGACTGAGAGAGATAAGTAGAAAAGCCACATTGGACGGTGGTTAATAAACATTGGAGGGTGACTAACAGTGTGAGTGTGTACTAACTGGAGAAGAAAAAAAAAAAAAGGAGCAAAAGGTGACATGAGAGAGATAAATAGAAAAGTCAAAAGTCAAAGAGTTAAAAAAAATTACTTATTAAGATAAAGTAATTTTAAGAGGTAAGTTACTTTTCAATTATGCTTACCAAACAAGCTTAAGTGCCCAAAGTAACTTAACGTCTAGAGTTCAGTCGAAAAGTAACTTATTTGGTAGTATTTAAATGGGCCCTTAACAACAAGTACTTGGTTAAAATCCATATTGTTGAAAATTTAAATTTGACTGACATTCATAAGAACAAGGGCCGTTAGATTAGGTGGCCGGTCATTCGGGCCCACGCATGTTTATCAAGTATTACTGAACGGTTCATCCCATGGGTTGCATTGAACCCCACTTCTCATGGCCCTTCATCCTCCTTCCAAACGTATTCATTGCCATTCGGGGCTGAAGAGAATGAAAACAGCTTAAAATAAAAAAAAAAAAAAAAAAAAAAAAAAAAAAAAAAAAAAAAGAAGACAATACCATATAAGTGCCTCTATTTTGGTTGAATTCCAAAAAAAAAGTTTGCATTTAAATTATTTCTTAAAACTTGCTTAAGGTTTCCGTCGTTAGCCAAAAGAACGCCTACCATCTTATACCTTACTAAAAAAAAAAAAAAAAAAAAAAAAAAAAAAAAAAAAAAGACACAACCCCTGGACGGCTTGGTTGGATCCGTAACTTTGGGGCCATCATGATTCATGTAGCTTTCATCCATGCCCTCCATACGTTTTTACAGATCATTTTAGGGCATGATTAAATAAAGAAGCAGACTCATATTTCAAGTGGACCACATCACAGGAAAGAGGGGTGATTGATTCCCCACTGTTAAAAAATTCTTAGGGGCTACCAAAATATTTATTTCACACAGCCCATTGTTAGTACACCCATCCGCTACACCCATCCACCCTTGTTGGTCACATCACAATGTTAGCCACCCCCACTATGGGAATTGATACTATGACCTTAGTGTTGAAACGCACTTGAGCTATAGACCTGGGTGTGTACTCACCTCTCTGCTTTCCTTCTTATATGACCACGTTTTGCTTGGTCATGCACCACATGGCTCGTCTTGATGGGTGCCAACTGTGCTTACAAAAATCAGCCCCAACTCCTCTCATATAATAGGCATTGCAGCCCTATTGTACAACACCACGTGTCTCCTCCCCATTGGTATATGTCAAAAATGGGATATGACTGAGAGGATGCGGATTGGCAAGTGGCCCCAACACCAGCCCCGGGGCTAGTGTCAAAGCTGTGTGGGCCCCACCATGATGTATGTGTTTTATCCACGCTGTCCATCCATTGTTCCACCTCATTTTAGGGCATGGGCCCAAAAATGAGGCAGATCCAAATCTCAGGTGGACCACACCACAGAAAAACAGTATTTATTGAACGTCCACCCTTAAAAACTCCCCAGGGCCCACCGTGACGTTTATTTGCCATCCAACCTGTTGATAAGGTCACACAGACCTGGATGAAGTGAAAAACAAATATCAGCTTGATCCAAAACTTCTGTGGCCTCCAAGAAGTTTTCAACAGTAAGAATTCAATTCCTACTGTTTCCTGTGGTGTGGTCCACCTGATATTTGGATCTGCCTCATTTTTGGGCCCATGCCATAAAATGAGGTGGAAAAATGAATGGACAGCGTGGATAAACACACATACATCATGGTGGGGCCCGCACAACTTTGACACCAGCCCCGGTGTTGGGGTCACTAGCCAATCCGCGTCCCGACTGAGAAGATAGGGTGTTATCGGGGTGAAACCTTAGTGGGTGTGACCTTTACCGTAGGGGCCAACCTTGAAGAATGTGTTGTATATCCACGCCGTCCATCGGCTTTTTTAGCTCATTTTAGGATGCTATGCAAAAATTTAGGCAGATCCAAATCCCTAGTGGATCATACCACTGAAAAAAAAAGTGGTATGCGACGATTAAAAACTTAACAAAAAGGTTTGAGTCAAGCTGATCTTTGTATTTTATCTCCATCCAGTTCTGTTGACCTTATCAACGGGTTGGATGGAAATAAACATTCTCTATCTGCTTGCAGTTGGGGTCTGGGTAGTTTTTAATGCTAGGCATTTAAGCACCATTGTATCCCGTGATGTGATCCAATTGAATTTATATCTATCCTATGTTTCGGTTCCATGCCATAAAATAAGCTGTATAAACTTATAAAAGGAGCAGATATAACATATAGATCACATCAGGCCCCACAGAACTTAGCTCTGCAAGGATGCAAAACTTCGAAAGAGCAAATCACTCAGTCAAGTCAGTGGCATCATCATAATTTTTGAAGAAATTGTGGGTATTATTAAGCATCTTGATAATGTGGAACCCTCAGCAAAAGTCAACAAAGTGATCGTTTGACACATAGAGTAACTTGAGCTTTCAAAGCCAATGTAGAAGTTTGGATTACATTTAAAATACTTTTAAGAGTCACATGCTTAATATGTGTGTCACTTAGCTACCAATCTATTGGGCACATGACCCACTAATGATACACCAAAACAATTAAATTAACAACTGCATCACTGAAATTACTTTAATATGATGATCTGCGCCATCTAAACATTGTCTAAGGAAATCAATGGTTAAAATTTGTAGGTTAGTCACTTGGATGTAATCCTATACTTATGGCTCACCCGAGACTTGGAATTTCATCATTTTCGGCTAAAGTATATATTCCAACGGGCATATTAGAACCAATATTCGAACATTACCTACTTATACTAATGAGGAATGTTAAAGTTGATTTAGTAATTAAATTTAAACCATTGTAAATATCATACCTTTTGAACTAGAGGGGATTTCAAATCTAGGGCGCCAAATACAACCAGGGGTTTTAAATTAAGAGAGTTCCAAATCCATGCTCCAAAAGGGCCCAACA
The DNA here is from genome assembly GCA_003013855.2 of Liriodendron chinense. Classification (NCBI taxonomy): domain Eukaryota; kingdom Viridiplantae; phylum Streptophyta; class Magnoliopsida; order Magnoliales; family Magnoliaceae; genus Liriodendron; species Liriodendron chinense. Next base: position 97,720 of record PVNU02000362.1, read on the forward strand.
TTCTTCGTTCTCTCTTCCTTTTTGAGCTCCTCCTTGATTAGAATAATTCTTAAAAAATGACTCCGAGACGGCAAATCAAACAACTCAAACACGACATGTCCAAACTATAAAACAAGTTCAGCTTTAAAAGCTGGACTAAAACTTTGGCTACACCCGCGTGCGTTAGCTACGCTAGCTATGCTGGTGTAGGAATGACCCCACCGTGATGTATTTGTTGTATCCATACCATCCATCCATTTGACGAGATTTACCACATGATACCAAAAATGAAGCAGATCCGAAGCTCAATTGTGGATACCAAGAGGTTTTTAATGGTTGGTGTTCAATCCCCACTTCTGTGCTGGGTCCACTTGCTCCTTGGATCTGGTTCGTTTTTGGTGTCATTCCCTAAAATGATCTTGCCAAATGGATGGATGGATTAGATACAAACATACATCATGGTGGGGTCATTTCTACACCCCGCGTAGCTAGCTTAGCTAACTCGTAGTCACTTCCTCCTCAACATTGGTGGCGTCATTTCTACGCCCGGCGAAGCTATGGCAAAATTTGTCTGCGCATGACATGGTCACTTCCTCCAAAACATCAACATGTCTCATCTGCTTCCGCGACCCACCTACGCGGGAGGCATATTGTGTCTTACCACTGGTCGGACCTTTAAGCGTCCGACAGCTCATTGTGGGTCCCACCCTAATGTATCCGTTTATCCATGCCGTTCATTCTTTTAAAATATCATTCTAGAATATTGGCTCAAAATAGAGTCAGATCCAACGTTCAAGTGGGCCACACCAAATAATGTGCGGAACCAGGTTCTGCTCACTATTTGGTGTGGCCCACTTGACTTTGGATATTCCTCCTTTTTAGAGTCATTCGTTAAAATTATTTTAGAAAATGAATGGACGGAGTTGATAAACATATACATCAGGGTGGGCCCCACGCTGATCTGGTCGGGCGCTTGAAGGTCCGACCAGTGGTCGGACGCAATCCGCGTTTGGTGCCATTTCAAAAACTCCTTTGAAAGGATTAAGTTAACAGGAGGTTCGTGGGATCTTCTATTGTGTAGACAAGAGCTGAGACAATGGCCCGGGGAGATAGCAACTTCAAGGTTCTCGTCGATCAAGCATTGATAGATCTCGGAGGCGATCCTGCGGAATTGGGTCGGTGTTTCAAATGGGACCCACAAAGTCAAGAGCACCAACGTATCACGACAAGACTAGGCGATCGAGTGAGCCCCATGACGCCTCTGCGCTTAATTTATGAGAAGAAGCTAACGAAAACGGATGTGAACAGTCACCACAATCGTTTCGTTATTGGAAAGCATTCGGCAGAGGAAACCATTTTCCGCTGTCTCACACTCGATCAGAGACTCGGCGTTTGTAATGAAAACACGGTCCCGTTAGTGGGCCACGATCTCAACGGAGGGATATGGGACTTGAAATTAAAGTTGTGGAAGCAGGAGAGTAATGGTAGCATGCCTTACGTATTATTCGGGCAATGGGGCCGTATGGTGAGTCAGAACGGTTGGAAGACCACCGATCAGGTCAGTCTTTGGGGCTTTCCTTATGCAGGTGTTAAAGATGGATGGCACTTCGGGCCCGATCAAGGCTACGATGAAGTTCACTTTCTGTTCACAGTATAGCAGTGAAAGGTGTGTGTTTTATCCTTTTATCCTTCTTTGCATTACGAGTTGTTAGTTTGGACAACCAAGAGTACTATATATGTTGAATTACACCGTTTGCAGACCTGATTTTTCGTGGGTGAGACCCTGACTGTGGGGTCTACCTTTATGTATGTTCTGTATTTTTGCACCATCCATCAGTTTTACCAGCTCATTTTAGGGCATGGTCCAAAAATGAAGTAAATACAAATCTCAATATTGAATTCCCACCGTTAAAAATTCTTGGAAGCTACAAAAATTTGGGTTCAGGCTACCATATTAGGCTTATAAAGGAGAGTTCATCATCGTCATCTTCATTTTATCCAAACTAATTGGGGGCGGCTAGAAAGTCTATAATAGCTAATTACTAAAATAAATAAATCCTAGTACTCTGCCATTAATTGTGGTTCTAAAGCTCAGTGACTAGACTTGAAATTCATCCGGGTCAACTCGACTCAATAAGATTCGAGTTGAGTCATCCCAAAACTCACTGGTGAGCTTGACTTGGTTGAGACTTGGCCAGACTCGTCGAGTCGTCTAGCTGATTCGGTCAACTTGATGCAACTCAGTACAACTCGACCTGCTTCTTTCTATCTGTTTTTTCCGTTGTTTTTCAAAACAAGTACAGTAGAACTTTCTGTCATTATATTAGCAGTAAGGGTTATTTTAAATACTCAACATGCCTACACAAAAAACACACAAGTAGTTTTCACAAGTATAGTGTTACTACTAATGCAGTGGCCCTTTAAATCAAGGGTCTTGATCCATTTCATGCTACATTCCTTCTCCTCTTCAAGTTTCTTATATCTCCCGCATTAGAGGAGATAAAATGCAAATAACGATAGAACCTATCCATGCACATAGTTGCATCGGAACCTTACCATGCACGTGGTTGCCTTTGGAGTCGTTGCAATCCATTTCAGCTATCTACAACGTCCATTAGGTCGAGCCACCGTTGAAAAATCGTACTGATTGAATGATCCAATCCATCTATTCAGTGGCCTGCAGAAATTGATTGAAAAGATAGTTCATTAAAGATGGGTCGAGTCACAGATATTTGTAACCGTTTGATTGCTTCTGTTTTCGTACAGTAACGACAGAAGATTAGAATGCATCTAATGAACGGACCAGATAGGAGATGTGAATGATGACAAGTCCAAATGCAACTGTGTGCAAGGCAAGGTTTCCATACACATGGCCCACTAGATAATTTCTCCAGTGAAAATGTCCACTAATATCAGAAGATGTTGCCCAAGTGCTTAGGGTCATGAATTTGAATCTTACAAACTGGAAATTATTTATTTTTACTTGAAGACACATTGATTCGATGAGTGACTCAGTTTGAGTCATGCCGAGCCATGTCGAGTTGACCGAGTAGATGAGGTGACAATCACGTGAGTCCTAACCGAGTCGAGGTCACGAATGAGCTTCATAGTGACTCAATTCAATTTCTGGCCAAGCCGAGTTAACTCAGCTGAGTTTTGAGTCAAATTACCGAGCTTTAGAATTTTCCACACGTGTCATCTGAGCAAAACTCAACAGGATTTTTTGTGCCAACAATGCCTAATTTTGATCCACGGAGCATAATAATTTCATTTGCTATCCAAAAACCCTAAAAATTAAAATCCATGTTTCAATGGTACCGAAGGAAATCATCGTTGAATAATTATTACTATTTTCTTTCTTTCATTTTAAATTTCATGTATTACTCTAAAATTCTCCATGTACCAATTATATGGGGGAGACTATGTAACCAACTGCATGATCCTTGTGGTTGTACAAACACCTTCGAAAACAACCATATGGTTTGTATATAAAGACGCTAGGTAGGGTTAGAAATGTGGGTTATTATTTTTTATTTAAATGGGTGGCTCAGGTTGAACCCTACCAATCCCGACCCACTTATATAGCTATCAAGGATGTTGGACCAGATGATCCAATCCCACCCGACCCAAATGCAAAAGAAATTCATAGATGATAGGTACAAATATGTCTACATGATGTATTTATGTATGTTTGCATGTATTCACTAATTGGGATGGATTGAACATACCTTTATTTCATATTCTATTCTTAAACTCAAGCTGCAGTTGTGATAGGTCAGGTCGGGTTGATCAAGCCCGACCAGATTACACCATTTGCAGACCTGATTTTTCGTGGGTGAGACCCTGACTGTGGGGTCTACCTCTATGTATGTTCTGTATTTTCGCACCATCCATCATTTTTACCAGCTCATTTTAGGGCATGGTCCAAAAATGAAGTAAATACAAATCTCAATATTGAATTCCCACCGTTAAAAATTCTTGGGAGCTACAAAAATTTGGGTTCAAGCTACCATATTAGGCTTATAAAGGAGAGTTCATCATCGTCATCTTCATCTTATCCAAACTAATTGGGGGCGGCTAGAAAGTCTATAATAGCTAATTACTAAAATAAATAAATCCTAGTACTCTGCCATTAATTGTGGTTCTAAAGCTCAGTGACTAGACTTGAAATTCAGCCGGGTCAACTCGACTTAATAAGATTCGAGTTGAGTCATCCCAAAACTCACTGGTGAGCTTGACTTGGTTGAGACTTGGCCAGACTCGTCGGTTCGTCTAGCTGAATCAGTCAACTTGATGCAACTCAGTACAACTCGACCTGCTTCTTTCTATCTGTTTTTTCCGTTGTTTTTCAAAACAAGTACAGTAGAACTTTCTGTCATTATATTTCCTTATGCAGGTGTTAAAGATGGATGGCACTTCGAGCCCGGTCAAGGCTACAATGAAGTGCACTTTCTGTTCACAGTATAGCAGTGAAAGGTGTGTGTTTTATCCTTTTATCCTTCTTTGCATTACGAGTTGTTAGTTTGGACAACCAAGAGTACTATATATGTTGAATTACACCGTTTGCAGACCTGATTTTTCGTGGGTCATGAGACCCTGACTGTGGGGTCTACCTCTATGTATGTTCTGTATTTTCGCACCATCCAACATTTTTACCAGCTCATTTTAGGGCATGGTCCAAAAATGAAGTAAATACAAATCTCAATATTGAATTCCCACCGTTAAAAATTCTTGGGAGCTACAAAAATTTGGGTTCAGGCTACCATATTAGGCTTATAAAGGAGAGTTCATCATCCGTCATCTTCATTTTATCCAAACTAATAGGGAGCGGCTAGAAAGTCTATAATAGCTAATTACTAAAATAAATAAATCCTAGTACTCTGCCATTAATTGTGGTTCTAAAGCTCAGTGACTAGACTTGAAATTCAGCCGGGTCAACTCGACTCAATAATATTCGAGTTGAGTCATCCCGAAACTCACTGGTGAGCTTGACTTGGTTGAGACTTTGCCAGACTCGTCGAGTTGTCTAGCTGATTCGGTCAACTTGATGCAACTCAGTACAACTCGACCTGCTTCTTTCTATCCGTTTTTTCCGTTGTTTTTCAAAACTAGTACAGTAGAACTTTCTGTCATTATATTAGCAGTAGTGAATCCGGATCCTCTGCTTTACCCGAGCAGAGGAATCCTGTTTTCTTCCTCTGTGATTGGTCCAGCTCGGACGGACTGTGTCAGAGCCAATCAGATATGACACCGTCAATCAGAGCTGGACCAATCAAAGAGGCGCAAGCAGAGGTTTTCTGTTCAGGTAAAACAGAGGATCCGGATTCGTAGCTTAGCAGTAAGGGTGATTTTAAATACGCCTACACACAAAACACACAAGCTTACTGGTTTTGGAAAAGTAGTTTTCACAAGTATAGTGTTACTACTAATGCAGTGGCCCTTTAAATCAAGGGTCTTGATCCATTCCATGCTACATTCCTTCTCTTCAAGTTTCTTATATCTTCTGCATTAGAGGAGCTAAAATGCAAATAACGATAGAACCTATCCATGCACATAGTTGCATCAGAACCTTACCATGCACGTGGTTGCATTTGGAGTCGTTGCAATCCATTTCAGCTATCTACAACGTCCATTAGGTCGAGCCACCGTTGAAAAATCGTACTGATTGAATGATCCAACCCATCTATTCAGTGGCTTGCAGAAATTGATTGAAAAGATAGTTCATTAAAGATGGGTCGAGTCACAGATATTTGGAACCGTTTGATTCCTTCTGTTTTCGCACAGTAACGACAGAAGATTAGGGTCATGAATTTGAATCTTATAATTATTTATTTTTGCCTGAAGACACATTGACTCGGTGAGTGACTCAGTTTGACTCATGCCGAGCCGTGTCGAGTTGACCGAGTAGATGAGCTGACAATCACGTGAGTCCGAACAGAGCCGAGCTCACGAATGAGCTTCATAGTGAATCAGTTCAATTTCTGGCCAAGCCGAGTTAACTCAGCTGAGTTTTGAGTCAAGTTACTGAGTTTTAGAATTTTCCACACGTGTCATCTGAGCAAAACTCAACAGGATTTTTTGTGCCAACAATGCCTAAGCTCGATCGACAGAGCATAACAATTTCATTTGCTATCCAAAAACCCTAAAAATTAAAATCCTTGTTTCAATGGTACCGAAGGAAATCATCGTTGAATAATTATTACTATTTTCTTTCTTTCATTTTAAATTTCATGTATTACTCTAAAATTCTCCATGTACCAATTACATTGGGGAGACTGTGTAACCAACTGCATGATCCTCATAGACTATGTGGTTGTACAATCACCTTCGAAAACAACCATATGGTTTGTTTATAAAGACGCTAACTAGGGTTAGAAATGTGGGTTATTAATTTTTATTTAAATGGGTCTGGCTCAGGTTGAACCCTACCAATCCCGACCCACTTATATAGCTATCAAGGATGCTGGACCAGATGATCCAATCCAACCCGACCCAAATGCAAAAGAAATTCATAGATGATAGGTACAAATATGTCTACATGACGTATGTATGTATGTTTGCATGTATTCACCAATTGGGATGGATTGAGCATACCTTTATTTCATATTCTATTCTTAAACTCAAGCTGCAGTTGTGATAGGTCAGGTCGGGTTGATCAAGCCTGACCAGATTATAATTAAATTGGGTTGGGTTGGGCTTGGGCATGGTCTCAACGAATTTGAAGTGTATCATGTATATGACCACAGTGTAATTGGTCATGGGTTGGGTATGGCTGGAATTCTTAGCCTGCTTGGTAAATGGGTCACGCTTGGGCTAACACCACACTAACCACAACCACACATTGCCTTTGCGGTGATGAGAAATGTTAGGAATTAAAAAAAAAAAAATCAAATTAATATAGAATTTACATTCTCAAAATGATTTTCGATAAGCTACCTCATTAATCTAGGTGGTTAATTATCATGATTTTGGTTTGTCAATGCGACCAGGGGGGCAACGGCTCAGGTGGGCCCTACCAGATGTTTATGTGAAAGCCACCGCGACAACCAGATGCATCAGCCACTGTTGGTCCTAGGGCGTAAAACTCATCTCCATCTTTGATTTAGGTGGACCAAATGATTGTAAACGGTGTAGGGGCGGGGTAACACTCGCCCTCCAAGCTGTGTGGCCTACATGAATCAAGGTGGCCCTGATTTTTGGGGCCCGTGGCACCTAATGGTTGGAGTGGATTTCATGTAATCGTCAATGTGTGCCCTGTAACAATTAAGGGTGAATGCTCTACCATCAGCTTCTTTAGGTGTGGCCTACCTTAATCACAGGACAGCATGATTTTTTGGCCCTAGACCTAAGTGGGAGTATATATCCAATTGGTCAAAGTGAAATATTTCACATACACATCATGGTGGACCCCATCAAAAATCATTTTAGCCAGCCTGGCCCAACTTGATGTTCCATCCTAAAAATATGCCATTTGAATCCTCAGTCATCCAATACATGCACCTGGCATGTAAGACCCTTGGTTGAATTTTCGTAAGCAACAGATGAATTACAACCATTCATGTAGAAAATAGGGATTGAGGCAGGTCCAGGCCAAGCCAATTTTTGTCAGGCAGGGCTTGGGCCTGCTCTGATAACCTACGTTGGGTTCAGGCCTTGGACATTGTAATGTCGGGCTGGGTGGGCCATGCCACCCAAACCCAGCCCATTGCTAGGTGGAACTAGGATCATCGGTCCAGTCTTTCTACATTGGACCATCCATGGTACGATGAAAGATGAATAGAACCTGGACTCATCTATCCACAGCCAAATGTACGGTGGTAGGCCGCGATGAACCACATGCGGTAGTAAAGGGGCTGACAGATGAATGGCCTGAACAGTTTAAAATCACAGAACAGATGAATGGAGTTTCTGGCTCCATTGCCTCTGCCCGTATGATCTGGACCACATATTTGGACCCAGATGGTCCAATTCAGATTGATGGCTATTTATTATTCAACCATTAATGTTCCACTCATTGCACGGTTATGATTAATGTGATTTTTGGGCCATGGTTTATCCATAGTGAAGTCCACGAGATGGATGGGCCACACCACTGTGCTGCCCACCGTATGTAAATTTAAAGTAGAGAAGGCATGAGAAATAGATAATGCCACAGAAAGCGACCTTGAAGTAAAAAGGAATATCGACCGCGCGCTATGAGCGGCGATGAAAGTGGTAACTCCTCACGCTCTTATCTTGCGGAGTAAACTCAGTTGGGCTCACCTAGAATGTATGTGCTTTATCTATTCTGTCCATATGTTTTTCCCGCTCCTTTTAGTTGCTGAGCCCAAAATTTAAGTATATCCATATCTCAAGTGGACCATGCCACGGGAAACAGTGGGAATAATGATTTCCACTGTTGAAACCTTCCCAGGCCCTACAGTGATGTTTATTTGTCATCCAACCTGTTCATAAGATCACATGGATATGGCTGAAGGGAAAACACAAGTATCAGATTGATCCAAAACTTCTGTGTCCTCCGAGAATTTTTCAATGGTAGACATTCAGTTCACACATTTCTTGTGGTGTGGTTCACTTTAGATTTTGATATGCTTCATTTTTTGGCACCATACTTAAAATTTTCTGTTAAGATGGATGGACGGAGTGGGTAAAATACGTAAATCACTGTGGGCCCCACAGAGTTTACTCCTTACTCAGTACGCAATCCGCTTCCATTGCCCAAGCGCTTGGGGTGATGAAATTGAATCTTACAGACTGGAAATTATTTATTTTTATTTAAAGACACATCGACTCGGAGAGTGACTCAGTTCGCGTCATGCCGATCTGTGTCAAGTTGACTGAGTAAACGAGTCAAAGAATCATGCAAATTGAAAAGAGTCGAGCTTGCCAATGTGTTTCATAGTGACTCAAATCAATTTCTCGCCGAGTCAAGTTGACTCGGCCGAGTTTTAGTCACGTCATCGAGTTTTAGAACGTCTTAACAATATTGTCAAAGTTCAGTGTAACGAACATGGCATATATGGCATCTGGTTGGAAGTTGGAACCGCATGATCGAATTGATGAGTGATTCCAATCATGTGGTTGACTCTGTGGACCCCACAGGTTAACCAGACCATTGGATGAATCATCCAATTAGATCTTCTGGCCCCACAATAGTAATTTTGATCAGGCTAAAGTGGGGTCCGTTCATGATCATGGACCCAAAAGCAACAGACCTAGATCAAGCGGACATGCATCACCCTGTAAGTAGTTAGTAGGGGAATCGAGGGGGACTTGGCCTATTAACTTGTTTCGTGTAAATGGGTTGTGGGCCTGCCTCGGATTTCAATTCTTGGACCGTGCAGTAAATGGGTCAGGCTCAGGTTCCATGATGTTTCAAAAAATCGGATGGCTAAGAGCTTCCAATCTGGAATCGTTTTGCAGCATGGTCCATCCATGGTGGGTCCCACCAGATCCGCGGGTTGGATCTCTGTAGTGTAGGCCCGAAGTGTAGAAACTGAGAAGGGTAGTAGCATTTTCCAGGAAAAAACAAAGAAAGAACAAGACAGAAACCAGAGAGATTCGAGAAGCCTTTTTCCTGTAAGAAGCCCGCTGGAAAGAGCTTATGAAACCGAAGCGCTATCTACACTTCCTACGTAGAGAGAGAGAGAGAGAGAGAGAGAGAGAGAGAGAGAGACTGGTCCTTAGCAACCATACCTGGGTTAACCAGGTTCGGTTCTTGCTAGACCTCGATCGAATGTAATCAGTTTTGGGTACCCCATTGGTCTTTGAATGGAAACTTTTGAGTTGGGTTTGGAACAAATAAGAGCATTTAAATTGTTTGGGCCCACCTGATGGATGGATTAGATCTCACACACGTCATTTTCAGACGTGCAAGCTGAATGGGTTCTCTTATATCACCATGGCCTATAATCTTGTTTCTTTATGGGAATATTTCAAATTAAATCCAATTTTGAAATGCATGCCAAAATTCCCACCTCCTGTTTGAGATTGAGTTTGCTTTTGGTGGCCGGAAACATTCATCTGGTGGGTCCCACCTTGGATGGATGGTCGGCATCGCAGAATCCTACCAATTGGACAATCCATTGGTTTGCACCATGGCCTACAAACGAACTGGTAGAAGTAGAATATGGCTTAAATGTTCACTTTCAAGGAGCTAAGTCCACTGACAATGAGGGCTTTAAGCTCACCTTGGCCCAAGCACATGTGCCACACCGCAAGTGTGTGGGTATCTTGTTGGTAGTGTAAGGTGGTTCATTTTCGAACAGCAGACCTTGCAAGCAGCTCAAAGTAGTGGAGAAGATACATAGGAGTTCATGTAAGGTTTCTTACACCCACACAGCTTAATAGCTTTTTATTTTTATTTTTTCATAAAGACCGGAGCACACCACCTATAACTTTGTTAAATAAAAATAAATGGCTTTACAAACTTTCAGGCAGCACCACAAAATAAAACGGGCCTCACCTATCATATAAAACTGTCTTATTAGGCCTACACAATAACGGCCCCACACAACTTAATAGATAAACAAAAGTGTTCAGCATCATCGTCTCATCTTCATCTTACCCTAACTAATTGGGGTCAGCTAGAAAGTCTATAATAGCTAATTACTAAAAATAAATAAATCCTAATCTATGTTTAATCATGATTCTAAAATTTGGCTTGAGTTGAGGCACTGCAGAACTCGCAGCAAGCTTGAATCAGTTGAGACTCAGCCAGACTTGTCGAGTCGTCTAGCTGACTCAGGTCAACTTGATGCAGCTCGGCACAACTCCACCTGTTTCTTTCTATCTTTTTCTTTTTTCAAAATAATATTAGAACTTTCTGCCATTGCTATTGCCCAAAAAGGGTGGGTTTAAATATCTAAACCCAAACACAAAATGCTTGCATAAAAAACCCAAGCCTACTTGGTTTGATAAAGTAGCTTACTACTCATGCAGTGGTCCTTAAAATCATGGCTCTTGAGCCATTCCATGCTACATGGTTTCTTGCGGAGGCAATTCTACAGAACTGGGCCCATGTTTCCCTTGGGACCCAAAAAACCGAAGGCACCAACAGATGCAGGCACGGCTAGGCGATCGAGTGAGCCCGAAGACGCCTTTACGGTTAATTTGCCAGAAGGAGCTGATGAGAACGGATGTTACATGTGCCAGTTTTGTTATGGGAAAGCAATGGGTGGAGGGAGCCATTTTCCCATGCCTCACACCTAATCAAAGGCCAGGCGTTGGTAACATAAATGTGGTGGTCCCAGTGGTGGGGCATGACGAAAAGGGAAGGATGTGGGACTTGAAGTTTAAGCAGGAGGAGACTAATGGTAGCATTTGTTACGTCTTTACCGGGCAATGGGCTGATATGGTGGTTAAGAACGGTTGGAAGCCGGGCAATAAGCTCTGTATCTGGGGCTTCCCTTATGCAGTATCAGATGGATGGAAGTTTGGACCAGTTCACGGCTACGATCAAGTTCACTTTGTGTTCACTACAGAGCGATGAGAGGCGTATTTTTATCTTCTTATTTAAAAAAAAATATATTTGCATTTATAAATATATCTTGTAATAAATGATTATGCTAAGTAAACTGAGTGATTAATTGAGGTATAATAATAGCCTACAAGTAGCTTAAAATACCTGTCTCATGTGCCATTAGGGCTCTCAATGGGTCGGATCTGGATCGGATCCAGCTGGATCCGGCTCCAAGTCCACATATCTGTAGACAGATTCGGATCAGGTTCGGATCCAACTCGGATCCAAAAGGTGATATCCATATCTGATCCATTTATAAATTGTTAGATCCATTTCCGATCCAAAATCCATATAACTATCGAATTCGGGTAGAATCTAGGTCTGAATCCACCCCCATTACAAATTTAAAAAAATATATAATATAATATATTTAATTCAGTAGACAAATGATGCAAATCCCACTATTTAATGTGGTATGGTCTACCTAAGAGTGGCATGTCTCAATTTTGAGACATGGCTTAAATTAATCTATAAAACAGATGGCCAGCATGAATATAACACATACAATAAGGTGACAATGAGTCGGATCTTAATCGGATTCGGATTGTACTCGAATATGTTCACGTGAATCCAAATCCGGTCCATTTAAGTAATCGGACCTATTTTAAGATCCAAATCCAGTCCATTTAAGTAATCGGACCTATTTTAAGATCCAAATCCGCATTATATGGATTCAGAGCGAATTGGATCTCGGATCTGACCTTCTCCATTGAGAGCCCTACGTGCCATGGAGTCATGTGTGTAGGACTTTGGTAATGGTGGGTAAAGCCACTCAAGCTAGGTAGAGAAGTTGATGAATTCGGGGCTACCCCATGAGACTTTGGGATTGGCGGATAATTGTGCGCCATGTAAGATGGGAAGCTCTAATAGAAACAATTTCTTCTTCCTGGATAGATTAGATCTTCCTAGTGGTATTTGAGGGGTTGTCTGTTGGGAACGAACTGCCGTGGTAGCAATCATTGAGTAGAATCAAACAAGCGATAAACAAATGAATACAAGCAACCAATTTTGGAGAACACATGATTTTACGAAAAAAACCCTTACAGGAAAAAAACTATGTCACAAAGCGATAAATGATCGACTATGAAAACCAATAATAAAATATGAAAATTAAACTTACAGATTAGAAAACTCTCATTTTTTTTTCCTGCAAACCCTTGAAACATTTTTGGCTCCCTTGTTCTATCCTAATTCCATATTAACATTCAAATATATAGATGTTACACCCAAAATAGAAAATAAATCGCGCAATTATGCAAAACCGTGCACACCATTGATTAAAGTGTCGATCGACTGAGTGACATCGACCGTATGGTTGATTGACCAAGTATAGCCTAAAATTGTCCAGTGAAAAAATGCCCAAAGTCCGGTATTTTCAATTGATCAACCTAAGTGGTTAGTCGACCAATGACCCCTGTTTAGCAAATTGAAGACATCTGACAACAATATCCATCATGGCTTCAATTCTCATGCTCTTCTGCTCCAAGCTTCATTCTCCATCTCTAATCGTTTCCATCATAGCTTTACCTATCATTGTCGCTTCTTTTGCACACCTCGTCTTCACTCTTTCAATGCTAGACCTAGACAAGTAGAATAGAACCTGAACTTCTCTTCATGAACTACATTCGTAAGTATATCTGTCGGATTCATGCTCGTGTGAATTTTCTCAAGAGTAACACCTCCTTCCTCAAGCACATGTCGGATAAAATGATGGAAAACGTCAATATGTTTAGTATAGGAATGGTAAGCAGAATTTATTGCCAAAATTGATCGTGCTTTCGCTGTCACAATTAATCAGCACAGCCTCTTGTTGAAGCCCCAATTCATTCATCATTTCCCTCAACCAAATGCCTTCCTTGATGCCTGTAATGACCCGAGATTTTCGACTCTCGTGTATAACACAACAGCCGAATTTCCAAGTAACTTATGGAATAACTAATTTGTCAAATAATGAAATCTAGCATTCAAGCACAATGGTGGAAACAATTATCATCTTATTCTATCAAACTTACTACGTCATCATCAATGTTTAAATAAGGGAACCAACCAATATCCATACTGATTAATTAAAATACAAAAGCGTGTCTTCTCTTGAAGACTTATTACAATTCCATAAATGTATCAACTACTCAAAAGAAATATTTAATACATGATAACATCAATTAAGTTTATCTAACATCGTCATCCGCCATGTGATCGTACGAACCATTGAACTCTTTTCCTTAAAAATCGGGTTCAATACCTGGATCTTCACCTGCATCATCTAAATTGTGTTTGGGATAGCGTTAAACGCTATTATAGTGGGGAATATTTCCTCCAAGACAATCAAGAATAATAATAACGGTACAGAGTAAACGCAAACAGGATATTATCATTTAATCAAATCAAAACAACCAAGTAAAAATCTTCGTTAATGCGATGCATGGAATGCATGCTCTGGCTAAGGCACCCTGGCTAGAATCACAATACATGAAGTGGGAGACTCCCTGTTATGACTTCATGCTAGCAACTAGTCACCAAAGGTTCCTGGGACGCACAAGCCCATAGTTTTGCCCGACCACGTGAGAAATGGGATGCTCATAGCCCAAATCTACACGTGATAGTGTACGGGAGAAGTAGGACGCTCTAGCTTATTCTCAATTCCGTACACCCACATGGAGCTAAGTGAATGCATGACTTTAGTTTAAACTTTATTTAAGTATTTTCGCATACAACCGATTTAAATAAAACTCAGTGGTCACTATGGGGAGTCGCAAGCAACCCAGCATAGGCCGACAGCACGGGATTAGTGTCCATATCACCAACCCCGGCTCATGAGAATTTGTATACCATTAGTGTCTACTCATTGTCCCGTTTTATGATTTCACCATGTCCCCAAAAGCCGATGTTGTACATCATGACCAAATTCATTAAAATACCCATGTAATGTAAATGGATCCAATCAAGCATCATATACATGTAAGGCTCCATTGACAAACAAGCACTTCATTCTCTCAGTTAAGTCAAGAGATATTCTTCCATCATGGACACCTCTCATGGGTTCCATCTCTCTACATCGAATAATTTTACCAACTTAGGGACAAAGAGTATACAATAATAGGATGTCCATATGATGATCTTATACACATATTTCATATCACAATATGAAAACCAATGTTACTTGTAAAACACAGATTAAGGAAATAAGGGCATAGGTTTCACAAAGATAAATAACACAAATACATATGCTTCTTAGTAAAAATTCTAAACAATAAATCACATCATTATATAATGATATTCATTATAAATCCTATATTAAACTTCATGTTATATGGATCAGCAATTCAAAACAAAACAACTTCACATGCTACAAAAGAAACTTATAATAATCATAATATTATTAATGAAAGGCTTGAAGGAAAATCTTCACCTTAGGATGGACTTAGAAGAGGGTTGTAGAAGATCCTAGCCGCTGGAAAATATGAGAAATAACTCTCTTCTTTTTTTTTTCTCTCTCTCTCTCTCTCTTCTCTCTTTCTCTAGAGCATGGAGGTTAGGGTTAGGAGAAAGGCTTGGAGGTGCGTAGTAGAAATATGGAGATGGATGTGCACACGAGTGTAACAACTTCTTGAGGTGGGTTTCTCAAATTTCAATATTTGGGTGATCTATGATCAATTTCAATCCGTTCATCTTATCAAGCTCGAAGAGTAGAGTCAGAATACGTAAATTTCTTGATGATGCACATTCTAGATTGGCCGATCCTTGAAAATGGCCTAACGGGTGTCAAAATGGGCTTGATCTCAATTAACGGTCTACGCCTGATGATCAGGGCTCAAATTTTGAGAAAATATGTAGTCATGATAGGTAAACAATTGTACAAAGTTTAGTGGTTGATTGATGGTGAGAAATGCCTAGATCTGAAATTTCAACTTTTGGCGGAAAAGAAAGGGGCTGGCTTTGTGGTTCAACGGTGTAGGATTATAGATCGGGGTCCAAATTTTGTGTAAACTCGTAGTCATATGAGTATAATAAGTGGTCCAAATTTGAGAAGCGATTGATGATGAGAAGTGGGTAAATTGAAAGGTTCAGATTTAAAAAGAGTTGGTAACTCGTTAATTTCTAAAATGGGATAACTTCGTGCATAAGAAAGATGCTTATCAAGGTGGGGCACTCAAATCATACTATCGGTCCATGATAAAGACGATCCAAGTCATTCATATGAAGAGAAATATTCGACTACGACTAACCATCTATTTTCCTCACTCGATGGACATGAAAATCAAGGGTTAAGCGGTTGATTTGACAATTGGACCACTTTTACCATGATTTAAGGGCTGAAATTTGATGTGTATGGTTAATATGTGTCCAAAAGCTTAAATCCAGGGTTTTGCGTGAAAATGATCTTCAGAAACTATAATACTTATAAATGGCATCGTAACTTAAGTTTAACTAATGGCATGTTCGTAATTATCTGAAAAGTGCATGATTTTTGAAATCTGATCTTTCTACGATGTTTATGGGATCATTTTAAGCAACTTTTGCAAAGGGTCCCCTATCGGATCTCCTACGGATGTCCCGCTATTCGCAAATCAACGGTAAATGTACGATAATTAATAAAAAATAAATTAAAAATTAATTTTCAAAATTTTTTAAATAAATCTCGAAAATCTGGGGCATTACAATGCCTCCGTCACCACCATATATTCTACTTTGGTCGTGGAAAGAGTCACCATAGACTGAAGCTTCAACATTTAACAAGCCATTCCACCCGTTAATACAAATGAGTAACCGAAAGTCGACCTTCTATTGTCCACATTTCCTATGTAATCCAAATTCATGTAGCCTACAAGCTTTTTCAATGATTTTTCGAATGTTAAGATGTAGTCTTTTGTACCTCATAGATACCGAAGTAACAATTTCACTACTTCCTATTGTTCCTTGTTGGGGCTAGACATGTATCTGCTCACAACACCCACTGTATGTGAAATATCCGGTCTCGTAAAGGCCATGATATATATCAAACTGCCAACTACGCTTGAATAGGCATACGAAACATAAATTATTTTTCTTCATCTATAGTAAGACATTGCTTTGAAAAAAGTCGAAAGTGATCAGCGTGGAGTATGTTAACTAGTTTGGCCTTGTCCACCCAAACTTGACCAACACCTTATTAATGTAATATGCTTGAGACAACTATAGCTTGCTCCTTTCCATGTCTCTATGTATATCAATGCCGAAAATCTTTTTTTATAGCCCACAGATCTTTTGTCTCGAATGTCCTTGATAACCGAGTCTTCAATATGTCGGTCTCAGACATGCTATGACTAGTGCTAAACATGTCATCAACATATAATACCAGTAAGATTAATTTTTCATCATCCAATTTCTTGAAATAGACACAATGATCATATTTACTTTTGGTAAACCATTGACTCACCATGAAAGAATCAAATTTCCTGTACCACTGCCTAGGCGACTGTTTCATGCTGTACAACGACCTCTTCAACTTGCAAACTTTATTCACTATCCCCTGTATCTCGTAACCCCTCTAATTGCTTCATGTAGATCCCCTCTTCCAACTCCCCATGTAGGAAAGCAGTCTTTACATCCATTCGTTCTAGTTTCAGATTGTATTGGCAACCAACGCCAACACAAATATGATAGACACCTACTTGACCATAGGGGTAAAAAATTTCACTGAAGTCGACACCCTCCTTCTGCACATATCCCTTCACCACCAATATGGTTTTTTATCTATCTTGTTTCTTCCTGTAAATCCACATGCACTCAATTGTTTTACGCCCAACGAAAAGCTCAACTAGCTCCCACCTCTCATTGTTATGCAGAAAGTCCATCTTATCTTGCGTTGTCGCCAAAGATCTCCCTTATCCATAATGAGGACGAATGCAATATTTGAGTCATATCTGTATCTAGCTGGCAACCTGCGATTTGTAGGTAGATTTCTTCTTGTAGGTGGCGACTCCACCCGCTCTTATACCTCTTCTTGCGGCTCGACTTTGACTTGTGTATCATCCTTTTTAACCTCAACATCCATAACTGATTTATCTGCTTCCTTGTATTCATCCTTTCGGAACACTGAATCCTCATCAAACCTAACATCCCAGTTAATCGTAATCTTTCGTGTGACGCAGTCATATAATCTGTATCCGTTCACACCATCAGCATAACCAACGAAGACAAACTTCTTCGCCCTTTGGTCGAACTTATCTCTCTCAATCGACGATACATGAGAGTAAGCGTCACAACCAAATACTCGCAACCTTGAGTAGTCCACTTCATGACCACTCTACACCTCTTTTGAAATTTTACAATCTATTGCCATAGATGGAGACCGATTCACTAAGTAACAAGTCGTGTTAATGGCCTTATCCATAACTTCTTGCCCAACGCAATATTGCTCAACATACTTCGGGTCCTCTCCAAGAGAGTTTGATTCACCCTTTCAGCCACATCGTTTTTCTTAGGTGTGTGCCTGATCACTGTGTTGTGCCTCATGATCCATTCTTCCTTGCAGTACTGATCAAATTCCTTTGAGGTAAGCTCATATCTATCGTTTGTCCTTAACATCTTCACTTTCTGCCTTGGCTAGTTTTCAACCATTGTCTTCTGCATCTTGAAAATGGTGAAAACATTGAATTTATTCTTCAATAATTAAATCCACGTATACAATTATGGAAAAGTCGTTGATAAAAGTGATAAAGTACGACGACTCTCTTCTATAAAACACGGGCGATGACCCCCATACATCAAAATGCACATAATTAAGCACACTTTTACTAATACATTTTTTCAATTTAAAAGATAATCTAGATTGTTTATCATATATACAATGTACACATATATGAAAATCGACACTTTTAAAAGTGCGCAGAAATAAGATATTGGTTAAAAAGTACCTTTATACCACGCTCGCTCATGTGGCCTAGGCACGCATGCCACAAACATGCAGACATGGATTCTGATACAGTTGTTGCAACTCCACTCGATACGGTATTTTCGATCTTGTATAATTTTTGCTCCTTTGCGCTTTCATTATGATGAGTGCCCTTTTAGCTACTTGTAGGATGTGATCAAAATCGGTGAACTTGCACACCAAGTGCCTCGAAAGCACCTAAAGATATTGAACTCTTCTATAATTTAGTAACGTGTCGTACATTCATCAAGATATGCTCCATCTCATCAAACATCTTGATGCGCACTGATTGGATTCCAACCACCTAATAGGCATTGTTATTGCATGCCCATAAAAACCTGTTTACCATCACACTCATTGTATGTGATGAACCAATTCCAATGATGGTTTATATGATATAATG
Organism: Liriodendron chinense; assembly: GCA_003013855.2. Taxonomy (NCBI): domain Eukaryota; kingdom Viridiplantae; phylum Streptophyta; class Magnoliopsida; order Magnoliales; family Magnoliaceae; genus Liriodendron; species Liriodendron chinense. Next base: position 116,536 of record PVNU02000362.1, read on the forward strand.
CCCCCATATCCAAAATTCATTAATCATTACTGACATAACCAGATATGGATGCGGTCAACACATCACAACCAACCGTCTCCTCACTTGATTCTGTTGTGTTGGCTTCTTTTCGCGTATTATTTGATTTATCTTCCTTTTAGGTCTTAGGGTTCTAACATTCCTTCTTTATATGTCTTGTCATCCCACAATTTTAGCACTTCAACTTGCCCTTACCCTTAGACTTGGACCTAAATCGAGGCTTTCCCTTTTCTTGCTCAGGCTGTCTACCTTGGATAAACAATGCGTCTATAGAAGATCCTTTGTCGCCGCTTTTCTTTCTCAACTGCTTTAAATGAGAGGCCAAGATAGTGATCTCGATGTCCAAGGTGTCCCTACCATAGCACAAAGTATTCACTAGATACTTGTATAAATTTAGGAGAGAAAATAACAAGATTAGGGGTTTATCTTCTTCCTCAAATCTTACTTTTGCACTCGTCAACTTACAAAGTAACTAATTGTATGTGCTAATGTGCTAATTAAGATCAGACCCTTCTGCCATCTTTAGATTACAGAACTACTTCTTCAGATACAGATAATTCGATAATGACTTCGTCATGTACAAGCTTTTTAACTTCGTCCAAAGTTCTATTGTGGTCTTTTCATGGATAACATTATAAAGGATGTCATCCGATAAATATAATTGGATCAAAGTTTTCGCCTGCTCATCCAATTCATTCTACTCTTCATCGGTCATAGTTGCAGGACACTTTGCTGAACTAGAAGACCTTTCATCTTCACCTTCCATAGTTAATTTTTTTCCCCGGTGAACTTCTCTGTCTCATACTTCACGTTTGATAATTTCATTGCCATATTTCAGATTGAAAGTCAAATCCCAACGTACACTCTAATACTACTTATTAAGAATGAACCACCATGCAAGCAAACACTAAGTAGAATCAAACAAGCGATAAACAAATGAATACAAGTAAGCAATCTAGAGAACATACAATTTTACATGGAAACACCATTGTGAAAAAAAACCACGACACAAAGCGATAGATAATTCACTATGAAAACAAATTACAAGAGACGTAAATGAAACTTACAGATTAGAAAACCCTTGTAACACCCCAGAATTTTAGAAATAATTTACGTTTTTAAGTATCATGGTTTCTGACGATCACTTTCATGCAAAACTTCATATATGAGCTTTTGGACACATTTTAACCGTACACGTTGAATTTCAACCCTTCGATCATCGTACAAATGCCCTAATCAGAAACTTGATCATAACTGGGCCATCTGACCTCGGATCTGTCTCAATTTTCTTTTCAACGGTTATTTTTGTGTTGTCGACCTATCTGATGGACGAAATGGTCTAAATCCACAAGAGTGGACCACACCTGTTGACCCGTGCGTGAACCACGGTTTACTTCCGTGCAAGTCACGTAAAAAAAAAATTGAAATCTTCCTTTTTGTTCGCTGTTACAGCGGATGTTGCAACAGTCGTGCGTCCGCTGACCAGCGTGCACTCCACACCGCCTTCGCAGTGGGTCCCATTTTGTAGATCCAAGACGTCCATCGGTCTCCTCCCTCTCGGATCCATCATCCCTTCAAATAGTTCCACTAGTCGTTGTATGTATGGCCCGCTTCAATTAGCCGTTCAAAACTAAGAAATCCAATATCTTTGTTGTTGCTTTGCATGGATGGTTTAAATTTCTTCCAAAACTTTATGTGGACCCCATCTAGCCTTTCAACGACTCCGTTCTACCTCAGTAAACCCCACACTAGAAACCCACCTATTTCATATCTCGGTCAACTACGTTTGACCGAGAATTACGTAGAGAGAGAGAGAGAGTTTTCATATCTTCTTCTTCTTCATCCGCTACGACAGCGGACGGGCGCTGCCGTCCGTGCACCCCACACCGTCCATCAAAGTGGACCCCATTGCCAAATCCACTCCGTCCATCGTGACAGCGCCCCATCCAAACCTAGTCATTCAAAGTTTTGTTGTCATCCGTCGCTTGTGCAATCCGATCCAAACCACCGTTCAAATGAAGACTTATTAAGATCGGGCCCACCGCTTTGCATGGGCACTCCAAACTTCACCCATAGCTCCTTGTAGACCCCACCAAACCCTCCTATGGTCCCCGGTCAATAAAGTGCAAAAAAATCAGACGGGGTGTGTGCCAGGCGGTGCCAACGCCAAAACCGGATCTCTTCCCACCGACTTAGGTAAGCTATAAACCCCCCATCCGTCTTCCTTCCCTCCTTCCAGAAACACCAGAGAGAGAGATAGAGAGATCGTGAGAGAGAGAGAGAGAGAACGAGTAGAGAGAGAGAGAGAGAGAGAGAGAGAGAGAGAGAGAGAGAGAGAGAGAGATTGGGTAGAAAGAGAGAGGGACGTCTGAGGAAGAGAGAGTTCGTGGGGGGTTTCACCCCGTGTGTTGCCACGGGAACTCCGTTCCAGATCTGTAGAAGAAGAAGAAAGAAGAAAGAGGAATGAAGGAAGAGGACAAGAGAGAAAGGAGAAGAAACCGAGTCGAGCCGAGTCGACTCGGATGAGATTCCGAGTTTAGCCACCATGGAAGAGGTAAGACCATCTAACCATGATTTTTGTTTCCTAGATCTAATCTAAACCCTAACCCTAGGTGTAGATCTAACCCTAGTTTGTTGTGGCAATGAAAATCATACATATCTACACCCCAATCTCATATTTTTCCCATTCAACTATGTAGGTATGAATCTAAGTTTGATTTTGCAGCCTAAGTAGCGTCTCCAACCATCCACTATCATGAGGTGGGGATTTCCTTTAAGCCCATCTACGATAATATTAAATTGTATGTTGATTTTATGCTTGGAAATTAGGATTTTGTTACGTAACTTCTTGAAACCGTGCTTGTTGAAATCTTTCCATGTAAATATGAATTGTATGATGTTCCTTGTTGTGTATGTTGAATTTTGATGTATGAACTATGCTTAAGTAGTTGGAAAATGAATTGTTATGATGTACATGCTCATATGGAAACCATGCTCGATTTATGTTGTCACATGCTTATGATGATTGATGTATTGTTTGCTATGAGATATTGCATATGGATGTTACGTTAATGAAAACTCCTTGGCCCCATACTGATGTAACCGTTGATGTAAAGAGAAGAAGCCATGTGAGGCCTTGTTACGTTGGCATTACCATGTGAAAATTGTGGATGAATATGCCTTATTGTGAAAGTCGGCATTACCGTGTGTCTTATTGAATAAATGTGCCTTGACATTGAGGATTTAGTATTGACATTACCATGTATGTGTTGTTGATTTCATATGCCATGATGTTAAGTTTGGCACTACCGTGTGCGCAGTGTTGTTTACGTGCCAAGGGATCCTTATTGATTCGTTACCTGTGATGGATCCACTGAAGTATGGAATTGATGAATATCAAGACTCTTGAATTGATTGGGGTAAGGAGTGATCATTAGACGTTTACATCATTTAATGGGCTGAATGCTAAACCGACTTAATTAAAGGTGAAACTAATCATACATTCACTGGACCCGGCTTGGTGGGTCAGCCCCTCGGGCGTTAGAGAAAGTGTGCATGGGCCCATTTCTCTCTCGCTATCTAGTGAAAGTGTGCATGGGCCTGTTTCACTGGTTGGGTTTTGGTGCATGGGAAGAGTGGAGTGATCCCGTCCTAGCTAGAACCTCTGGCAACTAGTGGCTGGTGAGAAAAGTGGAGTGATCCCGTCTCATTTGGTCAGGGTGCCTTAGTCAGAGCATGCATGTCATGCATTGCATTAACCAAGATTTTTTATGGAATTGTTTTGATTTGATTAAATGATAATATCCTGCTTGCGTTTACTTTGTGCCATTATTATCATGATTGTTTTAAAGGGATATTTCCCATTATGATAGCGTTTAACGCTATCCAACCACATCTCAGATAATCCAGGTGAAGATCCAGTAAGAGAATCGAACACTATGATGAGGTGCTCGAAGGCTCGTGGCAGCAAGTGACGAACGATGAAACCGAAGCGGCTTGAAGATGGATTATGTTTATTATCTTTGTAGAGTAGATTTATTTTTTTCTTTTGAATATGTAATAAGTCTTTCATGGAGATAATAAGTGAAAATGTTTGGTTAAATATGTTTTATTACATTGATTTAGAACTTAGAATAGAATATTTATGGAATAAGAACTTAAATTTCCGTCATTATGCTATGTATGCCATGAATGTATGAAATTACAGGTAAGTGTGTGGAAACGTAACCCTGACACACATGAATTAACACCCGGAAGCTCGACCCATCGTGTTGTCCACGAGAGTCGAAATTTCGGGGCGTTACAACCCTCATTTTCTCCATTGCAAGTCCTGGAAATATTTTTGGCTCCCTTGTTCTACCCTAATTCCTATTAACATCTATATATATAGTGTTACACTCGAAATAGGAAACAAATCACGCAATTGCGCAAAACCGCGCGCACCATCAATCAAAGTGTACATCGATCGACCAAGTGACATCGACCGTATGGTCAATCGATCGAAGTCCATGTTCGATCGACTGAGTATAGCCCAAAACTGTCCAGCGAGGAAATGCCCAAAATAGGGTATTTTCGATCGATCAACCCGAGTGGTCAATTGACCGATGACCCCTGTTCAGCAAATTGAAGACATTTGACGACACTGTCATGCTCGACAATTTGGGTGTGGGCTCGATTAAAATGGCCTAATGGTTTGCAGATTTTCCTCTTTTTAAGTGAGTGGACGAAAATTCAGGGTTTGTGGCTCAGTGAAGTTATGTTTTGGGCAGGTGGGAGGCTGGTGAAGTTCCAAGTGGTGGTTGTTGTGATGATCCTTGGGACTGCTCCTTTTCCTTTTGTTTGGAGTAGAAAGTGGTGCTTGGAGCTGATGTTATCCTGTCTTGGGTTGCTGGTGGATGATGGTAATACTTGCTAGTAGCAGAAGAAATTTGTCAGGTTTGAATGCGCTGGGTTTGGTGTTGGCTCTTAACCAACAGGCGATCTATTGTTATGTCTGAATGCTTATTGCGGACCTCTGAGAATGGGAGTTTAATCCGGAAATGCCGCTGCCCTTTCCTCCTTGCTTGGCTGTGTTTGGATGTTCAGGAAGCGAGATGCGAATGTGCATATGTTCAGCCCCAACCATGCCTATTTTCAGCTTTTTTGGACTTCAGCTGGAACTATGGCAGCTGCTGCTCTGTTTTTGGTGCGGGAGTGGCAATAGGACATGCTCTGATGATTTCTCGTCATCCATATATTAGAGCCTCGAAAGAGGATACATGTATACTACTGGATTCTCGTCGTTGATGAGTTCTTTTGGGAGGGAATGGTTGTAGTGATGAAGTTTCGGTGGAGGGGAGGTTCCAAAGTTATTCAGTTTCCTATCTCCCTTCTTGGAGCAACTGGGGCATATTGATCATTTTTGGGTTTTGGTTCTATTGTCGTGTTTTCAGATTCCTTTTTTTATAGTCCGGTGTTGTTAGCATGGGTAGTTGTCTATAAGATAGGTCTGGCCTTTAACTGTGTAGGGCCCACCTGAAATTGCTTGTACCCCTATTTTTGTATGTTCAATAAAGATATAGGTGGTGTGCTCCCACATTTCTTTTAAAAAAGAAAAAACAAAGTCATGTATGTAGGACATCTGAGCCGTGTAGAAGTGGGACCTACGATAAAGATCAACTAGGGCCAAAATTGGTAGGCCCACTCAATAGTTTGGAGCAAAATTAGGCTGTTTTGAGTTCTGTTTAAAACATTCCACGTTTTGAGTGGCCATTTTAATGATATGGGTTGGCTTGGGTTAGAAAATATGGGTCATTTACGTAAATGGGTATTGCATGGTGACCTGGGTGGTGTGTTGACGTCACCAAGTTCTGTGGGCCCCACCATGATGTATGCGTTATATCCATACCATTCATCTATTTTACAAGTTTATTTTAGAGCATGAGTTCAAAACCGAGGCACATCCGAAGCTCAACTAGACCACGCCTTAGAAAGCAGTGGGGATTGAACGTATGCAATTGAAACTTCTTGGGAGCCACGGAAGTTTTGGATCAATCTGATATTTGTTTTTTCCATCCATCCAGGTCTGTATGACCTCATGAACAGGTTAGACAGCAAATTAACACCAAGGTGGGTCCAATTTAACTTTGGATCTTTCTTATTTTTTTGACTCATGACCTAAAATGATCTTGCCGAATGAATATATATACAGTGTGAATATAATACATACATCATGGTGGGCCCACAAAACTTGGGGATGTCAATACACCATGTAGGTCTGCGGTGTGTAGTACACCATGCAATCCGCTTACAAATGGGTTGGCCTTGGGTTGAACCCTGCCAAACCCAGCCTACTTATATAGGGACACGGATATAAATTTACTACTTAAGTGACATCATCAAGTTCCGTGGGCCCTACCATAACATATGCGTTATATCCACACTGCATGTCCATCCATTTGGAGAAATCGTTTCCGGTATGAACCAAAGAATGAGGTAGATCCAAAGCTCAAGTGGTCCCCATCGCAGAAAACAGTGGGACAATGACACCCACTGTAGGAACCTTCCTAGAGCCTACGTACCATGATGTATTTTTGAGATCCAACCTGTTCATAAGTAAACACGGACATGAACAAAGGGTAAACGAAAACATCAGCTTATGGAAAACTTTTGTGGCCCCAATAAGCTTTTAATGGTAGGCGTTCAATCCCCCATTGTTTTCTATGGTGGGCTCCACTTGAGCTTTGGACCTACCTCATTCTTTGGCTCATGCCTTAAAATGATATCTCCAAGTGTATGGACGGTGTGGATACAACACATACATCATGTTGGGGCCCATAGAACTTGGCGAAGTCACTTCGAGTTGAGTCATGAAAAAACACACTGGCGAGCTTGACTCGGTTGAGACTAGGCCAGACTTGTCGAGTCGTCTGGCTGACTAAGTCAACTTGATGCGACTCAGCACAACTTGACCCATTTCTATCTTCTTCTTCCTTAGGTTTTTTTCAAAAGAATAGTAAAACTTTATGCTATTGTATTACCAATAAGGGTGGGTTTAAATAGCTAAACCCAATTACAACAAGGTTTGATAAAAAACACAAGCCTACTTGTCCTAGAAAAGTTGTTTGCACTAGTGTTACTACTAATGCAGCGGCCATTTACGTCAGGGTTCTTAATTCATTCCATGCTACATTCTTTCTTCTCTTCGAATTTCTCCTTCCTCATTAGTGAGAAGCTAAAACAATGGGTAATAACAATAGAATCTTTGCTCAAGCATTGACACAACACGGAGGCAATCCTACGAAACTGGGCCCTTGTTTCCAGTGGGACCCAAAAAATCAATGGCACCAATGTATACAGAAAGGGCTAGGCGATCGATTGAGCCCTATGACGCCTTTACAATTAATTTGCCAGAAGGAGCTGACAAGTATGGAAGTAGGATGTCATCACAACAGTTTTGTTATTCGAAAGCATTTGGCGAAGAAAGCTATTTTCCCATGCCTCACACCTGATCAAAGATCACGCGTTCGCAACAAAAATGCGGTGGTCCTAGTTGTGGGCCATGACCAAATGGGAAGGAAATGGGACTTGAAATTTAAGTTGTCGAAACAGGAGAATGGTGGCAATTTTTACCGTCTTAATCGGGCAATGGGCCGATATGGTGAATAGAACGGTTGGAATGCTGGCGATAAGCTCTATATATGGGGCTTCCCTTATGCAGGTGTTATAGATGAATGGAAGTTCGGACCATATCACCATGAAGTTCACTTCCTGTTCACTGTAGAGCGGTGAATGACCGAATGATTAATTGACGTATTGGTTTTAATTGACATATAATAATAGTCTACAAGTAGCTTGACAATCCGTCCTGATAAGCTCCCTACAAACGTTTGTAGTCGATCCTGGGCTCATGCTTGTAGAGTCATTCAAGCTGCAAAATTGGGACCTATAATGAAGACCGGCTAGGGAAAAACTTGGGAGGCCCACTCAGTAGTTTGGAGGACAAGAGTATGTTGAATTAGACATTTCTGGTTTTGATTAAAACAATCCACTGTTTGAGTGGGCCCTTTGATGATCTAAACAGGCTATTTTTTTTTTTGTTTTGCCAAATGATCTTTGTGGTGGATTTCATCGACTGGATGGCGTGTTTGTACTAAATACGAGTGCGACTAGGGGTGGCAAAGGGCCCCACAAGTCAGCTAGCCCAATCTGCTTCCGGGGGTGGTTTGAGCCAAGCTAAATGGGAAATTGGTCAGCTTGGATTAGAAATGTAGGCCTTTTTAACAAGTGGGTCAGGCTCAGGTTGAATACCCAACAAACCCAATCCACTTATATATATAGCTATCAATGGGCTGGACTGGATGATCCGACAAACCCAAAATGCCTAATAAAAATTCACAGACCATAGGTATGGATACGTCCACATGATGTATTTTTGTTTCAATGTATTCACTAATTGGGATGGACTGGGGATACCTTTAGCTCATTTTCCATTCTTAGTGCAGTGGTACCTTACCATCCACATAGCTGCATTTGTAGTGGTTGCCAACCATTTAAGGTATCTGCACGGTCCATTTGGGTAAAGTTTGCATTGAAAAACCAAACTGATCGAATGATCCAACCTGTCCATTCAGTGGCTTACAGAAATTAGTCGACAAGATCGTTCATTAAACATAAGTCGAATCACAGATATCTAGAACTGTTTGATTGCTGATGTTTTAACACAGTAACAACAGAAGATTTGACTGCATCTAATGTACGGACCAGATAGGATATGTGAATGATGACAAATCCAAATGCAAATTTGAGCATGCTAAGTTTTTCATACATGTGGTCGACTAGATAATTTCTCCGTTGAAAACAACCCCTAATATATCAGAAGATGGGACATAGCCTGGTAATCTGCTGCAATGAATCTGGTCAAGCGGATCGGTCGTATGCACCACCCATACTAAAACTTTAATTAGGCAGGATGCTTTGTAGTATAATAAGAAGTAAATCCTTAGAAGACATCACATATTAAACTTTAATATGAAAGAGATGCGTCAAACTTAAAATTTATTAAAAATAATAAGTTTTTCGAAAAGCAACAATTTCGAATAAGAATGAATCATTTTCTCATGAAATGGAGCTACGAGACCCAGTTATGTGGATCGTGTTGGGTGTGTTGTAGAAAGCCTTAGGATCTCACTCCCTAAACACAGTGAATTATGTGATAATTAAGATAATGCAATAAATAAAATCAAATCATCAACCACATGATACATGAAATTTTTACGTGGAAAACCCTCAAGGAGGTAAAAACCACGGGACCTCGTCCAGACAAACAATCCACTATCAAGAGAACTATTTACAACCTCGATTACAAGCACAACCCGCTTGGATCTAACCTTCTTCTCCCACATAAGGATGGATAAACAAAAAAAAGACTAGAAACTGAGAAATCATACCGAGCACGAGGACATTGAAGAGTCGAGATGTCGATTGCACCATGAATCGCCTTCATAAGCAAACTCTCCTCTTCCAACAAACTCTCTCTCTCTCTCTCTCTCTCTCTCTCACCCTCTCACCTTGGACGTGTAAAACTCCGAATTATGTTTTCTAATCTCGATTTGGAAGCTCTCTTATAACCCCATGCAAGAGTTAGAACCTAAATAGGAAATTGCGTATAGCAGTCTGTGTGCGCCATCGACCAGTCGGCTAAAGCTGTCGACTGGTCGGAGGCCATCAAAAACAGTCCAGAGAGTTTTGAGCAGAAGATCTGAATTATCGACCTGTCTGTTGATCGATCGACCAGGACCCCCGACCGATCAGACTGGACAGAAAATAGTCCAGCAAGCTAACTCTGTTTCAGCCGAATTTCAGACTGGTCGGCTAGGGGGCGTCTACCGGTCGATGATAAAAAAAGATTGCATCCTCTCTCCTCTGACATGAGGAGGAAAACTCTAACAGATCGATTGGCTCTCAAAGGCGTGTTCTAGTCAAAATTCATAGATCGTGCATCTCATAATGATTCCTAGATCAAAAGTTATGACTGATTTACGCTTCGTACTTCGAACAACAATTTTTCTTAATTCAGAATGAATTTCTTTGATCCGGACACACCTGGGCCACTTATATCATGCCCCACATAGGATTGGGCTCAAATATGATGGATTACATCCACTTCCATTTGAGCTTTTTTCTGTCCATCTATGACATGAATAGGTCTGTGGTCAGATCTACAACATGAAACGGTCGAACCACTCAAAAGGGGGTGGTACGAATATGAAAATCATCTCCAAATGTGAATATTTGGAAATCCAATTTTGAAATGCATGCTAAAATTCTTGTCTGCTGTTCCAGATTGTGTTTGCGGGCGCTTGGTGGTTGGAAACATACATCTGGCAAGTCCCACCTTGGATGGATGGTTGGCATTGCAGAATCCTACCAATCGGAAAATCCAGTGCACCATGGCCTGCAAATGAACTAGTAGTAAACTATGGCTTAACTATTTACTTTCAAGGAGCTAAGTCCTCTAGCCATCAGAAATTTAGGCTTGGCTTGGCACGAGCTGTGGTACATCTGGTGGTGCGTGAGGTGGTCCATTTTCAATCAGGTAACCTTGCTAGCAGCTTAAAGTGGTAGAGAGCACTTCTTTTTTCTTTTTTCTTCAGAAAGGTGAGAGCACATCACCTATCACTTTGTTAAATCAAAATGATTAATCTTACAAGTATTTGGGTGGGCATGACAAAATGAGATGGGCTTCACCTATCATATAAAAACTGCCGTATTAGCCCTATGCAATAACAAGCCCAACACAATAACGGGTCGACCACAACTTAATAGATGAGCGGAAATGTTCAACAACATCATCCTCATCTTATTCTAACTAATTGGGATCAGCCAGAAAGGCTACAATAACTAATTACTTAACATAAATAAATCCCACTCCACGTTTAATCATGTTTCTAAAAATCAGTGATTTGACTTGAAATTTTGAGTCACATAAAACTCGCTGGCAAACTCGACTAGGTTGAGACTCGGCCAGACTCGTCGAGTCGGCAAGCTGACTCAGTCAACTTGATGGGACTGGGCACAACTTGACCGTTTCTTTCTATCTTTTTCTTCCTTTCTTTCTCAATACAGTAGTAAAACTTTCTGCCACTGTATTACCAGTAAAGGTGGGTTTAAATGGTTAAACCCAAATACAGCTTACCTACATGAAAAACACAAGCCTACTGGTTTTGGAAAAGTAGCTTGCACTAGTGTTACTGCTCATGCACTGGTCCTTTAAATCAAGGGTCTTCATCCATTCCATGCTACGTTCTTTCTCCTCTTTTAGTTTCTACTTCCTCATTAGAGAGACTAAAACAATGGCTAATAACAACAGAAAACTTCCTCAAGAATTGATAAAACACAAAGGCAACCCCACGGAAACAGGCTTGCATTTCCTGTGGGAGACGAGCCTAGGCAATCAAGAGAGGCCTACAACGCCACTACAATTAATTTTCCAGCATGAGCCGACGAGAATGGACGTAAGATGTCACCACAACAGTTTTGTTATGGGAGAAGGTTTGGCGGAGACCGCCATTTTCCCATGCCTCACACCTAATCAAAGACCCAACATTCGTAATGAAAATGTGGTCGGCCCAGTGGTGGGCCATGACCAAAAGGGAAGGATATGGAACTTGGAATTTAAGTTGTCGAAGCCAGAGAATAATGGTAGCATTTTTTACGTCTTAACTGGGCAATGGGCCGATATGGTGGAGGAGAACGGTTGGCAGGCAGGTGATCAGCTCAGTATAAAAGATTATGTTTAAATGAACCGAATGATTAATAATGTAAAACAATAGTCTATAAAAGATTATAATAGGCAGGTGATCAGCCCAGTATAAAAGATTATGTTGGGCTTGAAAGTGACCCCAGACAATTCAATCAATGCAATATAGAGAAAAATAGAGAGAAAATTTTGAACACGCTATATAGAACACAGAGATTTTTCATAGAAAACCCTTGCATGAAAAAACCATGGCACAAAGCGATGATTACTCTAATATGAACAATGAATTACAAGAGAAGGAACAACTTACAGTATACAAACCCTAGTTTCTCCCTTCAAACCGCTAGAATCCCTTTTGACTCCTCTACCCACATCTTAAAATTCCCTAATTGCAATTACGAATCCATTTATATAGTACGGTACAAGATTAGGAAATAAAACTTGCACTTTATAAAAAAGTTACACAATTCGTCAATCTAATTGTCGATTGAATCGACAAGAACAACACTTCATCGATCGAATCAACACCTCTGTCGATCAAATCGAAAACAGCCAAAATAGTCCAAAAAGAGAACTTGAATTTCCTCGAATTACTCGATTGAATCAACACGATCATCGATCGAATTGAAAACTCTGCACTAGCACATAAGATTGAAGGCACTCGATTAACAATCTTCATCATGACTTTAATCCTCCAACTCCTTTATCCCAAATTGCTATCATCATTTCTAATCATCTTCAAATATAGAGTTGTACATGAGTTAAGTTGGTTCGGTCAATTCACTCAAATCGACTCGACTCGACTCGAAATTGGGTTCGGGCCGAATCAAGCTAAGTTTTTTAGCTTGAAAAAATTTCGAGTGGAATCTGAGCTGACCCGAGTTCGACTTGGCTCGGATCGGTCCAACTTGACTCAGCTCGGTCAGTTTTATATATATATATATATATATATATATATATATTAAAATCTAACCTATTTACACCTTTTCGTTTATGTCTATTGGATCCAACACCCAGCTCCTTCCTCAACCCCCCCCCCCCCCCCCCTAGCGAGTCCGCTCGTCCCAGCTATCCAAAGTCTCAATCCCCATTTCTAACTGATTGCACTGCCCGTTCGTCGGATAACAGTCTCCACTCCGTCCATCCATTTTATTAGATAATGTTAGGGCTTGAGACAAAAAATTAAGCATATATAAAGATCAAAACGACCACACTATAGGAAATAGTGTGAATTGAAAGTCTACCATTAAAAATTTCTTGGGGGCCACTAAAGTTTTTGGATGAAGATGATATATGTGTTTCCCTACTAATAAAAATTTCAACGGTGGAAATCATTATGACCATAAATTCCTGTTGTATGGTCCACTTGAGATTTGGATATGCTACAATTTTGGGCACAATCCCTTGTTTAAAGGGATGGATTTAAAACACATACATTATAGTGGGCCCCACTGAAAAATAGATGGAGGGCATGGATTTAAAATGCATACATCATAGTGGGCCCCACTGGAAGCTAGATGAAGGGCATGGATTTAAAACACACATTACAATGGGCCCTACTACAAAATAGATGGAGGGTATGGATTTAAAACACATACATCACAGTGGACCCCACTGGAAGCTAGATGGAGGGCATGGATTTAAAACACATACATCACAGTGGACCCCACTGGAAGCTAGATGAAGGGTATGGATTTAAAACACATATATTACAGTGGGCTCCACTAAAAATATGATGGAGGGCATGAATTTAAAACACATACATTACAGTGGGCCCCATTGAAAAATAGATGGAGGGCATGGATTTAAAACACATATATCACAGTGGGCCCCATTGGAAGCTAGATGGAGGGCATTGATTTAGAACAAATACATTATAGCAGGCCCCACTAGAAAATAGATGGAGGGCATGGATTTAAAACACATACATTACAGTGGGCCCCACTGGAACATAGATGGAGGGGATTTAAAATACATGCATTATAGTGGTACCCACAGGCATACATCACAATGGGCCCCACTAGAAAACAGATGAACGTCGTGCATCTACCCACACATACATCAAGGTGGGGTCCACTGGATCAACTAATGGATAGTGTGGATGTACAACACATAAATCACGGTGGGTCCCACTGGAATAACAGATGGATGTCGTTGATCTACAACACCTACATCAATGTAGGCCCCACTGGAAAGCAGATGGAGAGAGAGAGAGGCGTACTTGAGGTGCGGGCGGTGGCAGAGAGAGAGAGAGAGAGAGAGAGAGAGAGAGAGAGAGACGATTTGCAGGATATGGTTTCGATTTGGGGATTTAAGGATATATAGCGGCAGATTCTAAAATCCGCCACTATAGTTCTATTATATATGAGGTTGAGCTATGTGGGCCCACTATGATGTGCATCAAACATCCACACCATGCATTAGGTGGGTCGACCCATATTGGTTATGGGATATCCTAAAAGTTAGATGTATCCAGAACTCAAGTGGGCCATAACAACTGAAATAGTGGAAAATCATGCCTACAACATCTAAAAGCACTTGTTGGGGCCCACCTGAGTTCTAGATATGGTTGAAACTTTGTATGACCTCTTGTTTAAGTGGTACGCGCAAAATGGATAGGTTAGATTTCTCAACCACATCTCAGTCAATCCTATAAATGACCATAAAGGTTTCAATGGGTGGATATCCACTCTTAATTCATGTCTATGGTGTGGCCCACCCAAGTCATGGATTGGCCTTATTTTAGGCTCATGGGTCACCACGGAATGGTGCATCTGATTAATGGTACGGATGCCCATCACACATCTCATTGGAGCCCACACAGCTCGACCTCATGGGAACTTCCCAATATTAGGTCGAGTGCGTAATACCTTTTCCCCTATATATATATAATTATATTATATCTAATAATATAATATATGTAATATATATAAAATATATTTTATATATATAATGGTGGACACACAACTTTACTATTCCCTGATGTATGGTCCACCTAAGATTTAATAATCTTTTAGGATGGATGGATGGTATAGATGTGGCATATAAATCATAATAGGCCCCATGAGTGGGCCTAGGACCACTTTTCTCAAAAGGGTTCGATTGAAGGCTTAAACTATGCAATAGTGAGGATTCAATTGGATTTCACTACTAGATCCGGATTCGACCCGAATATGATACAAATTTATTTATGTAAATTCGAATTCGGTCCATTTAATTAATCAGAACTATTTTAGGATCCAAATCCGCATTATATGAGTTCGGAGCAAATCAGATCTCAGATTTGACTCGTTCCATTATGTTCATTCAAACCAACTATTGGATTTCATTTTCAGCTTTATCCGATGGTTGAATTTCAATATATATCAGATTAATCCAACTGGTGGATCTCTAAAATAGGTTAATCTGAACATTATATTACATTGTCAGCTTCATCCAACCATTGAATTTCAACATTGGGTTAATCTAACGGTTGGATCTCCAACAGCTAGGTCTTAAATGATTGGGTTGAAAATAAAGAGCATGATTCATCACCTTAGTCCAACCTAACAATTCAACCGTTAGATTTCATTATCAGCTTAATCCGATAGTTAGATCTCAATGTCATGGTCAATCCTACAATTAGATTTCAATATTAGCTTAATCCAGCCGTTGGTTTCAATATGTGTTTTTTTTAATCCAACCATTAGATATTAATATTATCAAGTTAATCCAATTGTTGGATCTCCATTAGTCTGATTGTTAGATTACAATGTCAACTTCATCCAACCGTTGGATTTTAACGTTTGGTTAATTTAATAGTTGGATCTCTAGCAGCTAGGTCTTAAATGATTGGGTTAAAAATAAAAAGCATGATTCATCACCTTAGTAGAATTTAACAATTCAACCGTTAGATTTCATTATCAGCTTAATCCGATAGTTAAATCTCAATGTCATGGTCAATCCTACCATTAGATTTCAATATCAGCCTAAGCCAGTCGTTGGTTTCAATATAAGTTTGGATTCCATTAGTATTAATATTATCAGGTTAATCCAACAATTGGATCTCCATTAGTTTGACCATTAGATTACAATGTTAACTTCATCCAGCTGTTGGATTTCAATATCGGGTAAACGGTTGGATCTACAATAGTTAAAGGTCTAAAATGATTGGGCTTAAAAGAGAGAGTATGATTTGACACATAAGGTTAATTTGTTTGATTTCATTATCAACTTATTTCGATAGCCGATCTTAATACCATGGTTAATCCTACCATTAGATTTCAAGATCAACTTAATATAGCCGTGAGCTTGCTTTAATCCAACTATTAGATATTAATATTATCTTAGTCTAATTTGATTAAATTTCAATATCGGCTTAATTCAACCGTTAGATTTCAAAAAGAATTTAATCTAACCATTGGATTTCAATATATCAAGCTAATCCGACCATTAAAATTTTATATCATCTTAATCCAGTCGTTAGATTTCAGTATCAGTTTAATGTAACCGTTAAATAGCAATATATGCGCAATCCAATCATTAGATTTTAATACCTGCTTAATCCAACCGTTAGATTTCAATACGGGCTTAATCCAACCATCAAATTTTAATAACAGCTTAACCCAACCTATATTAATTATATCTAGCCACTACATTTCAATATCAGCTTCATCCAACAGTTTGAAATTAATATAGGCCTATTCAACTTTTTACAGCAGATTTTAAATCCGCTGCTAAAATAATATATAGCGGCAGAAACTTCCGCCACAATAGAATAATTCATAAGCGCAGGGTTCGAAATCGGGGGCGAGATATTCAAAGTTATAGTGGCCGAAAAACAAATCATCTGTAATATGATAGTCACAATATAGCGGCGAAGTTATCTTGTTTATGGCGACGGATACAAATCTTCGCCGCTATTTTTCGTCATTATATGTCCTAAAAGATGGTGGGAATGATGGCGGGGGCGAAAAAATGGGTTTATAGCGGCAAATATTGATATCTTACGTTATATATTGTGTTACAACGACGATTATTATTAACTGCCGCAGACTTATTGGTTATTACGGCAAAAAAAATTTCCGCCGTTATATCACATATTTCTTGTAGTGTTATTTTTTCAAGACGTTCATTTTTTAAAGATGAAATTTCATTTCGGCATGGTATAGAATTCTTGTTGTCACGAAATGATTATTGAACACACCTTTAGCTTAGGCGTAGCCATGGCTAGATGAGCCCACATCTTCCTTTGACATCCATTAATGGACTTATAATAGAAGCTCATGGAAGGCATTGGTTGCTTACTTGGGTCGATCCTGTGTGGCCCCACCGTGAAGTATGCGTGCGATCCAGGCCGTCATGTGCAAATGGACCCTTTTTGGAGAATGGTGAGGATATGCAACGTTGGTGTGAGGGTTATCCGTAGAACAGTTATCTAATATTAACATTTTCTTCCATCCATGAGACCAAACAGACATTTATTGCATTTTTCCATGCTAATGCCAAAATTCGATACATTTTAGCTAATTATTTTATTATTTTTTAAAGATATTAATCTAGAATTATTATTTTTAATATCCAGATAATTAATACCCTAAAGCCACCTTATTTAACTGTCCGCCATTTTCTTTCTACTTTTTTTTTTCTTCAATACAAATAGTAGAACCTTCTGCCATTATATTACCCAAGTACAAAGAAATTGTAAATCACAATAAGGGTGGGTCTAGATAGTCAAATCCCAAAGACGACATGCCTACATAAAATTCACAAGCCTACTTGTTTTGGAAATGTAGTTTGCACAAGTATGGTGTTATTACTCATGCAATGGTCTATAAAGAAAGGTCCTTGATCCATTCCATGCCACATACTTTCTGCTCTTCAAGTTTCTTCCACTTGAGATAGAAGCTAAAACAATGGCTAATAACAATTTAAATATGTTAGCCACTCAAGCATCGATAGAACTTGGAGGCAATCCTGAGAATCTGGGCCAGTTATTTCGGTGGGACCAACAAAATCAACGGCACCAACGTATACGGGAAGAACTAGGCGATCGAATGAGCAGTAAGCTACGCTTAATTTATGAAAAGAGGTTGGCACCAACTGATGTCAAACGTCAACAGAATCGTTTCGTCATCGAAGCACAATCGGCAGAGGAAGGCATTTTCCGATGCCTCACACGTGACAAAAGAGAAAGCGTTCTTAATGGTGAAGAGGTCCCAGTGGTGGGCCATGACGGAGGGGGAAGAGAATGGAGATTGAGATTTAAGTTGCGGACTCAGCAGACCAATGGCAGCAAGACGTACGTCTTGATCGGACAATGGGCTGATATGGTGAAAGAGAACAATTGGGAGGCGGGCTTTCGTCTCAGGATCTGGGGCTTCCCTTATGCAGGTATTAGAGATCAACAGGAGCTTGGACCAGATCACAACTTCGATGAACTTCGCTTCGTGTTCACCCTATAGTGGCGAACAGCATATTTTTTTCCTTTTCTTTTAGAAAAAAATAAATAAAAATAAATTATAACTATAGCTGCTCATAGATGATTATGTAAACCAAAATGATCAATTGATGCATAATAACAGTCTACAAGGTAGCTTAAAATACAACCGGACTCATGTGCCATTGAGATAGAAATGCTGGCCATTTACCAAAATGGTTGGGCTGTGTTTGAGCCCAACCAAACCTGACCCACTTATACATCTATCCATGACCTATGCCAGATAATTCGATCCAACCCAAAATGCAAAACAAACTCATAGACGATAGGTATGCATACGTGGACATAATGAATGTATGTTTGCACGTGTTCACTAATTGGACTGGGCTGGGATATACCTTTAGCTTATATTTCATTCTTAAAATCTAAGTGCAGGTGAGCCTAGAGCTGGACATATGTATATATACATATATACATATGTGCAATATATACGTGTGTGTACCTTCATTTTATAATATAAAAAAAGTCCCAACTCAAACTTGGCTCGAGCTCAGCCCGAGCGGCCAACCGAACCGAGCTGAGTTGGCCAGTACGGCTCGAGGACCGAGCCAAGCCCAATTCGAGCTGAGGTAAGCTGCTGGCCGAACCGAGTCGACCTTGGCGCAGCTCAGCTCGGCTGGCCTTGTGGGCTTTCAATTAGTCTTGCGTACGGGTCACACTGAGCTTGCAATGTAGGCCGAAGAATGGTTTTGGCTAAAATTTCTATATGGCCCAATTATAACTTTAATGACCGGGCTTGAGCCCGAAACTGAACAGCAAATTAGAAAACGGGCCAAATCTTAGCTCGAACTTTATGTCAATGGAAAAACGGGCCATTCATTACCAGGTCTATAGTGCAAGCTAACTATTTCCAACACATGGCTCAGTGGTAGTTCAATGCTGAGGTCATGGTTCGACCGCCCTTGTGGCCTATGTTCCAGCATCCTACAAATACACCATTTGAATCCTCGGTCAGCCAACTCATGCACTCCATTGGTTGAATTTTCTTAAATGTCTTCTGCGCATGTGTGGCCCACCTAATCAACAGATGGCCAATTTTTGTCCAGCACGGCGGGCCCTGATCCGTTAAGCTGCGTTGGGCTCAGGCAGTGTGATTCTCATTAACAGTGCCCCTTTCCCTCTGCCTGCATGATCTGGACCACAGATCTGGACCCAGATGGTCCTATCAGATTGATGTCCATTTATTTTTCAATCATTGAATGTCCACTGATACAAATCTCAGGTAAACCACACCACTGGAAACAGGGGCGATTGACCATTAAAAAAATTTGTGGGCCACAAAAGTTTTGAATTAAGCTGATATTTTGCGTTTTTCCTTCATCCCGGTCTGTGGCCTTAGGAAGTTACCATATAGTCAACGGATTATAGAAAAAATCTCCATCATAGCCTTTCAATAGACGTAGTTAGACTCGTCAAAGAATGGTGGCCGGTTTATGGCACTTTCTTATTGGGTAGACATGATCCTAAAGCTTTTACAGATCTTACTCTAGACGATAAAGCCCTTGAAGAGCAACCCGCTCTGATACCAATTGCAATTTTGTGGGGTAATTTAACACGACACCGATACGCTATGCATTGCGAAAGCTTAGTAGAGCTACTAGAATTAATGGCTATGTCCTAGAGGAGTGTGAATAGGACCAATTAAAATTCTTGACTTTATTAAAATTAATCTACCAATTAAAAACTAATTAATTAAGACACGTAACACTTGGCAGTCAAGCCAAGTGGGTCTAATCATATAGACTACTACTAATGATCTAGCAATTCAAGTAACTAGTCTATATAAGAATAGTGAAATACAAGTTGTATGTGCTATACCAATCAAGTGCCTAGCTTACAATTCAATTCAAGCAATCAAAAGATTCAACTAATCAAACACATAAGTTGAAATAGAATTGCAAACACAACTATGTATAGTGGTTTGATCGGTTTCCTTACTCCACTCCCGGGATCCACACTCTTCCCTCGAGTGCACCGGATTTCACTATAGGTGTTTCAATAGGTTCCACCCAAACTATGAGTTTAAATCAGGTTCCCCCTAAATTAGGTGTTTAACAAGTTCCACCCAATCTAGGAGTTTAAATAAGATTCCTCCCAACCTAAGAGTTTAAATAAGGTTCCTCTCAACCTAAGAGTTTTGACGAGGTTCCTCCCAACCTTTCAGTTCTACACAAGAACCTACAATAATTTCTAAGGCTAACAAATAACCTTGATCTTTATCTAAGGATTCATGTACACTCCCATCGGAGGCTCCCCTTAGAAAATTTGATTTAACCCTGCACAGGGCCTAGGTCCTAATCGAAGGACCTATCGAGTTTGGAAATCAAACTCTCATACTCAATCCTACACAAGTAAAGAGCATGTATGGACTCATACAATGACAACTTACTTGTTGGATTGAGCCCATTTGTTACGTCGTTCTTGAGTCACTTCTTCTTGCTCAACTATGCATAAATCATCTCCTCGATGCTCCTCCGATCTTTGATGCCAAATGCTTCAACTCCTTTGATCGACTACCTTGCATATGATGTCCCAGTGAGATGGCCAAGGTGATGGGAGTTGGGTTGATTCTTCTACAACTGATGGGAAGTGGGATTCCTAGAAGTATTCACCTAAATGGATCTCTCTAAAGAGTTTAGACAATGATTTACCTATTGGCTTTGTGTCTTACTCTTCAGAAAATGAGGAAGATCAAGTTCAGTCTCTATTTGAGCTTATAATGCTCTTCCTTGTGATGAATCACAAGAGAAATAACTTAGATATCCTAGAATTAGAACCTCTAATAGCGTTGAGTTATGGTGATTTCTAATACACTAATTAAAAACTCATACATATGCCCAAGAAACAAATGACCTTTAAATAAAGTTGAAGCTCCAATGGTAAAAAAAATGACATATTCATACTTCATCGATTAGTCGACTCGTGTCGTCGATCGATTAATAGACCATTTCGATCGATCGAACTTTAGCGTCAGTCGGTTGATCTAACATGAAAGAGGCCAGAGAATTTGTTATTTAATACAGACAATTTTTTATCGATCGAGCATATGGTCGATTGATCGACGGATCTAGTCGATCGGTTGATTGTATTCGATTTTCAGGCAATATATATCTGTTTCACTTTGGCCTGTTTTGATCAGTCGATCGGTCGATGACTGCTGTCTATTTTAAGGGTCGATCCATAGTGCTCAAAGTTCTACTATTTTGGGCAAAATGTTTACAACAGCTCAGGGCCTCTAAAGCCTTACAAATTGTAGGTCTTTTTAGACTCTTAAGGTTAATAAATGATGACTAAAGGTTTACCTATAAATTCAAGTCAACTAGAGGCTAAGATTGTTTTGGTTCTAAGGGTTAGGGTCACCAAGGCACTTCTGATTTACCTATTCTTTTCTCTTTGATATTTCTTGTCTTCATGTATCTTTGATCTTCATCTTTTAAAGGTTCAATCGACCCCTAGACACATAGACTCACGTGATTGACAAAAAAGGTGCACAAAACAGTGCATTAACAACTCTCACATCTCTTGGAAAATGAAGAAGCAATCAACTACCTCTTAATCCTCTGCTCAACCCAACTATCGCTCCATGACCACTAGTAGTTGTGAACTCAGTTGGATCCTTTACCGTCTTCATGGTCTTAATGTTCGCAATGTCCTGCCAACCCTGCTATTTTGCAACAACCAAGCTGCTCTCTACATTGTTGCCAATCCTATCTTCCATGAACAAACCAAACACATTAAGCTAGATTGTTGATGAAAAGATCCAATCAAGGTTGATTCAGCACTCTTATGTTACATCTCGACTTGAACTCGCCGATATATTTACCAAACCTCTAGGCAAAGAATCCTTCCAATGGTGCCTAAGCTCCAAGTTGGGCATTCTTAATGCTCACTCTCTAACTTGATGGGCCGAGGAGTGTTAGAATGTATACCGATACATATGTAAAATACCTAAATTAGAATACAATTTATTTTATAGATTCATTCCATAATGATTCTTAACATGTATTCTTATAAGAGGATATTTCCTCCTTCAATGAAAAGCAACCAAAAGGTTTCTCCATCTTTTCAACCTCATCTATGAAAGCAAGAACATACTAGCACCGCACACACCGCATTACACCTCATAGATGTGTTGTTTTATGCATTTTTATCCGTTCCTCACAATTTTAAATGCATTAACTATCAAGTCAAGTTGATGAAAGATTCAATCAAGTCTTTGAATTGACCCAACCAGCTATACATCAAGTTGAGTTTTAAGTTTTTGTGCTACGATCCTATAATTGCTAATTTTTAAGGGCCACAAAAGAGATGAAATGGTTGAACCATTTAAAGGGGGTTGGTACAAATATGGAAAGCATTTCCAAATGTGAATATTTCAAAATCCAATTTTGAAATGCCTGCTAAAATTCACATCTGCTGTTCGAGATTGTTTGAGCTTGGTGGTTGGAAACATTCATCTGGCAAGTCCCACCTTAGATGGATGGATGGTTGGCATTGCAAAATCCCACCAATTGGATAATCCAGTGGTTGCACCTTGGCCTGCAAATGAACTAATAGAAGTAGAATATGGTTTAACTGTTCACTTTGAAGAAGCTAAGTACACTAGTGAGGAGAACTTTAGTCCCACCTTGGCATGCAGCTCTTGCCACACCGCAAGTGCGTGGGATATCTTGGTGGTGTGTAAGTGAGACAGGGGGAGACATGGTGAGGTCGATCACCCTCTTCCTCACATGATAACTACCTTGAATCCACAAGGTTCCCTGGATTCCTCAATAGGGCTTCCTCGAATCCACGAGGGAAAATCTCGAATTCACGAGAGAAAATTGGTAAAAACTAGAATTTTAATGTATAATAATGAAAATTATCCCTGAAAAATGAATTTAGCAATCTTATATACCCTTAAATAAACCCTAATTCGTACTTATTAAAAATAATAAAATTTTTGAAATTGAAATTTTCTAAAAATAGTAAAATTCTAATTAAAGACTACTATTAAGTAAAGTCTTTCTAAAACTCATTATTCAGTAAAAATAGAAACTCCTAAATAAAAAAACTCTAAAAAAAAGGAAACTCTAAAAATTGTAATTTCTTTCTTAAAATCTTGCTTTCTGCTGTAAACGTGCATTTTCTGGCGAAACGGACGAAAATAGTGAGTCGGTTCACCTCAAAACAAAATTTCAGTACGAATCCATATGATGTGCATCCCCTAACTCCTGGATCAAAAGTTATGATTGATTTAAAGTTTGCCTTCTTTTGGTCCATCCTGTAATGAAAATTGTCAATTTTTGCTGACTTTTCCTTGATCTTTTTCCGATCCATGTGTGATAAAAAAAAATGCTTAATCCACACCCTTCATCAAGGGGTTCTTGTTCTACATCAGACTCCTACACTTGAAAAAAACTCGTCATCGAGTTTCACTTCGAGTTAGGGCCACGATCAGCTTTCAACTTCGAAAGTCGATGTTTGTTGGCGTTATCTTGGAACGCTGCAACAAATTTCTCCGACTTCTTATCCATGCCGACATGAATAATCGCAACCTACTCTAGCACATTGAAGGTTGGCTCTATCTGAGAAAGGATAATTTTCTTGTGATTCATCAAAAAGTTTGGTGACCACAATTACTTCAAGTTCCTGCTTTGTTGGTATGGCAGAGTTTGAGATGCTGATGGATTCCTGCAAAACGGGCTCCAAATTTTTTTGAACGGCCACAGGATCATCCTCCTCGTTCATCACATCTGGGGTAACGATCTCCTCCACCTTTTTAGAATTTTGAACAATTTCTAAGACGATGGAAGGTTATATGTCACGTTCCTCTTCTAAGCCAGGAATCTCGCTAGCCTCGTCAGATTCATCGATGGGATTTTGACAAGGAATAGAAGATCACCCCTCTACTTTGAAAGCTTCGAGAGGGTCTCTCGTGTTTGCATGAATGACATATGTGCAGCTGACCAGACTGGTGATTTGTTGCGACTCCGTCTCAACATAACAGGAATCCCGACGCAAGTTATGGGATTGTTGGGATAGTACCTAATCATCATCGTCGTCGTATAGGAATTGAAATTGTCTCAACATCGTCGTTTCATCCACGACCACGAACGTATCAGTGCTTTTATCTCTTGCTTTCAAGAGTGCTGAACATATTCCCACTAAGCCAAAGCGCTACCCTTCAAATGGTATGCCGCGATTGAAACTTTTGTCTTCAGGAATTTGCATGTAGTTGAAGTGGTACTTGACTTCAAAGAGCCATTCGTCAATGCAATCCTGGCCATTGAAGTCGGGAAGAGCTATCAGCCTTCTGTAAGATCGATCCGTTGAGCATGATTGATATGGGGTAACCCAGCAACTCATTGCCGGGAGTACTCTACAAGCAACTTGATTGTACGATTCAGCCACAACAGGAGGCTGAGCATCACCATGAGTACATGGAAGAATTGGCGCATCCACAAAAAAGGTCGAGTGTTGCCTGTATACCTTACATAGTTAACCGTCTCTCCCGGTGGAGAGCTTCCATTCTCTTCGAAAAATAATGAATCCCTCGATCACCATCAACGGGGATTTCGTCAAATACCTTTGTAAAGAGACATCAGCCCGAGGGGACTCCTCACTCTGATACCAGTGACGCAGGGGGGATGTGGTGAGGTCGATCACCATCTTCCTCGCAAGATATCTACCTTGAATCCACAAGGCTCACTGAACTCCTCAACAGGGCTTCCTCGAATCCATAAGGGAAAAAAGCTTGAATCCACAAGAGAAAATTAGTAAAAACCAGAATTTTATTGAATAATAATGAGAATTATATCTGAAAAATGAATTTAACAGCCTTATACACCCCTAAACAAACCCTAATTCATATTTGCTAAAAATAGTATGTTTTCCGAAATAGAAAGTTTATAAAAATAATAAAAACCTAATTAAAGACTACTACTAAGTAGAGTCTTTTCAAAACTCATTATTCATAAAAAATAGAAACTCCTAAATAAATAAAAACTCTAAAAAGAAGAAAACACACTAAAAATCGGAATTACTAAAAATAGTAATTTCTTTCCTAAAATCTTTTTTTTTTTTGTAGCCACGCATTTTCTGGCGAAACGGATTGATGCGACCCACATTGGTCGGTCGATTCACCCCGAAACGAAATTTCAGTAGGAATCCATATACTGTGCGTCCCGTAGCTCCTCTTGGATAAAAAATTATGAACGATTTACCATTTGCCTTCTTTTGGCCCATTCTGTAATGAAAATTGTCAATTTTTGTTGATTTTTCCTTAATTTTTTCGGTCCATGTGTGATAGAAAGATGCTTGATCCACACCTTTCATCAGGGGGGTTCTTGTTCTACATCAGTAATGTCGTCCATTTTCAAACAGCTAGCCTTGCAAGCAGCTCAAAGTGGTGGAGAAGATAAATCTAAGAGCTCATGAGAGGTTTCTTAAACCCACACAACACTTTTTTAAAGACCTCGTCACCTATAAATTTGTTAAATCAAAATAAATGGCTTTACAATCAAAATTTGGTTGCGGATGCGTTGGCAAAGTTGGGAAGTGGTGGGTGGCCTAACTCTAGATATCTAACTAGAGCGGATCTCCCCACCCTGACCAGGGCCTCATCACTCTAGATAACGCAGGTTTGGGGGCTATTCGAAAGGGATAAAGTTTGGGCTATATGATAGGTGAGGCCGTCGTCTATTCTTTGTGACGCCCACCTGAAATGTATTGTTGTCCACAAGCTAATGAAATTTCCAGAAAAAAAAAAAAAAAGATTAAAAAAATGGCTTTACAAGCATTTGGACAGGCACAACAAAATGTGATGGGCTTCACCTATCATACAAAAACTGCCTTATTAGGCCTATGCAATAACAAGCCCGACGTAAACTAGAGGCTTATACAATAATGGGCCCAGAACAACTTAATAGATTAGCAGAAATGTTCAACAACATCATCTTCATCTTATTCCAACTAATTGGGGTTAGCCAGAAAGTCTATAATAGCAAATTACTAAAAATAAACAAATCCTACTCCATGTTTAATCATGTTTCTAAAAATAAGTGATTCAACCTGAAATTCGGCATGAGATTTTGAGTTGAGACACCACAAAACTCGTCGGTGAACTCAACTTGGTTGAAACTCGGCTAGACTAAGGCTAACTGACTTGGTCAACTTGATGTGACTCCGCACAACTTGACCGTTTCTTTCTATCTTTTTCTTCCTTTCTTTCTCAATACAATAGTAGAACTTCTGCCATTGTATTACCAGTAAAGGTGGGTTTAAATGGTTAAACCCAAATACAACTTGTCTACATGAAAAACACAAGCCTACTTGTTTTGGAAAAGTAGTTTGCACTAGTGTAACTGCTCATGCAGTACTGGTCCTTTAAATCAAGGGTCTTCATCCATTCCATGCCACATTCTTTCTCCTCTTTGAGTTTCTCCTTCCTCATTAGAGAGACTAAAACAATGGCTAATAACAACAGAAAACTTCCTCAAGAATATTGATAAAACACAAAGGCAATCCCTACGGAACCAGGCTCGCATTTCCCATGGGACCCAAAAAAATCGATGGCACCAACGCATACAGACGAGCCTAGGCAATCAAGAGAGCCCTACGTGCCACTACAATTAATTTTCCAGCACGAGCTGACGAGAATGGATGTAAGATGTCACCACAACAGTTTTATGGGAGAAGGTTTGGCGGAGATCGCCATTTTCCCATGCCTCACACCTAATCAAAGACCCAGCATTCATAACAAAAATGTGCTGGTCCCAGTGGTGGGCCATGACCAAAAGGTAAGGAGAATAATGGTAGCATTTTTTGTGTCTTAACCGGAAAATGGGCCGAAATGGTGGAGGAGAACAGTTGGCAGGCAGGTGATCTGCTCAGTATCTGGGGCTTCCCTTATGGTTACAATGAAGTTCACCTAGTGTTCACCATAGAGCGGCAGACTGTAATTTATCCTTTTATCATTTAAAAAAATATGGGCATTACGACTTATAAGTATAGTTAGTTGAAGGAATTAACATCCTAGTGGGCCCCACCCATGTCTAAGATGGAATGGAATGGGGATTTAGCTACAGTAACTCCTAACCTACTTTAATGCAGTTATTGAAACTGCTACATCTCTCACTATAAAAACAAGAGGGCTAAGAGAGATGCATAGATGAAAGTCATCCACACGATTTACTGTGTGGAATTACAATTCGAGAGGAAAGTTTCTGGTAAGTTTGTCCTTTGCCTGTGAAACACATGAACTATTTTCTGATGACATGAGATGCATCCAGCAAGATCCGACAGATTTTTCACCATCTTTCGCTGTGGGTGGACCGACGAATGTAACATTAGTCATGAAAGATTATATTTGAATATACCGAATGATTAATTGATGTAAAATAATAGTCTATAAGTAGCTTAAAATACAACCCGTCTCAAGTGTTATAGAGTCATTCGAGCCGTGCAAAAGTGGGACCCCTAATATTGAAAATCGACTAGGGCGAAAATTGGTAGGCCTACTCAATAGTTTGGAGAGTATGAGTATATTGAGTTAGATTACTTCTGGTTTTGATAAAAATAGTCCACTGTTTGGGTTTGGGTGGCCCTTTTGATAACCCGAGCTGGCTGATTATTTTGTGCCAAGTGATCTTCGTAGAGTTCAGCGTCTCAACGGGGCGTTGTGCGAGGTACAAGTGCGACTAGCGGTGGCACAGGGCCCCAAACATCAGCTGGCCCAATCCAGTTCCGAGGGAGCTAGGTTTGAGTCAAGCTAAATGGGTAGTGGGTCAGCTTGGGTTAGAAATGAGGGCCTTTTAAGTAAATGGGTCTGGCTCAGATTGAACACTCACCAAACCCAATCGGCGTATATAGCTATCAATGGGATGTGCCAGATAATCCGACCCAACCCAAAACGCTGAACAAATTCACAGTACAGATACATATGGGCATACCATTAGCTCATATTCCATTATTAAAGCGGTCGTGCAAGGTTCGGTAAGGTTGATCCAGGCTGACCCGATTATAATTAAATGGGCTGGGTTGGGCAGGTCTCGGGCTCAATGAATTTTAAGTGGGTCACGTCGGACCATAGTGTAAGTAGTCACGGTTTGGGTTTGGGCTGGAATTCTTAACCTTCTTAGCAAATGGGTTGGGCTTGGGTTGACGCCGACCTAACCCAAAACTATCACCATGTGTCTCGCAGTGATGTAATATATATGTCGGAAATTTTACAAATAACTATCAAATTAATATAGAATTTACATTCTAAGTACTTTTACAAAAAGGTTTTGAGTAAGGTGCTCACTAATCTGAGTAATTATCATTAGAGTAACTTTTATTATATTTTTATTTATTTATTTATTTGAAAGGTAACAATGCCACACACATGCCACACTGTCTGTACCAACTCATCTAATGTGCCAAGGTGCATCCTACTAAGATACTTATGTGAAATCTACCCGAACCACCAGGTGCATCACCCCCCCTGTTGGTCCCAGGGCCTAAAACTCAGCTTGATCTGTTATTCAGATAGACTGCGTGATTTAAAACAGCGTACAGGGCAATACTCACCCTCCAAACTGTTTCCCATGGTATAGGTCACATGAATCATAAATGGGCCTTTTTTGAGGGTCCAAGCCTAAATTTTGCATGCCATCTAATGGTTGAAGTAGATTTCATATGATCATCACAGTGGGCCTTGTAAAAATTAAGGGTGAACATCTCTCCCATCTGCTTCATATGGTGTGTCCCACCTGAATCATAGGTCAGCATGATTTTTCGTCATGGACCTAAGTAAGATTTCATATCCAATGGTCAGAGCAGATTCTCACATAAACATCATGGTGGGCCCCATCTAAAATTATTTTAGCCAGCCTGGCCCAACTTGATGTTCCATCCTACAAATATGCCATTTGAATCTTCACCAACACATGCATCCAGCATGTAGACCCTTTGTTGAATTTTCCTAAATGTAGTTGTGCATGTGTGGCCCACCCAATCAACAGATGAAATAGAAGCATTCATGTGGAAAATAGGGATTAGGGTCAGGTCCAAACCAAGCCAATTTTTGTCACGCATGGCTTGGACCTGCTCTGATAAGCCCTGGAATTATAGAGTTGGGCTGGGCAGTCCATGCCACTCAAACACGGTCCATTGCCAGCCCCGAGCTAGGATCATTAGTGCAATCTTTCTGTAGTGGGCCATCCATGGCAGGATGATGAACCAGATATTGGTGGTAGGCGGGGAAGAACCACAAGCAATTCATCCCACATAGGGTAGTTAAGGGGCCGGGCCTGGGCTTACAAAATACAGCCATGGCTCGATTGTTCCAAAAAATGGGCCACAGATTGACTAGACCCAGGTTGGTTGATAGCCCTAACTGCAGAACAGATTAAAAGAGTTTCTGGCTCATTAACAGTGTCCCAACTGCCTCTGCCGGCCCGCATGATCTGGACCACAGATTTGGACCCAGATGCTCCTATCAGATTGATATCGATCCATTTATTCTGTCTTTGTGCTGCACTGATTGCATAGTCATGATTGGTGCGCTTTATGGGCCACGGCATATCCCACAGTAAGGTCCACAAGATAGATGGCCAGATCACTGAGGCGCCCACCTGATGTGAGGTAGACAAGGCATGTGAAATAGGTAATGCCACAGAAAGTGACCTTGAATGAAAAGGAATATCAGCCGCTAAGAGTAGGGATTAATGCTCTAATAAGTTTTTGTTTTGCCTCAATCTCCACCATCCATGGGCCACCTCTCAGTAACCCGACTAGTTTGGACATGAACCCATGGCCATTCTGGGCCGGGTCAGTATGGTGTACCCGTTTATGGATTGGAACCTCCCGAGTTAGATGGGTTTTGTGGTCCAACCATCTGTTGCTCTCAATTCAGTTAGTCGAGCCACTGTGTATCTGAGAGTGAATTGGAAGTATGTGTGTGTGTATGATTTTGTGAGCATGTCAAAGTCTACTTGACCCGAAGATATTGACTAAATTGGTCAGTACCCCTATACGGAGATAGATAAATTGGAGACTAGATATGGACCCAAAGTCCTCTCAATCATCAACTGATTGATTAATGCGCTTTGTACTCAAGTAATTTGAGCAAGGGAAGGGGTTAACCCTCACAAATGAGGTTTTTTTTAAATTTTTTTTAATTTTTACAAGTGAAAATGAGATTGATCGGACTTTTTATTCCAACACTCCTTTAACATGGTATTCCTCATTTAAAGTAGAAGATTTACACATAATAAAATAAAGGCTACAATAAACACGATCGATTTTATTAAAGTAATGACCCTATTACAATTGTTGTGCTTTGCACTCTTATTTAAAGCAAAAAGTAAGATAAATACCTGATGCGCTTATCAGAATAGAAGATCAAGGCAAATGGTTAACAGGATATGACTAGATATAAACAATTAAATCGGAACTCAAATGGACATAGGAATCTGGCAACTTAAGGTTATAGCTATTTAATTTACTCTTACGATAAATATACTACAATAGGAGTAGCTAGGCAATAGCAAACTAGACTAGGAAAAGTAAATAGGCATGAAAGTAAAGTAGACATGTAAATAAATGTGTTTAGCGTAAGGTCTCGAGCTCTTCTTCGAGTGTTCCTTTTATACCTTTCTCGGGACGATGAAAGCCCCTCGTTGGGCTTCAAAGTCCTTCTGAATTCTTATTATGAACTTTTCAAGTACGTAACCTTCTTCTTAGCAAATTGAGACTTACTTTGGAAGAACGGCTTTGGGATCGCTAGCTTCTCAGATCTTCTTTCGTAATTGATCCTTCGCGGAGATCTTTGTAGTTCACCAAAGACCTGAAAACTCTCAACTAGAAAGATATCCAAAATGTTAATAATGACTAGATCTTATATTTTCATTCCTACACGTAAATGCTCTCCTATCGGACCCTTCCGTTTTGGTTAAGGGAGCATCTTTCACTTAATCACAGTCGTTTACTGTAGTGACCTAATGTAGATCACCAAGTTCCCGATAAGGGTGGGGTCTTACACCTTATAGTACCAATTGAAAATGAGCCAAGTTGCATTAAGCTCCCCCATTCTTTTGATTCCTAACGAACCATGGCTGCAGGCCCAACTCGGATGATGTGGTCATTTCTCCTAAACATGGCTCAATCTAAAACTAGATTCGCTTGGATACTGGCTCAATATGTGGATATTCGGGATCTTTTGAATTGTTGTTGGCTTTCCCAATGTCTCTAGGAAGATCTCCAATTTTAGAAGGACTGTAAGAGATGATGTCGTGGGTGAGATCATATCCATACATAGGATTGGACACACTTGCCCAGCAGGTCTTTTATAGTCGTGCTTGGTATGTCCCTCATTTAATGGGCGCGCTAATCGTGGCCACATAGCATGTAGGGTCTGATAAGAGTTTATACCCTCGCAATAATGACAAAATGCATAACGCTGAAGGAAGATTAAACGCATATCTTTTTCAGGTGCGAGTATGACGGTGCCAAACACAATCTCTATGTAGCATATTCACATTAGTCCACATCAGTGCACCAAAAATGAGTGTAAACACCATCAAAGCAGTTTAACATAGACGATTTTAACCTTTATTTTTTTCATATTTTTTAGTATTCTTAGTCAAGGGTGCGTTTAGTTGGACCACATATCACGATGTTTCATGATAAATCAGCATAATTTGTTGCAAGTATCAAGAAATTTTATGATTTTGTGGCATCTAAACACCCCCTAATATATATGATTATTAGGCTGTGATGACACCATGGGTTGACCCAGTTTGGATAGGCAAGCAAATTAGTTTGGATAGGACCTCTGACAAAAATAGGTTATTGGGTTTTGTGGTCCTACAACGAAGCAATTCAATCTGAACAACCCTAATGTAACTATTAGGTCGTGACGGCTCCATGGGTTGACCCAATTGTTAGAATCTGTATATTGCAAAATTGAATAGGACCAAGCAGTGCATCGAATATGTAGATCGGATAATTTGAAACATAAATCGTATCTGTTTGGTGGGCCATCTTGAATCTCTGGTCTGAATCTTTCTCTTGGAACTGCTGTAGAGAAATCTGAAGATGGGATTCGATTTTCATGCGTGTTTCGAATTGGGGACCCATCACCCCTTAAATAGGGATTGTTAATACATAATGCAGTATTTGAAACCCATAAAAAACTGCAAATAGCTTTCGTAAATGTGCGACCCCTTTTATTTCTGCTAGATCATGTCTGTAGTTGGGTCCACTGATCAGTCCATATGAATCTGTTTTCCAAATCAGATCTGGGCCATTGATCAGTTAGACCCACTATATGGAAAACTTACACAAGTTGGACAGGCAATCCAACTAGTTTGGATAATATATATATATATATATATATATATATATATATATATATATATATATATATATATATATATATATATAGACACACACACACACACACTACCACTGACAAAAACAGCTCGGCTCTGGTCCAGTTTTTAAAACATTGGCATGAATCGCACATACCTTATTAGGGTGCATATTTAATGCAGGTTCACATGGATCAGGAGCATTGAACAGGAGGGGCCCACCATGGGTTACACCTGACCCAATATCAACTCGATTGAATGATCTTTAGAACCCCTCTCTCACATGGAAAGGAAAAACTACTTTTTTTTTTTCCGGAGGGGGGGGAAGGTCTATCTACCATGGGGCAATGATTTTGGTTGTCCATATCAGTCAACATGCTATGGGAAAGATGAAACCACTGTCTCCTTGTGTAGATTGAAAGGTGGGACAAAATAGTCTACTGGTCTTTAAAATTAGTGTTGTTGAAGTGAGAGCTCTATTCGGTAGTCTTGCGGTCAAGCAAGAAGTGTTGACCCAAACCATTTATATAAAAGGCCACATAGCTGATGATGGTTGCCTTGAAAATCCTCAACATGAAATGATCTTCAGAAACTCATGTTCAATGGCCTACAAAATAATTGAGGAATTTCATTTTCTATTCTCTTCTTCTACCTTAGCGTTGAGGGTTCTCACTTGTCTCTTGTTTATATATATATATATATATATATATATATATATATATATATATATATATATATATATATATATATATATATATATATATAAATTTCTCAGTAACATTTGGCTAATTTTACCCATGCAATTAGTCCCATATGAGAGGCATGAACTTTTGATTTTAAAAGGTAGAGAGGATGGTTGGCCCTTCAATTGAGAGCATTTTTGTCATTTCATTTCTTTCATGCGAATACCAAACTCCATGCCTCCTCCCCTCTACCCTACACTGACGATGTGAGGAGCCCTTTCATCAAGGTTCTCTAGTTCTGTGGAGCGCCCACTACGATGACTGTGTGACATCCATAACCCATTCCATGCATATATTGCATACAAGAAACGGTGGACATCCGAAAACAAATTTGACCATTCATGTACGTTATACATCATGGCCCACCTGAGGAGTGAAAATGCATAACTTTTTAGGCCAGAAGACATAAACATTGTAGCCCATCAGATTGCAAGCTCTACTCTCCCACCTGCTTCAAATTGGCATGTGTCTATGTGCGTGCTTGGTAGGGTCTCCACGCGAGCTTTTAAGGGAAAAAAAAAAAATGCAGATGCTGATCTTGATAAAGCTGGAGGAAGGCTCTTGTTCCACAGGGATCATTCATGAGTCACAGTCCCTCTTCAACATATATCAGGCCAAAATCAGCCCATCTACCCATTATGTGGGCCACGCGTGTAGGTTGGCCTTGTAAAGTCACTCATAATTTTCTAACCGTCCGTGTGTCCTATCTAATTAGTGCAACAGCCTGATTTTTACGTTAAGGATGATGGAGCAGTGAGATGTATTCCTCTATTTATGTGTAAGCACGCATATGAAATAGGAGGGGGAATTAACCAAGCAGAGAAAATGGTTAAGGTATTTCAGAGAGCTCCTTGGGCTTGCATTCTGGTCTTTCTAGCATTGCTTGGATCATGGTCTCTTATGGTAGAATCAAGGAGCACATACTTCCATACTCCTCTTCAAGGTACATTGTTCCTCTATCTCTCCATTTTGAAATACCTACTTTTATCTCCTTTCCTACCATCTTTCGGACAGGATGGGATGCTCTTAGATCTCGGCCAGAAGATCTTGGGATGCTGTTAGATCTCGGCCAGAAGATCTTGGTCATATATATATATATATATATATATATATATATATATATATATATATAAATCCGGTCAATACATGAATTAGGTGGGCCACACCACATACAAAAGTTGAGAGGGGTTACTCACCCATTAAAATTCTCATGATTGTTTATTGGGCCCAATGAGATATGGTTCATAAATCCCACCCATTCATTGTGTGTGTCCCACTTGGATGAGGGGTTAGAACAAGTTTCAGCAGCATTCAAAACTTATGTGGGCCCCGCCAAGTGATTTTAGATGTTTTAGGCATGTATTGACATAATTGTAGATGGTATGACCCACCGTAGTTCCATATACGACTGATTTTCAGGTTATCCCATAAACTAAAGGGGCCCTATCAAATGGACCGTGTTGATGCCTGGTACACATCGCGGTGGGGCCACACTGCTCGACCTCATGGGAAGTTCCCATGAGGTCGACCTCATAGTACCATTTCCCTATATATATATATATATATATATATATATATATATATATATATATATAGGGAAATGGTACTATGAGGTCGACCTCATGGGAAGCTCCCATGAGGTCGAGCTCTGTGGGCCCCACCGTGATGTGTGTCAAACATCCACACGGTGAATTAGGTAGGCACTCTCTAAATTATGGGATGTACAAAAAGTCAGCTATATATGGAATTCAAGTGGGCCATACCATCCAAAACCATGTGAAGACATGCCTAAAACATCTAAAATGACTTGATGGGGCCCACCTGGTTTTGGATACGGCTGCAACTTGGTATGGCCCCTCATCCAAGTGGGACACACACAATAGATTGGCTGGATGTGTGACCAAATCTCGATGGGGCCAGTGAACGATCATGAAGGTTTTAATGGGCAGATAACCCTCCTAACTGTTGTATGTGGTGTGGCCAACCTAAGTCATGGATTGACCTATTTATTTTAGGCTGGTGCTCACTATAGACTGGTGCATCTGACTAATTAGGTAGATGTTTGACACACATCACGGTGGGGCCTACAGGGCTCGACCTCATGGGAGCGCGCTCTCTCTCTCTCTCTCTCTCTCTCTCTCTCTCTCATATATATATATATATATATATATATATATATATATATATATATATATATATATATATATATATATATATATAGGGAAATGGTACTATGAGGTTGACCTTATGGGAAGTTATCATTAGGTTGAGCTGTGTGGCCGGGCCCCTCTGTGATGTGTGTAAAACATCTGTCCCATAAGTCAGATGTATCATTCCATGGTGGGCCACGGTCTTAAAAACAGTTGAGAGGGGCTACCCACCCATTAAAACCTTCATGATCGTTTATTGGGGCCATCGAGATGTGGTTCACAAATCCAGCCCATCCATTGTGTGTGTCCCACTTGGATGAGAAGTCAGAACAAGTTTCAGATAATGCATACAAAACTCAAGTGGGCCCCACCAAGTGCTTTAAGATGTTTTAGGCATGTCTTCACATGGTTTTGTATGGTATGGCCCACCTGAGCTTTGTATACGGATGATTTTTCGGGTATTCCCAAACCTAAAGGGGACCCATCAAATACATGGTTTTGATTCCACACACATCACAGTAGGACCCAAACAGCTCGACCTCATGGGAAGTTCCGATGAGGTCAACTGCATATATATATATATATATATATATATATATATATATATATATATATATATATATATATATATATATATATAGAGAGAGAGAGAGAGAGAGAGAGAGAGAGAGAGAGAGAGAGAGAGAGAGAGGAATGCTCACCTGGGAGAGAGGAATGCTCACCTGGGCACTTCTCTCACGAGAAACTCATGAGCACTTTTTCATGGCTCATCAGACATGATGTGAGCCCAAACTCTAAGCTGTTCATGTGATGCAGCACGCCAAAAAATCCTTAAGGCCCATCTTTTAACATGATCCAAAATTCTGGTGGATCGTAGCAGAAAGTAAAAGGCAAATCAAAGGAGGAAATTGTTTCCTTCTTTCATGGCCCATCAAAGTTCTTAAACAAGTTGAAAGATGGGCCCTGAGGGTTTTTTGGGGTGCTGCATCACGTGGACGGCTCAGATTTTGGGCTCACGTCGTATGCGATGATCCATGAAAAAAGTTCTCGTGAGAGAAGTGCGCACGTGAGCATGCGAACCACCTCTCACGAGAATGCGTGAGAGATTTTTTAGGACTCGTCACACATGATATGACCCCAAAATCTGAGCTGTCCACTTGATGCAGCACCCTAAAAAACCCCCACGGCCCAACTTTCAACTTGATCCAGAACTCTGGTGGGCCATAGAAGAGAGAGAGAGAGAGAGAGAGAGAGAGAGAGAGAAGCAGATCAAGGGAGGAAACTGTTTCCATTTTTCATGGCCTACCAGATTTGTGAACTAGATTGAAAGTTGGGCCTTAGGAGTTTTTTGGAGTGCTGCATCACATGGATGGCTCAAATTTTGGGACACATCATGAGTAACAAATCCTCAAAAATCTCTCACGAGTTCCCATGAGAGATGGTTCATATATATATATATATATATATATATATATATATATATATATATATATATATATATATATATATATAATCCACGCCGTCCATCCATTTGGCTGGCTCATTTTAGGGCCAAAAGTAAGTAAGATAAGAAGCTTAAGTGGACCACACCACATGAGAAGTGGAGATTGGATGCCCATTGTTGAACGTTCGTAGGTCAACAAGAGGTTATTGAGAAATCCACCCCCATCTGTTTTTTCATCTCATTTTAGGGCATTGGCCTAAAAATGAGGCTGATCCAAAACTCTAGTGGGACCATCATGGGACCCACCCCACCCACGGTTAAAGCATCTTGGGGCCATCATGGGACCCACTTCGGGCTTTGGATCTGCCTCATTTTTTTGCCCATGCCATTCATCTTCCATCTCATTTTAGGGCATGAACCAAAAAAATGAGATTGGTTCAAAGCTTGGGTGGGCCAAATGAATGGGATATAGTGGGAATTGAACACCTATCATTGAAACATTCATGGGCTACGAGATGTTACTGAGAAATCCAACCTTTCTACCTATTTTTTCATCTCATTTTAGAGCATGAGCCCAGAAACAAGGCTGACCCAAATCTCCAGTGGGCCAAACGAAACGAAGTGATGAGAATTCAAGGCCTACTCTTAAAATATCTCGGGGCCATTATGGGGCCCACTTTGGCAGCACATACGGTCAAGGCTAGGATTTCACGTCGATCAACTCCATGCCTTGGATTGCAAACTTGCACAGACACGTAATAACTCCATGAGCGTCAGGGATTCCCATGAAGAGTGGGGTATGCCTTCATGTTTGTGAGAAATCCATCTTGTTCCTCTGATTTTGCATCTCATTTTAAGGCATGGACAAAAAAATGAG
Source organism: Liriodendron chinense (assembly GCA_003013855.2). Taxonomy (NCBI): domain Eukaryota; kingdom Viridiplantae; phylum Streptophyta; class Magnoliopsida; order Magnoliales; family Magnoliaceae; genus Liriodendron; species Liriodendron chinense. The sequence goes on from PVNU02000362.1 coordinate 154,322, forward strand.
GTCGATCCAAAGGACATGGCCAAATGAACATGAAACAGTTGAGATATTCATGCGATCACATGGTGTTATTGAGAAATCCACTCCCTCCATCTGTTTTTCCATCTCATTTTAGAGCATAGGTCCCAAAATGAAGCCCATTCAAAGCTCTATAGTGGGCCAAACGGCACAAAAGAGTGGGAATTAAATGCCCCACCGTTAAAACATCTTGGGGCCACCATCGGGCCCACTTTGAACTTTGGATCCCCCTCATTGTTGGACCCATACCGTAACATGAGATGGCAAACAGATGGACAGGGTGGATTTCTCACGAACAACAAGGTGGGCCTCCGGTAGGGTCAAAAGCAGAGCGAAGATGAAGAGAATGAGAGAATGAGAGAGAGAGAGAGAGAGAGAGAGAGACAGAGAGAGAGGGGATTTCCCTCGTCTCATGATTCATGAAGAGTGTCGCATGGTGGGTAGGCGAGGTTTTAAGGAGGGTAATGCTTGTATTTTAAAAATATTAAATCAAATATGTAGAAAGGGGCTAACAGCCACTAACAGCGAGCGCCTGTATGGCCAACTATTTAAAGGATAAGCGGTGCAGACAAAAAAGTCACCGAAAATAGGCAGTTATTTCACAATGACAAAAACTATAAGCGGGTTTTAGGATATAAAAAAAAAAAAAAACCTTTATTTAATGGGAAGAACTTGCCAATCACATGGCCAAGATTCTCGGATCACCACAATTCAAATTCGATTCGTCTGCTTTTACCTAGCGAGAAAATCCTGCTTTCCGCCTCTGTGATTGGTCCAACTCATCCTCACACTCTCCGAGAGTGTCAAGATGGAGCTGGACCGATTACGGAGGGTAAAAGCAGGCAATCCAGATTCCCACAAATCTTGGGCTGTAACATTTTTTTTCTTTATTATAAGCTTTTTTTTTTTTTTTTTTGTTAGTACATAGTACACACACACCTACACTGTTAGTTGAGCACTTTAATGTTAGCCACCCCGACGTTGGAGTCGATGCCAGGACCTTAGTGTTGCGTCTACCACTGTTCCAAAGGTGTGGGTGTAATTCTTAGGCTGTAAGTTGTCAACTTGTGGCTCACCATATCAATGGCTACAGATAGCCATATACATGCGCCACATGCATGGTCCAGATATGGGAGAATCTCCATCGCGTAGAAGGCTAAAATGGCTTTGAATTCCGTGGATGAAATGGCCTGATTCAAGCTACCCTAAACACGAAGGCTGAGATCAGCATTTTATTACCATCGATGAGCCTAGATAAAAGGATGGTACGGCAGCCATGAAGATCACCCCAGTCGAAAATCTGCCCGATCCACTTACTAGGTGGGCCACACCAGCATGTTCAGTTAGACAGGGGGCTATCCATGGTGTGTATCTTTCATCAAACCAGTTATCCATGGTGTGTATCTTTCATCAAACCAGTTAATCAGGTGAAACTCACCAGGAAGAATTGAAGATATAAAAATCAGCCTGACCCAAAACTCAGGCAAGCCACACCGTGTGAACTTAAGAGGTTTTAAGAGCAATTTTACATTTCTCCCAAGGGTGTAGTACATAGGAGTATTTTTATAAGTCCGATATTTTTAGGTACGGATCAAATGATTTTTCCCACCTGGAGGACGGAGTGGATTTACATATACAACATGGTCGGCCCCACGAATCTCCGGTGTTTCAGGCGGCTGTAGTGTATTCCGATTGGTTTGGCTGTATGGCAACCTGGCGCGGATTGGTTGCTACCCTCACCACGACCTAGCTAGAGACCAACGATCCTACTGGGGCACCGTGATGTATTTGTTTTACCATGCAGTCCATCAATTCTGACAGATCATTTTGGAGGATGACCTAAAAAACGAGGCAGATTAAAAGCTCAAGTGGACCACACTGCAGGAAGCAGTGGGGATTCAATTCCTACCACGTGATGTTTATTTGCCATCCAACCAGTTCATAAGATCACGTCCCCAAATGACCTGCCCACAGATCCCCTGACCGGACCGTCCTTCTCTAGCAAGGTCCCGGTGAGGGTGGTATCCAATCCGCGACCATTGAAATGGGCCATCCACGCCTACTTAGTGGATATAACCCACGCTTCCACCTGGCACTCGTGGGATTATTGTCCAGCAGGTAAGAACTAATTTTCTTTTTCTTTTCTCTTTTTTTCATGGAAAACTTTGATACTCTGGCAGACTGATGGATGATAAGCAGCACTAAAAAAAATTACTTAGAACATGCTACCCTATCACTTGTGAGGATTATCCAATTTAGACCATCATGTGCTGGGTTTAGCAGGAAGTGGATTGCTTGGTGTTCCACACACCACCACCTCCATGGTTTGTTGACGTCACCAAGTTCTGTGGCCCCACCATGATGTATTTATTATATCCATACTGTTCATCCATTTTGCAAGATTACTTTAGGTAGTGAGCCCAAAAATGAGTTATATCCAAAGCTCAAGTGGACGACACCACAAAAAGGCAGTGGGGACAATTATTTCCATAGTTGAAACATTCTTAGGGCCCACCATGATGTTTATTTGTCATCCAAACCTGTTCATTGTCCCACTGACCTGGATAAAGTGAAAACAAATATCAGATTGATTCAAAATGTATGTGACCGCCTAGAAGGTTTCAATGGTAGATGCTCAATTCTCACTGCTTTCTGTAGTGTGGTCCACTTGAGCTTTGGATTTGTCTCATTATTGTTCTAAACCCTTAAAAAAATCTTTTCAAATGGACAGATGGCTTGGATATAACACATATATCATGGTGGGGGCCACAGAGCTTGGTGACGTTAACACACCACGGGCACACAACGCAATACGTTTCCGTTTTGGCATGCCCGGATTAGGTGAGACTCGGCCCTTACCGTGGGGTTACCGTGGGGCCTACCTTGATGTATGTATTATGTATCCACGCCGTCCATCCGTTTTTTAGATTATTTTAGGGAATTATCCCAAAAATGAAGCATATCCAGTTATCAGGTGGACCATACCATAAGTAACAGTGGTGATTGACCATCCAACCATTAAAACTTCTTAGGATCTTTTCGTAGTATTTATTTACCATCCAATCTGTTGATAAGGTCACATAAGCCTGGATTAAGAGAAAAGAAAAAAAAAAACAAAACAAAAACAAAAACAAATATCAGCTTGATCCAAAACTTTTGTGGGCCATTAATGGTCAGTCAACACGATCCTATGGTATGGTCCACCTGATATTTGGATCTTTTTCATTTTTCGGATGGTGTTATAAAATTATTTCGAAAAACGAATGTATGGAATGGATACATAATACATCAAGGTGGCCCATGGTAACCCTACGGTGAGGGCCGAACCGTCTTGGGTGAGGCCGGGGTATCACGTAATCCGCTCTCGGGTTTGGCATGCCTAGCTCATCACCATACCGAAGCCTTTATTTTTTTTTTATTATTATTTTTTTTTTCCAGGGATAGCAATACGTAGACGGGGAATGGAGTTCTCGGCCGATCGGGTATCTGAACTATCGCCTCCCGCTCCAGCTCGTAATAAGCTCAGCCGTCGATCACCAGAGCCTCCCCCTCCACCTGCCTCCCCCACCAGCTATCCCACACCAATGACCCCACCACCTCCCTTCCCGGATTTTAGCTATCCCCCACCACCTGCCTTTCCGGATTTCAGCTATCCCCCACCATCTGCCTTCCCGGACTTCAGCTATACCCCACCAATGCCTCTTACTCCAGCTGCCTCCCCCTCCAGCTAGTAATCTGAACAACAGCCTTAATACCCCACCAGTCATAGTACATGGGTTGATGGGTTGAATAAATCCGAAAGGACAAGGCATCACATGCCATTAATCTTAACTTTTTTTCATGTATGTTTCCAAAATAAATGAAGCGTGTAGGAATTCTGGAAATGACATAATGCTTTGTACCTTATTTTTACCGTTCGGGGGGGGGGGAAGCTTGCATAGATCGAGTGAGACAGACACGTCATCCAAAGATGAAGCGTGACCAAGCAGAACGTGGTCAAACGAAAAGAGGGCCGGAGAGTGGTTATTAGGATAGGTGGCAAGTAGAGAATGAAGGATCTAAAAGGCCAAGTCATGCTGAAAGGGTTGCTATAACCGTCCGGACCTTAGGAAAGTTGAAGCCTCTAAATAGTGAAGGACTTCAACAAAGTAAAAGGTCTTATACTAATTCAAACAAATCAAACTAAACTCTATCTTTCAATTATCATTTATATTTCTTAGCTTAATCGGTTCCTTAGTTGTAATACAAGCCTACGCTCATACGTTGAAATAGTTCTATTTCAATACAAAGCAAGTTCTTCTTTCAGAAAGGTGTTTCGTAGTTGCTCTAGGTGGTCGACTATAAGTATTTGAAAGTCCTTTCATACAGAAGGCAAAGGTGCAACCCATTTTTGGAGGATGAACCTCACCCTCCGATAGTCGCCTGATCATTTTAAACAACATATTGCAAGTGGCTGAATAGACGACCGATCTACCTAGATCTCGACCATATACGGTTGAGTTCGACATATCTGCCTATCTTGGCGCTTGGAGTCAAAAGTTGTTTGGTTGGAATGGAGCTGCATAGTCAGTTTTGGCATGCCCACATGCATCACACGCATAGCCGAAATTTATGGAGCAACATCTTTTGGCACGCCCAGTAGGACCCTATTTAGGTACACATACCGGTGTGACACTGTTTGAATTAATCAATCAGAGGTATGAATTAAATGAATATTCGAACTCTTGGACCTAGTGAGCTAACAACACCGTCCGCACTTCTACTAGTAGAGGAAATGCAGGTACAACTAACACCTGAATTACTAAATCTGAATGCAGATCCAACGCCTAACCCTATGAACCAGGAAAGGGCCTCTTCATCTTGGAGTGATCCTTTTGAGGTGAGGACTTCGTGATATGGAGATGGGAATCCAGCATATTACGGAACAAGGGAGAACTCAAGCCAAGCAATCACGAGCTAGCTTAGGCTGAGCAATCACGAATTCAAATTGAAAACTTCAACAGATAGATGACCAACCAGACCAAGAACCTAAACTGATTAATTAATTAGAGGCATGAGTCAAAGGAATATTCGATCTCCTGAACCTAGTGAGCCAGCAACACCGACTGCACTTCCTTTAGTTAAGGAAATGCAGGTACAACCAGCATCTGAATTACTAAATCTGAATGCAAATTCAACGCGCGCCCAACCCTATGAACTAGGAATGGGCCTTTTCATCTCAAAGTGATCCTCTTGAGGTGATATTAGTTAGACTTCGTGATATATATATTGGAATCCAGCATATTGCGAAACAAAGGAGAACTCAAGCCGAACAATCACGGGCTCAAGCTGAGCAATCATGAATCCAAACTGAAAACTTCAACAAATGGATGAACAACCAGACTAAGAACATGAACCGATTAATGACTTAACTAATTAGAGGTATGAGTCGAATGAATATTCGAACTCCTGGACCTAGTGAGTCAGCAACACCATCCACACTTCCTCCAATCCAGAAAATGCAGGTACAACCAGCACCTGAATTACTAAATCTGAATGCAAATCCGACACCCAACCCTGTGAACCAGGAAGGGGCCTCTTCATCTCGGAGTGATACTCTTGAGGTGATATCAATCGGACTTTGTGATATGCAAATGGGAATCCAGCATATTGTGAAACAAGGGAGAACCCCAGCTGAGCAATCACGGGCTCAAGTTAAGCAATCACGAATCCAAACTGAAAACTTCAATGGATGGATGACCAACCAGACCAAGAACCTGAACCGATTAATGATTATCCTTATCGAGAGAATGTTAAATGCTCCCCAGCAAAATATTGAAGTTAGTTCGATTGGAAATTTGGCACAGGTACCGCCAGCACCTCCCCTCAACGGAATACGCATCCTACTCCGATTTAGGATGTATGGAATGCTCATATACGCACTGAGTTCAAGCAACTAGAGTGAGAGGTTAGGAACTTTATTCCTGAAGTTCGAAATCAAGGAATGCTTGGGGGTAGCCTTTCCCTAGGAATCATCCTTACAACCCGGTAGGTCTAGATTTGCCACCAATGGCTGAACCTCAACATCTAGATCACGATCAGATAATGAAAATGGTCCAAGAAATGGTAGGCCAAGTGCTTGGTCGCACCACTATTTTGGTCTACTATAAACCTTATCCTAAATAGATTTACTAGCAAAATCCATTGCCTAGGAATTATTGACCAAACTTTGCACTTTTCTCAAGTAGTAATAGTCAATTGACCATAGAACACGTAGGTTGATTTATTATACAATATGGTGAATTGGCTAATAATGATTATCATAAGTTGCAATTGTTTAGTCATTCCTTGACCACGGTAGCCTTTACTTGATATTCTAATTTGTTTCCAAACCTGGCAATAGATGGAAGAAAAGTTTTGTCACGCCCCAAACCCGGGGATCGGGCTTACTAAATTCTCGATCACCGACCTTGGTGCCAACAGCCTCCGTAGTACCCCATTCTTAGCTCCTAGCTCTCATATGCCAGGTTCCGATCCTGGGATTCCACTAAGAGGATTTTCAGGATTTTTTTTTTTTTTAAGGGAGCATAACTAAAACCACAAATATCATCACATATCTGCTATAAAAAGTTTGAGTACAATACTGGAAAGGGAAATACAAAATGAGTAAAAAGATCTCAAGTACATCCTTTGGGCTTAATGCTGTGTATATGCCCTAGTACCTGCAGCGTAAATAAACGCACATAAACTTCGTAAGAAGCTCAGTAGAGTGCGTGTGTGCGTGTGCAATGCATATGACAAGTATATAGATATCGGAGTAAACGAAAATTATGGAGGGCTAAGTTGTCAAGTCCATGAATGTCATTAGCCATCTCAAGGCTATGTAATGCAAGGGCTTAGATGGTCAAGTGTCATATGCTAGAGATACAACGCAAGCATGTCAATCCTCAACTGATCCACATATCAAAATGATTCTCATATGGGACATCATCGGGGTCTAGTACACTCTGACGATGGTCGCCGCACATCGCGCGCATGACCAAGTGAGTAGAAAAGACCTCACTACCCACCTCGTCAGTGGTATGCCAATGCCCACCCGGCTCGCCAATAGTGGACCCATTTCACGAGCTGGTCAGACTCGACCTAGCTTATAGCCCTGTGCACCCCAGGCGGATAAGGTCACACCCCTTTCCAACCGACCTCGACACAGTGGGAGATGCGACCTATTAGTATTTGGCACTCGGGTGCTCATGTTATCCACTTGGTCTCGATGTTGGAGCATCCTACTGGTACCACATGGTTTAGGGACTTTCACCCAAGGACATCCATAGCGCCCACGTGCTAGAACATGTTTCCGGTGTCCATTCCTGCCAACCACGATCTGACTATGGTGGCCATAAACTCGATGTTGCTAGGGTGCGAAGCTGATCATGACGTACATAATGTGGGATGCATGAGTCATACTGTCATGCCCCGAAAATCGAAACCCGAGTATAACGATCCAAAGCCCGAGTTCCAGGGTGTGAATATAAAATTCGAACGTAGATTCCTTGAAATTCCATTCTACACATCGCATATCTAAAATAAATCCTAAATATAAATTTTCTTTTTCACAAATGCTTTATTACATTGAATTTTTACAAAACTAAAACAAATCTATCACGATTGATACTCGAGTAGGATGAGACCCTCTGAATACTCTTCTTTGCCTATGTCTTATTCTTTCTGAAAAACCTGCAAGAACTGTGATGATTTTGGTGAGCTAAAAGCCTAGTGAAATCATTTTCAACATAAGAAAATTCTAACTGATTCAAGATAAGATCCTACACAATACTATACAAGGAGAGTCAGTTTTAACGTAACATCTAAATAGTTTTATAAGTTGTGTTCTTGATTGACGCTTATGAGTATCATGATGTCATGGATGTGCATGTTCAATGCATGATATAATAAATATATATGTGGGCAAATCAACCATGCCCCCCATCTTCAACCGAGCAAATTAACCATGCTCAACATCTCCAACCAAGCAAATCAACCATGCCCGACAAACAGATCCCTTTGCCCCTGGATGTTAGGGTACCTATTGCAAGTATTCAACCATGCTCACCTAACCCAGAGTACAGCGGGGCGACAAATCAACCATGCATATCGGGAGTTAAATCAAGCATGCTCCCGTTCCGTTGTCCAATTCAAATAAAATATATATAAAGGGATGCACATGAATATCATGAAGAATGAAAGCACTTTTCAAGCATACAATGCATATTAAAATCCAAGTCCAATCATATCATGCATGCATTATCTTTATTTAAGAAATTCCTCATTTAAACCTTAGTTTGTCATCAATAAAAGAAATCGAGAAGGTTGTCGTGTAAGGTTTTAGTGTTTAGAAGAATAACTAGGGTTGCACGATGATAACATCATGTGCTTCTAAGCCTAAGTTAAGTTTGTCTAGAATTTTAATGTGCACAACTAAGGAGGAGGATTCGAGGAGGAAGTATTCAGCCTACACAAAATTTTCAACATAAAATCATATGGCAGTCTAGGAAAAATACACAAGGAAGAACAAGAGACGATAGAAACATGACATGAATCCTTACCTAAAATCTAAACTAGAAACTATAATGTAAAATTTGAAATTGGAAAAACTTAAACCCTAAAGCAAACACATCTAGAAGGAAGAATTTGGGAAAATCAATAGAAAGTCCATAGGAAGAATCACTCACAGATTGTTGTTGATTTTCCTTGCTGTCAACAGACTTGAATTGGATCGGAACTCGTCAGTGAGTCAACTCAACGTGTTGACTCACTGGCTAACTCGAAACAGGTTTCCTTTTTCTCCCTTTTTTTTTCTTTCTTCTTCTTCTTTCCTTCTTTTCTTTTCCTTACCTCTCATCTCCTTCAGAGACACGTTTAGATCAGTCTGGACAAGACCAAATTCAATGTGACTCGCTTAGAGTCAACACACACTCTCTCTCCCTCACCATACTCTTCTCACGTCACCTCTCCTCTCTCTCTCTCTCTCTCCAACGTTCTCTCTCTCTCTCTCTCTCTCTCTCTCTCTCTCTCTATATATATATATATATATATATATATATATATATATATATATATATATATATATATAACGTTTCTCTGGAAGAATGAGGAGCGGACGGTTGGCTTTATAGCCTAACAAGGTCAGTTTCAATTGGATGCAATCCGTCGAGTTTCTGAATCCAAGTTGGATTTGGTTTCCAATTTCTTGCAAGATATGACAACTGGAAACATTGGAACGATAGGTGGGGTCCACACGACTCTAATACATTCAATCTTAGACGTCCATGCAAAGCAATCATCTGGATCTTGAGGTTCTTTGATTTGGACGGTAGCTTGAGGAGGATCTGATGTTTCGCTAATGAAAGAAAAACTTGAGGGGAATGATTTCGTGGGGCAAGGAAAACGGATGGACGGTTTGGATGTGCGAAATGGGGCCCACAGACGAACGGCAAGGATGGCCCGGACGGACAGCGAATGCTGCTGTCGCAGCGGCGGACGAGGAAGAAGAAGATTCGTCTTCTGCACGGTCAACGTGTGTTTGACCGAGCGGATTAGGTGCACGTAGTGCACGTGGGTCCCACCGTGATGGATGTAAGAAATCTACTCCGACCATCAGGTAGGCCACATGAAATTAGAGGTTGGTACAAAAAATGGAACAGATCTGAGGTCAGGTGGCCCACTTATGGCCTAATTTCTTATTAGGGCATTTGTAAGATGATCGGAGGGCTGAAATTCGACATGTATGGTTAAATTATGTCCTAGAACTATTGTATGAAGTTTTGTGTGAAAATGATCGTAAGAAATCATAAAACTTAAAAATGGCCGTTTAACTTAAGTTTAACTAATGGCATTTTCGTAATTATTGTACATTTATAAGTTTCGTGAAATATAATGCTTCTACATTATTTTAGGGTTTATTCTAAGTAACTTTAATAAAGGGATCATACTAAAATTTCATATGGATTATTTAATATTAATTTATTAATATTAAAGTTATTTAATTTATTAAATAATTAACTAACTTATAATTTAAATGATTTAAAAATCCTAGAGTGTTATAAACACGCCTGAGTAGGTTCATTGGGTTGGAAAATCAATGACCTAAGAATATGTTTAGTGATGGACGAGATGTACAGATCAGATTTATGGATAGACGTGTTCAGGGCGATGTAAAGATCGTACGACGTGTTTACGTTGATCGCATAATTCGAAATCGAAGCGGACGACTAGATATTTCAATCTAGCAATAACAGATCATTCTAACGGTTAGTTTATTGACTTAACTAAGTACACTAAGTTTTCAGAGTCTTAAGAGTGTCGGGATATGTATAAAAGTGTATACTTGTGTGTATGTGTGTGAATAACACGGCCTAGAATTTGATTTCTCGGGTGTGAACACGCACTCGTGTACCTACTCGTATGCCTAAATTTTTGGGGTATTACACATACAATCCAAGTCATGCACCAAACCTGCGTATACTGCGCGACCATGTGGGACGACCCTATCTCACAAAGGTCTCCTAAGTATATCAAGCCAAAATGGCGTATGCTACGATTAATCGTGATCCATAACAGGCATACAAATGATGTGTATGGGCATATGAATGAGCATAGTATCCATTATACTAAGCATATTATCAGTGTGACCTATCAAGGCAAGTACATTAGCATGTTATCAGACATATCATGTGATGTTGGCCTTATATGGCCCAATATATGTAGAGAGAGGGACCCAGACTGTGGGCTCGTTGGAAATGTAAAGGTCTTCATGGCATGGCCCACTTGAGACTACATCGGCCTCATACTTGGGCCTACACACATAAAATGGGCTAACAAAAATAAATGTACGGCATAGATGAAATACACGCATCAAGCGGGTCCCACTTAGGAGGGCCTGGATAGAACATAAACACCAAGGTGGGGTCCACAGTGGCCTTACCAATAGGTTGGATAGCAAATAAACATCACCATAGGCTTTTAGGAAGTTTCATCCGTAGGTATTCAATCACCACCATTTACTATACGTGGCCCATCCAAAACTGGGCCCCACACCCCTACCAAGATGGAAGGCAAGGTACACAATACATCCATGAAGGTGGAACCCCAAGATGGCCCCACAACCTTTGGTTGGATGAAAACTAAACATTCCAGTGGTCCCAAGAAAAATTTCAATGGTGGGCATCAACGACCACTGTTTCCTGCGGTGTGGCCCACCTGAGGTTTGGATCTGCCTCATTTTTGGGTCCACGACCGAAAATGGCATGGAAAAACAGATGGGCGGCGTGGATAAGACAGATACATCATGTTGGGACCCACAGGGTGGGCCACCTGCTGGGCAGCATGTGTGCGCATGCTGTCTACAGCGTGGGACCCTGGGGTCATAGGAGTTTTGAATCAAACTGATATTGGTGTTTTCTCTTCTGTGGTCTGGATGGAAATAAACACCATGGTGAGCCTTAGGCTGGTTTCAACGGTAGCCATTCAATCTCCACTGTTTTCTAGCAGTGGGGCCCACACAGTCTTTGGATCTAGTTAATATTAGTGTGGTACCTTCATACAGGTCTGCATGACCTCATCAACAGGATTGGATGGCAAGTGATCATCACTGATGGGCCTTGGGAAGTTTTAAATGGAGGACGTCACTATCCCAACTGTTTTCTATGGTGTGGCCCACCTCCAATCTGAATCTAACTCAGATCTGGACCCATGGCCTAAAATTACTTGGCATACATGATGGACGGTGTGGATAGAACATATGCATCAAGGTGAGCCCCACTCGTGGGACCCCTGTTCACGCCCAGAATGGGCGTCTGCAGCAGCGTCCGCTGGACGCTCTGTTCCAGTGTCTAAATATTATTTCATTTTTTTTCTTTTTCACTCTCTCTCTCTCTTTTAATGTAGGGTCCACATGAAAGATCCAATCCGTCCATTGGGTTGGCCAGCTCACGGAAGGCCCAATGAGATCTATATTGAGTAGGTTACATGGTATACAAACATCATGGTGGGCCAAGGCAGGTTCAACAGTAGACATCATCATTTCCACTTTTCATGTGGTGCAGTCCACTTAATATTTGGAACTTCTTTATTTTTGGGATCCAGCCCTAAAATAAACTGGAGAAACAAATGGACGGTGTGGATCAAACACAAACATCAAGGTGGGTCCCATGAGTGAGGACCTCACTCCCGCGGTATTAGAGTCTGGATGCTGGACAGTTCCAGCGTTAGAGACGTTGGGAACGTCTAGAGCGTCTGTACATCCTCTTCGTTTTCTTTTCTTTTTAGCTTTGTGGGGTCCATTCATGGACGATTCAATCCTTCCATCAGTTTATCCATCACCAGGTGGGCCCAAAAACTTTGGATTAAGCCAATCTTTGTATTTTTCCTTCATCCAGATCTTTGTTGATAAAAAAAAGGGTTAGATGGAAAATAAGCATCATGGTGGGCCACACAGGGTGGTCCACATTGTGGCAGCGTGCGGGGCACGCTGTCTCATAGCATGGCCCACTTGTGGGCCCCACAACAATCCAAAAAGGAAAGTAAGGAAAGGAATGGAAGAAAAAAGAAGGGAAGAAGCAGAGAGAAACGTAGTTAGGGTAGTCCCCCGCCACTATGGGGTCCACCACACATACCATACATGCACAAGGTGGGTCCCACCCTTGTAGGCCCACAAAAATGAAAGGAAACAATGATAAAGAGGAATTTTCTGTTGGGAAAACCGGCAGCGGAAGCAAAAGCCGAACGCATAGAGCAATGCGAGATCAAACGAGAAACAATATGAAATCAAACCACACACAAGCATTCACCACAAGAGAATCCGATTTTACGTGGAAAAACCCCTCAACTGGTAAAAAATCACGACATGGCGATCCACTATGAATAACAGAAGATTACAAAGATTGACAGCCCACAAGCAAGGAATAAACAGAGAAAACCCCAAGTTCTCTCTCACACAACTCTCTCCCCTCTTCCTAACAAGATTAGGAAACCTTAGACACCTTAAGATTTTAGCTAACCACGATTACAACTTGCTTGTATAGGTAGAAATCCGAAATTAGCAATATCTTAAGCACTACTGCATGCTGCGCAAGAAAGCAGCGCGCACATCCGACCGGTCGGCTAGTGCACAAAACAGTCCAGAGGAAATACGCTCGACGCTGCCTCACCACCAACCAGTCGGAGCCCCCTGCAGACCGGTCTGCCAACCAGTCTGGGGCAACACAAAATCTGTCCAGGGGGCCTCCACGTGCATCTGGGTTATACAGCCAGATCGGTTGCCTGACCGGTCTGAGCACCCAACTCTTGCACAGTTTGAAGGTTACCCCAACAATCTCCACCGAGGCTTCAAATGTCGAGTCAACACATCCTTGTAACGTCATCTCATCTTCAATCATAGCTTCACCGCTTCTCGTGCCACCATCGACCCTAATCTTGCAAATTCACGCCCTTTACCGCTCTTCTCATGTGGCCCTTGGGCACTTGCTATATATGAGCAACCGTGGATCTCGCTGCTTTTCCCATAGCTCCACCGTAAATTATGCTCCCGATCAACATGTAAAGATGGCCACACCTTCGTGCCTTCACACACACGAGTGCCCCTTTCAACACTTCACAACAACGATCGCGGCCGATGAACAGACACCCCTTCGCCTCGAGTGCACCAAGAGAAATCACATTCATCTTCATCTAGGGAACGTGCTTCACATCTTCCAGAACTCGTTCAATCCCATCGAACATCCTGATACGCACCATACCAATACCCATAACCTTATGAGCGAATCAATCGCCCACAAACACCAATTCTCCACCATACACCCTGTATGTCGTGAATGAACTCTGGTCAGGACAAACGTGACATGAAGCCCTTGAATCTAGAATCCATTCACTACCGTGAGATCCCTTACCAGATACATTTAAAAGTACTTCATACAAATCGCCACCGTCCTCTACGGTATTAGCTCCCTCTCCAGAAAAATTTTCATACCTCTCTTGCTTCAACCTGGGATTCTGACAATCCTCTCTCATATGGCCCTCCTGACCACAATTCCAGCACCTCACCTTAGCCTTCCCTTTGCCCTTTGCCTTAGATCTCGATTTCAAATATCCTCCATACTCAGAACTTATTCCCCTCATAACCAATGCCCCCGAGGAATAACAGGAAGCCATGTCACCGCTTTTCTTCCTCATCGCCTTCAACTGGAGGGCTGAGATAACGGTCTCGACGTTTATGATTTCCCTCCCTGCGCACACAAAGTCCCTGAACGACTCATATGAATCTGGAAGAGAATTCAACAGGATGCATGCTTGATATTCATCCTTCATCGGTTCATCGATCTCCACCAACTTGCAAACCAGCTAATTAAACATGCTCAAGTGGTCCTCCACTTCCATTCCCTCAGCCATCCTCAATGTGAACAACTGCATCAACACGTACATGCGATTCTCTAGAGACTTCTTGGCATAAACCTTCTCTAGCTTCACCATCATTTCAACTGCAGTCTTCTCCTTCATGACATGATAGAGAACATCATCCTTAAGGTTTAACAGGATTGAGGTTCTAGCCTTCTTGTCGAGCATCGTCCACTCATCATCTTTCATAGCCTCCGGTCACTTTCCAAGAGCTTCATCAAGCCCTTGCTAAACTATGAAGGATTCAGCCTTCACCTTCCGTAGCTTAAAGTTTTTTTTTCAGAGAACTTCTCTAACTCGAACCTTGTGCTTAATCCCATCTTCTCGTCTCAGATCCAAATTCTACTCCACCCAAACTTTAGCTCTGATACCACTATTGGAAAAACCAACAGCGGAAGAGGAAGCCGAACGCGTAGAGTAATGCGAGATCAAACGAGAAATAATATGAAATTAAACCACACACAAGCATTCACCACAAGAGAATCCGATTTTACGTGGAAAAACCCCTCAACGGGTAAAAAACCACGGCACAAAGCGATCCACTATGAATAACAAAAGATTACAGAGATTGACAGCCCACAAGCAAGGAATAAACAGAGAAAACCCCAAGTTCTCTCTCACACAACTCTTGGTTTTCCCAACATTTTCATCCTCCCTTGCACTCACTTAAAGACTGGACGATTGGATCGGGTTAGGTCATCGATCGGATGGTCCGAATGACCTCCTTTTCACTCCTAACTCCTCTAACTCTCCCAACCTCCTAAGCTCTCTCTTAAACTCTATTTCTTTTAAGAACTCTCTCTCTCTCTCTCTCTTATCTCTCTAATCACTTTCCTAATCTATCATTCTTTTTCGTAATCTTTTTCTTTCTTTCTTTATTCTCTCTCTCTTTCTATCTCTTCTTTCTTTTTTTTTGTGCAAATGGGAATCAGAAAGCCCCATACATATGGCCCTTTGTATGGGTAGAGATTTAAAGATAGAAATGGGATTAAAGTGAGGGAGATGGGTAGAAAGGGAAGGAAAATATAAGGGGAATGATAGTTTGTAACTAGGGGTAGGGTAGGTGTTGACTTTAAGGCCCTTCTTCCATGGAGAATTGGAGAAAGGTAGGGGTAGAATGGGAGAATTATAGAGATTAGGTAGTACTTTAATAGGGGCATTTTAGGGTTTTGGCATGAGAGGTGATGGATTGATGGAAAAATGTGATGGGGGTAGGTGGGGGATTAATTGATTGATAAATAGAGTGATTGAGTGATTGATTAAACTTTCTAGGGATTTGTGTGAGTGAGGCCCACGCCACGCGTGCGTTGCGTGGCCCACCTCGGATCGCGCAAATGATTGTAACTCTTACATCGGGTATCGCAATTAGGTATGCTGCGCTGCATCGGAATCGTAGCGCCTATGCGGTCGCCAAAGTATAGGTCTCGGGTCGTTGTGGTATTAAGATAGAGCGTCCGATCGGAATTCTCTAATTCGGTCGATTCGGGACATGCCGATGCCAGAAACTAAGTGTACGGAGGGTAAATTAGTGTACGGGTCTTACAAGTTTCATGCCCAATTCTTTTACAAGGACAGAAATTTCTATGTCCAGCCTAGCACATTTTCGGCACTTGCTAGGAGAACTGTATGAAAGTTATATTGCCTGGTTCAAAAGAACAAAAAGCCAAGTATTCATGACTGAGGCCGAGTTCATGCAACTCACCTAGGATGGCTTGGAATACAAACTCCAAAAAAGTTTATCGAAATAGAGTTTGTGGACTTGTATAATTTAACAAAAAAAAGTCTCCCGATATGAAGACCTTATTTAGGAAGGAGCAACACAAAAGAACTCATCGGCTGGGACATACTATTATAATCCTAACTACGAGGTTGTGATAGCCAAGGTAGCGGCCAAAAAGCCATTTGTGTGTTCTTAGCTGGTTAAAATAGAGACAATTGTGCCGACCACACATAAAGCCCAAAGGGCATACACATTTCACATTACTCAAGCATGAAATCATTGAGAGAATGTGTGTTGGACATATTAGATAGTAAAGATAATTGATCTGACCTTTTATAGTATGTCAATATGGATTTCCCATTCTCCAAACCATTGATGAAATGGTTAGAGGAAAGAGGCCATCAAAGGTGTGCAGCACATATCAAATAGTTAAGATCAGTGATTCGATCTTTTATATGAAAATCAACATGGATTGCCATTCTACAAAACATTAATCTAATCGAAGTAATTCTAAAGAGAGATGAGCCTTCAAAGGCATATCATTGATGACGGATGGTCCAAATCCGTGATCAAACCTTTTCAAATATAATCAATATGGGCCATCCATTCTCCAATGCATTAATCAAATGATTAGGATTGTCCGGTCTATTTTATTTTATTTTATTTTTAACAAAGATGGGTCATCAAAGGTTGACCCCATATGGGGGATTGTCCATATTAATGATGAAGCGGGAAAGTGCACAGGTAGAATCATAACCTTCTATCACATAGGCTTATATGCAGATAATTTTTATGGTCCATCATTCACTTTATAATATAGATTCCAAATAAGCTATTCTTAAAGAGCAGAAAGAAAATAGAAAAAAAAAAATCCAAGAAATCTTTGTAACACTTCATGGCAAGGGAAAGGCTTTTATTTTCCATCTTCTTGGAAACTCACTCTCTTTATGTTTATTTCCTCAGCTACACAAAAATGTTAACAATCCATTATCTTCACACCCTTTTTCCAAAACCAGGAAAATTTCTTTAAAAAAAAAATCCAAAAGGCTTGCAAATCCCACTGTATGAGGCATCCAATCAGCATGCCACCATACAGCCATGTGGCATAATAGAAAGTTCCACTTCATTCATCAGGAGGACCCCACTATGTTGATTCCCTGGCCCAAAATCCAAATCATAATATTAAAAACAAACCATAAACTTAAAGAAGAATCCCCCCCAAGTATTTTTTGCCTTCCATTTGTTTCATGAACTGTGGTTAGGACCGAAATTTTGGGCAGTGACTGTTATAAACTGTAATGCGCGCATAATTGAAATGGACCATGCTGTACATCGAGAATGGAGATCAAATAAACTAAACAAAAGTCGTACCTTATTGGGAAGATATTGTAACGCTTTGTAAAATTTTCGTATTAAATCCTAGCACCTACACAAGTGAACTATCAAAAAACCGTACAAATCTAGTAAATTGCACCCTTTAACCTAGAAATCCATGAATTAGTATAAATATGATCAATTGGGCATTTTCGCTAATCACGTGGATGTCAAACAATGAATTTGGCAATCCTAGACTTTATTTACTAAACACAAGAAATTTCATTACTTAAATAATTCAAGAAATATTCAAATTATATGAATAATCCCTAGACCGCTCACTAGTGGGTCAAATAATCCCTAGACTGCTCATTAGTGAGTCGCTAAACCTAAAATTAAGAAAAATCGTTCGTCTTACCGGGCTTGACGTATCTCGTAAAACATTGAGCCATGACTATGCGCTGAATCGCTCAACTTGGAGCCTAGAGGGTAGCACATGTGATGTGTGAACCTGCCCAGAATTTACTTTGAACTTAAGTGAATTGTATCCATTCGGACTTTTTCGAAGTTGTGGCTTTTGAGTCATTGGATCGTGATGAAACTTAAGATGTTACTCTTGATTATTATTCTGCAAACATTCCTAAAGTCGCAATCCTGATCGATGATCGATAACCGTTAAACGAACCTGTCATTATATCCGATGATTGCCGCATCAGAAATGTGGGCGATCACAACCTTAGGTGAATCACCACTTGGGGCAACTATCCTATGGATTAAATCGACCCATGTGGTCCTAAGTAGGCTCCAAATGCTAAAATGAACCTCATATAGGGTTATATAACTAATAACCTAGCCTTTAGGGCCAAATGTACCCCATCTGGCACTATTAATATTCTCCATTTGAGCTCTTCCCCATTCCATCCAAATCTGCCCTAATCTAGAGAGAAAGAGAGAAATATAGAAGGAGAGAAAGATAGAAAGTAGAGAAGAGAATAAGATTTAGGAGTTGCTCTTGGTGAAAGTACGTCGGTAGTCTAACACGACACCTTCGTATGTACGGAAGCTTCAAGAGCAACTAGAATTATGGCTAAACCTATATGAGGGGGTGATTAGGACCTATTTGAGGTTCTTTTCGCCTACTTACACAAATCAACAAATTAAACTAAGTAAGAACACTTCGGCTTCCAAGCCTAAGTGGGTCCAATCACAAGACTAGCATATGATTAAGCAATAAACAACCTAGTCTTAAGCATGCATAGGTAATCAAATGATCTAACTAATCAAGCTCCTAACCTATGCAACCTATGAAGACTTATGAGAATGGATCAATGAGCTCAAGTCTTCATAACTAGTGAAAGTACATCTTATGTGTGGGTGTGCCTGTCTAGTGCCTAGCATACATTTCTATCTAGCATTCATAATTAGAAAATTAAATATCCAATGCTAAGATATCAATGCTCAAATCAATCACAAACACAAGCATGTATAGTGGTTCGACTTTGGGTCTACTCCACTCCTGGTTCAAGTACTTAACTCCTTTGAGCACACCGGCATTCACTATCGGAGGTTTTAAATGAGGTTCACCTCTCAACCTTTACACGGAGGTTTTACCGATTCACCTCTCAACCATAACTGGAGTTTTGGACAAAGGGCTAACTCTCAACCCAAACGGGACATAGGCTAACTCTCAACCCGACGCACGTTCACTCCCGTGTCGGAGGCTCCCCCTTGGAGACTTAGTTTAGGCCCGGCTAACAAGCCAAGGAACAGCTAACGTCCCTATATCGAGTTTGACAAACAAACTCTAAATGGACTCTCAATAAAGACAACCTTACTTGTCGGATGAGCCCCTTGTTTAGCGTCAGTTCGGGTTGCTTGATCTCCGCTCTCCCGTGCTTCAATCAGCTTTCCTTGCTCACACGATCGTGTGGCCGTTGCGTCGCCAATGCCTCAGCTACATTCGATCAATTACCTTGCTTGTGATGCCTTTGAGATGCCCAAGGTGATAGAAGGATGGTTGAATCTCCTACATGGGATATATAGTTTGTTCTAACTAGGAGATTCACCTAGAGGGTCTTCTAGAGGTCTTAAACAAGAGATATGCTTATATGGTATAGTGTCTTACCTCTAGAATTGAGAGAAGGATCAAGTCATCTCTTAGTTTGTATTTGAATGCCCTCACTTGTGATTAAACACAAGGGATATGACTTGAAACTCCTCCTCTTTGAGGCCCCAAAAGATGTACAAAAGGTGTGGGCAATAGGCTCTCAAAACCCTCTCTGCAATGCCCAAAAACCGAGCTCCATATATAAAGTAAATGAGCTCCAACGGTAATAAAACGGGCAAAAATGGCTCCTTCCGACCGGTCCCGACCAGTCGGCCAACAGCCAGATCAAGACAGAGAGTTCACTGTCTGATGGGGGGGCTGTCCGACCGGTCAGACCAGCCCAGCCGACCGGTCAAGACCAGTCGGCCCTAATGGCCTGCACACGCTGGACTCTGGACTGTGCCTGTCCGACCGATCGAGACGACCGGTCACGACCGGTCGGATAGGCCTGGGTTCAGCCAGTCTGATTGCTGACCCATGCATTCTTCCACCCTCTCACTTTAGCCAAGGTTTGTGTGTTCTTTTGGGACACCTAGGGCCAATCTAAGATGACTAAAGGTTTTCCTAAGATGGTCAAGGTCATCAAAGAGGTTAAGGGTTGGGTTTTGGTCAAGGTTAAGGCACCAAAGCATCACTTTTACCTGATTCTTCTTCCTTGATGCAGCAGGGCCACTTGAGTCTTCGGTCTTCGTCTTCATTAGGCTCAACCGACACTAGACTCACTGACGTAAGTGATTGACAAACAAGGTGCACTAGTATGCCACAGAAAAGTGCACTAACACTTGGTTCTTGCCCTTGTCATTTCTTTTCGACCAAACCCTAACTTCCGTTTTGACGGGTCAAATCTACTTCCCCTTGCGATTAGCTAGAGGTAAGAAATGAATCATACCTCCTTATTCCAAATTTATTTGGGGTTAAATCCCATGAATCTTACAAGGTCCTCTTATTTGATTTAGGAACCGGTGCTTTCCCCTAAAACCTTAACCATAAGTGATCAGAAATCAAGAAATCTTTCTCAAAGGTGCGGACTATCTTTCTAGGTTTCCTTTTATCAAGCCATGACGGTGCTAAATAATTACTATAAGATATTGGTAAGATTTCATAAGTGTTTAAATTGCTTTATTATTGTAACCGTAATATTCGATATTATTGGTAGTCAACATGTTTGATGAAATACTTGAATGATATGAATACCTTAATGTTAGAATTCTTTTGTGCCATTTATTAGTGTGTTATTATGCTTTTGATTTCATCAGTACAAATTGAGTTGTACTGGTTCATATATATGTGAGATTTATATGTTTTGATGTGGTGTTATTTAGTTTCAACATTATGACTTTATATCGAGAAATTGATTTATGGTTGTGGTAGATCAAGCATGAAAGTTGAGTAAGTACGTGGATGGCCCATTTGGGTTGGCTGTCCCAGGCTTGTTCAATCGACCGGGGTTGAACATGGACGACCGATAGTAGTTAGAACTACACGGGTTGCTTTGCACCCAATGCCAGTTCAATCGGGGTTCTCCCTTATCAATCAGACTAGTCTAATGTTTGGCTTAGTTGATTTAGGTTTATTGTTAAATAATACCCTATGGAATCTGAAATATCACTGTTACTGGTGAAAATAAGTCCAATTATAACCATTAGTGTGATATGATCACACTAAAGACTCATGGGTCGGGCGTGGTGGTATATACAGGACACCGTGTCTAAGCTGTCAGCCTATGCTGGGGTGACGAGCCTCCCTGTAATGTCCAATGAGAATTTGTGAGGGTGATGAGCCCTATTCGTGTTAAACTAATTTGGATGACGAGCCCTTACTCTTAAATTATTGTATGAATGGAATGCTCAAATGTGAAGATCAAAATAAGGATCAAATAGACACTGGCGACTAGCTGCTATGTGCCGTAAGGAGCCATGTAATCCAATTATCGACTTGTAATATAATGATGGTATCGTAGTTGTTCCAATACTACTGTATGTAAAAGGATTAATAAAGGTCAAACTAATCATGCATACATAACATGGGTGTTATCAGGTAACTAGCTGACTGTTAAAGTCCAGAATACTGTCGAATGACCCTCATCCATGCATAATTGTTATTGAGTTATAATTGGTTGACTGTTAAAGATCAACACACCATTTGTATTTGTGTTATTTTTTCCTGGGACATGCATTATCTGCCATGATATACATGCATCTAATCAACTAGTTTAGGAGATTAATTATTTTGTAATGCTATCATTACCTATGTCTAATTGATTTGATAACATATGTAACTTAGAATTATAGTACCACTGAGTTGATCACAAACTCCCACTAAGGATAGTGTTTTAAAACACCAACCAGATGATCATATCGACATAGATACGTTATAGGCCGATGCGATAGACAGAGAGTACGAGGATTACATTGAGGACGTTTCCTACTTTCATTTCTTGGACAAGCAGGCCTAGGTGAAGCGTCTTACAATCATTTTGTTCATTTTAGAGCAGCAGGTTTAGACTATAACAACCAAAAATTTCAAGGGTCGAGGCAAACGCAATCTCCAATATCCCGAGAGTCACTCATACGTATGTGGATGCTTGTTATGCAAGAAATTGTTCCATGTGGCATCAAATCATAATGATAGGTCAAGCTAAGCAATGAAATAAAGACAAAACTAAATTTAAATAAGCTAAATCTAAAATATACAGTATCACATCTCATGAAAAGGATCCACCCAACCGATCCAAGTAAGCCTCATCTAGTGCATTTGCTCGTGGGGTACCGTACCTTCATCGATGAAATCACCTGATTAGTGTTTTAAAACATCATCCCAGGTGGGAGTCAGTGGCTAACTCAGTGGTTATATTATCATAAGTTACACATGTTATCAAACACAGTCAAATATAGATAATGCGTAACACACAGGGCAATAAAAAAAGAGATAAGCTAGTTGTTTATATTGCATGGATGAATGAAATGCAAATGCATACCCGATCATCATTTTGGTCACAACCGATAGTGAGTGGCTCATCCCCACATCACCCGCACAGACCCAAGCTGCCAGTGAATGGGGTTCATCACCTAATCACCCGCACAATACATGTTATGCCGAACCATGCATGATTAGCCAAGTAATTAGTTAGTCCAATTCATTCAGCAAGTCGTTGAAGCCAAAATACCGTCATTCTACCACTGAGTCTAATTGTGACCATCTAGCTCCCTATGCTGTGAACGTCGATCATCGCCAGTAACCCCTCGACCCCAGGCTTTGTTGGTGACTCGTCAGCCACGTCCAAGTCAGAGCAGAAGGGTCGTCACCCAACTACCAAACACAAATAATAAATCTAGAGGTGCGGGCTTGCTACTTAAAATAAATCAATGTAAAGAGGGCTCATCACCCAAATTTAAACCAATCACACCCGAGTCGTCCGAGCGATGCTCCAGCATGCACCAATCGGCTGGGTATTTGACGGGGGTCACTCAAACAACCATCTGTCACCTCTATCTATGCTCAACGGTCACAATAGAGAAACTTGTCACCCCATCATAGGCAAACGGCTCGAAAACGGATCACCATACCCGGCCCATGAGACTTTGAGGATCGATTCACAATGCAGTTTTAAGTGGTCTATGCACTAGTAATGTCGGTATCTTGGATTTAAGGGATATGGAAAAGGGAAACATGAAAAACATATCCAACTCGACATTGGACTAACTAGTTCAACTAGGGGGAACATCAGGGAGGCCGGCCTTAGGCACCTTGGCTCGTGTAGTCCTCAAACTACAGTCGGTCGACCCGAAGTCTGCCCCAAATCGACTATGTCAGCCCCGAAGATAGTCGACCTCAAGTGACCACCCGGTTCTAAGTTATTTGCTGGGTTGGACCACTCTACAAATAACTAATACGAAAATTCAAAATGAAACCAACTAGTTTAGCTGGTAAGCATATTTCAACATCCCAACAAACTCACAACAAGGCATTAGCAAGGCAATTCATATCTCATTCGAATTTCAGCGACATAACCAAGGATTACTATCATTCCATCGTAATAAATATTTCTAGCACGTTAGTAACCCACTCCAACAGCACTATTTCATATCATGAACACAAAAATACTAACATGCAAACTAGAATAGGAGATTTCAACAATATCGAGAAGTATATCAAGCAATTACAACAATCATTCATAAAACCAAGCAAAATCAACAGCCTACAAATGAATCTAAGCATTCCTAACTTCATAAACCAAGCCTTAACTACATCTAACGGTGTTTAATCCTAGGCAACCTAAGGGTAATGGTCCACACCTGAAATTTGGGGGAAATTCGAAGTTGATACAAAGTTCCTACACCAAAAGGGACGTTGCATGTAAGAGGAATTGAGGAATTATATAGGGAGAAAGGCTAAGATGGGGGTGTTGAGCTGAAAATATTTACCTATGAGGGTTAGTGTGGTAATGCAAAAAATTACGGTGCCTGGTGGGCCATAGATGCATATGGAGGGAGGTGGAGGGACATGCATAACTCCACCCTCTCTCTTCTTCCTCCTCCTCCACTCTCTCTCTCTCTCTCTCTCTCTCTCTCTCTCTCTGAAATCTCAGCAAGAAAAATGGGGAAACCCCTAGGTTTGATTTCTTTTATAGTGCAGGATTGCCCCAAATGACCCTTGCTATGAGGGGCTGTTTTGGTTAGTTGTGGCCTGCCTAACTCATTTGGGCCAATCTAAACCATAGAACAACTTTCTCAAAGGGACATCTACCTATGATTATGACTTCACACAATTTGGATGCAACATTTGCCGGATATGTATGCAAGTGTGTTCAACGGTTGCCGATCATAGATCGAG
Source organism: Liriodendron chinense (assembly GCA_003013855.2). Lineage (NCBI taxonomy): Eukaryota > Viridiplantae > Streptophyta > Magnoliopsida > Magnoliales > Magnoliaceae > Liriodendron > Liriodendron chinense. The sequence goes on from PVNU02000362.1 coordinate 178,738, forward strand.
GCCATAACTTTAGGGACAAGTTTAATGTTAAAATTAGAGCCTAGGTTCTTTGTTTCATAGTGATCTAATGGTTCTAACATCTTAACTTGAAGTTTATAAATTTACTCCCCCTCGTCCTCATTTGCACATTCACTTCTAAAGTTCGGAGTTCCAGAGCTCCTTCTAAAGACTCCGGAGGTATGAAGAGGAGCCTTGTGCATATGCTTCTTCCCGGGTTGAATGTATAGATTGTGATCCCTGAAATCGAAGAAGAATAACAAGGAAACTCTACCGAAATAAAAAATTGAAGATCGAAGACAGGATTTTGAGGAAATCTGCAAAACAGAGTATTTACTTGACCCACGTAAACACTTTGGCTTTTACGCTGGTTGCGTTTAAGCCCTCTAAAGTGTAGAAATTCATCCTTTTGGCACCTTCTGTTAAATATGTCGGGAGTGTATCCTTGAGATTTCACTCTCATTCCATATCAGATTCATACTGTCATTCCACTGATTGCCCAGTTATGATTGATGTGCTTTATGGGCCACGGCTTATCCATAGTAAGGTCCACAAGATAGATGGGCCAGATCACTGTGGCGCACACCTGATGTGAGGTAAAGAAGGCATGAGAAATAGATGATGCCACGGAAAGCGACCTTGAATGAGAAAGAATATCAGCAGCTAAAAGTGGGGAATGCTCTAATCATTTTTTTGGTTTGCTTCAATGCCCAGCATCCATGGGCCACCTCTCAGTGATTGGACTAGTTTGGACAGGAAACAATGGCCATTCTGGGCCGGGTCAGTATGGTGTACTCGTTTATGGATTGGAACCTCCCGAGTAAGATGGGTTTTGTGGTCCAACCATTGAACAGTTCAACATAGACGGTTTGGATCTTTATATTTTTCTTATTGTTGTAATATTCTTAATCAAGGGTAAGTTTGGTTGCACCAAATAACATGATGTTTCTTGATAAATTAATATAATTTGGTGCAAAATATCACGAAAATTCATGATATTTGTGGCAACCAAACACACCTTAATATGATTATTAGGTGGATGTTATTTATAACTTTCTTAATTCTTTTCTATTTAAACAAACAACATAAAAAAGAGTCACCACCTGTTCAAACTAAGCCCGGCCCTGTTTGAAATTCAACCAAACCGATCTCGGTCCGAACCAGATTTTTCTGGAGCAAACTAAACTGGGGCTGCATGGCATAAAAACGATCCAAACCCAAACTAAGGCTAACTCGGCCCATCCCGGATCATTGCCCACCTCTAGGAGGAATGCTCTTGTGGTCCACAGGGGTCATTCATTAATCACACTCCCTCCTGCATAAATACCAGGCCAAAATCAGCCCATCTACCCATCACGTGGGCCACGGGTGTAGGTTAGCTTTGTAAAGTCACTCATACTTTTCTAACCGTCCGTGTATTCCATCTAATTAATGCACCAGCCTGATTTCCTTGTAAGGATGGTGGAGAAGTGAGATGTATTCCTCTATTTATACATAGGAAAAGAAAAGCTAAGTAGAGAAAATGGAGAAGCTAATTCCGAGGGCTCTTTGGGCTTGCATTCTGGTCTTTGTAGTATTGCGTGGATCATGGTCTCTTATGGTAGATTTAAGGAGCACATACTTCGATACTCCTCTTCAAGGTACATATACTACATCTATCTTTCCATTTTGAAATGCCTACTTTATCTCATCTTATTCCATCTTTTGGATAGTATGGGATGCACTTAGATCTCGGCGACGAGATCTTGGTTGGTTGATGGATCACTTCTTCTCTCATGCTAGTGCATTAGTACGTGATGTAGAGCCCATGGTTCATGGATCCCAACCGTTCATTTGACTGGAAACCATATTTGATGGGTAGTTGACAAAAAAAAAAAAAAATCATCACATATCAGTTTATTCTGACCCTTGGTTGCCTGAAAATAAATTTACACAAAGAAAAGTCAACAAGTATTCAAAATTAAAAAAAGAAAATAAATCTAGGACCTGTTTGATTTTTTAATTCCTACTTAAAAACTCTAAAAATAAGATATTCTTACTTTTTCACCCTATTTAAAAATTTAGTGTAATTTCTGCTTTGAAAATCTGTCCAACATACTTGCTGTAAGTTGACCTTAATTTGACAAATTCATCCAATTGAACCCACACTCAAAGGAGGACCACAAGCTCGGGGTGATGCCGTCAAAGAAGTGATCAGCATTAAGAAACTTCTTGGGGTTAGCAGTGAAAGAAAGATCAAAGAAGTGGTTTAAAACTGTGGGCCCCACTATGATATATATATGACATATCCGTGTTGTCCATCAGCTTTACCAAACTATTTTGTGGCATGAAACGAAAAATGAGGCAAATCCAACACTCAAGTGGCCCACGCCAAAGGAAACAATGGCCTCAAAAAGTTTTTAACGATAGATGTTCGATTCCTTTTTTCCTGTGAGAGGGTCCACCTGAGCTTTGGATCTACCTAATTTTTGGCTCATGCCCTAAATTCATCTAGCAAAATGGATGATTAGTATGGATAAGCCATATATCATGGTGGGTCCACTTATATTTCGCACAAGGACGGTCCTCAATAAAAAAAAAAAAAAAAAAAAAAGGACGGTCCTCAATAAAAATAAAAATAAAAAAAAAGTAGGCAGAACGTGTAGTAATTACTCAAGGAAATAATCAATTACCCATTTATAGTGTATTTAGCAAAGATTTGGAAAATCAAGCAGGCCTTAGGTAACTGCCTGTCAAATGTGGCACATCACAGCAACGGTGTGGATCACCAAAATATGCTCACAAATTGTACAAAATAGACACATTATAACCGTATAATATTTGAACCATTAGCATCAAGTGTTTTATGAAGATGATACGGTTCACGTTCCCATCCATCAGGACTTAAGCATTCTTAATCTAAGTTAATCCAGGGTGTTTTTCTCTAAAAACTACCTATTATTATTCCTGCAATTGCCAAATAACTATCTACTTTTTGCAACTTTTGTTTTACACCTCTTACCCTTCCGAAATACATTTCTAAAGAAAGAGAATTTGACTTTTAACCGTTGGTTTGAAGTGAAGAGCCATCGTGCTTTAACATCTTCTTAACCCGAAATGGCTGAGGAGAGGAAAGGTTCCTTTTTGAGGGTACTCCCGGGAACAGATCCAGTGGAGACGGGGTGGGGCCTGTAGCTCAGAGGATTAGAGCACGTGGCTACGAACCACGGTGTCGGGGTTCGAATCCCTCCTCGCCCACAACCGGCCCAAAAGGGAAAGACCCTTCCTTTACCTCTGGGGGTAGAAAAATCATGATCGGGATAGCGGACGCAAAACTAACTGCTGTGAAGACGTTCCTACCTCACGTACGTCCATCGGTGGAGGGGAGCTCATCCCTTTGTCAATGTAAAATCCACGCCATCCATCCATTTGACCAGCTCAATTTAGGGCATCAGCCCAAAAGTAATTAAGATAAGGAGCTTAAGTGGACCACACCTCATGAAAAGTAGATTTCTCACTAACAACAAGGTGGGCCCAAGTAGGGTGGAAAGGAAAGGGAAGACGAACGCGCATTGCATCCTGCCCTGGTCGGGCTCCAGCTGGGAATGGGCAGGAGCTCTGACACCGTCCATCCATTTTGCCGTGACATTTTATAGATTGGAATCAAAAGTTAGTGAAATCCAAGGCTCAAGTGGACCACACCACAGGGAACAGTGGTCGTAATGTAGCTCAGTACCCTATAAACTTTCCTAGGGCCTATCGTGATGTTTATTTGCCATCCAACTTGCTCATAAAATTACATAGACCTGGATGAAGGGAAAACAAAAATATCAGCTCCATCTAAAACTCATGTAGCCCCCAGGAAGTTTTCAACCATAAGAGTTTAATCCCCATTGTGTGGTCCACCTGTGTCTTGCATATGCCTCAGATATGGAAAAATGGATGGACGGTGTGGATAAAACCCATACATTAATGTGGCCACTCGGAGTCCTGCCCATTCCCAACTGGAGACGGGCGGAGGTGGGACACAATCCGGGGCTTCCCTCGTCTCGAGTTTCGTTGGGTGGGTGGGTAGGTAGGGTTTTAAGGAGGGCAATGCTTGCATTTTAAAAATATAAAATCATATCCTAATCATTTACCTCCATTTACTCCCATCCAAACAGCCCCAAAAAAGGGCTGAAAGCCACTAACTGCAAGCACCAATATGTCCAACCATTTAAAGCATAAGCCATGTAGAAAAAAGTTAGCAAAAATAGGGTGCTATTTCACAATGACAAAAATTATTGGCAGGTTTTAGAAGGGAAAAAAAAAAACAATTTAATGGGCAGAACTTACCAACCAAATGGCCAAGATTCTCGGATCACCACAATTCTTAAGTTGTGACTTGTCAACTTGGTAGCCCACCGTATCAACAACTCCAGATAGCCCTAGACATGTGCCACGTGCATGATTGATGTGGATGAATCTCCATCACGAAGTACCAGAATTCAGTGGTTGAAATGGCCTGAATGGGGCAACCCTGTCCCCACCTACTCATTCATTAAGAGCTTTAAACTATGACAGCACTTACCTACTTTATTCATATAGGCAGGAAATTCTAGACCTAGGTCTAGGTTACACTTACTATAGACCCCACCCCTACCCGAGGCTGACAAGCTGATTAAATTGGATCAACCCAACTCAACCAAACTCAGTGCCTAAACCCTAACCCTAGAAGCCTAAACCCCAGGAGCCCTAACCCTAAAACTTAAATCTTGGTCCTAGGAATGTTAGAAACCATAACCCTAACGAAATCTTAAAAACTTACAACCTTAACCTAGGCCAACCCATTCAAACTCAACCTAATCCAACCCAATTAAACCATGCCAGCACTCAGTCAAAACCTGGTCACACTCTAAGTCAACTCATTTGGTCAGCTTATCGAGTCAAGTCACCCGATCAGCCTACCCAGTCAATGTACCCAATCAACCCATTGAGTCAAACGAAGCCCAAAAATAAGCCCAACCCCAAGGCCCAAGGGAAAAATGGAGCTGCAGCAATGCATCCCTGAGTGATACAGAGCCTCCGCACGTGCACCCTCACCCACCTTCCAAAGCAAAGGGTGTGGAGTGGCTCTAACAACACCTTAGGTGCCGCCAGTCACGTGGCACGCCCCTGTCTTAGCAGGAGGGGTGCAACGCAAGCGGAGTTCTCCCTTGTTTAGGGTATACGCATGTGGCAACGCTAAATGACTCTAGTACCCCCTCCTTGGTCCATATTTACCGTTTTACCTCTTAATTAATCAAGCCATTAAGATCATGCCACATGAAAATCTTGAATCTTAGCCATCAAAGGAGAGTAAGAGTGAGGGAAATGAGTCCAGCCCAAGGCTAGCCTAATCCAGCTAAATCCATAGCCTCCTGATTAACCCAAGCCCTGATCCAAGCCACTCAATTCAATCCTTGTGACACTACTATCCATCCGACCATCCAATTTTCAATCAGCTTCATCCATCCCAACATCAACTTATCCATCAATCACATTGCATTGCATTTCTCACCTATTCGACTCGAGCGTATGCTTTGTGTCTTGCCAATATAATTGGATCCTGCCCATCATAAATTTTAGTCGATTAGTATACGCATGAAAAGTGTGAGAGTCAAGGCAAATTTATCCAACCTAGGCCACAGCTTGTCATAAGAATTGCATCTAACACCCAATCACACGCAACATCACCTACATAATTCAGCATACATAGCACTCATCACCTGATCAGCTCAAATGTATGCTCTGTGACCCGCTGAGTTAATAAGATATTGTCCATAAAAAATTTGGACCGATCGGTTTATCACATGACAAGTGGGAGAGTCGGGGTGGATTTATCTAGCCTAGGCTACAGCTTATCATAAGTGTTTCATTTGACACAGCATTACACATACTTTGCATCTTTAGTGCGCAAGAACTAATCTTAATCCTCAAAGTTCATGAGATCTTGTGAAATAGAGACCATACATTTGTACGAGCAGAGTAGATGCCTAACACCTTCTCTTCTATAACCACAGTTCCTTACTCAAAATTCTCAACCGCAAATCAATGAGTCATCGTAGGACAGGAAATCCTCGAATTCTCTATCCTCGAGGTCTAGTCGGCTGTGGAATTGAATTAATTGGCTACTGGCGAGTCCAAACAAAATACAACTTCTTTACAAACACACCTAAAGCATCATTTTACCCACGTGAGAGCGCAATCCGCTAAGGATTCCAACATCCACATCCATTTAATTAGTGGGCCTCAAATGAAGGCCGAAATCAACAAATTATTGCCATAGATGAGCCTTGAAAAAAGGGAGCGCGCGGTTGTGGTCCGATGCCATCTTTTCCTCAAATATTTGATTTCCCAAGACATCCAGACCATGAAAATGGTAGGGCAGCCATGAAGATCAACCCAGTCCAAAATCCGCCCGATCCACTTACTAGGTGGGCCACACCAACATGTTGAGTTAAATAGTGGGCTATCATGGTGTACATCTTTCATCAAATTAATCAGGTGTAACTCATAGGGAAGAATTGAAGATACAAAAATCAGCCTGACCCAAAACTGAGGCGCGCCACACCGCATGAACTTAAGAGGTAGGGTGTGGTCCATAAGATCATTTTTATGTACGGTTCAAATGAGGTTTCCCACCTGGAGGACAAAGTGGATTTACATTAGGGCTCTCAATGGGCCGGATCTCGATCGGATCCAGTTGGATCCGACTCCAAGTTTGTATATCTGTAGACGGATTCGGATCCAACTCGAATCCAAAAGGTGAAATCCATATCCGAATCCATTTATAAATTGTTAGATCCATTTCCTATCCAAAATCCATATAACCATCGGATTCGGGTCGAATCTAGGTCCGAATCCACCCCATTACACATCTAAAAAATATATAATGTAATATATTTAATTTAGTAGAAAAATGATGCAAAACCCACTATTTACTTAGGTATGGTCAACCTAAGAGTGGCATGCCTCAATTTTGAGACATGGCCTAAAATAATCCGGAAAACGGATGGCCAACATGAATATAACATATATAGTAAGGTGACAATGAGTCAGATCTTAATCGGATTCGGATTGAACTCGGATATGTTCTTGTGAATCCAAATCCGGTCCATTTAAGTAGTCGGACCCATTTTAAGATCCAAATCCGGTCCATTTAACTAATTGGACCTGTTTTAAGATCCAAATCCGCATTATATGAATTCAGAGCGAATCAGATCTTGGATTTGACCGCTCCATTGAGAGCCCTAATTTACATATACAACATGGTCGGCTCATGGATCTCGGGTGTCTCAGGCAGCCGTGTAAAACAGGCCTGCGTGGCAACCCATCACCGTCCCCACTGTTTTCTTTGGTGGGGTCCACTTGAGCTTTGGATCTGTCTCATTCTTTAGCTCATGCCCTAAAATGATCTCTCTAAATGGATGGACAGTGTGGATACAACACATACATCACAGTGGGGCCCACAGAAGTTGGTGACGGCCCCACTGTGATGTATGTGTTGTACCCACACCGATCCATCCAGTTGGAGAGATCATTTTAGGTCATTAGCCAAAGAATGAGGCATATACAAATCTCAAGTGGATCTCACCTATGAAAACAGTGGGGATTGATCTCCTACCATTAAAAACTTCTTGGGGCCACAGAAGTTTTCAATCAACCTGATATTTGTATTTTCCCTTCTTTCATGTCTGTCTGAACTTATGAACAGGTTGGATCTCAAATAAACATCATGGTGGGCCTACGAAGGTTTCAACGGTCGTGTCACTGTCCCCCACTGTTTTCTTTCGTGGAGTCCACTTGAGCTTCGGATCTGCCTCAATCTTTGTCTCACGCCCTAAAATGATATCTCCAAATTGATGGACGGTGTAGATACAACACACACATCACGGTGGGCCCCATATAAGTTGGTGACGTCACTTCAGTAGCAAGATGGCTACTCAACCTGTCAGTAGCTAATCCCCGTCCATGGCGATCATTGAAATCGGCAGCGGATTGGGTGCTCCCCCCACTGCGACCTAACTAGAGACAGACGGTCCTACCTGGGGCTCTATGGGGCCACTATGATCTATATGTTTTATCCAAGCCGTCCATCCATTTTGGCAGATCATTTTAAGGCCATGAGCTTAAAAAGGAGGTAGATTGAAAGCTCAAGTGGACCACACCGCAGGAAGCAGTGGGGAATTTAATTCCTACCCTTAAAAAATTTCTAGGGCCCACCATGATGTTTATTTTCCATCCAACCTGTTCATTAGGTCATATAGACGTGCATGAAGGGAAAACATACATATCAGCTTGATCCAAAACTTCTGTGCCCCCACTTCAGCCTTCAATCTGCCTCCTTTTCGGGCTCATGCCCTAAAATGATATGCCAAAATGGATGGACATGTACGGCGTGGATAAAACATATACATCACGGTAGGCCCCACAGATCCCCTGATCGCAGTATAGTATTCAATCCGCGTGTGCCCATTGAAATCATACAAGGTGGATATCACCCACACGCTGCTCACCTGGCACTCGTGGGATCATCCAGCAGATGAGACCTTTTTCTTTTCTTTTTTTATGGAAAACTTTGATACTCAGGCAGACTGTGATGGATGATATGCAGGCACTTAAAAACTTTCATAAAACATGCCACCCTATCACTTGTGAGGATTATTCAATTTAGACCCTCATGTGCTAGGTTTGGCATGCCTGGGCTTATCTGAATGGTCCTACGTATACCCTCGTGTTGGAAGGAACTCCAGAGTAGCAAAACTTGCGTACTAGCTTGCCTTACCTCAGTCATTATTTATTTACTTTTATTTTTATTTTTCTCAGGGATTGCAATACATAGACGGGGAATGGAGTTCTCGACCGATCGAGGATCTAGAATACCGCCTCCTGCTCCACTTCGTAATGCTCCACTTCGTAATAGGCTCGGCCGTCGTTATCCTTCACTAGAGCCTCCCCCTCCACCTGCCTCTCCCTCCAGCTATCCCCCACCAATGCCGCCGCCTCCACCTGACTCATCCTCCATCTATCCCCCACCAATGCCTCCTCCACCACCTGACTCATCCTCCATCTACCCCCCACCAATGCATCTTCCTCCAGCTGCCTCGCCCTCCAGCTATCCCCCACCAGTCCAGCTAGTAATCTGAGTACAACAGCCTTAATACCCCACCAGTCATGGTACACTAGGCATTTATATGATAGTTGTATCGTTCCATGGGTTGATGGGTTGAATAAATACCAAAGGACAAGGCATCACATGCCATTTCCATAACTCTTTTCATTTATGTTTCCAATTAAATGAATCTCCATAACTTTTTTCATGTGTGTTTCCAAAATAAATGAAACGTATACGTAGGAATACTGGAAATGACATAACGCTCTATGGAAGGATGTGTATATTTCGTTGGATTGATCGGTTCATGCTGGTGGGCCACATGTCATGGCTTTGAATACATAGAACATGAAGTGCGTGTTATGCAAAATGCTAATCCGAATTGGAAAAGAGTGTTACTAGACCATGGATCTTTTTATGCCTGTTGTAACCGCATCAGGTCCAGCTACTTAGATAATGTCACATGGTACTGAAATCTTAACAAGAAATAAATGAAAGATCTTTTGGCTCCCCTAGCAGTCAAATATGATCAGAATCTGTAAATACATGAGTAGCTCAAAAAGATAAGCCTAGCTAGTTATAATAATCAAATACATGTCATGTATTTCATGTGGCAGAGCTAGTTGTTCTCCATAGTGGCCTCATGACTGAAAATGGATATCAATCAAAACACGGTCAGGGCAAGTGATGAATTCGGCCGATGCATCATACAATTTTATAGAAACCCTTATAGCAAAAAATGTTCGAGGAGCAGAACAACAATTAGGCCTGGCAACGCATTGTGTTGAACTGTGTTCGTGTTCATGTCGTGTCAAAAATTTGCTCACCCAAACTCGGCCAATTAACTAATGGGTCGAAATCTAGAAACCCAAACACATTCGTTAATTTAACGGGTTACCCGCAACATGACCCGTTTAACCCGTTAAATAAATGGGGCGTACTTTCATGGGCAAAGAAATGGAGAAGAAGCTCAATTCGACAGAGATTTTGGAGTGTGGCCATGTGGGGCCGTGGGCAAAAAGATGGAGAAAACTCCGTGTGTGTGTGTGTGTGTGTGTGTGTGTGTGTGTGTGTGTGTGAGAGAGAGAGAGAGAGAGAGAGAGAGAGAGAGAGAGAGTCTTATTTATTTCTCACCACATTAAGGATAATTATCAAAATGTCGTCACTAACGGGTTAAATGGGTTTTGCAGGTGAAACAATGACATAACCCGTTATGTTAACGGGTCTTAACGGGCCAACCCGTTAGTGACCCAACATGATAAGGCTACACCTGAGCACTAATTTTTTCATGCAGGTTGGTGGGTCGTGTGGAATTTTGCCAGGCCTAACAACAATTACGCTAAGTTAGCCGAGTTTCTCAACGCATGCACTACATACATTCACGCGGAGAAAGAAATAGCTATCACCAACATGTGACATTTTGAGAGGGAGCAGAACGTATGTACAACCAATAGCCAACGCATGACAAACGATTAACATACATAGCATTGCTTCATAGGCCACAATTGTCTTCAGTCTCATACAATTATTTCTTCATCAATAAAGGTGAGTAGCTATGAAGATATTTCTCCAACTACTGCCTCAAAATTTTATAAATAGGAGAAAAATCGAAAAGCTCATAACCTTTGTCAACCCAACACAAATGAAATTTACATCACAACATTATATATCATTTTATCTTATCTTAGTTTATCTTAGACTAAGGAATTCATCTACGCTACTACGTTGGACCGACTTTAGCATCGGTATAGGGTAATCTCATTCATCTACACTGCTATGTTGGATCGACTTAGATTAGGAGTGGTGTAATCTCATCTGTCTATATTGTTACGTTGGATTGACTTAAATTAGAAGTAGTGTAATTCCCTTCCATTTACACCAAACACTAGATTGTAAGGAAGACCTCTTTTTTTATTTTAGTAGTATAATTCCTTTTGTCTATACCCAAGTCACTGAACCAATGAAGACTTCGATTTAGGGCCTCTCTATTTATGCCACAGATGTCAAATCGCCAAAGAATACTTTTGTAAGTTTTTATTTTCATTTCAATTCAATGCAACTAAGCTCCTTCTACTCTGATATCGCACGAATTAGACCATCTCTACTATTATGATGAGAAAAAAGTAATTTCAATACTTGAAAGACAAAATGAACTCATAAAAAAGATAAGCCTTCTTTTTTGGCAAATCATCCGATATTATTTACAAGTAGGGAGAATAGATAGCTAAACTACTTCAGATTTCGGTCAAATCTACTTATGGCTTTTTCATCTATATGGGCACTTGGGGTTATAGGCATTCAGTTCGGATCGAGCAATAAAAAGATATGGCACATGCAGCACAATACACACGCACCAACAACCATGTACTAACAACCGAATTTTGAGCCAATGGGATCATTAGGAAATTATTAGATTTTCAAACTAAACGGTATTTTGTTCATATTTTACCATATTCTTTACTTGCGCATGGTAGGTATTTGTTAAACCGCAGGAGACTAAATTGTGAAAACTACAAATTTTAACAAAAATACATGGAAGAGGAAAATCTATGAAAAATCTCTAAAGATCTTAATAGAAATACATCCTAACTAAAATTGCAACATCCTTATCTAGTAATATGTTAAAGAAATCTAACTGAAGGTCTTAAAATGAAATCGCATTAACTAATCAGATATGTTAATGAAAAGCTCTATAAAAAAAAAAAAAAAGTACCTGATGGAAACTCCAAAATAATAAGGTAGTCTGTTGTAAACAACCCTTTTTTTTTTTTATTTCACAATGTAACCGTTTAGTGTCATGCAAGGCACGTGTGTACACTGTGTTGTTATGAAAGGCACGTGTGCAGATATGGAACACGTGGGGGACTTGAGCTTTTCATCAGGTGGGCACAGGCCCTCTTGAACATATCTCGGTCCAAAATCAGCCCATTTACTCATCAAGTGGGCAATGCGTACATGTTGACCTTGGAAACTCTCTCATACTTTTCTATCCGTCCGTTTTTCTATTACGCATGTGTCCCATCCAAATAGTGCACTTGCCAGATTTTTGGATCATGGCATGTTAACGTTCCACCGCACCAGATGAACTGGTCGGATCTCCCAAAATGGTGCCACGTTAGCAAATCTAACGCAATGAACGGGAGCAGATTAGGTGTGGTGCTTACCATGGGTCCCACCTTGATATATGTATTCTACATCCTCACCGTCCATCAGTTTTTCCAGATCATTTTAGGGCATAATCCCAAAAATGAAGAAGATCTAATTCTCAGGTTGACCATGCCAAGTGATGATTGACCATTAATGGGCCACAATAACGGGTTGGATGGCAAATAAGCATGACGGTGGGACTTAGGAAGTTTTTAATGACTTTATCAACAGGTTGGATGTCAAATAAACATTACAGTGGACCTTTTAATGGTAGAGCGTTCAATCACTACTGTTTCAGGATTGGATCTTCTTGATTTTTGGGATTATGCCCTAAAATTATTTGGCAAAACGGATGGACAGCATGGATATAGAATACATGCTTCAAGGTGGGCCCCACGGTCTTGGGTTATACCGGCGCTGCACCTCTTGGATGGAGTAAGGTCGGTGAGATGTGAGATGCATCCCTCCATTTATATGTAAGCTTCGAGTGAAATAATAATAAAAGCACTGTGGACCCCAACATGATGTATGTGTTTTATCCACACCATCCATCCATTTTTCCAGATCATTTTACGTCTTGGGCACAAAAACAAGGCAGATCCAAATCTCAGGTGGAGCACACCATAAATAAAAAAAAAAAAAAAAAAAAAAAAAAAAGTTTTGATTGAACGCCCACCATTAAAGACTTCCTAGGGCCCACAGCGATGCATTTTTGTCATCCAACCTGTTGATAAGGTCACTCAGACCTGGATGAAAGGACAACACAAATATCAGCTTGATCCAAAACTTCTGTGGCCCCCTCAAGAAGTTTTCAACGTTAAGCATTCAATTCCCACTGTTCATTGTGGTATGCTACACCTGAGATTTGGATCTGCCTGGCTCGTGCCCTAAAATGACCTGGAAAAATGGATGGATGGCAACGATAAAACACATACATCATGCTGGGGCCCACAGTGCTTTGACAGCAGCTATCTTGCTGGTGTTGGGGTCTGTAGGCTGGGCTTGGGCTCGGCATACATGGCCCGATCAATTTTCAAAAGGGCTGGAGCTTAAATCATGTAGCCAGCTTGGCCCACTTAATGTTCCATCCTACAAATAAGCCATTTGAATCCTCAGTCAGCAACACATGCATCTGGCAAGTAGACCCTTTGTTGAATTTTCCAAAATCAAAATCTATTTGTGCATGTGTGGCCCATGACCTAATGTCAGGCTGGCCAGGCCATGCCACCCCACTCAGCCCATTGCCAGCGAGAGCTAGGATTATCCGTCTGGTCTTTCTACGGTGGGCCATCCATGGCAGGATGGACCAGATATAGAACCTAGATTCATCTATTCACAGCCAAATGTATGGTTATGAGCCACGAAGAACAACAATGGATTCATTGCTCATTGGGTAGTCGAGGGGTTGACCCTGGCCCTAGAAAATACAGCCATGGCCCGAACAGTTCGAAATCATGGGCCATTGATAAGCTAGGCCTCCAGAACAGATTTTAGAGTTTTCTGACTCATTAACAGTGCTCTCTGCCCACGAGATCTGGACCACAGATGGTCCTATAATATTGATGTCCATTTATTATTCAATCATCGATGGTCCAGTCAGTGATCATAGAGCTATACACAAACCGAGCTGCGCTCAGCTCTGCTCGAAATAGCTTGGTTTGGCTCGGTTCGAAAGGTGGACCAAACCCTACCCTGATTTTTGGGCTTGTTAAAAATTCAAACCCAGCGCCCAGCCCCTATCCCAGACGACCCTCTCTCTCCTCTCAGTCTCAACCTCTCTGGAACTCTCCCCAACAGGACCTCCATCCTACGCCCTAGCTCGAAACCAAGCTGAGCTGGCCATCCAGGCTCTAAAACCAAACTGAGCCAAACTCAAGCCCAGGTAGTCAGCTGGTCAAGCCAGCTTGATTTGGCTCTCGTACAGCTCTAGAACTGATCGATTTGCTTTTTGGGCCACAGCTTATCCATAGTGAGGTTCATAAGATGGATGGGCCAGACCACTGGTGCCCACGGTTGTAAGGTAGCTAAGGCATGAGAAATAGATAATGCTACAGAAAGCTACCTTGAATGAAAAGGAATATCAGCCACTGAAAGTGGGGAATGCTTCAATCTCCACCATCCATGGGCCCCCTCTCAGTGATTGAGATCATCTCTCCTGTACTCCCCAGCCTTAGCACACCAACTCCCGCAGAGTAAACAGTACCAACCACCCAATTGGTGGCATACAAAATGATCCACTTTCATGCCACAATGCGGCCCACCAGATGGGGTTTTAACCAACCCACAGCCGATTTCTTGCTTTCCTGTTAATTTGTAACAAAGATTCATCAACAAAAGTGAAAAAAAAAAATATTTATTGATAATGAAATAAAATGCAACCATAAGACAGGCTTATTATTATGAAGAAAAAATGAGATACAGAATACGTGTTGACCCATTGACGATCGATCGCTGGATATATTAGCTCTAGTCGTCATTCTGTAAACATAGGAGAAATTTTTTATCACATCAAAGCAAGCTACCGATCCAACCATCAAACAAAATAATAATAGAAATGCAGGCCCCACAATCAATGTTCTAAAAGCCAGAGCAGAAAAGATGTCATTGGACTAGTTTGGACAGGAACCAGTCGCCATTCTTGGCTGGGTCAGTATGGTGTACCCGTTAATGGATTGAAACCTCGTGGGTCAGATGGATTTTGTGGTCCAATCATCGAATCGTTCAATAAAGACTGTTTGGACCTTTATAATTTTCTGATTTTTTTGTATCTCGCACCCAATATCATGATATTTCATGATAAATCAGTATAACTTGGTACAAAATATTATGAAATTTCATGATATTGAACGCAACCAAACACACCCTAATATGATTATTAGGCTGTGATGACACCATGGGTTGATCCAGTTCGACAGCCAGGCAGACTAGTTTGGATAGGACCACCAACAAAAACGGGTCAGTGGGTTTTGCGGTCCAACAACCAAGCAATTCAACCTGGACAACCCTAATGTAACTATTAGGCCGTGATGACACCATGGGTTGACACACTTGGACAGTGCCTAGTTTGGATGGTACAACCAACAAAAACGGCTCAGCTCGGGTCCAGTTTTTAAAACATTGGCATGAATTCCATGTACTTTATTAGGGTGAGCATTGGATAGGAGGGGCCCAACATGGGTTGCACATGGCCCAATATCACCTCAACTGGACGATCACAGCCATTTAAATTAAGGGCATTCAAATGCGACAATAAAACCATTCCTACTCTAACAATACACTTGGCATGCCCTTAATTGTCTGGTTGTGACTTGTCCAATTATGGTTATTTTTAGTTCCCGTGCAATCTACAGTGGATCCTACACTATCCGATGGTCTTTGTTGATCATAACTGGACTTGCTTGGGCCTCACATAAATTCACATCGTAATAAGGTACAAGGAGTTCATACTGGATCATGGTTCTTGAAATACAGCCTGATTTCGAGCACTGACCTTATTTTCCTGGGACTCTGGATCTTTGAAACAATCAATATTGCACACCGATTTCATCACTTCCCCGAAGCTGCCAGCAGTAGACAAAATCAATTACAGACATCACAAGCCGAGTTAGTGACAACGGATACAAAATGGGTGAGACTAAACAGCCGATCCACCATACATGTGGCAGCATCTGTGTATGTCAAGAGAATCCAAATCGTCAATCTTATAGTGGATGGACACAGCCTGGAAAACAGACTGATCAGACAGCCATAACAATCTGATTTCACTAGTTGAATCAGAGATGGTGACCATTTTCTTCTTAACCGTCCACCTATCTACAGTAGACAGGATTATTTGATCAGAGTGCTTTCCCAGACATGCAACACCAACAGCAGAGCCCAGAATTTGGATGGTTTGGATTGACATGTAATATTGCATTCACCACTGTTAAACCTGGTGTGGCAAATGCACATAAGATTGCAGCACATCTATAATAAGAAAAAAGGAAATTAAACAGTAGTCTTAGGGAATTCAATTCTGACCTTTTTCGCCCTTTCTCAGGCTGGTCTGTGCTGCTCCTACCCTTCTCAGAAAGGTCTGCACTCTTTCTTGGTTTCTCTCTTCTATCAGTGTTACCGCGGGACTTCTCTCTACGGTCAGTGCTTGACTTAGACCTCTCTCTACTGTCAGTGCTCTTCCTTGAGAGCTCCCAACGCTCGGAGCTAGTGCGAGGAGTCTCTGAAAGATCGGTGATCTGATTAGATCCATTTCTAGGGTTGGATAATTTTTCAACTGCTGAGATGAACTTCTTCAGATGTTTTATGTATTCTGAATGGTTTTCCAAATCACAGTGTTTTCCTCCTTTTATCCAAAGGGGTTCATACTTCTCTTTACAAAGCTCCCAAAGCTTCTTACCATGGGACCAATTTACAACATCATCTGCTGTTCCCTGAAAAAATAAAAAGCATTCTTTAATTTTCAGTAGAAATTGCCAAAAGCATTTCCTCTGATTGATAAAGTTATCCTCAATTCGGTTTTCAACTTTCAATGCATTAATAAGACAGACCATGCTCAGTGGTACTGCTACCACCATAAGCTACGGGTGTAGCAGGCTGATGCGTGACCCACGTGATGTGTGGACGACATCTAACCAGTCTATAGGATGCATCACCTCAACTTACCCCTAGGTAAGGCCGATCCAAAACTCAAGTGGGCAGCAACAAAGAAAACAGTTTGAGAGGGGCGCACAACATTGATTTGCATGGGGGAGCCTTCATGCTGTGTACATGAAATCTAGGCCATTCAAACCCTTCATGTAGCCTGGATGAAGGATCAGGCCAAAAAATCAGGCATTTTTGCAATTCAAGTGGGCCCCACTGAAAATCAAGGGTGGCATCTCCTACCAACCTGTTTTCCTGTGCTACAGCCTGCCCGATTCATGGATCGCCCTAATTTTTAGGCCTCAAGGGTAAATTCAGGGGACACATCTGATGGAAGGGTTGCATGTCATTCACAAAACAAGTGGGCCCCACATCAATCCAGTACCAATGAAAGCTTATTGTGGTACTGGCAATGTTTGAAGTTTCGGTATCGCTACAAGTTTCGCTGGCCGGGGATATGGAAACAATATCGATATCGCCGATAACCGGAAATGTGGGGAAACATGGGGAAACGGTAGAATTTTTCAGTGAAACTTCAGGAGATGCTAAAATACACATATTTTCACATTTAAGAATAAAAAATTTGCAAAAAGAATGCATACATAATAGGTTTACATTTAATAGGGACCTAAAAGCATGTGTTGTCATAAGAAATCAGTCCAACCATCCCATCTATCCATCCAATCTAACCTTCTATCCAAACATCCATTGATATTTCTGAATATCGACAACAAATGATATTTCGTCAAGAAATCGTCAACAAATAAAAAGGAAACGAAAAATTGTGGTCTCGATATCGCCCATATTGAGATAACGATAATATTACGATATTATCAATGTTATCATCAACAAATTTGAACGTTGTATACAACCATGTGCCCATAAAAAAAATATATGAAAGGGAAATTTTTTTAATAAATAGATTTTTGCTGATATCAATACATTGGCGATATACACTGGCAATACAAGCAGCACCTGGAATTTACATAGTCGGAAATACTGGCGATATCAATACGTTGGCAATACAAGCGACAACTAGAATTTACGCAGTAAAAAATATTAACGATAGATTGGCGATGTTGATACATTGGCGACACTTAGTGAAACATTGCCGATACCTGAAATTTCTAATACTACCAGTGTCATCAGTATCGCCGACCTGAAAATAGAGATAATATCGGGGATATTTCGATAATATCGGAGATACTTTGAACAATGGGTACTGATACCTCTGGAACCTGCCCCTAGTAAGATTTCCTCTGCAGGAAACAGCTGTGTCAGGTTTCGAGGTCAGGCAGGCACTGTACTAACAGGCTAGGCTATGACATTGTATTTAGATGATCTTTTACTGCATATCATTCACAAGAAGGCACTATAATGAACTAATTCTTGAGTGGGGCATATCACATGCATGGTAAGCATGCACCTCGATAGAAAGCGTCTAAACTGTGGATGAGGCGTAACCCCAAAAATCCCACCGAACTGATGGTTCTAACATTCTCTTCAGAGGCCTAAAATGGACAGTAACAAAGAATTAATCGATGTTTCAAATTCATCAAGAAACACCCATTAATTGGACAATCAAGACTACCTTATCATGCACAGTTACAAAACTCTCCACCTTTTTCACAAATTTTCAGGGAAGAACATTCCAAATAATTCACAATTATTAAATCATCATCATTGTATTCATAATTGTAGTTTCAGACTAGCTATTTCAGGTCAGTTTTTACAAACCCTGTTTTAAATACTCTATAACTGTCAAACCATCACAAGCTATTAATCAATTCATAACAAGGACTGTTTACGTATTGAGGATAGGGCCTTTGAAATAATCGGCAAAACAGGACTCATAAGACCCCAAATACCTGGAACAAGGCTATGATGATGATGATTAAATATTTCATAATCATTAGTGATATTCAGATTATTTGCGAATAATACACATTATTCACAAGTTATTAAGAATTCCAGAAGAAAACAAGAAAAAAGAACTAAGGAAAATTTGATCTATTTCTTTACCTTCCAAAATAATTTCTCCAAATTACCCAAATTTGACAACAGGCACAGGTACTGTGGTACAATATGTGTATGCGTATGATATGCCATTCTCTAGAATCATATAGTGTTTTATGTCTCTTCAAGAATAGTCATCCATCAAGAATGCAATTCATATCAATGCCCACCTAAACTGGCAACACCTTCACATTTTTGGTCTGGGTTGCACAATCTGAATCATGGGTCATTTGCAATTTGGAACGCTATTTCTGCAAATTCAAAATTATCACCATGTTCCCTTAAGTGTTGGTTGAATGTAGATTCATATTTTGATTTTTACAATATAGCATGCATATAATATAATTCTATGCAATCAGTATCTATAATAGTAACATTCATCACTTCGTATATAAATTATAGAGTAATGATCTCCTAGGAACTAATCCGTAAATAACTTCCGTGAGAACTCATCACATGTGATGTGTGCATGACATCCAACACATCCATCAGATGTGTCACTTCATGAAGCCCCAATGGCCCAAAAATCAGCCCTGATCCAAAACCCAGTGGGCCACAGAAAAGGGAACAAAGTGGGAGGGAACGCCCACCTTGATTTTCACCAGGGCGCACCTGAGTTGCAAAACAGCCTCTTTTTTTTTTCTTTTTCTTTATTTCTTTTTTTTTCTGGCATTACCATAGATCCACAACCCAAATGAGGGGTATGCGTGGCTGGGATTGTATATGCAAACACGTGGGATGTGTTCTTAAACAGTTCTCATAGGTTTTCGTGAGAATGATTCCTAGAAGAAAATTTTCCAAAATTACAATATCAGTTTGAATATAAAACTACATTCTATATTCCTAAGGTATAAACTGGAGCAACCCAAATAATCCCAAACCATAGTGTACCATCTATTGGAGGAAGTCCTGTGCTGTATACTTGTCCAGCACCACTTACCGGAGCAACCAGCTATCCAGATAACATTGATTCATACTCGACTTGGTCGTTACAATACAACTTCATGACTAAATTGTGTGCAATATAATGTAGATTCTACAATTATATGTTTTTGTGCATGTGAATCAGATAATTAGTTCTTTTTTTTTTTCCATTGATAAGTAGAATAAATGAAATTAGGATTTATAAATGAAAATAAATGAAATTACTAAATTAAGATTTATAAATGAAATTAAAGACTAATAATATCATAGATTCTCGGGAATTTGATGCTCTTGTTTTATAACCAAAAGCCTGAAAATGAAATTACTATTTATGAAACTGTATTGGGCAGTTTGTTCATGATTGACGTGGAGTAAAACTAGAATCTCATTGTGCTATGCCTATGATGCGGGATTTATTTTGGGTTACAAGCACCTGGGAAATTATAACATATTATAATTTTAGAAACTTCTAAAGCCATTGAGAATTCATTTTTTTTCTTTTACCGGTCATGAAAATTAGTTAGTTCTCTCTTGCTTGTTAGATGAGCTTGGAAGAGACCAAAAAAAAAAAAAAAAGGATGAATTTGAGTTGGTTTGGTTTATTAACTTCACTCAAAATATACCAAGATCATGAAAGCCAACCCACCCCAAAAGAAGAACCTTAGCAAGGACAAGAATATGGTATGGTGATGATGAACATGGATGACACAAGAAGATGAACCACAACAAATACAAAGAACTTTACTAAGCACCAAAAACATAGATTTGAACTTTCATATCTTGATAAGGTTAGCTCAAACTAACCAGATACAAAGAAACGCTACCTAAATCGCCAACCCTTGTGTTTACTTTGCAATCTTGCAATCCTCATTATGGGTCATTTGCAATCCAGATTGCTATTTTTACCAATCAAGTTAACAAGACATTTGCAAGAAGAGATCTCATGATGTATGTTGTCTGACATGGTTTTGATTGACAAGATGAGGGCATAAACACAAAGCTAGATTTACGGAATGAAGCTTTAAATTTTAGAGGCCAGCTAAGCATCTTTGGGACAGGATGATTGAAAGAATCGAGAGGAAGTTGACCTCATGGAAGTGTCGCTATTTATCTATGGGTGGCCAGTTGACTCTCTTAATGGGATGGCACTAGTGGTAAAAGAAGTTTCATCTTCTTAGGTGGGACGAGGTTTGCAAACCAGTTAAAGAAGAGGGAAGTGGGGGATAAAGCCTTTTGATGATATGACGTTTTGGGGTGTAAGAAGGAAGGCTTTAGAGACAGGTGATAGCGAGCAAGGATGGCATGCAAGAGGGTGGGTTGGTCATAAGGAATTCTTCACTTTATAGAGCGTCGACGGTTTGGAAAGCAGTGGCGAATACCGAACATTTGGTTAGGCATGGGATTTTCTTCAAGCTTAGTAACAGAACCCGTATTCGTTTTTGGATTGACCCTTGGTGTTGTGGCCACACACTTCAACATCTCTTCCCGTGGATTGCTCGCCTCGCTCCTAATAGATTTGTTGCTGTGGCGGACTGCTTTTCCATCATTGAGGGATCGGTTGTCTGGTCTCTGCTCTGTTGAAGAACCTACTAGAAGGCAAAATCAATGAGGTTGTTGAACTTTTGAACCTCATAAACAATGTTCGACCTGCGGTTCTTGAAGAGCACTCGATGTATTGGTTGAGACTTCATTTGGGGAAGTTCTCGGTGAAGTCATTCTTTAAGTTGATCTTGGAGGCTCCTCCCACTTTGGTCCGCCCCACCCATTCCACTTTTGGTTCTACGGAACTCCCAATCGAGTGGCGATTTTTTTTCTAGGCTTCTTGGAAGGAGGAGAGTTCTCACGGTAGATAATTTGCAGAGAAGATCCCTTGTCCTCCCAAATATATGCTTAATGTGTATGGAAAATGGGGAGTCGATCAATCATCTTTTCATCCATTGTTCCTTTGCCCGTGGTGTTTGGAAACACTTCTTCAATGTCATGAACATTGATTGGGCTATGCCAAAGTTTGTAAGCGAGCTAATTTGAGCATGGCACAATAGGGGAGTCGGTAAATCTAGGAAGGCTATTTGGAGATTACTTATAATGGTGGTTTTTTGGGCTTTGTGAGGAGCCTGAAATGGGCGATGTTTTAGAAATGAAGGTGTGGGTATAGAGGTCATTTGTAAAGTTGAAGAGTTTTGTGTCTAGCTGGGTGGCTCATGTCAAGGCCATCGTGGGTGGTTCTCTTCTCTGAGTTTTGTTGTTGGGGGGTGTATTCTTTGTCCACTTTTGTGGATTCTCAATAAAATTGTTGCCCCTCTAAAAAAAAAGTTGCTTCTCAAAAAAAAAAAAAAAAAAAAAAAAAAAGCCAGGCTAAACAGAGTACATGGAGTCCAATTTTAGTAAACAATAGAAGTGAAAACGAGGAATAAGTTAAGATTACTAACCAAGAAGTTTCCCAAAATGACTACTTTCGATTCCTTGGGTTAATAATTCATGAGAGTGGAGAGATGGTGAAGGTTAATGCCCATAGAATTCAAGTTGGGTAGAAGAAATAGACCTGCAGTTCGAGCAGGTTGGGTTGGGTTGAAGGTCAACCCAACCTCAAGAGGACCTAACCCGCAACCCGACCCGACCATAATTTCAACCCGAGGTGCCCAACCCAAAGTCTTCTTTACTCAACCCCACAAGACCAGACCCGACCCAAAGACATGATTGTTCCCAACCCGACTGGAATTTGCTCGACCTAAACCCAACACAAATTCAAATCGAGTTGGCATTTTTCAACCAGAATCCAACCCAAAGGAACTTGACAATCCAACCCAAACTAAGGTTGGGTTGGTCAGGTTCAAGTTGACCCGAACCCAAGTTGCAGCCCTAAGATGTGTCTCTAGAGTTTTATGTGACGTTATGTACCACTTGAATTGAAAGGGAATTTTTATAAGATATAACATCAGCCATGCTTTATGGGACACAATTTTGGACAATTAAGGAATAACATGTTCAAGATATGTTCAACCAGAATCCAACCCAAGGACCTTGACAATCCAACCCAACCGGACCCAAACTAGAGTCGGGTTGGTTAGGTTCGGGTAGACCCGAACCCAAGTTGCAGCCCTAAGATGTGTCTCTAGAGTTTTATGTGACGTTATGTATCACTTGAATTGAAAGGGAATTTTTATATGCTTTATGGGACACAATGTTGGACAATCAAGGAATAACATGATCAAGATGTGTGTAGCTGAAATGAGGATGTTGAGATGGATGAGTGGCAAGACAAGGATAGAATTAGAAATGAATGCATTTGAGGGAATTTAGGAGTAGCACCAACAGATAATAAGATGATGGAAAGTAAACTTAGATGGTTTGGTTAGGTGTAACAGAGACCAAGTACCACACCGGTTAGGAATGAGTTGGTACAAGTTGAAGGCTGTAAAAAAGACAATGGGAAGGAACAAAAGGACGTGGATGGAGATAGTAAGAAAAGACTTGATGACCTATGATCTAACTGAAGGTCTAGATCTTGATAGAGTGAAATGGTGGAAGAGAATTCATGTAGCTGACCCTAATTACTTGGGATAAGGCTTAGATGACGATGATGATGATGATGGCTACATTTACCATTCCAAAATTATGGTTCCATACTCCTAATATAGATTTATCTGTAATGTCAATCTTTATACATAACATAGAGATTAATACTTTGAATTGTCCAACAACATGAATACAGATAACGTTAAGCATGCACGATCTGTGATCATTCTACAGCGAGCAGAAAACAGCTGAAAAACTACAGCGCACTAGCGCATTTTACTAATAGGCTTTTCAGCCAGTAAGCAACGGCTTCAAAGCCGTTGCATGCGTTGGCACTCAGTAGTTTTGAAGCTTCAAAATGTATTAGAAAGGCGAACCAGCTTCAAAAAGCCGTTGCGCGCCATCACTGTACTTTAGGGCCATCATACTAGATGACAGGGGGCACATAACGTTTTTCAGCTGCCTTGAAACCCCCTCTACATTGCCAGTGCCGACTACTTCCCAATGCAACTTTTGACTTCATTCAAATGACGAATCTCGGAAGAAGAGGAAGGAGATCAATCGCGAAATCGATCGATCGAACAATAGATCACGATCGCGATCACTCTCGTCAATCCAACAGTGGAGGGAATAGAAGCATAGGTATAGAGGTGGGACAAATGGGAGAGAAAGCTGGCTTGGGGGCAAAGGCAATAACATCTGAGCAAGAGGCATTATAAATTACAATATAAATTCATATACAAAACTATACCATATGTTTTGATTCATGTTAAAATCACCAGATCTGGTGCTCATTCAAAAGCTAACTTAATAAGTTTGCAAACTGGATGAAAGTCTACAAACTAAGTTACAAAATACAAAAACATGAGGACCGCATGGACGCATAAATGATCAATCAGATGTGGGCTCATGAATGAACAAAGAATCAACATAATCAGGTCCCCTTTTTAACAGATAGATTATGGAACTATATAATGCATTCAACAGACAGATAATGGTTTCACCATATCATTTGCATCAACCCCTCCCAAATGGGAAGAGATCTCCATCAAATCCAGATCTCCACAAACATCAAGCCCCCCTTGATATTGTATCACTATCAGCTTCGATGGAAGCCGGTGATATGGGCCCAATCCCCAGATCAACAGCGATCTCATGGATCCCGGAGAATTTTGCACACTCTTTTTTTGTCACCTCATTGCCCGAGATTGTTGTTGTCTTCCATCTCATTGTCGATTCATGCACTATCCTACACGATTGTTGTTTTATCTTCGGATTTTCCATTGGTTGTCGACCTATCTATCCTAATCCTCATGGCGCGATCAAGGTATCCATGCCTGCTGTAACACACCCTAGCAAGTTCTGTTGATCCACATGACAATCAGATCATTAATTCTTCGACATTGATCAGTTTCTCTTGTGTTCCCTTTTGGAGGATTCATGGACATCTAGCTCTTCATAGACATTGGATTCAGCATTTTCCACCCGTTTATGAACAAGTAGGTACTGTTCTCTGTAACATGGATGGCATTTTCCACCCGTTTATGAACAAGTAGTTACCTTTTTTTTCTTTTTTTTACACACGCACTCACACCACAATGGCTTTTTTATACCACAATGGGAACTCGAACCCATGACCTCGTGTTGAAACTCTTGTGGCTTACCACTAAGGCATGAGTAAGGACCCTATATCCATAGTCTTCTATGAAGAATACGGAAATGGTTCATGGGAATGACTACACAAATCATTGAATTACAATTCTCTAAAGAAACACAACAAAAGGTGACTAGTTGGAAATTCTTTACACTTTAGGTAATAACCAAGATTTGTCAATTTTGTTAGCATCGAGAAGAACTTTTGAGAACTATTCCCACCTATTACTATCTTAGGGCGTGTTTGGATGGCTGGAATCCACTATAATGTGGAGCAAAACTCACATCATTACTTCTTTCCTTTGATTGGATATTGTCAACTATCAAATCACTGGAATCTTTTGGAATCACGGCATGGCATGAATGGGCGAACGTGGGTTAACGTGGCATAGTTTCATGGGGCCCACCATGATGTATGTGTTATATCCATACAGTCCACCCATCTTGTGTAATCATTTTATGCAATGAGACAAAAAATGAGGCAAATACAAATCCAAAATGGACCACACCACAACTAGCAGTAGGAAATGGACGTCTGCCATAGTAAACTTCTTGAGGTCCTCAGAAGTGTTGGATTTTCCACATTTTTTGGGACATGCCCTAAAACAATATTGCAAAATAGATAGACGGTGTGGATATAACACATATGGACAAAATTACATCCAAGTGTATTTAACCAATGAAAGTACTTTACATGTTGATAGTGAAAATGGAAGAGGAGTATTGCATATAGTTTACTTCTGAATACGGTCGTAATGGTAATTATTACTTTTTTTACTACATATTACACCACATTACCGTTATTTGACGTGGATCCAAACACGCCCTTACAAGTTACAATCCTTCTTGGAATGAACTTCTTAGTAGTCCACATGGCTATCCGGAACATCAAATCATAAAGGGCAGAAAGAAAGCCTTTCTTTGAAAGACAATCTCTGAAAAGAGATTATTCGTCGTTATTGGGTGATGGGATTATGAGTCCATGGAATCATGAGTTTATACTTGAATCAAAGAGGAAGGAGAATCAGTGGATGAGATCTAAAAAACCAAGAAGTCAACAAACAAATGCCTTAAAAGGAAAAATATACTATGCCCTTTTTTTGTGGAAAAGATCATCAATGAAAAACAGTTTGCACATTGTTTCATCCAAACGCAGGAAACACCAGATTTATGGAACCATGCAAGGCTTCTATAAATTGGTCATAACTCATTCATGTCAAAATCATATGATTTTGGGATCATTTGAAAGATAACTAAAGAAGCTTTCAAATGGGACCAATTTTGTATCATTCAAACATTGTCTACTACCTGCAAAGTGACCCACAAAATAAGTGACCAAATTAACAAACTAATTAAAGCCCCATGTAACTAAATTGAGTGGAACTATAGTCATTCGAAGCATAAATAGAAGCAGCAATGGATAAAAATGTGTGAGCAGGGAAGTGATTGTTTCAAAATGTTTCAACTATAAATGGCAAGGAAGCAAGAGCACCAGTCCAAGTGCAAATGCAAAGCAGGAGCTGCACCTAATTAGAAGGATCGCACAACTACAAGTGGAACTAGGACTGTTGCTTATTACTTGAGACTAGTAACTAACAAAAATATTAACTAATCATGATAGCACCTTCTCATCAATTGGATGGATCATACGATCCAGTGTATAATCTGCATAAGCGATCAGAAATTTTCGGTTGGTTGGGTTCTTAGTGAAAGATGCCAGACTTGGTTTTAAGGATACGGTTTTAAGAAAGACCTAGAAGATCTTTAGCTATGTTAAAAAGAATTGAAATTTTCAAGTCTATTTTGGGGTGTGATAGGTTTTGAACTTTTAATTTCATAGCAAGTTGGATTGGAAGCATATGCGAATTCTAGGGTTGCTGAGGTAATCATAAATATGGGATTTTGCTTTCAATTGTCAAAGCAGTCGTCTATTCTTCTGCATTGATTTTCATCATCTTCAATCCCACTCATATATTTTAAATATGACTTGGTGCATTGGGTGTAGAATTTAGCAGAAAGGGCATAGCCGATGGTGATGAATGTAAACACTTCTCGATGAACAGAGCACCTTGAAAGAACAGGAAAAAAGAAAAAGAAAAACTGAGAAATAAATACTAAATGCAGGCCTGCCTTTAAGGCATACCAACTTAACAAACTTAAATGTGGCATGTATGTACGTGGATTTTGAACCATCTAAATTTGGTATGTGCAATCCCATCATACCCAACAGGCAATGTGTATGTCCAATTTGGACCATCGGCAATTTCCGAAACCTACATGGCCCAACTAACGAGCTGACCATCTTGAAATTTTGGCCAGGTCATCTCAACAGCGAATGAAAGAGAGTCTAGCACAATAACACAACTGATCCAAAATGCAAAATGGGGCATAGGGATGGATAAAAGGTAAACCTTAAACCTATGCCAAAACAGCACTGAGTTTTGCTAACACCAAATGTTTGTGCAGGAAAATGTAGCCCACACAATTGAAAGGTAGAAATAGGGCGGTTAAAGATTGTGCATGGATGTATAGATACAATACTAACACTTGCAGCCATCCCCTATTTGAGCCAATCAAATTGTGTTGCCGCTACTTCACCTGCCAACACGTGCATTGTTTAAAAACTCAAAAACTAGACTTGATATCCAGTCAGGTTGGGTTGATTCGACTCAACTCGACTCGATTATCAATAATTAAATTATAAATAAGATTTAACTAATAATAGGTAGTTAGAATAGTAGAGTATAAAAATAGGCAAATCAAATCACCAAAGCAGCATTTGGCCTAGTGGTAGACACTGTTGCCCAAGTGTTTGGGGTCATGAATTCAAATCTTACAAATTGGAAATTATTTATCTTTATTTATAGGCACATCGACTCAGCAAGTGACTCAGTTTTGAGTCATGCCAAGTCCTGTCGACTTGACTGAGTAGACGAGCTGACAAGTCATGCCAAGACTGAAATGAGTCAAGCTTGCCAAAGAGCTTCATAGTGACTCGGCTCAATTTGGCACACGTGCATCTGAGCAAAACTCAGCATTTAGCAAATTACACCAAGATATACTGATATAGTCTATGGTATTGGCAGCATATTTACTGAAATAAAACCAACAGAAGCATTGGAGTAGAAATACTCACATGAATTACCAGAACAGGACAAGTGACAAGTGGAATTTTATCAATGTTCTGCACAGAGAACAGATGAGTGCCCGTTAATGGTATATAATATTTCATAGCCTTGCCAACACGAAATCACCAAAGCTTCAAGGACCTTATATATGTCGAACCAGTATGTATGCTTCACAGGATACATAACGCGCACGCCCGATAGAATAGGAGCGTGCAGAATAACAGCCCTCAATCGAGGTAAGCGAGTTGCAAGTTCCAAAGTAGGGCCACTACCAACTGACTGGCCGTACAAAATGATGTCTTCCTCTTGTGCTCCGTAAGTCTCTTCAAGAGACCTATAAGCAGCCTCGATGTCCGCATAAGTATTTTGTTCACTTGGCTGTCAGAAAGAGAATAGCACAAACCAAATCATTTTGTTTTCATTAGGAAAAGAAAAGAAAATGACAGCTCCAAATACAAAAAACAAACTGACATGATGAAAGGGCAAACCTTTCCAGACGACTGCCCGTACCCAGAATAGTCATACCTGTGAAGCATAGCAAGTCAGAGTTAAACAGGATGCAGTCTGCTCACAAAAGTTCTTAAGTGGTAGGATGAAAAGGACCCTAGGCTGGCTTTTACAACAAGATATCACCAAAAAATGGACAATATGTGGGCATTGGATTTATAGCTTCTATAAACTCGTTTATCACTTACCTTGCACATAATAGATATTAAACCTCGATACTCATACAAATCTGTTAACAAACATGTCAAAGTCTCAGACTAATACCTCCGGCTCAGATGTTTCATATCAATAGCAAAGCTAGATCTTTAGGATCATTGACGTTTTCATGAAAGATCATGACTTAAAAGAGAACTGATCCCATATGATTCATAGGGTAAGGCTCGTTTTTTATGCCCTCTGAATTCATGTTACCAGTTTTGCCATTGAAAATACTGGAAAGGTGGAATTTTTCATTGAAACTTCAAGAGATGATAAAAGACAAATCTTTACACATTTAGGAATCAAAATATTGCTAAAAACAACTAAATATAATAAATTCCGATTTTATAGGGGCCTAAAACAGGTGTTGTCAGGGAAAAAAACGTTGAATCATTCCCACAACCATTCTCAATTTGAGGGGTTAAAATGGAGGAAATTTGGATTTCCCCAATCTCACCAGCGCAACACCCCCCCCCCCCCCCCCCACAACTACTCAATTATTGATTTATTCACCACAAATCCACTGGAATCATGCATAGACATTGCAATTCATGATACCATTTAAAAAAAAAAAAAAAAAAAGGAAATTCAATGGATTTTCGCCACCTTAGAGTTCCAGCCCGTCTGCAATTCAAGTAGAGATACCCCCCCAATTCAGAGAGAGAGAGAGAGAGAGAGAGCTGCAAATCATCGTTTCAATTTTTTGGATTTCTTTCCCTACTTGCTCACAAATTTCAGGCATTTTACAAAATTATCCCTAATACTAGAGATATTTAGAATATCACCATATCACTGATGATTTCGAAATTATCAGCGATATTTGGAATTTTCTATATTACTTGGGTTCCGGTATCACTAACCCAGCAAAACCAATAATATCGGCGATACTATCGATAACATGCCAATATATGGAATGCTAGGTAGCACACGTGTATAAGGCCCTTGTAACAACCAGTCTCTTAACATCACTTTTTTAAGAGAGATTAAGTACAGGCTAAATGCCTACTTCTTAGTTTCATTTTTAAGAACCAGTGTAGAATGGCCCCATATACAACTCCACATGTACTATAGGATGCACTAGTTCAACCTTTTTTAGTTGCTCAAATCTTCCTCTACCAACCTAACCACTGATTCATTGCATGTTTAATCCACTAAAACATCCATTGAATCATTAATGGATTCATATATCAATCCACTGACCACCTCTTTGCATGTATCTTCTTGTATTGTGCACTTTCTCCAAGCATGTGACTCGTTGAATCTTTAGACACTTCCTCTAATGACTCTTGGACTTGTTCATTGAAATTCTCAGATTCTTTATAAAACTCAAGCATCTCAAGTTTTAAATCATAAGTGTAGTCACTATTCTCCACTTGCTCATCTCTTCTAACATGAGGATGATGGAATGCCATCAGAACCACTAACATCCAATTCCAAGATGTTGCCACTTGCCACCTTCTTGAGCCCAAGGAGCCACTCTTTGATATTGTGTTGACGATATCAAATTATCCAATCAACTCAAAATCTTATGGACAATTCCCTCCATATATTCATAGCTCTTCATTATTTTATCTACGACATTCCTCTCGATTCTCATTCCCACCTATGCA
Organism: Liriodendron chinense; assembly: GCA_003013855.2. Taxonomy (NCBI): domain Eukaryota; kingdom Viridiplantae; phylum Streptophyta; class Magnoliopsida; order Magnoliales; family Magnoliaceae; genus Liriodendron; species Liriodendron chinense. The sequence goes on from PVNU02000362.1 coordinate 209,184, forward strand.
TTCCCAAAGGATCGTTGCGAGAAAAGATCTTATCTAAAGCTACACAAGTGGAGGATTGGATGGACGCTTTGGAAGGGATAAAACATTAGCCATGGTGGAGGAAAAATAATACTAGATCCGTATGCACCATGACGTTGAGTAATTCGTAGCATGATGTCGTCGATGCCAAGTCTCCAAAGGTCATGTGCAAAATATTAGCCTTTATATGCCACTTCTCGTTCCAATCGCATCATAAGTGGATATTTCTATATACTTCATTCTATGCCTTTCTAATCCTCAAAGGATAGCAAATTTTCGAAGATTGCCCACTTCATTCCATCCAAAAGGACGATGGACGCCACACATATCGCCAGGCATATTTTTCACAGAAATTGTGCAACTTCACAAGGTACCGAAACTAATAATTTTGGACCACGATTGCAAGTTTGTGGGCCACTTTTGGCACACTTTACGGAAGTGATTAGGGACTAAGCTTCAATTCTCTAGCGCATAGCATCCTCAAACAGATGGCCAAATCAATGTAGTCAACCGGAGCCTTGGTAACTTCTTGGAGAGTATTATAGGCGACAACGTATCTCAATTCGACTTGAGTCTATCCCAAGCCAAATTTGCCTACAACAACTCAGTAAATCATGCTACTGAAAAATCTCCATTTAAGATCGTAAATGGCAGAAGTCCATAGGATCACATCATGTACTTGACCTATTACCATTACCAATGCAAGATCAAGTGAGCATGGATTCTAAATATCGGTATCGGTCGGCGTATTGACCCGGTGGAAAAATGATACGATACGATACAGTGTCATGTATTGGTATCGGGGTCATATCGGCTCGTATCAATTAGAATTTTTTAAAGCAAAACACACACACACACACACACACACACACACACACACACACACACATTAGAAAAATAGGAAAAAAAATAAGATGTCCAAGAATCTATCATTTTTTGGGTTTTGACCATGTATTCACTGGTGTATCAGGACGGTGTATTAGACTAGACCATTCTTTGATGAGAATGTTGTCTGTCGATTTTACTTATTGAAGGTCAAATAAATGAGCCCTAATTGAACACAAATCAAGTATGATTTAGTGAACTGGGGCCCATTACATTGAAATACAACAAAAAGAAGATGAAAATATAAAAAAGAAAGTGAAGGTTTACCCCTTTTTCCGATTTTTCCTATAATGGCCCACTTCGCTTCGATTTGTCGAATCCCATTCAAATCATTTGTTTTTATCCCGAAATAAGTCTAGATCTAGCTTAAAATGACTTTTTAAGCTTCTTCCATGGTTTAAATGGAGGGGAAAAAAAAAAAAGGACATAAGGGAAATTTTGAAGAAAAAAATTCAAAATTCATCTTTTATTGATGTATCGGCTGTATCGGCCTCGTATCGGTGTCAATACGCCCTATATTAGCCGATATGAGCCGATACAGACCGATACGGGTCAATTTTTCATATCGAACCGATACAACCCCGTATCACGTATCATCTCATGCCGATACGGATACGATACAACCATATCAGCCGATACAATACCGATATTCATATCTATGCAAGTGAGCAAAGATGTTGATGCTTTTACCAATTACATTCGAGACTTGCAAGCTCAAATAAATAAGAAGATTGAAAACAGCAATACCAGGTACCGAGAAGTTGCAAACGAACATCAGCTTGAGAAGATATATAAAGAATGTGACTTAGTTATGATTTATCTCTGCTACGAAAGGTTTTCAAGGGAAATTTACAACAAGCTCAAGTCTAAGAAGATTGGTCCATGCAGAATCAAAAGGAAATTGGTTAATAATGCCTATAAGATTGAGTTGCTAAACGTCTTCGATATCTTGTTGACTTTCAATGTGGCATATTTATTAGAGTACCATGGCGAGGCATCTGACATGCAAAATGAAACCATTATTAATATGGATAAACAACTCGCAAAGAAAAAGAAGGAAGAAGTTGAGTAAGTGTTCTGAATGAAGACTACTAACACTCGACGGGGCCAATACAAGCAATACTTGATGAAATGGAAGAACAAGCCCTATTCTAAATGCGCATGGATCATAGGTGACAAGTTGAAAAGATCGGATCTGAACCTCTACTACTTGTATGAAGCGTCCAACTCGTCAGAGTTCTTTCCAACCCAGGGGAATGATGCAGGCCTACAGCCCACCTAGGCCCATTGCCCACTTAAGCCATCTAGGCCCACTATAGGGCCCAGCAATGACGTAGGCACACAGCCCACCACAGGGCCCAACATATGCTAATTTTTTTACTATTTATTTATATATTTAGGGGCCTAAATCAAGAATTGCACTTTACTATTTTTGGAAGATATTGGAGTTGGTTCAAAGATATAATTGAAAATATGAAGGGAGTGTGATTAAAGATATGGGGCTAATTTATAAATGTAATTTGGATTATTTTCTATAATTGCTTTTTATTATTTTTAGACTTTTACCATCTTAGGTAGATTAGATTGATTCGAAATCAATCTCTTAATTTGGGAGATTCTCATTAGAGATTCACTTAGAGTTTATAGAAGGGGGGAATGGTGTAGGAAATATTTATTCCAAAATTTTCAAAGTGTGAGTTTCTTAAGTTTTGTAACAAAAGAAGTTTGATATCAATAAAATTAGTTTTCCCTCTCTACTCCATTATACTTGTGGGTGTACTCTTGTCTATTTTCTTATGATTCGGGAGTCGAGACCTCATTGACTAGATAACCAAGTTGTGCCAACCACTTATGTAGATGTCTAATGATATCTTCAAATAAAGTAGAGTTAATTTAGGGAGAAATCACTCTCACGATGGAGTGAAACCCAAGGAAAATAACCTCCAAAACATGAAGGGCGCAATGTAAGATCCACCATCTCAAAATCCCCACTGGGCTATCTTCACTTCTTCCTGCAATCTATTGCATGGTGTGACAGAGGTCGAGAAGAAGAACATGGTTCCCATGAAGCTCAATGATCATGAAGATAAGAAGAATAAGAAGCCCTTGTGACCAGGAAATAATTGACAAAATGTGCAAGGTGATCAAAGAAGTGCTTGGAAAGAAGGCGAAAAACGATCATGGTGTTTAACCATGTGGATGACACCCCTCTTAACAAGATCACCATAGACTATAGATCGACCATCAAAAACAAAGAAAACAAAAACGAAGAAAATGATGAAGAACAAGCATTGGAAGTGTCAAGCTTGTCTAGTGATGAGTCAAAAAATAGGATGATGGTCAACAGGCAAGCCTCTCTTCAAAGAGGTGAGGAAGGATAACCAACAACAGGATGTCCAACAAACCAGTGGTCTGGATTACTAGTCAACTGTGGCCTCCACTAGGGCAACATAAAAACATAGTAACTAGTAAATATCCACATGTCGAGGATCATATAGTGTCTTTAAAAAAATCTGGCTGACAATGGAATCTACCTTAAATCTCGACCTAAAATCCTATAGTATGCAAGATCATATGTACTTTTCCTATTTTTCACGCTCAATTGGCAAATAGTTGATTTGAAATCATCTCTAAGAAGGCAGCCCTCTTCAACTAGCAAGATAAATCCAATGGTCCGTTACACCATTTCCAATTAGTTTCCAAAATGTGGCGTGATGATCCACACCATCCATACAAAAGGCCCCATCATGGATGCACCACAGTCAAAAAATTGCACCAGTCAAACTCTGTAGATGCCCAATCAGCTAAGTAGGCCTGATGACAGTGAACCATTGGCTGTTTTGGTTCCTAATGATCTGTTTGAAGGCCTCATATCTGATGGCAGGATTTTAAGACTTGATGAGTCCCAAGAGACTAATCCCATGAGACTCAGACTCAGTCAGATTCACTCCAATTGGACACACTGAGTCACCTCTGACTCGGCAAACCTCCACTCGGCTCAAGACCCAACGAGTCAGTCCGAGCCGCCTAGTCTTAAAGCTCGATCAGATAGAGTGATCCACTGGATGCTGACTGGAAATTCATCATACTAAAACTACCAATTTCCACCATAGAATTAAACCGGACCAACGCACGCATGCAACCAACACTCTCGTGACATGCACGTGCATCAGTCCAGACCATTCAAACCATGGGCCCCATCACAGACAGTACACTGGCTGAGAATCAAACCATTCATCCAATCCAATCCGCTCGATTTCCCCAGTCAATCCAAAACCGTTGACCATCCATCATTTCAAAGGCCACCAATTCAGCCCCGATTGCATCCGCAACACAGCCAATGATCCGAACGGTCCAGATCAAAGTACACACCTTACCACGTGCACGGAAAATCCATGCACGTGTATAACCCAACATCATACGCCAGCGTATGATAATCATACATACCTCGTTGAATTTAAAAAGAAAAGACGAACAAAGCTATGTAAAAAATAAAAAATCCGTCGCGACTGACCCCATGAGATTGACTCGGAGATGTGCGCTGAGCTCCGTGAAGAGCTCATACATCTGCCCCAGATCGGCAGCGTTGCCATGAGAGTAAAGCACCGTCAGTCGCGCGGAAGGCTGACGGACGTACATCGCGACGATCTCCGTCCCTTTCTTGGTGCAGAGCTTCAAGACGTCCACGTTTTCCTTCCGAGAGACGCCCGTCAGACTCGTCTTACCGTTAGAGTCATCTACGATGAGACTGTATGAAGGAGGGTTGGGTGGGAAGAAGGCGAACTTCGACGCGACGGACGATGTGACACCTCCCATCTCCCTCAGTGGCAGACGGTGTAAATACGGAGGAGGCCGGAGGAGGTTTTGGACTTTTCGCTTTTTGGGTCTGCTTCGTTTGGGGTTTTGGAGGGGTTGGAAGGAGAAAAGAAGGGATTTTTAATGAGGGATTTTCGGCGGGGAAAAGGAGAGAGAAGCACTGGGCTGATGAGATATAATTAAGAGAGAAAAGTTTCGGTACTCTGGAGGAGTATTGTTATATGTACACACGCACATGCGAGATTGTACACGTGGCACAATTTAAAAAAAAAGTAGACTGTCCAAATTATGGATCTGATTATATGTGATCAGAGATTAAAATTCCAACGAGTGTTATCGAGTAAGATTTCTGATCCATGGACATTTGATGAATGGTTGGGATTTAATTAATAAATGTTTGCTAAAGTGGGTCCCACTACTTGGGCGGTTTAATTTGAGTATGCTGTTTGTAGAATTTTTGCGTGCATTCTTAGGGCCTAACTTTTCGATCATGACAAAAAGAAAGGAATGCTCTTGAAAGGGAATGATTGAGAGGTTAGTTCGAACACGTCAGGATGTACTGAAATCTCGTACGTCGAGATTTTATTCTTTGAATCTATCGTCTTTCAATGATCCAAGCCGTTTATACGATGAGATTCAACTTGAATACTGGGTGGACAACAAATAAAATATTTTGATTACGTTATCTAAACCATTGGATCTTTAGCTTTGAAAATGGAAGGTCAATGTAGCATATCTGTAATCAAAAGCGAGAAGTCTTCAACATTTGGGGCATCATCTATCTAACGAAAGCCCTATGATATCAACCGTTTGGATCATTCGGAAATTCAATTCCAATGGATAAGACGCGACGTATCGTATTAATACGTGGGGATGTATTCCAGCAAACCCCGGATGATCGATTGGTAGCTGGAGCCATCTGTTAGGACGAAGATATTTAAATCCAGACAGCCCTTTCGGTGGATTCCATCACAGATGGACCATGATTAAAAAACTGTGCTTATCAGGCGATCCTATCCGTCAATTTTCTGACCTTGCTTGCACCGAATGCCGTCCGTTAACATTTTTTTGCTTTGTACTATCACTTTGAACGGCACTGATCAGACGGTAAGTGCCACTACACGGACGGTGAGGATTGTCATGTATATTAGCTACGTGTACACTTAGAGGAGATGTTCTGTGGGGGGAACGGATTAGGTGTTACCCGGGTAACACGTCAGTCGGTGCTTCCATGACCGTGGGGCCCACCCTGATGTATCTGTTGTATATCCACGCCGTCCATCATTTTTTTTTCCATCTCATTCTAGGAATGATCCCAAAATTGAAGCAGATCCAAATCTCAAGTGGACCACACAGCTTCGGTTGAATGTCCACCATTAACCATTGTATGGTCCACTTGAGATTTGGATCTCTTCGTTTTTAAGACGATCTAGAAAAACTTATGAACGGTGTGGATATACAAACACATACATCAAGGCGCCCCCTGGCCTGGGTGTTACCCCTACCGTGTGGCCCACATGGGGGATATTTTGTATATCCACGCCGTCCATCCATTTCTCCATCACATTTGAGAATTGGTTTCCAAAAATTATGCAGATCCAAATCTCAGGTGGGACCATACCGCTGGAAACAGTGGTGATTGAGTGCCCCACCATTAAAAATTCCAAAGAGCCCATCTTAAGGTTTTAATAATGTTTATTTTCAATCCAACTTCTTGGTAATGTCAAGAAGATCTAAGACGAACGGAAAATATAAAAAAACGGATTGTTTGAAAACTTTCAGGGCCCACCAAAAAGTTTCAATGGTCATTCATCACTGTTTCCGGCGGTATAGTCCGTCTGAAATTTGGGTCTTCTTAAGGGTTTGGTATCAAATCCTAAAATGAGATGGAAAAACATATGGACGGCATGGATATATAAAAAAAAAAATGCATCAAGGTGGTCCCCACATGGTTAGGGTAAACAGATAATCCGCTCGACTCCCATTCTCCAGTACTCCAGCTCCCCCGTATTATTTTTGATAAATACTCTGGTAGAATATTGACGATACGCAGGCAACTAGAAATTACTCCGAAACAGCTTACGTGGCATATAAATAATTCAAATTAAACTATCCAAATTATGGGCACTAGTTTAGATATATGGTTAACGAAAAACCACTCTTATTTTATTTTCAAAATATTGATTTATGGACGTTTATTGGACAGTTACAAATGAAAAATATTCATCGGTATTATTTCCAAAAACAAGTGTCCAAAAATCAGAGATTACAATAGTTCAGGCCAAACTGATTCTTATATTGTAACTTATTGACAGTGGTTGCCACAATTTATTCCGTTTAATTCGGATCAATACAGACAAAAAGTTTGCCATTTCTTAGTGCCTGCGTATCAAGAATCATACGCTGCTGGAGTACATAAAATAACTCACGTTATCTAAAAGAGGAGATTTTTAGTGTAATAGCCCCACCGCTGACCAATCAAACAAAAAGTTAAATTGCTCGTAAGGCTCATCGTTTTTAGCCCCCACATGAGAAATTGTAAATATCTGAGCCGACAAAGCTCCCAAATACCGAGTTCGGTAAAGCCGCTACCGTGGGGCCCACCTTGATGTATTTTTTGTATATCCAAGCCGTCCAGATGTTTTTGTAGATCATTTTCATGTAGGGACTAAAAAATGAAGCATGTCTAAATCTTAGGTGACACATTAAAGGAAACAGTATTGAATGACCGCTAAAAACTTCTTGCAGGCCACAAAAGTTTTGGATCAGGCTGATATTTGTGTCTTCATTTCATCCAGATCTACGTGTCTTAATCAACAGGTTGGATTGTAAATAAACATTACGATGGACTCTATGAAGTTTTTAATGGTGGACATTCAATCGTCACTGTTTTCTGTGGTACAGTCTAGTTGAGATTTGTTTCTACTTCATTTTTACCCTCGTACTCTAAAATGAGCTGGAAAAATAGATGGATGTAAGAAAAAACAACAAGGTGGGCCTAACTTGGTGTTACTCCGACGTGGCCGAATCTGCTTCAGTCATCTATCAGGTGAGGCTAGATTACGCCGTGGGGACGGGATGCGTAATGAAAGTACGAGGAATTATGAGGTTTAGGCCGCACGAGTGTTTACCACAGCACACTCGCCGACATCCAATGTACGTTGGGCACGGTTATTCATCATACTGTCGACACGTGTTCATTAACTCTGTGGACATTTAGCGAGTTTGCATCCCATCCCTATTGTCCCCTATCGCGGGGCCCATCTAAGCTGTGGATCTTGCTGGATTTTTTCACCCATGCCATACAAACGAGGATACAACCTGATGAACGGATTGGATTTTACATACACAACAACATAGTAGGCCCCACAAGCTTGAGTGTTTCAAGCTATGTGTAAAACAGATGTTGTAGAGGACTCGGGTCCATATGTCAGGAACGTTGGAGGGATGTTGGAGGAGCCTTCAAACTGTGCACAGTTTGTTTGCATGTTTGGCTCATAAGTACAATGAGGTTGCTGAACTGTTTTCCTGCATTCTAGACTGGTCGAGCAAGCGGTCTGCAGGGGGCTCCAACTAGTTGGGCGATCGATGGGTGGTGAGGCACACGTGATATTTTCTGTATTTTTTTTCCTCTGGACTGTTTTTGTGTTAGCTCCGATCAATCGGCTACACACATGTTTTCTTACATAGTTACGCGGATCTGCACAAGATGTTTCTAGTTTCAGTTTGTTTGCTATATATGGCATGTATCCAGACTTAGATGAAATCCTAATGTGTCCAAAGCTTTCTAAGTGTGTTAGGAAGATGGGAAAATGTTTTGAGAGAGAGAGAGAGATAGCGAGCTTGGGTTTTCTCTATTTTTCCTTATTTGTGGGCTGTCAATCTCTATAATCTTTTGGAATCATAGTGGATTGCTTTGTGCCGTGATTTTTTACTCGTAGAGGGATTTTTCCACATAAAATCGAATTGTCTCTGTGGTTAAATGCTTGTGTGGTGTGATTGCATTATGTTTCTCGTTTAATCTTATATTCTGTTGTGGTGTTGTTCAGCTTTCGCTTTCATTGTCGGTGTTCTTATTCCCAACAAATGGTATCAGAAATAAAGTTGGGGGTGGAGTAGAATTCAGATCTGAGACGAGAAGATGGGATCAAGCACAAGGTTCAACATAGAGAAGTTCTCCGGCAAAAATAACTTCGAACCATGGAAGGTGAATGTTGAATCCTTTCTAGTTCAGCAAGGGCTTGATGAAGCTCTTGGAAAGCGACCTGAGGCTATGAAAGAGGGTGAGTGGACAAAGCTCGACAAGAAGGCTAGAACATTAATCATGTTATGCCTTACGTATGATGTCCTCTATCATGTCACAAAGGAGAAGACAGCGGCTGATACAATGGCAAAGTTAAAGGTCCATGTCAAGAAATTTTTAGAGAACCGGATGTATCTGTTAATGCAGTTGTTCACCTTGAGGATGGCGAATGGGACGGATGTGAAGGACCACTTAAGCACGTTCAATTAAGTTTCCAAGTTAGTGGAGATAGATGAGCCGATGAAGAATGAATATTAAGCATACTCCTGCTGAATTCTCTTCCAGATCCATATGAGTCATTCATGGACTTTGTGTGCACAGGGAGAGAGACCATTAACATTGAGATCATTATCTCAGCCCTCCAGTCGCAGACGATGAGAAAGAAAAGCGGTGACGTGGGTTCTCGTTCTTCCTCAGAGGCACTGATTATGAGGGAAAAAAGTTCTAAGCATGGCGGGGGTATTCTAAATTGGAATTTAAAGCCGAGGGCAAGAGGAAAATTAAGGTGCGGTGCTGGAGTTGTGGTCAGGAAGGCCACATGAGAGGGGATTGTCAGAATCTCAAGTTAAAGAAAGAGAAGTATGAAAAATTTTCTGGAGAGAGAACTAATACCGTAGAGGACAATGACGATTTTTGTGAAGTTCTGACTGTATCCGGCAAGGGATCTCACGGTAGAGAGTGGATCCTGGATTCAGGGGCTTCATGTCACGTTTGTCCTGACCGGAGTTCATTTACGACATACAGGGAGTATGGTTGTGAATCGGTGTTTGTGGGCAATGACTACGCTCACAAGGTGGTTGGTATTGGTACGGTACGCATCAGGATGTTCGATGAAATCGAATGAGTCTTGGAAGATGTGAAACATATCCCCAAGATGAAGATGAATGTGATCTCTCTTGGTGCACTCGAGGCGAAAGGGTGCGTGTTCATCGGTCGTGATCATTGTTGTAAAGTGATGAAGGGGGCACTCGTGTGGATGAAGGCACGAATGTGTGACCATCTTTACAAGTTTATCAGGAGCACAATTCACGATGGAGCTACGGGATCAGCAGCGAGATCCACGATTGCTCGTACGTGGCAAGTGCCCAAGGGCCACATGAGAAGAGCAGAAAAGGTAGTGAAAGTGCAAGGTTAGGGTTAATGGAGGCACGACAAGCGGTGGAGCTATGATGAAAATGAGATGACGAAGATAGCAATGATGGTTTGATTCGACATTTAAAGCCTCGGTGGAAATTGTTAGAGGAGCCTTCAAATTGTGCACGGTTTGGGTGCTCAGACTGGTCGGGCAACCGGTTTGCGCGTCTGGCCTATAAGCACAGTGAGGCTGTTGGACTATTTTCGTGCATCCTAGACCGTTTGGGGGACCGGTCTGCAGGGGGCTTCGACTGATCGGTGGTGAGGCAAACATGATGTTTTTTGTATTTTTTTCCTCTGGATTGTTTTTGTGTTAACTTCGACCGGTCGGCTGCGCACGTGTTTTCTTACGCAGTTACGCTGATCTGCGTAAGATATTTTTATTTTTTATTTGTTTGCTATATATATGGCATGTATCCGGACTTGGATGAAATTTTAAAGTGTCCAAAGTTTCCTAAGTGTGTTGGGAAGAGGGGAGAGTGTTTTAAGAGAGAGAAAGAGAGCTTGAGTTTTCTCTATTTTTCCTTGCTTGTGGGCTGTCAATCTCTATAATCTTCTGGAATCATTGTGGATCGCTTTGTGTCGTGGTTTTTTACCATTTGAGGAGTTTTTTCACGTAAAATCGAATTGTCTCTTGTGGTTGAATTATTGTGTGATGTGATTGCATTGTGTTTCTCATTTGATCTTATATTCTATTGTGGTGTTGTTCGACTTTCACTTCCGCGCGCTGCCGACGTTCTTATTCCTAACAAAGAAGCCCTGTCAGAGATGGAATTGATCAGAACCATCAGGATCATAAAACAACCACATATTGCAATCCTGGATGAGTTATGAGTAGTATAATATATGATTTTGGGAGTAGTATAATATATGATTTTGGGTAGCTCGAGTTAGTTAAGCCACTTAATCTTGTTATGCCAAGTTGCCCATGCCAACGAGATTCTACCAAATCAGCGATCATTAATTTGTTTTTACTATAAATAATAAGTTTTAGAACTAATAAATTGTTCAGATTCAAGAGTTGTGTCCAATATGAAAATGACTTAAAAAACTTAGGGCCTCTTTAATTTGAGGTAAATGAAATGAAATAAAAGTAAATACATAATGATGATTTTTACCCATGTTTGATAGAGAGATGGAATTCCACCTCGAAAATAATGTAAATTTAACCTATTTTCAAAGCAAAACTATGTGGGCCCACCATGATATATGTGTTATATCCACACTGCTCATTCATTCATCATTTCAATTCATTTTAGGACATGAGTCATAGGAGTCCAAAAATGAGACAAATCCAAAGATCAAGTGAACCACACCATAGATAACATTAGGTTCAATGGTAGACGTACGTAATTATTCTTCTTGTGGGCCACTTGAGCTTTGGATCTACGTCATTTGTGGGCTCATGCCCTAAATTGATTTGGAAAAACGAATGGATGGTGTGGATATAATACATACATCATGGTGGGGCCACTTCATTTTGGCACATAGCATACTATCCAATGTAAGACTTTTTAGATAACGTGCATTTCTAAAGAAGTAAGAAGGTAATACATTCAATTCCTCGGCTACTAAACAGGCCATTAGTGCAAGCAAGGATTAAGGAAATATATAAATTACTATTTACAGTAAGTTATGTTTTCAAAGTATTTTAGTTAGAGTTGTAGCATGATACTTATTATTTAAAGAATTGTAATTATATTTTTATTCATTCAATTAATTATTATAAATTAAATTTTTTTTATTCTTCTCTGGTAAAAAAACGGCAATCAACCTTACCACCAAATTGGATTGCGAACGGAGTTACTCAGGATGCTCTTATCGTAAACTCAGTTGGGCCCACTCTGCATGTATGTTGCTTATCTACACCGTCCAATCTCATATTAGCAGTTGCTTCAACAGTGGGAATAATGATTTCCACAGTTGAAACCTTCCTAGGCCCCACAGTGATGTTTATTTGTCATCCAACCTGTTCATAAGATCACAAAGACATGGATGAAGGGAAAACACAAATATCAGCTTGATCCAAAACTTTTGTGACCTTCAAGAAATTTTCAATGGTACAGGTTCAATTCACACTGTTTCCTGCGGTGTGTGCCACTTGAACTTTGGATATGCTTAATTTTTTGTATAAAGCACTAAAAATATATGTTAAAATGGATTGATCAGAGCGGATAAAATACATAAATTATGGTAGACCCCACAGAGTTTACTCCGTACGCTAAGCGTACTGAGTAACTCCGTTCGCAATCAGCTTCCTCTTACCGCGCCCTCTCTGCGTCACCTACGCATAGTCGGCTTAGCACGTGAGAGGTAGGTGCGTGCGGGGCTCTCCAACCTACTAGAGTCTAGAATTCTCTGATCCTCATCCTCGAGGATGTCAGCTACAGTATCCTGGGCTTTCCGTTTTCAAGTGGGGCCCACGGCTTATTTTGGCCCACCATGGACGGAGCATGCCCCAAAAGTTGCTCCTGCTACTTTTTCCTGAAAGTAGAATGACTAAAATGCCCTTGACAGCAAGCAGTCGTTTTTAATCTAGACCGTCTATCTTCTAACTCTAGTATTCGATGGTCGGTACGTAGAAAATTCACTTTTAAATTTCCGGTGGAATAAGAAGACGTCGAACATCCATATTCAACTTTAAAAAAAAAAAAAACCCCAAAGAGTTTTTGGACGCATGCAAATAATATGAAGCATAAATGGACGGCGTGGATAAAACACACACATCACGGTGGGCCCCAAAGAGTCCTGCCACCATGCAATCTGCTTCCATAAGCGGATGGATGGTCAAGATTAAGGGGGCACATATTGTGAGAAATCCACCCAATACATCCACTTTTGCGAAAAAGGAAGTAGATCCAAATCTAAAGTGGGCCACACAACAAGAAAAAGTGGGGAAAATGCCTACCATTGAAACCTGTTGGGTTCACGGTGATTTTATATGCCATCCAAGCCGTTCATCAGGTCATTCTCAATGGGATGAATTGAAAACATAAAATATCAGCCTGATTCAGGGCAACGAAAGTTTCAACGGTGGGCATTCAATCTCCACTATTTCCTGTACCGTGGGCTACTTGAGTTTTAGATCTGCCACATTTTTTGACTCATGTCCTAACATGAGCTGGCAAAACGGATGGACGGTGTGGATTTCTCACGAATATCATGGTGGCCCCACTAGGAACAGCTCCGACTGCGTGAACTTTCATGGGTGGGTCCATTCACATGTGGAACCGGCACGTGTACCGACCCAAAAATAATCACTTTATCAGACGATCTATCTCAATCAGTGGTGCTATCCAAATCTCCACACTTCACACGAGGGAAATAAAACGATACAACCAGTTGCATGGAAACGCCATGCAACCTACACCCTACCGCACGTGTGGTTGACTGAAGGCGAATCCCGCCGTCCATCCAGTGAGACCAATCTCGCTATCAGATATTCTATTAAAATCACGCCAATTAGAAAGTTATAACATGACTTTCTGATATTAAATTTAACCGTTAATATTTTATGTTTATTAAAATCCATTTTTGGGTCAATGATCGGAAGGCTAGGATCAATGCTTTGCTATGCCCACACGTGTACAATGCTGAGAATGCTCCCGCCACACATGTGCCATCTGGCAAATTTTAGTGAAATCTAATCCATTCATCAAAAGTGTACCGGTATTTAGATCCTCACCCCAGAATCAGATCGGTCCAAACGTCAACTGCCTATTTTAATCCCCAAAACGCTCCGGAAGATTCTTTTTATCCATCATTTCTGCCTCATTCTCTCCTACCATTTCTCTATTATCCTCGCGACAATTCATTTCCAGAGGCCAGATCCTTTAAAAGCCTGGGCGTGGGGCCCACCCTAGTCTGTATGTGGCATCCAAACCGTCCAACAGAGTCACGTCATTGTCTAAGTAGGATGCTTAAAAGAATCAGACCGATCGAACCATCGTGTGGGCCATAGCATGAATTTGGAACTTTTTAGCTGGTTGGTCGTCCATTTTTTCCATCATTAGTTTTATTTTTAGGCATCTGTCATCATGGTGGGCCTCCGTCTGATGGCATACACACAAAACGGTGGGTCCCACTCAATGAATAGGATATTTCTGTAGAACCGCCCTCTTATTTGTCGGACATGGACTGAAAGATGCTGATCTTTTATTTTGGAATCACTTGCATACACACACATCACGGTGGGCCCATCAGATGAACGGTTTGGATCACCAAAACATGGTTCGAGGAATGGGTGCATGAAGACAGCATGTGTGTCCGAGTGGACCAGTAACCGACAGGGCACAGGAAACTCAATTAATGCACTCGAGCGCTTCTAATTTTGACCTTGGGAGCTATTGGTTCCCGTCATTATCTTCAGGCCGTTGGCTTTTGTGGGCCATCCCTCCTACTTTCACTTTTGTCGGACTTCTTTGCCTACTTTTTCCTGCAATTCCCTTTAACCGTGAGCTTTGTGGGGCCCCCACCCATGACTACATCTGTTTCTTTGGGTGATTTTAGACATGGGCTCAAAAGTCAAAAAGTGTCCTGACGCGGCTTTAGTGGATCCTTGACTGTGGAGCCCAACGTGATTTGTGTTTCTTGTATCCACGCCGTCCATAAGTTTCCCCATACAATTTTAGCGTATGAGCCCAAAAGTAAAGCACATCTAAATCTCAAGTGGACCACATCACGGAAAACAGTGGTGATTGAACACCCACCATTAACAAGACTTCTTTGAAGCCACCGGAATGTTTATTTGCCATCTAGCCAGTTGATAAGGTCACCGAGACTTGTATGTAAGGACCACACAAATATCAGCTTGATACAAAACTTTGGCGGCCCTAAATAAGTTTTTAATGTTGAGCCATTACTATTTTTTGTGGTGTGGACCACCGGAGATTTGGATATGTTGCATTTTTTGTTTTTTTTTTTTATTTGTTAGTCATGCAGATATGTTGCATTTGATGAAACGGATTGACAGTGTGTACATAAGATACGTCCATCATGGTGGGCTCCACAGTCAGGGATCCAGTGATACGGTGAAACTATGTGCAAGAGCATCCTAAACTCAAGTGGCCCTTACCACAAGAGTGGGTGTTTACATCCATTTTCAACAGCCGGACCAATCAAAAGTTGCCACGACTTAATCGCAACTAGTGTAATTAGTTGTAAAACCTACTCTCATCCGAGAATATCATCGTTAGATATTCATTCAAAGATACACATTTGATTATAAATATAGAGGTACGAACCGATATGTCCACCATTAAGAGAACTAATCAGCAATGTTTTCTCCAATGTTTTCTTTTTGTATATTACTATAGCTACAATAGACATCACTGAGATGTACAACCTAAATGCAGGGAAAGATCTCTCTATACATGAACATAAAGTTAATCTAATGTCTATTATACGAGGAAAGGGAATGATTCGCTATCAAATTCTTGAGCAACCATTGCTGCATATCTATATTCTACTTTAGTGGTTGATAATAAAACTATTAGTTATCTCTTGCTACGCGAAAAGACTGTTGTCAAACCAAGGCAAAAGAAATATCTAATAGTAGATTGATGAGTTGATAGATCTCCAGTAAAGTCAGCATCACAATATTTGATTGGCTCGCATTTACCTTTCTTATATTGAAGGCCGTAGTTAGCGATTCCTTTGCTGCATATAAGATTTTTCGAACAACTTCTAAATGAGGTTTTCTTGGTTTTCGCATTAACTAATTGACTACCCCAACTGCATGTGAAATGTCGGGTTGGGTTAATGTCAAATAAATCAAACTCCTAACAATTTGCCTATACATTGTTAGGGCTGTCAAAGGGTCGGATACGGGCCGGATCAGTGATGATCCGTATCCGATCCGATTAAGGATATATTCAACCAGAATCCGATTCAGATCACAAGTGTATGATCCGAACCCGACCCGTTTAGATATTTTTGAAATCCGTATCCGATCCGAATATGATCCGACCCGATATCCGAATATGATCCGATATCCGAATATGATCCGATATCCGAATGTTATGATTTTCAGGCCCGCCCGGCCCACTGAAACCTACTTTATTATTTTATATACTATATTTAATCGGATCGGGTCTTTAACGGGCCGGATCACAGTCGATCCGAATCCGACCCAAATATTAAACGGATCATCTTTGGTTATCCGTATCCGACCCGATTACCCGATTATTGATCCGAATTCGATTAAATCGGATCGGATATAGATCAAGATCCGTGCTGTTAACAGCCCTATACATTGTTGAATCCTTGAAAGTGTCTTCTTTATCCGCGCCTAGTCTCATATTTGTCTCCATCAACATTGACATTGGCTTGCACTTTTTGAAAAATGGGTGCCTTTAATCTTATTGAAACAGCTCTCATTAATCGATCAACCGTTCATGGTTGATTGATCGAAAATACCCCGATTCCCTGGTTTGCTCGTTGGATTATTTTGGGCATGTTCGGTCGACTGAACATTTTTTGGCATCTTCGGTCGATCGAACATGAGCCCTCAATCGATCAACTTTTGATCGATGCCACTTGATCGATCAATAGATCAATCGATGATTCACACAATTTTGCGTATAGTTTTAGTTTTTTATTTCGAGTGTAACCTATATAAAGGGTTTGTAATATGGGATTAGGATATTCTAAGGAGAGTTAGATGTAAGTTGATTCCATCTTTTGTACTTTTATTTTCTAATGGAGGAAACTAGGGTTTTCTAATTTGTAAGTTGATTCCATCTTTTGTACTTTTATTTTCATAGTGGAGTAATTCGCTCTTTGTGCCATGTTTTTTCCCTGCAAGGGTTTTTCCAAGTAAATTTGTGTGTGTTCTTTGGATTACTTTGCTTGTATTTCTTTATTGTTTGTTTGATTCTACTTAGTGTTTGCTTCCATGGCGAATACATTGGATTTTGAGTTTGAATCTAAGACATAATGATGGATGGATTTAACGTGAAATATGAGACAGAGAAATTTACTGAAAAAAATAACTTCGAACTATAGAAGGTGAAGATTAGAGGCTTTCTAGTTCAGCATGGGTTACAACAGGTACTCATTGGTAAAGATGAGCATCATAAAAACATGAAGGAAGAAGAGTGGGAACAACTTGAACAGATGACGATTATCTCAATCTAATTATGCTTAGCTAATGATGTTCTTTATAATGTCTTGGATCGGACGACTACAACAGGACTTTGGATTAAGTTAGAAAGCTTGTACATGACGAGGCCTCTAAAAAAATCGTTTGTATCTGAAGAAGTAATTCTATAATCTGAAGATGGTGGAAGGGTTGAATCTTAATGATCACATTAGTAACTTCAATCAATTAATTTGTAAGTTGACAAGCATAAAAGTTAAGATGAAGGAAGAAGATAAAGCATTAATCCTGTTGTTGTCTCTTCTAGGATTCTACAAGTATCTAGTAGATACTTTGTGTTGTGGTAGGGATACCTTATATGTTGGAACCGTTATCTCAGTCATTCAATCGAAGCAATTGAGAAAGAAAAGTGACGGTGAAGGATCTTTTACAGATTCACTATTTGTTCGGGGTAGACAGATTGAGCAAGAGAAGAGGAAGCCACGATCTAGGTCCAAGTCAAAAGGCAGAGGGAAGATGAAGTGCTGAAATTGTGGCAAGTTGTTACATATGAAGAAGGATTGTCGAAATCCCAAAGCTTAGAAGAAACATAAGTTAAATAATTTGCCAAATAGGCTAATACAATAAAATTTAGTGAGGACATCAATGGTTTTGATGTATTGACTGTATCCATATTCGGGTATCTCAGTAACGAGTGGATGTTGGATTTAAGGGTATTGTATCATATGTGCCCTCATCAGAATTGGTTCACCACATACAACGAGTATGATGGTGACTTGATTTTTATAAGCAATGATTATGCCTGTAAGATAATTTGTATTGGTTCGGTGCACATCAGGATGTTTAATGAGATGGAGCATATTCTAATAGATGTGAGGCACATTCCAAATCTAAGGAAGAATTTGATATCTCTAGGGCTCTCGAGGCACTTCGGTGAAAGTTCATCAGTTTTGATCACGTCATATGAGTTTCAAAAGGAGCACTCATTATTATGAAGGCATAGAGGAGCAGAAATATCTACAAGTTAATCGAAAATACCATATCAAGTGGAGCTACAGTGTCTGTAGCGAAGTTAACATCAATACGTATGCGGCATGCACGCCTAAGCCACATGAGCGAGCGCAATATGAAGGTACTTTCTGACCAATGTTTAATTCCCACATTTGAAAGTGTTAATTTTAATATATATGAGCATTGTATATATGGTAAGCAATCACGATTGTTTTTTAAGTATGAGAAACATGTAAGTGGAGGTTTGCTTGATTATGTGCATTCGGATGTATGGGGATTGTCTCTCGTGGTTTTTACGGGAGGATCATCATTCTTTGTTGCATTCATCGATGATTTCTCCAGAAATGTGTGGGTTTATTTTTTGAAAATTAAATAAGATGTTTTCACCACCTCAATATGTGGAAGGTGATGATTGAAACATAGTCAGGGAAGAAGTTGAAAACTTTGAGCATAGACAATGGTGGAGAATTCGCTTCCAAAGAATTCAATCCATTTTGTAAAGACGATAGGATAACGAAGCACAATATAGTGAAGCACACACTAGAGAAGAATGGTGTGGCGGAATGAATGAATTAGACTTTCTTGGAGAGAACCGAAAGTATGTTAAATAATATTGCATTGGGCAATGAGCTATGAACTAAAATTTTCAATATGTCTTATTATTTAGTGAATTGGTCCCCGTCTACGGCCATAAATTATAAAATTTCAAAGGAAGTGTGGAGTGGTTATGAAGTAAACTACTTAGGGTTATATGTATTTGGTTGTGATGCTTACTTTCATGTACCGTCAGTTGAGAGAGATAAACTAGATCAAATAGGAAAAAAGTGTACCTTTATTGATTATGGTGATGGTGTGAAGGGGTACATGTTATATGACCGAGCCACACGGAAAATCACAGTTAGTCAAGACATTAGGTTTGATGAGGATTCATTGTCCTACAATGATAAACACAAAGAAGAAAAAAAGTCAGTTGTTATTGTTGAAATAAAAAAGAGTGAGACATAGGTTGAAGCAGAGTCACAGAAATAGGTACAGGAGCAAGTGGAGTTGTCACCTGTGAGGAAAAAGTCCACCAAGGGATCGCAGGTTACTAGCATGATACAAAGATGATTCGAATGTTTCATTTGTTCTCATTATAGATGAGAGAGATCTGACAATTTTCAGGAGGCTCTTGATAATGTAAATACAGAAAAGTGGAAGGCGATTATATAAGTTGAGATAGATTCTTTGTACAAGAATAAGACGTGGGAGCTAGTGAAGCCTCCTGTCCGGTAGAAAGCGATCAGCTGCAAGTGGGTTTATCAAAAGAAACATGATAGGTATAAGGCTAGATTGGTAGCAAAGAGTTATGTGCAGGAGGGTGTCGACTTCAACAAAATTTTTGCATATGTGGTCAAACATGTATTTATTAGATTTATGTTGGCACTCGTTGCTCAATACAATCTGAAACTGGAATAAATTGATGTGAATACTGCTTTCTTACATAGGAAATTGAATGAGCAAATTTACATGAAGCGAGGGGTTCGAGGTGCAGAGAATATAGAATAAAGTTTACAAATTGAAGAAGTCATTATACGGCTTGATAATCACTTAGGCAGTGGTATAAAAAGTTTGATACTTTCATGGTGAGTTAGCGATTTAACATAAGTGAATATGATCATTGTGTTTACTTTAGGCACTGAGTGATAAAAATTTTATTATCTTGGTATTGTATGTTGATGACATATTTATTGACAGTTATAACATGTTTGAGATTAATATATTAAAGACTCAGTTATTAAGGACATTTGAGATGAAAGATTTAGAGGTTGTAAAGAGGATCCTCGACATCAATATAAACAAAGATAGGGATAGGAGCAGACTACGATTGTCTTCAGTAAAATACAGTGAGAAAGTTTTAGTCAAGTTTGGGATGGATAAGGTTAAACCAGTTAGCACAACTTACACTGCTCACTTTCAACTTTCTTCATAACAATGTCCTACCATAGATGAAAAAAACCGTTTATGTCTCATGTGCCCCACTTGAGCGCAGTTGGCAATTTGATGTATACCATGGTCTCTACAAGATAGGATATTTCACATGCAGTCGTGTTGTGAGAAAATACATGTCTAACACTGAGAGTTAGTGAAATGGTTACTTTGGTATCTATGAGGTATGAATGACCATGTCTTGACATTCAAAAAATTAGAGGAAATGCTTGTAGGCCATGTGGATTCTGATTTTGTAGGAAACGTAGATAATATAAGGTTGCTTTCAGTTACTCATTTGTGTTAGCGGGTGGAGGACCAGTTGCATGTTGAAGTTTTAGTATGTGGTTGCACTTTCTATAACTGAAGTTGAGTATATGACATTAACAAAAGCATTAAGGAATGTGTTTGGTTGAGAGGATGATGAATGAGTTTGGGCTTCAGCAAGAGGGCGTGCCAATGAATTATAACAACGAAAGCGCGATCAATTTGACAAAAAATATTTAGTTTACCAATCGCATATTAAACATATTAATGTTAATCATCATTTTATCCGACAAGTACGTGAATCCAGCCGATATACTTACGAAAGTGGTTCCTACAGGGAAGTTTAGATTCAGTTCGACTTCTCTAAGCTTGACGTTGAAAGACTGAAGACGGAGTGTGCACGGGAAGCAATGATAGTGATGTTACTATGATGGAGACGATTAGAGATGGAGGATGGAGCTTGGAGCAGTTGAGCATGAAGATTAAAGCCACGGTGGGGATTGTTGAAAAATGGGTACCTTTAATTTTGCTGAAAACATGGGTCATTGATCGATCGACCGCCCCTGGTCAATTGATAAAAAATACCCTAATTTCTTGGTTTACTCGCTGGACTATTTTAGGTATGTTCGGTTGATCGTACATGAGCCCTCAATCGATCAACTATTGATTGATGTCACTCGATTGATTAATCGATAGATTGACGATTCGTATAATTTTTATAGAAGTGTGCGATTTTAGTTTTTTATTTTGGGTGTAACCTATATAAAAGGTTTGTAATATGGGATTAGGGTATTCTAAGGAGAGCAAAACATTTTATAGGGTTTGCAAATGGAGGAAACTAGGGTTTTCTAATCTATAAGTTGATTCTATCTCTTGTACTTACATTTTCATAGTGGATTTCTTGTCGCTTTGTGCCGTGGTTTTTTTTCCTACAAGAGTTTTTCCATGTAAATCGTATGTTCTCTAGATTGCTTTGCTTGTGTTTCTCTATCGTTTATTTGATTATATTCGGTGTTTACTTTTGCGGCCCCTAAGTAAATCATATCAAACCTTTGTAGAAGGTCTCTTGTATTTTTTTTTTTTACATAAAAAAATACCTTCCTTGACTCAATTGATTTCGAGTACTAAAAAAAATGCCGGAGTTCCCTAAGCTCCTTCATTTTAAATCGTACCAATAAGTTTTCTTTTACTTGAATAATTTCTTTAGAATCATCTTTAGTGATAATCAGATCATCAACGTAGATGAGAATGTTGGATAGTCTGTCATTTCTAGCTTTTATAAATAAGCTAGAGTATGCAGGTGCAACCGAATATCCATTTCGTAACAAGAATTTAGTGATTTTTCCATACCATGCTCCCGGTGCCTACATCAGTTCGTAGAGTGCCTTCCATAGTTTGCAGACGTAATCTATTTGATCCTTGTTCTTGTACTCTTTTGGTTGCTCCATATAGATGTCCCGATTAACCTTTGTATGAAGAAAGGCATTCTTCACATCCATTTTTCATAGCCTCCATGACTTGCTTGCAACAAAAGCTAATAATATGCATACTATTGTTATTTTCGCTATAAGATTAAAGGTTTCATCATTGTCGTTCTCGCACTATTGTGAGAATCATTGGGCAAGCAATCTGGCTTTGTACCTTTCAATTAATGCATCAACATGGGTCTTCAGTTTATATATCCATTTACGTGAAATAGGTTTTACTTCTGCTGTATTGAGAACAGGATCTCACGTTTGGTTTGTTTTTAAAGCCGAGATCTCTTCGTCCATAGCTTTTTACTCTTTGCTTTGTTGTTCTTCTTCATATAATGCTGGCTCATGGATATCATCCATTTGGGCTAGAGCAACATCTATGTACTTTGGATTTGGTTTCCTTACTCTACTAAGTTGTCATAATTGCTTTGGTACATCATCTATCTCAAATTGTCTTTGCCTGATTTCTTCTAGTGTCTGTTGGTAGACACCATCTGTCCATGGGCTTGTAGATCTTCTTAGCAAGGATGATGTATTTGATCGAGGCAAGTTCTCTTAACTGGGTTCTTTTTTATTTATTTGGTCATCTTCATTCTTTATAGGTTCTTCCATCTTTATTTTTTTAGAGTAATTTTCCGAGTCCTTAAAACATGGTAGCAATATCACAGTTTCTGATGGCCACAAAGAGAATGCTTTATCAAATATGACGTCTAGAGATTTGTAACATTAATTCGTGATAAGGTCACAACACTTCTACATCTGCGTTTTGGTGTCATATGCATTAAATGGCTTTCTTCTCAAACTTACTATAAAGCTTTTCACGCACAAGTACATAGCATACGTTGCATAGGAAGAAATAATATAAGAGAGTAGGTTGATAGATAATAAGATAGTAAAAGAAATAATATAAGAGAGTAGGTTGATAGGTAATAAGATAGTAACTATTCAGCACATGCCAAGTGGCATCTTAAAGAACCTTTTAAAGAAAACAATTTTGGAAAGCCATTTGCCTCTCTCTGATTAATGATCTACCCTATTCTTGTCCATGTTGCGCTCTATCATTCCCCATGTTCTAGTTTGGGATCACCTTAGCTGCCTGGTTGCCCACACTCTTAATTAAGTGAGACTCGGACTCACCCAAGATAGTGCGGCCCTTATTGTGGGCCTACCTTGATGTATGTATTCTATATTCCGGCCGTTCATTTATTTTTTTCTTATCATTTTAGGATACTGTTCTAAAAAATAAACCAAATCCAATTATCAGTTGGACCATACCATGGGAAACAATGGGAAACAATGGTGATTGAACGACGTACCATTAAAAACTTACTAGGGCACACCTTAATGTTTCCATAGTTTTTATTTGCCATCCAATCTGTCATATGCCTGGATGCAGGGAAAAAGCAAATAGCAGCTTGATCCAAAACTTTTGTGGCCCATTAATGGTCAATAATCACTATTTCCCATAATATGGTCTACCTGATAATTGGATCTGCTTCATTTTGTGGATAATGCCCTAAAATGATCCGGAGAAACACTCACGCATAATACATGCATCAAGGTGGGCACCACCCTAAGGCCCGCACCGCACCCTCTTGGGTGAGTCCGGGGTCTCACCTAATCTGCTGCCGGTTGCCCAATACCTAATCATAGGAAATGCTTATTGGCATGTAGATAGGAGCCCATCTGCACCACCCACATGTGCAAGATCTAAGTTGTTCTCAGATAGGACCCACCATGGAGATGCTCCTGACGAATCCAGTCCGTCCAATAATCACTGGAGCTAGTATCATAAGCAGGGGCGGCAATGGGCTGAATTTGGGCCATGCCCGGCCTAGCCCAACAAAGCATCACTTCGGTCCAAACCCTAATAGGCCGAGCCCAAGCCCAAGCCCAAGAAAATCGATCGAATCTCTATTGCTAGGATGAGCGTTCCTAATTCATCCCATCGGTTGATCAGGTGGGCCACACATTGATAAAGAAATAGACATTTAGGAAAATGAAAAAGACATGGTCTACATACAGGATGCATGTGATACCTAACCCATGATTGGACCAATATATTTGGAGGACATAGCATGTGTACACATGATTGTGGGCCAGTTGGACCAGCTTGGTCTAAAATGGCGTAAGTTCAAGCTGGCTCCAAAATCGACCAGTCCATGCATGCAAGGCCTAAGCCTAGCACATAAGCTAGGCTAAATGGTTGTTGTGATCGTTGTGAGAAATTCACCTTGTCCATTGTCTTTGCCCATGCATTTTAAGACATATGACAAAAATGAAGTGGATCCAAAACTTATAATGCCCACTGTATTGCTTGTGAGAAATTCACCTTGTTTATTTATTTTGCAAGTTCATTTTATGACATGCCGTAAAAAAAAGGTAGATCAAAAATTCAAATGGGCCACATGAGAGGAAGTAGTTGGAAAAGAAATACTTACAGTTGAAACCTTTTTGGGTTTCTACCTTAATGTTTATATGTCATCCAAACCGTTTATAAAGACATTCTCATTGTGAAAATAAAAGAAACCCTTAGCTTGACACAAAATTTTGTGGCGATATGAATATTTCAACGGTGGTCACTTAATCCCCATTGTTTCCCTCTCCATGGACTGACTACCTAAGTTTTGGATCTACCTCGTTTTATTACTGCATGTCTTAAAATGAGCTTGCAAAGCTGGTGAATGCGGTGGATTTCTCATTATTCGCTACCCAGTGCAGGATTTTTTTTTCATCCTATAGAAGAACCATCCACATTCAATCGTCAAAACTAACAAAAACTGGATGGTGAGAGGTTGTCCAGTAATTGAAAATTTTGGCTTATAGATCATCTAACCCCGTGGCCGACTGGATCAACGGCCCCTCGACTCTCGAGTTTGCCACGTGTACCGTGACAAGGGAGCTGCATGAAACTTCCACAACGAGAGATGCATACTCTTCTATGCTGCACACAAACTGTTAAACGCGGAATGTATCTATTCTCAAATCCACTGAACTCATGATCTTACCTTGATAATTCGCAGTACCTGATAGACGGCTAAAACAGAAACTAGCCAATGGTCCAGATGCAAGATGGTCTATTAATGTTAGATCTTAATCATTTTCGATCGATATAAACTCGAGTGGGCCCACTATCTGGTCTGTTTATTTCGAGGTAAACATATCGCTCTGCACAAATTGCGCGTGCATGCGTATGGAGCATCACACTCCGCCAGAGTATCAAATAGTTCCGGGGCTGAAATCTCAGGTGGACCACACCACAAAAAACAGTGTTGATTGAACGTCCACCCTTAAAAACTTCCCAGGGCCCGCCTTGATCTTTATTTTCCATCCAACCTGTTGATAAGGTCACACAGACCTGGATGAAGTGAAAACACAAATATCAGTCTGATCCAAAACTTCTGTGGCCTCCTAGAAGTTTTCAACGGTGGGAATTCAATTCCCACTGTTTCCTGTGGTGTGGTCCACCTGAGATTTGGATCTGCTTCATTTTTGGATCCATGCACTAAAATGAGGTGGAACAATGGATGGACAGCGTGGATAAAACACATACAGCATGGTGGGGCCCACACAGCTTTGACACCAGCCCCGGGGCTGGTGTTGGGGTCACTAGCCAATCCGCGTCCGCATTTTGGGCCGGAAATTGAAATACTAAAGATGAAAATTTACAAAAAGTTACCTGACCAATATGAAATGTATATTTTAATACCTTTTTCAAAACGATTTTCAAAACACTACTTCATTAGTTGATATAATTATTATTCCCTATCCCAAATGACTTGGCTCTTTGAGTGAGCCTTACTATGATATTTATATAATATCCACCTCAACCACCACCAGGTTTGTAACCTCATTTTATTAGGCCCATGGCCTAAATTTTGGTGTGACATTTAATGGTTGGAGTGGATTTCATAAAATTATAATGGTGGGGCCTTATAAAAATTAGAGGTTGACATCTCTCCCTTATTTATTTTATTTGTTGTGGCTTACTTAATTACAGGCTGAATTTTTTTTTCTTTCTTTTTGCTCTAGGCTTAAATTGGGCTAATGCATTGGATGGTTGATATGGATTTCACATACACATCATGGTGGGCCTCAAAAAATTTGTCTTAACATCCTTCTACTATATTATGGCATGATTAAGAAAAAAAACCAATTTGTTTTAAATGGTGCTTTTGATTTTGATCAAGCTTGAGTGGGATGTTTATGTATAATCTGCTTTAACCATTGGATATTTAGTTTCATAATAAGCTTAGTGATAAAAAAAAAATCGAGCTGACGTGTTATCTTGATGAACCACACCTAAAGAAATAGTTGAGAGGAGGGTTCGGAGCCTTGCCTCATTGGTAGACTCTGCAGAGTTTTAACAGGGGTTCTTAGTTTCGAAACCCATCATTGGTGAAAATCCATGCCGCTGACGAAAAAACAATAGTTGAGAGGAAGATGTACATCCTTGACTAGGACACGGCTTACCATAAAAAGGTATATGGAATCCACTCTAACCAATAGATTCCATACAAAAAAAAATAGGCCCATGACCCAAAAATTATATTGGTCATGATTTACATGGTTCACACTAATGGAAACAATTTGGTGGGCATTCTGTACAATATTTCCAATCATGTGGTCCACTAAATCATAAATGGAGCTAATTGTTTAGAACTTAGCTTAATATGGTCAGATACAACTGGCAATTGGGATGGATTTTACATAAGCATCACGGTGGGGCCCAACCGAGGCATTGACCCCTTTTCTTGTGGGTGTGGCGACGAAGGGACTAGAATGACAGTTAGATCCATTTAATGAGCCAGCCTTTTGAAAACCCTTTTAAGAAAAGCACCGGAATGTAAACTCAATAATAGTTAGGTAGCTTTTTGTAAAACTCCCTACTAAAAATAATCTCTGTACCAAACGTCGCAGGAGATGATACGGTAGAGCCGTCAGAACCCTAATATGGTAATTCCATCTCTGGATAGCCCACATAGAGGAATAATTATCAATCTGAACCGTCCATCTATCTTGATAGAATGCAGATAGCAATTTTTTTGAATCAAGCATCGATCAAAATATCAAAAAATTCTGTCGGTGGCCAGTAAATGGATGGCTGTAAGCAGTAATATTTAACGGCCAGAATTAAATGTAAAAATGTCATATAATCTGACAATTACGAACCCTCAATATATAAATCCATTAAAATGGACCATTCATCATAGTTATCCCTGAATGGACGGATCTGATTGATTCATCATCTTTCCACGTGTACCATGGAGAGATGGCTCTACCATACTCCCCTCCATACGGCTCTACGGTATCATCTCGCAACGGCGAAAACTCACGCCTTGAGAGAGAGAGAGAGAGAGAGAGAGAGAGAGAGGATTTATTCAGAGGTCCCAAGAATCAAAGGTACAGATTTCGAACGATTTGAAAATTAGGGCTCAGATCTGCTGCAATACGCTATAGAATTTTCTAGGATTTTCAAATTTGGGGATTTCTGGGGTTTTAAACTGGCAGCATTTCCACCTCCCCCAAAAAAATTATTTTTATTTAGATATTAAAATCAGTCACTCGTTATTTATTTATTTATTTTTGTTGTTTTTAGGCTTTCTGAATTTGGGATCTTTACAATGCAGTTCGATCTTTTCTTCGTCTGAGAAAAGGTAATTCTTTTTACGATTTTTCGTGGGGTTTTGATCTTCAATCCGATTTTTCAAGTATTTTTGGGTTTTGGAGCTATTGCATTCGGCTTTCGTTCATTTCCATTTCGAATTTTAGGAAATTAGGGTTTTGATTTTGATCCGACGCCCTAATTGGTTTCGAGGTTTTAGGGTTTTGATTTTTTTTTTTCTTGGATTTTAGAAAGGTTATCGAGTTCCTAGGGGTTTCTGTTTTGTAGATATTCAGAATTTCAGTTAATAGGCATTTGGGAGTTTGATCGTCACGTAATCGGCAGAAAGACAACATTTTCATTTTCTCTTCATGTTATGATTTTAGGAAGTTTTTGGGTTTTGATCCGTATTTTGTTGCTCTCTCTGTTGTTGTTTTAGGGTTTTTATCTGGAGCTGTTCGATATGAAAAAAGAAGATATTTTTTTTTGTTCATTTTGATGTCTAATTCAATGCGCACGTTGAGCTTCTAGGTTTGGGTTTTGGGGGATATAGGTTTTGGAGGCCATGGATGGAGAAATAAGGCATCGATTCCGCGAAGACGATCAGTTAAAGCAGACGGTGCTTCCATCGATCCGGGCCGGTGTTCGGAACACTAGCCCTTCTCGGCAAAAAGTCATCAAGACAAAGCCCCGTGGCTTTGATGAGGAGACTGTCTCGACCTTTGGCAAACCCATCCATCTTGATGTCCATATGGAAGACAACATATGGGCTCTGCTACCGGAGGACTTGTTAAATGAGATCCTTGCACGGCTCCCTCCGTTCTTCATTTTCCGGCTACGGTCCGTCTGCAAGAGGTGGAATTCTATCCTCCAAGATAGCAGCTTCCTTAAATTCCACTCGCGGGTACAATCACATGGGCCCTGTTTACTCACATTCTGGAAGAACTCTCAGGCACCGCAGTGTTCGGTTTTCAGCTTGCCGTTGAAATCATGGTACAAGAGTCCATTCGCGTTTCTGCCTGAGTGGGCATTCCTGTTGGTTGGTTCTTCGGGCGGCCTTGTTTGCTTTGCTGGTTTAGATGGCTTAACTTTCAAGACTTTGGTTTGCAATCCCCTTACCCAAGCCTGGAGGACATTGCCGCGCATGCATTATAACCAGCAACGCCAATTGATCATGGTTGTCGATAGGACGGACAGATCCTTTAAAGTTATTGCCACGAGTGATATCTATGGCGACAAGATGCTACCGACTGAGGTCTATGATTCCAAACTCAATAGATGGTCTCTTCATCAGATAATGCCCGCTGTTAACCTGTGCTCATCGAAGATGGCGTTTTGCGACTCTCGGTTGTATTTGGAGACGCTTTCACCACTTGGGTTGATGATGTATCGGGTGGATACAGGACACTGGGAACATATCCCGGCGAAGTTCCCGCGGTCCTTGTTGGATGGGTATCTCGTTGCAGGTACTCAAAAGCGTTTGTTTTTGGTTGGAAGGATAGGGCTTTATAGTACTCTCCAGAATATGAGGATATGGGAATTGGATCATGCAAAGACGGTGTGGGTTGAGATAAGTAGGATGCCTCCGAAGTATTTTAGGGCACTGTTGAGGTTATCAGCAGAAAGGTTTGAGTGCTTTGGGCAGGATAACTTGATCTGCTTCACTTCGTGGAACCAAGGGAAAGGTCTTCTTTATGATGTGGATAAGAAAGTGTGGTCATGGATTGCAGGGTGTGCGCTTCAGTCGTGCAACAGTCAGGTCTGTTTTTACGAGCCGAGGTTTGATGCTTCCATTTACTAAGAAGGGTGCTTGGATGATATAAGGAAGGGTGGTGAAAGGGCAATGACGGGTGCTTGGACGGTAATATGATTATATTCAATGGGAAATATTTACAGCAGTTTGTTTACTGCATGAAGATGTGCAATGCCAGCTTTAAGCTTTGAGCTGACATTGATTGTGTGATAGAGAATGAAAACTTGGAGGAAACAGTTATGGAAGCATTCTTTTAAACCGGTATTCCTATGGCTCCGTTTGTAGTTGCCCATTGACTGGGGTCGAGAAGTAGATGAGGGCACGAGGCTCATTTCATGCATTCTGCCTTTCCCTCTTTCAGCACCGCTTTTCTCTGCGGACATCAGTGTGTAGTTGACATGTTTTACTTGTTTGTGCCATGGGAATGTTGTAATTGTCATGGTCCGGAAAGTTGTTTCATTTATTCCATGAGTTTGCCATTTTTTTCTTCAGAATGTCTTGTAAAGCCAGTCTCATCTCCATTTGAGAAAGCTATTGTATTCAGGATTCTCTTGAACCCCCCTGCATGCTGGAATTCGGCATTACAGATACAGCACAAAAAGCTTTCTTCCTCCATAGGATTTTATTTTTCACAAGAATTGTCACCTGGGCCTGGTGCACAATCATAGGCATTGCTTGGATTCGACAATGCTTGGATCCTTGGAGAACGATTGTGTTTGTCAAATGGAGTAAAGTGTTGACGGGAATGGCAGTAGAAGAAGGTTAGAAATAGAAAAATGGCTTCCTCAAGTTCTTTTTTGGTCAAAAACAATTGTTCGACCTGTAAGTTATGTCTGCTTGACTGTTCATTATTTCAATTGTTATGAAGGTGCCCCATTGCATACTGTTGTATGTGTTCTTAAGAAACATTTATATTTTATATGCTGAACTTCCGCGGCTTATATCTATTTTGCTTCGTTTGCAGTTTCTCTTTTTATTTGTTTGTACATCAGTGCAGTCTAGGGACTTTGAGAGAGTTGTCATTGTTTCAGCAAAGTTACAGGCGGTGTGCTCCCACCTTTCCATAAAAAAGAAAAGAAAAAAAGAGAGGAGAGTTGTCATTGAAAGACTTCCTAGTGATGGTAATGCTTGGATGTTCGAATCAGATGCCATGAATTGTTTTATTTTGTTCCTTTATTCATGGGTTTACTATAGCTTTGACTGGGGATAAAGCATTTTGTGAATTTTGGCTGCTGTTGGTTTCCAGCGCATGCTTTACAAATGTAATCACTCTCTTCTAGACTTGAAGGCTCGAACATATTTTATTTCTACTCTGATAATATTGATAGTGCTAGCTATTTCAAAGATGATTGTAGTTTTTTTGGTTGGTAGGTTGGATTGGGACTCCCAATAACGTATTTCCTTGCAACCCCCAGTTTGCATGTTTTTTTTTTTTTTTTCATGGATAATGTTGCTCATGTTGGGTGCAAAAGCTCATCGGACAAAAAGTACTTGTCGAAGAGGTGATCATCTTAATGGGCTACTTTCTTTTAGCAAGTTTCATGTTTTTGTGCGTGTGTGCATGTCTGGAAGAAAGCCAGTTTCATATTTTGTGTTACATATAGGAAAAAGCCACAATTAAAGAATGGATTGACACACCATTGGATTCAAGTCCAAAACACAAAAAAGTCTAGATTCTTATGTTTCCTATATTTCCCTTTTCCGATAGATATTAAATTATTATTATTTTTTTTGGTCAAGAGAAGAACTTCACGTGATACGGGCCTGATATGGCCCATATTGTATTGCTGGTTATGCCCCAAAACTGTATTCATAATGTTGTTTGGATGGGCCTAATTTGGGCCTGATCTGCAGTCCGAACCCATGGATGGCCTTATCACACAATTGGACATTAATAGGTACCAATCTGGGCCTTGATCAAATGATCGGATCCCTTGAGTTTGGGGCTAGTCCATTGCTATGATCAACCTGCGTATCTCATCTTCTGCGGCAATTGATGGAGTCCTGCACATCAGATTTCCCTTTCTCACATGGGGATGGCATCGTGATCACTCCCTTTCTGTTTTGGACTCTTTCCATCCTAATCTTCGATCACATCTCTTCCAATTTTTCTGGAATGATGGAGATGCTTGTCTTGGATTCTCATTTGTCACTTGTAGATCATCCTAGTGCTCCTGGTTGGTTGCCTCAGTCTTGTGCAGAGATCAAGAGGGATGATTTCAGTTCTGGTGGGCTCTATTTTTTCGGAATTCTTTATTTTGGTCATTGATCTGTCCTTTGATTGGTCTCTCATGTCATAATTCTATTTACTGTAGGTTTCTCCATTGATGGATTTATTAGATGATCCGTTCCTAGTGCCATTTCTCAATCTAATTGTTCATCCTGCGTGTTCATCAGCTTGGGTCATGATGCTTAATGTCAGGAACATCTTTTGGATTCTTGATACGGAAACCTTGATTTTCATATTCAATCGGAATGGGAGCAAACATGACCTTTCTGTTGCCAATCAATGATGTTTTGGAGCTGTTAAAAAGGGAAACAAAAAAGAAAAAAGAAAAAGAAAAAATGGGAGCTGTCGTTGAGGTTTTAGAGCTTTTTATTGCATTCTAATGTTTTTTATGATGACTTGCTTATTCAGTTAATTTTTTTAACAGTCACAATACCCCTGCAGTTTTTTAACAATCTCGAGACCTCCGCTTCCTCACTCTTTCTGCAACTCCTAATAACTGACTTTTTGGGGTTGACATGTCATAGTTAGGGTAGTAATATAGATATGGATCATTGTAGTCAGCTGGTGGGATATTGATAGGGATTGTCGCAAGAAGCATAGGACTCACATCCCATAGACATCTGTTGGTATACAATTTTTTTACAGTCTTGGGGGGCAGTTCTAGGATAGGTTGACTGAACGCCACCTTTTGAAAAAAGAAGAAGGAAAGGTAACAGAACCTCTTGGGTTGTTGTGGGGAAAGTTTGGTTATGGGTTTGTGGGTTCAAAGCGGAAGAATAAGGACAGTTTTAGTTGGAGATGAACTGAAGATTTAAGGTAGGATTGATTTGGTACAGGTTTAATGGGTTCGGTTATGGAGTTTTGGTGGACAGTTTTGACATGATACTCAGGGATAGTGGTTGCATGTTCTTAGATTGACTGTGGAGAGACAACCGTAGGACAGTTTCGGAGTTAGTTTGTGGCGGGTTGGGACAGTTTAGGGGCAGATACTCCATAGTAATCCTGCACTTGCCTCTTATTGGACCACATCACACTTCTACTCTACCTTGAAATAGAAGAGAACAGACAAGTAAAGAGTTCAAAACCCATTATACTTGTATATTAATCAAATAGGTGTTTTTGGCTGCACGATCTGTATGAACCATCCAAATGGGCATACGGTTTTGTATACATGGCTGACAATGTTGTACTGCTGGACTAGTGGGCTCCACATTCCAGTTGGTCAACTTAGACCGTTGAATTGGTTCCAAAACCAATCTATATTTTAATCTTTTGACCTGGTCCAGATCATCAGTAGGCTCAAAATGGATCATGTAGTTCAGATCTTCAATCTGGAGGGTTGGCTAGGCCTGATCTTTAACCTTACTGGTTGGATGGGCCTTGATTTGTTGTTTGGAACTTAGATGGGCTTTATCTGGGTGTGATCTGCAATCTGAACCCTTGGATGGGCTTAATCACACAATCGGACATTAATATAGACTAATCTGAACCTTGATTGAATGATCAGGTGGCCTGGCTCCATCTGGTTGGGTGTTTGCTTAGGGAGAATTCTAGAAGTGGTTTGGGTTTTGAGTCTTGAGAAGCTTCCAAGGTTAGTTGAATTGGTTTTTCAAACTTGGTTTCTAAGTTATCTTGGCTAGCAAGTTGGCTAGCAAGTTTTCAATGTGAATTGATTTCTTGGTCAAAGAGGGGGAGTTTGTTTCAAGTTACAATTGGGTTGGTTGTAGCAAAATCTAGAAGATCTTTAGCTGTAGGGAAGCAATGAAGAAACCTAGAGCGCAAGTTAGATTATTGAAAAACACAGATTGTAATGAGAAAGAAATAAGAGAGACGTCGGGACATGGAAAACTTTTTGGACCCCACATAGGAACTCCCCCTCTTTTTTATCTATGAAAATAAGCTGGACCCAAATAGCCAGAACAAGCTGACCCAAAGGTTGTGTCGAATATTCTACCCTCAACCTTACCTAACCTGCCCAAGCTGCGCCCCTATCAGGGTGTATCAGAAAATGATTGGAGGCACCAATCTATCCTGCCAAAACTTTCTCCAATTTTAGTCTTTATTCCAGCAATTTAAAAGCATATGAAAATACATGTTACATTTCTTTATTTGTGATTAAGCTCATCCTGCAAGGTAAGCATTCGAGAGAGACTCCCCATCAACACGGTCGTAGGCCTCTCTCTGAATCATGCCCTTTCTGAATCCAAGAACACTCCTCCCATACAGAGGGCAGGAGGAAGTAGAGGTGCATTTCGGGCTGGTTGAGTAGGGTTGAGGGTCAACCCGAGCCCAACCTGACCTCAAGAAAACCCAAGCCACAACCTGACCTGACCCAATTTCTAACCCGAGGCAACCCGCCCAAATTTCTCTATAATGAACCTAACCTGACCGGCCCAAGCCGGAACTAACCCGACTCAAATTTGCTCAACCTGAACCCAACCCGACTTCAAATCAGGTTGGTGTTTTCCAACCATAACCCAATCCAAGGACCTTGACAACCCGACCCAACCCAACCTGAACAAAGGTTGAGTCAATAAATTGCAGCTTATGAGGGAGGGGTGTAACTGCAATTCGAGTAGTCGGAAACATAATTGATTTTTGCGATATCTGCTAGGTTGATCTGAATATTCGCAATTCAATTCACTTGTGCAGCCAAACGTAGCCAAAATGTCATCAAATGTCCATTCATTCTGTAGCTTTGGTATTCATGGTTGCTCAGTTCCTTTACTTTGGTTATGAAAGTAGAAGTAAATATTATG
The DNA here is from genome assembly GCA_003013855.2 of Liriodendron chinense. NCBI lineage: Eukaryota > Viridiplantae > Streptophyta > Magnoliopsida > Magnoliales > Magnoliaceae > Liriodendron > Liriodendron chinense. Next base: position 243,507 of record PVNU02000362.1, read on the forward strand.
GTTGGGCTCTGTAATGTACTAACATAGCAGAATGGGAAAAAATTGCAGAGTTTATTCATTTAATCTAACATACACTCATATATGTCTAAAAATCATAAATGATGCTTGCAGTAGTTTTTATTTCTTGACTGTGTTGTCTATATCTGGGCCAGCTGGTAGATGCTGATTGGATGGCAGTCGGTCCCCGACTCGCTGTAACAGCTTTCGGCTATGATGGCATTGGCAGCTTGGGTTGGATGGAAAGAATCCCAGAAGATGTATTGATCTCTGTTTGTGCAGGGTCGTTGCAGGGGAAGGCAGGTGACAGCTCCTCCATACCTCCCATTTCCACAGCATGCTTTGTTTGCTACAGTAAAACCTAGAAAAACCCAACACAAAAAACAAAGGTTTAGAAAGAGAGAGCATCAGATAGTAGCTCCCCATTTGCAGACAGCAACTGATTGATAGCATCATCTCCCCTGTTAGTAGAGGAATTAAAGTAGAATTTGTAGATGAAACTACTTCATGGTGGTGGTGTCCATGGTCTGGCGATCCAAGCCGTTGATCTGAAGGACCCTGCAGTGGATGGAATGCCCCCAGAAATCAATCTTCCAGATTGGAGATTTTAATGGTTTGAAATTTGACCCCTTCTCCATTCAATGCAAACTAATGCTGTGTTTTATTTTTGGATGCAGACAGATACTGTTTTTCTCTCTCATAACCATCTATTTGTAGGGAATCATTGCACTGTTGGGATCTTTGTATGCAGAATATTTCTGGGGCCTACCATGGGGCCCACCAGATCTGCCTTGGATTACTGAACCATGGTGGTGAGTCATTCTGGCATGTCTCCAAAATTGCGCCCCATTGTGAATTGAGCATGTCTCCAAAATCACACTGATCAAGCAATCCTGACCATCCAATTAATGGCCATTAAATGGATTGTTGAAAGTAACATCTGAATGGTTGAAATCCAAATTGGAAAATCAGCTTAATTTTTGGTTGTTCACCATCCGCAGTTGGGTCAGCGATTTGGACGGCCTAGATTTCCATACAGTGCTAAACTAACATAGCGGTATATCTCTTCAGAAAATATCTGATATACTAAATTGATGCTATCTACTTACCAAGTAGAGCTCTAATTGGTGCTTGAAAGTTATATATTGAGTGTTCGAATAACTAGCTGAGTTGACTCGTCTTGATCATGTTTCGGATTTAGTTACAGAGTGCTTGGTTCTCCTGTTTTATATGGAAGAACTCGATTGAATACGTGAAAAACTCAGCAAGATTAGGCTACAACCTAGGGTTGTAAGCTTGCTGATCGAGTGAACTACGTGAACAGGTTTGAGTCGACTCGGGAATCATTCCCTCATTGAGTCTATGGACAAGTGATGGAGCATAGCATAATGCAGATAGTGTACTCCGACATTATACTTGTGGTCTGGTCGATGTAGTGGGTCATGTTTTAAACTATGATTTGTGGACCATGATCATTGTTCTGTTGAGATTGCTGAACGGGATGGTCGGTACTTACCGTATTTAGATGGGTTTTTGATCATGTCGGAGAAGACACGATAGACGTCTTGGTAGACAAAGTAAGTGCCAGGGAGGGTGGTACTGAGAGTGGCTGTGAGCTGCACGAGCCGTTCGTTGAATGCACCGACCAGGTTGTTGACTCGCTCGACACAACCATTGCTCATATTGACCATGGATAGCTGACTCGGTATGCATCCAAGCGGGCCGAGCCCAACCAGCGCCATTTTCCTTGCTCCCAGTTCATACAGTCTCTGCAGAGAAAACCCATTACAGCCATAAATATTATTTTCTGCAGAGAGAAAAAAGCCAAAATAATCATTAATAGTTCGTATAAAGGAAAATACTACATGCATTTCCTGTTGTTCTCCATGCCACTCATCACCATGGCAGTGAATCTTGGCCATCCGCCAAAGCTTTTCGCTTCTGATTGTGTTTTGGTTGTCTAAATGGGCCATCTTTAGTATATGGCCCACCGAATGGTCCAGAGTCCACTAAGCAGCCATATGGAGTGGCAATGAACCAATATTAGTTCATGACTGGTGAATTGCAGTTGGCTGTGGGAGAGCGTTAAGCGAGTGGAAGTTTTGTTTCCATGTCAAATCAGCTTCTGAGTTGACTCAGTGAGTCGAGTTACATTTGTGATTAATTTCAAAATAAAGTAGAGAGTGTCTGCATCATTAGTTAGATACTGCCATTTTCTCCCCCATTGTATCACATATGTAGAATATTCTTTCTGAATAAAAGCTGGGCTAAACCATGAAATCAGGTCCATCTGCATTAGGTGGGCCACAGTAGCTCACTGAGCCATGCCAATCACCTGTCCGGTACAGAGATCATATTTGAAAATGCTGGACTGACTGCGTTTGGTTGCACCAAATTTCATGATATATAAGAAACTCGGTGCAGTCAATGCAGTTTTGAGACCTGCGCCTGTAGTTGGGATGGGCTCTATACACGTGTTATTATTTATCGTTGCTAACCAAAGAGTGGTATCTATATTAATTAGATGTGAAAAATATTTTTTTACACAGAGATCTTCATGAGGAGTGTACACGAAATTACCTCTTGAATATTTTGAAGGAGAACAATATAATATGCAAATTAAAGAAGCAATTTTTGGGCTTAATTAGTCATCATGAACTCTGTTCGATAAACTAAGTTCAACCTTATTTGCTTCTTAATATGAACAAAGTCGAGATGACTGCATGATGTTTGTCTAGTATAGAGTTAAAAAAAAAAGATGATTATTTTAATGTATGTTGACAATATTGTAGTAATCAACAATGATAATCAAGCTATCCGACAACTAAAGCGTGATTTTAAATCATGATCTTAAAATACCATTTGATATAAAGATCTTTGCAAATTGAAAGTTTCTTGAATATTGAAGTAGCCTATTCAAAAAGGAAAAATTTTCCATTATAAAGGAGTCATGTCTTAGATCTACTCACAGAAATAAGAAAGTTATAAAGCCTATCGATACTCTAGTTGACGGTAACGTTCGGCCTGTTGAGAAAATGAGAAAGCGTATTATTGAAGACATTGTGCGGTATTAATGGCTAGCTGCACAACTAATAAATCTCACTATTACCTGTCTATTACCCGTCTAGACATCAAGCCATTTCTCTAATCAAACAATTCATGCATAGCGCTTACTCCGTCCATATGAAAATTATAAATGGAATCCTCTAGGATCTAAAGGGTTTTTTTTTAAATTTTTATGAAAATGTGTGTTAATAAAGTGTAATAGGAATTTAAATATTCCGGAATACTCAGATGTAATTGGATAAGTTGTCTACTTGGTAGAAGGCTTACAACTTATATGTGTACCTTTTGATGGTGGACACTTGGTTGTGTAAAAAAAAAAAGTTGTTGCATGATCCAACATGAAAGCAGAATATAAAGTAACGGTCTTAACCATGTGTGGACTTGTCTAAATAAAATCTCTATTTAAATACGTAGGGGATTCATAATGAAAATTCTATTGATTTGTTTTGTGATAATCAAGTAACTATTTATATTGTGTCTAATCTTGTGTTTCATGAAAGAACAAAATACATTTAAACAAATTGTCACTTTAAGGTGGTATCTACTCCCTTTGTGCCAAGGACTGACTGGTTGATTACTTATAAAAATTGTTGGAAAACTAAGGTTTTAAACTTCATCACACAAGTTAAGTGTCATTAATATCTCAACCCCAACTTGAAAGGGTGTTCATGGTTGGTTGTCTGTGGAACTTTCCTCTCTGGTACATAATTTGTGTTATTCACAACTTTTTCTTTCGTAAGTGGTTCGGTCACTCTTAAAAAAAAAAAAAAAAAAAAAAGAGAAAAAAAAAAAAATTTAGAATTTTTCTTTCACCTCCTTTTCTTATTTTATTTTTATTTTTTAGGGTTAGTACACACACCACAATGTTAGCCACCCCCACTGAGACCTCAGCGTTCAAACGAGGTGATCTTCACTCAAATCTAACTGGAAAAAGAAAAAAAAAAAAAATCTCTAGAATCACAAGCAATCCATGGTGGCCCTGGCAATTAGATGGCTCAAATTGTTTCATGGTGATCTTGTGTGCCCATTTGATAGGCAATTGATCAGATGGATAGAAATGCCTTATCTTGTTCGTCAATTTAACAGAACCTAACAGACAACCCAGATTGGTTGATTTGATTGTCCAAGTGTCCCTATAAAATTAGCAGCACTACAACTTAAATTATGCTATCAGTAGCTAGGAAACTCCTTTTCATAGTGACTAGTAAGATGGCGCATTTCAACCATCTGGCCTATAATCCAGACCATTCATGTGATGGGTCGCTTAATAGGCTACCCATCTCCAAAATTATGGGTCCACTGGATGAACGATCCAGATTAACTGACACCTCATTTAATTATGAAAAAGGTTCCTTTATCATGATGTTGAAAGGGACCCTGCCCTGCATTGACTCATTAATGTAGGCTAAAAAGATATCTTGGTGGGCCATGCTTGCTTTCCTCCAAAGGAGAGACAGCAATAAAATCCAAACAATGGCTTTCATGTTCTCCAGGCCATTTTTATGATTTTCTGAAAAGGTTGTTGGTCTGCAGGAGGGAGTTATTAGAAACTCTGGATGAGTGTGATGGTCCATACACATGCACTGTCCAAGAACAGATGGTTATGATCTTAGTAAGTGTCATTGTTGGTTTATGACCCACTAAAATGTGGGGCCCACGATTTGGATGGTTTCATTTTAGTTACATGTATCCCACACGTGCACAACTTTTGAGTGCATGTGTATGATCTATCATAGTCTGCCAGAGCATCAAAACGTTTCCCAAGGCCATGTCCTGCCACTTCTGGCAAAGGCTGAATTGATAGAGCCTGAATTGAATATATGGTACATACGCTCCGTGGAGCATCCGTAAAAACACCCGAAAACCAGATCCGACTCAGTGGCCAACCGGGTTGGGTTGACCCGAACTCGACCCGGTCTTTTAAGTAACCCGTGGGATGTCCAATCATCAATCTGGACGGTCCATTCTTTCATGCAATTAGTGATCACTGGTCAGATGGGCCGAGTCAAATCAAGGCTCTGTGCTTTGCTTAAGCCATGTGGGCAATAAAGCTTATGTGCATGCCACGCGTGTGCTAGCATAGCATGTAGGTTCGAGATCCAATCCGTCCATCAGGTTGGTCTGACTTTGTAGATGTTTTATAGGGAAATTCTCACAAAAAAATAAATAAAGTAAAATATTATAAATTATTACATAAAATTTAATTTTAATATATACTTATATAACAAATTCATTAATGTTTTTTTTAAAAATTTTTCGAGTTAATATTGCGATATTATAACGGTAAAACACGATATTTTAAAATCCACTGAGATTTTTGAAAATCCCGCCTTATTATCATGATAATATTGTTTAGCTAATTTATCGTGATATATCACGAGATTGTCACCGTCCTGGGACCCACCTTATTGAAAGCACATCAGTAGCCGTTGATGTTGAATAGTGGGCCCCACCTTATTGAAAGCACATTTCTGGTGGGCTGTCTTTGTTGGTGGTTCTGAAGCATCTGATCTTATTTTGGTTAGATGAGTCTGACCATTTGATTCGTTCAACTAGAAAGTGGACCGTCCTATTTACTGGGTCTCATCAGGACCTGTGTCCAATCGAGTGGTGCTTATAGTTTAGTGATCCATTGCATTGATCTGAAGGGGCCCACTACGGATGGACCATGGACGGAAAATCTCCCTAATGGACATTGCCAGCATGTAATAGATGGTCTGTGAATAGACGGCTGAGAAAAATCAATCAAGGTCAAAGCTCGAAAGATGTTTTGAATCATGGCCATCCATGGTGGGACTCATCGGATTAACGGTCTGGATCAACGTATCATGAGTCTCACCAAGCAGGATGGTACACCATGAAAATCAATGGACAAATGATGGTCTGACTCTATAGTGTTGTGGCCCACCTAATTTCCGAAAGTTTACCCCAGGAGATCATTACGTGTGGTCCCATGCTTTTAACGGCTTGGATGTTCTAAGAAACGACACGTTTGTAGGCAACAAAGCGTTGTATGTAACATTTCACGTACAATAACCTTGTATTTGAACATTCCAGTATTCATAGGTTGCCTGTAGACCAGGTCACCAGGTACATGGTGGCCCGACTTTGCAGTGCCCATCGTAATGTTTGCGTTTTATCCACGCCGTCCATCCGTTTTTTCAGCTCATTTAAGGGCATCAGATAAAATTAAAAGCATATCTAATTCTCAAGTGGACCACACCACAGGAAACAGTGGGGATAGTGATGCCCACCATTGAAACTTTCCTAGGGCGTACCATGATGTTTATTTTCCATCGAACTGTTCATAAGTTCACACAGACCTGGATGAAGGGAAAACAAAAATATCAGCTTGATCCAAAATTTCTGTGGCCCCCAAGAAGTGTTCAACGGTAGGCATTGAATCTCCTCTGTTTCCCTTGATATGGTCCACTTGAGATTTGGACATGCCTCATTTTAGGGTTCTTATACTGAAATTAAAGTTGAAAACGGATGGACGGCGTAGATGAAATACATACATCACGGTGGGCCCCACGGACGCCGATTAGCTACGGACAGGTTGAGTAGCTATAAGCCTACACGCGGATTAGCTACTAAGCCTACACGCGTGAAGTAGGAAAGTTACTGTACGTGCCATTGCCAGCCTGGTATATTGGGAAGATATCCAATCCGTGCATTAGAGGCATACCACTGTTTACTTTGGGAAAGAACGTCCGTGATCAAAACCATCTTATGGATGGCTTGGATATTGCACACGTGGCAGCGTGTGCATTAGCAACCTTGTACACGCGTGTAGGGTATTGAAACTGGAGTTGATGCTGAAAACCTGGAAAGAATACCGATCTTGTTGGCTGAGTGTATGGGAACTTCTCATGCACATAATTGCGTCGGTACACTTTCTAATCTAAATCATGAATCTAGACCATCCATTATATCCAGTTCGATCTTCATAGACTGCTAAAAAATACTCATACAGATCAGATCATCCAAGCCGTCCAATAAGTGTCATGAAAAATGGACCGACAAGATCTAATTGCCTTAAATTTCACAAAACAGTGGCAGAAAACGGAATGGATCCGATGGACGGTCAAGATACGTGATCTGAATTCCAACATGTCCAATATGTGCATGGGAAGGTACCCATACGCTACACGCACCCAAAAATGAGAAATGGGGTGGACCACAAATCCATCAAGGTGGTGGGCCCCACATGAGAACTCACCGTTAATTGCTGGGAGAAGTTCCTGATGAGGAGGTCAGCAAAGGCATCACGGCCGTACGTTCGGCTGGTGGGGTAGAGATTGGGGAGGAGGTAGTTGTTGATGTAGTCATTACTCCCCAAGTTGATGAGAAAAACGGCTTTTGCAAGGTATTGAGAGAGAGCCGTCCGATCTTGGAATAGCAGTGGCAAATCCACACTAACGGTCTTCTGAAATAGTTGAATCTGGCCATTAAATGATACCCTTGCTCCCTGCATGCATAAACATATAGTTGTTCCATATATCAGACGGCTATGATTGTATGGTATAACTGAAATAATCCGTTGTGGGCCCCACTTGGGTGTTTACCATAGGAGAAGGTCTCAAGTGTACGGTCCAGCTAGTCGATTGGATGAGGTGGTGCACATGATGGACGGTCATGTCAGGGGATCTGTAGGGCCTACAGTGATGTATATGTTATATCCACACCGTCCATCCATTTAAACAGATAATTTTAGGGCATGAATTAAAAAAGAAGGTAGATTGAAGGCTCAAGTGGACCACACTACAAGAAAAAGTGGGGAGTGAAAGCCTACCGTTGAAAAGTTCTTGACGGCTACAGAAGTTTGGATCAAGCTGATATTTATGTTTTCCCTTCATTCATGTCTATGTAACCTTATGAACAGATTGGATGACAAATAAACATCACAGTGGGCCTTACTAAGTTTGGATTAGTAGGAGTTCAATCGCGTTACTTTATGTGGTGTGGTCTACTTAAAACCTTCTATCTACAATTTTTTAATTTTTTTAATTTTTAATTTTTATTTTTTTTAGGTTCATGTATAAAACATATACATTACAGTGGCCCCACGAAGCCCCATGGGCGTCTGTCTCTAGCTGGTTCCAGATGGGGGAGCATCCAATCGGTAACATCTTTAAATCGGTAATATTACAAAAAAAAATAATGTACCTGACCAATATGAATTTACATTCCAGTACCTTTATTAAGGTTTTCAAAAAGTTACCTAATTAATTGATACAATGATCATTTCACTGCTTAAAGCTGCAAGAAATGGGTTGGTGGCGTTGGTGGGCTATCATAATTTTTATTTAAAACTGATCCTGACTAACAGATGGGCGACTAACAGATGCTTATCCCATTTTAGGCAATCAGTGGGGCACATTAATAGAAACGACTCACCCTCTAAATAATTTCATTAATTTGGCCCAAGTAAATAATAGATGGAGTGTATTTCATATAATTATCCCGCGATTTAATTTTTGGTTTGGCCCATTGTGATGTGCATGTGATATCCCACTTTGTCCATTAGATGGGTGATCCAAGTCTAGGCCTAGAGTCAATAAATCAAGCTGACTTGTGATTCAAGTGAGCAGCCCTAAAGAAAACAATTAGTATAACACCATCTATCCTTGATTTTTACAGGGTCCACCATGGTGATTATATGAAATTCACTTAACCCATTAGATGCCACACCAAAATTTAAGTCGAGGGCCTACAAATAAAGCCCATCTGTTATTCATCACACCAACAAGAATAGTTTGAGCGAAATCATTGCTCAGTATAATTTTTCCAATCATGTGGTCCACCTTAATCATAAATATTGGAGTGATTTTTGGGGCCTTGACCTAATATAAGGTGACACACTTAATGATTTGGGTGAATTTTACATAGACATTATAGTAGAGCTCATTGAAGTAATCACATGCACGGCCCTCCCAACTGACCATTAAAGAAATGTACCGCGAGGCAGCCCGAATGAGAATTATACTCATGAGTGAGGTAGCTTTTTGAAAACCGTTCTGAAAGGTATTAGAATATAAATGCCATATTAATTAAATACTTTTTTCTTTCATCTTTTATTTTTTAAATTCCCTTTAAATATATAATCGCATATGCACGATCAAAATTAGTGTTCAATAGCCAAAAAACGAAAACTCCACACGCTTCTGGCACACGTTTCAATAGGAAACACACGGGCTTTCGGGAGATCTTTCCATCAGGTGGGTCGCCTGTTTACATCTTCATGAGGTGGGCCACACCATACAAACCAAATTCTCAACCATAGTTTACTTTGAACATCCTTTTTTTAGGTAGAAGATACAAGCATTGTTTTGGACAATAGAATATGGCTGGTGCATGTGACTTGGCTGTGCTCCACACTTGTGGAATTAGCAAACCTCTCAAGCAAAGGATGAAGGGTATTCTTTTTTTTATACCAAAAACCCAACAAGTTATCATAGGGAGCGTTTGGTTGCACTTAATATCATGAAATTTCATTATTAACCATAATTTTGTGCAAAATTTCATGGAATTTGGTGCAACCAAATGCGACCTTTAAAAAATATAGAAAAAGGTTCGTAAATTTACATAATGCCGGCCGGTTTCGTCGAGAATGCCTGCGGCTGCCGATGCATAGTTGATACCTTTCAAGATCTTCACACCATTCAACGTCGGACTCAAATACGGCGGCACGAACGGTAGGCCTAGATCTCTTGCTGTAACATGTAAAAAGAGAAATTTTAAAAAATAATAATAATAATTCCACGCTATAGATGGCCCACGAATCAAATAGTCCACCAAAAAAAAAAAAAAAAAGGTGGGTCTAATGTATATCCAAATGTTTTAAAACCCAAACCAGACCTTGACCCGTTTTTGTGGGTGGTTGGGGCTAACCAACAATCAAGAGGGTCAGACCTGCTCTGGTCCATTTGGCCCGAAATTCTACTTAATATAACATATGGAGGTTAGAGTATTTGATTTTCAAAGTAGATGTAGATTTGAGCTTTGACCAATGTAGCTGCATTTTCGTTTTATATGACAGTCGTCCACTCAATTAACTGGGTTTTATGGTGACCTGATTGTTTTGGCGGACGCTTCTGGTCCAAACCAGTCCAGACATCATCCAAACCGACCAACCAAAAGACCACCTCATGGATGGACCATGGTCCATTAATTGGAGGTCTAGGTTCACTGCCAAAGTGCACCAAAAAATGAAATTAACATGCACAGGGGTCACATTACCGCCATAATCCACAACGGTGAGGCCGTTACAGAACCGACCGCTCGGGAAACCAAAATCAATGCCATAGGGTGCGTAGTTCGCCTTCGCCATCGACGGTAGCCAGTTGTTGTTGCCGTCGTCGATCAGTGAGTCTCCGAAGATGAACATGGCTGGTGCGAGCGCGCCGTGGACACCATGATCAAAGGGTGGTAAGAGCACTAGAAGAAGAAGGTGATGGAGGAAGAGAAAGAGTGTGGGAACTCTCACTCCTTTTCCCTCCATATTTCAGTTGGATTGTTTTGAGTCAATGGAATTTGAATGCAATAGACTGTACTTCTGCAGCTTTGTAGAGCAGCTTCATCACTGGAGCGGGTTGTTATTAGTTACCATTTTTTTACTCTTTTACTGGTGGCTAATTCATACACGTCTGTCTTTTGGCAGGAGCATTTTATCTAGTGTAATAAATGCTTTTAGGTAAGGTGCAGTGATTGAAGTATGGGTCCCCTAAACTACCCAACATGATCTCTAAAAGCTATGTTCAATTGTGGTAAATGATGTGGCAGATATGGTTGCACCAAGGTTGTGTGGAGCCCATGGATTGAAGACTCAGTGACTCAGATCGACAAGTTTAGCACTGAGTATGGACCCAGGGGTGTGTTGTGTTGGGGCTGCATATTTTCAATGCTAATTCATGGTGCTGAACTGGATTGAACTCGACCAAGTCCGAGTTGACTTAGATGTGTTGCCTTAGATTGGACTGGTTGGGTGGCAGATATGGTTGCAACAAGATTGTGTGGAGCTAGATCTGGACACCAGCCGAGCTAACTTGGTTAACTCGACTCGACTTGGCTTGAAAAAACTCGATTCGACTTGACTCGACTCGTTGCTGAGTTCAAACCGAGTTGAGCTAGGCAGGTGTGGTTCAAAGAAAAACGAGTTGAGTTCAAGCTGGACCGAACTTGATTCGGCTTGACTTGAAGCTCAGTTCGTGTTGACTTGGTTCAAGTTTGACTTGACTTAGTGTAGACACCCCACCTTTGGCTACAAAAGTGGGTCGAATGGTTGTATGGATGGAGGTCCATAACCCAATCCATAGTTCAAACCTTAGGACCAAACCCCTAAGCTTACCTAGTCCACCCGTTCATCCAAACCCAATCCATGTCCCAAACCCTAGGTCCAAACCCAGTTAACTCACACTAAATCATCAACCTGAAAATCCACCCGTAGAAAAAATCAGTCCAATATTCCTTAGTAGGTCAACTCTATGAGGAAACTCATTGAGTCAACCCACTCGGTCAATCCAACCCTTGTAATCAGTCAACTCACCTAGCTAAAACTCCAAAATCAAACCTAAAACCAAGCCTAACTCCAACCCTCGGGTTCGAAGCAGGATTGGATAGGAAAAGTACTCCGAATTTGGGGCTTTTTCACTCCAGGTTTAGAGTGCCATCTTTCCAAAGGAGAGAAAGGGCGCTTGTACCCTGGAGGCCACCCGCCCCTAATTACAGAAGCTGTCACTCAGGACAACTATATATACCCTGTCCCCTCTCTTGCTTCAGCATTAGCAAAACTCAATCCTCTCCAGTCCTTCTGAGTTTTTCTCCACCTCTTTTAGCCTATTCCTCCACCAAGGAGAGCCCAAGTGAGTGAAGAGCCTAACCCTGGTTTAGCCCAGCCTGACCCTGGTCCAAGCCTCTCAACCCATCCATGTCCCAATCCTAGCCGCTCGAGCTAACCTTTCCGACACCTCCGTTCATCCAGTCATTCATAAACCAGTATTATCTTATTCATATCTAGCATACTGCAACATTTATTATTCTTCTAACCCCCTACTTCTTATCCCCACCACAAACACTTGATCAAGTCTTAGCGTATGCTTTTCGGCTCGCCGAATTACCCGGATCTTGCCCATCAAAAACTCTAATCAGTCAAACACACTATCATACATCTTGCATAACACCTGTTAATTTGAGTGTATGCTCTACTGCTCGCCGACTCGCTCAGATCCTACCCATAAAAAAACTCTTACTAGGCAGACTGATATTCATGCACTATATTATCTATGGAGATTGATTCATGCACTATAGTTAGACTCATATACATGGCCATAAAAAACTCTTACGGGGATTGATTCAAATTTTCGAGGACTAGTTAGATTATGTGAAGTAGAGATCGCACTTTGTACGGGCATGGTGGATGCCTAACACCTTCCCACTTTATAACTGTGAACTTTTACCTCGAATCTCTAACTGTAGATCAAATGAGTCATTTAAGAGGAATGAATCTTTTGATTCCCTTCTTTGACGTTTCTACAAGGTCTAGCCGACTGTAGATTCGAAGTAACTAGCTAGTGGTGACTCTAATCTTATACGAATCTATCCACACATACTAACCAAAGCGCAAAAAGCACTCGAAAAGAAGCGAGCCCATGGAAGCAACGATTCATGCCTTTAAAGAGAAAACACGGATCCAGTGTTCACACTCAGGTAGTTGAAAGGTGAGGTTTTCTAGTCCCACATCGGATGTGAGCAAATGAATAAACGAGAAAGTTATCTATAAAAGTAGCAGTAAGGGGTGTTGATGGGCCTGTATTTTGAACTATTTTAGGCTGAGCTTTTGGGCTGTGCTTTTTCAAATTTTGGACTTTTCGAGGCTTGAACTCATCTCAAAGTGGCTCGAACTCAGCTCAAAAGATTGACTGAACCAAGCCGAACATGCTATTCCAGCTCGATGGCTGATCCGAGCTCAAGCCAAAATTGTCTGTCAGTCGAGTCGAGCCGAGCCGAGCCATGGTAGGCCCAACTCGACTCGGTTCAGCTCGATGTCCAGCTCTATGTGGAGCCTAGGGATGACAGTGTGGGTTGGTTCGACCCATAAGTCAACTAGCATGAGCCACCTTTGACGTGGGTTTGACCAATCTAAATGGGCAGGTGGGTGAGGCTCGAACTAGAAAATGTGGGCTGTTTGGTGAATGCGTTTGGCTTGGGTTGAACCACTGAAGGCATGATCAAGGGCTAAGAATGTGTAAAGCATGGTCATCATCGTGGCCCCTATATAAAGATTAGGTACTCAATTGGGCCTACATTTGATAAATTTATATTGAGCTTTCCTTATCTGTTAGTTGTTAGATGAGTTAGGAATTTTAAAGGGGAGATTTGTTAGGAGTTAGTATTTGGATTATATTAATGAATTAAGCTAAAAAATCTATAAATAAATGCAATGGGGTAATTTTCAATAGTTTTGTTTTTCAATTTAACTCTATTTACTGTAAATGAGTAATTATTACTTCTCTATAGAGGAATTTATATTGTAGTTTGACCTTGAAAACTGTGCTTAAGATGTTGAAATTGGATCGAAATTGTGGTTGTAAAATTTGTAAGGCCCACCATTATGCATGTGTCTAATCCACACTGTTCATTTGTTCTACATGCTCAGTTTAGGACATGAGCCAAAAAAATGAGGCAAATCCAAAGCTCAAGTAGACCACATCACAAGAAACAAAGGGAATTAAATGCCCCTTGTTGAAAAGTTAGAATAAGCGCTTCATGCCCAAAAATGGGTAGGAAAAACGGATGGACAACACAGGTCAAACACATAATAATAGGCCTCGCATATTTTAAGTGGAAAAAAAGTTTTATTTCTTTGATTTCAGAGTAAAAGCTCAAGCAGTAAGGGATGTCGGTAGGCCTGGATTTTGAACTGTTTCAGGCTAAGCTTTTGGGCTGCACTTATTCAAAATTTGGACTTTTCCAGACTCGAACTCGGCTCAAAGTGGCTTGAACTCAGCTCAAAAGCTCAATCGAACCAAGCCGAACATGCTATTCCAACTCGATGGTCGAGCCGAGCTAAAGCCAGAATTGTCTGTTGGTCGAGCCGAGCCGAGCCATGGTAGGCCTAACTCGACTCGGTTCAGCTCGATGTCTAGCTCTATGTGGAGCCTAGGGGTGGCAGTGTAGGTCGGTTCGACCCATAAGTCAACTAGCACGAGCCATCTTTGACATGGGTTTGACCAATCTAAATGGGCAGGTGGGTTAGGCTCGGACTAGAAAATGTGGGCCGTTTGGTAAATGCATTTGGCTTGGGTTGAACCACTGCAGACATAATCAAGGGCTAAGAATGTGTAAAGCATGAGTCATCATCGTGGTCCCTACATAAAGATTGGGTATTCAATTGGGCTTACATTTGATAAATTTATATCTTTGGTGAGCTTTCCTTATCTATTAGTTGTTAGATAAGTTAAGAATTTTAAGGGGGAGTTTTGTTAGGAGTTAGTATTTGGATTAGATTAATAAAGTAAGCTAAAAACTCTAAAAATAAATGCAATGGGGTAATTTTCAATAGTTTTTTTTCTTCAATTTAACTCTATTTATCGGGAATGAATAATTATTAGTTCTCTAGAGAGGAATTTATACTGCAGTTTTACCTTGAAAACGGTGCATAAGATGTTGAAATTAGATCAAAATTGTGGCGGTAAAATTTGTAAGGCCCATCATTATGCATGTGTCTAATGCACATTGTTCATTTGTTCTACATGCTTAGTTTAGGGCATGAGCCAAAAAAATGAGGCAAATCCAAAGCTCAAGTAGACCACATCACAAGAAACCAGGGGAATTAAATACCCCTTGTTGAAAAGTTAGAATAAACTCCTCATGCCCAAAAATGGGTGGGAAAAACGGATGGACAACACAAATCAAACACATATAATAATGGGTCCAGCATATTTTAAGTTGGAAAAAATATTTTATTTCTTTGATTCCATAGTAAAAGCTTTCCCAACATCAAGTGGTTGTTGGTGTATGTAAATACAAGGGTAAGTAATAATTATTCATTTACACCTTATTTATATTGTAAATTGAAAAAATATAGGCTTTTAATGAATTGATTTCTTATTTATTTTTTAATTTTTCAGAGCCATGAGGAGTTCCTCGGTTTTTCCAACTTAGGGCCTGTTTGGTAAAACTTATTTTTTGCACTTATCACTAAAAATGACTGTTTTCAGTGATTTTTCTAATTCAGACTGTTTGACAATTTTAAATTATTAAGCACTTAATTTAAAAAATAACTGAAAAAGTGTGATTTATTTTTAGCTATCTTCCTTCCGCTTAATGCTTAACGCTGAAAGTGGCAAGTGATTTCAAAGTAAAATATTTTTTAAATGACAACTTTACCCTCCTCATAACTTGCGGGGAAGAGCTATAACGTAGTAGGGTTGACACCTAAATGATGTAGCAAAGTTTTGTACCTACCATGATGTATGTGTTATATCCACACCGTTCATCCATTTTTCTGGATCATTGTGGGGCATGAGCCAAAAAATGAGTTGGACCCAAAGCTCACGTGGATCACACCATAAAAACAATGGGGATACTGACGCCCACTGTTGAAAACTTCCCAAGACCCACCATGCTATGTATTTTCCATCAAATCTATTCATAAGGTCATATTAACCTGGATGAAGGGAAAATACAAATATCAGCTTGATCCAAAACCTCTGTGGTCCCAAAGAAGTTTTCAATTGTAGATATTCAAGTTCCAATGTTTTCTATGGTGTGGTCTGCTTGAGCTTTCAATCTGCCTCATTTTTTGGATCACAACCTAAAATCATCTAAATAAATAAATAGATAGTGTGGATCTAACAAATACATTAAGGTGGGGCTCACAGCCATGCCAACAGGATTTTGAAGCAATTCAATTTGGTATTGCCTACTGACTTCGTCACCGTCCGGTAGCTACTGGACAATGTTATGTGGGCCCACCATAATGCATGTACTTTATCCATGCCGTCCATCTATTTTTCCATATCACTTTAGGGCAAGGGTTAAAAAGTGAGACAGGTCCAATTCTCAAGTGGACCACACCATATTAAAATAAAAATAGTTATTATAGTGATGATTGGATGGCTACCATTAAAAACTTCCTAGGGCTTGATGTAATGTTTGTTTTCCATCCAACTTATTGATCAGGTCACACACAGATGGACCAAGGAGAAACACAAATATCAGCTTTATCCAAAACTTTCATGGCCTGAAGAAGTTATTAATGGTGGGCGTTCAATCACCAGTTTTTCTTGCAGTGTGGTCACATGAAACTTAGATGTACCTCAATTTTGGGCTCATTCCCTAAAATGATCCAGAGAAATGAATGGAGGGCATGGATAAAACACATCCATCATGATGGAGCCCACAGATCATTGTCCAGTATGTAGCTACCTTGCTCCTGGCACGCGGGAATGGATTTGGCGAGATAGCGCCTCACCTAATATGGTATGGCCCTCACTGTGGGGCCCACCCTGATGTATCTATTCTATATCCATGCCGTCCATCTATTTTTCCAGATCATTTTAAGGCATGATACCAAAAATGAAATATCTAGTGGACCATACTTTGGGAAAAAGTGGTGATTGAACATCTTGCTATTAAAAACTTTTAAGGGTGCACCTTAATGTTTACGTTGTGTTTATTTGCTATCCAATCAGTTGATAAGGTTGATAAGGTTACATAAGCTTGAATGGAAAAAAAAAAAAAAATCATCTTGATCCATCCGCTTTTTCAGATCTAATTATTAGGTGGATAGTATCATAGGAAATGGTGATTATTGAACTTTAATGGGCCACAAAAGTTTTGAATCAAGCTTATATTTGTTTTTTCCCCTTCATCCAGGCCTATGTTACCTTGTCTATTAAACATTAATGGGCCATAAAAGCTTTGGATCAAGCTGATATTTGTTTTTCCCTCTTTGTCCAGGCCTATGTTACCTTGTCAATAGGTTGGATAGCAAATAAGAGTGCGTGAGTTGCATGACTTACCCCCCCCCCCCCCCCCCCAAAAAAAAAAAAAAAAAAAGAAAAGAAAAGAAAAGAAAAGAAAAAAAAAATAGATAGCAAATAAACACTATGTAGACGTTAAGGTACCTCTAAGAAGTTTTTAATGGTAGGGTGCTCAATCACCGTTATTTCCTATGGTATGGTCCACCTGATAATTGAATCTGCTTCATTTTTTTGATACTACCCTGAAATGATATGAAAAAATAGATGGATGGCACGGATACAGAATACGCACATCAAGGTGAGCCCCATAGTAAGGGCCACACAGTCTTGGGCGAGTTGACGTCTCATATTGTGGATGGACGTGGATTTCATATAGTCATATAGATATCAAGGTTGGCTATCTCATTTTCTTGGAATGGCCAAGGGGATGTAAAACACACATATAAGTTACATGGATTGTACCTAACAGTGTCCTGTGCGGCCCATCATGATATATGTGTTTTATTAATAATATCCATCTATTTTTCCAACTTATTTTAGAGCATAAGACTAAAAATCAGCCTTTATAAATTAAATATGAGATGTTATTTGGGTTCTCTTATTAGTTGTCCTATCCAGGACATCAATTGAAGGATTATAATTATTCTATTAAGAAGAATAGAATACATGCTTTATTGATCAAAATATTATGTTTGAGAGAATATATATGAATTAGACATAAATGTGTCAAAATTGGTGACATGATAATCATAAGTTTTATCTCATACTCTACTGTAGATATAAATTGAGATAGTAGGGGCAAATATGACAAATTGTCAATTTTCAGACATTTATGATTTGTGTTTATCAAATAGTTTTTTTTGTTGTAAAAAAGTTCTTAAATTCAAATATAGGACTTTTTTTGAAGAAATTACCAAATAGATTTTTCGGTACTTATAAGTACTAAAATTCAGCACTTTAAGTTTTCAGCACTTAAATTAATTTTCAAACTTATTTTTCAGTTTACCAAACGCCACCTTACATGATACTAGAGGTGGACAATGATCCGATCCGAGTCGAACATGGACCAGATCGGATTGTTTGGCTGCTTGAGTGGGTGTGTTCGAACAATGTTCGAACAAACATTCAAACAGGATGGCTCTGTTCGAACTCAATTTGGTCTAGCCCAATCATGTTTGAACATGTTCAAACATATGGACTTCGAACAATTTTTACGAGTTCGAACCTGTTCAAACAATTTCGCTTTTTTCGCTTGAAAATATTTTTTTCTACTATTGAATAGTAAATACCAATTTTCTTTCAGTTCTGTGTGTCCCACCATGATGTATTTGTTTTATCCACTCCGTCCATCCATTTGTACAGCTTATTTTAAGGCAATAAATAAGAAATGAGGCAGATACAAAACTCAAATGGACCACACCACAGGAAACAGTGAGGAGAATGATGTCCACCATTGAAACCTTCCTGGGCTCACAGTCACGTTTATTTGTCATCCACCCTTCTCCTTCTCTCTCTCTCTCTCTCTCTCTCTCTCTCTCTCTCTCTCTCTCTCTATATATATATATATATATATATATATATATATATATATATATATATATATATATATATATATTCGAGTCCGATCAATATTCGAGTCGAGTTCGAGTCGATCAATATTCAAGTCGAGTTTGTTCGATCAATATTCGAGTCGAGTTCGAGTTCGAGTCGATCAATATTCGAGTCGAGTTCGAGTTCGAGTCAAGTCGAACATGACTGTGTTTGAAATTGAATTGAATTTTTTTTCCGAACAAAGTTCGAACAATAAGACTTTCTGTTCGAACAGGGTTTTACCGAGTCGATCCGAGTCGATCCAAACGGTTAAACTCAGATCATGTCCAGCTCTACATGATACAATAGTTTGAATGACCCGTTCAAGTCATTTGTGTTCGTGGTGGCCATTTGACCTCTTGAGACACTCGAAGTTCTTTTTTTATCCAATGCGTTTTTGACCCACCGCTTGAAGTACTCATGGGATTGTTCTAGAGCATTCTTCTCTAAATCTCGGCGAAGAGTCCATTTCTTTCATGGCTACCCGCCATCTAGACTCGAATGGGCTGAACCTTACCCTACCTGGGCTGGATGACCCGATCCGAGTTAGCCCAAGACCCAGAACTAACTACAGAAGATATGGACATATATAGGTATGATGTATGTATGTATCCACTAATTGGGCCAAGCTGGCATCTTATTTCCTTATGTTCCCTTCTTATACATGAGTTAGGTTGTGCCGGCCAGGTCTGGTTGAGCCTGAGCTTATTACAGTTAGATGGGTCGGGTCGGGTCAAGCTGGGGTAGCTCAAATTTAAGTGGGGTCGGGTTGAGCCATTAGGTCAACAGGTTGGGCTTTGGCTGACCCTGACCGATCTGACCCTGACCCAACCCAAACCGGGTCCATTGACACCCCTACAGTAGAGCCCCTCTCTGTACTCTACACGCCGCATGAAGGTGTATGAATCAGGACGGTCCCTTTATTCTGCCCTATCGGGATAGAGAATGGTTTGGAAATGGTGCCCATCAGATGATCTTGGTACTGGTAGCTCCCTTTTGTTTTCTACCATCAGTTTCGAAGGTCAATGATTGGATGGCTAAGATTACTCGAACAATTGTTTTTTAATATAATGGGCCATCTGGTAACCTACTACGGTTCAACCACACTCACCATTTCCTGTGATCAATTAACATAGGAGCCATTAGATGGACGGTCTTGATTTGCATAGTTCAAGAACCCGAAAGTTTGGGTCTGTCCAGTCCGGTTAGGTTGACTAGAAAACGGGAGCCGAGTAGGTGTGACCCGGGTGCTACCCTTAACGTTGGGGGCCAACGTTGATGAAGGTTTTTTTTGTATATCCACGCCGTTCACCAGTTTTCTAATATCATTTTAGGATGTGATATGAAAAATTATGCAGATCCAAATCTTAGGTGTATCATACTACTCGAAACAGTAATGAATGACCATTGAATTTTTTTTCATGGGCTACAAAACTTTTAGATCAAGCTGATATTTATATTTTCGCTACATCCAGGTCTGATTGACCTTATAAACGGGTTGGATTGGATGTAAATGAAACATTACGTTAGTGGGCCCTAGGAAATTTTTAATTGTGGGTTTAGGGCTGTTTGATTGACATCTACAAAGCCGTTTCCAGCTAAAAACTGGATTCCAGCAAAGTCCAGTTTTAAGTGTGTCTGGTGGTAAGTTCAAGCCAAAGGGGATTCCATCTGGAAACCTAGATTGTCTAGAAGGCGAGATTAGTCGAAACAGTGTGGGGGATCGTTTCTACCGAGCAAAACGAGGAGAGCAGATTAGGTACTACCCGAGCCTGTCCCGAGTTCAAGACAGGCTAGTACGGGGCGTGTGGGCATTGGGGGAGAGGAGGCGTGACATGACTGATGTGGCAGGTCTCCACTGTGCCCTTCACCAATACAAATGTGACACGTACGTGCCACGTCGGGCCTGTCCTGAGCTCGGGACAGGCTTGGGTAGTACCTAATCCGCTCCCCAAAACGAGGGGAAGTGAGCGGCCATGCCTCCATGTATGCGTTGTACATCTATGATGTATGTTTTTATATCCAAGCGGTCCATCTGTTTTGAGAGCTTAATTAAGGGCATTAGACAAAAAAATGAGGCAGATATAAATCTCAAGTGGACCACACCACAGGAAAACAACGTTGATTGAACGTCCACCATTAAAAACTTCCTAGAGCCCACTATAATGTTATTTGCCATCCAACCTGGCCATGTATCCTGCGAGACTACTATAAGGTAAGAGTCAAGTTCTCAAGCGGATCTGAAGCCCAAGCGGGTCATGCCACAAGCAACAGTTAGATTACAAAATTTTCAACCAAACAGCAAGTTCCAGAAAGAACCTGCTTTCCAATTCCGTTTCTGCATTTTGAATTCCAACATTGAAATCTGAATTTTCTCTAGAGTTTGAATTCGGCAACCAAACATGCCCTTAGTCACCACTGTTTCAGTTGATGTAGTCTCCTGGGATTTGTATCAGCTTAATTTTTTGGAAAATGTCATAGAGCTGAAAAAAATGGATGGACGGCGTGGGTATACAAAAACTCATTGAGGTGGGCCCCACGGTAAGGGTAACACACTTACTAGAGGCACTATTGGGTAAAATCCAATTCCTCTTATAAATGCATAAATTTTTTAAATGATTTGGTAGATGTTGGCCCAAAATGCATATATAATCCAAGGCCCGTTTTCATCATTTACACTACTATACCGGTCCACCTTCTTATGTGGCCCATCTCATACATGCCTATTTGGCATGCATAGGCAGCATAGCCTCTTTACATTGGTAAGGAACACTGAATGCAAGGAGTTCTTGCCGCTGAAAGTTGTGGGGCCCACCGTGATGTTTGTGAGAAATCCACTCCGTCCATCCATCTTTCCAGCTCATGTGCTAATCATGTTAGGACATGTGCCCAACAATGAGGGAGATCCAAAACTCAAGTGGGCCATAGGACCGGACAGAGTGGGGATTGAATGCTCACTGTTGAAACATTCATGGGACTACAAAAGTATTGTATTAAGCTAATATTTTCTTGTTTCGAGTTCATCCCCAGTAGGAATGGCGTTATTAACAGTTTGGATAAACATCACAGTGGACCCTGTGAAGGTTTCAACTGTAGGCATTTCCCTCCCTATTCTTTGGTGCCTTGTGGCCCACATGAGTTTTGGATCTTCCTCATTTTTTGGCTCATGTCCTATCATCGCTGGGAAAACAGGACTGGGTGGATTAATTCTAAGAACATAACGGTGGTCGGGATCGCAAGCAATCCGCATCCTTAGGTAAGAGATGTAAAAATGTGCCCCATCATTCAGTGGTCATCATCATCTGGTCACTCTGGAATATCCTGGCCATGCAATGACATGTTGTAATAGATGGATATTTCTCCATGTGTTTTACAGGGGCAGTTCAACTATTATGCCAGCTTATTTTAGTGTATGAACTCAAAACTGTGGTGAATCCAAAACTCAAGTGGACCACACCACACACCACAATCTTTATTTATTCAAGCTATTCATAAAGTCAAATATTCTTCTATGGAGGGAAAACAGAAATATGAGCTTGATCCAAAACTCTAATGGCCCTAAGAAGTTCTCAATAGTAAGCATTCAATCCCCACTGTTTCTTGTAGTGTGGTCCACTTGAGTTTTGAATTGCCTAAATTTTAGGCTCATGTCCTAAAGCTGGCAAAATAGATGAACGGCGTGGATAAAACACATAGTGATGTATGTGGGCTCATCTAGCTTTGACACCAGCTAGTGGACTAGTGTTGGGGCCACAAGCCTATGCCAACTCTACTACAATAGCCATGTTATAGCTTGAGAAGATAGTGATCAGTTCGAGAGCAGTTGCGAAGGAGGCCTTACGGTGGTGGACTGTACATATTGAAGGTGGGGCTTACACGCGTGGACAATCCATGTAAAAGGTGAGCTCCACATGATGGATGACCCCATATTAATGTGGGTGCACATAAGGATGGTCCATGTCAAAGGTCGGCCTATAATTATAAAAAGCCCACATCCAAAGTGGGCTAGTATGATAGACGACCCGCTTCAAAGGTGGGGCCTGCATGATGGACGGTCTATATCAAATGTAGGCTCCACATGATGTACAATGGACATTGAAGCTAAGGCCTCACATAATGGATGGCCCATATTAAGGTGGCCTCACATGATGGACGGTCCACATCAAAATGTCGGCCCCTAATGATGAATGACCCATATCTAAGGCGAGCCTTGCATGATGCAACCTTCACTGAAGGTGGGGCCCACATGATGGATAGTCCACATCAAAGGTGGGCTCCACATGATGAACAATTAATAATGGTGGGGCCCACATTATGGATAGTCCACAGTCAAGGTCAGCCTCACATGATGGACTATCTACATCAAAGGTCGGCCCTAACGATGAGTGACCCATATCCAAGGTAAGCCCTGCATGATGGATGATCCACATCAGAAGTGGGGCCCACATGATCCCACATGATGGACAATCCACATCAAAGGTGGGCTCCACATGTTGGGCGGTGGACATTGAAGGAGGGCTCACATGATGGACAATAACATTGATGGCGGTCCCTACTTGATGGATGACCAACATCAAAGGTAGGTCCCTACATAATGAATGGTGCACATTAAAGCGTCGGGCCATAGTGATGAATGATCCACATCCAAGGTTGGTCGCGTATGATGGATGACCCACATCAAAGGTGGGGTCCACATAATGAATGGTCCACATCAAAGGTTAGTCCCACATGATGGATGGTGGCTGTGAACGGGACCAAATTGCCCTGAGGGATAATTGCTTATTACGTTGGAAACCAAACATGCTTTTCAACCTTTTGGTTGATAAATATGTTGGTTACCAAATATTCTCGTTGCTGAATAAGTAGAAACTAAGATAAGTTACTTATAACATAAGTAGTTTATCCAAAGTAACTTCCGATCCGAACACCTCCTAAGTGATACATGTGTGAGTTAAAGATGGATTGTGGCACGTGTGTTGTCACACATGACACATCAGGACATGCCAAACATTAGCATGTGTAGAATAGTAGAAGATGAATGGTGGCACATGTTTACATATGGCATGTTGACACATGCGATGTATGTGGAGCGCTTAAAGATAGATGATGACATATGTGGCGCACTAGCACATGTGGGGTGTTTGAAGATGAGGAGCGTCAATGTTGGATGTGTGGCACATTGACACACTTGAAAATGAGTGGTTGTATATGTCAAGCATGTTTGCATGTGTATGGCATTATACGTTGGATTGTGGCACAGTGCAGCACATGTGGGAAGTTAGCA
Organism: Liriodendron chinense; assembly: GCA_003013855.2. Classification (NCBI taxonomy): domain Eukaryota; kingdom Viridiplantae; phylum Streptophyta; class Magnoliopsida; order Magnoliales; family Magnoliaceae; genus Liriodendron; species Liriodendron chinense. The sequence goes on from PVNU02000362.1 coordinate 267,432, forward strand.
CGTGTATGGGGGTTTAAGATGGAGGTATATTAGCACGTGTGAGGCACTTGAGAGGACATTTGTACAGGTGGGGGCACTTGAAGGTGGCCAATAGCATATGTGCATATGTTGCACATTAGCACTGTGTTATGCATGTGAAATACTTGAAGATGGATGGTGTGAAATACTTAGAAGATGATGGATGGTAGTCATGTGGTACACCTTGGGGCGTTTGAAGATGAGGGTAGTACATGATTCCCATATCATATTAGATGATGTGGAACATTTAAATGTGCACTGCTAAAAAATTGATGATGGCACATGCCACACATATGCACAAAAGTAGTTGTGTAGCACTTTAGGATGAATGATGGCACATGCTAGTCCTTAAAGATGGACGGTTGCTGGAATGATGTTTTTGAAATGACAATAGTGTTATAAAGTGGCAACTGACTCGGGTCCAGCTAGTTATAGTCATGCTGAGTGGGGTTGAATCAACTATAAGTCCACTAGTGAGCGGACTTGACATGTCTTGTGGAGTTGGAGCTATACCACACTAACAAGCGAGTTTTCCAGTGACTCGGCTTGAGATCCACATGAATTAAGTTGACTCCATTGAGTTTTGAGCCAGTCAACGACTAATAGGGTTTCTGATTTCAAAGTAACTACTACGTGAAAACGGACCAAAAACAGCGGCCTCAGGCCGCTGTTTATTTATTTTTTCAACGGCCCTTGATGCCGTTTTGTCACGCTGAATGTTTTGCCATCGAAAATGATTTTCAGCGGCCAAAGCGTGACGAAATATATTTGACGGAAGCCTAAGCCGTCGAGTAATTCCCGTTGTTTTTAAAGATGGTTCCACAAATTTCGGCAGCCTTAGGCAGTCTTTTTTTTAATTTAATAAATGGCTTTTTTGGCCGTCCTTTCCTTAATGTAAGAGATACAATTTGATGGCCTTGGTCGTCGTTTATGATAAACGACGGCCATGGGCCACCGTATATTTTACTTATTACGACGGCCAGAGCTGCCGAAATTTATAATAAACGACGGCTCGAGCTGCGGAATTCATGAAAAAAGATATAAAAAAAAAAAAATCGTTTATTGGTGCCTTAGGGCATTTGGCTGAGAACATTCATTCCAATTTTAAGTCCATATACAATCATTACAATTGAATTCAAATCCACATACACAGTCATTATAATTTTATCCAAATCCACATTCATTCCAATTTCAAGTCATACACATTCATTCAAATCCCAATCCATATTCAAACCATTCAACAAGTAATAAAGTATCAAAATACAATCACACATCAACTATGTTTAACGTACAATAAAACAAAGTACATAAAAAAAATCATCTGACAAAATAAAAATAAATGTATCAGAATGTCAATGGAGTATATCTGTCATACGTTGAGGTCATCTAATAATCAATCCAATTTCAATATCTGCAAATGTCTCTTCAGGTTTGTCTTGATCCGCTAGCTCATCAGACCGATCAAATATCTCATTTACGTAAATATAATAAAAATATGGATCGTGGTCCTCGTCTGGAACTAATACTCCATTGGTTAAGATTTTATTGCATCGAACATTCTTCAAGTAACATCTACAACCCCTTAAATTAAGAGAGGAAGAGCGTGCTAGGTTGTTTACTCTTATCGGGTCTTCCTTATTGATAACAAACAATTAAATATTAATTTTTCAAATTTACATATGACTGGACCTTAATAGATTTTTCAAATGTTTTGCTGTCGTAACTCATTATATTTAATACAAGCATATTCCATTATTTCAAGAAGTACCACTCAAGTGCACGCTCGATACTACAGAATCTATAAATGATGTTCTGGATGCTTGATAAGTTCAGCAAAAGAGAAAATCGCCTCTTCATAAACCCTTTTTGTCGTCTCATATTCAGCTATGATACGTGGAATTGCGTATAAGGAGTATAATCGTTATTCAGTCAAATCATCTTGATAGTTTTTTCAAAGAATATTAATCAATTTGGGTATTTCTTTGACTCGACCCGAAGATGATAAGTCGAGTAAGTCCAACCGCAACAACTCCCTTAGGGTCGAGCGAGCATTGGCTATGGACCGCGATGGCGAAGACATGATCAACGTTTAAGGCCATTGCGAAAGATGAGTTTTATTACCGACATGCATTCAAAACAACTAACTAGCTATTACAAAATATTCATTAAAAATACCCATTAGGATTTAGGTTTAGGGGGTATATGGCATCTTTATAAATAAGAGCTTATTTGGCTTATTTATAAGAAAAATAAGTTTTTAGACCGTTTGGCAAAACTCTACTCAAGTGCTCATACTTTTATACATTTTGGACTAATTTTTTAACAAGTTTGTCCTTATACTTTTAGACCTATATTAAAGGTTGGGTCTCACATGATAGACGATCCATAACAAAGTTTGGGGCTACATGATGGATGGTGGACATAAAAGTTGGGTCCCACATGATAGACTATCCACATTAAGTGGGCCCAACATGATAGATGGCCTACAATAAATGTGGGACCCACATGATGGATGGCTCGCATCAAAGTTGGGACCAATATCCTTAGTACATTTAGGTAGATTTTGAAATCCAATACCGGTATGGTCCCCACATTCATGCACATGCTTTTTCCACCTGGCCCATCCCCGTGTCTCCTTTATACCGGACATTTGAGTTGTATTGGTGTGTAAGTGATAAAAATCAGTTATCAATCAGTTCTACTATATACTACTAATATACAACAAATACGAAAATAAATCAACCACAGATAGCTCCGATGCACATCCGAGTACCCGTACTCATTTCCGGGCTTTTATTATTGTCCATAGCAAATGTACAGCTTTATTATTTTCTCAACAGTGGTTCCCACCTTCTAGGGACTCCCGCTCAACATCCATTTGGATACACCATAATGTATGTGTTATATCCACACCATTCATCTATTTTGCGAGATCATTGTAGGGAATGACCTAAAAAATGAGGCAGACCTAAAGTTTAAGTGGGCCCAACCCCATCAAAGTGAGCCCTAACTTTTGATAGCGTGAATAGAACATATGCAACACAATGGACCCGATTCTCCCAAATAACATTCATGCACTACTAAATTAAGATCAAGTAACTAACACAAGAGAGGAAGCTTGAAGGGTGAAGGACCTCACCTCCCCTTTCCTACCCAAGCAAGAGGGAAAATTTGAGAAAAGTCACAATTTCCTATAACAAGAATCATTCAAATAATTAATCAATTTATAATTTATATGGATAATATTCGAGGAAAAATTTAAGATGCACATGGCTAACTTACCACCAATCCGAATTGGCTCAAAATAGCTAAGTAAGGATAGCCTACGTCATAACAAGCGAAAAATCTACAAAAGGGAAGCAAGTAGCAGAGAAAGTTTAAGTTTCAATTTATTTTAATATATTTGCATCAATAAAATCACGTTGATTGAATGATCCTAACCTTTCGAATGGGGTCAATTTAATACAACCTTCAGTCGTTTACAAGCATAGATCACCTGGTTAGAATCATTTGTGGTTATGGCCCACATGTTGTAGACATCAAATCACTGATTCATTTGTGGTTATGGCCCACATGTTGATGACATCAAAGTTACAACTATGGATGGTCTTAGATGATACATCAACTTGCCACATGTTCAATGGTTGTTCACCCTTATTTCCATTTTATTGGCCATGCCATATCATTTTTTTTTTATCAAGTTAACCTATGTATAGTTGTACATGGTTAGTCATCTTCTGTTTTTGTTAAATGGAACAACAAATTTAAGTGTTCTAGGGGAGATGGCATGACCCTATAATCAATCATGAAATTGGGACAGACCCTAAAATGGAAAATGGTTCATCAGTATAAATGGGTCAATATCACACATTGTAGGTTCACTATCTAAGATTGACTTTTCCAGGAACTTAAGATCTTGAAATATCTGAATATTCAGCATATGGTGTATGAAAGATTTTGACATTTTTGAATTCATTAAAAAAATTGATGAAAAATGAAACTTGGGTTTTGATTTTTCAATTGTCAATTCAATAAATACAAGATATTATATAAGAGAGAGAGAGAGAGAGAGAGAGAGAGAGAGAGAGAGAGCTGCAAACCTTAGTCGGCGACGGGGTGCGGTGACGGGCTCGGGGGCGTGCAGTGACAGGGGCGGGGGCATGCTGCGATAGGCGTTCGACGATGAGGGAGAAAGAGATGGGGGTGGTGGGGTGGGGGTCGTGCGTTGGAGAGAGAGAGAGAGAGAGAGAGAGAGAGAAAGAGAGAGAGATGAGGGTGGGGGTGCGGGCATTCGTCGGCGCCGGCAAGAGAGAGAGAGAGAGAGAGAGAGAGAGAGAGAGACGGTGAGCAAAGGGAGGGAGGGGCGTGCGGTGATGGGCCCCGGCGAGCAGAGGGAGGGGGAAGAGAGACAGAGAGAGCGAGAGAGAGAGACAGTGCAAATTTGGGGGTTTTACTTTTTTAGACCTAATTTTAAAATTTTGGTGGCCCTGAGCTGCCGAATTATTTTGCGGGATTTTGACGACGGCCCAGGCCACCGTATTTTTACCGCACTATTAACAACGGCCCAGGCCAACGAATTTCGAGTGCCAAATTCGGACTCTTTTCACGTAGTGAACCATTGGATATAATATTAATGGATGTGGACCATACCCTTTGTCAATGCCCTCCCTCGCATATATGGTGGTCACTTTCACTTATACTAATCACGCATGCAGATGGGGTGTGAAATTGACTCAGAGATAGAAATATGTTTGATTTTTGGAGTCGCCACTAGCCAGATAAAGCTTAGGATCTACGATCGGCTATGTTGGGAAAATCGTCCCGTAATGGGAACAAACCAAACACACAGAGTATGGGATCAAATAAGCAACACAATACAATCACACCCATACGCAATCAACTACACAGAGACCAATCCAATTTTACGTGGAAAAAACCCTCAACGGGTAAAAAACCATCGCACAAAGCGAATATACTATGAATCAGAAGATTACAGAGATGAAAACACTGGCAAGCAAGGAACCCAAGTTCTCTCTCTCTCTCTCTCAAAACCCTCTTCCCTCACCCTAATACAATTAGGAAACCTTGGACACCTTAAGATACCTCCTAATCTCGGTTACAACCCCCTTGTATAGAAAGAAATCCGAAATTAGAAACAACTTATGCAGATTTGCATAATCATGCAAATCACCATCATATTGTCGACCGGTTGGAACCTACCGCCGACCAGTTGGATATAGTACCAAAACTTTCCAGAGAGGAAACTTCTAAATTTGAACCGTTCAGTTTCAATAGCTGACCGATCGGCAGACCGGTTGGAGCACACCATCGACTGGTCGGCAACCGATCTGAAACGCCGAAAGACTGACCAGCGTTTTTTCACTTCACACCCAGTCCGTAATTCGACCGATTGTGGGATCTTGTTTCAATACAGTTTGAAGACTCCACTAACAAGTTATAAACCATAGAATTGCTTAAGGGTTGGGGGATCATAAAATACCTTAACTCTTAAGTGAATTCTGTGGTTGGTCCGCGATCATAGATTCTGAGTAAGGGCCTTGATTATAAGAGATGGATGTATTAGACACCCTCTCTTGCCTTTACTAAGTGTGGTTTCTACTTTAAGGAATGTGTGACTATCAGGGGACTTATAATTCATGCAAATGTGTTAATTATGTAGCTATGCTTCGCGTAACCCCACAAGAGGACCGAGTAGGTAAAAAGAACAACAAAATTGATTATAACCTTGCTTCACAAAGTTAAAAGACAATAAAGAGGGGGATATAATGGAACAAATGCAATAGAAAATACATGCAATAAAATGAGAATAAATATAAGCTATAATGGAATGAGTGAAATGAACACGTTTTGAGCTTGAAGGACACATGAGAAGAAAAAAGAAAAGAGAAAAAAAGAAGAGGTTAAACATCATTTTTAAGTAAAATGTAAAAAAAAAAAGGGGCACTAAGACATCCCCTATGCTAACTCTATTCTTGAGTTGACAGGTTGGTTTCACTGGACAAATTCCCTCTCGGGCGCGAATTAGGTGTTACCCTGGGAACAGCTTAGTCGGTGTTACCCCTACCGTATGGCCCACATGGATGATATTTTGTATATCCATGCCGTCCATCTGTTTCTACAGCCCATTTTAGAATGAGTTTCCAAAAATTGTGAAGATTCAAATCTCAAGTGGACCATACCACTGGAAACAGTGTGATTGAGTGCCCCACCATTAAAAATTCCAAAGAGCCCATAGTAAGGTTTTGTAATGTTTATTTGCAATCCAAGCTCTTGATAATGTCAATAAAGTATTGATGAAGGGAAAATATAAATATCAGATTGATCCAAAACTTTTGTGGCCCACAAAACGTTTTTAATGGTTATTAATCACTGTTTCTAGTGGTATGGTCCACCTGAGATTTGGATTTTCTTAAGGTTTTGGATAATACACTAAAATGATATGAGAAAACAAATAGACAATATAGATATATAAAAAATACATCAAGATGGGCCCCACACGGTAGGGGTAACACCTACTAAGGTGTTACCAGGGTAACATCTAATTCGCTCCCTTCTCTCATAGTTGGCTGGAAGCAATCAGGATTTCACCTCACCTTTTATGGGTGGTAGAGTGTCAGAATCGTATGCCACCTCTCTTTAATCTCTTTGCTCTGTCTCTATCTGTCTCTATCTGTCATCCCTGGTACAGGAGCTGCAGGCTGAATTTATATGCAAAACCACCAGCCAGCCGTTAGCCGATAGAGGACACTCATCAAGAATTTGTGATGCAGTGTGCCAAGTGTCCGTCGCTTGGCCGACGGTTTGGGTGTCTACACCATTCCTACAGCATAATGGCCATCACATATGTAGCGTCCATTTTTGTGATCCTGACTATTTATCTGGTGGGCCCCATCCAGCGATCATGCTTAATCAGTGCATCAGGCTATCCTCCTTCGTTGGAGCGACGTGAATTTATGGCACACGTACGGTGGGTCAGATACCATAACTATAGAAATGGGACTTGGACTCGGTAGTCACCCCTCCAGTGCCAATCTCTGTGCTGCTCGGTACTAGGTCAAAGTTCTATGAGCCCACCATGATGTATGTGTTTTATCTACACCGCCCATATATTTTTTCAGATCATTTTATGGCATGAGACAAAAAAATAAGACAGATCAGAATCTTAAATGGACCATAGCACAGGAAACAGTGGGGATTAGATGAGCACTGTTGAAAACTGATATTGGGCCACATAAGTTTTGCATCAAGATGATCTGTGTTTTCCCTTCATCCCAGTTTACGTGACTTTATGAACTGGTTGGATGGAAAATAAACATCACCGTAGTCCCTAGAAAGGTTTCAACGATCGTCCTCATTATCCAGGCTGCTCCGTATGGTATGAGCCTTGTATCTGCCTCAATTTTAGGTTCATGTCATATCGTTTATGACAATGATATGGAGCTCAGATTAGGTACTACCCCTACCAAGACACAGCAGGAGATTGGAGGGTACTTTGCAGTGGAGAGCAGGTGAGGCTGGCGACTCTATTTCTTGATATAATGGATCTTTTGGTGCTCCACCAATATTAAAGTGTGAACTTCACTACTTTACACTAACACGAGCTGTATGCTGTCAGGTAGCAGTCCGTCTCCAACTGTGTCCTGGTAGGGGTAGTGCCTAATCTGAGTTCAATGATACGTAAAAAAAATGAATGTACTGAATGGATAAAATACATACATCATAGTGGGCCCACAGAGCTTTTCTAGTACCTGACCAGTACCGAGCTTGGTACTGGAGGGGTCACTACCGAATCCGTGTCCACAGAAATGTTGGTTAGCTGTCACCCGTTCGTCATGTCCTCATTCAGATACAGCGAAGCCGTCCTTTTGGTGGGTCTGGTCACAAGTTTGAAATCTTCGTTGCCTGTTGGAGTCGTTGGTTCCCTTGGTAGGCATTTGGGCCCAAGAAAGATGCTGAGTCCAGTCGATTTAACCGAGTCACTGAGTAAACGATTCAGACTGAGTCGAGACTGAGACATGCTCCCAACTGAGTTTCATAATGACTCGGTTCGGAATCTCATCAATTCAAGACCGAGTCAACTCACCGAGTTTTATAACTCTGACCTTAACCCAGTCACTGAGTTAAATATCCCAGGCACAGCACGGCCCACCGTAACTGATGACCAGGCCCATCATCACCTTGAAATTTCAATAATTACTGAGAAATGCTCCAGTGCTTCGTAAGTAGTATAAGTTACAGTACTCCTAGTTTCATCTGTTTACATTGACAGACTGGTCGAAACGATCTGAACCATCTATTAAGTCGAGAACACATTCCATGGACTACAATTTGAAAATCGCATTGATCAGACGATCTTAACCATCTTTTACTTGGCCATTCTTCTATATCCATCCATTTTCCAAGACATAGATGGGATGGTTAAAATTGCCTAACAAAAGTGATTCTTTGAAATTATAAGCAATCCATGATGGGCCCTAAAAAAATTGATGGATCATATTGTTGATTGGACATATTTGAGTAAACAATCTTGACCGTCCATATTAAAGGACATAGATCAAATGGTCGATGTTTATCAGATTAATATGATTTTTGTATGGTAGCCAATGAGACGTGAGTTCCATCCAATGAACAGTTTGGATCAATGGATTGGATTGTCTAGGTGTCCTAAAGCAAGTGAAAGCGCTATAAGTTGTAGGGCTCTAGCGCTAGGTCCAACCGGTTGGATCGTAATTCATGGTCGACACAGTCAATAACTTCCAACGTATCATGGGTGTGTGACAACCAACGCATTCCAATAGGCTGGCCCCACCATGAGGATCACCTTCTTTCACGATCAGCACCGTCCGATCATCAGATGGTCCAGTCATTGATAAATAACAAAATAGGAGTGTGGTCCATTGGACGAGCAGATGTGGCTGATTTTTGCACAAGGTGATCCTAGTTGTGCGACCATGACCCACTTGACAACCGGACCTAAGAGGAAGCTAATTTGGTCAGGCTATGACCGTGGCCCCACCTTGATGTATGTGTTGCATATCTACACTGTTCATCTATTTCGCCAGCTCATCTTATAGCTTGGGCCAAAAAAATGAAATTGATCTAAATCTATGACCTTATCAACAAGTCGGATGGCAAACAAACATTGAAGTTTTTAACCGTGTGGACATTCAATCACCACTGTTTCCTGTAGGGGGTCTAGTCATGCAACGCACACACCAAGTCAGTCACCCGATGCTCCCACCCATTGGGGGGGGGGGGGGGGGTGTTGGGTTTTGAACATGAGTCCAGCAGTTGAAACGCCCCGGTGTCTACCGGCTGGGATAACGGGGCGATCCCAGAGATTTTAGGCTCATGCCCTAAAATGTTATGGCAAAATGGATGGACAGCATGGATATACAACACATACATCATGGTGGGTCCCTCAGTTCGAGGTCTGACTGAACTTGGTGTCAACCAGTAGGGCTCTCAATGGAGCGGGTTAGATCTAAGATCTGATTCGGTTTTAATCAATATAATGTGGATTGGATCTTAAAATAGGTCTGATTATTTAAATGAACTGAATTTGGATATTAAAATAGGTCCAATTACTTAAACGGACCAGATTTCGATTCACAGAAACACATTGATTTCGATCCGAATCCAACGCGATCCGACTCATTGTCACCTTACTGTATATGTTATATTCATGCTGGCCATCCTTTTTCCATATTATTTTAGGCCATGTCTTAAAATTGAGACATGCCACTCTCAGGTGACCATATCACAGTAAATAGTGAGATTTGCATCATTTTACCACTAAATTAAATATATTATATTATATATTATTTTAGATTTGTAATGGGGTAGATTTGGACCTATATCCGGCTTCAATCCAATGGTTATATGAATTTTGGATCGAAAATGGATATAACTATTTATAAATGAACGGGATATGATATCACCTTTTGGATCAAAAAGTTGTACCCACCTGATTTGAATCCGTGTTGGAGCGGCCGATCCCGATCCGACCCATTGAGGGTCCTATTATCCAGACCTGACCAAATCCGCTTCCCAAAGAGGTGGACTGTCCAACCAGTTGGATTGATCGCAGCCATTCAATGGGGACTGTACTATTTATCATATTCATTTCATATGTGGGCCCATCAAATCTAACGGTTTTTAAAGGCTCTCAAGTCCTATCAAACAGAACCAAAGATTGAACTCTGGATCTTGAGTCTGCATAGAATCATAGCCAAATTTAAGGCCTGGATCAGAACTGCCCATATGCAGCTCACATGTACCGTATGAATAATGAACTTGTACTATCAGTGGACCAATATATTAATTTTCTGCACGTACGACCATACAAAATTACTAAATTTATGGCAAAATTCCTTGGAAGAGTACGGAATTACCAAATAATGCCATTGGAAATGGGGAGCGGATTAGGAAAGGACCCCGGGGTCACCCAAAACGGTGCGGCACTTACTGTGGGGCCTACCTTGATGAATGTATTGTATATCCACGCCGTCCATCTGCCTTTTTCAGATCATTTAAGGGCATGAGTTCAAAAATGAAGCAGATCTAATTCTTATGTGGATCATACCATATGAAATAATAGTCGTTATTTATTAATGGGCCACGAAAATTTTAGATCAAGAATATATATATTAAAAACATTATGGTGAACCCTAGGAAGTTGGATGACAAATAAACGTTACAGAAATGTTATGGTGGGACCTTGGAAGTTGGATTGCAAATAAACATTACATAATATTAAGGTGGGACTTAGGAAGGCTTTTAATGGTAGGGTATTCAATCACTACTGTTTTCGATTCATGGTCCACCAGAGATTTGGATATACTTTATTTTTGGACTCCTTAAAATGGTCTGGCAAAATGGATGAACGGCATGGATCTACAATACATACATCAAGGTGGGCCCTACGGTGAGGGCCACATCATCTTGGGGTGAGGCTGGGGCGGCACCTAATCCGCTCCAGACACGGATTTCCTTAGACGTGCAACACTCCTGCGCTCGGAGGGTACGTGGCTGGGTAGCTTCTGTGCGCGGGAGCTTCCTGGCAGGTAATTCACGTCCAAATCTGCCCAATAATGCCTTTGGAAATTATCACTGCTTTTTGAGGAATAAAGTTAATGAAAAAGCATTTTTATTTTTTATTTTATTTAAAAGACCGTGCATAAAGAATTGTGTGGCAAAGTATATGTGGGACACCTAATGTATACTGAACTGGATTGTGTCCTGCGTAGGGGCCCACCGTGATGTATCTGTTTATCAATGCCATCTATCCCTTTTCTCACATTGTCTTAAGCCATGAGCCAAAAAAAAGAGGCAAATTAAACATGAATTGAACTACAACGGATGAGCAAAAAAATAAGGTAGATTTAACACTCAAGTGAACCACACCACAAATGACTCTTGCATTTAGTGCTCTGTGCATTAGATGCACCCCAAGCTTACTATTTGATGTGGTACACTTTAGCGTTGGATCTACCTCAATTTTAGGCTCATACCTTAAAATGATATAAGAAAAAAAATGAAAGGTGTGAATAAATAGATACATCTCGCTGAGCCCCACTCAGATTTGCTTGTTCGGGTATAGAGAGGGGGTAGTACACAATCACTTTCTATGTAGATTCACCACACAATGTGAGAGCACATTAGGTGAGACCATGGACCCACCCAAGAGAGTGCTGCCTTTAATGTGAGCCTAACTTGATGTATGCATTTTGAATCAAATCATTTTATATTGCATCTGTTTTTCCAAAACATTTCAAGGCATACTGCAAACAATGAAGCAAATCCAATTATTAGGTGGATGATACCATGGGAAATAGTGGTGATTGACTATTAATGGGCTGCAAAAGATTTGGATTAAGCTGGTGTTATGGGTAAATCTTGTAGGATCTTTTATGCTGACATGAAAGATGTGCTAACCACCGATATGTGGCCCACTAAGGCCAGCTAATCACATGTGTCAGTGAAGGATCAATGCTTGTTAAGGCGAGAAGCCCCTACACTTATCTTCAGCAACAAACATGGTATGAAGCCTCAAGCTTGACCTCAGATATCGGATGAGTTCTCGACCACTCGGCTTCGGATCAGGGTTGATGATCCTTCCTCGGGATACCAAGTGCCACAGAGAAGAGAAAATATCTTCCTCGCCACCACCAGATCCCAAATTTTACAGAGCAAAGGCCTCGACCTCAGTCTCTTAGCCCTAGTCAGAGCAGAGTCCTCAGCCTCAGTTATTAACATTTGCTATAGCATCGACTAACTACTAAACAACTCAACTGATGATGTCAGACATCCTTGGATCTGAGTGCATTATGCACCGCCATACAAAGATAACAATTAATGCTGGGATACGCAGGATTTGAATGTAATAAGGGTGATCTCCCTCAATCTGGAAATACATCTTTGATGATATCTCATCTAATACATCTCTTAAAATAGAATCAATGGATCCATTGCCGACTGCATGACTTCAATGTTTGCCATTTTTACACAATCAGATAAGCTACTCAAACCTCTTACGCTCAATCACGCTTACTGACTTAAGCATTGGAGGGTCTTTCGCCGGCACAACCGGCACCCCCTCACGATTTCTCTATTTGTAATCTTAGGTCCCACCATCGGAGCGTCCATCTCCACTAACCTCATTGAGCGACGAAGATCTAAAGTTGGTCATTGATCAACATCTGTTATACCCAATTTTTGACGTTAACAACTGGTATTTTATTTTTTCCTTCATCTAGGCTTATGTGACCTTGTCAACAGATTTGATGGCAAATAAACACTACAGAAACATTAAGGTGTGCCCTAATGGGTTTTTAATGGTAAGGCATTCAATCACCACTGTTTCCTTTGGTGCGGTCCACCTGGTTATTGGACCAGTTTCTTTTTTAGGATAATGCATCAACCCAGCGTGAGCTGATTATGTCTGACCAAATATGTGCGGGGGACCACCATGATGCATTTGTTTATCCACGCTGTCCATCCCTTTTTTTAAGATCATGTTAAGGTATGAGCAAAAAAAAAAAAAGGCAGATCCAACGCTCTGGTGGACCACAACAAAGATGACTCTTGCATTTGATGCTTTGCGCATTTAGTGTAGATTTATTGCAACCCAAGCTTACTATTTGGTGTGGTCCACTAAAGCATTGGATCTGCTTTTTTTTGGCCCGTTCTTTAACATGATCTTAGAAATGGGATGAACGGTGTGGATAAACAGATACATCACAGTGAGCTCCCACACAGATCTTGTCGGATGCTTAAAGAGGTCCGACGCAATCATCATCCCTCCCAAACATGGGACACGGATTGCGTCCTACCAAATCTTTGTGGGAGCCCACTATGATGTATCTGTTTATCCACACCGTCCATTCCTTTTTTAAGATCATATTAAGGTATAGGCCTAAAAATGAGCCAGATCTAATGCTGTAGTGGACCACACCGGATAGTAAGCTTGCATTTAATGCACCTGGCACTTCATGCTTTGGTCATCAAGCTTACTATCTTGTGTGGTCCACTAAATCATTGGATCTTGCTAGGCCCATGACTTAACATGATCTTTAAAAAGGAATAAACGGTGTGGATAAATAGATACATCATGGTGGGATCCCATACGGATCTGGTCGGACGCTTAAAGGTCCAACTAGAGGTAAGACTCAATCCAGGTCTCCAAACATGATGATGTCAATGGGCCCATCTTGGGCCAGACAAAAACAGAATTTTGAATTGGCCCGTCCTAGCCAGACGGCTGGTCCAAAACAGTTTAAAATTGTCCCAGACCAGCGATAGGCCCAGCCCGTGACAGCCCTCAAGGTTGGCATTCGAATTCAGCAACTATCATTGATTTAATATCTATTCAATTACATGCACAAACACACTTGAGAGGCACTGCGGCCATTTCCTATATGTGGAAATGATTTTAATATCATTTATATCAAAAACTGGCACACAACCAATGTGGGCCCATCAGCCACCTCACCAATGTAATGCACCGTGAAATTGTGAACAGAAGGACGCCCACCAGTTATTTTTTACAGCGCCCCACTTGCTCTGCAAAAAGGCCTGAGTTTCTGCAAAATGGCCAGCACGGTGGGACCCATTAGAAGTCAAGGGGGGGCATGCCTTTCCCAACTATTTTCTATTGTGTCCCACTAACCATGAGCTTGATTTTTTAGCCTAACATAGAGTAATACATCTAATGAATATCTTATGGATTAATGGCATTTGTCAATATGCCAAATGAGGTGTCATCCATGTGTAAGGCATTCCACATGTTTTCATATGCATATGTGACGCCATCCATCATCTCTTACACCTAGAGTTGTACACAGAGCTGAACTGAATCGTCTAGCTTAGCTCGACTGGACCAACAGGCAATTCGAGTTTAGCTCAACTCAGCTTTCAAGTTGGAATGGCATGGTCGGCTTAGTTTAGTTGAGCTTTGAAGCCAATTCAAGCCTAATTTGAACATTAAAAAAACTAAAATTTAAATAAACCAGCTCAAAAGTCTGGCCTAAAACATTTTAAATTTTGAGCCTAAAGGCAACTAAAGATTTATTGACACGTCCCACTTACTTTTATAGAAAGTTTTCTATCTCAACCCTTTGCTCTCTTCCAATGTGGGACTAAACTACATTCCTTTCCAACTAGCCGAGTTGAATTGAACTTAAGCCGAGTCAACACGAGCCGAGTTTCGAGTTGAGCCAAATCGAGCCAGGGTCAACCCGAGCTCAGCTCGAAAATCATCGAGTTGAAAAAAATTGACTCGACTCAGTTCGAAATCAGTGTCTAACTAAGCTGAATCGAGCTAGTTCGAATTGAATTGAGCGAACCAACTGAGCTAACTCAGCTGGTATACAGCTCTACTTACACCTCACATGCGCTTATGTGACACATGTACCACCATTCTTCTTCTCTTATACCCCACATGTGCAAAGCACTCCACATGCACCAATGTGCTACGTGTGTAATCGTCCATCTTCACTCACTTTAAATACGTGACATGTGCTAATAGTAACAATGTGCATAAAGTACTGCAATCCAGCTTCAAAATTTTCAATTCCTATCATATACCACATGTGCTATCATACAGCTTAAAGCACTTCAAATATACCACTAACCCATGACCACAGGTTGAAACTCTTGTGAGTCTGCAAGTGATATTTAAAAATTGGCATTAAAATACATGGTTATAACCAAGGAATACACCAACAATTCACATTCAACGCGGCAATGTTTAAATCTTCAACGGTTAAGATCTTTCAATTTGGAAGATTATTTAGACATAGTCCCCCGACGGTGGGCCATTAGATCGCTGGCTTGGGTTAACCAACCAATCACGGGACCCACGTACTCGGCTTCCAAATATCAATACGTACGTATTGATATCAGTGTATCGAACATCTCCCACCATCCATTCTTGGTGAATGGGAATCCCGATGCACATTCAAATTTCGCTTTGGACGGCTTCTCGATCAGTGGTCAGAAAATATGTGCTCGGATTCCTGTCGGCAATCGGTGTTCGTTGGGTCTACCATCTCACCTACACTTCACTGCGGAGTATGGTGGACCATAGGCACGCATCTCCTGTGTACTTAGCAATTAACATTCATAAATGTCCATCTACACCGTTCAAAATGTTCATCTATTAGATATGGGTTGTAGAAAGAAACTGAGTCTGACTAGATGATCCTAACCGTCCGATTTCAACTTCATTTAATGAGAACCGATCAAACATTTATAATCTGCTGATAAGAAGTATGACTTTCTGAGATGTGGCTCATCTATAGCAGAATTCAGATGGTCTGGATTGAATTATACGTATGCCACGTGTGAAATAGATGTGTGCATGAGTACAATCCACCATACTCCTTCAGCGAACATATTATTCCCCTTGATTTAATTTAATTTTTTAGTTTTGCATATAAACTTAGAAAATTATTTTGGAAAAAACTTTGATACTCTGGCCGAGCGTGGCAGATGAAATGCATGCACTTAGAAACTGCATACATGGTATAAAATTAATTTAAATTGAACCGTTCAATTATTGGAACCAGTTTGGATGTACTATTTACCAAATGTTGTGCTTATTTAGTACCTGAATATCAGACTGGTGGACATTTATTGGACGGTTGGAAATTAAAATACCCAACTGTCCTATTCTGACAAATAAGTGTCTGCAAATCATAGGATAGGATTTTCCAAGCAATATAATTTTTGGGTCTGGGACTTAGTAAAATTGGACAAATATAAGTAGTTTAATCTGATTTTATGTTTATCAAGTAGACAATTTCTTAGTGCCTGCGTATCAAGCGTGATGCTCTGCCAGAGTATCAAATAACTCTGGCTGCCGGATGTAAAAGGTAATCCCATCGTGAAGATTACCTGAAGTGAAACTCAGGCCAATCACTCGTTATGGAAGGTTTTTGATTCAACGATGAGTGGGTGGATGGGATTGATTTTAAATCATGATGATCTTCATTGTGGGTCATACCTTTTTAAAGGTTTCATGTCCTACACATGTGACAGATTGGCACGACGTGGCCAAAGTTCTGTGGGGCCAATTGTGATGTATGTGTTTTATCCACACCGTTTATCCGTGTTTCAATATCATTTTATAGCAACATCCTAGAAATGATGTAGATCTAAATCCCAAGTGGACCACACCAGAGAAAACAGTGGAGATTCAACGCCCCACAGTTGAAATCTTCTCGGGGGCCACGGAAGTTTTGAAGCAAGCTTATATATTTGTTTTCCATTCGTCTAGGTCTGTGTGAACTTATGAACAGGTTGGGTGGCAAATAAAACATCAAGGTGGGCCCTACAAAGTATTCGACTGGAGGCGTCCAATCCCCATTGTTTTCCGTGGGGTGATCGACTTGAGCTTTGGATCTGCATTAATTTTTGGATCATGCCACAAAATGAGCTGGAAAAATGGATGGACGGTGTGGATAAAATACATACATCAGGGTCTTCCACGCACATAGTTGCATTTGACCTCTTTGGCATCCAAGTCACTTATCTAGACCGTTCATTAACTCCAGTTTGCTGTCGATCACAGGCTTCTCCGAAGAAATCATTCTGATTTGATGATCCAAATCATCCAATCAGCCGGATGCAAAAAAATAAAATAAAAGATAGACGTACAAGATCACTCCTGGAAGATAAGTTCAGTCGTGTATGCACTGGGCCATCTGATTGCTGTGATTTTTGTATAGTAGTGGAAGGAGAAAGTTCTGGACATAATGAATGGTTCAGATATGTGATGCGGATTCCAATAAGTCCAAATGCAACCGTACGGATCCCACATAACACTCCGAGGTCCACACCACCGTATATGTCGGTGTGATAAACAATTACAATATCCAAGCCATCCATCAATCCATCAGAAGGATAGCACTATGCAGACTCCAAATGCCAAGAATCAGGTCCGTCCACTAGTCAGGTGGACCACATTTAACTGAAAATGTACGGTTGTGAAAAATCGGATGAAGTTTTCTAACCCGTCCAATTGTTTCTAATTAATATTATGGCAAGCCTACTGATCGTGGACCACCTTTATCATTGAGCAGTAACATTCGCATGGTGTGGTCCACCTGATGTACGGCTTGGATATTTCACCTGCCTGCCACGCTGGCCTATGTGATAGCCTGTGCATTAGCTGACTTGTACACGCTTCCGGTGACGCGGATTTCCTGCGAAAGCCTTGAGCAGGAAGTTCCTGCCTAGGAACCAAGGTGGGGCCCACATTATTATTATTATTTTTTTTGATAAATCCACACCGTCCATCCGTTTTGGGAGCTCATTTTAGGACATGAGACCAAAAATGAACCAGATCCAAGACTCAAGTGGGCCGAACTAAAGGAAAAGGTCGGTAGGGAAAATTACTACCGTTGAAACCTCCCTGGGTCCACAGTGTTGTTTATATGACATCTATACCGTTCATAACGTCACTACTACGGGGATGAACTGGAAACACAAATATTATCCTGTCCTGATTCGAAACTCCTTTGGTTCCACAAATATTTCAACTGTGGACGTTCAATCCTCACGTTTTCGGCCCACTTGAGCCTTGCATCCGGCAAAACGGATGAACGGGGTGGATTTATAAAAAAAAATCACTGTGGGCGCCACCTTGGTTCCCACCGCAGGACCTTAAAACTTTCGCAGAAATCCGCGTCGGGGAGGGAAATAGGGGCGCGAATTAGGTGTTACCCTTAGTGGGTGTTACCCCTACAGTATGGCCCACGTGGATAATATTTTGTATATCCACGTCGTCCATCCGTTTCTACAGCCCATTTTAGGATGAGGTTCCAAAAATTATGTAGATCCGAATCTCAAGTGGACCATACCACTAGAAACAGTATCATTGAGTGCTCCACCATTAAAAATTCCAAAGAGCCCATCGTAAGGTTTTCATAATGTTTATTTGTAATCCAAGCTCTTGATAATGTCAATAAGGTCTTGATGAAAGGTGAGAACCTAATTCCCTAGGAGAATTACCGGGTGAGAACCTAGGAGAATTCCCGGTGAGAACCTGTACATCAAGGTGGGCCCTAGGTTTAGGTGTTACCGGGAACAGCTTAGTGGGTGTTACCCTAACCGTGCGGGCCCACCTTGATGTAGTTTTTGTATATCCACACAGTTCATCTTCTTTCCTTTATTATTTTAGGAGATAATTCCAAACATAAATAAGATCCAAATCTCAGGTAATCCATACCACTGGAATAAGTGATGAATAACCAATAAAAACATTTTATGAGCCACAAAAGTTTTGGATTAAGCTGCTATTTGTATTTTACCTTCATCTAGATCTTTTTGATATTATCAACGGGTTGGATGGAAAATAAACATTAGGGCCCTTGGGAATTTTTAATGGTGAGGCACTCAATCACCACTCTCTACTGTGTTATGGTCCACCTGAGATTTGGATTTACTTAATTTTTGAAACCCCATCCTAAATTGATTCGTAGAAACGGATGAACGGATATACAATACATCATCAAGGGGGGCCCACGGTAGGGGTAACACCCACTACGCTGTTACCTGGGTAACACCCAGGGTCCCACCCACCGCGGTGGATCCGGGGTCTCACCTAATCCGGTCCCTTCTCAAAGCATCCTCGTCATTTCTGTTACCATCTCGCTTGCGTAGGACATGCAACCCATGCAAACAGTGGGCCTCACCATAAAAATGTTATCAGCTCATTAGGTTAGTGGCCGCTGCGTAGAAACCAATGAATGCCTACAGTAGCTCGACATACAAGTGTGGCCCATCTGATTATCGGATTCGCATGATATCTTTAGAGAAGTGACCTTCAGAGTGGGGTCCGCATTTTGAACGGGTCAGATGTTCTGTACAAGAGAAACGATGGCTGGACAGATGGGGCTGCATGGGAAGTTAGCATACAACAGGTTATATGTGATCATTTCAAAAGGACGACAGCCGGTGGAATTGTAATGCAATAGCCCCTAGGTGTGTCAACTTTTACTAAAAGCCTAATTTGTCATGAGGCTTATTTTTTTTAGCCTTTTCATGAGAAATTATAAACTTTGGATTGAAAATGCTCCTATGACCCCCTCGAAAATGCCCATCTGACCACCTATTCTTGTGTATGACCATAAAGAGGTGGAAGCCCTTTGGATGTGGATGAGTGGTCCACTTGTAAGACCCACCATGTTATATATGTTTCTTCCATGCCATCTATCCTTTTTTCCGGATCATTTTAGGCTTTAGGCCCCATTTTAGGCCAGATCTAGATCTTGGGTGGGCCATGCCACATCAAACAATTAGGATAAGGATGTCCACTGTTGAAACTTTTCCAAGCCCACCTTGATGTTTATTATAGGGGTGTCAATGGGTCGGGCCTAGGGTAGGTCTCGACTTGGATTTTACACTATTTCAAGTCGGCCCCGTGTAAAATTCTGATTTTTCAAGCCCGAGCCCAGCCCATTGACACCCTTGTTTATTTTTCATCCAATCCCGTTGATACGGTCACATAGACCTGTATAAAGGGACCACACAAATATCAACCTGATTCAAAGGCCTTGTGAGCCCAACTATCCAAAAATAGTAAGGGCGGTGATGTCTACCGTTGAAGCCTTCCTTAGGCTTAGGGGGACCCATAATGCTCAAGAGGATCCCATAGTGCTCAGAGGGAATCCATGGTGCCCAAGGGGAATCCACGGTGCTCAGGGAGATTTCATAGTGCCAGGGGGAACCCATAGTGTCAGGGGGAACCCACAATGCTCAGGGGGATTCCATAATGCTCAGGGAGATTCTACAGTGCTCAGGAAAATTTTATAGTGTCAGGGGGAACCCACGGTACCAGGGGGCAATCCACAGTGCTCAGGGGGAAGCCATAGTGCTAGGGGGAATCCACAGTGCTCAGGGAGATTCGATAATGTTTAGGGGGAATCCACAGTGCCAGGGGGAATCCGTAGTGCTCTGGGGTAATCAATAGTGCTCTATGGGAATCCACTGTGCTCAGGGATATTCCACAGTGTAAGGGGGAATCCACAGTGCTCAGGGGGAATCCATAATGCTCAAGGGGAATCCATAGTGCCTTGGGGGAACCCACAGTGCCAGGGAATCCACAGTGCCGGGGGAATCCACAGTGCTCTGGGGGAACCCACAGTGCCAGGGGGAATCCACAATGCTCTGGGGGAACCCACAGTGCTCAAGGGGATTCCTCAGTGCTCAGGGAGAATCCACAGTGTTAGGGGGAATCCACATTGCTCTGGGGAACCCATAGTGCTCTAGGGGATTCCATAGTACTCATGGGGAATCCACAGTGCCAGGGGGAATAGTGTGGGTCCCACCTTGATGTGGTTTTTGTATATCCACATCACCCATCTGTTTTTCCATCTCATTTTAGGATGCAATCCCAAATCATAAGAAGATCCAAATCTCATGTGGACCACACTAATATAAACAATGATGAATAATAACTAAAAACTTTTTGTTGGCGACAAAAGTCTTAGATCAATGTGATCTTTCTAATTCCCTTCAAAAAGATCTTCTTGACATAATTAATAGGCCGGATTGCAAATAAATATTAAGAAAACGTTAAGATGAATCTTTTACAATTTTTAGTGTCGAAACACTCAGTTACTACTGTTTCCCGTGGTGTGGTCCACCTAAGATTTGAATTTGTATAATGTTTGGTACCCCATCCTAAAATGGTATGGAGAAACAGATGGATGACATGGATATGTATAAAATCATTAAGATGGGCCACATGGCAGGGGTAATACCCACTAAACTATTACTTGGGTAACACATAATTCACTCCCTCTTCATGGACATACACAGGTGGTCAGAGGACGTCCACCCTACTGGAGTGACGTCACCAGCTTCTGTGGGCCCCATCGTGATGTATGTGTTGTATCCACACCGTCCATGCATTTGCAGAGATCGATTTAGGGCATGATCTAAAGAATGAGATAAATCTAATTCGCAAGTGGACCCCACCAAAGAAAATAGTGGGGACAGTGAAGTGATCGTTGAAAATTTCTTGGGACCCCACCATGATGTTTATTTGAGATTCAACCTGGTCATAAGTTCACACAGACATGGAAGAAGGGAAAACACAAATATCAGCTTGATCGAAAACTTCTATGACCCCAAGAAAATTTTAATGATAGGACATCAATCCCCACCGTTTTCTTTGGTGAGGTCCACTTGAGATTTAGATATGCTTCATTCTTCGGAACATCCCCTATAATGGTCTCTCCAAATTGCTGGATGGCGTGGATGTAACGTATGTATCATGGCGAGGCCCACGGTGGAGCTAGGGCTGAAAGTCGGGCGGGTTGGGTCGGGTTGGTGCTGAACCCTAACCCAACCCAAGGTTCCTATACCTCAACCCTAACCCAACCCAACCCAACCTCGGGTTGGGAATTCTTAACCCAAGCCCAACCCAAGCGGGCTCGGTCGGGTTGATCGGGTTGGTCGGGTTGATACATGCTAATATTTTTGTTATTACATCAGTCTATTATGTTTCAATACACGCCTTATTTTTTGTACTTATGACTTTATTAATTATATATGTACTTATTTATGTAAAGAACTTTATTTTTACTAAACAAATAAGTTAAAATACAAGTAAACATTATAAGTTTACTTCACTAAAGTATAATAAAAGTATAAGTAACTTGTATATAGATCGGGTTCGGGTTGGGTCGGGCAACCCGAGACCTCAACCCAAGCCCGACCCAAACTTCATCGGGTTGATGTTTTCATAGCCCAAGCTCGAGATCGGGTTCGATACTTCTTGCCCAAGCCCAACCCAATGTCGGGTTGGTCACGGGTCGGTCGGGTTGAACCCGCCCAACTTTTAGCCCTAGGTGGAGCCCTTTTATAACACCCAAGAGGGCTTAATTCGCCTCTTCGTAGACGTACGGTGGTCAGAGGGGCATTTCTGATCAAGAGTTTTGCAATTTCTCATGAAAAGGCTAAAATAAATGAGCCTTAAGAGAAATTGAACTTTTAATAAAATAAGCCATACTTGGGGACTATTGCAGTAAAAATCCCAACAGCCGGAGCTCCCCACCACCCTAAGGAACTCTGCCAAAGGCAATTCGGTTTCTTGTTTACTATCTTTTTTTTCTCCTTCACTCAGTCGTTATCAAAACTCATTTTTGTACATGCCTGTGCCAGGACTGTGGGGCCCACCTGCTGAATGGACCGGATATTGCCCACATGCAACATATTGGCACTTGTGCTGCGGAAACCCTCAGGACTTCTCCCTGTAAAAATACATACACACAATCGCTTACCTAAAGCCGGCAGCATGCTAACTCATGCAACCCCAATTTCCCGAAAACTTATCACTTTTACAGGACATCTAAGCCATGAAAAATACGTGCCCCACCATGAATATCACCTCTTTAGAAAATCATGTCCATCCACTCATTAGATAGACCACACCTGAACGTTGATTCAGAAAATCCTCCATCCATTAGCTTCGATCTATGGCATTCCTGATAAGTTAATCAGTATGATTTTCACACCAACCCATCTTCATGCTGGGACCTACCATTTTCATGGATCCGATGCTTTGATCAAGTGACACGTGTACAGAAAGTTGGTGCTATATGCTAAGATTAGGTACAACCGGATGTACACGGTCAATTCTTATATTAGGAGAGAGAAAAAAGCCCTAATGCACTCCATAAACACATGTTCTTAAGCGTTTTTATTATATGGGAAGTAGTGTACAATAAAATAAATATCAAAGCCCTAGGTTTTGGTGGGGCGCCAAACCTCGGCCCACCAAATTCACGCTCCTCGTTGCATGCATGGCGGCAGACAGGCTCAGAACACCCGTATCTTCTATTCCACGCCATAGTACACAAGACCACACCTTCCATTTCAATCCCTCCAAAAAACCACATTCACCACTTTCTCTCACCACATTTTTTGATTGGGGAGTTATATGATACTCTGCTAGAGTATGACTCTTCATATACAGGCACTCAGGAATTGAATACATTGCATAACTAACTCGTTTATAGTCAACTAAAATATAAACCCACTTTCGGTAAGCTAGAGTCCCAAAATCAGACTGGTTGGTCAATCCTAACCTTGTTGACACTTGTTTGTGTAATGGGACTATTGTATATTTTTCATTTTTAGCTGTCCAATAAATGGCCACCAATCTGATAGTCAGATTATCTAATGATCATAATTTTTTTGTTGATGATGCATCTAGGACCAATAATTTGAAGTGATTGCATGTGACTTATGCAATTTGTATAGAACTTCTAAGTGCCTGTGTATCATCCATCACACTCTGCCAGAGTATCTAATTTTTCTCTTTTTGATTACTTCCAGGTCCTGTGGCGTAGACCCAAACCCAAGATAGAGCAAATTAAAAAAATAAAATAAAAAAATAAAAAAGAAGGTACCGATTTATTACACCTGTGGATCACCAGACGTTGTAGTCTATTGGCCTCTTTGTCGTACACAGGTCTGAAGTTATGGTGATCGGAGCCGTTCATCTGTCTTACCCTATTGTCAATGGCCCATGGTAAAAAAAAAAAAAATCATGATTGTATAATCTATCCCATTCAATTAATATACTTTCATCTATAAAATGTGAACCGTTTGTACTTTTGGGTTTATTGGCTGTTTTTGCCCTCATGGTGCGAGCCATCAGCCAATTACGGTTATGTTAATAAGCCCATGCATGATGTGGGGCCCTAGGATTACATGTTAGGAGGTCTGGTGGACCATCCATTTGTTTCCAATTGTTTGATTTTGGAAATTAGCTTTGACCTTGATTTGGCTCTCTTTAATATAAAAACCAGTAAACCACCAACCTTTTTTCTTCTTTCTTCTGTCAGTGTTGTTGTTACTGTAGTTGTAGCTGTTGCTATTGCTGTTGCTGCTACGGTTGTTGTTGCGTTTCTTCAACCAAAGAGCCAAACATGGTATCCATAAGATTTACAAGTCTAGTACTACGGCTTCTGTTGGCTTTTGTTGCACTAAGGGACTCCATTGCAGAAGCCCACCAAGGTATGCATCTCATCTATCCATCTTCATGCATCTACGGAAGATACTTACATGGAAGGTTATAGTGATTGTTATTTCATTGTTGGTGGCGACAGTGGCCGCGACTACAGCAAATGGCAATGTGCCCACAGCGGCAGGAGCCGCGGTTACTTCCATTGATCAGGTATAAGCTTGTCATGTGATTCTTGTTAGTATGTAATTTTATTAGAGGGAGCGCTATAATTAGGTGCTTCACGTGGGCAAATATGTGTGGTGATCAGGATTATTTAGTGGCCCACCACCTGTGGCCTATAGGATCACAATGATGGGACGATTCTGATCGTCCATTCAATGGTCCTGATTGCCAGACACTAATGTCACAATTGCAATAGAAGGGTCTTTGTACACACATGTGCACAGTAGCATTCTCAATTCTAAATAACATTGAATCAAAACATTTTAGCAGGAGCTTTCGGGTGATGCCGCAACCACAGCCGGTGCTAGAAATGAATGGCTTAAAGGGAGGAAAATGGTGATGAGGGATGCTGTGATGAAAGAGGGAGATGTGAATGGTGGGCCATCAAAGATTCCAAGTACAATCCACCATGGAAAGAAGGGGAAGCCCAGTGTAGAATACAAATTGAGTGAAACGAGTGTTCTTCCTAAGAAGGCCAGTGTAGTGGGCCTTGGACCATTCAATGCTGACTATAATGTGCCAAGACCCCACCCACCCAAGAACAACTGAAGGAAGAGTTTTAAAGCCCTTCATAGTTGCTTTTGCATGTCTTATTTTTTCCTTTTCTTCAAATACATTTGACAGTGAGAGAGTGAGAAATATCATAGGATATATGTATGTATGCAACTAATTACTGATGTCTAAAGCAATTTTGGTACTTGCAGGCTCCATTTTCATGTTTATGTGGTGAAGTAGGTCCTTTTTTGCTAATATTCTTAAAAACCATAGTTTTTGTCAAGTGACCACTTTCTCTAAAAGCTCGAGCTGTCTCGGTCAACATGAAACTCACCCAAATTGATTTGGTGAGATTTCGGGTCGAGTCTCTAGGAAACTCGGTCCTGTTTCTGACTCAGGACGACTCATTGAGTTGACTCACAGTAATTAGAAACAAGTCACAATGTGAACATTAACAAAATGTAAATGATGAGGGAAAGAACGGAGACCATGACTTCTGCAACAAAAGATATGAACTTAACCAGTGCATCATTGAATATTTTAATAAGGTTTTATTGGCATCTCCACCTTCATGGGGATGTTAGTTGTTAGGTTACAAGTGGAGTCTCTAATCATTCATCCAAACTGTTCATTCATTCCAAAAAACTTGGGGCATGCTATCGTGAGAAATCAAGCTAATCAGGTGATTATAACCTTTGAATGGGGCCAACTTATTACAACCGTCTGTTTTTTACAAGCTATAAATCACACAGCTAGAATCATTAGACCAAAGTGCTACTTTAGAATCATAAGCAGTACAAAGTTTGATCTATCAAATAGATATTGAAGATGATGTTTGGGCCTATTTTGTTTCTCCATTCAATCTGGATGACCTATTTTCCATGCCATTGGTCAAATGTTTAGGATCATCCAACCAGCAGGTGATTTATTCACTATGGCTTGCTCCCAATTGTACGAATGAATGAATGCTCTAGATTAATGATTGGACACTCGGCTTTTAATGGTAGTTATGTTAAATATCTAATCTACAGCTAATATTTTAAATTTATAATTATTAAATATTGAGTTGAGTCTACCTGTCGGGCTGAACATTGAGTGAACTCGGGTTTTAATATTTTTAAACTATGCTAAAAACTAATAGAGAAAAGCTTTGATGCTCTGGCAAAGTGTGATTGATGATACACAACCACTCAGAGATTGCCGACGTGGCATACCAGTAATTAAAATTAGATAGTCCAAATTATGGGTCCCAGTTTACATATATCAGGATCCAAAATCTACCCTCATTTGACTATTGATCATCTGATTAGGGAACATTTACTGGATGGTGAAGAATGAAAAGTATCCGATGGTCCTATTTCAACAAAATATGCTCACTTCATGCATGGAAGGCCTTAACGGAGAGCACACGTATTGAGAGCTAATATAGATTTATCAGTATGTGGAGTTTGTCATATTGGAACTTGAACTCGAACTCAGACTGAGAATTCTAATCCATCAAAATAATTGTGGGGTCCTAGCTGGAAATCAGCAAATCTGTGATTGAGTCCATGGTTTTGTGATCCGAACCATTGATATTATGGGCCCAACGAATGGTGCGCACAAAAAAAGTCCCAATGGGAAAACCGTGACAAAGTTTAAATATTATCTGAAAATATTTTAATGAGTATTGATGAATTATATGATGTAATATGAGCCGCATCTTTGTATACCATACATTGGTTTTTTACTGTGAATAGTGTAATCCACACCTAGGGCTGTCAACAGATCGAATTTGGACCGGATCAATGTTGATTTGAATTTGATCCGATTAAGGATTTACATGATCCGGATCACAAGCTTCTAATATGAATCCAATCCATTTAAGTTTTTTGAAATTCGAATACGATCCGATCAAAATTAGTACTTCCTTACGTAAACAGATCAAATTTGTAGCAAATCAATACCAATTCGAATATGAATCATTTATGTAAATAGATCGAACTTGTAGCCGCAAGCATGGCGATGGAGAATGAAAATAACCGCTCGCCATTTATTTTACTGCAGCCTAGGATTTTTTTTCTTGTCCTTTTATATTCCTATAATTGGATTGTTACCAAATTCGATCCAATTATTAAATGGAACAAAGATTTCAATTCTCATCAATCCGTTGATCCGTTTAATGATCCGAATCTGATTAAATCGGATAGAATTCAGATCAGATTCGGACCATGATCCGATCCATTGATAGCTCTACCCACACCTCAATATTTTTTTCCATAGCTAAGTAAACGCTGGAACTTGAGATCTCAATGTCAAGATGTACATTGTCTACCACAAAGCACGGGCTCAAACCCTAACAACTCAGTAATTGAACTTGATGCAATTCCATAAAAGCCAAAAAATGTTGGAACCATCTCACGGATATTCAGGTTTCTTTCACTCTGTCGCCTCTCTATTTGATGGGCAGAGGTAGGAATTCAAACTTGGCTTAAAGACTTAGTGACTCAACCTTACTCATTCGCCAAGTTAAGTCATGACTTGTCCGAGTGGATACTGAATTGGCCCGACTCACCCAAGTCGAGGGTGACTAAGGAATGGCTCGTGGTATCAAACTGGATCAAGTCCAACCGAGTTTGAGTCGACTCGAATGAGTTACTCAAACTTGTTCGACTCTTAAAACCAAGGACTCATCCCTATTGTCTAGGTTGTTTGGCGATGCAACAAACATGCGTAAGACAATCCTAATGTATATCCCAGCCATGTTGTAAGCCATAGAAAAGGCATGGTATCTGCACCATTAATCACTTATATCGATCTTGAAATGGTAATTTTTCTTCGGAGCTGACTATTTTCCTATAAGTACTACGTAATTGATGGGCCTGTTGGAGAGTCTTCAAACAGTACACGGTTTCGGGTGTTTAGACCGGTCGGGCGACCGGTCAACAGTGAGGCAGCGTGACGGATCTGCGTGTGATTCTCCTCTGGATTGTTTTGTGCCAGCTCCAACCGGTCGGACGTGTACGCGTTTTTTTACCCTATTACGCGGTAGTGTATAAGATGTTTCTATTTTCAGGTTATTGCCTATTTAAAGGGGTGTAATCCGGACTTAGATGGAATCATAAGGTTTTCAAGGCTTTCTAAGTGTGTTAGGAAGAGGGGCAAGTGTTTTGAGAGAGAGAGAGAGAGAGAGAGAGAGAGAGAGAGCTTAGGTTTTCTTTATTTTTCCTTAATTGTGGGCTGTCAATCTCTGTAATCTTCTGGAATCATAGTGGATCGATTTGTGCCGTAGTTTTTTACCCGTTGAGGGGTTTTTCCATGTAAAATTGGATTGTCTTTGTGATTGAATAATTGTGTGGTGTGATTGTATTGTGTTTATTGTTTGATCTTCTATTTTTACTGTGTGTTATTCGGCTTCTGCTTCCGCTACCGGCATCATTATTCTCAATAGGACCCACATGATTTATGATACAGGGCAGGTTCATGGGCAGATGTAAGTAATCAATGGTTCTGATCTCGCACATGCCACACTTCAGCTGCCAGTCTGCCCTCTTCAATCTATAATTGGTAAAAATATTGTATAGAGTTTACGAAGAATGTGCATTCTACACCTTTTTTGGTACATGGCAATAGAAGCCCATCAAACGTGCTCTATTTGTGGCCCGCAAATAGAGAATAGAGATGTCAACGGGTCCTAGAGTACCCGTACTTGGCTTCATCGGGTTTTTGTGTGGTCCATTACTTGTTCTTGAATACCCGATAGCGAATCCAATCTGATTTGCAGCACCCGTAACGGGCACCTCTGTGGTGCTGACTGTAATGTATGTATCTTATCCACACCGTCCATCCGTTTTAGTAGCTCCATTTTAGATTATGAACCCAGAATTAAGTATATCCAAAGCTCAAGTGGACTACACCACAGGGAACATGGGAAATTGAATGCGTACTGTTGAAAACTTCTTATGGGCCACAGAAGTTTTGGATCAATCTGATATTTTTGTTTTCCCTTCATCCATGACTGTGTGACCTTATGAATAGGTTGGATGATAAATAAACATCACTGTGAGCGCAAGGAAGGTTTCAACAGTGGATGTCACTGTCTCCACTGTTTCCTGTGGTGTGGTCCACTTGACCTTTGGATGTCCTACAATGATCTGATAAAACGGATGGACGGCATGGATAAGACACATACATCACAGTGGGCCCCACAGAGTTTACTCAGCATTCAATCCGCTTTCATGTAACGTCTTTGGACATTGGTTTTGGGTCAGTCCTGGTCAGATAACGGCACTGAAATGGTTAGACACACGGTGGATGGATTAGACTAGGCATACACATGTGCTGCTTTGCCACACGTGTAGTGTGTAAATGAGCTCTCTTAAATGTGTGCGACTTAAAAAAAGAACCCCATTTATAGAAAATTTGATATATTTAGCATATAACAGTTCCAAGATGGTGGAACAACTCGAAGTCGGCCGGGCTTGATTTCTATCCGGAGCCAAAATGGTGGAGTACTTCAAGCCAGCATGATTTTTTTAACTGGGTCCACATAAGGTGTATCCATTAATAATTTTATTAGAAAAAAACATTTGATTGCCATGTGCTATCATCAATAGAGAATAATCTATTGATGCTTAAAAATGAGTCAATCTTAATTTAGTACCCACTTTAGTATTTATTTTTATTTTTATTTTTTATGGGGTTAGTACACACATCTCATTCTTAGTAAATCCACTCACCCATGTTATCCACACTGCAATGTTAGCCACCCCTACTTTGGGAATCGATACTATGACCTCAATGTTGAAACAAGGCTATCTTCACTCAGTCTACCACTGGTACCATGACCTCAGGGCTGAAACTCGAGGCTATCTTCACACACGCTACCACTTGAGTTATGGATCCAGGGTGTGAGTTAATCTTATTTTAGTTAACAATAATTATGTATCAAAGATCTCAATCTTTAATATATAATTTTTATCATATATAATCCCAATAGATTTTAGACAATTTCGCCCGCGTAATTAGTTTTTAGAAAAGTAATGGACATTAAGATTTGAAAGGATATAGAAGGAATTTCAACATGAGTTAGGGATTTTTAAGGTTCTTTAAAATGGTGGATGCTCACCCACTAGCGTCTCTTTTCAATCCTTCCATGTGAGTCACCTACTTTGACTTTACTCATCTTTTGCCAAATGATGGCCTCTCAGAGAACTTATGCAACAAATGCTTTGTGGGGTCCAATATAATGAATTTATAAAATTCACTGTACAAGCATCAACCATGGCACTGGAAAGAGGGGACGAATTGAGGCCACTATGGTGCAGTTATCTACTTTTCTCCTTAAGTGCAGCACAACTGCACCATTTCCTTCTCAGTCCCCTTTCTCTCTTCCATATTCTATTCATGTGTAATGCATGTGCCATACCCTAATTATTAGAAGTCAAGATTTTTTATGCATGACTATTGTTAACTAAAATAAGATCAACTCATTTTTAAGCATCTACCAAACAGGGCCTTACTCATGCTAGCTCTACAACTATGATTAGAGCTGTCAATGGGCCAGGCCTGGGGTAGGTCTCTGCCCAAATTCGGCCGACAGGCCAACACTATTCAAAATTCTGACTTTCAGGCCCAAGCCCGGCCCATTGACACCCCTGACCGCGATCATCAATGATAACCAATGCATGTTCCAGGTCAATGACTAAAGTTATTAAATGGTTATAACTAAAAGGTAACTCATGATACCGGATCATCCCTTGAAAATTAATGCATGTTCATGACCCATTGATGAAACCACGGAAGCTTTTTCGTTTGTCATATCACTTCATGGTGTGGATCCAGATAGTGATCTATACTAACAACGGTGGATATAAAAAAAAAAATTCATGTGCATGGATTGCCTTGACTCAGAAATGACCCAACCCAAATTTTAACGGTCCAAGATGGTGGATCTACAACTGACCCAATGTTTTAAACATGTTGCACATGAACCCATTGAAATTGGGTCAGGCACCCACAATTTGAGTGTCGCTCTCCAATGAAGCATGCGTCTGATATAATTCACCCACTCGATTGGGTTTATATTTGATTTTTTCAAATTGGGGGACTACTTCCATTGGGACCTGGTTCATATTTCAATGGTCCAAACCTAGTATTGGATCAGTGATCATCATCATGGTGGATGAAAGAAAGGGATATTTGTAAATGATAAATGCTCAAATCCAACTGATTGTATGATAAGTTAACATAAACCCAGCAGATAACTTTCAACATGTCATGTGTGCGCAATATCCAACCTGTCCGATAGGTTGGTCCCACCATAAGGAGCACCTTGTGCCAAAATCAGCCCCAGCCACTCATCATGCTGATCACACTTATATTTTGTTAATTATCAGTTGCTATAGATTATTTTCTATGGTGAGGCCCACCTGATGGGTGGATGCGGCTGATTTTGAACAAGGTGATCCTCATGGTGGGGAAAACGTATTGGACAGTTTGGATGGTGCATGAATATAATAGGTTGGAAGTTATCTGCTGGGTGGCCAGTAACTCCATTTAAAATTGTAGATCTGTGGGCCCACCATAGTATGTGCATGTCATCCAACTTGTTCAACATGGTAGCCACACCATGAAAAGGAACACGCCAAAAATCAAGGTGATCCAACCAGCAGGTGGCCCACTTGATGATTGGGTTTTTGGACGGGTTGGATGCCATTTATGTATAATAGTGGGTCCATCCACAAACAAAATGAACTCCTCAAATGAGAGCATTTTTATTACTTTGTATAGATTCCTTCGGTATATTAAACAAATGGGCGGCACCTGCAATAAATAATAATCCAAAACAGAGGAGCGCTGGAGAAGAATTTTGCTACACCTACGGCTTGCGTACGCTGCATACGTTGGCCATCCCAGCCGTGGGTGGGGTCCGAATCTCCAGGGACATAAAAGGCAGAGAGGCCGAGTCTCTCTCCTCTCCCCTCTCCCTCCTCTGAGAATCTATCCAGCCTGGCAAGAATCGGAAGTCGGTTTCATGCGAAAGACGCAGCACGGCTAATGTTTGTGAGAAATCCACCCCATCCATCCCTTTTGTGAGCTCATTTTAGGACGTGAAATGGGCTGCATCCGTGAACATAGTGGGCTGCACTAAAGGTAAAGGTGGGTAGGGAAATTCCTACTTTTGAAATATCCCTATGGCCACAGTGATGTTTATATGCCTTCCATACCGTTCATAATGTAATTCCTATGGGGATGAACTGAAAATACAGCCTGATTCAAAACTTCCGCAGCCCCACGAATATTTCAATTGTGGATGTTCAATCCTCATGTTTTCGGCCCACTAAAGTCTTGGATCATGCTCGTTTTTTGTCACACGTTCTAAAATGAGATCACAAAACAGATAGATGGGGTGGATCTCTCACAAACATCAGGGTAAGCCCCACATAAGCTTCCATCGCAACTCCATGCAAAAGGCTTTTGGAGGCCTCCGTAAGCTGCAGCGTTGTTCAAATGGGCCCATCGCAACTTATTCAAATGGGTCTATTGTTCAGTGATCCAAACCATCAATGAGAAGGGCCTCAC
The DNA here is from genome assembly GCA_003013855.2 of Liriodendron chinense. Taxonomy (NCBI): domain Eukaryota; kingdom Viridiplantae; phylum Streptophyta; class Magnoliopsida; order Magnoliales; family Magnoliaceae; genus Liriodendron; species Liriodendron chinense. Next base: position 300,235 of record PVNU02000362.1, read on the forward strand.
CATAGATGGCCACACATAAAAATAATCGGATTGGAATAACTTATGTTGACATTAAATCACGTCATCATGATGACGTTGATCAGTGACCAACTTGAATTTTAGTCGTCTGATTGGTGATTGAAGGTGATAAGCTCAGATCGATTAGACCTACAAACGCTACTAAGAGTCAGGATAGCCACCGGGGGTGCCAACTGATGGCCCTCTGATGCTTAAGTCAGTGATGGTAGAAGAAATTCGTGAATGGATGTATGTGTTTTTTTATTACATACCTTTATTCATAGCATGGAGGGCTTCTTATAGTGTTTATCCTTACTGTATTATGCTAGGATTATGATTATACTAGGATACGATTTCTTATGCAGGATGGGCCACAATTACGGCTAGATGCGTGATTGCCTTAGAGGTGATAAGTGAGAGTCTCTGTGCACGGCGAATATCTCGCGTGGTAGCTGCATGGAATCAAATCCCATAACTTGCGGAGAACGTTACTCTAGTCTCGAGCGGTCGGAAAGAAGCATTCGGGAAAAAGCGTTCGGTATGGTTGAATGCGATGATGTGGCGGGTGCTCGGTAATAACCGTTTGGGTATTGAGAAAAATCGATCGCATATGTAGGAATATGGCGTTCGATCTTGTTAAGTAGCTGAGTGCCTCTTCGAGTCTGAGGGCTTTGACATAATCCCTCAATATTGATAAAGATTGCCGACCGAGTGCTTAGTGGTCGGGTGCGGCGCAGAAATTAACGATGTTACTGTGCATCACCTTTAATTGTGTAATCTAAGGCCAGCCCAAATTAACCCATAACACCTCACAATAGAATATTTGAGCTTTTATAGGTTAAATATGAATTGTTGTCTATTTTTTTTTTCCTTAACCATCTATGTTGTACTTCCATATTGCTGACAGTTGAGTAAAAAATTGAAGCACATGAAAGATCAAGCGGATCATAACACAGGAAATTGTGGAGATAATCATTTCTAGTGTTGAACCCTTCCTAAGGCTGATGTTTATTTATCATTAGACCTTTTCATAATATCACACAGATATGGACGAAGGTAAAAAAACAAAATATCAGCTTGATCCAAAGCTTTCGTTGAAATGTTCAATCACACTGTTTCCTGCAGTGTGATCCACTTGAACTTCGGTTATGCTTCATTTTTTGTATCAAGCCTTAAAGTTATCTGGTAAAATGGATGGATGGAGTGGATGAAATATATAAATCACAGTGGGCCCCACAGAGTTTGACTTACTCACAACACAATCCCTTCCTTCCCTATCCACCTTTACCTTTAGTGTGGCCCAGCTGGTTCACGGATGCAGCCCATTTTTTGTCTCACACCCTAAAATGAGCTTACAAAATGCATGGACGGGGTGGATTTCTCACAAACATCAGTCGTGGGACTCACCTAGGTTTCATCGTCTACACAAAACTGACTTCTAATTCTTGCCAGGCTGGATAGATTCTCAGAGGATCCAGAGGGGAGAGGAGAGAGACTCGCCCTCTCCGCTTTCTATGCCCCTGGAGATTCGGATCACACCCACAACTGAGATTGCCATGTATGCAGCGTACGCAAGCCGTAGGTGTAGCAAAATTCTTCTCAGAGCGATGTTTACAATTGAGCTTTTGGGGTGGAATATTTCAACCCTTGAACCATCAACCTCCTTTACCATTTTCTCATTGGCCATTAAGACCTTTTAATCTTGAAGATGTTTGAGGCAACAAACAAAACTTGAAAATTGATAAAATTTCTATTTCTCACTTGCATTTTCCTAATATGTCTGTTGATGAAATGGGCCACACATGCACAAAGAAATAGATATTGAGATAAATGAAACCAATGGTCTACATTGAAGATAGATGGGTTGCCTAACCAAGTGTTAGTATTTGTAGCAAAGAGGGTTTCCAACCTGTTGGACCACAAGATATGGTCCGCAAAGCATATGATTTTCAACCATCCAACACTTCCAATAGATTGTGCCCACCGTAAGGATCACCTAGTGCAAAAATCAGCCCCATCGAACTCATTAATGTGGATGACATGTAGAAAACAATACCTAGTCAATGATAAATAGTAAAATAGAAGGGTCACCTGCCTAATGAGTGGATGTAGCTGAATAGAAGATATCATGTGGTATTTGTTGCCCTGCCCAGGTGAAAAAGTACATTGGTGCATACCACCGTTATTTCAGATCCGAGGCTGAAGCTCTTGATCAAGGGCTCAAAGTTTCCAAAATTGCTGCCATATAGTCATGTTTGCTTCATTTCTTTACCGAAATTTCAAGTTATGAGTAGAGCCTATGACTGAATTTTTCTGATTGCACACATTGCTATTTCACATTTCTAAGATAGTTACCTTTTGTTGTTGAATCTGTTCATTCCATTTCATGAATCTGTTACTTCCCCGAATGTGCAGGATCCAAGGAATCCATCAATTGGGTCCCACCTGAATGTTCATGTGTTGGCCTAAAAATGGAATGCAGCTTTGGTGTATTCCCACGTCAGTGGATTCGTGACTGTAGGGCCCACCGTAATGTATGGGCCTTAATATTCACCACTCATTTTAGGACTTGATCCAAAAAATTAAGCAGATACAAATCTTAGTAAACAATACCATAGGAAATAGTGGTGACTGAGAACCCATCATTATAAACTTCTTGGGAGCTACTCTAATGTTTATACGCCATACAACCTGTTGATAAGGATACAAAGACCTGAATGAAGGGACCACACAAATATCAACTTGATCCAAAACTTTTGTGGCCTACACAGAAGTATTTAACAGTCAACAACCAATGTTTTCTCTGGTGTGGTCCACCTGAGATTTGGATCTGCTTCAATTTTGGGATCATGCCCTAAAATGAGATGTAAAAATGTATGGACAGCATGGATGTAAGGCACATACATCATGGTGGGCCCCCACAGGGATCCACCCAAGCCGCCTCCGAGAAATAAGGCAATCCACTTCTCTGGCGAGCCACAGGGTACAATAAATAATATATATGATGACCTACCGACGAGTAGGCTGGCTTGATCTTAGTTTCATGTTATAAAACAAGATGGGGACTAGCTGATGGACGGCTTGGTGGTTGGACCCAGGTGCCATCTTTGGTAGTGTGTAGAGGGGCTGGTTTTTGTCATATGAATTTTTTTACCATTTTTTTTTAAAAACTTTTTAAACACACCCACTTAAACCGCATGGGCACTTGATCCCTGGTCTCAATGTTGAAACTCCTCTTAGTCTACCACTGATCGCCATGAATGGAGACCCAAATATGGGTATGGCCCACCTGTAGCTTGTAGTATACAGATTATTTATTTAATTTGGGAGATGCCGCCTAACCATTGATTTGAAACAGTCATGAAGTGTGGCTCGATGTTACGTGATCCACACGCTTCACCTGAGAGGCCCCATGATGTACAATGGACAATCAAAATTCTGAGAGCTGAAAATCATATGCGCGTCTTGTTTTGTTGCAACTTCGCTTGACGGATCAAATGAGCTTTAATTTTTATTCCATGTCTAAATTGAAATCCACATTTATTCATTAAAAAAGAAGAAAGAAAAAAAAACCCTATAATTTTGCTAAGCTTGCAAACTTTTAAGTGATTACTAAGGACACGAATTTAGAGAGTGATTTAAGTGTTACCTGGGTAACAGCTACCGTGGGGCCTACCTTAATGATTTTTTTGTATATCCGCACCTCCTTTCTCCATCTCATTTTAGGATGGGTTACCAAAATTTATGCAGATCCAAATCTTAGGTGGACCACATCACACAGAAACAGTGGTGATTGAGTGTCTTACTATTAAAAATTCTTAAGGCCTCGCCTTAACATTTTCTTAATGTTTATTTGCAATACAACTTATTGATAATGTCATGAAGAATTGATTGAAGGGAAATTAAAAATATAAGATTGATTTTGTAGTTCACAAAAAAGTTTTTAATGGTTATTCATCATTATTTCATTGGTGTAATACACTTAAGATTTGAATCTTCTAATGATTTGGGAAAACATCCTAAAATGAGAGGAAAAACAGATTGGCAGCGTGGACATAGACCTTAATGGTGTTTTTTCTGAGGCTCCTTGGGCCGCCATGTTGTTTATCTTTCATCATACATTCATCAGGTGTGTCTAAATGGGATGAATGGAAGATACCAAAATCAGCCTCATTCAAAACGCAAGTGTTATTTTGCATATGCCAAGAAAGCAAAGTTTTTAACCTGAATTGAGTGGATTTTACGCATACGACATTGTGGGTCCCACAGAACACCTGGGCGTTTTCCACCGACATGGATTGGGTACTACCTCCATCGGGACCTAGCTAGCGATGTGACCAACAGGGGTGGGTGGGTGTACTAACAATGGTGTGTATGAGCTAACCCATAAAAAAAAAAAAAGGACCTAGCTAGAGACGGACGGTCCTGTCAGAGGCTCTATGGAACCCACCATGGTATATATATTTTATCCACACTGTTTATATAGTTTTTACAAATCATTTCAGGGCACGATCCCAATAAGGAGGCAGATTGGAGGCTCAAGTGAACCACATCACAACAGATCATTTTATGGCATAATCCCAATAAGGAGGCAGATCTAAGGCTCCACATCCTAGGAAGCAGGGAGGATTGAACTCTTATTATTAAAAACTTCCTAGGGCCTGCTGTGATGTTTATTTACAATCCAACTTTCATAAGGTCACATGGACGTGGATAAAAGGAAAACATAAACATCAGCCTGATCCAAAAACTTATGTGGCCCTCGAGAAGTTTTCAATGGTAGAATTTCAATCCCCACTGCTTCCTGTGGTGTGGTTCCCTTGAGCCTTGATCTGCCTACTTTTTGGGGTCTTGCCCTAAAATGATCCAACTAAATGGATGGATGGCCTGGATAAAACATATACATCACGGTGGGCCCCACAGAGCCCCTCACAGGACAGTCCGTCTCTGGCAAGGTCTTGATGGGGTAGCACCCAATCCGCGTCCGTTTCCCGTGACGGTGTTGTAGACTGCTGCGGCCCATTACTTAGTGCCTGCCTGCGGATCATCTGTTACACTCTGACGGAGTATCAAAGGCAATATATATATGGAACGGGAATGTCGCTGGCGTCGGATAACTACTCCTTGCCGAGGAGAGGCAACGGAGATTCAGAGAAATAGTAAAAAGTCGTCCGAGTCGACTCAGTTCCGATTCATCACAGATAAGGGAATGGTGAGCAATCAACAGCAGCAGCAGACAGGAGGAGGAGAAGATCTCAACCCTTCGGAAGCTTCTAGAGACTCGGACGATTCTAAACTCTCCCCAAACAGCCGCGATAAAAACCTAACCCTAACCCAAACCCAAACCCAATCTCCTGCTTCCACCAGCAGCATCAGCAGAAAAGGGAAAGCGAAAATGGAAGAAGAGACCGATTCGGCAGCGACATGCGGAATCTGCTTCGTGGAGGATGATGGGCAGGCTATCCGTGGGTGGATCGACAGCTGCAATCACTTCTTCTGCTTCGTCTGCATCATGGAGTGGGCCAAGGTCGAGTCTCGCTGCCCTCTGTGCAAGGCTCGCTTCTCGACCATCCGTCGCCCGCCCAAGGATGGGCTCTTCGCTCAAGAGCGGGTTGTCAATGTCCCTGAACGCAATCAGGTCAGATTCTGATTCCATATGATTCAATTTGAATTTAATTCTGTTTGTTTAGAAGGGTTGGTTTTTGTAATTAGTTTGATTTAAAGGAAGCGGGGATTGGATCCTTAAAAAAAGGAGAAAAAAAGGAAGTGGGGATTGGCGGTTGGATAGAATTTGATAGATTTCTCTCTATTTAAAGATGTGAATCAAGGAGAAAAGACAAAGAAGAATGAGAAGAACCAACGTGACTGTTTGAACTTGCAACCAAATAGGGACTCCTAGCTATGCTGATCTTAGTTAAGAATTCAATTACAGAAATGGGATTCTTGAGAATTTTATTTTTTCTGTCATGTTTGGGAACATGAAATTGGAATCCAATTCACTGGAATTTACAAGCCCAGTGATTGGATGGTGGGAACGATGAAGACCAGATGAAGATGTACTAGTGGAGGGTATAGGGTTGGGATATGTAGTGGCAAGGATTTGAGGTGATGGGAGATGATCAGGGGTTGCCTCAAGGATTGGCAGTAGAGGATGCGATGTGTCAGAGATGGCAATTGCGGGCTCGAATGGAAATATGTTTTCGATGAATGTGACGTCTCAGGAGGTGAAGATAAATTTTCCTTTCAAAATCATAAATGTGATAACCCCATTGCCCAAAAGGATAACCAATAAAGATACGTTTAGAAGCACGTAGTGCAAATTTGTGTGGATGAGAAGTATGGGCATAACACAAATATCCAAAAACTCGAAGTTGATCCATATGTTGGTTTAATTTTGAAAAGCATTTCGTATGGAGTTTTACCATCTAGATTGGAAGTAGGTATTCGATTGATGAGATTAGTAGTTAAAATGCATTCCCCCCAAATTAATAAAGGTAAATGAGCTTGAAAGCATAAAGTTTGGGCAACTCCGAGGAGATGTCGATGTTTGCACTTAGCAATCCCATTTTGTTGTGGGATTTCAACACAAGTTTGTTGATAAAGTGTGCCGTTTTCTTGAAAAAATCTTACATTGAATTGGAGAGAAACTCGGTACCACTATCATTGATAATTTAGCAAACTTGACATTGGAACTGAGTCCTAACCATGACGTAAATTTTTTTGAGAAGTGAATATGTTTAAGATTTGAAATGCATGAGATAAATCCAAGTGCAACGAGAATAATCATCGACAATGGTGAGAAATTAGTATGCATTGGTGTGGGATGGTGTGGGTCCCACACCAAATATCATAGTAAATCAAATGAAAAGGAAGTGCACTTAGAGTGCAACTTAATGGAAAACGACAATGAGTTTGTTTAGCCCTCCGACAAACATCATAAGAAAAAAGAATAACGAAAAGTATCACCTGAAGTGGATGATATTTGAGATAAGCGAGATGTAGATGGGTGACCAAGATGCATGTGCCAAATGTTGGGGCTTGTTGATTTGAGTAGCGGGCATGGCTAATGGGGCAAGGACAGGGACTAGGTAGACAGTAGTGGTAGAATCCATCTCATACTTCAGCTACTCCAAGCAACTTTTATGAGAACATCTTGAAAAACACAGGTGAGAAAAAATATGATAGCACAATTTGAATCTTTAGTGAGCTGACTAACAAATGAGATTAAAACGAAAATTTGGAACACAAAGAACATCGTGTAGAGTCAAATCTAGAGATAAGGAGACTGAGTTAACATGGGTGATGGGGGTGGCATCTCTAGTTGGTAATGTGACGGGTTTTGGGGGTGAATGGTTTGTCCAGCCTTTTGCTGTGCTCTCGCAAACACCAACGAACCCCAAGCCATGGCCAGAACCCGGGAGGTTTTCCTCGGGCCTGCCCCCCAACCAAGAGCCCACAGTTTTGTATAAGAAGTTTTGGTGAAGTCTGTAAAGATTGAAATATTGGGTGACATGTGAGTAGAGGCTCCACTATCTATGATCCAAGTGATGGGAGGAGAGGAGATGACTAAAAAAACCAACATGCTAGATGAAGTGGCATGAAGTAGAAAAGAAAGCACCTGAAAAAGAACAACCTGAATGGAAATGAGCTGTTGAAGCACAAGCACAAGGGTCATGAACTAGTAGTAGCAGCAGGGTGGATCAGCAAGATCTGGCGAACAATGTGGATCTGGGCCACATGATCTGTAGCGATGTGGATAAGAGATCCGTCTGTGCAGAGTGCTGAAAAGATGAGCAAGATGAGCAGATCACGTTAGGAATGGGCAGTGACCAAAGGCCCATAAAATAATCAACGATTAAAAAAATGTGTAACAACCAGATGGTCGTGAACTCTGTGGTCATGATGGAATAAAGCACCAGCAACGAATGGTGTGATGACTGATGAAATGCCCCGGACATAGAGTATACTGCTGGCGGGCTGCTAGCTAACGACCTGGTTGTGTTTGAACACTGCTCATAACAGAGAGAAGCGACAGATGAGCGGGGCACCTATCGTTGGGTTGAGGCTTCTGGATGATGGGAATGGAGGTGATTCTGGTCATTCTGGTGCAGCGGATGGGATGATAGAGGTGGGTTTTCATAATGGTTGCAACAAGCATGGGTGAATCGTGATGCCGGTGAATCATGGCGACAGGAAGCGCTGACGGAGAAGAAAGGATTTCAGATCTGGATTTGTAGATTTGGGCTTATTGTTCCTGCTTATAAATGATTTTGACGACAAGATTTGGTCTCCTTCGCCATGCGGTGTTTCCTCATCAATATCATTTGCCAAAGCACCTTGTTGTCTCATCCTTACCGCCCTAGTTTTGCCAAGTTGAGGGTTTTCTTGCTCCTAGAGCTGAAGCTTTTTGTTGGATAACTGTGGCAAACAAAATTCTGACTGGTGATAACCTTCAAAAAGAAACATAGCCCTTGCAAGCATGGTTTACCTCCCTTGGGAAGATGAAGGATCAGCTGATCACCTCTTCCTCTATTGCAAAGTCTCCGAGGATATTTGGTGGTTCTTTTTAAGCAGTGTGAGACGTGTTGTTTTTCCTAAATCTGTGGCTGATCTTTTGAAGGTTTTGGGGAGCTGCTCCATCTAAAGCTTATAGTAGAATTTTCTTTGGAGAATGCTTCCCATGCTACTTTATGGAGTTATCAAAAGAACAAAACGAACAACATTTTGATAGTGTGGTATTGTTTGTGGGTGGCATGAAGGAGAAAATTAATCTTCCTCTAATTGATTGGGTATATTGACAAAAAAGAGTTTAAGGGCCTATTTGGATTGGTGGAATCCAAAAAGTAGTCTTGGAAAGGCAAATTTCACATTTTAGGAAAACCGTGGCTGAGATAATGGGTGAAAAAGAATCTTAAAATGGTTGTTTGTTTTAGCGTTCATGATTTCTAGGAAAATGGATGGTCAAAAATTGAAATCTGACTATTGAAAAGTGTGAAAATGAGGATTATCGAGATTTTTGGAGGAAAAGGAAAACACCCTCTTTTGAGGAAATTTTTTGATGGAAAACAAATTTCTACATGTTACTTTATTGTCGTGGTCGGCAGAAAACAACATATTTGCAGAATGTTTTTCTTTTCCACGGTTACCTTTTGGATTCCATCAATCCAAAGAGGCCCTAAAGATGTTTCTCTCTTTGACATGAATAGTGAAAGGAATGAGAGTGTTAATGCTATTGGCATCCTTGGGGCCCTTTGCTAGTAGGTGGTGGAAGCAAGCGTACTTGGATCGTGGGTCGCTTTGGTATGTGATACGGGAGTGGGTACGTGTACACTACTTTCGCCAATATGTGGTACGCTAGGGGTAGGATCATGTCCATTACTTCCATACATACATTGCGTATGCAATATACTTTTATATATGAGAACTCATATTGCAATTTATCTATGAAATGATTAGCCATACCCCACTTGGGAATCGATACTAAGACTTCAGTGTTGAAACGAGGCTATCTTCACTCAGTTTACCACTTGAGCTATGGATCGAGGTCTCTATGGTTAGTGTTATATTTTTAACTAAATAAATAAAGTTATAAATCTCTAATTGTAAATATTAATTTGCATTAACTTAATCAATAGTAAGAGCAAAGATGATGAGGACATCCGAGCACCTTACAGAGTATACCAGAAGAGGAAGAGATCAACTCCAGTTTCACTTTGGCTTTGGTGATGGGCCCAGATGGGCCACATTAAAGACCACACATGCATGCTCATGTATCTTCGAAGACCCTACACTAGGAAGATGCATGTGGGTTGCTTATGGAGGAGTTTGCATCGTTGACTTGCGAGGACACGTTGATTGGACAGTTGGATCTTGAGGACGCTTTGATCGGATGGTTGGATCATTGTGATCTTAGATCACATTGATTGTAGACTTTAGAATTTGTAGATTTGTTTCTTTTATTTAGTTGATTATTCATGTTGGATTTATTTTGATATTTTGTTGAGATTAGAGGGTTAGGAACAAATTTTATTTCATGGAGCGTCTTTATGTGAGGATTTTCATTTGAGAGCGTCTTTTTGTTAAAAGTCCCTCTTGAGACTTTAAAAGGCTTGGACGTCCATTCCTTGCCCATTATTGAATGTTTTGAATAAAAAAACTCTCTCGTTTTGAGATAGAAATTCTCTTGTGAATGGAGATTGATGGTGTGATGCCAAGGTGTGAAGCCTAATCTATCCTCTCTTATTTCTCTCGTCTTTCTCATGTTCTTCTCAAATCCTTCTTTTCTTCTTTAAACCTAAATCCCTCTATTCTCTTCTTCTAAACCTATACCCATTGCCTCAAACCCATCTTCTCTTATCCCTCTCTCCACCAAAACCCAACCCAACCCATCCCATCCCATCTCCATCAAGCCCCACACGTACGGACTGCCCGTCCGTACAAGTCAGTCCGTATGGCCATACGGACAGGACCGTACAACTTTATGGTCAACCACCTTCCTCCCTTTTTCGTCCCTCTCTTCAATCCTTTTTCCTATCTCTTAAACCCTTGCCTAAAACCCTAATTCCTATTTCCTATAAAATTCTAAATTCCCAAAACCTTTCAAAGCCCTAATTCCTTTCGAATCCCTAACCTACAAACTCAAACCCTAACCCTGGATTCTCATATCCTTAACCCTAGAGAGACCAAATCAGCCCCTTTGAATTAGGCCTAAGCCTTTGCTAAAGTGGAAGTTCTACCTTCCATTGATCTTTTGAAATTCATGTTTTATATGGTTTAGTTTATTGTGGGATTGTGATTTAGCTTGGAATTTGAATTTTATTGTCTATTCGATTTCTTAGATTTGTGGTAGGTTAGTATATTTTATACTTTGAATTTCTCTTTAATCCGTTTGTAATTTCTTTGTATCATATTTAGTCTAGATCATGCATCCTGCATCAAAAGAGCACTAATTTGGGTTGCTAAAAATAGTGATCTGCATAGCAAATGACCCATAATACATAATCCTTAATCTAGAATGTAAAATGCGGGGTGTTTTGCATTTTAGGTAACATTGAAATTGAATGTGGTTCATTGCTCTCTTCGAAATCTAGGGCCATTGGATGGTGGGCGTGTTCTTTATTGATGATTGAGGCAAAGTCAAGCTTGCTTTGTCAGGTCCATGTTGGAGTAGGGGACTAATCGATTAGAATTCGAAGCTCTCAATACAGGTCTGACCTTGTCTAAAGAGATTGTCTTAAATCTCTAGGTTGTCTTATTGTGGAAGGAGATTCCGAAAGTGCTATTTCTTAGGCAAATGGTTCATCTCGGGCTCCTTTAAAGTCTCATATGTATAAATGAAATTAGAGGGTTGGATTGTAAGCAACCAACATGATAGCCTATTAGATAGCTTGATTGTAACAAACCGATGTAATAGTCTATTTCATTGCCCCTGTGGGAGTTTTATGCTGTCATTGGCAGTCCCAGGGTCACATCAGGTTGACTGCAGACATCAAACTTATGCCATTACTTGAGTTGGTACCAGCTGAAGGCTCTAAAAGGGCAAAAAGGGGAAGGCCCAAAAGGACGTGGAAATGACCTTTGGTCTAACTGATGTTATTGCCCTTGAGAGAGTGGAATGGCGGAAAAGGATTTATGTAGATGAACCCGGTTAGTTGGGATAAGGCTTAGGTAGTGGTGGTGATGATGATGAGGATGATGGATGTTCCATTTCCAGTTTATTTTTCTGTAGTTCCTGAAGAGGTTAGTGCTGTAGTGGATTATCTGAGTGACAATGTTGTAGCCAATCATTTCCTTATTGTTGGTGGCTGTTATCTATTGCCTTAATGAACATAGCTCCTTTTTGTGCATAAATTGCTGTTGGTTAGGGAGGGAGGGAGTTAATGGTAGATGATTTAGTCAAAGAATTAGGTTCCTTAAAAGGGAGCATGCATCAAAACTATTCTTCTTCTGCTCTCTACATATTATTGGCAAAACTGAAAGAAACCATAATCTATTATTTATTCGCTACTATTTAATCCTAGGCAATAGACTAACTTCTAACTCCAACCACGAATTTATACTGAGGCTAAAATTCCTGTTTGTGATGAACAGGGAACTTCCCCTGTTGTGCACCTAGTTGCTTCATGCGGAACCCATGGTTAGTTTATCCAAACCATTAATCAGAGGGCCACCATTGTGGATGGACCATGTTCAGAAAATCTCGCAAATTGGAAGATCCGAATCATCGAATCTCATATTTTCTCCATTGATTGTGGACTATTGGTCCGGTTCTTTTGCATAAACAAAATTAGAGGATCTGGTTATTGCTTTTTCAGATTCTTTTTCTAAGAGGCTAATGCTGTAGCTGATGACCTGGCTCAGAGTGCTGTGACCACAATTTTACAAAATTCCTGTGTCACCGACTTTTAGCCCACAATTTTAGTCCTGAGTGGACTAACTCTGGAAGAAACTTACAGGAGTTGCCTTCATAAATCTCGAAAAGAACTCCAAAAATAATTGTCTCAAAAAAGAAAATGGGGAATAATGTTAGATTATTATGCCTCCTAGAAGTCACTTCATTTTTCTGACCTCTTTCTTGGTGCACACTGGTCTGATTGTCTGAGAGTACTATTTCTGTTAGACCTTCTATCTGCATTATATTGGTCGACCTGGCATCAGCATCTGTTAAATCTAGCACCTGCATATCTCTTGGAAGACTTTAGATTGATGCTTATTTGTGTCTAATATTTGTTTGCTTTGGATTATTTTGTAGGTTTACCATCCTCTTGGAAATGAAACAGTTGGGCCTTATGACCCCTATGCACAAACCCTTTGTACTGAATGCCAAAGCTCTAATGATGAGGATCTTCTATTGCTTTGTGACCTCTGTGATTCTGCTGCTCATACTTACTGTGTTGGTCTGGGGGTAATTGTACCTGAGGGTGATTGGTACTGTCATGATTGTTCTGTTTTAAGGAACGAACACCCAAACAACCAAATGGATAGTGACTCTTGCAATCAAAATTACCCAAGAAACTTTGATGCAATCCGAGGGGCTGCCTCAGATGTTTCAATTTCTGATATCATACGGGATGAAACAGCTTTTTATGAGGTGCCACAGCAGAGACGCACCAGTTACCAAATGCATGGAAATCAAATTGGGAATAGGCCATCCAGAATGACTGGAGCTAAGGGATCTCAAGGTTTACAATCATCATCCGCTGTTGTTGTGGTCAGGGAACGTGAGCACGGTACGAGAACGTCACACCATTCAGATGATAGGCCATTGGGCAGTACCATAGCTACGCAGAACTCTCAAGGTTCACAATCCTCATCCCTTGCCACTCCTGTTGAGCAAGGTGCAAGAACCTTACGCCGTTGCCGCAATTTGCATGGTCGTATACAGGTGTTACGTGAAAATTGGAGTTCCTTGCGGAGTGGGTCAATGGGCTTCTCATCAAGTATCCCTGATTCTGGTGGCGCCCGTAACAATAGAAGACATGGGACTAGAGCAGTAACTTCTGATTACTCAAGTCAACTGCAGTCCACATCTTCTGTGAAATGTGATGGTGTTTCTAGTGACATGTTGAAGAATGGAGACTCATATGATGTAGACAGAGCTTGGAAAATGATGAATATTGCAAAATCAGTACAAAAGGCTCGGGGAGGGTCTGGATTTGATCAGAAGAATTCGAACTGTCAGGCAATCAAAAGAAAGTTTCAAGAGGAAGCAAGCCATGCAAGCACAAGCTCCTTTGTGGCAAACAGTAAGCCCTCTATAGACAAGGCATTGGATATCATAATATCAGAAAACAACTGCAAAAATTATTCTCTTGAACCATTACATGAAGAACATAAATGTCGGAAGTATGAGAAACAGAAGCTGGGGAGAGATATGATGAACATGTCACAGATTGATAAAGGGCCTCCAGGACCTCCCTTATTACGATATCGTGAAATGAAATCTGCTAAGCAGTTTCGGAAGTCTTCTCATGTGGAAGTTTCTCAAGGGAATGGAAAATCCAATTTAGTTAATGTCCAGGAGATGCCTCCTTGCTCGAGTTCTGGTACTAATTCATTGTTAGGAGGGCCTGGTCTGTCTGTTAGCATTACTAAACCTATTTCATCATCTACTTGCATGATGGAGGCTCAGAAGGGTAAAAGTGGAGGGAACAAGAATGCTGAAGTTATGCTAAGGAAAGATGATGGTGCCAAGAGCGAGGTTCAGTCATTGGTTAAGCTCAACTTAAAGATGCTAAGTCGTGGTAGACAGTTAGGTATGTGTGAATCAATCTATTTTGAATGGAAATTCCTTTTCCTCTGTCTTTTTTTTTAATACAAACATATAAAATCAAAATTGATAAGTTACATTTCTGCTTGTGGTAATGAAACTTTTGATAATGATTTTTCAGCCTTATCTATCTGGACATTCTAAATTAGACTAGCCTTTTGTTAATCCACTTGAAAAGATGTGTAAGATAAGTGAATGAGGTAACGATGCTCGATCAAGGGAAACAATTCCTTTTCTTTTGATCCAACAATGGAGCAGATGATGTCCACTAGGTATCTAAGCTGTTGATCTGGTGGGTGTCCTGGGCCATGCCTAATATCTACCCTATCAAGTCCTAGCCATCGGATGGAAATGAACAATGACAACAAGTGGTCCTCACGTAAAGGTTAGAATAATCCGACCACATAGATTCTTGGCTTGACACCCTGATGCAGCTTGAAAGTGTAGAGAAACTCATGTAGAAAATCAGGTGCCATTCACACACATGGATCTTTCTCCTGCTTGCTGCCACTGATTAGGTGCCCCCCCCCCTCAATCAACACAAGCACACACAACATTTTCTTTTTGGAGTCAGATACCTTTCCTAAATACGTATAAGTTTGAAGTTTCTAGTAATAATAAACATCAAGTAAAGAAAAAAAAAGTTCTTGATAAATTTATGGCTTGTTTGGATTCACTGAAACGTAAATTGAGGAAATGTTGTTTCCACAGAAACAACATTTCTGTGGTTTGTTTCTTGTAAATTTCCTGACAACATTTTCATTTATAGTAAGGTTTTAATTTTATATTAACTAAAGTTCTAACTATCTGACCGTTCACCCCCAAAGTTCTATCTATCTGTTTTTATTTTTTGAGGGGTAATAAGATTTTATTCAAAAGGAGCAAAAGCTCAAAGAACACAACAAGTTAAAGCTCAGAAAGCAAGGACCAATCATCATGGCTAAAATCCATAGTACATAAAGCCCATAAGGCCCAATTAATTACCTCTATTCTTACCCTATTACATACATCTTGCTGCGACTCACATCTATTCCAGAAACTCCAGTCATTTCTTCCCCCCCAAATGGCCGAAATAGCTGCTAGTAAGGCTAACCTCCACACCACTCTCTCCTTGTCCCCAACCTTCCCACATGCCAAGCGTGGAAGAGGCTTACAGTTAATAGTCCTTGGCATCAACCATGACATACCGAAGGAGTGTAACACCTTCCCTCACACCTTGTTATAGAAGGGGCCATGCATAAACAAATGGTCCAGTCTTCTCAGCCTGCATACACAATATACAACAATTGGGCAATATCACGATCTCTTCTTGAGATTTTCTAGTGTTAACATCTTCTTCCTCTCCACCAACCACGTGAACGCCGCAATCTTGGGAGGGGCCCTGTAAAACCAAAAAACGATGAAAAACCACCACTATTAACACTCAAAGAGTATCTAAGCATGCTGTATAAGGAATGCACTAAGAAGCAGCTGGACCTATCCTTCGAACAGATTATCGAGTATCTCTCGCTTAGAGTAGGTGTGAGTTGTGACACCTTGAAGGCTCTCCAACAATTGCACAAACTCTTCTGCTTCGCTGTCCGTCATATTTCTTCTGCAAGGGGGAGCACAAATGACTTTGCTACCTAAGGAGTTGAAGCACTGGTCTATAGTTACGCCCAAGTCCGAGGCCAAATTATCAAGCCCGAGGAAGACCTTAAGGGCCTGTTTGATTTCCAAATTACAATGCAAATGCATTGTAAATGGGCCATCATTACTTCCCCTGATATTTCTTTCTCTTGGATCGAAGTTGACATTGATGGGAAAATTGTTTTGGTGCAAAGAGGAGGTGGGAATAAAATTTGGATGCAAAAATTGTGAGGCCCACAGTGATGTATAGTTCATATCCATGTTGTCCATCCATTCCGCCAGCTCATTCTGGGGCATGATCCAAAATATGAGGCAGATCTAAAGCTCAAGTGAACCACACCACATTAAACAGTAAGAATTGAATGCATATCGTTTGCTTGGGGGCCATAAATTTTTTGGATCAAGCTGATCTTTATGTTTTTCCCTTTATCCATATCTTCATGTTCTTATGAATAGGGTGGATGAGAAATAAAGATCAGTGTGGGCCCCATGTAGTTATTGACTTTCAACGGATGAGGCCCGTTAGGACCACTGTTTCACATGGCGTGGTCCGTTTGAATTGTGGATTTGCCTCATTTTTTGAGGCATGACCTGAAATGAGCTTGTGGAATGGATGAACAGCATGGATATAACATATTTATCACGGTGGGCTCCATATTTTTGTACGTATAGAAACACACCAAACCTATTTAAATTGGCCCGAATTTTGATGAAGTAATTCCTCCAAAAACCAAATGTGGTTAAAAAGTAATAATGATTGATTTACAGGGTATTTTCTTGTAAATATGAAAATCAAACAGGCCCTAAACAAAGATCTATTTCCAAACCACAAATCCACCCAGAATCATATCCTCGTCCCATCCTCGTAAGAGAAGCAAACACCTCCTGGACCTGATTCACCATTCTGATGACCCCTTTCCATACCCTGGACACCCTGTACATTGTGGCCGTAGTTACTTACAATCACTTCCCTCCACAGTCTTCCTTCATTAATGTCGAACCTCTGTACCTGCTTCCCTTGGAGCGCCAAACTCATAACCTCTTTACTTCTCACCCCCACTCCCCCTTCCTAGTATGGCTTACACACCTTTTCTCATTTTAAGAGGTGAAACTTGTGCTTCACTTCCGCCCATTGCTATAAAAATTCACTTCTTAATCTTTCCAACATCTTCAAGACAGATATTAGACACTTGAAGAGGGAAATATAGTAAAGAGGTAGATTCGAGAGGGTAGACTTTATCAAAGTGAGGCTCCCACCCAAAGTTAGGTGTTGGCTTTTCCATTTAGACGACTTCCTTTTCGAACTTTTTTGTCACTTTGGCCCACATGTATTTCATAGGCTTACCTATACAAAGCAACAATCCAAGCTAAGTCACTGAGAATGAACCAGATGAACAACAAGACCCTCCCGCGATCCTTCCCACCTCCACCTTAGACATGTATACTCCTGATATTTCTCTCTTGGCCACATTAACTTTAAATCGGAAACCACTTCAAAGCATCTAACTAGTTTCCTCAAGTTGTCCACCATTTCAATCTTGGCATTACAAAAGAAAATGGTGTCATCGGTGAATTGGAGATGCAAGACCTGAAGACTGGCATGTCCCACCCTAAAACCACTTATTAATGCCAATGATTGCCCCTGACTCAACATCTTGCTTCAAGCCTTCATCACCACCACAAGTAGGAAGGGAGAGAGTGGGTCCCCTTGCCTAAGACCCCTTGATGCTTGAAAACAACCTTTTGGGGAGCCATTGACAAGCACGGGGAATTTTGCTGAAAGGACACACTCCTCCATTGTCCTCCTCCATTCCACACCCCAATCTCCTCACATATAATCTAGAAAATCCAAATTTACGTGATTGTATGCCTTCTCAATATCTAGCTTACACACAATACCCATCTTCTTTTCCTTATGGCGTATGGCAGGGCACTCATGGGCAATGAGTGTGTTGTACAAAATTTGCCTTCCAATAATGAAGGCACCTTGAGAGTTAGAAATCATCCTATCGGGGACCGTCCGAAACCTAGAACGCAGGATCTTTGTGAGAATCTTGTAAGGGCTCCCGATTAAGCTGATTGGCCTATGGTCTTGGAGGCTACCTTCAAACTTTGGAATGATGGCGATGAAGGAAGCTCTCAATTCTGATGAAAGACGGTCTCTCTCACTAACTTCAGAAAGGAAGTTGAGCACCTCCTCTTTTACAACCTACAAAAAATGACCTGGTAAAAGGCAATTGAAAATCCGTTGGGAACCGACGCCTTGTTTGCTCCCAGTGGACCCACAACCGCCTTAGCTTCTTCCAGTGTAAATGGTTTTTTTTTTTTTTTTTTTTTTTTTTTTTTTTTGAGATTTGCCGCTTCCATCAAAGAAATCTGGTTGAACGATTGATTGTTTGAGTTCTATCCCGTCCTTCATCTTGGAGAAGATTCTTGTAAAAGTGCACAATGGTATCGTGCACTTGATCTCTATCTTCCACCTGTCTACCTTCCACCATCATGCTACTTATTCGATTGTTCCTTGCCCTGGCACTGGCAATATTGTAAAGAATTCTTATATTTTCGTCTTCGTCCTTTAGTCATGTAGCACGGGATCTTTGACTCCACTTGGTCTCTTCATCCTTTAGCCAGGACAAGCAGTCATTCGAGAGCTTGCCTCCTTAGATAAGCCTCCTCCTTGTTTCTTTATGTCTAAATCCTGGGTTTGCTCTAAAATGTTTTCCACTTCAATTTCTTTATCCCCAAACACCAGTGTTATCATTATCGTACGATTCGTATTGTATCGTACAGTTGTACAATTCAGATTGCATGATTGAATCGCAAATGCAGCTGAATTGTATGATTCAGATCGAATTGTACTATTTGATAATTTGTTTCCAAAACCGGTAGCACCGGTAAAAAAATTGATTTTTTTTTTTTGTTTTTTGTTTTTTTGCAAATTGTTTTTGGGGTTTTTTGTTTTAAGGTGTATTTAGGCCCCACCCCTATTAGAAAAACATATCTTTTCTAACTTCTTAGAGATTTTGGGGACTTTTGAAGCTTGTGGGCCATAAGAAACCTAGAGAAAGAAATCAAGATATCTTTTTTATCGCTAACGGAATCGAATGTTGCTTGTTGCATTTGAGTTCTATGTTGAAATAGGTAAGAATACATGTAAAATATTCAGTTATTACTTTCGATTTCATTTCTTTCATATATGGGTGAAAATATTAGTTTTTCGAAAAAGAAAAATAGAATATTTCGATTTTTACATTTTTTTTTTCCAGTTGTTTGCAATTCTTTTTTAAGGCTTTTGTGTTTAAGAGTTATTTATGCCCCACATACATGATAATATCACTTCTTTTCTTTGATTTGTCTTCTTCATTTTGTTCCAAATTGTTTTAGGGCTTTGATTTTTAAAAGTAATTTTTACAACACAATGATACATTTATACATAGATACATCATACATTTTCATTTATACATATAGTTGATCACTAGATTAATGTCATGGTTAAATTGTGTTTTTAGCATATTCATGAGAAAATGGATGATTGATATGTTTTTTTAATTTTTCTTATCTATGTATAATTTTTTTGTATTTTTTTAATGAATTTTTATGAAAAGCTGAAAAAATCTTACAATTTACGATACAATACGATTCATACAAGAAAATGATTTACGATTTGATAACATTGCCTAATACTTCCTTATTCAAGGCTCGTAATTTTCCTTTTACGATCTTAAGCTTCTAGTAAATATTGAACCCTACAAAGCCTTCACTTGAAAGGAGAACCACACCTGTGAACCATTTCATAGATTCCTTCACCTGAAGCCAAAGGAGTTCGAAGCGGAATAGCTTGGGTCCCCAGCTCTCTTCGAATACCTCCACCAAGACTGGGTAATTATTGGAGATTGGCTGTGGCAAGCCCCCCTGTTTCACTAACGGGAAGCGCACCACCCAAACCTTTGCCATAAGGAATCTATCAAGCTTTGACATAATGACCTTGTCCTTGCCATTAAACCAAGTGAATTGGACACTTGCCATTTGAATGTTGATCAGTTCGTTTGTCCATCTAATCCAAGAATCCCTGCATGCTCCGAGAAATTCGACCCCCATTTGATTGCTTGTAAGAGAAGCCGAAAACATTGAAATCCTCTCTACGCACCACAGAAATTGCTCTCTTTGCCTAATGAAGTCTAACACCCAAAACTTCAGCCTCATTGGCCCCGGTTGGTTAGGGCCATAAATAGTTGAAAAAACCCACCTGAACCCCGAAGTTGCATCCCTCAATGGGATTAAAATGGAGAATTTGCCTACTCCAATTCTCCTTCACCCACCTCTTTAGGTCCCAGACGATAACGATGCCGCCAACAGCACCCACCGCATCCATCACCATCCAATTTGATTCCCTTCTTCCCTGGGTGGACTCAATCTTCTTCTCCTTCGTTGATTGAAGCTTTGTTTCCTGGATCGCAACGATATGAGCCTTGGAATGACGATAGATATCTTTAATCTGTATCTTTTTTCCTGGCATCCCGAGCCCCTCATATTCTTGCATAAGATTTCCATGAGTACATTGGTCTAACCCCTTTCCCCTTCTTCTCACTTTTGGATGAGCAGCTAGCATCGTAATTAGTGGAAGACTCGAGTCTTGCTAACTCTCTCCTCCTGTTCGAAGTTAGTTGAGCTTTTCCTAAAGCCCCATCCTTGTCCTTCTCAGCTCCTCTTTCTTCCGTGAAAGGAAATAAGGTTGTGTAATCTCTCCCAAAGTCACCAAACGTGGCTTTAACCAACTTACAGACATGACACATTGCTTCCCTGATCCACTTGTTCCCAATTAGCAAAGGAGTTTGTTAATCTCCGTCTTCATCTGAGAGTCGATCTCTAATTGAACACCTGCTGAAGTCTGCTACCTTATTTGAGACTGCAAAGGACCTCTCTACAAATAGCCACCGAAGCCGAATCCTAAACTCTTGGCGTTTCCTTCTCTTCTTCGACAACTAACCTCCCTCTCGAGCTATGTTCTCTGAAGTACCTCACTCCACCTCCCACTCCTTCGATGGGGAGAGGAGATCGAGAGTCTAAGGGCCTCGTTAATTCAAAATATATTTCCTTACATGCGATAAGGAATGCATGTGTGGGGAGATTTGAAGTTTTTACATGTCCGGGAGAGAGCTCATGTGACACCAGAGCATCCATGACATGTGTCAACATTGCCAATGACACTAGCCTCTCCTCGCTAACGGATACTGCCCCGAGCGTACACGTGGAAGCTTGGGACACGATCCCACTGCCGAACCGACCACTTTTTTCCGAAGGGAGAGGCCGAAGCGGACTAGAAGCGTCATCTGCCTTCAAGCCTGTAGATGAAGTAACACGAGGACCTGAGCCTGGTGTCCTCTCTTTTGAGCCTTGACCTAGCCAGGATGTGTCGCCGGCACACTGTCTTCTGTCCTATCGTTGTCCCATCTCTCTGACGGTTGTCGAGAGACGCCATTGCCGTTTCGGGGGGGACGCATGGTGGCTGCCTGGTAGCCACGTTTCCACCTACCTCCACTACCATGCTCGAGAGAACGTGTCTATGATAGGTAGCCCATGGGAACATGATTCGGAGACTCCTATGAGGCCACGTGTTGCACTTGTAGAAGCTGCGCCACCACCTACCTCTTTTGCTCCGTCTACAGCGGGACACGTATTTACTTCCACATATGGTAGTTCACATTGATATTTGTATATATTTTCTATAAAATGACAATCTTTTTAATTTTTAATAGAATTTTGATATTTTTTTAATTAAATGAGTTAGGTGGGGTTGGGGTTTGGTTGACCCATTTATAGATTTTAGGACTTCAGAAACCCCTTTTAATTTTTGTTGAATTGAAGCTTGGATTTGGGATAAATTTTGACTCAAAGCGGAGACAAGTTGGAATTCAAATGTGACAAAAAATCCATTGAAACCTTTTTTTTTTCCCCTTTCAAATGTTAGCATGGATTGCAATGTTTATGCATGATTCTCATGCATTCACATTAATTTGTGGCGAATAATTCAACATTTGATTGGGTAAGTAGGGAAATTGGGAAAATCCGAATTTCCTCCATTTTTAGCCCTCAAATTAAGAATGGATTTTTATTATTTCCATAATGTGGTACTTGAATGTTATGAACTCATTTTGAATATAATTGCACCCCCCCCCCCCCCCCCCCCCCCCCCCCGCGCGAACACACATGGTTTTGGCCCCTATAAAATGTAAACTTATTATCTGTAGTTGTTTTTTGCAATATTTTGATTCCTAAATGGGTAAACGTATCTTTTAACTTCTCCTGAAGTTCCATTGAAAAATTCCACCTTTTCCTCGTGTTTTCCCAATGTTTACTGCAGAGATTTTTTCTCTGAGTATCAGCAATATCAGTACATGTTTCCGTTTCCCAGGTCATCAATACAGGTAACGATACCGATGCTCTGAACACTGCTGTTGATTTTTCCAGATTTGAGATCAGGCCTTGTATCTGATCATCAAACTATCTGGACACTTGATGAAGTCCAGATTTGCAATCTAAACGGTAGGATAGTCCAGATATTAGACCTGGATGGCCTAGTCTCCACTGATTCACAATCTTACAGTCTGATCTTTGATTGGCCAGATTGTTGGACTTATCTAGGACCCACCCAACTGATATGTGCCTCAGATGCATTACTCCCCTTCATTTTATGTATGATTTGTAATTTTGTATCACCATAAGGGGCCTTGTTTATTGATCTGAGCAAATGCCTGCTCGAACGCTATTTCCATTTGGCAAGTAAGCGCATTATTTTAACGGTTTGTAACCTCCAATGTATCCTACACCATGTAACATAATAAAGAAATAGATCTGATCATAGAGTTATTTATCCAGTTGTATATATATCTGTGCGTGTGTGTGTGTGTGTGTGCGCGCGCGTGGGCGTGCGTGCGTGTTTGTTTGTTTCCAGATCAGTCTTACTTAACTGCATGAACATTGCATCAGTAACTTCTGTCAAATTCATCAAAGGGGTTTACCTTGCAGGGGCTGACAAATTCAAGGAAATTGCAAAGCTTGCAACTCACACCATCTTGGCAGCATGTGGGCTAGAGCACTCAAAATCCAGTGCCCGCTCCTTTCCTATCTCGATTTGCAGGCACATCGAGCAATTACAGCAGCTTCATGTATCCAATCTAATGCCTAGTTCTTGCAGAGAGTGCTTTTATGTCTTTGTGAAAGATGTGGTCAACTCCATCATGGCTGAGAAAACAAATATTTACTGAACTTGATAAAATAATGTTGGGATTTCACAGGAAATGGTTTCTGAGTCTTCAATTTTGGTGATAAGGCTCAGGGATGGTTTGTTCAATTTTAGGACTGGAGAAAGAAATTAAATGTTAATCATACTCTCTATGTGGCATGTGTTATGATGAGATCCAGGTTGTTCGTCTGGTGGGCTCACTGTATATCCCATAGCCCAAAAGTCAATATGCTGTGTTCATCGGGTGGGAGTGTTACTTGGACACTTTCTTTCTGGATTTTTCCATGCCGACACTTTGGGACACTCGGTCATTTCTAGACATGACACTTCCAAATCCGTATAGACGAAAGTGTCCTAGTGGTGTTATTGGAAAGTGCTATGTGGTGGACACTTGATGCAAGGTGTCCTAACATATTTTCATCAATGCTGTCATTTCTTTTTTCTTTTTATTAGTTTTTTCTTTGTTATGTGAATTTCTTTCATTAAGCCGAAGATACTCTCACTCCTAGCCATTGAGTTTGCTTCCATTCTTTTATTGCTAAAGAAAATACTCATTAGGACTCCCACTTTCTAGATTTTATTTTGTTTTCATTATAGGTACCTTGATCCATAAAAAAAAAAAAGCACAAGTTTTGTTCTTTTACTAGGGTTCTCTAGTTTTTTTAAAAGAGCAAGTGATATTTATGCAAACTACTGTTTCTTAAGATGATTATGATTTGTTAATAAATTATTTGTTAGCTTAATAATTGGTTTTGATTGGAACTATGTTGGGGGGGGGGGGGGGATCTTGCATGCAAAATCCCTGCTCTCACTCTCTCTCACCAGCACTTTGACCCTCTCTCTTGCCAGCTCTCTCTCGCACTCTCACCTTCTCTCTTGCCAGCTCTCTCTCATGATCTACACCACCACCCCGCAGTGGGAGGACAGTGCCATACCACCACCGGCTTCGAAATTTCAAAGGTAACTCTTCTCTGTCTTCTTCTTCTTTGGGATTAACAATTAGGGTTGAATAATTTGAGAAATTTGTAAAACTCTATTTTGGGCTTCGAAATTTCAAATCCCTAATTAGGGATTCTTGAGAGAGAGCTGGCAAGAGAGGGTCAAAGTGCTGGTGAGAGAGAGTGAGAACGGGGATCTTTGCATGCAAGATCCCTCTTTCGCACTCTCACCTTCTCTCTTGCCAGCTCTCTCTCACGATCTACACCACCACCCCGTAGTGGGAGGACAGTGCCATACCACCACCGGCTTCGAAATTTCAAAGGTAACTCTTCTCTGTCTTCTTCTTCTTAGGGATTAACAATTAGGGTTGAATAATTTGAGAAATTTGTAAAACTCTATTTTGGGCTTCGAAATTTCAAATCCCTAATTAGGGATTCTTGAGAGAGAGCTGGCAAGAGAGGGTCAAAGTGCTGGTGGGAGAGAGTGAGAGCAGGGATTTTGCATGCAAGATCCCTCTCTCGCACTCTCACCTTCTCTCTTGCCAGCTCTCTCTCACAATCTACAGTCTACACCACCACCCCGCAGTGGGAGGACAGTGCCATACCACCACCGGCTTCGAAATTTCAAAGGTAACTCTTCTCTGTCTTCTTCTTCTTAGGGATTAACATTTAGGGTTGAATACTTTGAGAAATTTGTAAAACTCTATTTTGGGCTTCGAAATTTCAAATCCCTAATTAGGGATTCTTGAAATTTCAATCCCTAATTGGGATTTCTGAAATTGGTTCTAATTGTGGATTTTTGAAATTTGAAATCCCTAATTGGGATTTTTCTGAAATTGTTAATCCCTAATTGGGTTGTGAATTTAGTATGAAATAGTTTAATCCAGAATTTCACAACACCTAATTGGTGCCTAATTAGAATACTTGGGAGTCCCTAATTGGAAATGTTGAAAATTTAAGTATTTTGCTATAAAAAATCTCTAATTAGGTGATTTTGTTAATTAAGATCCCTAATCAGGCATTTTGCTGATGCTCTTCCCTAATCGGAAGTGGCAGCGATGGCGGGACCCATTTTTTCTGTGCCAGACTGTCTACACAAGTGGCATGGTAGCAAGAAAGATGATATGGCGCCATGACACTTGCGGTGCCATTGCCATTAGTTGATCACTTCTATGATAATACTCATGTTTTAACAACGAGCACTGAGCATGGATTAATCGTGAACAATGAAACATGTCCCTTAACTACAATGATGCTTGGCCAACAAAGACTACTACAAATCGCACTGAAAGTCCAAATTTCCAATTAACTCAATGATCAATCCTGATGAAAAACAGTATTAAACATATTTCACAGAACTGATGTCTGAAGAAATTCACTGACATCAAAGCTGAAAGGCAAAGTCAAAAGCACACAGGTGCAGCTACACGCAATCTGAATCTTCCATAAATGAAAGAACCCTATGTTTGGATTAGGTTGGCCATGATGGTTGTTAAATAGACAACTCCATGATTTCCAGTAAGAGGTTCACAGGCAATGCTCTCCTTGAATTGGGCTGCACTTGAATTGAGATATTTTGAATGGTGTACATTATTTTTTTATGGATTGGATCTTCCACATTTTTGGTTCGTCTAAAAATAGTGTTGGCATGCATCTATTGGACAGGCTGGATGTGAGACACATACCACGTAGACCCACAACTTTTGATTTTCCGCTTTGTTGTAAAGAAAAAGCCAAGGAGAGTGGTCGTGTAATTTCTCCCCTTGGAAAGCACTGCCCTAGAATATTGGTTACTAGAGGCACTATTTGGTAAAATCCAATTCCTTGAGGATTTTTTCCGTAAAAAATCCCTTATTATTGAATAATATTGCCGATATTATTGGATTGTCCTGATTTATGGGGCTTTCCATCTTCATGGTTGTGCTCACCCTTTTATTGATAAAGAGAACTTTTACTAAGAATAAGAAAAAAGGAGCTAGATTAGAAGGAAAAGGATGCCCAATACAAAATGACTGCAGTTACGAATTGTAAGAGTGATGGTACAGTGATTAGCTTCTCCTGGAGCAAGGAAAACTATGTTTGTTCTAGCAGCAATGTCCTTAATTTCGTCCATGATGAAGCCCCATTTCCTGTTTCTCCAAGAATTTGTTTAACCTCTAATTAATGGTAAGGGTTGACGAAGATGTGGAGCTCCTAACTGTATTGCTTTGGTCTTGGCTCGATGTGATCGGTAACCCCAGATGGACCAGAAACTGCCTCTTTAGTATTCCCTTGTTGGCCTCTAAGGATGCTTCCAATCCTGGATTGACCAACGAAGAGAGGGAAAACCCTTTAAAATTTGACTTTCGCCTTCCCTTTGATAGAGTGAACCCCTGAAGAGAATTCACTTCAATCAAATTCCAATTTGACTGAAATTATGCCACTAATATACTGCATGATTAAGCAACTATTGGTATGATCGAGTACATGATTTTGTTATTTTGTGTCAATGGTACAGGAATCCTTGATCCGCATGCTGAATGGAAGATATTATGTGGTATTTGTTGGACGTAGTCCTGGATTTACATGTCCTGGGAGGAATGCCATTCCCAAGTGCATGGGTACAGTGGAGCATGCTACCAACGAATGAAATCTTCTGAAGTTTCTGAAACTAGAGCAATTCCCACTGTCATGGAAAATGCAAGATACCATGTGGTATTTTTAGGCTGTAGGCCAGGCATTTACACCACTTGGGAGGACTGCCATGTCTAGGTGAACAGGTATCGTGGAGCATGCTACTGCTCTTTTGGATCTGAGGCTGAAGCTACTGATCATTTTAACCGCTTCAGGCGGCCTCTTGAAGTTTCTAAAACCGAAACAATTCCAACTCTCATAGCAAATAGAAGATATTATGTGATATTTGTTGGTCGTAAGCCAGGCATTTAGATGATCAGGTAGGAATGCCATGCCCAGGTGAACTAGTACCATGGAGCATACCACTGCCCTTTTAGATCTGAGGCTGAAGCTCTTGATCATTTTGCTTCATTTCTTTCCCCATTTTTTAAGTTATCAGTAGAGTCTATGACTGAATTGCACTGATTTCGATTTCACATTTCCAAAATAGTTACCTTTTGTTGTTGAATCTGTTCATTCCAATTCCATGATTCTGTTACTCTGCTGAATGTGCAAGATCCAAGGAATCCATCAATCAATTGGGTCCCACCTGAATGTTCATGTGTTGGCCCCAAAAATGAGGCAGTCTGCTTATCTGGTGAGCTACGGGGTATGGTAAATAATCTATGTGATGACCTACCGATGAGTAGGCCAG
Organism: Liriodendron chinense; assembly: GCA_003013855.2. Classification (NCBI taxonomy): domain Eukaryota; kingdom Viridiplantae; phylum Streptophyta; class Magnoliopsida; order Magnoliales; family Magnoliaceae; genus Liriodendron; species Liriodendron chinense. Next base: position 327,618 of record PVNU02000362.1, read on the forward strand.
CCTAATTTTTAAGTCCATGTTATGAAATAAGGTGGGGAGCAACTGATGGACAGCTTGGCTGTTAGATCCAGGTGCCATCTTTGGTGGTGTGTAGGGGGGCAGGTTTTTGCCATATGAATTTTTGTTTGCTCAATCTATTTATTTGTTGGAGCTGTCTACTGAAGCTATGGACAACTTATTAGGCCTGACATGATCATTGGTTAGGCTGCCCAACTACAGGTATGGCCCATCTGTAGGATACAGATTATTTATTTATTTTGGGAGATGCTAACCATTTATTTGAAGCGTTCTTGAAGTGGGTCTCATTGTTACGTGATCCATACCTTTTACCTGAGAGGACGATGGATGGTCAGTATTCCAGGAGCTGAAAATCATGTGCCTTTTGTTCTGCTGTTGAAAATCATGTGCCTTTTGTTCTGCTGCAGCTTGACTTGATGGATCAGGATCCAGGTAGATTACATGACAGAGCGAAAAGAAGAAGAATATAGTAGAACCATCTCTCTACTGCGTGTATGGCAGGTTGATGTGGGTCCATGAATGTACTGGCCTCTAGAATGGATGTTTTATGTTTCAAAAATCAGATCTGCTAGACAACTATATTCATCTCTCTTTAGGGATACTACATAGTTAATGTTGAATTGACATTCCGGTGCCTTTTTCAAAAGGTTTTCAAAAGGCTACCTCATTAATCTATATGATTATCATTCCACTACCTTTTGTCACGGTCACTGTGCCAACAAATGGGTTGATGATTAAGGTGGGCCCTACCATGATGTTTATGTATAATTCACCCCTGCCACCAGGTTCATCACCCCATTTGTAAAATCCTCCCCGGCCACCAGGTTCATCACCCCATTTTAGGCGAAGGGCCTAAAATCAGCTTCCTACGTTATTCAGGTGGGCTGCATGCTTGGAAACAGTATGCTAGCACTCACCATCCAAACTGTTTTTATTAGTGTAGCTCACATGAACCACGGAAGGGTATGATTTTTGGGCCGAAGGACTAAATTTTGTGTGGAATTTAATAGTTGGAGTGGATTTCATATAATTATCACTGTGAGCCTTGTAAAAATCAAGGGTAGACATCTCTCTCCCATTTTCCTTTTGGTGGGACTTATTAGAATCATGGGTCAGCATGATTTTTTTGTCTATAGGCCTAATGTGGGACTAAATATCTAATGGTCCAATTGGAACTTACCTAGATATTAAAATGGGCTCCATCAAAATCAAGAGCGGCCTCCCATATAAGTCTTTTTTTTTTTTTTTTTTTTTTGTCTAAATAATCTCTGCTTACAGTTGGAGAGGAATGATGGGGCTTGATTTTTGGCAGGGCCTTGTTGATATGCATATGAAATCCACTCTAACTATTACATGCGTTAATAATCTCTGCTATTAGATGTCTAAATAATCTCTGATTAAACCGGCCTAATCCCAGTTTAGGCCCATAGCTAAAAAGTCAGGTTAATTGTGATTTAGGTGACAACATCAACCAAAAGAGCTAAGAGTGAGGCATCCATTCTTGATTTTTACAGGCTCACCATGATAATTTTATGAAATCCATCACTCTAAAATTTAGTCTCAGGGCCTAAAAATCAGGCCCAGCCATGATTGAGGTGAACCATACCAAGGGAAACACTTTGGAGGGAGATTGTTCCCTTGTACATTGTTTCCAATCATGTGGCCCACCTGAATCACAGATGTGGTTTTTTTTTTTTGGGTCCTTAGCTTAACATGAGGTGGCACACCTAGTAGTCAGGGTGGATTTTACATAAACGTCATGGTGGAGCCCACCCAAGCAACTGACCCATTTGCTGGCACGCCCAACCCATAACCTCATCACTTTACTTTTAATATAACTAATTACTCCAACCAAACATTTTTGGAAAAATTTTTCATCCCGAGAGTTACCCAGCCTAGACCTAGCCTAGGTCAACCTAGGCCGAGGTTCAGGCATATATACATCTGCCTAAGCCTACCTTAAGCCTAGGTTGAGCCTAGATTTTTCACTATAGGTATAGGCTAGGTAAATATTTAACAATCTAGGTAAAGGCTAGGTTTTAGGTATATTGGTAGCCTAAGCCCAGCCTAGATCTAGGCTTAGGTGGGGTAATGTTTAGATTTTTTTATATACTATATTTTATATATTATATTATATAATTTAAATCATCTTTTTACTACGTTTAGGGTGATAAATGATACCATACCGGCTGTACCGGATTTTATTAAACATTTTGCCTACCAATCGTACTTATATTGTATATGTCATTCCACTGTTACTCAGCCTAGAATTAGCCTAAGCCTAGCTTGAGCCTATACAAGGACACTTAGGTATAGGGGTCCATTTAAGTAATCGGACCTATTTTAGGATCCAAATCCGGTCCATTTAACTAATCGGACCTATTTTAAGATCCAAATCCGCATTAAACGGATTCGGAGCAAATCGGATCTCGGATCTGACCCGCTCCATTGAGAGCCCTATTAAAAAGGTTGTGGAATGTAAATTTCATATTAGTTAGGTATTTATTTATTATAAAATTCTCCTTTTTTCATATTTGCTCCACTAAGCCTTTGGCTATTAACTTCATTTCATTAATTTTCTACCGTCCATTTTCACAATCATCATTGAGATGGATAAATTCTAATGGCTCGTAGACGGATGGACACTTGTTCTGACTGTTTCGTAGAAAGATGGCTCTATCATATTTTGGTTCTTCAGGTTCTGCTGTATCATACCCGGCAATTTGAATTCTAAATGTGGTTTTACATATGTTGAATTCAAATATGTTGTATTTGTTTAAATCCTCATCCTAATTTCTGTGTATCTGATTGGAATTTTATTTTTCAATTGTGTAGCATTGTACTTGGCCTAAGAATGTCAACAATATTCTTTTCAAATTACAAATTGATACAATGACTCCCACCTTGGATGAATTGCAGACCAAAATCTCTTAGATCATTACAAAGAAAATGAAAATAAAAATAAAAATCCTAACCCTTCAATTAATGGGTAGAAAATAGAATGTTAAGAAACGAAATACAGCAACCACTCTTCCAATCAATTAGGCTTGCTGTATCTATAGCAAGGCTCATTGCATCAAAGGTAGGGTATGCATAAGGAGGTCCTTGCCCACTTTTACAAATTGAATCCTGAGCAAATCATCTATAGTTTTTTGTGTTAGACTTGTTATTATACCTGAGAAGCTTACTAATTATCAAAACTCTCATGGTCTTGAATCAAGCAGTAGTTTGCCCGTTGCCTATTTTTTGTTGAAATTAAGAAGGGGAATGATATGTATTAGGGTGCTACTCAGGTGGGTTGAGTTGATTTGAGTTGATCCTCAACTTGAGCTCGGCTCGACATTAAGAGGACCAAACCTGCAACCTGACCCTACCTGGATTCCAAGCTAAGGTTCTCAACTTGAGCCTAATCTGAATTCCTCTATATTCAACACTAAACCGAACTGACTCGATCCACAAACATATGATTATTATGAACCTAACCTAACACGATTGAATTTGCTTAACCAAAATCCAACTTGATTTCAAATTGGATTTGGAGTTTTCCAACCCTAACCCAACCTAAGTATCCTAACAACCTGACCTGAATTCAGGTTGAGTTAGCTAGGTTTGGGTTGACCTGAACCCAAGTTGCAACCCTAATGGGCACGGGTTGTTGGAGTTTGACCTCAAAAATATAGTGGAAATGAATTGTTTTTTAAAAAAAAATTAATTTTATTAATCTTAATTTTAGGAGCCCTTGGAGATAACCTCAAATTTCTACATTCATAAAGGATGGTTTAGATTTTACCTTATTGCAATCAAAATTTCATAAAGATGTTCTCATTGCCGATCCTGTAATGAAAGATGCATCTTCCTAATCTATTGCAAATGGAGTTAAGAGAAGCCACCGTCTATTCCTCTTGTAGGGGCTAGGGAAGATGCACACCATCTGCTAGGTGGACCACACACACCACACATGTGAAGGAAAAGAAGAAAGGAAGATGGGAGATGGAGCAACAGACACTCCCTCTCTTCTCACTCTTTAATTGATGCCGAGTTGACTTATAGGCTTTTCTCTTTATTTTATACAACTTTTCTCTAATAGAATCTTGAATAAGTAGGTGTTAGAATTTTAAGGGTTGTCTCTAATATGGTGCTCAACTACCTTATAAGCTTTGAGGTATTTTAATATAAAGGAAGTTTGTTAAATTACCTAATACATGCATATACTCATGATCTAAAGTCCCTTTATTGTCATGACCATCCATCATAGATTTGGATCCTATGTTGATCAAGTGATGGACCATCAGATATGAGCCATCAAGTCGCCATCAAGTGCGATCAAAATAGTTTTAACGGTCAAAACAAAACTTCAATAGGTTGAAGACCTCAAAAAACCTATTTGAAATCCCTTTAGAATTGAGCCTGTGGAAAAATCACTTGGTGAATTCATGATCTAAATAAAATCTAACCATTTAACAAGTCCCTAGGCAAATCAAAATCAAATGGATATCATATTTGCCTGAGCAAGAATCAGGCATTACCCACTTTCAGTAGTGTCCATGAAACCTTGAACTAAAGTCGTCCAATCAAGATTCACAACCCTTACTCATACTTAGGTTTAATGATTGATCATCCTTCATGCACTATCAAATCTTTGATCTCATGATAATGGTTCAAGTTAATGGACTATTAAACTATTTGATTTGAAATTCAATTATCCAATGCAAATGTTTAAAGGTCCAATACAAGAATCATATTTTCATGACATTCACTTGTAGGGTGAGGGCAAAGGTATAATCTATAACAAGTCAACACTTAATGATGGAATGATGTAGAGCGAGTCGCAGACACTTTCATGGAAAAGATGGACTAGAGGAAGCCTAATCAAAGGCGGAAACTATTCGGACTACTAGAACCTTAAATCAATTGTGTATCGCAAACCGCAATGAGTTTTTTGACATATAATATATAATTTGGGGCAGAAGAACTTACTTAAGCCAACCAACCCCACTATGTCAGGGTTGTCCATTGCCAGATTTGCGAAATTACATCATATCGATGGTCAAAAGTTTAGCTTAGTTTCATTTTTGCTATAAATAATAAGCTTTAATTTACGTGTATCTCTTTATCCTTTGAGTTGTAGAAGTTGTGCCCAACATGAAAATGGCTTAGAAAAGTTAGGAGAATAACGTGGTTGAGCTAAATTTGACACTTACTATTTTTGGCCGAAACCCACAAAGTCTAGTAAGAATAGGGGTCGTTTATAAATAAGTCACGTTTTTAGGGTGTTTAAGTTGGAGTTGAAGTCTAAGACTTTGTCTTAGGGTTGACTTACTTATTTAAAGAGTTGTAATTTCGTTTTTATTATGAATCAAATTATTTCGAATTTCTTCGGAATTATTTTTGTTTTTTTTTCCTCGTGGATTCGAGGAAGCTCTATGAGGAGTCCAAAGAGCTTCAGTGGATTCGAAGTAATTATCTCCCTGAGGAAGACAATGATTGACCTCATCGCGTCCCTCCCTAGATAATGGAAACCTTCCATCCCAACCCAAATCAATCTTCTCATAAAGGATAACCATACATATTAAAAATATGATATCCACTTATGTATCCTAAACATCCATGCTAGTAATGACTCAACATGGTCTTAAGATCTATTGACCACAACTTTTCTCGGTCGATGACTATTGTGTCCAATTTCAACTTCCCAAAGACTAAATGATTTACTCTTCACATAATCCATATCATATAAGTTAAAGAAAACACTCATGGTATACTACATTGTCCAAAATGACCCATGGTTATCAAGATCAACCCTATCACATCCACATGGTTAGAAGATCAAGCTGTACATTAGTTTTCCAGGGCACAACTCCAACGAAGGTGGCATTGGGCTCAGTTGCGATTGGCCTTGCTCTTGCCCTAATCCGGCTACAAAGGCCTTGGCATTGGCCCAACAGGACGGGCTCTATGAGGGAAAGAGTTAAAAATGATCAAGGGTTTAAAATTAATACAATCTCAAGGATTTTTGGGCCATGTTTTGCATCCATGGTGAGTCCATGACCTCAAATCTAACAATTTCTTAAGATACATTTGTACATTGAATGAGAGCTTCTCACAAGTGCCTTTAAATCGTCCATCCTTTTTGTCTAATGGTGCCCACTTGATGATTAGATAAGGCCAACAGACCAAGCCAAGCCCAGCCCACCTGCAACAGGCAAAGATTCCAAGCCCGGACCCAGCCCTCAATCCAAGTTTAGGAGGGCTGCCCGGCTCATTGCCACCCTTGATAAGTTCATTGGCATTGTACCCAGTCTACAATGTAGGACGCCTCCCCCACTGTACAAGTAGCATGCACTTTGAATCTGAACCGTCCAAAGAGTGGGACCAGTAGATGGATCATAATCCAACAATTTTACTAAAACTAGGATTGCTATTAGTTAGTAAATGAACATCTAAAGTGCAGAAAAATCAATGGTTGACGATCCAAATCAACAAACGTCCATTAATCAGAGGTTAGATTGCCTGATCAATCTGATCATGGGGATATGACCAATCTACAGTAGACCTCAACGCTAGCACTACATGGATACACAGGTTGATGGTGGTAAGTTGTAACGTACTGTTCGGCATTTAGCTACTATAAGTGAAGCTGATAGTTCATTCATTCCAACCGTTGATCTAATGGGTGTCACCAGCCCTTGCATCAAAATAAACCCCTGTTTGGAAAAGTACCAACACTTCAATAAAATGGCCAAGACATATATATATATATATATATATATATATATATATATATATATATATATATATATATATATATAAAGTTTCAAAAATCAGATTAATTAATCAACCATCTGGTTTGTGCTGGATGATCTTTGATGGTGGGGCGAATTTGGTGGGCCCCAAAATAGCTTGAGCCGGAGGAGAGGGGATTGCCTACTGAGCAAACTCTGTGGGTTCACCGTGATGTATGTGTCTTATTCACGCTGTCCATCTGTTTTTTCCAGCTCATTTTAAGGCACGAGGCCAAAATTGAAGCGTATCAAAAGCTAACATGAACCACATCACAAGAAACAGTGAGAATTGAATGCCTATTGTTGAAAACTTCATGGGGATTACAGAAGTTTTGGATGAAGCTGATATTTGTGTTTTTCCTTCATCTGTGTCTGTGTCACCTTATGAACTAGTTGGATGACAAATAAACATCACCGTGACCCTACACTGGGGATATGCTAATGGTTCATTATCCCCACCAAAGGCTATGTGGGGCTGGTTTTTTGTTTTTTGTTTTTTGGTTAGTACACACCCCACTGTTAGCACACCCACCCCCCTGTTAGTCACACCGCAATGTTAACCACCCCCCACTTGGGAATCGATAAGAAGACCCCAGTGTTAAAACAAGGTTATCTTCACCCAGTCTCCCACTTGAGCTATATCTGGAATCTGGGTGTGAAAGGCTATGTGAGGCCTACTGTGATTGCTATTTGCCATCTATTTGCCATATATATTTAAGACATCAACTTAGATTTAAAACCGGAATAGGCCATAATACTAGATGAAGTAGATGAATCCAAGATTTACAACAAAATATGACCTTTCTTGGGAAGTGGATTGCTTGACCCGGTTGTGTGTTGACATTACCAAATTCTGTGAGCCCTACCATGATGTATGTGTTATATCCACACCGTCCATCCATTGTGAGAGATAATTTTAGGGCATGACCCCAAAAATGAGGTAGATCCAAAAGCTCAAGTGGACCACACCACAGAAAGCAGCGGGGACAATGATACCCACCGCTGAAACCTTCCTAGGGCCCACCATGATGTTTATTTGCTATCCAACTTGTTCATAAGGTCACGCGAACCTGGATGAAAGATAAAAACAAATATCAGCTTGATCCAAAACTTCTATGGCCCTAAGAAGTTTTCAATGGTAAGGCATTCAATCTCCACGGCTTTATGTGGTGTGCTCACTTGAACTTTGGATTTGCCTTTGTTTTGGGACCATGCTTTTAAATAATTTTGCAAAATGGATGGACCATGTGGATATAATACATACATCGATCATGGTGCGGCCCACAAAACTTGGTGATGTCAACACACAACTAAGGTTGGCATAACTTCCCCTTCCTGGTATCCCACCTAAAAAAAGCCTTTGAGTGAATTCTTGCAAAGATTATTGTAATAATTGTCCCCAGCTAAATTGAAACCCACAATTATTTATAAAAAAAAGAAGAGACATGGAATATAATGGGAGGTTTGATAATCTGCTTTAATTAGAATAACCTTAGCCTCTAAGGACGAGATCCTACTCTTTAATACGAATAATTTTCTTGCAAATATTTCAATCACCGCATCCCATAAGTGTTTCTTCACTTTCCCAATACACAAGGGGTGGCCAAAATAAGTAGATGGGAATGACTCCACCTTGCACCTGAAAACTCAAGCAATAGAATCCACCTCCATCCTAGATAGCTGAATACCCAACACTGTTGACTTTTGAAGAGCCACTAATAAACCCGACACTATTTCAAAATCGAAAATAGCTTTCTGAAGATTGTTGACCTAGGCTCATAAAATAAGATATTGTCATCCGCGAGTTGGAGACAAGACACTTGAAGATCCCCCATATCCATCTTGAAGCTGCTAAAAAGGCCTTCCCTAACCTCTTTAGAGAGCATTTTGCTTAATGCTTCAGAAAGCTACTTCAAAACCGAAAATAGCTTTCTGAAGTTTTGTCGACCTCGGCTCATAAAATAAGATCCTGTCATCTGCGAATTGGAGATGAGACACTTGAAGATCCCCCATATCCATCTTGAGGCCGTTAAAAAGGCCTTTGCTAACCCATTTAGAGAGCATTTTGCTTACCGCTTCTACCATCACTACAAAAAAGAAAGGGGAGAGAGGATTCCCTTGCCTTAGGTCCTTAGCCAACTTGAAAAAGCCTTTGGGAGAGCCGTTGACTAGAACTGAAACTTCGTCGAAGACATGCACTCTTAAATCTAGTTTCTTCATTTAACTCAATACCCCATCCGGCTTAACATGTAATCTAGAAAAGTCCAATCTACATGATCATAAGCTTTCTCCAAGTCTAGCTTGCACACCACGTTGTCCTTTCCCCACTATGGCACGCATTGATAACTTTATTAGCAATCAACGAGTTATCCAAGATTTTCCTTCCTTCCACAAAACTCCTCTGCACCTTTGAGATAACTTGACCCAAAATGGTCCGAAACCTAGAAATGAGGACATTTACGAGGATTTTGTATGGAGCACCAATAAGGTTTGTCGAGCGATACTCTTTTACACATGCTCAAGATCATTCTTCTTTGAAATTAAAGAATAAAGGAAGCATCCAAAGAATTCATTGATAAAACCCATTACGTGTTTCTTTAACATTTCCTAAAGAATTTGAAAGAAAGCGATTGGAAACTCATCTGGGTGCTTTATCCCTACCTAACTCCTGAGTTTCTTTTTCTTTTTTTTTTTTCCACCTCTTCCTCGGAAATAGCCCTTTCCAAATATGTACACTTTTCCTCGGACAACACCTCAAAACCCAAATTATCTAACCTTGGCCTAAAAATATCAGGCCCGAGAGAAGATCCTTATAATAGGATACTATAGTATTGCAAACATCCCTTCTTTTCAAACCCCATCCACCACAACACTTTCAATCCTGGCGTGCACCTGTTAATGGGGAAAGACAAATGTTGTATGTGAAATTTGGCACAATAGGCTGTATGCCATTTTTTGTGTGTATTGCTATTTTATTTGGGGAAAAACTTGTTGCACAAGGCTCCACCCACATGTGGGCTTAGCAAACCTCACCCAGAACTTATTCTTTGGTCCAAGAATCAGGTTGATTGCAAACCAGGTAAGCCAAAGGAATGGTAAAGAAATAGATACTCAAAATTTAATCTATATGCATGGCCTATCAAATGATGAGAGTCACACTTGAATTTTGCACAGGGGAAGCTAGATTGTGGCCCGCACCTGATAAGCAGCTTTGTTACATGCACCCATATAAACTCCCCAATGAAGCATTGTGGACTTCCTCCTGAGCCTACACTCTAAATAACTGCTTCCACTTTGAATAACCATGTTATATCCAAATGTAGATAAAGTAAGATTTCTCTAGCATTACAAAAATGACTTATTATATTTAGGTATTAAAGATTAGTATCCAAAATAATAATAATAATAATAATAATAATAATAATAATAATAAAATATACACATCTTCATGCTACAATTTGAAAAAATCATCCAAATATCTCACTGCATTCATACATGAGGAAGCCAAAAGAGAAACCATGACCAAAAAAAAAGAAAAAAAAAGGAAGAGAGAAACCATGACAGGGAAATAAACTTTCATTCACGACCATTGATCTACACCACGTCCAATTGTCTTGCACATGCCAATTATCTTCTCCTATAAAAGCAAGAGCTTATGCATACCGTATACATATAAATCTCCAATTAAAACCTAAAAACAATGTACTACTGTTTATGATAAAACAAACCATGAGCTGAATAGAAGTAATGGTCCATGATGCATTGGGGTGTGAAAACCATCTTGGGTCGGTTCTATCCAAGCAGTGCAGGTGGTAATCCAGACTTTCTCCTATAAAAGCAAGAGCTTATGTAGAAACTGAGTTCACTGTAGAAACTCTTTAAGTTATGCAGACTATGATATCCGAAAAAAAGAAAAATCGTGAAAGCGCACCTAAGCTTACACTATAAAGAAATTGTTTCATATTTCAATTTTCAACTAACATATTACAGGTAGAAAATGCATACAATGAAATAAATCAAACATTAAATGAACTATTCATGCGATTTAAAATACAGAACATGTAACAAATATTAGCAGGTACCATTTCGAAAGATCTGTAACAAAAAAGTATATAAATCCTCCAGTTACAATTAGAAAATATCATACAAAAATCTCATCACTGTCTAGTCACTATTCCATCATTCTTCACTCCATCTACTCTGTCTGTGGAGGTCATCGCAATCTCCATTGTAAGGAAAATGTCTGAAAATCAAAATTTGTGATTACAACCCGAAAGTTACATGCTAGAATTTAGTTGCTTAAATCTATAAAAGAAGTTGAAGCATATAACTTACTTTAAAAACTAATTGTGGATAAAATAGGAAGTATAAGGTCCTAGCGCATTTGGTCAAACTGTCTTGAAATGACTGTTACAAGTGGGGTCAGTAGTTCTGAGATCCAAACTTTGATTTGATAGGCTCTGGCATAGATGGAAGATGCTCCAAAAATCTTACAGATAAAAGCTTCAATCTATCGATCGATGACCTACAAAAGAAGGTTAGAAAAATAATACATCAATTTCCTAGAAAAAGGATGGCCGAAAATTGGATGACAAGGAACTCCCATGAAATAGATTTGCTTTGGTCATAACAAATAGAGAGCTTTTAAAATTTTAGGAATATTACCAACATGAACTAATTTCAAGCTCAGGATGTGAGATTACTATATTCATCCAATATTGTCTTCAAAGCAAGGATTGAATTCAAACAAATCCAACTGTATTGGCTCCTCAATGAGTTCTACATATACAACAAAAAGTACACTAATGCAACTGTAACGAACCGAAGGTATTTGCAATTGAACATTATACATGCATCTGAAATAACCACAAATTAACAATGTGGTTATTTGCAAACATATTATTTTTATGTGGATAGTTACAATTATACTCTATTATTTTCGTAGTTATTTGTAAACAATACTAAAAAAAAATCTAGTTGCTGATGCATCCTCATGTTATTCTAAATAAGAACATTTTGTGCCAGTGAGTCCTTGAGGTCCTTCGCTTGGCCTATTCATGGATGAGCCCCAAGTGTTGTATATTTGATTGATCCAAATAATCCTTTTAGCAGGCTCTATTGTGAATGACCATCATTCAAAAATCAAACTGATAAGATGATGCTGACCATCCGATCAATGGCCTTCCAACATAAAATGGTCTACATTCCAAAGTCACTCGTTAGATCGATATGAATTTGTGCAATTGTATACCAAAGAAGGGTCAAATGGATGGAAGATACAGTGGTTTCATCCAACCATACAGTGACTTAAGTGGTTCAAACCAGAAGACCAGTAGGACGGTTTCATCGAAAAAGATTCTTGGTTGAAGCATTTCTTCAAACAACTAGCATGTAGATTCCACATTGAAAAACAATCAAACACAACAATTAGCATGTAGATTCCACATTGAAAAACAATCAAACACTCTGCGCAATTATAAAATACTTTGTCTTCCTTATGATGTATTATGTTTAAGCTAGCAATACATAGCAAGAATTTAAAATTCATGAGACTATATATATTTGTGTGTGGGTGTGTGTGTGTTAAGCTAAAAAAATCATATAATTATACTAACTTCAGGTATCAATTAAGGGGTAAATAAAAATGGAGAAGGGAAAGAAGTCTCACCAATGTAGCTCTAGCAAGGAGAGAGTGCGATGCTTAGAATGTCACCCTCTAGCGTATGTCAATGGAGGGTATGTGATGAATCTTATGCCAATCCTCTCCCTCATCTTCTTGAAGCCTTTCCTTGAATTTATTGGGCATGTACCACAACTCCAATTTCTTGAGGGTAGTCATGTGTTGCAATCCCTCCGGAAGCATCTTCAAATTACTGCATTCATTGATCTGTAAATGCAAAAGACTTGGCATAGCTCCTTTCTCCACTCTCCACTCTTCTAATTGATGTAACCCTTGAAGATGTAAGGATTCGAGTCGAGGGAACCCTTGTGCAGCACAAGCCATTTCCTTTCCTAGATATGAACTCCAAAGCAATCTGAGAATGCGAAGATTTTTCAGCTTCTCCAATATCGCCAGTGGGTCTTGCTTTAAATGGGAGAGTAGCAAGGTGAGGTTGATGAGGTTTGTTGGGAATTCGGTAGACTTGGGTAACTTCTCTAACTCTCCAACCAAACGCAACTTACTTAACTTGGGAAGATGTGGAAAAGGAAAATTGGAGGCGAATTTGTATCTCGTCACAGTCAAGGACTGCAGGCAGTCCAATTTTACAATGGATTCATACAAGACCTCTGCATACACTCCTTCAAGATCTAAACATATTCCTAGTTTTTTAAGATTGATGAGCTTCCCCAAGCAACCACGCATCCATTCGCCAGCCTTCACATATGATAGAGTTTGGAGGTTACTAACCCGGTCGAGTTGTGGATGCCCTTCTATCACACCACAACATTCATAATAAGTCTCATATGCATTATACACTTGGACATGTCTTAACTGTTGCATCTCCTCGATTGCGCTGGGTATGCTGAGGACGTCATTATAAGTTGTTACAATTAGTGTTTGCAAATTGTGAAGATTGCCGATCGATGATGGGAGCTTTTTTAACCAAGTTTTGGTAAACCCAAGGTATCTCAAGTGGATCAGTGCACCTATTTCACTCGGTAGCTTTTTTATTGCTACATTCTGTAGATCTAATACCCTGAGCAATTTAAAGCCTCTGTAAAGAAACTTCTCTTGTTTCCTTCTGAGACTCTCATATTCTCTGGTGGTGTGGATCAACACAGATCGAAGGCGTGGAGTGGAAGAATTTAAGGAAGTGCGCTCACTTAAGGCCCTAGGGTGAATTGCAAGTCGACGAGCTGTGGATGTGGATAGAGCACCTACATTCTCATGATGAACTTGGAGAAACTTGTCTTCCTTCGCCTCTGATATGCAAAGATCCCGCAAAAGATCGTGAATACGGCAACTTTTAATACCCTTGCTTGAACTTCTGTTAGCAACTTGCATCATACTTCGTTGAATTAACTCTTTTAGATAATCTTCTCCGACCTCCTCCAGTGTTTCATCCCCTCTCCCTTGCAGGAACCCTTCTGCCGCCCACAATTGTATCAGTTTCTTAGTGCGGAACTCATAGTCTTTTGGAAAAATCCCCAAGTAGAGAAAACATGGTTTCAAGTGATAGGGAAGATCTCTATAACTGAAAGATAATATTCTAGAGATTTGGGGTTGTCCTTTGACAAATTGCCAGCTAATGGTCTTGCATACATTCTCCCACTCCCACGGTTCTTTCAGTGATAATAGCCCTCCGATGAGTGAGATTGCAAGAGGTAGGCCATGGCAGTTTTTGACAATTTCTTTTCCCAACTTCTCCAAATCCTGAGGGCAACGGGTAAGTTGTCTTGGGAATGTTTTCCTACAAAACAATTCCCAGCTCTCATCTGTTTCTAAAACTCGCAATTCATATGGTGTGCTTTGTGCATCTGCATATAAAGCTACGTCTTTGTTGCGGGTGGTGAGCATGACCCTACTTCCATTGTTCATATCTGGGAAAGCATCCTTGAGAGCATCCCATGCTTTGTTTGTCCATATATCATCTAGCACCATCAAGTATCTCCTCTCTTGCAAATACTCAGAAATTTTATCCCTCATCTGAGAGACGTTCATTTTCTGCACTTTCTTGAGCTCCTCTTTTGAGAGCACCATATAGCAATTCATGATGTCTTGAAGAAGATCTTTCACATCATACTCTTGCGATATAGAAATCCATGCGCAAGAATGAAAATGGGTCTTAACACGGGTGTTGTTATACACTTTCTTGATTAGAGTGGTCTTACCAAGACCACCCATTCCAACTACAGAAACAACACAGCCGCGCAACTCCCCCTCCGTCAATCGGTCCACCAATATCTCCAAATCTTTCTCAAAGCCAACAAAATCTGTTTCTTGAGCAAGAGAAGTGAGCCTCCAGTCTTGGTGGCTTAGATTGGTGGAGCTCATTCCTGCTCCCTGGCCTATATTTTCAATTCCATAAGCCAACCTAGTTTCAGAGATGGTCTGGATTTTATTCTTTATTGATTTGATCTCCGAGCTTACCTCATGGCGAACTATCAACTCATTGAAGATGAAATCATACCTTCTAATGCGCCCCACAAATCCTCTTCGACTCAAGGGTGCTACCTTGAAGAAAAAGGTGTCGATGATGTCCTCAGCATCGTATGCGACATCTCTCACGCTCCACAACCAGTTCTTCACTCTTCCATCTCCTTCTTGTTTGGTGTCTGCATCTTTCAGGAAGCATTGCATCTGCTTAAATTCTTCTGCGAGCCATTCGACTTGATCATGAACTCCATGTAAGAAAATGGCTTCTTGAATGAGCGGGTCAGCGAGTTTTTGGAGAAGGATCTCAACGACAGACTCAACAACGGCCATCTTTCCTCACTCTCTCTCTCTCTCTCTCTCTCTCTCTCGAAAGAAGTTCAAATCAAAGCTTTCTTTCTATTGAGTTAATGTTGAATGTCTCTCCATTTATAGAGGCCAAACTGGACCGGCCACGCAACAAACCAGTCATGGTTCGTTGATGAATCTGGAGCCTCCATCTTATGGATTTTCCTGTGCACTCCATCCCAACCGTCTACTTGTGGCCTCCAAACGGATGTAAAACAAATGAGATATCAACCGTCCATATTCAAAAGTGAAAAGGAGGTAAAGGATTTCTTGTATGGATAGAGAAAGAAGGTGAAGGATTTCTTGTAAAACAAACGAAATATCAATCACCAACTGACCATACTCTTGTATTATTGACGGGGTAAAGGATTTCGTGAGCTATGCTTGCACGCATAAAATGCTCACTTGATTCCCGCCAATGTCTTCAATGGTTGGAGAATGCGAGAAAATGAATTTCTTGGTGTTGGGGTGGGGTCCGGGTACAGGATTTACTTGGTGGGGCTGGACTTTTGAACCATCTTGCAATAATCCTTGCTACTTTTGGTTTTGATCTCATCTTCAGTTCCCCAACAGGGTGTTCAGTTTATATATATATATATATATATGATTTCTTCCTAAGAGTGGCAATGAGCTGGGTTTGGGCCAGGCCAGGCTAGGCTAGGCTAGCCCTGGTCCTAGCTTGATAATTAAAATAGAGGCTCAAGCCTAACCCAAGCCTGAAAAAATGGTTGGGCTGGGGCTCGAAATTGATAAAATCTCCACTTCCCACTTGAATTTTCCTCATATTTCCGTTGATGAGACCACACATGCACAGAGAAATAGACACTTTAAAAGTATGAATTATCAACCATATATATATATAAGATGGATGGGTTGCCTAACAAACGGAATGGCATGTTTTTGTTGGATATAACAGGTGCATATGAACTTAGGATGGACTGGGCTAAAATCAGTTGAGATGGAGCACAATCTACAAATTTATCAAGTTATGCATGTGAGGCCGAACCGTGCCGATAGGATGAAACTCCATTCGAATCAGATTGGGTGGTGACCCCAAAATCAGCTGTGGGGCCCCTTTAATCTATATCTTTTATATCCACTTCTTTTGTGGCTCGCCTGCTAGCCCAGCTGGAAGATGCCTAGGCATTTCAACAGCAGATCTTAGGTTTGAAATGCTAATGAGACACTAACCCCACCGGTGGGTGGGTGCATCGGGTGACTAACCCTGTGGGTGCGTTGCCCAGCTAACATGGTGGGTGCGTTCTATGACTAACAAAAAAATAATAATAATAAAAATATATATCCACTTTATTCATTCATTTTGCCCCTTAAATTTTAGTCATAAAAAAAATATAACCACAGGAACCGATAATGAGGATAATGACACCGACCATCGGAAGCTTCTTAGGCCCCACAGTAATGTTATCTGCCATCCTGTTGATAAGGTCACGAGACCCAGGTGAAGGAAAACATAAATATCAGCTTCATCCAAAACTTTTGTGACCCTGTGGAGTTTTTAATGGCGAGCATTCAATCACCAGTGTGTGATTCTCTTCGGCTTTTGATCTGCTTCATTTTTACACCTATGCATGGATGGAATAGATAAACATATAAATGACGGTGGGCGCCACAGATTTGGGTGGTGTTGGGTCACAGACGCTACAGGAAGTCAGGTGGAACCCTCTCTGATGTTTGTTTCTTCAGTTTTTTCAGATTATTTTAGGACATGGGCCAAAATATGAGGAAGATCCAAAACTCAAATGAGCCACACAACAGGAAACAGTGAGGATTGAATGTTCACCATTGAAACATTTACATATTGACAGAAATTTGTGATCAGGCCAATATTTTTGTGTTTTCAGTGGACCTAAAGAGGTTTCAACGTAAGTCATTTTCCTATCCACTTTTCTCCCTGGTGTGGCACATTTGAGCTTTGGATCTGTCTTATTTTTGGCCCATGACCTGATAGGTGAAAGCTAATGAACAAGGTGCACAAAGGCTTCAAGGCAATTCACGTCCTAGGGTATTTATTTAGGGTCTGTTTGTTAAATCTGAAGTCTGAAGTCTGAACCCGAAATCTGAATATGAAAACAGAAGGCTAGTATTGAATTTAGAGTAACCTGTTTATTAACTAAGGTCTTAAATGTTTAAAATATGTTAATGTGACACATTTGCCCCCACCCACCTGGGTGTATTCGAATTGTGTATTGATTATGCCAATAGGCCCAGCTATTGGACAGTGTTGTGTGGCCCCCATCATAATATATGTGTTTTATCCACGCCGTCCATCCATTTTTTCCAAACCATTTTATGGAATGACCCCAAAAATGAGGATGATCCAAATCTCATTTGGCCCACAACTTTCATGGCCCATTAATGGTCAATCACATGTACTATGGTTCATTTGGGATTTGGATCAAGATGATATTTGTGTGGTCTCTTCATCTAGGTGTTTGTGACCTTATTAATAGGTTGGATGGAAAATAAACATTCTGGTGGAGTCCATGAAGTTTTTAATGGTGATGATTCAATCACAATGGTTTCTTGTGGTGTGGTCCACCTAAGATTTAAGCCAGCTTCATTTATGGGATCATACCCTAAAATGAGCTTTCAAAATGGTTGGACGGTGTGGATTTAAGGCACATACATCACTATAAGCCCCATGGTCAGGGGTCCCACCCACCTTGGTGGATCTAGGGTCTCACCTAATCCGCTCTCGCTAGTGACGCCTGAGTAGCCAGATTTGCCAATGAAGTGACGTCACTAGTTCCATGGGCCCTATCATGATTTATGTGTTATATCCACATCGTTCATCCATTCAGAGCGATCATTTTAGAGCATGAGCCAAAGAATGAGTGAGATCCAAAGCTCAAGTGGACCCCACCACATAAAATAGTGGGATTAAACCCTACCATTGAAAACTTCTTAAGAACCATAGAAGTTTTTGATCAAGTTGGTATTTGTGTTTTCTCTTCTTCCATGTCTTTGTTAACTTATGAACAGGTTGGATCTCAAAAAAACATATGGTAGGACCTAGGAAGGTTTTAATGGCGGGAGTCATTGTCCCCACTATTTTTGTGGTGGGATCCACTTGAGCTTTAGATCTACGTCATTTTTTCTCTCATGCCCTAAAATGATCTCTCAAAATAGATGGAAGGTTTGGATACAACACATATATCACAGTGGAGCCCACAAAAATTGATGACATGCCTTCAGTAGGAATCTCGCTGCTCACACTGTAGTAGCTACAGGCATCCCAAATCTGGTTGAGATTGAGCAATACCTCGAATCTAGCTAGATGCACACGGTAGTGTTAATAAGGGTAGTGTCAAAGGGCTCTGTGGGGCCTAACGTGATGTATATGTTTTATCCATACCATCCATCAAGTTTTCCATATCATTTTAGGGAACAAAACAACAAATAAGGCATATCTAAGGCTCAAGTAGGCCACACTACAAGAAATAGTGGAAATCGGGTGCCTACCATTGAAAGCTTCTTAGGGCCACAGAAGGCTCTAATCAAGCTGATTTTTTTGTTTTCCCTTCATCCGGGTTTTTGTGACCTTATGAATAGGTTAGATGGCAAATGAACTTCACAGTGGACCCCAGAAAGGTTTTAATGGTAGTCGTTCTATTCCCATTGCTTCTTGTGGTGGGGTTAACCGAGCATTCAACATGGCTTATTTTTTGGATCATGCTCTAGAATTATATAGAAAATTGATGGACAGTGTGGATCTAATACATAAATCATGGTGGGCTCAAAAGAAGTGCCTCACGTTAAAATTGAGTTATGTATTAGGCAAAGGAGAAAATCTCTCTCGTGTCTGTGGGCAAGTTTTGATTTTTTTTAAAAGAGTCGCGGAGCGCATTGGATTCACCATTAAGCTAGACCTCCGTTGCCGAAAAAATTTGGCAAAAAATCACGGATCGCTTTCCACGTTCGGTGTTAACAAACAAGAATAAACACGGAACATTTTTAGATTCTGCATGAATTAAAATTTTCAACGTTAACAAACAGGCCCTTAGTCTCTTCACCCAAGCCTTTGTGACGGGCGTGGCTTCGATGGATCCCTGGATCCACCGAGGTGGGTGGATCCCATGCCGTCCACTGTGTGATGTGTGTGTATTACATCCACGCCGTCCATTCATTTTGAAAATTCATTTTAGAGCATGATTTAAAAAATGAAGTAGATCCAAATCTCAAGTAGGCTATAATACAATAAACAATGGTACTCAACCATTAAAAGCTTCTAGTGGGTCACAAAAGTTTTGGGTCAATTGGATATCTGTTTGGTATCTTCATCCAGGTATTTGTGACCTTTTCAACAGGTTGGATAGAAAATAAATATTCCAGTGGCCCCCGTGAAGTTTTTAATGGTGTGGATTCAATCACTACTGGTCCGCCTAAGATTTGGATCTCTTCATTTTTGGGATAATGCCCTAAAATGAGCTTTCAAAATGCATGAACGGTGTAGATGTAAGGTACATACATCACAGTGGCCCCACAGTTGGGGATCCACCGACCTCAGTGGATCCGGGGATCCACCCAAACCGCGCCCCACTGTGACTGGTTGGATGGCAAATAAACACTCCGGTGGCCCCCAAGAAGTTTTTAATTGTGGGTAGTCAATCACCACAGGTTTGTGTGGTGTGAACCACCTAAGATTTGGATGTATTTCAATTTTGGTATAATTTTCCTAAAATGATCTTTCAAAACAGATGGACGGAGTGGATTTAATTAAAATCAATCACAGTGGGCCCCACAGTCAGCGATCCACCCAACTCGATGGATCGGGGGATCCACCGAAACCGCGCCCGAGCACGGCTAAAAGGCAATATACACGTGCCATTGCCAAAGAGATTCAGACTCGCCAATCTCGCCCGTTACCTTACGAGCTAAGGGGAAGATCTCGTCCTCCATGTTTGCGAATTCCTTCACTGAGACAACATTCCGTCTCTAGTATCTGAAGAGGGAAGCAACAATGCCAGCTCTCTTCACTCCCCTTCAATCTCCAATCCTTAACCGGATCGACCGTCCTCCGATAAGAAGAGAAGGGGGAAGGTCTCGTCGGGCAACAGGAAGGCCTCCTCCATTCCTCTGAATATTTTCATGCCGAAGACTGTTTTCTCGACCTCTCTATGATGTCTTAGACCTATCTTCCTCCAAATCTCAGGTCGGCAGTAAATCAATTTCCCCCCTTTTTTTTTCACTCTCATTGTGTTGAATTCGTAGTTGCATGATCCTTCTAACAAGATGTCACTCCCACTTCTAATTGCATTTCAAAGTCACAAAGCCACCACCCCTGCTTTCTTGCATTTTATACTGCTTACATTTTGAAACAGAAGGTTCTTTCCTTCCCCACATGATTTTTTTTTTTTTTGCAGCTTCTGCTTCATGCTTCGTACAAGTATAGGCATTTTTCTTTAGAAATCTCATGGAAACAGAGGTGCCGATCACCTTCCTCTATATTCGTCCTTGATTCTCCTACATTTTCATCTTTTACTGCTAAAACTGAGATTTGATATTTATTGCAAATCCCTTAATAAAAGTGAAGGCGACTAATTTAATAACGTAAACCTTTTGTCACTTTAATGTTCATATGTCTTGCATTTACAGAGGATTTAGGCCATAAAAATGTTTGAACTGTCAGATTATCAAATTTCTTCAACTGATTGGGATGGAGCCATAAAAATTTTTGAACTGTCAGATCATCAAATTTCTTCAACTGATTGGGATGGACTAGAAATGCATCTTTTTTTTTTTTTTTCTTTACCCACACACCCCACACCTACCCTCGCACTCACGCATTGTGGAATTTCACCACCTATAGGACTCAAACCCCAAACCTCGTGTTGAAACTCCTTGGAGTTACCACCTATAAGAACCTTTGTGTTGCTAATGCATCCTTATGCAATTCTAGATAAGAATATTTTTGTGCCAGTGGAGTCCTTGAGATCTTTGCTTGGCTTATTCTTGGATAAGGTAAGTGTTTTTTGGAAGGATGACAATTTATTAAAAACGCGGCCAAAGCCGAAAGAACACAAAACGAAGAGGAGAGAGAACAAAAAAAAAAAGAAAAAAAACACCCCAGAAACTGAAAAGCACCCCGGGCGGAGCAAAAGGCCCACACCCACCCGCGTAAAACAAACTAGCTCCAATAAAAAACAAAGGATAAGGTAAGTGTTGCATATTTGATTGATCCAAACAATCCTTTTGGCATGCCTTATTGTGAATGACCATTGTTCAAAAATCAAACTGATAAGATAATGCTGACCATCCGATCAGTGGCCTTCAAACATATAATGGTCTGCAGTCCACATCTAACAACGAAAGTCATTGATCAAACAATTAAACTTGTCAAATCAATGTAAATATATACAATGGTCTACCAAAGAAGGGTCAACTAGATGGACAATACAGTGGTTTCATCCAACCATAAAGCGACGTGCGAGTGTAAAACCCGAGAACTGGTAGCATGGTTTCATCCAAAAAGGGTCTTGATTGAAGCATTTCTACAAACGATTATTGTGTAGATTTCCATATAACAAAATAATTAAACACTTTTCGTCTTCCTTACAATGTGTGGATACAATCTATAAAAGGAATTGAGAAGCTAGCAGTAAATTTTCAAAGCAAGAATTTAAACCATTTAAAAGAATAAATTACTTAAAAATATAACTGGAATTGAACATTCATGAGATTATAAGACAAAAAATGACATGATTATACTAATTTCAAGTGTGGTTTTTTTTGTTCTTTTTTGTTCTTTTTTTTTTTTTTTCTCTCCAGAAAGGTGGGAGCACACCACCTGTAACTTTGTTGATACGGAAATTGACTATGCAATCATTCGGTAGGCACCACAAAAAGAGCCGGGCCTAACATATCATATACTGACCAGTACAACACTAAACGAAAAGACAATAAAAAAACAGAGAAGCTATGCTCTACATTGATCCAACGCACAGGGCCACATCCAGCAGTGTAAAGCAGCAAAAAATTTAGATGAACGACACTGGATGGCATCTAAAAAACATACAACAGCTGAAGCCTCTTCTGCATCTCCAGACTAGCCTCTTCAGCTTCAACACCCAGCAGAGAAATCAGCTGCCATAACAGAGTATCACATGCCACTCAAGCCTCAACGTAAGCAAAGTACATCACCCTGATAGCCCGTACCTCCAAAGACCAGCCAGCTGAAAATCAGCATAGCAAAAATCCTGCAAACACTCCCAGCCAACTGCATGGCTTCCTTGCATCCAACCATCCATAACAATTCACCCACTAAACATTCATACTGCCAGCCATTCAATTCCACACCAACAGACAACCAGGCATATGAATGCCCACACCAACAAATGCAGATGTAGCTTCTTTCCAGGCTTCAACCAGCAGCAGCAATTAAATGAACAAAAGCATTCCATCTGCAGCAATTTGGAACTCAGGGTCAATCACCCAATCTAGACAAACCGACCAGCATACTAACTTCAAGTATCGACTAAAAGGTAAATAAAAATGAAGAGGGGAAAGTAGTCTCACCAATGCAGCTAGCGTATGTCAATGGAGGGTATGTGATGAATCTTATGCCAATCCTCTCCCTTGTCTTCTTGAAGCCTTTCTTTGAATTCATTGGGCATCTTCCGCAACTCCAATATCTTGAGGGTAGTCACATGTTGCAGTCCTTCTGGAAGCTTCTTCAAATTACGGCATTCATTGATCTGTAAATGTAAAAGACTTGGCATAGCTCCTTCCTCCACTCTCCACTCCTTTAATCGAGGTAACCCTTGAAGATGCAAGGATTCGAGTCGAGGAAACCCTTGTGCAGAGCAAGCCATCTCCACTCCCTCGAATGAATAGTCCAGCAATCTGAGAACGCGAATGTTTTTCAGCTTCTCTAACGTCGCTAGTGGGTCAGGTAATAAAAAGGAGTATTTCAAGGTAAGCTTGGTGAGGCTTGTGGGGAGTTCAGTAGACTCAGGTAACTTCTCTATCTTTCCATCCAAACGCAACTTGCATAACTTGTGAAGATGTGGAAAAGGAATATTCAATGGGAATGGGTATCCCGTCACAAACAAGGACTGGAGGTAGTCCAATTTGACAATGGATTCATATAGTACCTCAGCATACTCTCCTTCATCATCTAAACGAATTGCTAGTTTTCTAAGATTGGTGAGCTTTACCACGCAAGCATGCATCCATTCACCAGCCTTTACATTCGCTAGAGTTTGGAGGTTCCTAATCTGGTTGAGACGTGCATGCCCTTCTATCACACACGGACCTCCATATGCATTCTTCACTTGGACATGTCTTAACTGTTGCATCTTCTCTATGACGCTGGGTATGCTGATGACATTTTCATGACTTGTTACAATTAGTGTTTGTAAATTGTGAAGATTGCCTATCGATGATGGGAGCCTTTTTAACCAAGTGTTGGTACAGCCTAGGTATCTTAAGTGGATCAGTGCACCTATCTCACTTGGTAGCTCTTCTATAGCTACGTAGTGCAGATCTAACACCCTGAGCAATTTAAAGCTTCTGTAAACAAACTTCTCTTGTTTCGGTCCATAAAGCCTCTGATCAGCTTGGGTATGGATCAACACAGATCGAAGTCGCGGAGTGGAAGATTTTAAGGAAGTGCACTCACTTAAGGCATTACGGTAAATTGCAAGTCGACGGGCTGTAGGTGTGGATAGAGTATCCACATTATCACGATGAACCTGGAGAAACTTATCTTCCTTTGCTTCTGATATCGAAAGATCACGCAAAAGATCGTGAATATGGCAACTTTTAATGCCCCCGCTTGAACTTTTGTTAGCAAGTTGAATCATACTCCGTTGAATCAACTCTTGCAGACAATCTTCTCCCACTTCCTCTGGTGTTTCATCCCCTCTCTGTTGCAGTAACCCTTCTGCGGCCCACAAGTGAATCAGTTTCTTAGCACGGAACTCATAGTCTTCTGGAAAAATGCCCAAGTAGAGAAAGCATGGTTTCAAGTGATAGGGCAGATCTCTGTAACTCAAAGATAATATTCTAGAGACTTGGGGTTATCCTTCGACAAATTGCCAGCTGATGCTCTTGTGTACATTCTTCCACTCCCATGGTTCTTTCCTTGATAAGAGCCCTCCGATGACTACGATCGCAAGGGGTAGACCATGGCATTTTTTCACAATCTCTCTTCCCAACTTCTCCAAATCCTGAGGGCAACCAGTATTTTGTCTTGGGAATGTTTTCCTACGAAACAATTCCCAGCTCTCATCTGCTTCTAAAAATTGTAATTCATACGGCGGGCTTTGTGCTTCTGCATGTAAAGCTACATCTTTGTTGCGCGTGGTGAGCATGACCCTGCTTCCATTCTTCATATCTGGGAAAGCATCCTTGAGAGCATCCCATGCTTCGTTTGTCCATATATCATCTAATACCATCAAGTATCTCTTCTTTTGCAAAAACTCAGAAATTTTATGCCTCAGCTGAAAGACGTCCATTTTCTCCACTTTCTTGAGGTCCTCTTCTGAGAGCACCATATAGTGATTTATGATCTTCTGAAGAAGATCTCTCACACCATACTCTTGTGATATATAAATCCATGCGCAAGAGTGAAAATGTGTCTTAACACGGATGTCGTTATATACTTTCTTGGTAAGAGTGGTCTTACCGAGACCACCCATTCCAACTACAGAAACAACATAACGGCACTCTCCCTCCGTCAATCGGGCCACCAATATCTCCAAATCTTTCTGAAAGCCAACAAAATCTGGTTCTTGAGCAAGAGGAGAAGTGAGCCTCCAGTCTTGGTGGCTTAGACCCGTGGAGCTCGTCCCTGCTCCCTGGCCTATATTTTCAATTCCATAAGTCAGCCTACCTTCGGAGATCGCACGGATTTTATTCTTTATCCGTTCGATCTCCGTGCCCACCTTATGGAGAGCCATCAACTTGAAGATGAAAGTGTACCTTCTTATGCAGCCCACAAATCCTCTTCGCCTCAAGGTTGCTATCTTGAAGAGGAAGGTGTCGATGGCGTCCTCAGCGTCGTATGCAACATCTCTCACGTCCAGCACCCAGTTCTTCACCCTTTCATCTCCTTCTTGTTTGGCATCTGCATCTTTCAAGAAGCATCGCATCCGCCTAAATTCTGCCTCCAGCCATTCGACTTGATCGCGAACCCCACGTAAGAAAACGGCTTCTTGAATGAGCTGGTCAACGAGTTTTTGGAGAAAGAACTCGACAACGAACTCAACTACAGCCATTTTTCCTCACTCTTTTCTCTCGAAGGAAAGAAATTGTCTCTCTCTTTTTTTCAGAAAGGTTGGAGAGAAATTCAGATCAAAGCTTTCTTTCTCTTGAGCTCATGTTGCATGTCTCTCAATTTACAGGGGCTAACTTGACCAGTCATGCGACATACCAGTCATGGTTCGTTGCTCCTGAAGGGTACACATTGTTGATCAGTTGATGAATCTGGAGGGTCCATCTGGTAGACTTTATGGACAATGATCAACCACAGATTTAAAAAACACCATACACGCTATCCCAGCCGTCTACTTGCCGGCTCCAAACACATGGTCAAACAAATGAAATATCAACCGTCCATATTTAAAAGTTATTGCGTGGTTGTTGGGGAAAGGATTTCGTGCTCTCTGCATGCACGTATAAAACTTTGGAATATAAAATGCTGGCTTGATTCCTGCCAATGTCTTCAATGGTTGGAGATGCGAGAGCAGGAATTTGTTGGCCTGTACTTTAGTGGGGCACTAATGCCTTCAGATCAACGACTAGGATTTCTGTCTCTTTGATTTTTGGTGCATGCGTGGGCTAAAATATAATGGTCCACTGAATCATAGGCCCCACTTTTGTAAAATGAAACCCCACACGTTACTGTACAAACTTTTGGCTGGAGAAATGGATCTCTTCATAGACCCAAGCAGGGTTCAGGTCCAAGATTTACTTGCTGGGGCCCGGGCATGAAACCATCTTGAAATAATCCTTGCTGCTCGACAGTTCATGTGGTTTTACGGTTGGTGAATCTGTACCATCCATCTGGCAAATCCTACTGTGGATGATTCACACACGCACACACACACACACACACACACAAAACCATCAGTCCAAATGCACTTTTACTGCGTTTGTGTCACAAGGTATGGCCTACATCCGTTGAAATCCATATTTCCTCGCTGTCTATTTGAAGGACATCATTCATATGGCTAGGATGGTTTCGTAGGTGCGATCTTTAACTTGGTGGGGAGAACCTAATGCCTGTGTGTGGTCCACCTGTGAGTCTTGGAATGGCATGCGTTTTGGTGTTCCACTTCATCCTGGTGGGGAGCATCTGATGACTATATTGGATGGAACATAAACAACATGGTTGCCCCACATTCCGTCTGAAAGTTGTAAGACTCCATTAAGTGGGCCACACATGATCATCGGTTTAGATCATGACCGTTGGATTATTCAGATTGAGCGATTCAGTGGGCCCCACTATAGTTGTGATCATTGCAAATAGGTTTGGGGCTAGACGCTTGAACCATGGTCCCTATGCGCGGTTATTAAGCCAGATATGGAAACCTACTATGTGGAGACCCTAGAGGAGAGAAGTGTGATGGGTAAGCTTCTCTGGCCCTCTTTCCTATAAATATACGTCTTGGTCCCCTCACCAACACACAAGAGAAAACCCTAGTCCCATTGCGTGATTCTCCTAAATGTGTTAGGTGCAGAAGACCAAGAATTCTTCTCGGCAACACGGCGGCATCAGGAATGTCTTCCCAATCAAGTATGGCTTTAAGATTACAGTATGGAATCTCTATTATTGATGCATAGACGATCCTATCATTCCGCATTAAGATTAAGTATTACAGTTGGTATCAGAGCATCCTATGCATGAATATGGAAGATTCTGAATTTTTTTTACGCTACATATCTGCCATGCTTGTGAATCAGCGTGTGGCCCTGTTGTCATGTATTGATGGTTCTAAAGATCCAATCAGACAGCGGCCAGCGGCCTTGGCTGTCGATCTTCCCAAAATCGCAACACTGCCCATCTTCCCACGGCCATTGGATGTATGCTGCCGATGCCGGATTTTGACATGAGGGATGGATACTTCCCAATCAGAGATCGGATTTCATCCCAATCTCTGGCCGCGGATTGCTGTTCGTCCCGCCCACCGCCGGTAATGATCGACGGCCATTATAGGCAACCATGGAGAAAGACAGATCTGATCAGATCTTATCCGTGGTCATCGTGCGATTGATGTGCGGGATCAGATCTGATCAGCGGCGGGCATGGATTCGTGGTCATCGTGCGACTGTGGTGCTGCGATTGGACGTCGGCACCACGATCATGGACCGGCAACAGCCCTGCCCCCGCTATTAGAAATCCGGCGACCAGATTTAAAAAAAAAACCCAATCTTCTGTAATCAGCGGCTGCGGACTCTGCTGACTCATATATCAGCGGCAGCAGCCGCGATCATCTCTATCTCACCTCCGATTGTAAAGAATGTTGATCGGAGAAGGGCATCTGTACAGAGACCGTCTTGCGGCAGCCGGATCCTGCAACAGCATTGTCGGACGCCCTTAATGACGGATGATCCCTCCCGTCTCCATCTCCGGCAGCGGACTGCTGCCCCGGTTGCTGTATCATCGCCGGGCGATTGTTAGGAGATATTTGGTATCCCCACTTGTCTTCCAGAGCCCGCCGACAGCCATAGAAGAAGGATCCAACCTCTGTCTGTCGTGCGGCAGCCGTTGTCGGGGCTGATGGAGATGACGGCAGCCAGGGTCTCATCCGGTTGCAGTAGCGCTGATGCCCAATTCCGGGCAGTAGAGAGGATCTGCAGCGGCTAGGGTTTCTGGATTTTCTAGCATGTGCGGCGGCTAGGGTTCTGTCCACCCTAACTGTAATACTTAATCTTAATGCGGAATGATATGATCGTCTATGCATCAATAATAGAGATTCCATACTGTAATCTTAAAGCCATACCTGATTGGGAAGACATTCCCGATGCCGCCGTGTTGCCGAGAAGAACTCTTGGTCTTCCGCACCTAACACCTTTAGGAGAATCACTCAATGGGATTAGGGTTTTCTCTTGTGTGTTGGTGAGGGGACCAAGACGTATATTTATAGGAAAGAGGGCCAGAGAAGCTTACTCATCACACTTCTCTCCTCTAGGGTCTCCACACCGTAGGTTTCCATATCTGGCTTAATAACCGCGCATAGGGACCACGGTTCAAGCGTCCCGCCCCAAACCTATTTGCGATGATCACAACTATAGTGGGGCCCACTGAATTGCTCAATCTGAATAATCCAACGGTCATGATCTAAACCGATGATCACGTGTGGCCCACTTAATGGAGTCTTACATTCTCCCACTTGGGCTACACTGGTCTCTGAAAGAAAATAAAACATTTTATTTTATTTTGTGAAAAGCATTTCATAAAACATGTTTGTTTCGAAAATTCTTAATGGGCGCCCTACTGATTTCAAAACAATACCGTTGGATAATTATGAGCAACGCTTGTCAGATCCGGTCCATCAAGACCACTGATATTGAATCATGGTAGTCAACACAACATTTCATATTTTCGAAGTGTGACGAATCACGATCACGAATACCAATAGCCTTAACGACATGGATCAATGATATGGGGTGTGGTATGAAGATTACACGTCTCATGTGATCATACGTGTTTATCTTCAAGTGGTCCTACTGAACGTGTCTCCAAGACACAAACCAAAGTCTTACTTACTCAAAACTGAATGTGCACACTGAAGGAGAAGCAAGATATAAACTGAAAAACAGAATCATCAATGCATAAAAGATATCTCTAAAAAATGTCTGGACATAATCGGATCATACATGAAAACTCCCACTACTGAAATACATCCTTGGGATCAACAACTCCCATAGATGTCACATGCTCCTTAAAGAGCGTGATAGGAAGGCCTTTAGTGAGAGGATCCGCTATCATCTGCCTTGTGCCGATGAGTTCCACAGACACTTGACGATTCTGAACTCTCTCCTTCACAACAAGATATTTGATGTCAATGTGCTTTGACCTCGATGAATGCTTGTTGTTGTTGGAGAAGTTAACTGCAGCTGAACTATCACAATAGATTTTCAATGGTTTCGGGATCATCTGCACAACCCGTAAACCAGAGAAAAAGCTCTGAAGCCAGACCGCCTGATTCGTGGCTTCATGACAAGCTACATACTCTGCTTCCATGGTAGATGATGCCGTAATCGACTGTTTCACGCTTTTCCATGATACGGCTCCACCAACCATCATGAATACATAGCCCGAGGTGGACTTCTTGCTGTCGAGACAACTAGCAAAATCTGCATCTGTATATCCTACCAACTCCAAATGGTCGGATCTCTTGTATGTGAGTTCGAAGTCCTTTGTCCTTTGCAGGTAGCGCAACACTTTCTTTACAGCTATCCAATGATTCATTCCTGGATTGCTAAGGTACCTGCCCAACATTCCAACCACAAAAGCAATATCTGGACGCGTATAGACTTGAGCATACATGATGCTCCCTACTACTGACGCATACGGAATAGCTTTCATCTTGTCCTTCTCTAGGTCATTCTTAGGACACTGAAATTGACCAAACTTGTCACCTTTTACAATAGGTGCTTGGCCAGGAGCACAACCTTGCATGCCAAACCTTTCGAGAACCCTATCAATATAGGCCCTCTGCGACAGGCTAAGTAATCCACGTGATCTGTCCCGGCTAATCTGAATGCCGATGACAAAAGAAGCATCACCAAGATCTTTTATCTCAAAATTTTGAGATAGAAATTTCTCAGTCTCACGCAACAATCCAATATCACTACTGGCCAATAAAATGTCGTCAACATACAAGACCAAAATGATAAACTTACTCCCACTGATTTTCACATATATGCAATCATCCGCAGTGTTTTCAATGAAACCATATGAGGAAACAACTTCATGAAACTTTAGGTACCACTGTCGTGATGCCTGTTTCAACCCATAAATGGACTTCTTAAGTTTGCAGAACAGATGTTCTGAGCTTTTGGCTTTAAAACCTTCCAGCTGCAACATATATACGTTCTCCATTAGATCTCCATTGAGAAACGCAGTTTTTACGTCCATTTGATGTAGCTCTAAATCCATATGAGCCACAAGAGCCATAATGATCCTAAAGGAGTCTTTCTTAGATACAGGTGAGAAAGTCTCCTTAAAGTCAATGCCCTCACGCTGAGTGAAACCCTTTGCAACTAACCTGACTTTATACCTTTCGATATTGCCCTTAGAGTCCCGTTTGGTTTTAAATACCCATTTGCAACCAATCGGCCTAATCCCTTCGGGCAATTCAACAAGGTCCCAAACTTTGTTGTCCTTCATGGATTTCAATTCATCCTTCATGGCATCGAACCAATGAGAAGAATTCGCACTTTGTTCGACCTGTGAAAGGGATACAGGATCCTTTTCAACCCCAATGTCAAACTCATGCTCCTGCAAATAGATGATGTAATCATCTGGTATTGCAGATCTTCTCTCTCTATGTGATCGTCTTAATGGCTCATTATTCTGAATTGGGTTTTCCATTTCCTCATCAGTGGATTGTATTTGAGGTTGTACATGGTCGTCCATAGGGATCTCAGGGTCCACTGCTGGACGGACTACATGCTACTCTGAATGATTGTGGTGGGAATCACAATCCGCTCTTCCTCAAATACAATATCTCTTATATTTGTGCTCCCACTATCTTCAGTGTTCTCAATAAACCTAGCATTCCCAGTCTCAATGACTCTTATGGAATATGATGGACAGTAAAATCTGAATCCTTTTGATCTTTCTGGGTATCTAATAAAGAAGCAACTAACAGTTCTAGGGTCAAGTTTTCTTTCATGCGGGTTATACGGTTTGGCTTCTACAGGACAACCCCATACATGAAAATATCGTAGACTAGGCTTTCGCCCTATCCACAATTCATATGGAGTTTTCATTACAGCCTTACTTGGGACCCTATTAAGGATATGCACAGCCGTTTTCAACGCATCACCCCACAAAGATTCTGGCAACGTAGAATTACTAATCATAGATCGCACTATGTCCTTTAGGGTGCGATTACGCCTTTCCGCTACACCATTCTGCTCTGGAGTACCAGGCATGGTGTACTGAGCGACGATGCCACAATCTTGTAAGTATCTAGCGAATGGACCTGGATTACGCCCAGATTCGTCATACCTTCCGTAGTACTCACCACCACGGTCGGATCTAACGACTTTGATCTTCCTGTCGAGTTGATTTTCGACTTCAGCCTTATAGATCTTAAATGTATCCAGGGCGTCTGATTTTTTGTTAATAAGGTACAAGTACCCATAACGAGAGTAGTCATCTATAAAAGTGATAAAATACTTCTGCTCATTCCAAGATGCTGTAGGGAACGGTCCGCAGATGTCTGTATGAATCACTTCTAAGAGTCCTACGCTCCTAGTGGCACCCTTTCTCCTTATTCTAGTCTGTTTACCTTTAATGCAATCAATACAAACCCCAAAGTCTGAGAAGTCTAGGGAGTGAAGAATTCCTTCACGTACAAGCCTTTCCAATCTCTCACGAGAGATATGGCCTAATCGCCTGTGCCATAGCATGGGGGAATTCTCACAATCTAAACTTCGTTTGATGCCTTTAATGTTTCCATGTGATGAGTTAATGCTGTATACATGTGAAACATCCAAATCCAGCTGATAAAGGTTATTAACTAAAGTGCTAGAACCAATCACAACTGAATCATAGTAAATGCTTAATTTTCCATTTGCAAATTTAAACTCATAACCAAATTTGTCCAAACGAGAAATGGAAACCAAATTGCGCCTTATAGAAGGCACACAAACATTATCTACTAGATCAAGAAAGTGTCCTGACGATAACCTAAGCCTATAGACTCCAATAGCTTCCACGTTTGCCCTAATGCCGTTCCCCATATAGACTGATCTCTCTGCATCAGTTGGCGTCCGGCTTTAGAGCATATCCTGCATGAAATTACAAATGTGAATAGTTGCACCAGAATCTATCCACCAGGAGTCTGTGGACATATCAGCTAAATTTGATTCAAAACAGACTAAAATATGGTCTTTACCCTTAGAAACGAGCCATGCTTTAAAATCTTCACAATCCTTCTTCTGATGACCAAGCTTCTTGCAAAAGAAGCAGCCATCATTAGGACCCTTCCTTTTCTTCTTAAATGTCTTTCCAGACTTAGGCTGATTGCTACCCGCAGTACCCGTAGAACCTTTTCCTGAAGTGTGCTTTCTTTTCTTATTTCCTTTTCGTCCTTGACCAGATGTCACTAGGTGTGCACTTTGTGTCTTGCTTGACCTTCTGAGTCCCTCTTCCTCTTGAACGCACTGATATCTCAGTGCGTTCAATGTTCACTTTTCCTTTTGAGTATTATAGCTGATTTGGAATTGACTGAATTGTGGAGGGAGGGAGTTCAGAACCAAGAAAATCAGGAGTTCATCCTCAATCTTAAGGTCTAATGCGCGGATTTAGCCACCACATCAGACAATCCACCAATGTACTCCTTGATATTTCATTGACCGTTATAGGTGGCTTGAGTCAATTTATGTAAAAGTGAACTCAGCTCAGCTTTATCCGATTTCTGAAATCGTTTTCCTATTTCAGTCAAGAAATCTTTAGCTTTCTCAGTATCGGGCATGACACCCTGCATGGTCTCAGAAATCGAGTTCTTTATGATTTTAAGACACATCTTATTTGACTTGGTCCTAGGCCTTGTAGTGAGCCTTTGCTGAATCCGTACTAGAATCAGTTGGAGTAGGAGGCTCTACTTCCTCTAGGGCCAAGTCCAAGTCCATGCAACCTAGGACTATTTCAACGGACGACTTCCATTTGGAATAGTTGGACCCAGTAAGCAAAGGTATGGAATTGAATTGTGTTGGAATATTGGAAACAGTCATAGCTGGACATTCAAAGCATAAAACTCACATTAATAAACAAGTCCTATATAACAATGCATAAACATAAACCACAAATATCATGCATGTATGTTCATTCGATTGATTTGGGCTTTCAATCAAATGACCCAGAATGATGATGGGCCATAATCATCAAAATCTGGCAAGAGCCCAGCGTATCATCACGATTCCTCCTTTGGGCGAAATTGTAACATACAGGAGGCTCTACTGAATCATAAAGCTGACCAATGTTGGTGAAAAAATCTAAGACGCCCATCACCTTTGGGTGAAATGAATCTCTTAGACCTATATCACCATCACCAACCACTTCATCCCGCTCACATCCAGCCAAACGATAATACTTCTTTGTTCTGACCACCGCTGCCTGGCTATGAACGCAACTGAATGCAATCCTATAATGGAGGGTCACTGAATTCCAAGTACAGAAGTCTAGAAGTATAAATCTTTGCCAATTGAGGTCACTTTGGTGGCTAACACAATAAGCTCCAATCCCCACTTCCAGACCCAAAGATTGCTACATGGTTCTGCCCACAACGAACCATACTGCAGAAATTCTGATTCAGCCTAAAATATGGCTGATGTTGACCGCTCGTATGCTCAAGCATATTCTAAAGTGATGGTTGGATTGAATACTTAATGGTCAACAACTAAATATCAGCCTTAAACATATGGGTAATGGCCCTATTTTAAGCCAAATCAAAAATTTAATAGGAATAACCATATTAACTAAATTATTTAGGCCATCTACAAGGCAAAACTCACAAACCATTAACATTTTAATTCAGGTTGTATTTGCACTAAAAGGATGGCCCAAGGTTGGACCCATAATGATCATCAAATAGAGCCCATAATTGGACTTGATTCGACAAGTAATATATAGGTACTAAACCCAGCCCATGGAAATTCCATAAACAACTCCAGTTGAGACCAATTCTTAAAGTATATATGAAGTGAAACCATATCAGGCCCAGTTGTGGGTCCTATAAATCATACAAGATAGGTCCAACATGTAGTCCAAGGCTGGACACAAAAGACAGCCCAAAAGACCAATAAACATGCCCAAACCGTCTCAAGTTTCAATTGTTTTTGGGTGGATGTTCATTGTTTTCAATCTTTAATAATACCTTTGAAAGCAACTAATCTGTGATAGGATTTACTAGTTGGCTGAGGGTCATAATCGACTGGCCGTCTATGACGCGTTTGGTGCAAAATTCAAGCCACCTCTATCAAATCATGGACTTTGTATCCATGATTTGAAATTAGTTTTTGAGATTTATACTGAAAAATTCATCATGACTATTCATTCTATCATTTTTTGTGAGTAAAATTACTAAAATGCTCAAATTTATTGTTTTTTCTATGAGAAATGTTAGAGTCTATGAACTGTGGGCCCACGTGATGTGTATGCACATCCAACTCCTCCCAAGTAGTGCATCCTTTCAATTACTCTGGAAGGAAGATGAGTCACCACTATTTTTAAAATGGTATGACTTAGGGCCATGCCGTGTGCGAGGGTGACAGGCCTATTAGAATATAAGGAAAAAAGAGATTTGAAAAATCTAAAAAAATTGTTTTTGTCTTTTGTTAATCCACTTTCGTGAAGTGTGTTTAGTTTAGTTAGACTTATCAAAATTCAACCTGACCCGCTAACCCGACAACCCCATTTTTTTCAGTTTAGGTTGGAAATTTTACCTGAATTCAAATTTTGGGTTGACTCGACTTGACCCAGATTTTTATGGGTCGGGTTAGAGTTAAAGGTGACCGACCCGAATCATATAGGGGTTAAGTAGACTAGTACTATTATATATTGATTTTCTTATTAGTTAAATAATACATAACTTTTTTTTCTTCTCACACACCCTGCTGGGAACAATCCACATGTCTATCAATTTAATAAACATGTGCACACCAATAATCACATTTTATGAAGTGTAGAACTAAAATATCATGAGATTTTTTATATTTTATTTCTAGTGCTCATTTATTGGAGAACGAAATGGTAGCTAATGGTCCATAGAATAAATTAATAAAATTATCTTAATGGTTATATTTATTTGATTGTTGATAGGAATTTATTGAGCAGTTAAAATGAACGGATCAAATGGCTCCATTTCAATAATTGTGTCCACAATTTAACTATTTAAAAAATTAAATATCAAATGGTCTTGTTGATTTGATCCAATGGTCAAAAAATAAAAATAGAATTGTTGGACATTAATTGGATGGTTCGGATGAAATATTAAATGCCAATTTCTCTTTCGGTATTTGCGTAATAGAAATACTCTATAAAAAAGCCTCAAGTTTATATATATATATATATATATATATATATATATATATATATATATATATATATATATATATATATATATATATATGCACTTACGTACCTATTAAGCATAGATGGTTTGGTTTTCAATTGAATGCTAGTGTTATATGCATCTAGTTTAATCTAGAAATTAGTTAGTTGATCATTAAAATGCGGGTCAACCCGACCCGACCCAGTTTAATTTAGGTTAGGTAAGGGTTGGGAAAATCCAACCTGAATTCAATTTGGGTCGGGTTAGGGTTGGGAAACGACCCAACCTGAACTTGACCCGACCCGACCCATTGCCACCTCTAAGTTTAGTCCCATGTTAGAAAGTAGTTTGGAAAATTAAGCCTTATATTAAAACCTTTTACTAATTTTTATATTGGAAAATAAAGGTATGCTCGGCATGTGCCGACATGCATTTATTATACCGCTCGCATGCGCCTTGAGTCCTAACCTATTTTTTTCTTTCTAAGGACTTCACCTCTCCCTTTGCAAATCATCCAAAAATCTCCTCTTCTCTCTTTTGTTTTATCCTCTAGACTCTTTTCTGCTACTCTTGTTTGGGCAAAATAGTACGAGTAGCCTTGGCTTTGTGTGGCTAAGATTATAAGTGCACCTGATGTTAGGATAGGATGCCTCAAATCTCCCTGCCTAAAGACCACTGACCGGTCGGTCACGTTGGATCAATGCAGCAAGTTCGCTGGAACATTTTTGGGCCGGTCAGCAGTGTCCTTATCGGACTTAGTTTTTATGCGCGGTTTGTTGTACAGGGAGTTTCTAATTTCGGTTTTTCCCTATTTAAGGAGATGTAATCCGAGATTAGGGTTGCCGCCAATGGGCCAAGGGATTGAGAGAGTTCTAGAACAAGAGAAAGAGCTAGGAGGAAGCTTGGAGTTCTTTGGGTTGAGGGAAATGGCTATGTTTGTCATTCTCATGTGAGAATTAGCTTTGGGTAGCTTGGGATTTCTCTTATGGGCTATGATCTGAGTTTTGTTTCTTCTATCTCTTGTAACTTCTGATATCATAGTGGATTTGTGTCACTTTGTGCCGTAGTTTTTTACCCGTGAGGGGTTTTTCCACGTAAAAATCGAATTGCCTACTTGTGTGTGATGATTTGCTTGTCGATTGCCATTGAGGTGTGTTCCTCACCTGCTTTGATTGCTTCCACTACAGGGCTCCTAACCCTAACAAGTGGTATCAAAGCTAAAAGTTGGGAAGGAGGCAGAGAGAATTTGAGGTGAGGCATCAATGACGTCTTCTAGCATGAGATTCGATGTGGAGAAGGATTTCGTGAAAGAAAAACATGAAAAGCGATCGGTATCTATGAAAGAAGTAGAGTGGAAGAAGGTGGATCGATACGCCAATATCTCAATCAGGTTTATTGACTGCGATCGGGTTTGATCAGGAGCACTATTCATGGTGGAGCTGCAGGATCAGCAGCGAGATCCATGGTTGCTCGTGTGTGGCGTGCGCGCAAGGGCCACATGAGGGAGCGGGTGGTGAATGTGTAAGGATGAAGTCGATGAGGCATGAGAAGTAGTGGACCTATGATGATGACAGAGTAAAGATTGAAGATGATGCGTGGCAAGGTGTTGCATGAAGATTTGAGTCGTGGTAGAGTTCGTTGGGATAGGACGCCTCAAATCTCCCTGCATGAAGACCACCGACCGGTCGGCCGATCGGTCGGTCACGTTGGATCGAGGCAGCAAGTTCGCTGGAACGTTTTTGGGCCGGTCGGCAGTTTCCTTATTGGACTTGGTTTTCTTGCGCGGTTTGTTGCGCAAGGAGTTTCTAATTTCGATTTCCCCCTATTTAAGGGGATATAATCCGATATTAGGGTTGCCGCTAATGGGCCAAGGGATTGAGAGAGTTCTAGAGCAAGAGAAAGAGCTAGGAGAGCTTGGAGTTCTCTGGGTTGAGGGAAATGGCTGTGTTTGTCCTTCTCATGTGAGAATTAGCTTTGGGTAGCTTGAGATTTTTCTTGTGGGCTGTGATCCGGGTTTTGTTTCTTCTATCTCTTGTAACTTCTGATATCAAAGTGGATTTGTGTCACTTTGTGCCGTGGTTTTTTACTCGTGAAGGGTTTTTCCATGTAAAAATTGAATTATCTTCTTGTGTGTGATGATTTGCTTGTTGATTGCTTGTTGATTGCCATTGAGGTGTGTTCCCCGCCTGCTTTGATTGCTTCTATTGCAGGGCTCCTAACCCCAACACCTGATCAAGGCTGTTTATCTTGGAAGAGAGCCATTGTATCCCGGGGGCAAACTTGATGGACCCAGTGCATCAGGGATCGTCTTCCGATGGAGGCAAATCTATTTTTAAAACAGTGACTATAACATGCCTCAGCTGTCCAAATTCACATTTTATTATTTCAGATTCTGTTTTTCTATATTTTCTACTGTATTTCGGAATATTAGATCCAATTGGGTCAACACTGCCTTAATCTATCCGCAATAGCTCTTGCAAAATGGAAGTTTTGAATCATCCAACCATCTTTTCCACTCATCTATTTTAAAGCGACCAATATCTACCGTTTGGATGTGATCTTCAACATTAAGAGCATGGACAGATGAACCTTTAGATGCAGGATCTTAATAGACTGCCCCACCTGAGGCTTGTTAGTCTTGGAAGGGAAGCACGGTTCAGTATTTCCGAACATAATTCTCTATTTCTTTATTAAATTCAATGTCCTACAATATTTTGCTCATGGACATTAAGCCACTCTTTGGAATTTTCTTTTCCTCCACCCTGCTTTAGGATGTTATTTGGTGCACCCATCATGGCTCCACCATCAATTAAACTGGTTGCATGTTTAGTGAATTGGGACCATCCATTAGGTGGGCCCTACGCCCAACTGCCCATGATTAATGAAGCAGAGCAATGGAATAATCCCAACTATCCAACCAATGTTGTTTTTCTTTTTTAATCTGGGTCAGTGACCTTTCACCGTTCGCTTGATGGCGAGAAATGAGGATAGGGGTTAGAATCAGCACAAGCCTAAGCACAATCCAAACAAAAAATAGGCATGCAAATGATATACCTTTGGCTTATAAGGCTGTCAACAGATTGGGTTCAGGTCAGGTCGTATAATACCAATACGAGAATTAACCGTGTCAAGGTCTTTGCCGCTTCACTCGCAATAGTTGCGAATCAGCATGAGCCCAAGGGCAATTTGAACACAAAATAGATCAAGCCCTTTAGGCGCAGCCCAATACAGTTAAAAGTAAAGCAACTTAAAGACATGCGAATGATATACATGCACCCTGTTAGGCAGTCATCAGATCAGGTTTGGCTCAGGTCCTACAATACCCGTATCAGAGTTAACTGGATCCAGGTCTTGCCATGTCACTTGCAATAGCTGCAAAACAAGAATATCATTATTGCAAAGACATTTTTGTTAGGTGAGAATCTGCAAATACCTTATTATTATTGAAGTGGAACTATACAAATAACTCCTTGTTTTTCCTTATGATGATGGTCCACTAAGAAACATGTTTAAAGTGTGAAGATCGGAATGATTTGTAGACTTTAATAGATGGACGATCTAGTGTATTGTATAGTAATAAGAGGTTAAAATTCTTGCAAGTTAATTATGCAGAAGATTCCGACTATCAGGAACATTGATTCATGGTAAGATGATTTGGACAGTCCATCTGATTTGCCCCAACAGAGATATCCAATGCTCCAAAAATACTTGGGGACCAATACTTCTTTTCTTTTGCCAAGCAATGGATGTCCCACTTATAAGCAATTTCATTACATTCTGTTTGCATTTTCTAACCAGAATTTCATTCGGGGTCCATGCATACTCTTCCACTTCCCATCATGAGCTATATGCATCATTGCTGCAATTTCAATCTGTAGGTAGATACGTCGTGAGAAAGAAAAAAAATACAATAGCAATGTGCATTAATAAATCTTAACGTAAATGAGAGGGGTAGATACTGTATAATTCAAATATAAAGAGATGCACTGGCATTTTTTCACATTTTTCTCTTTTAGGTCTGAAGAAGCAATTTTTTCCAGCTTGGGTACCCAAACGGTGGCCTTGTTGTTGTCAAACAGGAGTGAAACTAAGGGAAAATATGTTGGTAAAACTGGCTTCGGAAGCAAGCCAATCAACACTGCAGAATTTGGAATCAAACGAGAAACACAATGCAATCACACCCCCACGCAATCAACCACACAGAGATGATTCGATTTTATGTGGAAAAACTCCTCAATGGGTAAAAAACCACGGCACAAAGCGATCTACTATGAATCAGAAGATTACAGAGATGAATAACCCACAAGCAAGGAAACCCAAGAGAAAACCCAAGCTCTCTTTTTCTCTAAAAAAACTCTCTCCTCCCTCTAATACAATTAAGAAACTTTGAACACCTTCGGATACCATCTAAGTCTGGATTCATGCCATATATATAACAAACAATCCAAAATTAGAAACAACTTACGCGGAACCGCGTAACTGCACTTATACAGACGACAGGTCGAGTATAGCAAAAAACGTCAGAGAGGAAACTTCCAAATTCGACTTGTCTTGCCTTAACAGCCGACCGGTTAGAGCATACCACAAACCGGTCAGCGACCGCTCTGTGCACCCGAAAACTGTCCAAAGCCAACTATGCCTTTCCCAGACCGTAATTCAACCAGTTGGTCAGACCAGTCCAACTAGTCGTGGGTCCCTATAACAACACAGTTTGAAGACCCTACCAACAAAATATAAGGTCTTGAACTCGTGCAAATGTA
This sequence comes from Liriodendron chinense, assembly GCA_003013855.2. Lineage (NCBI taxonomy): Eukaryota > Viridiplantae > Streptophyta > Magnoliopsida > Magnoliales > Magnoliaceae > Liriodendron > Liriodendron chinense. The sequence continues at coordinate 367,876 of PVNU02000362.1, forward strand.
TGGTCACTAAGGCACAATGTTCCATACATGCGGGCCCCATGCCTTGGTGATCCAGACTGCTCATCTAATCCCTTAGCGGATTTTGCATGCTCCACAAGTTTCTTAGCTTGAACATCATGAGAGTTCTGACCTATTGCCAATGCTATATTTTTACTTCCCAACCATACATTAGTATGCCCCTGATCAAAGGATTGGATCTTTGGAACTCGGAAATTCCCGACCAACACCAAACCAAAGACTCAAAATCTCCTCATGGCTAAATAAAATAAAATAAAAAATCATGATACCAAACAAGAATAGCAATTGGTGCTCGCTGTTACATTCAACAGATCAGTGGACGAAAAATCAGGGTAGTAAACACTACTCGCATGGCGCCCCTGGAATTCCCAAAACACCTAGTCGCACCAAAATAGGAGCAAGAATAGCTAGAGAATGCATAAGCAATTTTTAATTTATTTTTTGTCACAAGTACTACATATGATATGCTCTACCATAGATGGAAGAACCGCCGAAAATCTTACAGATTCAAGCTCCTCATAGTCAATCAATGTCCTAAAAAAGAAAGGAAAATAATACATCAATTGCCTGGGAAAAAGATGGCCCAAGATTAGATGACAAGTAACCTCCAATTGGATTTGCTTGGGTCATAACAAAAATAGAGAAGTTCTAAAATTGTAGAAATATTAGTAACAGAAAACAATTTCAAGCTCATGATGTGAAATTACTATATCCATCCAATGCAGAATTCAAAGCATGGATTGAATGCAAAGAAATCCAAATGCATTAGTTCCTCAACGAGTTCTCCATATACAACAAAAACTACGCTACTACAGTCAGACATTATACATGCTGTAACACCAATTATCATATGGGACAAACAAGTTGAAAACCATATGAAGTAGACATAAAACAGAAGTTAAGATTCATGATCATCCACAAGCAGCCGCACATGCCAATATGGAAAATGTGTGTGAGATCTGGGCCTTCTGTTAGATGAGCCCTGTGGAAGAACTAGGCTTTTCACTCCTGAAGAAGGGCTCAATGTATAAAAGAAATGAATGACTAATACAGTTTTTTTTTTTTTTTTGAACACCCATTTGTTTTGTAGACAGTGGTCCACATGAGTGAAACATTGATTTTTAAGCCAAAGTTCTAAACACGGTGGTCCACCTGAGGAGTTAAACACAGTGGTCCATTCGGTCGGTTGCTTACAAACAGTGCAAGGGGTAATCCAGAATATTGTTTTTATGGATCTTAGTGTGGGTGGAGCATGCCCATAGACTGGAAGTTCCTAATCCTTCGATCGACGGATTAGGAATGGATCTAAGTGAGAATGGAGAATACCCCCAGACTGGAAGTTCTTAATCCTTTGATCGACTGGATTAGGAATGGATCTAAGTGAGAATGGAGAATGCCCCCCTAGACTGGCAGTTCTTAATCCTTTGATCAATGACCTACAACTAAACAGTTAAGTAAAAAATACAGCAAAAGCCTAGGAAAAAGGATAAAGATTGGATGGTTAAGAACTTCCACTGGATCCAATTGGGTCCCAGTAGAATGAGAAATTGCAAAAATTCAGAACTATCACTCATGGCGAATCAATTTCAAAGCAGATGGATAATTACCATTCTCATTCAATACAGCTTGAGAGTATGGATCCACAAAATCTAAACATCTTGGCTCTCCTATGAGTTCTCTGTGAAAATGAAATTACAATACTACCACCAAAACGAAAATTACAATAATTTACTGGAGCATATGCAAAATTACAAGTCCACTCATAAGGTGGCCTTGTCCAGAAAGTATTGACATTTTAAATAGATTTGCTAGCTGTGCTAGTTTAACATACATGCCTGATTTGTTTGTTAACCAGCCTGAATTTTGCATAGGGTTGTCTTCATGAGGTGGGCCACTTCATACACTGCTCAGATGTTTGATACACTTGCCAGGATGACTCATACTTTGAAAATCATCTCCCATTGTTGAGCCTATGATATAAGAAACAGACACAGAGGAACAAGATGACACAATTCATGCAAAGAAGCAATCTGCAGTACATTTGCAACATGGTATGGGTCTGGGTTGTTCGTCAGGTAGGACTGCTATAAACATGCCTTATTCCATAAATAAAGATTGTCCATCCATCAGGTGGGCCACATCTACACATTGAATTTAGACAATTACTTTCTTCAACAATCCATTTCTCTTATACACATATAGGCCACCTGATGACTTGACTCTGATTTTTGGGCTAGGTCATGGTCATGGTGGTTCTCACCTGGTGTGTTCTGGATTCCACATGCATATACCATAATGGCATCTTTAATGCACAACAGTCTCTTGATGAAAAAATAGCTTCAAACAGTTTAAAGAGAGGTTAATACACTAAATCGTGATTGTGGCAATTGTTGTAGCCATGATGAATGACAATGCCCTAGTCAATGTCTGAGAAGCAAATAGTAAGCTAGATGGAGAATGATGAGACCAGGAGCGCAATGAAAAAGGAAAACAGGGTATCAATTCTCATTGTTGATACCACCATTCTTCAAGACAGGATGATGGTTTTTTACAATTGCAGCAAGCAAATCCTGGAACCTGAGTTCTGAATATTCTTTTAGGGCCACCATTTTAAAGATGGTGCTCTCATCCACCACACTTGCATAGTTGTATACAGTCCTGACCATTCAATTCACTGATCCAGTTGTGGATGGCGCATAGCTAAAAACTACGTACACTGATCAGATGATGGTATGCGCTTGATTTTGGCACTTGCCATTTGAACCACTGTCTATTTTTTCTTTTAAACCATCCCTTGGATGGTTAGGATTGCTTATCAGTGTAATTTTTTAGATATATCCTGCCTCAAGATATTCCCCATGGTATGGATGGTCTGGTAACAAGATGGATCACCACCATTTCTAAAATGGTCTGACTTATGTTGGTTCCGTTAATTAGGTGGTTAAGATAGCCCTATTAATAATGGGGGTAGAGAAGAAAATTTCCATGTGAACTAGTAATATTTAATGAAGTATCATAAAATGCTTGGGATCAGTACGTTGTAGGTTTGCATTTTTCGTCCAATTGGGTCTCGAGGCTGGATATAATACTCAGCAGTGTAGAATATTAATCCTTCAAGAAGTAAGTAACCAATAGGAGGTTAGCGCCCTCTGTAGGTATGATAATCAAATCTGGGGGATTTTTTGGTGCATGGGCCATCTATTGTGGTCCAGTCTTATCAATGTTTGGATCACTGAACCATGGGTCTCACTTAGGGCATATTTGGATCTTAAGTTACTTACGCCTTAAAAAGCTTATCTTGATTTCTACTTATTAGACTGAAGTGATTACATAACTTTAAATAAAAAAGTAGTTGCTTATAAGTCATCTTAAACAAAACTTACATATCTCAAATAAGTTACTTATCCACTGCTGTAAGTAGAAAAAGTAACTAATTTGGTAGTATCCAAAAAGGCCCATCTAAATAGTAGTGCACAAGCTAAAATCCCAAACTGTACAGCACCACACCTTAATTTGATAAATGAGCTACGAGCAAGCTGCATTCACGAAATTGGATTGCGTATTGAGTTCGCTATTTTGGTACTGAGTAATCTCTGTTGGGCCCACAGTGAATGTATTTGGCTTATCCCTGCAGTCCCATCCTTTTTCCAAGCTCATTATAGGGTTGAACCTAAAATTGTAGCGTATCCAAAGCTCAATTAGACTGTGCCACAGGAAATAGTGGGAATAATAATTTCCACCGTTGAAACCTTCCTAGGCCCCACAGTGATGTCTATTTGTCATCCAACCTGTTCATAAGATCACATAGACATAGATGAAGGGAAAACACAAACGTCATCTTGATCCAAAACTTCTGTGGCCCCCAAGAGTTTTTCAATGGTAGACATTCAGTTCACACTTTTCCTGTGGTGTGGCCCACTTGAGCTTTTGATATGATTCTTTTTTGGACTCCAGCCCTAAAATTATCTGTTAAGATGGATGGACGGAGTGGATAAAGTACTTATTTCAAGGTGAGCCCCACAGAGTTTACTCACTCACTACCCAATCTGAGGCATTCACAGTACAGGTGACCACCAGCCGAGCTGAGCTGAGCTAAGCCCTGCTCGAGCTCGGCTCGCTCAATGACCACCTTAGCTCATGTTCGGCTTGGCTCGGGCTTCGAGCTGGACTGACATGTTCGAGCCAGCTCGACCAAGCTTTTGAGCGAGTTCGAGCTGAGTTCGAGCCTGGTAGGCCCAACCCAAAAGATGGGCTTGAAACTGTTTAAAATTGGGCCCAAAGGCAGCCCAAAGCCCATTGACACCTCCTCTTACTTTTATAGAGAGTTTAATCTCTCATTTCTTTCTTTATTTCCTATGTGGGACTAAAAAATATATTTTTTTAATTTTTTACAAGTGAGTCATCTGAGCCGCGAGCCAAGCCAAGCCGAATCGAGCTTCAATTGAGCCGAACTTCGAGCTGAGCCGACTTGAGCTTGGGTTAACTCGAGCTCAGCTTGAAAATCATTTCGAGCCGGGAAAAATGGCTTGGCTTGGTTTGAATCTTGCCTTCAAATCGAGCAGAATCGAGCTGGTTCGAGCCAAGTCGAGTGAGCTAACCGAGCTGGCTTGGCTTGTGCTCAACTCTAATTCACAATGCACGTGGCAAGCATGCATGCCAGTTTCTTGTGGGCCACAATCTAGTTGGTGTATGGCCCAAAATGTTGGAGAGTCTTCAAACTGACGCACGGATTGGGTGCTCAGACCGGTCGGACCACCGGTCTGCCCAGATGCGAGGAGGGAGGCTAGACATGTTTTGAGTGCCCAGACTGGTCGGCCGACCGGTTTGCAGTGGGCTCCGACCGGTCGAGCAACTGGTCGGTGGTGAGGCAGCGTCGGTGATGTTTCTCCCTGGACTGTTTGGTGCAAGGTGCGACCGGTCGACTGTGCACGCGGTTTCTTGCGCATTACGTGGTAGTGTGTAAGAGGCTTCTATTTTCGGGTTTCTTACTATACATATAGGATATATCAGGACTTAGATGGAATCCTAAGGTGTCCAAAGTTTCCTATTCGTATTAGGAAGAGAAGAGAGGTGTGTGTGAGAGAGAATTTGGGGTTTTCTCTATTTATTCCTTGCTTGTGGGCTGTCAATCTCTGTAATCTTCTGATATTCATAGTGGATCATTTTGTGCCGTGGTTTTTTACCCGTTAAGGGGTTTTTCTACGTAAAATCGAAATCTCTTGTGGTGAATGCTTGTGTGTGATTGCTTTCATCTTGTTTACTTGTTTGATTTTGCCTTGCTCCGTGCGTTTTGGCTTCCACTTCCGCTACCGGTTTTCTCAACAAGTGGTATCAAAACTAAAGTTGGGGTGGAGTAGATTTCGGATCTGAGACAAGAAGATGGGATCGGGCGCACGGTTCAAGGTAAAGAAGTTCTCCGGGAAAAATAACTTCGAACTATGGAAGGCGAAGGTTAAACCTTCCTAGTTCAGTAAAGGCTTAATGATGCTCTTGGAAAGTGACCAGAGGCTATGAAAGATGATAAGTGGATGAGGCTCGACAAGAAGGCTAGAACCTCAATCATGTTAAACCTTACGGATGATGTTCTCTATCATGTCATGAAGGAGAAGACCGCGGCTGAAACGATGGCGAAGCTAGAGAAGGTTTATGCCAAGAATTCTCTAGAGAATTGCATGTACGTGTTGATGCAATTATTCACCTTGAGGATGGCTGAGGGAACGAAAGTGGAGGACCACTTGAGCATGTTCAATAGACTGATTTGCAAGTTGGTGAAGATTGATGAACCGATAAAGGATAAATATCAACCATGCATCCTGTTGAATTCTCTTCTAGATTCATATGAGTTGTTCAGGGACTCTGTGTGCGCAGGGAGAGTAACCATAAGCATCGAGACCGTTATCTTGAAATTGCGTCGAGTAGTCTAACACGACACCCTATGCATACACGTGCGGAAGCTTAAAGAGCAACTAGAATTATAGCTAAACCTATAGGAGGGGGTGATTAGGATCTTTTTAAAACTCTTTTCGCCTACTTAAATAATTCAACAAATTAAACTACGTAAGCGATTAACACTTCGGCTTCCAAGCCTAAGTGGGTCCAATCAAAAGACTAGTAAATGATATATGCAATCAGCGACCTAGTCTAAACAACTCATGTGGACTATAGAGGATGGATCAAGAAATGCTCAAGTCAACATGAGGTAGTGAAAGTACATCTTGTGAGTGTGGAGGTGCCTATCAAGTGCCTAGCATACATTCCTAACTAAGCATTCATAATTAACTAATTAAACATAATGCATAAAAAGAAATGTGCTCAAGAACAATCACAAACACAAGGATGTATAGTGGTTCGACTACTTGTCTACTCCACTCCCGGTTCAAGTACTCAACCCCTTTGAGCACACCAGCATTCACTGGGAAGTTTAAATCTGGTTCCTCCCAACCAAGGTATTTTAAATCTGATCCACCTAACCGGGGAGTTTATAGGTTCCTCCCAACCTACACGTTTGCACCCGTGTTGGTGGCTCCCCCTTAGAGACTTTGTTTAAGCCCGACAAACGTGCCAAGGAACGGCTAACGTCCTTAGATTTTAGGCCCAACTAATAGGCCAAGGATCGGCTAATGACCCTAGTTTGAGTTTGTCAAACAAACTCTACACTCAACTCCCACAGGGAATTGAGTGGATGGACTCCTAACAAGACAACCTTACTTGTCGGATTGAGCTCCTTTTTAGCGCCATTTTGGGTTGCTTCTTCTCGCTCTCCCGTGCTTGAATCAGCTCCCTGTTGAACCTCCAATTTATACATTGCATTGCCCATTACATGACATGGTTTGCATGATTTTCATGATTTAAGGCCCATCTAACACATGTTTTGTGATTATAGGGGATAAGAGCGGACTTCATTCAATTAGGGATCAAAAGAATGCCTTTAGAGCCATTGGATGAAGGACGAAAGAGGACCAAAGAAAGAAGAGAAGCTAAGGGACGTGGTTTTGGAGAGAGGAAGCTATTGTGGAGCGTCTGCAACCCTCCAAGTTCTGGTTTTTCTAGTTTTATGCTTTCATTAAGAGTTTTTAGTTGTAGCATGAATATGCTCGGCTAGAACCTCTCAGCTAAGGCTGAGAGGTGAAGCTTGTAGCTAATTCCATGTTGGATTCAGTTTAATTCAAGTACCTTTTAATTCAAGTTTGGATTTTTTTTATGTTCTAGTTCTTAAAAGTGGTAGTTTTAGATGTTTTATGAGAGTTCATGTGCTCCGGACATGAATTCCTTGCAATTCTTTGAGATTATCATATAATGCTTGTTTAGATTCGAATTATAGTAATCCTTGAGCAGGCCATAGTCCATAGGCATGGCTGTTACTCCGCAGGCTATGGATTTGAATTCTACATTGATTGTATGGGACTAGAACTTAGAAGTTCAACTTGATTTGGATTGAATGTGTGTGAATGCTTTATTTTCCAATTAGATGAGAGATAGGACTTCGAATCTAGTTGTGTTCTCTACTTGAATTGATTGAATTGACATGGGATTGCTACCAGTGGATCCTTGAATGCCTTAGTACTTTAAATCACTGAATTTTCATTAAGTTACTATTTTAGTTAATTATCCACTTAAATCTGATTTTCTTGCAAAAACTGAGTTGCTGGAGTAGTTTGGAAGTTGTTTCTAATTCCTTGTGGATCGACCTCGGTCTTACCGAGTTTTATTACTACATCGCAGCCTTACACTTGAGGCGAGCGAACAAGTTTTTGACGCCACTGTTGGGGAAATAGATAACGGTTTTCAAATTGTTTTAGTGGCTGTAGAAGTAGAAGTAGATAGGTTTTCTGATTTAGAACTAACAAGTTGTTTTGTTTTGTAGGATTTCTTCTCTAGTTCAAGCACATCAGGTGATACCTTCCTAACTTAGCTTTTTACAGATTTTCTATTTTCAGATTTTTAGGATTTAGGACTAGTTTTAGTTTTTAGTTGCGTGGTTTATGTCCCGTTGGGAACGTAACCACTCAAATCGTCTCCAATCTAAAGGTGGTTTAGTTGGACCATTGTCAGTCCATAGACGAGTCCGAAATTACCAAGAGCATTGTGAAAGTTTGGGGAGTATGGATCAAACACCTGTAAGGAATCCCCCCCCCCCCCCCCCCCCCCCCCCTACTCCAACTACAAACGCAAATCAGGAAGGAGTAGGAGAGAATGAGGTACATAATGTTCCTCTACTGAGATCATTGCGGGATTACCTACAACCAGCCCGTGCAATTACACCCTCTTGCGTGGTTCTACCAGCAAACGGTGGAAACTTTGATATAAAACCGGGTGTAATTCAACTCTTACCAAAGTTCCATGGGCTAGACTCTGATCGCCCATATCTACACTTGAAAGAATTTGAAGAAGTGGTGGCTACCTTGCACTATGCTAATGTTTCAGAAGATACCATTAGACTTAAATTTTTTCCCTTCTCATTGAAAGAAAGAGCCAAAGATTGGCTTCACTCTCTTAGACCACATTCGATTGGGTCATGGGTTGAGATGAACCGGGAATTCTTGAAAAAGTTCTTCCCGGCTCATAAAACGAACACCCTTCGAAGAGCCATAATGAATTTCTCGGCTAAAGAGGGTGAATCTTTTTTTCAATGTTGGGAGAGATTTAAGGATCTCCTACTTGCTTGCCCACATCATGGCTATGAGAGTTGGCGAATTATAAATTTTTTCAATGATGGATTAAGTTCCAATATGCGCAAATTTGTGGAAATGATGTGCAATGGCGAGTTTATGAGTAAAAATTTAGATGAGGCTTGGAGTTACTTGGACATGTTGGCTGAAAATGCCCAATCTTGGTATACCTCGGATAAACCCAATAACCCCAAGCCCACTCAAGAGAAAGGAGGGATCTATGTCCTTAAGGAAGAAGACGGCATGAATACAAGGATAGCCAACCTCACAAGGAAGGTTGAGGCCATAGAACTTAGTAAAAGTGGAGTTCCCAAGTCCAATGAAGCTGTTGAAATCATATGTGGGATTTGCCTCACCGATTTACATGCTACGCAAGATTGTCCCACAATTCCTGCATTTCAGGAAGTGCTACATGAGACTGCCAATGCCACATACGGTTATCAACGGCCTTTCAATGGACCGGTAGGTAATACGTACAATGAGAGTTGAAAGAATCACCCAAATTTTAGTTGGAAGAATGCCCCTATGGGCAATCCTACCAACTCCCAAAGAGGGCCACCCATGCAAAATATGGCCCCACCTCAATTCTCAATGGAGGATACCTTGAAAGCGTTTATACAAGGGCAAACACAAATCAATCAATCGAATTAGCAAATGTTCCAAGAGCTTAAAGTCTCAGTTGATGAGATTAAGGGACGCTTGAATGCTAGGGAAGGGACCTTTCCGGCCCAACCTCAGCCCAATCCAAAGCAAGTACATGAAATGAGCATCCCTAATCCTTCCAACCAAAACATGGAGCAAGTCAAATCCATCACCACCCTTAGAAGTGGTAAACAAATTGACAAAACTATTCCGGTGAAGGCCAATGAGCCTAATGATCCGGTAATTCTGAGGATGAAGATGGATCTAACTTAGCCCCACAACAACCGGAACGCATTTACAAGCCCGTAGCACCATTCCCTTCGAGATTGGTTGCCCCAAAATCTCTCCCAAATTCTCATGATATTCTAGAGATTTTCAGACAAGTCAAGATTAATATCCCTTTGCTTGATGCCATCAAACAAATCCCCTCTTATGCCAAGTTTCTAAAAGACCTATGCACAACAAATCGCAAATATAATGTGTAGCAAAAGGCCTTCTTAACTGAGCAAGTGAGTGCCATCCTCACTCAAAAGACCCCCCCAAAATTCAAAGATCCTGGTAGTCCCACCATCTCTTGTATCATTGGAGACTACCGGATTGAGCGTGCCTTGTTAGATTTGGGGGCGAGCGTGAACTTGATTCCATACTCGGTATATGAGCAATTGGGTCTTGGTGAATTAAAACCCACCAAAACCACATTGCAACTCGCTGATAGATCTATCCATGTACCGAGGGGGATAGTTGAGGATGTTCTAGTCCAAGTTGACAAATTCTACTACCCGGTAGATTTTATCGTCTTGGACACACAACCGGTTTTGGATGCTAGCACCCAAATACCGGTAATATTAGGCCACCCATTCCTTGCCACATCAAACGCAATCATCAATTGCCGGAATGGGGTGATGCAACTACCTTTTGGAAACATGACACTAGAGGTGAATGTGTTTCACTTGGGCAAAAGACATAGGGATGTCGATGATGATGAGTTCTTCGAGGTAAACATGCTTGAATCTTTTGAAGAAGAAGAACTCCTCCAACTTGAACCACTAGAAAGCTTGGAGACATGCTTAGCACATTCCATGGATTCTGAAGACCCCATCAATAGTGAAATTGTGCGAGCATTGAATATAGAAAGACAGGTAGTTGGTGCTAGCCGGTGGAGGCCCCATTTTGAAAAATTGCCACAAACCATATCAAGGCCTCTATCGTCTAACATCAAACCACCGAAGCTTGACCTTAAACCATTGCCATCTGAGCTTAAATACGTATATTTGGGTCAAGAGGAAACTTTTCCAGTTGTCATTGCCTCTCACCTAGAGAAAGACCAAGAGCTCAAGTTGATTGAGTTACTCAAAGAACATAGGGAAGCCATAGGTTGGACAATAGCGGATCTCAAAGGGATAGATCCTTCGGTTTGCACTCACCGTATACACCTTGAAGAAAATGCAAAAACGACTAGACAACCTCAAAGACGACTAAATCCAAACATGATGGAGGTTGTCAAAGCCGAGGTGTTAAAGCTATTGGATGTAGGTATCATCTACCCCATCTCAGATAGCCAATGGGTGAGACCTACCCAAGTTGTCCCCAAGAAGTCCGGTATTACCATCATAGAAAACGCCAACAACGAGCTTATACCGACTAGGGTGACCACCGGTTGGCGTATGTGCATTGATTATAGGAAGCTCAACACGGTTACTAGGAAAGACCACTTCCCTCTCCCATTTATGGATCAAATTTTGGAGAGGTTGGCAGGCCATTCCTATTATTGCTTCCTATATGGCTATTCCGGATACAACCAAATTGAGATAGCTCCAAAGGACCAAGAGAAAACCATATTTACATGCCCGTTTGGCACCTTCGCTTACTGAAGAATGCCATTCGGGTTATGTAATGCACCCGCCACACTCCAACGATGCATGTTGAGTATTTTCTCGGACATGGTGGGTGAGTTTCTTGAGGTATTCATGGACGACTTTTCTGTTTTTGGTTGTACGTTTGATGAGTGCCTCAAGCACTTGAAGTTGGTCTTGAGGAGGTGTGAAGAGAAGAAACTCGTCCTAAACTGGGAAAAGTGCCATTTCATGGTACAAAGAGGAATAGTCCTTGGACATATCATCTCGTCCAATGGAATAGAGGTAGACCGGGCAAAAATTGACATAATTTCCAATCTACCACCACCCAAAAGCATACGCGATGTGCGGTCCTTCCTTGGACACGCCGGTTTCTATAGAAGATTTATAAAGGATTTTAGTAATATCCCAAGGCCTTTATGTAACCTTCTACAAAAGAAGAACCAATTTGAGTGGAGTGCCGAATGTCAATTAGCTTTTTCAAAGCTAAAAGACATGTTGACAACCGCTCCTATCATGCAACCACCAGATTGGTCCATTCCTTTTGAGTTGATGTGCGATGCGAGCGACTTTGCTATTGGGGCGGTGTTAGGCCAAAAGAAGGATAAGAAGCTCCATGTTATCTACTACGCAAGTAGGACCTTGAATCCCGCCCAAGTAAATTATTCGACTACAGAGAAAGAGCTCCCAGCTGTCATTTTTACCTTGGACAAATTCAGGCCATACTTAATAGGATCCAAAGTTATTGTTTACACGGATCATGCGGCGCTGAAACACCTTCTTTCTAAGAAGGATGCCAAGCCCCGTTTGCTTAGATGGATCCTACTCGTTCAAGAATTCGACTTGGAGATCAAAGACAAGAAGGGAGTAGAAAATGTGGTGGCGGATCATCTATCCCGCCTAGTCCTACCTAATTCCATTGACGAGTCACCTATTGAGGACTCATTCCCTGATGAGCAACTCTTTGTTGCTATGCATCCACCATGGTATGCTGATATAGCCAATTATCTTTCCACATGTGCGATGCCGATTCATTGGACTGCGCAGGACAAACGTAAATTTCTAAGGGAAGTGCGCAGATTTTTCTGGGATGAACCTCTATTGTGTAAATATTGCCCAGATCAAATTATAAGGAGATGTGTCCCTGATGATGAACACAATTCTGTCATCTCCTTTTGTCATGATCAAGCATGTGGGGGTCATTTTTCAGCCAAGAAAACAACTGCAAAAATTCTGCAGTGTGGTTTTTATTGGCCCACGCTATTTAAGGACACCCACGAGTTTTGCAAAGCATGCGAGCGCTGTCAGAAGTTAGGAGGATTATCCCATCGAAATATGATGCCTCTCACCCCAATTCAACATCTTAAAGTCTTTGACTGTTGGGGCATTGATTTTATGGGACCATTCCCCTCTTCTTTTGGACATGTCTATATTTTGCTTGCCGTAGACTATGTGTCTAAATGGATAGAGGCTATCCCATGTAGAACCAACGATCATCGTACGGTTCTCAAGTTCCTCAAAGAAAACATATTTTCTAGATTTGGGACGCCTCGAGCCATCATTAGTGATGGTGGTTCTCACTTTTGCAATAGACCTTTTGAAGCTTTGATGAAGAAATACGGTATTAGGCATAAAGTGAGTACCCCATACCACCCACAAACAAGTGGGCAAGCTGAAATCTCCAATAAGGAAATCAAGCAGATTTTGGAAAAGACGGTGAGACCGGATCATGCACTTTGGGCTCACCGTACCGCCTACAAGACTCTCATTGGAATGTCCCCTTATAGACTTGTCTATGAGAAAGCTTGCCACTTGCCTGTGGAGATAGAACACAAAGCCTATTGGGCAAGTCGGGCTTTAAATTTTGACATTGACAAGGCTAGCTCGCTTCGCAAACTTCAATTAAATGAGCTTGATGAAATCCGGAACGATGCATATGAGAACTCGAGAATTTACAAGAGTAAGATGAAGGCTTTCCATGACGAGCACATCTTCAGGAAATCTTTCCATGAAGGACAGAAAGTACTCTTATATAATTCCCGACTTCATCTTTTTCCAAAAAAATTACGATCTCGATGGACCGGCCCATATATTATCAAAGAAGTTTTTCCTCATGAGGCTGTTGAGATTGAAAATGCAGCGAATGGTAACTGTTTTAAAGTTAATGGACAACGCCTTAAACCATTTGTTGAGAAATTTGATTCAGAGGACACGTCCATCACTCTGAATGATCTTGTCTATCAGGATGATTGATCTCCTAGTCTGATGGAGGTATAGCATAGGTAGGCTTTATTTAGTTTTACTGTTTTAGTAGGTTTTAGTTGTTGGGTTGGAGAATTCCATGATCGCTCTCTCAGGTACTATTGTTCTCACTCTCTCATATTTTACCATTGCTCTCATGTTCATGCTCACTTCATATCTTTTACATTGAGGACAATGCAAGAATTGGTTGGGGGGTGAGATGAGATCCTCATCTAGCAGTTTGCAACATTTCAAGCTTCATATGCACAAATTTTTTCGAATTTTCTAAAATTTCAAAACTCTTTTAGAAAACCGTATTTCCATGCATTCGAGGTGATATGAGTATAAGAGGAGGAGATACGAAGTGTGTGATGTTGTAGTCTTGAATTTCTCCCAACATAATGGTTTTATATGTTAGTCCCCCTATTTTTGTGATTGATAGAAAATTTGAACACCTTTACACCAAGTTCACATTACACGATTTTCATGAGCTGACAGGTTTACGTGATTTATGGATTAGCTAGACTTTGATTTAAAGGTGTTGAGCAGCCAAGCCGGGGTATTTTGTCCATCCTTGTCCATGGGAAAATAACAGAAGATATGGATTTCTAAAAATCCTATCTAATTTAAAAGAAAAAGGAAAGAAAGGATGAAATCGGGAAGGAAAAATGGTGGAAAATTCTGAAAAGGGCTACCTATTACCAACCGGGGGATGGTCGAACCGTAACCAAAGCCGGAAATGGGACGTAGTGTGAAAGCCGTCGGAAGGACGGTAAGGCAAATTCCTGTCATAGGCTTGTTGTTGCTCTATGCACCTTAACATCCTCGGTTTACTTAATCTATGAAGAAGATGATCCCAGAAACTCATGAGATGAACTTTCGCTATGCACACTAGGTTGAATTTGTTCGAGTTTTTCTATTTATCAATTAACCAGCGGGAATTTCATGTAGACACTTATGATGCTCTGAGAGTCCAAGGTTCAGCTTCTATCACCTAATTTTTCCAAATTTTATACTTATACATCTTGGAATGGATAGAATCATGGGTTCTGAAGGAGAGTTGGGTTTAGAGGTTTGAAATTGTTTCACGCATGTTTTGCTCGGGACTAGCAAAAAGCTGGTTGGGGGGTGTGTTGAACCTCCAATTTATACATTGCATTGCCCATTACATGACATGGTTTGCATGATTTTCATGATTTAAAGGCCCATCTAACACATGTTTTGTAATTATAGGGGATGAGAGCGGACTTCATTCAATTAGGGATCAAAAGAATGCCTTTAGAGCCATTGGATGGAGGACGAAAGAGGACCAAAAAAAGAAGAGAAGCTAAGGGATGTGGTTTTGGAGAGAGGAAGCTATTGCGGAGCGTCTGCAACCCTCCAATTTCTGGTTTTTCTAGTTTTATGCTTTCATTAAGAGTTTTTAGTTATAGCATGAATATGCTCGGCTAGAACCTCTCAGCTAAGGCTGAGAGGTGAAGCTTGTAGCTAATTCCATGTTGGATTCAGTTTAATTCAAGTACCTTTTAATTCAAGTTTGGATTTTTTTTATATTCTAGTTCTTAAAAGTTGTAGTTTTAGATGTTTTATGAGAGTTCATGTGCTCCGGACATGAATTCCTTGCAATTCTCTAAGATTATCATATAATGCTTGTTTAGATTCGAATTATAGTAATCCTTGAGCAGGCCATAGTCCATAGGCATGGTTGTTACTCCGCAGGCTATGAATTTGAATTCTACATTGATTGTATGGGACTAGAACTTGGAAGTTCAACTTGATTTGGATTGAATGTGTGTGAATGCTTTATTTTCCAATTAGATGAGAGATAGGACTTCGAATCTAGTTGTGTTCTCTACTTGGATTGATTGAATTGACATGGGATTGCTACAAGTGGATCCTTGAATGCCTTAGTACTTTAAATCACTGAATTTTCATTAAGTTACTGTTTTAGTTAATTATCCACTTAAATCTAATTTTCTTGCAAAAACTGAGTTGCTGGAGTAGTTTGGAAGTTGTTTCTAATTCCCTGTGGATCGACCTCGGTCTTACCGAGTTTTATTACTACATCGCAGCCTTACACTTGAGGCGAGCGAACACTCCCCTTGTGCTCCCCCGATCTTTGACGCCGCTGCTTTGCCAAGGCTTCAGCTCCAAGATCAGCTACCTGGCATGTGATGCTCCATTGGAGATGCCCAAGGTGCTAGGAGATGGTAAATCCTCTACAAATGGTAGGAAATGGGTTTCCTAGAGGAATACACCTAATTGGACTCCTATGTAGTGTTTAGACAAAGGATTTAACTATCATCAAGGTGTCTAAACCCTAGGAATCAAGAGGGAACAACCCCATTCTCAAGATGCCATTGAATGACCCAAGCTTGTGATTAAAACACAAGGAGAATGACTTGCTTTGGGTTTGGAATAGAGCCTTTAATGATCTCTAGCAATGGTGGCTTCTATCTCCTCAAAATCCCCTCTATACGCTCAAAAACGAATCCCCATCTTTAAATAGATTTTCTTCCAACAATAAAAAACAGATAGATTCGCGCATCTCCGATTGATTGAAAGAAGGTCCGATTGTCGGAGACATATCCGATTGATCGAAAATTAGTCCAGTGGATTTTCTGGAAGATATTCCGACTGATTGCAACATGGTCCGATTGATCGAATTGACCCCTTCCGATGGATCGGAAGTATGTCCGATTGATCAGAAATTTGTCCAATGGATTTTCAAATTTTACTGGAACAAATTCCGATTGATCGGAGATTCTATCCGATGGATTGGAGTCCAATCAGAGCCAATCTCCGATTGATTGAAGATCAATCGGAAACTGCTGTTTGAGCTGTTTTGATTTCAGCAGCTTCCACCTCTTTAATTAGTCTAACTTATCATATTTTTCATGGAGTTCTAAGACTAATGATGATAACTAAAGATATACCTAGTTGGTCCAAGTCATCTAAGAGGTTATGGGTTAGGTTTTGGTCAAGGCAAGGCACACCAAGGCATCACTTTTACCTGTTTCTTCTTCCTTGATGCAGCAAGGCCACTTGAGTCTTCGGTCTTCGTTCTTCATTAAGCTTAACCGACACTAGACCCACAGACCTAAGTGATTGACAAACAAGGTGCACTAGTATGCCACAGAAAAGTGCACTAACATATCTCAGCCCTCCAGTGGAAGGCGATGAGAAAAAAAAGCAGTGACATGGCTTCCCGTTATTCCTCAGAGGCACTGGTTATGAGGGGAAGAAGTTCTGAGCATGGAAGATATTCGAAGTCAGGATCTAAGGACAAAGGCAAAGGGAAAGCTAGGGTGAAGTGTTGGAATTATAGTAAAAAAGGCCATATGAGAGAGGATTGTTAGAATCCCAAGATAAAGTAAGAGAGGTATGGAAATTCTTCTGGAGATGAAGCCAATACCGTAGAGGAAGGTGACGATCTATGTGAAGTTTTGACTGTATCTGGTAAAGGATCTCACGGTAGTGAGTGAATCCTAGATTCAAGGGCTTCATGTCACGTTTGTCTTGACCGGAGTTCATTCATGACATACAGGGAGTATGGTGGAGAATCGGTGTTTGTAAGCGATAGATTCACTCATAAGGTTGTAGGTATTGGTACTGTGCACATCAGGATGTCCGATGGGGTCGAACGAGTCTTGGAAGATGTGAAGCACGTTCTCAAGATGAAGATGAATGTAATTTCTCTTGGTGCACTCGAGGCAAAAGGGTGTATGTTTATCAGCCGCGATCGTTGTTGTGAAGTGATGAAAGGGACACTCCTGTGTATGAAGGCATGGAGGTGTGGCCATCTTTACATGTTGATTGGGAGCACAATTCATTGTGGAGTTGCGGGAAAGGCAACGAGATCCACGATTGCACGTATGTGACAAGTGCCCAAGTGCCACATGATAAGAGCGGAAAAGGGCGTGAATTTGCAAGATTAAGGTCAATGGTGGCATGAGAAGCGGTGAAGCTGTGATTGAAGATGAGATGACGTTGCAAGAATGTGTTGTTTCGACATTTGAAGCCTCGGTGGAGATTGTTGGAGAGTCTTCAAACTAACGCACGGATTGGGTGCTCAGACCGGTCGGACAACCGGTCTGCCCAAATGCGAGGAGGGAGGCTAGACATGTTTTGAGTGCCCAGACTGGTCGGCCGATCGGTCCGCAGTGGGCTCCGACCGGTCGGTGGTGAGGCAGCGTTGGTTATGTTTCTCCCTGGACTGTTTGATGCAAGGTGCGACTTGTCTACTGTGCACGCGGTTTCTTGCGCATTACGCGGTAGTGCGAAAGAAGCTACTATTTTCGAGTTTCCTAATATATATATGGGATGTATTTGGACTTAGATAGAATTCTAAGGTGTCTAAGGTTTCCTAATCATATTAGGAAGATGGGAGATGTGTGTGTGAGAGAGAACTTGGGGTTTTCTCTGTTTATTCCTTGCTTGTGCGTTGTTAATCTCTGTAATCTCCTAATATTCATAGTGGATCGTTTTGTGCCGTGGTTTTTTACCTATTGAGGGGTTTTCCAACATAAAAATGAATTCTCTTGTGGTGAATGCTTGTATGTGATTGCTTTCATCTTGTTTACTCTTTTGATCTCGCATTGCTCCATGCGTTTCGACTTCCACTTCCGCTGTAGGTTTTCCCAATACAAAATTCAAGCTGACCCCATAATCTTGAGCAATTTACTTTTGGCTATTAAACTCAGAGCGTTGACCAATTTCTTTTAAACAGTATGGTCTGACATGGGTGGACCATTTAACTTGTCAGATCTTTGTCGAACATCATTGATTTCATACATATGTGTAGGCTGTCATGCATATTTTCTTGGCCTAATTCAATAGAAAATCCCATAAATTAGGCTTAAGCCTCCAAATCAATGGTGTGTAAGCTCTGTCCCTTTCAGTCGATTGCAACCACATTGGGCTGCATGGCGGCAACGTTGGGTTCGGGTTGAACCAACCCAATTTGGGTTGGGTTGTCAAGTTCCTCAAGTCAGGTTAGGGTTGGAAAACGCCAACCTGATTTGAACTTGGGTTGGCTCGGGTTGAGAAATTGAGATCATTTCGGGTCAGTTTAAGGTTGAGCACAGAAGAATTTGGGTTGGGCACCTCAGGTTAGAATTCAGGTAGGGTCGTAGGTTGGGTCCTGTTAAGGTCTGTGCTCAGGTCGATCCCCTAACCCGAAGAAACCCACCTGAGTTACACGTCCGAATGTGTGACCAGACTGATGAGTTGACCAGCTTGATTGCTGGGCCAGGTAATATACACCCTGGGCCCTTTCTAACACAGCTTGGATATCTGTGCAGACAGCAAAGCTCTTGATCCTCTGATCGTCCCATTTGCTTCTTCATATTATTATTTGGTTTTGATTCCACGGGTGTTCGTTAGTACGTTAATTTGGTGGGGTTGTAAATAGCATTGACTTCCATTTTTGTTATTTGTCAAGCAATAGCAATTTCCTACCAAACATAGTTTAGAGAAAGAAATTACTACCAATTAAGGATGGACTTCAATGTTAGTTCAACACCAATTAAAAAAAAATCAATAAAAAAAAAAAAAAAAAAGCCCATGGCTCTTCAGCTGTACACATGACCAAATTGTTCTGAAATCTATGTCATTCGAATTAATTGATCAAAAATTACATTGTAAAGATAACCACAACAATACGATCTTAACCTTCTAATTTGCTACTCTCTATTTTAGTTGGTATATTCAATACCTATCGATTGAATAGCTATAACTGCTCCATCCAAAAACCTGACCTGCAATTCAGACGGTTTGGATAGCCATATTGGGGATGTCTTTAATCTTGACACCAAGGGACGGACTTGGCTCAATCGCTCGAAACTACTCCGGATGAGGAGTATGATCTCTAAACACTGCTGGAGAGGACTTGGTCGCCCGACGGGATCGGCTTGGGCACCCGAAACTCCTTGAATCAGACTATGAACTTTGTGGACAGATTTGGCCAAGTTCGGTCGTCCGAATAGTCATGGTGGGCGCCCAACGGCCGGCGCACTGTTAGGTCGGTTTGCGCAGATTTGTTTTTAATTCCAGTTTTATGTTATTTAAAGGATTGTAATTATGGAGTTAAAGTAATACGAGGAGTCATAGATGTGTTTAATGGGTTGAGAGAGTTCTAGGGCGAGAGAAAAAGCTTGGTTTAGCTTGGGTTTCTCTTGTGGGGCTTAGATCCAAGTAAGTGATTTTCTTCTCTTGTAACTTCTAATTCATAGTGGATTCGATTTGCGGCGTCGTTTTTTTCTTGTAAAAGTTTTTTCACGTAAAATTTGAATTAATTGTTGATTTGCTTGCCATTATAATTGCCTTCATTTGATTCTTGCTTCTTTCGCTCCCCAGTGTGTTCCTCCCAACAAGCCATACATGAGTACCAACTTGGAAGAAAGAAGAACCACCATTTTCAAAATGGCTGTCTTTTTATTCTAGCATGTTGCGAGGTTGCAAATAGCGTTGACATTCATTTTTGTGTTGTTAAATAATAACTTCCTACTGGACATGGTTTGATATAAAATTAGGACTCTGCTGCAATATAGGACCGGAATCCTCTACAACAAGCTATCTAGGGTCCACCATTGCATAAGTTAAATTCATTTTTTTTATTTTAATTTTAAGGCTGATCTTCTGTATGTACGGTGAAAATAAGGGCCATTACCTTATGATCTTCTGATTGAATGCCCACTGTTGAAATACTCGTGGGACTACAGAGGTTTTGGACCAGGCTAGTATTTTACTGTTTTCAGTTCATTCGAGTGGGAATGACCTCATGAGCAGTTTGGATGGAAATTTTGTGATCAGCCATGACTATTTTCACCTGCAGCGAAGTACTGGAGTACTTTTGTTATTGTTCTGTGGTGCAATTATAAACGTTAAATTGCTCAACTGTATTGGGCCATGCCTAAAGGACTTGGTCCATTTTATGTTCGGATTCTGCAGGGCTCGTGCTGATTCTAACTCTTATCTTCTTCATTTCTGGCCTTCAAACAAACGTTGTAAGGTCAATGATCCATATTTGAAAGGAAAACTCTATCCGTGGGATGATTATTTCATTGGTCTACTTACTTAATCACATGCTATTAGATGCAAGGGCCAACCTAATTGATGGTCTTGATTCACTAATCATGCAACCATTTGCATTGGTGGTGGACCCACGATGGGTGCACCAAAAACACTCTAACATAGGTTAAGAGGAAAAGAAAATTCCTGACCGTGGCTTAATGTCCATGAGCACAATGGGGCAGGAAATTGTATGTAATAAAGAAAGAAGTGAGTTTGGCAACACTGAACCGTCCTTCTTTCTCAAGACTAACACGTGTTGGGCAGGGCAGTCCATCGAGGCTCTTCATCTGAAGGTTCATCTGAGCATTCTCTAGCTTTGAAAATCACATCCAACGTTTAATCATACTGTAGATTAGTCGTTTTAAAATGAATGAGTGGGGAAAATGGCTGATGATTGGATACTTACATCGTGCAGAGCCATTGTAGATAGGTCACAGTGGTGTTAGCCCGTCCCCTAACATTCGTCACGGCCTTGAGTCATACCATTTTAAGTAGTGGTGGCCCATCTTCCTTCGGATGTAGATGGGGGCATTGCTCCCTCCCATACCAAGCAGGAATGAGCGGCAACATAGCCAGATTTAATTGGTCCGTAGGTCACAGACAGAAATGGCCCTGGTTGAGCATATATTCAACTGAGCATGGGCTGCCATCCAATCAAATCCCACCACAAAGCTGTTTATCTCTACTGGTACAGGTGGACAATACCTGTTTACACCTAATTTGATCGCAGCGTCAGATCTGGCTAGTGACTCAGATGATGCTACTTGCTAGCAAAATCTTAATAAGAGACAAGAAAAAAGAAAAGAAAAAGATTTCTTCATTTTCCTTGACGGTCAAAGGAAATCAAGATTAAGTCATGAGTAACCTAAAAAGTGTAAACTCAGTTGGCTACAACGATAATACATGTGTCATGTATCCTACTCATGTGACAAAGCCAATTGATCAGCATAGCGGCTTAATGACCAAATTGGGTTTCGACCGAAATACCATCATGGTAAGTGACACATTCAATTGATACACTCTGGCATCGTATAAAAGTTTTATAGTCGAAAACAACAAAGGATAAAAGTAATAACTATACCAAGTTATTGAGGTTCACAGTGCATTATTCGCGTTCACACGAAGAGATGGATAATTATCACTAACATGTGGCATCTCAAGAGAGACCTTATCTACATAACAAGAGAAGGACGTGCGTACAACTAATGACCAACTCATGACAAACGACTAGCATACATGGTGTTGTTTAATAGGCCACGACTATCTTTAGGCCCAAAGAATTATGTTCACATCAACAACCATAAGGAGTGGCTAAGAAAATTTCTCTCCAAAAACCACCCAAAAGCTCTATAAATAGGAGGAAGATCGAAGAGTGACGCAGGAATAGACGTGATAAGGTCGATCATCATTTCCATCACTTGATAGATATCTTGAATACACAAGGTGTTCTTAAATCCACGAGAAGATAAATGAAATAACTTATAAAAAATATAAAATAATTGATCGAATGACTAAAAACGTGATTACAATGCTTTAAATAGAAAATTAAACCCTAGGATGAAGTATCAGAGTCAACTTTAACTAAAACACCTAGAAAGCACCACTTGCTATAAATAGTAAACTTATTATTTGTAGACGTCTCCTATTCCTAAATAACATCATGGTTTTCGACCAAAAATAGAAAATTTCCATTCAACCCAACCACGTCATTCTACTAAATTTTCTAAGCCCTCTCCATGTTGGGCACAACTGCTAAATCACAACGGATCAAAAGTTATTATCAAAATAAAAGTTACTATATATAAATAGTAAAAACAAAATAAAACTACCCTAATGACCATCAATCAAGTCAAATCTCGCAACTTTGGCATGGGTAACCCAACGTAGCGTGGTTGGTTGGCTTTACTAGCTTGAGCTACCCCAATTATCTAATATTATACATCCTGTAATTCATCCCGAATTGCGAGATACAACCGTTTGATGATCCTGACGGCCTAGATCACTTCTATCTCCGATCAGGCTTCCTCTAGTCCATCTGGGCCATGAAATAGTATGTGGCCCGCTCTATATCAAAGATCTCCATGCCCTCGTCAACCCAACACAAATCAAATCAATCGTACAAAACAATGATTTTTATCCTTTTATTTTATCTCAGCATAGCCTATTTTAGACTAGGCCAACTTGTCTACACTGATCCACTGGATCGATAATTCCATCCGTCTATGCTTCACTACAAGAAATTCCATTTTTACCGACGAATGATTTCGTCGGTAATCAGTAACATTTCGTCGGGAAATCTTTTTCCCGACGAAATAATTCGCGGCTAACATCGTCGCAGAAAGGCCGTTGGTAAAAGTTTTTACCGACGAAATAATTTTTCGTAGGTAATAATTATACCATTACCGACGAAAATATTTGTCGGGCAAACATATGAATTTTTGTCGGGAATGAAAATGATACGTCGGTGAAAAAACTTTTACCGACGAAATAATTCGTAGGTAAAAACATGTTAAAACTTTTACCGACGGAATAATTCGTCGGTAAAAGCAGGTTAAAATGTTTTACCGACGAAATAATTCGTAGGTAAAAACATGTTAAAACTTTTACCGACGAAATAATTCGTCGGTAAAAGCATGTAAAAATGTTTTACCGATGAAATATTTCGTCGGTAAAAAGATTTTACATACTTTTACCTGCGAAATATTTCGTCGGTAAAAGTTTTTCCTCTCTCGGTTTCATTTTTTTTCAAAATTCAGGAAAATTCCTGATATACACCTGTAAAAAAACCTATACATTTTGAATCCTATTTACATCCACAAACATACAAATAAACAAAAACTACATCATCCATACACAAATAATCCATTCCACATCCACAAACAAACAATATTCATCCACACACAAATACATACAAGTTAAAAGTCGTATATTAAAAAAAATAATCAGGAAGATGAAGGCGGAAGTGGCGGAGGTGGCGGGGCATCGGCGCCAAGGCGTGCAGCGAGAGCCTGAAACATCTCCTGCATCCGTCGCTCATGCTCCTGCCGCAACTCCTCGATCCTCCTCTCCTGCTCCTCCCGTCGCCTCTCCTCCTCCTCCCTCTGCCTCTCCAGCTGCTCCCGAATCCCATCGACGACGACCCGTAGCTGCTGAACCTCTCTCTCTGCGATGTCAGCTCGGCGTTGAGCGCTCTCACCAGCTACGGATCGGCTAGAGCCAGCTCTAGTTTGTGCCATGAGCTTAGCACCATGGCCAAGCCCACGCACATATCCAGAACGGGTGCCAAGCACCTCGCTCAGGATTTCTGGCTCACTCCGCTGACTACCATCGGGAGTGGGCTGACTGCGTATGGTGTCCATCGCCGCCTGTAATGAAAAGATATGAAATTTCATAAAAAATGACATGAATGACATTATTATCAATCAATGCGCAATTAAATTTTACAAAGTAAAGATTTTTACCCAATGCTCACTGGCTCTAGGATGAACCCAAGATCCCGTCGCCTGCCGACAGTGAGTCCCTCTGTAGAGGTCTACTGGTCCAGGCTCCTGGCCGGTGACGGAATCCCGCTGCGCAATCGAAAGGAAAAAAGACTTATAATAAATGCCAATCAAAATAATATATTAACTTAATAATCATCAATAATTTCTTACCATGTCGTAACGATGTCGTACAAATGACTTTGAACCAGCTACGTGGTTCACTTGTAACTTTTTCCTGTTCGCAGAATTTATTCTACTCCTCTTCTGAACACATTATACAAAATACATTTCTATTAATTGCGAAATTAATTGCGAATTTAATTGTTACCGTAAGATATCGTACATGTAAATATTACCTGAAAAGCCTCCGACGAAAATCTCTCGCAGAGTATCCGCCAGTCGTCTGTAGTAACGTGTGGCGGTGCGGACAGTACGGCCTCATCGTGTGTCCTGCACCGCTTGTACCGCTGGTGCAACTCTCCGCGGTACTCCTTGAACCACTCTCTAATCATGTCGTCGACAGCATGAGAAATGTAGGGAACATTCAAATCGAATTCAAATTTATCCTGCAGTTTCGTAAATAATAAATTAAGGCAATAAACTTATTAACAATAGGCCTTAACCATAAATGAACTTTCACAAAAGAAAATTTCAATTTACTAAACTTTACCTGAAGGCGCTGACGGATGAGCTGTCGCACATCATCTGTCACGTCAGTCCAACGGGGGGTGGTGGCGGGGATCAGAGATCGGCATAGGACACCGACCTCAGACGTAAATAATTTGGCACTGTCCCCAACAGGTCTAAGGCAGTCCTGTGGGAACTCTACCGCCACCCTACCCTCACGCGTAAGTCGCTCTAAAACTAACCCACGCGTGGGTCCACGTCCTCGTCGGCTGGTAGAAGATGCTGCTGCGAAAAGATATATGTAAGTAACAATATAAACAGAAATCACTAAATAAATGTCTAGACTTACATGCAGTGCCCGGTGTATGCTGAACCGAAGGATCAGATGACTGTGATGCACCGTGCGACGTCGATGCTGTCTGCGTCGCATCACGGGTGGAAGGGGTAGATCCAGTGCGCGAACGACCTGATCTCCCACCTGGTGCCATGACTGAATATATCTGAAATACAAACTTATAAATTTAAACAATGTCAATGCAAGTTTATGAACATCATTGCAGAGTGAATTTGTGCTTATGCTTAGAGAAATGATAAAAATATGATTAGACCATTACACTATAATGCAAGCAGAATATAATAAAACCGTAAACAGAATATAATAAAACCGTAAACAGAATATAAAAGTTGAAAAATCCATTACACATTGTCATTCTATATTAAATACATATATCTCATTGTAATACAAATCAACTTCGGATCAACTATCCGAAATACTCCCTGCGTAAGTTATCGTACACTGCAGATGTATATGTCAAGCTGTATGAAGCACTAGACATTGTTACAGCCAACATGCCAGTCACAATAGGAGAAATCTGATCTCTCGGGACTCCATTTAGATGTGCAAGTGATAATGTCGCATCTTCC
The DNA here is from genome assembly GCA_003013855.2 of Liriodendron chinense. Classification (NCBI taxonomy): domain Eukaryota; kingdom Viridiplantae; phylum Streptophyta; class Magnoliopsida; order Magnoliales; family Magnoliaceae; genus Liriodendron; species Liriodendron chinense. The sequence continues at coordinate 393,406 of PVNU02000362.1, forward strand.
ATACGAAGTTTTCCGCGGTTATATTCCTCAATTAGGTCCGGAATTTCTTTGAGATTGTATAATCTTTCATCTGAGTTATCGTCTTCCTCCCTACATTTCTCAACCAAACTGGGTATCTCTCTGGCCCTACCAGAAGAATATAGGGCCGGAAAGTCCATCCGCAACAGCTGATGAAGTATGCTGCGTGCTTTCGCTACGCTCCAGTTTGTGGAGGACATGATCAGAAAGTGACTTAACTGTAAATGTAGATTATCAACAAGTCAATTCAGGAAAAAAATCATGACTTGTAAAACATATATACATATAATAATCAAATTAATCGAATTGAAAAATTACATGTAAATCTTGTATACATTTAATAATCGTCGTCTGAATCATTATCGCTTAGGACTCTTTCTTCTTCACCATCACTATCGCTGATCAGAATTTCCTCTTCATCGTCTGCAACGTTGTCATCGATGAAAGCGCTATCATCTCTAACAATGTCATTTATGATTGAGGCATCAACATGATCAGGTGGCACATCATCTCTATTCAATTGCACCACATCAATATCAACATTTGGATCATTCCCTCTATCCCAAGATGGCATGTCTTCTTGGTATGCTTGTTCAACTGACGACGTTCTATTACTCCCTTCATCGTTATCTTCAACGTCTACTTCGGGAACGTCAAATATGTTCCTGGGCTTTATTTTCTGCACCACGTGCCAAGAGCCGCCTAACTTGGTGTCAGCGAGGTAGAATACTTGATCGGCTTGGCCGGCTATAATAAATGGGTCATCTTTGAACCACTTCCGAGATAAATTTACGCTCGTGAAGTAATTATCAGTCTGTATTCCCAACTTTTTATTTCCAATGTCCCACCAATCGCATTTAAATAAGTACACCCGCTTTCTCATACAATAACTCAGCTCAATAATATCCGTTAAAACGCCATAAAAATCAATTTCGACCTCCTCATGTGTTCCCTTCACAACCACACCACTATTTTGTGTGGTCCTATATTTCTCACGCTCTTCAGTGTGGAACCGAATCCCGTTTACAATACAACCTGTATATCTAGATACACGTCTATCAGGGCCACACGCCAGTGAGTAGAGCGCATCAGACGCATCCGCAGAGTTGCTAGCGCACAACATCTTCATCTATCATCACGTACAGAATATAAATGTACGTTTAGGCATTTAAAATTACATGTAAATATTGTGCAATACAACAATATTGTAAGTGTGGTGAGATAGAAGGTAAATTAATCTTACACGTTTTGCAAACCATTCTGGAAACAAATCCTGATGCATTCGATCATAATTTGTAGGGTATTGGGACTTCATCTCCTCGATGTGTTCGCTATACACAATTGGTACGTTGTAAGCAAGAAATTTTGAGATTAAAACTGTCTGTAGATATACAATAATTATGTGCGAAGACTTACTCCAAGTACGACTCTATTTCTTCACAGTTATGCAACACATACCACCGCGCCTTCACTTAATCCTGAGGGTCCATATCCTGAAACGTCAGCGATCCTAAAGGACGGACGTTATGTGCGAATACAGATATGAGTCCTTGTTCATGCTCCTGCCCTGCATCGGCATTACGATCTTCTCGGTTGAATCTAGTCTCTATGCCACGAAGATACATGGAGCAAAATGTCAGGCACTCATTATCAATGTACGCCTCAGCAATGGATCCCTCTGGACGTGCCTTATTCCTCACATATTGTTTTAATGTGTGAAGGTATCTGTACACAAAATCAATATGTTTAGGACATGAAAATATGGATATACTTAGTTTATGGAATGAATAAAAATTTATGATCATTGTTCTATCACCTTTCGATCGGATACATCCAACGATATTGTACTGGGCCTGCAAGCTTCGCTTCGTGCGGTAAGTGAATCGCTAGGTGTACCATGACATCGAAAAACGCAGGTGGAAAAATTCTTTCAAGTTTGCAAAGGATTACGATAATATCCTTTTCCAGTCGTTTAATAACCTCTACATTCAAAGATTTCAAACACAAATCCTTAAAGAATATCCCCAACTCAATCAGCGTAGCACTGACATCCTTGTTAAGGAATCCACGAATCGCAACTAGTAGTAGGCGTTGCAGAAGGACGTGACAGTCATGACTTTTCATTCCTGTTACCTTACAGTCCGTAATGTTTACGCGCCGAGAGATATTCGATGCATACCCGTCGGGAAATTTCACCTTGTTCAACCAGTCACATACACGTTTTTTCTCTAGTTTTGTTAATGTGTAGCAGGCTGCTGGTATAGTATATGAATTTCCATGTGGTTGCAAGTGCAACTCTTTCCTTAAACCCATTGCTTGTAGATCCAATCGAGCCTTAAAACTGTCTTTTGTTTTCTTCTCTATGTTCATCAATGTTCCAAAGACATTGTCACATATATTCTTCTTAATATGCATGACATCCAAGTTGTGTCGTAATTTCAGATGACTCCAATAAGGCTACTATAAAAAAATGCTCTTCTTCCTCCAGTTGTACTCCAATACTGTACGTTTTCTCTTCTTCAAGTGCGGTGCCTTACCAAATCTAACTTCTTCAATGTTACTCAGCTGTTGTAACACATCTTCTGCAGATAGTTCTTTCGGTGGTGGCCTATGATCTTGTTTGCCATCAAAGATTACCGTCTTCCTGCGCCAACTATGATCCCTCGGAAGGAAGCGACGATGACCCATATAACACGTTTTCTTACCATGCTTCAATGACAATGAACAAGTCTCAGTACTACATGTAGGACAAACCAACTTTCCCTTCGTGCTCCACCCAGACAAATTTTCATATGCAGGGAAGTCATTTATTGTCCACAAGACCGCTGCATGCAATCGAAACGTCTGTTCTGCAAAAGTGTCATACGTCTGGACACCTTGACTCCACAACTCGTTTAACTCATCTACTAACGGTCGGAGATACACATCAATGTCATTCCCCGGTGACTTAGGTCCAAGAATAAGCAACGACATCATAAAAAATGATTCCTTCATACACAACCAATGAGGTAAATTGTAGGGCATAAGTATCACTGGCCACATACTGTACGAGCTACTCATATTACCAAATGGATTAAAACCATCACTTGCAAGACCTAGCCGAACATTGCGAGAATCCTCTGCAAACCAGTCATATTGCTTATCAAAATGTTGCCAGGCTTTAGAGTCAGCGGGATGCCTCAATGTATTATCATCATGAAGGCGTTTCTCCTCATGCCACCTCATATCTTCAGCCATCTTGCTCGACGTAAACAATCTTTGTAATCTGGGTTTCAATGGAAAGTACCTTAACACCTTTTGGGGAATTTTCTTACGCTTAGCTTCGTCATATTTCCACCTAGACTCTCCACATTGTGGACACTCCTCAACATTTTCATGTTCTTTCCAATACAATACACAATCATTTATACATGCATGTATGAGGATGTAACCAAGGCCCAAGTCTCGCATTAACGATTTTGCCTCTTAATGAGACTTAGGCAATATCTCACCTTCAGGTAATACTTCTTTCAACAAGCCAAGTAACATGTCGAACGATTTGTTACTCCAACGATTTATTGTCTTTAAATGAAGTAACCTTGTAAGGAAATTCAACTTGGAGAAGTTCCGACACCCCGGATAGAGTGGAAGTTGCGCATCCCTCAACAACCTACTAAACTTTTCTGATTCGGCATCACCCATAGGAGGAATATCCTGGCTAGTACTTGTCGCTGCAAAATCAGTATCCGCAATTGTTCCCCTTAACACATCCCCAATGATATCTTGCATATCGTCAACATCTTCATCCTCGTCATTACGCACAATTGGGTCAGCAAGGACTTCAGTGGCCTCAACTCTTTGGTGGAAGTCTTCACCATGATGAATCCACTAAGTGTAACCCTGGTCAATGCCAACTATGAACAAATCATCTTCCACTTTGTCCAATGTCTTGTGAATCATGTTCTTGCATTTTCGGCATGGACACCTAATTCTATTACCTGAATCTGCCCGATCTCTCGCAAATTCCATGAACTCCTTAACACCTTCTTTATACTCTGGGCCAAACCGATTCTTAGCTTGCATCCAACTCTTATCCATATCTACAATGCAAAGATTAGAGTCAGGTTTAGTTTAGGTGACATGAGTTTAGGATTAGGTTTAGTCATAGGTTGAGATTTTCGAGTTCGAGATCGGGTTTAGGGTTAGGTTGCCGAGTTTGGGTCTAAGTTTAGGCTAGGTGAATGGATTTAGGAATAGGTGTATGTTTAGGTTAGATGACATGAGTTTAGGATTAGGTTTAGGGCATAGGTTTGGATTTTTGGGTACGGGATCGGGTTTAGGGTCGCATTTTCGTGTTTGGGTCAAGGTTTAGGTTAGGTGAATGAATTTAGGAATAGGTGTAGGTTTAGGTTAGATGACATGAGTTTAGGATTAGGTTTAGGGCATAGGTTTCGATTTTTGGGTACGGGATCGGGTTTAGGGTCGCATTTTTGTGTTTGGGTCAAGGTTTAGGTTAGGTGAATGGATTTAGGAATAGGTGTAGGTTTAGGTTAGATGACATGAGTTTAGGATTAGGTTTAGGGCATAGGTTTGGATTTTTGGGTACGGGATCGGGTTTCGGGTTTGGTTCTCGTGTTTGGGTTAAGGTTTAGGTTAGGTGAATGGATTTAGGAATAGGTGTAGGTTTAGGTTAGATGACATGAGTTTAGGATTAGGTTTAGGGCATAGGTTTGGATTTTTGGGTACGGGATCGGGTTTCGGGTTTGGTTCTCGTGTTTGGGTCTAGGTTTAGGTTAGGTAAATGGATTTAGGAATAGGTGTAGGTTTAGGTTAGATGACATGAGTTTAGGATTAGGTTTAGGGCATAGGTTTGGATTTTTGGGTACGGGATCGGGTTTAGGGTCGCATTTTCGTGTTTGGGTCAAGGTTTAGGTTAGGTGAATGGATTTAGGAATAGGTGTAGGTTTAGGTTAGATGACATGAGTTTAGGATTAGGTTTAGGGCATAGGTTTGGATTTTTGGGTACGAGATCGGGTTTAGGGTCGCATTTTCGTGTTTGGGTCAAGGTTTAGGTTAGGTGAATGGATTTAGGAATAGGTGTAGGTTTAGGTTAGATGACATGAGTTTAGGATTAGGTTTAGGGCATAGGTTTGGATTTTTGGGTACGGGATCGGGTTTCGGGTTTGGTTCTCGTGTTTGGGTCTAGGTTTAGGTTAGGTAAATGGATTTAGGAATAGGTATAGGTTTAGGTTAGATGACATGAGTTTAGGATTAGGTTTAGGGCATAGGTTTGGATTTTTGGGTACGGGATCGGGTTTAGGGTCGCATTTTCATGTTTGGGTCAAGGTTTAGGTTGAAATTGCGTCGGGTAGTCTAACACGACACCCTATGCATATACGTGCGGAAGCTTAAAGAGCAACTAGAATTATGGCTAAATCTATAGGAGGGGGGTGATTAGGACCTTTTTAAAATCTTTTCGCCTACTTAACAAAGTTAACAAATTGAACTACGTAAGCGATAACACTTTGGCTTCCAAGCCTAAGTGGGTCCAATCAAAAGACTAGCATATGATAAAAGCTATAAACAACCTAGTCTAAACAAGCATAGATTAATTAAATGATTAAATTAATGAAGAACCTAATCTATGCTACTCAAATAGACTTGAGTGAGGATGGATCAAGAAGTTCAAGTCTACTTGAGGTAGTGAAAGTACATCTTGTGAGTGTGGATGTGCCTATCAAGTGCCTAGCATACATTCCTAACTAAGCATTCATAATTAATCAATTAAACATAATGCATAAAGAGAAATGTGCTCAAGAACAATCACAAACACAACGATGTATAGTGGTTCGACTACTTGTCTACTCCACTCCCGGTTCAAGTACTCAACCCCTTTGAGCACACCGGCATTCACTAGGGAGTTTAATTCTGGTTCCTCCCAACCAAGGTGTTTTAACTCGGATCCACCCAACCGGGGAATTTACAGGTTCCTCCCAACCTACATGTTTGCACCCGTGTTGGTGGCTCCCCCTTGGAGACTTTGTTTTAGGCCCGACTAACGTGCCAAGGAACGGCTGACGTCCCTAGATTTTAGGCCCAACTAATAGGCCAAGGATCGGCTAACGACCCCGGGGCGAGTTTGTCAAACAAACTCTACACTCAACTCCCACAGGGAATTGAGTGGATGGACTCTTAACAAGACAACCTACTTATCGGATTGAGCCCTTGTTCAGCGCCGCTTCGGGTTGCTTCTTCTCGCTCTCCCGTGCTTGAATCAGCTCCCCTTGTGCTCCCCCGATCTTTGACGCTGCCGCTTTGCCAAGGCTTCAACTCCAACGATCAACCGCCTTGCATATGATCTTCTTTGAGATGACCAAGGTGATGGGAGGATGGTTGAATCTCCTACATGGGATATGTAGCTTGTTCTAACTAGGAGATTCACCTAGAGGGTCTTCTAGAGGTATTGGACAAGTGATATAACTATGTGGTATAGTGTCTCACCTCTAGAATTGAGAGAGGAATCAAGTCATCTCTATGTTTGCATTTGAATGCCCTCACTTGTGATTTACACACAAGGGATATGACTTGAATCTCCTCCTCTTTAAGGCCTCATATGATGTACAAAAGGTATGGCAAATAGGCTCTCAAAACCCTCTCACTATGCCCAAGAACCGAGATCAATATTTATAAAGTTCGAGCTCCAACGGTAAAAAAAAACGGGCAGATTCGCGCATCTCCGATTGATCGGAAGAAGGTCCGATTGATCGGAAACCAGTCCGATGGATCGAAGACAAGTCCGATTGATCGGAAATCCATCCAGTGAAGTCTCTGGAGGATTTTTCGATTGATCGGATTACTGTCCGATTGATCAGACGGCCCCTTCCGATGGATCGGAAGCCTGTCCGATTGATCGGAAATATGTCCAGTGAATTTTTCAAAGTTTGCTGGAACAATTTCCGATTGATCGGAACTTCGCTCCGATTGATCGGAGTCCTATCGGAGCCAACGTCCGATTAATCAGAGATCAATCGGAAACTGCTGTTTGAGCTGTTTTGTTTACAGCAGCTTCCACCTCTTTAATTAGTCTAATTTATCATGTTTTTCATTGAGTTCTAAGACTAATGATGATGACTAAAGGTATATCTAAGTGGTGCAAGTCATCAAAGAGGTTATGGGTTAGGTTTTGGTCAAGGTAAGGCACACCAAGGCATCTCTTTTACCTGTTTCTTCATCCTTGATGCAACTGGTCCGTCTTGAGTCTTCGGTCTTCGTCTTCATTAAGCTCAACCGACACTAGACCTACTGACCTAAGTAATTGACAAACAAGGTGCACTAGTATGCCACAGAAAAGTGCACTAACAATCTCCCCCTTTGTCAATTACTTACAAAAACCTAACCTACCAAAACAAAATACATGTACAAGAGATTACATTGATAAAAATGAAATACAGGACTCTTGACATGCCTAATCTAAGTAGCTCCTCTTCAGTTTGCTCCCCCATAACCTGTCAATCCCTGCATCACAAAACATAGCAAAACTAGTTTTGGTGGGACTTGATCTTTCTCCCCCTTTTTGTCAGCAATTGACAAACTATTCTCTCCCCCTTAATGATATATCAATTTAGGTTAAGGTAAGAGAAGATAGTATGTCGCAGTTATAACTATAAGCACATGCTAACTAGAGAGAGTATAGGGTGCATGATCATATAAAACATGGAGCATGCTAAGGAACATGATTAACAAGAAAATGTAACTATCTAATCATAGTTAATCATGCAACATTGGTCAAGGATATACATTTGCAATACAAGCACAAGGGCCTATAGCCCAATCAACCAACCTCCCCTATTGGCATATCAAGACCAATATTAAGCACAGATTAGCATACAATGAAGCATAAAACTCAAGATGATTAGCTAATCTAAGCCGGATGATGGTCTAGTAAGCAAATATACAAATTTAAGCAAGGCTAAACTATCGAATTTGGGCTAGTGAGGCTTGAATCCTCTGATTTGCCCGTAAGAACTAACATGAGGCTGAAATCCTCAGATTTTCCTATAGATCCAAAGAGGCTAAATTCCTCAAGTTCATCAATTTGCTCAAAATGAGGCTTGATCCTCAGATATTCATTTGAGCTCAAAATGGTCTCCTAAGGTCACCTAACCTAGATCACAACCCCCTTGGGTATGATAAATAGGACCCAACATGCTTGTTGGGAGGGAATTCATCTATCCTAGATTTTCTCCTTTAGGTTTATTCCAAGTTGGAGAGCAATGTTCGGTAGGGGATATGACAATAGTTCCTACCCTAGTTATTGTTGACCTCAACAAATCATTTTACTTATAGTTCAACATGAGGCAACATAGATTCTCCTTTTTGTTTAGACATGATGCTAGTGCTCCGGTATCGGATCTTACTCTAGACGGTTACGTCCTTGAAGAGCAACCCGCTCTAATACCAACTGAAATTGCGTCGGGTAGTCTAACACGACACCCTATGCATATACGTGCGGAATCTTAAAGAGCGACTAGAATTATGGCTAAACCTATAGGAGGGGGGTGATTAGGAACTTTTTAAAATCTTTTCGCCTACTTAACAAAGTTAACAAATTGAACTACGTAAGCGATAACACTTTGGCTTCCAAGCCTAAGTGGGTCCAATCAAAAGACTAGCATATGATAAAAGCTATAAACAACCTAGTCTAAACAAGCATAGATTAATTAAATGATTAAATTAATGAAGAACCTAATCTATGCTACTCAAATAGACTTGAGTGAGGATGGATCAAGAAGTTCAAGTCTACTGAGGTAGTGAAAGTACATCTTGTGAGTGTGGATGTGCCTATCAAGTGCCTAGCATACATTCCTAACTAAGCATTCATAATTAATCAATTAAACATAATGCATAAAGAGAAATGTGCTTAAGAACAATCACAAACACAACAATGTATAGTGGTTCGACTACTTGTCTACTCCACTCTCGGTTCAAGTACTCAACCCCTTTGAGCACACCGGCATTCACTAGGGAGTTTAAATCTAGTTCCTCCCAACCAAGGTGTTTTAACTCAGATCCACCCAACCGGGGAATTTACAGGTTCCTCCCAACCTACACGTTTGCACCCGTGTTGGTGGCTCCCCCTTGGAGACTTTGTTTTAGGCCCGACTAACATGCCAAGGAACGGCAGACGTCCCTAGATTTTAGGCCCAACTAATAGGCCAAGGATCGGCTAACGACCCCGGGGCGAGTTTGTCAAACAAACTCTACACTCAACTCCCACAGGGAATTGAGTGGATGGACTCTTAACAAGACAACCTACTTATCGGATTGAGGCCCTTGTTCAGCGTCGCTTCGGGTTGCTTCTTCTCGCTCTCCCGTGCTTGAATCAGCTCCCCTTGTGCTCCCCCAATCTTTGACGCCGCCGCTTTGCCAAGGCTTCAACTCCAACGATCAACCGCCTTGCATATGATCTTCTTTAAGATGACCAAGGTGATGGGAGGATGGTTGAATCTCCTACATGGGATATGTAGCTTGTTCTAACTAGGAGATTCACCTAGAGGGTCTTCTAGAGGTATTGGACAAGTGATATAACTATGTGGTATAGTGTCTCACCTCTAGAATTGAGAGAGGAATCAAGTCATCTCTATGTTTGCATTTGAATGCCCTCACTTGTGATTTACACACAAGGGATATGACTTGAATCTCCTCCTCTTTGAGGCCTCATATGATGTACAAAAGGTATGGCAAATAGGCTCTTAAAACCTCTCACTATGCCCAAGAACCGAGCTCAATATTTATAAAGTTCGAGCTCCAACGGTAAAAAAAACGGGCAGATTCGCGCATCTCCGATTGATCGGAAGAAGGTCCGATTGATCGGAAACCAGTCCGATGGATCGAAGACAAGTCCGATTGATCGAAAATCCATCCAGTGAAGTCTCTGGAGGATTTTTCGATTGATCGGATCACTGTCCGATTGATCGGACGACCCCTTCCGATGGATCGGAAGCCTGTCCGATTGATCGAAAATATGTCCAGTGAATTTTTCAAAGTTTGGTGGAACAATTTTCGATTGATCGGAACTTCGCTCCGATTGATCGGAGTCCTATCGGAGCCAACGTCCGATTGATCGGAGATCAATCGGAAACTGCTGTTTGAGCTGTTTTGTTTACAGCAGCTTCCACCTCTTTAATTAGTCTAATTTATCATGTTTTTCATTGAGTTCTAAGACTAATGATGATGACTAAAGGTATACCTAGGTGGTGCAAGTCATCAAAGAGGTTATGGGTTAGGTTTTGGACAAGGTAAGGCACACCAAGGCATCTCTTTTACCTGTTTCTTCATCCTTGATGCAGCCGGTCTGTCTTGAGTCTTCGGTCTTCGTCTTCATTAAGCTCAACTGACACTAGACCTACTGACCTAAGTAATTGACAAACAAGGTGCACTAGTATGCCACAGAAAAGTGCACTAACATAGGTTAGGTGAATGGATTTAGGAATAGGTGTAGGTTTAGGTTAGATGACATGAGTTTAGGATTAGGTTTAGGGCATAGGTTTGGATTTGCGGGTTCGGGATCGGGTTTCGAGTTTGGTTCTCGTGTTTGGGTCAAGGTTTAGGTTAGGTGAATGGATTTAGGAATAGGTGTAGGTTTAGGTTAGGTGAATGGATTTAGGAATAGGTGTAGGTTTAGGTTAGATGACATGAGTTTAGGATTAGGTTTAGGGCATAGGTTTGGATTTTTGGGTACGGGATCGGGTTTAGGGTTGCATTTTCGTGTTTGGGTCAAGGTTTAGGTTAGGTGAATGGATTTAGGAATAGGTGTAGGTTTAGGTTAGATGACATGAGTTTAGGATTAGGTTTAGGGCATAGGTTTGGATTTCTGGGTACGGGATCGGGTTTCGGGTTTGGTTCTCGTGTTTGGGTCAAGGTTTAGGTTAGGTGAATGGATTTAGGAATAGGTGTAGGTTTAGGTTAGATGACATGAGTTTAGGATTAGGTTTAGGGCATAGGTTTGGATTTTTGGGTACGAGATCGGGTTTAGGGTCGCATTTTCGTGTTTGGGTCACGGTTTAGGTTAGGTGAATGGATTTAGGAATAGGTGTTAGGTTAGATGACATGAGTTTAGGATTAGGTTTAGGGCATAGGTTTGGATTTGCGGGTTCGGGATCGGGTTTCGGGTTTGGTTCTCGTGTTTGGGTCTAGGTTTAGGTTAGGTAAATGATTTAGGAATAGGTGTAGGTTTAGGTTAGATGACATGAGTTTAGGATTAGGTTTAGGGCATAGGTTTGGATTGTTGGGTACGGGATCGGGTTTCGGGTTTGGTTCTCGTGTTTGGGTCAAGGTTTAGGTTAGGTGAATGGATTTAGGAATAGGTGTAGGTTTAGGTTAGATGACATGAGTTTAGGATTAGGTTTAGGGCATAGGTTTGGATTTTTGGGTACGGGATCGGGTTTAGGGTCGCATTTTCGTGTTTAGGTCAAGGTTTAGGTTAGGTGAATGGATTTAGGAATAGGTGTTAGGTTAGATGACATGAGTTTAGGATTAGGTTTAGGGCATAGGTTTGGATTTGCGGGTTCGGGATCGGGTTTCGGGTTTGGTTCTCATGTTTGGGTCTAGGTTTAGGTTAGGTGAATGGATTTAGGAATAGGTGTAGGTTTAGGTTAGGTGACATGAGTTTAGGATTAGGTTTAGGGCATAGGTTTGGATTTGCGGGTTCGGGATCGGGTTTAGGGTCGCATTTTCGTAGCCTATAGGGTCTAGGTTTAGAGTTAGATGAATTGAGTTTAGGTTTCGGTTTAGCCATATCTTATAGGTTTTAGTTTTAGGTTTATGGTTTCGAGTTTAGGGTGTAGGTCTTGGAGACTCAAGCAACTTAAGGATAGCTCCGACGCACATCCGGGTCTGCTCCACACAAAGCGGGCCTGTCCAAATGGCCAGGCCACCCATATTGCTGTCCATAGGAAATGGACAGCTTTATCATGGTCATAACAGCGGTTCCCACCTTCCAGGGACCCCCGCTCAACAACCGGATAGCTCCGACGCACATCCGGTTCTGCTCCATTAATTTCGAGCTAATACATAAACACGGGCCTGTCCAAATGGCCAGGCCACCCATATTGCTGTCCATAGGAAATGGACAGCTTCATCATCATGGTCATAACAGCGGTTCCCACCTTCCAGGGACCCCCGCTCAACAACCGGATAGCTCCGACGCACATCCGGGTCTGCTTCATTAATTTCGAGCTAATACATAAACACGGGCCTGTCCAAATGGCCAGGTCACCCATATTGCTGTCCATAGGAAATGGACAGCTTCATCATCATGGTCATAATAGCGGTTCCCACCTTCTAGGGACCCCCGCTCAACACCCGGATAGCTCCGACGCACATCCGGGTCTGCTCCATTAATTTCGAGCTAATACATAAACACGGGCCTGTCCAAATGGCCAGGCCACCCATATTACTGTCCGTAGGAACAGGATAGCTTCAGCATGGTCACAACAGCGGTTCCCACCTTCCAGGGACCCCCGCTCAACATCAACATCAACATCAATCAATTACTCTTAATCACAAGTATCATGTTCGTCATCTAAATTGCCACTAAATGATAATATAATAAAATCAGTCGCCCATCCAAGGATGGATAAATTGAAATGCTATCATTATTTCCATTTAAATGCCCAAGCCTAAATTTCGACAGCATCTCCCCATATCTCTCCAGATATATTTATCTTACATTTCATTTCCACGTCAACTATCCACACATTGTGTGGATTAAATTGACAATGGAATTAAACATAAGAAACATATCCAGAGAGAATAGGAGAGTTACTGCACGAAACTAATGACAGAGCATGTAAATGACAAACAACGATAACATTCCAATCTATCCAACCTTGGACTGTCCAACAGGACAATTTGGCAGATTTCTATACCTTCAAAACACACTTTATCTATGCTCGGCAATATAGAAATCTCCAAATGGGCTAACTGATTCTATTATACTACCATTTGTGGACAAAAAATAATTATTAATAATAAGCCAAATACATCCACAACATACATATCCACATAAATCAACCACGGATAGCTCCGACGCACATCCGGGTTTGCTCCATCAATTCTAGATACACAAGCACATGAAAATGGCAGAATCATCAACACCATGAATCAAGTTTAATCAAATACCTAATGACTATTTTGTGAACAAATAAGTATGGGCGGCCCACCATGGGAATCGGATTGCGTGTGGAGTGTAGAGTAAACTCAGTTGGGCCCACCTAGAATGTATGTGATTTATCTATTCCGTCCTTATGTTTTTCCACCTCATTTTAGTGGTTGAGCCCAAAATTTAAGCATATCCAACTCTCAAGTGGACCATGCCATGGGAAACAGTGGGAATAATGATTTCCACCATTCCCAGGCCCTACAGTGATCTTTATTTGTCATCCAACCTGTTCATAAGATCACATGGATATGGATGAGGGAAAACACAAATACCAGCTTCATCCAAAACTTCTGTGTCCTCCAAGAATTTTTCAATGATACACATTCAGTTCACACTTGTGGTGTGGTCCACTTTAGATTTTGATATGCTTCATTTTTGGGCACCATACCTAAAATTTCCTGCTAAGATGGATGGACGGAGTGGATAAAATATGTAAATCACTGTGGGCCCCATAGAGTTTACTCCACACAAATATATGCTTGATCCAAAACAGTGGACAGTGAGGGTGGGCCCCACGAGCAGTGGACAGCGACGGTGGGCCCCACATTTATTGTATATCATGATTTTTATTAATTTGTAAATCATAAATTAAAATCCCTAATTAAGGAAGGAATTAGGGAATTTTAATTTCGAAATCCCTAATTAGGGGATTTTAATTTCAAAATCCCTAATTAGGGATTTACTAAATCAGTGGGCCCCACCAAATCGTGGACAGCTAAGGCGGACCCCACGCACATGCAATGGACAACGATAGCGACGGTGGGACCCACATGCAATGGACAGCAACGGTGGGACCCACATGCACTGGACAGAGATGGCGCATGGGACCCACATGCTTTGGATTTTGGCGGTGGGCCCCACAATGAACAACGAGGAGAGAGAGAGAGAGAGAGAGAGAGAGAGAGAGAGAGAGGAAATGGAGGAAGAAGGAAGGGGGAGACGCTTACCGGCGGAGGCGGCGGCGTACGGTGGCTGGTGGAGGCGCGTGCTCACGCGGGTGGCGTCGGTGACGGCGTACGGCGGCGTCGGTGGTCGGCTGGGGGTCGGTGGTCGGGTGGCCGCCGGTGACGGACGGCCGGTGGTCGGCAGTGAGGGAGATGGCCGCGAGAGAGAGAGAGAGAGAGAGAGAGAGAGAGAGCGAATGAGAGAAAAGAGGGCGATCGGGTAAGTTAAAAAGACGACTTTTACCGACGAAAATTTTCGTCGGTAAAAGTTTTTTTTCGTCGGTAAAAGTCCTTATGAAAACTTTTACCGACGATAATTTTCGTCGGTAAAAGTCATCTCTTTTCTTGGCGGGAATCACACATTGCATATTATTACCGATGAAAAGTTTCGTCGGTAAAAGCGAAAGGAATTTTCGTCGGTAAAAGTAAAATTTGCTGTTTTATTTTTTAGCGACAGGTATCTTCGTCGGCAATAAACTTTTTACCGACGAAATTATAATTTCGTCGGTAAAAGTGTATGGCGGGAAGCAAATCCGGCGGTGGCGGGAAGCTGGAATGATTTTTACCGACGATTTCTATATTTCGTCGGAAAAAATGATTTTTCCCAACGAAAATAATTTCATCAGTAATACTTTCGTCGGTAAAAAGCCGTTCTCTTGTAGTGCTTCCATGCTAGATTGATATAGATTAGGAGTAGTGCAATTTCTTTTCATTTATGCTAGCCTTTAAATTGCAAAGATTTTTTTTTCTTTTCAATAGTGTAATTCTTTTCGTTTAAACCCAAAGCTTTGGACCAATTAAGACTTAAATTTTGGAAATAATCCTATCTACGTCGTAGGCATTGTAAGTTTTTATCTTTATTTCAATTTAATACAATTAAATTGTTTATCTTTTAACATTATGTAAGTCTAGTTATATATGTTATCATGATATAAAGAAATTTTTTCAACTAAAAGGAAGAAAGAACTCTTTAAAAAGATAAACCCTTTGCTTTGCAAATTGCCTAATTTTTCATTTATAGCAAATGAGTAAATGGCCAAACTATCTCAATTCATAGTTGCAGACTATTGCTTACTGTCTCTTTGTTTACCTCGACACTTAAGGTCATAGGCATTCAATTTAGATCGATGTGTACAAAAGGCTTTGGCACACACAATACCAACAACAAAATTTTGAGCCAAATAATATCTAATTCAAGTCCTCTCCCTCACAATAATTGTAAGGATGCACTACTTCCACGAGTTGGATGCCCGTATACATCACAAGGGCCCACAGCTCATAGATTCCAACATTTCTTTTTTTTAAAATGGATATTTTTAATATCTGCACCTACCTTTTGACCTGTGAATAAAAAACCTTTCACTTTTAAACTATTTTTCAAAACTCATCATTAATTTTCACTGTTAAGCATTAAACAGCAGGCTTCCCAAAATTGCCTTGACATTATTCCGTTAGCAACCTCCCTTGGAGTTAAAAAGTCCAAGAAGGTGAGGCCCTAACTCCCAACCGTGCATTGGGCCCACCTTGACATTAGTGAGAAATCCACCCTGCAAATGTGTTTTGCCATCTCATTATAGTCTTTGGGCCCAAAAGTCAAACAAATCCATAGCTCAAACTGGGCCCGATGATGGCCCCAAGATGTTTCAACGGTGGGCATTCAATAACCACTGTTTTGTGTCGTTTGGCTCACTAAAGCTTTGGATTGACCACATTTTTGGGCGCATGCCCTAAAATGAGATGGAAAAACATATGGCGGGTTGGATTTATAGCTAACTTTCTATGGCCATGAATGGGCGTTCAATTCCCACTATTTGTGCTTTGGATTGCCTATTTTTGTGTCATGCCTTGAAATGAAAGGGCAAAACATATGAACAGGTTGGATTTCTCACGAACATCAAGCTGGCCCCACCTATATATGGGCAGCCCTGGTGCCTGTGGAGTTATTGATCTCAGTACAAGCTTGCAACCTAAGACATGGGCATGATCTACGAGGGATCCTAGCTCCATATGTGGGGCCCACCTTGATGTTTGTGAGAAATCCACTAATCCATGTGTTTTGCCCACTCATGTTAGTGCATGGCCAAAAGTAGCTAAATCCAAAGCTCAAATCCAACGCTCAAAGTGGGTCCATTGATGACCCCAAGATGTTTCCACGGCAGATGTTCAATCCCCACTGTTAGGGGTGGCAATGGGCCGGGCCAAGCCTCATCCAAGCCCAACCTACCTTATCCAATTAAAATCCAAACCCGGCCAGGCCCATGACGGGCTAAAGAAGTCCAGCCCAAGCCCGGCCTGATTTCTTAGTGTAGAGCTCAGCCCAAGCCCGACCCAAGCCCAAGCTCGAGATGACCTGTACACAGCTCTTTACCCCGAGATTTTTTCATGGCTTTCTGACAAAAAGTAAAAAACAAACGCACCACTTCTTGCTACAAAAAGCTAAGTGGGAACGACTGTGATGTTTGTGAAAAATCTGCCCCTTCCATCGTTTTGCTAGATCATATTAGTGCGTAGGCCAAAAAAATGACGCAAATCCAAAACTCAAGTGGCCAGTATGATTGAGGGTTGAACATCCACTATTGAAACATTTCTGAGCCACATAAGTTTTGGATTAGGGCTAATTTTTGTGTTTTCAGTTCATCCCAATAGAAATGACCTTACGAATGGTACAGATGGCATATAAACATCACAGTGGATCCTATTGAGAGGTTTCAACAGCGGGCATTTATCTACCCTTATTTTCCTATCATACTACCAACTTGATTTTGGATTTGCATAATTTTTGGGCCATGTCCTAACAAAATCCAGCAAAATAAATGAACTGGGTGGATTTCCCACAAACATCACAGTGGGCCCCACCATGATGTATGTGTTTTATCCACCATCCATTTTTTCAACTCATTTTAGGGGCATGAACCCAAAAATGAGGCAGATCCAAATCTCAAGTGGATCACACCACAGGAAATGGTGGTGATTGAATGCCCACCATTAAAATTTTCTTAAGGGCCACAAAAGTTTTGGTTCAAGCTGATATTTTTGTTTTCCTTTCATCTAGATATGTGTGACCTAATCAACAGGTTATATGGAAAATAAACATTACAGTGGGCCCTAAGAAGTTTTTAACCACTGTTTTTGGGTGGCGTGGTCCACTCGATGTTTGGATTAGCTCAATTTTTTGGACAATGCCCCATGTAAACGATAAAAAAAAATGGATGAACGGAGTGGATAAAACACATACATAATGGTGGGATCCATAGACCAAAGTTATGCAATCTATGTGGATTCCCATTCCCAATGGTTCTTCTTCGTCTTCTCTATTCGGGTGGCATGTCACATGTGCATATGGAGATGGTGGGTGGTGCGCGTGTAGAGAGCTAGGGAGAGATGTCCAAATGCTCCTCATATGTGAGAGAGAGAGAGAGAGAGAGAGAGAGAAACTCTTTTGTTGCTGTAGTTTTGAAGGATAGATTGGATAGATTAGATGTGATTGTCAAATTTGGCTTATTAATCGTTGGGTTTGGCTAATGGAGGGAAAGATGAAAATTTTTGGGGGGAATTTTTTGTTAAAATTTTAAGAAATTTTTCAAGAGTTGTGAAAGTGATTGTCGGGTCGGGCCGGGCTTTCGGGCTTATAGACGCCTAAGTCCAAGCCCAGCCCTTTAATAAATGGGTTCTATGTTTAAGCCCGAACCCGGCCCTAGGGCCTCATATTCTAGCCCAAGCCCGTCCAAGGCGGGCCAAGCCTGAAAACCAACGGGCCAGCCAGGCCCATTAACAGCCCTACCCACTGTTTGTGTCATTTGGCCCACTGGACCTTTGAATAGGCCTTCTTTTAGGGCCCATGCCCTAAAATAAGATGGCAAAACAGATAAACGAGGTGGATTTTTCAAAATTTTCAAAGGTGAGAGTTCAATCCCCACTGTTACTTGTCCGTTTGGCCCCCATGTGGCCCATCCAGGTTGCCACATGTACGGTGGATGAAAAACCACTAGGATGGACAGATTAGATGTCACAATGCTTTGGATGGGGCTGCAGATGGGGTCCTTGTCTACACGTTACTGCTTTTGAACAGGTACAAACTGTGAAAACGTTGCTAGAAGAGTGGTAAGTATCATTTTAAATTTTTTCAAAAAGTACTCTACCTTGAGGCTTCTTGGGCTGTAGTGGGTGGTGATATGCATCCAATTGTATTCAAGGCCTGTTCTAAGTGTGCCTTTTTTCTTACCCACGCACTCCCACCACAACGGCTACTCGAACCCACAACCTCATGTTAATACTCTTGTGAGTCTATCACTGAGGCTTATTTTTTGCTGACATGTCTTCTCAAATCAACTGTATATTTTGTGCTGTTTAGGCTTGTCTCTAATAAGTGAGGCCCGCTTTTGTTCCGTAGAGCTGGCCTGAATTTATACACAGTTTCTTTTGTAAGATCAACAAAGTTACAAGTGGAGTGCTCCCACCTTGCAAGAAAAAGGATCTGTGCAAAGGCTGTGTTTAGAAAATTCAATAGGCTTGAGAAATTCTTTGTAAAATCCCAAAACATATTCCAAATCATGGCTTCAAAGCCCATGTGGAAAAGTAAATCTCAAATTATGGCTCTAAAGTCTATGTGGAAAAGTAAATCCCAAATCACAGTTTTAATCCTACTATAGATTGGTCGCTTTAAAGTCGATGGCCGGGAAAGATGGTTTGATGATTGAAAACCTCCATCCTGCAGGAGCTACTGTGGATGGGCCACAATCGTGTTGACCCGTCCCCCTCCCATGTGGCACCACCATAAGTCACACCATTTTAAAATTGGTGGGGACCCATCTACCTCCCAAACAATAATAGTAAGGACGTACTAGTTGGAAGAGTTGGATGTTGCATACACATCAAGTGGGCCACACAGTTCATGGACTAATACTTAAAAAATACCAACAATAAATTCAGGCATTTTAGTCATTTTAATGATTAAAAAACACTCTTATGTAGAGGGAGTAGTGTTTGGTAAAATCAATAATTGCGAGGGATTCCTTCGTAAGAAGGAGTTGCAAATCATCGTTTAAAAGACCAATAAGTATAATTGAAGGGCCCCCACCTTTAAAAGGAAAAAAGAAAGAAAAAAGAAAAGAAAAAAAATCCCAAATCATAGCATCAAATTAGTCTATGTACTGGAAACTGTATTTGATAGAGATGGCTTGACTTTTGGCACCACTAAACTGTGTCGGCCTCCAATTAAGACTAACACATCATAGGTGGGCCAGTCAATTAAGACAGCCGGCCAACCATTAAATCTTACAGTAGTTTTATCAAGTCCTCAATGTAGTTTTAAGCTATGCTTCATCCCCAATTGGGTCCTCGATTTAGACCTTCTGTATTGTTGCACGACTATGCCATGTCTGCGTGAATGGCTCCGTCATCTTTCAAAATAGTGGTGGGTTACCAAATAAGTGTAGCCCTACTACAAATTCAGGTCTTGGCCGGTTCTAGCAAATTAAAATTACCTACTACAAAATAGTATTACACAAGGACTTTGAGGCCTTGGGTTATGGCGCAAGTTAACCGGTAAAAACCAACTCCTGTTCTTCTACACGTCATGATTAATAAGCTTATTCTAACAGTTTTGTGTGTGGGGCATTAAGGTGTGTTCAACATCCAACTTATCAAGCAAGGTTAACCCCTGGGGACAAAATAAGGCTAATCTAACCATCATAGGAGAGATGTATGTGTTGGATATTTGGCCTTCAAAGTGTAACATAAATGATGCATTGACAATTCATTGCATTGCATCATGTTTAGTGTTGAACCCTGAATTATAGATGTTCTAACTCCAATTCATCATATATTATGCATGATTTCTATGATTAAAGACTCATCTAATGCATGCTTTTATAATTGTAGGAACGAGAGAGACTTCACTAAATTGATGTTAAAGAACACCATTCCTAATTCATATTGAAGACATTAGAAGAAAGGAAAATGAGCCAACACATGGAGAGAAGAAGCCAAGAGGGAAGACAAGAAAGAAGAATGAAAACCATATAATTGGAAAGGTTCGACCGGTCATGACCGGTCGGCCACTAAGGTAGAACCTTGTTGAAAGCTGCTAGACCAACAACAGGTCGGTCCGACTGGTCATGACTAGTCGGCCACGCTCAGTAACTTCAAATTCCAGTTTCTATTTTTAACAACCGACTTTCCAAAGTGCGGAACTCTACGCGGTTTCTCAAAGATTTCTACTCGGTGGCTAGATTTCTACTATAAAAGAACACCTCCACTCTCTTCCTAAGCCATCTAGCAACGTGAAGAGCAAAGAGATCAAAACCTAGGAGGCTTCCTAGCTTCCTATAACTAGTTTTTTTTTTTTCTTAGTTCTAGTTCTAGTTCTAGTTTT
This sequence comes from Liriodendron chinense, assembly GCA_003013855.2. Lineage (NCBI taxonomy): Eukaryota > Viridiplantae > Streptophyta > Magnoliopsida > Magnoliales > Magnoliaceae > Liriodendron > Liriodendron chinense. The sequence goes on from PVNU02000362.1 coordinate 413,942, forward strand.
TCTATACTTTCTTCTAGTTAACTCTTGGCTAGAGCTAAGAGGTGAATCTTGTAATTAGTTTCAATGTTCAATTCGTTTATTCAAGTACCATTTACTTAACTTTGAATTTTCAAGTTCTAATTTAAATAAAGCTTAGATTTTTTAAAAGTTTTATAAGAGTTTGTGTACTCCGAACATGAGTTCCTTACGATTCTCTGAGATTGCCATGTTGGTTTGATTAGATTTGACTTATCGTAACCCTAGAGCATGTCATGATCTCTTGGTATAGTTGTTACTTCGAAGGTTACAAGTTCAAGTTCTATATGCACTTCATTAGAACTAGAAATCTAACTTCCAGATTTAAGTGGGACTATTTATGTTTAAATGCAATACCTTCCAATTAGATGAGAGATATGACTTTGATTCTAATTGTGTTTGTGCTTAGATGAATGGATTGACAATAAGCTACTACAAGTGGATCCTTGGTGCTCTAGTTTCTCTTTTAATTCTCAGATTTTCTTATTTAATTTACTGTTTCTACTTAAGTTCTAAAACTCTGAAATTCCTAAACTTTTTAGATTCAAGTTATTAGAATAGTTTGAAGTGTTTACTCTTTTCCCTATGGATCGACCTCGGTCTCACCAAGTTATTAATACATCGCAGCCTTGTACTTGAGGCGAGCGAACAAGTTTTTGGTACCATTGTTGGGGATTAAGTTAAACGATTCTAATTGTTCTAGTAGCTATAGAGTAGTCTTAGCTAGGTAGGATTTTCAGTTTTCTAGAAATAATTTTTTTTGTTTTTTTTTAAGATTACTAACGTCATTTTTTCTGTTTTGTATGACTTTTGTTACTAACATAATTCTCTCACCCTATTGGGTAACATCTCCCCATCTCCCTTCTTTTAATTTATTCTTTTTTCTAGATTATGGTAGTTCTCTACTTCTTTTAAATTTCATTATGACTGATTGGACGGGTGGTGCATATGAATACCTTTTGGAAGATGAGATGTCGGATCATGGGATCCAAAAATATTGTGATCAGAACCTTTCCAAGTATGAATATTTTTCTGAAACTCACCCCACCTCCACTATTCCCCTACGGAAGACGTTGCGTGACTAGTATAATGAAAACCAAATACATAAGGAGACACCACGTATGATGATGTGGGAGTATCAGATCGAAGCTAAAACACATGATGACCAACCAAGTAAAATGCTATGTGAGTATTGGATTGAAAATAACATACGTAGCGTTTCACCAGGTATGGGAGGAGGTGTGCATCAACAAAAAGAATGGGTGCATAATGGCCAACCGGTTAAGACAATGAGTAATCACTTGTATAGTTATGCTTACCAACCTTCATATAATTCTTCATCATACAATGTGTACAGTTTTAATTGGGAGAGCCATCATTCCCCTTGTTTAAGGGAAAAACCAACTATAACGCATGATAATTATCCTAAAATGTCTCCTTCCTCCTATAATCTTGAATATACAAAAATCCTTGAGAAAGTATGGAATAAAAGAGCAATCAAATCAAAGTTACTCATCATCTTGTGAAGACGTTGATCTTGAAATTGTGGGCATCAAATCAATCCCCTCTAATAAGGAGGATGGGGCTATCCAAGTCACACCTTCTCCGAATATAATGAATAAACTTTTAGAGGAGATTGATCTTGATGATCCAAATGTCATCATCGATTCTGGTGAATCCATTATCTCTTTTAGATGTTTTGACCTTAATGATGAAGAGATTCCGATGAAAGTTGATGAACACGAGGAATTTATAAAATCTAAAAGCAATAGTGTGATTGACTATAATGAGTGTTTGGAGATTGCTTATGAGTCTATGATTTCTTCTTCCCAAGGGAAGAATATGTATGAGTCTCTAGAAGATATTCTTGCTAAAGAGCTTGTCGAGGTTGATATTTTTGAGTCACTCCACCAACTTGACATGCTTAATTTTAATGTGGAAAATGAGACTCCCTTAAGTGAAAATTCATATTCGATGTTGAACATATCAAGCCCTAAATTTTAGAACCCGAATACGATGACGCTAATCTCGAGCTCTAGAGTGTGAACTAATGTTTCATGCATTTATTCATCACATTCTTATTCTCATTCAAATCATCATTCATCCAAATCAAACTATAATTAAATGATCCAAACAAAAATGAAATTAACTTAAATCTTAAAATTTAACTTTATAAATCTAAATTTTAAATCCATTGCTAATATTAAATCCTCGCAACATTGTTACTACTTTAAGTTCATTACAATCCTTCAAATATAAAAATAAATTAAAATCTATTTCTAATGGAAGTAGTTATCTAGGTATATATTCTTCATTTTCGGATTCTCTCTCATCCTAGAAACCTACATGCATTATTAATTTGGTGAGCTAGAAGCCCAATTAGATCATCTCCACCACAGTTGAATTTCAAGATATGTATCAAATGGAACAATTCAATAATAGACAAGAGTAAAAAGGATATTGATGGAATATGGCACGAATGTAACTAACATCAAGATGTAATAAATGAATCATGATGCCATAATGACATGAATGCAATAATATAAGTAATGTAAATCATAACTAAATCCAATTAACAGTTTTTCATGACCTCATATGCCTCTAGATGTCAGGTACCTTTCGCAAATCAACCATGCTCATTTAACCGGTACAATAAGACGTATACTTAAATTTACATGTCCATGATCTTGCATGGCTCTAAACGTTAAGTACCTTTTACATATCAACCATGCTCACCTAACTAGTCCGATAAGTCATGTCCAATAATCAGCATCTCCTACGACTTTGATATTAGGTACCTTTTGCAAATCAACCATGCTCACCTAACCAATCCAACGAGGTGACAAATCAATCATACTCATTTAACAGGTATGACAATACATGTACTTAAATTCACATGTCCATGATCTTACATGGCTGTAAATGTTAGGTACCTTTTATATATCAACCATGCTCACCTAACCAGTCTGGTAGGTCATGTCCAATAATCAAGATCTCATACAACTCTGATATTAAATACCTTTTGTAAATCAACCATGCTCACCTAATCAGTCCGACAAGGTGGCAAATCAACCATTCACGTTGATGAGAAAATCAACCATGCATCACTGATCTATCATCCAACTAAAATCTAAAACCAAATATTCAATATAAATAACAACTATTCCATGATGATGCAATACAAGTCAATTCTCAAACACTCATAATGCAATTCAACAATTCAAGTTCAAGCACACCATAATTATGATGCATGTATTTATTATGAATGAATAATTTAACAAGAATCCTACACTAGGAGACTACTTCACATGTGTGAAGGAGATAGAATCCAACATTTCTATTTACACTAGGAGACTTCTTCTCTCATGCTGGAAAGCTCTAGCCCATGCTATCTCATGCTCTTCCATCTACACTAGGTGTTGTTTATACCCAAATGCAGTGAGCACGTGAGAACCGTCCATGAAGTGTATGCTAAGGGGTTCTTATGATAACTGGTTTAGATAGTTGGATGAGTTGTTATGGACGACCATTTTAAAATTAGAGGGGATTGATTTGATGCCCACATTGTCAATATTTTTTTCCGAACTAAACTTTTTCGATTTCAAAACCACAAATTTTTTCAACTACTCAATTTTCTTTTTCAAAATGGCACTTGTTTTTTTCAAAATCTCAATGTTTTTCAAAATTTTCATTTTTTTAAACTTCTCCATTTTTTTTTTCAAAATGTTAAGTTTTTTTCAAACTTCTCAATTTTTTTTATTAAGCTTCTTAATTTTTTTCTCAAAATACAAAATCTCAAAAAAAATTCAATATTTACTTTTTTCCAAACTAAATAATTTTTTTTCAAAGTGCTAATTTTTTTTTAATGTCAATTTTACGAACTCTCAGTTTTTTTTAAATCGCTTTTTTTTTTTTTTTTCAAAATCTCAATTTCTCTTAAACATTGTCAATTTCTTCAAAATCACAATTTTTTTTTCAAGTTCTTAATTTTCTTATACAAAATGTCAATTTTTTCAAAATCTTGAGTTTTTTGAAATGTCAAATTAATTTTATCAAACATTGTCAATTTCTTTAAACTTTGCGATTTTTTTATTCAAAATGTCAAATTAATTTTTTCAAACTCAAATTTTTTTTATAAATTGTAGTTCATTTTAAAATCTCTCTGGTTTTTGCTTTGTATTTTTTTTTATATCAAACTTCTAATTTATTTCAAAATGCAAAATCACAAATAGCCAAATACTTTATAGAAATCTCAATTTTTTTCAAAATCAATTTTTTTCATAGTTCTTAATTTTTTTTTGAGAAAGCCAATTTCTTTTTCAAAATCATGATATTTTTTAAATCTCAAATTTTCTCAAACATTGTAAATTTTTTTCAAACTTTTGAATTTTTTAAATTAATTTTTTTAAACTACTTGGTTCTTTTTCAAAATGTCAAATTTTCGTTGTGTTTTTAAAAGATCTTATAAGAAGCTTGATTTAACGACGAATTCCGTCCGTCGCTCACAGAAAAGGTCCGTCGCTAAATTATTTCTTTGCTTAACGGATCATCTTCGATGATTAATCAAGAATGCGATTGATTTGGTCCGTTGTAATTTTACGACGGATCTGATCCGTCGCGTACCTAGTCCATCGTTAAACCAAGCCAGTTTTGCAATGGTTGATATTCGTTGCAAAATCCGTCATAAATTTGCAATTTCCACGTAGTTTATAGTGTTTTATTTTATTTTATTGTCCTTATTTTTTTTCTTTTTTAAATTGTTGATGGATGATGAGATTGAAAATAATTTCAGTGGTTGAACTTTAATACAAGTGGCCCACTTACGGTCATGTTGGACCCCTGAAATGGAAGGAGAAGGAGATACATAATAAATTGGATTGCACATGGTCCCACTATCATCTTGGATTGTTGATTGAATACAGTATGGAGTCATGTCAAGAAGGGGTTGTATACCAAACACCCAATTCTGTATGAAATTTGGATTCTAGATCAGAAACTGGATTACACAATTTTCAACCAAATAGTAATTTCAGATGGAATCTAGGTTTTTAATCTAGTTTCTATAGTTTTAGGTTCCAAGCCTGGAATTTGGATTTTATCTGAAATCTGGATTCTACAACCAAACAGGTCCCTTGGGCATTTCAAGCAGGTCTCATGTTCGAAATGCCAAGGAGACACACTAACCCCACTGGTGGGTGCATCGTGTGACTAACCGTGTTGGTGTGTTGCACAGCTAACGCGCTGGATGACTAATAAAAAAAAGTTTAGAATCAAGTTGATAGGAAGGATGACAAATAAACCCTATAAAACATTTTTAATGGTGAGCCACTCAATCACAACTGTTTACTGTGTTATGGTCCACCTGAGATTTGGATCTGCTTAATTTTTTAGAACCCGTCCTAAAATGATTCAGATGGACGACGTGGATATATTATAAACCCTCAAGGTGGGCCCCACGATAGGCGTAACACCCACCAAGCTCTTACCTGGTAATAGCCAAGTTATGCTTTATGAATATAGAGGCTTTTGACATTAACTGAAGAGAGAAAGCTTTGAACTGAACCTTGAACTTCTTTCTTGCGAGAGAAACAATAATGAGGAAAGATGGCCTTTGTTGAGTCCGTTGTCGTGATCCTTCTTCAAAAACTCGCTGACCCGCTCATTCAAGAACCATTTTGTTATATGCTGTTGGAGACACTACAAGAAAACGGTGTTTTACCGACGAAAGTATTACCGACGAAATTGTTTTCGTCGGTAAAAAGCCATTTCCCCAACGAAATGAGGTATTCGTCGGTAAAATACATACCAGCACACCCTTTTACCGACGAAATCATGATTTCGTCGGTAAAAAGTTTATTACCGACGAAATTACCCGTCGCTAAAGAAAAAAGTAAGAAATTTAGCTTTTACCGACGAACATTTTCGTCGGTATAAGTCTTTTTTTGGCGACGATTATTGCCTGTCGGTAATAATGTGTGGTATCTGCGTAAGGTAAGGAAGAGGACTTTTGCCGACGAAATTTTTCGTCGGTAAAAGTCATTTTTACCGACGAAAATGTTCGTCGGTAATAATATTGATGTTTCCCGCCCAAGTGAAAAAGAGGACTTTTACCGACGAAAACTATGCTTATACCGACGAAAATTTTCGTCGGTAAAAGTCTTTTATTTCACTTACCCGATCGGCCTCCCTCATTTCTCTCCTCTCTCTCACTCTCGCTCTGTTCTCTCTCCTCTCTCTCTCGCGCGCGCTTCCGGCCGGCCCACCCATCTCGGCTCTCCCTCATCTCCGACCGCCGGCCGTCGACGTCACCGGCGGCCCACCGCCTCAGCCGACACCCCCCCCCCCCCCCCCCCCCCCCCCCCCCCAGCCGACCAGTGTCGCCGGTCGCCCCTCGCCTCCACCGACCTCCGTGCGCCGCCGCCTCCTCCGGTAAGCCTCTCCCCCTTTCTTCTTGCTCCATTTCCCCTCTCTCCCTCTCTCCTCGTTGTTGATTGTGGGGCCCACTCCCAAAATCCAATGCATGTGGGTCCCACCATCGCTGTCCGTCCAATGCATGTTGGTGGGTCCCACCGTCGCTTTCTATTTGCATGTGGGTCCCACCGTCGCTTTCCATAGTGCATTGCATGTGGGGTCCACCTTAGCTGTCTACAATTTGGTGGGGCCCACTGATTTATTAAATCCCTAATTAGGGATTTCGAAATTAAAATTCCCTAATTATGGATTTCAAAATTAAAATCCCTAATTAGGGATTTAAAAATTTAAAATCCAAAATTTTGTTTTACAAATTAAAAAAAAATGAAATACGTAATTGTGGGGCCCACCGTTGCTGTCCACTGGCTGTGGGGCCCACGGTCGCTGTCCACTGCCTGTGGGGCCCACGTCGCTGTCCACTGGCTGTGGGGCCCCCGAAGATGGGAACCGCTGGTGCCAAAAAATGAAGCATATCAAAATCTAAAGTGGACCACAGCACAAGTGTGAACTGAATGTCTATCATTGAAAAATTCTTAGAGGACACAGAAGTTTTGGATCAAGCTGATATTTGTGTTTTCCCTTCATCCATATCCATGTGATCTTATGAACAGGTTGGATGACAAATAATGATCACTGTAGGTCCTGGGAATGGTGGAAATCATTATTCCCACGATTTCCCATGGCATGGTCCACTTGAGATTTGGATATGCTTAAATTTTGGGCTCAACCACTAAAATGAGCTGAAAAAACATAAGGACGGAATAGATAAATCACATACATTCTAGGTGGGCCCAACTGAATTTACTCTACATGATAAGAGCGTGCAGAGTTACTCTACACGCAATCCGATTCCCATGGTGGGCCCCATACATACTTATTTGTTGAGAAAGTAGCAGTCATTAGGTATTTGATTAGACTTGATTCACGGTGTTGATGATTCTGTCATTTTATGTGCTTGTGTATCTGGAATTGATGGAGCAAACCCGGGATGTGCGTTGGAGCTACCCGTGGTTGATTTATGTGGATGTATGTTGTGGATGTATTTGGCTTATTATTAATAGTTATTTTTTGTCCACAAATGGTAGTATAATAGAATCAGTTAGCCCATTTGGAGATTTCTATATTGCCGAGCATAGATAAAGTGTGTTTTGGAGGTATAGAAATCTGCCAAATTGTCCTGTTGGACAGTCCAAGGTTGGATAGATTGGAATGTTATCGTTGTTTGTCATTTACATGCTCTGTCATTAGTTTCGTGCGGTAACTCTCCTATTCTCTCTGGATATGTTTCTTATGTTTAATCCCATTATCAATTTAATCCACACAATGTGTGGATAGTTGACGTGGAAATTAAATGTAAGATAAATATATCTGGAGAGATAGGGGGAGATGCTGTCGAAATTTAGGCTTGGGCATTTAAATGGAAATAATGATAGCATTTCAATCTATCCATCCTTGGATGGGCGACTGATTTTATTATATTATCATTTAGTGGCAAATTAGATGACGAACATGATACTTGTGATTAAGAGTAGTTGATTGATGTTGATGTTGAGCGGGGGTCCCTGGAAGGTGGGAACCGCGGTTTAGACCATGATGATGAAGCTGTCCATTTCCTATGGACAGCAATATGGGTGGCCTGGCCATTTGGACAGGCCCGTGTTTATGTATTAGCTCGAAATTAATGGAGCAGACCCGGATGTGCGTCGGAGCTATCCAGGTGTTGAGCGGGGGTCCCTGGAAGGTGGGAACCGCTGTTATGACCATGATGATGAAGCTGTCCATTTCCTATGGACAGCAATATGGGTGGCCTGGCCATTTGGACAGGCCCGTGTTTATGTATTAGCTCAAAATTAATGGAGCAGACCCGGATGTGCGTCGGAGCTATCCGGGTGTTGAGCGGGGGTCCCTGGAAGGTGGGAACCGCTGTTATGACCATGATGATGAAGCTGTCCATTTCCTATGGACAGCAATATGGGTGGCCTGGCCATTTGGACAGGCCCGTGTTTATGTATTAGCTCGAAATTAATGGAGCAGACCCGGATGTGCGTCGGAGCTATCCAGGTGTTGAGCGGGGGTCCCTGGAAGGTGGGAACCGCTGTTATGATCATGATGATGAAGCTGTCCATTTCCTATGGACAGCAATATGGGTGGCCTGGCCATTTGGACAGGCCCGTGTTTATGTATTAGCTCGAAATTAATGGAGCAGACCCGGATGTGCGTCGGAGCTATCCGGGTGTTGAGCGGGGGTCCCTGGAAGGTGGGAACCGCTGTTATGACCATGATGATGAAGCTGTCCATTTCCTATGGACAGCAATATGGGTGGCCTGGCCATTTGGACAGGCCCGTGTTTATGTATTAGCTCGAAATTAATGGAGCAGACTCGGATGTGCGTCGGAGCTATCCGGTTGTTGAGCGGGGGTCCCTGGAAGGTGGGAACCGCTGTTATGACCATGATGAAGCTGTCCATTTCCTATAACTAAAACCTGAAACCATAAACCTAAAACTAAAACCTATAAGCTATACCTAAACCGAAACCTAAACTCAATTCATCTAACTCTAAACCGAGGCCCTATAAGCTACGAAAATGCGTCCCTAAACCCGATCCCGAACCCGCAAATCCAAACCTATGCCCTAAACCTAATCTCATGTCACCTAACCTAAACCTACACCTATTCCTAAATCCATTCACCTAACCTAAACCTAGACCCAAACACGAGAACCAAACCCGAAACCCGATCCCGAACCCGCAAATCCAAACCTATGCCCTAAACCTAATCCTAAACTCATGTCATCTAACCTAAACCTACACCTATTCCTAAATCCATTCACCTAACCTGAACCTTGACCCAAACACGAAAATGCGACCCTAAACCCGATCCCGAACCCGCAAATCCAAACCTATGCCCTAAACCTAATCCTAAACTCAAATCTCCTAAACTAAACTTACACCTATTCCTAAATCCATTCACCTAACCTAAACTTAGACCCAAACACGAAAATGCGACCCTAAACCCGATCCCGTACCCAAAAATCTCAACCTATGCCTAAACCTAATCCTAAACTCAAATCTCCTAAACTAAACCTACACCTATTCCTAAATCCATTCACCTAACCTAAACTTAGACCCAAACACGAAAATGCGACCCTAAACCCGATCCCGTACCCAAAAATCTCAACCTATGCCTAAACCTAATCCTAAACTCAAATCTCCTAAACTAAACCTACACCTATTCCTAAATCCATTCACCTAACCTAAACTTAGACCCAAACACGAAAATGCGACCCTAAACCCGATCCCGTACCCAAAAATCTCAACCTATGCCTAAACCTAATCCTAAACTCAAATCTCCTATACTAAACCTACACCTATTCCTAAATCCATTCACCTAACCTAAACTTAGACCCAAACACGAAAATGCGACCCTAAACCCGATCCCGTACCCAAAAATCTCAACCTATGCCTAAACCTAATCCTAAACTCAAATCTCCTAAACTAAACTTACACCTATTCCTAAATCCATTCACCTAACCTAAACTTAGACCCAAACACGAAAATGCGACCCTAAACCCGATCCCGTACCCAAAAATCTCAACCTATGCCTAAACCTAATCCTAAACTCAAATCTCCTATACTAAACCTACACCTATTCCTAAATCCATTCACCTAACCTAAACTTAGACCCAAACACGAAAATGCGACCCTAAACCCGATCCCGTACCCAAAAATCTCAACCTATGCCTAAACCTAATCCTAAACTCAAATCTCCTATACTAAACCTACACCTATTCCTAAATCCATTCACCTAACCTAAACTTAGACCCAAACACGAAAATGCGACCCTAAACCCGATCCCGTACCCAAAAATCTCAACCTATGCCTAAACCTAATCCTAAACTCAAATCTCCTAAACTAAACCTACACCTATTCCTAAATCCATTCACCTAACCTAAACTTAGACCCAAACATGAAAACCTAACCCGAAATCCAATCCCGTACCCGACTATCTCAACCTATGCCTAAACCTAATCCTAAACTCAAATTACCTAAACTAAACCTACACCTATTCCTAAATCCATTCGCCTAACCTAAACTTTAACCCAAACACGAAAACCTAACCCGAAACCCGATCCCGAACCCGAAAATCTCAACCTATACCTAAGCCTAATCCTATATTCAAATCACTTAAACTAAACCTACACCTATTCCTAAATCCATCCGCCTAACCTAAACTTTAACCCAAACACGAAAACCTAACCCGAAACCCGATCCCGAACCCGAAAATCTCAACCTATACCTAAGCCTAATCCTATATTCAAATCACTTAAACTAAACCTACACCTATTCCTGAATCCATTCACCTAACATAAACCTAGACCCAAATATGAAAACCTAACCCGAAATCCAATCCCGAACCCGAAAATCTCAACCTATGACTAAACCTAATCCTAAACTCATGTCACTTAAACTAAACCTGACTCTAATCTTTGCATTGTAGATATGGATAAGAGTTGGATGCAAGCTAAGAATCGGTTTGGCCTAGAGTATAAAGAAGGTGTTAAGGAGTTCATGGAATTTGCGAGAGATCAGGCAGATTCAGGTAATAGAATTAGGTGTCCATGCCGAAAATGCAAGAACATGATTCACAAGACATTGGACAAAGTGGAAGATGATTTGTTCATAGTTGGGATTGACCAGGGTTACACTTGGTGGATTCATCATGGTGAAGACTTCCACCAAAGAGTTGAGGCCACTGAAGTCCTTGCTGACCCAATTGTGCGTAATGACGAGGATGAAGATATTGACGATATGCAAGATATCATTGGGGATGTGTTAAGGGGAACAATTACGGATACTGATTTTGCAGCGACAAGTACTAGCCAGGATATTCCTCCTATGGGTGATGCCGAATCAGAAAAGTTTAGTAGGTTGTTGAGGGATGCGCAATGTCCACTCTATCCAGGGTGTCGGAACTTCTCCAAGTTGAATTTCCTTACAAGGTTACTTCATTTAAAGACAATAAATCGTTGGAGTAACAAATCGTTCGACATGTTACTTGGCTTGTTGAAAGAAGTATTACCTGAAGGTGAGACATTGCCTAAGTCTCATTACGAGGCAAAATCGTTAATGCGAGACTTGGGCCTTGGTTACATCCTCATACATGCATGTATAAATGATTGTGTATTGTATTGGAAAGAACATGAAAATGTTGAGGAGTGTCCACAATGTGGAGAGTCTAGGTGGAAATATGACGAAGCTAAGCGTAAGAAAATTCCACAGAAGGTGTTAAGGTACTTTCCATTGAAACCCAGATTACAAAGATTGTTTACGTCAAGCAAGACGGCTGAAGATATGAGGTGGCATAAGGAGAAACGCCTTCATGATGATAATACATTGAGGCATCCCGCTGACTCTGAAGCCTGGCAACATTTTGATAAGCAATATGACTGGTTTGCAGAGGATTCTCGCAATGTTCGGCTAGGTCTTGCAAGTGATGGTTTTAATCCATTTGGTAATATGAGTAGCTCGTACAGTATGTGTACAGTATGTGGCCAGTGATACTTATGCCCTACAATTTACCTCCTTGGTTGTGTATGAAGGAATCATTTTTTATGATGTCGTTGCTTATTCCTGGACCCAAGTCACCGGGGAATGACATTGATGTGTATCTCCGACCGTTAGTAGATGAGTTAAACGAGTTGTGGAGTCAAGGTGTCCAGACGTATGACACTTTTGCAGAACAGACGTTTCGATTGCACGCAGCGGTTTTGTGGACAATAAATGACTTCCTTGCATATGAAAATTTGTCTGGGTGGAGCACGAAGGGAAAGTTGGCTTGTCCTACATGTAGTACTGAGACTTGTTCATTGTCATTGAAGCATGGTAAGAAAACGTGTTATATGGGCCATCGTCGCTTCCTTCCGAGGGATCATAATTGACGCAGGAAGACGGTAATCTTTGATGGCAAACAAGATCATAGGCCACCACCGAAAGAACTATCTGCAGAAGATGTGTTACAACAGCTGAGTAACATTGAAGAAGTTAGATTTGGTAAGGCACCGCACTTGAAGAAGAGAAAACGTACAGTATTGGAGTACAACTGGAGGAAGAAGAGCATTTTTTTTGAGTTGCCTTATTGGAGTCATCTGAAATTACGACACAACTTGGATGTCATGCATATTGAGAAGAATATATGTGACAATGTCTTTGGAACATTGATGAACATAGAGAAGAAAACAAAAGACAGTTTTAAGGCTCGATTGGATCTACAAGCAATGGGTTTAAGGAAAGAGTTGCACTTGCAACCACATGGAAATTCATATACTATACCAGCAGCATGCTACACATTGACAAAACTAGAGAAAAAACGTGTGTGTGAATGGTTGAACAAGGTGAAATTTCCAGACGGGTATGCATCGAATATCTCTCGGCGCGTCAACATTACGGACTGTAAGGTAACAGGAATGAAAAGTCATGACTGTCACGTCCTTCTTCAACGCCTACTACCGGTTGCGATTTGTGGATTCCTCAACAAGGATGTCAGTGCTACGCTGATTGAGTTGGGGATATTCTTTAAGGATTTGTGTTCGAAATCTTTAAATGTAGAGGTTATTAAACGACTGGAGAAGGATATTGTCGTAATCCTTTGCAAACTTGAAAGAATTTTTTCACCTGCATTTTTCGATGTCATGGTACACCTAGCAATTCACTTACCGCACGAAGCGAAGCTTGCAGGCCCAGTACAATATCGTTGGATGTATCCGATCGAAAGGTGATAGAACAATGACCATAAATTTTTTTTCATTCCATAAACTACGTATATCCATGTTTTCATGTCTTAAACATATTGATTTTGTGTACAGATACCTTCACACATTAAAACAATATGTGAGGAATAAGGCACGTCCAGAGGGATCCATTGCTGAGGCGTACATTGATAATGAGTGCCTGACATTTTGCTCCATGTATCTTCGTGGCATAGAGACTAGATTCAACCGAGAAGATCGTAATGCCGATGCAGGGCAGGAGCATGAACAAGGACTCATATCTGTATTCGCACATAACGTCCGTCCTTTAGGATCGCCGACGTTTCAGGATATGGACCCTCGGGATCTTGCGAAGGCGCGGTGTTATGTGTTGCATAACTGTGAAGAAATAGAGTCGTACTTGGAGTAAGTCTTCGCACATAATTATTGTATATCTACAGACAGTTTTAATCTCAAAATTTCTTGCTTACAACGTACCAATTGTGTATAGCGAACACATCGAGGAGATGAAGTCCCAATACCCTACAAATTATGATCGAATGCATCAGGATTTGTTTCCAGAATGGTTTGCAAAACGTGTAAGCTTAATTTACCTTCTATCTCACCACACTTACAATATTGTTGTATTGCACAATATTTACACGTAATTTTAAATGCCTAAACGTACATTTATATTCTGTACGTGATGATAGATGAAGATGTTGCGCGCTAGCAACTCTGCGGATGCATCTGATGCGCTCTACTCACTGGCGTGTGGCCCTGATAGACGTGTATCTAGATATACAGGTTGTATTGTAAACGGGATTCGGTTCCACACTGAGGAGCGTGAGAAATATAGGACCACACAAAATAGTGGTGTGGTTGTGAAGGGAACACATGAGGAGGTCGAAATTGATTTTTATGGCGTTTTGACGGATATTATTGAGCTGAGTTATTGTATGAGAAAGCGGGTGTACTTATTTAAATGCGATTGGTGGGACATTGGAAATAAAAAGTTGGGAATACAGACTGATAATTACTTCACGAGCGTAAATTTATCTCGGAAGTGGTTTAAAGATGACCCATTTATCATAGCCGGCCAAGCCGAACAAGTATTCTACCTCGCTGACACCAAGTTAGGCGGCTCTTGGCACGTGGTGCAGAAAATAAAGCCCAGGAACATATTTGACGTTCCCGAAGTAGACGTTGAAGATAACGATGAAGGGAGTAATAGAACGTCGTCAGTTGAACAAGCATACCAAGAAGACATGCCATCTTGGGATAGAGGGAATGATCCAAATGTTGATATTGATGTGGTGCAATTGAATAGAGATGATGTGCCACCTGATCATGTTGATGCCTCAATCATAAATGACATTGTTAGAGATGATAGCGCTTTCATCGATGACAATGTTGCAGACGATGAAGAGGAAATTCTGATCAGCGATAGTGATGGTGAAGAAGAAAGAGTCCTAAGCGATAATGATTCAGACGACGATTATTAAATGTATACAAGATTTACATGTAATTTTTCAATTCGATTAATTTGATTATTACATGTATATATGTTTTACAAGTCATGATTTTTTTCCTGAATTGACTTGTTGATAATCTACATTTACAGTTAAGTCACTTTCTGATCATGTCCTCCACAAATTGGAGCGTAGCGGAAGCACGCAGCATACTTCATCAGCTGTTGCGGATGGACTTTCCGGCCCTATATTCTTCTGGTAGGGCCAGAGAGATACCCGGTTTGGTCGAGAAATGTAGGGAGGAAGACGATAACTCAGATGAAAGATTATACAATCTCAAAGAAATTCTGGACCTAATTGAGGAATATAACCGCGGAAAACTTCGTATGGAAGATGCGGCATTATCACTTGCACATCTGAATGGAGTCCCGAGAGATCAGATTTCTCCTATTGTGACTGGCATGTTGGCTGTAACAATGTCGAGTGCTTCATACAGCTTGACATATACATCTGCAGTGTACGATAACTTACGCAGGGAGTATTTCGGATAGTTGATCCGAAGTTGATTTGTATTACAATGAGATATATGTATTTAATATAGAATGACAATGTGTAATGGATTTTTCAACTTTTATATTCTGTTTACGGTTTTATTATATCCTGCTTGCATTATAGTGTAATGGTCTAAGCATATTTTTATCATTTCTCTAAGCATAAGCACAAATTCACTCTACAATGATGTTCATAAACTTGCATTGACATTGTTTAAATTTATAAGTTTGTATTTCAGATATATTCAGTCATGGCACCAGGTGGGAGATCAGGTCGTTCGAGCACTGGATCTACCCCTTCCACCCGTGATGCGACGCAGACAGCATCGACGTCGCACGGTGCATCACAGTTATCTGATCCTTCGGTTCAGCATACACCGGGCACTGCATGTTAAGTCTAGACATTTATTTAGTAATTTCTGTTTATATTGTTACTTACATATATCTTTTCGCAGCAGCATCTTCTACCAGCCGACGAGGACGTGGACCCACGCGTGGGTTAGTTTTAGAGCGACTTACGCGTGAGGGTAGGGTGGCAGTAGAGTTCCCACAGGACTGCCTTAGACCTGTTGGGGACAGTGCCAGATTGTTTACGTCTGAGGTCGGTGTCCTATGCCGATCTCTGATCCCCGCCACCACCCCCCGTTGGACTGACGTGACAGATGATGTGCGACAGCTCATCCGTCAGCGCCTTCAGGTAAAGTTTAGTAAATTGAAATTTTCTTTTGTGAAAGTTCATTTACGGTTAAGTCCTATTGTTAATAAGTTTATTCCCTTAATTTATTATTTACGAAACTGCAGGATAAATTTAAATTCGATTTGAATGTTCCCTACATTTCTCATGCCGTCGACGACATGATTAGGGAGCGGTTCAAGGAGTACCGCGGAGAGTTGCACCAGCGGTACAAGCGGTGCAGGACACACGATGAGGCCGTACAGTCCGCACCGCCACACGTTAGTACAGACGACTAGCGGATACTCTGCGAGAGATTTTCGTCGGAGGCTTTTCAGGTAATATTTACATGTACGATATCTTACGGTAACAATTAAATTCGCAATTAATTTCGCAATTAATAGAAATGTATTTTGTATAATGTGTTCAGAAGAGGAGCAGAATAAATTTTGCGAACAGGGAAAAGTTACAAGTGAACCACGTAGCTGGTTCAAAGTCATTTGTACGACATCGTTACGACATGGTAAGAAATTATTGATGATTATTAAGTTAATATATTATTTTGATTGGCATTTATTATAAGTCTTTTTTCCTTTCGATTGCGCAGCGGGATTCCATCACCGGCCAGGAGCCTGGACCAGTAGACCTCTACAGAGGGACTCACTGTCAGCAGGCGACGGGATCTTGGGTTCATCCTAGAGCCAGTGAGCATTGGGTAAAAATCTTTACTTTGTTAAATTTAATTGCGCATTGATTGATAATAATGTCATTCATGTCATTTTTTATGAAATTTCATATCTTTTCATTACAGGCGGCGATGGACACCATACGCAGTCAGCCCACTCCCGATGGTAGTCAGCGGAGTGAGCCAGAAATCCTGAGCAAGGTGCTTGGCACCCGTTCTGGATATGTGCGTGGGCTTGGCCATGGTGCTAAGCTCATGGCACAAACTAGAGCTGGCTCCAGCCGATCCGTAGCTGGTGAGAGCGCTCAACGCCGAGCTGACATCGCAGAGAGAGAGGTTCAGCAGCTACGGATCGTCGTCGATGGGATTCGGGAGCAGCTAGAGAGGCAGAAGGAGGAGGAGGAGAGGCAGAGGGAGGAGCAGGAGAGGAGGATCGAGGAGTTGCGGCAGGAGCATGAGCGACGGATGCAGGAGATGTTTCAGGCTCTCGCTGCACGCCTTGGCGCCGATGCCCCGCCACCTCCCCCAAGCCTTCATCTTCCTGATTATTTTTTTTTAATATACGACTTTTAACTTGTATATATTTGTGTGTGGATGAATATTGTTTGTTTGTGGATGTGGAATGGATTATTTGTGTATGGATGATGTACTTTTTGTTTGTTTGTATGTTTGTGCATGTGAGTAGGATTCAAAATGTATAGGTTTTTTTACAGGTGTATATCAGGAATTTTCCTGAATTTTTGAAAACAAATGGAACCGAGAAAGGAAAAACTTTTACCGACGAAATATTTCGTCGGTAAAAGAAAGCAAAAACTTTTACCGACGGAATATTTCGTCGGTAAAAAGCTCTGAGATGCTTTTACCGACGAATTATTCCGTCGGTAAAAGTTTTATCATGTTTTTACCTACGCATTATTTCGTCGGTAAAAAGTTTTTCCTTTCTTTTACCGACGAAATATTTCGTCGGTAAAAGTTTTAACGTGTTTTTACCTACGCATTATTTCGTCGGTAAAAGTTTTTTCATCGACGTATCATTTTCAATCCCGACAAAATTCATATGTTTGGCCGACGAATAATTTCGTCGGTAATGGTTCAATTATTACCTACGAAAAAATTATTTCGTCGGTAAAAACCTTTACCGTCGGCCTTTCTGCGACGATGTTAGCCGCGAAAAATTTCGTCGGTAGATGTATGCCGACGAAATCATTCGTCGGTAAAAATGGAATTTTTTGTAGTGAGATCAAGTCGAATGGCTCAAGGCAGAATTTAGGCAGATGTATGCGATGCTTCTTGGAAGATTCAAATGTGAAACAAGAAGGAGATGAAAGAGTAAAGAACTAGGTGGGGGATGTGAGAGATGTTGCATAAGATGCTAAGGATGTCATTGACACCTTTCTCTTCAAGATAACATCCTTGAGGCAAAGGGGATTTGTGGGCCGCATTAGAAGGTACACTTTCATCTTCAATGAGTTGATAGGTCTCCATAAGGTGGGCTTAAAGATTGAATGGATAAAGATTAAAATCCATGCGATCTCTAAAAGTAGGTTGGCTTATGGAATTGAAAATATAGGCTAGGTAGCAGGTACGAGCTCCGCCGGTCTAAGCCTCCAAGAGTGGAGGCTCACTTCTCCTCTTGTTGAAGAAATAGATTTTATCGGCTTTGAGAAGGACTTGGAGGAAGTGGGGCCAATTGATGTAGGGAAATCATCATTTTGTTGTTTCTGTAGTTGGAATGGGTGGTCTTGCTAAGACCACCCTTACCAAGAAAGTTTATAACAACACCAATGTTAAGACACATTTTAACTATTGCGCATGGATCTCTGTATGGCAAGAGTATGGTGTGAGAGATCTTCTTCAGAACATCATAAATTGCCATATGGTGCTCTTAGAAGAGGAGCTCAAGAAAGTGCATAAAACGAACGTCTCTCAGCTGAGGCATTAAACTTTTGAGTATTTGCAAGAGAAGATCCTGGAAAACGTTCGAAAAAACCTACTATGGGACTACCGAGCAGGGGAAAAAATAAATACGAACAAAAAAATCAATAAGTATATTCGTCAATGATTCGCCATTTAGAAACAACCATAAAAAACTATGATTCGCCAATCCGGCTACAACTATCGGTATGTGGGAGGTGGAAGAGCCAGGGGAGGCCGGGTCATTTGACAGAAATAAAAGGCTTTTTTCGAGCGGCTATACCTGATGGTGCTGGATGATATATGGACAAACGAAGCATGCGATGCTCTCAAGGATGCTTTCCCAGATGTGAACAATGGAAGTAGGGTCATGCTTACCTCGCGTAACAAAGATGTTGCTTTGCATGCAGATGCACGAAGCATGCCGCATGAATTGCGACTTAAGACTCTGTATGACAATTTCCATCAAGGCGTCAATTGACGACATTCTTCCTTTTCTCTATCTATCATCTCTACTTCATCACAACTTCACTGCTTCTCATGCATATACCGATTTTAGTCCAGCACCTTTTGTTCCTACATGCTCATGTGGCCTAGGCACGTGTGCCACATATGTACAGATGTGAAACCCACTACAGTTCCACATGATGAAGTGCTCCCAATCAACTTGTAAAGATGGTCGAGCCTCTATGCTTTTTTCACCATGAGTGCCCTATTTGACACTTTACAAAATCGATCGAAGCCGGTGAACTTGCGCCCCATTACCTCGAATGCACCAAGAGGGATCAAATTCTTCTTTGACCTAGGAACATGCCTCACACCTATCAGGATTCACTCAATCTCATTGAACAACCTAATGCACACTGAACCAATATCCACCACCTTGTAGGCGTAGTTCTCGCCCAAGAACACCGAACCACTGTCATAGTACTCCCTATATTCAATGAATGAACTCAGTTAGGACACATGTGATACGATGCACCCGAATCCAAGAGCCACTCATTTCCTAAATTCCCAAATTTGGATATAGTCAATACATAAGAAATCATCACTCATGTCCTCCATGGATTCTACGGTATTAGCCTCCTTACAAAAATTTTCAGACTTCTCTTCCTTCAATTCAGACAATCACAGTTCATATGCCCTGTCTCTCCACAATTTTAACTACCCATTGCCTTTGCCCTTGGATTTAGATCTCGATCGCAAAAATCTCTCATCCTGCTTATAATTTCTTCCCCTCATAACCAGTGCATCTGAGGATGTACCCATGTCACCGCTCTTCTTTCACATCGCCTTCGACTGGAGGGCTGAGATGGTGATTTCAATACTAATGGTAGCCTTGCCAGCGTACAAAGAGTCTTTAAAAGACTCATATGATCTAGAAGAGAATTCAATAGGATGCATGCTTGATCTTCGTCCCTCATCAGTTCATCTACATCTAACTGTTTGCAAAGGAACCCATTGAAATTACTAATGTTACCCTCAACATTAGTCCCCTTTGCCATCTTCAAGTTGAACAAC
This sequence comes from Liriodendron chinense, assembly GCA_003013855.2. Lineage (NCBI taxonomy): Eukaryota > Viridiplantae > Streptophyta > Magnoliopsida > Magnoliales > Magnoliaceae > Liriodendron > Liriodendron chinense. The sequence goes on from PVNU02000362.1 coordinate 433,988, forward strand.
TGAAGTTTCAGATACAGACAGTTTTTCAACGATTTCTTCACATAGATGTTCTCCAACTTTACCCACGTATCAGCTGCAGTCTTTTTCTTCATGACATTATAGAGGATGTTATTCGTTAGGCACAACCGGATTGAGATATTGAACTTCAATTTGATTAATCTTCTTCCACTCAATTCTTTCATAGATTTTGGTCGCTCTCCAAGGAGTGCATCATCCAATTCTTGTTGAACTAGGAAACCCTTCATCTTTACCTTCCATAGTTCAAAGTTATTTTTTCTAGAATACTTCTCTATGTCGAATCTCATGTCGAACGCCATTGACGCCTTGTCTCAGATTTGATCTACCTCCTAATGTTAGCTCCGATACCACTTGTTGGGAACTTGCGGAAGCGAGAAGCTCATAGTAGAATTAAACAAAACAATCACAATGGAAAACAAGACAATCAACACACAAGAGGCAATCCGAATTTTACGTGGAAAGACCTTTTGGGAAAAATGGCACAAAGGGATATGCACTATGAATTAGTAGTTATAAGAGATGAAACCCTCACCCGAATCTCTACCCCAAGAGAAAACCCAACCTTTTTCTTACCCTAGAACGCTCCCTTCTCACGCATCTAGGATACCCTAATAGAACCGAAATTAGAATCATCTTACACAAAATTGCGCAAGACTGTGCAGACCGACATACGATCAGTCAATCAATCAACACCACCTGACTGTCCTTCGGTCGCCCGACGACCAAGTGTTTGGTCGCCCAAATATGCCAAAAAATGTTCAGAGACCAATTTGCAATAAGGGGGCTAGTTTAGGTCGCCCGACCATAGGAGTCGATTGACCGATGGTCCCCTAACATGCCTAGATTAACGACTTCATACAACAGATGATATGCTTATCTTTGAAACTAATATTAAGTTAGTCAATTTGATTAAGAAGCTCCTATCTTCTAATTTGGTATAAAAGACTTAATAGATGTAAGTATGATCTTAGAGATTCAAGTAATCAGAAAAGATAATAGTATTACTCTATCTGAATCTTATTACGTTGAGAAAATATTAAAAAAGTTTGACCATTTCGATTGTTTACCTGTTAGTATACCTTATGATCATACTGTGCATCTCCAAAAGAATAAAAGAAATAGTACATTTCAGCTTAAGTATTCTCAAGTAATTGGCAGCCTAATGTATTTAGTGAACCACACTAGACCCGAAATTGCATTTACAGTAGGTAGGTTAAGTAGATATATACATAATCCTAAAAATGATCATTGAAATGCATTAAATAGAATATTGAGATATTTGAAAGATATTGTTGCATAGAGTATTAATTATACAAGTTATCCTCCTGTGTTAGAATGATACAATGATGCCAATTAAATCACTGATTCAGAGGAAACAAAATTCATAAGTATGTTTTCACTTTTGGTGAAAGTGCAGTATCTTGAAAGTCTGTTAAACAAATTTATATTGCTTGGTCTACTATGAAATCTGAGTTCGTTACCTTAGAAAAGGTAGGATCAGAAGTTGAATGGCTTAGAAATCTCTTAAAAGACATACTTTTATGGTTGAAGCCTGTGTTAATTATATTTATACATCGTCATTGTCAAGATGCTATTGTTAGGGACAAGAGTAAGATACATAATGGCAAAAGTAGACACATTAGACTCTGACACAATATTGTGAGACACTTGTTGAATGATGAAGTCATAGCTATTGATTTTGTGAGATTAAAATAAAATTTGGCAGATCCTTTTACTAAAAGCCATATAAAGGATTAGTTATGAAACTATCAAAGGGAATGAGACTGAGCCTAATCGAATGAGCTACCGGTGTCGGTAACCCAACCTATATAAGTTGAGATCTTATATGATAGGTTCAATAAGTAAACAACAATATGTGATGATACTAGGAAGCACTACAAAGAACTTACCCATTCCTATGGTGTAAATAGTGCAATCAACAACATGGATGATGAGTTTTTGAACTCTTAATGAATCCATAACCATATTGTTGTAGGCAAATATAATCTGACAAGAAGTGAAGGATCGCGGCAATGTGAATGCGAGGAGTCCAGGTCGTGTTCGCGGTAAGGGGTCGCATTCCCCGGATGCGAGCAACTTGGCTCGTGCTCACTAGAAGAGGTCGCATTCCCCGGATGCGAGCAGCTCGGCTCGTGCTCACTAGAAGAGGTGGCATTCCCCGGATGCGAGCAGCTCTGCTTGGGCTCGTCAAAGGGGTCGCATCTCCCGGATGCGAGCAGCTCTACTCGGGCTCGTCAGAAGGGGTCGCATCTCCCGGATACGAGCAGCTCTACTCGGGCTCGTCAGAAGGGGTCGCATCTCCCGGATACGAGCAGCTCTACTCGGGCTCGTCAGAAGGGGTCGCACATCACGAATGCGAGCATCCCTGACACAAGCAGCTCCCGACATCAGAATAGTCCTGAGTCTTTTGGTTCGGATGGTCTTCATACTTCCAGCACCCGGTTCCCGTCGAGCGGCTTGTTCAATCCCTCTGCGACACCAAGCAGAGTTACATCCAACGCGGCGGTCTTCACCCTTTCGGCGTCTCCTTCCTTTTCGGTAGCTATGACTCCAACTACGAGCAATCAGCACTATTACCATGCCGATCAGCAGCCTGTATATGTCGGTTTTTGGGCTTATCTTCTCTGGTGGTTCCGAATCTCAGGGGATTGCTATCAAGAAACGTGATTGCCGGAAGGAGTTATTGGGTTAGATATTGCCTCTAAGGATAAGGATCTTGTCCCATGAAATCAGCGAGATTTCAGTATCGTACGCGACATCATCGGGATTTCGATATCTTACGTAACAAATTGGGTTGCTTCAGATCTATATAAGGGGGCGACTCCATTAAGAGAAAGGTACGCACACAACATTCAATCTTGGTCCCGTTTTGCTTGGCTTCTCTTCTTACTTTGGCCTGACTTAAGCATCGGAGGGCTAACGGCTGGTCCCCAGCCACCCTTAGTTGCTATCTGTCTTGTTTCAGGTCTGGTGGTGGAAATCCCTGCTGGAGTGAAGGAGAAAAGCCGGAGGATCTCGTTACAAAATCTGACATTAACAGTTTGGCGCCGTCTGTGGGAACGACTTGATCGTCAAAATCAATCGTGCTAACCACCGATCAAAATCCTTCGGCGATGCCTCCTAAAAAGGCTGTTCATCCTTCAACTTCAAGGCAGGCACCACCTCCGCCTGATGAGACGGAATCCGTACCTGCCCTCCCACCTGCTCCGACGAATATCCCTCAAGGAGCTCCGAATATGCCATCAACAAACCCATTATTGGAGGCTTCTGGAAATCAAGATGATGTCCTACGTTTCCTCGGAAACACTCTCCTAACTCTAAACGCCGGAGTTCAGGCGCTGTCAAATCGGCTTGATCAGCACTTCCCTGAACCGCAAAGACAACCCTCCGAAGGGTTACCACCGCAACCCATACCGGTAGCTTCCAAACATTCTATGGACGAACCACAGGTCCCACCACTTGGCGGCCATCCCCCTGTGCCGTCTCCACATTCTATACATTCCAGTTCATCTCGACAACCTCAACCGCAAGGCTCCACCGCCGAAACATCTAGCTATACCCTACCATGGGAAGGAGATCTCAAAAAAATCCAAGATCGTTTTGATGTCATGGAACAGCGATACCAGGCAAATCGGCCATCTGCCGTCATGGCAGCGATATATCAATCTGAATCTCCCTTCACCAGCGAGGTCATGGAAGCCCCGTTACCCAGAAAGTATCGAGCGCCTGTTATCGCTCCGTACACAGGCATTGGCGACCCTCTGGAACATCTGGAAACATACAGGTCCCTCATGGAGTTGGAGGGACATGGTTCAGAAATCATGTGTAGGGCTTTTCCCCTAACATCAAAGGATGCCGCTCGTACGTGGTTCCGGGGGTTAAAGCCCCGTTCCATCAGTTCCTTTTCCCAATTATCGGAGATATTCCTTTCTCAATTCATGGGAAGTATTCGCATTAAGAAGCCAGCCTCCCATCTGATGAATCTGAAACAGCAGCATGGGGAGACAATAAAGGAGTTCACAGTACGGTTCACTGCCGAAGCCATTCAAACTGAGGGTTACACTGAAGAAAAGGGTCTTACAGCCCTCATTTCCGGAATAACGAGCGAGAAATTCAGGTTTGCCTTAGATAAAAGCCCGCCGAACACTATGGCAGAATTCCAAGCCAAAGCTCAGAAATATATCAATGCAGAAGAAGTCGCATTGACACGCCATGGAGTACAGAGTAAGAAGCGCAAGCCAGAAGGAACCTCTTCTACAGATAAGAAATACCGTCGTGACCAGCGCGATCGTTCTCCCAGGAAGCCTTACTCTGGTAAATATCATAACTACACTCCTCTTAATCAGTCTCCTGAAAAGGTTCTAATGGAGATTAAACACAAGCCATATGTGAAGTGGCCTGCAAAGATCAAATCCGATCCCGAGAAGAGGGACAAGAGCAAGTTCTGTTACTTTCACAAAGATCGCGGGCATAGGACCCAGGACTGCATCTCTCTACGAGACCATATCGAAGCCCTTATTCGAAAAGGCCATCTCCAGGATTATGTTGCTCGTAAAAATCGATCACCAGAAAGGGCGAAGACCTCATCTCGCCAAAAGTAACCACCTCATCATCAAACCGACCAAGAGGACGCTGAGCCCACGGGAGAAATTCGCACTATCGTCGGGGGACCAGCTTGCGGGGGTGACTCTAAAGCTTCAAGAAAAGCATACGCTCGAAAGGCGTCCAAAGAACCCCAGCAGATCTATTGGCTGGAACAAACGTCCAACTCATTGAAAGCGAGCCATCCTCCAATTTCTTTCACCCTCGAAGATGCAGCGGGAATTCACTTCCCTCATGAAGATTCCATCGTAGTCACATTGAAGGTATCAAATTATCTGACTCATCGAATTATGGTGGATACAGGTAGCTCAGCCGATATTCTGTATTTGGAGGCTTTTGACAAGATGGCACTTGCCAGAAGCCTCCTCAAGCCAGTATCGACCCCCCTTGTCGGCTTTGGAGGAGAGGTAGTAACACCTGAAGGAAGCATCGATCTCCCAGTCACTTTTGGAGAGAGTCCAGCGAAGACCACCGTCCTCGTAAACTTCCTCATCATGGATCGAAAATCAGCATATAAAGCCATTTTGGGGCAGCCGTCTCTAACTAAGGTTGGAGCGGCCTTGCACCCTTCATATCTATGTGTTAAATTTCCTACCCCAAATGGCATCGGGGTCGTGCGAGGAAGTCAGCAGGAGGCACGGTCCTGTTACCAGATAGCCCTCCAAGATCGAAAGAAGGCTCAAGCGACGCCCGTCATGGAAATAGCTCAAGGATCACCCGACGTTCCCTCAACCACCTCGTTGGATCCGAGAGAAAATGCTCTGAAGTCGGGAACTCCGGGGGAGGAAACAGTGGCGATCCACCTGACCGAAGACGACCCATCTAAGATCGTGTACATCGGGTCCTCCTTGACCAGTGTCCATCGTGAAGATTTGATCTGTTTCCTCACTGAATATAAGGATGTGTTTGCTTGGTCTCATAAAGATATGCCAGGCATCGATCCCAATGTCATCGCACATCGTCTCAACATTGACCCGAAGCATAAACCCGTATATCAGCGTCGACGTGCCTTTACTGCAGAAAGACAAATGGCAATCAAAACTGAAGTTGAGAAGCTGCTCGCGGCTAATTTCATAAAGGAAGTTGACTACCCAGAGTGGGTCGCAAACGTAGTTCTCGTCCGGAAAGCTAATGGCAAATGGAGGATGTGCGTCGACTATTCAGACTTGAACAAAGCATGTCCCAAAGATAGCTTTCCGACACCGCGGATCGATCAGTTGGTCGACTCAACAGCTGGACATGCTCTCCTTAGCTTTATGGATGCTTATTCTGGTTACAACCAGATTATGATGCATCCACCTGATAGCCAGCATACTGCCTTCACCACAGATCGAGGACTATATTGCTACCAGGTAATGCCGTTCGGTCTTAAAAATGCAGGGGCCACTTATCAACGTCTTGTCAACAACATATTCGCTGCTCAAATCGGTAGGAATATGGAAGTGTATGTTGACGATATGCTCGTGAAAAGCATCGTTGAAGATAACCACATTTCTGATCTTCGAGAAGCCTTTGATCTGTGAGGAAGTATCAAATGAAATTAAACCCAGAAAAATGCCCGTTTGGAGTGTCTGCAGGGAAATTTCTTGGGTTCATGGTTGGCCAGCGTGGAATTGAGGCGAATCCCGAAAAGATTAAAGCATTGATAGAGATGAAATCCCCCGTTACTTTGAAGGACGTCCAGCGTCTGGCTGGTCGCATCGCATCATTGAACAGGTTCATCTCGCGAGCATCTGATAAGTGCTTGCCCTTCTTCAAACTCCTTCGTGCAACGGCCAAGTCTGATTGGAAGTGGACACCTCAGTGTGAAGAAGCTTTTCAACAACTGAAGCAATACATGAGCGCTCCCCCCATTTTATCTAAACCTGTAGCACATGAGCAACTCATTCTTTATTTATTTGTGTCTTCCACGGCCGTTAGCGCCGCTTTAATAAGAGAAGATTCCGGGGTGCAAAGGCCCGTTTATTATATCAGTCGAGCAATGGTCGATGCAGAAACTAGGTATTCTGATATGGAGAAACTGGCCCTAGCCTTAGTCACGGCGGCTCGAAAACTGCGACCATACTTTCAAGCCCATGCTATTTTAGTACCAACAAATCATCCACTATGACAAGTCCTTCAAAAACCTGAGGCTTCCGGGCGCTTAAATAAATGGGCGGTCGAGATCAGTGAGCATGATATCTCATTCTGTCCTAGGACCGCAGTCAAGGGCCAGGCCGTGGCTGACTTCATCGCCGAACTTACATATTCTTCTGAAGATAATGTCATGACCAGCGACCAGCCTCCTTGGTCGCTCTTCATGGACGGGTTGTCGCGGGCCACTGGCAGTGGAGCGGGCCTGATTTTAGTGGCTCCCGACGGGTCGCATTTTCAATATGCTCTGCGTTTCGAATCACGCGTCTCCAATAATGAAGCAGAATATGAGGCCCTGATTGTTGGCCTCGAACTGGCCATTGTCCTCGCAGTCCAGAATTTGATAATTCATAGCGACTCCCAGCTCATTGTCAATCAAGTTCTTGGTGAATTCGAAGCCAAAGAAGAAAGAATGGCCTTATACAAGTCTCGTGTCCTCATCCTGCTCGCCAAACTAAAGACTTATAAAATAATTCATATCCCTCGCGAGCAGAACCAACTTGCCGATTCCTTGGCAAAACTCGCTTCTGCACCGGAATCGGAGTTATCACATTCGATCCCCATCGAGCACCGTCAGAACTTGAGTATCGACCAAGTGACTCTCGAGCAAGTTATATCGGTACAATCGTCTCCATGCTGGATGGATCCTATCATCCTTTATCTCAGAGATGGATACCTACCAGAAGACAAGAAAGCTGCAAGACAAATTCAGCTTCGAGCTGCCAGGTACACCTTACAAGATGGAATATTGTTGCGAAAAAGCTTCTCCTTGCCTTATTTAAGGTGTCTTCATCCAGAAGAAGCACTTCGTGTTCTAGATAAAGTACACCAGGGGGCATGTGGTAACCATCCCAGGGGGCGATCCCTAGCATATAAAGCGATGAGGCAAGGATATTATTGGCCTACTATGAAAGCAGACGCCATCGAATTTTCTAAAAAATGCGACAAGTGTCAACGATATCTACCTATACCTCGTGTACCGTCTGAGCGGATGACCCCAGTTGATAGCCCTTGGCCTTTTGCTCAATGGGGGATCGATATCATTGGGCCCTTACCTATGGGAAAGGGACAGAATAGGTTCGCGATCGTGGCGGTTGATTATTTCACCAAATGGGCCGAGGCAGAACCATTAGCCAAGATTACTGAAAAACAAACTACTAAGTTTATATGGAGAAATATCATATGTCGTTTCGGACTTCCTCATACTATAATTACCGATAACGGAACGCAGTTCGACAACGCAGCCTTTGATGAATTTTGCGACAAATGGAAGATACGTAATCTCCGCACTTCTCCATATCATCCTCAGGCGAATGGGCAGGTCGAGGCAGTGAATAAGATCATAAAGCATCATTTAAAGACCAAGTTAGGTGAATGTAAAGGGGTGTGGCCAGAACTTCTGCCAGAGGTATTATGGGCCTATAGAACCACGGCTTGCACATCAACAGGTGAAACTCCTTTCTCCTTAGCATTTGGTGTTGACGCAGTGGTACCAGTGGAAATTCAAGTGCCCTCATATCGGATCGAGCAGTATGATCCCGCGAGCAATCAGGAAAACCTCCGACTTCATCTCGATCTCTTGGAAGAGCGAAGAAATGCTTCCCAAGTACGAGTGGCAGCATATCAACAACGTATTGCTCGTTATCGGAATGCGAAGGTTCGGCCTAGATCCTTCCAGTTCGGAGATTTGGTCCTAAGGCAAAATCTTGGAGTTCCTGCTCGTTCATTGGATCCGAATTGGGAAGGCTCGTATCGGGTTATTAGGGTTGTGCGACCCGGTACTTATTATCTTGAAGACATGCAAGGGAAGCCTGTACGTCGCCCTTGGCACGTGGAGCATTTGCTACGATACTACCCCTAGATTCGATGTAGTTTATTACAACGTTTTATGAATAAAGTGAAAGATATCTTTTGGCCGCTACTCCGTTTATATGGACTTGAATAGCCCTGAAGAGAGTGCTTACACATCCTCTTGGCCAATTGCCTACCTTTGGTAGGACTGAAATCGTTACTAGTTGGTTGCTTCTCCATTTACATGGACCTGAACAGCCCCGAAGAGAATGTATACCATCTCTTGACCAACCTTCTGCCCTTGGTAGAATCAAAATCTCAATCGATAGATCAGTCTATCTCAACGCGGACACGGTCATACGACCCCCGGATTGAGTCTAATTCATTTTTTCATGAGTTAGTTGCTCGTCACTGGTGAGAGGAGGGATCGCCTCCGAAATGCGAGCACCGCAGCTCGTGCTCTAATCGTGAGCACCGCAGCTCGAGCTCGAATCGTAGTCGTACACCTTAATTGCGAGCACCACAGCTCGCGCTCGAATTGTGGTCATACCCCCTAATGCGAGCAGCGCAGCTCGTGCTCGAATTAAAGGGTCGCATTTCTGATGAATCCATTTGAGATCAACATAAAGCAAAAAATGAAAGAAAAGGAGAATACATTACAGAAGCGGATATTCATTCAGAAAGACTAAAAGGTCGATACAATTACAAATTTCTTCAAAAAAAAAATACATGATGTAGGAAGCTGCCGAGGTCAAGGTTGGTCATCCTCATCTTGCGCAGGCTCGCGGCTCTCAGCTTCAGGACCAGCCTTAGGAGCAGGAGCGGCATCTGTTGCCTCAGTGGCTTCGTTCTCAGCGGCAGCCCGTTCCTTAGCTGCAACCTCGAATGCCACCCTGTCGAACTCTTCAACGTTAAAAGTTGGAGCGATCATCTGCATAACTCTGACCTCGAAATCGCGACCAGCGATATACGCATCGTACCGCTCCTCATCGTAAAGTGGAGAAGTTCGGAACTCCTGAACTGCGCGAGGACCCTCATCAGATATCATTTGAACGAGGGCCACTCGCTCCTCTTCCCAGTGGATGGAATCATCCTTCAACTGGTGAAGTTGTTGCTGGGCTTCCTTGAGCTCCTTCTGGGCCTCCTCGAGCTTCTTCTGGGTCTCCTCGAGTTTGGTCCGCGCATCCTTGAGCCATCCCTCAAGCTGGATCTTGTCCTGACGGAAGATCTCCTTCTCCTTCTCGCTCTTGGTATGGATTTCTTGAAGCTTTGCGAGTTGGAGGTCCACTGACTGAAAGCGCTCAGTCAGGGATTGGATCTTGACAAGGAGAATTTTCTTCTCTTCGTCCAGCTTGGAGATCTGAACCTCCAAGGCCTTCACCAAACGGTCCCTCCCTTGGACCTCGGCTTCCATGGTCTTCTTCTTCTTCTCCACATCCTCCACGCTGCGGCGGGCTGCTTCGACATCCCGTCTAACGCGGAGTGTGAGATCCAGGCTCTGAAACAAATAAAGAAAGAAGGATTAGATTGCTAGTCATCTAATAAAATCCTGAAAAGATTGGTAGAAAGAGAAAAGGGTGTTACCTGAACCAGTCTCACTCCAATATCTGTAGAGAGAGCCTCTGGGCTTGGCTCAGGCAAACTCCCGAAGGAGTTGGGGGGAATGTTATCAAACATAAACTTGCATACAGGATGCAAGTGTGGGGGGATAACAAAAACCCCCGACCCGCAAGGTTGGGCCACCACCATCTCACCAGAGCCCGTCTCACGAGCACTCACGGCACCCATAGAGGGCGTCGCAGACTCGCGAGCACCAGTAGGCTCGCATCTCATATCCTTAGGAGGGAGGCCCCCCTCCCTCCGATCGCCTTTCGGCGAATTATCAGCGACTTCGATCACCGGCTGGCCGCGAGCACCTGGCGGTGGAGTCGCAGTAGCCGGAGGGGGCACGGCAGATAGAGGGGTCGCGATAACCGGAGGGGTCGCAGTCGTACGAGAAGTCGTAGCGACCCCACCCGAACCGATCCCTCGCGATTGAGGACCGCGAGCAGACCCCTCTGCGGGAGTGGGCGCATTAGAAGGACCCCCCACAGTCTTCTTTTGCCTCTTCGAGGCTGCACCCTTCAGACGGGGAAGTGCCCCCAGCGCACCTCTTTTATCTCCCACATTCGCCATTTCGTCTTGAGAGATTAAACCCGCTGCACGAAGACAGTGAGGCTCTAGAGCAGCGTTGACGTGGCGTGCGGCCGCAGGGAGCTTGTAGACCTTGACAAGTTTCTCGTTGAGCCCTCCTCGCAGATTGGGCTTCACACCAATTGGGATTCCTGCGAGCAAAAAAGAAGGTTCGTTAAATCGTCAAAGTAGTAAAGTTATTGTTTCTGTCGGACAAATAAACGAGCACTTGACCCACCTTCGCCAAAATGGCGATTAACGTTATGGCCTTTGGGGTCAGAGCCCATTTCGGACTCCCAGTTTTCGGAGACATAGAACCACTTCTTTCTCCATCCCGGGCAGTTGGAAGAAGGGTTCCCCAAAATGAAGTTATTCCGGTGCCAGAAGCAGAGGTAGTACCAACCCTCGCTAGGTGGCGCCTTCTTCAGCTGGAATAATCTCAAAAATTCCTGAGCGGTTAACTCCTCGTTACCCGCCTGCTTCCAAAGGGTGAAAGCACTCAAAAGAACCCGCCAGCCGTTAACTATAAGTTGGACCGGGGCAATCTTATAGAGACGGAGGAAATTTCGAATGAAGGGGTGGAGGGGGAGATATACGCCTACTTTGAAAAAGTATTCATAAACTGCCACACACCCAGGCGGTGGTGCATCGGCTGTCTCCCCTCTCCCAGGCAATCTAAATATAACAGAGTCTGGCACTCTGTATGCCTCTCTAAGGCTAGAGAGCCTCTCCTCCGTCAAGATGGAAGAGTACCCGGAGGCAGAATATCTACCAGCCGGTACTCTGGCATTATTTGATTCCGAAGAATCAGGGGTGTGATCTCCCAAGGGAACAATCTCTTCATCTAAGGACCCCGCCATCGCAAGAAGGAAAGCAAGAAAGAAAGATGAAGGAAGCAGAGATGAAGGGAGAAAGTTGGAGAAAAACTACCTCTGTGAAGAGGTTTTTTCCGCACCAGAAGCAAAGGAAGAAGAAGAAAGCAGGGAGCGCCGCAGCAGAGAATTCAAAAATGAAAGAATTTCTTCTAAGTCAGGTATTTATACGCAATCATTCCGTTTGATTTGCTGGACACGCGGCAGTTTCTCATCCGGCGCACCAGACGAACGGACGCTAGCATTAAATACGGAAACACGTGGCGCCCGACGCTTCATCTCTGGCGGCAGAGAAAGCTGCGCGAAAGCTGGCCATCATAAATGCGGAAGCACGTTAAGTGAATCATGCGCGATTGTCTCCCAGCACCCAGCTGTCAACACTAGCAAACCTTTGGCATAGTTCCTCAATATCAAGGGTTTGGGGGGCATCTGTTGTAGGCAAATATAGTCTGACAAGAAGTGAAGGATCGCGGCAATATGAATGCGAGGAGTCCAGGTCGTGTTCTCGATAAGGGGTCGCATTCCCCGGATGCGAGCAGCTTGGCTCGTGCTCACTAGAAGAGGTCGCATTCCCCGGATGCGAGCAGCTCGGCTCGTGCTCACTAGAAGAGGTCGCATTCCCCGGATGTGAGCAGCTCGGCTCGTGCTCACTAGAAGAGGTCGCATTCCCCGGATGCGAGCAGCTCTGCTCGGGCTCGTCAAAGGGGTCGCATCTCCCAGATGCGAGCAGCTCTACTCGGGCTCGTCAGAAGGGGTCGCATCTCCCGGATACGAGCAGCTCTACTCGGGCTCGTCAGAAGGGGTCGCACATCACGAATGCGAGCATCCCTGACACAAGCAGCTCCCGACATCAGAATAGTCCTGAGTCTTTTGGTTCGGATGGTCTTCATATTTCCAGCACCCGGTTCCCGTCGAGCGGCTTGTTCAATCCCTCTGCGACACCAAGCAGAGTTACATCCAGCGCGGCGGTCTTCACCCTTTCGGCGTCTCCTTCCTTTTCGGTAGCTATGACTCCAACTACGAGCAATCAACACTATTACCATGCCGATCAGCAGCCTGTATATGTCGGTTTTTGGGCTTATCTTCTCTAGTGGTTCCGAATCTCAGGGGATTGCTATCAAGAAACGTGATTGCTGGAAGGAGTTATTGGGTTAGATATTGCCTCTAAGGATAAGGATCTTGTCCCATGAAATCAGCGAGATTTCAGTATCGTACGCGACATCATCGGGATTTCGATATCTTACGTAACAAATTGGGTTGCTTCAGATCTATATAAGGGGGCGACTCCATTAAGAGAAAGGTACGCACACAACATTCAATCTTGGTCCCGTTTTGCTTGGCTTCTCTTCTTACTTTGGCCTGACTTAAGCATCGGAGGGCTAACGGCTGGTCCCCAGCCACCCTTAGTTGCTATCTGTCTTGCTTCAGGTCTGGTGGTGGAAATCCCTGCTGAAGTGAAGGAGAAAAGCCGGAGGATCTCGTTACAAAATCTGACATTAACACATATGTAGTGGTATATCTAATTGTTATGTATACTTGATGCAATTCACGTATACAAGTGCGAAAGTAGGGTTGCTTCCTACAAGAATACATAGACCATTTCTCTAGAGCACTTATGAAAATTTAGGTAAAGGTGCATAGTCAAAATGTACCAATCCATAGAATTAGGTATGGCGAAAAAGTTATATGAGTAGTATGAATAGTAGTTTACGCTTAAAAGGTCAGATTAAATATCGATAGCCACATGATTCCTATAAGCCTATCTTGATTACTCTAAATTAATGTTGATTAACGCCTAATAAACATCGACACTATTACACAATTCTTTTATCTTAAACCGAAGCGTTTTAAATTTAAAACATGTGGGGATTATTGTATTTAATATGATTTTTAAATAAAATAAACATAGTGTTTCAAAAAAATTTCATTGTTTCATTTGGCTTAGAAAATTTGTTTTTTCTATTAATGACTCTAAATGTCCCACATTGAAAATAAGGAAGAAAATTTTCAAGTTTATAAGAATGGGCTTTTGCATAGGGCTTGAGACCCTTTTAGGGAGCATATGAATTTGGTCATGTGGGTGGGGCTATGCCATTAGCCCTAACCTTATGCCTTTGAGGACACACGTGCACGTAGTCATTGAGTCGAGCCACGTCAAGGTTCGGTTCCTAGGTCTATGTGAAACTGAGAGTATACTCGCCTTGATGGTTGTGCTCCAAGAGCATACTCACCCTTTTTGTTTTTACTGTGAATTTTCAAACCAAAGACCAGTTCTTCGGGTGGTCACACCAATTAGGGTTTAAACCCAATGGACATAACCCTTTTAAAACGGTATTTTAAGCACCTAATCGAGGTCTATAAATAGATCTACTCGTAGTCAGATTTCATTCATTCACAACAAATGGATTTCTCTATCTGCTTCTTCGAAACAATCTCTGGAATATTATCTTTTTGCAACCGATTTCATCGTCGAGTCAACTCACTTCGGATTAAGTTTTGCACGTTAATTTGAATCATGCACAATGAGTGCACCATTAGGACCAGGCCATAGTCTTTGTATCTTAGAGGCCAATTGCCTATAATTCCTCTTGCACTTGTAACGCGATATAAGGAGGGTAAAAATTTTTTAAAGTCGAGTGACTCAATCATGCGCCAACTCAACCACATAAGTTTTCTTAGTTTACTTATTTTCTGTTTCATTTTATTTTTTTCGTTTATTTTTATTTCTGTTTTTCAAATTTATATCTACTTTTTCCAACACCTGTATCCAACACCGCTATCCACATGGAAGGCCAATTCTGATGGGGACTATCCAAAGAGGGTCCGCATTACATGACCCTTTGTTCAAGAACCACTACTAGTAGAAAAATCCTAGCCATCCGTTATTCTCATCATTCCCCTCAAAGTAGAGCCTTTAAGTCCTTTTGCATTTTATTGCTTGTTTCAATGCTACCGATCTAATGTTCAGGGACCTTTTCTTTGTTGAATTTTAATCCAAAGGGCTATCCACAGTAGCTCCAACCATTTGTAGGGCCTGATCTGTCATATCAGCGTAGCTTGCTTTGATGCCTTAGCTCAACAACATTGGGAGGAAAAAATCACATGGTAGTGGAAAGGGCATGATATAAAGTTGAAGAGTAAAAGGAAAAGACAGGGAAATGGAAAATGTAAAGAGACATGATATAAAGAAAAGAGAGAAAAAAGGTGAAGACCAAAGAAAAATAAAAAAGCATCCCGTGACAGATTTCGCTGTTACGAAGGTAACAGCTTGGTGTTACCCTAACCGTGTGGGGCCATCTTTATGTATTTTTTGTATATCCATTCCGTCCATCTATTTTCCTATATCATTTTAGAATACGATTCTAAACCTTAAGAAGATCAAAATCTTAGGTGGACCATACCACTAAAAACAGTTATGAATGATTATTGAACACTTTTTATGAGACACAAAAGTTTTGAATCGATCTTATATTTGTATTTTCCCTTAATCGAGATCTTTTTTTACATTATCAACCGGTTGGATGGAAACTGAACATTACAAAAACCTTACTATGGGCTCTTTTGAATTTTTAATGGTTAGGCACTTAATCACCACTGTTTTCTTTGTCATGGTACACTTTAGATTTGTATCTGCTTAATTTTTAGGATTCATCCCTAAAATGATATGTAGAAACGGATGGACAGTGTGGATATACAATACATTATCAAGGTGGGCCCCCTATAGGGGTAACACGTAACACCCAAGCAGCGCCTGATTCCAAAAGGACAAGACAGGCAAAAAGCAAAAGCATCCCACGCGTACAATTAGGGCTGCACATCTGCTCCGTTAACCCGCCCAACCCGTCCGACCCGACCCGATAGAAACCCGATCTGTCCCGACCCGATTGAGAAAATGGTCTGGTCTCGAGTAGATGCGGTTAGACCGTTTTTAATTTAGGTACGGTTTAGGGTACATGCCAAACCCGCCCGACCCGATCCGTGTATACCCTACTCATTCCACCCAACCCGAACCGCCCCGTTTATACTAGTTTATTGCTTTTAGAAATATCTATATAGCATTATCAATAGGTTGAATGGTCAATAAACATTAGGGTGGACTCTGGAATCTTTTAATGGTGGGAGTTCAATGACCACTGATTTTTGTGGTGTGGTCAACCTAAAGCTTTTATCTTCTTCCTTTTTTGGACTGTCCTATAATAATCTGAAAATGTAGATGGACGGCATGAATTTACAATATATACATCGAGGTGAGCCTCATGGTTAGGGTCTCACCCACATGGCTGGTTCCGGGTCTCACCGACTCTCACCCAAGCTGCGGTCATCCCACACTCACAGGGAGCAGATTAGGTGACATCTGAGATCCACCAAGGTAGGTGGCCCCTGATTATGTGTCTTAAATCCACACCATCCAACTATTTTGAAAGATCATTTTAGGATATGATACCAAAAATGAAGCTAACTCAAATCTTAGGTGGACCACACCATAGAAACATAGTCCTAACCCGACCCGACCCGACCCGGTTTAACATATAGGGTAGGGTAGGGTTAGGGTTGACCCTTTTACAAGTAGGGTAGGGTTAGGGTTGGGTCAGCTCAACCCGGTCGCGACCTGGAGCGAAACTCGGGCCTTTAAATATATTTTGGTTCGATCCAGGGTTGGGCCCAACCCGACCCTAACCTGTCTCGTGTGCAGGCCTACGTACAATCATTATGGAGCGCCTGCTTAGGATGCGGATTGCTATCGTAGGCATCTCCTGCGCTTGGAATCTAGGTGGGGCCTACCGTGATGTTTGTGAGAAATCTATGCCGTCCAACCATTTTGTGAGATCATTTTAGGCGTTGTAACCAAAAAATGAACAGGATCCAAGACTCAAGTGGGCCGAAAACGTGACGATTGAACTTCCACAATTGAAATATTCGTGGGGCCACAAAAGTTTCGAATCAAGATTATATTCTTGTTTTCAGTTCATCTCAGTAGGAATGACATTACGAACGGTATGGATGGCATATAAACATCACTGTAGAACCCATATAGGTTTCAACGGTAGGAATTTCCCTACCCACCTTTTGCTTTATTGCGGCCCACTTGAGTCTTGGATCCTGTTCATTTTTTGTCGCAATGCCTAAATTGATGTCACAAAATGGTTAGACGGTGTAGATTTCTAACAAACATCATGGTGGGCTCCATCCTAGATACGATAATGACGTCCACGGCTTAAACCTTACTCAGGCCAACTAAGATATTTGTTTTCTACCTAACCTGTTCATAAAGTTAGATAGACCTGGATGAAAGTTAAACACAAATACCAGCTTGATTGAAAGTGTTGTGACTCCCAAGGAAATTTTTAATGGTGGTCATTTAATCCTCTGTGTGGTCCACTCGAGCCTTTGCTCTGTCTCATTTGTTTGCTCTGATCCTAAAATGATCTTGACCTGGTAAATAAAAAACATACATCATAGTGGGCCCCACCACGGTCGTGCACTGCTAGAATTTTCAGGCATAGGGCTGTCAATGGGCAAGGCCTAGGGTTGGTCTCGGCTCAAATGTTGACCTGTTCAGGCCAGGCTATGCCTATTCAAAATATCGATTTTGGCAGGTCCGAGCTTAGTCCATTGACACCCCTGCTACTATCACCCTGTGGCCCAAGGGAGCCGATTAGCTGTTACCCGAGTAATAGTTTAGTGGGTGTTACCCTTATTGTGTAAGGCCCACCTTGATGAATCTGTTTCATATCCACGGTGTCCATGGACGTGGATTCCCTGTGAAAGTCTTGTGCATGAAGTGTTAGTCTTACATATTGCGGAATAATCGGATCGTTTATGCATCAACAATGAAGATTCTATACTATAATCTTAAAAGTCATACCTGATTGGGAAGACATTTCCGATGCTGTTGTGTTGTAGAGAAGAGCTCTTGGTCTTCTACACTTTATACCTTTAGGTGAACCTCTTAATGGGACTAAGGTTTTCTCTCTTATGTTGGTGAGGAGACCTAATATATATATTTATAGGAAAGAGGGCCAGAGAAGCTTACCATCACACCTCTCTCCTCTAGGGTCTCCACACCATACGTTTCCATATCTGGCTTAATAATCGCGAATAAGGATCACGGTTCAAGCGTCCCACCCCAAACCTATTTGTAATGATCACAACTATAGTGGAATCTACTGAATTGATCAATCTAAATAATCCAATGATCATGATCTAAACCGATGATCATGTGTGGCCCACCTAATGGAGTCTTACATGAAGTTCTTGTGGTGGGAAATTAGGTAGGGCTCACCTTGATATTTTTGAGAAATCCACCCCGTCTATTCTCTTTTTGAGATCATTTTATGACAATATACCAAAAGTGAACCGGATCAAAGACTTAAGTTGGCTGCACTAAATGAAAAGGTGCGTAGGGAAATTCTCCGAGGATCCATAGTGATGTTTATATGCTATCAATACCGTTTGTAACGTCATTCCTACTCTGATGAACTGGAAACACAAGCAAGGCTTTTGGAGGGAGTATGCGCTCACTGCCCCTCTGTTTTTTCAGCTCATTTAAGTTCATTAACAACACCACTGACAAATGTAATAAATGACCATTAAAAGCATTTTATAGGCTAATAGAGTTTTCGATCAAGCTTTTCTTTGCATTTTTCCTTCATTCAGTTCTGTTTAACCTCACCAATCGGTTGGATGGAAAACAAACATTATAGACCTGCTTACAGTGGGCCTTGGTAAGTTTTTAATAGTGAATGTTCAATCATCACTGTTTCTTGTGGTGTGGTCCACTTGAGATTTGGATGTGCTTAGTTTTTGGGAAGGCGTCCTAAAATCGGTTGGAAAAATGAAGTGGGCGGAGTGGACATACAACATATCATCAAGGTGGACCTTACGGTGAGGGTAACACCTAATTCGCGCCTGTGGCCCAAGGGGCACATGGGTGGGGTGGTACAACTCCAAAGGCTACTGTCCCCCCTATGGCCCATGGGCACATGAGGTGGTATAACTCCAAAAGCTACTATCCTCCTGTGGCCCACGGGCACATGGGTGGGGTGAGTTAACACATCTGGAGATGATAGTGATAGGATATGTATTTTTTAATTAGGACGATACGAGCACCGAGGGCTACGATATATGACCAGTAACCTCTACAACGTCTCTGTTTTCTGAGGTCCACAATTCTATATGTTAAATCCACTCCATCCATTAGTTATACTCTTAGAATTCAGTCCATGGCAAAAAATCTCAGCCAGATTCATAGCTTAGGTGGGCCACACCATAAGGACT
Source organism: Liriodendron chinense (assembly GCA_003013855.2). Taxonomy (NCBI): domain Eukaryota; kingdom Viridiplantae; phylum Streptophyta; class Magnoliopsida; order Magnoliales; family Magnoliaceae; genus Liriodendron; species Liriodendron chinense. The sequence goes on from PVNU02000362.1 coordinate 452,875, forward strand.
AATGGAGATGGAACTCCAACCATAGATTGGATTCATCTGGATGAAGTAGAGATAAAAGAATCAGCCAATCACAAATTCATGTGGGCGTCCACAACGATGTGACTAACATTGCGACGTGACTAATTGGGGTGGGTGGGTGTACTGACAATGGGGTGTGTGAACTAACCCATAATAATAATAATAATAAAAGCTGAATGGCTCAAGGCAGAACTTAGGCGGATGCAATGCAACGCTTCTTTATCCTAGTAGTCACAGTGGAGGATAGAAGAAACGTCTAACATTTATTGGGGCCGACAAAATAGAGTACTTTTAATATACTCAGGCTGTATCTCATGCTTGATACGCAGGCACTCAGAAATTGTACATATGGCAAATATTAACTCAAGATAAACCGATTAAATTGTGGATCCCACTCTTGATAAGTCACAGGCCCAAAATCATATTAATTGGAGAACCCAAACCACTGATTTGTAGATACTTTTTTGTTCGAATAGGACCATTGGATTTTTTTCCTTTTTAAATGTCCAATAAACGTCCACCAATACAAGATTTAGATAGCTCAAATTAGCTATTTTTTTATTAGTTTATGGTATATTTAAACTGGTAACATAATCTGGACAGTTTAACTTGATTAATCTTGTGCAATCTCTAAGTAACTTCTAAGTGCCTGCGTATCACCCGTCACGCTCTGCCAGAGTATCAAAGATTTTCTCTAAAATAAATAGGAAAATGATGGTGGCCCACTAGGGCTCATCGAACTTGATCCAACTTGTTTATTTTGCGGACCCGTGAGGATAGGCTGCTTTTCAGTAACCGCATTGACCACCGTAATCATAGATGCACGGCTAGATTTTAGAAAGAATTATTACCAACGGTTTGGATTGAATGGAAAAAGGTCCACGTAAAATCTTGTCGCATCTAAGGACATGCAAAACCTTCTCACTCAAAACAGATAAGTTTTCTTACTTAACTTATTTTCCGTTTCATTTTATTTTTTTTACTTTTTTTTATCTCTGTTTTTCAAACTTCTATCTACTTTTTTCAGCACCTATCTCCAACACCGATCCACATGGAAGGGAATACATTTGATGGGAACTATCCAAAGAGGGTCTGCATTACATGACCCTTGGTTGAAGAACCACACTAGTAGAACAAGCCTAGCCATCCGTTATTCTCATCATTCCCCTCAAAGTAGAGCCTTTAACTCCTTTTGCATTTTATTGCCTGTTTCAACGCCACCGATTTAATGTTCAGGGACCTTTTCTTTGTCGAATTTTAATCCATGGGGCTATCCACGGTAGCTCCAACCATTTGTAGCACCCAATCTGTCGTATCAACGTAGCTTGCTTTGATGCTTTAGCTCAACAACATTGGGAGGACAAAATCACATGGTAGTGGAAAAGGCATGATATAAAGTAGAAGAGGAAATGGAAAAGACAGGGAAATAGAAAATGTAAAGAGGCATGATATAAAGAAAAGAGAGAAAAAGTAAAGACCCAAGTAAAAGAAAAGCATACCGGTACAGATTTCGCTGTTACAAAGGAAACAGCTTAGTGGGTGTTACCCTAACCGTGTGGGGCCCACCTTTATGAATATTTTGTATATCCGTTCCGTCCATCTGTTTTCCTATATCATTTTAGATAAGATTCCAAACCTTAAGAAGATCAAAATCTTCGGCGAACCATACCACTAGAAACAGTTATGAATGACTATTAAACACTTTTTATGAGCCACAAAAGTTTTGGATCGATCTTATATTTGTATTTTCCCTTAATCCAGATCTTTTTTTACATTATCAACCGGTTGGATGGAAACTGAACATTACAAAAACCTTACTATGGGCTCTTTGGAATTTTTAATGGTTAGGCACTTAATCACCACTGTTTTCTTTGTTATGGTCCACTTTAGATTTGCATCTCCTTAATTTGTGGGATTCCTACCTAAAATGATCTGTATAAACGGATGGGACAGTGTGGATATACAATACATTATCAAGGTGGGCCCCACTGTAGGGGTAACACCCAGTAAGCTGTTACCGGGTAACACACAAGCAGCACCTGATTTCGAAAGGAAAAGAGAGGCAAAAAGCAAAAGCATCCGATGCGTACAATTACTCTGGAGCGCCTGCTTAGGACTCGAATTAGTTCAGGCAAGGACCTTTTTTTTTTTTTTTTTTTCAAAGTTAGTCATGCAACGCACCCACCCAGTTGTTAGCTGGGCAACGGATCCACCTCCATCGCACTCAAACACGAGACGTGCTGTTGAAACGCCTCTCCCGGGCCCAACGTGATGTATATTCTATCAATACAGTTTGTAACGTCATTCCTACTGGGATGAACCGGAAACACATCCAGTTCTGTTTAACCTCATCAATTGGTTGGATGGACAATAAACATTATGGATCTGCTCACATTGGGCCTTGGGAAGTTTTTAATGGTGAATGTTCAATCATCACTGTTTCTTGTGGTGTGGTCCATTTAAGATTTAGATGTGCTTAGTTTTTGGGAAGGCGTCCTAAAATAGGTTGGAAAAATTAATGGGCGGAATGGATATACAACATATCATCAAGGTGGGCCTTACGGTGAGGATAACACCTAATCCGCACTTGGCGCACTTGTGGCATAAGGGCACATGGGTGGGGTGGTATTAGAGGTGGGCAACGATCCGATCCGAGTCGAACATGGACAAAATCGGATTGTTCGGCTGCTTGAGTGGGTGTGTTCGAATAATGTTCGAATAAACATTCGAACAGGGTGTGGCTCTGTTCGAACTCGATTTGTTCTGGCCCAATCATGTTAGGAACATATGGATCGTGGACAATTTTTACGAGTTTGAACAAGTTCAAACAATTTCGCTTTTTTTTTTTTTTCGCTTGAAAATATTTTTTCTACTGCTGAATAGTAAATACTGTTTTGTTTACAAATTACATATCACAAATGACAAATTACAATGTTTAGCCACAACTAAATCTCCAGTGAACCACATGACAGGAATGACATTATGATGACATTAAATATCACTGTGGACTCTAGGGAGATTTCAACAGTAAGAATTTCCCTACCACCTTTTCCTTTAGTGCGGCCCACTTGAGTCTTGGATCCGAATCAATTTTGGTCTTACATCCCTAAAATGATCTCACAAAATGGATGGATGGTGTGGATTCCTCACAAACATCACGGTGGGCCCTACCTAGATTTCTAGCGCAGGAACTACGCATGGCTTGTGACGCGAACGGGGTTAGCTCATGGCGGGTGACGAGAACACCCGCCAACAAGCTGGTGTCCAAGCTTTGTGAGCCCCACCATGATGTATTTGTTTTATTCACTCCGTCCATCCATTTGTACAACTTGTTTTAAGGCATTAAACAAAAAAATGAGGCAGATACAAAGCTCAAGTAGACAACACCACAGGAAATAGTGAGGAGAATGATGTCCACCATTGCAACCTTCCTAGGGCTCAAAGTCATGTTTATTTGTCATCCAACCCCTCTCTCTCTCTCTCTCTCTCTCTCTCTCTCTCTCTTTATATATATATATATATATATATATATATATATATATATATATATATATATATATATATATATATATATATATATCCACACAGACACACACACACACACCAAGTTGAACGAACAAGTCGAGTTGATTCATTTGACCAATATTCGAGTCGATTTCAAGTTTGAGTCGAGTTGAATAGGATTGTGATTGAAACCAACTTAAATTTTTTTTCAAACATACTGCGTATTCGAACGAAGTTCGAACAAAAAGACTTTATGTTCGAATAGAGTTTTACCGTGTTGATCCGAACGGTTAAACTTAGTTCGTGTCCAGCTCTAGGTGGTATAACTCCAAAGGCTACTGTTCCCCTGTGGCCCACCGGCACAGTATAACTCCAAAAGCTATTGTCCTCCTGTGGCCCACCGACACATGGGGTGGTATAATTCCAAAAGCTACTGTCCTCCTGTGGCCCACGGGCACATGGGTGGGGTGAGTTGACACATCTGGAGATGATAGTGACAAGATATGTCTTTTAATTAGGACGATAGGATCACCATGGGCTACGGTATGACCAGAAACCTCTACAACATTCCTGTTATCTGCGGTCCACCGTTCTATATGTTAAATCCACTCCATCCATTAGATATACTCTTAGCATTCAGTCCATGTCCAAAAATCTCAGCCAGATTCATAGCTTAGGTGGGCCACACCACAGAGAATAATGGGGATGGAACTCCAACCATGGATTTGTGTGGGGCCACCATTCTGCATATCATCCATCAAACCCATTCATCAGGTTGGATTCACCTGGATGAAGTGGAGATAAAAGAATTAGCCAATCCTAAACTCATGTGGGCGTCCACAACGCATGGATACAGCAATTTTAGGCACAAATTTTCATTGATTCCTTTGGTGTCTTCCTTCCTAGTTATTTTATGATTTTGATATTCCATGCGTACTTTCATATATATTTACCTGTAAATAAGCAATCAAATATATATATATATATATATATATATATATATATATATATATATATATATTATATATATACTATATATATATTCATTATATCAGTTGTTAGTAATTCACTCGATGTTATATCTTTTGTCACATGTCGGTAACTAATTATCGTTTTATGTTCACACCATGCGACCCAATCACCTACGTCGACTAAAACATACTTAACAAGGAACACCACCCCGGTTGAATAATCCTCCTAACCTAAAGTGTTCGTGAATTGTCCAACCTTCGTTAGGTGACCCACCTGACGTTTAATACCAGGTTGGCCAACCTGAACTCCACGGAGTATATATATATATATATATATATATATATATATATATATATATATATATATATAGATATAAAGTTAATTTAGTTAGCCAAGTTAAGCCATGTTTAATTAAGTTAAAAGTTAAACTAAGTTAGCTAGGTTCAGCTTTTAATTTTAACTTAAAAAAAAATTATTTAACTTAACTTAACTAGAACCTCTTACTAAGCTAAGTTAAGTTAAACAGGTCAAGCCAAGCTTAGTTAGCTATTTAATTAGTATTTAACTTAACACACGTCGGGATACAACGACATGGTGGGCGGAAAGAGCCTTGGGTGTTTTGTGCACCACATAAAACATGTGGTGCAAATGATTTGGATCCTAGCCTGTTTGGAACGTGGGATCAGGTGGTACGGAATTGCATTTAGTTTAATTTAAATTTTATGCCACGAGTGGAAAATAACTAAAGGATTAAATTAGTGTCAGTATCATATCATCCAATCATTGTAGGAGATACCACGGGATTTCTAGTGGATTTTGAAATCTACTACACTGTGGAACATGTGTTTTATCCACACCATCCATCCATATGTTCACCCTACATGTGACAATTGAGTTGCATGTGCATATAGTGACCAGCATCAATAGTAAAATCTGATCCATTGATTACTATTCCATTGTCTACCAAATGTAGGTTTCATATAATAGTGTTTTTCTTAAAGGAGTAATTTAATCCCTAACATGATTGAATGTTCAAGATACATTAGTATTTCCACACATAACCATTGTGTAATAATGTGATAATTCCACCTTAATGCAATTCCATACCATTTAATTCGCATTCCAAATAGGCCATGTACAAACAATTTGGAACTTTGGATAATTTCTCTTAGCCATAAATTTACCTAGGACACCGATGGCCCACCTGGGAATTGAAGGATCAGCTGGGCGAGCTAACAAGACAATGTTTCATAAGACCTAACACATCCCTGTGGGGTGCGTCGATAATTTTTGTAAAGAAGAAGGATGGTAGTATGTGGTTATGTATCGACTATCGTCGACTGAATGAGGTGATCATCAAGAACAAATACCCGTTACCTTATATCGATGATTTATTCGATCAGTTGAAGGGTACTTGCTATTTCCCTAAGATTGACTTAAGATCGGGATATTATCAGCTGCGAATCAAGGAATCAGATATATATAAGACAACATTCTGACCGGACGCACTATGGGCATTACAAATTTTTTGTTATGCCTTTTGGGTTGACCAATGTCCCAGCTGTGTTTATGGATATGATGAATAGGTGTTAGAACTAAAAAATTACTCTTACACAGTTTTCTGGTGTTTTGTTGTTCTAGGGTTCTGAATAATAGAAACATTCATAGACAATCACAAGCATTCACAAGAGTACACAAGAGAAGAGATATCGCAAGGCGAATTTTATTCTAGAGATTCTGAGATCTCGTACATTCCAGGCCATGATTCAGCACTAGCCTTAATTACATTGAATGGTCGATGACCCTTAATTAGAAGGCAGAAGACTAGTCAGCATGGACTATGGTCTTAGAGTTCGTGGTCGTAGAGACATGTATTTTGTGTGGTCGAAGAGACCTGTATTTGTATGGTCGAAGAGACCTGTATTTCTATGTCTCATGTTTTTTTCCGGAGATCCGGGCTAAGACTGTTAGGGTTTTTAACCGAGGGGTGCGACTCTGGGCTTGCGCCCGTCATTTGTGACGGGTGACCGCGGGAAGACCGATCTGCAGTTGTATGTACTTGAGCAGCTCAACTAGCAGATGCCGTTTGAATAGGTAGGGCATCGACTGTTCTTGAAGTGTTAGTCTTTAACAAATTCCGTGTAATAATTTAGAACTCTCTTGATATAGTTTATTGGGTTAACCATAGTCTCAGTTTGCTTAGTCTGGCCCTGAATCTGAGTCATATTATGATAGTACATGTAATGATAGATACATTGATATGATTCTGGGCACTGGCAGGTCTCTTTTTGAAAAATTACTTCGTTCATCGCATTGGATCAGATCGGACTCCGAAGGCTTGCATTCTACTCATTAGATGGCCTGGATGAGTTATTTAACTGCTCCATTGCGTCCGGAATGCTCGAAATATCCAAAATAGGCCCAAACAGGGCCCGAAAATGCCACAAAATGAAGGTTTAAAGGTGCTAAGATTGACGTTCAGAGTGTTGATTTTTCTGAACCGCTGGCCTATTTTACTGATGCGCTGGGGCCAATGCGTCTAAAATGACTTGTTAAGATGTGGATTTTTCTGATCCACTAGCTATTTTTATGGTGCGCTGGGGCCAGTGCGTCCAAAAATGACTTATTAATATATGTATTTTTCTGATCCGCTGGCTTATTTTTATGATGCGCTAGGGCCAGTGCGTCCAAAAATGACTTGTTTCATAAACGACTGATTTTCCTGATGCGCTGGGCTATTTTTCTGATGCACAGAGGGTCAGTGAATCGATAAAACAAGCTAATTTTGATTCAAAGTATTTTTACGATACGCCACTATACTTGTACAATTTTTAGATTATTTCTTCGCTGGATTGCTGTGGTCGGAAGTGGGATTTTCGGTGAAGGATTCCGTCAATTGGAAAGGAAATTCGGTGATCGGAAAAGGTTTTCGGCGGTCGAAAAGAGGGTTCCGGCAAGGGATTTCGGTGGTTTCTCAAAATGCCCAAGGGACAAAAGTGTCTCTCTCTCTCTCTCTCTAGATCCATCCAAATGAATAGTAACAGAGGAGTATTTATACTCGAAAATACCGAAAGTCGGCCAATAGGAGGCTGCCACGTGTAGCGCGTCGAGAAAATAGGTCAGCGCGTCGAGAAAATAGGTCAACGCGTCGAGAAAATCATTCGGTGCGTCGTGAACTGCCTTGGTTTAAGTGCTGAATTTCAGGACGCACTAGCTGTCTGTGCGTCCTGAAATTCCTGATTTATTAGATGCGCTGGGGGTCAGTGCATCTTGAAATTCCTGAATTTTTGGATGAGCTGGACGTCATGCGTCCTGAAATTCAGTTTCTGAAATCTGTTTGAGTTTCTTAATGTGCTAGCTGTCAGTGCGTCCTGAAATTCACTTTGAAAAACTGGTTGAATTTCTTGATGCGCTGAGGGTCAGTGCATTCAAAAATTCATTTCTAATATGACTGAATTTCATGATGCGCTGACCATGAATTTAGTAATGCGTCGACGTACTTATTTGGGATCGTCTTGCAAAAATAATGGTTTATGGGGCCCGCTTCGCGATGGATGTTGATGCACTGGCTATGTTTGTTCATTATTGAACTTACCCTCCCAAATTTGGAGGGTTTTGATCATGATGAATGGTGGGGCCCACCTCAGGGTCAACTTTTCATTTTTGGTGAAGTGTGGTGTACATCGTAATTTTGTTGAGATTCTTGGTGTACTGGTCCTAAATCCAGTAATGTGATGGTTTGTGCACTTGTGTAGACACCCCACCTTCGGCTACACTGTTGGTAGAGATAGCTGGTTGAACGGAGGACCATACCCCCAAATCCCAAGTCCAAACTCAGCCAAACTCACCCTTGTAAGCCCCATTCCATAGCCCAGTTCAAGCCTAAACCCAGTCAACCCAGTCCTAAAAACCACCCTGAAAAACCCCCCATAAAAAAGTCCAGTCAAAAAGACAAAAAAAAAAGTCAAACTCACTGAGTCAACTCGCTGAGTTAACCCGCTGAGTCAACCCGTCGAGTCAACCCGTCGAGTCAAAACACCGAGTCAACCCGTCGAGTCAACCCGTCGAGTCAAACCACCGAGTCGACCCGCTGAGTCAACTCACTGAGTCGACCAGCGAGTCCAACAGCAGCCCCGAGGGAACGGCCGTACTCGCTGGAAACCGAGGAGCGGCCGTACGGGCGGCCCATGGCAGGCCGCCCGAAAAAAATTACGAGAATGCCCCTGTCCGCTGCTATAAATACCCCCCTCCCCTTCTCATTTCAACAAGCCATTCGAGTCCATTTCAGCCCGAGAGCTCTGAGTCTATCTCTCCACCCTTTAGCCCATTCCTTCACCAAGGAGAGCCCGAGTGAGGAGAGTCTAACCCTGGTCCAGCCCAGCCTGACCACTGGTCCAAGCCTCCCAAGCCATCCAAGTCTTGATCCAGCCACTCGAAGCCAATCCTTGCGACACCTCCGTCCACCCAGCTACTCATTTTCCAGCATCATCTCATTTGCATCTAGCATAAGTGCAACATTTACTTTTCTTCCAACCCCCCTGCTTCACTACAAGCACCTTGATTACTCAAACACACATGCATATGTCTTTATATTAAGCACCTGTCAGTTCGAGCGTATGCTCTGGGCTTGCCCGTTGTTGGAACCTGCCCATCAGAAACTCTTACTGTTCAGACCTGCATTCACACTTCACCATAAAACACCTTGATCATTCAAGCACACTGCATACGTCTTATATTAAGCACCTGTCAGTTCGAGCGTACGCTCTGGGCTTGCCCGTTGCTGGAACCTGCCCATCAGAAACTCTTACTGTTCAGACCCGCATTCATGCATCATGTCATCCATGAGAATATACGAGGATTAAATTAGACTTTCAAGTATTCGATCGATTCTGTGAAGTAGAGACCGTACTTCGGTACGGGCAGTGTGTGGGGTGCTTAACCTCTTCCCACCCTGTAACCGTGATCCCTTACCTTGAATCTCTGACCGCAGATCAACAGGAGTCATTTTAGAGGAAGGAATCTTCGGATTCCCTTCTCTAACGTTTCTACGGGGTCTAGCCGACTGTAGATTCGAAGTAACTGGCTAGTGGCGACTCTGGTCTTATATAAATTCACTTAAAACACATCCAGCTCAATACGACAACCAAACGAAGCCCTCGAGAACGAGGCAAGCCAGTGGCACAAACGGCGATTTCGCACTCACGCACCTCTTCTTCTTCTTCTTCCAAAAGGGAAAGGGAGAACGACGTCGTGTGGGAGCGCGGAGAAATCGGCGAGGGTCCACAACTTGTAACTCTTATTTTAAAGATTCTAACTTTTGGGACCCTAACAATAGGATATTCCGGCCGTATCTTAATCAGTTCGTGATTGTATTTATCGACGACATACTAATCTATTCCCAAACTAGTGGGGAGCATGAGACGCATTTGAGGACAACGTTACAAGTTTTGAAGGATAACCAACTTTATGCAAAATTCTCGAAGTGTGAATTCTGGGCGGAGAAAGTTCAATTCCTCGGCCATATTATTTACAGAGAAAAGGAATAACGGTGGATTCGACAAAAATTGAAGCAGTGGTCAAGTGGGAGCAACCCACTAATGTGTCAGAAATCCAGAGTTTTCTTGATTTGGCGGGATATTATAAAAGATTTATCTAGGACTTTTCCACAATTTTTGGTCCACTGACTAGCTCGACCAGGAAGGGTGTACCTTTTTTATGGACTGAAAGATGTGAAGAAGCATTTCGAGTTGAAAAGACTTCTAATTACTACCCCTGTTATTACCCTTCCACAGGAGGGTGTGAAGTTTATACTCTATACCGATGCATCCATCCTAGGCTTAGGTTGCGTATTGATGTAAGAAGGAAAAGTGATAGCATATGCGTCAAGGACAGTTGAAGAATCATGAATGTAATCATCCTACACATGATTTGGAACTAGCCGCTATTGTGTTTACATTGAAGATTTGGAGGCATTATTTGTACGGCAAGCGGTTTGATTTATTCACCGATCATAAAAGCCTACAATATTTGTTCTCTCAGAATGAGCTAAATATGAGACAACGAAGGTGGGCAAATTTTTGAAAGATTATGATTTTGAGTTATTCTATCATCTTTAGAAGGTCAATCTAGTAGCAAACGCTCTCAGTAAGAAACAGTATAAGCAGCAATCATGGCAAATCTCATGGTTTACAAATGGAAGATGCTTGATGTTGCAAATGAATTCGATGTAGAATTATTATTCCATGATCGTGAGTGTGTTCGGTTGGAAAATCTCAGGATAAGATCGACCTTAGCTAACAGGATCATAGAAGACCAAGGGAGTAGTGAATTGTTACAACAAGTGATGGCTAAACATTAAGGGAAAGAAGCTTCATAATGGAAGATATGGGAAGACAAAGGTATTCAGTATCGTAATCATCTGTAAGTACCGAATGTACCTAAATTAAAGGAAGAAATTCTGAAGACAGTTCATCGAACAAAGTTCACAATTCACCCTAGGAGTACAAAGATGTACCAAAATGTGAAGTACTTGTATTGGTGGCCAAATATGAGAAGGATATCACCGAACGTATCACGATGTTTTGTCTGTCAGTAGGTGAAGGGTGATCATCAAAACCCGTCCGAACTTCTTCATCCGTTGAGGATACCCGAATGGAAGTGGGATTGTATATCCATGGACTTTATAGTTGGGCTTCCCATGACTCAGAAGAAGCACGATTCGATTTGGGTAATTGTGGACCAGTTGACCAAATCGGCTCATTTCATTCTCATTAGAATAAATTATTCGATGAATGTCTTAGCCAAACTATACATCAAAGAAGTAGTGAGGTTGCATGGTGTACCGAGTTCCATCGTGTCAGATCGTGACCCTCAATTCACATTACGATTCTGAACAAGTTTACAAGAAGCCATGGGTACGACCTTGGACTTCAGTACGGCCTATCATCCATAGTCAAATGGGCAGACAAAAAGGGTGAACTAGGATACTTAGAGACTTGTTACGTGCATGCGCCCTCGATTTCAAAGGCAGTTGGGATGATAATTTGCATTTTATTGAGTTCGCCTACAACAACAGCGATCAAGCTAGTATTTGTATGACACCGTACGAAGCATTGTATGGACGACTTTGTCGAGCACCTAACTGCTGGATAGAAGTAGGTGAGAAGAGTTTGATTGCTCCTGACATTGTTCAGGAAGCGTCAGTGAAGGTTGAACTTATCCAGAAGCATCTATTAGTAGCTCAAAATTGTCAGAAGACTTATGCGGACAGCAAAAAGATGAGACTTATATTTTGAGGAAGGAGATCATGTATTCCTCAAGGTTTCACCAATGAAAGGATTAATGCGATTAAGAAAGAAAGGAAAACTAGCTCCGCGTTTTATCGGACCATTTCAGATTATAGAGTGAATAAGAGTTGCAGCATACAGACTTGTGTTACCACCTCAACTTGCAAGTGTTCACAATATATGTCACGTGTCTATGCTACGGAAGTATGAAAGGGATGCTTCGCATACTATAGATTGGTAAGACCTGGAACTCCAAGAAGACGTCTCTTATGTAGAAAAGCCTGACTCATATTTTGGACTGTAAGGAGCATAGTCCTATGGTACCATTAGTTAAAGTGATGTGGAATCATCATAGAGTAGAAGAAGCATCATGGGAGCAGGAGTCAGAGATCTGAGAAAAATACCCTCTCCTATTTGAAGACTAATTTAGGTAAATTTTGAGGACAAATTTTTTATTAGGGGGGTAGACTGTAACAACCCGAAAATTTCGATTGTCTAACATGATAAAAATGGCTTAAGAGAATCAATCTATAACGAATAAACAAAAATAAAGCATGTACTAAATGATTAGAGCTCTCTAGGTAGAGGGGGAAGACTATGGTTAAAAAGAGAGAAGGAGAGTTCTTGTTGTGGACCTCGATCTAGTAAGTTCCTCCTTTTCATTTAATTATTTTTGGCAATCTAGGTATAACTCTCCCTGATCTAGCCAATGAACGGGACCGATCGGTCATCCGTCCATTGTATAGATTCATGGACCATTTTTAGATCTAGATCATTACAATGAAAGAATATGATTGATGGGGACCATCTGGGTGGGCCGGAATCGATCTAAATGAGTCATAATGACTATAAGGCCAAAATATACATGGGCCATGAAATTCAGATTAATTGGACTTACAGATGAGCAACATGGATTGGATTAATGCTAGCCTTTGAATTTTTATTTTATTATATTTTATTATTATTAAAATAATTGGAAGATGAGTCTGTTATATTTCTAGAATTTATTGAGCCTACATTGAGATGGCCGGACCAATGGAAGGACCAGATATCAAGTGGACACCACATTTGAATTAAAATAAATAAATAAATAGGTAAATAAATAAAATAAAGTAAAAAAAAGGAAGTTGCTGGAGCAGCCAGCGTCCTCCAACGTTGAACGTCTTTGGGTGCAGACGTGGGGGCCCTACTTGTGGAACCCACCTTGATGTATTTAGTATATCCACTCTGTCCATATGGTTCACAAGATCATTTTAGGAGGGACACCCAAAGTGGGGCCAGATCCGAGGTCTGAGTGGGCCACACCAACTTAAAACAAAATGTATAAAAAAAATAAAAATAAAAATAAAATTTAAATGGGCTATTGGGCTAGGCGTGGACAATGGTACACTTGTGGACCCTACATTGATTTATTTTTAGATCCAAGCTGACCATCTGTTTCTTCATAACATTTTAGAGTACGGATCCAAATATCAGCCAAATCCGAATCTCTGGTGTCCCACACCACTTGAAACAGTAGTGATTGTGAAACCCATTATTAAACTAGTCCGATTTTGGACTACTGTCCACTTTTGGGACCTACATGGAAGTGTTTTAGAAAATCTAAGCCATCTATCATCTTCATCAGTAAGTTTTCTAACTTGAGACCAAACTTCAGCACATCTGACGCTCTAGTGGGCCGCACCGATCAAAACAGTGGGGACAATATCTGTTTACTGGTTTGGAATTTGTGGGCGCCAATGATGCCTCATTGGAAATCCACTCTACCCAATCTCTTGAACAATGGGCTTTTGGTCTTGTGACAAAAAAGCAGCCCAATCCGATTCCCAAGTGGGTCATACTAAGAGAAATGGTGGAATGAATATTTGAGGCTTTTTTCGATTGGACCATCTTATAGACCCCTACTGCTACTTAATTGTGAAATCTACTTAATCTACCATCATTATCACTGAACTAGTGACCGTATAATTAAGAATTAGGACAATCCACCATTCAAGTGGGCTGTACCATCAGAAAATAGTAAAAATGACCATTCCTTTTGGAAAAGCGGGCCACAAAATCAGATTTAGGACCATCCACCCCACAAATTTGATCCATCAGATCACTGTGAAGCTGGATAAGAGAGATTAGGCCCATCCAAACTCTCAGATGGGCTGTACGAAAAGAATTAGTCCGTAAATGGGTAAAAAATGGACCGTTGAACACATTTTTGGTCCTATTTGGATGATCCAGATTGCATACCTCGTCCATCTGATGTTGTGACCTTGTTAGGTCAGATCAGTGAGACCAAAGTTTCACCGTAAGTACTGGTACATTGGGTCTTAAGACCATTAGTACAAAATAATCAAATCTGGACCGTCCATTAATGGACCAAACCTAAGTAAGGTAAAATCTAAATTAAAAAATAAATCTATGTAAGGATGTACCAATGGTTAATAAATGTAAATTACAGACAAATTATAACTCAAGCCGTGTCAAATCAACAGAGCAAATGCTACCACCAACAAGTGAGTACATCCTAACGTGTTTTCTATTCATTTTAATTAAGTAGGTTGTAAAATAGATATAATATGTGACATTAATTGATACATGTTCGTTTATATGTTATTTAAGTAATTGTCATTTACAATAAATGCCATGAAATGTTGCATTTCAAGAAGAAATGAACCGATGAGACATTACCTCTCAAAAGGAGAGATTGAACGTATGGATGTGATTTATTGCACGCATTCATGCATTGTTGTGCTTGGAGTCTGACTCTGGAAGACCGGTAGGTACTTAAGTACCCGGTTACCAAGGGACCATTCTGGAAGCCCACTAGCATGTGGAAGTCTACCCTACAAGGAAGGGGGAGCCGATTGATGGGATCCAATCGAAGCAAGTGGAAGATTGAATATATGCCCACTTGATACATCATATCATGTTCATTTCATTCTTGCATTAATCATGTATTATCTGTATTTGATTGCATGTGTGTATTTTGTTTAGTTGAAATGCATATGAATCGTATTTGGTTACTTACCGGGCTTTCCAGCTAACGTTGCGGATTAAACATATATAGATAATGTGGACGTTAACCCTTCCGAGAATGTCCTACATAATGAAGTGGAATCACTAGAGGAACCGCATGATTATTGGCCTAACTTAACCAAGGAAGAAGTAGCTGCCGTAAACCAAGACATTTAGACTATTTCCTGTTTTATTTTTTTAATTGTTTTTGGTAATTAGTAGACATTTAGTAAAGTCTCAAATGGGTGGACTTAATTGAATACTTTGTGAATAAAGAGTAAATTAGAATTTTATTATTTCATGCCTCTTAAGTAATTTTATATTAACGCACTTAGTATACCAGTCATACCCCGTAAACTGGGTCGGAGGGTGCACACTCTATGTCCGGATTTCAAGGCGTGACAGGGATCCTCTGGCCCTCTTTGGCGTGTATTTAGTGATTTCCATGTATAGTAGATCCAGGATATTCTCTTTTATATTCAACTATGTATAGCATGATTCTTTGGTTGTATATCTCTGTATATTCCCCTTTCTGAACTAAATCAATACATTAGAGAAAAGCATTGTTTCATTCTCATCCAGTTATATTCCAAGATACAATCCTTTGAACAGTCACTTACTATGTATGATGAGGAATGTATGAACAGTGGATGAATTCTAAACAGCATAGTTATTTTGGATATTAAAAAAATAAAGAAATAAACAGATAAAGTAGTTTGAAATGCCTTTTGAAGCCCATACTTCAATATAAACACATCCAACCTTGTTTGTAGAAAAAATCTGTAATCTGAATTTTCAAACAAGAGAAGAAAGATGGAAGTTGTTGCTGCGCCTGTTGTTTCGTTCATTGTTGAAAAAATCGGAGATAAGCTCATTCAAGAAGCTATTTCCTTGACTGGATTGGATGATCAAGTCCAATGGATTGAAGGAGAACTGGAGTGGATGCAGTCCTTCTTAAAAGACACGGCTGCCGAACAACAAGGAGGTGAAAGAGTGAAGAAGTTGGTGCGTGATGTGTGCGAAATTGCATACGATACGGAGGATGTCATCGACACCTTCCTCTTGAAGATAGGACCCCTGAGGCGAGGAGGATCTTTGTGCTCTGTCAAGAGGTATGCTTTCATCGTCACTGAGTTGATAGCTCGCCATAAGATCGCTTCAAAGATCAAACATATAAAGCTTAAAATCGATGACATCAACAAAAGAAGGACAACTTATGACGTCAAAAGCATAGGCAGGGTAGAACAGACAAGCTCCGCCCATCTAAGCCTCCAAGACTGGAGGTTCACTTCTCCACTTGATCAAGAACCAAAGTTTGTTGGCTTTGAGAAAGATTTGGAGATCTTGGTCACCAGATTGACGGAGGGAGAGTTGCGCCGTTGTGTTGTTTCTGTAGTTGGAATGGGTGGTCTCGGTAAGACGACTCTTACTAAGAAACTTTATAACACTGACAGTGTTAAGAAACATTTTGATTCTCTTGCATGGATCTCTGTATCACAAGAGTATTCTGTGAGAGATGTTCTTCAGACCATCATAAATTGCTACACAGTGCTCACAAAAGAGAAGCTCAAGAAAGTGGAGAAAATGAACGAGATTAAGCTGAGGCGAAAAATTTCCAAGTATCTGAAAAATAAGAGATACCTGATGGTACTGGATGATATATGGAAAAAGCAAACATGGGATGCTCTCAAGGAGGCTTTCCCAGATATGAATAATGGAAGTAGGGTCATCCTCACCACACGCAACAAAGACATAGCTTTACATGCGGATGTGGAGAGCTTGCCTCACGAACTGCAGTTCTTAAGCAAAGAAGAGAGCTGGCAATTGTTTTCAAAGAAAACATTTCCAGGACGAGATGGCGGTTGCCCTCAAGAATTGGAGGAGTTAGGAAGAAAGATTGTGGAAAAATGCCATTATCTACCTCTTGCGATCGTTGTCATTGGAGGGCTCTTATCAAGGAAAGAACCATGGGAGTGGGAGAATGTATGCAAGAGCATCAGCTGGCAGTTTCTAGAGGGGGAAGTCAAAATCTCTGGCATATTATCTTTGAGCTATAAAGATCTGCCCTATCACTTAAAACCATGTTTTCTATACCTGGGAAATTTTCCACAGGACTATGAGTTCCGTGCCAAGGAATTGATTCAAATGTGGGCTGCAGAAGGGTTACTTCAAGAGAGAGGGGAAGAAACATTGGAGGAGGTTGGACAAGATTGTCTAATGGAGTTGATTCAGAGAAGTATGGTTCAAGTCACAAGTAGAAGTTCAAGTGGGGGTATTAAAAGTTGTCGCATCCACGATCTTTTGTGGGAGCTCCTCATGTTAGAAGCTAAGGAAGGTAGGTTTCTTGAAGTTCACAGTGGGAATGCAAATGCTCCTGCATCTAAAGCCCGTCGACTTGCAATTCACCATAACTACGACTTAAGTTGCTTAAGCTGTTACACTCCATGCCTTCGTTCTCTGTTGATCTATGCCCAAGGCAACTCACGACTTCAAAGGGAACACGAGAAGTTCCTTTACCGAGGCTTTAAGTTGCTCAGGGTGCTGTATCTACACGGTTTAACAATAAAAAAGCTACCAAGGGAAATAGGTGAACTGATCCACTTGAGATACCTTGGGTGCACAGGAACTTCTTTAGAAAGCCTCCCATCGTCCATAGGCAATCTTCCCAGTTTGCAAACTCTATTGGTAGCATCTTCCTATGACATCACAGTACCTAGTACAGTCCTAAAAATGCAACAGTTGAGACATTTTCAAGTGATGACAAGTTGGGGAGTGATCGAAGGGCATCCAAGGCTTGAGCGGATAAGTAACCTCCAGACTCTGTCACAAGTAAAGGCTGGCAAATGGATGGAGGGTTGCTTGGGAAAGCTCACCAGTCTTAGAAAATTAGGAATAGCTATAGATACAAGATCAGATGCTAAGGTATTGTATGAATCCATTGTCAAATTGGACCGCCTCCAGTCTCTATCAGTAGTGACGCCAGGCTTTGAATGTCTGTTGGTACCTCTGTGCCAAATTCCCAGGTTACGTAAGTTGCGTTTGGCAGGACAGTTAGAGAAGTTACCTGAGTGTACTGAATTCCCAACAAACCTCACCAAGCTTACCTTGTCAAACTCCTGTTTAATGCAAGACCCACTGGCGACACTGGAGAAGCTGTCAAGCCTTCGCATTCTTAGATTGCTAGGGAGTTCGTGTCAGGTAAAGGAAATGGCCTGTGCTGCACAAGGGTTTCCTCAACTCAAATCCTTACATCTTGAACGGTTATATCAATTAGAGGAGTGGAGAGTACAGGAAGGAGCTATGGCAAGTCTTTTACACTTACAGATCAATTACTGCCCACGTTTGAAGATGCTTCCGGAAGGACTGCAACATGTCACTGCCCTCAAGAAACTGGAGTTGTGGAACATGCACGATGAATTCAATAAAAGGCTTCAAGAAGACAAGGGAGAGGATAGGCATAAGTTCCATCACATACGCTCCATTGACATAAGCAATAGGGAGACGTTGTAAGCACTCGCACTTTCTCTCCTTGCGAGTGCTACATTGGTGAGACTTCTTTCCTCTCTTCATTTTTTCCTGTTAATGGATACTTGAAGTTGGCATAATCATATGATTTTTTTTTTTTCTGTTACCTTAGAAAAAATATATAGTCTCATTACTCAATACACGCATGTGTGGTGTGTGTGTGTACATAGTCTCATGGATTTTAAATTCTAGTTATATTAACATGAGTAATTTATTCTTTTAAATGCTTTAAATTCTTGCTATGAAATATCTACTGCAAACTTCCCCATTCCTTTAATAGTTTGCATCCATACATTGTAAGAAAGAAAAAAAGTATTTTATAAATTTTGTGATTTAATTATCCTTTTATAGAGATCTGCATGCTAATCATTTGAAGAAATGCTTCAACCAAGAACCCTTTTGGATGAATCCATGCTAGCGGTCCTCCTGTTTGACACCAGCAAGTCGCTCTATGGTTGGATGAAGCCAATGGATCATCCATCTACTTGACCCTTCTTAGGTGGACCATTGCATAAATTCACATTGATTTGACAACATTAATTGTTTGATCAATGACTTTTCCTTGTTAAATGTGGGGTATAGATCATTTTTTTGTTTGAAAGCAATTGATCGGATTGTGAGCATAATCTTATCAGTTTTGGTTTTCCAACAATGGTTATTCACAAGAGGGCCTGCCAAAAGGATCCTTTAGATCAATCAAATATCCAACACTTGGGGCTTATCCATGAATACACCAAGCAAAGGACCTTAAGGACTCCACTGGCACAAAAATGATTTTATCTAGAATGGCATGAGGATGCATTAACAACTGAATTTTTTAGGGGTTTGTTCAAATATCTACCAAAATAATAGGGTATTTGCAAATACTCACATAAAAATAATTTGTTTGAAAATAATCACATTGTTGACTTGTGGTTATTGCAACTACCGACTTTCGATTAATTTTCTCTACCAGTTGTTAACTTTTATTGCATATTTTCAAAAAATGACTAGACTAATCCTATGCTAACACCTCTTTCTATCTCTACCAAAAATAAAACAATTAAATTTATTTTTTAGTATGTTCCCAATGGAGGAGAATTGAAGGGGTTTATGTTCTTCCCAAGGTGGAGAATTTTGCGTCATGTTCCATACGGGCATTTTCTTCATTTTCCAACAGTTGCTAATGGGGGTTGTGAAAAAATAATGGAATGTTCCTATTTGAAATAACAGTGAATTAACAATTCACTGTTTTTTTTTTTTCCTTTGTTTTTTTTGCTTACAAACCTTATCCCTTAGTATATCTAACTTTCATACTGGTCAAATGGCAGGGACTAGCATCTTCGTGCACAATTAAGAAAGTCTTATAGCCATTAAAGATCCATCGTCCTTCACTTGGGAGATGTGCCTGTTTGCTCGGAGGCTGCACTTCTTCGCTACTTCTTCCAGCAACCATCACGAGGTAACTTCTGATCACCTGTGGACAGTTCTCTCCAAATTGGATGATATTCATATGCACTCCTCTTCCAGATTCATCGTTGAGGTTGAGATAGCTGATTTGATGTGATGCCTGGCCCGGGCTGTGGGCCCTCCTCTTTCCTTTGTTCTCTTCTTTCCTTTCTTCCTCCTGTTTTTTAGTTTCTTTTCTTTTCTCCCTTGTGCCTGGGGTGTGGGTTGCTTCTTCTTCTTCTTCTTCTTTTTTTTTTTTTCTTGAGGTTCGCCCCTCCTATTGTATCTTTTCAGGCTTTACCCTGGGTAAGTAATACAAGAGTATTGCTCGCTTGCTTTCCCAAAAACAAAAAAGAAAAAAAAAAAAGAAAAAGAAAAACAGTGAATTAACAATGTATTTATATGTAAACCATATGTTTTTATGTGGGTATTTGCAAATATCCTATTATTGATGTGGGAATCTGCATAAACCCCCCTTTTTATTTGTCATTGTACTTTGTTTTGTGTAAAAACTTCTTTCCTCCATTAAGGATAAAGAATATTAGCTTTGCAAGCACACTATGTTGGCATGTGTGCCATGGATTGCGTCTTCATATGAATGGCCTCAGCACTATTGTGTCTGTTTAGTGTATCATAGACTCAAGACTAGGGGATGGCTTTCGCAGTACACATGCCAACCTGGTTAGTGTCTCAAGCATATAAACAGCATCTTAAGAGGACCTCCTTGTGAATATGATTATGTGCAAAAATCAAGCTTGACAACTAACAAGGCAGGCCACATGTGTATCTTCAATTGGCACAGCTGGCAATTTTATTTAAACTGCATTTTTTTTTTTTTTTTGCAAGACCACTTTATGAGTGGGCCAGCCTAAATTTGGCATATTCTCATCTACTATACGATCATTTGCTCTATGACACATATGTTCTTTTTGGTGGTAGTACTCTAATTTCTGGTTGTTCACAGGGAACATTCTTAAGTCCAGAAGTTTGAATTTGGGGTCAGTCAATGAATTCAAAGAAAGGCTTCAAGAAGACGAGGGAGGGGATTGGCATAAGACTCATCACATACCCTCAATTGACATAGCAACTTATTAAAGATGACGTGACATTGGATTCAATACTCTGATCTTGACCCTTTTGGGGTGGTTAAATTGGTGAGACTTCTTTCCCATCATCATTTTTGTTTTCCCTATTAATCGATACTTGAAGTTAATATGATCATATGGGTTTTAAATTATAGGTATGTGTATTTACTCTGTTTTACCATCTTTAAAATCTTGAAATAGAAATTTGTACCCATGTATTGTTAGAGAAACTGAAAACCTCCGCATTCTCAGATTGTGTTGGAGAGGACACAAGGAAATGCTTCTTCTGCATAAGGGTTTCCTCTACTTGAATACTTGCATTCTAAAGGGTTAGGTGAACTAGAGGAGTGGAGAGTAGATGAAAGCATTGATATCCATTACATTTGTGAATTGATGGATGCTCTGCTTTGAAGATGCTTCCAGTAGGACAACAACTACCCTTAAGAAAATGGGGTTGTGGTGCATGCATTCAGAATTCAAAGCCATGCTTTGAGAAGGCAAACAAAAGATTGGCATAAGATTCAACACAAACCCTTCATTGACGTGGGTGATTATTAAGATGTGATAGCATTGAATTCATCACTTGCATTTCCTCTACTTGTGAGCTAAATTGATGAGACTTTTCTCCTCATCATTTTCATTTCACTTTTAATTGGAACATGAAGTTAATACAATCATATGAAATTTTGTAACTTACAAAGAAAAAAAGAAAAGAATATGGTCAAATTAATTTATATTTTTATTATGCTAAAGAATTTTGTTATTTTTTATATGGAAATCTACATGCTAATAGTTTCCAGAAATGCCTCAACCAAGAATGTTTTTGTGTTAAATCAGGCTAGAGGTCCTTCGTCTCAAATTCCTTGAATGGGGCGCTCGATATATGGTTGGATGAACCCAACCTCCACTTAGCTTCACCCAAGCTTCATCTTGGTCATGGATAGATCACCTAGGTTCAGGTCTGTAAGTAGTGACAAATGCCCTATGAAGACTCGCTTTCGCAGCATCCATTTAGTTAACCCCTTTGGTGGACCAATGTATAAATTCACAATGATTGAAGTCTTTAGTTTTTTATCATGGAATTTTCCCCTGTTGACCAGTTTTTGTTTTCTGCCATCTGCTTGTAGGCTTTCGATCAAATAGCTACGATGATCATGTAAGCTTGACTTTTGAACAGTTGTCATACACAATAGAACCTACCAGAAAGATGTTTTTGATCCAAACATGCAGCTATGTGGGGCTTATTGATGTATAGACCAATCACAGGACTTCAAGGACTTCACTGGCACAAAGGTTCTTAATGTGAAATGGCATAAGGATGCAGTAGCTACTAAATTTCTTTTAGTATTACACCTTTGTTTTCACTCATCTTTTTTTTTTTTTTTTTGGGAAAGCAAGTGAGGATACACTCTTATTAGTTACCTAGGGCAAAGCCTGAAAGGATACAAAAAGAGGGGCATGCCTCTAATAGAAAAAAGAAAGAAAAGAAAAGAAAAGAAAGCAGCCCACACCTCGGGCACAAGGGAAAAAAGGAGAAGGGGAAAGAGAGGAAAAAGAGCAGAAGGAGAAAGAGAAGTGGGGGGGGGGGGGGGGGGGGGGGGAGGGTAAGAGAAGGCACCCAAATCGGGACAACATCACATCAAGGCAGCGATCTCAGCCTCAGTGATAAAACGGGAGGAGGAATGCATCTGAATGTCAGCTAAATTGGAGATGGCAGTCTGCAGGCTACGACTAGTAGTCCCAAAATAATTGTGGGAAGCAAAAGAGTGAAACCTCCGAGCGAACCAGTGCATCTCCTAGGATGAAGATGACGGGTCTTTAATGGCCACCAAACTTTAATGGTTGTGCACAAGGATGCGAGACCCTGCAATGAGATCAGAACGAAGATTAGATATAGCAATGGATAAAGTTTTTAAGCACCTATCCACCGTTCTTGGAGTGGCATAATCAGAGACTATTCCCGAGAGAGAAGAACCATCAGGGGAGTAGCAGAGGAGACCCATTCTAGTGTTCGTAATCTTAGCAGAAGCAATGGTCCAACAGGGGTTCGTTCTAAGATGACGAGCGACTAGACTAATGGGAGGCCTCGAAGAGGAATAAGCAGTAGGAAAGTCCCAGGCAGGTCGAAATGGCGCTAGGGGCTTTAGCTGCCATAGAGAAGAGAATAAATCCTTAGTTTTCAGCCTCCCAAGCGGTTACATCCTAGACACTCAGTTGCGGCTTGGATGGTCTTCCTTGGGAGGCAACAACGAACATGGGAGAGCCTAGAATTTGTTGTTCCCAAACTTGGGCCACCACATGGAAGAACCCATCCATCTTACAGCCAATGGTTGAAAAAACAGAATGGAGATTTAAAAGAAATCAAAGGATAGTCAAAATCTAAAAGCATGGAGGCATGGTCAGAAAGGCCTGGGGCCAAGTAGGAGGCTTTATAGGATTCAAAAGACAAGATAAAGCTCAGATTGGCGAGAGCCCTATCCAACCTGCATTCCGTCCTATAAGGAGCTGCACTACTATTGGACCAAGAAAGGATATTACCCGAGAAAACAAGGTCATCTAGACTAGAGCTAGCAATGCAATTGTTGAGGTCCTGAATATGCATAAGGTTTAGATCAGCGCCCCCTCTCTTTTCATGCAAAAATCTGATGCAGTTAAAGTCTCCCATCACAATCCAACGGTGATTCTGGTTGGAGGCTATTTGAGTGATCTCAGGCCATAGAAGTTCTCTTTAGGTAGGCAAATTAGCAGCATAGATACCTGTAAAGGATAAAGAGCTAGGAAATTCCTAAGAGGTTAGCTGGCAGTGAATAAGTTGGTCAGTTTTATGGATAACTGATAACTGAATAGAGTTTTTCCAAGCAATAAGAATCCTACAATTGGAGCACATATCAATATTCGTATCGAAATTCCAATTACGCGGCAAGAAAGAATTGCAGACTTCATAAAGGTTAGAGTTCCTAACATGAGTCTTAACAATGTAGATCATAGACAGATTAAGGTTTTTAATCATATCTGTAATTTCTTTTTGTTTGGTGGGCTTATTTAGGCCTATAACATTCCAAGTGAGAATCTCCATCTAATACCATTGACGGATTGAGAAGGATTGATGTTCCCCACAGTGGCCAAGTTCACTTGTTGAGTAAGATTTATAATTTGATCTTCATCAAGTTCCATATTTCCATCTAAATCTGATAAAACAGAAAATTGGTTTGTTGGACTAAGGGATCTAGACCTAGCACGACCATGAGGGACAAGAACTCTTCTTATACCCCCTATAGTAGGCGATGAGGGCCCATTACTAGGATCACTTTGAAGTTCTACATTTTCAGAGTTTTGAACAGGATTAGATGTGTCTTTATTACACTTTTGCACCCAGACCTGCTTGGTTGCACCAATAGAAGAGGGGTCCCCCAAGCTAGTAGTATTCCCATTAGAGGACGTGGCATTTCCTGAAGAAGTGGAGGGGCCCCTAGATGTTAAACTTCTACTAGGGTTGGAGATATTCTTGAGTTGTATGAGTAGCCCCATTTGTGTGGTTTACTACCTTAGTTATAGCATGATTTTTAGGACAACCCTTTTCCGAATGATTGAATGTTTCACATTCTTTGCAGGCCGCTGGTTTCCAAACATATTCAACAGGTTGTTCAATAGTTTTTCCCTTGCATTTGATTTTCATAGAGTCTGGGAGAGCATAATGAACCCCAATTTCAACACATACATGAGCAAAGGATCGTCTGCAGCTTTATCCATAAAAAGAGGGTTGCCGATGGTCCTGGCAATCTTACTTAGGATGCAAGGCGTTCTATAAATGAAGTTTAAATTGGGAAGCTTAATCCACAAGGGGATGGTATCAAGATCTTCCTTTTGGAGTGAGATAGTGGCGGATTTCCTTGATAAAAACTAAAGAAGAATGTTAGCTTGCTAGTTCGAATACGATTCTAATTAGATGTGTAATTCATGCTTATTTTATGAGACATTACTTGCATTATTTGATTGCAGCAATGTTAATCATTGCAAGCATCTGAAACATGATTGAATAGTCAAGTTAATAATCATTGGAAGACCCACTTGGGGTGATCTCAGCATATGGACCTGGCCTGTTTTCTGCATTCTGTTGCATTCTCAGTATGGTAACTCTTCACCTAGCTGATTATCAGCTTCTGTAACATCAATAAGGGCATTGCCAACACTACGGCCACAACCAATGCTAATTCTCCATTCCTTTTAATGTCTGTACCCGTAAATCATCAGGAAGACGAAGCATTCTATATTTTTGCTGAAGTGGTTTCTCTTTATTATTTTAAATGGAAATCCCCATGCTAATTCTTCGAGGAAATGTCTTAACCAAGTATGGTTTTGGCTCAATCATGCTAGCGGTCCTCCATTTTGATGGTTCATAAATGAGGCATTGTGTGGTTGCATGAAGAAATTGTATCATCCATCTAGTTGACTTTCTTCAGCAGACCATCATATAAATTCACATTGGTCGGACAATCTTTAGTTGTTTGATCTTTGACTTAACCATGTTCATGGTCAACCATCTGTTTGAAGGTGATTGATCAGATGCTCAAGATATCTTGTAAATTTCAATGCTTTGGATCATCTAAATATGTAGCCACGTGGGGTTCATCCACACATAGGCCAACCAAAGGACCTCAAGGAATCTATCAAGACTGAACTTCATTGTGCATAGGCCAACCAAAGGACCTCAAGGAATCTATCAAGACTGAACTTCATTGTCTAAAATGGCAAGAGGATGCATTAGCAAATGGATTTCTTTTACTGGATACAGCTTTGTTTTCCATGACCTTGTTTCCTCAATTAAGGAAAAGAAGGAAAAAAGAAAAAGAAAAAAAAAAAAGAATGTTAGCTTGCCAATTCTAGTGCAATTCTAACTAATGTGTTATTTACAATTTTATGTATGAATTTTTTTTTTTTTGGCAGGATTTCGTTGCGGCAATTGTGAAAACAATCATCAGGCCTTGAAGAAGGGTGGTCTCAAAAAAATGGGACTTGCCTTTTCAATGTTTATTACGCTCCTGATCTGGTCATTTTCCACCTAGCTAGCTGACAATAAGATTCTCTGACATTGACTAGGGCACTTTCCTCCATCATGGTCACGATGTACTGTATGCTCCTCTTTAAACTGTTTAAATTTATTTATTATTTTTTTTATCATCAAGAGGCTGATAGGCATCATGCATGCCATTATGGTGCATGTGAGTGAAATCTGGAACACTCATCAGGTGTGAACCACCCTATACTTGACCTAGCCCAAAGTTCATCAGCTGGCCTATACCTGTATAAGAGAAATGGAATGCTGAAAATAATAATTGTCTAAACTTAATGTGTACATGTGGCCACCTGATGGATGGAATGTCTTTATTTATGGGACACAGCATGTTTATAGTGGTCCCCACCTGATAAATAATCCAGATCCATGCCATGTTGGCATACGTGGCTGCAAATTGCCTTTTTGCATGAATCGCGTGATCATGTTCCTCTGTATCTGTTTCTTATATCACAGACTCCACACTGGGAATGGTTTTGCAGTAGATATCATCCTGACCAAACATCTGAGCAGTGTATAAAGTGGCTCACCTCATGAAGATGACTTTACAAAAAACCTAGGCTGGCTGACAACAAATAGGCCAGGGATGTATGTTCAACCAGCACAGCTACCAAATCCATTTAAAATGTAAATAATTTCTGGATGAGTCCATCTTATGAGTGGATTAGCCTTAATCTTACATATGCTCATTGTCAAGAGAGAATATATAATATTTTGTAATTTTCCTTTTGGTGGCAGTATTGTAATTTCCTTGTTCATAGAGAACTCATAGAAGAGCCAAGATGTTTGGACGTTGTGGATCCATACTCTCAAGCCATATTGAATGAGAATGGTAATTACCTATCTGTTCTGAAAATTGATTCGCCATGAGTGATACTTCTGACTTGTTACAAGATCTCATTCTACTAGGACCCAATTGGATCTAATGGAAATTCCTAACCATCCAATCTGTCCTTTTTCCTTGGCTTCTGCTGTATTTTTTCCTCAACAATTTCCTTTTAGGCCACTAATCGAAGGATTCAAAACCTCCAATCTGGGGGGCTTTCTCCATTCTCACTTAGATCCATCAAAGCTATAGTCTGGATTACCACCAATCCCAGTTGTAGGAACAGGCTCATGAGTTGTTTAAGTATGCATTATGGCACAGCATTTATAGGTTTTAACTTTTAACCAGAGATTTTATTTGCTGTCTTTCCTTTATTGGAGAAGCTACTTAGCACGTGTGAGGTGATTGGACGTGACATAGTGAATTGTCAGCAGTGAAGGTTAATTTATGAATGGTGTGAGATGGATGATATTTTCAAATTGTAGCATGATGATGTCTTCATCTTTTTCTAACAATCTTCATTACTTCAATATGAAAAGAGTTCTGTGGTGTTTGAGTTGTGAAGGGTATATTTGTGTTTGGATCTGATATGCTTATTTAAAGTGGACTAGAGAGTTCTACAGATGTGCTTAAAACGGATCCACAATGCTTGACTAGACAGTACACAAGCATGCATGACCAAAGCTGCCCATCAGTTGTGAACCACTATGCAGCTTCCCTTGCGAAGAATTCAGGCTGGTTTGGTCATCTGGTGGGCCACACTACCTACAGTAAATGCTGAAGGTCCATTTGGTTTGCCCCCATTTCACTCCGTCGCCTGATCTATGACTGACCTAATTCTTCGACCAAGGCATAAATTTTGGGTGAGGTTTGCTGAGCCCACATGTTCATGGAGTAATGCCCAACCACATTCATGCACATGTGGCAATATAGCAAAAGCGGTGCAAAATCAGAGCTTTCCATCAGTTGGGGCGTGTTGTTTGCCTAAAAGTCATTTCACATCTCAGGTAGACCCGTGTACAAAACAAATGAAAATCTAGAAAAAATTGTTTCAACCATTGATTTCTTTCGTATATTGTGCCCCCGTGAGGAGCCAAACAGCCAGAGTTTTGTGCGGGAAGATCTAATCACTGTCGCCCACCTAATGAAAAGCTTAGATTTTGCACACATGTGCCATTTTGGCATGTGCAGCTGCATGTGGGTAGGCAGGGCCCCACATGGTCTGGCTTAACAAAGCTCTGTTTTTGGTCTAGTTCATATGGTTTTGAATTGTTTTGGTCCTTCCATATGATGATTGGTTTAAATGTATATTTTTTAGGTGTAGAAGTGTAATTTTTGCTGTCCATAAGAAACTCATCAAGTAACAAAAGATAGTAATTTCATATCCCAATCTTAAAATAGTAATATTAGGAAGAGCCACTTAGGGTGATCCCAAGTGTACCAAGAATATCCAGAAATCAGGTGAGTCAACTAAAAATGCAGACCCCATATGTATGTTCAATTGGCTACATTGGCACAACTGGAAATTTTTACTTAAACCATCGATACTTGTTGTATAGGGCAGAAGCCACCATAGATGTTCTACAAGCGTGCAAGGTGAGTGTGATGCTAAGAAACCTCCTACCGTCATGGAGTAAAGTTTTAGGTTTATTTCTGATGATATTTATGGTTTTTCTGTCTTTTTAATATGATTGTTTTCTGTATGGACTATAATACATGTGTTCTTTTCCAACAAGTACTATTATTTTCATTGTTCACATATGACTTATTCAAGAGCCAAGACATTTGGATTTTGTGGTCAATCCATGCTTTCAAGCTCATTTTGAATGAGAATCGGGTGACTCAAATCTATGTTGGACAGGGCCGTCGGTCGACCGACAGGGTGGTTGGGCTACCGACCATGCCGGATTTGACACAGTGAACTCTTTGGACATTTTTTTACGGTTTTCGTGCGATCGAACCACGGGCGTCGGGCGATTGACAGTGGGTTCAGGCTACCGATCGGGCGACCAACCGTATATCGGTTGTGTTATACAATTTGCATGATCTTATATGGTTTTGCTTAAGATGTTTCTAATTCTAGTTTGTTGCTTATTTAAGGGGTGTAATGCGGAATTAGAGAAATTGCCAAAGGGGCCGGGTATCCTAGATGCGCAAGGAGGGATTGAGAGGGTTCTAGGGTGAGAGAAAGAGGTTGAAAAGCTTGGGATTTCTCTTGTAGGCTTAGATTCAGAGTTTTGTTTATTTATTCTCTTGTAACTTCGATTTTTTCGGTTCCTTTGACACTTCCTTTTGGAATATGGAGCCCTCATCAATTCTGACATTGCTGCTCAAAGTGATTTTTTGTGTGACAGGGTCATACAACCTGTAACCCTTCACACCATCACCATAGCCAACAACGATACATTTTCTAGCCCTTTGGTCTATCTTATCTCTCTCACTTACGGTACATGAAAATAAGCTTCATAACTAAATACTCACAGACTTGAGTAATCAATTGAATGATTACTTCACACTTCTTCTAGAATTTTATAATCTATAGCCGTAAAAGATGACTGGTCCATAGGTCTTTGCTCAAAACAGCATTACTCAACATGAACCAGGCTCTCTCTAAGAGACTTTGATTCATATACTCTATCACATCATTCTGCTCTTGTGTGTGACACACTATATTGTGCCTCATGATCATTTCTACCTTACAATACGGATTAAACTCCCTTGAAGTGAACTCTTTACCGTTATTGGTTCTCAACACTTTCAATTTCTTCCTTGACTGATTTTCCACTATCACTTTCTAATGCTTGAAAGTAGTGAAAGCATCAAATTTATTTTTTAAGAAATAAACCAATACTTTTTTTACTGTAGTCATCTATAAACGACATGAACCATGACGACCTCCCAACAGAAACTATAGGCGACGACCCTCATACATCTAAATGGACATACTCTAGTACCTATTTACAAACATGTTTCCTCATTTTAAATGATAGTCTAGATTGTTTACCATACATACAATGCTCGTATATACCAAAGTCTATATATTTAGAAACTGAAATCAAAGAGCGATCAGAAAGTACCTTCATGCCCCGCTCACTCATGTGGCCAAAGCATGAATACCATATATGTGCAGACGTGAAATCCGCCTCACTCATTGCAGCTCCACCCGATGAAACACTTTCAATCATCCTGTAAATATTTTCATGTCGTTGTCCCTTCATAATAACAAGAGTCCTCTTTGAAACTTTGTAGAACCGATCAAAACTAGTGAACTTGCACCCCATTGCCTCGAGTGCACTATGAGAAATTAAAATTTTCCTCAACCTAGGAACATGCCTCACTTTCATTAATGTTCGTTTGATCCCATTGAATATCTTAAAGCGCACTGATCCAATCCCCACAATTTTGTAGGTGTAGTCATCGCCTAAAAACACTGAACCGCCTTCATACTCCTTATATGAAGTAAAGACACTCTAATCAGGGCACATGTGATACGAGGCTTCGGAGTCCATGACCCACTTATCACTGAGAGATTCAATCTTCGACACCGTCAAAACCTCGTACACATCACTACTGCCCTCAGATGATTCTATGGTATTAGCCTCCCTTGAAGATTCTCCTATCTTCTCTTTCTTGTTCTTGGGATTCTTACAATCTCATTTAATGTGTCCCATCTGGCCACACGCCCAATACTTCAGTTTGCCCTTCCTCTTGCTTTTAGACTTGGATCTCGAATGAGAGGATCCAATGTCCCAATCAGAATTTCTCCTTCGGCCCTCGTAATCAGTGCATCAGAAGATGACCCTACGTCACTGCTCTTCTTTATCATGGCCTTCGATTGAAGGGCAGAGATGATGGTCTCAACGTTGATGGTCTCTCCCTCCCAATGCACAAGGAGTCCTTAAACAACTCATATGAGTCAGGAAGCGAATTAAAAAAGATACAAACCTGATATTCATCTTTCATCAGCTCATATAAATGCAACAACTTGCAAACGAGTTTATTGAACATGCTAATGTGTCTCTCAACATTAGTCCCCTCCGTCATCTTCAGATTGAACAACTACATTATCAGATATAGACGATTCTCAAGAGATTTCTTCGCGTAGATATTTTCTAACTTCACCCACGTATCAGTCATAGTCTTCTCCCTCATGACGTTGTACATGACCTCATCCGTTAGGCACAACTAGATTGAGAGCTTGGCTCTCTGACTGTTGAACCTTAAATGTGCATATTCTAACCCCATTTCATCACTAACATTGCATAATTTCTATGCTTATGGACTTATTTTAGGCAATGATTTTGTGATTTTAGGATGAGAGGAAGACTTCACTGAAAGGAGGACTAAAGGACACTCTTAATGTGTATTAAAGATCAAAGAAAAGAAGTAAGAAAAAGAGTGAAGAAAAGAAGCAAGGAGAAGAAAAAGAAAAGAAGAAGAGTCACCCTAGCCGATTGATCGGTTGGCTTGACCGATTGATCGCCAGGGTGGTCGATTGATCTCCTGGCTTAGCCGATTGATCGGCCACTCTGTATATGTTGCTGGACAGAAAAGTGTCCCACCGATTGATCGCTTAACCCGAGTGATCAATTACTTTAACCATCAGAATTTAGAGTTTTTGCAAAAAAACTCTTTGGATACTTTTTGGTTCGATCGATCAATCGCCCGGCCATCACCGATTGATCGCCCATCATCACCGATTAATCGCCCAGCTCTAGAGATCAATCGCTCAGATTATAAAAAAATTAGGAATTACTACTAAAGTCTCTGGACACTTTTGGTCCCCAGCGATTGATCGCCCAACCTTGATCGATTAATCGCTAGGACCCACTGAATGATCGCCTATCTAGTCGATTAATCGCCCAATCGCCCAAGTACAAAAACTGATATTTTCGATCCGGATTTCTTTGCGCAGTGCGTAAGTTTTACGCAATTTCTCGAAGATTCTGCGCTATGAAGGCTTGAAAGCTATAAAAGAGGTTCTCCACTACGTTTCTAAGACATCATAAAAGAGATCTATCATAGTGGGAGTTGGTTTTTAGAGTTCTATACTTCCTCTTCTTAGTTTTACATCTAGTTCTTCATGTTTTCATTAATTTTCCTTATTTTTCTTTAGCATGGTCGGCTTAACCTCTTAGCTAAGGCTAAGAGGTGAAGCTTGCAGTAGATCTAATATGCTTTAATTCGTTTTTATTGGTTTCAAGTTAGATTTTGATTGAAGAACAATGGTTTGTTAAGTTTGAATAAAGTTCTAAGTGGTTTTTCTTAATCTTATGATGACTCATGGATGTTTGGAAGAATTGCTTTAGTTCTTAGTTGGTTTGCATAGATCTAGACTTGTACGCTCTGAGGAATCGGATTCAAGACTGCTCTAGACTTGGTTTTTCATGTGGGAACTTCAAACTAAAGTTCTACTTTTTTATGAGAAGTTTGAAGTATGTGTTAATTGTTCATATGATTTGGATGAAGTTCAAATCATAATTTAGTTAAGCCTTGTGATAGGGTTCGATGATTATTATGATTGTGATCTTAACCTATTGGAACTAGGATCGACCTATACATTGAGTGTGCTCAAGTCTTAATTTAAATTGAGTGAATCATGTTGATGAACAACACATGGGACAGATTGTTTTGCTGAATCAACCAGCTCCATATTCCGGCTAGATAGGATTTGATTTCGATTTTAGTTGTGTAATTGAGAAACCAATGCGAGTTATGCATCAAGGATCACTACAAGTGGATCCTCGGCACCCTAGTGCTTCTTTAAATTGTTAATTTCATCTCAAAGTACAGATTATTCTTCTACATTCACAATTACAGATTATTGTAGTTTGATTTCAATTAGAAATTATTACAAGAAAGTCTGAGAATTCCTATATTAGTCCCTGAGAACGATATCAGGTCTCTACCTAATTATTACTACATCGCAACCCTACACTTGGGGAGCGAACACTAATCCATCTTCTTCCACTCTTCTTTCATAGTATCCAGTCGTTTCTCAAGGAGTGCTTCTTTAACCCCTTGCTGAATTAGAAGGCCTTCCATCTTCACCTTCCACAGTTCAAAGTTATTTTTTTCAGAATACTTCTCTATGTTGAATCTCATGCTTGACGCCATTGATACCTTGTCTCACATTCCGATCTACCTCCCAACGTTAGCTCTGATACCACTTGTCAGAAAGAAAAAAAAAACCGCCATCGGCTTGTACTAGAAGAAGCGAGAAATCAAACGAGATAATCGCCAATGGCACACACCAAGCAACAATCGACACACACTAGAAGGAATTTTAACATGGAAAAACTCCTCATGGGTAAAAAAATCATGGCACAAAGCGAATCCACTATGGAACCCAAGTTACAAGAGAATGAAAAAATAAAACCCTGGATCTAAGCCCACAAGAGAAATTCCAAGCTTTCTAAGCTTTTTTTCTCACCCTATAACCCTCTCAATCCTTCCTTGCGCATCTAGGATACCCAACCCCTTTGATAGTTTCTCTAATTCCGCATTATACCCCTTAAATAGGCAACAAACTAAAATTAGAAACATCTTACGTAAAACCGTGTAAGATCGTGCAAACTAGATAACACAACCGACATACATTCGGTCGCCTGAACTCACTGTTCAGTCGCCCGACGCTTGTGGTTTGGTGCCCCAAAACTCATAAAAAATGTTTAGAGAGTTCACTATGTCAAATCTGCATGGTCAGTCGACCGATAGCCCTGTCCAACATAGATTTGAGTCACCCGATTCCAACAATCTCCACCGTGACGAAAATCTTCATGTTGTACCTCGTCATACTCCACCATCCATCATTCATCTCTACCCTAA
This sequence comes from Liriodendron chinense, assembly GCA_003013855.2. Taxonomy (NCBI): domain Eukaryota; kingdom Viridiplantae; phylum Streptophyta; class Magnoliopsida; order Magnoliales; family Magnoliaceae; genus Liriodendron; species Liriodendron chinense. Next base: position 486,427 of record PVNU02000362.1, read on the forward strand.
CTCTATCATAGCTCCACCGCTTCTCTTGCTTCCACTAACTTATTCATGCACCTTCACCTCCCTTGTCACTCTTCTCATGTGGCCCTTGCGCACTTGCCACATACAAGCAACCATGGATTTCATTGCTGATCCCGCAGCTCCACTGTGAGAAGTACTCCCAATCAACTTGTAAAGATTGTCGCACCTCCGTGCCTTTATCATCACGAGTGCTCCCTTTGTCTTTTACAGTACTGATCGCAGCTGCTGAACCTGCACCCTGTAACCACGAGTGCACTAAGAGAGATCACATTCCTTTTCAGCCTAGGGATGTGTCTCACATCTTTATGGACTCGTTCGATCTTATCGAATATCCTAATGCGCATCGAACCAATACCTACCACCTCGCGAGCATAGCCATCATCCATAAACACCAATCCACCATCATACTTCCTCTATGTCATGAATGAACTCCGGTTAGGACATATATGATATGATGCACCTGTATCCAAGAGTCACTCTCCACTAAGAGACCCCTTACTGGATATAGTCAATACATCACAAACATCTCACTCATCCTCCATGGATTTGGCGGTATTAGTCTCATCTCCAGAAGAATTTTCATACTTCTCTTACCTTGGTTTAGGATTCTGACAATCTCTCTTCATGTGCCCTTCTTCTCCACAATTCTAACACCTCACCTTGTTCTTTCAGTACCCTTGGATTTAGATATAGATGACGGAGATCCCCCACCCCACTCAGAATTTCTTCCCCTCACAACCAATGCCTCGTTAAAGGATGACCACACGTTATATCGTTCTTCCTTATCATCGCCTTCGCCTGGAGTGCTGAGATAACGGTCTCGACGTTAATAGTCTCCTTGCTCACGCACAAAGAGTCCTTAAACGACTCATATGAGTCAGGAAGCGAATTCAACAGGATGCATGCTTGGTATTCATCCTTCAACTATTCTCATATGTCTAATAACTTGCAAATGAGCCTGTTAAAAATGTTGATGTGATCCTCAACATCGGCTCCCTCCGTCATCTTTAGATTGAAAAGTTGAAGCATCAAATACAACCGGTTTCCTAGAGACTTTTTTCGCGTAAATGTTCTCTAGCTTCGCCCATGTATTAGCCATTAATTTCTCCCTCATGACATTGTAGAGGATGTCATCCGTCAAGCACAATTGGATAGACGTCTTGGCCTTCTTGTCGAGTTTCGTCCAATCTTCTTCTGACATAATTTTATTCGCTTTCCAAGTGCTTCTTTGAGCCTTTGATGAACTAGATGGCCTTCTATCTTCACCTTCCATAGTTTAAAATTATTTTTTTCGGAATACTTCTCCATGTCGAACTTCATGCTAGATGCTATGATACTTGTCTTCATATTCAAAACTGCAACCCAATGTTATCTCTGATACCACTTGTTGAGAACCTCGCGGAAGCATAGAGAAGAATCAAACAAGCAAGACAATCGCACAATCAATCACACGTATGAGACAATTCAAATTTTATATGAAAAAACCCTTACAAAAAAATCACGGTACAAAGCGATCACTATGAATTCAGAAGTACAAGAGGTGAGCAACCCAACTCATGCCCAAAATTGAGCTGATGAAAGGGTGGAAGGTGTGGATAAGACACATACATCAGCCCCACAGAGTTCACAACAGGTTGGAGGAAAAGAAAATTCCAAACTGTGACTTAATGTCAATGCTCAATAGGGTCGGAAATTGAAATAGAGAAAAGTAGAATTGATTTGGGTAACACTGAAACACACTACCCGCTCAAGACTAAGACGTTGTAGGAGGGGTAGTCTATTGGGACCATGCATCTGATGGCTCTCATTTGTGTGCAGGCTCTGATGGTGAAAATCACATCCAATGTTTAATCCATCGAATCCTACCTTAGATACGTTTGAATCCTACCTTAGATTGGTTGCTTTAAATGGGATGAGTAGGAAAGATGGTTGGAGGATTGAAAACTTCCGTCTTGTTAGCCATACAAGTAATGATTAAAAATGAACCAGTGATTGGTTCAAATTGCATGAGCAAGGTTAGGTGGATACTGTTGGGCCGGTTCCACCTTAAAATGGCTAGTCATTATTAAGGGGCCTCGTCCCAATATATAGCTGAGCAATCTCCCCAGCCTTTAGCTGATGTGGGACAAACCTAACAGTCCCCCCCCCCCCCCCCCCCCCCCCCCCCCCCCCCCTATATAGCGGATAGGGGCTTTTGAGCACTGCCCTCCTGAGGCTATTGGGCACTGGGCTCTCGGGCACTACCCCCTCGCTCATGGGCTCTGGTTGTGGGCGGATAGGGGCTCCTGAGCACTGCCCCTTGCTCACTGGCTTGGGCGTAGGCGTCATCACATACTGGCTTGGCTGGGCCAGCTCTGATACCACTTGTTGGGCCGGTTCCACCTCAAAATGACTAGTCATTATTAAGGGGCATATTCCCAATATATAGCCCAGCAATCTCCCCAGCCTCTAGCTGATGTGGGACAAACCCAACAGATATTGTCATCTGCTCAGTATAGTTTTTGAACTATGGTCCATCCACAATTTGGTTAGTGAATTGGACAGTCTTAATAATCTTATGACGACAATGCCATGCGTGCAATGGATGAGACTAAGGGCCTGTTTGTTAACACTTAAAATAGTTACTTAATGCAGAATTGAGAAAATAAATTTTATAAGTGTTGTTTGTTAACATCGAATTTGGAAAGCGCTCCGTGATTATCCATTGATTTTTTCGGCAACGGAGGTTTGGCTTAATGTGAATATGGAATGCGCTCCGTGAATTTTCTATAAAAAAATAAATTTGCTTCCAAAATTACCCTCTCACAATTGCTACGGAGAGTTCTCTCACCATTGTGTAATATATAACCCAACTTTTAACATGTGTAACTTCTCTGGCCCCATCATGATTTGTGTGTTAGATCAACATCGTCGATCAACTTTTTCAGATCATTTTAGAGCATGAGCCCAAAAATGAGACACATATAAAGCTCAAGTGAACCACACCATAGAACTTGGCGGGAAATGAATGACTACCTTTGAAACCTTCCTAGGGTCTAATATGAAGTTTATTTCTCATCCAACCTCTTCATAAGGCCACACATACGTGGATGAAGGGAAAACACAAATATCAGATTGATCAGAGCCTTCTGCGGCCCTAAGAAGTTTTCAATGGTAGGCATCCAATTTCTACTATTTCCTATAGTGTGGCCTCACTTGAGCCTTACGTCTGCCTCTTTTTTTTGTCTTATGCCCCAAAATGATATGGAAAAACGAATGGATGGTATAGGATGAAACATATACATCATGTAGGCCCAACAGGGACATTCGTCTCCCGCCTCAACCCTCTTCTATGGATCCCGTGAGGATTGCCAACCCACACTAAAAAAAGAGCAAGTTACTAGGCAATGCTATGTGTGCCCCATCATGATATATGTGTTTTATCCACACTGTTCATCCATTTTCTTAAATTAAAATTAGGACATTGGATGAAAAATTAGACATCCAAAACTCAAGTGTGCCACACGAGAGGAAATAATGGGGATTACTAACCACTGTTGGAATATTTGTATGGCCACAAAAGTTTCATATCATGATAAGATTTTGGTGTTTTCATTTCATCCTAGTGTGAATGAACTTATAAACGGTTTGGATGGCCCATAAATAACAGGGTGAGGCTAGGAAGATTTCAACGGTAGAAAACTCTTTCCCCAGTTTTCCCTCTCTTTATGGCCCACTTGAGCTCTGGATCCACCTCATTTTTGTTCAAAGTCCTAAATTTATATAGAAAAAATGGATGACCGGGGTGGATTTCTCACAAACATCAAAGTGGCCCACCTAGCAATTCGGTGCGGAACTGCCTTTGGCAGGAAATCCGCGCATCGAGAACCCATTCGAACAAACCGGATTGCAGTGGATTTCCTGTGAAGCCTTGCACAAGAAGTTCCTGCGTTGGGAACCTAGGTGGCGTCCACAGTGATGTTTCTGATAAATTCACCCCGTCCATCCGTTTTGGGAGCTCATTTTAGGACATGAAATAAAAAATGAGCCGGATCCAAGACTTAAGTGGGCCTCACTAAAGGAAAAGGTGGGTAGGGAAATTACTACCGTTGAAACCTCCCAGGGGTCCACAATGATGTTTATATGACGTCCATATCGTTCATTACGTCACTACTACTAGAATGAACTGGAAACACAAAGTTGGCGACGTCACTTCAGTAGCGAGATGGCTACTCAACCTGTCAATAGCTAATCCGCGTCCTCCACCGCCTGGCAGAAGCGGGTTGCGTCCTTCATCGCCTGGACGTTAGGTATGACTCTGTGAGGCCCATCGTGATATAAGAATTTTATCCATGTTGTTCATCTCTTCTCAAATCATTTTATAGCATGATCTAAAAAATTGAGGCAAGTCCACGACTCAAGTGGACCACACTAAAGGTAGTAGTGGTAATAATGACACCTACTGTTGAAACAATATGGAAGACTATTAAAAACTTTTTGTGGCCCGCAAAAGTTTTGGATCAAGCTAATCTTTATCTTTTCCCTTCATCCAGATCTTCTTGACATTATCAAGAGCTTGGATCGCAAAACAACATTATCAAAACCTTACAATGGGCTCTTTGGAATTTCTAATGATGGGGCACTCAATCACCACGGTTTCCAGTGGTACAATCCATTGGATATGTATAATTTTTTGTCCAATGTCTTCAAATGGGTTGGAGAAAAGTATGGACGGCATGGATATACAAAATATCATCCATGTGGGCCACACCGTAATGTTCGGTACAGGTTGGGTAACTTTCGTGGTGGTGGACGACCTACTAGTAAAGAGGAGATTTTCATTCACATGCATGCAAACTTACAGAATGTGATCGAAATGACATTTGGCATGTTGAAAGCGCGCTTTGCAATTTTGAAGCGGATGGCACCAGATTCATTTTCGAAGCAAAGAGATGTAGTTATTACATATGCATGACACTACACAACTACATCAGAAAATAATCTATTTCTGATCCACTCTTCCAACATTACAATGATGAAAATGTTATTTTGGAGATGAATGTCGAATCAGATGATGACATGCCTGAAGTTGAAAGAGTATTTGGAGACTTTGAATACACTATTATGTCAAATATGCGAGAAGAAATTGCCACCATACTTATATATGGAAATCATTAAATTTTTTTTTTATATATTTTTATGGACAATGATATTTTAATTTTATATTAAGTACTTTAGTTTATTTGAATTAAATGGATGTTAACTTAATGATTTTATTTTCATTTAATAAAAAAAACCCGTCATACTGCATAACATTTATAAATAAGAGATGGGTAAATATGTCAAGTTAACAGATTTTGGCCATTTCATACGTTTGTTAACAAACAGGTTGTTTCAGATTTAGTACTTAATTTTCAGACTTCGGTAACAATTACCAAACATGTTTTTAGACTTCAGATCTAAATCTGATTCAGTTTTCAGATTCTAGATTCAGGCTTTATACTTCAAATTTAATAAACGGGCCCTAACATTTTTCTAAAATGGTTGTGAGTTATTACAAGAGTCTAGCTCTAGGAAGGAATTCGTGTGTGCAGTGGATGAGACAAACATTTTTCGAGAATGGTGGTGAGTGACCACAGGAGTCTAGCTCTAGAAGGAATTCGCGTATAGGTTCCGCTATACCTACTTAAAATAAAAATTAATACAATGAATTTAGCTCCTGACTTTCAAGGTCAGATCCTTTGCAAACGTTGTAGGGAGACTTCTTTTTACAACTCCTATAATTCACTTGCGTGAAAAGATTATTAATTTGCATTTAATAGTTATTAACATGCGACCAGCTTTTAAATATTATTCAACTGTTGTGTGGGTTCACCATGCCATCAAACCCGCTTCAGGTGAGCCCCACCACATGATGATATGCTCCAAAATAAGGTTGAAACAATCATTAGGTTGACCACACCATTGAAAATTTAGCCATCCACCCAAAAACAAGTAAAACCTTCAGATGGAATGTGGGGTCCACTGTGTTGTTTATTTGACTACTTGTATGACATCTGTGTAATTTCTGATTAATTTCCAAGTGCCTGCCTATCATCCATCAAACTCTGCCAGAGTATCAACGCTTTTCTATTTATAGTTACGATACCCACTCAAACGACCTAATCGTCTGGCTCAGATTGAGCAGAGAAGAATGACCTCTTAAGGACGGATGGTGCTTCTATTTGCCTGATTACATATTGAATAAGTGGATCGCGGAGCACATGCCAAACTGGAAAGGAGTGAAAAATCCTGGCCAATCAATTACCGGGTAAGAATTTGAACACTTCCTGGACCATAAATTAGGTTAGTGGAGTCATCAGGTGGGCCATACACAAATGAAGAAAATGGATGATTAAAGAGACCATTACGAGCGGTATATGTTTAAAAAAACATTCGTATGATGAGCCTAGTCTCCTGGATTTTGAATGGTATTTTCGGATGGAGGACCACCAGGTACATGGACTGGATCTCACACTCGTGGACCATATCTTCACGTGGGTCCCAGGGAGTTGGATGAAAAACAGAGTCCAATCCGGAAAGTTTTCCATATATCTAGTCTAAGCCAATTGTACGTAGGACCAATTGGGGATGGACCATACCACAAAATCTGTTGTCAGAGCCTTCAAAAAAGGGACGCGGATTGGCTAGTGACCCCAACACCAGCCCGGGGCTGGTGTAAAAGCTGTGTGGGCCCCACCATGATGTATGTGTTTTATCCACGCTCTCCATTTATTTTTTCACCTCATTTTACGAATGGGCCCAAAAACGAGGCAGATCCAAATCTCAGGTGGACCACACCATAGGAAACAGTGGGAATTGAACGTCCATCGTTGAAAACTTCTTGGTGGCCACAGAAGTTTTGGATCAAGCTGATATTTGTGTTTTCACTTCATCCAGGTCCGTGTGACCTTATCAACAGGTTGGATGGCAAATAAACGTCACGGAGGGCCCTGGGAAGTTTTTAAGGGTGGACGTTCAATCGAAACTGTTTTCCTATGGTGTGGTCCACCTGATATTTGGATCTGCCTCCTTTTTGGGCCCATGCCCTAAAATGAGGTGGAAAAATGGATGGACAGCGTGGATAAAACACATACATCATGGTGGGGTCCACACAGCTTTGAAACCAGCCTCGGGACGGTGTTGGGGTCACTAGCCAATCCACGTCATCAAAAACAAAAAAGGCTGCTTTTAGGAGGTCAACCGGTCATGACCGGTCCCTGTTTTGGACAGGGAGGTTGCAAGCTCGCTCAACACAGTTCCCGATCTATCTTGACCAGTTGGACAGAGGAGGCCAACCGGTCTTGACCGGTCAGTGGAGGCAGATTTTAATGTTTTTTCAACGAAAAACTCACTGGACTCTTTCTGCACATGTTCGACCGGTCGTGACTGGTTGGGTGTACATGCGGATTTGCACAAATACGCATTGTATGTTTCTATTTTGGGTTGGAGGCCTATAAAAGCACATCATAATCCGTCTTAGAGGTATCCTAATCAATACCAAGGAGTCCTAGTTCAAGATTAAGGCTTGGGGGAGAGATTGTGAGGTTTGATAGTGCCTTGTTCATCTTTGGGATTTGCTTAAGGGTAGATTAGCTTTGTAATCTTCTGGAATTCATAGTGGAGGTGTCGCTTTGTGCCGTGGTTTTTTCCCGCAAAGGTTTTCCACGTAAAATTCGTTTGTCTTTGCGTTGATTACTTGTGTGGTTGTGTGGTGATTATTTAATCTTCTTCAGTGCTTCCGCTGACCGGATTTCCAACAAGTGGTATCAGAGATATCGTTGGAAGGTTGAAGAAGGAATTTTCTGAAACGATCTCATGACTTCAAGTACGAAATTCGGCGTTGAGAAGTTCTCGAGTAAAAATAACTTTGAGTTGTGGAAGGTGAAGATGCGTGCCGTCCTAACTCAGTAAGGGGTCGTGAACGCCCTTGAAAAGTGACCTACCGAGATGAAAGATGACGAGTAGACAAAGATGGATGAGAAGGCTATGGCCTCAATCCAATTGTTTCTTGTTGATAACGTCCTCTATAACGTCATGAAAGAGAAGACCGCTGTAAAGACATGGACCAAGCTAGAGAACATTTATGCAAAGAAGTCTCTAGAAAATCGCATGTATCTAATGATGCAACTCTTTACTTTGAAGATGACGGAGGGGACAGATGTGGAAGACCACATTAGCACGTTCAACAAGTTGATTTGCAAGTTCCTGTATTTTAGTGAGCAGATGAAGGACGAGTATCAAGCTTTGATCTTGTTGAACTCGCTTCCTAGTTCATATGAGTCATTCAGGGACTCGTTGTGGGCGGGTAGGGACACTATTAGTGTCGAGACCGTTGTCTTAGCCCTTTAGTCGAAGGCCATAAAACAGAAAAATGGTGATGCTAATTGTTCCTCCGATGCACTGATTATGAGAGGAAGGAATTCTGAGCGAGGTGAAGGATCGTCACGTTCTTAATCCAAGTCGAAGGGTAAGGGCAAAGGCAAGTTGAAGTGTTGGGGATGTGGCCAAGTTAAGCACATGAAGAAGGACTACAAGAGTCCTAAATATAAGAAGGAGAAGTCGGGTGACTCCTCTAGTCAAGCCAATACCGTTGAAGCTGAAAAAGGTGGTAGTGATGTGTGCGAGGTCTTGACGGTGTCAAAGGTTGGATCTCTTTGTGATGAGTGGATCATGGACTCCAGGGCTTCATATCACATGTGCTCGGATAGAAGCGTCTTTGCTTCCTATAGGGAGTATGAAGGAGGCTCGGTATTTCTAGGTGATGACTACGCATACAAGATTGTGGGAATTGGTACTGTGCGCATCAAGATGTTCGATGGGATCGAACGGACCTTGACGGAAGTGAGGCACGTTCCTAAGTTGATAAAGAATTTGATTTCTCTTGGTGCACTCGAGGCATTGGGGTGCGAGTTCCCGATTTTGACCAGTTTTGCAAAGTTTCAAAGGAGACCCTTGTAATTATGAAGGGACAGAAGCATGGAAACATTTACAGGCTGATTGAAAGAACTTCAGTAGGTGGAGCTGCAGCGATTGTAGCGGATTCCACGTCTACACGTATGTGGCATGCACGCTTAGGCCACATGAGCGAGCAGGGCATGAAGGTACTCTCTGAACGATCTTTGATTTCTTCCTTTAAATCTGTAGACTTTCGTATATGTGACAATTGCGTATATGGGAAACAGTCTAGATTTTCATTTAAAGGGGGAAATATGTATGTAAAAGGGTATTTGAATATGCCCATTCCGATGTATGAGGGTCGTCGCCCGTTATTTCTGTTGGGGGGTCATCGTGGTTCGTGTCGTTTATCGATGATTATAGCAGGAAGGTTTGGGTTTATTTTTTGAAAAATAAATCCGATGTCTTCATGACCTTTAAGTATTGGAAGGCGATGGTGGAGAATCAGTCATGGCAGAAATTGAAAGTTTTGAGAACCGACAATGGAGGTGAGTTCACTTCCAGGGAGTTTAGCACGTATTGTAAGGATGAGGGGATTGTGAGGCACAACACAGTGCGCCACACGCTAGAGCAGAATGGTGTGGCAGAGCGGATGAATCGGACTCTCTTGGAGAAAGCCCGATCTATGATTAGTAATGCTGGGCTTAGGCAAAGAGCTATGGACTGAGGCAGTTAACACGGCTTGTTACTTGATAAATCGGTCACCCTCTATGACAATTGAATGTAAAATCCCTGAGGAAGTGTGGAGTGGTCGTACGCTAGACTACTCAAGTCTACGGGTCTTTGGTTGCGAGGCTTACTCTCATGTACCGTCAGTTGAGAGAGATAAGTTAGACCATAGGGCCAGAAAAGTGATCTTTGTGGGCTATGGTGATGGTGTGAAGGTTATCGCATATATGATCCTGTCACACGGAAGATCACCCTAAGCCGTGATGTTAAGTTTAATGAAGGTTTTTTATTCCGAAAGAATGCTACAAAGGAACCAGAAAAATCAGAAATTATTGATACAGAAGATGATAGAGATGAGACACGGGCATATACTGAGGCTCAGACAGAAGGTATAGGATCAGGTGGAGCAGCCACCTGTGCGAAGAAATCCACCTAGGGATCGTAGGTTACCGACAAGGTATAAGTGTAGACACCCCACCTTCGGCTACACTGTTGGTAGAGATAGCTGGTTGAACGGAGGACCATACCCCCAGATCCCAAGTCCAAACTCAGCCAAACTCACCCTTGTAAGCCCCATTCCATAGCCCAGTTCAAGCCTGAACCCAGTCAACCCAGTCCTAAACACCACCCAGAAAAACCCCCCATAAAAAAGGCCAGTCAAAAAATCCCAAAAAAGTCAAACTCACTGAGTCAACTCGCTGAGTTAACCCGCTGAGTCAACCCGTCGAGTCAACCCGTCGAGTCAAAACACCGAGTCAACCCGTCGAGTCAAACCACAGAGTCAACCCGCTGAGTCAACTCACTGAGTCAACCAGCGAGTCCAACAGCAGCCCCGAGGGAGCGGCTGTACTCGCTGGAAACCGAGGAGCGGCAGTACGGGCGGCCCATGGCAGGCCGCCCGGAAAAAATTACAAGAATGCCCCTCTCTGCTGCTTATAAATACCCCCTCCCCTTCTCATTTCAACAATCCATTCGAAGCCCTTCAAGTCCAGCCACTCCGGGTGCGGTCCGAGTCTTCCTTCACCCCTTAGCCCATTTTTCCACCAAGGAGAGCCCGAGTGAGGAGAGCCTAACCCTGGTCCAGCTTTGCCTGACCACTGGTCCAAGCCTCCCAAGCCATTCAAGTCCTGATCCAGCCACTCGAAGCCAACCCTTGCGACACCTCCGTCCATCCAGCTACTCTATTCCAGCATCATCTCATTTGCATCTAGCATAAGTGCAACATTTACTTTTCTTCCAACCCCCCTGCTTCACTATAAGCACCTTGATTCGTCAAGTACACATGCATATGTCTTTATATTAAGCACCTATCAGTTCGAGCGTATGCTCTGGGCTTGCCCGTTGTTGGAACCTGCCCATCAGAAACTCTTACTGTTCAGACCTGCATTCATGCTTCACCATAAAGCACCTTGATCATTCAAGCACACTGCATACGTCTTATATTAAGCACCTGTCAGTTCGAGCGTACGCTCTGGGCTTGCCCGTTGTTGGAACCTGCCCATCAGAAACTCTTACTGTTCAGACCCGCATTCATGCATCATGTCATCCATGAGAATGTCCGAGGATTAAAATAGACTTTCAAGTATTCGATCGATTCTGTGAAGTAGAGACCGTACTTCGGTACGGGCAGTGTGTGGGGTGCTTAACCTCTTCCCACCCTGTAACCGTGATCCCTTACCTCGAATCTCTGGCCGCAGATCAAAAGGAGTCATTTTAGAGAAAGGAATCTTCGGATCCCCTTCTCTAACGTTTCTACGGGGTCTAGCCGACTGTAGATCCGAAGTAATTGGCTAGTGGCGACTCTGGTCTCATATAAACTCACTCAAACACATCCAGCTTAACACGACTATCAAATAAAGCCCTCGAGAACGAGGCAAGCCAGTGGCACAAACGGCGATTTCGCACTTCTTCTTCTTCTTCTTCTTCTTCTTCCGAAAGGAAAGGGAGAACGACGTCGTGTGGGAGCGCGGAAAAATCGGCGAGGGTCCACAGAATGGCGACTCTGCTGGGGATAAGCTAGTCCCACTAGTCGTGATCCGACTTGAAAACAGAATCCTTCCCGTACTTGAAAGTCATTAATCCTCATACAATCTCATCTGCATAGCATTCTACCCAAAACCAAACAAAAAAAAATAGAAAAGCCCAAAACCAAGAAGAAAATAGAAAATCCCAAAACCCAAAAAAAAATATAGTCCTCACCATTGCGCCTCCCCGGGCTCAACGTACGTGGAGACAACTTCCCTACCGCAGTATAATCCGCACTCGGGCTCAGCAAGCCATGTCCGACCACGAAGAAGAAACTCATCACTTCCTTGCTCTTGAAATTACCGAAGCGCAACCTCCAGCGCAACAGCCCGTTGACAATACGCCAATCATACAAGAATTGGCACAAGGAATGAGAGCAATGCAAGAAATGCTCTTGCAATTCATGCAAACACAAGCCACCGCAGCAGCCAACAATCAGGTTGGCCCAGTTCAGCAATCTCAACAACCATGCCGGATCCCTCCGGCCTCCAGTTCAAATCAAGCACAACCATCGGAGTCTGCCCAAGACTACCGACAGCAGCCTCCTCAGCCCTTTGTTATGGGGCATCCTTCTCAATACCTTCCTGCAACAACGGGGCCATCTCAGAGCATCCCAGTCGCAGGGACTTCCAGTCAGCCTCCAGTCAATCTTGCAAACAACAATCTCAGTAGATCTCAGCATGTCCCCCGCCGATGGGACACCTTTTCAATTCCAGCACATCCCCGCCGATGGGATTTCAATTCAATTTCCAGTAACAGGGACAGCACTGGCGAATGCCCACAATGGGGGTCAGTGTCAAGCCCACATCAATCAGCGGACAGTGGCGAATACCCAACAAGGGGGTCACTTCCCAGCATCTCAGCCTCCTGCAAACAGGAGCACTTTTCAATTCCAGCACATCCCCGCCGATGGGATTCCAGTTAATCTCCAGCAATCTTCAATTCAGCAAAATCCAGTTAATTTTCAGCAATCTTCAATTCAGCAAAATCCAGTCAATTTCCAGCAAGTTCCAGTTCAACCTTCAGTATAATCTCCAGTTCAGTTACCATCATTTCAAGCACAAGTTCATCAGAATCCAGTCCAATCATCAAATCAACTTCAACAACCCGCGGTTGCTTGTCAGCAAGCCCATAGGGTCGAAGACATCGACCACTATGCCGAAGAAGAACATGCCTTACTCCAAGAGGCACCAGTCGCTCGAGCAGAACATTCAGGACTGGACGAGTTGCGGGAGCAGTTCCAGATCTTGCAAAATCAGCTTCAGCGACAGCAAGGAATCGACTTACCTTCGACCAAGTTCAGAGACTTGTGTCCTTTCCCAGATGCTCAAGTACCTCAAAACTTTGAGGTACCAAAATTCAAGAGATACGATGGCAGCGGTTGTCCCACAGCACATCTCAAGGCTTTCTGCGGGGAGCTGAGTGCAATCGCAGGAAATGAAGGGGCCCTTATTCGTTTGTTCCAAAAATCTCTGAAGGGCGATGCCCTAGATTGGTACACTTCATTGGACTGCCACCGCATCAGGACATGGGAACAACTTTCCCAGGCTTTCGTCGACAGATTCGCATACAATCTCAACATGGCACCCAGAAGAGCCGACCTCGCAGCTCTCAGGCAAAGGAGTGATGAAACACTATCAGCTTATGTGGGACGTTGGCGAGCTATGGCAGCTCGAATGCGAACGCCTATCGACGATGAAGAACAAATCTCCATGATTGTTCATTCAACATATCCAGGCATATCCGGATATCTCATCTCGCATCCATATGCGAATTTTCACAATTGATCCGTGCTGGAGAGCAAGTCGAAGCAGGAATCCATGCCGGGACAATCTCCCCATGGCCTCATCAAGCCACTCCAATCAAGAGGAACGGAATGGAAGGAAGACCTATCGGGCATGGGAATGGAAACCGCAGTGGTTCTCCTCCCCGCCCAACAGAGGTAAACAACATCAATACCACTGCTCAAGGAAATAAACATGCTCCCCCACAGGGACGTCAACAGTATCAGCAGAATCAAGTTCAGCATCAGCCTCAGCGGTATCAGCCACAACCAAATCCTCAGCCACAACCACCTCGACAACAACAACAGTTCAGGGGAAATGGCCAATACTCATACCAGAACAGGCAGAATTACAGGGAGTTCAGGAAGTTCACTCCACTCAGTCAACCACTTAGTCAAATCATGACTATGCTGGTACAAAAGCAGTTACTCACTCTGATGACACCTAGGCCTCCGCCTCATCCTCTGCCTCCAAACTACCGAGAAAATGAGTACTGTGCCTACCATCAAGGAAGTGGCCACGCCACTGATCGATGCTATACTTTGAAGAATGCCATACAAGACCTAATTGATGACCGCAAGATCGTCATCTCAGTCCCTGGAACTTCTCCAGTAGCTTCCACCAACATCCTTCAGAATCCTCTGCCTCAACATTCGACGGACCCCAGTTCGTCTCGTGGCCCTGCAGTCAATAGTATAGAAGAAGGGGATCATCTCGATCGCTTCTTCTCCCCCATCCAATCCATTCACGCCTACACTTATGAGCCAACAAATCCTCCTCCAGTCTTGCAAGGGGTAAGTCCCTTTCTTCCTTCAATCTCCGAGCCAGTAGTGCTCGAAGGAGCACCTCCATATGATATACCAGTTGTTCAAGGGGCACCTTACAATCATTCAAGCTGGGAACCAGTCGTCCTGGAAGGAGCACAATCATACATTGAGCCCACATACGAACCTGTCATCTTGCAAGGGGCAACTCCAGAACAATCCAATCCGCAATGGAAGGATTATACTCATCAGCAGCAAGAACCCGTTGTATTGGAAGGAGCTCTTCCAGTCGAACCAGTCGTATTGCAAGGGGCAAACCCCGGAGGCGTGTCAATCACACTACGGCAGCTGGGACGAACAGAGAAACCTCCTGCCATTTCAAGAGGACCAGTATTCATTCTATGGGAGCCTCCTACTCCAGGAACAATCAAGCCAAGACCACGACCTTATGTGGTCTATGAAGACAAGCCTCGATATTACCCCTTCAGCACAGGCAACAATGTAGTTCTCAAGGCAAAAGCTCCATACGAGGAAGATCTGGTACCCACACCAGCACCATTGCAAGAACCGGTGGTCCTAGAAGGTAAAAGGGAGGAAAACTACAAAGAGGTTCCATGGCACTATCCAGAATGTGCAGAAGTGGGGAACATGAATCCCAATGGGCGTTGCATCCGAAGAGATAATCAGAACAGAGGAGATCCCAAAGGCGCTCTCTCAGGCCTCGGCAACAAAAATGAAGCCGCATACGATGTGGCAGCTCAGCTCAAGTCAATCCCTGCTCAAATCTCAGTATGGGAGCTACTCTGCACATCTCGCATACACCGAGAAATGTTTGCCAAGACCTTGAACGATGCTCATGTCTCCTCCGATACGGCACCTAGAAATGATAGCTTTGATGATTGGACAACTCCTGGCTCCGCGCGCCATCACCTTCACAGATAATGAGTTGCCACCAGAAGGGCGCAATCATGGGCGATCCCTCAACATAGCCTTACGATACAAAGACCTCTGTGTTCCGCTGGTCCTTATCGATAATGGCTCAAGCTTAAATGTCCTCCCACTCAAGACTGCAGAACGTCTGGGAATCAGTCCTTCTTCATTCCGACCCAGCACCATATGCGTCAGAGCATTTGACAACACCCGTCGATCAGTAGAAGGGGAGGTCGACATAGAGGTACAGATAGGTCCGGAAGTCTCCATCATCACGTTCCAAGTCCTGGATATATCAGCCTCTTTCAACATGCTGCTCGGACGACCTTGGCTTCACAAGGCTGGAGCTGTGCCATCAACCCTGCATCAACGAGTGAAGTATATCTGTGGAAATCAAGTGATCTCTATCCATGCAGAGAAGGAGCTCATCATTCCTTCCAATGCTGCTGCCACTGAACCAAACATCCCGGTCATCGATATCCAGCACTCTGAAGAAGACATCCCGTTTCATAGTTTTGAATTCAAGACTGTGAACTCTATCGCCAATCCAGAACCGATAAGGGTGGACCGTGTCTTCTCACCGGCAGAGCGTCTGAGCCTCAAATACCGAATGAAGAATCACTTCAAGTCCAGAAAGGTACCGCTGGTATATAACCAACGCAAATTGGGACTCGAATACAGGGCAACCTTCATGGACAAGAGAAGGAAGAAATTTCGATGCTCACCCATCCAATTCGTCAAGCCAGGAGAACCTTGCAAAGATCCAGGAGGGAATCAACCAACTGCACTACACAAAGGCCTCCCGATGAGCCTAGTTTGGGCCACGTGGCCCCCCATTCGATGGGATCAGATTCTCGAACCATCTAAGCCTCCAGAAGAAGAAGGAAACTGATGAAGACGAAGAAGGAAGTCAAATACAGCAGCTTCAGGACCCGGTTACTCTGATACCTGCTCCCAACCAGGGGCACAACCTACCCACTTCAATCAGCCAGGGCATCTCTCGCCCATCTCAGCACCAATTAGCAAGGGGCACGACTTGCCCATCTCTGCAAAGTCAACATCAACAATCACCAGCCAGGGGCAGAAGCAGCCCATCCATTGGACCAAGAAAGGGAAGTGGCCAGCCCTAGATTGGTCTGATGTCCAGGTTCCAAACTTGTGTCTCACTGTGGAACCAGACGAACTGCAATGCGAGGTAAGTGATCCGGGAGGGACTGAGTGCGACTCAGATCTCGAACCCGACCAGCGAGAAGTCATGGTCATTGGGCCAGACCATGATTCTTCGCCCAAATCGTCAACCCCCACCTCTTCAGGGGAGGAAGTGTGGGGTCCTGAATGGTCATCTGTTCCCCTCACTTTTGAATCAGCCAAAGAGCCATCTGAGGGCTCTGGCTTCCAAAAAAAAATGCCTGTTTAAGCAGCGACCGGAACTTTGGAACAAGTTGGGCCCAATCATGGTCTGCAATGCCCTGCTTGTTCAAGGTCCCGTGAATTTCGAAAATCCAAAAAAATAAAAAACTTTCAAAAGCCAAAAACATCTAGCATTTCAATTTCAGAAAAATCTCAAAAACCAAAAAACATTTCTTTTCCTGCATTCAATAGTGTGCCAAGTTCGTCTAATGAGTCGCATGAGTTTGAAGTCGAATCATATGATTTCGACATCGAATTAGATTTCGAACTCATGGGTCTGGACGAAGCTCGGGACGAGGAGGATGATGATCCAGCTCCCGAACTAGAGGATCTCCTCAAAAAGTTCGAATCTAAAGCCAATGTTGTAGCCGATGATTTCGAGATAGTAAACTTGGGGACGCCTGAGATCCTTAGGGAAGTACGCATTGGAAAATCGTTGCCACCTGAGATGAAACAGAAAATGATAGAGTTCCTAGCTCCAAGATTGTCCAACTTCGCGTTCTCATATGAAGACATGCCGGGGCTCGATGAAGAGCTCGTTGTACACCATCTGCCAACCAAGGCAGATATGAAGCCAGTGAAGCAGAAACTTCGAAGAATGAAGCCAGAATGGGCTCTGAAAGTCCGAGAGGAAGTCATCAAGCAATACAATGCAGGATTCTTGGTAGTCTCCAACTACCCTGAATGGCTCGCCAACATCGTACCAGTACCGAAGAAGGACGGCAAGGTTCGAATGTGCATCGACTTCCGAGATCTCAACAAAGCCAGTCCTAAAGATGACTTCCCTTTGCCACATATCGACACTCTGGTCGACAACACTGCTGGATACAAGATCTTCTCATTCATGGACGGGTTCTCAGGTTACAATCAGATCAAGATGGCCGTCGAAGATCGCGAGAAGACATCGTTTATCACTCCCTGGGGAACCTTCTGTTACAGGGTGATGCCGTTCGGTCTGAAGAACGCAGGAGCAACATATCAGCGAGCAATGACAGCACTATTCCACGACATGATGAACAAAGAGCTCGAAGTATATGTGGACGACATGATCGTCAAATCTCGCACAATTGAAGGACACTTTGAAGATTTGAAGAAATTATTCAACAGATTAGAAAAGTACAAACTCCGGCTCAACCCTCAGAAATGTGTCTTCGGTGCAATGGGAGGCAAACTCCTCGGTTTTATGGTGAGCGAGGATGGCATCAGGGTCGACGAGACCAAAACCAGAGCAATCATCGAGATGCCCCCTCCTAGAACAGAGAAAGAAATTCGTGGCTTCCTCGGCAGAATTCAATACATCAGTCGCTTCATCACACGGCTCACACCTATCTGTGAGCCCATATTCAAGCTCCTTCGGAAGAACGTCCCAAAAGAATGGAATGATGATTGCCAAGTCGCCTTCGACTGCATCAACAAGTATCTCATGAATCCTCCAGTCCTAGTGCCGCCCACTCCTGGACGACCACTATTGCTATACATCTCGGTAGCAGCAGAAGCCATAGGCTGTGTCCTCGGCCAGCACGACGAGACCGGGAAGAAGGAACAAGCAATATACTATTTGAGTCGAAAGTTCACCGACTATGAGACCAGGTATTCCCCGATCGAGAAGACTTGCCTCGCCCTAGTCTGGGCAACTCAGCGACTCCGTCAATACATGATTGCATTCCCTATTCTCCTCCTTGCTCACATGGATCCGCTCAAGTACCTGTTCGAGAAGCCGGCACTCACAGGAAGGATAGCTAAATGGCAGCTACTCTTGTCTGAGTTTGACATCACCTATGTCACTCAAAAGGCAATCAGGGGACAGGCCCTCGCCGATCATCTTGCGGCTCACTCTCTCCTGGACTATCAGCCGCTCAAGACGTTCTTTCCTGATGAAGATCTCTTGCTCATTGAAGAGGATGAAAAGAAGAAGAAAGATGAATGGACGTTATTCTTCGACGGCGCAGCAAACTCTAAAGGGAGTGGTATTGGAGCAATCCTCTACTCTCCAGACGATGTCCCTATTCCTATCTCGAGGCGCATCGCATTCGAGTGCACCAACAACATGGCAGAGTACGAAGCATGCATCGCTGGCTTAAGGGAAGCCATAATCTTGGGCGTCAAGAAGCTATGAGTATTTGGAGACTCACAGCTTATCATCAATCAGACCAATGGCGAATGGAAGACCAAGGATGAGAAGTTGATACCATATCATATGTATCTTGACAATCTGATAGAAGAATTCGAGGAAATCACCTTCTCATACATGCCCAGAGCCAAGAACCAGTTTGCAGATGCTCTCGCCACGCTCGCATCAATGCTCGAGATCCCGAAAGGAGCTTCAGAATGGGAGCTCACAGTCGAAATTCAAGAAGAACCTGCTTTTTGCCTACAAATAGAAGAAGCCGAAGCTGTCCCTGACAAACCCTGGTATGCCGACATCAAGCAATATCTCGAAACCCAGGAGTATCCAGAATCAGCAACAGCAACAGATCGCCGAACCATCCAACGTTTGGCCGGCCAGTTCACCATCAGTAGCGAAGTTCTCTACAAGCGATCCTATAATCACATCCTCCTTCGATGCGTCGATGAAACAGAAGCTGCAAAGATCATGGAAGAAATACACGAAGGAATCTGTGGCCCACACATGAACGGGCACATGATGGCAAAGAAGATTCTGCGACTTGGCTACTATTGGCTCACCATGGAGACAGACTGTTGCCAGCATGTCAGAAAATGCTTCAAGTGTCAGGAGCATGCGAATCAAATCCATGCCCCATCATCAGAGTTATACAACCTGACCACCCCCTGGCCCTTCTCCATGTGGGGACTCGACATCATCGGCAAGATCAGTCCCAAAGCATTAAATGGTCATGAGTACATACTTGTGGCAGTCGACTACTTCACCAAGTGGGTAGAAGCAGCCTCTTACACCACGATTGCAGCATCTCAGGTGATCAAATTCATGAAGAACAACATCATATGCCGGTATGGAATCCCTAATGCTATCATCACAGATAATGGAACC
This sequence comes from Liriodendron chinense, assembly GCA_003013855.2. Taxonomy (NCBI): domain Eukaryota; kingdom Viridiplantae; phylum Streptophyta; class Magnoliopsida; order Magnoliales; family Magnoliaceae; genus Liriodendron; species Liriodendron chinense. The sequence goes on from PVNU02000362.1 coordinate 506,013, forward strand.
CCGTTTGTCAACAAGAAGATGGATGACTTCCTTAGCAAGTTCAAGATCCAACGTCATCGATCAAGCCCCTACCGTCCGCAGATGAACGGTGGGGTAGAAGCCGCAAACAAGACAATCATCAGGATACTCGAGAAAATGGTCGTGACCTATCGAGATTGGTCAGATATGCTCCCATATGCACTTTGGGCTTATCGAACGTCTGTACGGTCTGCCACGGGCGTTACTCCTTTCGAGCTTACCTACGGAATGGAAGCAGTTTTGCCAGTCGAGGTGGAAATACCATCATTACGGGTATTATTAGAAAGCGGAATTGAAGAAGGAGAATGGCAACGGGCCAGATTCGATCAGTTGCAGCTAGCAGATGAAAAGCGCATGCGTGCACTAAGTCATTCACAATGCTATCAGAAAAGGATCGCTCGGGCTTACAACAAGAGAGTCCAAAAAAGAAGTTTCAAGGTAGGCGACATGGTCATGAAGAAGATTCTACCGTCGCACCTTCCAGATCCCAGAGGAAAGTTCAAACCCTCGTGGGACGGGCCACTGATCGTCAGAGAAGTACTTCCCGGAGGCGCCCTCAGACTCACCAGCATGAGAGGGGTGGATCTTCCTGACCCAACCAACGCCGACAACGTGAAGATCTTTCACGGGTAAGTTATTCTGACCTTATCAAAGGTAACTTTAATAGAGCTGAAGTCAAGAGGTCGAAGCTAAGACCCCTGAGAAATCATTTCCGTCCACCAACAAGTGTTTCAAATAAGGGGATTCAAAAAAGAAAAACATACAAAAAAAAGGGGGAAATTCAAAAGGAAAAGACAAAAAAAAAAAGAGTAGAGAAAAAGAATATAAAAGAAAAAAAAAGAAGAAAAAAAAAAGAGAAAGAAAAAGGGAAGCCAAAGCAAGGCACCCAAGAGAAAAAAAAATCAGTCCAAGAAGAAACACATCCATTCATCCATCCACCTCAGAAGGGTCTTTAGCAAAGACCGACAGCTCTATTATTGTAACTCAGGATAAGGGCTGAAAGACTGCCATCGGCCGGCAACGACGGATTCCCGACCTCTAGCCGCCGCAGTTATCCAGAGATGCAGAAAGAAAAAAAAAAGAGAAAAAATGTGTGCCTAAACAAAGAGGGCGGAGTGAAAACCCGAAAGGGCGCTCCGAGTAAAAACAGTGGGCATACAGCGGACTTGGTGAAAACCTGAAAGGGCGCCAAGGGTAAAAACAGCACAGCTGCCAAGGGGCAGGCAAGATCAAACACCCGGGACGTGGTGAAAACCCGAAAGGGCGCCACGGGCAAAAATGACGGGAAAAGGCCGGCTGTGGTGAAAACTCGAAAGAGCACTGCAGGCAAAAATGGCTCAAATGAAAAAAAGAGAAAAAATAAAAGTGCAGGTACCAAGAAATCAGACAGTCCTGATCGGTTCAAGCAGTGAAAGTGCAAGAACAAGAGGAAGTACAGTCAAGGGTGAAGAACTCTACAGACTCTGACAATCTCAGGAAGCAAGAGTTTCCATTGCCTACATCTCTAGGAAACCAAAGGAGCACACAAGTCAAATCTCGAGACATCGGTCAAAGCATTGGCCGAGCAACAGTTCTGATTCCTATATCCCGACACAAAGTCCAGAAACACTCACAAGACAACTCATGGCACAGTAGATTTTCAAACAGTTTTCTCTTTTTTAATTAGATGCATCATATTTCTTTTACACATATCATATCATCTTTTTCAAAAAATACAAAAAATACATCATCATCAATCATATATGCAAAAAAGAATGTGCAGGTGGCCAATACAATCAATCTCTACCCTCCTCCTCGGCCACATCAGGTGAGTCCTCTGACTCATAAAAAGATAGTCTCGCTCTCAACCTGCTCACCTCCATACGCAGGTAATGCGTCTCATCGCGCTCAAGGGTACGGATCGCTGTCTCCTCATCAGACAACCTCCGATCAGCAGCCAATCTCCTCGACATCATCTCACAATGATACCGAAGTGCGGAGATCTCAGACAGCAAATGGCCATGAGTGGCCAAAAGGAAGCCAGGATCGATAAACGGGCGCTCCTCAAAAGGTTCATATGAACCAGATGAAGAGCCAGCATCTCCAAGAATATCCTGCTCATCCTCATCAGCAGTCTGGTGCCAACAAGGGATACGTCGATACAAAGACTGCTCAACAACCCAATACTGATATGGCGGTCGCCATCGGAAAAGTCCGTAGCTCAAATCCCAACAAATCAGCTGTCAAATAACTCGCCCAAGAACAATCAATCCGGGTCCTAAAGTCAGAGGATCTGGATAGAAGTGCTCGACGTCCGATACCCGCGAAAGCGAAAAGAGGAACATCCTGCTCGTACCCAAACTGCCGCAGGAACCGAATGGGGTGATAAGAGAAGTAAGATCGAAAGCCTACCAACATCAGAGGAAGGCGGGGTGCATCGCAAAGCACTGGAGGAAGTGAAAGCCAAGATGACTCCCAACGAATGTTCCAGTCACGCAGATCAGCGAACATCCTGCGATACAAGGGCTCGCTCATCCTGGCTGTATGAGGAAGGAACTCCATGATATAACGCATGATGTCAGAGCTAGGGATGCCAGGAAGAGGTACAGGAACGGTCAGAGAAAGACGCTCCCATAACCAGACCTGATCACAAAAGAAGTTCAGCTAGAGCAAAACAAGTCCTGACAAAGCAAAAGGAAAAGGTGTAGGAGAGATACCTGAAGAAATGCACAGCAGCCGCGAAGGACACGAGTGCGGCCCAGGGCGCAGTCGGTCAGCCCATCGAATAACTCGGCCAAGATAAGAGAAATGATCCCCTGCCGACGGACAGCTCGGCTCATCACCTCAAAAAGCAGAGGAGTCTGGGATCTACGCCATCCCGAGAACAGCACCTCAGCAATCAAGCAGAACATCAGTGCGTTCCGAGCAAAGGTAGAACCGGCCGTACTCTGAGGACCCGAAAAAAGATCATACAGCAAGTCCAAAGAGAACACAACAGCATCCTGGCCACCAGCTGCAGGCCGAACAAGATAGGGGATCCCAAACCAGTTCTGTGGTGTAGCAGTCTTCGGCGATGTCTTCGGCGAAAAATACTGGGCATAATCCCAGGGTAGGCCTGTCAAGCGTGCAAGCTCCTCCAAAGAAGGCCCCATCTCCATATCGTTGAACGCAAACAAGTTCAACGAAGGGACCCAGTCAATCAAGGCAGCTCCAAGCATCCTCCAATCAATATCAACTCTCGCCAGATGAATCAGACTGCCAAAGCCATAAGACTCCAAATCTCGAATCTCATAAACTGACAAGCTGTCAAGCCAAGCAAGCAGTCGTGGCGAGCAAGAAGGACGAGGAAGCAGCTGACAAGTCCTCACTGGTACCCCATCCAGAACAAAAGGCCCAGAAATCAATAATGACTCATCGAGGATCGGAAGGTCAACGGGCGAAGAAGAAGGAAAGGCTGGAACCTCTGCAGACTCGACAGCCCCTGACCTGCCCTCAGTGACGGCTATGTCTGATATGGTCGCATCGCTGTCTGAAACTGTCATAATCTCAGCCGCGTGAGAAGACTCGCCCACCTCATGAACAGAGTGCGCAAAAGGCCGATGATCAAGATGATATTCTCCAGCAAAAGGGCCATCGGTGAAGATCACACCGCACATCGTGAAATCCTGACCAATCCGACCGTCAAAGAAAGTGTCGGAACCAGCCAGAAGGGTCCCAGCAACCCCAATCGAAGAATCTATGGTCAGATCTGTACCTGCGGCCCCCTCCAACAAGAAATCATGAATCCAAACATCATCCTGGCCGATCAAAGGGATCATCGAGGCATCTACACCGTCCATCATCAAGGGGACATCATCAATGATCACATTAAGACCACCCAAACAAGTGTGCCGCACATCTCGGCCCTCATCCAGAGCATCCAAACCGTCAAAGGTACCATCTGAGCCATCCACACCATCCAGACATGAGATCAGCCCATTTATGTCCCTCATAGTCCCATCATCACCATCCATCACATCATCCATGGGGCCCACATTCAAAGAATGCATAGTCTCACCTATGTCCCATCCTCCCATCTCATCCATGCCATCCATTCCTCCCATGATGAAGGTCCCATTCAAATCTGAAAATCCAGCCATCCCACCATTAATGGAGCTATTCAAAGCTCCACCAACTCCATTCCCTAACCCCTCATCAATGCTTCCATTCAATGCACCATCTACACCCTCCATTAGAGGAATCCCTCCATCATTAAAGCCCTCACCAAGTGCTGGAGTGTGGGACCCACTGACCTCTCCCACTATGGCCCACAAGTCATCATCCAAAGTTGCCCAAGAAAGGACAAAATGAGAAGAAGACAAGATGAAGAGAAAAGACAAGGGGACAAGAAGATTCATGGCTGGAATCGAACGGTCCAGTACAGGAAATGTGGGGACAGCAGCAACAGACAGCAGAGGATGTCCGAACCAGAGCCAGCCCAGGCCGCTCAAGAGGCGAGCTCTGGGCGGCCTGCCTTGGGCCGCCCGTACGGACGCAGATCCCCTCTCTCCGCGGGATTGGCTCCGGGGCTTTTGGTAGGTGAGGCTGACAGTCCACGTCAGCAGATGGCGCTCCGTGGGCCGCCCAAGACTCCGGTCCACTCCAGATTTCGACTGAAGTTGATCAAGATCACATGAAAGGCGCCCCACCGGTCCAATCACGAAGCAATGTGGCCAGAGCATGGCTGATCAAGCCAAAGAAGGGAAAGGTGATCAAGTGGGGGCCACAAGCAATCCAAGCCATTTAAAGATCAGATCATCATGATCTAAACCATTGAAGGACCTACATGAGCCATCAAACAACAAGATCAAAGGGCTGATCATCAAAAGAAGGGCCAGAATCCAAGATCTAATCATCAAATGGGCCCACAAAGCCAAGTCAAGCAATCCGAGACGTTCGAGCCATCATCCACACCATGAGAAGCCTTCTTAGTCTCACAAATCATCAAAAGAAGTAAAGCTAAGGTCTCAAGTGGGCCCACAGGGCCGAATCTATCAATCTGAGCCATTCAAGGACTAGATCATCAGGATCCAAACCGTTGGAAAGCTTACTCAAGTCATGGAGCAGCAAGATCAAAGGTTCGATCATCAAAAGAAGTGCCAGAATCCAAGATCTAATCATCAAGTGGGCCCACAAGGCCTAAACAAGCAATTCGGACCACTCAAATCACAGTCAGCCTCGTCAGAAGCCAAATAAAGCAAGGTAAGTATGCCCAACCTCAAAAAGAGTCCGAAGACCTTAAACTACGTCGGGATTCGCATCCCGAGGGATTTTTAATAAAAGCCGGTATTGGTCTTGATTGCTCGAATCAAAATCCGACGACACCGGGTACTTTAAAAAACCACAAAAAAATATATTTATGCATTTCCAACACTTACCTGTACAGTTTCAGTGGTCCGAAGACCTTAAACTACGTCGGGATCAGGATCCCGAGGGATTTTCAATAAAAGCCGACATCGGTTTGGATCGAATCAAGATCCGCTGACACCGGACATTTTCCCAAAAAAAAAAAAAACCAATATATATATATATATATACTACCAGCCCCTCTTTTAAAATTCAGTGGTCCGAAGACCTTAAACTACGTCGGGATTAACATCCCGAGGGATTTTCAATAAAAGCCGGGATCGGCCGTGCCTGGATTGAATCAAGATCCGCTGATACCGGATATTTTCCAAAAAAGAACAAAAAAAAATATGTTTGCCCCCTTTTGTACAATTTTTGGTCCGAAGACCTTAAACTACGTCGGGGTCGACATCCCGAGAGATTTTCAATAAAAGCCGACATCGGTTTGGATCGAATCAAGACCTGACGATCTCGGACATTTTCAGAAAACCAAAAAAATATATATACATCACATGTACAGTTTTTGGTCCGAAGACCTTAAACTACGTCGGGATCGACATCCCGAGAGATTTTCAATAAAAACCGACATCAGTCTAGATTGTCCATCCGCTGACACCGGACATTTTTCCAAAAAAAAACAAAAAAAAACATGTTTGCCCCTCTTTTGTACAGTTTCATGGTCCGAAGACCTTAAACTACACTGGGATTAATTTCTCGGGGGACCTTTCTCGCTTTCAACTAAAAACCGGCATCGGCCTCAACCGTTGAGATCATGGTTCGATAACCCGGATCATTTCAAAAATACCAAAAATATTTTAAAGCTTTCCATAAAAACCAGTATCAATCTTGATCACCCGAGTTGAAATCTGGAACCTTTTCAAAACAAAAAAAATAAAATATATACAATATAAAACAAAAAAGTTTTCACCACCAGTTTCAACCCACCAATTTATCCCCAGCGGTCCGAAGACCTTAAACTACACTGGGATTAACTTCTCGGGGGCTTTCTTTCCTAACCTGTTCCAGGCATGGCTGACACTTGATCGTACGGGTGTCTGGAATCTCTTAAACAGGTAAGGGCTGTGGCGGGCAGAACTCCGCAATCCTGTTCGTGTTGAACGCATCGTGATAGACAACCTTGATTTGGAAGTCGCTGTTGAAGCTGACGGATGTTCCCTGTTCCTAGAACTCATGAAGGGGATTAAGGCTGTTGGGAGGTGGAGCTCACCCTCACGGAATTGTGAGCAACGTAAGACCCCAAACTGGATTGACTAAGGGAAATGTGAGGATGTGGCTCATTTTGTGGCCGAAGGAGTCCGTCGGACGATACGTGGTCTATGTGCATTGCACATGAGGAACAGGCAACTTTGTGGGTGTGTTGACTGAAAACCCTCAAAATCTCCTCATCCGAAGATGTAAAACTACGGCACTTAATTGTGTGAGACTCGTCTTGCTCGCTGACGTAAAATGGATCGGGTGCCTTACCAGCAGTAGAAGCTGGAAGTGGATGAAAATTCCACACTTTACCCTGCATTTCAGAAAAATCACAAAATACAAAAACATTACAAAATCACCTCTTCAAAAATCACAAAAATATTTCCCTTGCTTTCAATCAAAATATTGTCAAAAATCATAAAAAATATTTCCCTTGCTTTTAATCAAAATATTGTCAAAAATCACAAAAAAATATTTCCCTTGCTTTCAATCAAAATATTGTCAAAAATCACAAAAAATATTTCCCTTGCTTTCAACAAAATATTTTCAAAAATCGCAAAAATACTTCCCTTGCTTTTAATCAAAACATTTCGAAAATCACAAAAAATATTTCCTGTGTTTTCAATAAACTGATCTCTACCCTGACCGCTCAGGTAAAGATTTGGATCCACATATTTACAAAAAAACACAAAAATTAGCATCCCCAGCACTACACTTCAGGAGTCTTGAACTCCGCTCACTTCACAGTATGGGATGACGGATCCAATCGCTCGCAAATTGGAATCTTGACCAAAACGGGCAACCAAACACCATCTCAATCACATGTATGCCCAGAAGAACATCTTGAAGTCGAATGATATCCTCGTACATTCTCATTAGCAAAGAAACAGCATCTTGGGACGATGGACCTGATCGACCACGGGTCAGGATCTTGACCAACCCGCTGTCCAAACCTCCGTATCAAAAAGAAAAATCTCTAAGGGAGTACAACCCTGCAAGCAATAAGCTCAAAATTCTCTGCATCTCCAGCAAAAGCAAAATCATCAAACGAAAAGAGAATGAACCAAGCCATGCATTCATCATGCATCTCCATGCATCAGCATCCATCGCATCAATCATCATGTTTACCTGCTTTCAAAATAAAAGTCGGTTAGCTAAAGACCCCACAGGCATCCCTAATGGAGGCACGTGCAAACCAGATTTCCATTTCAAAAAGACAAAAAAATATATTTCTATTTGCAAATAAAAACCCCACGGAGTATCACTCCCCAGAGTGGGTATCTTTTCAAAAATCCAAAAATATTTTCTCAGTAGAGCGTTCTGCCTCCAACACGCCGGGAGATCTTCCATATCTCTGGGTAGGAGCCAACGCAAAAATCGAATAAGATCCGATGTCTCGCGGTTTCCCCGGAGATCATCGGATCCAATGCACTCAAAGTACGGTCGAACTAAACTCCAGTGTCAGTGCGGTCGTACCACATACCAAGATACAAAAAGATGAAAGCCAAAAAGGCTCGGTCAAAGAAACCATTTGAACAGGTGGAAACGATGAATTGTAACCCAAGTATCAAAATCAGCAGTTTGGGTGGAAAGAGTTCACCCGCACATACCTAGGCGTGGATGCCTGAAGTACCTTGACTGAGTCCAAGTCGGCGTAGTAGAATCCCGTAAGACTATCTGACGCAGGGCGTCTAACCACTTTGACAGTCAAGCGAAACAAGTACTCCTGGAGTGATCTGGGAAAACATCAAACATCACACAATCAGTCTCAGGGTCAGCATCCTCGTAAGACTATCGATGCAGAGGCTCTGCTGTACCTTTCCGATGTTAGTACCGATCGGGAATGGAAGGGTTGCGATTGGGTACCCAGGTTGCAGCAAACTGCAGGGACAATCGCAACGTTTTCTCCAAACTCTCGCGGTATGTGCGAGTTATCAATTTCCAGACAATCAACTGACTCAGATACAAAGGATAACAAAGATTCCAGACCACAATCAAGGAAAGAATGAATTGCAAACTAAGCATCGAAACCAGCAGATCGGGTGGAAAGAGCCCACCCGCATATACCTAGGCGTGGATGCCTGAAGTACCTTGACTGAGTCCAAGTCGGCGTAGTAGAATCCCGTAAGACTATCTGACGCAGGGCGTCTAACCACTTTGACAGTCAAGCGAAACAAGTACTCCTGGAGTGATCTGGGAAAACATCAAACATCACACAATCAGTCTCAGGGTCAGCATCCTCGTAAGACTGTCGACGCAGAGGCTCTGCTATACCTTTCCGATGTTAGTACCGATCGGGAATGGAAGGGTTGCGATTGGGTACCCAGGTTGCAGCAAACTGCAGAGACAATCGCAACGTTTTCTCCAAACTTCCGCAGTATGTGCGAGTGATCGATTTCCAGACGATCAACTGGCATAGATGCAAAGGCAAGCAAAGATTTCAGAACATGATCTATGAATGACCGGGTCAGAAGTGGGGTGTCCACTCGCTTTGGCATTCGGTTGCATGCAACCTCTGCCAAAGAGGGGCATCTGTAGACACCCCACCTTCGGCTACACTGTTGGTAGAGATAGCTGGTTGAACGGAGGACCATACCCCCAGATCCCAAGTCCAAACTCAGCCAAACTCACCCTTGTAAGCCCCATTCCATAGCCCAGTTCAAGCCTGAACCCAGTCAACCCAGTCCTAAACACCACCCAGAAAAACCCCCCATAAAAAAGGCCAGTCAAAAAATCCCAAAAAAGTCAAACTCACTGAGTCAACTCGCTGAGTTAACCCGCTGAGTCAACCTGTCGAGTCAACCCGTCGAGTCAAAACACCGAGTCAACCCGTCGAGTCAACCCGTCGAGTCAAACCACCGAGTCGACCTGCTGAGTCAACTCACTGAGTCAACCAGCGAGTCCAACAGCAGCCCGGAGGGAGCGGCCGTACTAGCTGGAAACCGAGGAGCGGCCGTACGGGCGGCCCATGGCAGGCCGCCCGGAAAAAATTACAAGAATGCCCCTCTCTGCTGCTATAAATACCCCCTCCCCTTCTCATTTCAACAATCCATTCGAAGCCCTTCAAGTCCAGCCACTCCGGGTGCGGTCCGAGTCTTCCTTCACCCCTTAGCCCATTTTTCCACCAAGGAGAGCCCGAGTGAGGAGAGCCTAACCCTGGTCCAGCTTTGCCTGACCACTAGTCCAAGCCTCCCAAGCCATTCAAGTCCTGATCCAGCCACTCGAAGCCAACCCTTGCGACACCTCCGTCCATCCAGCTACTCTATTCCAGCATCATCTCATTTGCATCTAGCATAAGTGCAACATTTACTTTTCTTCCAACCCCCCTGCTTCACTACAAGCACCTTGATTCGTCAAGTACACATGCATATGTCTTTATATTAAGCACCTATCAGTTCGAGCGTATGCTCTGGGCTTGCCCGTTGTTGGAACCTGCCCATCAGAAACTCTTACTGTTCAGACCTGCATTCATGCTTCACCATAAAGCACCTTGATCATTCAAGCACACTGCATACGTCTTATATTAAGCACCTGTCAGTTCGAGCGTACGCTCTGGGCTTGCCCGTTGTTGGAACCTGCCCATCAGAAACTCTTACTGTTCAGACCCGCATTCATGCATCATGTCATCCATGAGAATGTCCGAGGATTAAAATAGACTTTCAAGTATTCGATCGATTCTGTGAAGTAGAGACCGTACTTCGGTACGGGCAGTGTGTGGGGTGCTTAACCTCTTCCCACCCTGTAACCGTGATCCCTTACCTCGAATCTCTGGCCGCAGATCAAAAGGAGTCATTTTAGAGAAAGGAATCTTCGGATCCCCTTCTCTAACGTTTCTACGGGGTCTAGCCGACTGTAGATCCGAAGTAATTGGCTAGTGGCGACTCTGGTCTCATATAAACTCACTCAAACACATCCAGCTTAACACGACTATCAAACAAAGCCCTCGAGAACGAGGCAAGCCAGTGGCACAAACGGCGATTTCGCACGCACTTCTTCTTCTTCTTCTTCTTCTTCCGAAAGGAAAGGGAGAACGACGTCGTGTGGGAGCGCGGAAAAATCGGCGAGGGTCCACAATAAGGATGACTCGAACGTTGCATTCACTCTCATTACAGATGAGAGGGATCCGTCTAACTTTGAGGAGGCACTATAGGATGTAGATGCTGAAAAGTGGAAAACGACAATGCAAGACGAGATGGACTCCCTGTACAAGAATGAGACTTGGGATCTTGTAGAGCTTCCAGTCGGCCGAAAAGCGATTAGGTGTAAGTGGATTTTTCGGAAGAAACATGATAGATACAAGGCAAGGTTGGTAGCGAAAGGGTATGTTTAGTGTGAAGGAGTGAACTTCAGTCAGATTTTTACGCCGGTTGTGAAGTAAGTATCTATCAGGTTCGTATTGGCGCTGGTTGCCCAATACGACCTCGAGCTGGAACAGATAAATGTAAAAACTGCCTTCCTGCATGGGGAATTGGAAGAGCAGATTTATATGGTGCAACCAGAATGTTATACAATGCAAGTGGCCAAGAACAAGGTTTGTAGGTTGAGAAGATTGTTGTACGGTCTCAAACAGTCGCCTAGGCAGTGGTATAAGAATTTGATTCCTTCATGATAAGTCAGGGCTTTTCCAGGAGCGAGTACGATCATTGTGTCTATTTCAAGACACTGAATGATGAGAAGTTTCTCATACTGGTATTGTACGTCGATGACATGCTTATTGCCAATTATAGCATGTCTGACATCGATGTGTTGAAGACTCAGCTTTTTTGGATATTCGAGATGAAGGATCTAGGGGTTGCAAAGAGGGTTCTTGGCATAGATATTCATAGAGACAGGAAGATGAGCAGGTTGTGGTTATCTTAGGAAGAATACCTTGAGAACGTATTGAAAAAGTATGAGATGGGCAAGACCAAACCGATTAGCGTTCCCCACGCAGCTCACTTCAAGCTTTCTTCTGAATATTGTCCCAAAACAGATGAAGAAAAGCATGTTACTCATGTGCCCTATTCAAGTGCTATGGGCAGTTTAATGTATGCCATGGTTTGTACAAGACCGGATATTTCACAGGCTATGGGTATTGTTAGCCAATTCATGTCTAACCCGAGCAAACAACATTGGGAAGCTGTGATACATTTGGGGTATGCATGACTACGTTTTGACGTTTGAAAAGTCTAAGAATAAGTTGGTTGGTTACGTCGATTTTGATTACATATGTTGTATGGATAGTAGGAGATCGACTTTAGGGTACTCATTTGTGTTAGTGGGTGGAGCGATTAGTTGGATGTCTGAGCTTCATTCTATGATGACTCTTTGCACTATTGAAGCTGAGTATATGGCGGTAACAGAAGCTTTCAAAGAGGCTGTTTGGTTGAAAGGAATGATAAATCAGTTGGGGCTTTAGTAGGAAGCTGTGCCGGTTAATTGTGACAGCTCTATTGCTAGTAATTTGGCTAAAAATTCTGCTTATCACTCTCGTACTAAACACATTGATGTGCGTCACCATTTTATTCAACAGGTGCTTGAGGAAGGAGATATGACTCTGGACAAGGTTTATACTAGCGTGAATCCGGCGGATATGCTGACTATGGTGGTCCCAATAGAAAATTTCAAGTTCTGTGTAACTTTTCTGGGATTGACAAAGGCTTAATGAAGACATAGTGATGCACGAGAAGCGACGACACTATGTTTGAAGATGAGTTAATCGACGAAGCAAAGGAAAGATGGTTTGATTTTGAAGCCTCGGTGGAGTTTGTTGTCAGAGCCTTCAAAAAAGGCTGTTTTTTGGAGGCCGACCGGTCTTGACCGGTCTGACCAGTCCCTGTTTTGGACAGGGAGGTTGCAAGCTTGCTCAACACACTGCCCGACCGATCTTGACAAGTCAGACAAAGGAGGCCAACCGGTCTTGACCTGTCGGTTGAGGAAGATTTTAATGTTTTTTCAAGGCAAAACTCACTGGACTCTTTCTGCACATGTCCGACCAATTGTGACCGGTCGGGTGTATATGCGGTTTTGCGCAAATACGCGTTGTATGTTTCTATTTTGGGTTGGAAGCCTATAAAAGCATCTCCTAATCCGTTTTAAATGTATCCTAATCAATACCAAGGAGTCTTAGTTCGAGATTATGGCTTGGGGGAGAGATTGTGAGGTTTGAGAGTGCCTTGTTCATCTTTGAGATTTGCTTAAGGGTACATTAGCTTTGTAATCTTCTGGAATTCATAGTGGAGGTGTCGCTTTGTGCCGTGGTTTTTTTCTACAAGGGTTTTCCATGTAAAATTCGTTTGTCTTTGCATTGATTGCTTGTGTGGCTGTGTGGTGATTGTTTGATCTTCTTTGGTGCTTTCGCTGACTGGATTTCCAACAAAATCTACCTTACATAATGATCCCAACCATTCAGTTGGTGGCTATTGGACGGTTGAATAAAATGGTCAGTTGTTCAAAATTTCAAAGAGTTAAGATCATTCGTTCAGGTATTGGGCTATGCTAATCAACAATGGGACCCTTATGGGAAGAATTATAGTTGCATTTATGAGATGTAGTAGAACATAAGCTCTCACAACTAGTAAGAAAAAATTTGGAGCGAGAGAGAGGGCTCAAGACTGGCCAAGACAGGACCCGGTTTGCTTGCAGCCATGAGTTGCAGGGATGCCTGCAACCAGTATCCAATCCATCCACCTCATCATCTCATTTAGGACATGGGCATAAATAGAAGGGAGATCTGAAACACAGGTGGGAGGGAGATCCGAAACACAGGTGGGCCACGCCACTAGAAACAATCGGGATTGAAACCTTCTTGGGGCCAAATAAGTTTTGGATCAGATTGATATTTGCGTTTTCCCTTCATCAAGGTGGAATTACTTTATACCATGTTGAGTGGCATATAAACATATTGGTGGGCCCCAGAAAGGTTTCAACGGTGGGCTTTTGCATACCATTGATTCCTATGATGTGGCCCACTTGAATTTTGTATCTCCATTGTGTCCGCTCAGGTCCTAAAATGATCCGGCGAAAATGATGGATGAAGTGGATATTACAGAAACAATCACAGTGGGCCCCATAGTGTTTGGGGTGGTAAGAATCCTTACGACTCTTGAATGCAGGCAAATTTGCCTCCGAAAAGGGAAAATATACGATGCACCCCATAGCACAACCTGTTAGGGAACTGTGTAAGTCCTTATCCAACTCTTCCGGCGCCGAAGCAACCTCTGATAAGATCAAACAAAGTAATAGAAAAGAAATAAATATGAATAACCACGGAGAACACGAGATTTTACTTAGAAAATCCTTGCGAAAAAAAACCCATGACACAAAACGACCAGAAAATCTACTATGAAAATGAATCTATTATGAAAAGAATTACGAGAGATGAAATCAACCTGCAATCAAACCCTCGTCTCTCAAGACAAATCTCCCCTCAAATCCCTGTTGGAGGAGCATTCAAACTGAGCAGGAATTGGACGCTCAAATCGGTCCGCCGACTGGTTTGATTTTGGCCCAAAAGCACAGCAGGGTCTCTAAACAATTTTGGGTGTTTCAGATCGGTCAGCCGACCGGTCTAATTTCAGCACAGAAGCACAGCAAGGTCTCTAAACAATTTTGGGTGTTTAAACCGGTCGGCCAACTAGTCTGAGGCGTGCTCCGACCGGTTTGCCGATCGGTAGGATGTGGAGGCGGGACACGTTGAATTTGAAAGTTTCCTCTCTGGACTGTTTTTCTTATACCCGGTCAACTGTATAAGTGGTGTTTTACGCAGTTACGCAGTTCTGCATAAGTTGTTTCTATTTTTGGGTTATTTGCTATATAAACGGCATGAATTCAGACTTAAATGGTATCCTAAGGTGTCCAAGGTTTTCTAATTGTATTAGGGAGAGGGGAGAGTGCTTTGAGAGCGAGAAAGCTCGGGTTTTCTCTTGGGTTTCCTTTCTTGTGCGTTGTTCATCTCTGTAATCTTCTGATTTATAATAGATCACTTTGTGCCGTAGTTTTTTTAACCGTTAAGGGGTTTTTCCACGTAAAATCGGATTGCTTCTCGTGTGGTTGATTATGTGTGAGTGTGATTACATTGTGTTGCTCGTTTGAATCCATATTCTGTTGTAGTTTTGGCTTGCTTCCGCTGCCGGTTTTCCCAACAAAATCTAGCTCTCACAATCTCTCACTTTAAAATACCCTTGTTCCTGCCCTAATGCCACAAAACAAACCCTTACATGCGAAATAGGAAACATATCGGGCAATTACGCAAAACTGCATGCACCGTTGATTTAATCATTAGTCGATCGAGAGCAATCGACAACCACATGTTTGAGCGATCGAATATGCCCAAAAATGTCCAAAAGAACTAGCAAACTTGATTTTCTCAAATTATCTCGATCGATCAAGCTTCCAAGTTCAATCGACCAAACTTGTCCAAAACAATCCAGAGACTGATCTGTTTATATACGAGTTTTCTAGATTGATCGAGCTAGATGCTCGGTCACTCAAAACCCTCTATTTCTGCGAAGATTGAAGACATCCAATCAACACAACTACCCATTGAACTAGACTAGATGCACTTCAGAGCACAATGGCCTATTAAACTAGACTAGTCGTCTAGTTCTATATCATGATTTTTTGAGCCATGTGAACGAAATTATAAGGTTTGAAGCTTAAGCAAATGTACATCCAACGGCTGAGCTTTGGTCTAGATGGGAATTTCCCAGTTCCCAACGATTTAATCCTTTGGTCATTAGCTTACTAATGTATGCCTGGGAAAAAAATTTATAGCAACGGCTAACACATGGCTATAGGTCAGAACTGTCAGGATGCTCAAGCTAGTAAACATGTGGAGGATGCACAATCCACTAAGGGATTAGATTAGCAGTCTGGAAGGACCCACGTGTATGGAACATTTTGGCTTATTTATTTATTTATTTGACAGGAAGGTTGGAGCACACCACCAGTCATTTTGTTGATATTAACAAAGATGTACAAATATGTTCATTCAGGTGGGCTCCACAAAAATAACAGGCCTTTTCTATCATATATGACCACAATTCACTGAAATTGCACATTGTTATTGTTTTTTTGTTTTTTTTTTGTTTTTTTGTTTTTTTCCTCCTGATGTATCCACCCCACTGAAATTGCAACAATGATGTTAGTGTTGTGTCACACCCAAAAGGCTAACCTGTTATGTGGAGTAACCCCAGGATATATTAAGACAAACCCCACCTCCCAACCGATGTGGGACAATCCAACAATCCCCCTCCCTACAACAGAACCTGAGATGTGCAGCACGCATGCACGGGGCCTCCCCTCCTTCCTGCCTACATGGGCCTGGGGCATGGCTTGGGCAAATATCCTTCTCTCTGATACCACTTTCGTGTCACACCCAAAAGGCTAACCTGTTAGGTGGAATAACCTCAGGATATATGAAGACAAACCCCACCCCCCTCCCAACCCATGTGGGACTACAATGTTACTGACTGGTTGCGCTAAAAGCTCGAGCTTGTATGGCTAAAAGCTCGGTATTATAGGGCATCCGGTATTGTATTAGTCCAGAGTATCACATGCAGGGCCAGTATACCACCTGCACATGAGGGGAGGTATTGGAGGCATCAGCAAACCCCCTGATATATATTGTTCTGTCGTTCCCTAACAGCTTGAGCTTTTAGCACAACCGGTCACTAACAGGACAATCCAACAGTTAGCTCATGATGGGAAGTGGAAGAGTGTGCATGGACCCTGCATGAATTAATTCTGGTTAGCTAATCTTCCTTTTAGATCTTTTTATCCTTGTCATAGTTGGTATACTGTCCATGTCTTTGGCACTTGTAAGTTTTGGTTTCGTTATGAGCATCAAATGTAGAAAGGAACGCTATTGATGGTTCTAGGAAAAGTGCCCCCTGATAAAGGGAAGTGATTCAATAAATGTGAATGGAAAGAACTGTAGTTCATTTTGTGATCAGCCATGAATATTTTCATCTGTAGTATTTTTGTTATTATTCCGTTGTACATTTTGAAGGGGCTTTGGTTGATGTGATGCAGTCCTGCTTTATGTATTTTAGTGCTATGTGTCTCGCCAACATTAATTATTGCTAGTATGTTCGGTTATCTTTAATTTAGTGTTTGGATGGTTCAATATACAGCTCTTTCCTTTGCCTAAAATGGTATTTTAAGAACTTTCTATTCCACTTGGGAATTTTAGGAAGTGCTCATAAAAATGCTGTTTTATCCCTTGTTAGTGAGAAAATGAACAAACGGTGATCATTGCCAGACAGTAGACCGGCAAATGCTCTATTATCGCAAACCAGATCAGAAATCTCCATTTTGCACATTGCAAATGCAAACAGAATGTAATCAAATTTCTTTCAAGTGGGATCCATTGCTTGGCAAAAGAAAAAATGTGTTGGCCCCAATGTATTTTATGGACTGAGTGCTATCTCTGTCGGGGCAGATCAGATGGACTGTCCAAATCATCTGACCACGAAGCCAGATATCTATGTTGGGGCAAATCAGATGGATTGTCGAGATCATCTTACCATGAATTCGTGTTCCTGACAGTTGAAATCTTCTGCATTATTAACTCAGAAGAATTTTACCCTGTCAGTACTAGACAATACACCAGGTTATCCTCCTGTTAAAGTCTACAAATCATTCCGATCTTGTCACTTTAAAAATGTTTCTAAGTGGACCATCATCATAAGAAAAACAATGTTTAATGCATAGTGCCACTTCAATAATAAGGTATTTGCAGATTTTCACCTAACAAAAATGCGTTTGCCATAATGACATTTTCGTTTATCAGCTATCTCAGGTGACCACGGACCCAGTTAAATCTTGTAGTACCGTATAGGACTTGAGCCAAACCCGATCTGATGACCGCCTTATAGGGCGCGTATATATCATTTGCATGTGTCTTTAAATTGCTTAAACTTTTAACTGTATTGGGTTGCACCTAAAGGGCTTGGTCTATTTCGCGTTCGGATTGTGCTTGGGCTTGTGCTGATTTGCAACTACTGCAAGTGATTCGGCAAGAACTCCACTCATTTAACTCTGGTACGGGTATCATATGTACTGACCAGAACATGACTTGTTGATAGCCTTATAAGCCGATTGTATATCATTCGCATCCATATTTAGTGCCCGGATTGTGCTTGGGCTCATGCTGATTCTAAACTTATCTGCCTCATTTCTGGCCTTCAAACCAATTCTGAAAAGGTCAATGAGCAGATTGGAAAAGAAAAACACCATTGGTTGGGATTATTCCGTCACTATGCTTCATTAATCACGTCCAATAGGCCGAAGGGCCCACCTAATGGATGGTTCCAATTCACTAATGATGCCATCATTTTAATCGATGGTGGAGCCATGGTGGGTGCACCAAATAACACTCTTAAAGCAGGTTGGAGGAAAAGAAAATTCCAAACGGTGGCTTACCAAATAACACTCCTCTCTCATCAAACCCACTACACGCTCTACCATCTCATCTTACCAGCGGGAGACAAAAAAATAAAGAAAGTTATATATTAACTCAAATTAAACCAAAATTTGGGATCCACTGTTTCTTAAGTCACAGTCAAAATTGGACCATCAGATATTTTTCACTTTTAACCGTCCAATAAATTTTCACCCATCCAATAGTCCGATTATCAATTAATTTGACATGCATAAAATCCAAACCATCCAATAAAGATCAAAGTTACTTTCTCTAATGTCGAGGAGACTACTTGAAACACATAAATTCCAAGCCATCAATCAAGTACACTAACTCATTTTTGCCTTTTTTTGCCTTTTTTGCCTTTATTCCAAGGAGAAGGCTGATTAAACAATCAGGTGGGGCAGAAAATTTGTACATCTAGGGTACATCGATTGGTTGGAAGATGTAATTCTAGGATACAAAAGGGCTTCGCTCTGAATAAATAGTCACATATGAAACTTAGGAAAAGAGAGACTACACATTAATAAACTAAGGGAAAGATAAGATGTCGCAATATCGCACTAGCTTGCGATCAGTCTGATTAACCAAATTGTACTGTGGATAGCCCAGCTACTTGCGGGCCTGGATTATTTTAGGCCTAGAATTTGAACTGGGTGGGTCGACCCTAAGAATTTTGATTTGCTAGTAGCTGGGCCTGCTAGCCTGGCTCATTACCAGCCTTAATAGTGAATGGAGCACGGCCTTTAAATCAAATCGATACGTTAATCCATCACCATTTGGTTTATGGCTATGAATGGACGGTTAAAACAAAAATTGATAGTGATCCAAATTAACTGACCAAAATCATATGCATAAGGTCATTTGATCAGCACCAAGTTTGGGCTATGGTAATCCACAACCAGAGGTAATTTGATCCATCTATTTATTAGGGACCAGCATCAATTGTTTATGTTTCACTTTTGTTAGGCAATCGCCACCATCCCATCCATGGCTTCGAAAAAAGGATGGCTACAGAAAAATAAGGCCAAATCAAAGATGGATTAGATCATCTGATCAGTGCATTTTTTTTTTCTTTCTTGGTAGCCTATGAAATGTATAGAACTCAATGAATGGTTCAGATCTGCTGATTGAACTACTCAAGTGCTCTGATTCAAGTATGAGGACTATAACCTATAGGGTCAGGTTTGGGTTGGGTGGGTTTGCCCAAGGTCTCAACTCGAGCCCAGCCCCACCTAGGGTCAAGTTGAGGATTTCTAGCCTGAGCCCAACCCAACCTAAAAACCGAGCCCAACCCAACTCGACCCAGTGTGACTAAAATTTCAGGTTGGGCGAGTCAAGCCTGGATTCAACCCAGCCCGAGTTGGGACCCCTAGGTTTTACCATCGGATAGAAGCCCAACAGATGATTAACAAATGATCTTTTTCTGGTGTGCCTATATGTGGGCCCAGATTCCCATCTAATGGCTGTCCAATGGTCACCAATTGTATGGTCAGGATTATCGAATTGGTGCAATTTTTGGTCCCAGGCCTCACAATGGTCAGGTCTACTAGCAGACAATTACTCAGCTGATTAGTACAGGAAAATAGGTGGAAGTCGGGATAACAGCCAACACAATTGCACTTGGCCCAACTAGTCCAACCTTAAAAGGAAGGCAAAGTTTGAAGAAAAGCCAGGTGGGTACGAGACTAGAAATGAGGACATGATTGCCCCTCATCCAATGGAAACCAATAATCTCATTACTTCTGGACAAGGGCACCAACCACCTTGTAGTAGGGACAATAGCCCCAACAACTTCAACAGCAACAGTCCAGATGGAACCCACAAAATTCGAACCAAAATAAAAAAGCTGGCGTGGCACAGGCATCTAGGCAATTCACTCATCAGGATCAATCATACAACGACATTTTGACTATATTAATCTAGAGGCAGCTTCCTACACCTCTTCAGCCTAAGCCTCCACCGAATCCTCCGTAGTTAAATTAGAATGAGAACGAGCGTTGCACATTTCAAAGGCATGGATCACGACACATAATGTTGTTTCTCTTCAAAACAGGCAGTCTAGAATCTAATTGATTGAATGAAAATCACGTTTGCAACCCTTGGTCCAGTCACTCTTAATAGCAACAACATACTCCAAAATCCTCTGCTATAACATCAAATGGATTGTTGATTGTGGACCCATGGGGCTCACTTGTGGACAACCACTTGTGGGTGGGGCCCATAAGGATGTTCCCGCATCCTCCTTCTCCCGAGAGTTTGAATTTCTAAATTTAAACCTCGGAAGAAGATGAGATGAGATAAGATAAGGTTAAACCAACCTTATCTCATCTCATCCCTTATCTCTTTTCCCTCTATTTATAAGAGGACTCCTTCCGTTATCAAATACACAAGGAAGAGGAAACGTATAAGTGATATACGGAGAGAAAAGAGAGGCATAGGCTTATAGAGTTTATCTGGTCCATCCATCAGATCTGAGCCATAGATCTGATCCGGGGACTATCTTCACCGTAGGATCAGAGGGGTGATCAGACCCACTTGCTCCTGTAGCAAATAGGCGGATCGCTGGATCCACCACATATCATCGGCTTTGCGAAGGTTCTCATCGTGTAGACCGTCAGATCCTGGTGGCCCACACTTCCGCGATTACTAACAGTGGTATCAGAGCCATTGAACGGCGGATCTCCGATTTAAAGAGGATATAATCGCAATCGAGGTAAGTGGCCCTAATCTGAGAATTATAAATTAATGTTTTATTTCATTTTAATAAATACATACGATCATCATCTTATTACTATTCCTTTCTGTCAAATCTCATTTTATTTATCTCTGAGGTATGGAGATTAATAAAATTAAGATTTTTAATTAATTAATTTAAAGGAATTAGAATTTTACGATTAAGACCAGATTCTTATGGGTCAGGGCCACTGTCACAAGACAGAAACAGCATTTTTTTTTAAAAGGTCTATATATTGAAAATGGATCATTAGTAGTTCTTTATATAACCGTCCATTAATACGGTACATGTGGGTCCAAATCAACCATACAAGTGAATGGTTCAAGATCCAAAACAATAGATCAAATGGACACTAGCATGGATGGATTATCATAGATAGATCCTGACCCCAAGATCTAATGGCCACCAAATAGCCATGAAGGAGCCCATCACCTCAATGGTTTCAATCACAAGGTTGAAGGCCCCAATGATCGGCTTATAGGATCTAATCCCAACCATTCAAAATGGGGACCCACCTGACGGACGGATGGCTTTGATCTCTAACACATGTGCCATCATCCATTGTAAAGAGGTAATTAAAACCCTCTTTTTGAAACCCTCCATTGTACAAATCAACAGAGGCAGCCATGGCTGCCGCCGCCTGAAGCAGCAGCAGCAACCATGGCCGCCGCCGCCGCCGGCAGCAGGAGCGGCAGCTGTGACCGCCGCCGCCCGCCGCACTTGCAGCAGCGGCAGCCATGGCCACCGCCAACGCAGGCAGCAACCACAGCCGCCCAAATCTCTCTCATTCTCTCTCTCTCTCCCGTTTTCCAAACCCTGCCGACGCCGCAACCGATCGCCAGCCGCTGCCGCGACAGCAGCAGCAGCGCGGGCCGCCGCCGCCGCCAGCAGCAGCACCCGCGGCTGCGGCAGCAGCAGCAGCGCCGGCTGCCGCTTCCGCTCGCCACTCCAGCCACTCATCCCTCTTATTTTTTTGTTGGGCAGTCAGCCACCATGGCTGCCAAGGAAAAACAATGATTTTTTTTAAACCCTAACAATGAAGAAGAAGAGAAAGGTGGGCCTGGTGGGCCTGGCTTGAAAATGAGATAAATGGGCCTTTTGGGCCTGACTTGAAAAAAGAAAAAGAAAAAGGAATTGGGCCTTCCTTTTGGCTTGGCTTGGCAATAGGCCTTTTGGAAAGGAGCGTATCCTTTTGGGCTATCACTTGAGAAAAATGGGCCTTTTTAGACCTAACTTGAAAATAGCCCTTTTGGGCTTGGCCTTTTCAAAAGGACATGGACCTTTTCTTATTGGGCCATGGCTTAAGGATATTGGATATGGGCCTATCCTTTTGGGCCATGGCTTAAGAATATTGGGCCATGGCCTGATGGTTGAGCTAATGGGCCTATTTTTTTTGAGTTGGGCCTAATTCATAGAATTGTAGGCCTGTCCCATATAAAAGAGAAGGCTAATATGTAAGGACCAATAAAACAAAAAGGACCATCATTGGACATCCATATGTAGATGGATAACCTAAAATCACCATCATATATTAAGCACAAATAGAGATGGGCCGGACTAAGAAACCCAAATCACTTAATATCAAGATTAAGTGTATCTTGTATAAGGGCCATTAATCAGCCATTTATGGACTGATTTAGACCAAGTAAAGGGAAGCGACTTGGGGTTTTTCGACAAGATCTAACTGATGGTATGGTCCGTTTTTGTGATTAACGGTCTAGATCTAAATTAATCTAATGATCGATGTATGTATTAAAATGAAAGCATATGATTTAAATTATGGATTTTTTTTTCTGTCTCAAAATATCTTTTGATTACTTAATGTATATGTGCATACATTATTAAATATGTATGTGTAAAAGTGAATGAAGATCATGATAAATATCCATACGATCACTATTGATCACGGGTCCACAAATGAACGGAACCATCATCAACTATGATGATCAACATTGATGAGAGGATCCATCATCAATGGTGAACATTAATGGTAATGATCGGATCCATCATAAATGAACACGATCAATATAGTGATCGTATTATCTTTTTCTATTCATAGAACTTCTCTTATTCGTTCAATGGACATGATCATTTTCTTTAATCTAATGATTTATTCAATTTGACTTTAATTTTTTTTTAATTAAGTCATCATTTCATTAGAATATAGATCTGTTATTCTAAGGTTGTGCATAACCTAAGTGGGAGTTTCATTCCTTCCCTAAATGATGCATACACCCATAATGGTGGGTTGTAGGTTATACAAATAGATAGTCGTAAAAGCATCAATTTCATTTTATTTAGAGAACTTGATTGATCTGCACCACCCATACAGGTATGTAGGCTTTCAGATCCCTTATAAGATGGATTGTATACTTTTATAAACTTAAGAGTTTGAATAACCAGTAAAAATTCTGATGATTAGTGCCAATACTTTAGATCATAGCTAAGTAGTGATACATGATGCGATGTAGAGATGGCCTCTAAAGCATTGATCGCCGATCAACTAAAAGGACAACATTTCGACGGCAACAACTACGAAGACTGGTCCCGCGCAGTGCGAAGCCTTCTAGATGAAGATGACATTTCACACACTCTGGATGGGGTTCAAGAGGAACCCATATTGGCTGAAAATGGAAATCTAGGTGAACATAGGGCCGCGATGAATCGCTATAACAAATGGCGTAAACAAAATCGCTCCGCCCGTAATGTTTTGATTAGCACAATGCACAAAGAACTCATACCCACGTATGAAGTGCATGAAACCGCTAAGGGGATCTGGGATGCACTGGCTAATGCCTATAAGCAGAAGTCAGATGCAAAAGTTCGGGCTATGGAATTAGAATTCCAAGAATACAGGATGCCTGTAGGTTGCCCCATCAAGGATCATATCCGTAAGATGGAGCAGATGATAGGCGCCCTGAGGAATGTAGGGTGCAAACTAACTGAAAATCAAAAGATTATAGCTATGCACCGTTCCTTACCCGAATCATGGGCCCAAATCAAAATGATTCTGAACCATACTGATTCTATCACAACGTTCAGAGACTTTTGTGGCCATCTGGTACGAGAGGTTGAAATGAATGCAATTCAGCCAGGTTCGGCCAAGGCTTTTGTAGCAGAAACCCACAAGCGGAAAGTTAATAAGAGGAAGTTCAAAGCTCGCAAGAAGGCGAAGAAGAACAATCAGGAGCAGAAGACCGCAACGCCTCCTCCAAATCCCAAGAAGGGGAAAGGAAAGAGGAAACCTAAAAAGACAAACATCACCTGTTTCGTCTGCGGAAATCCCGGCCATTATGCCCGTCAGTGTGCCCAGAAAAAGACGGTAATTCCTCAGTCACAAGATACTTTGTTTGTAGGCGTTTGTTCTGAGATCCTTTCCGTTGATATCCTATCTAACGAGTGGATTTTGGATTCAGGCGCAACAAAGCACGTGACACGAGATCGTCGAGGACTCGAGGAATTTCGACCTATAGCTACAGGGAGCTACAGGGTGTACATGGGGAATAACGCTGCTGAAGACGTGCTAGGGATTGGTGTTTATCATCTCCATACGCGCGTAGGGTACACAATAACCCTCCATGATACTCTTTATGCACCGGGCATGCGCCGGAATTTAATTTCTGTTTCTAGATTGTTAGTTAATGGTTTTGACATTCGTTTTTCCGGGACAAGAGTTTCTTTAAGACTAAATAACCTCATCTTTTCATGGGGTAATTTAATTTCAGATTTATTTATTCTAGATGTAGAACATGATAATGCGCCTCTTGCTTTGTCTGCTACATCGAATGAACATGTAGTATCTGAATCTTTAAAATGGCACGCGAGGTTAGGTCACATTGGAAAGGACCGTATGACAAGACTAGCTAGATCTGGTCTGTTAGGTTCATTATCCAAGGTTGATTTGCCATTTTGTGAACATTGTGTGTCCGGGAAGACTTCTAAGAAACCATTCCCTAAAGCGACTAGGTCAAAGGGTTTACTAGAGATAATCCATACGGATATCTGTGGACCCTTAAATGTACATGCTAGAAATAGATGCCAATACTTCGTCACATTTATTGACGATTACTCGCGCTATGGATATGTGTATCTCATCTCACATAAATCCGAGGCTTTTGATTGCTTTCTCAAATTCAAAGCTGAAGTTGAAAATCAGCTTGAGAAAAAGATTAAAATTCTTAGATCTGATAGAGGTGGCGAGTATACATCTGAAACGTTTAAATCATACTGTGCAAACGTTGGCATCATCAGGCAATACACTATGGCATATACTCCACAGCAAAATGGAGTTGCAGAGAGAAGGAACAGGACACTATTGGACATGGTCAGATCGATGATGGCACATGCCAATCTCTCTACCACATTCTGGGGAGACGCGCTTCTTACAGCCGTCTACGTCCTAAATAAAGTCCCAACTAAATCCGTTCCTAAGACCCCATATGAGATGTGGACTGGGAGGATTCCTTCTCTAGCCGACCTACGTCCTTGGGGATCTTTAGCATATGTTTTATTGCCTACTCAGCATAGAAGTAAACTTGATAGTAAAACTATTGAGTGTGTATTCATCAGGTACCCAATGCACTCAAAGGGATACGTTCTAGTTTATGAGGATCGTGGAGGATGGACTGAGATTGAATCTCGGGACGTAACCTTCGTCGAAGACAGATACCCCAGCCGAAAGAAACAAAAGGTTTCCACCGAACTTTTTGAAATTCCCGATGTATCTCAAGAGAGTGGGAGTTCTGCTTCTGCAAATGAAGATACTCCTATAGTTCATCAGGACAGTGGGAGTACATCTCAGCAGGCTCCTGAGTTACGTCGAAGTGAAAGAGGTTTGATTCCTAGAAGATATTTCGATATCGATGGTCAATCTTTCTCTTGTGTTGCGGTTGACGATGATGAACCTGATTCTTATCAGGATGCGTTATTATCTCCGAATTCGGCTGATTGGGTAACTGCCATGGACGAGGAGATTGCCTCCATGGAGAAGAACAAAGTCTGGGAACTTGTAGATCTGCCTTCCAATCGCAAAGCAATTGGTAACAGGTGGGTACTTAAGATCAAAAGAAAGGCAGATGGTACAGTGGACAAGTACAAAGCAAGATTAGTTGCAAAAGGTTTTACACAAAAAGAAGGTGTTGATTATGAGGAAACTTTTTCACCTGTTGCAAAATTTTCCTCAATCCGCATGATCTTGTCCATTGTCGCAAGTTTAGACTTAGAGTTATATGAGATGGATGTAAAGACTGCTTTCTTAAATGGTGATTTGGATGAAGATATTTGCATGCAACAACCCATAGGTTATGTGGACAAAAAGTATCCAAAGAAAGTCTGCAAGTTATTACGATCTATTTATGGGTTGAAGCAATCTTCAAGGCAGTGGTACATGAGGTTCCACTTAGCCATCACCACTTTTGGATTCACAATGAGTGAAGAAGATCATTGTGTATACGTGAAACGGTCTGGAAGATCTTTTCTGATACTATCTCTATATGTAGACGATATCCTATTAGCTGGTAATGACATGCAACTGTTGATGATGTCTAAAGATTGGCTTTTCTCGAACTTTGAGATGAAAGATCTTGGTGAAGCCAACTTTATTCTAGGGGTTAAAATCATCAGGAACCGTTCTAGGAGATTCTTAGGCTTGTCACAAGCCACTTACATACAGAAGATCTTAGAGCGGTTTAGGATGGAAAATTCAAAAGCTGTTGAAACCCCTATGGATAAAGCTACCATGTTAGACAGGAAATCGTGTCCCCAGACAGAAGCTGAGAAATCGGCAATGTCCTCAGTACCTTATGCGAGCGCAGTAGGCAGCTTAATGTATGCTATGCTTTGCACCAGACCAGATATAAGCTATGCAGTTGGCATAGTCAGCCGTTACCAGAGTAACCCGGGACAGTCTCATTGGCAAGCCGTGAAACGAATATTCCGCTATCTCAGAGGAACTAAGGACTTGATGCTGTGTTATGAAGGCGCGAGTCTCGAGCTCAAAGGATATTCAGATGCCGCCTGGGGTAATGACGCCGACGAGGAAAAGTCTACTTCAGGATATGTCTTCTTGCTCGGAGGGGGAGCTATCTCTTGGTCGAGCAAGAAACAGACATCCACGGCACTTTCATCTATGGAGGCCGAATACATTGCATGTTGTGCTGCAGTTCAAGAGTGTGTATGGGTTCGAAGATTCCTACAAGGATTGGGTGTTGTTCCAGGCATACATGAGCCTATATCGTTGAGGATAGACAACACCTCGGCCATTGACTTGGCAAAGGATCCCAAACACCACCAGAAATCGAAGCACATTGAGATAAAGTATCATTACGTTCGTGATCAAGTGAAAGATAAGAAGGTTATCCTCAGCTACATTCCTACCAAGGAAATGATGGCTGATCCCATGACGAAACCTATAGCTAGAGATCTATTTCAGGTTCACGTCAGGCAGATGGGATTGAGGAAAGCTTGATTGATATGCTTGTATCATGTATCTTTGAATAATAAATTCAGTATTGAGCACTTGTTAAACTAGGTATGTAGATCATCAGCATTTTCTTTGAGATCAATGTTGATTTCATCATTTATCGGCAGGCCGGTTACCCACTTGCACGGGTGGACCAACCCTAAATGTACAAGAGAGGTACACTTGGGGTGATGTTCATACACTGAGGTATGAACCACCCTTTATTGAAAATAATAAAGGATGAGGATGCAAATGAGTTGTATCCGCCTTCAGTCCTATAAGATTGAAGATGAGACTGACAAAGTCGAATAACATAGTCGCACCATTACTCATAATGCGGATAATGTTATGGCCTAAATCACAGCCAAGTCGTGAGGTTATGAGATGAGTCATACCTCATGTGAGATGACTTGCGTACTGTAGACCCGACAGATACCTAGTATTGTCTACTTTACGGCGTGGATTGTAGCCACGTGCTTGGACCTATTACCTACAGATTGCTTTGATTCGATCTAATCATTGCAACGTGCGAGTAGCCAGTCCCGTAGGTGACTCTTTGTGTCCTCAGCTACCCTCCTCTTGTGTACAGGAGGATGAGATTGAGTGTCGCTACTTTAGTATACGATGACGAAAGGCCCTTGATTGGTCAGACTCGGTTATGCTAGGAAAGCGGCTTGATCAATTCCAAATTACACATCTGCGTGGGGAAGATCCCGTGACAGCTACACCAAGTTTCTAGAACTATAAATACGCACTTGAAGACTTATCCGCCGGCAGTATCGAGTTTTCTTAGACTTTTACAAACTATATTCTCTTTCAAAATATATATGTATATATATTACCTTAAAAAGAATTCATATTGATGTTTGTAGAAAACCAAGTTTTTCAGAATAAACTCGATAAGTTGGATAAGTGCGTATGTTGGCCGAGTACTCCAGATTGGGAGTTAACTCTATCCGGTGTGGTCATGCGGACTAGGACAGGCAATGCAAAGCTTGGGTTATTGAGTGCTAGATAGGTGGTCTCTTAGTACTCAAACACCTGTGAGAAGATAAAGGTGTTCCAGCTGGTCCCACGCTTCTGATTCTTTTGATCGTGATTCTTTGGTTTTGATTATTATGTGATGAGCTAGATGAACTCTCATGATGTGCCTACCTCACAATGTGATTGAGTGGGAGATGTTGATTGTGGACCCATGGGGCTCACTTGTGAACAACCACTTGTGGGTGGGGCCCATAAGGATGTTCCTGCATCCTCATTCTCCCGAGAGTTTGAATTTCTAAATTTAAACCTTGGAAGAAGATGAGATGAGATAAGATAAGGTTAAACCAACCTTATCTCATCTCATCCCTTATCTCTTTTCCCTCTATTTATAAGAGGACTCCTTCCGTTATCAAATACACAAGGAAGAGGAAACGTATAAGTGATATACGGAGAGAAAAGAGAGGCATAGGCTTATAGAGTTTATCTGGTCCATCCATCAGATCTGAGCCATAGATCTGATCCGGGGACTATCTTCACCGTAGGATCAGAGGGGTGATCAGACCCACTTGCTCCTGTAGCAAATAGGCGGATCGCTGGATCCACCACATATCCTCGGCTTTGCGAAGGTTCTCATCGTGTAGACCGTCAGATCCTGGTGGCCCACACTTCCGCGATTACTAACATGGATTCCAGCACATTTGGTTCTCCCACTGTCAATATCATCTGGGGAGATTACCCTCATGTATTTCAAACAAATTTGGCTCGGGGTTATGATCAAGGATTTCCCCCTCTCGTCTTGCAAGGAGAACTACTCCTCCAACACTGGTTAATTCTCCAGGAAAAAGCCTCGGGACCAACCCGCAATCCAGCTTATAGCACGCGCCCACCATGAGATCCTGCCTGGAAGAGCCCCGGCATCCAGTCCAGCTGTCAGCCACAACCAGTCATGGAAATATCAGCCAATGGTTCTCTTGGCAGGGCCCCAGAACCACCTTCACCTCCAGTTGCTAGGCAAGTCCAGAGCCATCCACTGGTCATCTTGCAATGAGGATACGCTTCCCCATTTCCCATGCCACAAAAGCTCGCCAGTCCCGGCCAGGCACCGCTCGCACAAGAAAACCCATCCTCTCAGCTTCTCATGCTTGTAGGGGCAAACCTGGCGGCTGGCTTGCTCCCAAATCTATGAAAACCTACCAACTATTAAATGGTATAAACAATGAAGAATAATGATCTGGTGGGCTAAGTGCATGGGAATCTTTCCATGCAAATAGTTTCATTTGGACTCCTTGGCGTCCATAACATCTATGTGGACTATCCATTAATTTTGGTATGCTATTCTCAAACCGCCTTCAAAAGTATATACGTACTGATCAGACCGTCGATCCAAACCTTTCAGTTAGCAGCATGAGAAACGGATGTAGAGGTTTACTTAATAGCAAATACGTTCAGCCACGGATGCTTAGAACCATCTGCATCTGCTGGTTGCGTGTTTTGCCCAGTAGGAGAAAATGAGGGAACTGGACCTAAATTCCAATGGACAGTTCAGATAGGTGATATGAATGCCCAGAAGGCCCAGAAGGTCAAATGCAGCTATGTTCATGAGAAGATTTCCATACACAACCGACCAGATCATTGCCCAATGAATTAAGATTTGGTGCAAACCTCTTGAGTATATAATATTTCAATTAAAAGTCACTCCAAAGTATTATTAGTGGAAATGGTTTGGTACATATGGATGGATGCTATCGATTTGATTTGATTCCAAAAGTTTGAAAGCATGTGTTTGTCTTGTTTATATTTATTTCTTATTCAATTAATTTTAGTGGCACCAACTATTTTGGGCAAAGAAAAAAAAAGATGAAAATTGTGTAAAAAGAGAGAAAGTGGGACCCACAAAGACTAGTGATTGGATTGTATCGAAATCTCCAATTGTATTAGCATCTGTGATTGCCTCTGATTGCGTTGTAGTAGGTGTAGGATATTCTACACTTGGAATGAATTAGCTAGCATGTAATAGCGATATCCAAGCCATCCATCAAGCAGGGCAGTATGAATGTTCTCCTCCAAAAATCAGGCCAATCAACTTATTTGGATGAACCACTTTGTTAGAAATAGTAGAATTTCTTAGAAAACTTTGAACAAGTTTTCCTGTGTATTTGTTTTATAGATTTCAGTCAACCCAACAATTGGATCGACTTGATTCATGGGCCACAGTCTGAACTTAGAATTACCTTCACAATTAATGGATGGATTAGATCTTGTACCCATGTGCCATGCTTACATGTGGTGGCGTGTACATGAGATGCCTTAATACTCATGTGCTCTGTTTAGGGAAGGTTTTATTAGGAAATGGAACTGAGGTGTCTGGCTTGTACTAATAAAAATTAATGACCTTGAGGTCTTCTATTCCAGCTAACCTTACTGAAAATGGTATCATGCAATGCTAGGATGGTAGGCAAGTACGGTTGATGGTGCCATGATCAAATGGGCTCCACCATGAATACCTCCAAATTCATATGGTAGCCCACATGATGGTTGGATTTGCCTGATTTTTGGGGTGTTCTGGTGGGGAGACCCTGCTGGTCAGGTTGGACTCCATCTACACTAGGATGGGCCCCACACGTAACTTTGTAGAATAAGCCCCTATCATTTCTCATTTCTGGTAAATTTTATATCGATGAATGAATAGTGATGAATTCTTAATAGCATAGTTTCTTTGGAGATAAAAAAAAGCAGGAATAAAGTAGTTGAGATGCCTTTTGAAGTCTATAAATATAAACACATCCAAATTGTTTGTAGAAGATACCTCTAACCTGAATTTTCTTGTGAGAGAAAAGGGAGAAGAAAGATGGAAGTTGTTGCTGAGCCTGTTATTTCATTCCTTGTTGAAAAACTTGGTGATCAGCTCATTCAAGAAGCTATTTCCTTGATTGGATTGCGAGGTCAAGTTGAGTGGATCGAAGCAGAACTGGGGTGGATGCAAGCTTTCTTAAAAGATGCGGATGCCGAACAACAAGGAGCTGAAAGAGTGAAGGCCTGGGTACGGGACGTGCGCGGCATTGCATATGATACGGAGGATGTCATCGACACCTTTCTCTTGAAGATAGAACCCTTGAGGCGAGGAGGATTCATTGGCTCCGTCAAGAGGTGTGGTTTCATCGTCAGTGAGGTGATAACTCGCCATAAGATTGCATCAAAGATTGAATACATAAAGCTTAAAATCGACGCTATCTCCAAAAGGAGGTCGACTTATGGCGTTGAAAACATAGACAGGGTAAAAGGGACGAGCTCTGCTGATCGAAGCCTCCAAGAATGGAGGCTCACTTCTCCTAATGCTCAGGAACCAGATTTTGTTGGTTTTGAGGAGGACTTGAAGGCATTGGTCGTGCGGTTGACCGAGGGAGAGCTGCGACGTTGTGTTGTCTCTATAGTCGGAATGGGTGGTCTCGGTAAGACTACTCTTACTAATAAACTTTATAACACTGATTGTGTTAAGAAACATTTCCAAACTCATGCATGGATTTCTATATCACAAGAGTAAGCTGTGAGAGATCTTTTGCAGGCGGTCACAAAACGCTGTATGGTGCTCTCTAAAGAAGAGCTTGATGTGGTGGAGAAAATGAATGTCGTTGAGCTGAGGGACAAGATCTCCAAGTATCTGAATGACAAGAGATACCTGCTGGTACTGGACGATATATGGAAAGGCAAAGCATGGGATGCTCTGAAAGATGCTCTTCCAGATATGAATAATGGAAGTAGGGTCTTGCTCACCACACGCAATAAAGATGTAGCTTTACATGCAGATGCAGTAAACTATAGGGTGCGTTTCACACAAACCTTCGGATCTCGCCCCCCAATACACTAGAATTATGGACTATGCTAATGCAATAATCAAGAACAAACATCAACCACACGAACACAAAGAGTTTTTACGTGGAAAACCCTCAAAAGAGGTAAAAACCACGGGACCTAGTCCAGATCAACAATCCACTATCTCAGGGCACTGTTACAACCGATCACAACCACACACCGCTTGGATCAAACTTCTTCACCCACGCAGGGATGGATAAACTACAAGAGAATAGTAAAGGAGAAACGATCTCACCGATCCCGAGGACGTAGAAGCGCTGAGACGACCGTTGCGCAGAAGAACCCTTCTTCAAGCAACTTCTCCCTTCTACAAGCTTCCTCTTTCTCTCTCTTCTCTTTCTCTCTTTCTCTTTTTCTCTCTTTCTCACCTTGGACGTGTTAGCAACACAATGGGATGCCCTAATCCCGTTTTGGAACGCTTAAGTACCAAAAACGTAGGAATTAAAGCCAAATATGGAAACTGCGTACAAGCAGTCCGCGTTGGGTCGGGCGCCCGGTCACAGACCGTCGGGCGGCCGGCCAACTAAAAAACAGTCCAGCGTGAAAGTCAGAAAATCGGACCAATTTCGGGCGCCCGGCCGGGTCATTGGGCACCCGGTCACCAAAACCGTCGGGCGCCCGGCAATGGACAAAACAGTCCAGCAGCTAGCCTCCATCTGGGGGGAATTTCGGTCTCCCAGCCACTAACTGGCCCAGGCGCCCGACCTCACCCAGCTGCATTCTCTCCTCTGACAGTTTGAGGAGGAAAACTCCATCAAATCTCCCCCTTTCCGACTCAGGAGAAATTCGCCTTCTTCAAGCCAGTCAGGTTTCTGCAAACCTCAAACTTGCCCTTGAGTAAAGCCTTGGTCATCATGTCTGACCCGTTATCGTCCGTATGGACCTTCTCAAGCTGTAGCACCTTCTGTTCCAAAGTATCCCTGATCCAGTGATACCGAATCTCTATGTGCTTTGACTTGGAATGCTGACTTGGATTCTTGCTCAAGTGTATAGCACTTTGACTATCGCAATAGACCACGTGCTCCTCCTGCTTCAGGCTGAGTTCCTGTAGGAACCTCTTCATCCAAAGCATCTCTTTGCATGCTTCTGTGACTGCGATGTACTCGGCCTCTGTCGTCGACAATGCTACGACCTTCTGTAGCTTGCTCTGCCAAGAGACCGCTCCCCCTGCAAACGTGAATATGAACCCCGATGTAGACTTCCTGGAGTCTATGTCACCTGCCATATCTGCATCTGTGTAGCCTTCTAACACAGGTTTTCCGTCACCATAGCATAGGCTCAACCTGGATGAGCCCCTCAGATACCGTAGTATCCACTTCACTGCTGCCCAATGTTCCTTGCCAGGATTGGCAAGATACCGGCTGACAACACCAACCGCATATGCTATGTCTGGGCGCGTACACACCATAGCATACATCAAACTTCCTACCGCTGACGCGTAGGGTATCTTCCGCATCTCTTCCACTTCCGCCTTCGTCTTGAGACACTGCTTGTCGCTCAATTTGAAGTGACCATCCAGTGGAGTACTGACTGGCTTCACTGCATTCATGTTGAACCGCTCTAGGACTTTCTCAATATACCGCTCTTGTGACAACCAAAGCTTCCTGCTGCTTCTGTCACGGGTTATCTCCATTCCTAGGATCTGTTTTGCCGAGCCCAAGTCTTTCATCGCAAAAGACTTGCCCAACTCCTGTTTAAGCCTGTCAATCTTCTTGATGTCTTTTCCCATGATGAGCATGTCATCAACGTACAATAGCAGAACTAAGAAATCACCGTCTGAGAACCTGCGAGTGAACACCCTGCGAGTGAACACACAGTGGTCCGACTCCGTTCTGTCATATCCATGCTTCAACATGAACGAGTCGAACTTCTTGTACCATTGCCTAGGAGCTTGCTTCAGCCCATACAAGCTCTTCCTAAGCCTGCACACCATATGCTCTTTGCCCTTGACTTCAAACCCTTCTGGTTGGCGCATGTAGATCTCTTCTTCCAGGTCACCATGGAGGAAGGCAGTTTTAACATCTAACTGCTCTATCTCCAGATCCATACTAGCCGCCAATCCAAGCAACACCCGTATGGATGTCATCTTCACCACTGGTGAGAATATCTCCTCGAAGTCTATTCATTTTCTCTGACCAAACCCTTTCACCACAAGTCTGGCCTTGTACCTTGTCTGTGAATTCTTCTGCTCATTCTTCTTTCTGAACACCCACTTGTTGCTCAGAGCTTTCTTGCCCTTAGGCAATTTCACCATATCATAGGTGTGGTTCTTATGCAAGGATTCCATCTCCTCTTGCATAGCTTTCAACCACTCCCCCTTATGCTCGTCGGCTAGGGCCTCAGAATAGTCTTCTAGCTCTCCGCCATCTGTGAGCATAATGTACTCATGCGGCGAGTACTTCTTGGATGGATGTCTGTCCCTTGATGTCCTCCTCACCTGCGGCTCAACAGGTGGATCAAGTTGGGGCTGCTCCCCCTGTCCATCTTCTGTAGGGACTCCCTCATCCTCTGCACCTTGCTGTACTCCCCCGTCATCAGGCACCACGGGAGGAGTAACTGGATCCATGTCCTCCAGTTCACCTGAACTGGGTTGGGTCTTCTCTGGCTTTTCAATGTCTTCTATACACTGATCTTCAATGAAAACCACATCTCTGCTCCTGACGAGCTTCTTCTCGGTCGGATCCCACAACCTGTAACCGAACTTCTCATCACCGTACCCTAAGAACACACACTACCTGATCTTC
This sequence comes from Liriodendron chinense, assembly GCA_003013855.2. NCBI lineage: Eukaryota > Viridiplantae > Streptophyta > Magnoliopsida > Magnoliales > Magnoliaceae > Liriodendron > Liriodendron chinense. Next base: position 540,809 of record PVNU02000362.1, read on the forward strand.
ATATCGAGCTTGGACCTCTCGTCCTTTAGTACGTGAACTGATGCCCTGCATCCAAACACCCTGAGATGACTGTACGATGGATCACGTCCAGTCCACACCTTCTCAGGTACTTCTCCATTCAACGGGGCTGATGGAGACCTGTTTATCAAATACACCGCCGTGTGCATTGCTTCTCCCCAGAACATCTTGGGCAACTTTGCATGGGATAACATGCATCTGATTCTCTCTACAATGGTGCGATTCATTCGCTCAGCCACACCATTATGTTGGGGGGTCTTGGGAACTGACTGTTCATGCCGTATACCCAGTGACTTGCAATACTCGTGGAAGTCACCTATGTATTCACCACCATTGTCAGTGCGGATGCACTTCAATGATCTGCCTGTCTCCCTCTCGACCATAGCATGAAACAGTTTAAACATACCAAAAACCTCGTCCTTGGATTTCAAAGCATACACCCAAACCCTCCTAGATGCATCATCTATAAATGTGACAAAATACAATGCCCCACCCAAGGTTTTTGTCCTCATAGGACCACAAACATCAGAATAAACCAAATCTAATGCATGTACTTTATTCGTATGAGAAGCAGTTTTAACAAAAGAAACTCTATGCTGTTTCCCAGATAAACAGTCAATACAGGTTTTGAGAGGTTTACCTGTCACGTCTGGAAGGAGCTGCTTCTTCGCTAGTAGCTGAAGCCCTTTTCACTCATGTGGCCTAGACGCCTGTGCCACACATCAGTAGCTGAATCCTCTACTGCGTTCAATCCACTCTTGCATACACTGACATTTGCCTTGTAAAGAGTGCAATACTTCTTTCCTCTGGCAGCAATCAACGAACCCTTGATGAGCTTCCAGCGCCCACCAGCAAACCGGCTTTCATAACCATCATCATCCAGCCTTCCCGTCGACATCAAGTTGAGGCGAAGGTCTGGAATGTGTCTCACATCCCTGAGAACCAATGTGCAGCCCACATCGGTCTTCAAACAAATATCACCGACCCCTACAATCTTCGAAACACCAGAATTTCCCATCTTCACTGTCCCATAGGCACCTGACTTGTAGCTTGTGAAGAAATCTCTGCGTGGAGTCGCATGAAACAAGGCTCCCGAGTCTATCACCCAGTCGGTGTCCTGACTCGAAGCCGTGAGACAAATATCGTGATCTGCCGAAAGAATAACAACAACGTCACCATCTGAGGCGACCGCAGTAGAATCCGATTCATCTTCCTTCTCCTTTCCTTTACCCTTCTTGTCACTCTTCTTCTTCTGACATTCATGCTTGTAGTGGCCCTTCTTGCCACAATTCCAGCATTCAACATCTTTCCTGGCAACTGACTTGCCTCTTGATTTATCTCGGGCCTTTCCGCCCTTTCTGTTCTTTCCTCTCCCCCTATCTTGTGTCACAAGGGCCTCTTGTTGAGCAGGCCCTAGGGACTTCCTCCTTGTCTCCTCATTGAAGAGACAGCTTGTTACCTGATCCATGGATACCTTTCCGTCTGGCGCGGAGTTACTTAGAGACACCACCAATGTCTCCCAACTGTCAGGCAATGAGCTAAGCAGTAGCAAAGCCTAAAGTTCATCATCCAGGACCATCTTCATGGCGGAGAGTTGGTTCACAATGTTGCTGACCTCATTCATGTGTTCAGCCACAGAACCACCATCTTTGAATTTGAGATTCACAAGTCGTCTTATCAGGAAAATCTTATTGCCGGCTGTCTTCCTCTCATACAGCCCTTGCAATTTCAGCCATAGGCTAGCGGCTGAGGTCTCTGTAGACACATGGTGGAAAACCGAATCATCCAACTATTATCTAATGAACCCCACTGCCTTCCGGTCCACTTTCTTCCAATCATCATCTGACATATCCTTTGTCTTCGCCGATATGCCTAGAATTGGAGCATATAAGTCCTTGCAATAGATCAAGTCCTCCATCTTAGCCTTCCATATGGTCCAGTTAGAACCATTTAGGCTGATCATCCTTGATGAGCCACCTTCCATAATTCAGAACCAATCCCACACCGTTCAAACAACCTGAACTCTCTGATACCACTTTGTAGGGTGCGTTTCACATAAACCTTCGGATCTCGCCCCCCAATACACTAGAATTATGGACTATGCTAATGCAATAATTAAGAACAAACATCAACCACACGAACACAAAGAGTTTTTACGTGGAAAACCCTCAAAAGAGGTAAAAACCACGGGACCTAGTCCAGATCAACAATCCACTATCTCAGGGAACTGTTACAACCGATCACAAGCACACACCGCTTGGATCAAACTTCTTCACCCACGCAGGGATGGATAAACTACAAGAGAATAGTAAAGGAGTAACGATCTCACCGATCCCGAGGACGTAGAAGCGCTGAGACGACCGTTGCGCAGAAGAACCCTTCTTTAAGCAACTTCTCCCTTCTACAAGCTTCCTCTTTTTTTCTCTTCTCTTTCTCTCTTCCTCTTTTTCTCTCTTTCTCACCTTGGACGTGTTAGCAACACAATGGGATGCCCTAATCCTGTTTTGGAACGCTTAAGTACCAAAAACGGAGGAATTAGAGCCAAATATGGAAACTGCGTACAAGCAGTCCGCGTCGGGTCGGGCGCCCGGTCACAGACCGTCGGGCGCCCGGCCAACTAAAAAACAGTCCAGCGTGAAAGTCAGAAAATCAGACCAATTTCGGGCGCCCGGACCAACATGGTCGGGCGCCCGGCCGGGTCATCGGGAGCCCGGTCACCAAAACCGTCGAGTGCCCGGCAATGGACAAAACAGTCCAGCAGCTAGCCTCCATCTGGGGGGAATTTTGGTCGCCCGGCCACTAACTGGCCCGGGCGCCCGACCTCACCCAGCTGCATTCTCTCCTCTGACAGTTTGAGGAGGAAAACTCCATCAGAAACCAGCCCCATGAACTGCGATTTCTAAACAATGAAGAGAGCTGGGAGTTATTTTGCAAGAAAACATTCCAAGGACGAAATGGGGGTTTCCCTCAGCATTTGGAGGAGTTAGGAAGAGAGATTGTGGAAAAATGCCATTGTTTACCTCTTGCGATCGTTGTCATTGGCGGCCTCTTATCAAGAAAGGAAGCAAGAGAGTGGGAGAACGTACGCAAGAGCATTAGCTGGCAGTTTATCAAGGGAGAAGTCAAAATCTCCGGCATATTATCTTTGAGTTATAAAGATCTGCCTTATTACTTAAAGCCATGTTTTCTCTACCTGGGCAATTTTCCCGAGGACTACGAGTTCCACACCAAGGAATTTATTCGAATGTGGGCTGCAGAAGGGTTACTTGAAGAAAGAGGGGAAGAAACATTGGAGGAGGTTGGAGAAGATTGTCTAAAGGAGTTGATTCAGAGAAGTATGGTTCAAGTCGCAAGAAGTTCAAGCGGGGTTATTAAAAGCTGTCGCGTCCACGATCTTTTGCGGGATCCCTCCATATCAGAAGCTAAGGAAGCTAAGTTCCTCGAAGTTCATCATGGGAATGTGAATGCTCCTGCATCTACAGCCCGTCGACTAGCAATTCACCATAACAACTTAAGTACATTTCCTTAAGCTGTTCCACTCCACACCTTCGTTCTGTATTAATCTACACCCAAGGCCAAGCGTGGCTTCAAAGGGAAGAAGAGAAGTTTCTCTACAGAGGCTTTAAGTTGCTTAGGGTGCTATATTTGCACGGTGCACAAATAAAAAAGCTACCAAGTGAAATAGGTGAACTAATCCACTTGAGATACCTCAGGTGTACCAATACTCTTTTAAAAAGCCTCCCATCGTCCATAGGCAATCTTCCCAATTTACAAACTCTATTTGTAGCATCTTTTGATAACATCAAAGTACCCAACACAATTGGGAAGATGCAACAGTTGAGACATTTTCAAGTGAAGGACGTTGATAAGTTTAATTATTTGGGATTGATGGGACGTTGGGGAGTGATAGAAGGGTATCCAAGGCTTGAGCGGATGAGTAATCTGCAGACTCTTTCACATGTAAAGGCAGGCAAATGGATGCAGGGTTGCCTGGGAAAGCTCACCAGTCTTAGAAAATTAGGAATAGGTTTAGATTCAGGAGCATATGCTGAGGTATTGAATGAATCGATTGCCAATCTGGACTGCCTGCAGTCTCTGTTGGTAGTGACACTGGGCGACGAATACAAGACCCCAAGGTTGTCGGTACCGCTTTGACATCTTCTCAAGTTGAGTAAGTTGCATTTGGAAGCAAAGTTGGAGAAGTTACCTGAGTTACCTGAGTCTACTGAATTCCCGACCAACCTCACCAAGCTTACCTTGGCTCACTCCTGTTTAAAGCAAGACCCATTGGTGACATTGGAGAAGCTGAAAAACCTTCGCATTCTCAGATTGCTTTGGAGCTCATATGAGGGAAAGGAAATGGCTTGTTCTGCACAAGGGTTTCCTCGACTCGAATCCTTACATCTTGAAGGGTTACATGAATTAGAAGAGTGGAGAGTGGAGGAAGGATCTATGCCAAGTCTTTTACATCTACAGATCGATGCTTGCCTGCAATTGAAGAAGCTTCCAGAAGGATTGCAACACGCGACTACCCTGAAGAAATTGGAGTTGTGGAATATGCCTGATGAATTCAAAGAAAGAGTTCGAGAAGACCAAGGAGAGGATTGGCATAAGATTCATCACATTCCCTCGATTGATATAGCCAATGATAATGATGAGGAGACGTCGGATCTCGACTCTTTGGGGGGCTAAATTGGTGAGATTTCTTTCCCATCATCATAATTTTCATTTTCGTTGTTGTAGTTGTAGTTAGTATAATTATGCGGTTTTTAAAATATAGGTATGTGCAGTGTTCCAAATATTGGTGATATAATTGATAATATTGCCAATATTATAATTGATAATATTGCCAATATTATCAGTATCACTAGGTGAGCAATACCAAAAATGCTGTCAATTTCAAAATTTCCAACTATTGCCGATATTTCAATAATATAATGATATTTGGTGATATTATTAATATTAATGATAGTTCGAGAAGAATCTCTTATAAAAATTTCCTACTATTGGTGATGCCATCTATAATTTCCCTAATACCAATGATAATATCTCTGGTACCATGAAAATATTTGTAAATAGGTGAAAATTGAAAGAAATTTGATTTTATTTTTAAACCCAAAAAATCTCCATTTCTTTGGGATATTTTTTTTTAATTATTATTTGGAAACTATGTTCCTTAGGTCACTCTTGGTTTTTATTGAATCAAGGTTTAGAATTGGGGAGAAATCTCGACTTGAAATAAAGACAGACCAGAACTTAAAGATGATGAAGATTCAATAGAAACTTTATTTTTATTTTTTATTTCTCAAATGTAAGCATAGATTGTAATGAAATTCCATGTCCGTACGTGATTCTCATGTATTGATATTTTGTGGCAAAAAAAATTAACATTTATGTTAAAAATGAGGGAAATCGATGAAATCCTTTTCTTTTCTTTTCTTTTTCATTTTTACATTAGAAAATGTGTTTTTCACTATTAACTAATGTGAAATTTTTATATATTAATTAGTGATGGCCGATCTATTAATTGTCTACAAATTGTATACTTTTATTTTAAACTGAGTTTTTTTTAACAACACATGGAAACTTATTATTATTATTATTATTATTATTATTATTATATATATATATATATATATATATATATATATATATATATATATATATATATATATTGCAATATTTTGATTTCTACACGTGTCCTTTAACATCTCCTGAAATTTTATTAGAAAATTGTACCTTTTTTCAATTGAAACTATATATATGAATTTACCCTGTTTTATACTCTTTACAATCTCGACATGGAAGTCTGTACCATGCATTGTTGGTGAAACTGAAAAACCTCCTCATTCTCAGATTGCGTTGGAGAGAGCACACAAGGAAGTGGCTTGGCTTGTTCTGCACCAGGGTTTCCTCTACTTGAATGCATGCCTTCTATAGGGTTAGAGAGTAGAGGAAGTATCGATGCCAAACCCTTCGTATTTGTGGATTGATGGATGCTCTGATTTGAAGATGCTTCCAGAAGGACTACAACATGTGACTACCCTTTGGAAATTGGAGTTGTAGAGCAGGCATTCAGAATTCAAAGCCATGCTTCCAGAAGTTGAAGGAAAGATTGGCATAAGATTCATCATAAACCTTCCATTGATGTAGGCGATTATTAAGATGTGGTGGCATTGAATTCATCACTTGCAATTCCTCTATTCGTGGGCTACATTGGTGAGACTTCTTTCACCTCATCATTTTCATTTCATCTTTAATTAGTATATGAAGTTAATATACTCATATGAAATTTTTTGTAACTTACCAAGAAAGAAAGAAAAAGGAATATGGTCAAATGAATTTCTATTTTACTTTGCTCAAGCATTCCATTATTTTTTATATGGAAATCTGGATGCTAATTGTTCTAGAAAATGCCTCAACCAAGAACTTTTTTGTGCTAATCATGCTAGAGGTCCTGCATTTCAACACTCCATAGATGGGGTGCAAGTCGCTGTCTGGTTGGATGAACCCACTCTATCATCCATTTAGTTGACCCTTCTTTGTTGGACCATCGTATAAATTCACAATGATTGGAGAGTCTTAGATTTTCGATCATAGAGTTTTCCCCTGTTGACCATTTTTGTTTTCAGCCATCATTTTAAAGTCCTTCGATTGAATGGCTAGGATGATCTTGTCAGTTTGACTTTTGAACTGTGGTCATCCACAATGGGACCTACCAGAAGGATATTTTGGATCATCCAAATATGTAGCTATGTGGGGCTCATCGATGTATAATCCATTCAGAGGACTTCAAGGACTCCCCTAGCACAAATGTTCTTAATTTGAAATGACAAAAGGATGCAGTAGCTACTGGATTTCTCTTACTAATATTCCTTACCTTGTTTTAACTTATCTTGTTTCCGTGATAAAAAATAAAGATGAATGTTAGATTGCTAGTTCAAATGCAATTCTAATTAGATGTGTACGTAATTCATGCTCAGTTTATGAGACTTGCATTATTTGGTTGCAGCAATAGTAGTCCTTTCGAGCATCTCGAACATGATTGGATAGTCAAGTTGATCATTTTCAATAACCATCATCTGGCCTTAAGAAGACCTACTTGGGGTGATCTCAGCAATGGAACTGGCCTGTTTTCTCCATTTTGTTGCTTTCTCGATCTGGTAACTCTCCACCTAGCTGATCATCAGCTTCTCTAAAATCAACAAGGGCATTGCCAACATCATGGCCACAACCACTGCCATCATCACAACAAATTGTATGCTCCTCTATCTACCAATTTTCTAGCTATTTTGTCAAGAGGCAGATGTGCAGCTCGCATGGATCCAGAATTCAATTCTAGGCTTCGAAGATTGGCATATGATTTAGCATATACCTTCCATTAACAAAGGAAAATAAAAAGATGTACGTGATGAAATTGAATTAATCACTCGCTTCTCCTCTCCTTATGAGCTACATTGGTGAGACTCCTTTCCCCTCATCATTTTTGTTTCCCTATTACTTGGAAGTTAATATAAGCATATGAATGTTAATTCTAGTTAAATTTGTCGAGGAAGAGGAAGCATTCTATAATTTTGCCGAAGTGGTTTCTTATTATCATTTTAAATGGATTTATCTTCATGCTTATTCTTCAAGGAAATACCTTAACCAAGAATGGTTCATGCCAGCAGCCCTCCGATTTGATACTGCATAAATGAAGCACTGTATGGTTGCATGAAACAATTGTATCATCCATCTACTTGGTGTTCTTCTGTGGACAATCATATAAACTCACATTGGTTGGACTTGGTTGATCATTGACTTAACCATGTTCGTCGTCAGCCATCTGTTTGAAGGCCCATTGATCAGATGCTCAAGATCATCTTATCAATTTCAATGCTTTGGATCATCCAAATATGTAGCCACATGGGCTTCATCCATGCATGAGCCATGCAGAGGACCTCAATGGATCTATCAGCACAGAACTTTGTTGTCTTGAATGGCATAAGGATGCATTAGCAAATGGATTTTTTAACTGGACACTTTGCTTTGTTTTCTGTGAACTTGTTTCCTCGATTAAGAAAAGAAAAGACTAGTAGCTTGCCAATTCAAGTGCAATTCTAATTTAGTGTGTAATTTATACTTTATGTATGATTTTTTTTGTTTGTTTTTTATTTCAGGATTTGGTTGCTCTAATTGTAAAAACCATCATCCCGTCTTGAAGAAGGGTGGCCTCAACAATGGGACCTGCCTTTTTTTTTTTTCCATGTTTACCGTGTTCCTGATCTCATGACCCTCCATCTAGCTGACCATTAGCTTCTCTGACATTGACTAGGGCATTGTCCTCCATCATGGCCGCGACAACTGCCACAGTCACGACAAAGTGTATGCACCTCCTTAAATTGTTTCAAGCTATTTTTTCATCAAGAGGCTGTTGTGTATAAAACATGCCATTATGGCACATGCAATTGAAATCTGGAACACTCATCAGGTAAGAACCACCATGAACATGACCTGGCCCAAAAATCAGAGTCAACTCATCAGGTGCCTATACCTGTATAAGAGAAATGGATTGTTGAAGAAAGTAATTGTCTAAATTTAATGTCTATATGTGGCCCACCTGATCGATGGACGATTTTTTTTATGGGATATGGCATGTTTGTAGCAGTTCCCACCTGATGAACAATCCAGACCCATGCCATGTTGGCATATGTGCTGCAGATTGCCTCTTTCCATGAATCGCGTCATCCTGTTCCTCTGTATCTGTTTCTAACATCATAGACTCAACACTGGGGGATGGTTTTCACAGTAGGCATCGTCCTGGCAAGTGTATCAACATCTGATTAGTGTATGAAGTGGCCCACATCATGAAGATGACCTTACGCAAAAATCAGGCTGGTTAACAAACAAAGCAGGGCAGGCGTGTATGTTCAACAACAACCAGCAAATCTATTTAAAATGTCAATACTTTCTGGACGAGGCCACCTTATGAGTGAATTAGCCTAAATTTTGCATAAGCTCATCTTCAAGATAGGTCTGTAATATATTGTAATTTCCTTTTGGTGGCAGTATTGTAATTTCCTTGTTCACAGACAACTCATAGAAGAGCCAAGATGTTTGGACTTCGTGGATACATACTCTAAGGCCATATTGAATGAGAATGGTAATTACCTATCTTCTCTGAAAATTGATTTGCCATGAGTAATAGTTCTGAATTGTTACAAGTTTTACAAGTTCTCGTTCTACTAGGACATAATTGGATCTAATGGAAGTGCCTAACCATCCAATCTTTGTCCTTTTCGTAGGCCTTTGCTGTATTTTTTTCTTAACTGTTTACTGGTAGGCCATGGATCAAAGGATTAAGAACTTCCAATCTAGGGGGGGTGGGCATTTTCCATTCTATTAGATTGGCATACCCCAAACCGTCAATCTCTGCGCCAATCTCCTACTGCTTTATTCTCTCCTCAAATCTTATCTTGTACATCTATTTTGGTCATTCTAATCCCTTCATTATAGGGATTGCCCCTTGTTGTAACATCTATATTAACATACCATCTAAATGGAATACCAACACAGAATTTTTCACAGCAGATTTCTTTACATGGTATCAGTCTAAAAGCTTGGTTTCTTCGTTCTCTTCATAATCCACTATTTCATTTGCTACACAACCCATTTCCATGGCTTCCTCTGGTTCTGCACCAAACTCCACCATCTCTTCAGCAGAGACATCCCCTTTTTTATCCACCATTCGGACAATCCTGGTCATCTTCTTGTCTCCCAGCAACTATCTGGTGACAACTATGCCGCCTGGTCCAGGGCCATGCGAATGGCTCTAATAGCCAGGCAAAAGTTTAGTTTTGTTGATGGCAGCATTCCCAAACCAGGTGACTCCGATCCTAACAGTTCTCAGTGGGATTGTTGCAACCAGATGGTTTTTTCATGGCTCATCAACTTTGTCCATCCCGACATCGCAAACAGCATCATGTATGCTGATTCTCCTCGTGAAGTATGGTCCGATCTTCACGATCGTTTCTCTTAAAAGAACGTTCCTCACATTTACTAGTTTTCTCGTGCAATAGCCACACTACAACCGAATTCCTCTTCAGTTGCTCTCTACTACACCAAACTTAAAGCTCTCTGGGATGAGCTTGCTTCTTACAATGTTGTCCCTACTTGCAGCTGCAGTGCATCTAAAGCTATATTTGATATGCACCACCAAGAAAAAGGAGATACAATTCCTAATGGGTCTTCACAACTCTTATGGTCCTATTCGCAGTCAGATCCTCCTCATGGACCCATTGCCTTATGTGAACTGCTTATACTCTCTTCCTCTCCAAGAAGAAAAGCAACGCGAACTTCATTCCTCTATTGCCACGTTGGAAACCACTGCTCTTAATGCATCTCGTATCCCCGACAGCGATACCAAGCCTCGTCGAAAATTGAAATGTGATCATTGTGGTCGTGACAACCACATCATCGATCGCTACTATCGTTTACATGGGTTCCCACCCAAACGACCTTCATCCGGCAAGCCTCGCTCAATGCCATCTTCCAACAACACACAGACAATGGCAGCACCTTCCTCTACAACTGTTACCGATGCTATTTCAGTCTCTTCCTCTACGCCACTATCCCCAAAACAGTACAACAAACTTTTGCAACTACTTCAATCTACCCCTACTCTCATGTCCAACCTAGCAGGTAACTTTTGCAACTCTGCTTCTACATTTTCTTCTTGGATTATTGACACAAGTATCACGAACCACATGTCCAGTTCAAAATCTTTGCTCTCCCCTCTCACTGCGTCCAACTCTCTCTCTCTCTCTCTCTCTCTCTCTCTCTCTCTCTCTCTCTCTCTCTCTCTCTCTCCTATTTTGCTACCCAATGGCACTTGATCTATCACTACCTTGCCACCTGGAATGTAAATGGGTCTACAAGATTAAACACCGACTTGATGGTTCCACTGAATGGTATAAGGCACGCCTAGTCACCAAAGGCTATACTCAAGCTGAAGGCTTGGACTATCATGAAACCTTTGCTCCCGTGGCCAAACTTATCATAGTTCGTTGCCTTCTTGCCATTGCCGCCGTAAAAAATTGGTCTCTACATCAGTTGGATGTACACAACGCCTTTCTCCATGGTGATTTAGACGAAGAAGTTTACATGCATATTCCACCTGGCTTAAACAAAGGCAAGCGCTGCTCGGTATGCAAGCTCCACAAATCTCTTTATGGTCTCAAACAGGCATCTAGAAATAGGTTTGCCGAGCTCTCATCTGCTCTTCTCGAAGCGGGTTTTACTCAATCTCGTGTAGATTACTCTCTTTTCAGCAAAATTATTGGGTCCGCTCATGTGCACGTTCTTATTTATGTCGATGACATATTGATCGTTGGCGATAGCCCAGAAATTATCACCAAATTAAAGCAATGTCTACAAGCTTGATTTAATATTAAGGACCCGGGCAAGCTAAAGTACTTTGTCAGCATAGAGGTTGCTTGCTCTCAAAGAGGTATTTTTTTTTTTAAATCAATGCAAATATACACTGGAGCTCTTACAAGATGTCGGTTTCTTTGGCTCCAAGCCTACAGATTTCCCTATGGAGCAACACTTAAAACTATCCAATACTAACAGTCCTCCTCTCAAGGATGCATCCTCCTACCGCTGACTCATTGGACGACTTATCTATTACACAATCACTTGCCAAACATCTTATATCCAGTACATATATTAAGCCAGTTTATGCAACATCCTTTACAATCCCATTTACACACTGTTCATCAATTACTTCGATACCTTAAACGAACTCCGATTGGGCCAGCTACCCCATGACCTGTAAATCCACCACAGGTTACTGCACTTTCCTCGGCAACAGCCCCATTTCTTGGAAAACAAAGAAACAACCCACCATCTCACGTTCATCTGCTGAGGCCGAATATCGTGCTATAGCACTAACAAGCCGCGAGCTAACCTGATTGCACTATCTCCTCTCTGATCTTCGCATTAAACACACTCAGCCAGCTACATTATATTGCGATAACAAGTCTGCTCTCCACATTGCAGCTAATCTAGTCTTCCATGAGCGCACCAAACACATCGAATTAGACTGCCATCTAATTTGCGAGAATATTCGGTCTGGCCTTCTTCGTACCTCGTACATCCCGATTGATGACCAACTGGCTGACATATTTACAAAAGCCTTGGGCAAGGGCCGGTTCAATTCTTTAGCTCTCAAGTTGGGCATGCTTGACATCCATGCTCCAACTTGAGGGGGGGGGTATTAGATTGGCATACCCCAAACTGTCAATCTCTGTGCCAATCTCCTTCTGCTTTATTCTCTCCTCAAATCTTATCTTGTACATCTATTTTTGTCATTCTAATCCCTTCATTATAGGGATTTTCCCTTGCTGTAACATCTATATTAACATACCATCTAAATGGAATACCAAAACAGAATTTTTCACAGCAGATTTCCTTACACATTCTCATTTAGATCCATCAGAGTTGTAGTCTGGATTACCACCAGCCCTGCTTGTAGGAACAGGCCCATGTGTTGTTTTATAATCCATTGTATCACGTCATTTTTTAGGTTTTAACAAGACATTTTATTTGCAGTCTTTTTTTTATTGGAGAAGCTACTTAGCAAATGTGAGGCGATTGGACGTGACGTAGCAAATGGTCGGCAATTGAAAGTTAATTTATGAATGGAGTGAGATGAATGATGTTTTCACATTGTAGCATAATGATGTTTTTATCTTTTCCTAACAATCTTCAATAGATGGATGATATGTTCACATTGTAGCATAATGATGTTTTTTATCTTTTCCTAACAATCTTCAATACTTCAATATGTAAAGAGTTCTTTGTTGTTTGACTTGTGATTAGTGTATTTGTGTTTGGATGTAATATGCTTACTTAAAGTGGAAGCAATGTTTAGAGTATTAGCATAAAAAGGGGATTCACAATGCTTGACTGGAGAATTCACACGGTTGCATGATCAATGCTGCTCATCAGTTGTAGACCACTATGGAGCTTCGCTTACAAAAAATTAAGGCTGGTTTGGTCATCTGCTGGGCCATACATCTACAGTAAATGCTGAATGTCCATTTCTTTTGCACACAAGTCTCCCTCGTCTGATTTATGACTGACTTGATTCTTCGACCAGGGCATTAATTTTGGGGTGAGGTTTGTCAGGCTCACATTTGCATAGAGTAATGCCCAACTACATTCATGCAAATGTGCCAATATAGCGAAAGGGTGCAAAATCAGAGCTTTCCATCAGATGAGGGCACATTGTTGGCCTAAAAGTCGAGTTCTTTCACACCTCAGGTGGACCCAGTGAGGAGCCAAACAACCAGAGTTTTGTGTAGGAAGATATAATTACTGTCGTCCACCTAATGGAAAGCTTATATCTTGCATGCATGTGCCATTTTATCACGTGAAGCTGTAAGTGGGTAGGCAGGCCCCCTCATGGTGTGGCTTAACAAAGCTCTGTTTTAGGTCTACTTCAGTGGTATTAAATTGTTTTGGTCCTTCGGTATATGGTTGGTAGACCCTAAATATAGTAAATGTATATGTATGTATGTATGTATGTATGTATGTATGCATCCACTAATTAACCAGGTATGGCCTATCATTGACCCCAAATTCCATCCTTGAACTTGAATATAATCATGCTAGGTTTGGCTGGCTCGTGTCTGGTGGCATGACTTTTTAACTGGGTTGGTTTGGGCCAAGGGAAATGGGTCCCGGGTCTGGTTCAGTCCAGACTTTTTGGCCTGTTTCATAAATGGGCAGGGCTTGTGCTGACCCAAACCAGAACCCAACCCATTGGCATCCGTGGTCCACACGGAATTAGCCTTTTTCAGTTGGGACATTTCCATCCATTTTCTCCAATGACAAATCAAGAAAAATTCCCTCTCAAGAGAACCACCAAGAAGATAGGCCATTCCCCGCCCATATTCAACCTTCCGCAGAGAGACTTTGACTACAACAATCAACATGGGTCCAGTGCCAGTAATCGACGGTGCCCGGAAATATCATCTTTCATAAGAAAAACATGGATACTCTGCCAGTGTGTGATGGTGGATACACATGCACTAAGGAATTTGCACATGTCGCATGCAAGTAACTAAAGCTAGACCATCCAGATTGCGGGCCTTAATTTACATGATCATTTGACATTTAATAGAGAGACCAACCTAAGTTAAAGATTCCAAATTCAATGAACAAAAAGTCCATTAATTAGAGTTTAGGATGGATTAATCCATCTGATTCTTAGATGATGAGCCAGAATGCGATGGTTGATACACACATGGCATGCAAGTTGTTAAATTTAAACCATCCATACAATACTTAATATAGACAATTATATGGACTCTTTAATTATATAATTATTGGACATTTAATGGACAAACAAATAAAAAATAGTTGATGGTCCAATTCAATGAACAAAATTCCATTAATTAAATTTAGGATGGGTTAACAGTTCCGATAATTACTAGGTGATGAGCCATACATGGTATATTTTCCAAGCACCTGCAGATGGACCGTCATACTCTGCCAAACTATCACAAACCCTCCTATCTTATGTTGAAAAGTCTACTATGACTCCAAATGAGATTCCCTTCCTTAGAGACTTACGAATTGGAATAATTAGCAAGTGAGCAGCTTCACTCTATAGACTCTGTTCACACACATTTTGGGGGCCTGACATGGGCAAATAGGTATTGGTCACCTGGACAAAACCACTGAAAAAAATGGTGAATGACCATTAAAAACTTCTTGTGGGTTACAAACTTTTTAATCAAGCTGTTTTTTGTAATTCTTCCTTCATCCAGGTCTATTTGACCTTATAAACAAGTTGGATGGCAAATAAACATTACGGATCTGCTTACAGTGGGCCTTGGGAAGCTTTTAATAGTGTACATTCAATCACCACTATTTCCTGTGGTGTGGTCCACATGGATCTACTTAATTTTTGGGACCATGTCCTAAACTGGGCTGGAAAAAAAGGATGGATGGCATGGATATACAACACATCATCAAGGTGAACTCATCCTAAGGGTAATACCCACTAAGGTGATACTTGGGTGTGATCATGGGTCTATCATTTCAACTTCTTGTTCTAATGTCCACCATTAGTTAGCTAGCCAAATGACTGGGTCGGTGGTTTAGCTGCTCCACTGGGCCATGGTTTAAATGTCATTTTAGGAGTGCAACTCACCTGGAGACTGAAAGTGCACTTTTACCAAGTTTGTTGGTAGGGCCCTGTCCTGCTAGTCAAACTCAATGGCCAGTTTCTTGGGGTAGATGAGACCCTAGATCTGGCTTTGGCCGGCAACCATGGGCTTGGCCTTATTCTGGCCCAAATCAAACATTGAGTCATTAGAGATGAATGGGCAAACCCTGGCTCAAAATATGATGGCTCAACACACCACCGGTGCACTGTTGGTAAAAAACACATCAGCGGTGCACTGCTGATAAAAACAAAATGGCTAGAAAATAGTTAGAACGTCTCAAAAGTTTCATACTTCTGTCCTCAATGGATGGCATTGGGTTGGGGTGGCCTGACACATTAATGAGCTGATCCGCCTTTGGGGAGGATTTCGGTGGAGCTAAATGGTTATTGGATTAGGCTCGGGTTATAAAATGTGGACTGTTTAATTAAATGAGTCATGCTTGGGTTGAACCCCTCCCTAT
Source organism: Liriodendron chinense (assembly GCA_003013855.2). Classification (NCBI taxonomy): domain Eukaryota; kingdom Viridiplantae; phylum Streptophyta; class Magnoliopsida; order Magnoliales; family Magnoliaceae; genus Liriodendron; species Liriodendron chinense. The sequence goes on from PVNU02000362.1 coordinate 556,505, forward strand.
TCAACCGGACTCGCCCAAATTGCTTATTAATGGGCTGAGCCAAATGGGCCTACGCGAACCAGTTCATAATCCAAAATGCTTAACAATGAGCACAGTACATGTGTATGTTCGTATGTATCTTCAAATTGGCCATGACTGGTACCTTTGGCCCCAAATTCCATCCTTAAACGCGAATGCGGTCATGCCGGATCAGGTTGGGTCACCTGAGATTCTAATTAAACGAGTCTTGTTGCTTTATGACTATTAAGTAGGTTGGGTCAAGGTACTCCTTGTGTAATGGGTTGCGGTTAGGTTTCTGTCCAGAATGATTGGCCTGTTAAGTAAACAGTTCGAACCTGTGCTGAGTCTAATCTGACCCATTGCCATCCTTACCACACGGAATTAACATTTCTAACTTTGGACATTCCCATCCATTTTCTCCTATAAAAAATCAAGGATATTTCTCAATCATGAGAAAAGAAGATGGGCCATACTCCACCTGTGTGTTCGACTTTCCACAAGAGACTTTGTCGAGCAACATGGACGACATTTCCATCCATTTTCTCCTATAAAAAATCATGGATATTTCTCGATCAGAGAAAAGAAGATGGGCCATACCCCACCTATGTGTTCAACTTTCCACGAGAGACTTTGACGAGCAACATGGACGACATTTCCATCCATTTTCTCCTACAAAAAATCAAGGATATTTCTCAATCAGAGAAAAGAAGATGGGCCATACCCCACCTATGTGTTCAACTTTCCACAAGAGACTTTGACGAGCAACATGGATGACATTTCCATCCATTTTCTCCTATAAAAAATCACGGATATTTCTCAATCAGAGAAAAGAAGATGGGCCATACCCCACCTATGTGTTCAACTTTCCACGAGAGACTTTGACAAGCAACATGGACGACATTTCCATCTATTTTCTCCTATAAAAAATCAAGGATATTTCTCAATCAGAGAAAAGAAGATGGGCCATACCCCACCTATGTGTTCAACTTTCCACGAGAGACTTTGACTACGGCGGGCAATATGGACTTGACTAGGTGCCAGTAAATATCGTCTACACCTTCATCCTTTTTTCCAGCTAATTTTAGGAGTTTAGCCCAAAATTAAATCATATCTCAAGTGGACCATACCAGAGGAAACGGTGGGAATAATGATTTCCACCTCTGAATTAAACCATCCTAGGGCCCACAGTGATGTTTATTAGTCATCCAACCTGTTCATAAGATCACACAGACATGGATGAAGGTAAAACACAAATATCAGCTTGATCCAAAACATCTGTGGCCCCTAAGAATTTTTCAACGGTGAACATTCAACTCACACTTTTTCCTGTGTTGTTCACTTGAGCTTTGGATATGCTTCACTTTTTGGCTCAATCTCTGGAATTATTTGGCAAAATGGATGCACGGAGTGGATAAAATACATAAATCATGGTGAGCCCCACAGAGTTTATTCACCACACAATCTACTTTCAGGTCTGTTTTACCTTATCAACAGGTTGGATGGCAAATAAACATTATGATTACGGATCTGCTTACAGTGGGCTTTGGAGAGACAAAATAATAATAATAATAATAATAAAAAAGTGGATCCTACCGTAAGGGTAGCACCCATTGAGGTGTTAACCAGGTAACACGTAATCCACTCCCTTCCAATGTACACCATTATAAAGTTGCATGTGGTGAAATGGTTGGCAGGCATTGGAGTTACACTCCTTATAATGTGATCATGGGACCATCATTTCAACTTCTTGTTCTAGCGTCTACCGTTACTTAGCTGGCCAAATGATTTGGTCAGTGCTTTGGCTGCTCCATTGGGCCATGGTTTAAATATCACTTTTACCAAGTTTGTTGGTGGGCCCTGCCTACTAGTCAAACTCAATGGCTAGTTTCTTGGGTCAGATGAGAGTAGAGGTTGACAACGATCTGTTTCGAGTTGATCATGGACCAGATCGGATAGTTCGGTTGCTTGAGTGGGTGTGTTCGAACAGGGTGGCTCTGTTCACACTTTGTTTGGTCTGGCCTAGCCATGTTTGAACATGTTCGAACATATGGATTTTGGACAATTTTTACAAGTTGGAACAATTTCACTTTTTTTAACTGGAAAATGTTTTTTTCTACTAGTGAATAGTGAATACCGATTTGTTCACAAATTACATATCACAAATGACAAATGATAAGGTTTAAAGTTTTTAACTAACTAAATAAAAATCATAACTTAAATAGTTAAAATCCCCACTGTTTCTGTGGTGTGGTCCACTCGAGCCTTCCATCCACTTCATTTTTTGGATAATGCCATAAATGACCTTTAAAAAGTGGACAGACAGCTTGGATAAGAATATATATATATATATATATATATATATATATATATATATATATATATATATATATATATATATATATATAATTGTGGGCCCAATAGAGCACTAAGTGGACCGTCCGTCTCTAGATAGGTCCTAGTGGGGGTAGACGGGTAGAACCCAATCCGCGGAACCGAGTTGGCTCGTGATGCGAACACCAGCCAACAAGCTGGTGTCAAAGCTCTGTGGGTCCCACCATGATGTATTTGTTTTATCAACTCCATCCATCTATTTGTACAACTCATTTTGAAGAATTAAACCCAAAGTCATCTTTATTTGTCATCCAAACTCTCTCTCTCTCTCTCTCTCTCTCTCTCTCTCTCTCTCTCTCTCTCTCTCTCTCTCTCTCTCTCTCTCTCTCTCTATATATATATATATATATATAACTGAGTCGAACGAACGACTTGAGTCGAGTCGATTAATATTCGAGTCGAGTTTGAGTTCGAGTCGAGTCGAACAGTGCTGTGATTGAAATCGACTTGAATTTTTTTTTGAACAGACCCTGTGTGTTCGAACACAAAGACTTTCTGTTCGAACAGAGTTTTACCAAGTCGATCCGAGTCAATCCGAACGATCAAACTCGATTTGTGTCCAGCTCTAGATGAGACCCTGGATCTGGCTTTGGTCGGAAACCATGGGCTAGGCCTTATTCTGGCTCAAATCAAACCTTGAGTCATTAGAGATGAATGGGCGAATCCTGGCTCAAAATATGACGGCTCAACGCACCACCAGTGCACTGCTGGTGAAAAAAAAACACACATCAGCAGTGCACTGCTGATAAAAACAAAAGGGCTAGAAAATAGTTAGAAAGTCTCAACAGTTTCATATAGTTCTGTCCTCAATGGGTGGCAATGGGTTGGGCTGGCTGACGCATCAACAAGTTTGATCCGCCTTTGAGAAGGATTTGGGCGAAGCTAAATGGTTATTGGATTATGCTCGGGTTATAAAATGTTGACTGTTTAATTAAATGGCCATGTTTGGGTTGAACCCCTCCCTATTCAACCGGACTCGTCCAAATAGCTTATTAATGGGCTGAGCCAAATGACCCTATGTGACCCAGTCCATAATACAAAATGCTTTAGTAGGCAATGAGCATATATAGTACATGCATATGTTCATACCTATCTCTAAATTAGTCACGTCTGGTGTACCTTTGGCCCCAAATTCCATCCTCAAACGCAAATGTGGTCATGCTGGATCAGGTTGGGTCAGCTGAGATTCTAATTAAATGAGTCTTGTTCCTTGATGGCTATTAAGTAGATTGGGTCAAGGTCCTTGCGTAATGAGTTGCGACCGGTTTTGGTCCAGAATAGTTGGCCTTTTAAGTAAACAGGTTGAACCTGTGCTGAGCCTAACCCGACCCATTGCTACTCTAACCACTCACGGAATTAAGATTTCTAATTTTGCACATTCCCATCCATTTTCTCCTATAAAAAAATCAAGGATATTTCTCAAACACAAGAAAAGAAGATGGGCCATGCTCCACCAGTGTGTTCAACTTTCCACAAGAGACTTTGACGAAGCAACATGGCGACATTCTCGTCCATTTTCTCTTATAAAAAATCCAGGATATTTCTCAATCACCATAAAAGAAGATGAGCCATACCCCCACATGTGTGTTCATCTTTCCACAAGAGACATTGACGACTGCCAGCAACATGGACTTGACTAGGTACCAGTTTACCAGTTCCATAGTGCCGTAAATATCGTCTTGTTGGGTGCGTTTCACAAAACCTTTGAATCTCGCCCCTCAAACTACTAGAATTATGGGTTATGATAAAGCACTAAACTAAATCAAATCATCAACCACACGATGCAAGAGATTTTTACGCAGAAAATCCTCAAAGAGGTAAAAACCACGAGACCTCGTCCAGATCAACAATTCACTATGAAGTAGAACCGTTACAACCTCGATCACAAGCACACACCACTTGGATCAAACCTTTTTCACCCATGCAGGGATGGATAAACAATAAAAGAACTAGAAACTGAGAAATCTCACCGAGTACGAGGACGTTGAAGAGCCGAGACGTCGTTACACCGTGAATCACTTTCGCGAGCAAAGCCTACTTTCCAACAAGCTTCCTCTCTCTCTCTCTCTCTCTCTCTCTCTCACTCTCACCTAAGTGCGGAACTCTGCGCGGTTTCTCAAAGATTCCTACTCGATGGCGGATTTTTGCTATAAAATGACACATCCACTTTTTTCCTAAGCCATTTAGCAACGTGGGGAGCAAAGAGATCAAGACCTAAGAGGCTAGGAAGCCTCCTACAACTAGTTTTTCTTTTCTTGGTTTTAGTTTTTTTATGTTTTCTTTTAGTTAACTTTTAGTTAAAGTAAGAGGTGAATCTTGTAGTTAGTCTCAATGTTCAATTTGTTTATTCAAGTATCATTTACTTAACTTTAAATTTTCAAGTTTTAGTTTAAATAGAGTTTGAATTTTTAGTAGTTTTGTGAGAGTTTGTATACTCCGGACATGAGTTCTTTGCAATTATCTGAGATTGGCATGTTAGTTTGATTACATTTGAATTATAGTAACCCTGGAGCATGCCATGATCTCTTGGTATAGTTATTACTTCAAATGCTACAAGTTTAAATTTTATATGCACTTCATTAGAACTAGAAATCTCACTTCCAAATTTAAGTGGGACTGTTTGTTTTTTAATGCAATATCTTCCAATTAGATGAGAGATAGTACTTTGATTCTAATTGTATTGTACTTGGATGAATGAATTGGCATTAAGCTAGTACAAGTGGATCCTTAGTGCTCTAGTTTCTCTTTTAATTCTCAGATTTCTTACTTAATTTATTGTTTCTACTTTAGTTCTAAAAATCTTAAATTCCTAGACTTTATAAATTTAAGTTATTAGAATAGTTTGAAAGGTTTACCATTTTCCTTGTGGATCGATCTCGGTCTCACCGAGTTATTACTACATTGTAGCCTTGCACTTGAGGTACGCAAACATTTAGAACCGTCATGTGGCATTGCATTATGTTGCTTTGCAGATGGAAATCATAGCTTAGTAGTTGTTTGATTTTTAATTTCCTTAGAAAATATAAGGAAAAAAAGTAATAATAACTCTTTCACTTTGTTTCCTTAGGTGGTAACTCATAAGGATTTTTTCCTCAAACTTTTGTCATAAACAAGCTTATTGATACTGGTTTAAATCTATGGGTCCCACTATGATTTTATCATCCCCGTTTATCTATTTAAGCAGCACTTTTTAAGCCATCTAAAGCTTAAGCAGACCGTACCTTGAGAAAAAGTAATTTTCAAGACATCCATGGATGAAAACTATTCTCCCCGAGTCCTAGAGTGATGTTTATGTTGGGAAAGCCGACAGCGAAAGTGGAACGCCGAAACGCGTAGAGCAATGCGAGATCAAATGAGTAAACAAGATGCAATCAATCAAACACAAGTATTCACCACAAGAGACTCCGGATTTACGTGCAAAAACCCCTCAACGGGTAAAAAACCACGGCACAAAATGATCCACTATGAATATCAAAAGATTACAGAGATTGACAGCCCACAAGTAAGGAAAAACAGAGAAAACTCCAAGTTCTCTCTCACACACACCTTTCCCCTCTTCTTAACACGAATAGGAAACCTTGAACACCTTAGGATACACTTCTAAGTCGGATTATAACTCCTTTAATAAGCAATCTTCCAAAATTAGAAACACCTTGCGCAATACTGCGCAAGAAATCCGCGCGCACAGCCAATCGGTCAGCCGACCGGCCGGTCAATGCACAGACAGTCCAGGAAGAAAAACTCGTTGCTGCCTCACCACTGGCCGGTCGGAGCCTCCTGCAGATCAGTCGCTCGACCGGTCTGGGGCATAGAAAACTATCCATGGGGGTCTTCACATGCATCTGGGTCACGCCGTCCGGCCGGTCGTAGAACCCAACTCGTGCCTAGTTTGAAGACTATCCCAACAATTAATTTGTCATCCAACATGTTCATAAGGTCACATGGTCATAGATAAAGGGAATCCAAAAATATTAGCTTAATCTAAAATTTTTGGAGGGCTTTAGAAGCTTTCAATAGTATTATTCAATTCTGACTATATCCTATATTGTGGTCCACTTCACTACCCCCACCACGACGCACATAGAGACGGACGGTAGTGTCAGGGGCTCTATGGGGCCCACCGTTAGCTATAGATTTTATCCATTCCGTCCATTTATAATGAAAGATCATTTTAAGACATGAAACAAAAAATTAGAAAGGTAAAAGGGTCAAGTGGACCGCACCACATGAAGTAGTGGGGATTGAAATCTTACCATTGAAAACATCCGAGGGCCCACTATGATGTTTATTGGCCATCCAACCTGTTCATAAGGTCCCATAAACGTGTATGAAGGGAAAACATAAATATCAGCTTAATCCAAAACCTCTGTGGTCCTTGAGAAATTTTCAGTGGTAGACTTTAAATCCCTTCTGCTTTATGTGGTGTGGTCTACTTAAGACTTTGATCTACCTAATTTTTTGGGTTATTATACTAAAATGAGCTTTCAAAATAGATGGACGGTGTGGATAAAATATATAGCTAACGGTGGGCCCCACGGAGCCCCTGACACGACTGTTCGTCTATATCTGCGTCCTAGTGGGGGTAGTACCCAATCTGCGCTCCCTTTTAACTAGGCCTGACAAAATTCCACACAACTCGTTAACTCTCACAAAAAAACCAATGTTCTAGTCCAGCCTTATTGTGTCGGGTCGCTAACGGGTTGACCCGTTAACATAACGAGTCGGGTCAGTGTTTCACCCACAAACCCGTTTAACCTGTTAACATAATGGTCTAGATCAGCAAACCATGGCCCACCTATGAACCTGTCACTCCATCATATGCAATATTGTAATGTATAGGTGATTCCTCCTCATCTCACGAGTGAATCCTATTGTTTTTCGGTGATAGAATGGGCCCACTAGGTGGAACACTGCTGTATGTTGGGTCAAGCCGTTAGTTGTCCTCATCAACGGTGTGGCCATCTAATGAGTAGACTGGCCTAACGGGTTAGGTTACGGGTAACCCGCTAAGTTAACGAATGGGTTTGGGTTTCTAAATTTTGACCCATTAGTTAAGGGGTTGGGTTTGGGTGAGCAAATTTTTTACACGACACGACACGAACACGGTTCAACATGACTCGTTGCTAGGCCTACTTTTAACGCCCAAGAGGGCTTCCGGTCATAGGGGCATTCTGACCCAAAGTTTGCAATTTCTCGTGAAAAGGCTAAAAAAGATAAGGCTCACGAGAAATTGAAATTTTTGTAAAAATAGCTACAAATCAGGGCTATTTCAGTAAATATCCCAAACAATTATTTGATCAGGAGTGGATTAGGTGAGAACCCAGATCCACCAAGGTGGGTGCGACCCCTGACTATGGGACCCACTGTGATGTATGTGACTAAATCAATGCCGTCCATCGGTATTGAAAGCTCATTTTATGGCATGAAAAAGAAATCATAAGCAGTTTAGAATCCCAGATGGACCATAGTACAAGAAATGGGGCTGATTGACTACTGAAAACCTCTCGTGGGCCACAAAAGCTTTGGATTAAGATGATATTTGTTTGGTCTCTTCATCTTGGTGTTTGTGACCTTATCAACGGTTTGGATGGCAAATAAACATTCTGGTGGAATCCATAAAGTTTTTAATGTCGGAGATTCAATTAAGACTCTTTTATATGGTGTGGTCCACATAGAATTTGATTTAGCTTCATTTTTGGATTTTCTATTATAATTAGCTTTCCAAATGGTTGGACGGTGTGGATTTAAGGAAAATAAATCATCGTGAGCCCCACAGCCAGTGTCCCACCCACCTAGATGCATCCGGGGTCTCACCTAATCCGCTCCCTATAAACAGAGAGACATTCATCATTGACTCGAGAGAGGGACAAAGCTTTGTTCTGAATTTCTTTCTTGCCAGAGAAAAAAGAGTGAGGAACGATGGTCCTTGCTGAGTCCGCTGTCGAGGTCCTTCTGTTAAAGCTCGCTGACCAGCTCATTCAAGAAGCCAATTTATTGCAAGGGGTTCGCAATGAAGTCGAATTGCTTGAGGCAGAATTTAGGCGGATGCGATGCTTCTTGAAAGATGCAGACGCCAAACAAGAAATAGATGAAAGAGTGAAGAACTGGGTGCGAGATGTGAGAGATGTTGCATACGATGCTGAGGATGTCATCGACACCTTTCTCATCAACGTAGCACCCTTGAGGCGAAGAGGATTTGTGGGCCGCATTAGAAGGTACGCTTTCGTCTTCAATGAGTTGATAACTCTCCATAAGGTGGGTTCGGAGATTGAACGGATAAAGAATAAAATCCGTGCAATCTTCGAAAGTAGGTTGGCCTATGGAATTGAAAATATAGGTCAGGGAGCAGGGACGAGCTCCACTGGTCTAAGCCTCCGAGAGTGGAGGCTCACTTCTCCTCTTGCTCAAGAACCAGATTTTGTTGGCTTTGAGAAAGATTTGAAGATATTGGTGGCCCGATTGTCGGAGGGAAAGCGCCGTTACGTTGTGTCGGTAGTTGGAATGGGCGGTCTCGGTAAGACCACTCTTACCAAGAAAGTTTATAACAATGCCTATGTTAAAACACATTTTCACTGTCGTGCATGGATTTCTATATCCCAAGAGTATGGTGTAAGAGATCTTCTTCTGAGCATCATAAATTGCTATATGGTGCTCTCAGAAGAGGAGCTCAAGAAGGTGGAGAAAATGGACGCCTTTCAGCTGAGGCATAAAATTTCAGAGTATTTGCAAGAGAAAAGATACCTGATGGTACTAGATGATATATGGACTAATGAGGCATGGGATGCTCTCAAGGATGCTTTCCCGGATACAAACAATGGAAGTAGGGTCATGGTTACCACTCGCAAGAAAGACGTAGCTTTACATGCAGATGCACAAAGCATTCCTTATGAATTGCGATTTTTTGAAACAGGAGAGAGCTGGGAGTTATTTTGTAGGAAAACATTCCCAGGTCAAGATAGCGGCTGCCCTCAGGAATTGGAGAAGTTGGGAAGAGAGATTGTGGAAAAATGCCATGGTCTACCTCTTGCGATCGAAGTAATCGGAGGGCTCTTATCTAGAAAAGAACCATGGGAGTGGGAGAATGTACGCAAGACCATTAGCTGGCAATTTGTGGAAGGGCAACCCCAAATCTCTAAAATATTATCCTTGAGTTATAGAGATCTGCCCTATCACTTGAAACCATGTTTTCTGTACTTGGGGATTTTTCCAGAAGACTGTGAGTTCCCTGCTAAGAAACTTATTCGATTGTGGGCCGCAGAAGGGTTACTACGACGGAGAGGGGATGAAACACTAGAGGAGATGGGAGAAGATTGTCTAAAAGAGTTGATTCAGCGAAGCATGATTCAACTTGCAAAAAGAAATTCAAGCGGGGGTATTAGAAGTTGCCGTATTCACGATCTTTTGCGGGATCTTTCCATATCAGAAGCAAAGGAAGATAAGTTTCTCCAAGTTCATCATGAGAAGGCCGATGCTCTATCCACATTTACAGCCCGTCGACTTGCAATTTACGATAATGCCTTAAGTGAGCACACCTCCTTAAAATCTTACAATCCACACCTTCGATCATTGCTGACCTACACCAAAGTTGATGAGAAGTTTCCTTATGGAGGCTTTAAATTGCTCAGGGTGCTAGATCTAAACAATGTAAGGATACAAAAGCTACCGAGTGAGATAGGTGCACTGATCCACTTGAGGTACCTCGGGTTTACCAACACTTTGTTAAAAAGGCTCCCATCATCAATAGGTAATCTTCACAATTTACAAACACTAATAGTAACATCCCATAATGACATCACTATACCCAGCGTAATGGAGAAGATGCAAGAGTTAAGACATGTCCAAGTGAATTCTGTATTTGGTAATTATGGTGTATCTCCGTGTGTGATAGAAGGGCATCCACGAGTTGACCGGATTAGTAACCTCCAAACTCTGTCATATGTGGAGGCTGGCGAATGGATGAAGGGTTGCTTGGGAAAGCTTACCAATCTTAGAAAACTAGGAATAATTTTAGATAATGAAGGAGCGTATGCTGAGGTATTGTATGAATCCATTGTCAAAATGGACTGCCTGAAGTCCTTTACTGTGAAGGGACACCAATTCCCATCGAATTTGCCTTCTACATGTCTTCTCGGTTTAAGAAAGTTGCGTTTGCATGGAACGTTACTGGAGTCTAGTGAATTCCCAACGAACCTCACCAAGCTTACCTTAGCATACTCCCATTTAAATCAAGACCCACTGGCGACGTTGGAGAAGCTGAAAAACCTTCGCATTCTCGCATTGCTGGACAAATCGTACGAAGGAGTGGAGATGACTTGCTCTTCACAAGGGTTTCCTCGACTCGAATCCTTACGTCTTCAATACTTACGTCGATTAAAGGATTGGAGAGTGGAGGAAGGAGCTATGCCAAGTCTTTCACATTTAGGGATCAGTGACTGCCGGCAATTGAAGAAGCTTCCAGAAGGACTGCAACACATTACTACCCTCAAGGAATTGGAGTTGTTGGGGATGCCTGATGAATTCAAAGAAAGGCTTCGAGCAGACAGGGGCGAGGATTGGCATAATTTTCGTCACATACCTTCCATTAACATATCCCATCAACGATACATTTGTGAGACTTCTTTCCCCCTCCATTTTTATTTACCAATTAATCAATACCTGAACTTAGTATAATCATATGATTTTTTTAATTAAATTACAAAAAACATGGTCTGATGAATTTTAAATTCTAGTTATATTCTTTAGGTAATTTATTGTTTTAAAGTCTCCATTCTGTTTAGAGTTTGGATCCATACATCGTGAGGAAGATAAAGTATCCTATAGTTTTGTAAAGTGTTTAATTATTTTTATATAGAAATCTGCATCTAATTGTTTGAAGAAATGCTTCAACCAATACACTTTTGGACGGTCCTCCTCTGATATGGCATGCACAGGTCATTGTATGGTAGGAAGAAAACAATGTATCATCCATCTAGTTGACCCTTCTTACTCTATTCACATTGATTTGACAACTTCAATTCTTTGATCAGACTTGTTAAATGTGGACTGTAGACCATTTTATGTTTGAAGGCGATTGATCGGATGGTCAACATCATCTTATTAGTTTGGTTTTTGAAAAATCGTCATTCCCAATAGGGCCTACCAAAAGGATTGTTTGGATCAGCCAAATAGACAACACTTGTGGTTTCCCAATAGGGCCTACCAAAAGGATTGTTTCGATCAGCCAAATAGACAACACTTGTGGTTTATCCATCAATAAGCAAAATTTGGGGCTCATCCATGAATAGGCTAAGACAAGGACCTCAAGGACTCCAGTGGCACAAAACGTTCTTATCTAGATGACATAAGGATGCATTAGCAACTGCGTCTTTTTAGGGGTTTACGCAAATAGCTAACAAAATAATAGGCATTTGCAAATACCCATGTGAAAAAAATGTCTATAAATAATCATATTTGTAATTTATGGTTATTGCAAATACTGACTTTTGGTTAGTTTTTTTAACAGATGTCAAATTTTTTAGCATATTTTGAAAAAAGAAAAAAAAAAAAAAAGCTACCTCTACTTATAAGACCTTGTTCTCTCTCTACAACTTAAAAAGAAAAAAGAAAAAAGAAAAAGTCAAAATTGTTTTAGTATGTTCCATATGGAGGAGAATTAAATGGTTTATGTTCTTCCCATGGAGAAGAATTTTATGGTATGTTCTATATGGGCATGTTCACATTTTTCTAACAATTGCTAATGGAAGTTATGCAAAACTATCAAAACATGGGTATTTGCAATCATGGTGAATTGACAATATGTTTACTTGCAAAGCATTTATTTTGAATGTGGGTATTTGCTATCTTATTATTGGCATGGGAATCTGCAAACCCCTTCCCCCCCCCTTTTCCTAATCTATTTGTCTTACTTCATTTTCCACATAAACTTGTTTCCTCCATTAAGGGAAAAGAATGTTAGCTTTACAAGCATGCCATGTTGGCATGTGTGCTATGGATTGCCTCTTCACATGAATGGCCCCAGCATTTCTCTATTGTGTTTGTTTAGCGTATCATAGACTCTGCTTTTCGCAGTACACATGCCAACCTGGTTAGTGTGCCAAGCATATCATTAGTCTATAAAGGTGAGTTCCTTGTGAAGATGACGGTTTGCAAAAATCAAGCTTGACAACTAACAAGGCGAGTCACGTGTATCTTCAATTGGTACAGCTAGCAATTTTATTTAAACTGCCCATACAATTTTGTGCAAGACCACCTTATGAGTGGGCTAGCCTGAATTTTGCATATGCTCATCTTCTAGATGATCATTGGATCTATAATATGTGTTCCTTTTGGTGGCAGCATTGTAATTTTTTGTTTTTCACAGAGAAACATCGATGAGCCAAGAAATTGAATTTTGTGGTCAGTCCATACTTTTTAAGCCGATATTGACTAAACGTGGTGATTTCCTATCCAGGACGGAAATTGAGTCACATTTGTAATATGTCTACAATTTTACCAGTTCTAATTCTATTGGAACCTAACCCAAGTGGGAGTTTCTAATCATCCAATCTTGGCCTTTTCCACAAGCCATTGCTATTTTTTTCTCCCTTGACCGTTTATTTTTAGTACATTGATCGAAGGATTAGGAACTTCCAAGCTGAGTGCATCTTCCATTGACCCTGAAATCAATTCAATTTATAACTTTGATTACCACCAACCTCACTTGCATGGAATAAGTGCAACATGACAGTTTTCATACTTACGTACTTCTATTTTGCTAATGAGTTGCTTTGGTATGAATAGTTGCATATCATTTTAGGCCTTAACCAGAGAGATTTGATTTGTAGTCTAGTGATTTTATTGGCAATGTTACTGGGCACGTTTGAGGCAAATGATGAGAGAGTTTTACATGAGAATGTTGTATCAGTTGTCTGATGAATTTATTAATCTGACAAATTGGAATTAACTGCAAACCTTCTATATTTAATTTTCTAACTATATAATATCAATGATAAATTTATTAAAATGAATTTAATACCAAAACGTCTCACATTTACAAGTTTGACTATTATTTATAGTATTGGTGTATTACATACCTCGCAACCTGCATACATTTTATTTCAACATACAGTCTAGAGACTTTTGGGCCCTATAGTAGCAACTAAGAATGTGCTAAACTATTGGCAGGAGTAGAAACTGCAGCAGTTAAGAAATTGCAGCCTTCCAAATAGGGACTCGCCAATCCATGGGTCATCAGGACCCTTTTGACATTGTACAAAAGCCATTACCTTACGTTCAGCTAGCACTAAAAAGGCTACTCCTAGTAGAAGTGGTAGAATGATTCCAAGTATTTCAGCTGGAACAGCAATGTACATTTTCCTATGCATGATCAAGTTGCCGATAAAGTGGGTGGCCACTGTATAGCTTCCCTTGTCCAAAATTCTGGCCATCTGCTCATCTCATGTGGCGATAAATGTATTGATAAATGCTGGTTGTCCATTTGTTTGCAGACGATTGGTTCATCTGATTCGGGTCCGACCTGATTCTTTGACCAAGGCATAAGTTATGGGTGAGGTTTCCTAAGGCCACATGTGTATGAAGCATTGCCTAACCAAATGTAGCCAGATGCACCAATGGAGCATTAGGGTGTTGGATAAGAGCTCTCCATCGAGTGTGCCACACTTTTTAGAACTTCCGGCTTAAAAATTAAGTGTTTTACTCCTCAGGTGGACCATTTAGTACAAAACAAATGGATGTAAGCAATTGGGATTTTTATTTTATACATCGGAAGAATCTGTTTTGGTATTAATAAACCAGGAGAGGGGAAAAGATTTTAGCCAACCATTTCTTTTGTATATTGTGCCCAACTTTAGGAGCGAAAAGCCTGATTCTTGTGTGCGGCTCATAACGGGAAGTTGGGATCTCACACATATTTCATATTAGCATGTGCGGCTGCATGCGGATGGTCACAAATTTACAAGCGTGTGGGCTTAACCTCTGTTTTATGTTAGCTTGATATGGTCTATCACTTGTTTGGTCCCATATGATAATTGGCATTGCAACATGTATAATGTTCAATTGCATAGTGTAGATTTTGTTGTATATAAAGAATTCATTGAGGAGAATGCTTTTGGATTTGTTTGTATTCAATCCATGCTTTGAAGTCCATAATGATGAATATAGTTATTTTGCATCCTGTGCTTGAAATTGCTTTGTGTTAGTAATATTCCTACAATTTTAAGAGTTCTCTATTTATTTTGACCCAAGCATATCTATTCGTGAGTTCCTTGCCTTCCAATCTTCGGCCATCTTTTTCCCAGGCAACTGATGTATTATTTTCCTAACCGCCTTTTGTAGGTTGGTGAATCTCAGAACTACCAGCCCCACTTGTAACCGCCTTTTGTAAGTTGGTGATCTACAGATTAGGAGCTTCTATCTGTAAGATTTTTGGAGAGTGTTCCATCTATGGTGGAGCCTATCAAATCCAAGTATGAATCTCAGAACTACTGGCCCCACTTGTAATGTGCATCAAGAGACTTTAACCATTTGCACTAGGAAGTTATACTTCCTGTTTTATCCACGGCTAGGTATGTGCTTTGGCTTCTTTTATAGATTTAAGCAACCAAATTCAAGCATATAACTTTCAGATTTTTATGACAAATTGATATCCATATCTTTTCTCACAGAAGAGATTGCGATGACCTGCATGTGCAAAGTGACTACATAGAGTGAAGACTGGTGGAATGGTGACTAGATGGTGATGAGATGCTTGGATGATATTTTCTATTTGTAACTGAGGATTGATGTATTTTTTGTTACAAATCTTTCAATGCGGTACCATGTGCCAATATCTGTTATATGTTTTGTACTTCAATTCGTGTAAACATGTCATTTAGTGTTTGATTTATTTCACTCTAAGCATTGTTTACTTGTAATATGCTAATGCTAGTTGAAAATTGAAATAGGAAGCAATTTCTTTACAGTGTAGGCTTAGGAGGGCTTCTGCCATATTTCGTTTTTTAGGTATCATACTATGCATAACTGAGAGTTCCTAAAGTGAGCCTGGATTTTCATTTTTCCCCAATTGGGCCCCATGTTTCAAGGATACATGTGGTTGATATGATGGGAAATGTTCCTAGCCATTGTTTCTATGGCATTCTCTTTATTTAGAATGTTGCCACATTTCTTTCTTAACTGATTGCCTATCTGCTGGCAACTAATTGAAGGATTAAGAATTACACATCTTAAAGACTAATTGAAGGAATATTGGTGTGTTCTGTGGGGCATCCAGATTGGGCTAATCATATCAGCATTTTGGATCACTGAACTACATGCTCCATTGTGTGAATTGAAGAACCAGCCTATACCACTGAAACTAGTTGGAGCATTTTATACAACCACTCTGTTCTTAGGGTACTGTATATGATGCTTAATTGAAAGAAATTGAACTTTTGTGTTTGGCATACTCCATCCTTACTGAGATCCATCAAATCAATAGTCTAGATACCACCCACACTGCTTGTACGGAACTGACCCGAGACAGTTTTCACACCCCAATGCATCATGGCCTATTACTTTGTTCTGTTCATGAATTGTTTTAGAATAAACAGTAGCACATCATTGTTAGATTTTAATTATAGATTTTTTATATATAAACTCTTGCTAAGAGAAGCTACTTGCATGCACTAGGCGATTGGATGTGACATAGAGAATGGTCATGAATGAAAATTTATTTCCCTTTCTTGGTTTCTCTGTTGGCTTCCTTATGTATAAAGGTTGTGAGATATTTAGATGTTGGTGTCAAACTTTAGCACGACGATGTGCGCGCACGCCCCTGTGCGTGTGTGAGTTTTTTCCTTTATTATTATTATTTTTTTTGCCACTAATCTTCAATACTTCAATATGATAAGTTGTTTCTAAAATGCTTGAGCTGTATTACTTTATCTATGTTTGTATATAATATGCTTATTCAAAATGGAAGCTGTTATTTAGAGTGTAGGCTGGGGAGGAAGTCCATTATGCTTTACTTGGGAGTTTACATGGGCCCGTGAGCAAAGCTGCTCATCAGGTGCTTGCCACAATCTAGCTTCCTCTGTGCAAATTCAGATTAATTACTCTGATCATCTGATAGGCCATACATATAGATTAAATGTCAATTGTCCATGCCTTTAACATATGTTTGGTTCACCTGGTCTGCGACCAACCTGATTCTTGGACTTAGGGATAAGTTGTAGGTGAGGTTTGCTAAGCCCACACATGGGTGAGGCCTTGCACAACAACATGCAGCCACTTGTTCCATTATAGCATAACATGCAAAATCAGAGATTTCCATTAATTAGGCCACGATTAAAACTTTTGGCCTAAAAGTGAAGTTGTTTCACACCTCAGATGGTCCTATCTTCAAAACAAATGGACGCCTAGAAATCTGTATCACCCTATTGTTCTCCATTAAGGATTGAAACAACCTACTTTTTTGCGCAGGAAGATCTAATCACTATTGCTCACCTTTGTTCGTGGTGGAAACATCAATGCTCTTGCCTGCATCTAGGGCCATCAAATTGCATTTCATCATAATGTCACAAGCAAGTACTTCCTTTCATCATAGTCCACAAGCAAGTACACTTAAATTGCTCCACTTGGCACCTTTGTTCAGTTCTGTTCGTCCCCCAGAGTAGTTTCTTTGTAGAGGCTTTAAATTGCTTAGGGTTTTATATCTAAATGATTTGCCAGTAGAAAACGTAGCAAGTGAGATAGGTCATGGGTGAACTAATCCATGTGAGATACCTTGTTTGTAGAAAGGGTGGATTAAAAAGCCTTCCACCAATAAGCAATCTTCACGATTTACAAAATCTATTTTTAACATCCATATATCACATCAAAATACCAAGCACAATTGAGAAGATGCAACTGTTAAGACATTTCCATGTGAAGCACACCTGGACTTCTTTGGGAGTGTATCTTATTGAAGGGTAACTCTGACCAGCTAAGTAACCTTCAGACTGCGAGATATGCAATGGCTGGCAATTGGATCTACAGTTGCTTAGCAAATCCGACCAATATTAGAAAATTAGGAATAAATTTAGAGTCGGAAGCATATATTG
Organism: Liriodendron chinense; assembly: GCA_003013855.2. NCBI lineage: Eukaryota > Viridiplantae > Streptophyta > Magnoliopsida > Magnoliales > Magnoliaceae > Liriodendron > Liriodendron chinense. The sequence goes on from PVNU02000362.1 coordinate 573,973, forward strand.
TGGCGTCGTATGAATCAATTGCCAAATTGGACTGCCTCCAGTCTTTGTTTGTGTCATCAGGAATCCGATAGAGAATTCCCACATCCTTGACTCTTCAATATCTTCTCTTGTTATGAAGGTTGTATTTACCTGGAAAGTTAGAGAAGCTACCCGAGTGTTGTGAATTCCCAACAAACCTCACCAAGCCTACCTTGAAATGGTCCCATTTGGAACTGGCTCATCACTTTTCAGGTTGTAGTGTGATTAGTAGCACATCACTTTTCTGATTTCAGTAACAGATTTCATTTATTCGAGAATCTATGTTGGCACCTGTGAGGTGATTTAATGTCTATAATATTTTATTTGTATTAATGTATCCTTGTTTGGATGTAGTATATCTTTTCAAAGTAGAAGCAATTTTCCCTAATCCAGGCTCCGGTTCCACCAATGCTTGACCAGAGAGTTTCTATACATGCAAATGATCAAAGCTGCTTATCAGGCATGGCCCAGTGTATAACTACCCTGGTACGAAGTTCAGGCTACTCAAGATAATGTGATGGACAATCCATGCAGGTTGAATGTGGACCGTCAATTTCTATTGTCTATGCCTAGGCCACCTGATCTGCGGTCCGCCCCATTCCCGGACCAAGGTATTATAAGTTTTTGATGTGCTTTACTAGCTTCCCTAGACAATTGGTGTATATTTTTATTAACCCTCTATTTATAGGATATTGATTGGGGGATTAGGAGCTTCAATCTGTAAGAATTTTGGAGCATCTTCCATCTGAGGGCCATCAGACCAATAGTTTGGATCTTCCAACCGAGGCCTCAGCTGTACAGACTGTGGCACCTGGACGCTTACATCCTTCTGTTTTATTCTTATGTAAGTATATGCTTCAAATGCTTTTAGGGATTCTAACATGTAATTATCAAGTTTTTAATCATGGATTATTTCCAGGCTCTTTCTTTCACACGATAGACTGTGATAACAGACTAGTGATGCCATTGGACATGCAAGGAGAAAGGTGGCATGGGAATCGATAACCTTTCAATGATTTCCTTCCTCACTTCCTTTTGTAATGAAGGGTGGCTCGAGAGAGACAGATAGCATGGTCAGGTGATTGTGGGAAGAATTAAGGATAATCTTATCCTCTCGGTGATAGGCCACAACTTTCCCTGGCATCTATGCGGCACATGGAGTGAGATTTTGTGGTCCATGCCATTCTCTTGGAGATGTTCCTAGATGGCCTGATCGAGAAGCTGGCTAGTGGGTCTTCAAATTTGATGGTGATCAGTGCATGAGGATTTGGATCACATTCCAAATTGTAGTATGTATGTTTGCCTAACAATCTTTTGATATGATGCATTCAGTAGTTCTCAGAAGCGCTTTGTGTAATGTTCAATTTGTAATAATGTATGCATGTTTTCATGTAATATTCTTATGAAAAGTTGAAATAGATGTAACTTTTCATTTTTTTATTTTTTTATTCACAGATCAGTCTTTCCTCTAATTTATTATACAATGCGTTATAGAGAGTTTCTACAGGGTGCTTCGGTTTTCAGTTGGGATAAGTGGAGCCCACTTCCATGATTGATTTCAAATGCTCCATGCACTGTCCCATATAGAAAGATCCTAGCCATTGTTAACTTTGGCCTTGGTTAAACGTGGACTGCTGCGGCATTTTCTTTAGTAACTGCCTATTTGATTGTTGCTAATTGTACTAGGAGGTTCACATCTGGAAGACTACTTGAATAATTGGTGCATTGCATGGACCTTTCAGACTATTGCCCATCAAATCAACAGTTTGGATTACCGAAATAGAGGATCCACGTGCACAAGCTGCAAGGCTTGGGTTTTGTTTAAACTCTCTGTTCTAAGTTGATATGTATAATGCTCGATTGAAAGAAATGATAGCTTTTGTGATGGCCCATTAATGTTTCAGGAAGGGCCACTGATCAGATAGTCACAGGTCGGGCCCACTGATCAGATAGTCAGGATCACCTGACCACTGATTTTTAAGTTTTGACCCCACAATTTAGATGGTATTGGATTGATGTGCATCTAGGTTATCTGTACATGGGTGTGTGGAAATAATTACAGGATTCATTTCAGAAAGCGGCATTCTATTCAGCAGACACTGCTCCATGAAGAAACTTAGGAAAGGGTAAAATGTGGCAATACCACACTTGGGGTGTTCAGTCAGGATGGATTTGGGCCATCCATAGTGGGGCCTATCACATGAACAGTTCTGATTGCCATGTGTATAGAGATTTGATTGAGTGAATGGTTGAAATCTCATATAGTAAGTGTCCAGACACAGTATGGTCCGCTCCATGAAAAGATATTTCGAGTCCATTCATCAGGCATACATTCACATCAATCCAGACTGACTAGTTGGTAGGACCCCTTGTGGACGAAGCACATGCAGAAATCATTTGTAAAAAAATCAATAGTAAGATGATTTGTAATTATTTATAGATCGTCCGATCAGTACTGATTTTGGGCTACGTCCCACCGGGACCTAGCTAGAGACTGACAGTCTGGGGATCTGTGGGGCCCATTGTTATGTATATGTTTTATCCATGCCGTCCATCCATTTTTATAGATCATTTTAGGGCATGACTCTAAAAGAGGAGGCAGATTGAAGGCTCAAGTGGATCACACCACAAGGAAGCAGTGGGGATTGAAAGCTTACCGATGAAAACTTCTTGGGGGCCACAGGTTTTGGATCAAGCTGATATTTATGTTTTCTCTTCATGCACATATCGATGGGAACTTATGAACAGGTTGGATGGCAAATAAACATCACGGTGGACCCTCGGAAGTTTATTTTCCATCTAAGGATGAAGGGAAAACAAAAATAGCAATTTGATCGAAAACTTTCGTGGTCCACAAAAAGTTTTTAATGGTTGATGACCACTGTTTCGTATGGTGTGGTCCACCTGAAATTTGTTTCTTCTTCATTATTAGGGCCATTCTAAAAATAAGCTGAAAAAGCGGATGGATAGTGTGGATATACAATGCATGGATAGAGGTGGGCCCTGGGTGTTTGGCACGTACGTGTCACATTTGTACTGGTGAAGGGCACCTCGTCAGAGGAGAAATGCCATATCATGTCATGTCAGCAAGCCTGACACAGTCATGTCACGCCTCCTCTCCTCCAATGCCCACACGCCGGCTGTACTTAATCCGCCCTCCCCACATTGCTGGTTCGGAAGCGGTCTCTGTCCTTCCTCAATATGTGCATTTAATGCCTCTATGCATTTAATGCAACCAAGCTCACTATTTGGTGTGGTCCACCTTAGGGTTGGATCTGCCTCTTTCTTGGTCTTGTGCGCATATCTTTCTTAGTCTTGTGCCTAACAATGATCTTTGAAAATGGATGAACGGCATTGATAAACCGATACATCACTGTGGGGCCCTCCGCGTGATTGAGGAAAGACGCAATCCGCGTCCGCTGGTTCCTGGGTTGCGAGAGTGCATTTCGTGTTTGAGTCCATGTGATCAACACCGTTGCCTAAAAGGGTCGAGTTCATGCCCACCGATGGATTGACGACTCTCTGTGACTCGTTTGAGTCAAGTCAGACTCGGTTGGACCAGAGCCTGCTGGACACATAGGTGCTTGGGTGACTCACGCCAATTTACTAGGGGTGTGCATGGTTCGGTTGGAAGGGGTGATACCCAACCGTTTTTAATATTTAACAATTGAATCGAACCGATGAAGCCCCGACTAACTGAACCGAACCGGATAAATTCTGGTTTTGTCAGTTTTATGACAATGTTCAAAAAATTAAGAAAATCCAAATCTCTGGTGGATCACACCAATGTGAAAACTGGTGAATGGCCATTAAAACTTTTGTAATTATAAGCCACAAAAGTTTTGATTTAAGCTGAAAGTGAAATTTGACTTTTCCCTTTTCATCCAGGACTGTTTAACCTTATCAATGGGTGGGATGGCAAATACACATTACAGATCTTCTTCAAGCGGGCCTTAGGACATTTTTAATGACGAGTGCTCAATCAACACTGTTTCCTATGGTATAGTCCACTGAAGATTTGAATTTGATTAATTTTTTGAAACACATCCTAAAATAGACTAAGAAAAAGAATGGACGACATAAATATATAAGATATTATCAAAGTAGGCCATACGATAAGGGTAATATATATATATATATATATATATATATATATATATATATATATATATATATAGTCAATTCGGCTCGGTTGAAAACGGTTTATAATTTTCACAAACCGACAACTAAATTGACGTTCTCGATTTTTAATATAAAAAAACTACCTCGACCCAAAATAAAATAGAAAACCAACTGAAATTGATCAATTTAGTTTGGTTTGGTCGGTTTTTTTAACACCTCTACAACTTACCCCGACTTTGGTGCGCCCGAAATCGACTCGAGACTGATAGAGTCAGTCAAGATGAGTCGAGTTGCTATTCAACGAGTCTTAGATTATCAACTAAGGTATGAAATGAACATACAATGAGCAGCTTATGGTACGCGTATAGATATCTGGGTCATTTGTCAAGTATGGCATGCAATGAACATGTCATTGTAGACACCCACCCTCCTTACTTCAAACGGATCTCAGCGATGGCAGCGGTACCGCTAAAACATCATCATGGGAACACCCATCAATGTAGATTTATCCAAATAGGGGTGATGTAGTAAGAACAGGTATTGCGGAGTCCAACCCTGAGTACGCCCACGAGATAAAGTATAAATGAATTTTTATATTTTTGATGCATTTACTACGTAATCGCATTACTGAGTAAATGCATCCAAATTCAATAGAAATTCCATCGTGGAACAGACTGCTTCCCAATCACAGCCTGACATCGATGCACACGATGCATGTTCCGCTTCGCATCAGACGCGATGTATCAAGTGCCCTAGGCCTTTTTAAACAGCTCTGCTCTAAGCAGAAAGGACAAAGCAGGGAATGGTGGAGGAAATTATAGTTTAGAATCGCCAAAGCCTGAGGCAGATTCTACTTAATCAATGGTAGGAATTCCGTTGGCCCAACCAACCGTTTTGATCTCGGGATTCCTTCCTATTGGTCTACTTACATGCTTCTGGCAATCTGACAGAGCCTAGAATCTGACACTCTAAACATTCGCTATCTGCCTCTATCTTTGTCGGATTCTGGCTTTCTTGATCAACTTGACAAAAGCCACTGCGAATGCTGAAATCCACGGGTAGGGTCGAAAGCAAGGACATTCGACCATCTCTTTCTTCACAAAGAATGTCTGACTTCTCCACTTTTCTTCTCACATCTCGAACATCAAACCATATTCCACTCCGCACATTCCTTATGCATCTACCACAACTACACCACTCACACTGTTATCTTACTTTTTTTCCTTTTTTTTTTCTTTTTTCTTTTTGCCAACCTGGGCCCTAAAAAGCCTATGTAGTTTGGCCCAACCCTATTATATTACTATTGCTTTTGTTATTTCGCCTATCCGAGCCCTAAAAATCCTGCGAAGTATATATGGCCTAACCCTGCAGGTTTGAATACTCTTTAGAATCTCTCCATAAATCATTAAGCCAAGCAAAGTAGAGACCGTGCGTTGAATGGGCGGTCTGGGGGTGCCTAACACCCTCCCCTGTCATAAACGTGGCCCTTACCCAAAATCCACAGTGCAAACCAACTTATCCAAATGAGAGTCATTTCGAGACCGGGGGTTCTTCGGAATACCCTCGGCATTTTGGCGTTTTCACAAGTTATGGCTGACCGTGGATTTTGAGTCTCTTTTCGGCTGGTGGCGACTTTGTCCAATATATCAAGTCTAAGAATGTCATTCAGTCATCCTTGGAAATGTTTTGCCAAATCAAGGCAAGCAAAGCTAAGGAAGCCTATCATTGCAACCGTATGCCCCGCAAATAGACAAAACCAAACACAAATGTTAGCTAAAGAAAATATAGTGGGTCCCCCGCGTGCAAGCGCAATCCGGTATCCACAGTCATGAACCGATAACAACGCCTTTATGTTGAGATGGACCTTTTTAAAACAAAAAAAAGTTGTTATCTGAAATAAGCATGTTCGTCAAAGCATTTAAAGAAAAGATTTTTTTTTTTGGGATAGTTGATTATGAAAGCTCCATTATAAGAGTTGTTTTGATGGATCTCCCCATAATGGACCGTGCCCCAAATGCTAAAAGACCGGATGGCTACATACAATCTTCATATTTTAAGACATTTGGGCCATCCATTATGTCGAATATTTGATGTGAATCGTCCATCATATAGAGCCCACCTTTAATGTGGACCATCCATCCTGTGAGCCAAACCATCAAAGTGGATCGCCCATCTTGGATGTGGACAATTCATCATTAGGGGCCCACCATCAATGCTAATTGTCCTTTATGTGTGGCCCCTCAATGTCCACTATCCATCATGTGGAGTCCACATTTGATGTGTCCATATTGCGGGCCCTACCATTGAAGTGGATTGTCCATTTGTAGGGCCCACTTTTGATATCCACTATTCATCGTGTGGGGCACATACACCTTCTATGTGAATCATCCATCATGTGGCCCACTTTGGATATGGGTCATCCATCATGCGAGGCCAGATGTGGACTGTTTATTAGGTGGGGCCCACTTGCTTGTAGAACGTCCATTATGAGGGGCCACACTTTGGTGTGGGACATCCATCATGTGAAGCCCACTTTGTCCATTATGTGGGCCCACCATGATGTGGACCATTCATTGTGTGAGGCCCCACTTTTAATATTGGTCGTTCATCATGTGGGCCTACCTTTGATGTCAACTGACCATCATGTGGGCCCACCTTCATTGACCATTATCTATCATGTGGGTCGCACCTTTGATGTGGACCGACCATCAAATGCGGCCCACTTGATGTGCCTGTTTAGTCATGCTAGGCTACACTTTGATGTGGACATCCATCATGTGGGGACCAACTTTGAAGTAAATCGTTCATTTTATGGGCCCCCCTTGATGTCGACCATACATCATGTAGGGCCCCATGTTCAATATGGGTCGTTCATCATGAGGGGCCCACCTTTAATGTCCACCATCCATCATGTGGGTCTCACCTATGTTGTGGACCATCTAATATGTGGGGCCCACTTGATGTGCATGGTCCATCATGTGGGGGCACATTTTGATCTAAGCCATCCATCATGTGGGACCCACCTTTGATGTCCACCATCCATCATGTTGGTGCCACCTTTGCTGTGGATCGTCCATCATGTGGGACCAGCATTCAACATGAGTCATTCATCATGTGTGAGCCCACCTTTAGTGTCAACCTTCCATCAGATGGTCCCACATTCAATATCCACCATCTATCATATGGGTCCCTACTTTTGATGTGGACCGTCCATCACATGTGGGCCACACTTTGATCCAGGCCTTCCATCATGTGGGGCTCACCTTTGATGTGACTATGCATTATGTGGACCCAACTTTGATGTAGACCATTCATCATGTGGGGCCCTACCTTCAATATGGGTTGTTCATCATGCCGGCATACCTTAGAGATTGTAAAGAGATGAGAAGAGGGTGAGATGGGAATTACTACAAAAGTTTAAGAACAAACTTATCAAAAAATTAGCAAAAAATATCTAACTTCTTAAGTCAAATAAGCTCTTTTAAAAAAAGTAACCCATCACCAACTAATAAAATCAGATCTTATTTGCTACTTTCTAAACAAATAAGTCCCTCAATTAGACTTTTACAAAATAGTCTAAAAGCTTTTTTCTTTTTTAGAAATAAGCCAACAAGCACTTATTTGTAGAGATGCCAAACACCCCTCTTAATTCAACTAAATTAAAATTTACTCGAAATATTAAAATTTACTAAAATAGAAAGTCTTAATGTAATCATGTTGGATGATTCCTATAATGATTAGAAGCAACTCCTAAGAAGACTGCATATGCTAAAAGTTTAAAATGAAAGAGACACGTCAAACGTAAATTTACTAAAAATAATAAGTTTTTCTAAAAACTATGATTTTAAATGAGAATGAAGTGTTTTCTTGTGAAACAGACTGTTGTGACCTGCTTTCAATGGTAGGTTGACTCTAAATGGCCTATTACAGTCAAAATTCACAGGTCGTGTGTCTTGTAACAATACTTGGATTAAAAGTTATGGCCAATTTACAATTTACACCTAGCATTATTTTGGTGGAGATGTTGCGGTAATGAGTTTGAATACATGATGTCGACCATTTTTGTTCGAAGGTAACCATTGGCAGCATTTGGATATGCCACGTGAATGATGACTAAGCAAGATAAAGGCAAATCAACTGAAGGATGTTAAACAGTAGGAGAATTCATGCAGCCAAAGAATGAAATAGCCTAGAAGAACCAATCAGTGGGATTGAATTATAATAACCGCCCACTAAAGGAAACGTCCTGAATGATCGATTGAGGGCTATAAATAAGCAAGGTAAGGAGATAGAGCAAGAGGTCCATCACCAATGAAACCAAATCAAATCAACTTATTTTTTCAAATTGCAATGCTTCTTAGCATCTTGCTTTCGATATTACTTAGCGTAATTTGCAGCTTTATTTCCATTAGTATAATCATGTATTTTACATTTTGTAGCGTAAGTTGTGAATTCATGTTCTGTAGCCATAAATCCTTAGCGTTAATCCAGTAGCCTATAATTGTAATTGTACTCAAGGTCTACGCTCATACGCTAGACTCATTTTAATGAAGTATTCTTCTTGAAAATTTGATCTTTAGCCTATTCTCGGTGGCTGACTGTAAGTCTTCTTTTCTTGTTTGTTTACTTTTACATTGAAAAGTCCTTTCGTGCAGAAGGCAAAACTGCAACCCATTATTAGAGGAAGAACCCTACCATCCAAATATCGCCTGGTCATTAAGCAATTGTGCAAGTGGCTGAATAGGCGGCCGACCTTCTTATATTTAAGTCATATAGGGTTGATTACAACTTATCTTCCTATCTTGGCACTCGGAGTCATCGTTGTTCGGTTGGAATCGAGCCGCACAGTCGATTCTGGCCCGCCCACACACATACATTACACGCGTGACCGAAACTAACGAGCAACAGTTTTTGGCACGCCAAGTGGAACCTTAGTCTTAATGAACAAGCCATTATTATAAGTTGGCTAGAATAAAGAAAATGAGCCGAAGAGGTGGCTGCACGACTAATACTATTGAGCATGCCACACCTATTCCAATGTCTCCCATTGAGGAAGTACATGAGGAACACATAAGCGATGAGTTGGATTTAAATGATCCAAGGCCTAATCTAGATGAGACATCGTTTTCACAGACTAACCCTTTGGAAGTAATCTCTTTGGGGATTCACGATATGCAATTGCGATTGCAACATATTGCGGATCAAGGGCGATCACAGGTTGAATTTTTTCGAACAATGATCAACCAATCCCACCTAGAAAGAGAAAGTTTCAATAGGTAGATGGCTGCCCAAACTAAGAGTGTAAATCGCTTAGTGAATGTCATAGCCGTGCAAACTGGCTCAAGTGGCACCTCAACAGAATATTGAAACAAGTTCGGTTGGAAATCTCATCCCACAAGAACCACATTCTGAACGACAACGGAATGTGCATCATGTTCCAATTCCATATCCTTGGAACGCACCTCCAGCCACTGAACCTGAGATAGCTAGAATAGGACGGGAAGGAACTTTGTGCCAATTCAAGAAGTTCGAAACAACCACTTGCCAAGGGGTATGTTTCCACAGAGGAATGAACCTTACCAAGAAGGACCTCAACATAAAGGTCATGAACCTCAGCTGGTAGATGACCACCAACATTTTGACCGGGAACAGATAATGCAAATAGTGCTGGAAGTGGCAGGCCAAGTTCTTGGTCTTATTACGATTCATGTATACCATAAACCATATCTGGAATGGATTGATAGGCAACATCCTTTGTCCAGGAATTATCGACCTGAATTTGCGTTGTTTGCTGGTAATCCCAGTCAATCGACTATCGAACATTGGTCGATTTACTATGCCATGTAGAGAATCAACAAATAATGATTACCATAAATTGCAGTTGTTCGGTCATTCATTGACCACAGTGGCGTTCACTTGGTATTCCAATTTACCAACAAATTTGGTATAAAATTGGCAAGAGATGGAAGAGAGCTTCAATGCTAAATTTTTCTAAGAAGATCGAAAATAACTATGGCCAATCTGGCACGATTTCGGCAGTTACCTAAAGAAACATGTGAAGCTTACATTGCTCGATTGCTCGATTTAAAAGAGCTAAAAGCCGATGTAAAGCTGTTGTTCTTAAGGCTAAGTTTATACAAATCGCACAAAACGGTTTAGAATTCAAACTTAGAAAGAAGTTTATCGGGACTGAATTTCTGATTTGTATGATTTGACCAAGAATGTTTCTTGATATGAGAATCTATTTCATGAAGGGTCAATTCAACAGAATGCATCGGCATGAACATATTATTATGATCTCAATTATAATGTTGATATAGCTGAAGTGGTTGTAAAGAAACCATTTATATATTCGACTTTAGTTTAAACGGAATCTACCATGTCGGTTGCGTAGAAAGCTTAAAGGACATACACCTTTGATATTTCTAAAGCTGATGAAATTTTCGATATGATGCTAATAGGGAAATTCATTAAAGTACCAATAAAACATAAAGTGCCAGTAGATGAAGAAGTAAAAAAAGAATAGATGTTGCAAGTGGCATGGTATACGCAATCATTCAACTAACCAACGTGTTGTTTTCAGGAATATAATGTAAGACAACATTGACAAAGGATTGCTAAAGTTTCCAGAAAAGGAAGCGGAGGACGATGTAAATTGATGTTGATCTATTTTCATTAAATGTGGAAGTCAACATGGTAACGCCAAATTTACTGGAGATCGAACCACCCAAGGAAGAAGATTGAACTCAGATCCTCCAGCCACAGTTCAGGTTGCTGGCCCAGGAAATAATGGTTCAGGATTGACCTGTACCCCAAAGTAGGGAGAGCGACTTCCTTCAGCTTAAAAGAACTATCCAGCTAGGAAAATTAATTTGTAATTATCGTGCTCGAGCTATTGAGATAAAATCATCACATGTTAATGGTTGTTCGGGTGAAGATCGATCGGCTAAAAGAGAGAGGTCGTACTTTCATGACAAGAAAGAGTAATCACTAGTATATGAAGAATAGTTGGCTAGGCCGCTTAGGCAAAGGATGGTGAAACCATGGCCAACTCGAGAGGGAGTATGGAAGAAAGCTCGGCATCCTAAGTCTCCCACCATGCCTGAGGGTCTGACTCGATCTCAGAAACGCCGTTGGTATCGGAGAAAAGCGGCAGAATATAGAAACCATGGTCATGGAAGACAAGGACTCCTAGAGTAAGAGCGAGCAATCTGTGGTAAGGATCCCTCAATCAGATGGAGAGCAGGTGACCGTCAATACAGTCGACGTGGTCATTAAACAGGAGAGCCCAATAGCAAACAATCCTATGAAAGTTAACAAAAATGACCTCACAAGATTGGAAAAATGGAAAGACCATTCGTGTATCAGAGGATTTGACTGAATATCTCAGTGACGAATGCTTCTTTGATGATCTCTTGGTCGAAGAATTGTTGGCTACAGGCTAGGGCATTGGACGCACCTTTGCATATTCTTGAGATGGGCTCGATGTCCAAACATCCAAGCTCAAATATGCATCTGGACCCAAATATTAGTACACTTGAGGGGCAAGGTTCAGGGGTTGAGATCACATTCGAGTCATTTCCTCCAAGCACTTTTGATTGCGATATGGTACTTATACTTCCAGCAAGTTTTCAGCTAAATGCATCGTAATCTAATGAAATGGAAGTGGACGTGGAAGAGTCAAGTCCACTTGATAGTCATACAAGAAGAGAGTCAGCATGGAACTAAGCCTCAAAAAGAGAATGTGAACTGTAAGTACCATCACAATAGAGTCTAGGAAATTTATTAGAAAGAGTGATAATAGAGAAATCGACGTATGCTATGATGCAAGCATCTTAAACCATTATACATATCTGTGCATATGGAAGGAAGCCCAGTCTCAAGAGTATTGGTCAATAATGGGGCTACAAGTAAATCTTCTGCCAGCTAGAATGTTGCCAAAACTTAAAAAATCAAGAGCAGACTTAATTGCATCTGAGGTAATGTGGCCACAGTAGATCTTTTTCCAATTCAGGGATCAGTTTTGCCGACCAATAGCGCATCTCTGATAAAGGGATAATTATCATGAAGGAAGGGCGATTGGGTAAGAGATTCAATCTCTAAAGAAAAAATATGAGCAAACAAAGCTTTGTCATGGTATCGGAAGAAAGAGGGATCCATGAGGATGAGAATGATAATGGGCGATTAACCCTGAATCTATTTATAGAATTAGATAGATTATCTTAATAACGTCATCCTATTTCTCAGGATACATGGTGTTTTGTTTCTTCAAGAGAACCAAATGGCCACCAATAAAGAAGGGATTTTTATAAGATGTATCTCGATTTGCTATGTCATGATTGACAATTGCATTTAGCAGATAAAAATATGTCACATGAAAAATAAAGTGCATTGATAATTAGACCCCAACATACTACAAGTGAACAACAAGATAAGATAAAAAGCAAAAAGAAAAAAAGGGGGGCTGGCAGATAAAAGGCTCTTTAGGCATGGTTGGCCTTAATATCATCAAACTCTTGTTGAGCCTACATTTTTACCGCAGCAGCGTGATGCATCATGTTCACCCAAGAATCTCCATTTTCAATAGTACGTTTGATGAACTGGAGGACTTCATAGACACGGTTCCCAATTTCATGAGTCCGGGCTTTTGCCTCCAGCCGTTGAGCGTGGCTAGTCTGTGACCGAGCCTTGAAACAAGTTAGTTTGAGATTGAACGAATCCCAGGAGTTCTTTCGGGTGTGATTGATCCATAGGATGATATAAATGTTCCGCCTCGTGAAGATCATTATGCAAATCCATCTATTGGATTTGAAGAATCTGGAGAATGGTTTTGTCAAATTGATGAAGGCTGGAACCAGCGAAGTCGATCACCCATCGCTTCATCAAGGGAATCATAGAGTGTGGGAAGATCTTCGTGAATGGAGTTGTACTCCTACAACATACCCTTGGCATATTGATAGTTGAATTCGACCTCGAAAAAATTGCTTCCAAGCTGTGGAGTTTCCGAAGAACTTCTAGGATAAGGATATCGCTCAAAGCCTGATTAATAATGGCAGCCGCAATAGTTTGGTGGATGAAATTATCTGTATAAAAAGAAGAGATTGTTAGTTAATGGACTTGTGGGGCTCATTTGTGGACAACCACTTGTGGGTGGGGCCCATAGGTTGTTCCCATAACCTCTCTCTTTCAAGAGTTTGAAATGCGGTTAGAGATTTAATGTTCGGAAGAAGATGAGATGAGATAAGGATAAACCAACCTTATCTCATCCCATTCCTTATCTCTTATCTATCTAATCATCTTATATATAGATAATGACCCTTTTTGTAATACCAATCAATAACATCTACGGAGAGAAAAAGAGGAAAGCATAAAGAGTGTCCATTTGGCCTGTCCCTTTCAATCTAAGCCATAGATCTGATCCAGGGACCATCCTCACTGTAAGATCAAAGGGTTGATCAGACTTACTTGTTCCTGTAGCACTTAGGTGGACCACTGGACCGCAACGCACATCTTCGGCTATTGCGAAGGTTCTCATTGTGTAGACCGTCGGATCCTGAAGGCTCACACTTCCGCAAATACTTTCAGTGGTATCAAAGCGATTGAACGGCGGATCTCCGATTTAAAGAGGAATAAATCGCAATTGAGGTAAGTGGCCTTACCACGTTTTTAAATTATTTCTTTCATTATAATATATATTCAATCATCATTTTTTATTAAATAATGTTTATCTCATTTTTTTTTTTATCTCTGAGGTATGGAGATAAAAAGAAAAATGAAGATTATTAGAGATTTGATAAAGATCAAAATTAATTTATAATGTAGAAAGAGATTTTGAATGAGAGGAATAGGAGATTTGGGAAGGAATTAACATATGAGAGTCGATAGAATTTTTTTGAAGGGTTTTGAGATCGGACACGAATGGGATTTTCCAAACCTGTGTGGAGGAATGGGGTTTTTTCTTTTTCCCATGGTCGCAGCCACCACTACCGTAGCAACGGCAACCCCACCCATTTTAGATGGTCAGCCGCCGCGAGCAGCAGCGACAGCGTCCACCGCCGCCGCCGCCGCGACTGCCAACAGTGGCAGCCACCATGGCTACCCCCTCTCTCCCCTTGATTCTCTCTCTCTCTCTCTCTCTCTCTCTCTTTTGACAGCAGGGGCGAGGGCCACGGGGTAGCCCACCACCAGCAGCAGCAGCATACGCCACCGCCGCCACCGCAAGAAGTGGCAGCCATGGCCGCCACTGCCACCAGCAGCAGCGGCAGCCATGGCCGCCGACACCGCCAGTAGCAGCGGCAACCCCCATGCTTCTACTCTCTCTCTCTCTCTCTCTCTCTCTCTCTTTTTCTCTCTTAATCTCCCTCTTTCTCCTTATCTCTCTCTCTCTCTGTTCCGTTTCCAGAAGGCCGGACGCCACTTACAGCGGCAATGGCAGCGGAAGCCGTGACCACCATCGCTTGCAGAAGCAGCAGCAGCGACAGCCATGGCCGCCGCAGCCATCCACCACTAGTCGCGGCAGCAGTAGCCCCAGCCGCGGCCAACCCTAATCTCTCTCTCGAATCTCCCTCTCTCTCTCTCTTTCTCTCTCTCTCTCTCTCTTTCCATGAAAGAGGAAAACATGGCAGCCATTGTTGGTTTTCTCCAAACGCTAAACTAAAGAAGAAAAGAAAGAGATGGGCTTGGTTGCTGGGCCTCCAGCATGGGCTAATAATTGGCCTAATGGGCCTGACTTGTGGACATAAAGAGGTGGGTTTTTAAGGCCATTCTAGAGCCCAAAGAGATTCATTTTATGGGCCTATGGGCCTGGCTTGAAGAAGAAGTGGATTCTTGGATTGATTGCCAAGCCCATAAAACCCTTTTATAAAGATAAGAAGATGAGTTAAGTTGAAATGGGCTTCAATAAAAGGTTATGAGCCCGTCTATTTCTGGAACTTAAAAGAGTGGACTTTATAAACCATTTGAGGGCCTAAATCACAATTATCAGTCCTTAATGGAACAAATGGGAATGTTGCCCTTGTTCCATGATTAATCTTTTGGACACCATTTGGACTAGGGCCCATTAACTTTCATTGTACATATATTTAATTTTTTAAATGATATTTTTCAATATCAATTCATTGAGCTAAAATAAAAGGATCATCATGAGATATCCATTAAGTTGTTTGACAACCTTAATGGACCTCACAATTAAACAGAAAATGCATTGGGCTGAATTAGAAGCCCAATTCACTTCTTTTCAAGATTAAGTGTATCTTGTAAAAGGGCCTTTAATCAGCCATTTGTGGACTAATTTTGTAACGCCCCGAATTTTCACAACCCGAGTTCTAGACCCGTGTTTGAAGACCCGGGCGTTAGCCTATGAAGAAAACCCACATTTCAGTCCATTTTCAACTGTCATTCCGAGAAGGGTATTCACTGTGAAAGAAAACAAACCATGCATATAGGAAAGATACAACAAATATCACAGAGTGGTGCCCATAAGGCTTATACAAACCGAATATCTCGAATGTAATTCAGAATACACTAATAAACAATTACAATTATATACAAAATTTAAAGCAACAACCATTAAACACGGCTCTTTAATCCATGACATCAGCATAACCTGAGCATCCTGCTCCATTCCAGTATAACTTGTACATTATTCAAATCACCTGCACCAACTGTACGGGTGAAATTTAACAGCATGAGTGGCCAGCTCAGTGTGAGGTCCCCTCAAGATTACACACCAATACATTAATCAAGAAGAATAAAAAAAAATATACAAAACATTCATGATGCAGTCTTTCTTAAATGCATGAATGCATGCATATGTCCCTCAGCCTGGGGATGCACATGCAGGTGGAAAATGTAGTCTGGAAGTCACTAAGGACACACATCAGCCCCACAATGCAAATCTATCAATTGGTGATCCGGAAGTCACTAAGGACACACATCGGCCTCACCCAGTGGTTTGGAAGTCACTAAGGACATACATCAGCCCCACAATATCACGAGTGGTCATCACCAGCAAAAATACCAAAGGTATGTGCTCTCAATGAATGACACACTCTATGGTGGTCTAGAGCCAGCGAAAATACCTCGAGGGTACGTGCTCTCAGCAATTAGACCACCTGACGGTAATATGGCTCGTCACCACATGTCCCGTCTATGCCATGATATGCATGATTAAACCAACCATTATTATTCCAATTTATAACCAAACCAATTATGACATTTCCTTACAACTAGTGGCCTTTCATCACAATAATTCTCTAAAATATTTCTGCACGAGTCCAACAAGGGACATAATCAATAATTTATCTTACAGGACCATTGGTCCATCAAGTCAATCGGGAATCCCAACAACTCATCTCAATAGGACATTTAGCCCAACGAGTCCATATAAAGACATCATAAAAAAATATTTCCTAGTCCAGCTAGGGGCATAATCAAGATCTCATCTCATTTAACACTTAGTCCAATAATTCCATCTAAGGACACCATTAGGAATCTTTCCAATAAATCACTTCCAAATGCCACCAGTTTAAGGTCCCATAAAATATAGGTGATCGCAACCATTTAAATTCACATTCCACTTTCATATTCCAAACATGATGAATGAAAATGACAATTCCAAAATTCATAAATAATTCACATATAGCAAGATTAAACATATGATTTATGGCAAAATCATACAGCAGAGGTAATCATGAGACAGTAAAATTTTCAGTCATATATGAATAAAACTATTACTTAATTAAAATGAAGGCAGAAAGCTCAAGGGGAGAAATCATCACCTTAAGAATCGAAGTATCTTTCAATGTTGCTTGAAGCATGCGCACGCGCGCTAGAATTCGACCCTACCATGTTTTAGACCATTTATGCGGTTAGATTGTCATATCCATAATTTATACGGTTAAGATCAACCCTTTGGTGGTGGCTCTAAAATTTTTAAGGAGTTGGTTTATACAATCTAAATTCAAGTTTTATGGTTTAAATGACCTATTTAATACTTTAGGAAGGTGGTGGATTCCATAGATGTGACCCTACGTAGATTTTTAATTAAACCGACTTTACATGCATAAATGGTTTTTGGCTAAGTTTGGGTCCAATTCATGATCACAAGGGGCCAGATTTTGGAGAAATAAAATGACCACTTCACAGACCAATGTATGGTCTTCAAAACTCATAAGGCAGACCCCTTTGTTTGCATGTGTACAATTTTTAACAAAGGCCCAAACATGGGTACTTGGAGTTGTGCAGAAATGGTAGTGCAGAAATGATTTTGGCCCAAATTTGGACACGTCCCACCATCAAACGGGATCACCTTTTGGCGTGTTGTCAAGTCCCCCTGGTAGACCCATGCATGGTCTCTAAAACCCATAAGGTAGGGCCTACTGGATATGTATAAATATTTTTTTATACGGGGCCAAACATGAGCACTTGAAATTTCTGCACAACTTTGCCCGACCCCATCTTGGAACTTAATTGCTGATCATGTGGGGTCCGCTTTGGCCCAGGTAAAATGTCATCGTTGTAGTCACATATACAGTATTCAAGGTCCAAATGGTGGTTTCTACATTGCTCACACGTGGGGCCCACCAAGGACACCCAAACATGGCCTAAAACACTAAAATCCAACGTAGATTTTTGAAATAGAAATGGGAATGTGCATGAAACATAGATCAAGGTGGGTCCCATCCGGTTGGGTTACATTATTAAGAACTATCGGCCCTACAATGAGGTGCTAAAATAGGTGAACTGCGTAGATAAACTATATACATCAAGGTGGACCTAACAAGCTGGGCCCTATGAATGTTTCAATGGTGGACATCACTATCCCCACTGTTTTTTGTGGTGTGGCCCACCTGAGACTTGGACATGCCTCATTCTTGGGCCCATGTCCTAAAATGATCTGGCAAAGCAGATGAACGGTTTGGATAAAACCAATACATCATGGTGGGGTCCCCGAGTGGGGCCGCTCGCCCTCACGTAGCTGGGGCAGCAGCGTCCTCTGGACGCTGACTGTCCAGTGACCTTTTTTCTTTTTCTTTTCTTTTCTTCTCTTTTTTTTTTGTTTTCCCCTACACGGTGGTGTCCACACGGGAGATCCAATTCGTCCATTGGATTAGCCAGCCTAATGTGGGCCTAACGAGCCCTGATTTGGGTAGGTTTTGTTGTACGGAAACATGATAGTGGGCCTTGGAAAGGTTTCAACGGTCTGTATTGTTTCTTCCGGCACGGCCCACTTGAGATCTGGATCTTCTTCATTTTTGGACCCCTTACATAAAATGATATGGAGAGACAGATGGACGTCGTGGATATAACATAGTGGTTCTCACACGTGGGGCCATTTTCAAGCCCAAAATCCACTTTCCGATCTCAACAATGCTACTCTAGCAACTTCCTTTTCTTTTATTAATTTATTATTATACTTTTCTTTTTGAAATAATAAAGAGGTGGGGTCCATGCGATAAATCCAGTCCATCCACCGGGTTGGCCATCTTATAGTGGGCCCAGTGAGTACAAATTTGGACAGGTTTCATAGCATACACACATCACAGTGGCCTTAGAAGGTTTCAACCGTCGCCATTATTTTCTTTAGTATGGCCCACTTGAGATTTAGATTTTAATCATTTTGTGGCCAAGGCCTAAAATGTCCTAGGAAAACAGATGGATGGCATTGATTAGTCACATACATCAAGGTGGGGCTCACAAGTGGGGCCCCCAAACGGACAGCGTCCGTCTGGACGCTGTTTCCAGCGTCTCTCTCTCTCTCTCTCTCTCTCTCTCTCTCTCTCTCCATCCATGCCATCAAATGACAAGGAGCTCTAGATGGCATACGTTTCCTCAAAGCGGGGCCCACATCTATGGTTCACCTTGATTCATCACCAATAAAGAAAATGAGAAAATCAAAGGGAATGAAAGGTGGAGGGGTGTACCTACTTCGATCTCCTCGTTCAATGGTCGATATTGATGGTTGAAGTGAATGAATGGTTGATGAAGATGGGAGGTTGATGATGGCCCACCAAAATTGCCACACACTCACTCTCTCTCTCTTGATATGAATGGATGAAAGGATATGGAAGAAGGGGGGGTGAGGGTATGCACACGTTCCCACCCTCCTTTATAATCTTTTTTTTTTTTTTTTATTTTTTATTTTTAAAGAAGGCATGGAGAGGGAAATGGGGTGACGTGGGGAGGAGTGGGGAGGAGTAGGGAGGTATGGTGGTGAGATTCTAGCCATCATTACTTTTTTTGTACTTTTTATTATTTTTTTATTATTTTATTATTTTATTATATATATATATATTAATTGCAAAGGAGACCGTGTAGTGGGCCCCACATTGGGTGGCCCCACACGAGTGTGCACAACCACATTTTTTTGAGTGTTTTGATTAAATGTTCATATCTTTGCGCTCGGGTATCAGATTGACGCACTGTTTTCGCCATTGTGATCGCGATGACGGCGCAGTCAATATGACAGAGGTTTCGGGATCTCAGGACTTCAATCATTTGGGTGCGAACTACGCACTGCCAGTCCGAGGCACCAAGAGTCGTGCACACATTGACGAAAGAGTCACGGAAGGGCATTACACAAACACATATACTTTGAATTCTCGTGGTAACACCCGAGTACAGAAAAGTACGGGGTGTTACAAATTTAGACCAAGTATTGGGAAGTAACTTGGGATTTTTCGACAAAATCTAACCGATGGTGTGGTCCATTTTTGTGATTAACGGTCCAAATCGCCTAAGATAATGATGATCGATATATGTATTAAAATGAAAGCACAAAATATGAATTTTATAATTATTAATTATGATGAATTAATATTATGATAATAATCATAATATGTAGACCACTTATTTTGGAACACGACGAGCAAAATATGTAAATCCATATATCTCTTGATTATTTAATGTACATGCGCATACATTATTACATGTATATATGCATGGGTATGTAATAATTCTTGATATCCATACTATCACTATTAATCATGGGTTAACAAATGAATGGAACTGTCATCCACCATGATGATCAACATTGATGAAAGGATCCATTATCAATGGTAAACATTAATGGTGATGATCAAATCCATCATGAATGGACACGATTACTGGTAATGATTGGATTTTTCTTTCATCTAAACATTTATTTTTTTTGTATAATGTTAATGAATGCTTTCTTTAATCTAATGATTTAATACACTCTGGTTTTAATTTTCATGTGATTAGATCTAAGCCCTCCTTTCATTAGAAAATAGAAAGTTTATCCCTATTATTCCTAAGGTTGTACATAACCTAAGTGAGAGATATTTACCTTCACTAAATGATTTATGAACCCATAATGGTAGGTTCTAGGTTATACAACTAAATAGTCCTAAAAGCATCAAATTCATCTTACTTAGAGAACTTGATTGACTTGCATCGCCCACTCGGGTATGTGGACTTTCAGATTTCATCTAAGATGGACTGATTACTTTTATAAACTTGTAAGTTTGAATAATCAGTAGAAAAGCTGATGAATAGTGCCAATACCTTAGATTATAGCTAAGTAGTGATACTTGATGCGATGTAGAGATGGCCTCTAAAGCATTAATCGCCGATCAACTCAAAGGACAACATTTCAACGGTAACAACTACGAAGACTGGTCCCGCACAATGTGAAGCCTTCTGGACGAGGACGACATTTCGCACACTCTGGATGGAGTTCAAGAGGAATCCATATTGGCTGAAAATGGAAATCTAGGTGAACATAGGACCGCGATGAATCACTACAATAAGTGGCGTAAACAAAATCGCTTCTCCCGTAATATTTCGATTAGCACAATGTACAAAGAACTCATACCCACATATGAAGTGTATGAAATCTCTAAGGGGATCTGGGATGCACTGGCTAATGCCTATAAGCAGAAATCAAATGCGAAGGTTCGGGCTATGGAATTAGAGTCTCAAGAATACAAGATGTCAATAGGTTGTCCCATCAAGGATCATATTCGAAAGATGGAGCAAATGATAGGCGCCTTGAGGAATGTAGGGTGTAAACTTACAGAAAATCAAAAGATTATAGCAATGCACCGTTCTTTACCCGAATCATGGGCCCAAATCAAAACGATTCTGAACCACACTGATTCTATCACAATGTTCAGAGACTTTTGTAGCCATTTGATACGAGAGGTTGAAATGAATGCTATTCAGCCAAGTTCAGCCAGGGCTTTTGCAGCAGAAACCCATAAACAGAAAGCTAACAATAAACGGTTCAAAGCTCGCAAGAAGGCGAAAAAGAATAATCAGGAACAGAAGACCGCAACACCTCCTCCAAATCCCAAGAAAGGGAAAGAAAAGAGGAAATCTAAAAAGACAAACATAACCTGTTTCATCTGCGAAAATTTCGGCCATTATGCCCATCAGTGCGCCTATAAAAAGACGATAATTCCTCTGTCATTAGACACTTCATTTGTAGGCATTTATTTTGAGATCCTTTTCGTTGATATCTTATCTAACGAATGGATTTTAGATTCAGGCGCAACAAAGCATGTGACACAAGATCGTCGACGACTTGAGGAATTTTGACCTGTAACCATAGGGAGTTATAGAGTGTACATGGGGAATAAGCTGCTGAAGACGTACTAGGGATTGATGTTTATCGTCTCCGTACGCGCGTAGGGCACACAATAACCTTCCATGATACTTTTTATGCACCGGGCATGCGCCGAAATTTAATTTCTATTTCTAGGTTGTTAATTAATGATTTTGACATTCATTTTTTTGGGACTAGAGTTTCTTTAAGACTCAATAAGCTCATCTTTGCATGAGTAAACTTGATTTCAGATTTATTTATTCTAGATGTAGATATTGATGATGCACCTCTTGCTTTGTCTGCTACGTCGAATGAACATGAGTATCTGAATCTTTGAAATGACACGCGAGGTTAGGTCACATTGAAAAGGACCTCATAACAAGACAAACACGTTCTGGTCTGTTAGGTTCATTATCCAAAGTTGATTTACCATTTTGTGAACATTGTGTGTCCAGAAAAGCTTCTAAGAAACCATTCCCTAAATCGACTAGGTCAAAGGGTTTGCTAGAGATAATCCATTCGGATATCTGTGGACCCTTGAATGTACGAGCTAGAAATAGATGCCAATATTCGTCACATTTATTGACGATTCCTCGCACTATAGATATGTGTGTCTCATCTCACATAAATCTGAGGCTTTCAATTGCTTTCTCAAATTCAAAGCTGAAATAGAAAATCAGTTTGAGAAAAATATTAAAACCCTTAAATCTAATAGAGGTGGTAAGTATATATATGAAACGTTTAAAACATATTGTGCAAACGTTGGCATCATCAGGCAATACACTATGGCATATATTCCACAACAAAATGGAGTTGCAGAGAGAAGGAACAGGACACTATTGGACATGGTCAGGTCGATGATGACACATGCCAATCTCTCTACCACATTTTAGGGAGACGAGCTTCTTACAGTCGTCTACGTCCTAAATAAAGTTCCAACTAAATCCGTTCCTAAGACCCCATATGAGATGTGGACTGGGAGGATTCTTTCTCTGGCCAACCTACGTCCTTGGAGATCTTTAGCATATGTTTTATTGCCTGCTCCGTATAGAAGTAAACTTGATAATAAAACTATTGAGTGCGTATTCATTAGGTACCCCATGCACTTAAAGGGATACATTTTAGTTTTTAAGGATCGTGGAGGATAGACTGAGATAGAATCTCGAGACGTCACCTTCGTCGAAGACAGATACCCAAGCCGAAAGAAACAAAAGATTTCCACAGAACTTTTTAAAATTTTTGATGTATCTCAGGAGAGTGGGAGTTCTGCTTCTGAAAGTGGAGATGCTCTTATAGTTCATCAGGATAGTGGGAGTATATCTCAGCAGGTTCCTGAGTTACGTCGAAGTAAAAGAGGTTTGATTCCCCATGGATATTTCAATATCGATGGTCAATCTTTCTCTTGTGTTGCGGTTGATGATGATAAACCTGATTCTTATCAGAATGCGTTATTATCTCTGAATTCGACTGATGGGTAATTGCCATGGACGAGGAGATTGCCTCCATGGAGAAGAATAAAGTTTAGAAACTTGTAAATCTACATTCCAATTGTAAAGCGATAGGTAACAAGTGGGTACTTAAGATTAAAAGAAATGCAGATGATACAATAGACAAGTACAAAACACGATTAATTGATAAAGGTTTTACACAAAAAGAATGTGTTGATTATGAGAAAACTTTTTCACCTGGTGCAAAATTCTCCTTAATCCTCATAATCTTGTCCATTGTTGCAAGTTTAAACTTAAAGTTATATCAGATGGATGTAAAGACCGCATTCTTAAATGGTGATTTGGATGAAAAAATATGCATGTAACAACCTATAGGTATATGGATAAAAAGTATCCAAAGAAAGTCTGCAAGTTGTTATGATCTATTTATGGGTTGAAGCAATCTTCAAGGTAATGGTACATGAGGTTCCACTTAGCCATCATCACTTTCGGGTTCATGATGAGTGAAGAAGATTATTGTGTATATGTAAAACGGTCTGGAAGATCTTTTCTGATACTATCTCTATATGTAGACGATATCCTGTTAGCGGGTAATAACATGCAACTGTTGATGATGTCTAAAGATTGGCTTTTCTTGAACTTTGATATGAAAGATCTTGGTGAAACCAACTTTATTTTAGGGGTTAAAATCATCAGGAACCGTCCTAGAAGATTCTTAGGCTTGTCACAAGCCACTTACATACAAAAGATCTTAGAGCGGTTCAGGATGAAAAATTAAAAAGCTGTTGAAACCCTTATGGATAAAGCTACCAAGTTAGACAGGAAATTGTGTCCCCAAACAGAAGCTGAGAAATACCTTATACGAGCGCAGTAGGCATCTTAATGTATGCTGTGCTTTCCACCAGACCAGATATTAGTTATGCAGTTGGCATAGTTAGCCGTTACCAGAATAACCCAGAATAGTCTCATTGGCAAACCGTTAAACATATATTCCGCTATCTCAAAGGAACCAAGGACCTGATGCTGTGTTATGAAGGCGCGAGTCTTGAGTTTAAAAGATATTCTGATGCCGCCTGGGGTAATGACGCCGATGAGGGAAAGTCTATTTCAGGATATGTCTTCTTACTCGGAGAGGGAGCTATCTCTTGGTCGAGTTAGAAACAGACATCCACAACCCTTTCTTCTATGGAGGCCGAGTACATTGCATGTTGTGCTGCAGTTCATAAGTGTGTATGGGTTCGTAGATTCCTTCTAAGACTGGGTATTGTACTAGGCGTTCATGAGCCTATATCATTGTGGATAGATAACACCTCCACCATTGACTTGGCAAAGGACCCTAAACACCACCAGAAATCCAAGCACATAGAAATAAAGTATCATTACGTTCGTGATCAAGTGAAAGAAAAAAAAGGTTATCCTCAGCTACATTCCTACCAAGGAGATGATGGCTGATCCCAAGATGAAACCTATACTTAGAGATCTATTTCAGGTTCACGTTAGGCAGATGAGATTGATGAAAGCTTGATTGATATGCTTGTATCATGTACCTTTGATCTTTCATGAATAATAAATTCCATTTTATTCAGTATTGAGCACTTAGACTAGGTATGTAGGTCATCAGCATTTTCTTTGAGATCAAGTAGGATTTCAACTTTTGTCGGCAGGCCGGTCACCCACTTGCACGAGTTGACCAACTCTAAATGTTTAAGAAAGGTACACTTAGGGTGATGTTCATAGATTGAGGTATGAACCACCCTTTATTGAAAATAATAAAAAATAATAAAGGATGAGGATGTGAATGATTTGTATCCGGCTTCAGTACTAAAAGATTGAAGATGAGACTGATAAAGTTGAATAATATAGTCGCACCATTGCTCTTCATGCGAATAATGTTATGGCCTGAATGATAGCCAGGTCGTGAGGTTATGAGATGAGTCATACCTCATGTGAGACGACTTGCGTATTGTAAACCTGGCATATACCTAGAATTTTCTACTTTACGACGTGGATTGTAGCCACGTGCTATGACCTTTTACTTACAGGTTGCTTTGATTCGATCTAATCATTGCAACATGTGAGTAGCTAGTCCCGTAGTTGACTTCTTGTGTCCTTAGTTACCCTCTTGTGTACAGGAGGATAAGATTGAGTGTCGCTACTTTAGTATACGATGACGAAATGTTCTTGATTGGTCAGACTCGGTTATGATAGGAAGACGGCTTGATCGATTTCAAATTACACATCTGCATGGGGAAGATCCCGTGACAGCTACACCAAGTTTCTGGAACTATAAATACACACTTGAAGACTTATCCGCCGACAGTATCAAGTTTTCTTAGACTTTTGCAAACGATATTCTCTTTCAAAAGTATATATATACATATGTTAATATTACTTTAAAAGAAACTCAAATTGATGTTTGTGGATAACCAAGTTTTTAGTAAAAACTCGATAAGTTGGATAAGTGCGTATGTTGGCCGAGTACTCTAGATCGGGAGATAACTCCATCCGGTGTGGTCATGCGGACTAGGATGGGCATTGCAAAGCTTGGGTTAATGAGTGCTAGTTAGGTGGTCACTTAGTACTCAAACACTTGGGAGAAGATAACAGTGTTCCAGCTTGTTCCACGCCTCTGATTCTTTTGATCGTGATTCTTTGGTTTTAATTGTTATGCGATGAGCTAGATGGACAATTCATGATGTGCCTATCCCACAATGTGATTGAGTGGGAGATGTTAGTTAATGGACCCATGGGGCCCACTTGTGGACAATCACTTGTGGGTGGGGCCCAAGGTTGTTCCCGTAACCTCTCTCTTTCAAGAGTTTGAAATATAATTAGAGATTTAATCTTCGGAAGAAGATGAAATGAGATAAGGATAAACCAACCTTATCTCATCTCATCCCTTATCTCTTATCTATCTAATCATCTTATATATAGATGATGACTCTTTACGTAATATTAAGCAATAACATCAACGGAAAGAAAAAGATGAAAGCACAAATAGTGTCCATTTGGCCTGTCCCTTTCGATCTAAGCCATAGATCTGATCCGGGGACCATCATCACCGTAAGATCAGATGGGTGATCAGACCTACTTGTTACTGTAGCAGTTAGGACCGCAACGCACATCTTTGGCTATTACGAAGGTTCTCATCGTGTAGACCATTGAATCCTAGAGGCCCACACTTCCGCAAATACTTTCAGAGATGATTGGCCAAAGTAAGCCATGTCATCTGAAAGAATGTCTTCCAGATAAGCTTGGGCCTAGGCAAGGAGTTGATTGTTGGAAGGGGCCATAGGATTAAAGAGGTGTGAGAGTTTGTTTGCGAAATATCTCTTGAGGCATAGCTTTTATAGATGATCAACTAGGCCAAAGGAGGCCACGATTGGTAAATTGTGGGGTGCTAACGATACAATTACGACGTTCCAGTCCCAACAGATGATGAACATTTCATGGAAATGCCAAGTGGACCAAGTGGGGTTGCTAACCATACAGTTCTGACGTTCCAGTCCCAAAGCTCAAGTGGACCACACCACACATAATAGTGGGCTGAACTCCTACCATTAAAAACCTTTTATGACCATGATTTTGTATGGTGTGGGCCACTTGAGCTTCAGATTTGCCTCATTTTTGAGCTCATGCCCTAAAATGTTCCGGTAAAATAGATGAACGGCATGGATATCTCAGAGACGCCACAATGGAGCCCACGAATGTACATTGAGCCTTTTCTAACCCTTTTTACAAGGAGGAAATATTGTTCCTATCAAACCGGGTAAATGGTAATAATTACCTACAGTTCCGTTCATTTACCCCAAAGAAATGAAAACAAACAAACCCAATACTGTGGGGCTCACATTGATGTTTTTTTTTTTTTTTTTTTTTTTAATATTCAGGTTGTCCATCTGTTTCCTGTATCTTTCTGGGACTTAAGAAGGTGAATCATACTGTTAGAAATAGTGATGAATGACCATTAAAAGCTTTTTATGGGCCACAAAAGTTTTGGATAAGTGTCTCACCTGCTAGCCCAAATTGGAAGATGCTTAGGGCCTGTTTGGTTGCCATATGAAAATGGGAATCCGGCTTGAAATTCCGACTATAGATTAGACCGGTGTGTTTGGCACCAAAATATGGAAGCCAATTTGGATTAAAATCATGATTATTGAAGACGGCTCCCAACTCCGTTTCTAATAGAACAAAAGTTGCCAAAAACGAAAAGACCTACGCAGAAGCGCAGGAGAGGAAGATTGACGCTGTTGCATTGTAGCTTAAAAATGGACGCGGCTGATTGCGGGACTAGGTGGGGTAAACCATGATGTTTGTTAGAAAATCCATACTGTCTATCAGTTTCTCCAGCTCTTGTTTAGACAGAGTCTCAAAATGAGGCAGGTTTGGAGCATCAGGTGTGCCGCAACGCATGAAGTCGTCCAGGATATATACTACCGATGAAACCTTCCTAAGACCTTAATGAACGGTCGGTTTGGATCATCATCTAAGATGATGGAGGTCCATGGTGGCATGATCCACACGTCTGTTACAGTCGAAGAGGGAGCAAGGAAGAGCAGGGTGCACTGGATTGTTCGGATGTAATTTGCGGACGTGGGTGTTCTGTAGAGTCCAAGTGGAGTCCATCATGACCTTTGTTGAGAAATCCACTCCATCCTTCGGTTTTACTCAGTCATGTTGGTCCAAGGTCCTAATATGAAGCAGATCCAAATCTTAAGTGGGCCACACATAAGAAAGCCTATGTGGCCACCGTTGAAACATCCTGGAAACCCACGTTTCCTTTGTTTTTTTTTTTTTTTTTTTAATATTATATATAATAATTTACAACTACCACTGTTACTAGTCCAGACCTCATCGTGGGTCCCATGGCCCCAAAAATATTATGGATTTTTTTTCATTTTATTTCTTCCAATCAAATCCATACATGGGCACACATCATAATTTGACCTTCTTTGGGGCCACAATCTGATTGAACCAGATTTTATATTTTTTTTACCCACATCCTGATTGGAGGGCGCGGATTGCCTGTGAGGCTTTCGCAGGCATCTCCTGCGCAAGGAATCTAGGTGGGGCCCACCGTGAGGTTTTTTAAGAAATCTACACCGTCCAACCGTTTTGTGAGATCATTTTAGGCGTTGTGACAAAAAATGAACGGGATCCAAAACTCAAGTGGGCCGCACTAAAGCAAAAGGTGTGTAGGGAAATTCTTGCTGTTGAAACCTTTATGGGGTCCACAGTCATGTTTATATGCCATCCATACCGTTCATAATGTCATTCCTACTGAGATGAACTGAAAACACAAATATTATCCTGATTCGAACCTTCTATGGCCCCACGAATATTTCAACTGTGGACGTTCAATCGTCATGTTTTCGGCCCACTTAAGTTTTGGATTCCGTTCAATTTTAGCCGCAACACCTAAAATGATCTCACAAAAAGGTTGGACGGCGTAGATTTCTCACAAACCTCACGGTGGGCCCCACCCAGATTCCTTGGGCAGTAGATGCCTGCGAAAGGCTTTCGACAGGCAATCCGGCCCCTGATTGGATCAAAATTTTTTGGGGGCCACATCCTGATTTGACCCAAATTTATTTTTGGAGCCCACATCTTAAATGAAACTTTGACCACATATTGATTGATTGGACCAGAATATATTTTTGAGGCCACGTCCTGATGACGATATTTGTTTTGGGGCTCACAGAGCACCGACCACTAGCCACTAGCTAGTGGCAGGGTCTCTAGCCAATCCCCGTCTGTTGCCCAACAGTGTTAGCCCAAGTTGATGTATTTTATATATATTGATCCTGTCTAGTCTTTAATATTATTTTAGGACCCAATATTATTCTTATGATAAATTTTGTTCTCCATTATCAATATTATGATTAATTTTATTCTAACTATTATCAATTTTATTCCAATTTTTTTTTTCAATTTTTTTTATCAATTTTATCATTTTTATTCTCAATTTTATTATCAATTTTTATCAAGTTTATTCTCAATTATTATAAAAAAAAATGTATGGACGGCATGGATGAGACACATACATCATGGTGGGGCCCACATAGCACCGACCACTAGCCATTAGCTAGTGGCAGGGTCACTGGCCAATCCACGTCTGTGATCTTAACCCTGCGGGGCTAAGTTGATATATTTTATGTATATCCATCCAATCCATCTGTGCTTTAATATCATTTTAGATGCAATACCAAACCTTAAGAAAATCAAATCTCAGGTGGACCCATACCATTAGAAACAGTGATGAATGGTTATTAAAAACTGTTTGTGGGCCACATATGTTTTAGATTAAGCTAATCTTTGTACTTATCTTTCATCCAGATCTTCTGGACATTATCAACAGGTTAGATTGCAAATAAACATTACTAAAAACCTTATGATAGGTAATTTGGAATTTTTAATGGTGAGGCACTAAATTACCATTATCTTGCGATCCAACGATCAGATTTGAGTGAAATTTAATCTAAACATCTGAAGCCATTTAGTCTTCAATCTGGACCAATCAGATTGTCCAAAATCTTTCTAGATCTAGAAAAATGATCCTGCCAATTAAAAGAATGTTTTGGATGCATCTAATTGAGTTTAGGTCAGATTGAACTGAATTTTGTTCTATGTCCTAATTAGCACGTTCGGAACATATCTGACTCTTCAGATCAACTTTAGGATGGCCTGATCATAGAATTTGATCAATCTCATCATTAAACTATTCTTGAAATTATACTGCATTATACTTGGGCCATCATTTTTAGTTCAAGTGAACTTGTGTGCATGCATAAACCAAACTGATAGCCAGCTAACTGAATGAGTGTAATTTTTCATTTTCAACCGTCTAATAAATGTCCACCCATAAATTTGGTCCACTCATTTTAAATTTCTAATTTTTTTTAAATCTCAAAAAGTTATTTTTAAATCTTTTTTTTTAAACGTTTTTTTTATTTTATCAAACTCCTCAATTTTTTATTTTTTATTTTATCAAAATGCAACATCTCAAATTTTTTTTTGAAAAATTCCAATCTCCATTTGTTTTTTAAAATCTATTTTTTTTCTTCGACTTCATAATTTTTTTTCAAACTT
Source organism: Liriodendron chinense (assembly GCA_003013855.2). NCBI lineage: Eukaryota > Viridiplantae > Streptophyta > Magnoliopsida > Magnoliales > Magnoliaceae > Liriodendron > Liriodendron chinense. The sequence continues at coordinate 604,219 of PVNU02000362.1, forward strand.
TGAACTTTCTCAAACTTATCAAAAATATAACTTTTTCCATGATGCTATTTTTTTTTTCAAATTTCTCAGTTTTTTTTATTAAATCTCAATTTTCTTTTTTTCAAAATCTCAATTTTTTCTAAAACATTGTCAATTTTTTTTCCCAAACTTTTGAACATTTTTTTTTCTTTCAAAATCACAATTATTTTTAAATTTCTCAAATTTCGTATTCTAAGTGTTAATTTTTTTGTCAAAATCTTGGTGTTTCTTTAAATCTCAATTTTTTATTTCAAAATCTCTTTTTTTTTTTTCTCAAACATTGTCAATATTTTTTTTTTTCGAATTAAACTTCTTTTTTTTCAAAACCACAAATTTTTTTAACTTCTCAATTTTTTTTTTATCAAAATGGCATATGTTTTTTTTTCAAAATCTCATTTTTTTTAAAAAAAAAATTCATTTTTATAAACGTCTCCATTTTTTTTCAAACTTCTCAATTTTTTTATTAAGCTTCTTAATTTTTTTTTTCAAAATACAAAATCTCAAATTTTTTTCAATATCTATTTTATTTTTTCACTTATAAATTTTTTTCAAAGTGCCAATTATTTTTTTAATGTTAATTTTACGTACTCTCAGTTTTTTTAAATCATTTTTTTTTCAAAATCCCAATTTTTCTTAAACATTGTCAATTTCTTCAAAATCTCAAGTTTTTTTTTTAAAGTTCTTAATTTTCTTATACAAAATGTCAAAATTTTTTTTTATTTTCAAAATCTCAAGTTTTTAGAAATCTCAATTTTTTTTTTTTCAAAATTTCAATTTTCTTTAAACTTTGCAAATTTTTTTTTTTCAAAATGTCAAATTAATTTTTTCAAACTCAATTTTTTTTTAAATTGCAATTCTTTTTAAAATCTTTTTATTTTTATCAAACTTTTCTAATTTATTTCAAAATACAAAATCACAAATACGAAACACTTTATAAAAATCTAAATTTTTTTGAAAATCAATTTTTTTCAAGGTTCTCAATTTTTTTGAAAAGGCAATTTCTTTTTCAAAATCACTGTATTTTTTAAATCTCAAATTTTTTCAAACATTGTAATTTTTTTTTCAAAATTTTGAATTTTTTTGAATTGATTTGTTTTAAACTACTTGTTCTTTTTTTGAAATGTCAAATTTTTGTCAAAATGTCGATGTGTTTTAAAAGATCTTATAAAAAGCTTAATTCAACGACGGACGTTCATCGCTCATAGAAATGTTCACAACTAAATTATTTCTTTGCTCAACGGATCATGTCTGTTGATTAATCTAGACTGCGACGAATTTGGTCCGTTGTAATTTTACGACGGATCTGATTCGTCACGTATTTTATTTAATGGACGGTATGGTCCGTCGCCAAATCTTGCCACGACTGCCAAATTTTCCCTCGAAATGAGATTTACGACGGACAATTTCATTTAGCGACGAACCTAGTCCGACGTTAAAATAAGCCAGGTTTGCGACGAATGATGTTCGTCGCAAAATCCGTCATAAATTTGCGATTTCCACCCAGTGTAGTGTTTTATTTTATTTTATTATCCTCATTTTTTTTCTTTTTTAAATTCTTGTTGGATGATGAGATTGAAAATAATTTCAGTAGCTCCGCTTTAATACAAGTGGCCCACTTATGATCATGCTGGACCCTAAAATGGAAGGAAAATGAGATACATAATAAATTGGATTGCATATGGTCCCATTGTCATCTTGGATTGTTGATTGAATACAGTATAAAGTCATGTCAAGAAGGGGTTGTATATCAAACACCCAATTCTGTATGAACTTTGGATTCTAGATCAGAAACTGGATTACACAATTTTCAACGAAATAGAAAAATTCATATGAAATCTGGGTTTTTAATTCAGTTTCTGTAGTTTTGGGTTCCAAGCCTGGAATTTGGATTTTGTCTGAAATATGGATTCTGTAACCAAATAGGCCCCTTGGGCATTTCAACAGCAGGTCTCATGTTCGAAATGCCAAGGAGACACACTAACCCCACTAGTGGGTGCATCGTGTGACTAACTGTGTGGGTGTGTTGTGCAGCTAATGTGCTGCATGACAATAAAAAAAAGTTTAGGATTAAGCTGATAGGAAGGATGGAAAATAAATCCTATAAAAATTTTTTAATGGTGAGCCACTCAATCACGGCTGTATATTGTGTTATGGTCCACTTGAGATTTGGATCTGCTTAATTTTTTAGACCCTGTCCTAAAATGATTCGGATGGACGGCGTGGATATATTATAAATCCTCAAGGTGGGCCCCATGGTAGGCGTAACACCCACCAAGCTATTACCCGGTAACAGCCAAGTCGCGCTCTATGAATATAGAGGCTTTCGACATTAACTAAAGAGAAAGAAAGCTTTGTTGAGTCCATTGTCGAGATCCTTCTTCAAAAACTTGCTGATCCACTCATTCAAGAAGCCATTTTGTTACATGGTGATGGTGATCAAGTCCAATGGCTCAAGGCAGAATTTAGGCGGATGCATGCGATGCTTCTTGAAAGATTCAGATGTGAAACAAGAAGGAGATGAAAGAGTGAAGAACTGGGTGGGGGACGTGAGAGATGTTGCATACGATGCTGAGGATGTCATTGACACCTTTCTCTTCAAGATAACACCCTTGAGGCAAAGGGAATTTGTGGGCCGCATTAGAAGGTATGCTTTCATCTTCAATGAGTTAATAGGTCTCCATAAGGTGGGCTTGGAGATTGAATAGATAAAGAATAAAATCCATGCGACTTTGAAAGTAGGTTAGCTTATGGAATTGAAAATATAGGCCAAGTAGCAGGGACGAGCTCCGCCGGTCTAAGCCTCCAAGAGTAGAGGCTCACTTCTCCTCTTGTTGAAGAACTAGATTTTATTAGCTTTGAGAAGGACTTGGAGGAACTGGTGGGCCGATTGACGGAGGGAAATTGTCGTTGTGTTGTTTCTGTAGTTGGAATGGGTGGTCTTGGTAAGACCACCCTTACCAAGAAAGTTTATAACAACACCCGTGTTAAGACACATTTTGACTCTTGCGCATGTATCTATGTATGGCAAGAGTATGGTGTGAGAGATCTTCTTTGTTGAGCTCTTAAATGTGTATATTCTAACCCCATTTCATCACTAACTATGCATGATTCACATATTTAAAGACTATTTTAATGTATGTTTTATGATTGTAGGAACGAGAAGGGGACTTCACCAATTCAATGCTTAAAAGGTCACTTTGTACACATTGAAGATCAAAAGACCAAGTGTCAAAGGGTGGAAGAAAGAACCAAGGGAGAAAGAGAAGGAAAGAAGGAAGAAGTACAGAAGATTGCACTATAGACAGGTTGTCAGACCGGTTGGAACACTCAACGAAAAAGACCCCTTGCTGGACTATTTTGGACTAAACACGACCCGTCGTTCAATTGGTCGTCCGACCGGTAGATAGCCACTCAGACCAGTCATCAAATCAGTCGATTAATTCAAAATATGGATTGAATTTTTCAGAAACTCTTTGGACTGTTTTTGGCCATTTACGACTGATGGTTAGACCGGTCGACCATGGGCTCAGATCGGTTGTCTGCGTAACAGAGCTTGTTCTACAAGCTCTAAAATTTGCTGTGCATTACGCAACTTTTACGCGTTTTTTCGAAGATTTGCGCAACTGGAGGTCGAAATCTATAAAAGGACTCATTTACCTTGTTCCTAAGGTATCCTATAAGAGATCTACTACGGTAAGAGATGGAGAAGGACGGATTCGGAGTTCTACAACTCTTTCTTCTAGTTTGCTTTCTAGTTTCTTTTTATGTTTTTAGTTGATTTCATGTTTCCTTTTATCATGATCGGCTAAACCTCTTAGCTAGGGCTAAGAGGTGAAGCTTGTAGTGAATCTAAGATGCTTTAATTCATTTTATATGGTTTTAAGTTGGATTTATTGAATGAACAATGGTTTATTGAAGTTTGAATAAAGTTCTAAGTAGTTTTTCTTAATCTTATGATGACTCATGGATATTTGGAAGAATTGCTTCAGCTCTTAGTTGTTTTGCATGGATCTAAACCTGTACGCTTCGAGGAATCGAATTTAAGACGCTCTAGAACTTGGTTCTTCATTTGGGAACTTCAACCAAAGTTCTACCTTTTTGTTCTAAAGCTTAATTTATGTGTTGCTTGTGCATGTGATTTGAATGAAGTTCAAATCATGATATAGTTAAACTTTGTGACAGGGTTTAATGATTATTATGGTTGTGATCTTAATCCATTGGAATTAGGACTGACCTATGCAATTGAGTGTGCTCAAGTCCTAACTTGAATTGAGGGAATCATGTTTATGAACAACACATGAATTGGACTGTTTTGCTGAATTAACCGCTCTATCATCCGGCTAGATAGGATTTGATTTCTATTCTAGTTGTGTAATTGGGAAACCATAGCGAATTATGCATCAAGGATTACTACAAGTGGATCCTTGAAACCCTAGTGTTTTTTTTTTATATTAATTACATTCACTTTTAGTTTCAGATTTCCATCTATATCAAATTACTAAAATATGTTTAGTTAGTCTCAATTAGAGAATATTGGAAGTGGTTTTGTGAATTCCTAAATAAGTCTCTGAGAACGATCTCGGTTTCTACTGAATTATTACTGCATTACAACCCTACACTTGAGGAAGCGAACATTCTCTAGAACATCATAAATTGCTATATGGTGCTCTCAAAAGAGGAGCTCAAGAAAGTGTAGAAAATGAACGTCTCTCAGCTGAGGCATAAAATTTCTGAGTATTTGCAAGAGAAGAGATACCTTATGGTGTTGGATGATATATGGACAAACGAAGCCTGGGATTCTCTCAAGGATGCTTTCCCAGATGTGAACAATGGAAGTAGGGTCATGCTCACCACGCGTAACCAAGATGTTGCTTTGCATGCAGATGCACGAAGCATGCCGTATGAATTGCGACTTTTAGAAGACTCCGTACAACAATATCCATCGAGACTTCGATCGACGACATTCTTCCTTTTCTCCATCCATCATGTTTACTTTATCACAGCTTCACCGCTTCTCATGCACATACCGACTTCAGTCTAGCACCTTTTGTTCCTTCACGCTGATGTGGCCTAAGCCCATACGTATAGACGTGGAACCCACTGCAGTTCCACATGATGAAGTGCTCCCGATCAACTTGTAAAGATGGTCACGCATCCTTGCTTTCATCACCACGAGTGCCCCATTTGACACTTTACAAAACTAATCGAAGCTGGTAAACTTGCGCCCCATTACCTCGAATGCACCGAGAGGGATTAAATTCTTCTTTAACCTAAGAACATGCCTCACACCTATCATGATTCGTTCAATCTCATTGAACATCTTAATGCACACTGAACCAATATCCACCACCTTGTAGGCATAGTTCTCGCCTAAGAACACCGAACCACTATCATAGTACTCCCTATATTCGATGAATGAACTCAGTGATCAGGACAAATGTGATACGATGCACTCGAATCCAAGAACCACTCATTGCCTAGATGCTTAGATCTGGATAAAGTCAATACATCGCAATCATCACTCATGTCTTCTGTGGATTCTACGGTATTAGCCTCTCTAGAAGAATTTTCAGACTTCTCTTTCTTCGTCTTGGGATTCAGACAATCACACTTCATGTGCCCTGTCTCTCCACAATTTCAGCACTTTAACTGACCATTCCCTTTGCCCTTGGATTTAGATCTCGATTGTAAAGATCTCTCATCTCGCTCAGAATTTCTTCCTCTCATAATTAGTGAGTCTGAGGATGTACCCACGTCACCGCTCTTCTTTCACATCGCCTTCGATTGGAGGGTTGAGATGGCAATTTCAACGCTAATGGTAGCCTTGCCAGCATACAAAGAGTCTTTAAAATACTTATATGATCTGGAAGAGAATTCAATAGGATGCATGCTTTATCTTCGTCCATCATCAGTTCATGTAACGCCCTGAAAATTTCAATCCTCGAGCCTCAAGAGTATTCGAGCACCTCTAGAAAATTTTCTAATTTAATTATCAATTGAGAGTGCAGACGTCCGATTTAGAACTAAGACTCTATTGAAAACCCTAGTTTGGACGATCTGATTTGATCGAAACCTCGTAAGACATTTAGACACATCAATCTAACCGTACACTCTTTGTTAGATATCATGGATAACTACGGATTCCTTTTTAATTGTCTAATCTTACATTCGATCCATTAATTAATGAATCTCAATCTATGATTTACTGAAATCACAATGGATTAACCTATATAACAGACTCACAATGCAGATCAACTTTAGACTACCCTAATCAGTGAATTAAATCTCGATTATCCTGAGTTTAGAAATCGATTTGACAAAATAGCCCTTTTGACATGTAAAACCATACGAATGAGATTAACCGCCCTTAACCTGCAAATAAATGCACCACGTATATCACATCATATACCTAGCTATGCCTACTATGACCTAGTGAAAGGATTCACTAAGCTCTGTTCTCTAAATCATTCAATTGGTGTCCCGAAAACTTATAACAGCTACAGACCGTTCGTTAGTGGGCCGTTGATCACGAATCTACGCGGAATCGATTGCCTTAGTGGGCTTGACCTTTCCCCTATATTAGATACCCGACACCCTATCCTGAACCGCACAACATAGATCATGACCAGAGAGGGTGAGTTGTGCGACTCACCTCAACCTTGGACCATCTGGAACTATAAATACCAAGCCCATTTGAGAATTCCATTTGAGATGGAATTTGGAGGATTTCTAGGGTTTTGCTTAGGGATTTGCTTGGAACTTCCGATCCAGCTGTTGTCGCTCCCAAGTGATCGATGACGGCCGTCCATCATAGGTAATATACCGTCCTAAGTGTTGAATTTGATATTGAAATTGATTATTTCTTGCTCCAATCCATCTCTTTTCGAATCTATGTAGGATTTTCAGTTGTTCCTTCGAATCCTTCGTTCTAGACGTTGTTAGCGTGTAAATTCTCAAACACAGGTGAGGACTATCTTCTAAGTTGGCTATTATCAGCCTATGAGGGTTTCAAATAGTGAAAATTAGGTTTTTCTTGAATTCCATTCAAAGTTAAGTGCCGAATGATTTATATTTATGATTGATGTTCTGTATGTGTTGATTAATTACATGCTTACTTCGATGTGTGGATTGATTGCCCATTTGAATCGATTTTGTGAAAATATGAGATTTGATGTGTTGTGCATATCAAGTGTTTGATGAAATTCCTGAGTGAACAGAAGTTCACATATGCTTGAGTAAGTGGATTACCATCCACCCAGGCTAGTGCCTGATTGTGGATTTGATGAGTTGGCCTGCAATAGCATGCCAAGTGTTTGATTTTACGCCCATATATGAAATGAAGTATATCGCATATCAACTGTTTGGTTTTATGCCTGATTGAGACAATGAATGCTATGATGTTCTATTCTTCTCACAACATGTTTAGTATAATATTTAATTGACATGGTTGGGATTAATCTCTGAAAATCACAATTTATAGACTGCCTACTTGGGTTTGGCCGTCACTGGCTTATTTGGTAGACTTGTGGGTAACATGATCGACCGACCCTAGCTACGCCGGTTTGGTTGATGTTTCGCTCGGCCTACTAAATCAGTCAATTTCAGGGTTAATCATATTTGTTTGATGATTGTTACATATTCTGTAGAATCTCGAATATCACAATTACCATTGTTATGCAGTCACTTATAACTGTACGTATCAAGTCTCATGAGCCAGACATGGAATATGGGTAACTGTGTTTGTGCTGTCTTTGGCTGGTGTGGGTGATGAGCCCTCCAATAGCTTTGAGCATTGAATCCTACATACTGAAGCTCATGGGCCAGGCATGGTATATGGGTAACTGTGCTTGTGCTGTCTTTGACCGATATTGATCCTGATGGTCTTATCGAGAGTCTTGAGCACCGATGTTAGGTGACAAGCCTACCATCATTGATCTTGGGTGACGACCCATTACCATGCATATGACATTCTAGGGTATCGAGACCCTTACCATTTGATTCATTATTCAGTTATGTTGGGTGACGGACATAAATTGGGATTCCAGGAGCCAGGCATAGGACGCCCTGGCCTGGCGGTGGGCCCCGGCCTGGTAGAGGGTACCCCGACCTGGCATTGTCCAGTGTTCGGTAAGGCCACTGTCCAGTGTCCGGCTTCCCTCGCTGTCCAGTGTTCGGCTGCGTTCCTGTCGGTCGTGTTCCTGTTTAATAGACTTTTGATAAGATTGAGGTATTCTGGCTTCGCCAATACTGCTGATTGAATACGGAATTAAATAAATACTTGGTAAACATGCATGCATCACATTTTCATTTGCATTGGTCCGATGCTGCTGTTGGGTGGTAACCCCACCGTTTATTTCTTCAGAACATAACATTTGCATATCATGACTGCATGCATTATTCAACTAAAATAAGAACTTGATTGTGGGGTTATGCTATCTGTTGATGCTGGGGTGGTAGGTGTGAGAGCCCCACCATTTGTTATGCTCCACTATTTGTACTTGATTGTATTGATAATATGTTTAACTTAGGGAATGGTAACACTGAGTATGATTACTCACTCCCACCTGGGGGGGTGTTTTAAAACACCAACCAGTTATCTTTGATGCAGGAGTTTCCACTACTTGATGAGTGAGACGTAAGATTTACTGGCTTGCCTATCGGAGTGGCTTTGGACTTGTATTGTATTCATTTTTGAGCATGTATAAAATTGAGCCCCAGCTGAGTGGACTCCTTGATTGTGTGGATAATTGTATGTATTTACACTTTGAATTTAAATTGAATTATACACTGTTTAGCTTAAATCTCTATTTATGAGTTGATGCCATTGATTTGTGCCATTAAACTATACTTCCGCAAAATACAGTCACCTCAGAAGAGTCGGGAGCCGCGGACTGCCCGACACTTGATTTTCGGGGCGTGACAGTTCATCTACATCTAACAGTTTGCAAAGGAACCTATTGAAATTACTAATGTTACCCTCAACATTGGTCCCCTCTGACATCTTCAAGTTAAACAATTGAAGTTTCAGATACAGATAGTTTTCCAACGATTTCTTCACATAAATGTTCTCCAACTTCACCCACGTATCAGTTGCAGTTTTCTTTCTCATAACATTATAGAGGACGTTATCTATTAGGCACAACTGGATTGAGATATTGAACTTCAATTTGATTAATCTTCTTCCACTCTTCTTCTTTCATAAATTTTGGTCGCTCTCCAAGGAGTGCATCGTTTAATTCTTGTTGAACTAAGAAGCCTTTCATCTTTACCTTCCATAGTTCAAAGTTATTTTTATTAGAACACTTCTTTATGTCGAATCTCATGCCGAACACCATTGACGCCTTGTCTCAGATTTGATTTGCCTCCCAACATTAGATCTGATACCACTTGTTGGGAACTCGCGGAAGCGAGAAGCTCATAGTGGAATCAAACGAAAGAATCACAATGGAAAACAACAAAATCAACACACAAGAGGCAATTCGAATTTTACATGGAAAGACCCTTTCGGGAAAAAACCACGGCACAAAGGAATATGCACTATTAATCAGTAGTTACAAGAGATGAAACCCTCACCCAAATCTCTACCCCAAGAGAAAACCCAACTTTTTTTCTTACCCTAGAACGCTCCCTTCTCATGCATTTAGGATACCCTAATAGAACCGAAATTAGAATCATCGTACGCAAGATTGCGCAAGACCAAGCAAACCGACATACGATTGTTCGATTAATTAACACCGCCCGACCGTCCTTTGGTCACCCGACGACCAAGTGTTCGGTCACTCGAATATGCCAAAAAATGCCCAGAGAACAATTTGCAATATACGAGGTAGTTTAGGTCGCCCGACCATAGGGGTCGATTGACCGATGGCCCCCTAACATGTCTAGATTGAGGACTCCATACAACAGATGATATGCTTATCTTTGAATCTGATATTAAGTTAGTTAATTCGATTAAGAAGCTCCTATCTTCTAATTTGATATAAAAGACTTAATAGACGTAAGTATAATCTTAGAGATTCAAGTAATCAGAAAAGATAATAGTATTACTCTATTTGAATCTTATTACGTTGAGAAAATATTAAAAAGCTTGACCACTTCGATTATGTACCTGTTAGTATACCTTATGATCATGCTATGCATCTCCAAAAGAATAAAAGAAATAGTATATTTTGGCATAAGTATTCTCAATAATTGGTAGCCTAATGTATCTAGTGAACCACATTAGACCTGAAATTGCATTTATAGTAGGTAGGCTAAGTAGATATATACATAATCCTAGAAATAATAATTGAAATGCATTAAATAGAATATTGAGATATTTGAAAGGTACTGTTGCATATGGTATTAATTATACAAGTTATCTTCCTGTGTTAGAAGTATTCAATGATGCCAATTGAATCATTGATTCAGAGGAAACAAAATCCACAAGCGAATATGTTTTAACATTTGGTGGAAGTGCAGTATCTTGAAAGTCTACTAAACAAAGTTGTATTGCTTGGTCTACTATGAAATCTGAGTTCATTACCTTAGAAAAGGTAGGATCAGAAGCTGAATAGCTTAAAAATCTCTTAAAAGACATATCTCTATGGTTGAAGCCCATGTCAGTTATATTTATACACTATCATTGTCAAGATGCTATTGTCAGGGACAAAAGTAAGATATATAATAGCAAAAGTAGACACATTAGACTCTAACATAATATTGTGAGACATTTTTGAATGATGAAGTCATAGCTATTGATTTTGTGAGATTAGAAAAGAATCTGGCAGATCCTTTGATTAAAAAGCTCTCTAAAGGATTCGTCATGAAATTATCGAAGGGAATGAGACTGAGCCTAATCGAATGAGCTACGGGTGTTGGTAACCCAACCTATATAAGTTGAGATCCTGTGCGATATGTTCAATAGGTAAACAATAATACATGAGGAGACTAGGAAGCACTACGAAGAACTTACCTCTTCCTATGGTGTAAACAGTGCAAGCAGCAACATGAGAGATGATGAGTTTTTGAACTCTTAATGAATCCATAACCATATGTAGTGGTATATCTAGTTGCTATGTACACTTGATGTAATTCACGTATACGAGTGCGAAAGTAGGTCGCTTCCTATGAGAATATATAGACCGTTTATCTAAAGCATTTATGAAAATTCAAGTAAAGGTGCATAGTCAAAATACACCAAACCATAAAACTAGGTGTAACGAAAAAGTAATATGAGTGGCATGAATAGTTGTTTACGCTTAAAGAGTCAGATTAAATATCGATAGCCACCTGATTCCTATAACCCTATCTTGATTACTCTAAATTAATGTTAATTAACGCCCAATAAACATCGACATTATTACACAACTCTTTTATCTTAAACCGAAGCATTTTAAATTTGAAACATGTGGAGATTGTTGTATTTAATATGATTTTTAAATAAAATAAATGTAGTGTTTCAAAAAAATTTCATTGTTTCATTTGGCTTGGAAAAGTTGTTTTTTTTTTAATGACTCTAATTGTCCTAGATTGAAAATAAGTAAACAAAAAAAAATTTCAAGTTTATAAGATGGGGCTTTTACATGGGGCTTGAGACCCTTTTAGGGAGCATATGAATCTGGTCATGTGGGTGGGGCTATGCCATTAGCCCTAACCTATGCCTTTGAGCACACATATGCATGCGAACATTGAGCCGAGCCACGTCGGGTCCGGTTCTGAGTCTATGTGTGAACTAAGAGTACACTCGCCTTAATGGTTATGCTCCGAGAGTATACTCACCCTTTTGTTTTTACGTGAATTTTCAAACCAAAGACCAGTTCTTCAAGTGGTTACACCAATTGGGTGTAAACCCAATGGACATAACCCTTTTAAAATAGTATTTTAAGCACCTAATTGAGGTCTATAAATAGATCTACTCCTAGTCAGATTTCATTCATTCACAACAAATGGATTTCTCTATCTGCTTCTTTGAAACAATCTTTGGAATATTATCTTTTTGTAACTAAGTTCATCGTCGAGTCAACTTACTTCAGATTAAGTTTTGCACATTAGTTCGAGTCATGCAAAATGAGTGCACTGTTGGGATCAGGCCATAGTAATTGTATCCTAGAGGCCAATTGCCTATGATTCCTATTACACTTGGAACACGATACAAGGAGGGTAAAGTTTGATTTAAAGCCGAATGACTCAATCACGTGCCAACTCAAACATACAAGTTTTCTTACTTTACTTATTTTCCGTTTCTTTCTTTTTTTTGTTTATTTTTATTTCTTTGTTTCAAATTTCTATCTACTTTCTTCAGCACCTATATCCAACATGACTATCCACATGGAAGGGAATACTTTTGATGGGGACTATCCAAAGAGGGTATGCATTACATGACCCTTGGTTCAAAAACCACACTAGTAGAACAATCCTAGCCATCATCTATTCTCATCATTCCCCTCAAAGTAGAGCCTTTTAACTCCTTTTGCATTTTATTGCTTGGTTCAACGCTACCGATCTAATGTTCATGGACCTTTTCTTTGTTGAATTTTTCCATGGGGCTATCCACGGGTAGTTCCAACCATCTGTAGGACCTGATCTGTCATATCAACGTAGCTTGCTTTGATGCTTTACACAACATTGGGAGGACAAAATCACATGGTAGCAGAGAAGGCATGACATAAGGTTGAAGAGGAAAAAGGAAAAGACAGATAAATGAAAAAAAGTAAAGAAGCATGATATAAAGCAAAGAGAGAAAAAGGAGAAGACCCAAGCAAAAGAAAAAGCATCCCGTGACAGATTTCGCTGTTACGAAGGTTAAAGCTTAGTGGGTGTTACCCTAACCGTGTGGGGCCCACCTTTATGTATTTTTTGTATATCCATTCTGTTCATCTGTTTTCCTATATCATTTTAGATACGATTACAAACCTTACGAAGATAAAAAATCTTAGGTGAACCATACCACTAGAAACAGTTATGAATGACTATTAAACACTTTTTATGAGCCACAAAAGTTTTCGATCGATCTTATATTTGTAATTTCCCTTAATTTAGATCTTTTTTACATTATCAACGGGTTAGATGGAAACTAAACATTACAAAAACCTTACTATGGGCTCCTTGGAATTTTTAATGGTTAGGCACTTAATCACCACTGTTTTCTTTGTTATGGTCCAATTTAGATTTGGATCTGCTTAATTTTTAGGATTCCTCTTTAAAATGATCTGTAGAAACGGATGGACAGTGTGGATATACAATACACTATCAAGGTGGGCCCCACTCGGTTACCGGGTAACACCCAAGCAGCCCCTGATTTCGAAAGAAACAGACAGGGAAAAAGCAAAAGCAACCGACGCGTACAATCATTCTGGAGCGCCTGCTTAGGACTCGAATTGGCAAAAAGCAAAAGCATCCAACGCGTACAATCATTCTGGAGCGCCTGAGGACTCGAATTGGTCGATGCAAGGACTTTTTTCTTTTTCTTCAAAGTTTGCCCTGCAACGCACCCAAAAAGGATAATATCAAGGCTCAAGTGGACCAGTTGCGTTAATGACGTCCAAGGCTGAAACCTTGCTTATATTTGTTTTCTATCTAACATGTTCATCAGGTTAGATAGACGTGTATGAGCACTAAACACAAATATCAGCTTGATTGAAGGTGTTGTGAATCCAAAAGAAATTTTTAATGGTGGGCGTTCAATCCTCACTGTGTGGTCCACTTAAGCCTTTGTTCTGTCTCATTTGTTTGCTGGTATCCTAAAATGATCTGAACCTTGTAAATAAAAACATACATCACGGTGGGCCCTGTTATGGGATAATTTCTCATAACCCGATCCGAACAGAAAAGACCTCGGAATAATATAGCAAGTTGAAGGCCTGAGCTGATGACCGCTTTTCCCGAGGACAGATTGGATCATACCCGAGCTGATCGGTAGATAGAAGCCGACCTCATCTCCTCCTCACACGGCCTAAAAATAAGGGCGCATCCCTTCAAGATCGGAACAGCCCGAAAAATCAGAACGACCCGAGATTTCCGCCCGGATTCCCGGGCAAGATATCTACCGTGATCTTAGCCTAATAAAATCTCTATCAAAGCCTATAAATAAGAGAGGATACACCGATTACAGGTACGAACAATAATCTCTATTCAAAGAAGTGTTTTACCATCCTTAAAGGTGATCACTGACTTAGGCATCGGAGGGTTCACGGCTAGATCCCAGCCACCCCCTTTACTGTTTTCTGTGGTGTTTTACAGATCAAAGTCAAGCCTCTGATCCGAGCACCTTCTCCAGTTTTTACGAAGGATATCTGTGGCGACGATCGTTCCTCCATATATAAATCCTATCACCTCGTCTGTTGACCAGAAATCAGCATCAACAGATTGGCGCCGTCTGTGGGAACGACGACAAAAGTCTTTTCTTACAGAATCCTTCGTTCAAAACTAAGAGCCAATGGCCGGTGGGAGAGGCAATAGGAAGGGGAAAGCTCCTGCGAATGATGAGCCTTCCTACGAGCATCATTCTGAAGATGAAGCACCTGTTCGTAATACTCCAATACTTCACCTTGGCAGCTCGTCACGCCGCCTAAATCTTCTAAGTGGACGGCAGAGGTCCCGAAATCGCGGGGCCAGACTGTCCACATTAGAGGAACAAGTGGGAGGCGTTGCAGAACAATTTGGTGGAGTGGACAGACGCTTCGAGCGTGTGGACGGGAAATTGGACGAAATTACAGCCTTGCTGAACAATCTAGTCCAACCCTCACCCGTCCTCGAAACCAACCCTGAACCTCAGCCACCACAACAAAGTTCTCACCCACCACGCTCATTCTCAAATCATCCGCGACCCGACGAGGATGAGTTGCGAGCCGAGCCTCAGGCTCGAGAGTTCGAGCGGCCACGGAACTTCCCTCAAACGATTTGAGGCACAGAATAGAAGAAAGACGATCCGCCCGAGCTAGTCAAGATCAAGGTCGGATGGATGATAATATTACTCCCCTCGAAGCCGAGCTTAAAGAGCTTCGGGAGAAGATCGGTGATATTCAGCGAGTGCAACTTGCCCGAGCACCGACAGCAGCAGATGTTCTAGTAGACTCGTCTGAGTCTCCGTTCACCGACGAAATCTGTAGCGAGCCTCTCCCGAAAAGCTTCAAAATACCCCAGCTCAAGCAATATTCCGGGATAGGAGACCCGGCCGAGCATCTCGAAAACCTCAAGGTCCGAATGGAACTCCATGGGGTTAATGGCCACATCATGTGCAAGGCCTTCCCGTTGTCTTTAACCAGTTCGGCCTGGACTTGGTTCCGCAATTTAAAGCCAAAGTCCATCTCCTCCTTCACCGAACTAAGCAGGGCATTTGCAACTCAGTTCATCGGAAGTACCGACCCGAGGAAGCATTCGACTCACCTCGCCGCGGTCAAACAAAAAGACAACGAATCGTTGAAAGACTACCTCTCACGGTTCAATGCTGAAGCGGTCCAGGTAGAGAACCTGTCCCAGGACGTATTGCTACACACAATGATAGGAGGATTATGTGATGAAAAATTCCTTTGGTCTGTGGGGGAACAACCCCCTCAGTCTGTCGCTGAATTCCTCAACCGAGCTGCGAAACACATAAATGCAGAAGAGCTAGTGAACGCCCAAGGGTCTTCTCATAAGAGAAAAGATCGCAAAGAAGAAAGCAGCACTAAAAGGCACCGTCCCGATCGTCGATCGCCGAACTCAAATACTGCTCCATGCGGGGCCAAAACTTCAGCTCCGAAATTCGAGAAGTACACCCCGCTCAAAACGACGATTGAGCAAATATTCCTAGCCGAGAAGAATAAACAAGCGTTTGGGCGACCAGCGAAGATAAAAACCGACCCCGACAGAAGGTCAAAATCCAAATACTGTTTATACCATAACGATCATGGTCATAACACAGTGGATTGTTTCGACCTGAAGCGACAAATAGAAACACTCATCCGGCAAGGATTCCTGAAAGAATATATAGCCCAGCGTCCCGACGACGACAGAACTTCAGGTTGGGAAGAAAGAGGGGAGCCGGTCGACAACGATCCTATGGAGGAGATCCATGTGATCTTCGGTAGACCTACCACTAGAGATTCTGGCAACGCCCGCAAATCCTACGTGCGTCAAGGACGGACATCCGAGCCAGCGTTACAGGTGAATCTAACCAGTAGGCCCACAAAAATTCCAAAGGTCACCCAGCGTACGATATCTTTCTCCGAAGAAGATGCTGGAGGAATAATACATCCGCACGACGACTCTCTGGTAGTGTCAATGGTGGTCGCAAACAAAAAACTCCACAGGATGATGGTGGATACAGGGAGCTCGGTCGACATAATATACGCCTCGGCATTTGACAGAATGAAGATCGATCGATCTAGATTGAGACCGGTCAAAACAGCCCTGACCGGGTTCACAGGGGATTGTATCATGCCTGAGGGGAAAATAACCCTACCAGTCACCACAGGAGACGAGCCGAACCAGAAAATGATCATGGTCGACTTTCTGGTCGTTAATACTCCATCGGCATACAACGCGATCATTGGCCGGCCCATTATACGAGCTTTAAAAGCGGGCATCTCCATTTATTACCTGGCCATGAAATTCGAAACCAAAGACGGAATCGGTGTGGTCCGTGGTGACCAACAAGAGGCTCGTCGATGTTATGAGTTGACCTTACGCGGAAAAAGCAAAAACATGATATCCGCCATCTCGCAAGCAGCTCCCCTGGATCCTAGGGAAGAAACAAAAGAGCGTGGATCACCAGTTGAAGAGTTGATGGAGATCCCTTTATCAGACGAGGACCCAAGCTTGGTCGTCAAGATCGGGTCTCAACTGAACGACGACATCCAGACGAAGATGATCGCCTGTCTGAAAGAAAACGCAGACGCCTTCGCATGGTCCCATCGGGACATGCCCGGAATTAATCCCGAGGTAATGGTCCACCGACTCAACGTGGACCCGTCCTTCAAGCCGGTTCGTAAAAAATGACGAGCTTTCAACACAGAAAGATATGCCGCAATTGAGGAAGAAGTAAAGAAATTACGCCAAGCAGGTTTTATTCAGGAGGTCCGCTATCCCGACTGGCTTGCCAATGTCGTTCTGGTCAAAAAAGCCAATGGGAAGTGGAGGGTCTGCATCGACTACACCGACCTCAACAAAGCCTGCCCAAAAGACAGCTTCCCATTACCAAGAATAGATCAGCTCGTAGATGCAACCTTGGGCCACGAGCTTCTCAGTTTCATGGATGCTTATTCAGGGTACAATTAGATTCAGATGCATGTTCCCGATAGACAAAAAACGGCATTCGTCACTGACCGAGGGCTGTATTGCTACAAGGTGATGCCTTTCGGGTTGAAGAACGCCGGAGCGACGTACCAACGTTTGGTCAACAAAATGTTTGCAGAGCACATCGGCAAAACCATGAAAGTTTATGTGGACGATATGCTCGTAAAAAGTCTGAAGTCAGAGGATCATGTTGACGACCTCCGCGGTATGTTCAGAATCTTGAAAAAATACGGGATGAAACTCAATCCCGACAAGTGCGCCTTCGAAGTGAGATCGGGAAAGTTCCTCGGGTTCATTGTAAATCAGAGAGGAATTGAAGCTAACCCCGAAAAGATCCGTGCGTTGGTTGAGATGAGTTCGCCAAACACCGTGAAAGAAATACAAAGTCTCACGGGGCGAGTCGTCGCACTCAACAGATTTGTTTCCAGGGCTACCGACAGATGCCTCCCGTTCTTCAAGCAACTTCGCAAGTTTAATGAGATGACCTGGACGCCAGAGTGTGAACAGGCCTTCCAGGATCTCAAGGCATACCTCGGCTCACCTCCGTTGCTGTCCAAGCCCGTGCAAGGGGAAGAGCTACTACTGTATCTGGTCGTGTCCCCGGTGGCAGTAAGTTCGGCTCTAATCCGCGATGACCGAGGTATACAGAGACCGATATACTACATCAGCAAAGCTCTTCTGGATGCGGAGACCCGTTATCCGAGCCTAGAGAAACTGGCTCTGGCTTTAATTACAACGGCGAGGAAATTACGCCTTATTTCCAAGCACATCCAATAGTGGTACTGACGGACCAGCCACTGAAGCAAGTATTACAGAAGCCGAAAACTTCGGGTCGCCTGGCACGGTGGGCCATCGAGCTCGGAGAATTCGACGTCTAGTACCGACCCCGCACGGCGATTAAGGGGCAGGCTGTGGCCAATTTCATCGCCGAGCTTACCGACCACTCTGATCCCGGAACTGATACTTCTCTCGCGGAAGACATAGCAGACTCGAACCCAACAGAAGCTTCGAACTGGTCGCTACACGTCGATGGTTCGTCAAACTCGCAAGGATGCGGAGCAGGAATAATCTTAACCTCCCGTGATGGCATAAAAGTCCAGTATGCCCTGAGATTCGGTTTCAAAGCCTCAAACAACGAAGCCGAATACGAAGCTCTTCTCGCTGGATTATGGCTAGCCTCGGCAGTCGGAATCCGAAGCATCACGGCATACAGTGACTCGCAATTAGTCGTGGGTCAAGCAACATCGGAATACCAAGCGAAGGGAAAGAAGATGTCAGCATATTTGCAAAAATATCACGAGTTGTCTGCTCAGTTCGATCGTTGCAAAGTTGTCCGAGTACCGAGGATTCATAACACCCATGCTGACTCCCTCGCTAAACTGGCGTCGGCAGGAGACGACGAGCTGGGACGGATCGTTCCCATTGAGTTCCTCCCCCAAAGAAGTATCGCAGACGACGTCAGAAATGAGGTATTCCCTGTTTCAACCGAGCCTGACTGGAGAGACCCCATTGTCCGTTTCCTGCGGGAAAACATACTTCCCGAAGAAAGAACAGAAGCACGACGGATTCAATATAGGTCAGCTCGGTACGTCCTAATCGACGGTATATTGTACAAGAAGGGTTTCTCGCTGCCATGCCTCCGCTGCCTCGGACCAGATGAAGCAGACTATGTCTTGAAAGAAATCCATTCCGGTGTGTGCGGAAATCACTTTGGAAATAGGGCATTAGCACAGAAAGTAATTCGCCAAGGTTACTACTGGCCGACGATTCAAAAGGACGCTCGCGAGATCATCAAACGATGTGATAAATGTTAGAAGTTCGCACCAGTGCCTCACTCACCTCCCGAAGAACTCACTCCTATGTCCGGATCGTGGCCCTTTGCGCAATGGGGAGTCGATATCATTGGTCCTCTCCCTACGGGCAAGGGACAGGTCAAGTATGCAATTGTGGCCGTGGATTGTTTTACAAAGTGGGTTGAAGCAGAACCACTTGCGAAAATCACCGAAAAGAAAACAACCGACTTCATCTGGAAGTCGATCGTATGTCGGTTCGGCATCCCGAACACCATTGTTACTGATAACGGACCTCAGTTCGACAATACAAGGTACAGAGAATTTTGCCAGAACTTGGGCATAAAGAATGTGTATTCTTCTCCTCATCATCCCCAAGCCAACGGACAAGTCGAAGCCATCAACAAAATTATCAAGAACCATCTGAAGACTAACCTTGGCGAATTCAAAGGAGCTTGGGCTGAACAGCTTCCCGAAGTGTTGTGGGCTTACCGGACCACAGCTCGGTCAACAACAGGAGAATCCCCATTCTTCTTAGCCTTCGGGGCGGAGGCCGTGGTCCCAGTCGAGATAGGGCTACCGAGTAACCGTACCAGTAATTACCGACCCGATCAGAATCAGGACGAGCTCCGTACGAACTTTGACCTGGTCGAGGAGGTCCGCGAAGCTTCCCAAGTCCGAGTTGCGGCCTATCAACAGCGCGTTGCTAGATTCTACAATTCCCGGGTGAAAGAAAGACGGTTCAGAGTGGGAGATCTCGTCCTACGGCGGAATGTAAGGGAGAAGAAGGATAAGATTGCGAGCACATTCAACCCGAACTGGATTGGACCCTACAAAGTCATTAAAACAGTTCAGACCGGAACTTATTGGCTCGAAGATATGCAAGGTCGTGCCCTGCCCCATCCGTGGAATGCGGAACATTTGAAAATCTACTATCAATAAAAGCTAAGTATTTGTTCTTCACCTTCCTGTCAAGAAATTTGAGATACGAGCAGAGGCTAATTTCGTCCATAGCCGTATCCGTGCTTGGTGGACACCACCACCCTGAGTTATATTCCAAAATTAAGGTCGATTCCACAGTTTTAATCGGGACTGACCAGCATATTCGCATAACCTAAATACTTCGGTTCCGACCTTAATTGCTCAGATACGAAGCGAATGGGTAACTTCAGCGAAAACAACTCACAAAAAAGAGAAAGAGCAATTGAACAACAAACCCGGCAAAGTACATGTACAGATCGGAAATAAATGTTTCTATTGCAAAGACCACGAAAAGGGTCAACCTTACAAAGTGATTACATAAAAGCCTTAGAAACGGGCTACAAAAAAAAAAGGGGAGCACAAAAATATCCTAAGTGGCGGGGTCAGTGGTCGGCTCGGCAGGGGCTGCAGGGTCCTCTTCTTCCTCCACCTCGGAGTTCAGAAAGGAGAGGTCCAAGCCCGGATGATGTTCCTGAACTGTCATCCGGCACTTTTCGTAGCCGAAGTCGAATGCTTCGTCAGCCTCGACGATTTTCACTTCCAGCTCCGCCTTGGTCGACTCCAGCTCCGACCGCGCGGACCCCTCAGCGGCCTTCAGCTCTTCCACCCGGATAATGAGCTCGGCTTCCGCCCTTTCTTTATTGGAAAGCTCGGCTTGGAGAGCGGCGATCTCCCGTTCCCGAGCATCCAAGGCCTTTGCAGCCTCTTCTCCGAACTTCCTGGCCTCGTCCAGGGAACACTTGGTGGCTGCCAGCGTCCCCTCAAGGCCAGAGATCGTACCCTTGTCCCGGGTGATCTCGTCCCATAGCAACTGGCAGCCATAAGCCACCTACACAACAGACGATGGGTAAGTGTACGAAGTACTTAACTTAGCTATTTTTATAGCAAGATGATATTAAACCTTACCTTGGTCCCGAAGACCCCCATTGTGTTGAGCAAAGAGAGAGCCGGAGACTTCCCCATTGCGTCCACCTCGGCCTCCGGGACCGCCTTGTACGCCCATTTGCATAAATTATACAAATGGGGCGGCATTTCCGGACCTCGGCGGATGGTGGACAAAGTGGCCTGGGCCGGAGTGGCCTGGGCCGATCCTCCAGATGGACCGGTCTCACCGCCCTCCACCAAGTCTATGACTTGGACAGAAGGAGGCGGAAGCTCCACTGCAGGGTCGGGCCGCACGACCTCGGCCCCGGGCGCGTCGGAGATAGCCTCGGCAGCCGGTTGTAGAGGAGCATCAGCAGTTGGGAGAGTAGAAGGGTGTGCTCAGGGATGCTTGGTCACCACCTTCTGCCGTTTCTTCTCCCGGAGCTGTTCCTTCTCCTCAGCCGTCATAGCTAACATCTTCCTCCGAGAAGTCGGCGCAGACATACCTGAGAAAAGACAAAGCAACATATTAATAAAGTACAAGAAAAAACTGAACTGTTCAGTACTCAAGAATGCTCACCTCGGGGATTGATGCCTAAGTCTGATAAAGTTTCAAAGGAGAGAAGAAGCTTTACACTGCGGAAGCTCGGGTCTAGCTCCCACACTGCAGCCAAACGCTCTTCCTCCTCCGAACTAAGGGCCGGAGGGTCACCACGAACTGACCAAATAAAAAAAAAGAGGTCAGTAAAAAAAAAAAAAAAGAAAGAAGAAGAAAAGAAAAGAGAGCTATCGGACCCGACCTGGAACTGAAAACCAGTTGTTAACTCTTCGGTTAGGGAAGTTGACTTTGGGTCGGGCTCCTTCCCAACCTTTGGAGACAAAGAACCACTCCTCCTTCCACCCGTGAATCGATGAGGGTTGGTCTTCTATCAACCGGTGTCCTTTCCTCTCCCGAGGTGACATATAGAACCATCCCCTTGAGTCAGGGTGGCTCTTCAGCTGGTAGAGATACATCAGTTCGGAGGCAGTCGGATCCGATCCGTGGACTTGGCGCCATAGAGCGACGCAACTAATTAAAGTCCTCCAAGAGTTCGGAGCTAGCTGGCCCGGGGCTAGGTTGACTGCGGACAGATACTCCCTCACAGCAGGAAGGAGAGGGAGACGGAAACCGGCCTCAAAGAACTGGGCGTATACGGTGACCTGGTCTCCAGGTGGACGGGTCGGAAAGTCATCTAAACCGGGGAGTCTAAGGTCTATGGCCCCAGGGATACAGTATTCCGACCTAATCCTAATCAGGTCAGACTGGGTAAGAGTTGTCCACATCAGATCGGTTGGGTAATTAGAAACCCTATCAGCAACCCGACCTGAAGTCCCAGCCACTGGAACTTCATCCGAGGCAAAGGAAGAAGGAGTTTCGGCTAATGGAGCCCCTCCCGGGGGTTCCATGGTCACGAGTTGGGTTTCCATTAATCTGGATTCCCCAACGGGCAGAGAAGGAGACAGAGTCCTCGAAGAACTCTCCTCTGAACCAGCCATTTTTCAGAAAAAAGAAAATGGGAGACGGAGGCAAGAAAGGAAAAGAACGTACCGGATTAAATCTCCGGAAGAAGGGTTGGCCAAAGAAGAACGGAAAGGGAACCTTGATGAAATCTCAGCGGTCCGAAAGAAATCGCAAAGGGAGATCCAAAAGAAATGGCAGAAGCTACAGAGGAAAAATCGCAAACAGGGAGAATGAGAAGAATCCCGGAAAATTCACTAAGTACAGTATTTATACTGTAGCAGGAGACAGCACGCAGGACGTGCTGTGCCACGCGGCGGTCATCTATGGTCTCAAAGAACGAACCGACGCGACTATCGACATGACTTGCCACATGTCGACCTCTCATTGGACAGCGATATTGGGCCCGTCCGGTCGAAGATACGAGGCCCCACGTGTCCTCACGCCGTTCGTCCGCCAAAATGAAAGGCTGCCGCGCCGTACGGTCATCATTGCGCCTTTTCGAAATTCGAAACAACGCATTTAAAGCGCAGTTGCCGCAAAAAACGAGGTCAGTTACATTTACTCCCGAGATGGAAATATCCACCTCGAGAGTGGGGGGACAGCTGTTATGGGATAATTTCTCATAACCCGATCCGAACAGAAAAGACCTCGGAATAATATAGCAAGTTGAAGGCCTGAGCTGATGACTTCGCTTTTCCCGAGGACAGATTGGATCATACCCGAGCTGATCGGTAGATAGAAGCCGACCTCATCTCCTCCTCACACGGCCTAAAAATAAGGGCGCATCCCTTCAAGATCGGAACAGCCCGAAAAATCAGAACGACCCGAGATTTCCGCCCGGATTCCCGGGCAAGATATCTACCGTGATCTTAGCCTAATAAAATCTCTATCAAAGCCTATAAATAAGAGAGGATACACCGATTACAGGTACGAACAATAATCTCTATTCAAAGAAGTGTTTTACCATCCTTAAAGGTGATCACTGACTTAGGCATCGGAGGGTTCACGGCTGGATCCCAGCCACCCCCTTTACTGTTTTCTGTGGTGTTTTACAGATCAAAGTCAAGCCTCTGATCCGAGCACCTTCTCCAGTTCTTACGAAGGATATCTGTGGCGACGATCGTTCCTCCATATATAAATCCTATCACCTCGTCTGTTGACCAGAAATCAGCATCAACAGGCCCCACCAGGGTTGTGCACTGCTAGAATTTTCAGGCATAGGGCTGTCAATGGCCAGGCCTAGGGTTGGTCTCGGCTCAAATGTTGACCTGTTCAGCGAGGCTGTCAGGCTGTGCCTATTTAAAATTCTGATGTTGGCAAGTCCGAGCTCTTAGTCCATTGAAACCCTTGCAACTATCACCCTGTGGCCCAAGGGAGCCGATTATCTGTTACCCGGGGAACAGTTTAGTGGGTGTTACCATTACTGTGTGTGGGGGCCAGCTTGATGAATCTGTTTCATATCCACAGTGCCCATGAACGCGGATTCCCTGCGAAAGCCTTGTGCATGAAGTTCCTGTGCTGGTAACCTAGGTAGGGCTCACCTTGATATTTTTGAGAAATCCACTCCGTCCATTCGCTTTTTAGATCATTTTATGACAATATACAAAAAGTGAACCATATCCAAGACTTAAGTGGGCTGCACTAAATGAAAAGGTGGGTAGGGAAATTCTTACCGTTGAAACCTCCCTGGATACACAGTGATACTTATATGCCATCAATATTATTTGTAATGTCATTCCTAGTAGGATTAACTAGAAACACAAGCAAGGCTTTCACAGGTAATCTATGCTCACTGCCCATCTGTTTTTTCAGCTCATTTAAGAACATTATTCGAAAAATTAAGCATATCCAAATCTCAGGCCGACAACACCACTAACAAAAGTAACCAATTACCTTTAAAAGCATTTTATAGGCTAATAAAGTTTTGGATCAAGCTAATCTTTGTATTTTCCCTTCATCCAGTTCTGTTTAACCTCATCAATCGGTTGGATGAAAAAAAAACCATTATGGATCTGCTTACAGTGGGCCTTGGGAAGTTTTTAATAGTGAATGTTCAATCATCACTGTTTCTTGTGGTGCGGTCCACTTGAGATTTGGATGTGCTTAGTTTTGGGGAAGGCGGCCTAAAATCGGTTCGAAAAAATGAATGGGCGGAGTGGATATACAACATATCATCAAGGGAGGCCCTACGGTGAGGGTAACACCTAATCGGGCCTGTGGCCCCAGGGGCACATGGGGGGGGGGGGTGGTGTATGTATAACTCCAAAGGCTACTGTCCCCCTGTGGCCCACGGGCACATGGGTGGGGTGGTATGACTCTAAAAACTATTGTCTTCCTGCGGCCCACGGGCACGTGGGTGGGGTGAGTTGACACATCTGGAGATTATAGTGATAGGATATGTCTTTTAATTAAGACGATACGATCGCCGTGGGCTACGATATATGACCAGAAACCTCTACAGCATCTCTGTTATCTGGGGTCCACCATTCTATATGTTAAATCCACTCCATCCATTAGATATACTCTTAGAATTTAGTGCATGGCCAAAAATCCCAGCCAGATTATAGCTTAGATGGGCCACACCATAGGGAACAATGGAGATGGAACTCCAACCATAGATTTGTGTGTGGGGCCACCATGGTGCATATTATCCATCAAACCCATTCATCAGGTTGGATTCATCTGGATGAAGTAAAGATAAAAGAATCAGCCAATCCCAACTTCATGTGGGCGTCCACAACGCATGAATGCAGTGGTTTTAGGCACAAATTTTCATTGATTCTTTTGGTGTCTCCCTTCCTAGTTATTTTATGATTTTGATCTTCCATGCGGACAGGGAAAATAAGGGTTATTACCTGATGGAATTGCATTTGGCCCAATTATTGTAAATTACACACCCACCCAGTCGTCATGCAACGCACCCACTGGAGCTATCAGCAGCGTGGATATTTCACCACTAATGGGTTTTAGGGCTGTCAACAGCACGGATCATGATCTGTATCCGATCCAGATCCGCTTTGATTTAATCGGATTCGGATCAATAATTGGATCATCGGGTCGGATTCGGATACCCAAAGACGATCCGTTTAATATTCAGGTCGGATTCGGATACCCAAAGACGATCCGTTTAATATTCGGGTCGGATTCGGATCAACCTTGATCCGGCCCGTTAACGACCCGATTAAAAAAAAACAAAAAATGCAGCCGTCTCCTTCATCTCTGCTCTCCACGCATGGGCTGTCTCATATTTGGATATTGGGTCGGATCATATTCGGATTGGAAATGGATTTCAAAATATTTAAACGGGTCGAGTTCGGATCATATATTTGTGATCCGAATCAGATTCGGGTCGGATATATCCTTAAACGGATCGGATACGGATCATCACCGATCCGGCTCGTATCTGACCCGTTGACAGCCCTATGGGTTTCGAACCCTTTGAACCTGAGACCCCTTTGTTGAAACTCCACAGAATCTATCAACAGAGGCAAGGACCGGAACCTAATATGTGGAAACAACATGAAGGATTAGATTAATCGGGGTATATTGTGGGATTTTGCATTTGTGGAACCCGTTGATGCACATGTTTTATCCACACTGTCCATTCATATGTTCCCTTTACACGTGAGGATTGAGCTGCATGTGCATATAGTGACTGACATTAGTAGTAAAATCAGGTTGGTTGATTATTATTTTATAGTCCACCAAATGCAGGTTTCACTAAATACACTTTTTTTTTCAAAAGAAGAATTTGAACCCAAACATAATTGAATGTTCAAAATACTATGATATTTCCAAACATATAATCAATATGTAATAATGGTGATAATTATACCTTAAGGCAATTCCATACCATTTAATCTGCATTCCAAACATGCCATGTACCAAGAATTTGGACATTTGGTTAATTTCTCTTTAACCATAAATTTACCTAGGACACTGATGGCCCACCTCATGGTTGTTCATCATGATACTCGGTACATGGATCTTGATGAGCGACTCTAATCTTGCACATGTTTTCATTAAGCCTACGTATGCATGCCTCAATGATAAACAGTGAGGTGCTCTTAATCATAGTGACAAAGCTCCTTCCCATTAATTTCTCTCCTTCAAAATTTCTTGCGGGGTTGGCAAAGTTTGAAGCTTTTCTCGGGATATTATAAAAAAATCATTTTGTAAAAAATTAGTTAATGTAAATTAATAAATAAATTTAAAGTTTAAATATATTTATATGACAAATTCCTTAGAGATTTTACGGTTTTAGAGTTAATATGGCAATAATATCAAAATAAACCATGATAGAGGTCTAGGTATCGAGTCCCAATGTTGGGGTGGCTAACATTGCATCATCACTAATAGTGGAAGTGAATTAATAAGCTGGTTACTTGCGCAACCAGCTTAGTGGGTGTTACCCCTACTGTGTGGGGCCACCTGGATGCATTTTTTGTAAATCTACTATGTCCATTTATTTTTCCATCTCATTTTAGAATGAGATCTCAAATCATAAGAAAATCCAAATCTCAGGTTGACCATACCAACCGAAAGAGTGATTTATAACAATTAAAAATCTTTTGTGGGTCACAAAAGTTTAAATGATCTTTCTATTTTTTATTCAAAAAGATTTTCTTGACATTATCAACAAGTTGGATTTAAAATAAACATTAACAAAAACAAGCCCTTTGGAATTTTTAACGGTGATGCACTTAACCAACACTGTTTCCTGTGGTAGAAACGTATGGATGGAGTGGATATACATAATATAATTAAGGTGGACCCCACGGCAGGGGTAACACCCACTAAGGTAACACCTAATTCGCTCCCTAACCGTGTGGGTGTGTCCTAACAGTGAGATGTGTGTACCAACCCAAAAAAATAAAAAATTAAAGCATTATATTTTAAATTATACCAACATTTTTAAAATCTCACAATGACATGATTTCGTGTGTCTCGTCAGTCATATTCGTTCGCACTGCTCTGAAAAAAGAAAAACGGTACATAGGAGATTTACTAGCCTCACCAAATGTACCAACATGCAGATAGCGTGACATCCAGGACCGTCCACATAACAGGTCTGACTCTATAAATGCACTCACCCAAAACTCAGGCCAGTCCACGTATTAGGTGAGTCACTTCGTTAGGAATAGATGAAAATCTTTGAAACCTCCATAGGGCAGACCATAATGTTTATTGCCATCCAACCTATTGCTAAGTTCACATAAGACAAAGGAACAGCATAAATATCAGCTTGATCCAGAACATTTGTGGCCCAGACAGTTTTTAATGGTGGGCTATAAATGCCCACTGTTTCCTATAGCGTGGTCCTACTCGGCATTTTGGTCTGCTTCATTTTTGGAACCGTGCCATAAAATGATCCTGCCAAAATAGATGGATGGCGTGGATAAAAGACGGCAAAATGGATGAATGGCTTGGATAAAAGACATACATCACGGGGCCACACATGCACCAAAACAGATGAAAAAATGCTGGCCCTTGATCCAGAGGCATTAGTGCCCCACTCAAAATTCGTGTTTTCTCATCTCCAACCACTGAATACGTTGGCGTTAATCAAGGGTGCATGCATAGAGCAGAAATATGTCCCTAGAATTTGATCAATATACTTTTCACTTTCGGATCTGCCTCAGTTTTGGTATCATTCCCTAAAATGATGTTGCCAAATGGATGGACGGTGTAGATACAACACATACATCGTGGTGGGTCATTGCTACACCTGGTGTAGCTAGCGTAGCTAACACGTGGGTGTACCAAAATTTTTCTCTTTGATTTGCTTTACCATCCGTTTGGATGCCAAAAGTAGACGGCTGGAATAGCGTGTACGATCTTTATTTATTTATTAAATCTGTGGTAGATCATCGTCCATAAAGTCTACCAGATGTAGGGTCCAGATTCATCAAATGAATAACAACGTGTAACATTGAGTGGCAACGAACCATGACTGGTTTGTCATGTGACCGGTCCAGTTGGCCTAAATACAGAGACATTCAACAATAACTCAAGAGAAAGAAAGCTTTGATCTGAACTTCTTTCTTGTGAGAGAAAAAAGAGTGAGGGAAGATGGCCTTTGTTGGGTCCGTTGTCGAGCTCCTTCTCCAAAAACTCGCTGACCCGCTCATTAAAGAAGCCATTTTCATACATGGGGTTCGCGATCAAGTTGAATGGCTCGAGGAAGAATTTAAGCGGATGCAATGCTTCTTGAAAGACGCAGATGTCAAACAAGAAGGAGATGAAAGAGTGAAGAACTGGGTGCAGAACGTGAGAGATGTTGCATATGATGCTGAGGACATCATCGACACCTTTATCTTCAAGATAGCACCCTTGAGGCATAGAGGATTTGTGGGCCGCATTAGAAGGTACGCTTTCATCTTCAATGAGCTGATAGCTCTCCATAAGGTGGGCTCAGAGATCGAATCGATAAAGAATAAAATCCGATGACAGTCTCTGAAAGTAGGCTGACTTATGGAATTGAAAATATAGGCCAGGTAGCAGGAACGAGCTCCGCTGGTCCAAGCCTCCAAGAGTGGAGGCTCACTTCACCTTATGATGAAGAACCAGATTTTGTTGGCTTTGCGAAAGATTTGGAGATGTTGGTGGACCGATTGACAGAGGGGGAGTTGCACCGTTGTGTTGTTTCTATAGTCGGAATGGGTGGTCTCGGTAAGACCACCCTTACCAGGAAAGTTTATAACGACACCCGTGTTAAGACACATTTTCACTCTTGCGCATGGATCTCTGTATCACAAGAGTATGGTGTGAGAGATCTTCTTCAGAAGATCATAAATTGTTATATGGTGCTCTCAGAAGAGTACCTCAAGAAAGTGGAGAAAATGAGCGTCCCTGAGCTGAGGCATAAAATTTCTGAGCATTTGCAAGAGAAGAGATACCTGATGGTGCTGGATGATATGTAGACAGACGAAGCATGGAATGCTCTCAATGGTGCTTTCCCAGATGTGAATAATGGAAGTAGGGTCATGCTCACTACGCGCAACAAAAATGTTGCTTTGCATGCAGATGCACGAAGGACGCCGTATGAATTGCGACTTTTAGAAACAGATGAGAGCTGGGAATTGTTTTGCAGGAAAACATTCCCAGGACAATATAAGGCGGGTTACCCTCGGAATTTGGAGAAGTTGGGAAAAGAGATTGTCGAAAAATGCTACGGTCTACCTCTTGCGATCGCAGTCATCGGAGGCCTCTTATCAAAGAAAGAACCATGGGAGTGGGAGAATGTAAAGAGGAGCATTAGCTGGCAATTGGCAAAAGGACAGTCCCAAATCTCTAGAATATTATCTTTGAGTTACAGAGATCTGCCCTATCACTTGAAACCATGTTTTCTCTATTTGGGTATTTTTCCAGAAGACAATGAGTTTCGTTCTAAGAAACTGATTCAATTGTGGGCTGCAGAAGGGTTACTGCAACAGAGAGGGAATGAAACAGTAGAGGAGGTGGGAGAAGATTGTCTGAAAGAGTTGATTCAACGAAGTATGATTCAACTTGTTAAAAGAAGTTCAAGCAGGGGTATTAAAAGTTGCCGTATTCATGATCTTTTACGGGATCTTTCTATATCAGAAGCAAAGGAAGATAAATTTCTCCAAGTTCATCGTGAGAATATGGATGCTCCATTCACATCTACAGCCCGTCGACTTGCAATTTACCGTAATGACTTCAGTGACTGCACTTCCTTGAAATCTTCCACTCCACGACTGCGATCTGTGTTGATGCACACCCAAGTTGATGAGATGCTTTACAGAGTAGAAACCAGAGAAGTTTCTTTACGGAGGCTTTAAATTACTCAGGGTGTTAGATCTAGACAGGTGTAGAAATAACAAAGATACCGAGTGAGATAGGTGGACTGATCCACCTGAGGTATCTCGGGTGTACCCATACTCTTCTAAAAAGGCTCCCATCATCGATGGCCAATCTTCACAATCTACAATCACTTATTTTAACAACTAATGTATACCGCTTCATTATACCCAGCGGAATGATGAAGATACAACAGTTAAGACATTTCCACGTAGGTTACACACGTAGCGGGCTTTCTATTCCTAGTCATTGTGTGATAGAAGGGCATCCACGAATCGACGGGACTAGTAACCTCCAAACTCTATCCTTGGTAAAGGCTGGCGAATGGATGCATGGTTGCTTCGGAAAGCTCACCAATCTCAGAAAGCTTGGAATATGCTTATTAGGACAAGAAGCAGCGTATCATGATGTATTTTATAAATCAATTGTCAAATTGGAATGCCTGGAGTCGTTGGCTGTGTCGGGGAACAAATTGCCGGTGCGTTATATAGGTCTTCCCAAGTTAAGTAAGTTGCGTTTGACTGGAGAGTTAGAAAAGTTACCCGAGGCTACTGAATTCCCAACAAACCTCACCAAGCTCACCTTGAATAGTCACTTTTTGGAGCAAGACCCAATGGTGACGTTGGAGAAGCTGCAAAACCTCCGCATTCTGAGATTGGAGTTACTTTCGTACAGGGGAGTGGAGATTGCTTGCTCTGCAGGAGGGTTTCCCCGTCTCGAATCGTTACATCTTGAATTTTTAACTGAATTAGAGGAGTGGAGAGTGGAGGAAGGAGCTATGCCAAATCGTTCACATTTACGGATCGTTTCCTGCGGGAGATTGAAGGAGCTTCTGGAAGGACTGCAACACGTGACTACCCTCAAAAGATTAGAGCTGAGGGCAACGAATCCAGAAATATTCAAAGCAAGGCTCGAAGAAAACGAAGGATAGGTTTGGCATAAGATTCATCACATACCCTCCATCGACATTAGCTATATTGGATGAATTCCTAAGCACTTGTATTTCCTCTCATTGCGATCTACATTCGTTGGTGAGACTTCTTTCCCCTCTTAATTTTTATTTGCCTCTTAATAAATACTTGAAGTTGCTATAATCATATCATCTTTTCCCCTTTTTTTTTTTCGTTTCATATAAAAAATGAAACGAAAAAGTCTTCTGAGTTTTAAATTCTAGTTATATTCTTTAGTAATTTATTCTTTTAGATGCTTTAAAATCTTGATATGAAAATCTGCGCCTCAGGGCGAGCGTGTCAGGCTGTACGTGTGAGGGACGATTGACGATTCTCAGATACAAGAGATCGAATTTGAACCAGCACCCATCGACATCTCTGGCTCAGATCGAGAGTGTGAATACAGAAGAGGATGGCGTATATCTACAAGGCCAGGGTCAAGAAGAACAGCTCTCGTTATAGGTGCATTTGGGGGAATTCTGGGATTGTGCGTGCCAAGTTCAAGTCCAGCTTGCCCCCAACGGTTTTTATTATATCCAATCAACATATGAAGGTAACGATGTTCGGTCTGTGGTGAAGTTGAGTTAGAGGGATTTTGCTTGTTATTTCTAGTTCAAGGTTTGAAAGCTTTCGTAATTATCAGCAGATAAACTACTAGTTTGTTAGAATTTCTTTTCCTCTTGAATGGAAATGCAACATTTGGTTGTCAGTTTTCTCTGTTTGGGATTCTTTTCTTCCCTTGTTTTGCTAAGTTGCAAGTTGGTGTTTCCTATCGAGTTGAATTAGCATGTAGGAAAAGTATTCCATAATTTTGTGGAGGGTTTAATTGTTTTGTTAATATGGAAATCTGCATATAAATTATTTGAAGAAATGCTTTAACCAAGAACCTTTTTGGATGAAACCAAAGCTACCAGTCCTCCGGATTGCCACGCCCAAGTTGCTGGATGGTTGTATGAAACCACACTATAATTCATGTAGTTGACCCTTCTTTGGTAGACTATTGTATGAATTCACATTGATTTTGACAATTTTAATCTTTTGCTCAGTGACTTTTCCTTGTTAAATGTGGACTGTAGACCATTTTTCTGTTTGAAAGGCCATTGATGGAATGTTTAGAATCATCTTATCAGTTTAATTTTTGAACATTAGTCAATTAGAATAGGGCCTGCTAAAAGGATTGTTTCGATCAATCAAATATGCAACGCTTAAGGTTTATCTATGAATAGGCCAAGCAAAGGACCTCAAGGACTCCACCAGCACAAAATGTTCTTATCAAGAATGGCATTAGGATGCATTAGCAGCTGAATTTATTAAGGGGTTTTCGCACATAACTACTAAAATAATTGGGCATTTGCACATACTCGAATAAAAATTATATGTTTGCAAATAATCACGTTGTTAATTCATGGTTATTACAAATACCCACTTTTGGTTATTTCTTTCCAAGGAGTGTCAACTCTTTTTTTTTTTTTTTTCCAAATGAAGAGCATAAATGGACAGTTGGGATCTGATAGAAGGGCATTTATGACTCAACCGGATTAGTAATCTCCAAACTCTATCATATGTAACAGCTGGCGAATGGATGCATGGTTGATTGGAAAAGCTCATCAATCTTCAGAAACTAGCAATACATTTAGATGATGGAGTGTATGCTGAGGTATTGTATGAATCCATTGTCAAATTGGACTGCCTTCCGGTCCTTGTTTGTGATGGGATACCCATTCCTATTGAATATTCCTTTTCCACATCTTTACAATTTTTGCAAGTTGCGTTTGGATGGAAAGTTAGAGAAGTTACATGAGTCTACTGAATTCCCCACAAACCTCACCAAGCTTACCTTGAAATACTCTTTTTTATTACCTGACCCACTGGTGACGTTGGAGAAGCTGAAAAAACTTCGCATTCTCAGATAGCTGGGTTGGTGGTACATGAAAGTGGAGATGGCTTGATCTGCACAAGGGTTCCTCAACTTGAATTCTTACGTCTTCAAGGATTACCTGAATTAGAGGAGTGGAGAGTGGAGGAAGGAGCTATGCCAAGTCCTTTACATTTACAGCATCAATGAATGCCGTAATTTAAAGAAGCTTCCAGAAGGACCACAACATGTGACTACCCTCAAGCAATTGGCATTGTGGCAGATGCTCAATGAATTCAGAGAAAGGCGTACAAGAAGACAAGGGAGAGGATTGGCACACAGATTCATCACATACCCTCCATCGACAGTATGCTAGCTGCATTGGTGAGACTTATTTTCCCTCTTCATTTTTATTTACCTGTATAATTGATACTTGAAATTAGTATGCTAGGTCAGTTTGTATAGACTGGCTGATTGGCCCTGATTTCCAAATTTCTACAGATGGACTGCTTTTGTTCATTTTATCACTGCTGCTGGTTGAAGCCTGGAATGAAGCTGCGTCATGCATTTATTTGTGGGGGCACTGAATATCTGTTGGTGCGGAATTGAATGGCTGGAAATATGTATGTTTAGTGGGTGAATTGTTATGGATGGTTGGATGCAGGGAAGTCATGCAGTTGGCTGGAAGTGTTTGAAGGATTGCTGCTATGTAGATTTTCAGCTGGCTGATCTCTGGAGGTATGGGCTATCAGGGTGATGTAATTTGTCTTCATTGACAGTTAGAGTGGCATGTGATACTCTGTTATGGAAGCTGATCTCTCTATTGGGTGTTGAAGCTGAAAGAGGCTAGTCTGGAGATGCAGAGAGGCTTCAGCTGTGGCATGTTTTCTGGATGCCATCCAGTGATGTTCAGTGTATATTTTTTTGCTGCTTTGCTCTGCTGGACGTGGCCCTGTGCATTGGATGGATGAAGAGTATGGCTTCTCTGTTTTTTATTAGCTTTTTGTTTAGCATTGTATAGGGTCAGTATATGATATAGTGAGGCCCAGCTCTCTTTGTGGTGCCCACCGAATGATTGTATAGCCAATTTTCATATCAACAAAGTTACATGTGGTGTGCCACCTTTCTGGGAAAAAATGTAAGTAGTATAATCATGTCACATTGTTTTCTTAGTCTCATGAATTTATCAATAATGAAGAATTTTTTTTATAATTTCATGAATATTCAATTGTAGTTATATTTTGTAAGTAATTTACTCTTTTAAACGGTTTAAATTCTTACTTTGAAAATGCTACTGCTAGCTTCTCCATTCCTTTTGTAGATTGTATGAATACATAGCAAGCAAGGCAAAATATTTTATAGCTGTGTAAAAATGTTGTTTCAGCCCTGCCGTCCATATGTGCTATGAGTACTGGTGCAGTAGAAAGAGTTATGGAGCTACTGGTGAGAAATGAAGAAATGGTGATCATCCCCTGAGTGAGGGTATTTTCTTTGTTACGGCAAACCAGATCAGAAATCCCCAATTTTCTCAATGGAATTGCAAATAGAATGTAATAGAATTGCTTTCAAGTGAGACATCCATTGCTTGGCAAAAGGAAAAGGGTATTGGTCCCACAAGTACTTTTGGACTGAGGACTATATCTGTCAAGGGCAAGTCAGATGAACTGTCCAAATCATCTGACCATGAAGCCAGATATCCCTGTTGGGCAAATGATCAGATGAGTTGTCCAAATCATCTTACCATGAACCATGATTAACTGGGAAGAATTTACCCTCTTATTAGCAGACAATGCACTGGACTTATCCTCCTATCAAAGTCTACAAATGGTTCAGATCTTGCCACTTTCATGTGGTGTGGTCCACCTGAGATTTGTATCTGCTTCATTTATGGGGTCATGCCATAAAATGAGTAGGCAAAACAGATGGACAGTGTAGATATACAACACATACATTGAGGTGGGCTGCATGATCAGGTTACCACCCACATCGCTAGTTCCGGTGTTCGAAGTTTCAGAACTTCTTATATAAACATCACGGTGGACCCAAGAAGGTTTCAATGGTAGGCACTTCCTGTTGTGTCACACCCAAAAGGCTAACCTGTTAGGTTGAGTAACCCCAGGATATACGAAGACAAACTCCTGCCCCCCTCCCAACCAATGTGGGACAAACCAACAATACCCCCTCCGTTTGATCTAAGGCCATCATCAATTGATCCAAACCGTTAATATTGATGGACCTACCTGGCACTGGGGGTAGTCATAAAATGGTAATTGTTGGATTGTAATATTTAACACTTTTCCTTTGAAAATAGATGGTCTCCTTGACCTTTAGATAATATAATGGTATAAATCTTTATATCTTTGTGTTTTCCTGGTTATCTCCATCTGTGGGTGGGACACGTCGAAGAAACGGTTTATGTCAATGAAAAGTATACCGATCCAACAGCTGTAGTCGTGACGTTTTATATCATTGGAAACTCTTCCAAACTAATAAATAGGTAGCTGGGCTAGACTCCCATGATAGATTTTACCGCTACTCGATTTGGAATGTGGCAACTCATTCTCCTCTCATATGGAACTCATGCATAGTCATCCAAATCGTAGATCATGTTGTAGATGGAGTAGAACTAACCATCATAGTTATCGACTGATGGTTAAAGCTAAAATAGTGGGGGGTCAAGGCTAAAATCAGATGATTATTATTTTCTCGATGTAATTTTACAGCATGTTCCATCCACAATTTTGACCGTGTGTATTCCATACGGCTCTGTTACATGTGTGGCTGAAGAGTCTCTGCCATTTTAGATGGTGTTAAACTAATGAAAATCTCAGTTTCATTTATAAGTGTTGAAATTAAGTTTTATCAAACAAACCCTGGTTAGGACTCAGAGCCCTAAGTGTAGTTTTTCCTTCAACCATGTTTGTTAGGAAATTCCCATCGTGGGACAATATAAAAAAGAAATTCAATGTTATTTGCAACGCCACTGAACATAGTTGAACATAAATACCGCCATTTCAAAAATGGTGGTGACTCATCCTACTCTCACGGGACACTTATTCACAATTATCCAAATCATACAAATTGCAGATCATATTGTTGACAGGGCAATCCTAATCGTCCCATCGATATCTGTCAAAGATATCATTAAAGAAAATTAGTCAGTCCTCCAAATTGGAAGGTTAGAATAAGATGGTTAGTATTGTCTTCTCAGCATATTTTTGGGTCACGCATTGTTGTTGCTGAAATTTGGACAGCAAATGAGGTTAGGTGATCTTGGCCTTATGATCTTTTTCGCTATCATCTTCCTTAATTGAAGGGAATTGGAGACGTTCCTAGGATCATCGTTTCATGCAAGATATGAAGAAAACTGGCAAAGGGGAGGTGTCGGTGTCCGACAGTAGACTCTCCGATGCCTAAGTCAAGCAGGTAGAAATGACAGTAGGATACTTAGTTTGGAAGGAAGATAGTGCATACTTGGTTTTGTAGAGGAATGCCCTGTTTATAAGACTCAGATGGGCATTAGGTGTCGGAATTAATCTAGGATACGTTACTGGAGAGTCATAATTGGACGGGAGTTATGTCCCATAATGGTAGGAGAGATTTCCCGCTGAGACACGGTTGGGTGCCTATCAGGTACGTATTAGGTGGGTATGAGCTGGACTCATCGCATGAATCTTTGATAGAGGTCGGCCGGGCTTGCCTGGGATGTTGAGCTCAGTGTCCAAGATCCCCTCCTACGGGTTCCTGACCTGTGTTGTAGGTCCTCCTTAAGGTTCGAGGCTGATCTCGGCCTTTTTCAGTCTGGCACATAAACTCAACTCTCAACTTGACAGGGGACTAAGGTTGTGGCCTTTGATGTAGCTTTTGTTTTTGCAGATGTTAATAGGACTGCAATAGGAAGCACAGTCAGTTCGTCATCCTTATACTTAAAGGACTCTTGATTCGTCAACTCAGCCCTTCCAGCTTTCACCTCAGTGAAAGGGCCGAGGATCTATATATGGGCCTCTGGGCCTTCTTTTACGGTGTGTAGGACCAGCTCGGAATTACCCACCATGCATCATACACAGTTGGATTAACAAGTTGGAAAATCAAGATTTCTTGACAATATAACAATGAAAGTAGATGCTATTGCAACCCCACCAAACAGAATATTACAGAAATACTGCTTTTTGAGAGCCTGAAATGGTCATTCACATTAACAAAAGTAAAAAAAAAAAAAAAAAAACACACACACACACACACACTTGTGACCTATTAGACCTACTATACGGATGAAGGGACCAGCAATGCATCAATGATGAGATCAACAAGATTATAACCATAAACCAATTGACCATACCTACTTGAGATTACAGTTACATGTATATTGAATTAAAGGGACATCCTCCAATTGAACCACCAACCATTTACACATACACAGGTTCACATGTACAAAAGATGACCCAAGTATAACTAATTGTAATTGTAAAAATAACATAAATGACAAGGTTGATCAGAACTCTATGATCAGGCCTTCCTGAAGTTGATCCGAACGGTCGAATGTGTTCAAAAAGTGTTAAATAGGGAAGAGAAAAAAATTCAGCCCAATCTAACTTAAAATAAATCAGATCTGTCCAAAACACGCTTTAGATGGACATGATCAAACTGTCCACATATGGACAGATTCTAGACAATCTGACTGGGCCATATTGACGAGTGAATAATATCAGATTTTCATATTAAATTTCCTTCAAATTTGACTGTTTCGATCATAAGATAAGGCCAACCCAAATGAGTCATCAATCTTATCAATCTTGTCCGCCCAATATCTTACACATCAGAAACCTGACCGGAGCAAGTTACCAATCAAATCCAAGCTCTTGATGTGTAGAACAGAGTTAGCAGATTAGATTTTCAAATTGGTCCAAAATCTTGGGCCAATAGACACCGAAAAAGGGGAAAGAGATGCGTCGCTGCAGATGGAGTCCAGTGCCCACATGCCATTCGTCGTCGATATTACTAGGCACCGCCCGCCACCGCCTCCTCTAACGGCGGTCATACACCAATGCCATCACCATGTAGGGTTTTTTTTGTTTTTTTTTTATTTTTTTTTATTTTATGATTGGGGAGTGCTGAAACTTGATGCAGCCATTAATGGCTGTTGTAAGTACGTCAGAGATGGATTATAAAACCCTACTGATTACATGGACGGTGGTCTACAGGATGGCTATTGTCGTTGCCATCGAAGGACAGAGACCATGAATGTCGATCCTGCATTTTCTTTTTCTTTTTATTTTTTTATTTTTTTTATTTTATTTTTTTATGATTGTTGGGTTATAGAAAACCCCTCATACAAAGCTCAATCCAGCGAAATTCAGTGTACTCAAGGGATGAGTGAGGACGGAAACTGGGAGTGAAGTAGACAAGTATTCTAACCGCTATACATACTTGTGTTTATGATGTTATTGAGCACATTTCTTGTTATGCTTTGTAGTTTAATTGTTTAATTATGAATGCTGAATTATAATGTATGTTAGATAGGTAGATTCACGTACATAAGTCTTATTTTTCACTTCTAGACTAATTGTTTGATTGTTTAATCATTTGTGGTCTAGACCTTGCACTTAGATTAGTTGCTTAATTAGTTAAATCATTTGATAATCTATGTGCTTAAACTAGGTTGCTTAATTGCTTATCGATAGCTAGTCTATGTGATTGGACCCACTAAGGCTTGGAAGCCGAAGTGTTCTTACTTACTTAGTTTAAAGTATTAAATTAGTTAAGTAGGCGAAACAACCCCCCACCCCGAACTTAATTACTATTCTAGTTGCTCTACTCTAAGCTTCCACACGCATGACGTTTATAAGTGTGAAAGAAAAAGACACACTTTTAGACCCTTCGGAAAGGAAGTTTCTTTTCCCACGCTTTCTCATCTGGATTCGGTAGTAACCCTTCTGATTAGATCGAGCAAATTAAGTGCGGATCCAACTTCACGTGGCCCTTATCGTGGGCATGTTTTAATCAAGTTGATATTTATTTTCAGCCTTTATCCAGGTTTATGCGACCATATCAATTGGTTGGATTACAAATAAACATTACAGAAACAATACAATGGGCCTTGAGAAGTTTTTAATGATAGGGTGCTCAATCTTCATTATTTCCATTAGCATAGTCTACATGAGATTTGCATATTCTTTATTTTTAGCCTCATGCCCTAAAATGAAAAAAAACTGATGAGTCACATGGATGTAGAATACATACATCAAGTCAGGCCCCACACGATAAGGGCATCACCTAATTCGTCCCCCCCTCCTGTACTAAGTGGGTGTTTGTCGTTGCTGGAAAATCTCTGTGAACCCATCATGATGTATGTGTTTTATCCACGCAATCCATCTAGTTTTGCCAGCTCATTTCAGGGCATAAGCAAAAAAAATAAAAAAATGAGGCAGATCTAAATCTCGAGTGGACCACACCAGAGAAAACAGTGGTTATTGAATACCCACCATTAAAAAAAATTAGGTACCACAAAAGTCTTAGACCAAGATGATATTTGTTTTCCTTTTCTTTTTATTTTTATTTTTTCCTTCAGACAGGTCTATGTGACCTAATTAACAAGTTGAATGGCAACTAAACATTACAATGGGCTCTAGAAACTTTTTTAGTAACGCGAGTTCAAACACCGTTGTTTATTGTGGTGCGGTCCATTAGAGATTTTAATTTGCCTCATTTTTTGTCTCATGCCATAAAATGAGATGGCAAAATGGATGGATGGCATGGATATATTATGGTGGGGCCCATTAATTTTTTTTTCAACACCTACCAATATCCTTCCTATTGAAGGTGTCCCTATCATATCTTGATTTAATTCTTTCGGATTTTTCATAAACTTAAGGGGTGAATAACTCTCACTAACTAAGTTTCACATGGCCCCAACATGTTCTTAATGTCTAATCCACTCCATCTAGCATGATCATTCCCCAATGTTATGCACTATGACAAAAAATCAACTTGATCCACAACCCAAGTGGGCCACACCACAAGAAATTATGTGAGTTACACATGCGTTCAAGTTGGACCATTGGACACTTTCTAACCATCCATATTTCTCAAATAGCCCCTCATGGTTGCTGATGATATATGATGAGATCTATCCACAAGATCATACAGTTTTTTAAACTTGGAGTTGTAGATCATGTGATTGTCACTCTATAGTTGTATAGTTGTATCTTTTTAAAGATACACCTATAGATCATTAGTCACATGGTGGCCTTTCTATATTTTGGATTACCTTAAGCTTTAGTTGTAAAATAAAGAGGGAAAGACCCATGAGTTACAACCAAAAGAATTTCTCCCCCCAAAAAAAAAAAAAATCGCCAAACATATGATTGGGAGAAAGATATCAATTTTCTTGAGAAAATGATGTTGATAAACAAACAGAAGAAATAATATTTCCTTTCTCACACTTTCATGTAAATAACGTTTCTAGAGAAATAGAATTTCATTTCCCACCTTTTCCACAAATCCAAACAATCCCTTATAAAAAAAATGAGAGGAAATGAGATGAAAAATATTACAAAAATTTCACTCTTAGAAGAAGGGTTCCTCTTCTTTCTTCGAAAAAAAAATTCGCGAACTGGACCTTGAGTCCAGTTTCGAAAGGTCTAATGGAGTCCAAATGAGATTATTGATATCCCATTTGAAAGCTCGCAAAATTATATTTCTAATGAGCCCAAGATCTCCCTGATTCAACCTAAAATAAGGGAGTTATGATAGTTTTCATCGAATTGCACAATGTTGGAAACAAGATGACATAGTTTGCGAACATTATCATAACTTTGGGCCCACTTTTGAAAATTCAAATTGTGTCCAAATGAGGTTATTCCAGTCCCTTTTAAAAGGCCATCGAATCATCTTTCCAACGAGCCCAAGATTAACTTCATTCAACCTGTAACGAGGGAGTTATAATCATTTTCATATGATCACGTGATTTGAAAATGAGATTGAACGGTTTGTTGATGTTATCATAAACTTTGGGTCCACTTTTGAAAAGTCAAATGGTGTCCAAATGAGATAATTCTACTCCCATTTGAAAGGTCATTGAATTATCTTTTCAAATATCATAAGATTACCCGATTCAACTTGTAATGAGTAAGTTATGACCATTTTCATGAGATCATACAATATCGAAAATGAACGTGAGAGTGAGCATATACCAAAAGAGAATACAAGTATGTATCGAACGTGAATGGAGTGTCGATACACGCTCGCGTTTACGTTTAGTTCCATCATCGAGCAATCCCATAAAAACAGTTATGACGCCCTTATTACAAGTCGGATCAAGGCGATATTGGGCTTGTTGGAAAGATAATTTGATGAGCTTTTAATTGGAACATAAATCATCTCATTTGAACACTGTTTGACTTTTGAAAATTAGGCTTAAAGTCTAGCTCACAAACATTTTTTTTTTAAGAAAGAAGAAAAACCTATCTTTTAAAAGTGAAATTTTTGTAATATTTTTTCATTTTATTTCCTCTCATTTTCTTTCTAAATAAGCTTATAGCTCATTTTCTGAAGTGGTAGTTCTACCTGAGAGTAGTAAAAATTTTCAAAAAATTGTCGAAGAATAGTTGAAAAGCACGAAAGATCACAGAAGTGCAATGGTAAAAGAAGAGTTAGTCAGAAAGTAATAATAATAGAAGGTCTAGGTGTAGAAAAAAAAAAAAAAAGTACAGGAGCCTTTATTGACGAAGGCTCAATGCGGGGCATTTTCATCCAATGAAAATTTAAAAAGTTGTTAGAATTGTAGTAAAATAAAAATTATAAAATGGATATTATTTTCATACTTTCAACAAACCTTAAGTGTATTTAAGTAGAAAACCCAAATGCCAAAGCTAGGTGTAATTCCTCTACATGTCATGGTTAAATAAGCTTATTCTATAAGTGTTGTGCATGTGATCATGATTAAGGTGCATTCAGCATCCATCCTATCAAGTAGGTTTACTCTACGGAGAAAAAATTAAGTTGATCTCACCATCATATGGTATACCATGTGAATTGGAAGGTTTTTTATGGTATACTAGAAATACTCCTAGAAAATCTATTGATAATGTTGATTTTTATTTCTTAGTTAATATTCAGAGATGAAGACAATTGGATGAATCTAGTAAAATCTTTTCTTAAGGTCCATTGATGTCTTCTTATTGTAAAGCAAATTGACTTTGATTCTTAAATAATTCACATCACTTCTTATTCTATTATTTTTTAGCCTCTCTTGATGACATAATTCTCCAAAAAAATCAGTCCTATAGAATCGGTTGTTGGCCATATCATTGGAAACAATGTCAATTATCCAAAAATCTAGAAATTCACAAGAGGGCCAAAATAGTGGTTGGATCAACCTGATTTTTGGGGCATCCAATTCTATTGTCGGTGGCAATTTTAAATAGGTTGGACGTCATGGCACACCTGGTGTATCCCATGCACAAAATTTGTAGAATAAACTTATTTGACCACTTGAAAAGGAACCGGTCTCTTAAAACCATACCAATACAACCCACCTTATTTTTCTAAAGACTGGTACTGGACAATGAAATTTGGTTTTGGTTGCAACACGTCTTCCCTGGTCCCTATATATCAGAGGAGATTTGCTCGCCTCGACACATATACCAGTATGGCATACAAGTGTGATTTCTAACCCATCTATGCGTATAGCATACCTTGATTGTATAAATGCTCTCACCCAAAACTGGTTGGTCCACTCCTTAGGTGAGTCACTTTGTTAATTAGAAATAGTTGAATGTCTTAAAAAACTTTGAGCATGTTAGCGTCCCTTTATATACATTGATATGCCATCTTCTAATAGCTCAAGCTTTTAGATCAAATGGTTGTTTGACATGGTATCAAAGCAAAATGTTAAGTGTTCGAATCTGGAAGTAGCAAATATGCCACCAGAGTATATTCTCCCACGGAGGGTTGTTTATGGTATGAGTTGTGAGTGTCCCTCCACCCTTTCTCAGTATGTTCTCGTGCGGAGTTCCACCCTACACGTGTGGGGGAGTTTTAGAATCCCTTCATATAGATTGATATGCCTTCCTCTAACGGCTCGAGCTTTTAGAGCAAGTGGTTGTTTGACCGAGCAACAATGTTAAAGTTCCTTCATATAGATTGATATGCCTTCCTCTAATGGCTCGAGCTTTTAGAGCAAGTGGTTGTTTGAATCCCAGAAGCAGCAAGTATGCATTTGTGTAATATATTCTCTCATGTGCTAAACACACACGTTGCAAGCTTGAGGAAGGTGGTATTGGAGAATGAAAATGAGCTAGTTCTAGGTTCTAGCTTGGCTTACTGATACATACAATTACTTTGATATGTTTTATACCAAGAAACCTTAGGGCCTGTTTGGAATGCGGGATTAAGTGGTATTGAATTGCATTAGGTGAATTAACATCATTATTACACAAAGATTGTATGACTAGAAATACAATGGAATTTTGGCCATCCAACCCACATTTGGGATCAAATTCTTCGGTTGAAGAAACCGTAGTATTATGTGAAACCAAT
The DNA here is from genome assembly GCA_003013855.2 of Liriodendron chinense. Taxonomy (NCBI): domain Eukaryota; kingdom Viridiplantae; phylum Streptophyta; class Magnoliopsida; order Magnoliales; family Magnoliaceae; genus Liriodendron; species Liriodendron chinense. The sequence continues at coordinate 647,794 of PVNU02000362.1, forward strand.
GTTTGGTAGACTATCGAATTATAATCAACATACCAGATTTTACAACTGATGCTAGTTAAATATATGCATATGCAACTCGAGTGTCACATGTAAAGAGTGCATGTGGATAGATGGTGTGGATAAAACACATGCATCAATAGGGGTGTCAATGGACTGGGTTGGCCCGATGGGCTTTCGGGCTTGGCCTGCATTGGGCCGGGTTTGGACTAGAGTATCAGGCCCGCGGGTCAGCTTCGGGCCTAATTTATAAGCCCGTTTTTAAACGGGCTGGTCTTGGACTAGGCTCCTGAAAAGCCGGAAAACCTGGCCCGACCCAAATATATATATATATATATATATATATATATATATAATTTAAAATTAAAATTAAAATATTTTTCCTCCTTTTAAAATTTAAATTTTAGACAAATTTTTCCTAAAAATCCATATCCCTCCTAAAACGGGATTAAAGAATAATTTCTCTCTATGTTAAAGGCAGTGCTCAGGCTAGGGCCGGGTACGAGTTGGACCCTGCATTTGTATCTTGGGCCAGGCTCGGGCTTAGCTATTGTGGCCCGTCACGGGTCCGGGCCGGGTTTGGGCATATGTTGAAAGAGGCAGGCCGGGCTTGGATAGAGCTTAGCCCGGCCCTAACCGGCCCTAACCTAGCCCATTGACACCCCTATGCATCAATGTGAAGCCCATAAATGTAGCAGATTTCAAATTCCTCAAAAAAATCCTGCAGTATCTCTTACTGGAACTATATGCATATGCAACTCAAGTGTCATGTGTAAAGAGTGCATGTGGATAGATGGTGCGGATAAAACACATGCACAATGTGAAGCCCATAAATGCAGCAGATTTCAAATTCCACAAAAAAATACCACGGTATCTTTTATTGGACCTGGATGATATGATACCTGGATTAATCCAATCCCTCCCATCAATTTCAAATAGAAGGATGATATGATACCAGGATTAATCCAATCCCTCCCATCAATTTCAAATACAAGATGGAATTTACTTCACTAAATGCAATTCCATATCACCTTGTTTCGTGTTTAATAAAACAGGCCTTTATAGAACTGTGGTAGAGTGCTTTTCAGCAGTAAAATGATTAAAATGCCCTCAATTATTGTTTCTTTAAGCAAGTGCCGGGGCTATTTGGCAACTCTTGTCTAATTTAGTAAGAACTACTCTAATAAGAACTAGAGAACTACTCTAAGCTAGTAAGAATTTATTTTAAGGCAATTGCAGTCTTTTTAAAAATTATAAGATCCATCATGATCAATTTCGATTGTTAGTTTTCTAGTTATTGATTGAATGACTAAAATCATCCATCAAGAAGAATAAGCAACCAAAGGTGGGATGCACCTTCAATGTGGATCATCCATCATGTGGGGCCGTCTATTATGTGAGACCTTGGATGTTGACCATTCATCAGATGGGGCCCACTGATGTGGACCGTCCATCATGCGGGAGGCCCACCTTGATGTGGATCATCTATCGGGTGAGGCCCCACCTTCTATATGGGTCATTCATCATGTTGGCCCACCTTCAGTGTCCAACATCCATCATGTGGGTCCCACTTTTGATGTAGACCATCTATTGTGTGTGGCCTACCCTAAATATGGATAGTCCATCACATGAGCCCACCTTCAATATCAACTGTCCATCTTCTGAGCCCACCTTCGATGCCAATTATCCATCTTGTGAGCCCTTCTTCAATGTCCACCATCTACCATGTGGGTCCTGCCTACAATGTGGACTGTCTATCATATGTAGCCCACCTTCAATATAGGTCGTTCATCATGTGGGCCCACTTCTGATGTCAACTGCCCATCATGTGGGCCCACCTTCAATTTCCACCTTCCATCATGTGGGTCCCACCTTTGATGTGGACCATCTATCATGTGTGGCCCACTTTATTATGGGTCGTTCATCATGTGGGCCCACCTTCAATGTCAACTGCCCATCACGTGAGAACACCTTCAATTTCCACCATCCATCACGTGGGTCCCACCTTCGACGTGGACCATTTACTGTGTGACCCACGCATTGTTCACCTTGTGGGCCCACTTTCTTTGTGACGGGAGAGCTCCTAAAGAGGAGAAGTCAGTATGGAAATTTCAAATCCTAAAAGAAATTTCTAAATCATGGCTTCAAAGTTCGTGGAAAAAAAAAAAAAAAAAAATTCCAATTATAGCTTCAAAGTCCTGCACGACACAGGGCAGGAAATTGTATTTGATAAAGCCGGCTTGACTCTTGCACCACTAAACCGTGTCCCGTGCCTCACGCTAGCGCGTCCTGGGTGGGCCGTTGATTGAGACAGTCAACCAACGACTGAATCCTACCCCAGATTGGTGGCTTTCAAAGGTATCATTAGGAAGGATGGTTGGATGATCAAAAACATTATCTTTTGGGAGCAAATTTTGATGAGCCATGGTGGTTCTCTTCCACGGGTCATAAAATGATCTCTCCAAATGGTTGGACAGTGTGGATACAACACATACATTATGGCAGGCCCATAGAACCTGGTGACATCATCACTTCAGTAGCGATCTCCCCTCGTTAATTGCCTAAGGGCTCGTTTGGTTGCTTGTATTTGGAATGAATTGGATTCCAAATCCTAAATATACTGGAATCCAATGAATTTGAAATCCTTAATTATGTTTGTCATTCTATAATTGGAATGCACTAAAGTTTTTGTTTGGCAGTGTGTATTTTGAAAGGATTAAAATCTTACATTATATTTGTGGAAGTTGAATTTGATTAACTAAATAATTTACAATATCCGAAAATGGTGTACATGTATAACATTGTAAATAGTCATTGGAATAAGTCCATCAAGACGTACATTTTGGGGAAAACTTGGGATAATTTCAAGCCTTGTATGGGCCACAAACATACAAAAGTTTACTTTTCAATAGTTTTGATAAGTTTTATATTAAAAGACAATCATGTAGGGCCCCCGGTGATGTGTACCTGAAATCTATCTACTCCCACCATTAAATGGGTCGTCCTACGTCATACCTAGGGTCAAAATTTCAGGTGGGCCCCACTAAAGAAAGTAGTTGGGAGAGAAATGTCCACTCTTGATTTTTATAATGCCCCCCTTAATGAATGTGTTGTATACCCATGCCATCCATCAATTTTAATTTTCAAGCTTGTTTTAGGTCATGGTACAAAAATTAAGCAGATTTCAAATCTCAAGTGGACCACATCTTTGGAAATAGTAGTGATTGAATAGCCATTGTTAAAAACTTCTTGGGACCCATTGTGATGATTACAAGGCCTACCGTGATGATTATGTAAAATCCACTCTAATCATTAGATGCTATGCAAAATTTTAAGCCTGGGTGCAAAAAATCAGGCTTGTTCGTGATTGAGGTGGGCCATATTAGGGAAAACAATTTGAAAGGTCCCCGTTTTATTATACATTGATTCTAGTCATGGTCCATCTAAATCAAGAATGGAGTTGATTTTTTTTGTTGCTGAGCCTAACATGAGGTGAAGCACCTGATGGTTGTAGTGGATTGCACATAAACATCATGGTGGGCCCACCTACTAACCATACTCCCTCTCTTAGTTACCATCATACCAAGCGGTACGGTGGGGAGAGAAGCTCTGTCGTGCGATTCTCCCACCGGTGGGAAAGATGCTCATTGGAGACAATTAGCCTCAAATCTCAGCAATTTGCTAAGATTTCAAATCATGGATTTTGGGAGATTTGGAATGCATTGGATTCCAAATCCTTCTCTCTAGTTTTGTTGCCAAACGCAAAAAGGTGCATGTGGGGTTTCAAATACACTCAAATCCACTCAAATACTGGCTGCCAAACGGCTTGTAATCCTTGTTTGAGATATCTGCGGTTTGATGCGGGTTTCCTGTTAAAGCCATTCATATTCCTGCACTACGAAATTACATGGGGCCCACCATGATGTTTACGATCAATCCACATAGTCCATCCGTTTCTCCTACTTAGTTTAGGACATGAGACAAAAAATGAGGCAGATCCAAAACTCACGCTAGTAGAAAAAGTAGGAAAAGAAATGCCCAACATTGAAGCCTTCCTAAATCCACCTTGATGTTCATATGCCATCCAAACCGTTTATAAGTTCATTTCTATTAGGATGAATTGAAAAAAACAAAAACTTGTACTAATACTAAACTTCCATAACCATACAAATATTTCAATGGTGGTCACTCAATCCCCACTATTTCCTCTTGTCTGGCTCACTTGAGTTTTGGATTTGCTTCATTTTTTGTCTCATGTCCTAAACTAAGGAGACAAAACAAATGGACAAAGTAAATTGATAAAAAAAACATCATGGGGAGCCCGGCGTAATTTCCCGCATAAACTTCCTTCCAAACCCATCAATTTTGAAAGATCATTTTAGGGCTTGAGCCAAAAGAAGGAGACAAATCGAAGGCTCAATTGGACCACACCACATGAACTGATTGTACTCTCATGGTTGAAAATTGAGGGGGGCCCTATGTGGCTCCGCCCCTGGCTATGACACGTCCTATTATGTGGCTATTTTGTATGGGTATCCAGACCATCCAAATTGTGGGGCATATCATGGGCATATCATGGACAGAAAAACGTATTTCAAAAACCACACTGATCATATAATCCTAACCATGTAGATGGTTAAAACTTAAAAGTAGAGCTGGGCACTGGACTCGGAAACTAGGCAACTCGACTTGTCCCACTCGATTGGAATTGAGGGGGTGAGTCCATCTAGACCGAGTACAACTAGCGACTCGACTGAATTCAGACTGAAAACCAACTCAAATGAGATTCAAAGTCGACTACCCGAATGAACCTGACTCGACTTGGGTATAGCCGTAACCATGTAGGAGCTTATTGACCACACTAACCCCCTCATGCGGAATACCTATCATCTACCGGGACTCGCTGAGAACTAACCAAAATGGGAAGCGGATTCCGTCTAAGCTGTGGCCCACCGTGATGCATCTGTTTATCCACTCCGTCCATTCCATTTCTAAGATCAGGCCGACCACATGAAATCAGGCAGGTCTAACAGTCAGGTCGACCACACCAAATACTGAGCTTGGGTTGCATTGAAGCAAGAGTCATTTCTGGTGTGGTCGATCTTAGAAATGGAATGGATGGAGTGAATAAACAGATATATCACGGTGGGCCCTCCACAGCTCGGTTTGGACGCTTTGCGTCCATACTAGGAAGGACGCAATCCGATTCCACCAAAATGCCCCATGTGAAAGTGAAATCCCTGAATTTTTGATAGGGGGTTTTAAATCCGCTAGCTCCATCTGACCCACAATATGATGATCCAGACCGTTCATCTAGAGTCTCCTATGCCACACGATCAACATGGAATGATTCTCAATATCGAAGAGAATCCCCATTCAGAAAATGCTATCTAGACCTTTCCTTTCAAAGTAATTTTGGATTTTTGATGAGATCTACGCTGGGTGAGTTCTCTTCCGTTAAGCATCTGCGGGCGAGCAAGGCAAACATGGTCGGGCAGAAGGGGCGAGCAAGCAAAGCAGAGCGGGCGAGCCTCCGGTTAATTCCAAGCCGGGAGTTATTTGATACTCTGGCTGCGTATAACGCTTCATACGCAGGCACTTAGAAATGGTACACATGGCATATATTAAATCAAATCAAACTGATTGAAACGTGGGACCAACTGTTTCTAAGTTAACCTCCAAAATCCAAATTGTTCGAACAATCCCAACCTCTAATTTGTGGATACCTGTTTTTTGAAATAAGACCTCGGGTTATTTCCCGTTTTTAACCGTCCAATAAATGCCCACCAATCTAATAACCATATAACCTGACAGAAGGTAATCTTTAGTAACTAATATATTTAAAGTTGTACCTATAATTTGGACGGCTTATTTTGAATTAACTATGCCCAACATACATACGCAGTTCCTCAGTAATTTATCAGTGCTTGCGTATCATCCATGACACTCCGCTAGAGTATCAAAGTATTATCTTCCAAGCCCTCACCATAGAAAGCAACTCTTCATCTTGGTGGACGATATTTTATACCTGGATTTGGGAAACAGGTATAACTAGGCTATAATTGCTATGTATCCACACGCATATGTATCCACACACATGCACACAATCATTGCGCATGTGGAGATATTTGAGTCGATCTAGACCGTTTAGTAGTGTGGCCAGCTCTAAAAGCCGCAAACAGGAAAAAAAAAATGCAAATAGAAAAAAAGGTCAACTCGACCTTACTCAGTCCTTTTGACCAAGTCGAAGTCGGATCGGGTTAGGCCAGGCCAGACCGGACTCGGGTCAGGTATGCTAGATTCGGTACCAAGTCAGGGCGAGTTCAGGCCAATTATATTTCAACACTAGGTTGGGTCGAGTCAACCCAGATTCGGTTTGACTCGACTCGATGCCTAGCTCTAGTTAAAAGTAAAATAGTGATTGGTTCAAATTGCATAGGCAAAATCAGGTGGGCAAAATCAGGTGGATGGTATCATCTGCTTAGTATAGTTTTGAGCTATGCTCAGTCCACTATTCGGTCAGTGATTTGGACGGTCTTAATAATCTTTTGACCAACGTTCTTTCTTTTGCAGTGAGTTTCCATAGGAGTAGCCCTAAAAGAGTTCATGTATTGGGTTTCAATTAACCTACTTAAAAGAACCATATTGATACAATTTATTTAGGCCTGAATTTCCAAAGTCAGATCCTCTGCAAACTTTGTAGGGAGACCTCTGGCTGCAAATTTTATTCAAATGAGCCTCACTATTATGATGAGATTACCAAAAAAATAGGATCCAAATAATTACTAATTAAGGGTCCATGTCATAGAAACAATGGACGTCCACCCAAAAAACAATTGAAACTTCCTGATGGAATATGGATCCACTGTGTTGTTTATATTCCATCCAACACAGTCATCAGGTGCTCCCCACAGGGATGAAGGGGCATACTCAAACGCCGGCCATTCCAAGACTCAGGTGGACCACACCAGTTAAATATATATGTTTTAGGTGTGACAGTACATATCTCCTTGTGCCATGTCCCATCTAAGATTTAGCAGAAGAGGGATATTGGGATATGCATGAATACGATGAAAAAGGCACAAGAGATGCACAATTTGGATTCCACACGCACAACACCAGTTGTCCACATGTAATTTGAACGGATCAAATTCACCTTCTAAATTTACGTGGCAGCCCAGATGATGGTTGGATTGGCTAGATTTTTGGGGCATGGTAGTTGGAGACCATGCTGGTCAGGTTGGACTATTGTAGACTGTAAATTGTAGAATGTAAATTTTATGTATGTATCGACTGTGATGAATTCTTAATGGCATACTTTCTTGGGAGAAAAAGGAATCAGGATCCTCTGCTTTATCCGAACAGAGGAATCCTGTTTTCCTCCTCTGTGATTGGTCCAGCGTCCAAGCTCTGACGCAGTCCGTTCGAACTGGACCAATCACAGAGGCGCAAGCAGACGTTCTCTGTTTGGGTAAAACAGAGGATCCGGTTTCGAGAAAAAGACAAAAGAAGGAATAAAGTAGTTTGAGACGCCCATTGAATACTAAATATAAACACATTCAACCTTGTTGGTATAGGAGTCTCCAATCTGAATTTTCTTGTGAGAGAAACGAGAGAAGAGAGATGGAAGTTGTTGCTGAGCCTGTTGTTTCCTTCCTCCTCGAAAAACTCGGCGATGAGCTCATTCAGAAAGCCATTTCCTTGATTGGATTAAATGATCAAGTCGAATGGATTGAAACAGAACTGGAGTGGATGCAGTCCTTCTTAAAAGATGCGGATGCAGAACGACAAGCAAATGAAAGAGTGAAGAAGTGGATCCGGGACGTGCGTGGCGTTGCATATGAAACAGAGGATGTCATCGATTACTTTCTCTTGAAGATAGAACCCTTGAGGCGACGACGATTCTTGTGCTCCATCAAGAGGTGTTCTTTCATCGTCCATGAGTTGAGAGCTCGCCTTAAGATATCTTCAAAGATCAAACATATAAAGCTTAAAGTCGATGACATCTCCAAAAGGAGGACTGCTTATGGTGTCGAAGGCATAGGCAGGGTAGAAGGGACGAGCTCTGCAGGTCGAAGGCTCCAAGAATGGAGGCTCACTTCTCCTAATGTTCAAGAACCAGATTTTGTTGGTTTTGAGCAGGATTTGGAGGCATTGGTCGTGCGGTTGACCGAGGGAGAGCTGCGACGTTGTGTTGTATCTGTAGTTGGAATGGGCGGTCTCGGTAAGACAACTCTTACAAAGAAAGTTTATAACAATGGTAGTGTTAAGAAACATTTCCATACTAATGCATGGATTTCTGTAACACAAGAGTATACGGCAAGAGATCTTTTGCAGGTCATCGTAAAATGCTGGCCGGTGCTCTCAGACAAGGAGCTCGAGGTGGTGGAGAAAATTAACGTTGTTGAACTGAGGGACAAGATTTCCGAGTATCTGAATGACAAGAGATACTTGGTGGTATTGGATGATATATGGAAAGGAGAAGCATGGGATGCTTTGAAGGATGCATTTCCAGATAAGAATAATGGAAGTAGGATCATGCTCACCACACGAAACAAAGACACAGCGTTATATGCAGATGTACGAAGCCAGCCTCATGAACTGAGATTTCTAAACAATGAAGAGAGCTGGGAATTGTTCTGTAAGAAAACATTCCCAGGACAAGGTGGTGTTTGCCCTCCGGAATTGGAGGAGTTGGGAAGACAGATTGTGGAAAAATGCCATTGTCTGCCTCTTGCGATCATTGTCATTGGAGGGCTCCTATCAAGGAAAGAACCAAGAGAGTGGGAGAACGTACGCAAGACCATTAGCTGGCAGTTTGTCAAGGGAGAAGTCAAAATCTCCGGCATATTATCTTTGAGCTATAATGATCTACCCCATCACTTGAAGGCATGTTTTCTTTACCTGGGCAATTTTCCAGAGGACTATGAGTTCCACACCAAGGAATTGATTCAAATATGGGCAGCGGAAGGGTTACTTCAACCGAGAGGGGAAGAGACATTGGAGGAGATTGGAGAAGATTGTCTAAAGGCGTTGATTCAGAGAAGCATGGTTCAAGTTGCAAGAAGAAATTCAAGTGGGGTTATTAAACATTGTCGCATCCACTATCTTTTGCGGGATTTCTCCATATCAGAAGCTAGGGAATGTAAGTTTCTCGATGTTCACCATGGGAATGTGAATGCTTCTTCTGCATCTAGAGCCCGTCGACTTGCGATTCACCATAATGACTTAAGTTGCTTAAGTTGTTCCGTTCCACACCTGCGTTCTGTGTTGATATACACCCAAGGTGATGCATGGCTTCAAAGGGAAACATGAGAAGTCTCTCTACAGAGGTTTCAAGTTGCTTAGGGTGCTATATCTACACGGTTTAACCATAGAAAAATTACCAAGGGAAATCGGTGAACTAATCCACTTGAGATACCTTGGGTGTACCCAAACTTCTTTAGAAAGCCTCCCATCATCCATAGGCAATCTTCCCAATTTACAAACTCTATCTGTAACATCTTATCATAACATCGAAGTACCCAGCACAATCCAGAAGATGCAACAGTTAAGACATCTTCAAGTGAAGGGCGTATATGAGTTAGAATATCTGCGATACGTTGGACGCTGGGGAGTGATAGAAGGGCATCCAAGCCTAGAGCGGATAAGTAACCTGCAGACTCTATCACATGTAAAGGCTGGCAAATGGATGCAGGGTTGCTTGGGAAAGCTCACCAATCTCAGAAAATTAGGACTTGGTTTAGTTGTAAGAGCAGATGCTGAGGTATTGTATGAATCGATTGCCAATTTGGACTGCCTCCAGTCATTGTCAGTAGTGACACTAGGCAATGAATTCGAAACACTAGGATTCTTGATACCTCCTCTTTCACATCTTCACAAGTTAAGTAAGTTGCGTTTGGAAGGAGAGCTAGAGAAGCTTCCCGAGTCTGCTGACTTCCCAACAAACCTCACCAAGCTTACCTTCGCATGGTCCCATTTACAGCAAGACCCACTGGCGACGTTGGAGAAGTTGAAAAACCTTCGTATTCTCAGACTGCTTTGGAGTTCATATAGGGGACAGGAAATGGCTTGTTCTACACATGGGTTTCCTCGACTCGAATCCTTACATCTTCAAGGGTTGCATCAATTAGAGGAGTGGAGAGTAGAGGAAGGTGCTATGCAAGTCTAGTCCTTAGAGATCAATACATGCCGTAATTTGAAAGAAGAAGCTTCCAGAGGACTGCAACATGTGACTATGCAAGAATTCGCGTACTCGCGATATTTCGAGAGACTTCCGATAAGGACCAAAATGCTATTCCTTGGTATCGCACGATATATCGTGCGATATCGAAAATATCGCAGTTTGTATCGATATCGCACGATATATCGGCTCGATATCGCACTTTTTCCTGCACGCGATTCCAGATATTGTCGATATCTGGACGATATCGTCCAGATATCGTCCAGAACGTCTGGAACGTGGGAGCAGCTTGGTTTTTTTGGGTTTTTGGGAGAAAAAACGTCTGCAGGCCTAATTTTTCTCAAATTTCTCCTACTTAAATTGATTTTGGGAAGATTATAGAGCTTCCATTGCAAGAATCTCAAAGGATACAGTTGCTTTCGAAGGAAATCCAAAGGTGGCCCACTATTGAACTCGGTGAGGATTTTTTCTTCCAATCTCGTTTTATTTTCGTTCAATTCGACTACAACTTGTTTTAAATGAGTTGAAGTACTTAATTGTTCATGTTTTGCACGAAAAATCATGTATTTTAACCTTCGATTTCGGGATTTGAAATATGGGGCAAATTTGGGGGAAATTTGGAAAAATTCGAAATATCCCAATTCCTCCCAAATTACCTGCAATGTTGGATTGAAAACAACATTTTAAGGATGTAGGTGGGCTGATCTATTGATTGGCAGCATTTTCCCCCAAAATCGAAAATAGTTAATTAATTTTTTAATTACTAATTAATTAAAAAATACTTAATTATGAATTTTTTTCGGATTTTTTTTTTGTAACAGTTGTAAATCCACTTGTAAGTCAGAATAATAGTTATTATGTTAGTAATTATGCATTATATACACTCCAATTTCATGATTCAAGTGTATGTGGCCCGATTTGGGGGAAATTGGGGAAATTTCAAAATATCTCAATTCCTCCCAAATTATTTGCAATGTTGGATTCAAAACAGCATTTAAAGGATGTAAGAGTGCTGATCTATTGATCGGCAACATTTTTCCCCAAAATCAAAAATATTTAAATAATTTTTTAATTACTAATTAATTAAAAATTAATTAATTATGAATTTTTTTCAAAAATTTCTTTTGGAATAGTTGTCAATCCACTTGTAAGTCAAATTAAAAACTATTATGTAAATACTAATAAATCTCACATACTCTAATTTCATGATTCGAGTGTATGTGGCCCAATTTGGGGGAACTTCGAAATTTTCCAATTCCTCCCAAATTGAGAGTAATGATGGATCCAAATCAACATTTTAAGGGCGTAGCGGAGCTGATGTATCAATTACACAGTACCCACGGATGGGCGTATTGGTTCAGTTTGGAGAGGATGAGTACCAGCGTTATGTTAGGGAGTATCTTAACTGGTACCATTCTACTATGACCTGGGCACAATACTGTCGTTTTGTGGAGCAACAGCTCTATTCCCAACCCCGTCGAGATGGAGACGATGATTACGAGCCACCACGCAACTCTATGTGGGTCTAAGCAGCAGTCAGTTGCATCCATAGGTATATTTCTCAGCTCTCTTGCTTATTTGACTTTGTTAATGTATTGATTGTGTTTACATTAATGTCTTGTATGTAAACATATACAATACCTTAGTTAAATATGTTAGCAACGTAGTCAAGTCAGTCTATCGCGTATCGAATCCTAGGAAAATGTTTCCTTGAGAAAATACACCTGAAAAAAAAATTACATATTATGATTTAAATGTGTGTATTGAGGTCCATTTTAACAATCCCTGAAGTTTCATTGAAAAATTCAATCAATTTTCCAATGTTTCCCCATGTTTCCCAAAAAGTGCGATACATTCCGCGATACAACCGATATTTCCCACCGATACGCAATATGTATCTATATCCCAAGGGTGCGAAACGTAACGCGATACCGATACTGCAAACACTGCATGTGACTACCCTCAAGAAATTGGAGTTGCTGTACATGCCCGATGAATTCAGAGAAAGACTTCAAGAAAACGGGGGAGAGGATTGGCAAAAGATTCATCACATACCCTCCATTGACATGGCCAATGAGTTGACATCAGATTCAGTAATCTGATCTCTACTCATTGCCCACTGATTTTTGGTGAGACTTCTTTCCCATCATCATTTTCATTTCCTGGGTTAATCCATACTTGAAGTTAATATAATCATATGTGTTTTAAATTATAGGTATATGAATTTACTCTGTTTTACAATCTTTAAAATCTTGATATGGAAATCAGTACCCATGCTTTGTTGCAGAAACTGAAAAAAGCTCTGCATTCTCAGATTGAATTGGAATGCACACAAGGGGAAGGAAAGGGTTTGTTCTGCCCAAGGGGGTTGTCTGCTTGAATACTTGTGTTCTGAAGGGTTAGGTGAAGTTGGGGAGCAGAGAGAAGAGGAAGCGTCGATGCCAAGTCTTTTACATTTGTGGATTGATGGATGCGCTGATTTGAAGATCCTTCTAGAAGGAATACAACATGTGACTATCCTTAAGAAATTGGATTTCTGCAGCATGCATTCAGAATTCAAAGCCATTCTTCGGGAAGGCATGACATAAGATTTGACCCATACCCTCCATAGACGTAGGCGATTATTAAAATGTGGTGGTGTTGAATTCATCACTTGCATTTCCTCTACTTGTGAGCTACATTGGTGAGACTTCTTTCCCCTCATCATTTTCATTTAATTGTTAATTGGTACATAAAGGCAATATAATGAAATAAGTTTCTATTTTATTTTGCTAAAGCATTCGATTATTTTTCATATGGAATCTACATTCTAATTGTTCCAGGAAATGCCTCAACCAAGAACTTGTTTTTTTAATACATACACCCACACACCCATACCCACACCCACACCCCACACACTCATACACCCAGTCACACCACATGGGCACTTGATCCCTAGTCTCTATGTTGAAACTCTTGTGAGTCTACCATTGAGCCACGAATGGAGCACAAGTTTCTGTATGGTTGGATGAACCCATTGTATCATCCTTCTAGTCGACCCTTCTTTGGTGGACCAACATATAAATTCACAATGATTGGACAATCTTAGTTTTTTAATGATGAAATTACCCCTGCTGACATTTTTTTTTTCTGCCATTTTCTTGAAGGCCTTCAATCAAATAGCCAGGATGATCATGTCAGTTTGAATTTTGAACTGTGATCATCCACAATAGGACCCACCTGAAGGATGTTTTGGATCATCCAAATATGCAGCCATGTGGGGCTCATCAATGTATAGACCAATCAGAGGACTTCAAGGCCTCTACTGGCAAAAATATTCTTAATTTGAAATGGCTTGAGGATACAGCAGCTACTGGATTTCTTTACTAGCACACCTTACTTTGTTTTCACTCATCTTGTTTCCTTGATAAAAATAAAAAAAATAAAAATAAAGAAGAATGTTAGATTTCTAGTTCAATTGCAATTCTCATTAGATGTGTAATTCCTGCTCAGTTTATGAGGCATTATTTACATTATTGGGTTGCAGCAATGGTAATCACTGTGAACTTCTTGAAAATGATTTGAATGTCTCAATTTTGTTGAATTCGTGATCTGGTAACTCTTCACCTAATTGATCATCAGCTTCTCCGACATTGACATGGACATTGCAAACATTATGGCGAGGAACCACTGCCACAATAACAACAGAGTGTATGTTCCTGCTTCTATCAGTTTTCAAGCTTTTTTTTTTCTTTTTCTTTTTTCTTTTTTCTGCAAGAGGAGGATGTGCAGAAAGCATGGATCCAGAATTCAATTTTAGGCTTCAAAGTTTGGCATATGATTTAGCATATGTCTTCCATTCACAACGGAAAATAAACAGAGGTGATGACATTGAATTCATCACTTGCATCTCCTCTCCTCGGGAGCTACATTGGTTGACTTCTTTCCCCTCATCGTTTTTATTTTCCTATTACTTGGAACTTAATATAAGCATGCAAATTTCAATTGTAATTATATTAGTCAAGGAATTTAATCTCTTTAACAATCTTTAGAATCTCAATATGGCAGCTAACTTCTCCATTCCTTTTATTGTTTGCACCCATACATTGTCAGGAACATGAAGCATTCTATAATTTTGCTGAAGTGATTTCTTATTATCATTTTAAATGGGGATCTTCATGCTAATTCTTCAAGGAAATGCCTTAATCAAGAATGGTTTTGGTTCATTCATGCTAGAAGCCCTCCGCTTTGATGCTCCATAAACGGGGCATTGTATGGTTCCGTGAAACAACTATAGCATCCATCTAGTTGGCTTTCTTCTATGCACCATCGTATAATTTCACATTGGTTAGACTTTGTTTGATCATTGACTAAACCACGTTCTCCTCAGCCGTCTGCTTGAAGGCCATTGATCAGCTGATCAAGATCATCCTATCAATTTCGATGCTTTGGATCATCCAAATATGTAGCCACATGGGCTTATCCATGCATGGCCCATGCAAAGGACCTCAATGAATCTATCAGCACATAATTTTGTTGTCTTGAATGGCATAAGAATGCATTAGCAAATGGATATTTTTACTTGACAGTTTGCTTTGTTTCCCATGAATTTGTTTCCTCGATTTAGGGGAAAAAAGATGAAAGAAAGAAGGAAGAATGTTAGCTTGCCATTTCAAGTGCAATTTAATATTAATGTGTAATTTATATTGTATGTATGATCTTTTATTTTTATTTATTTATTTTAATTTTTTTTATAGGATTTGGTTTCTACAATTGTAAAAACCATCATCCCATCTTGAGGAAGGGTAGTCTCAACAATGACACTAGCCTTTTTTTTCCACGTTTATTGCGCTCTTGAACTCATCATTCTCCATCTAGCTGACTATTAGCTTCTCCAACACTGATTAGGGCATTGTCCTCCATCATGGCCACAACAACTATCAGAGTCATGACGAAGTGTATGCTCCTCTTTAAATTGTTTCAAGCTATTTTTTCATCAAGAGGCTGTTGTGCATCAATCATGCCATATGTTACATGCAATTGAAATCTGGAACACTCATCAAATGGGAACCACCATGAGCATGACCTAGCCTAAAAATCAGAGGATTTCAACTCATCAGGTGACCTATACCTGTAGAAGAGAAATGGATTGTTGAAGAAAGTAATTGTCAAAATTTAATTTGTACATGTGACGCACCTGATGGATGGACGATCTTTATTTATGGGATATGGCATGTTTATAGCAGTCCCCACCTGATGAACAATCCAGACCTGTGACATATTCGCATATGTGCTGCAGATTGCCTCTTTGCATGAATCAAAGTCATCATGTTCCATTCTATCTGCTTCTTATATCATAGACTCAACACTGGGGGATGGTTTTCACAGTAGGCATCATCCTAGCAAGTGTATCAAACATCTGAGCAGTGTCTGAAGTGGCCCACCTCATGAAGATGACCTTAAGCAAAAAATCAGTCTGGTTAACAAACTAAGCAGGATAGGCATGTCTGTTCAACTAGCACAGCTAGCAAATCTATTTAAAATGTCAATACTTCCTGGACGAGGCCACCTTATGAGTGGATTAGCCTAAATTTTGCATATGCTCATCTTCAAGACAGGGTCTGTAATATATCCTAATTTTCGTTTTCGTGGCAGTATTGTAATTTCCATGTTCACAGAGAACTCATAGAAGAGCCAAGATGTTTGGACTTTGTGGATCCATACTCTCAAGCCATATTGAATGAGAATGGTCTTCACCTCTCTGCTCTGGAAATTGATTTTCCATGAAGGATAGTTCTGAATTGTTACAAGTTCTCGTTCTACTGGGACCCAATTGGATCTAATATAAGTTCCTAACCATCCAATCTTTGTCCTTTTTCCTAGGCTTTTGCTGTATTTTTTCCTTAGCTGTTTACTTATAGGCCATTGATCAAAGGAATAGGAACTTCCAATCTGGGGGACATTCTCCACTTTCACTTAGATCCATCAGAGCTATAGTCTGCATTACCACCAGCCCTACTTGTAGGAACAGTCTCATGAATTGTTTTAATACACATTGTAGCACATTATTTTTAGGTTTTCACTAGAGATTTTATTTGCAGTCTTTCTTTTATTGGAGAAGCTACTTAGCACGTGTGAGGCAGTTGGACGTGATGCAGCAAAAGGGTGCAAAATCATATGCCAATATAGCTAAAGGGTGCAAAATCAGAGCTTTCCATCAGGTGGGGCACATTGTTGGCCTCAACGTTAAGTTGTTTCACGGCACGCTTCAGATGGGCCCGTGTACAAAGAAAATGAATATCTAGAAAAAAAATCATTTCAACCCTTGATTCCTTTTGTACATTGTGCCCCAGTGAGAAGCCAAACAGCCATAGTTTTGTGCACGAAGTTCTAATTACTGCTGTCCACCTAATTGAAAGCTTAGATCTTGCATGCATGTGCCATTTTGGCATGTGCAGCTGCATGTGAGTGGGCAGGCCCCACATGGCGTGGCTTAACAAAGCTCTGATTTAGGTCTACTTCATAGGGTATTGAATTATTTTGGTCCTTCCATATGATGGTTGGCTTTAAAGTATGTATATTTTTTAGGTGGAACAGTGTAATTTTTATTGTGCATAGAAAACTCATCAAGGAGCCAGAGTTTAGATTTGTTTGAAGTTGGTCCAATTTTGAAGCCCATAATGGATGAAGATAGTTATTTCATATCCCAATCATAAAATAGTAATCTTAGGATGAGCCACCTGTGGTGATCCCAGCAATGGAACTGCCTGTTTCTCCATGCCAACTTGAATCATAGACTCTACTTGTGGGTATAGTTTTCGCAGTAGACATGCCAACTTGGCAAACGTATCAAGCATATCCGGCAATCAGGTGAGTCAACTAAAAACGCAGACGCCGCATGTATGTTCAATTGGCACAACTGGCAATTTTTATTTAAACCATCAATACTTTCTGTATAGGGCAGAAGCCACCTTATGTTTCATTTAGATGTTCTACAGGCTCGAATAGTGAGTGTGGTGCTAAGCAATCGAGCCACCTTATGTTTCATTTAGATGTTCTACAGACTCGAAAGGTGAGTGTGGTGCTAAGGAACCTCCTATCTTTATGGAGTAAAGGTTTTTTTTTTTTTTTTTGTGTGTGTGTGTGTGTCTTTTTTATATGATTGTTTTCTATATGGACTATGATACACATGTTCTTTTTTGGGGCAGTACTGTTATCTTCATTGTTCACAGATAACTTATTAAGAGCCAAGCCATTTGGATTTTGTGTTCAATCCATGCTTTCAAGCTCGTATTGAATGAGAATGGTAATTTCCCATCCAATCTCAAAATTGATACATGTTAGTACGGTTTCTACAATTTTACCAGCTCTCATTCTTTTGGGACCCAATTAGATCTAAGTGGAAGTTCTTGAATGTCTAAATTTTGTCCTTTTCCTGAGGCTTTTGCTTCTTCTTTTTCTGTTTTCTTTTTTTTTTTCTTTTTTTTTATCTCAACCATTTATTTGTAGGCCATTGATCGAAGGATTAGGAACTTCCGGTCTATGGGCATGCACCACCCACACTGAGATCCACCAAATCGATATTCTGGATTACTCCTTGGGATTGTTTTAAGGAACCAACCCAAATAGACCACTGTGTTTAACTCCTCAGGTGGACCACTGTGTTTAGAACTTTTGGCTTAAAAATCAAGTGTTTCACTCCTCAAGCCAAGCACCGTCTACAAAACAAACGGATGTTCAGAAAAAACTGTATCATCCATTTCTTTTGTATATTGTGCCCTACTTCAGGAGCAAAAGCCTGATTCTTGCACATTGCTTATGAAATGGAGGGTGATGATATACCTCTTAGATTTTGGCTGGTAGAACTTCTCATGCAGCTATAGTCATTTTGAGATTTCAAAGCACCGTTAGTCTATACACCTAACGAACATAGTCGTCTTCCTTCTGCCAGACCGCAATATGTTAACGCGTCTAAAAAGATAAAGAAAAGATTAACATAATCCTAAGAAAAAGATGGAAACGTTCAATCATAATTCATGCTTAAATCCTAAATCAAATAATAATTTTCGTTCAATTAATACAAATAAACTAATAAAGTAAGTTAATAGTTAATAAGTTAATAAGCCTTAAATAAAGGAGAAAAATAGAAAATAAAGAAGAGCACCTAAGCTCTTTGATAGCCAATCCCTCTGCCACTAGCTGGATGGTGCAGGAGGGACGCAGTTTTCGGGTCTCGAGTGTGTGTAAAAGGTATAACCGTACACGCAAACGTACGTCTACCAGTACTTCGAACTGGAGACAAAATACAAATGAAGTATACCAAAAGATGATTGTTTGGTCCCAAATGATAGTTGATGTTCCAGTATGTATAATGTTCAATTGCAATAGTGTAGTTTTTGTTGTATATGGTGAGCTCATTGATGAGCTAATGCATTTGGATTTGTTTCCATTCAATCCATTCTTTGAAGCCCCTACTGGATGGATATAGTAATTTCACATCATGAGCTTGAAATTGCTGTGTTAATAATATTCCTAAAATTTTAGAAGTTCTCTATTTTTGTTATGACCCAAGCAAATCTAATTGGGACTTGCCATCTAATCTTCAGCTGTCTTTTTCCTAGGGAATTGATGTATTATTTTCCTAACTGTCTTTGTAGTACATCGATCGGCATATTAGGAGCTTTGATCAGTAAGATTTTTGGAGCATCTTCCTTCTATGGCAGAGCCTATCAAATCAAAGTTTGGATCTCAGAACTACTGGCCCCAGTTGAAATGTGCATCAAGACACTCGGAACGAATGCAAAAAGGAACTTACACTTATATGTTTTATCCATGTTTAGTTTTTGAAGTTAGGTATATGCTTCAACTTCTTTTATAGATTTAAGCAACCAAATTCTAGCATACAATTTTCAGGTTTTAATCAGAATCTGATTTCTATTCATTTTTCTCACAGAAGAGATTGTGATGATCTTCACGTGCAAAGTGACTAGATGGAGTGAAGAATGGTGGACAGTGACTAGATGGTGATGAGATTTTTGGATGATATTTTCTAATTATAACTTCAGGATTTATGGTTTTCATTTTTCTTTTTTCTTGTTACAAATCTTTCAATATGGAACCATGTGCTAATATTTGTTACATGTTCTGTATTTTCAATTGGCACAAACAGTTCATTTATGTTTCATGTGATGTAGTCTCACTTTAGCAATTTTAGTGGTGTGTGCAGGCTCCTCATTGTTGACAATTGCTTTTATGTTTGATTATCTCTAATATAGTGTTTGGATGGTCTGATAATAGCCTTTTCCTCTGCCCAACATAGTATTTGGATGTCTGCACTTCGCATTTTGATTTTTTTTTTTTTTTTTTTTGGGAAGTTTCTATCCCACTTGGGAGTTTTAGCCCTGCCATCCATATGCACTGTCAGCAGCGCAGTAGAGAGAGATATGGAGTTGTTAGTGAGAAATGAACATATGGTAATCATCGCCTGTGGGTAAACAGGCAAATGCTATGTTTTTGCAATCCAGATCTGAAATCTCCATTTTACACATTGCAAATGCAAACAGAATGTAATCTAATCACTTTCAGCTAGGACATTCATTGCTTGGCAAAAGAAAAGAAAATGTATTTGTCCCACAAGTATTTTTGGAATGACGGCTATCTCTTTTGGGGCCAATCAGATGGACTGTTCAAATCTTTGGACCATGAAGCCATATATCCATGTTGAGGCAGAGAATATGGACTGTCCAGATCATCTTATCATGAAGCCATGTCTGTGACAGTTGAAATCTTCACGACGATTAACTCAGGAAGAATTTTACCCTCTTATTACTCAACAATGCACCAGAATTACTCTTCCAAGTCTAGAAATCGTTCCAATCTAGGCATTTAAACCATGTTTCTTAGTAGACCATCATCATTTGAAAAAAAAGAAAAAAGAGTAGTTATTCCATAGTACCCCTCTTCAATAATAGGGTATTTGTAGAATCTCAATTAACAAAAATGTGTTTGCAATAATGATATTCTTGATTTGCAGCTATTGCAAGTGGCGTGGCAAGACCCAGACCCGGTTAACTCTAGGTACAGGTATTATAGGACCTGACCTAAACCCAATCTGTTGACAGCCTTATAAGCTTGCATGTATATCATTTGCTTGCACCTTTATTTCCTCTACTTTTAACCGTATTGGAACGTGCCTAAAGGACTTGGTCGATTTTGTGTTAGGAGTGTGCTTGGTCTCTCTCTCTACTCTTAACCCTATCTTCCTCATTTCTGGCCTTCAAATAAACAGTCAAAGGTCAATGGTCCAGATTTGAATACAAAAACTCCATCAGTCCGATGGTTGGGTTTAATCCATCAGTCTACTTCATTAATCACAGGCTATTAGTCTACTTCATTAATCCTGATGGATGGTCCTGATTCACTAGTCATGCAACCATTGTATTGGTGGTGGACTCATGATGGGTGCGCCAAATAACACTGGAAAGCAGGTTGGAGGAAAAGAAAATTCCAAACCGTAGCTTAATTAGGGCTGTCAATGGGTCAACGGACCCATGGGGTACCCAGACCTAACCTATTTAGACCCCACGCAGACCCAGACCCAGACCCAACCCAACCCATTTGTTACATGGTACAGGTTTGGGTCTAAGAATAGACCCAGTTGCTAAAGAGGGTCTGGATCTGGTTTCCTTTATATTAGGCCTGATCTTACTCAACCCGAATCGAACCTATTCAGTAAATGGGCGGGTTTGGTCTATGTTGTAAGGGACCCATCTAGGCCCGGACCCCGTCAAAACCCGATTTTAAACCTAGCAAAAATGCTTGCATACCAAATGTAGACCTAGAACCATTAGACCTGACCCATTTATAAGAGGGTCTGGGTGGATCTCCCTCTACCTAGACCCAGACCCATTTATAAATGGGTCTAATGGGGTTGACTCAAATCCAACCCAGACTTAGACCATTTAGTAAAAAGGTCTGGGTTTAAAATTTGGAATGGGTTTAAAATTTGGAATCAAATCCATTTAATAAATGGGCAGGTCTAGTTTTGGCTAAACCGACCCCAAACCCAACCATTTACAGCCCTAGGCTTAATGTCAATGCACTGGAGGGCAAGGAAATTGTATTTAACAAAGAAAAGGAGAGAATTGACTTTGGTAACACTAAACAGCGGTTCCAGTCCAAGACTAGCACGTGGTAGGCCCGGCAGTCTATCAAACTTGTCCATTTGATGGTTCTCATGTGCAGGCTCTAACATTGATAATCAAATCCAACGTTTAATCCTACTATAGATAGATTGGTTACTTTAAAATGGATGAGTGCAAAAGATGGTTGGATGATTAAAATTTTCATCTTGTGGATGGTCCACAACAGTGTTGACCCGTCCCCTCCCATATGATACGACCATAACTCACCCCATTTGAATAGTAGTGACCCATCTTCCTCCCATACAACAATTATAAAGGATGCACCAGTAAGGAGGAATTGGATGTCACATACACACTAATGGGCCCGTAATGCATGTACTCTAACACTTCTTAAGAAAATAAAAAATAAATAAATTTGGGCATTTTAGTCATTTTACTCACCAAAAACCACTCTACCGGTTGGAAGTGTTTGGTTTAAAAAAAAAAAAAAAAAAAAAAATTCAAATCGTGGCTTCAAAGTCAATGTGGAAAAGAAAATCCCAAATCATGGCTTCAAAGTCAATGCATGAAAGGGAAGGAAATTGAATTTGATAGAGGTGGCTTGACTTTTGCACCATTAAAACCGAGTCCGCCGCTGCATTTTAGTTCGTAATAGGTGGGCCAGTTGATTAAGAATATCAACCAACGACTAAATCCTACCATAGATTGGTCACTTTCAAAAGTATCAGTAGCAAGGATGGTTGGATGATTGAAAACATGCATTGTGGGAGCTATTTGGATGAGCCATGGTAGTTGTAATCCATGTACTCCTATGTGGCACTTTTGTGTGGGTATCCGGACCATTCAAATTGTGGGGCACATTATAGATGTTGAGATATTTCTCAAAAACCCAATTGATCATGTAATTATCTTTGCCATACAAGTGATGGTTACCAAGTAAATCGTTACAAGTAAAATAGTGGTTGGTTCAAATTGCATGGACAAAGTCAGGTGGATACTATCATCTGCTCAGTGTAGCTTTTTAGCTATGTTCCATCCACAATTTGGCCAGTAATTTGAATGGTCTTAATAATCTCACGACTATGCTATTTGTAGTCGTTGAGACCAACAATTTTTCTAAAATGGTGGCGATTTACCATTGGAGGATCTGATATGTCTATTAAAAAATTGTATTAATACAATGAATTTAGGTCGATATGTGATGTGGACATCAAGTCTTTTAGAGTGTACCAGCGTAGGAGACAAGTCATGCCCATGTCCATATGGTTTGATAATAGGCCTAGATCGAGTCCAAGTTCTTAGATCATGGTGAAGATCATAGATGTGTTTGCGACATCTATAAGTTGCTTAAAAGAGATAATTGGACCGTTGGATCGCGATGATGATGTGATCAGACCGTTGGTTCATCGTGGCTCACTTTCATTATGACATCATCGAAGGCTATCGGGCATCTTAGATTTGAATTTATTTTATGTACTTTTACTTATTTGAGTTTTGGGTCACTGTGAGCACATTTTTTCGTGCGAATATCCTTTTTTTTTAAATTTTATTAGTATGAGTATTTTGGTAATTATGCTAATTCCGAATTTTATAAGGGTGTTGCCCTAAACCTTTTTGATAATGATGTTATTTTGAGAATTAAGAAAGCACTTTGGTTGCTACTTTCCTCCTCTCCCTTGTGGATCTTTTTTCATCTCCTCCCCATCTTTTCTTCTTTCTTTCTCAGATTCTCTTCTATCTTAATGTATTCTTCTATCTTCTCTCTTTCTTCCAATCCTTCCTGTCACATTATCCATCTCTACAATTTGAAAATTCGAATTTAAACCCGTTTCTCAAATTTTCATGATTTCCTAATCCAGAAATCCTTTGATTTCCTGGACTAGTGAATCTTATCGTTTGAATGGACATTATCATGCAAGATCGAGAGGTCATATTCCTTGCCGGATCCAATCCACTAGTGATTTGAATCTTGTACAACATGTTTTGTGATGATGGCCTATCTATTGCATGTTTTCCGTGTGTTTTTCTAAATTATGATGATGTTAGGTTGATTTTTACTTGACCTGATTACATTATTCCGTTGAAGTTGACATGTTTCTCATGCATGCATGTTAGATCAAGCTGTCCTACGTCAGTATGCCTACTAAAAAATTGTATTAATACAATGAATTTAGGTCCTGACTTTCAAGTTCAAATCGTTTGCAAACGTGATGGAGGGACCTATTTCTAGTACTTTTATTCACTTCCATGAAAAGGTTATTAACATGTACCTAATAGTTATTCACATGCACCTAATAGTTATTGACATTTGTGGAACTTATTCACCTACTTTTAAATGTTATTCAACTATTGTGTGAGTTCACCATGTGCACTATCAAATTAGCATCAAGTGAACCCCATCCTTATAAGCTTTTTTTTTTTTTGTCATGCAATGCACCCACCCTATTAGCTGCACATAGCACCCACATGGTTAGTCATATAATGCACCCACCCACCCATGGGTTAGCGTCTCCTTAGCATTCGAACTTGAGACTTGCTGTTGAAATGCCTAATAAGCTTGCATGTAGATCATTTGCTTGCATCTTTATTTCCTCAACTTTTAACCTTGTTGGACCGTGCCTAAAGGATTTGGTTGATATTGTGTTAGGAGCGTGCTTGGTCTCTTGCTGACTCTTAACCCTATCTTCCTCATTTCTGGCTTTCAAATAAATGGTCAAAGCTCGATGGTTCAGATTTGAATAGGAAAACTCCATTGGTCAGATGGTTGGGATAAATCCATCATTCTACTTCCTTAATCACAGGCTATTGGATGCAATGACCAACCTAATGGATCCTCCAAATTCACTAGTCATGCGACCATTTGTATTGTTGGTGGACTCATGATGGGTGCACCAAATAACACTCGAAAGAAGGTTGGAGGAAAAGAAAATTCCAAACCGTGGCTTAATTCAATGCACAAGAGGGTAGGAAATTGTATTTAACAAAGAAAAGGAGAACTGACGTTGGTAACACTAAACATCGCTTCCAGTCCAAGACTAGCACGTGGTAGGCGGGGCACTCTATCAAAACTGTCCATCTGATGGTTCTCATCTGTGTAGGCCCTAACATTGATAATCACATCCAACGTTTAATCCTACTATAGGTAGATTGGTTGCTTTAAAATGGATGAGTGGAAAAGATGATTGGATGATTGAAAAAATCCATCTTGTGGATGGTCCGCAGCAGTGTTGATCTGTCCCCTACCATATGCCACAACCATAACTCACCCCATTTTGAAAAATAGTAGTGACCCATCTTCCTCCCAGACCGCAATTGTAATCGATGCATCACTAGGAGGAAATGGATGTTGGATACAGACTAATGGCCCCCAATGCATGAACCTAATACTCTAAAATAATAATAATAATAATAAATTTCGGGCATTTTAGTCATTTTACTTGCCAAAAACCACTCTATGTAGAGGAGGTGTCTGGTAAAATAATAATGATAAAAAAAACCCAAGAACAAATTTGAAATCATGGCTTCAAAGTCAATATTGTGGAAAAGAAAATCCCAAATCATGGCTTCAAAGTCCATGCACGAGAGGGCAGGAAATTGAATTTGAAAGAGGTGGCTTGACTTTCACACCCTTAAAACCGCGTCCGCTGCCCCCCATTCTAGTACGTCATGCATAGGTGGGCCAGTCGATTAAGAATATCAACCAACGACTAAATCCTACTGATAGATTGGTCACTTTCAAAGGTATCAGTAGCAAGGATGGTTGGATGGTTGGATGATTGGAAATGTGCATTTGTGGGAGCTATTTTGGATGAGCCATGGTAGTTGTAATCCATCTACTCCTATGTGGCACTTTTTTGTGGGTATCTGGAGCATTCAAATTGTGGGGCACATTATAGATGTTGAAAGATATCTCAAACACCACATTGATCATGTAATCTTCGCCATACAAGTGATGGTTACCAAGTAGATGGTTAAAAGTAAAACAATGGTTGGTTCAAATTGAATGGGCAATGTGATCAGGTGGATACTCTCATCTGCTCAGTGTAGTTTTTTAGCTATGTTCCGTCCACAATTCAGTCAGCAATTTGGACGGTCTTAATAATCTCACGACTATGCTATCTGTGCAGTGGATGAAACCAGCATTTTTTTTTTTTCTAAAATGGTGGCGATTTACCACAGGGGTGTAGCCCTACAAAGAATTCATGTAGTGGGTTCCGGTATGCCTACTAAAAAAACCGTATTGATACAATGAATTTAGGTCCTGACTTTCAAGGTCAGATCCCCTGCAGACGTCGTGGGGGGACCCTTTCTACTACTTTTATTCACCTCCTTGAAAAGGTTATTAACATGCGTGGAATTTATTCACCTACTTTTAAATGTTATTCAACTGTTGTGTGAGTTCACCATGTTGTATACGGACCATCAAACCCACATCAAGTGATGAGCCCCACCATAGTGATAATATGCCCCAAAAGTAAGGTCGAAACAATCATTAGGTGGGCCACACATAGGGTCTCCATGCATGGCTCAGTGGTAGACGGTCTGCATTTCAACAAGGGAGTCCTGGGTTCATGTACCCATGTGAGGTGTGTGTGTTAATAATAAAAAAAAAAAAAAAAAAAGGGGGACATCCACCCAAAAACAATTGAAACTTCTAGATGAATGTGGGGTCCAGTGTTGTTTATATTCCATCCAGCACAGTCATCAAGTGCTCCCCACTAGGATGATGAAGGGGAACACAAAACATAGGCCATTCCAAGACTCAGGTTGACCACACCACTAAAATATATAGGTTTTACCTCTCAGTGGTGTGTCCCATATTCAAGT
This sequence comes from Liriodendron chinense, assembly GCA_003013855.2. Taxonomy (NCBI): domain Eukaryota; kingdom Viridiplantae; phylum Streptophyta; class Magnoliopsida; order Magnoliales; family Magnoliaceae; genus Liriodendron; species Liriodendron chinense. Next base: position 673,924 of record PVNU02000362.1, read on the forward strand.
TTTAGATCAAGATGGTTAGTGGGATGCATGAATAAAAAGAAAAGGCACAACAGATGCACAATTTGGCTTCCACACCACAACACTAGTGGTCCACACACCCGACTTGAACATCATGCGTTTGAATGGATCAAATACATCTCTAAATTTATGTGGTAGCCCAAATGATGGTTGGATTGGCCTACTTTTTGGGCGTACTAGTGGGGAGACTCTGCTGGTCAGGTTGGACTCCATATACATCACCATCACAGTGGACCTCACACACAACTGTTTTAGAATAAGGGCCCACCAAATCTCTTAAATTTAATTTAATTGAATGTATGAATAGTGTTGAATTCTTAATGGCATAGTTTCTATGGAGAAAACAAGAAGGAATAAAGTAGTTTGAGATGCCTTTTGAAGCCTATAAATATAAAAACATCCAACCTTGTTTGTAGAAGAAATCTCTAATCTGAATATTCTTGGGAGAGAAACAAGAGAAGAAAGATGGAAGTTGTTGCTGAGCCTGTTGTTTCGTTCCTCGTCGAAAAACTCGGCAATCTTCTCATTCAGCAAGCTATTTCTTTGATTGGATTGCGAGCTCAGGTGGAATGGATCGAAACAGAGCTGGGTTGGATGCGGTCCTTCTTAAAAGATGCGGATGCTGAACAACAAAGAGATGAAAGAGTGAAGAAGTGGGTGCAGGACGTGCACGGCATTGCATATGATACAGAGGATGTCATCGACACCTTTCTCTTGAAGATAGAATCCTTGAGAGGACGAGGATCATTGTGCTCCATCAAGCGGTGTGCTTTCATTTTTAGTGAGTTGATAGCTCGCCATAAGATCGCTTCAAAGATCAAACATATAAAGCTTAAAATCGATGACAGTCTCCAAAAGAAGGACAACTTATGGCATTGAAAGCATCGGCAAGGTAGAAGGGGTGAGCTCTGCAGGCCGAAGCCTCCAAGAATGGAGGCTCACTTCTCCTAATGTTCAAGAACCAGATTTTGTTGGTTTTGAGAAGGACTTGGAGGCATTGGTCATGCGGCTGACGGAGGGAGAGCTGCGACGTTGTGTTGTATCTGTAGTCGGAATGGGTGGTCTCGGTAAGACCACTCTTACTAAGAAACTTTATAACACTGATAGTGTTAAGAAACATTTCCATACTCATGCATGGATTTCTGTATCACAAGATCATGATGTGAGAGATCTTTTGCAGATCATCATAAAACACTGTCTGGTGCTCTCTAAAGAGGAAGCTCGAGGTGGTGGAGAAAATGAATGTTTTTGAGCTGAGGGACAAGATTTCTGAGTATCTGAATGACAAGAGATACTTGGTGGTACTGGATGATATATGGAAAGGCGGAAGCATGGGATTCTTTGAAGGATGCATTTCCGGATATGAATAATGGAAGTAGGATCATGCTCACCACACGCAACAAAGACGTAGCTTTATATGCAGATGCACGAAGCCAGCCCCATGAACTACGATTTCTCAACAATGAAGAGAGCTGGGAATTGTTCTGTAAGAAAACATTCCCAGGACGAGATGGAGGTTGCCCTCAGGATTTGCACAAGTTAGGAAAAGAGATTGTGGAAAAATGCCACTGTCTACCTCTTGCGATCGTTGTCATCGGAGGGCTCTTATCAAGGAAAGAACCCAGAGAGTGGGAGAACGTACGCAAGACCATTAGCTGGCAGTTTGTCAAGGGAGAAGTAAAAATCTCCGGTATATTATCTTTGAGCTATAATGATCTACCCCATCACTTGAAACCATGTTTTCTCTACCTGGGAAATTTTCCAGAGGACTACGAGTTCCACATCCAAGGAATTGATTCGAATGTGGGCTGCAGAAGGGTTCCTTCAACAGAGGGGGGAAGAAACATTGGAGGAGGCTGGAGAAGATTGTCTAAATGAGTTGATTCAGAAAAGTATGGTTCAAGTTGCAAGAAGAAGTTCTAGCGGGGGTATTAAAAGTTTTTGCATCCATGATCTTTTGCGGGATCTCTCCATATCAGAAGCTAAGGAATGCAAGTTTGTTGAACTTCACCGTGGGACTGTGAATGTTCCTGCATCTAGAGCCCGTCGACTTGCAATTCACCATAATGACTTGAGTAAGTACAATTCCTTAACCTCTTCCTCTCCACACGTTCGCTCTGTGTTGATCTACACCCAAGGCTATACGCAGCTTCAAAGGAAACATGAGAAGTTTCTCTACGGAGGCTTTAAATTGCTTAGGGTGCTATATCTAGACGGTGTACCAATAGAAAAGCCTACCGACGGAAATAGGTGAACTCATCCACTTGAGATACCTTGGGTGTACTAAAACATTTTTAAAAAGCCTCCCATCGTCCATAGGCAATCTTCCCAGTTTACAAACTCTATTCATATCATCTTTTAATAACATCAAAGTACCCAGCACAATCTCGAAGATGCGACAGTTAAGACATCTTCAAGTGAAGGGTGTAGATAAGTTGAATTATTTGGGATGGGTGGGACCTTGGGGAGTGATAGAAGGACATCCAAGGCTAGACCAGATGAGTAACCTGCAGACTCTCTCACATGTAAAGGCTGGCAAATGGATGCAGGGTTGCTTGGGAAAGCTCACCAATCTTAGGAAATTAGGAATAGGCTTAGTTACAGGAGAAGATGCTGAGGTATTCAATGAATCGATTGCCAATCTGGGCTGCCTCCAGTCTCTGTCAATGGTGACACAAGACTTTGAGTATAAAAATCAAGGGTTGTTGGTACCTCTTTCACATCTTCTCAAGTTAAGTAAGTTGCGTTTGGAAGGTAGGTTAGACCAGTTACCCAAATCTAGTGAATTCCCAACAAACCTCACCAAGCTCACCTTGCTACTCTCATGTTTAAAGCAGGACCCGCTGGCGGTGTTGGAGAAGCTGAAAAACCTTCGCATTCTCAGATTGCTTTCGAGTTCATATAGGGGAAAGGAAATGGCTTGTACTGCAAAAGGGTTTCCTCAACTCGAATCCTTGCATCTTGAAGGGTTACATCATTTAGATGAGTGGAGAGTGGAGGAAGGAGCTATGCCGAGTCTTTTATATTTAGTGATCAATAAATGCTGTCATTTGAAGAAGCTGCCAGAAGGACTGCAACATGTGACTACGCTCAAGAAATTGGAGCTGCAGAACATGCCCGATGAATTCAAAGAAAGACTTCGAGAAGATAAGGGAGAGGATTGGCACAAGATTCATCACATACCCTCCATTGACATAGCCAATGATGAAGTTCAGGTGACACCGGATTCACTGCTTGGATCTCGACTCTTTGGGGTTCTAAATTGGTGAGACTTCTTTCCCATTATCATTTTCATTTTACCTGTTAATTGATACTTAAATTATTTGTATATAAATTTTCTCAGTTTTACAATCATTAAAATCTTGTTATGGAAATCTGTACCCATATATTGTTGGAGAAACTGAAAAACCTCCATATTCTCAGATTGTGTTAGACAGTACACAAGGATAAGGAAATGGCTTGTTCTGCACAAGGGTTGCCCCTATTCAAATGCTTGTGAGCTACGTTGGTGAGACTTCTTTTCTCTCGTCATTTTTATTTCCCTTTTATTTGTAGTTAATATAAGCATATGAATTTTAATTCAAGTTATATTCCTCCAACACCTCCCCTCACTTACGGGTGGTATACTGGCCCTGCATGTGATACTCTTGGCTGATACAATACTGGATGTCCTATAATACCAAATTTTGCAAACCCCGGGACTTGAACACAGGACGCCCTACTCTAATACCATGTTACTGACCGGTTGCACTAAAAGCTCGAGCTATTAGGGAATGACAGAACAATGTATATCAGGGGGTTTGCTGACGCCTCCAACAATATGGTTGGACGAAACCATTGTATCATCCATCTAGCTGGCTTTCTTCTCCTGGACCATCATATAGATTCACATTGGTTGGACAATCTTAAGTCGTTTGATCATCGACTTTGCCATTCATCTGTTTAAGCCATCAATCAGGTGCTCAAGATCATCTAGTTAGTTTCAATGGTTTGGATCATCCAAATATGTTGCCACATGGGCTTCATCCATGCATAGGCCAAGCAAAGGACATTGAGGAATCTATTTGCACAGAGCTTTGTGTTGTCTAGAATGGAACAAGGATGCATTAACAAATGCATTTCTTTTACTGGATCAATGACCTCGTTTCCTCCATTTCAAAAAAAAATATAAACAAATAAATATATATTAGATTGCCAATTCAAGTGCAATTGCAATTAATGTGTAATTTGTACTTGATGTGTGATTTTTTTTTTTTTTTTTTTTGCATGATTTGGTTGCAGCAATTGTAAAAACCATCTTCCGGCCTCAAAAAAGGGTGTTGGGACTCGCCCTTTTTTCCATGTTTATTGCTTTCCTGATCTGGTCATTCTCCACCATGTCCTCCATCATGGCCACAACTACTGTCACAGTCATGATGAAGTGTGCATATTTGGTTGCAGCAATTGTAAAAACCATCTTCCGGGCTCAAAAAAGGGTGTTGGGACTCGCCCTTTTTTCCATGTTTATTGCTTTCCTGATCTGGTCATTCTCCACCATGTCCTCCATCATGGCCACAACTACTGTCACAGTCATGATGAAGTGCATGCTCCTCTATAAATTGTTTTCAAGCTATTTTTTCATCAAGAGGCTGATGTTCATCGCACATGCCATTATGGCACATGTGATTGAAATCTGGAACACTCATCAGGTGGGAACCACAGTGAACATGACCTAGCCCAAAAACCAGAGTATTATCAGGTGGCCTATAGATGTATAAGAGAAATGAATTGTTAAAGAAAAATGTTGTCTAAATTTAGTGTGTACATGTGGCTCACATGATGGATACTGTCTTTATTTATGCAATATGGCATGTTCATGGCAGTCTCCACCTGATGAAGAATTTAGATTCATGCCACATTGGCGTGTGTGCTGCAGATTGCCTCTTCAGATGAATCGTATCTGTATCTGTTTCCTATATCATAGACTCAACAGCGGGGGATGGTATTCACAGTAGACATTATCCTGGCAAGTGTATCAAACATATGAGCAGTGTTTAAATTGGCCCACTTCGTGAAGATGACCTTATGCAAAAATCACGCTAGCTAACAACCAAAGAAGGCTGGGCATGTATGTTCAACTAGCACAGCTAGCAAATTTATTTAAAATGTCAATACTTTCTGTACGACGCTACCTTACGAGTGCATTAGCCTAAATTTTGCATATGCTTATCTTCAAGGCGGTGTCTGTAATATATTGTAATTTTCATTTAGGTGGCAGTATTGTAATTTTCCTTGCTCATGGAGAACTCATAGAAGAGCCAAGATGTTTTGACTTTGTGGATCCATACTTTCAAGCCATATTGAATGAGAAATGGTAATTACCTATCTGAGCTGAAAATTGATTCGCCATCAGTCATTGTTGTTAATTGCTATAAGTTCTCGTTCTACTGGGATACAATTGAATCCAAGTCTAACCATCCAATCCTTGTTTTTTAGGCCTTTTGCTGTATTTTGTTTTTCTTAACTATTTACTCCTAGGCCATTGATCAAATGATTAGGAACTTCCAATCCGGGGGCATTCTCCATCCACACTGAGACCCATCAGAGCTATAGTCTCAATTATCACCAGTCCTGCCCAATTGTAGGAACAGGCTCATGAGTTTTTTCAGTATAAATGGTAGAACAATGTTTTTAGGTTTTAACCAGAGATTTGATTTGCAGTCTCTTTCATAGGAGAAGTTACTTGGCATGTGTGAGGCAATTGGACGTGACGTAATGAATGGTCACAATGAAAGATCATTTATGAATGGCGTAAGATATTTTGATGATATTTTCAAATTGCAGCATGTGGATGTCGACATCTTTTCCTATCAATCTGCAATACTTCAGTATGACTTCTGTAATGTTTGATTTGTGATTAGTGTATTTGTGTTTGGATCTAATATGCTTATTTGAAGTGGAAGAAATTGTTTATAGGCTTAAAACAGGCTGTTTCTCCAAGTTTATTGTGCTCTTGATCTGTTCACTCTTCACCAAGCCGATCATCAACTTCTCTCACATCGACATAGCCACCATTGCGGCCACAACCACCGTCATGATCACAACAAAATGTATGCTCCTCTTTCTACTGGTTTTCAAGCTATTTTTTCAAGAGGTGGATGTGCAGCACACGGCCAATATGACACATGTGAGAGAGATTTAGAGACATTCATCAGGTGGGAGCCACCATGGACATGACCTGACCTAAAAACATGGCAGTCCGATCATCCGGTGGGGTGTACCTTTATGAGAAAAGTGGACTGTTGAAGAAAAGATACAATCTAGAAGTAATGCATATATGTTGCCAACCTGATGGATAGATCATATTTATTTTTAGGATAGGGCATGTTTACAGTGGTCCCCACCAGATGAGTGGCCAAAATCTAAAAATTAACTGTTTCACTCCTTAGGTGGACCACTGTGTACAAAACAAGTGGATGTTCAGAAAGAGTAGCATTAGCCATCCATTTCCTTTGTATTTTGTGCCCAACTTTATGAGTGAAAAGCCTGACTCTTGCGTGTGACTCTTGTGATGGAAAGTTGGGACCTCACACACATTCCATATTGGCATGTGTGGTTGCATGTGGATGGTCAGGAATCCACATGCCTGTGGGCTTAAACTCTGTTTTATGTTTACTTCATATGGTTTTTGACTTATTTGGTCCCATATGATAGTTGGCGTTGCAGCATGTATAATGTCCAATGTGTTTGGATCTATTCGTATTCAATCCATGCTCTAAAGCCATTTTGGATGAATATAGTAATTTCACATCCTGAGCTCGAAATTGGTTTGTGTTGGTAATATTCCTACAATTTTAAAAGTTCTCTATTTGTTATGACCCAAGCAAATCTAATTGGCAATTCAATGCCATCCAATCTTTGGCTATATCTTTTCTCATGCAATTGATGCATTATTTTTCAAACTGTCTTTTGTAGGACATTGATCGACATATAGGAAGCTTCTATTTGTAAGATTTTTAGAGCATATTCCATCTATGATTGAGCCTATCAAATCAAAGCTTGGATCTTATAACTACTAGCCCCACTTGTAATGCTCATCAAGACACTTTGACTGAACGCAGCAGGAACTCTCCGTTTTATCATATGCTTTGACTTCTTTTATATATTTAAGCAACCAAAATTCTAGTATATAACTTTCAAGTTTTAATCACATATTTGATTTCGAGATATATTTCTCATAGCAGAGATTGTGATGACCTACACGTGGAAAGTGACTGGATGGACATTGCACCAACATTCCTGATGAGGAATGGTTCAAAGCCATGCTTGAACGATTTAGGAACGGTTTTAAACCCTTCCTAATTTCCAGCACACTTTCAAAAAAAAATTTGAAAACAGTACTAAATCGTTCCTAAAATTAAGAATAAATTAAAAATAACAATACCAGAAATGGCTTACAACAATTTCAACAATACATTTTCAGCACATTTTTATTCAATTTAATCTATATGCAAAATCCTCACAATTCCATATTAAAAAGGCCCTGAAAATGAGGCACTTTCAGTACATGCATTTTTCATTAAAAAAGAAAAAAAAGAAGAGAAAAAGTTGCATCTGCAAACCGATCGACATTGGTTGGGACATTATTGTTTGCCGTGGTATCTTTGGTTGAAATAGGAACATCCAGGAGGTCACCAATCACTGGATGAGGCCGAGTGCCAAGGTAGCACTGCAACAAGGTGTTCAAACCGAGCGACAAAGAATAAGGTTTGGATTACTCTAGCCTTGTCTTCCTACCAATAAAAAAAAAAAAAAAAATCAACCAAAAATGTTGTTATATAAAATTTAGTAGAATCAATGAGGTGAAGGCTCAGTTGACTTACTTAATGCCTTTTATTGTAAAATCACATGATAGTTGGGGGGGGAGTTGCTTGATATCCACTGAATCAGATGTTAGAATTATTCAACGAATTTGGTCTTGGAACTCATATTCAACCACAACTGGTTCCACATTTTAGCCAGTTCAATTTGAGTTAGCGTATGCTATGTTTGCAATGTCTAAGTACCTACGTATCGAATGTCTGAGTACCTGCGTATCGGGTGTCATATTCTGCCAGAGTATCAAATAACTCCCCTTTCGAAAATGAATGTAGATCCCATTAAATGCCAACTAGGATTTGGTGGACCCATAAGCCAAAAACCTCATTTTTATCTTCATTTTCATTACACCTTGATACCTGCACCCACTAGGAATCTACTAAGACCGATTTCATCTTGGTTTGTCCACTCTTGAAATCATCTTCACCTGATTAAACCATTCCTCTTGATGGTCAAATGGGCACCTTCTCCATCACTAGAAAAATGTAAACTAAATATCCAACATAGAAAGGCAAGTTTTCCCATGTCTTCCCATGTCATACAACTCCCAAAAGGTTGGAAACGATCACTTCTTTTGCAGATATCACAAGGCTAAAAACTAAAAATAAAAATAAAATAAAAATAAAAATAATTAATGAGGAAAAAGATAAACAAAACTATTTAACCAAAATTTTGTTGATATTTATCTTCACTGCTGTGAGTTGGGTCATCTCATTGCCCATACGATCAACAAGGACAGGAAGGCATGCAGGCAGCTCTTTTTGTAGGTTATCACCAAAAGTTGAAATGACAAGACCCATGCAAGAAATAGCGCACTCCTTAACCTCCTGAAAAGAGATCTCTATGAGATCACCTATGATAAATTGGATAAAAAACTTGCAGTCCAGAGCATGACTGACCTGATCTTGTTCTTGGTTGGCCAGACGTGCCAAGATGGCATTATAGATTGGATGGACATAAGGTTTGAAATCAAAATTGCATGTCTACGTGCAAAACAAATCATGTCAACAATAGTTTGTTAAAGATTTCAAAGCCAAGATGACTTTGTTACAAAGTCACTCGCCAACAGCAGATAAAACAGGACTATTAAAACAGCAGATAAACCAAAGAGCTAGACGTTCGAAATTTGTGATTTTGGTGTAGTCATATAGATTTATTAAAAATTGGTTCTTGTGTATTGTATCAGACTCGATGGGTACCCAACAGGAACCTGAAACCGAATGGATCCCCGGGGCCTGGGTCTTCAAGATCTAGGCCCAAATCTGGCAAGATGAGAACCTGGTTAGCCTGAGGATAGGTAGTGCAGGACTTGACCCATACAGGCACCTTGTCTATGCAGCCATGCCCCACCTCACATGCAGTGTATCTGATCCATGAACTGGGCGGGTCCACCATTGCCCATCTGGACCTGGAATCAGGCTGGTTCACTGATTGTGTAGTTCTGAGGCATCCATCAGCACACCACCAACCCTATGAGTTAAAAGGGCTGGGATCATTTGATGAGCCTAATTTTGGGCTGCAACCTATTCTCACTGTGGCCCACAATTTGGATGTGACATGTGACAGATTCATTACACATGACACATTTACAGCGAATGCATGCGTGCAAGTAAGAATTTCTTGCTGAGATGGCTCTGTTAGTACAGAACTCAAAAAGGAAAGGGAGAAAAATGGAGAGAAAAAGAAGCTTGACTACAGCCTACATTCAACCGCAGGCAATGTGAAAATATATGGGGGTCATCTATCTGGTGTCACCTAGTCATATATGGGGGTTATCTATCCAAAAGCAAGGCCAACAGCTACAAACTCAATATAGTTTCAACAGCTACAAACTCAATATTTTGATTATTAGAAAATAAAGAATTCAAAATATGATCCACAGTTAAGAAGAATATATTTAGAGTTTCAAGTACCTTGACGCCAGCAAACTCAATATGGTTTGCTTCAGTAAAATAATTCCTACTTGAATTAATTTGACTAGAAGCTCTGTCATGAACAACACTTAGCTAGCCTGATATTACCACTGCGAATCAGAGAAGCACAGATAAACAAGTGCTCACAAAGTAACAGAGACAGACAAACAAGTGCCATAGGGATTTTTGGAGGAAACTGAGCACATTCAGCTGCGAGATCGTTGGAGATCCAAGCAGAGAGGATCCAGCGGTTGGATTTACGCCATAGAACTCCGGGCTTTAGAGATTTCTAACCAGAAACTCCGAAGATCCTGTCGTTGGAAATCCGAAGTTGCTAGATCGTCCTTCGAAGAATCGCGACGAGAAACCTCCCTCCATTTTAGGTTTTGTCGCAGATTGATGGGAGAAATAGGGAGAAATGAAGATCAGAGGCAAGAAGAAGGGTCGAATCGAGCTTTTTCGAAGAGGAATGGAGCTGAAACCCTGGAAAAGTTAACGAGACGGAGAGGGGGAAATTTTTGGGAAGGGGGAAGACGAGAAATATGAGATTTCGAAGAAATGAGAAGAAAATGGAAGATTTCTGCTATTTCTTGGAAGAAATGAGAAAAGGTAAGAGGATTTTGCTTTCTCTCTCATTGTATAACGTTCCTTTTGAACGAACGCAGCCACTTCCCCGACTACGAGCTTATGTCTTTTTGTCAAAGTGACCAAACCTGGAAAGTTCGTCATTAAAAATAAAATAAAATAAAATAAAAATATTACCCATTCAAGTGTGTGGAGTAACAATCATGTCGGTGGGTGGGGACAAACAGTGTAGTGTTACAATCGGTGGGGGAGGTTCCTTAGTTCGTTCGTTATTGAAAAGACCTTTGGTGAAGTGGCCTTTCTAGGGCCTATTCTAACCGTTTACCGTAACGATCTCAGAACTAAAGAGGTGTGTTTTTTTTTTTTTTTTTTTTTAAGTCGAAAATCCATATTAAGAAGACTCATACAGTTTAATCTTTCAATAGACTTGAATAGTATATTGTTGAACGTCCCTCTTAAGTTAGCTCTTTAGTCGAGGTCCGTGAAGGTCTAGGTAGACAAATGTACCCTTTGTTACCTGAAACACCTAGAGGAGAATGTCTACTGATGACACTATCACCACTCTGTACGGCACCCCAAAACCCGGAGAACACGGGAAAGTCATGAGTTCTACAGAACCTCCTAACGGATAATACCGAGGAAATCACTCTACTTTCTTTCTGATAAAACGTTGATACCGAAATGTCCTACAATCTAACTTTTTCAAATTACCTTTGAGTTCAGTACTTATCAGTGAAGCGTCACCACAAAAAAAAAAAAAAAAAAAGAAAAGTACCTCTCAACATTATCTTTCGAATCAATACATTACTCTTAATTTCTCCCTTAACCAGTTATGACGGGGAACACGTATATCAAAAGTTGATAGTTATTATAAGGTCCACCATTATAAGCATGTAGTACACAATCGATCCCGACTTTCAGCCCGCCCAACCCAGCCCAACCACGACTTGGGATTGGATTGGGTTCCAAGGATATGGAGTTGGGGTTGGGTTGGAGTCCAACCCTTAAGAGTTGGGTTCGGGTTGGGTTCGCCCGAGCCAGCCCAACTAGCCCAACCCGCCCAACTATGTACGATTATAAAAGCAACAATGTAATCAAATAGTACAAAGTTATGTGCGGAATAAAAACCATGGATATCGAAATAATTAATATATACATGAATAAATACATTTCTTAAAGTGAAAAAAGATTTGTTTATTCAATTTTATGTTCATTTGTAATATTCAAATGAAGTGATTTCATATTATTTTCATATTCATTGAACATATATCTAGCCCAAACCCAACCCAGCCCGTTGGGCTCTGGAGTTGGGTTCGAGCTGGGTTTGAAGTAGCCCAACTACAAAAGTATCGGGTTCGAGTGCTAGCCCAAGCTATGAAGAACGGGTTCGGGTTGGGTTACAGCCCAGCCAGTGCCCAGCCAGCCCAACTTGGGCGGGTTGAAAGTCGGGATCTCAATCGATGAGATGAATAGTTAACCCGGTATGGTGATTCTCTTTGTATACCAGTCATTTTAGCCAGGTACCAGGTAAGAGAATTATGAAAGTGACCCACCGAATGAGTGATGGTCCATATTCAATGCATGAAAATGATCCACCTAATGACTGCACTAGCTTAATTTTTAGGCCAAGTCGCATATAGTGTAGGACACTAAGCATAATTTGGTAAAGTTGAGCTATATTGTCATTTGCAGAGAGTTTGGTGCACGAGATTGTTCGCGACCCACTCTTTCCACGGCTCAAATATTCACGTAATTTGTGAGAGCCATCGTGAAGATCTCTTCGCCAATCCACTCATCTGGTGGGTCACACCTGGCCGTGCAGGATTGTTGGCCACCCATTGTTGTAAGTGGTCTTTGCACGCCTGAGTTTGCACTGGCTTGAATTTTGCCCCAGACAATATTTCATGATGGGCCTACCTTTGGAAGGGCCCACCTTTTCGACGGCTCAAATATTCACATAGGTTGTGAGAACCATCATGAAGATCTCTTTGCCAATCCACTCGTCTGGTGGGGTCACACCTGGTGTGCGAGATTGTTGGCCACCCGTTGCTTCAAGTGGTCTTGCACTCCATGAGAAAATTATAGAAGAAGTCTTTCGACGTATGGAAAATAATTTTTTTTATAACTAATTAATTAAGTGGCCTGTCAAACAGATTTAAAGCCAAACAGGCCTTAGTTCCAGTGCTCCTGGTTGAAGGACACTTAGACAGCCTAATCCATTCATCCACACTATTCATTAGGTCCAGCGCACATTTCATGGCTAATTTACCATGCAAGCATCAGACTTATTCAACAAATATAATCATTTGATCAATAGCTTTAATATAGACGGTCAGGATCATTCACACATGAAAAAAAAAAGTCCGGTAACCCAACTTGATATATCTATTTGTTATGACCTATCATGCATTGCTTATTAATCTGTAGAACCACTTTTGTTAAGCAATTGTAATCATCCCATACATGGCTTCGAAGATGGATGAAAATAAAAATAAGGCCAAATCAATGACAGTTGGGATCATACGATCAGTACAATTTTTGCATTGGAATGTGTTGTAGACGTAATGGACAGTTCAGATCAATCGATCACATTGCCCAAGTGAACCAATGCAACTAGGAGCATTAACAATGCTTTGAGTGCGCTGGAGCATTTTCTCAAACAAACATTAATAAAAAAAGAAAAAGAAAAAAAAATAAAAGGATAGTGTAGAAAGGCAAAACAACCGGTTCTATCATCAATCAAATGAATAAATTAGCAGAAGAGACGGTGAAGACAAGAAAATGAAACTGTAATTAGATTTTTCTTCAAATATCTTGCAGATGTGATTGATGTTACCTACAACGACAGATTAAGTAGAAGAGAACAGCCAGTAACAGCAACTAAAACCCAAGCGGAGTGCAGCAACCTCAGTCAGTCCACCTTAGAATCATCCCTGCATTTCAAAATCCGGACCCTTAAATGCAGTTTCCCAACATCTGTACAACACTCGCCAAAGCTTGGATTCGGATGAAAATCCCAAATTCTTTACAGATTGCCGAGGACTGACCCCAAATCGTAATCGACATAGCAGACGTCAGATGCAAAGCTATGGAATTTGGGTGTGGTTCTTCGTCGAAATTTTCAGGAAGCGCATGAAATTGCACCCTTGGAATCTTGAGGCGTATGAACGGTACACGACCCAGTGAAGAAATGCCCCACCAAGCTAAATTTTGGCCTATTTCGCTACTTTCCCAGTGGACAACACAAGTTTAAAACAGATGGCTTCCTAAATGCACATACCAACACAAGTACCACTTAAAACAATTCAATGCTCAAACCAAACAGAAAAAAAAATGGTGAGAAGGATTGTGAATCGAACTCACACAGAAATTGACTTGTGGTCGTTGTTTGAATGATGGCATAGCACAACAATCCATAAGCATGCACATAGCCACCATAAACATAGCATGTGTTGTCAGAGCCGTCAAAAGGCTTTGTTTTGGAAGGTCGATCGGTCTTGACCTGTCAGACCAATCCCTGTTTTGTACAGAGCCTTAAAATGATTGCTAGACATGTGCTCCGACTGGTACAGAGGAGGCCGACCGGTCTTAACTGGTCGGTGGAGGCTAAATTTTGAAGTTTTTAAAGCCAAATCTCTGGACCTGTTTTGCATACACGCGGTTTTGCTCAAATAGGTGTTGCATGTTCTATTTTGGGTTGGAGGTTTATAAAAGCACCTCGTAATCCATCTTAAATGTATCATAATCAATACCAAGGAGTCCTATTTTGATATTAGGGCTTGGGGGAGAGATTGTGAGGTTTGAGAGTGCCTTGTTCATCTTTGGGATTTGCACGAGGGTAGATTAGCTTTGTAATCTTCTGGAATTCATAGAGGAGGTGTCGCTTTGTGCCGTGGTTTTTTCCCGCAAGGGTTTTCCACGTAAAATTCATTTGCTTTTGCGTTGATTGCTTGTGTGGCTGTGTGTGATTGTTTGATCTTCTTCGGTGCTTCCGCTGACCGGATTTCCAACAAATGGTATCAAAGCTATCATTGGAAGGTTGAAAAAGAAGTTTTCCGAAACGATCACATGGCTTTAAGTACGAAGTTTAATGTAAAGAAGTTCTCGGGCAAAAATAACTTGTGAAGATGCATGCTATCCTAACTTAGTAAGGGGTCATGAACTCCCTTGGAAAGCGACCTGCCAAGATAAAAGATGAGGAGTGGACAAAGATGGATGAGAAAGCTATGACCTCAATCCAATTGTGCCTTGTTGATGACGTCCTTTATAACATCATGAAGGAGAAGACCACTGTAGAGACATGGACCAAGCTAGAGAACATCTATGCGAAGAAGTCTCTAGAAAATTGCATGTATCTAATGATGCAACTCTTCACTTTGAAGATGACGGAGGGGATAAATGTGGAGGACCACATTAGCACGTTCAATAAACTGATTTGCAAGTTGCTCGATTTTGGTGAGCAGATAAAGGACGAGTATCAAGCCTTGATCTTATTGAACTCGCTTCCTAGTTCATATAAGTCACTCAGGAACTCGTTGTACGTGGGCAGGGATACTATTAGTGTCGAGACCGTTGTCTCAGCTCTTCAATCGAAGGCCATGAGACAAAAAAAACGGTGATACTAATTCCTCGTCCGAAGCACTGCTTATGAGAGGAAGGAATTCTGAATGAGGTGAAGGATCATTGTGTTCTCGATCCAAATCGAAGGGCAAGGGCAAAGGCAAGTTGAAGTGTTGGGTATGTGGGCAAATTGGGCACATGAAAAAGGACTGTAAGAGTCCTAAATATAAGAAGGAAAAGTCAGGTGACTCTTCCAGGGAAGCCATTACCGCTGAAGCTGAGGAAGGTGGTAGTGATATGTGCGAGGTCTTGACGGTGTCAAAGGCTGGATCTCTCTACGATGAGTAGGTCATGGACTTTAGAGCTTCGTTTCACATGTGCTCAAATAGGAACGTATTTACTTCCTACAAGGAGTATGAGGGAGGCTCGGTATTTCTAGGCAATGACTACACCTGCAAGGTTGTGGGGATTGGTACTGTGCGCATTAAGATGTTCGATGAGATCGAACGGACCTTGACGGAAGTGAGGCACGTTCCTAGGTTGAGGAAGAATCTGATCTCCCTTGGTGCACTCGAAGCATTGGGGTGCAAGTTCACCGGTTTTGACAAGCTCTGCAAAGTTTCAAAGGGGGCCCTTGTAATTATGAAGGGATAGAGTCATGGTAACATTTACAGGCTGATTGGGAGCACTTCAATAGGTGGAGCTGCAGTGATTGTAGCAGGTTCCACGTCTGCATGTATGTGGAATGCACGCTTAGGTCACATGAGCGAGTAGGGCATGAAGATACTCTCTGAACGATCTTTGATTCCTTCTTTTAAATCTGTAAACTTTAATATATGTAAACACTACATGTATGGGAAACAATCTAGATTGTCTTTTAAAAGGGGGAAACATGTATGTAAAAGGGTGCTTGATTATGTCCATTCGATGTATGGGGGTCGTCGTCTGTTATTTTTGTTGGTGGGTCATCGTGGTTCGTGTCGTTTATCGATGACTATAGCAGGAAGGTTTGGGTTTATTTTTTAAAAAATAAATCCGATGTCTTCATAACCTTTAAGTATTGGAAGGCGGTGGTGGAGAATCAGTCAGGGCAGAAATTGAAAATTTTGAGAACCGATAATGGAGGAGAGTTCACTTTCAGGGAATTTAACTCGTATTATAAAGAGGAGGGGATTATGAGGCACAACACAGTGCACCACACGCCAGAGAAGAATGGTGTGGCTGAGCGGATTAATCGGACTCTCTTGGAGAGAGCTCGATCCATGATTAGTAATACTGGGTTGGGCAAAGAGCTATGGACTGAGGCCGTTACACGGCCTGTTACTTGATAAATCGATTACCCTCTATGGAAATTGAATGTAAAATTCCTGAGAAAGTGTGAAGTGGTCGTACGCTAGACTACTCGAGTCTGCGGGTCTTTGGTTGTGAAGCTTACTCTCATGTACCATCAGTTGAGAGAGATAAGCTAGACCACAGGGCAAGAAAAGGGATCTTTGTGGGCTATGGTGATGGTGTGAAGGGATATCGAATATATGACCCTGTCACACGGAAGATCACCCTAAGCCGTGATGTCAAATTTGATGAGGGGTCTTTGTTTTGTAAGGGTGTTACAAAGAAACTAGAAACATTAGAATAAGCTGATACACATGATGACAGAGATGAGACACGGGCCGATACTAAAGCGTAGACAGAGGTACATGATCAGGTGGAGCAGCGACCTATGTGAAGAAATCCACCCAGGGATCGCAGGTTACCGGCAAGGTACAAGGATGACTCGAACGTTGCATACAGATGAGGGGGATCCGTCTAACTTTGAGGAAGCACTACAGGATATAGATGCTGAAAAGTGGAAGACGGCAATGCAAAACAAGATGGACTCCTTGTACAAGAATGAGACTTAGGAGCTTGTGGAGCTTCTAGTGGGCTGAAAAGAGATAGGGTGTAAGTGAATTTTTCGGAAGAAACAGGATAAATACAAAGCAAGGTTGGTAACGAAAGGTTATGTTGAGCGTGAAGGTGTAGACTTCAGTGAGATTTTTACACCGGTTGTGAAGCAAGTATCTATCAGGTTTGTGTTGGTGCTGGTTTCCCAATACGACCTCGAGCTAGAACAGATGGATGTGAAGACTGCTTTCCTACATGGGGAATTGGAAGAGCAGATATACATGGTGCAACTAGAAGGTTATACAGTGCAAGGGGTCGAAAACAAGTTACGCAGGTTGAAGAAATCGTTGCACGGTCTCAAACAGTCGCCTAGGCAGTGGTACAAGAAATTTGCTTCCTTCATGATAAGTCGAGGCTTTACCAGGAGTAAGTACGATCATTATGTCTATTTCAAGATATTGAATGATGAGAAGTTTCTCATACTGGTGTTATACATCGATGAAATGCTTATTGCCAATCATAACATGTTTAACATCAATGTGTTGAAGACTCAGCTTTCAGGGACATTTGAGATGAAGGATTTGGGGGCTACAAAGAGGATTCTTGACATAGATATTCATAGAGACAAAAAGAGGAGCATGTTGTGGTTATCTCAGGAAGAATACCTTGAGAGGGTATTGAAAAAGTACGAGATTGACAAGTCCAAACTGGTTAGCGTTCCCCACGCGGCTCACTTCAAGCTTTCTTCTGAACATTGTCCCAAAATGGATAAAGAAAAGCATGTTATGTCTCATGTACTATATTCAAGTGCTTTGGGCAGTTTAATATATGCCATGGTCTGTACAGGACCAGATATTTTATAGGTTATGGGTGTTGTTAGCCGATTCATATCTAACCCGGGCAAACAACATCGGGAAATTGTAAAATGGCTACTTCGATATATTCGGAGTACGCAGGACTAGGTCTTGACGTTTGAAAAGTCTAAGGACAAGTTGGTTGGTTACATCGATTCTGACTACGCATGTAGTGTAGACAGTAGGAGGTCGACTTCAAGGTACTCGTTTGTATTAGCGAGTGGAGCGATTAGTTGGATGTCTAAGCTTCAGTCTATGGCGGCTCTTTCCACTACTGAAATTGAGTACAGGGCAGTTACAGAAGCTTTCAAGGAAGCTGTTTGGTTGAAAGGAATGATAAATTAGTTAGGGCTTCGGCAGGAAACAGTGCCGGTTAATTGTGACAGCTCTAATGCTATCAATTTGGCAAAAAAATATATTTATTACTCTCGTACTAAATATATTGATGTGCATCACCATTTTATTCGACAGGTGCTTGAAGAAGGAGATGTGACTCTGGACAAGATTCACACTAACGTGAATCTGACGGATATGCTGACTAAGGTGGTCCCAACAAAGAAGTTCAAATTCTGATCTAACACCCTAGGATTGGCAAAGGCTTAATGAAGACGCAATGATGCACGAGAAGCGATGACACTATGTTTGAAGATGAGTTGATCGACGAAGGAAAGAGGAAATAGTTCGATTTTGAAGCCTTAGTGGAGTTTGTTGTCAGAGCCTTCAAAAGGCTTTATTTTGGGAGGTCGACCAGTCTTGACCGGTCAGACCAATCCCTGTTTTGGACAGATCCTTAAAAGGCTTGATGGACATGTGCTCCGACCGATCGGACAGAGGAGGCCGACCAGTCTTGACCGGTCGATGGAGGCTGAATTTTGAAGTTTTTAAAGGCAAAACTCTCTGAACCTATTTTGCATAGGTCAGACCGGTCGTGATCGATCGGGGCGCAAATACGTGTTGCATGTTTCCATTTTGGGTTGGAGGCCTATAAAAGCACCTCTTAATCCGTCTTAGAGGTATTCTAATAAATACCAATGAATTCTATTTCAAGATTAGGGCTTGAGGGAGAGATTGTGAGGTTTGAGAGTGCCTTGTTCATCTTTGGGATTTGCTTGAGGGTAAATTAGCTTTGTAATCTTTTGGAATTCATAAAGGAGGTGTCGCTTTGTGCCGTGGTTTTTTCCTGCAAGGGTTTTCCATGTAAAATTCGTTTGCTTTTGCGTTGATTGTTTGTGTGGCTTTGTGGTGATTGTTTAACCTTCTTCGGTGCTTCCACTGACCGGATTTCCAACAGCATGTGTACCGCAGTACACTTTATAATTTCGAAAATGGATGTGGAAGAGTATAGAATTTAGTTTGAACTCATCATCCTGTCTGATTCACAGCCATCAAAGGATGGTTAAAATGAACATTGGCCAATGGTGAAAACCCAACAACCAAGTATTCATCAATCAGGGAATAGAATCATTCCTCCATTTTGAAGTTTGTGCATTGCCCCCATCTGATCACATGAATTGTTGTTGTCAACCAGCATAAATTTTTTCCTCTTTCGGTTGGAGCAGAATCCTCATCAGCACCTATTTTACACAGTGCATACAACAATCAAGTCCTTTGGCTCACCATAATGTCGTCCATCAGGAACACTCCTCAATGCTAGGCCTTGGGGCCAAAAATCATCCAGATATATGATGTAAGACGTGCCATGATACATTCCTAGCATGGCTGGATACATTCCTAGAATTTTACTATTTTTTATAATTACGATTTAAAATTTTATTTATTTTTTATTATTATTGGAACCTAAAGAGTGATATACATGTAATTCCATATATTAGGTTCATCCAGTCTTGTACCTATTTTTGGAAAGGTAAATCTCTTCTACTCAACTGGTGGGCCTCAATATCTGTAAGAGGTGGATGGCCTACAAAACTTCAACCAAGTTTTTCAGAGCCGTCATTGTTTAGCCAACTTTGGAACACCCGTACAATGGATCAACGTGATTTTTCGACAAGATCATCACTACAGTGGTGCCGTTTTGATGCATGGATTGGATCTTAAACCTATGGTGCATGGCAACATGTGTGGTTAGCACACATGAGCTTTATTGCTCTGCTAAATACATCTTATTCACGGGGGCAGTTTGGGTGGATCCGGTGGATCCCTATCTGTGGGACCCACTGTGATATATTTTCCTTATATCCGTACCGTTCATCCATTTTGAAAGCTCATTTTATGGCATGATCCAAAACATGAGGAAGATCCAAATCTTAGGTGGACCATACGACAGGAAACAACAGTGATTGAATCCCCACCATTAAAAACTTCATGGGGTCCAACGGAATGTTTGTTTTCCATCCAACTTGTTGATAAGTTCACAAATACCTTGATGAAGAGACCGCAAAAATATCAGCTTGATCCAAAACTTTTGTGGCCTAGGAGAAGTTTTTAATGGATGATCACCAATGTTTCTTGTATTATGGTCCACCTGAGATTTTGATCTGCTTCATTTTTGGCTCATTCCCAAAAATTGGTTTTCAAAACGGATGGACGGAATGGATATAAGATGCGTACATCACAGTGGGCCCCACGATCAAGGGTCTCACAGACCTCGGTGGATCCGGGGATCCACCGAAGCCGCACCCTGATTCAGTGCAGCGTTCTCCAACTCGACTGCATCTTGAGGGTTGCTTAAAGACCACATTGTTGATAGAGCAATACTATTCATCCAATCGATATCTGTCAAAAATATCATTAAAGAAAAATAGTCAGAAGGTTAGAATAAGATGATTAGTATTGTCTTATAAGCATAATTTTTTGCTCAACTCAAACCATCCCAATTTCAAATCAGGTTGGAGTTTTCCAATCCAAACTTGAGCCAAGGAACCTGACCCAAACTTGGGTCGGTTGGGTCAGTCAGGTTCAGGTTGACCAGAACCCAAGTTGCAGCCCAATGCCACTGCAATTGACTGTAATGAACAGCTTACACGCCCTGGATTTGGAGGCTTGAGCCTGATTTATGGGCGGGCTTCTGCTCTACACCTGGGCCAAGAAATTAAGTATGCATTACAACCCACACATGTATGAAAACAATGGACGTTCTAGAAATTTTTGACGAGTTCACAGGCCGCCCATATTATCTAACTGGTGGTATCAATGATTAAAATAAAAATAAAAATAAAAGGTCAACTGTCCAAGTTTAATAGCCAAAGTCAGTTGGTCAATATCATCAGGCCAGTTTGAATTTTGGGCCACACAGCAACTACATAATATTGTGGCTTGCAAGAAACTGCCATTCATGCTTGCCTGGTGAACCGTGAATGAAGCTTGTTCATACCTTCCTGATGTACAAGTTGTGGTCCTGTACAATTTGGATTTTCAGCTTGTGCCCTACCATTTAGATTTTTTCTAATGGCCCGTTTGGCACCATGGGTTAGAGGAGAAAGGAGGAGAAAGGAGGAGAAACTGTTTGCTTTATTATGTCTGGCACCATGGATTTGATGAGAAGTGGATTTGAGAGGAATCCAGGAGAACTCAAAAAGGCACTTTTAGCCCTTTTTCAAATCCCCAAAAAAGGTGAGATCTGAAGAGAAATCCTTCCCAACGTGGGACCCACCATAATGTGTCTCTAACTATGGGACCCGGCATGATGTATATTTTCCATCCAACTTGTTGATAAGGTCACAAAGACCTGGATGAAGGGACCATACAAATTTCAGTTTAATCCAAAACTTTTGTGCATCATAAAGGTTTCACTCTCCATTTTTTCTTGTTTTATGGTCCACTTTAGATGTGGATTTGCTTTTTTTTTTTGGATCTTGGCATAAAATGATTGGTAAAAATGGATGAATGGCATGGATTTAAAAATCGAGGCTAATACGGTGGGCATACTGTGGGATTAAAATTTACACCGTCCATTCCTTCATTTTGATTTCTCTCCAAATCTTGACTGCCAAACAGAAAATCTGGAATTGGTAAGAAGTGGAATCCATGAGAATTCATATCATGGAATCCACTTCTCCTCACTTCTCCTCAAATCCATGGTGCCAAACGGGCCATAGTGAAACCCACGGTTCAGTGATCCGAACATTGATGAAACGGGCCCAACATTGGCTGGGCCATGCATCAAAGATCCCCTAGATTTGGTGATCCTGCCTACAGAGGTTGCCAAACCGTTTATTGGTTGGACACTTACTTAAATGGTTGGGACTTTTCTTTTTGGAAAATGTATTTGCTGCATGGACCACCTACAGTGCGGATATAACCATCTACAGTGGTGATACAATATTTAGTATTTTGGATCATTGAAGCATCAACTGGGACCCATCTGAATGAAAAAGGAAAACCTATAAGGTACTCATCAAGAGCATTTTATGATACTTGAGGAAATATTACCAGTGCACATTGAAAATTTTCTGAGGCCTCCTTATCATTACGGCTATCTTAACCACCTAACCAATGATGCCACCATAAGTCACACCATCTTCCTCCCGTGTGTGCAAACCCATCCTGGTTTTAAATGGTCTAGTCGAGGGGTGGTGACTTAAAATATAAGAAACAAAACGGTTTTTAAAAAAATGAGATTCTCCACTGCTCTAAACACTATAATTAAGTACTTGTGCTGCACTTAGCTTCATTGTTTCACTTGGACAGGCCAGTCAATTGATCGAAACTGTCTATTAGGTCCAAAACAAATATCATGTACCACCATGCAAAAATTGTTCTAAGAACACTGGAGCATGGTGAACTGGGTGGGCTCTGCAAACTAGAACTTAAGCCTAAGATCACTTGGGCTAATGATGGCCCAAGACAAACAGGCTACAGCTCACCAGGGTAGCCACATCATTGGAAACAACGGAAATTATCCACAAATCTCCAAATTCATGAGAGGTGCCAACATAGATCGGCTTGATTTTTGGGGTGTCCAGCTTCTAGAGTGACACTTTTAAACAGGTTGGACGCCATGGGCACACCAAGTGGGCCATGAGCAGCATTTGTGGAATAAGCTTAATTATTCAACAACTTGCAAAGGTTGGCTTCTTAAAAACCTTGTTAATATGGATGGTTCCAGCCCATCTTCCCTAGTCTCTACTAAAAGGTGGTACCGCAAGATATTTGCTAGCTTCACACATGTACCAAGGTGGCATACAAGTGTGACATCCAAGCCATCCATATAGCAGGTTTGACTATATAAATGCTTTCATCCAAAACTCAGGCTGGTCTGCTCATTAGGTGAGCCACTTTATTAGAAGTAGTTGGACATCTTAGAAGACTTTGAGCAAGTTTCTCCAGCTATATGTACATTTGTTTCATAAATTGTCGCAATCCTGATGGGTAGACTAACCTGATTCTTGGGTCAGCATCTCAACCTAGTGGTATCCTTATGATGGATGGATTGGATCCCATTATCCATGTGTCAGACTGGCACGTGGTGGCAAGTTCATGAGTTAACTTACATACAGGTGTTAAGCTTGGGGAAGGTGGTATTAGATAATGCATGAGGTCTGGCATTGGCTTAACAAGAAAAGATACAATGAGTTTGAGGTCTTCTATTCCGGTCAGCACGTGCGGCCAATGAAGTACTTAGCTTATTTTGACTGTCCGCTTAGATTCGGTAAAACTGCAACTGGGACTGGCCATTTCAACGATGAAATAGAGGCAACACTAGTTTGTCTCAAGTTGGCCTCTACAAATAGAGGGACATACAACATTAACTCGCGAGAAAGAAGGCTTTTATCTGAATTTCTTTCCTGCAAGAGAAAAGAGTGAGGAAAGATTGCCGTTGCTGAATCTGTTGTCGAGCTCCTTTTCCAAAAACTTGTAGGTCAGCTCATTTAAGAGGGTGTTTAATTCTTATCGATCCTGGCAAAAATCAGTGAGCAGCAGTGAAGTAGACACTATTGTATTTAAGGGGTTCTTCAAAGTAAAGTCTATGCTTCAGTGAAGGAAAACCTATGATAGAGGGCTGGCTATACAGATGTGGACATGGCAGGCGATATAGGCTCCAGGAAATTTACATCGAGGTACTTATTTACACTTATAAGAGAAGCAGTGTCGTAGCAGAGCAAGCTATAGAAGTGCATGACATTATCTATGACAGATGCCGAATATATTGTAGTTACAGAAGTATGCAAGGAGATGCTTTGAATGAAGAAGTTCCTACAAGAACTTAACCTAAAGCAAGATAAGTACATGGTCTATTGTAATAGCAAGAATGCGATACACTTGAGCAAGAATCTAGGTTAACATTCCAAGTTGAAGCATATAGAGTTCGGTATCACTGGATCAAGGATACATTGGAGAACAATGTGTAATAGTTTGAGAAGATCTATACTGATGACAATGGGTCAGAGATGATGACCAATGTGTTGGAGTTTTCTTCATCATGAAGAGGAGAGAGAAATTGTGATTTTTGGTCACCGGCCGGACGAAGTGTCTGGAAAACCAAAAATCGCTGGACTGTTTTTGTGAAGTCCAGCCGGTCGTCCGAGCGGCCAGCAGACAAGTCGAGCTATGTGTATTTTCTCATAGCAAACTCTCTAGACTATATTTTATATATCCGGCCGGCCGGAGGTGTGCGCGGACTGCTTATGCAGTTTCCTAATGGGGCTCTAACACTTGCAAACAGCTAAAAAAGGAACTCTAACCCGGGATTTAGGTATTCCATTAAGTGTTCTACACGTCCAAGGTGTGTGTGTGTGTGTGTGTGTGTGTGTGTGTGTGTGTGTGTGAGAGAGAGAGAGAGAGAGAAGAGGGAGAGGAAGCTTGTTGGAAGAGGAGGCTTTGCTTGCGAAGGTGATTCACGGTACCAATGTCTCGACTCTTCAACATCCTCGTGCTCAAGTGAGATCTCTCAGTTTCTAGTCCTTTTATTGTTTATTCATCCTTGCATGGGTGAAGAAGGTTTGATCGAAGCGGTATGTGCTTATGTCGAGGTTGTAACGGTTCTACTTTATAGTTAATTGTTGATCTGGATGAGGTCCCGCGGTTTTTACCTCTTTTAGGCTTTTCCACATAAAAATCTCTTGCGTCGTGTGGTTGATGATTTGATTTGGTTTATTACTTTATCATAACCCATAATTCTAGTAGTTTGGGGGGCGAGATCTTAAGGTTTTGTGAAATGCACCCATCAAAAGCAGTACAGAGCGTTCAGGTTTATTGAACAAGAAGTGGGACCTGTTTTGAATTATAGAAGGTGGCTCATTAAAGATAATTAGTCTCAATGGATCTAACTGGACCGTATGGAAGGCTAAGATGGAGGACTTGCTTTATTGCAAGAACTTGTATGCTCCAATCTTAGGCATATCAGCGAAGATAAAGGATATGCCAGATGATGATTGGAAGAAATTGGACTGGAAGGCAGTGGGGTTTATTAGACAATGGTTGGATGATTCTGTATTCCACCATGTGTTTACGGAGACCTCTACCGCCAGCCTATGGCTGAAATTGCAAGGGCTGTATGAGAGGAAGACAGTCAGTAATAAGATCTTTCTGGTTAGAAAACTTGTAAATCTCAAGTTCAAGGATAATGGTTCTGTGGCTGAGCATATGAATGAAGTCAGTAATATCGTGAACCAGCTCTCCGCAATGAAGATGGTTCTAGACGATGAACTATAGGCTTTGTTATTGCTTAGCTCGTTGCCTGATAGTTGGAAGACATTGGTAGTGTTTCTAAGTAACTCCACGCTAGACGAAAAGATGCCTATGGAGCAGGTAACATGTTGTCTCTTCAATGAGGAGACAATGAGGAAGTCTCAAGGGTCTACTCAATAAGAGGCTTGTGACACAGGATCGGGGGAGAAAAAAGTACAAGAAGGGCGAGAAAGCCGAGATAAATCTAGAGGCAAGTCTAATATCAGAAGAGATGTTGAATGTTGGAATTGTGGCAAGAAGGGCCATTAAAAAAGTGAATGTCACAAGAAAAATGATCAGAAAGGAAAATGGAAGGAAAAAAGTGATGAATCAGATTCTACTGCGGTCACCTCCGATGGCGACATTGTGGTCATTCTCTCAGCGGATCATGATGCTTGTCTCACAGCTGCGAATCAGGACACCGATTGGGTAATCGATTCAGGAGTGTCGTTTCATGTAACTCCACGAAGGAATTTCTTTACAAGCTACAAGCAAGGCAGTTAAGGTACAATAAAGATGAGGAACTCTGGAGTTTCCCAGATTGTGGGAGTTGGTCATATTTGTATAAGGACTGATGTTGGCTGTACATTGGTTCTAAAAGATGTGAGACATATTACAGACCTTCGCCTCAACTTGATGTCGATGGGAAGGTTGAATGTTGCCAGCTATGAGAGTCGATTTTTTGGTGAGCACTAGAAACTCATCAAGGGTTCAAGGATCGCAGCAAGAGGGAAGATGTGTTGCACCCTATACAAAACATGTGTCAGTCTATGCAAGGGTGAGTTGAACGCAACGGAAGATTCAGTGACAGACATATGGTACAAACGGCTCAACCACATGAGCAAGAAAGGGCTTCAGCTACTAACGAAGAAGCACATCCTTCCAGAGTTGGCAGGTACACCTCTTAAAACCTGTATTAATTGTTTATCAGGGAAACAGTATAGAGTTTCATTTGTAAAGAATGTTTTTTATGTTAAGAAAATGCACGCATTAGATTTGGTTTATTTTGATATTTGTGGTCCTATGAGGATAAAAACCTTGGGTGGGGCATCGTATTTTGTCACCTCTATAAATGATGCATCTAGGAGGGTTTGGGTTTATACTTTGAAATCTAAGAACGAAGTCTTTGGTGTGTTTAAAACGTTTCATACTATGGTCGAGGGAGAGACAGGTAAATCATTGAAGTGCATTCGCACTGACAATGGAGGTGAATACATTGGTGACTTCCATGAGTATTGTAAGTCCGTAAGTATACGGCATGAACAGACGGTACCCAAGATCCCCCACCACAATGGTATATCTGAACGTATGAATCACATCATTGTAGAAAGAATTAGATATGCATTTTATCCCATGCGAAGTTGCTCAAGATGTTCTGGGGAGAAGCAATGCACACAATAGTGTCTTTGATAAACAAGTCTCCATCAGCCCTGTTGAATGGAGAAGTACCTGAGAAGGTACGGACTGGACGTGATCCTTCATACAGTCATCTCAGGGTGTTTGAATGCAGGGCATCCGTTCACGTACCAAAGGATAAGAGGTCTAAGCTCGATACGAAGATCAAGCAGTGTGTGTTCTTGGGGTAGGTGATGAGAAATTTGGCTTCTGGTTGTGGGATCTAACAGAGAAAAAGCTCGTCAAGAGCAGAGATGTGGTTTTCATTGAAAATCAGTGTATAAAAGGCATTGAAAAGCCAGAGAAGACCCAACCCAGTTCAGGTGAGCTAGAAGATTTTGATCCTATTACTCATCCCGTGGTGCCTGATGACAGGGGAGTACAGTAAGGTATAGAGGACGAGGGAGTTCCTATAGAAGATGAACCGGGGGAGCAGCCCCCACTTGATCCACATATTGAGCTACAGGTGAGGAGGACATCTAGGGACAGGCACCCGTCCAAGAAGTACTCACCGCATGAGTACATTATGCTTACTGATGGGGGAGAGCCAAAAGATTATTCTAAGGCCCTAGCCGACGAGCATAAGGGGGAGTGGTTGAAAGCTATGCAAGAGGAGATGGAATCGTTGTATAAGAACCACACCTATGACATGTTGAAATTGACTAAGGGCAAGAAAGCTTTGAACAACAAGTAGGTGTTCAGAAAGAAGATTGAGCAAAAGAATTCATAGACAAGGTTTAAGGCCAAACTCGTGGTGAAAAGTTTTAGTCAGAGGAAAGGTATAGACTTTGATGAGATATTCTTACCAGTGGTGAAGATGACGTCCATACGGATGTTGCTTAGGTTGGCAGCTAGCATGGATCTGGAGATAGAGCAGTTAGATGTTAAAACCGATTTCCTCCATGGTGACCTGAAAGAAGATATCTATATGCGACAACTAAGGGATTCGAAGTCAAGGGCAAAGACCATATGGTGTGTAGGCTTAGGAAGAGCTTGTATGGGCTGAAACAAGCTCCTAGGTAATGATACAAGAAGTTCGACTCGTTTATGTTGACACATGGGTATGATAGAACGGAGTCGGACCACTGTGTGTTCACTCACAAGTTCTCAGATGGTGATTTCTTAGTTCTGCTATTATATATTGATGACATACTCATCATGGGAAAATACATCAAGAAGATTGATAGGCCGAAACAAGAGTTGGGCAAGTGGTTTGCTATGAAAGACTTGGGCCTAACTAGACAAATCCTAGGAATGGAGATAACCCGTGACAGAAGCAGTAGAAGGCTTTGGTTGTCACAGAAGAGGTATATTGAGAAAATCCTAGAGTGGTTCAATATGAATGCAACGAAGCCGGTCAGTACTCCACTGGATGGTCAATTTAAATTGAGCGACAAGCAGTGTCCCAAGACGAAAGCAGAGGTGTATGAGATGTAGAAGATACCATACGCCTCGAAGGTAGGAAGTTTGATGTCTGCTATGGTGTGTACACGCCCAGACATAGCATATGCAATTGGTTTGTTAACTGGTATCTTGTCAATTTTGGCAAAGAACATTGGGCAATGGTGAAGTGGATATTACGGTATCTGAGAGGCTCATCTGTGTTGAGCCTATGCTATGGTGACGAGAAACCTATGTTAGAGAGTTACATAGATATAGATATTACAGGTGACATAGACTCTAGGAAGTCCACATCGGGGTTCATGTTCACGTTTGCTGGGGGAGCGGTCTCTTGGCAGAGCAAGCTACAGAAGGTCGTAGCGTTGCCCACAACAGAGGCCGAGTACATTACAATCACAGAAGCATGCAAGGAGATGCTTTAGATGAAGAGGTTACTATAGGAACTTAGCTTAAAGTAGGAGAAGTACGAGGTTTATTGCGAGAGCTAGAGTGCGATACACTTAAGCAAGAATCCAAGTCAGCATTCCAAGTCGAAGCACATAGAGATTCGGTATCACTGGATCAGAGATACTTTGGAGCAAAAAGTGTTACAGCTTGAGAAGGTCCACACGGACGATAATAGGTCAGACATGATGACCAAGGCTTTGCTCAAGGGTAAATTTGAGGCTTGTAGAAGCCGGGCTGGCTTGAAGATGATGAACTCCTCCTGAGTTGGAAAGGGGAGATTTGTTGGAGTTTTCCTCCTCATGAAGAGGAGAGAGAAATTGTGATTTTTGGTCATCGACCGGCCGGTGCCCCTTGGCCTACCGGCCAGACAAAGTGTCTGAAAAACCAAAAATCGATGGACTATTTTTTTGAAGTCCGGCCGGTAGACAAGTCAGGCTATGTGGATTTTCTCATAGCAAACTCTCTGGACTATATTTTGTATATCCGGCCGGCCGGAGGTGTGCGCAAACTGCTTAAGCAATTTTCTTAATAGAGCTTTAACACTTGCAAACAATTATAAAAGGAGCTCTAATCCGGAATTTAGGTATTCCATTAAGTGTTCTACATGTCCAAGGTGAGAGAGAGAGGAAAAAAAAAAGAGAAAGAGAGGAAGAGAAAGAGGGAGAGGAAGCTTGTTAGAAGAGAAGGCTTTGCTCGCGAAGGTAATTAATTCACGATGCAACGACGTCTTGGCTCTTCAACGTCCCCATGCTCGGGTGAGATCTCTCAGTTTCTAGTCCTTTTATTGTTTATCCTGTTAAAGTCCCTTGATATACATTGATACGCCATCCTCTAACAGCTCGAGCTTTTAGATCAAGTGGTTGTTTGACATGGTATCAGAGTGGAAGGTCCTGTGTTCAAATCCCGGAAGTAGCAAATATGCCACCGGTAATATATTCTCCCACAGTGGGCCGTTTATGGTGTGAGTTGTGAGTATCCTTCCACCGGGGTGTGAGTTGTGATTATCCCTCCACCTAGGGTTCCCTCCACCCTTGCCCAATATGTTCCCGTGCAGAGTTCCACCCCGCACGTGCGGGGGAGTGTTAAAGTCCCTTGATATACATTGATACGCCATCCTCTAACAGTTCGAGCTTTTAGAGAAAGTGGTTGTTTGACATGGTATTAGAGAGGAGGTCTTGTGTTCAAATCCCGGAAGTAGCAAATATGCCACCGTTAATATATTCTCCCACGGGGGGCCATTTATGGTGTGAGTTGTGATTATCCCTCCACCTAGGGTTCCCTCCACCCTTGCCCAATATGTTCCCATGCGGAGTTCCACCCCGCACGTGCGGGGGAGTGTTAAAGTCCCTTGATATACATTGATACGCCATCCTCTAACAGCTCGAGCTTTTAGATCAAGTGGTTGTTTGACATATCCATCCCTGCATGGGTGAAGAAGGTTTGATCCAAGAGGTGTGTGCTTGTGATCGAGGTTGTAACGGTTCTACTTCATAGTGAATTGTTGATCTGGACGAGGTCCTGTGGTTTTTACCTCTTTGAAGGTTTTCCACGTAAAAATCTCTTACATCGTGTGGTTGTTGATTTGATTTAGTTTATTGCTTTTATGATTGGGGAGTGCTGAAACTTGATGCAGCCATTACTGGCTGTCGTAAGTACATAAGAGATGGATTATAAAACCCTACTGATTACATGTTCGGTGGTCTACA
Organism: Liriodendron chinense; assembly: GCA_003013855.2. Classification (NCBI taxonomy): domain Eukaryota; kingdom Viridiplantae; phylum Streptophyta; class Magnoliopsida; order Magnoliales; family Magnoliaceae; genus Liriodendron; species Liriodendron chinense. Next base: position 704,170 of record PVNU02000362.1, read on the forward strand.
GGACGGCTATTGTCGTTGCCATCGAAGGACAGCGACCATGAATGTCGATCCTGCATTTTTTTTTTTTTTTTTTTTTTTTTTTTTTATGATTGTTGGGTTATGGAAAACCCCTCATGCAAAGCTCAATCTCGACAATAATGGCCGTTCCGATGGCCTCTTCCCTCTGTCCAGTGAGGATGAAACCCCTCCACTACAGCTGATTGTAGTCTCTAGCAAGAAGGGAAGACACCCTAATGGTGCCATGGTTTCAGAGGTAACTGATTCCAGTAAAATCATCAAGGCCAATTGTTGGCATTCATGCCCCAGACAGAATCCTGTATGCGGCTGAGGCTTTCATACCACATGTCGCGCGATCCAGCCATTAAATATAATGGCTTTCAGCAACAACGCGGCTAGATCGCAGGACCATCCCATGTTCATTTAAAAAAAAAAAAACTCTGTTGTATTGAATACAACTTAACTAATATAAAATACTAACGACAAAGATCTAACTATAATACCAATATAAAAACAAAACCATTCAGATCTGATCAGCAATAATCAGAAATAGATGATCAAGTTAGGCTGATGAATGGGACGATCCAGATCTGGCCAAAGGGACTCATAAACAGCGGTCCAGATCTAACTATCATAATTCATAATAGATAGCCTAGATCTAAGATAAAGAATCCTGATTTCACAATCTCCATTGATTATACATTATAAATGCATAGTAGGCTTTGATCGCAACTGTTAGACTTAATTTATGGATTAAGGGATCAGCTATGCATCAATGATGAGATCAATAAGATTATAACCATAAACCAATTGATTGTACCTCTTGAGAAGCAATTGATGTTGGCGCAAGGAGGCTTGATCTTCAGCACTGTACAAGCCTAATGAACCCTTATCAATGGGAATTAGGTTCCGCGTCTTGTAAGTAAGTGGACCAAGATGGCAGTTATATAGATGAGGGCGGGAAAAAGTTGAGCCCATCATAACTTCTTTGTTGGGGTTAGGAGCCCCGCAGCGGAAGCAATCAAAGTAGACGAGGAACACACCTCAATGGCAATCAACAAGCAAATCATCATAAGTAAGAAGGCAATCCGATTTTTACGTGGAAAACCCCTCATAGGTAAAAAACCACGGCACAAAGCAACAATAATCCACTATGAATCAGAAGTTATAAGAGATTACAGAAGAAAACCTTGGATCATAGCCCACAAGAGAAATCCCAAGCTACCCGAAGCTAATTCTCACATGAGGAAGACAAACCCATCCCTTTCCCTCAACTCAGAGAACTCCAAGCTTCCTCCCTAGCTCTTTCTCTCACCCTAGAACCCTCTCAATCGCTTGGCCCATAGGTGGCAACCCTAATCTCGAATTAAATCTCTTTAAATAGGAGAAAATCAGAATTAGAAACTCCTTGCGCAAAACCACGCAAGAAACCCAGTCCAAAAAGAAAACTGTTGACTGGTCGACCGACTGGCCGGACCCCCCACCGGCTGATCAGCTGGCCGGCCGAAGGGCCCAAAAAAGGTTCCAACAAACCTGCTGTCTTGATCCAACATGACCGACCGGCCAGCCGGTCGGTCAGTGGTCTTCATGTGTGAAGAGTAGAGGTGTCCAATCCCAATAAACTCCACCACGACTCTAATATTCATGCAACACCTTGCCACGCACCATCTTCAATCTCTACTCCGTCATCATCATAGCTCCACCACTTCTCATGCCTCATCGACTTCATCTTTGCACCTTCACCACCCGCTCGCTCATGTGGCCCTTGCAGCACACCACACACAAGCAACCGTGGATCCTGCCGCCAATCCCACAGCTCCACCATGAATAGTGTTCCCAATCAAACCCGATCGCAATTGACAAACCTAATTAAGATATTGGCGTACCGATCCACCTTCTTCCACTCTACTTCTTCCATAGATACCGATCGATTTCCATGTTTTTCTTTCACGGAATCCTTCTCCACATCGAATCTCATGCTAGAAGACATCATTGATGCATCGCCTCAGATTCTCTCTGCCTCCTTTGCAACTTTTATCTCTGATACCACTTGTTAGGGTTAGGAGCCCCGCAGCAGAAGCAATCAAAGCAGGCGAGGAACACACCTCAATGGCAAGCAACAAGCAAATCATCACACACGAGAACACAATCCGATTTTTACGTGGAAAAACACCTCACGGGTAAACAACCACGGCACAAATCGACTCCAATCCACTATAAATCAGAAGTTACAAGAGATTACAGAAGAAAACCTTGGATCACAGCCCATAAGAGAAATCCCAAGCTACTCGAAGCTAATTCTCACATGAGGAGGACAAACCCATCCCTTTCCCTCAACCCAGAGAACTCCAAGCTTCCTCCCTAGCTCTTTCTCTCACCCTAGAACCCTTTCAATCCCTTGGCCCATAGGCGACAACCCTAATCTCATATTACATCTCCTTAAATAGAAGAAAATCAGAATTAGAAACTCCTTGCACAAAACCTCGCAAGAAACCTAGTCCAAAAAGGAAACTATCGGCCGACCGGCCAGACCCTCCACTAGTTGGTCTGCCGGCCAGCCGGATGGCCCAAAAAAGGTTCCAGCAAACCTGCTATCGGCCGGCCGGTCAGTGGTCTTCATGCGTGAAGAGTAGAGGCTCTAATCCCGACATTCTTCCTTCCTCAAAAGTCTCCACGTGTAATAGAGCTAATCAGGCATATGATGGGACCTACCGGTATGCTCATGAAGGTAATCCAATCATATAATATAGCCCAACAACCAAATAGAGGTCCAACATGAGCAAATCAAAATAATAATCTGATGGAGCAAACGGGAAGAAGAGAGAATCAAGAGATTTGCTGGCTGCACATATATCCAAGCTATGTTAAGAAGGGCTCAAGTTGTATATTGCCTCATCCAGTAATCAGGCTGGTCAACTCATCAGTCTGGCTGCATGTGTGTGAGGTGCAACTTGGGTAGGTTTGGTTGAATTGAGAGGCTGAACCTGAGCCCGATCTATGGTGCCCAACATGGATTCCACTATAATCAAGCTTAAACTGAGCCAACCCGACCCAACCCAGCCTCAATTTGCTCAACTCAAACCATCCCAATTTCAAATCGTGTTGAAGTTTGCCAATCCAAACCTGAGCCAAGGAACCTGACAACCTAACCCAAACTTGGGTCGGTCGGGTGTTGACCAGAACCCAAGTTGCAGCCCAAGGCGGCTGCAATTGACTGTAATGGACAGCTTACCCGCCCTGAATTTGGAGGCTTGAGCCTGAGTTATGGACAGGCTTCTTTTCTAGTCCTGGGCCAACAAAGCATGCATCACAGCCCACACATGTATGAAAACAATGGATGTTCTAGAAAATTTTCACAAGTTCACGGTCCACCCATATTATCTAACAACTGACTTTCGCAACAATGATTAAAAAATACTAATAAATAAATAAAAATTAAAAAGTCAACTGTCCAAGTTTAATAAGCAAAGTCAGTTTGAATTTTGGGCCACTCACCAACTCCATTGTTTCATGCTAGAAACTGCCATTCATGCTTACATGGTGTACCGTGAATGCAGCTTGCTCGTACCTACCTGATGCAAAAGTTGTGGACCTGTACAATTCAGCTTGTGACCTACCATTTAGCTTTTCTCCCAGTGAAACACATGGTTCACCACATGTACCAAAGTGTGGCACACAAGTGTGACACAAGGACTGAATATATAAATGCTTTCATACAAAACTCAGGCTGGTCTGGCTCATTAGGTAAGCCACTTTATTAGCAGTGGTTGGACTTCTTAGAAGACTTTGAGCAAATTTCTCCAGCTATATATACATTTGTTTTAAATTGTGGCAAACCTGATGGGCGGATTAACCTGATTCTTGGGCCAAGATCCCAACCTAGTGGTATCCTTATGATGGATGGATTGGATCCTACCCATGTGTCAATAGAGCTGTACACGAATTGGCTTGGTATATTATATATAAAAAAATATTTTTTTTCACACCCTTTCGCCTTAATTCTTTTCTTCCAACTCTCTTTCGCGCTCACTCGCCCGCCCACTCTTAAAAATCTCAAAAACGAAACCCCATCCCCTCCCTCCGACCGAATCGACCTCGCCCAGCGGCCTCGGCCTGACCAGTGACCCCCTCCGGCCTCACCTCCTCCATCTCCATCTCTCCCTCATCTCTAATTTCTCTCCCCTATCGCCCGGCCTCACCTCCTCCCTCTCTAGCTCTCCCTTACCTTTGCGGCTTTGCCCAACTACCCGACTGCTCAGCTCAAATTCAAGCTTGAAAGTTTGAAGCTCGTACAGGCTCGAAAGATCATCCAAGCCAAGCCAAGCCCAGCACCTGGGTTCAAGGACCAAGCCGAGCCAAGCTTGAGCCCAAGTCGCCCGTTGACCAAATCGAGCCGAACCGGGAAAAGCTCAGTTTGGCTTGGCTCGTGTACACCTCTATGTGTCAGACTGGCACGTGGTAGCATGTTCATGAGTTGACTTGCATGCAGGTGTTAAGCTTGGGGAAGGTGGTATTAGATGATGGATGAGGTCTGGCATTCTAGTTTGGCTTACCTATTAAAGATACAATGAGTTTGAGGTCTATTATTCCAGCTGATAAGGAAAAAGGTATTATCCAATGCTCCGACGGTCAGCAAGTGCGGCCAATGACGTAATTACCTTATTTTGACGGTCCGCAATGAAACAGAGGCAACATTGGTTTATCACAAGTTGGCCTCTACAAATAGAGAGACATGCAACATGAACTCATGAGAAAGAAGGCTTTTATCTGAATTTCTTTCCTGCAAGAGAAAAGAGTGACGAAATATGGCCGTTGCTGAATCCGTTGTCGAGCTCCTTCTCCAAAAACTCGTAGACCAGCTCATTCAAGAGGCTGTATTCTTACATGGGGTTCGTGATCAAGTCGAATGGCTCCAGGCAGAATTTAGGCGGATGCAATGCTTCTTGAAAGATGCAGACGCCAAACAAGAAGTAGATAGAAGAGTGAAGAGCTGGGTACAGGACGTGAGAGATGTTGCATATGATGCTGAGGACCTCATCGACACCTTTGTCTTCAAGATAGCAAACTTGAGACGAAGAGGATTTGTGGGCCGCATTAGAAGGTATGCTTTCATCTTCAATGAGTTGATAGCTCTCCATAAGGTGGGCTCGGAGATCGAACGGATAAAGAACAAAATCCGTACGATCTCCGAAAGTAGGTCAACTTATGGAATTGAAAATATAAGCCAGCGAGCAGGGTCTAGCTCCCAAGACTGGAGGCTCACATCTCCTCTTGCTCAAGAACCAGATTTTGTTGGCTTTGAGAAAGATTTGGAGACATCGGTGGCCAGATTGACAGAAGGCAAGCCACGCCGTTGTGTTGTTTCTGTAGTTGGAATGGGTGGTCTCGGTAAGACCACTCTTACCAAGAAAATTTATAACAACACCCGTGTTGAGAAACATTTTCACTCTCTTGCATGGATTTCCATATCGCAAGAGCATGCAGTGAGAGATCTTCTGCAAAGCATCATAAATGCCTATATGGTGCTCTCAGAAGAGGTGCTGAAGAAGATGAATGTCTTTCAGCTGAGGCATAAAATTTCAGAGTATTTGCAAGACAAGAGATACTTGATTGTATTAGATGATATATGGACAAGCAAAGCTTGGGATGATCTCAAGGATGCTTTCCCGGATATGAAAAATGGAAGTAGGGTCATGCTCACCACGCGCAACAAAGATGTAGCTTTACATGCAGATGCACAAAGCCCGCCGTATGAATTACGATTTTTAGAAACAGATGAGAGCTGGGAGCTGTTTTATAAGAAAACATTCCTGGGACAAGATATCCATTGCTCTCAGGATTTGGAGAAGTTGGGAAGAGAGATTGTGGAAAAATGCCATGGTCTACCTCTTGCAATCGTGGTCATTGGAGGGCTCTTATCAAGGAAAGAACCAAGGGAGTGGAATAATGTACGAAAAAGCATTAGTTGGCAATTTGTCGAAGGACAATCCCAAATCTCTAGAATATTATCTTTGAGTTATAGAGATCTACCCTATCACTTAAAACCATGTTTTCTCTATTTGGGGATTTTTCCGGAAGACTATAAGTTCCGTGCTAAGAAACTGATTCAATTGTGGGCTGCAGAAGGGTTACTGCAAAAGAGGGGGGATGAAACACTAGAGGAAGTGGGTGAAGATTGTCTGAAAGAGTTGATTCAACGAAGTATGATTCAACTTGCTAACAGAAGTTCAAGCGGGGGTATTAAAAGTTGCCATATTCACGATCTTTTGCGGGATCTTTCCATATCAGAAGCAAAGGAAGATAAGTTTCTCCAAATCCATCGTGCGAATGTGGATGCTCTATCCACATCTACGGCCCGTCGACTTGCAATTCACCATGATTACTTAAGTGAATGCACTTCCTTAAAATCTTCCACTCCAAGCCTTCGATCTGTGTTGATCTACACCCAAGCTGTTGATAGGCTTGAAAGGAAACAAGAGATGTTTCTTTACAGAGGCTTTAAATTGCTCAGGGTGTTAGATTTAAATAAGGTAGCAATACAAAAGCTACCGAGTGAGATTGGTGCACTGATCCACTTAAGGTACCTCGGGTGTACCAGGACTCGATTAGAAAGGCTTCCATCATCGATAGGAAATCTTCACAATTTACAAACACTAATTGTAACAACTTATAACAACATTCTCAACGTACCGAGCGAAATGGAGAAGATGCAACAGTTAAGACATTTCCAACTGAAGAGCCCATATGAAGTGGGGGGCTTACCAGGAAGTTAAAGGTGTGATAGAAGGGCATCCACGGCTGGACTGGATTAGTAACCTCCAAACTCTATCATCTGTAGAGGCTGGGGAATGGATGCACGGTTGCTTGGGAAAGCTCACCAATCTTAGAAAACTAGGAATACAGTTAGATAATGAAGGAGCCTATGCTGAGGTATTTTATGAATCGATTGTCAAATTGGACTACCTGCAGTCCTTGCGTGTGGAGGGAAAACAATTCCATTCGAAATTCCCTTTTTCACGTCTTCTCATGTTAAGTAAGTTGCGTTTGAAAGGAAAGTTAGAGAAGCTACCCGAGTTTACTGAATTCCCAAAAAACCTCACCAAGCTCACCTTGTTGTTCTCTGAATTAAATCAAGACCCACTGGCGATGTTGGAGACGCTGAAAAACCTTCGCATTCTCAAGCTACGCAACTCTTCGTTCCTCGGAGTGGAGATGGCTTGCACTGCACAAGGGTTTCCTCGACTTGAATCCTTACAACTTCGGGGGTTACATGAATTAGAGGAGTGGAGAGTGGAGGAAGGAGCTATGCCAAGTCTTTTACATTTACATATCAATGGATGCCTTAATTTGAAGAAGCTTCCAGGACTGCAACATGTTACTACACTAAAGAAATTGGAGTTGTGGAACATGCCTGATGAATTCAAAGAAAGGCTTCGAGAAGATGGGGGAGAAGATTGGCATAAGATTCATCACATACCCTTCATCAACATAAGAAATACGGAGACAACATAACATTCAAAGCGTTGCACCTCCTCTCCTTGTGAGAGGTACATTGGTGAGACTTCTTTCCCCTCTTCATTTTTATTTACCAGTTAATCGATACTTGAAGTTAGTATAATCATATCAATTTTTTCTTCTTCTTCTTTTTTTTTTTCTTTTTTCGTAACTTCGAAAAAATATAGTCTCATGAATTTTAAATTCTAGTTATATTATCTACATAATTTATTCTTCTAAATGCTTTAAATTCTTGCTGTGAAAATTTACTATTAGCTTCTCCATTCCTTTTATAGTTTGTATCCATGCATCTTAAGGAAGACAGTACTTTATAATTTTGTAGTGTTTGATTGTTTTTAAATATGGAAATCAACATGTTAACTGTTTAAAGAAATGCTTCAACCAAAAACCGTTTTGGATGAAACCATGCTCGCTGTCCTCTGGTTTATAGTTTGGTGGACCATTGTATATATTCCCATTGATTTGACAATTCTATGTGTTGGGTCGGTAACTTTTCCTTGTTAAATGTGGATTATAGACCATTTTTTGTTTGAAGGCCATTCAATGGATGATCAGCATCATCTTATCAGTTCGACTTTTTAACAATGGTCATTCACAACAGGCCTACCAAAAGGATTGTTTGCATCAATCAAATATGCAAACACTAGGGTTAATGTACTTCTGTTTTGCTGCTGAGTTGCTATAGTATGAATAGTTGCATGTCATTTTTAGGCTCGAACCAGAGATTTGATTTGTAGTCTCTTGATTTTATGGGCGATGCTACTGAGCATGTTTTAGGCGATTGATGAGAAAGTTTACACATGCACATGATCAAGCTGCTCATCAAGTGAAGGCCACTATAAAGCTTCCCTTGTGCAAAATTCGGGCCATCTGATGTGCCATATATGTATGTTAAATGCTGACTGTGTCCATTTCATTTGCATACAATTGGCTCACCTGATTTGTGTCCGACCTGAATCTTGGATCAAGGCATAAGTTGTGGGTGAGGTTTCCAAAGCCCACGAGTGTGGAGTATTGCCCAGCCAAATGGAGCCACATGCACCAATGTTGCATAGAGTGTGAGATAAAAGCTTTCCATCAAGTGGACCACGCTTTTTAGAACTTTTGGCTTAAAAATTAAGTGTTACACTCCTCAGGCAGACCACTGTGTACAAAACAAATGGATGTTCAGAAAGAGTTGTATTAGCCATCCATTTCCTTCGTATATATTGCCCAACTTTAGGAGTGAAAAGCCTGATTCTTGCGCGCGGCTCATCTGATGGAAAGCTAGGATCTCATACACGTTCCATACTGGCATGTGCAGTGGCATGTGGATGGTCACGAATCCACACACGTGTGGACTTTATCTCTGTTTTATGTTTACTTCATATGGTTTTTGACATGTTTGGTTCCATATGATAGTTGATGTTGCAGCATGAATAATGTTCAATGCGTTTGGATTTGTTTTATATTCAATCCATGCTTTAAATTGGATAACTAATTTCATATCCTGAGCTTGAAAATGGTTCGTATTGGTAAGATTCCTACAATTTTAAATGTTCTCTATTTTTTATGACCCAAGCAAATCTAATTGGGAGTTCCTTGCCATCCAATCTTTAGCTATCTTTTTCCCGAGCAATTGATGTATTATTCTCTGAACTGTCTTTTGTAGGGACATTAATTGACAGAATAGGAGCTTCGATTTGTAAGATTTTTGGAGCATCTTCCATCTATGAAGGAGCCTGTCAAATCAAAGCTTGGATCTCATAACTTCTAGCCCCACTTGTAATGCTCATCAAGAAACTTTGACCAAATGCACTAGGAAGTTATACTTCCTGTTTTATCCATGATTAGCTTTTAAAGTTAGGTATATGCTTCAACTTCTTTTATAGATTTAAGCAACCAAATTCTAATATATAACTTTCAAGTTTTAATCACAGATATGATTTCGAGATATATTTCTCACAGCAGAGATTGCGATGACCTACAGGTGCAAAGTGACTGGATGGAGTAAAGAATGGTGGACAGAGTGAAGAATGGACTGATGACTAGACAATGATGAGATGTTTCGATGATATTTCCTAATTGTCACATGAGGATTTATGTATTCTTTGTTACAGATTTTTCAATAAGATACCATGTGCTAATATTCATTATATGTTTTGTACTTCAATTTGCACAAACCGTTCATTTAATGTTTGATTTATTTCACTGTATGCATTGTGTGCATGTAATATGTTAGTTGAAAATTAAAATAGGAAGCAATTTCTTTACAACATAGGCCTATGAGGGCTTCCACGATTTTTCTCTTCTTTTTTTAGCATAATACTCTGCATAACTAATGAGTTTCTAGAGTGAGCTCGGATTTTAATTTTGCACAATTGGGCCCCTTCGTTCAAGGATACACATCGTTGATATGATGGCAAATGTTCCTAGCCATTGTTTCTATGGCCTTCTGTTTGTTGAATGTAGAATGTTGTCACATTTCTTTCATAATTAATTGTCTATATGCTGGTATCTAATTGAAGGATTAGATGTGTTTGATTTCAGAAGAACAAGGAGGGGCTGTGTTTTGTCTCTGCTTGGGGATATCTGGGTTTGGATGCTAAAATCCGATGAGTTATCAGATGGGATTTAGGGGGGAATCAACTTTCGTGTTCCCAAATGGCTCGGGCAGATGTCTGATGTCTGGGGTGCTGAGTTGATCCATCTGGATGTTGACAGCTCTGTTCGCTGTGCATGCGACCAATTCATGGGCTGATGGGTATGATGCGAGGCAGCCGCTGTGCTGTTTTGCCTGTTCGGGCTGCTGTGTGGACGGCGTTTGCAAGGTTGGTGGCAATTAGAGGCACTGAGGCAGTGTAGCTGGTGTGTTTTGTAGACGTTGAATGCCTAAAAGAAAAAAGCTCTTAGATCTGCTTCTTACTCTGCTGTGTAGAGGGAAGCTCTGCTGCCCCGTGTTGTTTGCGTGCTTGGGAGTTGATTTTGTTTCTCAGTCCTAAAGGTGGGAGATGAAGAGTGGTTGCAACTGGTTTGGCAGGGCCTCGTTGAATAGTATAGTGTTGCTGAGGTCAGTCCTTGTTGGATGTGTTAGTGCTAATAACAAACAGTTCAGTGGAATTCTTATGTCTGCCCCTCAAGTTGCTGGCATCTTGCTTGTAGGAGCTGTGTTGTTCGGGCAGCCAGTCCAGATTTTGTTTGGGTTTTTGCTAGTCCGGGCCTGTTGTAGGTGGGCCCTCTCTTGCCATCGGTCCTGTGGGGCTGTCCACTGGGGAAGGCTTTGTTAGTTGCTGGGTTAGCTGTGTCTGATGTAAGGCTAGCTGCTTCGAGAGATTCAGCCAACTCTTTTTGTTGCTGCTAGTAGCTGTATGTTAGCTTGCCAAAAGTGGGATTTTGATTGTGTTCTGTTTGATGGTTTTAGGCCGACCTGTTTTCATTTTTTATTTTTATTTTTACTGGTGAAGTGAAGGTTCGCATTGGGGCCTATGATAGGTTGTTGGTTATAGTGTTTTGTCGTCACTCTGGGTTGTTTTTGTAGGACCGTCGTCTTTTTTTTTTTGGAGCCCACCTGAATGGTTGTACATCCTCTGTTTTTCACATCAACAAAGTTACAGGTGGTGTGCTCCCACCTTACTGGAAGAACACACACGCACGCACATGCATGTGCACTTGCAAGCTGCGTGAGCGCGCGCGCGCACACACACACTTGGGATGGGTTCCCTGGATATTTTTATTTATGCCATCTAATTCATGTTTGAGAATCAGTCATGCAGGAAGTAAAAATCTACGAGTCCTGAAGAACAGTTAGTTTGTCAGAAAGGGTTGAATGTGGGTAATTGAGATGAACGGGTTGTGCACCTACGTCGTGGTGAACGGGTTGGATTTCACATAAAGCCTAAGTCGTCACCCCTTTGCTGGCCTAACATAGGCTGATGCGTGGCCGGAGTAATAAAGGCTTGCAAGCTATCTTTTTTTACTTATATATATATATATATATATATATATATATATATATATATATATATATATATAGAGAGAGAGAGAGAGAGAGAGAGAGAGAGAGGAATGCTCACCCGCGCACTTCTCTCGTGAGAAGTCGTGAGTTGTTTTTCATAGCTCATCACACATGACGTGAGACCAAACTCTGAGCCGTCCACGTGATGTAGCACCCCAAAAAACCCTTAGGGCCCATCTTTTAACATGTTCCAGAACTTTGGTGGGCCTTGAAAGAAGGAAACAGTTTCCTCCCTTGATTTGCCTCTTGCTTTCTGCTGTGGCCCACCAAAGTTCTGGATCAAGTTGAAAGATGGGCCTTAAAGGTGTTTTGGGGTGCTACATCACATGAATGGCTCAGATTTTGAGCTCACATCATGTGAGATGAGCCATGAAAAAGTGCTCACGAGTTTACGGTGAAAGAAGTGCTCGGGGAGCCTTCCTCGTGTGTGTGCGTGTGTGTGACCTCATTGGAAGTTCCCATAAGGTTGAGCTGTGTGGGCCCCACTGCGATGATGTTTGATGGGAATCCACACCATGTATTTGGTGGGTCTCCTATTGGTCACAGTATACCCCAAAAATCAGCTGTATCTGAAACTCTAGTGGACCACACCAACTGAAAGAGTGTATAACATCTAAAGGCACTTGTTGGGACCCACCTTAATTTTGGATACGGTTGAAACTTGGTGTGACATACTGTTTAAGTGGGCCACGTACAATGGATGGTCTGGATTTTTCAACCACATCTCAGTCGATCTTATAAATGATGATAAATGTTTCAATGGGTGGATATTCATTCTTAATTGTTGTCTATGGTGTGTCCCACCCAAATTATGGATTGGCCTGATTTTTTGGCCCATGGCCCACCACTGAATGTTGCATCTGAATGATAATGTAATTGTCCATCACACATCACAGTGGGCTCACATAACTCGACCTCACGAGAACTTCCCACGAGGTCCAGCTCATGGTACCTTTTCCCACACACGTGTGTGTGTTGGGGAGGTACTACGCAGTCGACCTCATGGGAAGTTACCATGAGGTCGAGCTGTGTGGGCCCCACTGTGATGTGTAATGGCCATCCACACCATGCATTTGGTGGGTCCCCTATTGTTTATGGGATATCCAAAAATCAGGCTTGATCCGGAAGTCAAGTGGGCCATACCAACTGAAAGAATGCAAAAGTTGTCATATGGCCGATGCTCAAAGTGTGCTGGCAAATTAGCTAAACAGCTCGTCTATTATGTGCATGTTCTCATTGTTCACTGATCATTGACCATTTGTTAGGCCCTGTGATGATCATAGACTAAAATTTACACTGATAAATTGACAATTTCTACTCAGATATGGTAACCGTAAAACCAGTGCCAATTGAATGGTTGAAAACTATGCAGAGTAAACCATGATGAGGACTGGTGTTTGGAAGATTGTGTGTGTTTGAAATGCTCACCTGCGCATCACTTTTCATGAGAACTCGTGGGACCTCATCTCACGTTATAGGAGCACAAAAACTGAATAGTCTACGTGATGCAGCACACCATTAAACCTTGAGGGCCCAAATCTCACTCTTATCCAAAACTCTGGTCGGCCATGAAAAAAGGAAATAGTTTCCTCCCTTGATTTCTCTTTTCTTTCTGCCATGGCCCACAGAGTTTGGGTTTAGGTTGAGAGTTGGATCTTGGCAGTTTTATGGGGTGCTGCATCTCATTCATGTGCCATTCAAATGTTGTGCCCATGACACATGTGCAATGGTGCGCATGTGAGTGTGACTCTCTCTCTCTCTCTCTCTCTCTCTCTCTCCACACCCATTCAAGCACTTTTTAAGAACTAATAATAAATTATGTAAGAAAGAAAAAAAATTCTGAACCATCCATGTGATGAAAAACTTCATCCAAAACTCTGGTGGATCGTAGGAGAGAGGCAAATCATGGGAGAAAACTATTTCCTTTTGTATGGCCCACCATAGTTATGGATTAAGGTAAAAGTTGAACCTTAAAGGATTTTTAGGGTGCTACATCACATAGACGGTTCAACTTTTGAGCTCACATCATGTGTGATGAGTTTTCAAAAAGTGCTCACTCTTGTGAGAACCGTGTGCAGGTGAGCATTCCTCTCTCTCTCTCTCTCTCTCTCTCTCTATATATATATATATATATATATATATATATATATATATATAATTTAACATAAGATACATCATGTGGACTCATCTAGATGAATTTTTGAGCTAAATCATAAACTAAATCAATCACTAGATGGGCCACTCACATATTCAAAACATCAATGTGGTAAAATATTTCATTAATATACGTAATAAGCAGAGTTTTTTTTTTTTTTTGTGTTAGTCATGCAATGCACCCACGTTATTAGCTGTGCAACACACCGACATTGTTAATCACATGATGCACCCATTAACGATTTTACCTAGGGCTGAAATTGGGTTTAGGCTTGGGTTGGGCTTAGGCAGGAAGTATTGAACTCGATCTCAAGCTTGGACTATGAAAACACCAACCCGATGAAGTTTAGGTCGAGCTTGGGTTGAGGTCTTGGGTTGCCCGACCCAACCCGAACCCGATCTATATACAAGTTACTTATAATTTTATTATACTTTAGTTAAGTAAACTTATAATGTTTGAAATTTGATATGCTTGAATTTGAAATGCTTGAATGTTAAAGGAGTAGTTAATAGTTATTTTATATTTTAGCTTATTTGTTTAGAAAAAGTGAAGTTCTTTATAATAAATAATTGCATAAATAATTAATAAAACTATAGGTATAAAAAAATAAGACTTATATTGAAACACAAAAGACTAATGTAATAACAAAAATATTAGCACTTATCAACCTGACCAACCTGATTAACCCGATTGAGCCCGCTTAGGTTGGGCTTAAGTTGAGAATTCCCAACCTGAGGTTGGGTTGGGTTGAGTTAGGGTTGAGGTATAAGAACCTTAGATTGGGTTAGGGTTGAGCACCAACCCGAACTAACCCGACTGACTTTCAGCCCTAGTTTTACCACAATGAATGGTCAATGATTAAAGTGTACTAATAAAAAATAAATGATTAAAGTGCATTAATAAAAAACACCCACACCTTTGGGACAGTGTCAGACTGAGTGAAGATAACCTTGTCTCAACACCGAGGTCAGCGCATTGCATCCCAACGTGGGGGTGGCTAACATTGAAGGGTGACTAACACTGTGGTGTGTACTAATAGTGGGATATGTGAACTAAAAAAAAAAAAAGCGCACTAAAAAAAATGAACTCATCACCTATTTTCCAGCGCGGATTACCTAGTGACACTATTGAGGTGACCGCACCATATTTTGTGGGCCCCACCATGATGCATATAGTGATCCATACTGGCCATCCATTTGGAGAGATCATTTTAGGGCATAGGCCAAAGAATGAAGCAGATCCAAAGCTGGCGTGGATGCCGCTACAGAAAACAGTGGGGAGAGTGACCCACGGTTGAAACATTCCTCCGGTTCACCATGATATTTATTTGAGATCCAACCTGTTAATAAGTTAACACAGACATGAATAAAGGGAAAAAAACAAATATCAGCTTCATCGAAAACTTCTGTGGCCCTTAGAAGATTTTAATGATAGGCGTTCAATCTCCACTATTTTATGTGGTGGGGTCTACTCCAGCTTTGGATCTTTCTCATTATTTGGATTTTTCCCTAAAATGATCTCTCCAAATGGATGGACGGTCGGTATGGATACACTACATATATGTATGGCCCCACAAAACATGGTGACGTCACTTCAGTAGCGATTCTCGCTACTCAACCTGTCAGTAGCTAATCCACGTCCCAGTCTGCCAGTCCAAACTCATCAACCGTACATCCAACTCGTTGAAAAGTCATCTACGGTTGAAACTTTGCTACGGTCCATCATGATGTTTATTTTCCATCCAATCCGTTCGTAATGTTACACTGACATGCATGAAGGTATATCAGCTTGATTGATTTGGGTTCGGAGCTTTACCTCGTTGGAAGATTCTACGGAGTTCCAACAAGAGGTCTAGGTATCGAAACCCATCAGGGTGAAACTCCGGCTGCTAACCGCACTAGTGGGTGCTCAGTATGACTGACCGGGTCGGTGTGTACCGCGATTAACTGGGTGGGTGTGTTGCATGACTAACAAAAAAAATAAAAAAAATATCAGCTTGATCCGAAACTTATTTGGCGGCAAAATGTTTTTAGTGGTGGACGATCAATCCCCATTATTTCCTGCGGTGTGGTCCACATGAGATTTGGATCTGCCTCATGTTTGGTCAAAAACCCTAAAATGACATGAAAAAGCAGATTAATGGAGTGGATGTCACGGTGAGCCCCACAGAGAATAGGACTACATGGACGTGGGTTGGATACAGACCTGCCATTACCTACGTCGCTACTAGTCGGTGATCTGTGGGCCCACGATGATGTATTTGTTATATCCACGCCGTCCATTCATTGTTCCAGATTATTTTAGCGTATGATTTCAAAAATTATAAAGATCAAAATTTCAGGTGGGCCACACTACAGGAAACAAATGTGATTAGACGCCCACCATTAAAAACTTCTTCGTAGCCACGAAAATTTTGGATCAAGCTAATATTCATGTTTACTTTTCATCCTGGTCTTTGTAATATAATCAACAGGTTGGATGTAAAATAAACATTACAATGGGCCTTAGGAAGTTTTTAATGGTGGACGTTCAATCACCACTATTTTCCTGTGGTGTGGTTCACCTGAAATTGGGATCTACCTCATTATTGGTCTCCTACACTAAAGTGATCTGGAAAAATGGATGGACGGAATGGATGAAACACATACATCATGGTGGGGCCCACAAAGTACCGACCAGTACCGAGACCTCGGTACTGGAGGGGTCACTACCGAATCCGAGCGACAGAGAGATGGGAGGAGCTGCTGTAGAGAGATATGCGTCTCCCCGCCGCCATGAGATTCGATTTTTTCGACCGTCAGCCTGTAAAGTGAAATCCCACCCCTTCCTCCTTTGAATGCTCTCCCATTCCAAACCCAACATTCTTCAATACCTCACATCTGCATCTCTCAAACAATGCATCCAAATCCATGCACAGATGATCATAACTGGGAGGGCTCGCCGCCCACCCGCAATCTCCCATCTATTGAGATCGCTCGTGGATCTCAACACCTGCAATCTCCCCTACGCCCTCGCCATCTTTCGTCAGATTATGGGACCCACCACCTTCTTATGGAATACCATCATCAGGGCCTGTTCAAGACACGGCGCCCCACAGGAATCCCTCTCTCTTTACCTCGAAATGTGCCGCAACAGCGTGGTTCCAGACAACTACACTTTCCAGTTCTTGTTCAAGGCCTGTGCTCAGTGTTCTTCGTTCGGAGCAGGGCAGGCGATCCATGGTAATTATATTAAGATAGTTGATGTATCTGATGTTTTCGTGGGGAATTCTCTGATTCATATGTACTCGGATTTTGGATGGGTTGATGTTGCCCGACGAGTTTTTGATGAAATGGGTCTGAAGAATGTGGTGTCGTGGACAGTGATGGTTGGTGGTCATGTGAAAATTGGAGACATGGGTGAGGCTCGGAGGGTCTTTGATGAAATGCCTGAGAGAAATGTGGTTTCTTGGACTAGCATGATTGCGGGTTATGCTCAGAATGATCTCGTGGAAGAAGCTGTTGGGTTTTTTAAAAGGATGGTGGTGGATGGTGTTAAACCGGATGCTGTTGCGATGGTTTCGGTGCTCTCCGCTTGCGCGCAATTAGGGGATTTGGATTTGGGAAAATGGGTTCATCAGTTCGTGGAAAGAGAGAGAATCAACATTACTCAAAATTTGGGTGTTGCTTTGATAGATATGTACACAAAGTGTGGAGATGTAAATGCTGCACGTCAGGTTTTCGATAGCATGGGTTGGAAGATTCTAGCTGCTTGGAATGCCATGATCGATGGTTACTGTAAATTAGCCAATTTGGACGATGCTCGTTTGCTTTTTGATCAAATGGGCCAGCGTGATCTTATCACGTTCAATTCGATGATCACAGGCTACATCCAAAGCTGTAGCTTCATGGAGGCCTTATTAT
Organism: Liriodendron chinense; assembly: GCA_003013855.2. Lineage (NCBI taxonomy): Eukaryota > Viridiplantae > Streptophyta > Magnoliopsida > Magnoliales > Magnoliaceae > Liriodendron > Liriodendron chinense. The sequence goes on from PVNU02000362.1 coordinate 721,733, forward strand.
TATTCACAGAGCTGCGGGCTTTGGATTTGAAGCCCGATAAGTTCACGATGGTGGGTCTACTCACTGCTTGCGCGAACTTGGGTGCGCTCGATCAAGGGAAGTGTTTTCATGCTTACATCGAGGAAAGTTCGATTGAGTCAGATGTTTTTGTTGGAACGGCACTTGTAGACATGTATGCGAAGTGCGGGAGGATAGATCAAGCCGTATTGGTGTTTAATAGAATGCATGAGAAGGACGTGTTAGCTTGGACCGTGATGATTTCAGGCCTTGCAATGCATGGAGATGGAAAATCTGCTCTTGCTCACTTTTCATTGATGCAAAAGGAAGGGATTCTGCCTAACAGGGTGACATATATTGGTGTTCTTAATGGCTGCAGCCATTCAGGCCTTGTTCAAGAAGGTCGGCAGCATTTCAGTGAGATGACATCTCTATACAACATAGAGCCTGAGGTTGAGCACTATGGATGCATGGTTGATCTTCTCGGCCGTACCGGTTACCTAGAGGAAGCAGATGAGCTCATCCAAAACATGCCAATGGAACCAAATGCCGTTATATGGGGGTCGTTGTTAGGCGCTAGTAGAGTTTATAACAACGTTGACTTTGCTGAAAAGGCAGCAAAGCATCTTCTTGTTCTAGAGCCTCATAAGGATGCTGTATATGTGCTCTTATACAATGTATATGCAAGTTCCAGAAGATGGGCCGATGCCTCCCAAATCAGGGCCATGATGGAAGAGAAGGGGATAAAAAAGATAGCTGGGTGTAGTTCGATTGTGGTGGATGGTCAAATACATGAATTCACTGCAGGCGATAGATCACATCCTCAATTTGAGGAAATCCAATTGATGATTGGTGAAATGGCAAAGCAACTGAAGTTGGCAGGCCATGAGCCGGGCACTTCAGAAATCTCCCTAGATATTGATGAGGAGGAAAAGGAAGATGCATTGTTTAATCACAGTGAAAAGATGGCTATTGCTTTTGGGATCATGAGATTAGGCGCCAATCTGCCTATTCATGTACTTAAGAATCTGCGAGTGTGCAGAGATTGCCACTCTGCGATCAAGTTAATTGCGAAGATTTGGAATAGAGAGATTGTAGTTAGAGACCGGAGTCGTTTCCACCATTTTAGAGACGGGCGTTGTTCGTGCAAGGATTTTTGGTGAAGTCATAACTGAATCGATTCTTAAGATTGCAATTGCTTACAATTTTAAACTCATAGTGGAACATTCGTTGTGGAAAAACGTTATTCATATGATCGTATCTAGTATATATAATGCGAGCAAAAGTGAACCACTTGCCTACATAATTAGTCTTTTGGGATTCTTGAAATTTAAGATTTAGGACATTACAAGGGATTTCCAACATAGTTGAGAGTACTTAGAGAATTTTAAAAACGCTGCGTGCTTATCAACCAATAATTCAGATGATACCCATTCTTGGAATTATTTTATGTGGTTTGTCTGCTTGCACCCTTTCTCTCCCTTCCCTGCGTGTAGCCATGTCACCCGCAGCCCTTCTTTCTCTAGGTGTAGCCCGCGTCCCCCTCTTTTTGCATGTAGCCATACTGGTCTCTCTCCATGTTCTGCATGTAGCCTGCATCCCTTCTCCCACTGCATGTTGAAAGAGAAACAGGTGTATGGAAGAGGCAAAACAAAAGAAAACATAACTTAAAGATAGGCTTAAGGCGCGTTACTGTGTCGCTATCTTTTTAGGCAATATTCGCACCCTACTGATGTTTAAACTGGTTTGCAAGAGGCTTGTAGCAAATCCACTTCTAGAATATTTTGCAATTTACACCCTGATTTTTTTACTTTTTGCAATTTACTATCCTGATTTCAGCAATATTCGCTGAATTTTTCAAAACAACTTAAAACAAGAAATTAGTGAAGAAGATGATGGAGAGAGGAAGTAGGCCCCAAATTAGACTTATGTTCCTTTCAATTTTAAGCAACACAATTAACTAATTGCAATCAATTCACTAATGTTTCCATAGTATTGTATCGATACTTTCATTTTTTCTCAATTCCATGAAACAGGGTTATTCCTCTAACCATTCGTTGCATCTCCAGGTAGTTTACATTTTTTTTTTTTGGCAATGGCATAGGTAGTTTACATCTTTATGACCATTTTCAGGTGAAGACGGCAGAAGATACGGTCAAGAGAGTGACAGGGGTGAATCCTCTGCTTCCAACCATTTCTGATGTTTCATCCATCAGTATGATGCCATTCTCCGGTAGCCCATCTGATGCAGCCACTGATGCTACCGTCCCTGTTCACGAAGACCCAAAGCAGTTCTTTCAACCAACGCATGATTGGAGAATGAATTCTGTTGTTCCTGACATTGCTCCTGCCCCTGCAGTTGAGGATGTTCACAATTCTGGAAGCAAGATGGGCTGAATGGTTTCCATGCAACGATTGACCAGCTTGGAACATCTGCTGAAGTGGATTTGTGGCAGAGCAAACCCTTGCGGGCCCGTGCAATGGGAAGGCAGGTGGGACCCAGAAACCGGCCATACAGCGGATGCCACTAATGAGCAGAACAAAGTATGAATATCTTCTGTTACAGTGGAAACTGCAATATTATGTATGTAGCAATTCTAATTTGTTGTTTTGAAACTGTACATGCTTCTAATGTTTTGATACTGAGAGATTTCCTTTCATTGGAGAGACTGAAATGGCGAGTCACCAGTTTATCTGATTTCTTGTTACAGTTAGCAGCTGCCATGGTTGAGCTGCTGTGAGAATTTGCCAAACTGTGAATTGTGTAATATCCTTTAGTGATGCCATTCATTGTGATGGAAGGTAATCATACTTTCTGATGTGTAAATGTTTGGTATCGAATCCATGATTATATAATTGCGGCAAAGTCCATTTTCATATCTAGATGCATATCATCTTTAGCATTCAGCACGTTATCCTAGAAGGCAATTTTCACTGCTTGATCCAAGTTACTTCTACAGTTTTTCATTTCTTTTCCTTTTTGATAACGATAATATTTGCTAAACACGTTCAAGGTGAAAAAGCTCCAAAAAGCCATTGAGCAATGGATAACAATCCCCAATTCAAAGAGAAGACGACAGAATGACATGGGTGGAGGTAGCAAGAGAAGACTTGATGACCTATGGTTTTAACGAAGAATATGGCCCTTGATAGAGTGGGACAGGATTTGCGTGGCCAACCCCAAATAGTTGGGATAAGGCTCAGATTGATGATGATGATGATAATGAGAAGATGAGAGATCCCTTCCTAACTAGGAATTAGCTTCCCTTTGAATTGGATGATAGCCCATCAGGAACCTCTCTCCATTCTCTAAGATTGGATTTGGAAAGCCCGATGAATTTCTTCTAGAGCAAACCATAATTTACCATGCGGGCCACTTTTCTGTCGATGCTTAAGGGATTATTTTCAATTCTGTTATTCCTTTCTTTCCAAATCACCCATGCAAAGGCAAGCAGGAGCATCTTCTAAAGAAATCTTACCTCTCAGATTGAAATGCCCACTGCCCCAACAATCTGTTAAGAGTCGCTATCTCACTCAGGTGAAACCTATAATTTCAAGTACCTAACAAAGAGGTGATCAACCGATCATGCGTTCTTCTGGCGCATGAAACAGAAGATATCCAATTTCCCTTGTGAAGGTTGTTTGTTAAGATCTTGTTGGTAATGGTTGCCCAATGAAATGCTTCGACCTGAGAAGGGCAGCTGACTTACACACTTATCCCTTTGTGTTTTGGGAAATAACTAGGCACAACACCAAAAACGTTCTTGGATGAAAATGAACCATCATCGTTCGTATGTTCTTCCACTGCAGAGTGATTAAGGGCAGTCTGTTTAGAAGATCAAGAATCACAACTACCATGGTACCAAAGGTTAGGATGGAAATGGAGCAACCACACAACAGTACCTTCTACAAGCTCATAGGCATCCTTGACAAGACTGTTCCTTTTAGCTAGGAAATGGAGCCTAGGAAACCTTGAAGCAAGTGGAAGCTGCTACATTCCACATGCTCATAGGAAATCGTGACAGGAGTGTTCCTTTTAGCTAGGAAATGGAGTTTAGGAAACCTTGAAGCAAGAGGAAGCTCCTTCTACCTTCCACATGTTCATAGGAATCCTTGAGTGTTCCTTTTAGGTAGGAAATGGATCCTTGGAAACCTTTTTAAAGGGAGCTCCTCCAACTAGTGTTCCTGTTTTTGAAGTGAGCCTATGTAGGTAGGAAATGGAGCCTTGGAAACCTTGAAGAAAGGAGAAGCTCCTCCAACTAGTGTTCCTTTTTTGAACTGAGCCTGTGTTAAGCAACTAAGTTGAATCTTTGCTAAGATTGGCTAGAACAAAAGATTGGATGGCGATATTAAGTGGGACCTACATGATGATCCCACCACGTATGAGGTCAATCAATCCCTTGATGATCATACTGAAAACATTCCTGTATTGTCATAGTGAGTGTCTTCCGCAACATCCTCTCATAACAAGTATTGCACCTGAGTTACCTATACCATGTATTTTTATACAATGGTTGGCCAAACAGCGTTTGTGTTTGAGGGTCTGCCAGCAATCCCATAGCCTGGTTTTCCATACCTTGAATAGTTTATGGCCCAATCTTCGTATCGGAAAATTGTAGCTAGTGATTGTTCTTTTCAAATGTGGGCTGTTGCTGAGCTGTCCATTTGCTGGTCAATGCAATGAAGATAATCCAACACAGGAGATCTTTGGAGGCACATAGTCAATTCATTAAGGTGATTAAAGGTTTGGATTACCCTAATGTGACCCCACCCATCGATGTACCACAATGGAAAAAGAAAGAAAGAAAAATGTGGGTTTTTTTTTTTTTTTTCAGCCAGGCATCATTGCTCCCCATACCATACGATCAGTGTTTGTATTCTTGATATTATTGGTGGTATCAATGCCATTCCTCTTTTCTTTTTCTTTTTCTTTTTTCTTTTTTCACTTCTAATTCCTTTCTAACATAAATCTGACTAAATCCTTTCAATTCTTTAGAGGAAAAACCAATTTATTTGGGTGAAATGAAGATTAGATGGGTGTTTGGGCTTGATTTCTAAACGGTGATTTTTTTTTATTTTTTTTTTTGTAAATCACTTGGAATGAGTAGAAATAAGATGAAAAAAATATTATTTTGCACATTTTGCATGTAAAATCAAGGATTTGAAGCTCTTATTTGGAGATTTAGGGAAAATGATGAAAATTGAAAAAATCCAAAAGAAAAAAAAAAAGAATCGATTTCACCCATTTAAATTGCAATTACCCTATGTAAAAATCAAATTTTAGAAATCCAGTTTGATCAACGGCTAATTACCCTTAGTTGCAAGTATTTAGGAGTGTTGGCTAATATTAATATCAAATACACTCTAATTTGTGAACTTGAAAAAATTGAGGGAAATTGGAGAAAATCAAGTTTGATCAATGGTTGATTAGCCTTAATACCTACAAATTTAGTATATTGAATATGCTAATAGCCTGCTTAATGTTGTTTTATAGTTATAAAATGTCATGAGGAAAAATTAGACAACTCAATATTGCTTGCAGCATGGGACCCTGCTTTCCAATAATCGATTCGGGTCTCGGTGCAATTATTGTGGGCCTGTATTGAAGAATTGAAGGGTGTCCCGCTTGAATAGGCACTTAGCAAGAGGGCATCATAATGTTATCGATTGCCCAAGTGCTCTAAATGAGGTGAGAATGAAGATGAAGTTGGTGTTGAGAAAAGGAGTCAAGATTACAGGTGACTATGTTGCACGTGAGAGGGAGTTTAGGAAGGAGTAGGGCTGTAAATGGTCAGGTTCGGGGTGGGTTTAACCAAAACCAGACTTGCCCATTTACTAAATGGGTCTAGGTCCAAATTTTAGACCTAGACCCTTTTACTAAATGAGCGAGTCTAGGTCGGGTCCGAGTCAACCCATCAGACCCATTTATAAATGGGTCGAGGTCTGGTAGAGGGAGATCCACCCAGACCCCTGGATCTGGATCTATTATGCAAGCATTTTTACAAGGCTTAAAATCGGGTCTGGATGGGTCTGGGCTGGATGGGTCCCTTGAAACATACACCAAACCCGCCCACTTACTAAATGGGTTCGGGTCTGGTCAGGTCGGGCCTAATATAAAGGAAACCAAACCCAAACCCGTTTAGCAAATGGGTCTATTCTTAGACCCAAATCCGTACTATTTAACAAATGGGTCAGGTCTGGGTCGGGTCTAAATGGGTTGGGTCTGGGTACCCCATCGGATTCGCTGACCCATTTACAGCCCTAGGAAGGAGTTACCACTGCTAGTGTGGGGCCTTGAGAATGTATAGAAGGTGAACGAGTATGAGGATAATCACCGATTATTTATGCATTGTTGAGACATTGTTACAAAAGTTGTGGGTTAGGGATCAGATGAGACTGTGGGAAGCAAATAGCCCACTTTTGAGAGGTCTGCGTGGGGTGCTTGGGTTTAGTCGCCAGGCAACCTGACCCAACCCAAAACTTTAAATGCATTGCATATGCATGTTAATATGCGAATAATATACATATGAGTTATGACTAATATATATAATATAAACATCAAAACCATGGCTTGCATGGAAAATCGGATTTATGATTGGAATAATCCATGTTGTGGACTTTATGCTATATAAGGTTCATTATTGGAACCATCCAAGCATGGAAAATAAGGTTCATCAGGTCCCACATACTAAGTGGCTGATATCTTTTGAATATTGTCCCTAAAATTAGTGACTTTTTTATCTATTCCATTAATTTTTTTTTTTTTTTTTTTTTTTTTTATGAGTAGGTATTGTAGACTTCATTTTACTAGTGTTGCTTTAGTGCTAAAAGTTCTTACTTTAATGATATTATTTGATAATTAAATGTTTGACTTTATGTATTAGTTTACTAGTTTTAGGTATTAACCGGGCACAACCCAACCTAACTTAACCCAACCCAAATTGTGTTGGGATTGAGTGTTTGGTACCTTAGGCTGCGGTTGGGTTGGGTTAGGCTCCGAGCCAATTCCTCCTAGGCTGTGTTGGGCTTGGGTTGACCTTCAACTTGACTCGACATGCCCAAATTGCAACTAGTACCTACCAAGAATATTGCCTGTCATGAAAATTAGGTCAGTCGTCTGTGTAGGTAACTTTTCAGTAACTGGTCATTTCCTTAGCCATCTCTCTTATTAAGTGTAGCCATCATGATAAGTGGATGGGCTGGATTTTGGTTGAAGTGTTCATGGTATACCAATATCAAATGAACGGCCATAATCTTGTATAACTCTGCATGCAATGGCTGCTGTATTGTTTTTTTTAACTGTTGGTATGTCATCTCTACTATATACAACGCAAGCAGTGCTTGACTAATTTTACCCTTGTAATTAGTTAAGAGGGAGGGGCATGAACTTTTGATTTTTAAAAGGAAAATGGGATATGCTCGGCATTTCAAGGGTGGGCACTTTGTCATTTAAATCCTTCTGCCAATAACTAGTTCTTACGTTTCCCATTGTGTTTCTCATTGTGTGTAGCCTGCACAGAAGTGATATCATGGTTCATACGATAAAGGCTTTGTGAAGTTTATGGTGATGACATCCACTCCATCCATCTATTACGCTGACTCAATTTAGGACTTCATTCAAAAGATAGAGGAAGATCCAAAACATGAGTCGGCCACTGCCCTAGAAAAAAATATGTGCCCTTTTCTCACTCTTATTGGGTGTGCCCTTCTCTCTCTCTTATTGGGTGTGGCACACACCTGAGTGTAGCCACATATCCTTTCCTTTCCCTCCATCTATCTCTCTTTTTTCAGTGTCCCTACTCTCTTCATGTATGTTGCATGTGCCATACCCCTAGTATAGTAATTGAAGATTCAAAATTGTCGCATTTGGGAGAATTGGGACCATCCATGGTGGTGACCATCAAATCAACGGTGTGAATTTCAGAACAATGGTCCCAATCCTAGAGATGTTAGGGCCGAGGATAATATTAACTCCTTCCTGGGAAAATGCGAGGGCATTTTTTAGGGGAGCGGATTGCGTGTGACCCCGGCCAATCTAGGGCTGTCAATGGGCCGGGCTCAAGCCTGGCAAAATGCTAATTTTGAATCGGCCCGGCCCGACAGGTCAGCCCGAAACAGTTCAAAATCTGGGCTGAAGCTAACCCCAGGACCGGCCTGTTGACAGCCCCACCGGTCGTAGAGATATCTCTGTGCCCGGGGCTGTGTGGGGTCCACAGAGATGTTCGGTGACTAATCCACTCCGTCCATCTGTTTTGAAAGATCACAATAGGACAGGATTATAAATGAGGCACATTTAAAACTCATATGAGCCAGACTACATGAAACAGTGGAGATTGAATGCCTGGTGGTGACAGAAGTTTTGTATCAGTTTGATATTTGGTACGAAAGTTTATCTGAGTGGTAATAATTCTATGAACGGTTTGGATGGAATATAAACATCATGGTGAGCTCCGAAAAGGTTTCAACGGCAGACATTGTTGCTCCTACTGTTTTGTTGGTGTGGACCACCTGAGTTTTGGATCTCCCTGATTTTTAGAATCATGTCCTAATGTGGCCTTTCAAAACAGATGGATGGAGTGGATTTGTCATAAACATCTTTATGGACCCACATAGCCCAGGGCATAGAGACATCGTTGTGCCCAGGTAACAGGAAATTCACTCACATTTTTTAAAGGGAGAGTTATTTTATACTCTAGCTGCATATGAGTCTTTATACGCAGGAAGCTGGATGTGGTACATGTGGAAATGCTCACTCAAGTTAAACCTACTAAAATGTAGAACCCACTGCCTGTAAGTTACAACTTACAATTTGTCCCTACAAACTGTCAGTGAGATTGATGATTCCCTATGAGTGGAGCTGTAGAACGAGCCAAGCGTTCTGGCCTACTCGGCTCAGCTCATTTCCATGACTGCCTCAGCTTGAGCTTGGCTCGGCTTGGCTTGACCTTTGAGCTCAAAATGCTATCTCAGCTTAGCTTGACTATTCAAGCCAAACGAACTGGGTTCGAGTCGAGCCGAGCAAGCTGTGTTGAGCCAAGGTAAGTCGTACCCTCTTTTTTTTTTTTTTTTCTTTTTTTTTTTTTTTGAAAAATGAAAAGGTAAGTATAATAGTGATTGTATCAAAGGACCAATGAATTGGGATTTTCCTATTGGACTAGGTCATTTCGGGGCAAGCGGGTAATTTATCATAAAGAGGGTGAGCTTCAAGAGAATTATTCGCAGTTCTTACAGAGTGGAACCATACATCACCAGCACGAGACAAATCTTCTAAAGAAGAAGGTTTTTTCCAAATAAGCCAATTCGTTTGAGACCCTACAAATCCATTCTTTTTCCTATTCAAAGATTAACCTTTTGTCTATGTGCTTTCACGTTGAGAATTCTTTGCAAATGAAGAAATGTCAAAGGGAACTATTACTTCCCGAACAAATCCTCCCACATCTATATATAAATGTTGCTTCATCAAGAATATGCAACAAAAGCACTTCGAATTGTTGATTTATCGCCAAAGATGGCTTAGAACCAATAGTTCATTATCTAATGGATCTTTCCGTTCTAATACTCCATCCGAGAGTTATCAGTATTTATCAAATCTGTTCCTATCCAACAGAACGCTATTGGATTAAATGACAAAGACATTGTTGAGAAAGAGATGGCTTTTCTCATATTAAATGAAACATTTGATTCATGTAATAGGAGAGATTTTTCATTCCTTAGCCAGAAAGACATGTGGCCATGAAAAAGGGATTAAGTGGAATAGAATTAACCAGGTGACAGAATCATGGAAACACTTGTTTATTTCATATTTTGGACCTTAGCTGCATGGGACAATATGCTACTGCCGAAATATAGAAGAATTGAAATCTTATATTAAAACACTATGCATGGTGGTATGAAATGCTTAAACAAAAATTCTTGAACAGTGAACAACTAGAGCCTCTTACTTACTACATCAAACTATTTCCATTAATGAAACATATAAATCCATTGGAAAATAAAAAAAAACATATGTCCGATGAAATGGTCGTTGTTATCTGCTCCAATAATGAATCACTGGTTTAACCGAATAACTAAATAAAATAGATAGACATTTCTCTTTGTCTCAAGTTGATGGATTTTCTCAATTGGAAGATCTCATATATAGAAAATACACATTCTAGTTGACCGAGCTTAATTCTAATTATTTTGTTGTGAAGCAAAGATATCCACAGGGGCCGGTTCGTCCTATTGACATATTCACAACCAAGAGGTACTAAATTTTCTTTTGGATAGGCCTTGAAAGGAAAAGGAAGGTTGGAATGCCAACGAACATCTATTATCAAATTTGCCCAACCCGATAGTACCCATTTTGGGAACTTCTAGTGCCAAAGTCACTGAATGGGAAAGTTGTCAATTCCTAAAATGGACTATATAATGTACTTTCTCTGTTGGGCTACGGATGGGCATTTTACTAGAGGTTTCTATTGTATCAATTTACCCTTGTGATTCCTGTTGAAGCATATACTTGGAGGGGTGGGTGCAAGGTGGACGATTTCAAAATGGACTCCTCATTCATTAGATAGAGAAGATCATCAAGATTTCATGATTCGCTACCGAACTTATTCTAATTCCAACAGCCTGGACTTGGATCGTGGGGATCACCAAAACACTTCGTATCAACAGATACTAGGTATATCAATATCAATTAGATTTAAGATCTGTTAAACCCCCAAATTATTAATTTATAAAAACCCACAAATAATTTGTAAATCAAAATCCCAAATCTCAAATTTAAAATTTAGAGTTTTCCTATTTTCGAATAATTACACAAATCGAAAATGAAATTAGCCATATATGGATTAGAAGTATATCTTATAAGTTCAAAGAAAGAAAGAGGGTGAGTTCCAAGTTGGGCAACCCAAAGATGGGTCATATTAAGTCGATCGGTCCTGTCGGGCTAATGGCTGATGGGCTAAGAAATGGACCAAATGCCAGTGGAGAGAGAGAGAGAGAGAGAGAGAGAGAGAGAGAGAGAGAGAGAGAGTCAAAGTACGGCCGAGTTTCAAGTCGGGGAGACCCAAAATGGATCGAGTTAAGTCATGTTGAGGGCCAGGCTGATGGAGAATGGGAGGAGGGGGGGTGCTTAGGCAGTTGTGTAACACCCCAAATTTTCACCAACTTGGGAATTGAAAGTCCTTGGGCATTATCTTTGATTTTTCGATTAAAGTGCATGTCCGCGTGTGTATTCGCATGTGTTTGTGACCAAAATGCGTGATTTTGCTAAGGGGAGTAAGGAATTACCTTAAGAGTTAAAAAATCCCATAACTCGGAAGAGTTTTTCGACCGAATCTGTCCGGCTCATGTACAACACTATGCATCACTTATAAATTCAAAATATTTTTTTACTGGAGTTTGGTGTTTTAATATATGTTTGATTTATTAAAATTTATGAACGGCTAGGATTTACAAAATACCCTATAATTAAAAGGCGTTACTTTCCGAAAAATGATAAAAAGTCACGATTTGTACTTGAAATGAAAAATGAAATTTTTATTATTGAGAATTTGATTTTCTAACTATTTTTATTGAATCCAAATGAGGGGTACTTTCTTATTTACATGAAATAACTTAAAGTAATTTTACTTAAATGTTGTTGCATATAAATAAGCAAACATTGTCTAGAGGGGTCACTGGAACTGTGGACTTTTAGAAAAAAAAAATTGGGGGGGTAATAGAAATTTTCCTGAGCATGTAGCTGTAGACACCCCACCTTCGGCTACACTGTTGATAGAGATAGCTGGTTGAATGGAGGACCATACCCCCAAATCCCAAGTCCAAACTCAGCCAAACTCTCCCTTGTAAGCCCCATTTCATAGCCCAGTTTAAGCCTGAACCCAGTCAACCCAGTCCTAAACACCACCCTGAAAAACCCCCCATAAAAAAAGCCAATCAAAAAATCCCAAAAAAGTCAAACCCGCTGAGTCAACCCGCTGAGTCAACTCGTCGAGTCAAAACATCGAGTCAACCCGTCGAGTCAACCCGCTGAGTCAAATCACCGAGTCAACCCGCTGAGTCAACTTACTGAGTCAACCCACTGAGTCAAAAAAACAATCCCGAGAACGTCCGTACGGGCGGCCCTCAGGGGGCCGCCCAAACCGCCGCTGAATCCCAAGAAACGTCCGTACGGGCGGCCCATAGCAGGCCGCCCAAACCGCCGCTGAATCCCAAGAAACGGTCGTACGGGCGGCCCATAGCAAGCCGCCCAAAATAAATTACGAAAAATGTCACTGCTCGCTGCTATAAATACCCCCCTCCCCTTCTCATTTCAGCATCCAATCCATTCGAAGCCCATTCAGCCCGAGTGCGATCCGAGTCCCCTTTTGTCCATTTTTCCACCAAGGAGAGCCCGAGTGAGGAGAGCCTAACCCTGGTCCAGCCCAGCCTGACCACTGGTCCAAGCCTCTCAAGTCACCCAAGTCTTGATCCAGCCACTCGAAGCCAATCCTTGCGACACCTCCGTCCATCCAGCTATCATTTTTCCAACATCATCTCATTTGCATCTAGCATAAGTGCAACATTTACTTTTCTTCCAACCCCCCTGCTTCACTGCAAGCACCTTGATTATTCAAGCACACCGCATATGTCTTAAATTAAGCACCTGTCAGTTCGAGCGTATGCTCTGGGCTTGCCCGTTGTTGGAACCTGCCCATCAGAAACTCTTACTGTTCAGACCTGCATTCACGTACATATCACTATAAGCACTTTGAATATTCAAGCACACAGCATGCATCATCTCGCATAAAGCACCTGTCAGTTCGAGCGTACGCTCTGGGCTTGCCCGTTGTTGGAACCTGCCCATTAGAAACTCTTACTGTTCAGACCTGCATTCATGCATTATGTCATCCATGAGAATATACGAGGATTAAACTAGACTTTCAAGTATTCGATCGATTCTGTGAAGTAGAGACCGTACTTCGGTACGGGCAGTGTGTGGGGTGCTTAACCTCTTCCCACCCTGTAACCGTGATCCCTTACCTTGAATCTCTGACCGCAGATCAATAGGAGTCATTTTAGAGGAAGGAATCTTCGGATTCCCTTCTCTAACGTTTCTACAGGGTCTAGCCGACTGTAGATTCGAAGTAACTGGCTAGTGGCGACTCTGGTCTTATATAAACTCACTTAAACATATCCAGCTTAACACGACAACCAAACGAAGCCCTCGAGAACGAGGCAAGCCAGTGGCACAAACGGCGATTTCACAGTCACGCATCCTCATCTCCTTCTTTTCCGAAAGGAAAGGGGAAGGGAGAAGAACGTCGTCGTGTAGGAGCGCGAAAATCGGCGAGGGTCCACAGAATGGCGACTCTGCTGGGGAAGAATTAGTCCCACTAGTCGTGATCCAACTTGAAAAACAGAATCCTTCTCGTATTTGAAAGTCACTAATCCTCATACAATCTCATCTGCATAGCATTCTACCCAAAAAAAAAAAAAAAAATAGAAAAATCCCAAAACCCCAAAAAAGTAGTGCATACCTCTCACCATTACTCCTCCAAACCAAATCACCCTGCCACGTCCAGTACAAAATCAACATGGCTCTCCCATTCCCTATACCTGAGGCTCGCTCTCCACAGTTAAGCCCAACAGAATCTATGCCAATTCCTGGCATCCAAGAGCTACAACAAAGCATGAAGGCCATGCAAGAAATGCTCCTCCGATTCACACAAGCCCAGGCTTCAGCAGCCAGCAATCAAGCTGGTCCAGTTCAACAACCACAACAAGCATCTCTTCCAGCCTCCAGTTCATCTCAACCACAACTATCAGGGGTGGCGCAGGACTTTCGATACCCTCCTAATGAAGGTCCTCAATCAGGACAACTCTCGACCTCAGGGCATTTCTTCCAGCATCCTCCTGCAAACAAGAGCCATTTTCAGTCACATCCCACAACCCAGAATCCCAATCAATTCCAACAATCTCTCCCCAATGGGAATTCCAACCAATTTCAATATTCTCCTGTGACTGGGATTTCTTCGCAGTCTCTCTTCTCAGCTCCAGTCCAACAAAGTCCCTACAATGGGAGTAATTACCAGGCCCAACCTTCTTCAAGCAGGAATTTTAGGAGCATCAATGACACTAATTATTATGAAAGGGGGCCATCTCAATCCTGGCAAGGGACAAGATCTCCTTCATCTGGTCCCTCCGAAATAGAGCAACTCCGAGAGCAGATGCGAGAGATGAAGAGAAAGTTACAGAAGCAGCAAGGGGTGGATCTTCCATCCACTAAGCTCAGGGACCTTTGTCCATTTCCCGATGCAATGGTACCTCAAGGCTTCCAGGTACCAAAATTTAAAAGATACGATGGGACAGGGTGTCCTGTAGACCACTTACGAGCTTTCTGTGGAGAGCTTAATGCTGTGGCGGGCAATGATGGAGCACTCATCCGCTTGTTTCAAAAATCTCTGAAAGACGATGCCCTGGATTGGTACACATCATTGGACTATCATCGCATCAGGACTTGGGAGCAGCTCTCCCATGCTTTCATCAACAGGTTCGCATACAATCTTAACATGGCACCCAGGAGAGCAGACCTCGCAGCTCTCAGGCAAAGAAGCGATGAAACATTGTCAGCTTACGTTGGACGGTGGCGGGCCATGGCCGCGAGAATGAAGACTCCCATCGACGACGAGGAGCAAATCTCCATGATCGTCCACTCGGCAAATCCAAGTATCTCTGGATACCTTGTCTCACATCCATATGCGAACTTCAACCAACTCATCCGCGCCGGGGAACAAGTCGAAGCCAGAATAAGGGCTGGAATGATCTCCCCTTGGTGGCCTCATCAGGCTTCTCCAATTCAACCGATAGTGGAAGAAGAGCCTACTGCTGAATACGAGAATGATAACGGAAGTGTCCTCATCTCCCATCCAATGGAAGAGGATGATCTTGTCGCCTCTACCGAAGGTGCACTATTCCTCCCTCAGCATGGACAACCGTAGCAACAGCAACAGTTAAGATGGAACTCACAGTTCCCTAATCAAGGTTGGCAAGGGGCACCCCTAACCAGTCAGGTTTCAGAACCCCTCATCCTGCAAGGGGCATCTCCAGTCGATCCAGTCTCCGCAATGTAAGGGGCACCTCCTGCCTATCTAGCTTTCACTAGCCAAGAAAAGCCTCCTCTCCAGTTTATTCGTGCCATCAACTCTAGTTCAGAGTTCGAACCTCTCATCCCGCAAGGGGCATCCTCAACTATTTCGATCCCAGAGCCCATCATCATGCAAGGGGCACCTTCAGTCGATTCAATCTTCGCACCCATTTCTAACCATGGGCACATTCAGCCCATCTCAGTCAACCGAGGGGACAATCTCCCTAACGCAGCATCAGCAAACCAGGGGCACAACCTGCCCGTCTCAGCAATAGTCAGTCAGGGGCACAGTTTGCCCACTCCAGCTTACCAGGGGCAAAGCCTACCCGTTTCTCAAGCAAACAACCAGGGGCACAACTTGCCCACCGCACCTATCTATTCGGCTTCTACTTCAGCCATTGTCGTCCAAGAAGAAGACCCTTCCTCGGACAGCATGCCACATGCCCTAGCAGAATTAGGGCCCAGCTTCAATTATGTGGCCACTATCGAGGAGGTCGAAGGGGAGATTGATGTCCAGGTTCTGATCGATCCAAAAACATCAACCATCACTCTCCAGGTCTTGGACATCTCAGCTTCATTCCATCTCCTTTCTGATCGGACCTGGTTTCACAGAATCGGTGCCATCTCTTCAAATCTTCACCGAAGGGTCAAGCACATCTTTGGAGATAGGGCGATCACCATCATTACCGATCCCGGATAATTTTTCAAGGTAGAAGCATCCAACCTCCGAGAGCCTACCATCCCAGCCATGGACGTACAACACTCTAATGGGGAGATCTCATACCATCACAATGCAAATTACTTCCCTCGCGCATGTCCCATCGGATCGAACTATGTCTTCCTCCCTGTCGAGCGCCAAACCTTCTACTATCAGCTTGAATATCAAGACTCGACCCGAATCATGGGAGTTCAAGAGAATGTGGGTAGAGAAAGACTGCGATATCGGCCTACTCGGATTCAGAAACCAAAGCATAGAAGTATCAAAAGAAGACGAGGTCGTCAAAATCCCTGCATTTACACACCAATCCAGTTCATCAATGCAGGGATTATTAACCCTGATGATGGGATAAATTCCACCTTCGATGATCAAGCGAACAGATTGAGTCTGATAGAGTTGCCCAAAGAAGACTCAAGAAAGGGGCAGAAATTCCCCCGATCGACTGGACTACCGTCCTGGTCCCACCTCAGCCGGATGAACCTGAAGAGCTGCAATTCGTCGGGGACGAACCAGGAGAAATCGCATCCGACACCGACTCGGAGCCCAATTTCAGATCTGCCATGACGTTTGGGTGCAACAATAAGGTTTGGCCTACTGATCCTTTTAGCCCTGCCTCCTGAGGGGAAGGAGTGCAGGGCAGTAACAAGTTTGTAGTCCCCATGACGGCACAATAAAAGTCAACAGTGCTCGGCTCCCTGAGCCGAATCAGGCGACACCTGGTTCACATCGCCGTCTTGCTCGGGTTTTTTTACGAAAAATTTCAAAAAAAAAATCAGAAGATTCAAAAACCCAAAAACACCAAATATTTCAAAATTTCAAAAAAAAAAAATCAAATTTTCACAATCCAAAAGTTCAAAAAAAAATCCAGATATTCACAAAATTCCAAAAAACCAGAAAATCTTTGAAAGTAAAAAAAAAAAAAATCTTTTTCAATAAAAGTGTCAAGTCTGTCTGTCAAAGCACTTGAGTATGAAGTTAACTCATAAGATTTCGATCTAGAGTTGGACTTCAAACTCAAGGGTCTGGATAGAGCCAATGATGAGGAAAATGATGAGCTGACTCCCAAACTTAAAGGGTCTCCTCGAAAGTTCGAACCAAAAGCCGATGGCATCTCAAAAAGTTTCAAAGTTATAAACCTAGGATCTCCTGAGACCCATAAGGAAGTGTGCATTGAGAATCCTTGTCCCCGAAAAATAAACAGAGAATGATCGAATTTTGAAGTCATGACTTCCCAATCTTGCGTCCTGTGAAGACTCATCGATCAAAAACTCATCAAGCCTATCAAGAGGATACTGTCAAGATTATGCTTGCATTCCATGCTGGAGTATGCGACCAGACGAATGATCAGAGAAATCTCGCAGCTCAATGAAGACAAGATTGTGGCTAATATGTCAGCAAATACTTCAAGTGTCAGCAGCATGCACATCGAATCCATGTGTGCGCTTCAACCTGACAATGCTCCAGCTATTCCCTGTACAAGGTATCTACATCAACAGAAAGATCGACTCGGCATCATCTAGTGGTCATACGCATATACTCGTGGCAGTCGATTACAGCACAAAGTGGATGGAGGTAACATTCTGATCTCGCACGATAATTCTCATGAAGAATGACATCATCAATTGTTAAGGATTCCCACATGCTATCAACATTGGCAATGGGACATCCTTCGAAATCTAAGGACGAAGGAGTTCCTCGAGAAGCTTAAAATCAGAAGACAAACCTACGAGTTCGAGTTAAAATCATGTCACCGTGAGTGCTGATGAAGAATGAAGCCGAAGAAAGAAAAGTCATATCAGGTTTACAACAAGCACCGTTACATCTATCAAACTCAAGGGGACAAGGCCCAAGGATCAGAAAAGTTCTTCCAAGAAGCACCGTTCGACTCACCAGCCTGAGGGGTAAGGATCTTCCAGAGCCAATCAACACCGACAACGTGAGAATCTCTCACAGGTAAGCCAATCCAACCTTATCAAGAGTTACATTAGTAGAGCTGAAGTCAAGAGGTCAAGGCTTAGACCTCTGAGAATCCCTTCCCGTCCACCAATAAGTGTTCCAAGTAAAGGGTTCAAAAGCCAAAAAAAAAAAAAGAGAAGAAGAGAAAAAAAAAAGAATAGGAAAAAAAATAGGGGTTAAAAAAAAAAAGAGGCGAGGGGGGGGGGGGGGGGCACACAACCCACAAAAAAAAATAGAAGAGAAGAAGAAGCAGAAGAAAGAAAGAAAGAGAAAAAAAAATCGACCCAAAAGAAACACATCTATCCATCCATCCACCTTAGAAGGATCTGTAGCTAAGGCCGACAGCTCTGCCATTGTAACTTAAGATAATGGCCGAAAGGTTACCATCGGCCGGCAACGACGGATTCCTGACCTCTGGTCGCCGCAGTTATCCAAAAAAAAAAAGAACAAAAAAAAAGAAAAAAAAAGAAAAGAGATGTGTGCTTAAATAAAGAGGGCGGAGTGAAAACCCGAAAGGGCGCTCCGAGTAAAAACAGTGGGCACACAGCGGACTTGGTGAAAACTCGAAAGGGCGCCAAGGGTAAAAACAGCATAGCTGCCAAGGGGCAGGCAAGATCAAATACCCGGGACGTGGTGAAAACCCGAAAGGGCGCCACGGGCAACAATGACGGGTAAGCCGGACGTAGCGAAAACCCGAAAGGGCGTTGCGGGTAATAATGGCTAAGAAAAGAAAAGAAAAAAAAAAAGCAGGTACATGAGAGATCCAAGCGACATGAAGAAGCAAGGATGGCGGCTATGAGTTGAGAATTCTTTCAGGATCTGCCCAAATTCTAGGGACAGGATACCATTGCGCACTATCTTAAGGGGACCAGGACCCTTGGTGAATAATCAAGAAAATCGAGTATGACATCAGGCTGAGTCAAATATTCTGATTCCTACATCTAAAAGCACATGTCCAAATCACGCACAGACAGATAAGCACTTGACATAAATTTTTACTTCATGATTTACATGTATTTTTCAAAAAAAAAAAAAATCATTTTTCCTTATTTGCATAAATGCAAAAAAAAAAAAAAACTTACAGGGCTTTCAAAATAAACATCCCCCAGCCAACTTATGGAGTGCCTCGTACAAAGCGTCTTTCTCCCGATCATTCCTCCCAGAAGGTAAGTATCTCTCTTCCTACTTTGACGCTTCAATCCTTTTACTAAAGTGTTTTCTCTCCTCATAGGTACCAGAAGGCAATCTAAGATCAGCCCATCAATGTGCATCATGACCCCATCATCACCATTGATCACATCATCCAGGTAGCCCACATTCAAGGGATGCATAGCCTCACCTATGTCCCATCTTCCCATCTCATCCATACCATCTATTTCTCCCATAATCAATGCCCCATTCAAACCTGAATTTTCAGCAATCCCACCATTAATGGGGGCATTCGAAGCTTCTCTAACAAATCCACCATCAATGGCCCCATTTAAACCTCTATCTACATCATCAATCAAGAACATCTCACCATCATTAAAGCCCCCACCATCTTCTGAAGTATGGGACCCACTAGGATCAGCTTTCATCACCCCCAAGCCATCATCAATGGCTACCCAAGAGAGGACCAAAAGAGAAAAAGACAAAAATGAAAAGAAAGGTGAAGAGAAAGGGAAGATTCATGGCCGGAATCGAACCTAGGCGTACAGAGAATATGGGACATTGACAGTGGGTTGCTGGGAATGTCCGAACCAGAGCCAGCCCAGGCCGCACAAGAGGCGAGCCTTGGGTGGCCTGCTGGTCCCTCTGTAGACACCCCACCTTCGGCTACACTGTTGGTAGAGATAGCTGGTTGAATGGAGGACCATACCCCCAAATCCCAAGTCCAAACTCAGCCAAACTCTCCCTTGTAAGCCCCATTTCATAGCCTAGTTTAAGCCTGAACCCAGTCAACCCAGTCCTAAACACAACCCTGAAAAACCCCCCATAAAAAAAGCCAGTCAACAAATCCCAAAAAAGTCAAACCCGCTTAGTCAACTCGTCGAGTCAAAACACCGAGTCAACCCGTCGAGTTAACCCGCTGAGTCAAATCACCGAGTCAACCCGCTGAGTCAACTCACTGAGTCAACCTAATGAGTTAAAACAACAATCCCGAGAACGCCCGTACGGACGTTCTCGAGATTGTTGTTTTGACTCAGTGGGTTGACTCAGTGAGTTGACTCAGCGGGTTGACTCGGTGATTTGACTCAGCGGGTTGACTCGACGGGTTGACTCGGTGTTTTGACTCGACGAGTTGACTCAGCGGGTTAACTCAGCGGGTTTGACTTTTTTGGGATTTTTTGACTGGCTTTTTTTATGGGGGGTTTTTCAGGGTGGTGTTTAGGACTGGGTTGACTGGGTTCAGGCTTAAACTGGGCTATGAAATGGGGCTTACAAGGGAGAGTTTGGCTGAGTTTGGACTTGGGATTTGGGGGTATGGTCCTCCATTCAACCAGCTATCTCTACCAACAGTGTAGCCGAAGGTGGGGTGTCTACAGATGCCCTTCTTTTGCAGAGGTTGCGTGCAACCGAATGCCAAAGCGAGTGGACACCCCACTTCTGACCCGGTCATTCATGGATCATGTTCTGAAATCTTTGCTTGCCTTCGCATCTGTGCCAGTTGATCGTTTGGAGATCGATCACTCGCACATACCGCGGGAGTTTGGAGAAAACGTTGCGATTGTCCCTGTAGTTTGCTGCAACCTGGGTACCCAATCGCAACCCTTCCATTCCCGACCGGTACTAACATCGGAAAGGTACAGCAGAGCCTCTGCGTCGACAGTCTTACGAGGTTACTGACCCTGTGATTGATTGTATGTTCGATGTTCTCCCAGATCACTCCAGGAGTACTTGTTTCGCTTGACTGTCAAAGTGGTTAGACGCCCTGCGTCCGATAGTCTTACGGGATTCTACTACGCCGACTTGGACTCAGTCAAGGTACTTCAGGCATCCACGCCTAGGTATGTGCGGGTGGGCTCTTTCCACCCGATCTGCTGGTTTCGATGCTCGGTTTGCAATTCATTCTTTCCTCGATTGTGGTCTGGAATCTTTGTTATCCTTTGTATCTGAGTCAGTTGATTGTCTGGAAATTGATAACTTGCACATACCGCGGGAGTTTGGAGAAAACGTTGCGATTGTCCCTGCAGTTTGCTGCAACCTGGGTACCCAATCGCAACCCTTCCATTCCCGATCGGTACTAACATCGGAAAGGTACAGCAGAGCCTCTGCTTCCGTAGTCTTACGAGGTTGCTGACCTTGAGACTGTTTGTGTGATGTTTGATGTTTTCCCAGATCACTCCAGGAGTACTTGTTTCGCTTGACTGTCAAAGTGGTTAGACGCCCTGCGTCCGATAGTCTTACGGGATTCTACTACGCCGACTTGGACTCAGTCAAGGTACTTCAGGCATCCACGCCTAGGTATGTGCGGGTGAACTCTTTCCACCCAATCTGCTGATTTTGATACTTGGGTTACAATTCATCGTTTCCACCTGTTCAAATGGTTTCTGTGACCGAGCCTTTTGGCTTTTCATCTTTTCGTATCTTGGCATGTGGTACGACCGCACTGACACTGGAGTTCAGTTCAACCATACTTTTAAGTGCATTGGATCCGATGGTCTCCGGGGAAACCGCGAGACATCGGATCTTATTTGATTTTTGCGTCGGCTCCTACCCAGAGATATGGAAGATCTCCTGGTGTGTTGGAGGCAGAACGCTCTACTGGGAAAATATTTTTGGGTTTTTGAAAAGATACCCACTCTGGGGAGTGATACTCCGTGGGGTTTTTATTTGCAAATAGAGATATTTTTTGTCTTTTTGTAATGGAAATCTGGTTTGCACGCGCCTCCACTAGGGATGCCTGTGGGGTCCTTGGCTAACCGACTTTTATTTTGAAGGCAGGTAAACATGATGATTGATGCGATGGATGCTGATGCATGGAGATGCATGATGAATGCATGGCTTGGCTCATTCTCTTTCAGTTTGATGATTTTGCTTTTGCTGGAGATGTAGAGAATTTTGAGCTTATTGCTTGCAGGGTTGTGCTTCCCTGTGGATTTTTCTTTTTAATGCGGATGTTTGGTCAGCGGGTTGGTCAAGATCCCGACCCGTGGTCGATCAGGTCCATCGTCCCAAGATGCTGTTTCTTTGCGAATGAGAATGTACGAGGATATTATCTGACTTCAAGATGTTCTTTTGGGCATTCATGTGATTGGAATGGTGTTTGGTTGCCCGTTTTGGTCAAGATTCCAATTTGCGGGCAATTGGATCCGTCATCCCAAATTGTGAAGAGAGTGGAGTTCAAGACTCCTGAAGTGTAGTGCTGGGGGCTAGTGGCAATTTTTGTGATTTTTGTAAGTATGTGGTCCAAATCTTTACCTAAGTGGTCAGGATAGAGATCAGTTATTGAAAACAAAGGAAATATTTTTTTTTGTGATTTTGAGGATATTTGTCTTAAAAGAAAATGAAATATTTTTGTGTTTTTCAAAGTATTTTCTTTAAAAGCAAGAGAAATATTTTTGTGATTTTTTACAATATTTTGATTGAAGGCAAGGGAAATATTTTTTGTGATTTTTTGAAAAGGTGATTTTGCAATGTTTTTGTATTTTTGTGATTTTTCTGAAATGCAGAGAAAAGTATGGAATTTTCATCCATTTCTAGCTTCTACTGCAGGTAAGGCACCCGATCCATTTTACGTCAGCGAGCAAGACGAGTCTCACACAGTTAAGTGCCGTAGTTTTACATCTTTGGATGAGGAGATTTTGAGGGTTTTCAGTCAACACACCCACAAAGTTGCCTATTCCTCAGGTGCAATGCACATAGACCACGTATCGTCTTACGGACTCCTTCGGCCACAAAATGGGCCACATCCTCACATTTCTCTTAGTCAATCCAGTTTGGGGCCTTACGTTACTCACAATTCCGTGAGGGTGCGCTCCACCTCCCAACAGCCTTAATCCCCTTCATGAGTTTTAGGAACAGGGAACATCCGTCAGATTCAACAGCGACTTCCAAATCAAGGTTGTCTATCACGGTGCGTTCAACACGAACAGGGTTGCGGAGTTCTGCCCGCCTCAGCCCTTACCTGTTTAAAAGATTCCAGACACCCGTACGATCAAGTGTCAGCCATGTCTGGAACAGGTTAGGAAAGAAAGCCCCCGCGAAGTTAATCCCAGTCTAGTTTTAGGTCTTCGGACCACTGGGGATGAATTTGTGCAGTTGAAATTTTTGGTGAATCATTTTTTTTGTGTTTTTTTGGAAAAAGTTCCAGATTTCAGCTCGAATGATCGAGATTGATGCTGGTTTTTGTGCAAAGCTTTAAAATATTTTTGGTATTTTTGAAATGATCCGGGTTATCGAACCTTGATCAAGGCTGATGCCGGTTTTTTGTTGGAAGCAAGAAAGGTCCCCCGAGAAATTAATCCCAGTGTAGTTTAAGGTCTTCGGACCAAAATCTGTACATGCTGAAAATACATTCTTTTTTTGTGATTTTTCGAAAACTGTTCCAGGTCATAAAATCTCAATTTTGAACGGTCAAGATTGACACTGGTTTTTATTGGAAATCTCTCGGGATTTTGTTCCCGACGTAGTTTAAGGTCTTCGGACCAGAAACCGTCAAAAGGGGGCAAACACACATTTTTTTTTCGAAATGATCCAGATCATCAGATCTTGGCCTGAACGGCTGGGATCGATGCTGGTTTTTATTAAAAATCCCTCGGGATCTTAATCCCGACGTAGTTTAAGGTCTTCGGACCCAGTTGATGGGGTTGGGCATACTTACCTTGCTTCATTTGGCTTCTGACGGGGCTGATTGTGATTTGAGTGGTCCGGATTGCTTGAATTGGCCATGTTGTCTCTTTTCAAACTTCAGCTTTGCTTTGGAGTACATATCCTTGATGTTTTGTGAGGCTAAGAGGCTTTCCATGGTGCAGATGATGACTTGGACGGTTCAGATTGCTCTTTTTAGCCATGTGGGCCCACTTGACGATCAGATCTTGGACTCTGGCCTTCTTTCTTGGCAATCAGATCCTTGATGCTGCTATTTGATGACTCATGCAAGCTTCTCCATAGCTTGGATCATGATGATCTAGCCTTTAAGTGGCTCGGATTGCTTGTGGGTCCCTCTTGATCAATTTTTCTTCTCTTTGACCCAATCAGGCCCATGTTGGTCGCATTACTTCCTGATTGGACAGGTGGGGTATCTTCCAAATAATTCTGGTCAACCTCCAACGAAATCTGGAGTGTATTGAAGCCTTGGGCGGCCCTCAGGGTGCCATCTGCTGATGTGGACTGTCAGCCTCACCTACCAACGACCATGGAGCCAATCCCGCGGAGAGAGAGGAAGTGCGTCCGTACAGGCGGCCCACAGCAGGCCGCCCAAGGCTCGCCTCTTGTGCGGCCTGGGCTGGCTCTGGTTCGGACATTCCCAGCAACCCACTGTCAATGTCCCATATTCTCTGTACGCCCAGGTTCGATTCCGGCCATGAATCTTCCCTTTCTCTTCACATTTCTTTTCATTTTTGTCTTTTTCTCTTTTGGTCCTCTCTTGGGCAGCCATTGATGATGGCTTGGGGGTGATGAAAGCTGATCCTAGTGGGTCCCATACTTCAGAAGATGGTGGGGGCTTTAATGATGGTGAGATGTTCTTGATTGATGATGTAGATAGAGGTTTAAATGGGGCCATTGATGGTGGATTTGTTAGAGAAGCTTCGAATGCCCCCATTAATGGTGGGATTGCTGAAAATTCAGGTTTGAATGGGGCATTGATTATGGGAGAAATAGATGGTATGGATGAGATGGGAAGATGGGACATAGGTGAGGCTATGCATCCCTTGAATGTGGGCTACCTGGATGATGTGATCGATGGTGATGATGGGGTCATGATGCACATTAATGGGCTGATCTTAGATTGCCTTCTGGTACCTGTGAGGAGAGAAAACACTTTAGTAAAAGGATTGAAGCATCAAAGCAGGAAGAGAGATACTTACCTTCTGGGAGGAATGATCGGGAGAAAGACGCTTTGTACGAGGCACTCCATAAGTTGGCTGGGGGATGTTTATTTTGAAAGCCCTGTAAGTTTTTTTTTTTTTTGCATATATGCAAATAAGGAAAAATGATTTTTTTTTTCGAAAAATACATGTAAATCATGAAGTAAAAATTTATGTCAAGTGCTTATCTGTCTGTGCGTGATTTGGACATGTGCTTTTAGATGTAGGAATCAGAATATTTGACTCAGCCTGATGTCATACTCGATTTTCTTGATTATTCACCAAGGGTCCTGGTCCCCTTAAGATAGTGCGCAATGGTATCTGTCCCTAGAATTTGGGCAGATCCTGAAAGAATTCTCAACTCATAGCCGCCATCCTTGCTTCTTTATGTCGCTTGGATCTCTCATGTACCTGCTTTTTTTTTTACTTTTTTTTTATTTTCTTTTCTTAGCCATTATTACCCGCAACGCCCTTTCGGGTTTTCGCTGCGTCCGGCTTGCCCGTCATTGTTGCCCGTGGCGTCCTTTCAGGTTTTCAGCATGTCCCGGGTATTTGATCTTGCCTGCCCCTTGGCAGCTATGCTGTTTTTACCCTTGGTGCCCTTTCGAGTTTTCACCAAGTCCGCTGTGTGCCCACTGTTTTTACTCAGAGCGCCCTTTCGGGTTTTCACTCCGCTCTCTTTGTTTAAGCACACATCTCTTTTCTTTTTTTTCTTTTTTTTTCTTTTTTTTTGAATAACTGCGGCGACCAGAGGTCAGGAATCCGTTGTTGCCGGCCGATGGTAACCTTTCGGCCCTTATCCTAAGTTACAATGGCAGAGCTGTCGGCCTTAGCTACAGACCCTTCTAAGGTGGATGGATGGATAGATGTGTTTCTTTTGGGTCGATTTTTTTTTCTCTTTCTTTCTTTCTTCTGCTTCTTCTTCTCTCTCTTTTTTTTTTTTTTTTTTTTGTGGGTTGTGTACCCCCCCCCCCCCCCCCCCCCCCCCCCCCCCCTTTTTTTAACCCTTATTTTTTTTCCTTTTTTTTTTCTCTTCTTCTCTTTTTTTTGTTTGGCTTTTGAACCCTTTACTTGGAACACTTATTGGTGGACGGGAAGGGATTCTCAGAGGTCTAAGCCTTGACCTCTTGACTTCAGCTCTACTAATGTAACTCTTGATAAAGTTGGATTGGCTTACCTGTGAGAGATTCTCACGTTGTCGGTGTTGATTGGCTCTGGAAGATCCTTACCCCTCAGGCTGGTGAGTCGAACGGTGCTTCTTGGAAGAACTTTTCTGATCCTTGGGCCTTGTCCCCTTGAGTTTGATAGATGTAACGGTGCTTGTTGTAAACCTGATATGACTTTTCTTTCTTCGGCTTCATTCTTCATCAGCACTCACGGTGACATGATTTTAACTCGAACTCGTAGGTTTGTCTTCTGATTTTAAGCTTCTCGAGAAACTCCTTCGTCCTTAGATTTCGAAGGATGTCCCATTGCCAATGTTAATAGCATGTGGGAATCCTTAACAATTGATGATGTCATTCTTCATGAGAATTATCGTGCGAGATCAGAATGTTACCTCCATCCACTTTGTGCTGTAATCGACTGCCACGAGTATATGCGTATGACCACTAGATGATGCCGAGTCGATCTTTCTGTTGATGTAGATACCTTGTACAGGGAATAGCTGGAGCATTGTCAGGTTGAAGCGCACACATGGATTCGATGTACAGGGAATAGCTGGAGCATTGTCAGGTTGATACTTCTATGCTTTGGTTTCTGAATCCGAGTAGGCCGATATCGTAGTCTTTCTCTACCCACATTCTCTTGAACTCCCATGATTCGGGTCGAGTCTTGATATTCAAGCTGATAGTAGAAGGTTTGGCGCTCGGCAGGGAGGAAGACATAGTTCGATCCGATGGGACATGCGCGAGGGAAGTAATTTGCATTGTGATGGTATGAGATCTCCCCATTAGAGTGTTGTACGTCCATGGCTGGGATGGTAGGCTCTCGGAGGTTGGATGCTTCTACCTTGAAAAATTGTCCGGGATCGGTAATGATGGTGATCGCCCTATCTCCAAAGATGTGCTTGACCCTTCGGTGAAGATTTGAAGAGATGGCACCGATTCTGTGAAACCAGGTCCGATCAGAAAGGAGATGGAATGAAGCTGAGATGTCCAAGACCTGGAGAGTGATGGTTGATGTTTTTGGATCGATCAGAACCTAGACATCAATCTCCCCTTCGACCTCCTCGATAGTGGCCACATAATTGAAGCTGGGCCCTAATTCTGCTAGGGCATGTGGCATGCTGTCCGAGGAAGGGTCTTCTTCTTGGAGGACGATGGCTGAAGTAGAAGCCGAATAGACAGGTGCGGTGGGCAAGTTGTGCCCCTGGTTGTTTGCTTGAGAAACGGGCAGGCTTTGCCCCTGGTAAGCTGGAGTGGGCAAACTGTGCCCCTGACTGACTATTGCTGAGACGGGCAGGTTGTGCCCCTGGTTTGCTGATGCTGCGTTAGGGAGATTGTCCCCTCGGTTGACTGAGATGGGCTGAATGTGCCCATGGTTAGAAATGGGTGCGAAGATTGAATCGACTGAAGGTGCCCCTTGCATGATGATGGGGTCTGGGATCGAAATAGTTGAGGATGCCCCTTGCGGGATGAGAGGTTCGAACTCTGAACTAGAGTTGATGGCACGAATAAACTGGAGAGGAGGCTCTTCTTGGCTGGTGAAAGCTGGATAGGCAGGAGGTGCCCCTTGCATTGCGGAGACTGGATCAACTGGAGATGCCCCTTGCAGGATGAGGGGTTCTGAAACCTGACTGGTTAGGGGTGCCCCTTGCCAACCTTGATTAAGGAACTGTGAGTTCCATCTTGACTATTGCTGTTGCTGCGGTTGTCCATGCTGAGGGTGGAATAGTGCACCTTCGGTAGAGGCGATAAGATCATCCTCTTCCATTGGATGGGAGATGAGGACACTTCCGTTATCATTCTCGTATTCAGCAGTAGGCTCTTCTTCCACTATCGGTTGAATTGGAGAAGCCTGATGAGGCCACCAAGGGGAGATCATCCCAGCCCTTATTCCGGCTTCGACTTGTTCCCCGGCGCGGATGAGTTGGTTGAAGTTCGCATATGGATGTGAGACAAGGTATCCAGAGATACTTGGATTTGCCGAGTGGACGATCATGGAGATTTTCTCCTCGTCGTCGATGGGAGTCTTCATTCTAGCGGCCATGGCCCGCCACCGTCCAACGTAAGCTGACAATGTTTCATCGCTTCTTTGCCTGAGAGCTGCGAGGTCTGCTCTCCTGGGTGCCATGTTAAGATTGTATGCGAACCTGTTGACGAAAGCATGGGAGAGCTGCTCCCAAGTCCTGATGCGATGATAGTCCAATGATGTGTACCAATCCAGGGCATCGTCTTTCAGAGATTTTTGAAACAAGCGGATGAGTGCTCCATCATTGCCCGCCACAGCATTAAGCTCTCCACAGAAAGCTCGTAAGTGGTCTACAGGACACCCAGTCCCATCATATCTTTTAAATTTTGGTACCTGGAAGCTTTGAGGTACCATTGCATCGGGAAATGGACAAAGGTCCCTGAACTTAGTGGATGGAAGATCCACCCCTTGCTGCTTCTGCAACTTTCTCTTCATCTCTCGCATCTGCTCTCGGAGTTGCTCTATTTCGGAGGGACCAGATGAAGGAGATCTTGTCCCTTGCCAGTATTGAGATGGCCCCCTTTCATAATAATTGGTGTCATTGATGCTCCTAAAATTTCTGCTTGAAGAAGGTTGGGCCTGGTAATTACTCCCATTGTAGGGACTTTGTTGGACTGGAGCTGAGAAGAGAGACTGTGAAGAAATCCCAGTCACAGGAGAATATTGAAATTGGTTGGAATTCCCATTGGGGAGAGATTGTTGGAATTGACTGGGATTCTGGGTTGTGGGATGTGACTGAAAATGGCTCTTGTTTGCAGGAGGATGCTGGAAGAAATGCCCTGAGGTCGAGAGTTGTCCTGATTGAGGACCTTCATTAGGAGGGTATCGAAAGTCCTGCGCCACCCCTGATAGTTGTGGTTGAGATGAACTGGAGGCTGGAAGAGATGCTTGTTGTGGTTGTTGAACTGGACCAGCTTGATTGCTGGCTGCTGAAGCCTGGGCTTGTGTGAATCGGAGGAGCATTTCTTGCATGGCCTTCATGCTTTGTTGTAGCTCTTGGATGCCAGGAATTGGCATAGATTCTGTTGGGCTTAACTGTGGAGAGCGAGCCTCAGGTATAGGGAATGGGAGAGCCATGTTGATTTTGTACTGGACGTGGCAGGGTGATTTGGTTTGGAGGAGTAATGGTGAGAGGTATGCACTACTTTTTTTGGGTTTTGGGATTTTTCTATTTTTTTTTGTTTTGGGTAGAATGCTATAGCAGATGAGATTGTATGAGGATTAGTGACTTTCAAATACGAGAAGGATTCTATTTTTCAAGTTGGATCACGACTAGTGGGACTAATTCTTCCCCAGTGGAGTCACCATTCTGTGGACCCTCGCCGATTTTCGCGCTCCCCACATGACGGCGTTCCTCTCCCTTCCCCTTTCCTTTCGAAAAAGAAGGAGATGAGGATGCGTGAGCGGGAAATCGCCGTTTGTGCCACTGGCTTGCCTCGTTCTCGAGGGCTTCGTTTGGTTGTCGTGTTAAGCTGGATATGTTTAAGTGAGTTTATATAAGACCAGAGTCGCCACTAGCCAGTTACTTCGAATCTACAATCGGCGAGACCCTGTAGAAACGTTAGAGAAGGGAATCCGAAGATTCCTTCCTCTAAAATGACTCCTATTGATCTGCGGTCAGAGATTCAAGGTAAGGGATCACGGTTACAGGGTAGGAAGAGGTTAAGCACCCCACACACTGCCCGTACCGAAGTACGGTCTCTACTTCACAGAATCGATCGAATACTTGAAAGTCTAGTTTAATCCTCGTATATTCTCATGGATGACATGATGCATGAATGCAGGTCTGAACAGTAAGAGTTTCTGATGGGCAGGTTCCAACAACGGGCAAGCCCAGAGCGTACGCTCGAACTGACAGGTGCTTTATGCGAGATAATGCATGCTGTGTGCTTGAATATTCAAAGTGCTTGTAGTGATATGTATGTGAATGCAGGTCTGAACAGTAAGAGTTTCTGATGGGCAGGTTCCAACAACGGGCAAGCCCAGAGCATACGCTCGAACTGACAGGTGCTTAATTTAAGACATATGCGGTGTGCTTGAATAATCAAGGTGCTTGTAGTGAAGCAGGGGGGTTGGAAGAAAAGTAAATGTTGCACTTATGCTAGATGCAAATGAGATGATGCTGGAAAAAATGATAGCTGGATGGACGGAGGTGTCGCAAGGATTGGCTTCGAGTGGCTGGATCAAGACTTGGGTGACTTGAGAGGCTTGGACCAGTGGTCAGGCTGGGCTGGACCAGGGTTAGGCTCTCCTCACTCGGGCTCTCCTTGGTGGAAAAATGGACTAAAGGGGACTCAGATCGCACTCGAGCTGAATGGGCTTCGAATGGATTGGATGCTGAAATGAGAAGGGGAGGGGGGTATTTATAGCAGCGAGCAGTGGCATTTTTCGTAATTTATTTTGGGCGGCCTGCTATGGGCAGCCCGTAGGGCCGTTTCTTGGGATTCAGCGGCGGTTTGGGCGGCCTGCTATGGGCCGCCCGTACGGACGTTTCTTGGGATTCAGCGGCGGTTTGGGGGGCCGCCCGTACGGAGTGATTTGGGCGGCCCCCTGAGGAGTACTGTTGGTATGGCCAAGATATTTGGATTTCGCGCGAAAGAGTCGCCCTCATCAAGCCATGCTCTTGAGGGTCTCGCGGAAAATCGGCGAGGACCCTCCCCACTACACTTTGTTCATGTAGGCTTTTTCCTTTCATGCTCTTTTCTTTTGATGGATAGCTCACTTGAGGATCATCCATTTGATGTTAATAGCATTAAAGGGAAACTCTTGAGAACCACGTTCCTACCTTAAGGAAAAACCATTTGAACCTAGTGAGATTGTTGGAACAACTCACTCATGGGACTTGTAGATGATCAAGTAACTCAAGTTCTCCATCCATCAAAAGAAAAGAGCATGAAAGGAAAAAGCCTACATGAACAAAGTGTAGTGGGGCACACATGGTTCAAAGAAGTGCACAAGTTTCAATGAAGGCCCAAAAGCCCATCCATATGGAAAAACTACAAGGAGCCCACCACACTTTGTACAAGGATGTACATCATAATCAAGAGATGGTGGAAGATTTGGGCCATTTGTCCATAAAGGCCCAACTAGGAAATCTAGCCCACTTGAGATCCAAAATGAAGAATGGGCTAGTCATCTTGGTCCATACATATGTGAAGAAAGATGGGGTCACCCAAAGTGAGCCCCATAAGCCCAAAACTTGAGATGGGCCTTATCATGCCCATGGGCCCAAGTCTTGGAAAGAAGATGGAAAAGAAAAAGAAAGCTCCAAAAGAAATGACAAGAATAAGAGAACATGAGGGAGCCCAAAATGAAGCATTGGGCCCACCAAATACACCAAGGGCCATGACTTCACTTTGAGCCCATTTGATACATATGAAGAAAGGCCCAACTCCCATGAAAAAGATAGAGTATTTTGCCATGAACACTTGATGACATGGCAAAATCACCCTTTACATGCACATGAAGGGAGTGTGAAAAGAAGAAAGAAAAATGAAGTGGAGAGCTTGCAATGTCCTTCTCCATGCACCACCTTTGAAAGAGACTTGAGATCTAGAAAATGGCCAAAAACACTTGGGCCCACCCTCACTCTTTTTGGAATAGCTACATGGAAAAAGAAAAGAGTCATGAGAAGAGATAATGAAGAAGGAAAAGGACAAGAAAGGAAAAGGGAGTGGTCCATACCTTTACCACTCACCAAATAGGGACCACCTTGCTGTCCCAAAACTTCTCTAAGGCCCACCACTTGAAAAGGGCAAAGGACCACCAAAGAAGAAAAAGAAAACTTGAAAAAAGAGAGAGTATGAGAGAGAGAAGAGAGAGATTGCACGATGAAAGGGGCAAGGGTGCCCCATGTTATATAGAAAAGGGGAGGGCACCCTTTTACCCAGCCCACCGAAGAGACCAGGGGTCAGAGACCGTCCGGGCGGCCCATAGGAGGCCGTCCTAGCCCCTACCTATATGAAACAACTTCTCCCCCCCTCTCTTGGGAAGAACTCCTCCTTGGGAAGGGTGGTTGCAAGTGAATCTTGTACCTCCATTTAAGAGTGAAGTGATGGAAGAGAATGGTGAGAAAAAGGAAGAGATCTCACCAAAATCTCATTTTGTGAGAAATTGGCGGGAAATTGGCTTGATGATGTGGAAAAGTTCCATGGGATTTTCAAGAAAAAGAAAGAAAAAGATTGACTTGGTCAAACAGTGATCTCAACCATCCAAGGGTATGACCTGATGATCCGAACCATTCCAAGAAGAATTCCCGTAGTCTCCAACCTGGATTGCTGCTCTTTTGTACAGTTTCAGGGTCCGAAGACCTTAAACTACGTCGGGATCAAGATCCCGAGAGACTTTTAATAAAAACCGGCATCAGTCTAGATCGAATCAAGATCCGCTGACACCGGACATTTTACAAAAAAGAAGAAAAAAAAACAGGTTTTCCCCGTCTTGTACATAGTTTTGGGTCCGAAGACCTTAAACTACGTCGGGATCAATATCCCGAGGGATTTTCAATAAAAGCCGGTATCGGTTTGGATCAAGATCCGCTAACACCGGACATTTTCCAAAAAAAAAATAAATGTGTTTGCCCCCTTTTGTACAGTTTCTGGTCTGAAGACCTTAAACTACGTCGGGAACAAAATCCCGAGAGATTTCCAATAAAAACCAGTGTCAATCTTGACCGTTCAAATTTGAGATTTTATGACCTGGAACAGTTTTCAAAAAATCACAAAAAAGAATGTACTTTCAGCATGAACATAAAGTTTTTTTTATGGTCCGAAGACCTTAAACTACACTGTGATTAATTTCTCGGGGGACCTTTCTTGCTTTCAACCAAAAACCGGCATCAGCCTTGATCAAGGTTCGATAACCCGGATCATTTCAAAAATACCAAAAATATTTCAAAGCTTTCCACAAAAACCAGCATCAATCTCGATCATTCGAGCTGAAATCTTGAACTTTTTCCAAAAAACACAAAAAAAATGATTCACCAAAAATTTCAACTGCACAAATTCATCTCCAGTGGTCCGAAGACCTAAAACTACACTGGGATTAACTTCTCGGGGGCTTTCTTTCCTAACCTGTTCCAGGCATGGCTGACACTTGATCGTACGGGTGTCTGGAATCTTTTAAACAGGTAAGGGCTGAGGCGAGCAGAACTCCGCAATCCTGTTCGTGTTGAACGCACCGTGATAGACAACCTTGATTTGGAAGTCGCTGTTGAATCTGGCGGATGTTCCCTGTTCCTAAAACTCATGAAGGGGATTAAGGCTGTTGGGAGGTGGAGCGCACCCTCACGGAATTGTGAGTAACGTAAGGCCCCAAACTGGATTGACTAAGGGAAATGTGAGGATGTGGCTCATTTTGTGGCCGAAGGAGTCCGTCGGACGATACGTGGTCTATGTGCATTGCACATGAGGAACAGGCAACTTTGTGGGTGTGTTGACTGAAAACCCTCAAAATCTCCTCATCCGAAGATGTAAAACTACGGCACTCAACTGTGCGAGACTCATCTTGCTCGCTGACGTAAAATGGATCGGGTGCCTTACCAGCAGTAGAAGCTGGAAATTGATGAAAATTCCATACTTTTCCCTGCATTTCAGAAAAATCACAAAATATCAAAACATTGTAAAATATTGTCAAAAATCACAAAAATATTTCCCTTGCTTTCAAATCAAAATATTATCAAAAGTCACCAAAATATTTCTCTTGCTTTCAAATCAAATATTTTCAAAAATCACAAAAATATTTTCTTTGCTTTCAATAATCGATCTCTACCCTGACCTCTCAGGTAAAGATTCAGACCCAAATATCTGCAAAAATCACAAAAATTGTCAGTATCCCCAGCACTACACTTCAGGAGTCTTGAACTCCACTCTCTTCACAATTTGCGATGACGGATCCAATCGCCCGCAAATTGGAATCTTGACCAAAACGGGCAACCAAACACCATCCCAATCACATGAATTCCCAAAAGAACATCTTGAAGTCAGATAATATCCTCGTACATTCTCATTCGCAAAGAAACAGCATCTTGGGACGATGGACCTGATCGACCACGGGTCGGGATCTTGACCAACCCGCTGACCAAACATCTGCATGAAAAAGAAAAATCCCCAGGGAAGCACAACCCTGCAAGCAATAAGCTCAAAATTCTCTACATCTCCAGCAAAAGCAAAATCATCAAACTGAAAGAGAATGAGCCAAGCCATGCATTCATCATGCATCTCCATGCATCAGCATCCATCGCATCAATCATCATGTTTACCTGCCTTCAAAATAAAAGTCGATTAGCCAAGGACCCCACAGGCATCCCTAGTGGAGGCGCGTGCAAACCAGATTTCCATTACAAAAAGACAAAAAATATCTCTATTTGCAAATAAAAACCCCACGGAGTATCACTCCCCAGAGTGAGTATCTTTTCAAAAACCCAAAAATATTTTC
This sequence comes from Liriodendron chinense, assembly GCA_003013855.2. Taxonomy (NCBI): domain Eukaryota; kingdom Viridiplantae; phylum Streptophyta; class Magnoliopsida; order Magnoliales; family Magnoliaceae; genus Liriodendron; species Liriodendron chinense. The sequence goes on from PVNU02000362.1 coordinate 756,156, forward strand.
CCAGTAGAGCGTTCTGCCTCCAACACACCAGGAGATCTTCCATATCTCTGGGTAGGAGACGACGCAAAAATCAAATAAGATCCGATGTCTCGCGGTTTCCCCGGAGACCATCGGATCCAATGCACTTAAAAGTATGGTTGAACTGAACTCCAGTGTCAGTGCGGTCATACCACATGCCAAGATACGAAAAGATGAAAAGCCAAAAGGCTCGGTCACAGAAACCATTTGAACAGGTGGAAACGATGAATTGTAACCCAAGTATCAAAATCAGCAGATTGGGTGGAAATAGTTCACCCGCACATACCTAGGCGTGGATGCCTGAAGTACCTTGACTGAGTCTAAGTCGGCGTAGTAGAATCCTGTAAGACTATCGGACGCAGGGCGTCTAACCACTTTGACAGTCAAGCGAAACAAGTACTCCTGGAGTGATCTGGAAAAACATCAAACATCACACAAACAGTCTCAAGGTCAGCAACCTCGTAAGACTACGGATGCAGAGGCTCTGCAGGTACCTTTCCGATATTAGTACCGATCGGGAATGGAAGGGTTTCGATTGGGTACCCAGGTTGCAGCAAACTGCAGGGACATTCGCAACGTTTTCTCCAAACTCCCGCGGTATGTGCGAGTTATCAATCTCCAGACAATCAACTGACTCAGATACAAAGGATAACAAAGATTCCAGACCACAATCGAGGAAAGAATGAATTGCAAACCGAGCATCGAAACCAGCAGATCGGGTGGAAAGAGCCCACCCGCACATACCTAGGCGTGGATGCCTGAAGTACCTTGACTGAGTCCAAGTCGGCGTAGTAGAATCCCGTAAGACTATCGGACGCAGGGCGTCTAACCACTTTGACAGTCAAGCGAAACAAGTACTCCTTGAGTGATCTGGGAGAACATCGAACATACAATCAATCACAGGGTCAGTAACCTCGTAAGACTGTCGACGCAGAGGCTCTGCTGTACCTTTCCGATGTTAGTACCGATCGGGAATGGAAGGGTTGCGATTGGGTACCCAGGTTGCAGCAAACTGCAGGGACAATCGCAACGTTTTCTCCAAACTCCCGCGGTATGTGCGAGTGATCGATCTCCAAACGATCAACTGGCACAGATGCGAAGGCAAGCAAAGATTTCAGAACATGATCCATGAATGACCGGGTCAGAAGTGGGGTGTCCACTCGCTTTGGCATTCGGTTGCACGCAACCTCTGCCAAAGAGGGGCATCTGTAGACACCCCACCTTCGGCTACACTGTTGGTAGAGATAGCTGGTTGAATGGAGGACCATATCCCCAAATTTCAAGTCCAAACTCAACCAAACTCTCCCTTGTAAGCCCCATTTCATAGCCCAGTTTAAGCCTGAACCCAGTCAACCCATTCCTAAACACCACCCTGAAAAACCCCCCATAAAAAAAAGCCAGTCAAAAAATCCCAAAAAAGTCAAACCCGCTGAGTCAACTCGTCGAGTCAAAACACCGAGTTAACCCGTCGAGTCAACCCGCTGAGTCAAATCACCGAGTCAACCCGCTAAGTCAACTCACTGAGTCAACCCACTGAGTCAAAACAACAATCTCGAGAACGTCCGTACGGGGGGCCCTCAGGGGGCCGCCCAAACCGCCGCTGAATCCCAAGAAACAGCCGTACGGACGGCCCATAGCAGGCCGCCCAAAATAAATTACGAAAAATGCCACTGCTCGCTGCTATAAATACCCCCCTCCCCTTCTCATTTCAGCATCCAATCCATTCGAAGCCCATTCAGCCCGAGTGCGATCCGAGTCCCCTTTAGTTCATTTTTCCACCAAGAAGAGCCCGAGTGAGGAGAGCCTAACCATGGTCCAGCCCAGCCTGACCACTGGTCCAAGCCTCTCAAGTCACCCAAGTCTTGATCCAGCCACTCAAAGCCAATCCTTGCGATACCTCCGTCCATCCAGCTACTCTTTTCCAGCATCATCTCATTCGCATCTAGCATAAGTGCAACATTTACTTTTCTTCCAACCCCCCTGCTTCACTACAAGCACCTTGATTATTCAAGCACACCGCATATGTCTTAAATTAAGCACCTGTCAGTTCGAGCGTTTGCTCTGGGCTTGCCCGTTGTTGGAACCTGCCCATCAGAAACTCTTACTGTTCAGACCTGCATTCACGTACATATCACTATAAGCACTTTGAATATTCAAGCACACAGCATGCATCATCTCGCATAAAGCACCTATCTGTTCGAGCGTATGCTCTAGGTTTGCCCGTTGTTGGAACCTGCCCATCAGAAACTCTTACTGTTCAGACCCGCATTCATGCATCATGTCATCCATGAGAATATACGAGGATTAAACTAGACTTTCAAGTATTCGATCGATTCTGTGAAGTAGAGACCGTACTTTGGTACGGGCAGTGTGTGGGGTGCTTAACCTCTTCCCACCCTGTAACCGTGATCCCTTACCTTGAATCTCTGACCGCAGATCAATAGGAGTCATTTTAGAGGAAGGAATCTTCGGATTCCCTTCTCTAACGTTTCTACGGGGTCTAGCCGACTGTAGATTCGAAGTAACTGGCTAGTGGCGACTCTGGTCTTATATAAACTCAATTAAACATATCCAGCTTAACACGACAACCAAGCGAAGCCCTCGAGAACGAGGCAAGCCAGTGGCACAAACGGCGATATCGCACTCACGCATCCTCATCTCCTTCTTTTCCGAAAGGAAAGGGGAAGGGGCGAGAAGAACGTCGTGTGGGAGCGCGGAAAATCGGCGAGGGTCCACAGAATGGCGATGTACGGTTGCTTCCTCGCCGATTCTGTGGACCCTCGCCGATATGATGGAACTCACAGTTCCCCATCAAGCAATATCTCGAAACCCAGGAGTATCCAGAATCAGCAACAGTCAAGATGGAACTCACAGTTCCCTAATCAAGGTTGGCTAGGGGCACCCCTAACCAGTCAGGTTTCAGAACCTCTCATCCCGCAAGGGGAATCCTCAACTATTTCGATCCCAGAGCCCATCATCATGCAAGGGGCACCTTCAGTCGATTCAATCTTCGCACCCATTTCTAACCATGGGCACATTCAGCCCATCTCAGTCAACCGAGGGGACAATCTCCCTAACGCAGCATCAGCAAACTAGGGGCACAACCTGCCCATCTCAGCAATAGTCAGTCAGGGGCACAGTTTGCCCACTCCAGCTTACCAGGGGCAAAGCCTGCCCGTTTCTCAAGCAAACAACCAGGGGCACAACTTGCCCACCGCACCTGTCTATTCGGCTTCTACTTCAGCCATCGTCCTCCAAGAAGAAGACCCTTCCTCGGACAGCATGCCACATGCCCTAGCAGAATTAGGGCTCAGCTTCAATTATGTGGCCACTATCGAGGAGGTCGAAGGGGAGATTGATGTCCAGGTTCTGATCGATCCAAAAACATCAACCATCACTCTCCAGGTCTTGGACATCTCAGCTTCATTCCATCTCCTTTCTGATCGGACCTGGTTTCACAGAATCGGTGCCATCTCTTCAAATCTTCACCGAAGGGTCAAGCACATCTTTGGAGATAGGGCGATCACCATCATTACCGATCCCGGACAATTTTTCAAGGTAGAAGCATCCAACCTCCGAGAGCCTACCATCCCAGCCATGGACGTACAACACTCTAATGGGGAGATCTCATACCATCACAATGCAAATTACTTCCCTCGCGCATGTCCCATCGGATCGAACTATGTCTTCCTCCCTGCCGAGCGCCAAACCTTCTACTATCAGCTTGAATATCAAGACTCGACCCGAATCATGGGAGTTCAAGAGAATGTGGGTAGAGAAAGACTGCGATATCGGCCTACTCGGATTCAGAAACCAAAGCATAGAAGTATCAAAAGAAGAAGAGGTCGTCAAAATCCCTACATTTACACACCAATCCAGTTCATCAATGCAGGGATTATCTACCCTGATGATGGGCTAAATTCCACCTTCGATGATCAAGCGAACAGATTGAGTCGGATAGAGCTGCTCAAAGAAGACTCAAGCAAGGGGCAGAAATTTCCCCCGATCGACTGGACTACCGTCCTGGTCCCACCTCAGCCGGATGAACCTAAAGAGCTGCAATTCGTCGGGGACGAACCAGGAGAAATCGCATCCGACACCGACTCGGAGCCCAATTTCAGATCTGCCATGACGTTTGGGTGCAACAATGAGGTTTGGCCTACTGATCCTTTTGGCCCTGCCTCCTGAAGGGAAGGAGTGTAGGGCAGTAACAGGTTTGTAGTCCCCATGACGGCACAATAAAAGTCGACAGTGCTCGGCTCCCTGAGCCGAATCAGGCGACACCTGGTTCACATCGCCGTCTTGCTCGGGTTTTTTTATGAAAAAATTTTAAAAAAAAAATCAGAAGATTCAAAAACCCAAAAACACCAAATATTTCAAAATTTCAAAAAAAAAAAAAAATTTCACAATCCAAAAGTTCAAAAAAAAAATCCAGATATTCACAAAATTCCAAAAAACCAGAAAATCTTTGAAAGTAAAAAAAAAAAAAAATCTTTTTCAATAAAAGTGTCAAGTCTGTCTGTCAAAGCACTTGAGTATGAAGTTAACTCATAAGATTTCGATCTAGAGTTGGACTTCAAACTCAAGGATCTGGATAGAGCCAATGATGAGGAAAATGATGAGCTGACTCCCAAACTTAGAGGGTCTCCTCGAAAGTTTGAACCAAAAGTCGATGGCATCTCAAAAAGTTTCAAAGTTATAAACCTAGGATCTCCTGAGACCCATAAGGAAGTGTGCATTGAGAATCCTTGTCCCCGAAAAATAAGCAGAGAATGATCGAATTTTTGAAGTCATGACTTCCCAATCTTGCGTCCTGTGAAGACTCATCGATCAAAAACTCATCAAGCCTATCAAGAGGATACTGCCAAGATTATGCTTGCATTCCATGCTGGAGTATGCGACCAGACGAATGATCAGAGAAATCTCGCAGCTCAATGAAGACAAGATTGTGGCCAATATGTCAGCAAATACTTCAAGTGTCAGCAGCATGCACATCGAATCCATGTGTGCGCTTCAACCTGACAATGCTCCAGCTATTCCCTGTACAAGGTATCTACATCAACAGAAAGATCGACTCAGCATCATCTAGTGGTCATACGCATATACTCGTGGCAGTCGATTACAGCACAAAGTGGATGGAGGTAACATTCTGATCTCGCACGATAATTCTCATGAAGAATGACATCATCAATTGTTAAGGATTCCCACATGCTATCAACATTGGCAGTGGGACATCCTTCGAAATCTAAGGACGAAGGAGTTCCTCGAGAAGCTTAAAATCAAAAGACAAACCTACGAGTTCGAGTTAAAATCATGTCACCGTGAGTGCTGATGAAGAATGAAGCCGAAGAAAGAAAAGTCATATCAGGTTTACAACAAGCACCGTTACATCTATCAAACTCAAGGGGACAAGGCCCAAGGATCAGAAAAGTTCTTCCAAGAAGCACCGTTCGACTCACCAGCCTGAGGGGTAAGGATCTTCCAGAGCCAATCAACGCCGACAACGTGAGAATCTCTCACAGGTAAGCCAATCCAACCTTATCAAGAGTTACATTAGTAGAGCTGAAGTCAAGAGGTCAAGGCTTAGACCTCTGAGAATCCCTTCCCGTCCACCAATAAGTGTTCCAAGTAAAGGGTTCAAAAGCCAAAAAAAAAAAGAGAAGAAGAGGAAAAAAAAGAATAGGAAAAAAAAATAGGGGTTAAAAAAAAGGGGGGAGGGGGGGGGGGGGGGGGGGGCACACAACCCACAAAAAAAAAAAAAAAAACAAAGAGAGAAGAAGAAGCAGAAGAAAGAAAGAAAGAGAAAAAAAAATCGACCCAAAAGAAACACATCTATCCATCCATCCACCTTAGAAGGGTCTGTAGCTAAGGTCGACAGCTCTGCCATTGTAACTTAAGATAAGGGCCGAAAGGTTACCATCGGCCAGCAACGACGGATTCCTAACCTCTGGTCGCCGCAGTTATCCAAAAAAAAAAAAGAACAAAAAAAAAAGAAAAAAAAAAGAAAAGAGATGTGTGCTTAAACAAAGAGAGCGGAGTGAAAACCCGAAAGGGCGCTCCGAGTAAAAACAGTGGGCACACAGCGGACTTGGTGAAAACTCGAAAGGGCGCCAAGGGTAAAAACAGCATAGCTGCCAAGGGGCAGGCAAGATCAAATACCCGGGACATGGTGAAAACCCGAAAGGGCGCCACGGGCAACAATGACGGGCAAGCCGGACGCAGCGAAAACCCGAAAGGGCGTTGCGGGTAATAATGGCTAAGAAAAGAAAAGAAAAAAAAGTAAAAAAAAAGCAGGTACATGAGAGATCCAAGCGACATGAAGAAGCAAGGATGGCGGCTATGAGTTGAGAATTCTTTCAGGATCTGCTCAAATTCTAGGGACAGGATACCATTGCGCACTATCTTAAGGGGACCAGGACCCTTGGTGAATAATCAAGAAAATCGAGTATGACATCAGGCTGAGTCAAATATTCTGATTCCTACATCTAAAAGCACATGTCCAAATCACGCACAGATAGATAAGCACTTGACATAAATTTTTACTTCATGATTTACATGTATTTTCCAAAAAAAAAAAAATCATTTTTCCTTATTTGCATATATGCAAAAAAACAAAAAAAACTTACAGGGCTTTCAAAATAAACATCCCCCAGCCAACTTATGGAGTGCCTCGTACAAAGCGTCTTTCTCCCAATCATTCCTCCTAGAAGGTAAGTATCTCTCTTCCTGCTTTGATGCTTCAATCCTTTTACTAAAGTGTTTTCTCTCCTCACAGGTACCAGAAGGCAATCTAAGATCAGCCCATCAATGTGCATCATGACCCCATCATCATCATCGATCACATCATCCAGGTAGCCCACATTCAAGGGATGCATAGCCTCACCTATGTCCCATCTTCCCATCTCATCCATACCATCTATTTCTCCCATAATCAATGCCCCATTCAAACCTGAATTTTCAGCAATCCCACCAGTAATGGGGGCATTCGAAGCTTCTCTAACAAATCCACCATCAATGGCCCCATTTAAACCTCTATCTACATCATCAATCAAGAACATCTCACCATCATTAAAGCCCCCACCATCTTCTGAAGTATGGGACCCACTAGGATCAGCTTTCATCACCCCCAAGCCATCATCAATGGCTGCCCAAGAGAGGACCAAAAGAGAAAAAGACAAAAATGAAAAGAAAGGTGAAGAGAAAGGGAAGATTCATGGACGGAATCGAACCTGGGCGTACAGAGAATATGGGACATTGACAGTGGGTTGCTGGGAATGTCCGAACCAGAGTCAGCCCAGGCCGCACAAGAGGCGAGCCTTGGGCGGCCTGCTGTGGGCCGCCCGTACGGACGCGCTTCCTCTCTCTCCGCGGGATTGGCTCCATGGTCGTTGGTAGGTGAGGCTGACAGTCCATATCAGCAGATGGCACCCTGAGGGCCGCCCAAGGCTTCAATACACTCCAGATTTCGTTGGAGGTTGACCAGAATTATTTGGAAGATACCCCACCTGTCCAATCAGGAAGTAATGCGACCAACATGGGCCTGATTGGGTCAAAGAGAAGAAAAATTGATCAAGAGGGACCCACAAGCAATCCGAGCCACTTAAAGGCTAGATCATCATGATCCAAGCTATGGAGAAGCTTGCATGAGTCATCAAATAGCAGCATCAAGGATCTGATTGCCAAGAAAGAAGGCCAGAGTCCAAGATCTGATCGTCAAGTGGGCCCACATGGCTAAAAAGAGTAATCTGAACCGTCCAAGTCATCATCTGCACCATGGAAAGCCTCTTAGCCTCACAAAACATCAAGGATATGTACTCCAAAGCAAAGCTGAAGTCTGAAAAGAGACAACAGGGCCAATTCAAGCAATCCGGACCACTCAAATCACAATCAGCCCCGTCAGAAGCCAAATGAAGCAAGGTAAGTATGCCCAACCCCATCAACTGGGTCCGAAGACCTTAAACTACGTCGGGATTAAGATCCCAAGGGATTTTTAATAAAAACCAACATCGATCCCAACCATTCAGGCCAAGATCTGATGATCTGGATCATTTCGAAAAAAAAATTTGTGTGTTTCTGGTCCGAAGACCTTAAACTACGTCGGGAATAAAATCCCGAGAGATTTCCAATAAAAACCAGTGTCAATCTTGACCGTTCAAAATTGAGATTTTATGACCTGGAACAGTTTTCGAAAAATCACAAAAAAAGAATGTATTTTCAGCATGTACAGATTTTGGTCCGAAGACCTTAAACTACACTGGGATTAATTTCTCGGGAGACCTTTCTTGCTTTCAACAAAAAACCGGCATCAGCCTTGATCAAGGTTTGATAACCCGGATCATTTCAAAAATACCAAAAATATTTGAAAGCTTTGCACAAAAACCAGCATCAATCTCGATCATTCGAGCTGAAATCTGGAACTTTTTCCAAAAAAAACACAAAAAAATGATTCACCAAAAATTTCAACTGCACAAATTCATCCCCAGTGGTCCGAAGACCTAAAACTACACTGGGATTAACTTCTCGGGGGCTTTCTTTCCTAACCTGTTCCAGACATGGCTGACACTTGATCGTACGGGTGTCTGGAATCTTTTAAACAGGTAAGGGCTGAGGCGGGTAGAACTCCACAACCCTGTTCCTGTTAAACGCACCGTGATAGACAACCTTGATTTGGAAGTCGCTGTTGAATCTGACGGATGTTCCCTGTTCCTAAAACTCATGAAGGGGATTAAGGCTGTTGGGAGGTGGAGCGCACCCTCACGGAATTGTGAGTAACGTAAGGCCCCAAACTGGATTGACTAAGGGAAATGTGAGGATGTGGCCCATTTTATAGCCGAAGGAGTCCGTAAGACGATACGTGGTCTATGTGCATTGCACCTGAGGAACAGGCAACTTTGTGGGTGTGTTGACTGAAAACCCTCAAAATCTCCTCATCCGAAGATGTAAAACTACGACACTTAACTGTGTGAGACTCTTCTTGCTCGCTGACGTAAAATGGATCGGGTGCCTTACCGGCAGTAGAAGCTGGAAATGGATGAAAATTCCATACTTTTCTCTGCATTTCAGAAAAATCACAAAAATACAAAAACATTGCAAAATCACCTTTTCAAAAAATCACAAAAAATATTTCCCTTACCTTCAATCAAAATATTGTCAAAAATCACAAAAATATTTCTCTCGCTTTTAAAGAAAATACTTTGAAAAACACAAAAATATTTCCTTTGCTTTTAAGACAAATATCCTCAAAATCACAAAAAAAATATTTCCTTTGTTTTCAATAACTGATCTCTATCCTGACCACTTAGGTAAAGATTTGGACCACATACTTACAAAAATCACAAAAATTGTCACTAGCCCCCAGCACTACACTTCAGGAGTCTTGAACTCCACTCTCTTCACAATTTGGGATGACGGATCCAATCGCCCGCAAATTGGAATCTTGACCAAAACGGGCAACCAAACACCATCCCAATCACATGAATGCCCAAAAGAACATCTTGAAGTCAGATAATATCCTCGTACATTCTCATTCGCAAAGAAACAGCATCTTGGGACGATGGACCTGATCGACCACGGGTCGGGATCTTGACCAACCCGCTGACCAAACATCCGCATTAAAAAGAAAAATTCCTAGGGAAGCACAACCCTGCAAGCAATAAGCTCAAAATTCTCTGCATCTCCAACAAAAGCAAAATCATCAAACTGAAAGAGAATGAGCCAAGCCATGCATTCATCATGCATCTCCATGCATCAGCATCCATCGCATCAATCATCATGTTTACCTGCCTTCAAAATAAAAGTCGGTTAGCTAAGGACCCCACAGGCATCCCTAGTGGAGGCGCGTGCAAACCAGATTTCCATTACAAAAAGACAAAAAATATCTCTATTTGCAAATAAAAACCCCACGGAGTATCACTCCCCAGAGTGGGTATCTTTTCAAAAACCCAAAAATATTTTTCCAGTAGAGCGTTCTGCCTCCAACACACCAGGAGATCTTCCATATCTCTGGGTAGGAGTCAACGCAAAAATCAAATAAGATCCGATGTCTCGCGGTTTCCCCGGAGACCATCGGATCCAATGCACTTAAAAGTATGGTTGAACTGAACTCCAGTGTCAGTGCGGTCGTACCACATGCCAAGATACGAAAAGATGAAAAGCCAAAAGGCTCGGTCACAGAAACCATTTGAACAGGTGGAAACGATGAATTGTAACCCAAGTATCAAAATCAGCAGATTGGGTGGAAAGAGTTCACCCGCACATACCTAGGCGTGGATGCCTGAAGTACCTTGACTGAGTCCAAGTCGGCGTAGTAGAATCCCGTAAGACTATCGGACGCAGGGCGTCTAACCACTTTGACAGTCAAGCGAAACAAGTACTCCTGGAGTGATCTGGGAAAACATCAAACATCACACAAACAGTCTCAGGGTCAGCAACCTCGTAAGACTACGGACGCAGAGGCTCTGCTGTACCTTTCCGATGTTAGTACCGATCGGGAATGGAAGGGTTGCGATTGGGTACCCAGGTTGCAGCAAACTGCAGGGACAATCGCAACGTTTTCTCCAAACTCCCGCGGTATGTGCAAGTTATCAATTTCCAGACAATCAACTGACTCAGATACAAAGGATAACAAAGATTCCAGACCACAATGGAGGAAAGAATGAATTGCAAACCGAGCATCGAAACCAGCAGATCGAGTGGAAAGAGCCCACCCGCACATACCTAGGCGTGGATGCCTGAAGTACCTTGACTGAGTCCAAGTCGGCGTAGTAGAATCCCGTAAGACTATCGGACGCAGGGCGTCTAACCACTTTGACAGTCAAGCGAAACAAGTACTCCTGGAGTGATCTGGGAGAACATCGAACATACAATCAATCACAGGGTCAGTAACCTCGTAAGACTGTCGACGCAGAGGCTCTGCTGTACCTTTCCGATGTTAGTACCGATCGGGAATGGAAGGGTTGCGATTGGGTACCCAGGTTGCAGCAAACTGCAGGGACAATCGCAACGTTTTCTCCAAACTCCCGCGGTATGTGCGAGTGATCGATCTCCAAACGATCAACTGGCACAGATGCGAAGGCAAGCAAAGATTTCAGAACATGATCCATGAATGATCGGGTCAGAAGTGGGGTGTCCACTCGCTTTGGCATTCGGTTGCACGCAACCTCTGCCAAAGAGGGGCATCTGTAGACACCCCACCTTCGGCTACACTGTTGGTAGAGATAGCTGGTTGAATGGAGGACCATACCCCCAAATCCCAAGTCCAAACTCAGCCAAACTCTCCCTTGTAAGCCCCATTTCATAGCCCAGTTTAAGCCTGAACCCAGTCAACCCAGTCCTAAACACCATCCTGAAAAACCCCCCATAAAAAAAGCCAGTCAAAAAATCCCAAAAAAGTCAAACCCGCTGAGTCAACCCGCTGAGTCAACCCGTCGAGTCAAAACATCGAGTCAACCCGTCGAGTCAACCCGCTGAGTCAAATCACCGAGTCAACCCGCTGAGTCAACCCACTGAGTCAAAACAACAATCCCGAGAACGTCCGTACGGGCGGCCCTCAGGGGGCCGCCCAAACCGCCGCTGAATCCCAAGAAAAGTTCGTACGGGCGGCCCATAGCAGGCCGCCCAAACCGCCGCTGAATCCCAAGAAATGGCCGTACGGGCGGCCCATAGCAGGCCGCCCAAAATAAATTACGAAAAATGCCACTGCTCGCTGCTATAAATACCCCCCTTCCCTTCTCATTTCAGCATCCAATCCATTCGAAGCCCATTCAGCCCGAGTGCGATCCGAGTCCCCTTTAGTCCATTTTTCCACCAAGGAGAGCCCGAGTGAGGAGAGCCTAACCCTGGTCCAGCCCAGCCTGACCACTGGTCCAAGCCTCTCAAGTCACCCAAGTCTTGATCCAGCCACTCGAAGCCAATCCTTGCGACACCTCCGTCCATCCAGCTATCATTTTTTCCAGCATCATCTCATTTGCATCTAGCATAAGTGCAACATTTACTTTTCTTCCAACCCCCCTGCTTCACTGCAAGCACCTTGATTATTCAAGCACACCGCATATGTCTTAAATTAAGCACCTGTCAGTTCGAGCGTATGCTCTGGGCTTGCCCGTTGTTGGAACCTACCCATCAGAAACTCTTACTGTTTAGACCTGCATTCACGTACATATCACTATAAGCACTTTGAATATTCAAGCACACAGCATGCATTATCTCGCATAAAGCACCTGTCAGTTCGAGCGTACGCTCTGGGCTTGCCCGTTGTTGGAATCTGCCCATTAGAAACTCTTACTATTCAGACTTGCATTCATGCATCATGTCATCCATGAGAATATACGAGGATTAAACTAGACTTTCAAGTATTCGATCGATTCTGTGAAGTAGAGACCGTACTTCGGTACGGGCAGTGTGTGGGGTGCTTAACCTCTTCCCACCCTGTAACCGTGATCCCTTACCTTGAATCTCTGACCGCAGATCAATAGGAGTCATTTTAGAGGAAGGAATCTTTGGATTCCCTTCTCTAACGTTTCTACAGGGTCTAGCCGACTGTAGATTCGAAGTAACTGGCTAGTGGTGACTCTGGTCTTATATAAACTCACTTAAACATATTCAGCTTAACACGACAACCAAACAAAGCCCTCGAGAACGAGGCAAGCCAGTGGCACAAACGGCGATTTCGCACTCACGCATCCTCATCTCCTTTTCCGAAAGGAAAGGGGAAGGGAGAAGAACGTCGTCGTGTGGGAACGCGAAAATCGACGAGGGTCCACAGTAGCTTTAGTGCACTAAATAGGACTTCGACGCACCAATGGGTGCCTTCGAGCTGAGCCGATCATGCCATATCGTACCAAAGGTGGCCTTGTAATGTGGCCTTTGGTGTACCAAAGATTCGTCTGTAGGCCTTCGGGCTACCCCGAACAACTTCAACCCGAGCCGAAGCACTCTGCCTCATTTTGATTTTGATTTTTTATTTTGGGGTTTTCAGCACACTGAAGATGCCTTCGGCTCACCGAACCCGACATGTCTCATTTTTAAACAGGGCTTTAAAACCCCAATCAATCCTCTTTCTCCCTCATTCTCCTCTTTTTCTTTTCTACCCTAAGCAACCCTAAACTCCCCAAAACCCTACCCCACCTATCTAAATCCCCTTAAAGCTATAGAAATCTCATTATTTCTCCTTCCTTTCGGATTCACAAGCCTGAACCTATCCCCACGCTCGTTAGGATGCTTCCTGTGTTGCCGTTTAGAGCTTTTCTTACCATTTGTCTTCGTCGGATCCTTCCTCATTTGCCAAGTAAGTGGTTCCTTAGCTATTCCTTCCCATATTCCTTTCATATTTCACCTATTTGAATCATTAGGGTTGGAACCATTTTCATTTCTCAAAAAATTGAAAAGCATGCTAGGTCTTAGACCTCTATTTATCGTTTGAAAATGGTGTACGCTATTGTGGAAGCCGTATTGGATGTGGACCATGCAAATTCCATAGTGCACCGAACTTGGGCCCAATTCGTTGAATTGATTTGGGTTTTTCCTAAATCCAAGGTATCTAAACCCTAAACCCTAATTTCAGTATTTGAGGTTTTCCTCAAATTTTTAATACTAGAGCCGCATCCAAATCGAGAAATTTCGAATTTAAGGTGAAGATCTACCCTAAAGCTTTTCTTGGTAAATTTTTGTCAGTGATTGCTTGATTCTGTTGAAATTAATTATGTTATAAATGTCAGAATTACTTTAATATTATAATTTATTTATTAATTCTTGATGAGTGGATAACATGTTCAATGAAATGTCTTTGTTTGTCATATAGTTAATAACATGTTCGATGAAATTTACGAATGGTATGAATTTATAATATTAAAAATTGTCTATGCATGTGGATGTATGCAACGTCTTGTCATCCAAGCTGTGTCATCCGGTTCCTCTAGATCGGTCGAACCAGTCGGTCGGGCCAGGTGCTTTATATATTAGGTGTCAATGTTTTATACACCTGTGCAATTGTTATACCCTTGTGTGGTATTAAATTTACCTTGTGTTTATGATTATGTATTCAATAACCTGAATTGTTGTTGTGGTGGATAAAGTGTTGTTTTAGATTAAGTTCTGACAACCGCTTGACTAGTGTACTGCCTACCCTTTTGTTGGTCGTCACAAACTTATTCGATCGATCAAGACGGAACACAGTCGACCGATAGTGGCCACTATCGGTTTGTCTTTTTCCACTTAGGTCTACTGAATAAGTTCAATTCAAAGTTAATCATTTTTGTGTTTGACTATTGAATGACACTATAAAATCTGGAATACCTCTATTATCATTGAATTAATTCATTCATAATTGTTAGTGTGTTACGATCCTATAAAGACTCATAAGCAAGGCATAGCGGTATGGGACATTATGTCTGAGTCGTTGGCCTACACTGAAGTGGTGCCTCCCAGTAGTGACTAGTGAGCATTTAGAGAAGTGAAGATTATTGTTCGAGCAGCTCCCGTGGAAGTTTGACTCGGCTAATGGTTGCGTGCCAGAGTACCATTTGAACGACTCAGGCATGTATTGGTTTAGTTTTTAGTGACAAGCTTGCACCTCTGAATTGACCATTTGTATTTGGTATTTGGATAACAACCCTTACCATGTTGATTTATATACCATCGACCATTATGTTGTACCTTTGAAATTGCTGACTCATAATTAATATTGGGTGACAAACTCAGATACTGGATCAAGGGACACTGGTGAGGAGCTGCTACGGTTACAACGAGCCACATGATCTAGTTAGGCTCATGATATAATGATGGTATTCCAGCTTTGCCAATAGTACTATTGTACGCAAAATGATTAATAAATGTTGAATCAACCATGCATACATAACATTGCATTTGTGGAAGATTGTAGGTGCATGGAGTCTTGATGTGGTGCCAGCATTATCTTTTGAGTTCCTCATGTGATTTGCACAGGACATGCATACACTTGTGGGATGATTGGTTGACTGTTAGAAAGACCAGTGCATCATTTTCTTTTATTTACATCTCATGCATTTCCTGCATTAATAAACTAATTTAAAAAATTGATTGATTTATTATGTTATCATTACTTGCGCATGCTTATATAGATAACATACGTAGTTTGCTTAGTATTTATGCGTTAAAGTAATATGCTAAAGAGTAATATATATATATATATATAAATATATATTTGTCATGAACATATTTATTACTAAAATTTCTTGAGTATAATCTTGAGGATATTTTTTCATTATGTTGGTGTTTGACGTCTTCCATTTGACATATGTAGATGCCTCAGGAATAGGATTAGTGGTAATGCGCTCGGCAGCCCCAGTAGATTTCTAGCTTCTTCCTACTTGATAATTGAAATTTTCCATTCCTATTGCATTTATTATGATTTGTATAATTCTCATATGGGCGGATACTACTTTTGCATTGTAGCTTTTAGATGTTAACTATATATTTCTAGATTTAGTTATCTCCGCTTATCTTTTGATCTGCTAGTTGAAATATGTTACTTTGATTTATTTGTATATGGAATGAATATGAACCTGATTGAGGACACCCCATAGGAATACTTTCCACGTGTGGCATTCCTAAACAAGCATTTTATTAAATTAACACCCGAGAACTCGGGATCAGAGTCTCCGTACTCGAGGGTTGATTTTCAAGGCGTTGCAAGTCGGGTGGGTAGGGTAGGGCGGGATGGGGTGTCGCTTGTTAAAGTAACGGTCGAGCTGGTGAAAATGAAACATAGGGACGAGCAGGTCTAGATTTAAGTTTATATATATATATAATATAATATAATATATATTAAAATATATATTATTAAATTTTGAAATTATACTCAAGTTGTGTCGAGCTTAGACTCGAGCTTCGAGCTTCGAGTGAAGTCGAGCTGAGCTCCACTATGCTGGCACTCGGCTCGTTTTCAAGAGAGCTAAGTCATGAGAGACTTGGCTCGCCTCGAATCACCTTTCAAGCCGATTCAAACCGAGTTAGATAGAGCCAAGCCCAGTGAGGTTTTCGAGCTAGTGTACAGCTCTACCTATGTGTGGGCTGGCTTGATATTTGGGCCAAAGCATCTTGATTAATAGCTTAGTAAGCTAGTCCCCGATTGTGGGACCCACCATGATGTATGTGTTGTGTATCCACACAGTCCTTCAGTTTTTCTAGCTCATTTTAGTGCATGGTCTTAAAATATGAAGCAGATCCAAATATCAAGTGGATCACTCACAAGAAACAGTAGTCATTGACCATTAAAAACTTCTTGTAGGCTACAAAAGTATTGGATGAAGCTGATATTTATGTTTTCCCTTCATCCAAATTTGTATGACTTTATCAGCAGGCTAAAAGGTAAATAAACATCACAGTGGACCATAGAGATTTTTTTAATAGTAAGCCTTCAATGACAATTGTTTCCTATGGTGTGGTCCATTTTAGATTGGGATATGCTTCATTTTTTTAAGACCATATGCTAAAATAATCTGAAAAGACTGATGGACCGAGTGGACATAAAGCACATGCATCAAGGTAGGCCCCATGGTAAGAGACTCACCCACAAAGCTGTTACCCTGGACTCACCTAATCCGCGCCTGTGGGTCCCACCTTGGGTTGGCCCCCATCTAATACAAAATGCCCTCATCATCTGATACCCAAACGGTAGATCTAGCATTTCTCTTTATTTAGCGCGGGCAACATCAATTATACATGCAGATCGTGTTTTTCTGACTCCGAGGTCTTGAGTCAGGTTGGGACTCAAGCGAGTCAAACCTAGTCGTCCGAGTCCGTCCAAATGAGCGACGTCAAGAGGCGCGACTTCGGTGGATCCCTGACTGTGGAGCCCTCCTTGATGTATGTGATTTACATCCATGCCATCCATCTGTTTTTACAGCTCATTTTAGGGCACGATCCTAAAAATGAAGCAGATCCACATCTCAGGTGGATCACATCACAGGAAACAGTGGTGATTGACCACTAAAAACTTCATATGGGCCACAAAAGCTTTGGATGTAGCTGATATTTTTGTGGTCCCTTCATCCAGGCCTTTGTGACCTTATCAGAGTGGATTGTAAATAACCATTCCAGTGGCCCCAAGATGATTTTAATGGTGGGTGTTCCATCACCACTGTTTCCTATGGTGTGGTCTACCTAATATTTTGGATCTACTTTATTTTTTAGATCATGTCCTAAAATGAGCTGTAAAAATGGATGGACGGGGGATTCAAGGTACATACATCACGGTGAGCTCCAAAGGCAGGGTATCCACTCACATCCACTGAAGCCGCGCCCCCGCCTCAAGGGCATGACTCATGGTATCAAACCGGATTGGACTGATCCGGACTCAACCGAGTCTACTCAGACAAGTGGCTAATCCACGTACATTGGGTGGGCCAACTTTTGAACAACTTGGATCATGCACAAACTTATTAACACATGTCAATCGTCGGTTGGCATGTACACCCGTGTATCGCGACTAGGTTTGACTCTAAGCTATTAAAATATAATAAAGAAAAAATACAGTGGGTACCAGTGGACTGCTTGATAAAAGGTCGCATCTGCTAAAGAGGGATGGCATGTGCAACACACGTCGAGAAAGTAGTGGAGAGACCAGGAGAATTGGTATTGTACTCGACTTTTTACGGGTATAAGAAGACCAATCACGTGAGTGCTCATGTGGTTGCACAACTCTAATAAATGGAATATTCAGAGTTATAACCAATTTTGTGGTGTTCCAGCTGGCGATTTTAGATGATGCCACGACATTATAGCAGATGAACAGGTAAAAGACCAATCAGCCAAAGAAATAAAGCGGTTAAATAATTGATGATTATAAATAGCTTGAATTTTAGATTACATTTCATAATAGAAAATTCATAGATAAAAATTAGAATTCAGTAAACAAAGTCTATGCCCACCTTGATTTATGTGTTGTATATCTAGGATGTCCATCAATCTCTCTCTCTCCCTCTCACTCTCTGTTTGTTTTTTTTTTTTTTTTTTTTTCTTGGGTTTTTACGCAGGCACCCCACACAACCCCACACTCACTCCCTAACTGAATTTTCATCACCTTTGAGTTTTGAACCCAATACCTCTTGTTAAAGCTCCAACGAGTCTACCAACGACATAAGGGCTCGACCCATAGGAAACAGTGGTGATTGAACACCCAGGACCTCTTGTTGAAGCTCCGAAGAGTCTACCAACGAGGTAAGCACTCGAACCATAGGAAACAGTGGTGCTTGAACACCCAAGACCTCTTGTTGAAGCTCCAAAGAGTCCACCATTAGTCTTTTTGTCTCATTTTAGAGCATGGTCCCAAAAATGAAGTAGGTCCAAATCCCAAATAGACGACACCATATGAAACAGTGGTCATTGAACGCCCTCGATTAAAATCTTACTAGGGCCCACCTTAATGTTTATTTGCCATCCAACCTATTGATAAGGTCACATAGATATGGATGATGGGAAAACACAAATATCAACTTGATCTAAAACTTTTGTGGCCTCCAAAGAAGTTTTTAATGGTGGGCATTCAATCCCTCTTATGTGATCCACTTATGATTTGGATATGTTTCATTTTTTGGACCATGCCATAAAAATGAGCCGAACAAACTTAAGGACGGCATGAATATACAACACATATGTCAGGGAATGTCCCACAGACAGGGCAGCACACACTAATTTGTTACTTGGATTGCACCTAATTTGCTCCCACCCCATCTATGTAGTTGCATGCCACAGGCAGAGATAAAAAAGAGAAAAATGCCTGCAATAATTTCAATGATAAATAATTTAAACACTTTTTTCCAATATTCCAACCCACTTGAATTTTATATCTACCAAAATGCCATAAAGTCACAACATTGTGTGCCCACAAGGAAGGCTCCTATGCACAAAAAAAGGGTTCTACATGAGAGTCGGTCAACCAAACTCTACTTGAATTATATATAGTAGAGATAAGCAGGCACACTAATGAGCGCAGAAAATCAGGTGGCACCCATTTTGAATGAACCTAGATCCAGCATGTGCAATGGGAGAGGATTCGTTGAGGATTGATGTAGTGACATTTGATCCGTCCAGCCACACATGACGTAGTCCACCGAACTACATTCAAACATGTTTTGCCTGTTACATCTTTAACAGCAGCATGTGGCCCAACCAAATATTAAGCAACGCCTCACCTAATCATATGCGTGTTCATGAGAGCCGAGGGGCCACTGGCCTCACCTAACTGACTGCGCCTACCTGAGCATAACATTCTCCATTTTAATAAGCTGGCTGGCAAGACCATAATGTTTGACTCACAGTCACAGCCACTGACTCGTCCTTATGGCATGCATTACCAAAAATGGGAGTTATTTGATACTCCAGCTGCATACAATGCTTGATACACAGGCAGTTAAAACTGTTTCACCTGACATAAATTAATTTGGGACTAAACTGACTAATTATGGATTCCACTATTAGATTAGATAAATTCAAAAAATCAGATTGGCTAAACAATCCTAAGGGCCTGTTTGGTTGCAGAATCCAGACTCTAGAGAAAATCTAGATTCCACTGTTGGAATCCAAAATTGCATAAGCTAGAGTGGAACCCAGGTTTCATCCGAAAACTTGCTGTTTGGTTGAAAATGGTGCAATTTCCAACCGTTGCTTGTGGCATGGCCCACTTGGGCTTCAGATCCACCTGAGAATCTTACCCTTGGCCTATTGTAGTCCCGCAAGACAAATGGCCAGGTTGGATGGCAAATAAACATTATAGTGGGCCTTAGGAAGTTTTTAATGGTGGACGTTCAATCAACACTGTTTTCCTGTGTTGTGGCCCACTTGTAATTTAGATCTGCCTCAGTTTTTGTCCAATGCCCTTAATTGAGCTCTCAAAATTGATGGACCATGTGGATATAAAACACATACATTATAGATATACAACGCATATATGAAGGTGTTGCACTCTTTCTCCCTTCCGTAGAAACAATCACCCACACCGTTTCCACTAATCCCGGTTCGAGTCCATTTAGGCTTCTAGACGGAATTCTATTTAGACTGGAACTTACCACCAAACACACAAGTTGAAATAGGATTCTGCTGGAATCTGAATTTTAGGCCGGAAACCGATCAGATGCCAACCAAACGGGCCCTAACTTCTGATTCTTAGAAACTTGTTTTTGAAATAAGATCATCTGATATTTTTTAGTTTTAACTGTCCAATAAATATTTATTAATCTAATAGTCGAATCACTGAATAAAATTAATTTTTTGATTCACAATGCATCTATACTGGTACCTATATTTTGACCGGTTTAATTTGAATTACTTGTACGCAATGTATGCAATTTCTCTGTAATTTGTAAATCTTGCTTATCATCCATCACACCCTGCCAGTGCATCAAAGCATTTATCTAAACAAAATTAAACTGTTAAAAGTTGTGGGACCCACTGATTATAGGTCATCACAGCAAAATCTGATTGGTTGAGCAATCCTAAACTCTGATGATAGAACGCTTGTTTATTGAATTAAAACCATTTGTTATTTTTCATCTCAGCCGCCCAAGAAATATCCACCAATCCACTTAAGTAATTAAAGTAGGTGCAACTTTGGTTTGTGATACATCTATAGTGGGGCCTTGGAGATGTGCCCCATGATTTCATGATTTTTATGTGATAGTTCTATTTCATTAAAATTAAAAGGGAAATTTTATAAGATAGCTATAAAACTAGGAGAGAATATTAGCTAATTAAGTGATACCATTTTTAAAGATGAACGTAGCTGGAACGAAGAAGTTGAGATGATGAGTGGTAAGATTAGAAAAAAAAAAAAAAAAAATTAAAAATGAACACATTGAAAGAACCGAAGGGTTGTTTGCATGCTTATAAAATTCATAAGTTGTAATTGAATTACAGGTAATCAAATTACAAGTGTAAAGTATTCACAGAATGTCCCATAATTTGGCTTTAAGCTGCAATCTTTTTACAGGTAAACAGTTAGGTCTGTTTGATTGGATGTAATTGCTTGTAATTTAGTGTAAATAAGTACTTTGTATTTCCTCCAATGAGATTTGACAGATTAGGATAAGTACAGTCTCTTTGTTGCAAAACTATGTGGGTCCCACCTTGATGTACGTGTTCTATCCACTCTTTCCATTCATTTTGCCATGTCATTTTATGATATGAGGCTAAAAATGGTGCAAGTCTGAATCCCAAGTGGACCACACAAAGGAAGCAGTGGGAACAATGATGCCCACCATTGAACCCACTATTTTCTGCAGTGCGGTCCATTTGAGCTTTGGTTCTACCTCATTTTTGGGGTCATGATGTCCTAAAATGGTATAAGAAAATGAATGACGAAGGGGATATAAACACATTCATCATGGTGAGGCCCACAAAATTTTCACTTTTTACAAATTTGAATTTTGCACGAAATTTGAGGTGAAATTCATCACCCTTCAAACTTATTTGTAGGGCTGTCAACGGGTCGGATACGGGCCGGATCAGTGATGATCCGAATCCGACCCGATTAAGAATATATCCGACCCGAATCCGATTCGGATCACAAGTATATGATCCGAACCCGACCCGATTAAATTTTTCGAAATCCGTTTCCGATCTGATCATGATCCGACCCGATATCCAACCGGATATCTGAGAGAGGAGAGAGAGAGAAAGAGAGAGAGAAAGAGAGATTATCCTATGTTTTTATTTTATTTTATTTTATTTTATTATTATTATTTTTTTTATCGGGTCGGATCGTTAACGGGCCGGATCAAGGTTGATCCGAATCCGAACCGAATATTAAACGGATCATCTTTGGATATCCGTATCCGACCCGATTATCCGATTATTGATCCGAATCCGATTAAATCGGATCGGATACGGATCGGATACGGATCAAGATCCGTGCCATTGACAGCCCTACTTATTTGTACTTGGATAACCTGTTTTATTTAGAAATTCAACACAGATAATAAGAAAAAGGAAAGCAAACTTAGATATTTTGACATAGTGTAACAGAGACCAAGAACTACGATGGATAAAGGAGTTAGCACAATTTGAAGGTTCTAAAAGGACAAATACCAAAAAGATGTGGGTGAAGGTAGTTAAAAAAAAAAAAAACATGATATCCCATGTTCTAATTGATGTCATGGCCCTTTAATAGAGAGGAATGGCAGACGAAAAAAAAATTCTTGCAGCGGACACAGATTAGTTGGAATAAGGCTTAGTTGATGATGATGATGAGATGGTGATCCATCTATAGTGCGGCCCATCATATTAAATGTTTAAGTCAGTTGGGTGGTAGACAACTTGTACAACTTCTCTATTCCACACACTACAAGAATATAAAAAACAAAGAAGCTATTTGATACTCATATTGCACTTGATATACAATGGCTCCAAGATTAATGTTCATGTGGCATACAATTACACAGAATGTAACCCCACTAAATTTTCAAACCCACCAATGCCCATTGCTTCAAGAATCCTCACCTCTAATTTATGGACACTTTTTTTTTTCTTATTATTTCATGGACACTTGTTTGTTGAGAGAGGTGTGGGTATGGTACATTATCAACAAGTTGGATGGAAAATAAACATTATGGTGGAATCCATAAAGTTTTTAATGGTAAGGATTCAATCATAAATGTTTCCTATGGTGTGGTCCACCTAAGATTTGAGTCAGCTTCATTTTTGGATCATGCCCTAAAATGAGGTTTCAATATAGATGGACGGCATGGATGTAGTCGTATACATCACTGTGAGCCCCATAGTCAGGGGTCCCACCGACCTGGATGGATCCAGGGTCTCACCTAATCCGCTCCCGATTGAGTACTAACCCCACCAGGACATAGCTAGAGATGGACAGTCTTGTTAGGACCCGTTTTGCATCCTTCCTCAATATTGATATGTGGAGGGGCTCACCGTGATGTATCTATTTATCCACGTTCGTCCATCCCTTTTGTAGGATCATTTCAAGGCATGAGACCAAGAATGAGGCAAATCCAACGCTCAAGTGGACCACACCAAATAATTCACAAAGCATTAAATGCAAGAGTTGATTTGGTGCGGTCCACTTGAGCGTTGGATTTGCCTCATTCTTGGTCCCATGCCTTAAAATGATCTTAGAAAAGGGGCGGACAGCGTGGATAAACAGATACATCACGGCATGGATAAAAGCATCCATACTAAGGATTTGTGGAGCCCAC
Organism: Liriodendron chinense; assembly: GCA_003013855.2. Taxonomy (NCBI): domain Eukaryota; kingdom Viridiplantae; phylum Streptophyta; class Magnoliopsida; order Magnoliales; family Magnoliaceae; genus Liriodendron; species Liriodendron chinense. Next base: position 779,360 of record PVNU02000362.1, read on the forward strand.
CATGATGTATATGTTTTATCCATGCCGTCCATCCATTTTTGACAGACCGTTTTAGGGCATGAGCCCAAAAAGAAGGCAAATCAAAGGCTCAAGTGGAACACACCACAGAAGTAGTGGGGATTGAATTCGTACAATTAAAAACTTCTTAGGGCCCACTGTGATGTTTACTTGCCATCCAACCTGTTCATAGGGTCACATAAACATGTAAAAAGGGAATCATAAATATAAGCTTGATCCAAAACTTCCGCACCAATGGTAAGCTTTCAATCCCCACTGCTTCCAGTGGAATGGTCCACTTTTTGGGATCATGCCTTAAGATTAACAGACCCTGTAAAAATCGTGACAGGACTGTCCATCTCTAACTAAATCCTAGTGGATCCAATCCCTCCCCCCGTTACCTCCCAACTATTCCATGGGCTTCGGTGGATTCCCGGATTCACCGAGGTTGGTGGATCCTTGACATCCATGCTATCCATTTTGAAAGCTCATTTTAGAGCATTATGCCAAAAAAGAAGCAAATCCAAATGTGGAACACACCACAGGAACAGTGGTGATTGAATACTCACCATAAAAAACTACTTGTGGGCCACCTGAATGTTTATTTGTCATCCAACCTGTTGATAAGGTCACAATGACCTAGATGACAGAACTATAAATATCAGCTTGATCCAAGATATCTGTAGCTCAAAAAGAGCTTTTAATGGTCAATCATTACTGTTTCATTTGGTGTGGCCTATATGAGATTTGGATATGCAGCTGTCAAAAATAATGGAATGCGTGGATTTAAGGAACATCACGGGTTGGCCCTACAGTCAGTGAGTCACCCACCTCAGTGGATCTGGGGACCCACAGAAGCCATGCCCCAACTGTTCCTTATGTGGCTTGTTGACGCTGAAAATTAGTCAACAGACGAGGTGAGATGACTTGTATATGAACGAACGAACGTGACTGATCCCCTTACAGGTGCGAAGCCTGGACTTGGATCAGAGATCTGCTTGATCCTGTGAAACACAACAGAAAACAATAAGAGGGGTGGCTGGGATCCAGCCGTGAGCCCTCCGATGCCTAAGTTAGTGATTTAACTTTAAGGATGGTAAAACACTAGTTTGAGAGATTTCTTTTTTCGTACCTGTAATCACAATATTCTCCTGTTTTTATAGGCTTCGATGGAGAGTTTCTAGGCTGAGATCGCGATTGATATTACGCCGGAAATCCAGGCGAATATCTTGAGCCGTTCCGATCTTGGAGGGATGCGCTCCTATCTTTATGCCGTTTGGAGCGGAGATGAGGTCGGCCTCCATTTGCCCATTGACTTAACCACAATCCGAGCTGACCTCATGAACAGGCGAAGTCATCGGTTTGCTATTTTGCTCCGAGGTTTTGTGCTCGGGTCGGCTCGTTAGAGAAATTATCCCACAACAGTTGCCCCCTACTTCCGAGGTGGATACTTTCAGCTAGGAAGTAACCTCTCACAAATGCAGCCGATCTTATTTTTGGCGGTAAATGCTCTTTAAATGCGCTGTTTCGAATTTCGAAAAGATGCAATGATAACCGTACGGCGCGACAGGCTTTTATTTCGGCAGTCGAATGGCGTAAGGACACGTGGACTTCGTATCTCTGAACGGACGGGCGTAATATCGTCTATCCAATGAATGGACGGACACATGGCAGGCCGTGTCAAAAGTCGCGTCGGTTCGTTTATTAAGACCATGGGTACTTGCCGCGTGGCACAGCATGGCCTACGTACTATCACCTGTGTATAAATACTGTACTTAGCAATTTTTTTAGAATTCTGTCCATTCTTCCTGCTGTGTTCTTCCTTTTTTCCCTTTGTACAGACCGCTGTGATCCATTCGAAGTTCTTTCTAACTTCCTTTGGCCAATCTCTTTCTAGAGAGTGATCCGGTACGTTCGTTTTTTGCCCCCTTTCTATCTTCTACTTTCCTCAGTTTTTCTGTTTTTGGAGAAAATGTCTGGTTCAAAGGAAAGTTCTTCGCGAACCTTTTCCTCTGTCTTGCCCGTTGGAGAATCCAAACTGATGGAAACCCAACTCATCGCTGTTGAGTCCCCCGGGGGGACTCTGTTAGCAGAGACCCCTTCCTCCTTTGCTTCGGATGAGGTTCCAGTTGCTGGTACCTCCTGGCGTGTTGTTGATAGAGTCTCAGAGTATCCAGCCGACCTGATCTGGACAACGTTCACCCAATCCGACTTGATCAGGATCAGGTCGAATTACTGCGTCCCCGGGGCCATTGACCTTAGGCTTCCGGGTTTGGATGATTTTCCAACCCGTCCTTCTGGAGACCAGGTCACCGTATATGCCCAATTCTTTGAGGCTGGTTTCTGGCTTCCTCTTCTCCCCGTAGTGAGGGAGTACCTTTCTAGGGTTAACCTAGCTCCGGGTCAGTTACCTCCTAACTCCTGGAGGACTTTAATAAGTTGCGTCGCCTTATGGCGTCAAGTCCATGGGTCGGATCCTACAATAGCCGAGCTGATGAACCTTTACCAGCTGAAGAGTCATTCTGACTTTAGGAGATGGTTCTATATGTCACCTCGGGGAAGGAAGGGACACCGGCTAATAGACGACCATCCTTCTTCGGTTCACGGATGGAAAGAGGAATGGTTCCTCGTCTCTAAGGGTTGGGAAGGCCCCCGACCCGAGGTCCACTCCCCTGATCTCTGCGTAAACAACTTTTTCTCAGTTCCAGGTCGGGTTGGCTGACACTCACCCCCTCTCTTTTTTTTGTGGCTGACCTCTATTTATTCTGATCAGCTCGTGGAGATCCTCCCGCCCATAGTCCGGAGGAGGAAGATCGCATAGCTGCGGTGTGGGAGCTTGATCCAAACTTCCGCAGCGTTAAGCTTCTTTTGTCTTTTGAGACCTTAACCAACGTAGGCATCAACCCTCGAGGTAAAGACTTGTATTTGTTGAATAGATCAGTTTCATTTTCACACTCCGGCCTTAAAAAATTTTTATAGGCATGTCTGCTCCAGCTCCGCGGAGAAAGTCCTCTGCCCTGACTGCTTAAGAGAAAGAGCAGATCAGAGAGAAGAAAAGGCAGAAGGCGGCTACGAGGCGTCCCCGAGACTGTCCTCCAACGACCTCCACAGCGGATATACCATTGGAGCCGACTCCCGAGGTGGTTCCGAAAGTGAATGGGGCTGAAGTCGAACTTCCCAATGCCTCTATGAGGCCTCAGCCTTCCCAAGTCATCGACCTGGTAGGGAGTGATGATGCTGGCCCGTCTGGGCAGTCGCCTCAGGCTGCTCCAGTGCAATCCCCTTCCACAATCCGTCAAGGCCCGGAGATGCCGCCTCATTTGTACAATTTGTGCAAATGGGCGTACAAGGCGGTCCCTGAGGCCGAGGTGGATATGATGGCAAAGGTGCCTGGGCTCTCCTTGCTGAACTCCCTAGGGATCTTCGGGACTAAGGTATATATACTTGACTTGAATTTTTCCAAATAAGATGGTCATCTTCGGCCTTCCTTGTATACTTATTTGTTTGTTTACCATGCAGGTGGCCTACGGATGCCAGCTTCTTCAGGAGGAGATCACCCATGATAAGGGAACGATCTCCAGCCTTGAGGGAACACTGGTGGCTACCAAGCGTTCCTTAGATGAGGCCATGAAATTTGGGGAGGAGGCGGCGAGGGCCTTGGAGGTTCGGAAACGTGAGATCGCACTTCTCCGAGCCGAGCTATCAAATAAAGAGAGGGCGGAAGCTGAGCTCATCATCCAGATTGAAGAGCTGAAGGCTGCCGAAGGGACTGTGCGGTCGGACCTGGCGAAGGTCCAATCGGAGTTGGAGGTTAAAGTCGCCGAGGCTGACGAAATGTTCGACTTTGGCTACGAAAAGTGCAGGATTACAGTTCAGAGCCGTCATCCGGACTTGGACCTCTCCTTCCTTGACTCCGAGGCGGAGGAGGAAGACAACTCCACTGCTGCCACCGAGCCGACCGCTGATCCCCCCTCATAGGATGTTTCTATGTTTTTTTTTTAGCCCATTTGTTGGGGCCTCATGTAATATATATCATCCTGTAACTCCGACCCCTTTGTGATCTTGCAATTGAAATACTTCTTTTCTGATCTATTCTTGTTTGTCAGATTTTTTATTCAATTGCTCTTTCCTTTTTGGGTTGTTTTCGCTAAATTTATCCATTTACTTCGTGGCCGAGCAATTTAGATCGTAACCGAAGCATTTAGGACTTGCGAAAATAATGGTCGGTTCATAAGTCGTAATCGAGACCGATCTCAATCTTAGAACTTAGCTTTGGGCGGTAATGTCCGCTGAGCTCGAATATAGTTATGGGCGAAATTAGTCTGCTGGTATTTCAAATTTTCTGATAGGAGTATAATTTTGAGAAACAAGTACTTAGCTTTTATTGATAGTAGATTTTCAAATGCTCCGCATTCAATGGATGGGGTAGGGCTCGGCCTTGCATATCTTCGAGCCAGTAAGTCCCGGTTCGAACTGTTTTTATGACTTTGTACGGTCCATTCCAATTCGGATTGAATGTACTTGCAATCTTATCCTTCTTCTCCCTTACGTTCTTTCGTAGGACGAGATCTCCCACTCTGAACTGTCTTTCTTTGACTCGGGAGTTATAAAATCTAGCAACACGCTGTTGGTAGGCTCCGATCCGAACTTGGGAAGCTTCTCGGGCTTCTTCGAGCAAATCAAGGTTTGTACGAAGCTTGTCTTGATTCTGGTCGGGTTGATAGTTATCGATTCGGTTAGTTGATAGCCCTATCTCGATCGGGAGTACGGCTTCCGCCCCGAACGTTAAGGAGAATGGAGTTTCTCCTGTTGTTGACCGAGCTGTAGTTCGATACGCCCATAATACTTCGGGAAGCTGTTCCGCCCAAGCTCTTTTGAATTCACCGAGCTTAGTCTTCAGATGACTTTTAATGATTTTTTTTATGGCTTCGACTTATCCGTTAGCTTGAGAATGATGAGGAGATGAATATACATTTTTTATGCCCAAGTTCAGGCAAAAGCTCCTGTATTTCGCGTTGTCAAACTGAGGCCCGTTGTCAGTGACGATCATATTCGGGATACCGAACCGGCATATAATTGACTTCCAGATGAAGTATGTTGTTTTCTTTTCGATCCACTTGGTAAAGTAATCAACAACCATGATCGCGTATTTGACTTGCCTCTTGCCAGTTGGAAGAGGACCGATGATATTGACTCCCCATTGCGCGAAGGGCCACGGTCCGGACATTGGAGTAAGTTCCTCGGGAGGGACGTGAGGGACTGGTGCGAAATTTTGGCATCTATCACATCGTTTGACCATTTCTCGGGCATCTCTTTGAATCGTTGGCCAATAATATCCTTGACGTATAGCTTTCTGGGCCAGCGCTCGGCTCCCTGAATGTTTTCCGCATGTGCCGGAATGAATTTCTCTTAAGACGTAATCGACTTCATCTGGTCCGAGGCAGCGGAGGCAGGGTAACAGGAAACCCTTTTTATACAATATATCGTCGATCAGCGTATACCGAGCCGACCTATATCGTAACCGTCGTGCTTCGTTCTTTTCTTCGGGTAGAACACCTTCCCGTAAAAAATAGACAATTGGTTGCCTCCAGTCAAACTCGGTGGAAACAGGATATACCGCATTGATATGGTCGTTAGTGATGCTTCTTTTGGGGAGGATTTCGATAGGAATTGTCCTTCCGAGCTAGTCGTCTCCTGCCGACGCTAATTTGGCGAGTGAATCTGCATGGGTGTTATGGGTCCTCGGTACTTAGATGATTTTGCAGTAATCGAACCGGGCTGATAATTCTTGATATTTTAACAAATATGCAGACATCTTTTTTCCCTTTGCTTGATATTCCAATGTTGCATGACCCACGATCAACTGCGAATCGCTGTATACCGTGATATTTCGGATCCCGATCGCCGAGGCTAATCGTAGCCCGGCAAGAAGAGCTTCGTATTCGGCTTCATTATTAGAGGCTTTAAACCCGAATCTTAGGGCATATTGGACTTTTATGCCATCGGGGGAGGTCAAGATTATCCCTGCCCCACAGCCCTGGGAATTTGACGAGCCGTTGACGTGTAGCTGCCATGTAAGCGTGGTCGTACCTTTTTTCGGAATTGATTCTTGGATGTCTCTTTTAAGAGTAGCGTCATCTTCAAGGTCAAAAGGGTCAGTGAGCTCGACAATGAAGTCGGCCACGGCTTGGCCTTTGATCGCTGTCTGGGGCCGGTATTGTATGTCGAATTCACCGAGCTTGATGGCCCAGCGTACAAGGCGACCTGACATTTCTGGCTTCTGTAGTACTTGCCTCAATGGTTGGTCCGTTAGCACCACTATTGAATGTGCTTGGAAATAAGGTCGTAGCTTTCTTGCTGATGTTATCAATGCCAGAGCTAACTTCTCTAAGTTGGAATATCGGGTTTCCGCGCCGAGAACAGCTTTGCTGACGTAGTATATTGGTCTTTGAGTACCTTGGTCATCTCGGATTAAAGCCGAACTTACTGCTGCCGAGGACACCGCCAGGTACAGCAGTTACTCGTGTCCTTGCACAGGTTTGGACAGTAACGGTGGTGTACCGAGGTATGCTTTGAGATCTTGGAAAGCCTGTTCGCATTCGGATGTCCAAGTCATCTCGTTGAACTTGCGAAGTTGCTTGAAAAATGGAAGGCATCGATCCGTAGCTCTAGAAACGAATCTGTTGAGTGCGGCGATTCGCTAGGTGAGACGCTGTATTTCCTTCACGGTGGTTGGTGAGCTCATCTCGACTAGTGCGCAGATCTTTTCTGGGTTGGCTTCTATTCCTCTCTGATTTACGATGAACCCGAGGAACTTCCCTGACCTTAATCCGAAGGCGCATTTACTAGGGTTGAGTTTCATTCCGTACTTTTTCAAAATACTGAACATAAGTCGGAGGTTGTTAACGTGATCTTCGGACTTCAGGCTTTTGACGAGCATATCGTCCACGTAGACTTCCATGGTTTTACCAATTTGTTCGGCGAACATCTTGTTGACCAAACACTGGTACGTCGCTCCGGCATTTTTAAGTCCGAAGGGCATTACCTTATAACAGTAAAGCTCGCAATTGGTGACGAACGCTGTTTTTTGTCTATCAGGAACATGCATTTGTATCTGGTTGTACCCGGAGTATGCATCCATGAAACTGAGAAGCTCGTAACCTGAGGTAGCATCTACAAACTGATCTATTCTGGGAAGTGGGAAGCTGTCCTTAGGACAGGCTTTGTTGAGGTCGGTGTAGTCGATACGGACCCTCCATTTTTCATTGGCTTTTTTGAGTAGAACAACATTGGCGAGCCAAATCAGGATAATGGACTTCCTGGATGAAACCAGCTTGGCGCAACTTTTTTATTTTTTCTTCGATTGCGGCATACCTCTCCATGTTGAAAGCTCGCCTTTTTTTGCGGATCAGTTTGAAGGACGGGTCGACGTTGAGCCAGTGAACCATCACTTCAGAGTTGATTCCAGGCATGTCCTTGTGAGACCATGCGAAAGCATCCGTATTTTCTTTCAGGAAAGCGATCAGTCCGGCCTGGACACTGCCGTTTAATTGAGATCCGATCTTAATGACCAAGCTCGGGTCATCATTAGACACAGGGACCTCTATTAACTCCTCGGCTGACGAACCACGTTCTGTTGTTTCTTCCCTAGGGTCCAGCGGAGTTGTGTGTGAGACGACAGAGATCATATTTTTATTTTTCCTGCGTAGCGTCAGCTCGTAGCATCGGCGAGCTTCTTGCTGGTCCCCTCTGACCACACCGATCCCGTCATCGGTTTCAAATTTCATGGCCAGATGATAGATAGAAATGCCGGCTTTTAAGGCTCGGATGATGGGTCTGCCGATGATCGCGTTGTATGCTGATGGAGTGTTGACGACGAGAAAATCAACCATGATCATCCTCTGGTTGGGTTCTTCTCCTGCTGTGACCGGTAGGGTTATTTCTCCTTCAGGCATGATACAATCTCCTGTAAATCCGGTTAGAGCAGTTCTGACCGGTCTTAACCTGGATCGATCAATTTTCATTCTGTCGAATGCCGAGGCATATATGATATCGGCAGAACTTTCAGTATCCACCATCATTCTGTGGAGTTTTTTATTAGCGACCACCATCGATACTACGAGAGAATCGTCGTGCGGATGTAGCACTCCTTCAGCATCTTCTTCGAAAAATGAAATCGTACGACGAACGACCTTTGGAATCTTCGAGGGCCTGCTGGTCAAATTCAATTGGAGCCCTGGTTCAGAGGTTCGCCCTTGACGAACGTAGGACTTGCGGGCATTGCCAGAATCACCTGTGGTTGGCCCGCCGAAGATCATATGGATTTCTTCCAACGGGTCGTTATTCACCGGTTCTCTGTCATCTTCCCGAGCCGAGGACCTTTGATCATCCGGACACTATGCAATGAACTCTTTTAAGAAACCCTGCCGGATGAGAGTTTCGATCTGTCGCTTCAAGTCAAAGCAATCTACTGTGTTATGCCCGTGATCTTTATGGTATAAACAGTATTTGGACTTCGACCTTCTTCTCGGGTCGGTTTTGATCTTTGCAGGTCGTCCGAACACTTGTTTGTCTTTCTCGGCTAAGAACACTTGCTTGATTGTTGTTTTAAGTGGGGTGTATTTCTCGAATTGCGGAGTCGAAGTTTTTGCTCCGCGCGGTGTAGTGTTCGAATTCGGTGACCTGCGATCGGGACGGTACCGCTTGGTGCTGTTCTCTTCTTTGCGATCTTTCCTCTTATGGGACGACCCCTGGGCGTTCACCAGCTCTTCTGCGTTTATGTGCTTTGCAACCCGATCGACGAATTCAGCCACTGACTGAGGAGGCTGTTCCCCTATCGACCAGAGGAACTTTTCATCACGTAATCCCCCGATCATCGTATGTAGCAACACGTCCTGAGATAGGTTTTCTACCTGAACTGCTTCGGCTTTGAATCGTGAGAGATAATCTTTCAGTGATTCATTATCTTTTTGTTTGACCACAGCGATGTGTGTAGAATGTTTTCTTGGATCGGTGCTCCCGATGAATTGGGTCGCGAATGCTCTGCTCAATTCAGTAAAAGAGGAAATGGACCTTGGCTTTAAATTGCGGAACCAGGTCCACGCCGAGCTGGTTAGGGACAATGGGAAGGCCTTACACATGATGTATCCATTAACTCCATGAAGTTCCATTCGAACTTTGAAATTTTCGAGATGTTCGGCTGGATCTTCTATCCCGGAGTATTGCTTGAGCTGAGGAATTTTGAAACCTTTCAGAAGAGATTCCCCGCGAATCTCATCAGTGAACGGGGATTCAGATGAATCCACAAGAACATCTGCTGCAGTTGGTGCCCGGGCGCGTTGTGCTCTTTGGATATCGCTAATCCTTTCCCGAAGCTCCTTCAGCTCGGCCTTAAGAGGGGTGATATTATCGTCCACCCGATCTTGCCCTTGACTAGCTTGGGCAGATCGACTTTCTTCTATTCTGTGTCTTAAGTTGTTTGAGGGAAGCCCCGCGGCTGATCGAAGCCTCGAACCCGAAGCTCGGCTGACAACCTCGTCCTCGTCGGCATGCGGATGGTTGGAAATTGATCGAGGTAGATGAGAGCTTTGTTGCGGTAGCTGGGGTTCCGGGTTGGTCTCGAGGAAGGGTGAAGGTCGAGCTAAATTGTTTAGCAATGCTGCAATTTCGTCCAGTTTTTCGTCCACATGCTCGAATCGTCTGTCTACTCCACCCAAACGTTCTGCAACGCCTCCAACTTACTCTTCTAATGTGGACAGTCTGACCCCGCGGTTTCGGGACCTCTGCCATCCACTTAGAAGATTCAAGTGGCGAGACGAACTTCCGAGGTGGAGGACCGGAGTTTCATGGACAGGCTCTTCATTTTCAGATTGTAGCTCATATGAGGGATCAGCATATGTGGGAGCTTTACCCTTCCTATTGCCTCTTCCACCGGCCATCAGTTTCTGTCTTTGGATGAAGGATTTAGCAAATGGATAAAAATTTTATCGTCGTTCCCACAGACGGCGCCAATCTGTTGACGCTGAAAATTAGTCAACAGATGAGGTGAGATGACTTGTATACGAACGAACGAACGTGACTGATCCCCTTACAGGTGCGAAGCCTGGACTTGGATCAGAGATCTGCTTGATCCTGTGAAACACAATAGAAAACAATAAGGGAGGTGGCTGGGATCCAGCCGTGAGCCCTCCGATGCCTAAGTTAGTGATTTAACTTTAAGGATGGTAAAACACTAGTTTGAGAGATTTCTTTTTTCGTACCTATAATCACAATATTCTCCTATTTTTATAGGCTTCAATGGAGAGTTTCTAGGCTGAGATCGCGATTGATATTACGCCGGAAATCCAGGCGAATATCTTGAGCCGTTCCGATCTTGGAGGGATGCGCTCCTATCTTTATGCCGTTTGGAGCGGAGATGAGGCCAGCCTCCATTTGCCCATTGACTTAACCACAATCCGAGCTGACCTCATGAACAGGCGAAGTCATCGGTTTGCTATTTTGCTCCGAGGTTTTGTGCTCGGGTCGGCTCGTTATAGAAATTATCCCACAACACAGCCCACCTAAGATTCATTCGGGTTGATTTTTTACCCCATGATCTAAAATCGAAGAGTTTGTGCTAAAGGTAGGAAATTCTAGGTTATCACTTCTAATTGATCATGTCATGATTGATGACGCCAGGTCATAAAACATACCGATTTTCTCTCTATGGAGTAGATTGCATACAACACAACAAAACTTTCAATATGTGAAACTTATTTGGCCCCACCATGATTTATGTGTTAGATCCACAATGTCCATCAGTTTTTTCATATCATTCTGGAGTATGAGATGAAAAATGAGGCACATCCAAAGTTCAAGTGGAACGTGTTGGGGTTAGGAGCCCCGCAGTGGAAGCAATCAAAGCAAGCGAGGAACACACCACAATGGCAATCAACAAGCAAATCATCACACACAAGAAGGCAAACAGATTTTTATGTGGAAAAACCCCTCAAGGGTAAAAAACCACAGCACAAAGCGACACCAATCCACTATGAATCAGAAGTTACAAGAGATTACAAAAGAAATACCTTGGATCACAGCCCACAAGAGAAAACCCAAGCTACCCGAAGCTAATTCTCAGATGAGAAGGACAAACACAGCCATTTCCCTCATCCCAGAGAACTCCAAGCTTCCTCCCTAGCTCTTTCTCTTACCCTAAAACCCTCTCAATCCCTTTGCCCATTGGCGGCCTCTGGCGGCAACCCTAATCTCGGATTACATCTCCTTAAATAGGAGAAAATCGGAATTAGAAACTCCTTGCGCAAAACCGCGCAAGAAACCAAGTCCAAAAAGGAAACTGCCCGACCGGTCGGGGATGGCCCAAAAAAAGGTCCAGCGTCCCGCTATCTTCATCTCCAACGTGACCGACCGGCCAGCTGGCCTGTCGGTGATCTTCATGCTTGAAGGTTTGAGGCGTCCAAGCCCAACAAACTCCACCACGACTCAAAACTTCATGCAACACCTCGCCACGCACCATCTTCATCTCTACTTCGTCGTCATCATAGCTTCATCACTTCTCATGCCTCATCGACTTCAAAGTTACACCTTCATCACCTGCTCGCTCATGTGGCCCTTGCGCATGCCACACACGAGCAATCGTGGATCCCGCTACTAATCCCACAGCTCTACCATGAATGGTGCTCCTGATTAAACCCGATCGCAGTCGACAAACTTGATTGAGATATTGGCATACAAATCCACCTTCTTCAACTCTACTTCCTTCATAGATACCGATCGCTTTCCATGTTTTTCTTTCACGAAATCCTTCTCCACAATGAATCTCATGCTAGAAGACGCCATTGATGTCTCGCCTCAGATTTTCTCTGCCTCCTTCCCAACTTTTATCTCTGATACCACTTGTTGGGGTTAGGAGTCCCGCAGTGGAAGCAATCAAAGCAAGCGAGGAACACACCACAATGGCAATCAACAAGCAAATCATCACACACAAGAAGGCAAACCGATTTTTACGTGGAAAAACCCCTCAATGGGTAAAAAACCACGGCACAAAGCGACACCAATCCACTATGAATCAGAAGTTACAAGAAATTACAGAAGAAATACCCTGGATCACAGCCCACAAGAGAAAACCCAAGCTACCTGAAGCTAATTCTCACATGAGAAGGACAAACACAGCCCTTTCCCTCATCCCAAAGAACTCCAAGCTTCCTCCCTAGCTCTTTCTCTTACCCTAGAACCCTCTCAATCCCTTGGCCCATTGGCGGCCTCTGGCGGCAACCCTAATCTCAGATTCATCTCCTTAAATAGGAGAAAATCGGAATTAGAAACTCTTTGCGCAAAACCATGCAAGAAACCAAGTCCAAAAAGGAAACTGCCCGACCGGTCGGATGGCCCAAAACAAGGTCCAGCGTCCCATTGTCTTCATCTCCAACGTGACCGACCGGCCGGCCGGCCGGTCGGTGGTCTTCATGCTTGAAGGTTTGAGGCGTCCAAGCCCAACAGAACGCACCACTGAAAGTAGCGGGAATTGAATGGCTACTGCAGACACCTTCCTAGGGTCCACTGTGAGGTTTGTTTAATCTAACATATTCATAAGGTCAAACAAACCTAAATGAAGGGACAAAAAAAAATACCAGCTTGATTAGAGCCTTCCCATTGTTTCCTATAATGTGATCCACTAGAGAGTTTGGGTCTCCTCCTTTTTCTCCCGTACCTTAAAATGATTGAAAAATTGGATAGATGGTATAGATCTGACATATACATCATCATGGGACTTATGAAAGTTTCCCATGTCAACACTTCCGTTTTTTCTTCTCCCCGAGATGTTCTACCCCCACACAGCAAGCAAACGAAACTTCTTTACGTGTGAAATTTACATGGGCCGACTATGATGTATTTCATCTATTCATCCGGCTTTCTCAGCTCATTCTAAAATATGAGCCCAAAAACAAGGCGGATTCAAAGCTAGTAGGAATTGATGCCTACTAGAAAGCTTCTTGGGGCCATGGATGGCTCTGGTCAAGCTGATATTTGTTTTTTTTTTTCCCTTCATCTAGGTCTATGTGATCTTATGAACAAGTTAGATGACAAATGAACCTCATGGTTGGCCCTTGGAAGGTTCAATGGTAGTTTGGTCTGTGATGTGGTCCACTTGAGCTTTGGATGGGTGCAGATGGGGTACTATCCCACCAGTAAGTACCAGAAGCCAATTGCATACTGAGTAAACTCTGTGGGGCCCATTGTGATTTATGTATTTTATCCACTCTGTTCATCCATTTTCCTAGATAATTTTAGGGCTTGAACCCAAAAATGAAGCATGTACAAAGCTCAAGTGGACCACACCACAGGAAATAGTGGAAATTAAACATCTACTATTGAAAAATTCTTGGGGGCCACAAAAGTTTTGGATCAAGTTGATATTTGTTTTGTTTTTTTTCATTCATCCATGTTTGTATGATCTTACGAATAGGTTGGATGACAAATAAACATAACTGTGAGCCCTAGGATGAAACCTTGGAAATCATTATTCCCACTGTTTTTGTGGTCTATAGTCTACTTACGCTTTGGATATGCTTAAATTTTGGACCCAACACCTAAAATGACCTAAAAAAAAATGGGTGGATACCGTGGATAGATCACATACATTTACCGTGGGTTCTAAGGAGTTTACTCGGTACGGTAAAAGCATAACTGAGTGCACATGTATATGTTTTATCCAAGCCGTCCATCCATTCTTATGGATCATTTTAGGGCATGAGCTAAAAAAGGAGGTAGATTGAAGGTTCAAGTGGACCACGCCACAGGAAGCAATAGGGATTGAATAATTGTTGCTGAAAACTTCTTAAGGGCACAAAAGTTTTGAATCAAGCTTATATTTATCTTTTTTACTTAGTAGAGGTCCATGTGAAATTATGAATAAGTTGGATGGCAAACAAACATTACTGTGAGACATTTGAAGTTTTGAATGATAGAACCACTGCCTCATGTGGTGTAGTCCACTTCCTTTAATATGCCTAAAATGATATAAACCTCATTTTTAGGTTTATATCCTAAAATGAACGGTCAAAATTGATAGACAATGTGGATAAAACATATACATCATAGTGGCCCCCATAAATCCACCATCCATCTCTATTTAGGTCTTGGTGGGATAGTTCTCTACTGTGGGCTCAAAATAGTTCCACACCTTAAAAATTGTGTTGTGTAGTGCTTAATCTATTTCTAAGGCAAAACTAGTGTATTGGTGCGATGGGCAATGATATAAACAGATGAGAAGCTACGGCACATGAATTTTCAGTCGTCAGAGGGAATTAGGTAGGGAATTAGGTGTTTCGACAAAACAATTGAGTGAGTGTTACCGCATACTTGTAGCCCCATGTGTAATATTTTGTATATCCACTCTGTCCATTTGTTTCTCCAGCCCATTTTAGGATGGTGTTCCAAAAATCATTCAAATCCAAATCTCAGGTGGACCATACCATTGGGAACAATGTTGATCAGTGCCCCGCCATTAAAAATTCCAAAGAGCCCATAGGAAGGTTTTAGTAATATTTATTTGCAATCCAACCTGTTGATAATGTCAAGAATATCTGGATGATGGGAAAATATAAATATCAGCTTAATCCAAAACGTTTGTAGCCTACAAAAGGCTTTTAATGGTCATTCATTGCTGTTTCTAGTGGTATGGTCCACATGAGATTTGGATCTTCTTAGGGTTTGGTACAAAGTCCTAAAATGAGATGACAAAACATATGAATGGCGTGGATATATAAGAAATACATTAAAATGGGCCCCACACGGCTAGGATAACACCCACTAAGTTGTCCCAAGGTTACCGCTAATCCGCTCTCATTTCCTTTGCCTTCAATATAATGGAAAGGTGCATGGATCGAGAGCTGGGCACAAACCAAGCCAGCTAGAAAGCACTACTCAGATTGGTTTGAAAAAGCTCGGCTTGGATTGGCTCAAATGAAAGTTCAAACCAAACCAAGACTCAGAGTCAAGCTCGTTTGAACAAACAAACCAAGCTGGCTCGGCTCGACTCGAAGCTCAATTTGATTCAGCTCGATTTGATTCAGCTTGATTTGGCTTGTAGATTGTACACACACTGTTTCCTGTGGTGTGATCCACTTGAGCTTCATATACGGTTCCATTTCAAGATCATGTCCTAAAATGATATATAAAACAGATGAACAGCGTGGATAATACATGCATGTGATGACATCTTTAATACATAATACATATACATGGATGCACACTGTTTCGTTGCACTTGTAAAATTATGCCCGTGTACTTTTATTTGGAAAATGCTCTTACATGTCTATTTTGAAGCTGTACTCATTTAGAAGATGTTAAACATGCTATAGGAAGATACTTTTGTACTTTTTTTACTTTTTAAATTCTTTCCTACTTAAATAAACAAGCAAAAAAGGAGCCGCTACCTATTTGAACTTAGCCTGGGGATTCAAAATTTTCAACCAAACCAAATCTCGGATCGAACCAAATTTTTCTGGAGCAAACCATACTCGGGCCGCATGGGTCAGCCCGAAACCCAAACCAAGCTGATCCACAAACTAAGGTGGCACAAAAACAAACCAAACCAAACCAAGGTTAACTCGGCTCGGCGGATCGTTGCCCACCTCTACATGGATCTGATGCACAGCCAGGACACCTATTAAAGTAAGAACACCGTTGGACTGAAGATAAGTTACGTATGCAATGACGCATGCAATTCTCAACTGCTAGCATATGAAAGATTCTTTTTCGTGGATGCCAATTGCGTCCTTCCTCAGTATGGACACAAAGTGTCCATGCCGATTTGTGGAGGGGGCAACCATGATGTATCTGTTTATCCACCCAGTACATTACTTTTCTAAGATTATTTTAAGATACAAAACCAAGAATAAGTAAGATACAACGCTAAAGTGGACCACACGACGACCCTTGCATTTAATGCAACCCAAGATTGCTCGTTGGATATTTCTCATTCTTGGTCTCCTACATTAAAATGATCTTAAAAAAGGGATAGACAGTGTGGATAAACAGATACATCACGATAGGCCCCTCCACAAATCTATACGGACGCTTTGCGTCATACTGAGGAAGGACGCAATTCGCGTCCCTTTTTTCTTATATTTTTCTGAAAAAGAAAGGCGCCCACCACCGGTAGTTAGCATAAGTTATTGCACTTCAAAGCTAGGTGGGCCCACTTCATGTTTGTGAGAAATCCACCGTTCATCCGTTTTGTCAGAGATATGAAAAAAAAAAAAGCATATCCTAAACTCAAGCGATTCACGCGAGAGAGAAAATTGAGGATTAGTTAAGTTTTGTACTTTCACGTGATCTTAGTGAGAATGACCTTCCCAATGATTTTGATGGCATATAAAAATGGAAGCAGGACATGAAGATTTCAGCTGTAAGCATTTTTTTTTCACCCATTTTTCCTCTCTTGTGGCCCACTTAATTATTGGATCTGCCTCATTTTTTGATTCACGTCCTTAAAATGAGTGAGCAAAGACGATGGACGGGTGGACTTTTAATAAACACTACGATGGGTCCCACAAAACTTCCAGATTCCTGCAACGATCTTCGTGGGATTCGTCAGTGGAGTACGTACTTGACGTGAGAGCGGATTGCGTGGTCTGCCACACACCACCAACCCCATGGGGTGTTGAGTGTTGACGTCACCAAGTTCTGTGGGACCCACTATGATGCATGTGCTATATCAAAACCATCTCTCCATTTGGAAAGATCCTTTTCAGGGTTTGAGCCAAAAACTTAGACAGCTCGAAGACTCAAGTGGACCACACCACAGAAAGCAGCGGAATTCAAGGTTTACTATTAAAAACTTCCTGGGGTCACAGAAATTTCTTCTGATTTATCCCTATGTGACCTTATGAACAGGGTAGATGGCAAATAAACGTCACAGTTGCCCTATAAAAATTTCAACGGTGGGGCATCATTGTCCCTATCATGGTGGAGCCCACAAAACTTGGATCTGCCTATTTGTTTTGGGTTTATGCCTGAAATGATTTGATCAGATGGATATATTAGAAATAACACATACATCATGGTGAAGCCCACAGACCTTAGTGACGTTAATACACCATAGAGATTGGTACGTGCAATCCACTTCCAAAAGTGTGGCGAGGCAATGACATAATGCCCACGTTACCCTGGCCGGAATCACTTAGCAATGACCTAAATCTTAGCACCGTGGGTGGGACCTTGACTTGGGTCAGAAAATGAAGCAAATCTAAATATCAGGTAGACCCCACTACCGAAAAGTATGATTATTGAATGCTCACCATTAAAAAGGTTTTAGATCCACCATCAAGTTTATTTTCCATTCAATCTGTTGAGATGGTCACACTGACCTTGACTAAGGGAAAACACAAACATAAGTTTGATCCGAGACTTTTGGGGCTTAGGGTCATTTATCATGATTTCTTGTGGTGTGGTGCACCCGAGAATTGAATCTACTTCATTTTTCGGCCCATGGTATAAAATGATCTATCAAGATGTATAGACGGCTTATATATACAATGCATATATAGAGGTAGCCCCACTGTCAGAGTCCCACCCACATCTCTAGCTAAGCCATGCTAGGATTGTCCTCAACATCCACTCTTTACATCAGCCTTGCCTTAACGCGACTAAAAACCTGCTATGTGAGTGCAACCTTGGGTGTGGCCCATCCCCATGTCTTCGCAGTATATCTAAGCCCAAGGTGGGGGCCCATCTCAGGTGGACCACACCACAACCATGGTCATTGAATGCCCACCATTAAAAACTTCATAGGGTCCACCATAATGCATGGTTATTTGCCATCTAAACTGTTGATAAATTCAAGGTTATTTGCCATCTAACAACGTAGGTGCCTTGTGCAGTTAACAGGGTGGGTGCGATGCAAGACTAACACACACGCGCGCGCGCGCACACAAAGTCACTTGAACTTGGATGAAGTGAAAACACAAATATCAGCTTGATTGAAAACTTTTGTGGCCCATAAAAAGCTTTTAATAGTCAATAATATTGTCACCGTGCCCCGGTTCTCTTGAGATTTGTATATGCTTTGTTTTTTAACCATGTCCTACAATAAGCTGGAGAAACAGATGAAATCTGCTTCACATTTTAGACCATGCCATTCTGGAAAAATATATATGTATATATATGAATGACTTGGAGATTAGAGCAGGACATCGTGTTGAACCGTATTGAGCTTGGCATAGCTCGGCTCAATTTGGCCAATAGCCTACCTTAGCTTGAGTTCGGCTTGGCTTGGTCCTCGAGCCCACTGGCCAGCTTGGCTCGGTTCAATTAGCAGCTCAGGCTAGCTCAAGCCGAGTTCTAGTTCAAGCTTTCCGAGCTGAACCGAACTTAGTCAATTCAGGCCGAGCTTTGAGCCAGGTCGAGTCAAGTACGAAGTAGTTTGTACTTAGCTTGAAATTTTTCTGAGCTCAATAAAACGGCTAGGCTAAGCCTGAACCCAATTTCAAGCCAAGTGGAATCGAGCTTTTCCAAGCCAAGCGAGTTAATTGAGGTAGCTCAGTTCGTGTCCAACTCTAATAGAGATACAATGCATACATCAAGGTGTGCCCCATAGTTAGGTCCCACCCAAATGGCTAGCTCTAAGGTGGCAACTAAGTTGCGTTGACTTAACCAACCATTTTAGGACAAATGAACAGATGAAAGGAGTAGATCAGGTGAGACCTGGACTCACCCAAGAAGGTGCGACCCTTACTGTGGGGCCCACTGTCATGCATACATTTCGTATCCACGCAGTCCATCCATTTTCCCAATCAATATAGGGAATTATCCCAAAATGAAGCATATCCAATTATCAGGTGGACCATACTAGGATTGGCCATTAATGGCCTACAAAAGTTCTCGATCATGTTGATATTTGTGTTTTACTTCATCCAGCTTATGTGACTTTATCAATAGATTGGATGGCAGATAAACAGTACAAAAACTTTAAAGCGCAACCTAAGAAGTTTTTAATGGTTGGACGTTCAATCACTACATTTTTCTATGGTATAATCCCCCTAATTATTAAATTTGCATCATTTTTGGAATAATGCCCGAAAACGATACGGAAAAATCAGATGGACATAACGGATAGAGAGTACATACATCAAGATGGGCCCAGTAAGGGCTGCACCATCTTGGGTGAGTACTGGGTGCGGATTAGGTGAGACCTATATACACTGAGATGGGTGGAAGCCCTGATTGTGGCACCCACTGTGATGTATGTGACTACATCCACGCCGTTCATCCATATTGAAAGCTCGTTTTAGGGCAGGATTAAAAAAAATGCAGTGGGATTTAGTATAGGAAGCAATGGTGATTGACCATTAAAAAATTCTTGTGGGCCACAAAAGCTTTACATCAAGATGCTATTTGTGTGGTCTTTTCATCCAGGTGTTTGTGACCTTGTCAACCGTTGGATGGCTAATAAGCATTTCAGTGGAATCCAGGAAGTTTTCAATGGTGGGGATTCATTCACGACTATTTCTTGTTGTGTGATCCGCCTAGCTTCATTTTTGGGATCCTGCCTTAAAATGAGTTTTCCAAAATGGTTGGACGGTGTGGATTTAACGCATATACATCACTATGAACCCCATAGTCAGGGGTCCCATGCACCTCGGTGGATCCAGGGTCTCACCTAGAGCTAGGCACAAACCAAGCCAGCTTAAAAGCTCGGCTACGATTGGTTTGAAAAAACTCGGCTTGGATTGGTTTGAATAGAAGTTCAAACCAAATCAAGCCTAGTGTTAACCCTGAAAGTAGTTAACAGATGTTGATCAGAGACCAATTTAAATCTCCGCCGTCTGATCAGCGATCGAGGATGAAAGGACTAGATCAAAGGATCTGCAATCACCACAAAGGGTTAGGATGGCCGCCGCTGGTACCGACTGATGGCCCTCTAATGCTTAAGTCAGTAGCTGTTGGAGAGAAAAGATTGTAGCAATATTAATGGTGATTGATTGCGTACTTGTGATGAAGCATGGAGGGCCTTTATAGGCCCCTCTTAGAGCCGTTTAAAGATAAGGTTAAGACCCCGTTAAGGGCTAAAATTAAGGCCACGTAAGAGTTCAGTTATAGATGTGTTGTGATTATGGTCACGCATGCTTTTTACATTTGAAACGATTGCGATTGCAGTTTCCTCGGGCAAATCTCCCACTTAATGATTGCCGACTCCATTTATTACGAAAAACGTCCCTTTGGCTGCTTAGGCCATGGGCAAGAGCTTTAGTCAGTCGCCCATGTAGATAGTTGAAATCATACTTGGTTGGCTTGATGTATTCAAAATGTTCATCGAAAGGGGAGAGGCCTTTAAATAGGGTTGTTAGAGCCGTACGGTCATCGTGTGGTTGGTGTATAATGCAGTCGACCTAATACTGTAGATGTTTGGTTGAGGATATGAGAAGCAATCGGCTCAGTAACATCGAGTGAAGTCATGTGCAGATCATGTGCAAATGCCAGCAGGGGCCAAGCAGTTGAAAGACGGTCGATAATTTCAAGTGTCAGTTACCATCAAACATTAGAAGCTAAGTGGTAGATACACACTCGTTTAAGCCGAGCTCTGGTAGGCATAGTAGTAGCGCTGGCTCATGACACAGGAAGTATGTTCGGCTACCGTAGTTGAAGTCATAGCTTATAAAGGTTGCCACTTTCGATCTGGGCCGTTGATCAGAACCCGCTCTGAATCCCCATAACACCTAGGAGTTAAGCTCGTTTAAAAAAACTAACCAAGCTCAAATTAGGGTAATAGCAGCTTAGATCAGCTTGAAGCTCGATTTGATTCAGCTTGTAGATTGTAAGCACATTGTGTCCCATGGTGTGATCCACTTGAGCGTTGGATGTGATTCCATTTTGGGATCATGTCCTAAAACGATATGTAAAAATGGATGGACAGCATGTACACACACACACACACACACACACACACACACACACACACGAGAAATGCTCACACACAACTAGTTGGCATGTGGGGGCCACTATGTTTGTATGATATTTTGTCCGCATGGAAAGATTGTCTCAGTGTAAAAATAGAATGCACTAAAAATCAGGACGATCCAACTATGAAAATGTGATGCTCCATATGAATGTGGAGTTTATAGGAGTTGTTTCATGGTTTCCTATGGTGTACCCCACCTAGTTGGATCAACCTGATTTTTGGGTCATCTCATTTGATGGGATAATCTTAATGGATGGACAAGATACTGTACAACCACCATCGTGGGCCCCAAATGCCAACTAGTTGGATGTAAAACTAGTTGCACGCATGAGTATTACTCTACACACACACACACTCACACTGTTTCCTTACACTTGCAAAATTATACTCGTGTGCTTTTGTTTAGAAAAACCTCTTACATGGCTATTTTGAAGTTGCACTTGTTTTAAAAGAGGTTAAACAGGTAGTGAGATGTTTTTTGTTTTTTATTTTATTTTTAACTTTTTAAATTTTTTTTTATCTAAACAAAAAAACAACTGCAACCTATATGAATTCGCCCAGCTCAATTTGAAATTTTCAACCAAACCAGTTCTGATTCGAACCAATTTTTTCTGGACTAAACTAAACTCATGCCACATGGGTTGGCCCGAAACCCAACTGCCCCTATCCACAAACTAACTGAGGTGGAATAAAAACAAGTCAAACCAAAGTAGGGCTAACTCGGCCCGGCCTGATCGTTGCCCAACCCAATCCACTCCCGGCGGGGATTACAGAAAAGCAACGTCCATTCGCATCCTCGTCCGCGCCAGACGGCCAAATGTGCATCTCACCAACGGTCAAGGTCTCCGAACCCCCTGGCCCACCTGCACGAAAAAGAAGGGTAAAGTCAAGAGCCCCTTCCATTCACTTTCGGACGCGTACTGCTGGCTGACGTTGTCATTAGCCAGTAGCTATTGGACGGTGTTCTTTGACCCCACCACGATGTAACTGTTTTATCTATACCGTCCATCTATTTTTTCAGATCATTTTAAGGCATGAGATAAAAAATCAGGCAGATCAAAATCTCATATCGACCACACATGCCCATCATTTAGTATTTATTGGTGGCCACAAAAGTTTTGGATGAAACTGATATCTGTGTTTTTCCTTCGTCCAAATCTGTGTGACATAATCAACAGTGGCAAATAAACATTACAGTGGGCCTAAGGTAGTTTTTAACGGTGGGCGTTCAATCACCACTGTTTTCTTGTGGCGTGGTCCACTTGAAATTTAGATCTGTCTCTTTTTGCCCTAAAATGATCGTGGAAAAATAAATAGACGGTGGGGATAAAACACATATATCATGGTGGGGTCCACTGGGCACTGTCTGGCAGCGTCACTAGGCATTTCACGTCATTTGCGGACTTTCACACCCACGCACCAAAACACTTATAAAAATCAAGAGCCCTCACTCAGTCACAAGCCCGCTGTAAGCCATGTCGTCCGCACCCGGCGCACACGTCCTGGTCTTCCTGCATCCTGCGCAGGGGCACATGATACCCCTCCTCGACCTCGCGCACCAGCTCTCCGCCCGAGGACTCTCAATCACCGTCCTCGTCACTCCCAAGAACCTCCCCATCCTCGACCCTCTCCTATCCAAATCCCCCTCCATCCAAACCCTAATCCTCCCTCTCCCATCTCACCCCACCATTCCCCCCGACGTTGAAAACGTCAAGGACCTCCCCCCGACCTCCTCCACCGCCGCTATCGTGCGCGCCCTCAGCGAACTCCGCAATCCTATCCTCCACTGGTTCCGATCCCACCCCTCCCCACCCGTCGCGATCGTCTCCGATTTCTTCCTTGGCTGGACCGATGGCCTCGCCCGCCAGCTCGGCATCCCCAGGATCGTATTCTACTCTTCTGGCGCGTTCGCGGTCGCTGTCATCAACGACCTGTTCACCGCTAACTTGCGCCGGGAGGGCACGGTCGTGTCGCTAACAGGCGTCCCGGGCTCGCCCGCCTTCAAGTATCCACACCTCCCCGCGATTTATCGCCGAAGCGTGGAGTTCGCATCGGCGTCCGAGGACTGGGCTTTCATGCGGGATTGCATGATTGCAAATACGAGCAGCTGGGGGGCCGTTTACAACACGTTCGCCGCTCTGGAACGCACGTACCTGGAGAACGCGAGTGAGGGATCGCGGCACGTGTGGGCCGTGGGACCGCTGATCGTGGACGGGGTGGGCCCCGCCGGTCGTGGTGGGACCAGCTCCCTAGCAGCTGGCGAGGTGATGACGTGGCTCGGCGGATGCCCGCAGGGTTCCGTCGTCTACGTCTCCTTTGGGAGTGAGGTGCTGCTGAATCAGCAGCAGACGGATGCGCTGGCAGCCGGGCTGGAGGCGAGCGGGGTCCGGTTCATCTGGACCGTTAAGATTCCCACGTCAGGACACGTGGCGGGGGATTACGGGGCGATCCCCGATGGGTTCGAGGCAGCGGGTAGCGGGTAGAGGGTCGGGTGATCAGGGGATGGGCCCCACAGGTGGAGATCCTGGAACACCCGGCCACGGGCGCGTTCGTTACTCACTGCGGGTGGAACTCGACCCTGGAGGGGATATCCGCGGGCGTGGTACTGCTTGCGTGGCCTATGGGGGCGGAGCAGTTCGTGAACGCGCGGCTGTTGGTGGAGGAGACGGGATTGGCGGTTCGGGTCGGAGAAGGGGCGGATTCGGTTCCGGACCCGGCTGAGTTGGCCCTGGTCTTGGCTGAGTCGGTGGGTGGAACCGGGTCTGCAAGGGCCCGAGCCAAGGAGATGAGTAAAGCGGCTTGGGAGGCGGTCAAAGAAGGAGGGAGCTCTTTCAGGGATTTGGACGAGTTGGTGAAGGAGATTTCAGCATTGACTCCAAACCCCAAAGAAAGAGATAACCCTTGAACGGTAGATTGTGGTGTATCTTTTTGTGTGTACTCAGATAATGCTAATAAGGGCTGACCCAATTTCTGGAGAAATTCTTCTGTGGGCCCAACGAGGGGTCCACCATAGACTATTCGTGTCTCTAAATCAGTATGATCCGGTTATCAAATCAAGAGTGGTAGAACCATGATCATGATCCCTCCACAAAATTCAGGACGCCATTAACTAGGGCCCACCATGATGCTTGTGAGAAATCCACTCCGTCCATGCATTTTGCCAGATCATGTTAGGATAGGAGCCCAAAAATAAGGTGGATACAAAACTCAAGTGGGCCACACGATGGGAAAATATGGGCAGGAAAATGTCTACCGTTAAAACCTCCCTCGATTGTAATGTTTATATGCCATCCATACCCTCCATAAGATCATTTCTATTGAGACAAACTGAAAAATACAAAGATGTTAGCTTGATCGAAAACTTTTGCGGCCCCACACGATTGTTTCAACGGTGGACGTTCAATCCTGAACTTTTCCAGTCATGCTGTGCACTTGAGTTTTGCAAAATGGATTGACAGGGTAGATTCTCACAAACAACACCGTGGCCCACCTAGCTTCTGACTGTAGGACCTTCTTGTGACAGGCGTAGTGACCTTCTTGTGACAGGCGTAGTAATCTGTGTCCCTAACTGAGAAAACTCTGTGGGGTCCACTGTGATGTATGTGTCTTATCCATGCCGGTAATCTGTTTTTCAGATGAATGTAGGACAAGATCTTAAAATTCTAGCATATCCAAAGCTCTGGTGCAGCACACCATATGAAACGGTGGGAGTTGGATGCCTACCGTGGAAAACTTCCTGGGGGCTACAGAAGTTTTGTGTCAAGCTGATATTTGGATTTTCAGTTTATCCACGTCTGTGTGGCTTTATGAACAGGTTGGATGACAAATCAAAATGACTGCAAGTTCTAGAAAAGTTTCAACGGTGGAGCTGATTATCCCCTTGTTTCATGTGGTATGGTACACTTGGGCTT
Source organism: Liriodendron chinense (assembly GCA_003013855.2). Lineage (NCBI taxonomy): Eukaryota > Viridiplantae > Streptophyta > Magnoliopsida > Magnoliales > Magnoliaceae > Liriodendron > Liriodendron chinense. Next base: position 804,230 of record PVNU02000362.1, read on the forward strand.
TAGATATGCTTAAATTTTGGATTCATGCCCTTAGATGAGCTGGAAAATGGATGGACGGTGTGGATAAGACACATACGTCAGGTATGGCCCCACAGAGTTTACTCAGTAGACTTTAGTGAACTTAGTAGCTCGGTACGCAATCCACATCTGCCCACCTAATTGAGCGGAGAATCATATGGAGTGGGTCCACGGGGAAAGAGCCTAGCTATCGTACACCTCCACTGGGCACTTTTCCTTTAGTGTTTCCTTTTCAGCTTATTTCTTTTTAGCAACTTAGCTATGTATTGATGGATGAATTGTTTTTGGGTGGTCCAACGAGCTAGACAAGAGAGTGTTCCCACTGTTGTGGGTAAATCGGAGCTGGACATAACCTACGAGAAAAGCCCGTAAGCCAATAGGCCCATGGCCCAGAGTACAGATAGTTGGGCTCATACATTATGGTGGGCTGCAAGAAGACCAACCATGACAAAAAGAAAGCCGAGGACCACAATTAATGTGGCACCATATCAGTCTTTACCAAGGTCATTTTAGACATGTCAAAGATAAATAAAACTAAGTTGTCTACTAACATGGTCAACGAGCTAAGAGCTCGGCCTCGGCCTTCACTATCACCAAGTTGACTTGGGCCATGACCGCAATAAAAGCACACGGAAGTCTAGGGACCGGCCCGAAGAAGACGAACACGTCTCCAAACGTTACAGGCGTGATTCACGACCTCGGGAATCATGCCCTCAATAGGCATAATGCCCATCGTGGCCCTCAACGGCTCTCCGATGACCTTATATATAGAGGCAATCTCCAACAGCTTAAGGTACGTACAATTCCACCCAGAGACTTGCCTTTAATTTCCTACCTCGGGTGCCTCGCGCATACCTTGAAAGTCCTTGTGTATACCTCGGACGCCTTCCATATACCTTGAAAGACTTCAGATAGACATTTTTTCAAAAAAGGAGCTTTGCGCATGCCTCGGATGCTTGCGCATACCTTCAGGACATGCACAATATAAGTTTTAGCTTTTAAATTATATTATTTTATTATTCTTAATGATTAACGACCATATTCTCGGTATTCGTGCACGTGCGCACTTCAATGAACAATGTCAGGTATCAAGATATATCATCAGGCATGAAACGAAATATGAAATGTCCCCATATAGAACCACCAGTATCCAGAATCATGCAAGATCACACACACACACAATATATATATATATATATATATATATATATATATATATATATATATATATATATATATATATATATATATTCAATATGACCTGATTAAGGTTAAAAACTAAACAAACGGGATTATAGTTACTAAAATAAACCGTATCAAAAAGTTCTAATTCTTTACAAAATAATTGCTATGAACTGCCACAAAACAGCGGTCGGGTGCCCTACCCATCCAAATGGCATCCGTTGGTTAGACTGCTCAGGTACAAGCAACTGTAGACCGATCTTCCTGAGGTCGCCTGTCCAAACATGACAAATGTGGGCCTAGAGTTGCACACTCTCAGTTAAAAACCCTGACAGTCTCAACTTGGATCTCCGGTCAAAATATAGGACATAGATGTCCAACTCATACAAAGATGGCCTAGTCCATAACAAAACACAGGTCTCAATGACCACGAACTCTAAGACCATAGTCCCTGCTGACTAGTCTTTTGCCTTTAATCAAGAGTCATCAATCATTCGATGTGATTAAGGGCTTGTGTCATATCACGGCCTGGAATGTACAAAATCTCAGAATCTTTGGAATAAAATTCGCCTTGCAATATCTCTTCTTGTGTAATTTTTTTGAATGTTTGTAATTTTCTATGAATGTTTCCATTACTTAGAACCCCAGAGCAACAATACACAGAAAATGTCCTTGTAGCATTTTCAATTTTAACAGATGTCCATTCTACTCATCATGTCTCTCGTTAGAAAATTCAAAACCTTTTGATGAATCAAACCATCATTAAAAAGTATGTAAGAATAATGGACAAGATTATTAATAAAATATAATTCTAGTCTCAAACATTAGGATCATCTAATTGCAAATACCTTTTCATTGAAGTAAAAACACAGTGGCCTGGACCTAATGAACGGTCCAGATAAATGATGTGATCCTCCAATTTAGTCTAAATACAAGTACGTGCTTCTGAAGGCTACCATACACCTACCCACTAGTTGTTGAGGTGGGCAATAATAAGAGGAAATTTTGAAAATACCGATGCAAAGGAGTAACAGTTGAGAATGTGAGAGATTGAGAACATTAAATGCTCCCCTCATTGGAAGCATTGAATGCTCATTCCAATCTATTTGGCAGGAGAAAGAGCAGGTCAATCAACGTCAACTCGACCCGACTCGGTGTTGACTCGTATCGACCCAGTCCTTGTGACTGGGTCAGACTCAGTCCGGATAGTCTAGGTAGGTCCGAACTCGGATCGAGTTAGCCATGTTGAACTCAGTACCGAGTTGGACCGAGTTCGGATTAGGTCTAATTCAAAACCGAATAGGATCGGGTCAGCCTAACTCGGTCCAACTCGACTCGATGCCCAGCTCTAACCATGTCCAACCATATGAGGTAAGTTACCATTCAACCAGGATAAGTTCAAACCTGCCATGTGCATGTGAGATTCAGCCTGTCCAATAAATTGGCCCTAGCATGAGGAACACCTAATGTAAAGGGAAGAAGTGGGGCCCACTTGATCTGTTCACGATATCTGACCTGCCCTTTAGATGCATCCCTTCATGTTACACTCAGGGCTTACTAATAAGCCCAAACAAAGGTTCATGTGGCCCACAACACATGGAACAATTTGAGAGGGGACGCCCACCTTTGATTTGGGTGTGGGACCCACTTTGTTATATATACAGAATCTAGCCCATCCAGACACTTCATCTGCCCTGGTTGACAAAATGGGCCTGTTTTCAAACTCAAGTGGGCCTGTTTTTCAATTCATTCCACCATTTTCCATGTTCAGTAGATCCAGCTGGCTTTTGAGCCCAATAGGTAACCTATGGAGACGCATATGGTGAACAGGTTGGATGTGATAAATACAGCATATGGGCCCCACATATGTCTAGTACAGTAGACCTTTGTGGCCCACATTGATCCTGGCGGTTCATTCAAGCATACCATTGGGGGGGAAGTCAAGGTGAAACAAATCACCCTGATTATTTGAACTAACCCTTTCAACATGGCACCATTACAACCATCTTACGAGCCATCCATGAGATGGTTAGCATCATCAAATCAAAGTACTTCTTCCAAATCATAAGCAATTCAAGGTTGGACCTATTCAAAGATGATGATTGAAACTATTTTCTTTCTCCACTTGATCTTGACCATACATTTTTCTCGTTATTGATCAGATGGTTAGGATCATCGGATTAGCATGACTTTTACATCACAGCTTGCATCCAATAATATGAATGAATGAATGATCAAAATTGATGAATGGCCATCCCATGTGTCATCAACGGATATAAATGACCCGAACAAGCCACGCAATGATCCTCCCATTCATTCTTTCTGTGCAAATGCCAGACAGATGGTTAAACATGAGAGTGAAGACCAAGAGTCTTGCTTCAGAGAGGGTGGAGTCCTAACCCACCTTAGGACTCTTCCCCCATCAAGTCTCCACACTTTAATTCCCTTGCTCCCCTTCATGCTTTCATGATCAACACCAAAGTGGGCCCCACTGGGATTCTCATCCATGTAGATCTAGTGGCTGGATTTTATCCAATTATATAGAAACTTCATGATCAGTGGGGGCCACGAGTCAGATAATTCCAACACTACCTAGGGTGGCTAAAAACCCCATTTTGGGCAACAACTGTTCAAATCGCCCGGTCCAACTGGTGGACCCATTTGGGATGGGTGTTTCTCATGGCTGGGTCAGACATGTCATGTGTGCGGTCCAAACCTGCATTCAAATATATGTAAACCACACACATTATCGGATGAGCTACATGAATATGGTTGCTTAAATTGTATCATTATTCATGTATATTGATTAGTTGAATCCGGTTCGCCTACTGGTTGGACCTGTTTGGACCATAGTTCTAAAACTCAGTGACTCGACTCAAAAATTAAGCCGAGTCAACTTGACTCAACGAGATTTTGAGCAGACTCAATATGGGGGGGGGGGGGGGGGGGGGGGGGGGGGGGGGGCGGCTGACTAGAATTTGACTCGGTGAAATCCCGTTAAATTGACTCGCAGCGTTGAGTTTTAAGTTTTAGAACTATGGTTTGGAACTGAAACTGCACAGGAAGGGTTTATCTGGTCCAGGTTTTAAAACACAAAGCACAATAATCTATGGACTGAGATGGCGTAACTGGCATGGTGATCACTTCCGCTGACCGAGAGACACATGGGTGGAAATTTCATGACATCCACACCGTCCATCAGATCAGATTCCTTATTGTCACCCTCAAAGCCAAAAATCATATGATCCGAAACTAAGGTAGGCCACATTGTAGAAACAGTTGGTATGGGCATGCCCATCTTTAGTTTTGTGTAGGGCCCAGCCCATTGTGGTGTTTATATGCCATTTAATCCCTTCATTTGATTTGCCTCACCAATGGTAAGAATTAGCTAAAAACCACACTGTTCCAAAACTCAGGTAGACTAAACCATGTGAATTTGGAAGTTTTAGGTATAATTTGGAATTCCGATCATCTGTTCAGAAATAACAAGATTTTCCTGTTTTGTGCCGTCCTAATTGGTCCATGGAGTGCTGACACCGTTAGAACTGACCTGGACCAATCAGATCACGTAAAATAGAAAAATCCTATTATTTCTGAGCAAACAATCCGAATTCAATTTTATATTATTCCCAATCCGGTGGCCCACCAAAGTGTTGAATCAATCTGATTTTTGGCATAAAAGCCAAAACAAAAGGTGGTGACCTGATGGATTGCATTGATCGCATTCTTCTAAAATTACTTCACCCACATTAGAGAAAGTGACCTATTTGAGGTATTAAAACATCAAAAACACCATGTTCAAGCCCAAGCAACGTTAGTTTATTAAATAGATGTATCAAATGGTTGATTGGACCTATTTTGTGGAATTGATCTTAACCATCTGTTACAGGTAAAGAGCCGACCTGAGGTCTAAACTGGGCTGACCTATCAAAAGTGAGCATCTTTCACTATAGACCTGGAAGTAGGTCGGTATCAACCGACCTGATGAGAGTATATTTCCGGACAGTCTCCAAGAACCGACCTTGGCCTTACGACGGGCTGACTTCGCATACAACGATCCCCTGATCTTAGGTCCGCGCCGAGAGATTAGGAGGAAGGTTCAAAAAATCGGTAATTAGGGATTAAATTCCTCCGGTTGTTACAGGGCAACCCTAAGATCTCGGAAGCCCAGTTTACTATTCTATGGAAATCATGTTTCCCCAAAAGGAATATGACCTTACAACCTAAGTCTATAAATATACGTGTCTTCTTCATAATCAAGGTACAAGACAGAAAAAACTTATTCAAAGAGAGATATTTAATCTTTCAAGATCCAACTAACTTAGGCATCAGATGGCTAACGGCTGGACCCCAGCCACCCCCCTTAGCCTTTCCTTTGTGCTCTACAGGATCTAGGAAACCTTCAGTCCAGATCCAGACCGCATACCTGCAGGAGATCAGTTGCATCCATCCGTCCAAGTTGGAGGTCACCTCATCTCGTCTGTTAACCATTTTACAGCATCAACAGATTGGCATCGTTTGTGGGATCCGTCACATATACTTTCTTTTAAAAGGAAGGCCGTGTTCTCACCAAAACGCTCTAGACAATCAGACGTTCTTGTCATGGCTGGGAAAAGAAAATATAAAGGGAATGCACCCACAATCGCCAAACCTCCAAATGCCCCACATTTCGAGGATGAAGGATCGATTCCTGACACCCCCGCCATCCGGCTCGGTGGGAACTCTTTCCGTTTTGCTCAACAAGGAGGACAACAGAGATCTCGCAATCGAGGGGTCAGATTGTCCGTTCTTGAAGAGCAAGTGGGAGGGGTCACCCAAAGGCTGGGAGGCACGAACGATTCGGCTACGTAGATCGGAGGCTGGACGAAATTAGGGCCCTCTTGACCGGTTTGGTTCACCCAACAACTTCAGATTACAGGGACTACAACGAACCTCAACGGTCTCGTCCCCAACCCCAACAATCCCAACGCTCTCATCAAACTCAGCCACCACAACGTTCTCAACGGCCGACTCCAGTCGAAGAACGCATGGTTGCTAGCCGAGCGACCAAAGCAAAGTCTCGGTCAGCAGCAGACTTGCCCACAAATGACCTACGTCATAAGCTCTAAGAAAGGAGATCGGCTCTTCTGGAGCATGAACGGGCCGACCATGATGACATTGATCGAATGGATGACAATATAAACCCGCTGGAAGCCGAGCTAAAAGAACTCCGTGAACAAGTAGGTGATATCCAGAGAGTGCAGCGGACCCGAGCACCTATTGCGGTGGATGCACTAGTTGATTCATCTGAGTCACCGTTCACCGACGAGATTCGTGAAGAACTCCTCCCCGGAGGATTTAAAATTCCTCAGTTGAAACAATATTTCGGGATAGGAGATCTGGCAAAACATTTAGACAATTTCAAAGACCGAATGGAACTCCTCGGAGCCAGTGGGCACATTATGTGTAAAGCCTTCCCGTTATCACTAACGAGCTCGGCGTGGACTTGGTTTCATAACTTAAAACCAAGTTCAATCAGCTCGTTCTCCCAATTGAGCAAAGCCTTCGCTACTCAATTTATCGGAAGCACCGACCCGAGGAAACACTCAACTCATCTCGCCGCAGTCAAGCAAAAAGAGGACGAGTCATTGAAAGACTACCTTGCGCGTTTCAATGCCGAGGCCGTACAAATAAAAAATCTTTCACAAGACGTATTGCTCCACACCATGATTGGAGGACTACGCGACCGAAAGTTCCTTTGGTCCGTCGGGGAAGAGTCGCCTCAGTCCGTGGCAGAATTTTTAGATCGGGTAGCCAAACACATCAACACTGAGGAATTGGTCAATACACACAGACCATCGACCAAAAATAAGGATCGTTAGGAAGGAAGTAGCTCGAAAAAGCACAAGTCGGACCGAAGGTCACCGGCTCGGAACAATTCAACCCGAGGAATCAAATCCCCGACACCACGGTTCGAGAAATATACGCCGCTCAACAAAACCATCGAACAAGTATACTTGGCAGAAAAAGGCAAGCACACGTTCGAACGACCTGCAAAGATAAAGACCGACCCTAACAGAAGGTCGAAATCGAGGTACTACCTATATCACAAAGACCATGGTCACAACACTGTGGACTGTTTTGACCTGAAACGATAGATAGAGATCCTTATTCAACAGGGATTCTTAAAAGACTACATCGCCCAGCGTCAGGAGGACCGGAGGGTTGTAGATCAGACCAAGGAGCAAAAAGACAACAATCCCGTGGGAGAAATCCTCATGATCTTTGGTGGACTAGCCACCGAGGATTCCGAAAATTCCCGTAAAAACTATGTACGACAAGGAAGAACGTCCCAACCAGGGCCCTCTGTAAACATCACCATCCGACCTTCAAAGGTCGTAAAAGTTACCTCGCATGCAATAACATTTACCGAGGAAGACACCCGAGGAGCCATACACCCACATGACGATTCCCTCGTCATTTCGATGGTGGTTGCCAACAAAAGACTCCACAGGATGATGGTTGACACAAGAAGTTCAGCTGATGTTTTATATGCTTCAGCTTTCGAGAAAATGAAGATTGACCGATCCAGATTAAGGCCAGTCAAAACGGCTCTGACCAGATTTACAGGAGATAGCGTTATGCCAGAAGGAAAAATAATTCTTCCAGTCACAGTAGGGGAAGAACCTAACCAAAAAATGATTATGGTCGATTTTCTTGTTGTAGATACCCCTTCCGCCTATAACGCCATCATCGGCCGACCAACCCTACGAGCTCTCAAAGCTGTCGTTTCTATCCATCACCTGGTGATGAAGTTCGAAATCGACGCAGGGGTCGGTATAGTCAAAGGGGATCAACAGGAAGCTCGTCGTTGTTACGAGCTCTGCCTATGGGGAAAGAGTAAGAACATGATATCGACTGTCTCTCACACGACCCCCCTGGACCTGAGAGAAGATGAAAGGGAGTGCGGGTCACCTGCCGAAGAGCTAGTCGACATTCCTCTATCTGGGGCCGACCCGACCCGTGTCGTTAAAATCAGATCCCAGTTGAAGAACGACGTGCGAGAAAGACTAACCGCCTTTCTGAGGGAGCATGAAGATGTCTTCATGTGGTCCCACAAAGAAATACCCAGAATTTGTCCGGAGGTGATTGTTCAACGGCTAAACGTCGATCTGACCTTTAAATCGGTCCGTCAAAAAAGACGTTCATTCAACACAGAAAGAAACATGGTGATCAAAGAAGAAGTGCAGAAACTGCGTAAAGCGGGATTTATCCAAGAGATACGTTATTCGGATTGGCTGACTAATGTAGTCCTAGTAAAAAAAGCCAACGAAAAATGGAGGGTCTGTGTGGACTACACCGACCTGAACAAAGCCTGTCCTAAAGATAGCTTCCCGCTGCCCAAGATAGACCAGCTCGTCGATGCAACTTTAGGACACGAGCTCCTCAATTTTATGGACGCCTACTCCGGCTACAACCAAATCCAGATGCATGTTCCTGACAGGCAAACAACTGCATTTATCACGGATCGGGCCTCTATTGCTACAAGGTGATGCCTTTCGAACTTAAGAATGCCAAAGCAACCTATCAACACCTAGTCAACAAGATGTTCGCAGATCAGCTTGGTAAAACTATGGAAGTATACGTGGATGACATGCTCGTTAAAAGCAAGCAGTCGAAGGATCATGTTGACGACCTCCGTATTACGTTCAACATATTGAGGAAATATCAGATGAAGCTCAACTCCAGCAAATGCGCCTTCGGAGTAACCTCAAGAAAATTCCTCGGTTTCATGATAAATCAACGAAGAATTAAAGGCAATCCAGAAAAAATACAAGCCCTTGTCAACATGAGTTCACCTAGCACTGTGAAGGAAATCCAGCGTCTCACGGGAAGAATTGCAGCCCTCAACATGTTCGTCTCGAGAGCTATGAATCGGTGTCTCCCGTTTTTTCAACAACTACGAAAATGTAAAGAAATGACCTGGACCTCGGAATGCGAACAAGTTCTCATCGAGCTGAAAGCCTATCTTGACTCTCCACCTCTGCTGTCTAAACCAATTCACGGGGAAGAACTGCTTCTGTACTTTGCAGTTTCACTAGCGGCGGTCAACTCAGCTCTAATTAGGGATGACGGGGGAACGCAAAGACCCGCTTACTACGTCAGCAAAGCCCTACTCGACATTAAGATGCGTTATCCTAACATTGAAAAACTGGCCTTGGCATTGATCGCTTCGGCCAGACGATTAAGGCCATATTTCCAAGTGCACCCGATAGCTGTATTGACTGATTAACCACTACGTCAAGTATTACAAAAGAAGGAGACCTCGAGTCGTCTCGTCAAAATGGGCCGTTGAACTCGGCGAATTTGACATATAGTATCGGCCCCGCACTGCAATTAAGGGCCAAGCCGTAGCCGACTTTATCGTGGAACTAACCGAACCCCTTGAAGTTCAGTACGATCACAAGCTCAATCAACGTCCTTAAAAAAAGCAACCGGAGAACCCTTAAGGAAACGATCACACTGCGACCATCTAGTCACTATATGTCGATGGATTCTCTAATTCGCAAGGCTGTGGAGCCGACCTCATCTTAACCTCTCCAGACGGGATCAAAGTTCAGTACACACTTCAATTTGGGTTCTGAGCTTCCAACAACGAGGCTGAATACGAGGCCCTCCTAGCTGGTCTTCGTCTCGCCTCCGAGATAGGTATCCGAGCATTGAAGGTACACAATGATTCACAATTGGTGGTTGAGCAGGTGACCTCGGAGTATCAAGCAAAGGAAAATAGGATGTCCGCATACCCTACGAAAACGCAGGAGTTGCTGTCTCACTTCGATCATTACAAGACGTTCAAGTCCCGAGAACCCAAAATACTAACGCGGACTCCCTCGCCAGACGAGCATCATCAACGGACGATGAGCTCAACAGAACAATACCCATCGAATTCCTCCCCCAACGAAGCTATCTCAGGAAAAATCAGCTGGGGTTTGTTCAGTTTCAATGATGCCGAGCTGGATGGATCCCATCATCTGATTTTTGCAATTAGGCAAGTTGCCTGAAGATAAGAAAGAGGCTCAGCGGATCCGTTATAGGTCGGCTCGGTACACGCTGATCGACGAAATCTTATATAAGAAGGGATTTTCTCTTCCATGCCTACGCTGTGTAGGGCCAAAGGAGGCCAATTACGTACTGCGGGAAATCCTTTTTGGAAGCTGCGGTAACCATTCCGAAAAGTCGAGCACTCATGCAAAAAGTGATCCGACAGGGATACTACTGGCCTACCATCCAGCAAGATGCCCGAGAGGTTGTCAAGAGATGCGACGGGTGTCAGCGATTCACCCCGGTTCCCCATCTACCACCTAAGGAGCTTACTCCCATGTCTGGACCATGGTCGTTCGCCCAGTGGGGAGTCGACATCATTGGTCCTCTTCCGATAAGTAAAGGGCAAGTAAAATATGCAATCGTCGCAGTCGACTACTTCACGAAATGGGTAAAACCACTAACTACCATCACAGAAAGAAAAACAACGGACTTCATTTGGAAGATAATTGTGTGTCGGTTTGGGATTCCTAATACCATAATCACTGACAACGGGCGATAATTCGACAACAAAAGATTTCATAAATTCTGCAGCAGTTTGGGCATAAAAAATGTGTATTCCTCCCTTCATCACCCGGAGGCCAATGGTCAGGTCGAAGTGATCAACAAGATCATCAAAAACTACCTCAAATTGAAGCTCGGAGAGAAGAAAGGTGCTTGGGAGGAAGAGCTCCCCGAAGTACTCTGGGCTTACTGAACCACAGCTCGGTCAACCACTAGAGAAACACCTTTCTCCTTAGATTTTAGAGCCGAGGCTGTCGTACCAGTAGAGGTCGGAATCCCCACAAATCGGACGAGCCGCCATCAACCCGATCAAAACAAAGATCAGCTATGGATGAATCTACACCTACTCGACGAAGTGAGAGAAATGTCCCAAGTGCGAGTGGCAGCATACCAGCAGAGAGTTCGGCGATACTACAACTCTCGAGTAAAGGAACGACGGTTCCGAGCCGACGACCTCGTCCTTAAAAAAGTAAGGAAAGATGCCAAAGAAAAAATCGTGTGTTCGGCCCCAATTGGGAAGGACCATACAAGGTGCTCAGCTCGCGTCGTCCCGACACTTACTGGCTCGAAAACATGGAGGGTTGACCCCTCCCCCATCCATGGAATGTTGAGCATCTCAAGATCTACTATCCATGAATAGACCAGATCATCGAGCGATACGAAGTATGTATTTCGAGACGATAATCCAATAAAATTCTTTCGAGACCCTTTTTCTCAATGCTTAGCTCGCCTCTGGCAAAAGCAATCTAAGTTCGATCATGAAATCGTGCGATTAGATTCGCTAAGCCGCATGAAGCAATGGGCCAGCTCGATCACTAAGATATTTCAACATTAGGTCGGCTCGACAATGGGGAAATACGAACTCGACTATTGAGTCAGGGTGAACACAAAGCCGTAAGGCTGTACGTATCACAAACGTGACCCCAAAAAAGTTCTAAGGGCTTAAAAAACCGGACGATCTAATCAAAAGTTACGCGACCTGGTCACACAAGCTACTTAAAGAAATTTTTATTCATTCACACACAAAACGAAGCAAATACCATGAATGAATCACCAAAATTTGCCTGAGAAGGGCATATATAAAAAAATGAATGTTTGTGTATACATTTTCAAAAAAAAATAATAATAAAATCAGATAAGGCATCCCCTCTCATTCCTTTCTGGTCTCTGACGGGCCGGCCCCAGCATCCCTGGTCCGAGCGTCATCTTCGTCTTCATCCTCTTCCACGCGCGTGAGGTCGAGGTTGGGGAAATGCTTGAGCACAAGGCGTCTGCATTCCTGGAAGCCATGGTTATAAAGATCCTCAGAAACAGCATTCAGCTTCTCCAACTCGGTCTTTAGACCATTGACCTCCGCCAGAGATTTCAGTTGAACCTCCTTCAGAAGCCCGGCCAGATTCACCTTCTCCTCCTCAGCCGTCTTCAAGGCAGCTTCAAGGGATTCGGCTTTATTCTCATTCGATTGGGCTTTGGCCGCAGCCTCCTTCAGGGCCTCCTCCAAGGACTGAGCCTGTGCCTGAGACACTTCTAGGTCAGATTGCGCGACCTTCAGATCAGACTGGGTAGACTTCAGCTCGGACTGAGCATCTTTCAACTCAAGCAGACACCTTTTTAGCTCAGTCTTCACGGCCTTAGTCTTTATCTTCCAGGAGGACATGGCAACCAGAGCTTTTTGCATCTGATGATTCCGCTCAGCCATTACCTAGCGGATCATTATCAGCAAGGCCGAATCCTATGAAGAAAAATAACCACGGTTAGTATGGAAGTCACGAGTACCAAAGATACATAAAGAAAAGGGGATAGATTACTGTGGACCCTCGCCGTTCCGCGCTCCCGACGACGTTCTCCCTTTCCTTTCGGAAAAAAGAAGAAGAGGTGCGTGCGTGCGAATCGCCGTTTGTGCCACTGGCTTGCCTCGTTCTCGAGGACTTTGTTTGGTTGTCGTGTTAAGCTGGTTCTGTTTAGATGAGTTTATATAAGACCAGAGTCGCCACTAGCCAGTTACTTCGAATCTACAGTCGGCTAGACCCCGTAGAAACATTAGAGAAAGGAATCTGAAGATTTCTTCCTCTAAAATGACTCCTTTTGATTTGCGGCTAGAATTCGAGGTAAGGGATCACAGTTACAGGGTGGGAAGAGGTTAAGCACCCCACACACTGCCCGTACCGAAGTACGGTCTCTACTTCACAGAATCAAACTAACACTTGAAAGTCTGTTTCAATCCTCGTACATTCTCATAGATGACATGATGCATGAATGCAGGTCTGAACAGCAAGAGTTTCTGATGGGCAGGTTCCACTAACAGGCAAGCCCAAAGCATACGCTCGAACTGACAGGTGCTTTATGCGGAATGCATGCTGTGTGTTTGAATGATCAAACTGCTTGTAGTGAGATGTACATGAATGCAGGTCTGAATAGTAAGAGTTTCTGATGGGCAGGTTCCACTAACAGGCAAGCCCAGAGCATACGCTCGAACTGACAGGTGCTTTATGCGAGATGCATGCAGTGTGTTTGAATAATCAAAGTGCTTGTAGTGAAGCAGGGGGGTTGGAAGAAAAGTAAATGTTGCACTTATGCTAGATGCGAATGAGATGATGCTAGAAAAAGAGTAGCTAGATGGACGGAGGTGTCGTAAGGTTTGCTTCAAGTGGCTGGATCAAGACTTGGATGGCTTGGGAGACTTAGACCAGTGGTCAAGCTGGGCTGGACCAGGGCTAGGCTCTCCTCACTCGGGCTCTCCTTGGTGGAAAAGGACTCGGAACGGACGGGATCTCACTGGGCTTGAAGGCTTGTTGAAATGAGAAGGGGAGGGGGGTATTTATAGCAGCGGGCGATGGCAGTTCCCGTAAATAAGTTTGGGCGGCACCCAGGGCCCGCCCGTACGGATGTTCTGGGGATCCCTTGGGCAGTACGGACATGCTCCGGGGCTGCTGCTTGGAACTCGGTGAGTTGACTCAGTGGGTCGACTCAGCGGGTTGACTCGGTGATTTGTCTCGGTGTTTTGACTCGGCGGTTTGACTCAGCGGGTTGACTCGGTGATTTGACTCAGCGGGTTGACTCAGTGAGTTTGACTTTTTTGAGATTTTTGACTGGTTTTTCTTATGGGGGGTTTTTCAGGCTGATGTTTAGGGGTGAGTTGGGCTATGGATTGGGGCTTACAAGGGTGAGTTTGGATGAGTTTAGACGTGGGATTTGGGGGTATGGTCCTCCATTCATCCAGCTATCTCTACCAACAGTGTAGCTGAAGGTGGGGTGTTTACAGATGCCCCTCTTTGGCAGAGGTTGCGTGCAACCGAATGTCAAAGCGAGTGGACACCCCACTTCTGACCTGATCATTCATAGATCATGGTCTGAAATCTTTGCTTGCCTTTGCATCTATGCCAGTTGATCGTCTGGAAATCGATCACTCGCACATACCGCGGACGTTTGGAGAAAACGTTGTGATTGTCCCTGCAGTTTGCTGCAACCTAGGTACCCAATCACAACCCTTCCATTCCCGATCGGTACTAACATCGGAAAGGTACAGCAGAGCCTCTGCGTCGTAGTCTTACGAGGATACTGACCCTGTGATTGATTGTATGATGTTTTCCCGGATCACTCCAGGAGTACTTGTTTCGCTTGACTGTCAAAGTGGTTAGATGCCCTGCGTCGTAGTCTTACAGGATTCTACTACGCCGACTTGGAATCAGTCAAGGTACTTCAGGCATCCATGCCTAGGTATATGCGGGTGGACTTTTTCCACCCGATCTGCTGGTTTTGATGCTTGATTTGCAATTCATTCTTTTCTAGATTGTGGTCTGGAATCTTTGTTGTCCTTTGTATCTGAGTCAGTTGATTGCTTGGAGATTGATAACTCGCACATACCGCGGGAGTTTGGAAAAAACGTTACGATTGTCCCTACAGTTTGCTGCAACCTGGGTACCCAATCACAACCCTTCCATTCCCGATCAGTACTAACATCGAAAAGGTATAACAAGCCTCTGCGTCGTAGTCTTACGAGGCTGCTGACCGTGAGATTGATTGTGTGATGTTTTCCCGGATCACTCCAGGAGTACTTGTTTCGCTTGACTGTCAAAGTGGTTAGATGCCCTGCGTCATGTAGTCTTACAGGATTCTACTACGCCGACTTGGACTCAGTCAAGGTACTTCAGGCATCCACGCCTAGGTATGTGCGTGTGAACTCTTTCCACCCAATCTGCTGATTTTGATACTTGGGTTACAATTCATCGTTTCCACCTGTTCAAACGGTTTCTTTGACTGAGCCTTTTTGGCCTTCATCTTTTCGTATCTTGGCATGTGGTGCGACCGCACTGGCACTAGAGTTCAGTTCGACCGTACTTTGAGTGCATTGGATCCGATGGTCTCCGGGGAAACCGCGAGACATCGGATCTTATTTGATTTTTGCGTCGGCTCCTACCCAGAGATATGGAAGATCTCCTGGTGTTTTGAAGGCAGAACGCTCTACTGAAAAAATATTTTTGGATTTTTGAAAAGATACCCACTCTGGGGAGTGATACTCCGTGGGGTTTTTATTTGCAAATAGAAATATTTTTTGTCTTTTTGAAATGAAAATCTGGTTTGCATGCGCCTCCACTAGGGATGCTTGTGGGGTTTTTACCTAACCGACTTTTATTTTGAAAGCAGGTAAACATGATGATTGATGCGATGGATGCTGATGCATAGAGATGCATATTTGATGATGAATGCATGGCTTGGCTCATTCTCTTTCAGTTTAATGATTTTGCTTTTGCTGGAGATGCAGAGAATTTTGAGCTTATTGCTTGCAAGGTTGTGCTCCCTTGGAGATTTCTTTCTTCTTTATGCGGATGTTTGGTCAGTGGGTTGGTCAAGATCCCGACCCTGTGGTCGATCAGGTCCATCGTCCCAAGATGTTGTTTCTTTGCTAATGAGAATGTACGAAGATGTTATCCAACTTCAAGATGTTCTTCTGGGCATAAATGCGATTGAGACGGTGCTTGGTTGCCAGTTTTGATCAAGATTCCAATTTACGGGCGATCGGATCCGTCATCCCAAATTGTGAAGTGAACGGAGTTCGAGACTCCTGAAGTGTAGTGCTAGGGATAGTGACAATTTTTGTGATTTTTGCAAATATTTGGTCCGAATCTATTACCTGAGTTAGGATGAAGATCGGTTGTTGAAAACAAAGGAAATATTTTTGTGATTTTGAGAATATTTGGCTTGAAAGCAAGGGAAATATTTTGTGATTTTTGAAAATATTTTGCAATGTTTTGGTATTTTGTTGGACTTTTCTGAAATGCAGGGAAAAGGTATGGAATTTTCATCCATTTCCAGCTTCTACTGCTGGTAAGGCACCCGATCCATTTTACGTCAGCGAGCAAGACGAGTCTCACATAGTTAAGTGCCGTAGTTTTACATCTTCGGATGAGGAGATTTTTTAGGGTTTTCAGTCAACACACCCACAAAGTTGCCTATTCCTCATGTGCAATGCACATAGACCACGTATTGTCCGACGAACTCCTTCAGCCACAAAATGAGCCATATCCTCACATTTCCCTTTGTCAATCCAGTTTGGGGCCTTACGTTGCTCACAATTTCGTGAGGGTGCGCTTCACTTCCCAACTGCCTTAATCCCCTTCATGAGTTTTAGGAATAGGGAACATCCGTCAGATTCAACAGCGACTTCCAAATCAAGGTTGTCTATCACGGTGCGTTCAACACTAACAGGGTTGCGGGGTTCAGCCCGCCTCAGCCTTTACCTGTTTAGAAGATTCCAAACACCCGTACGATCAAGTGTCAGCCATGTCTGGGACAGGTTGGGAAAGAAAGCCCCCGAGAAGTTAATCCTAGTCTAGTTTTAGGTCTTCGGACCGCTGGGGATGAATTTGTGAAATTGATGGTGAATTTTTTTTGTTTTGAGAAAGTTTCAGTCTTCAACTCGAGCGATCAAGATTGATACTGGTTTTTATGGAAAGCTCAAAATCTTTTTGGCATTTTTAGAAATGATCCGGGTTATCGAACCTTGATCCTAGCGATTGAGGCCGATGCCGGTTTTTGGTTGAAAGCAAGAAAAGGTCCCCCAAGAAATTAATCCCAGTGTAGTTTAAGGTCTTCGGACAAAAATATGTACATGCTGAAAATATATTCTTTTTGTGGTTTTTGAAATGTTCCAGGCTGTTAAATCTCAATTTGAGCGATCAAGATTAACACTGGTTTTTATTGGCAATCTCTCGGGATTTTGTTCCCGATGTAGTTTAAGGTCTTCAAACCAAAACTTTGTATAGAATAGGGCAACACATTTTTTTTTATTTTTGAAAAATGTCCAGAGTCATCTGATCTTGATGTGAGCAAACAAGACCGACACCGATTTTTATTGAAAATCTCTCGGGATGTCGATCCCGACGTAGTTTAAGGTCTTCGGACCAAAACTTTGTACCGAATAGGGCTGTTAGAACTAGAAAATGTATCGCGAGGGCATTTTCTGAAATGTGGTGTTTTTGTTGCTCTGGGGTTCTGAATAATAGAAACATTCGTAGATAATTACAAACATTCACAAAAGTACACACGAGAGAGATATTGCAAGGCGAATTTTATTCCAGAGATTCTGAGATCTTGTACATTCCAGGCCGTGATCTGGCACGAGCCCTTAATTACATCGAATGATCGATGACCCTTGATTAGAAGGCAAAAGACTACTTAGCGGGGACTATGGTCTTAGACCTGTGTTTGTGTAGTCGTAGAGACCTGTATTTGTATGGTCGCGGAGACCTGTATTTGTTGTGTGCTGTCATGGACTGATCCATCTTTGTACCAGTCGGATGTCTATGTCCCATATTTTGACCGGAGATCCGGGCTGAGACTATCAGGGTTTATGGCTGGGAAGGACGACTCTGGGCCCGCGCCTGTCAATGTGATGCGCTGGGGCCAATGCGTCCAATAATGATGAGTTTTAAGATGTTGAGTTATTTGATCCGCTGAGGGTATTTTCTGATGCGCTGGAGCATTTTTGTGATGCGCTGGCGTATTTTTCTGACGCGCTGGGGCTAGTGCGTCCAATAATGATGAGTTTTAAGATGTTGAGTTATTTGATCCGTCGAGGGTATTTTCTGATGAGCTGGAGCATTTTTGTGATGCGATGGGGCCAGTGCGTCGATAAAACAATTTTGGTTTAACGTATTTCGCGATGCGCTACTATACTTGTATATTTTTTGTTATTTCCACCAGACTTGCTGTGGTCGGAAGTGGGATTTTCGACGGTCGGTGAAGGGTTTCGGGCGGTCGAAAAAGGGATTCCGGCGATCTTAAAATTCAAAAACTCTCTCCTTCTCTCGATTCGTGCAAATGAGGCGGAGGGAGGGGTATTTATAGCCGAAGTCGGCCAATAGGAGGTCGACACGTGTAGCGCGTCGAGAAAATGGGTTGGCGCGTCGAGAAAATCACTCGGCGCGTCTTAAAATGACTTTGTTGGGATCCTGATTTTTAGGGCGCACTGGCTGTCAGTGTGTCCTGAAATTTCTGAAAGTGCTTGATTTATTGGACGCGCTGAGGGTCAGCGCGTCCTGAAATTCCTGAATTATTGGATGCGCCGGGCGAATTTCTGGACGCACTGGGGGCAGTGCGTCCTGAAATTCACTTTCTACGAATGACTGAATTTAATGATGCGCAGGGTCAATTTCTGGACGCGCTGGGGGCAGTGCGTCCTAAAATTCACTTTGCAAAAACTACTGAATTTTATGATGCGCCGGGTCAATTTCTGGACGCGCTGGGGGCAGTGCGTCCTGTAATTCACTTTGCAAAAACTTCTGAATTTCATGATGCGCTGGGCAATGAGTTTCTGGACGCGCTGACGTACTCATGTTTTACAAAATTGGGTTTTGCGAAACGGAGGGCTTGTGGGGCCCGCTTTGCGATGAATGTCGATGCACTGGTCTTATTTCTTCCTGATTGAGGTAACCCTCCCAAATTTGGAGGGTTCTGATCATGATGACCGGTGGGGTCCACCACTGGCCTAATTTCCCATTTTTTGGTTAAGTCTGATGTGTGTTGCGATTTTTTACGCGATTTTCGATGCACTGGCCCTAAATCCAATCAAGTGATGATTTGGACACTCATAATCATTGTTTCGAAGACCCTTACTTTCGGGACCCCAACAGATGCCCCTCCGATGCGGTGGGATAGACGCGCGGCGGTCCATGGCGACGCGTCGGATTTTTCAGGTCCCACTATAAATAGGGAAGTCCAGGTCATTTCGTCATTTCACTTCACGTTTTTGTTGACCAGAGCTTTCGGCCAGCGCATCGAAGAAATCCCCAGCGCGTCAAACAATTGTCGCCAGCGCGTCAATTAATTGGGTAGCACGCCACGTAATTTAAGATCAGGCCTATTTATCGACGCGCTACCCTCAGCGCGGCCTTTAATTGGACTTGGGATTCTCTCAGATTTTTGAACGCGCCATAGTGTCGCGCGTGGGTTAAATGGTCGCGCTGAATAATTCAAAATTTTCTCTTTTTATTGACGCGCTAAGGTCAGCGCGTCCTCCTGTGTTTTGGCAAGACTCATTTCATGACACGCTGATTCCAGCGCGTAACACTTAGTGTAATCCTGGCATTTTTCCGATGCGCCAGCCCTAGCGCGTATTCGCGTGCCTGGGAAAACCCATTTGATGGACGCGCTATGGGGTAGCGCGTATGAAAATTCGAACTTGGAATCCGTTCGTGTGATGCACCAGGGTCAGCGCAGCTGACTTTCGAGAATTTGGAGACGCGCTGGGGCAGGCGCGTATGAAAATTCGAGCTTGGATTGATTTTGGTCATTTTCTCGATGCGCTGGGCCTGGCGCGTCTAATTTTTTGGTGCGCCGGGCCTAGCACGTCAACCTCTTTAGATTGAAATTTATCCAATCTTTGGGTGCGCCGATCCCAGCGCGCATTTATTCCCAGACTAATGGTTTTACTCAATTGCGTACTGTTTCTGGTCCTGCAAACTTTGTTTAATGGTCCGTACGCGCTAGGGCTAACGCACATTGATTTCTGAGTTCGTGAAATCCCCCAATTTTGGTGTCCTGATTAAGTATGCTTATCATGGCTTAACGCGCTCATATTCGGGTTCATCTGATCATTGCTCATGATATTTGGGGCCGTTATTTTGGGTGCGTGGAGCCTCACGCACCTTCAACTTCAACCTGACAGCCTTTGAACATTACCAGGGCGTGTGAAGCCTCATGCACCTAGCCCATAGGACTTGGCGAAATTTGGGATTTTTGCAAACTTTATTCTGGCGATTTGCCGTGTCTCTAAAGGGTGTGAGCCCCTATACCTCTGCTTCGTATCTGCGCATGCGTGCCAGTTTTCCTAGGGAGGCGTAGGGTCTCACACACTTAGAAGATTTTCGGATCGTATCAGCTTAATGGGCAATTCTAGTGGCTAATTTAAGTGATGTTTCGAGCATACCTTTGCATGTCTTTTCTTAGCCTTTCTGACTTTATGCGAGTAGCTTCACGTGCTTTTTCCTTCTTTTCTTTTGTCGGACTGCCTCATTGGTTCATCCGTCTTGTTTTTAGCAGACGATGGCCATAACTCGCGCTTCCCTACGCGCAGCCCAAAACTGTATGAGGCGGCTTCTGGGCACGCTGGATCACCCTGAGACTTGGTCATCTCTCGTTGCTCGGCGTGACGAGGTGGCCGAAGCCTTGACCCATCTGGGCGCGGACTCCCGCTTTATTCTCCAAGCTATTCGGAACGTCTCACTGATGGCCTCCATTTCTGACGAACATAAGGAGGCCATTTCTGACTTCATCGGCGATTCTTCCCTCTTGAAAGAGTTGGCGATCCTCGAGGCGGCGGAGCCTTCTCTGGCCGCTTCTTTCTTATCCCTGTCGAAACGGCTTCACTCCCTGAAGGAGGAAAAGAGGGAGAGCAGACGATTCTTAGCTTGGCTTGTCCCGTTGGCGGAGGCCGAGTTTCCAGATCGCCGCGCTGGTATCTGGAGGATGGTCAGGGAGGCTCTACGGGAGCATGACAGGCTGGAAATCGATGTCTCCATTATAAGGAATTATGCCGATGCCGAGCACCTGAACTTTGACTTCGTGCAACAATGCATTTCCATCCTAGTGGACTTGATCTTCAAGGAAGCCCAGGTCAGGCGAAGGTGAACGAGTTGAAAGCTCGGGTTCTTCCGCTGGTGCAGGGCTGAGATCCTCGCTTTCTGGCTATGGGGAGGGGTCCCCGCAATTTTGAGTCATTTTACATCGATTATTAATTTCTAATCATTTAAACGGTTGACATAACAATTTAGACATTTGGAATTGTCCTCATGGTTGATGAATGCTAATCATATCTTTCTGCTTTACTTCTGTCTTTCCTTGCTTATGTGTTTCTGATGACGGTGTTGTGGTTGTGAATGTTGTTACTTTATTTCTTTTTCCATTGGTTTCGAATGCGTTCTGCCGGGGCCTGGATTGGCGCTTGTACTTTGTTCACCTGCTGCTTCGTATCCCTTTGGATTTTGTGAATGTTTGATCGATTTTATGCGAACATTTTTTCCTTTGCCCTGTACTTAAGCCTTTTTCATGCCGTTGCAGATTATAATGGCCAGCAATCCTTCACAGGCTGGTCCTTCGGGTTGATCGCCAACTCCGTCGAAGCGTAAGCGTGCCGCCGCTAAAAAGGTTTCCAGGCCATCAGCTGAGAATCCGCAATGGTTCCTTCCCCCGGAGACGTTCAACTTCTATGAACGCATTTTGACTCTTCCGAAGAACGTGCAGTGGAAGATCCTTTGCAATAAGGCTCTACTGACCCCTCCTGATGAGGGCACTCAAGAAGAATGGGATGCGTGGTACACTCCCTTGCAAGGTTTCCGGACCGACGAGGTTGTTGGATCCGAAGAGGGTGAAGCGAGCCTAGCTGTGCCTACTCAGTCTGCTAAACGAGGTCGCCCGAAGACGACTGGAAAAAGCGCCAAGCAGGTCTACATGGAGAATCAAGCTAAGTCGAAGTATGATAGAATGAGGCTTGTCTGGTCCTCCGCGAAGCTGGCGGTGTCATCTCTTATGATCCGTAACCCCTACACAAAGCAATTCATCCGATTTCCCAAGAGCTTCCAGAGATATCGCTCTCTACTGAGCATCGAACCATTTGATGTGTGTCACGCAAATTTATTTTACAGCGTCCACTCCTGGACGTCCATCCCAGAGACATTTGTCAACTGCGTTGTATCCAAGAACGGTACACTGCAGTCTGTCCTTGGGGAGAAGGACATGATATTTTTGGAGCCAAACCACGATCCCCACCTACCATTTCCAACACACTACTACGAGACCTTACGCCAAAGGTTTCGCCCTCTGTCCGACGCGGAAATTTGGCCGACCGGGGGGTTCAGGACCCAAGGACATCTGAGTCCTCACCCTGGCTACGAAGCTTGGGCCAGCCGAATAGTCGAGCAGCATGAAGAGACTTTGAAGCAAGTGGGTCTCCTGCGGGCCATTCAGGCGACGTCGAGTTACTTTTATCGAGAACCGTGTGTCTATAAGGGGTTCCTGAATCACTAGAGCTCTATTACAAACTCCTTCCACCTGCCGTACGGGGAAATGAGCATATCACTCTGAGACTTGTATCAGATAGTCAGTCTTCCCATCCGCGGCAGAATTTACGATGAATGGACGCCCAACGACGAGGAGCTATCCAAGAAGAAAAAGGGCGTCGATGAAGGTTTCTATTATGAAGCCTGCTATAAATTGTTTGCGGAGCTGCCGCAGTTCCTAGGCTCCAGGGACAAAGTGCCTTTTGAGGATTGGCTGATTTACTTCAGTCATGGTCTGAAGTGAGTTTCTTCACTTGACTTGCACTCTTCGCGTCCTGTTCTATTCTTTTCTTCTGTTGATGGTTTTCTTCCTGTCTCATCTTGGATTACACATCGTATGATGAAGGCCGCAGGGATAAATTGGTTTTGGAGGCCAAGATGAAGAAGAAGTTCCTGCAGCAGAACAAGCTATCTCCCACCTGCGAACTCGCTGGGTTCTTAGCCTACTGGTTATGCTGTGTGGCCCTTCCGAGCTCTAAGCAGGCAGATAGTGTGAGAGTCTCCTGCTTCGCTGTAGCAGGGATTCTGGCTAACGGCCATCGTTATGCATTGGCCCCGGTGGTATTGTGCTCTATATATCGGGCCTTTGGCGGTGTTATCAGCAACAAGGGCTCAGCTTCCTTTGGACTAAATTCTTCCTATTGCGGGTGGCATTTCTTTTCGGGATGGCTCGACGTTTACTTCCTATGGGTCTATGGCATAGCACTCAAAGACTTCATCCGGAGGGGGTCGGTTCCGCTGCATGCCTTTCAGAAGCGGAAGATGAACAGCGGAAACTTGGCGACTATCGAGGCAAAGATAGCTCGTCATGATGACGTCGACTTCTTCCTTTTCTCTGGGACCAACAGTGAGGATCCAGAATTGCTCGATGATGATGAGAGTCTTAGTTCTTATCAGCGCTCGTTCTTAGTGTCCATTCGCCCGAGTTCGTTGCCTTTGAGGTAGGGGGCTGAGTTTTGGAGAGAGCCGTATTATCCGAACCGATTCGCTCGCCAATTTGGTTATGACCAGGGGGTACCAGAAACTCTTGAACCGATGATGCGAGAGCAGCGAGCCTATGGCACAGGACCGATTCACTGGAAGTGGATATGGCGTCAACTCTTGCTAACCGGGTTGGGTTGTTCCTTCTTCGTCCCGGGTACATAGTATACTCCGGGTGCCACGTATGAGTGGATGAGGTGGTGGGCTCACCAATATTCCCTAGTCTGGAACAATCGACACGTAGCCGATCCTGTCTTTGTTTCTCCTCCGATTGTCAATCCCGCCCCTGCTGACGGCTTGGGCTATGTGGCAGAACCGCTCCGTCAATTGGCTACTCCGGGCGTGCAAAAGCTTATGATCTCTCTGAATGTTATAATAGATCATGAGAAACCCGAGCATACGCTTGAAGGGTAGGTCGCTTATGGCCAGAGGATCACACTGCAAGGAATCCCGATTCCCCGCTCGTTGGTCCCATGACAGAGGGACGGAGGGAGCGTTACGACATCGGCGATGATGATGATGACGAGGCAGGTGGTGCCGGTGGGGATGAGAATGCCGGTGGAGGTGATGGTGGGGATAATAATAACATTGATGTTGGTGAGGGCAATATTGGGGGAGGTGTCGGGGATGTTGAGGGCGATGATGGTGATGAAAATATGGAGGGTGATGGAGAGGGTGATGATATCGAGTGTGGCGGAGAGGGTGATGTTACGGCAGCAGGTACCCCGTCGACCGGTGGTCAGGGAGGTCATGATCAGAGTCCAGCGAGTCGGACGAGTTTATCCAGGTGTTCTGTTCCAGGAGATAGTGATTCCAAGCCGTCTCCTGAGCGATCTGGACCTCGAGTGAAGACCGCTCATCGCGTCCCCGTTGCTGATGGAGGAAAGAAAATAAAGGACCTGTGGAAGCTGTACAAGACCGAGAAGGCACGGAGTCGGCTCTCCAAGGTTGTCGGCAGCGTCCCGATTGACGACATGAGCGGACCAAGGGAGGAAGGGGAGATGAGCTCGCAGGCAGGCCTCGGCGGAGATCGTCCTACGGAAGAAGGTGAGGGTAACGAGCCAATATACGAGAGATCTGTTCCCGAAGCAGATACAGGACCCATCCCTATGGACCTCGATGGTGAGGTACAAGCTGAAGCTCCTCCCCTTACCAATCCTGTCAATACCGAGGCTGCAGCGAACCCTAGCCCTACTCCTGAGGCGAGACCTGTTGTTGTTACGGAAGAGGCAGCACTCCCCTCCCGAGGAACCATGTCTTCAGATGCTGCTAGCCCACCAAAGCCTTTTGCCGAAGCACCCCTCATCACCGAACCAGTTCAATCTATCGCCGCCCCTGAGATCGTCGTTCTTCCTTCTCCTAAATTGCCTGAGCTTGCAGCAGAAGTTGTAGCTGAATGTGCCCCTAGCTCATCAACACCCGTTGCCTCAACTAGTGCACCGAGTGATGAAATCCCTGCTGGTATACTACTTGTCTTATTGCTCTGCTTGCTTCTTTTCTTTCTTCAGTGTGCTAATGTTTACCATTTCTTTTGCCAACCACTGCTCCTGCCAGCATCCGGGTTCCTGTAGTCTTGCCTGAGGCATTCCTTTCATCTCTCCGAGGCCTGTCAAGGACCAAGGCGAATCTTCTCAAGAGCTTATTGTCCGACATCGTCGATTCGTTGAAGAATGGAGATGAATGGTCCATCTTGGACGAGGCACTGCAGGCGTTGGAGCTTAACGCCATGTGGTTCGGGGTTGACATCTCTTCGATAGTCAGCCACGTGTTCCAATTCAAAGATGGGATGGCTCAAGTGCACGAGGCGAGGCACCTCAAGGTTGACCCTTATGTCGAAGAAAAACGCGGTCACTTGCGGTCCCTCCTTCCGGAACTTGAGTTACACGAGGCGGACGTGGCCGCAGTACGGAGGGATTGGCAGGCTGTAGACGTTGAATAACAAGAGGCCACCGGACGTCTCGCGGAGATTGAAAATGACATGGCCCGATTACGAGCTGAACATTCTGTCGTCCATCTCAAACTTTCAAAATTCGGTGTTCAGAAGGCACGCATGCAGTCCTCCATCGACCAGCGTGAGGCGAAGTGTAACGCCGTGAGGGCACAAGTTACGGAGCTGAAGTGGTCTTTCCAAGATACTCCTGACCCTGCCCAAGTCTTAGCCGAGGCTGAGGCAAGACAGAAGGCGATCGAAGAATCTGCAGTTAACCTATTAGAACAATGTTTGAGAACTTTAGACGGTTAGACTGTAATGATGATTCTTTTGTAATTTTGAAACACGCTGTAATGGATGTTGCAACAATATGTATATTATTGTAGTTCTGGGTTTATATTATGCTTTTAGCCTGCTTGTCGTTTCATTCGAGTTTGAATGCAAATAGATTGTGCTATCTAGAAAGGAGCGTCCCCCTGTTAGGACTCAAACCTACACATGTGAACGAAGATGTAGCCGAGCCTTAGCTTAGGGCCTATCCCGACTTTCAATAGTCTCAAAGAGGCATGGTGTCCTGCCTGACATATCTTGAGCCTTAACGACCTTTCTGATACCTGTGCAATCATAAAGTAGATGATTAGCATTTTGGTTTAGTCATCGTATGGTATCCTTTCTTTTGGTATCTACTTTATTACACTTTCCCACTACTGGGGTATTTACAACCTGCGGTGATAAGCCTATGTTAGGTGTAATATCTTTTCAAAAATCGACCGTTCACTAGCGATCCGATGCCCTGCCCCTTGCAATCTATTACCCGATAGGCTCCGTTGGAATATACTTCATTGATAATGCAAATGGGATCCCATTTCGGGTCGAATTTACTTTTCGACCCTTGGGTCGGTGTCGAACGTCTCATCATTAGTACGAGATCACCTTTCTTGAATGATCTGCCCCTGACACGCTTATCGTACGCGGCGGAAATTTTCTTTTGATATATTTCGAGCCTTTGTTGGGCGGCGAGCCTCTTTTCATCTAAATCATCGAGTTCGGCCATTCGGATCTTCGCATTATGCTCGGTTGTCAGGGAGTGCCGGAGTGCTACTCGTAGTGACTCGACCTGTATTTTCATCGGGATCACAGCTTCCGTACCGTACACCAGTGAGTAGGGTGTAGCCCGGGTGGCTGTGCGGTGTGTAGTCCGGTATGCCCATAGTTCTTCGGGCAATCGTCTGTCCCAGTCCTTCTTATTTTCTGCCACTGTCTTTTTTAAAATCATCACGATAGTCTTGTTGAATGCTTCGGCCAATCCATTCGCAGGAGGGTAATAGGGCGATGAATAGCAATGCTTGATCTTGAATTTTGTGCACAGCTTATCAATAGTAGCGTTCTTGAAGGGTGCCCCGTTGTCCGTGGTGATCCTCTCAGGGATACCATGTCGGTATAATATGGTGTGACGAATGAAACTTTCGACATGTCTGGCTTTCACGTTTCTCAGGGCGACTGCCTTAGCCCATTTGGAGAAATAATCGGTCGCTGCAAGGATGTACTGATGCCCCTGGGAGGATGGTGGACTAATCGGCGCGATCACGTCCATGCCTCAGGCTGCAAAAGGCCAAGACATTACCGACTGATGCAATTCTTCCGGTAGTGAATATATGATATCTGCGTGGATTTGACACTGGTGACACTTCTTTACGTATTCTATTGTGTCCTTTGTCATAACAGGCCAGTAGTAACCCATGTGTCGCACGCGACGATGTAAATTCTTCCCTCCCTGGTGAGCACCGCATTCTCCTCCGTGAGCTTCTTTCAATGTATCACGTGCTTCATCTTGGCTTAAACACCGCAACAGTACTCCCTCGTAGGACCGTTTGTAAAGTACGTCATTCTGGAATACGAATGAACTGGCGCGTCTTCTGATTTGGATGCGCATTTTGGGATCTTTCGGCAGAAATTCGTACTTCAGATAATCAATGAATGACCTTCTCCAATCATCTTCTTCTGTGATCTCGAAGCAGCAAATGGGATTGGCACTCAATTCTCCACTGCGCAACGCAGTTGTCGGCAGGATTCTTCTTTCTTCAATTGTTACCTGATGCGGGCTGCCTCCAGGGTTAGCCAAAGCAGCGGCTAAACTAGCGAGTGCATCTGCCTGTACATTTTCCTGTCTTGGTATATGTGAGATGCTGCTGTTCCGAAACTGATCGAACATGGACTGCGCTTGGCGGCAATAGGGCGATAACTCAGGTTTGCAGACTTCATATTCTGTCGTCAGTTGTCCGATGACAAGCCTAGAGTCACCATAGATATGTATTTCCTTGATCTGCATTTCCAGGGCCAACTGTAACCCGATGATAAGAGCCTGGTACTCTGCTTCGTTGTTGGTGCATGCCGGGACTATCGTGAAAGAATAGGGTAACAAGTCCCCTTGCGGACTGATGAATATAACTCCTGCCCCTGACCCTACCGCTCTGGCTGCACCGTCGAAATACATCTCCCAATGGCGTGCTTCATTAGTCGCCATAACCTAATCGTCTGGGAGGTCATATTCTATTTCTTCACCGCTCGGTACTGGATGTGCGGCAAGGAAGTCTGCAATTGCTTGCCCTTTGACGGCCCGAGCCGGCATGTACGCCAAGTCAAATTCTGACAAGAGAAGGGCCCACTTGGCCAGCCGCCTAGACAACATGGGCCTGTTCATGAGAAACTTGAGGGGATCCGCTTTGGATATCAATGTTATCTGGTGAGAGAGACAGTAATGTTTAAGCTTCTTGACAGCAAAAATCAGTGCTAGATAGATTTTTTCGATTGCTGAGTAGTTAAACTCAGCTCCCACTAGCGTGTGGCTCAGGTAATAGAGTGCGCTTTCCTTTCCTTCTTCGTTCTTCTGGGCTAAGAGGGCTCCTAGTGAATTTTCGTCGACGGTAATGTAGAGGATTAGTGGCTCCCCTTTGATCGGTGCTGTAAGGACTGGAGATTTTTCGAGTAAGTCTTTCAGAGAGTCGAACGCTTTCTGGCAAGCATCATCCCACTCAAATTGTACCCCTTTCTTGTTGAGGCGCGAAAATGGTTGACAACGACCAGATAAGTTCGAGATGAACCTTCTTAGGTATGCGACCCGGCCTTGGAAGCTTTTCAGCTCTTTGAGATTCTTCGGAGGTGGCATTTCTCTGATCGCCTTAATCTTCGTTGGGTCGATTTCTATGCCTCGATGTCTAATAACAAATCCTAAAAACTTGCCAGAGGAAACCCCGAATGCGCACTTCAACGGATTCATACGGAGGCTTTTCTTTCTTAGTCTTTGGAACACTTGCCGTAGATGCTCTCTATGCTGCTCATGCTCGGCCGACCTTACTACCAGATCGTCTACATAACATTCGACATGCTTATGCATCATGTCCTGGAAGATTACTTGCATCGCACGCTGATATGTTGCCCCTGCATTTTTCAACCCAAACGGCATCACGTGGTAACAGTATATGCCCAACGTTGTACGAAATGTTGTCGATTCCTCATCCTCTAGGGCCATACAAATCTGATTATACCCCGAGTAACCATCTATAAAGGACATCACTGCGTACCCTGTCGTGCTGTCGATCAGTAGTTCTGGGATAGGCAGTGGGAGATCATCCTTAGGGCATGCTTCATTGAGGTTCCGAAAGTCTACGCAGATTCGGATTTGACCGCTCTTTTTCTTGACCGGCACAATGTTTGAAATCCATCGTGGGTATTTGACTTCTCTGATGAATCCAGCTTGGATTAACTTCTCAACCTCTTCTTCGATTTTGGGCACTGTGTCTGGGTGGAATCGTCGTTGAGGTTGTTTGACCGCTTTCTTCCCTTTCAGGATGCCCAACTTGTGCATCGCAATTGTTGGATTAAGTCCTGGCATTTCTGAGTATGTCCAAGCGAACACGTCCTTGTTCTCTTTCAACAGTTGGATGTATTTCTCCCTCTCTTCTTCTGGGACATTCTTGCTCAGATACGTATTTTTAGGGTCCTCTGGGGTTCCCAGATTTATTTCTTCAAGCTCATCTATCGTGGGCTGTCCCCCGTCTTCTATCTGTGCAGGTGCGGCGCTGGGTTGAATGATGTCGACTACCTCTTGCGACTGCGCTTCTTCTGTGGAATTGATTGTCACCATGTTGACATGTCTAACCTTCATCTTTGCCCCTAACCCTTCTCTTCCTTGGTAAGCTTTGGTATTTTCTTCGAATGGGGCTAACATTCTACCATTCGAGGCTGATTCCGAGTAACAGAAGCCCATATTCTTCATGATGTTATGGCTAACTTCACTGTACCTTCCCTCTTCTATCGGTTGGGGTAGCCGGGGTGATTTTTCGGCCTCGTCCTTAGACTGCACCGGTTCATTCGCCACTGAATAAAATTTGATTTCTTTCTTCGTATTGGCACTTGACGGTACCACAAACTGGCTAGGAGCTCTCGGGAAAGGTTTAACTCTTCCTATTTTCGATACTGGCATGTTGAAGCTAGATTTGAGCACACTCATGTGTTGATTCGATATCATCTCTAGGACGGACTGCCTTGGCTGTCGCAAGTGTTTCGGGATTATATAAAATTTCTTGGTAGTCCCTTGAGGTTCTTCAGCTGACTGGCTTGCGGTTTCTTTCTGAGTAATAAACTGAGGTTTGCCTCTCTGTTCAAACTTGTTGACTCTAGGTTTCAATCCTTGCCCTTTCTGCGTTACATCGGGCTTCTTCGTGACCTCTCTTTCGTCGACCAGGTCATAATACCGGGCATCGGCCAAGAATGATTCTGCAATTGTATACGGCTTTGGGTCTGCTGCCACTCTGTACTGAACTCCCTCTCTGTTGTATTTGAAGCATTGATGATAGGTTGAGGGAATGACGCGATTCTGATGGAGCCACGGCCTCCTTAGCAGAAGATTATACATTGTTACTTCGTCGATTACTTGGCATGTTACTTTTGTCTTCAGCTCTTCAATTTCTAGCATCACGGTGATCGACCCTAGAGTACACTGGCTATCTTGATTGAACCCTTGAATAACCATGGTGCTAGGACGCAGGGCTGATGGTCTGTAACCCAACCTCTGTAGTGTTTTCAACGACATGATGTTTACCGCGGACCCATCGTCAAGCATGCATCGCTTAATTTCCGTATCTCTAATCGTTCCTGTGACCATCAACGGACGGTTGTGGTCTGTTGCTTCAATCATGCGGTCTTCTTCAGAGAATGTGATTACAGAGGGGTGATCTATCTACATTGCTTGCTGAATCGGTGCATTTCCTTCCTAAAACTTATCTGGATCATTCATTTCTGTTTCGATTTCTGTCATCATCACTTCTCTGACTTCACTGTCTAACAGCGCATTGATCAACATCTCCCTATATACCTTTGAGAGGCACAAGGCATCGTATACGCTCAAGCGAACCGGGACCTTTCGCAGGTGTGACACGACATCATATGCTACTGGTGCTGCCCCTTGCCTTGGCTCCGACCGACTGGACGTGGCCTCAACAACTTTCTCTTTCGACTTCTGCCCCTAGGGCCACGTTGAGGGTATATCCGAGTTTTCGTCTTCTTGTATCGGGTCGACTGGTTCTGGCTGAACACGTTCCGGCATTTACCTTCCGGATCGGAGGATGACGGCATTGACTCCTTCTTTACCTGCCCGCAATGTCTCTCCCGTTGATGGCTGTTCTGTGAATGATACCATCGCATAATGTACCTGAGCCTCTATAAGTCGGCTCCTCTCTTGGCTATCCTTCTTTCTCGTCCCTTTCTTCTTGTGGTTGAGGAGTCTTCTTCGATTCTCGGGCCTCTTCCGACTGCTAACCAAAGTCCAGGGTTCTTCAGGCTCAGGGAACGGGACGTGCAATTGGATGCTTTCGTCTGAGGGGAAGGCTGAAACTACCCCCGAAGTTTCCTTCGCTGTCGTTTCTGGTGACTTCATACTGATCACCCCTTGGTTGATCAACCCCTGTATTCTTCCCTTTAGACTAAAACACTCTTCTATCTTGTGCCTCAGACACCGATGGTATTTACAATACCGGGGATCATTTACCTTCCCAACTTCGTGGGGCCGAATCAGTTCTGGTAAGCGGATTACATTTTCTTCTACTAATTGTTCCATGATGGGGATCAGATCGGCCATGTCTAAGGTGTACGGTCCGTTGGCTCTTTCTCTCTCGGCTATTGTTATTCTTTGAGAAACGTAAGGCCTCTTGCCTCTGTCTTGGGTAGGTGTTGCTTTCATGTCCGTCTTTGAATCCACGGCGGGCCGCTTCCAATCTATCATACCTTTGCCTTTGTTTATATTGTGTGTTTCTGCAATCCTTACTCCTCTTTTTTGCCTTTCGGGCCTGAGGTTCACTCGTGCTGCGGCTTCTTCTACCAAGTGTGCTTTGGTGGCCAGTTCTCGGAAAGAGTGAAACTATTCCCCGATAACCCGTATGATATCATTGGGTCCAGGGCTCGCATACACATCTTTATCTGTTCTTTCTCACTGGGTAACTCTTGGCATTGAGCGGCTATCGTCCCCCATTGGTCCATGAACCTCTCCACGGGTTCGCCCTGTCTTTGTCTGATCAAGGCCAAATCTGTTACTGATGTTTCTCTTTCTATGGAGAAGAATTTTGAGATAAAATTATCTCACATCTGCTCCCACGACCTCACTGATCCGGCTGGTAGCGACATGTACCATTGAAAAGCTTTCCCTGTCAGCGTTGACCCAAATAACCGCATACAGTACTGTGGGACGGTCGACCAATTTCCCAATGCCGTGAGGAAGTGAGTGATATGCTCCTCTGGCGACCCCCTACCGTCAAATTTTTCAAAATTCGGACATCTGAAGTTGACCGAAAATGGTATTTCTTCTATCTCCAGCGGGTATGGGACCTGATATTTATACCCGGTTCCTCTTTCCTTCTCCTTTTCTTGTCGCATGAGACTTGTAATCGTTTGCGACAGTTCCTCTCTCGTCATTTGCGCAGTCGGGACTGTTATTCGTTCCGCTGGAACTATCCTGGCCTGGGTAAGTGGTTCGGCACTAGCTGGCCCTTCTGCTGCCCCTTGAGATTCTTCGGCTAATGGGCGTGTAGGTGGTACGAGACTTTTAGTATCACTCTGGGCTATCAAAGTGGTCAGTGCTTCCTAAATTATCCTCATTCGTTCATTCGTTTCCCGATTGGCATGAACTAATCTGTCGATCTGATCTTAGACTGTAGGCAATTCTTCCGCTTCATACGATCCCTCTTCTGTCTCTGCTACTTGAACCATTGCGATCAGCACTGGTTGGGCCTTCCGAAACTGCCCCTGTCTTGGGTCGAGAACTATCACAGGCTTGGGGCTCTTCACAAGTGCGGTTTCGGTCGATTTGCGCGTGACACAGGTGGTCTTGAACAATGGTGGAAACTGTTCGACCGTCATCGTAGGCACTGGGGACCTGGTTGATGCGACCTGACTGCTGATGGAGATCTTCTGCCCTTGTTTTGGCTGCCATTGTCTCTTGGTCACAGGGCGAGGTTTTGCAACATTCACCTTCTTATATGCTGCTAAGCTGGCTGCTTTCTTCTGCTCTTTCTTCTGTCGGCGCGTTTCGACCAACTACTATCCTGAATTAGAAGCAGTTGTCGTGGTTGGGATGAAGCAAGGGAAGCTGAAGCCTCCGGTGGCAAGGAAGGTGAACAAACTGTTCATTGAGCATGCCATTTCTTCTGTCTATCCTAGTATCTTGCTAATTCTGCTGCATCATAAAAATCGTTAGAACAATTCACAAGTGCGGTCGGGAGTATGAGCCCATCGATCGTAGTGCATAAACCGACAAAAATAAACAAGACGGAGACAAATACGTGTAGTTGTGGAAATTTGTGGGTTCGAAAACCTTTTGAATATCTATTGCCTTAAAGATGAAGGGAAGAACATTCCCGTTGAGAGTCGCCAGTTTGACCCCCGAGGTGCGCCGAAACATTACGCCTCGCGGTAACTTTCTTATGCGTAGATTCGTGTCTGTAAGTAATTGATCTTAGAGTGTTCCTATATTCAGATATAACCAGAGATTCTGGTATAGTTCGATCCCCAGCGGAGTCGCTAGTTTGTTAGAACTAGAAAATGTACCACGAGGGCATTTTCTGAAATGTGGTGTTTTTGTTGCTCTGGGTTCTGAATAATAGAAACATTCGTAGATAATCACAAACATTCACAAAAGTACACAAGAGAAGAGATATCGCAAGGCGAATTTTATTCCAGAGATTCTGAGATCTTGTACATTCCAGGCCGTGATCTGGCACGAGCCCTTAATTACATCGAATGATCGATGACCCTTGATTAGAAGGTAAAAGACTAGTCAGCGGGGACTATGGTCTCAGAGTTCATGGTCGTGGAGGCCTGTGTTTGTGTGGTCGTAGAGACCTGTATTTGTATGGTCGCGGAGACCTGTATTTGTTGTGTGCTGTTATGGACTGATCCATCTTTGTACCAGTCGGATGTCTATGTCCCATGTTTTGACCAGAGATCCGGGCTGAGACTATCAGGGTTTATGGCCGGGAAGGACGACTCTGGGCCCGCGCCTGTCAATGTATGGACAGGTGACCTCGGAAAGTCCATTCCACAGTTGTGTGTACCTGAGCAGCTCAACCAGCGGATGCCATTTGGATGAGTAGGGCATCGACTGTTCTTGGAGCGTCAGTCTTTAACGAATTGTGTGTAATAGTTCAGAACTCTCTCTCTATATGGTTTATCGTGTTAACCATAGTCCCCTTTGCTTAGTCCGGGCCTGAATCCGGGTCATATTGTGATAGTACATGTAATGATGATACATCAGTATGATTCTAGGCACCGGCAGCCTCTTTTTGAGAAGTTACTTCGTTCATCTCGTCGGATCGGATCGGACTCCGAAGGCTTGCGTTCTGCTCATTAGGTGACCCGGATGAGTTATTTGACTGCTCCGTTGCGTCCGGAACGCTCGAAATACCCAAAATAGGCCCAAAAGGGGCCCAAAAACATCATAAAATGAAGATTTAAAGGTGCTGAGATGAACGTTAAAAATGCTGATTTTTGCGATCCGCTAGCCTGATTTTACTGATGCGCTGGGGCTAGCGCGTCCAAAAATGATTGTTAAAATGTTCTATTTTCATGATGTGCTGGTGTATTTTTGTGATGGGCTGAGGCCAGTGCGTCCGAAAATGACTTCGTTTTAGAATGTTTATTTTTCTGATCCGCTGGGCTATTTTTCTGACGCGCTGGGGCCAGTGCGTCCGAAAATAACTTCGTTTTGTAGGCGACTGATTTTACTAATGCGCTAGGCGATTTTTGTGATGCGCTGGGCTATTTTTGTGATGCGCTGGGGCCAGTGCGTCCAATAATGATGAGTTTTAAGATGTTGAGTTATTTGATCCGCCGAGGGTATTTTCTGATGCGCTGGAGCATTTTTGTGATGCGCTGGCGTATTTTTCTGACGCGCTGGGGCCAGTGCATCCAATAATGATGAGTTTTAAGATGTTGAGTTATTTGATCCGCCGAGGGTATTTTCTGATCAGCTGGATCATTTTTGTGATGCGCTGGGGCCAGTGCGTCGATAAAACAATTTTGGTTTAACGTATTTCGCGATGCGCTACTATACTTGTATATTTTTTGTTATTTCCACCAGACCTGCTGTGGTCGGAAGTGGGATTTCCGGCAGTCGGCGAAGGGTTTCCGGCGGTCGGAAAAGGGATTCCGGCGATCTCAAAATCCAAAAACTCTCTCCTTCTCTCGATTCGTGCAAATGAGGCGGAGGGAGGGGTATTTATAGTCGAAGTCGGCCAATAGGAGGCCGACACGTGTAACGCGTCGAGAAAATGGGCTGGTGCGTCGAGAAAATCACTCGGCGCGTCTTAAAATGACTTTGTTGGGATCCTGATTTTTAGGGCGCACTAGCTGTCAGTGTGTCCTGAAATTTCTGAAAGTGCCTGATTTATTGGACGCGCTGAGGGTCAGCGCGTCCTGAAATTCCTGAATTATTGGATGCGCCGGGTGAATTTCTGGACGCGCTGGGGGCAGTGCATCCTGAAATTCACTTTCTATGAATGATTGAATTTCATGATGCGCCGGGTCAATTTCTGGACGTGATGGGGGCAGTGCATCCTGAAATTCACTTTGTAAAAACTGCTGAATTTTATGATGCGCCGGGTCAATTTCTGGACGCACTGGGGGCAGTGCGTCCTGAAATTCACTTTGCAAAAACTTCTGAATTTCATGATGCGCTGGGCAATGAGTTTCTGGACGCGCTGACGTACTCGTGTTTTACAAAATTGAGTTTTGCGAAACGGAGGGCTTATGAGGCTCGCTTTGCGATGAATGTCGATGCACTGGTCCTATTTCTTCCTGATTGAGGTAACCCTCCCAAATTTGGAGGGTTCTGTTCATGGTGACCGGTGGGGTCCACCACTGGCCCAATTTCTCATTTTTTGGTTAAGTCTGATGTGTGTTGCGGTTTTTGACGCGATTTCCGATGCACTGGCCCTAAATCCAATCAAGTGATGATTTGGACACTCGTAATCATTGTTTCGAAGACCCTTACTTTCGGGACCCCAACAAGGGCAACACATTTTTTTTATTTTTGGAAAATGTCCGGTGTCAGCGGATCTTGATTCGAACGATCCAGACTGCTACCAGTTTTTATTTAAAAAGTCCCTCGGGATCTTGATCCTGACGTAGTTTAAGGTCTTCGGACCAAAACTTTGTAGTGAGGCTGGTGATATATTTTTGTGATTTTGAAAAGTGTTCTGAGTCATCGATTCTGATTTTGATGGTTGAGATCGATGCCCATTTTTATTAAAAATCCCTCGGGATCTTGATCCCGACATAGTTTAAGGTCTTCGGACCAAAACTCTGTATAAGCAAGCAACAATCAAGGTTGGAGATTCTAGGGATTCTTCTTAGAATGGTTCAGATCATCAGGTCATGACTTTGGATGGTTGAGATCACTGTTTGACCAAGTCAATTTTTTTCTTTTCTTGAAAATTTCATGGAACTTTTTCAACATCATCAAGCCAATTTCTCACCAATTTCTCACAAGATGAGATTTTGGTGAGATTCCTTACTTTTCTCATCATTCTCTGCCATCACTTCATTCTTACAAGGAGGTACAAGATTCACTTGCAACCACCCTTCCCAAGGAGGAGTTCTTCCCAAGGAGAGAGGGTGAGGAGTCGTTTCAACTAGGTGGGAGGGAGGACGGCCCCCTGGGTGCTGCCCGGACCGTCTCTACCCACTGGTCTTTCCAGTGGGTCGGGTAAAGGGGTGCACTCCCCTTTTCTATATAACATGGGGCACCCTTAGCCCCTCCAACATGCAATCTCTCTCTTCTCTCTCTCTCATACTCTCTCTTTCTTCAAGTTTTTCTCTTTCTTTTGGTAGTTCCTTGCTCTTTTAAAGTGGTGGGCCTTAGTGAAGCTTTGAGACAGCAAGGTAGTCCCCCTTTGGTGAGTGGTAAAGGTATGGACCACTCCCTTTTCTCTCTTGTCCTTTTCCTTCTTCATTGTCTCTTCTCATGACTCTTTTCTTTTCTCCATGTAGCTATTCCAAAAGGAGTGAAGGTGGGCCCAAGTATTTTTTGCCTTTTTCTAGATCTCCAATCTCTTTTAAAGGTGGTGCATGGAGAAGGACATTGCAGGCTTCCATTTCATTCTTTCTTTTCTTCTTTCACACTCCCTTCATGTGTATGTAAAGGGTAATTTTGCCATGTCCATCAAGTGTGCATGGCAAAATATCCTATCTTTCTTCATGGGAGTTGGGCCTCTTTTCATGTGTATCAAATGGGCTCAAAGTGAAGTCATGGCCCTTGGTGTACTTGATGGGCCCAACAGTTCATTTTGGGCTCCCTCATGCTTTCTTGCCCTTGTCATTTTTCCTTAGAACTTTTTCTTTTCTTTTCTTTTCCATCTTCTTTTCAAGGTTTGGGCCCATGGGAATGGTAGGGCCCACCTCAAGTTTTGGGCTCATGGGGCTCACTTTGGGTGGCCCCATCTTTCTTCACATGTGTATGGATAAAGGTGACTAGCCCATTCTTCACTTGGATCTTCAAGTGGGCTAGATTTCTTAATTGGGCCCTTGTGGTCAAGTGGCCCAAATCTTCCACCATTTCTTGATTATGATGTACATCCTTGTTCACAAAGTGTGGTGGGTTCCTTAGAATTTCTCCATATGGATGGGCTTTTGGGCCCTCATTGAAACTTTGATTTCTTTGGACCATGTGTGCACTACTACACTTTGTTCATGTAGGATTTTTTCCTTTCACGCTTTTTCTTTTGATGGATGGAGGACTTGAGTTACTTGATCATCTACAAGTCCCATGAGTGAGTTGTTTCAACAATCTCACTAAGTTCAAATGGTTTTTTCTTGTGGTAGGAAAGTGGTTTCCAAGAGTTTCCTTTAATGTTATCAATCTCAAATGGATGATTCCTCTTCAAGTGAGCTATCCATGCAACCATAGCTCCTTGAACTTCTCTTGGGGTGTTTGGTGGGTCATCCACCATCATTCTCAAAGATGAGTGATTTTTTTTTTTGTGAGAAAGAATGATACACATAAGTTGCCCAATTTTGTCCCATGCTTTGGGGCATTTTGGATTTTGATCTTCAAGTGGGCTATGTATATCATTCTTAGCCATTTTCATGATGGTTGGGTGACTCATCAAGCCATGCCCTCTTGTGCTCAAATGGTCCCCCTTTTTGTAAAGAAATTGGTGCACATAAGTTGTCCAAACTTGTCCTTTCATGGGCATTTCCAACTTTGATTCTTCATGTGGGCTATGTGCATCAAATTTTTTACCATTAGCTTCTTTGATTCATATGTTTGTGGGTAGACCGCCATGTTGTACTCTCATAGTCAATTTTTTCATTAAGATGATGCACATAGGGGTGCCCATGGTTAACCCATGAATGGGTCCTCATGTTCTTCAAGTGGGCTATGTGCTCCCTTCAATCAATTGAGGTGAGGCATTTGGGTTTCTCTTGGGGGCCCATTTCCTTCCTATTCCCCACTTGTTCATGTACATGTGTAAAAAAGATGGAAACATCTTAAATGAGAATCATGGCCTTGGTATAAAAAGTGGATCAATCCTTGGCCACATATGGACTTTGGAGAGGGACTTCTCATGTGAAGTAGGATTCTTATCCCTTGTTGATCTCATGGCACTTGAGTGCATTTGTTGTCCAAAGTGTGTCCTTGGATGATGGACTTTCCTTGCCTAAGACATGACATGCAACCTTCTTTAAGGTGGGCCTTGCTTTCTTCAATGGGCCCAACACATATCCTAGGTAACACATGGAGTCGGACTTTGAATTTTGCATCTGAATGCGAGTTCAATCCCATGGGTTTCCTATATGATAATTTGGATTTTAACGGGTAAAGGATATGGACTTACCTTGCCAAGCTTGTAGGATTCAATGGCGGACGGTACAAAAGGACGTCGGGTGATTGATGAGGATGATCCAACCTTCATTATTCGTCAAGGAGCCCATATGTGTTCCTTGGCTCAGGAGCACCAACCTCCTCCCTCCATCAAGGGTCGAGGTACCAGAGATCATTGGGATAACTGGGTGAAACACCCACAGCCTTTGCTTAAACGAGTTCTGGCTGACACTCCTCTTGCTGGCCTCCTTACCTTGCGCTTCCATAATAACAGTGCCAATGCATGTTGCTTGCGGCTCTTTGCGAGAGGTGGCGGGATGAGACCCACAACTTTCAACTCCCTTGTGGCGAGTGGGGAATAACTCCCCTGGATATATATACGCAAATCGGCTTTCCATTTCATGGGGCAGTTGTTTCCCAGGTTGGCTCTCTTGCTCCCATCACTTCCACTGACTGGCTACGGCTTGTCGGTGACGTCCCAGCTAAAGATGAATTCCAGGGCCATCAAGTAAAAATGTGATGGTTCTACACAACCTTTGCTACCGTCACCCCTACTACCGAGCTAGAGGCCCTCCACAAAGCACGGGCCATGATTGCTTACGCCTTCGGGTCCTTCCTTTTCTGTCACGCGAACGAGAGGATCGATCCTAAATTTCTTCGTTTGGTTGAGGATCTTCATCATCCCTACAATTGGAACGGGGCTATCTTGACTCATGTTTTTCAGGGTTTGGATAAGACCTCTCGGAATAGCCGGTCCTTCACATGTTTCTGGCCTGTCGTTGAGGTACTCTTTTTTAACCTTCCTTGGAGACATTTGTCTTCTTTCTTTCTCTGATCGTTAGGTGTGCCCTTGCCCAGACTTGCTTTTATGACCATTTTTCCCACCTCGCATCGAGGATACGGGATGACATTGAGCCGCCTTTGTATAGCCACATGTACTGGCATCAACAAAATCGTCAGCGAAAGTCTCGAGTCTCTGGGGACAACCGGCGTGTTGACATAGACGGATTGACCGTTGAAGATGTAAGTATCTTGCTTTCCTTATCCCTTATGCTGCACTATAATTGATCGTGATGACCTCATTTGCTGTAGCTTACTCGGATGTCGTATGCCAACTTTCCTCTCTACTACACCCCTGAGCGTTTGGAGGCATATGATTCTTCAAGCCTCCGGATCATACTTTCTGACGCTGAATCATTTCAGTGGTATTTAGGTGAGAGGCTGCTTCGACAGATTACCGGGGTGGCTCGAGTCCCTTGTTCTACACCTCCTCCGGCTGCTCAGATCCCAGCTGATGAGATAGTTGATGCTCTTGTGGGCCAGCTTGGGTTTTGTTTCACGATCTCGGATCGCAACTATGACGAGTGGTACTTGTTGTACAGGCAGAGGCCTCTGTTTCCTCCGCTCTATGTTCCTGGGGGCCGTCGCAGATACGCTGGAGGCTCAGTGACAGCTCCTTTGATGGATCTTCATCGTCGAGAGCGGGATGAGAGGAGGGATGACGATGACTATGTTGGTGACCTGTATCTTGCTTTTGTATTTAGCTTACTTGATGTATGACCTTCTTCTTTTTGCTTTTACCCTCTTCTGTATCAAAATCTTCTGAATGAATATACAACCTCTGACTTGTCTCAAATTACTTGATGATGCCTACACGTTCTGAATGATTTGTGGAAGACGAGACTTTTTAACTGCATGGATGATGACTTGAACGGCTCAGATTGCTTGATTTGGCCCTGTAGGCCCCTTTCAGACCTCAGCTTTGCTTTGGAGCACCTTTTCTTGATGTTTTGTGAGGCTAAGAAGGCTTCTCATGGTGTGGATGATGACTTGAACAGCTCAGATCGCTTGATTTGGCCTTGTGGGCCCACTTGATGATCAGATCTTGGGTTCTGGCCCTCTTTCTTGATGATCAAGCCTTTGATCTTGCTATTCGATGGCTCATGTAAGCTTTTCCATGGTTTAGATCATGATGATCTAGTCTTTGAATGGCTCAGATTGCTTGTGGGACCCTCTTGGTCAATTTTCCTTCTCTTTGACTTGATCAGGCCCATGTTAGCCGCATGACTTCCTGATTGGATAGGTGGGGTACCTTCCAGAAGATTCTAATCATCCTCAAACGAAATCCGGAGTTGATTGGAGCTTTGGGCGGCCCTCAGGGTGCCATCTGCTGACATGGACTGTCAGCCTCACCTACCAACGACCATGGAGCCAATCCCGCGGAGAGAGAGAGAGAGAGAGAGAGAGAGAGTGCGTCCGTACGGGCGACCCACAGCGGGCCGCCCAAGACTCGCCTCTTGTGTGGCCTGGGCTGGCTCGTGCTCGGACATTCTCCACAGTCCACTGTCCTTGTCCCACATTCCCTGCACGTCCAGGTTCGATTACAGCCATGAATATTCTCTTTGTCTCATCTTCCCTTCTCCTTTTGTCTTCTTCTTGGTTTGTCTTTTCTCAAGCAACGGATGGTGGAGATTTAGGGGCTGTGGGGGCTATCTATGGTGGGTCCCACACTTCAGAAAGTGTTGAAGGCTTTAATGATGGAGAGATTTCTTTAATAGATGGTAGAGATGGAGCATTGAATGGGGGCATTGATGAGGAGCTAGGGATGGTGGTTGGTGGAGCTTTGAATGGCCCCATTAATGGCAGCCATGCTGAAATTTCTGATTTGAATGGGGCCTTCATTATGGGAGAAATGGATGGTATGGATGAGATGGGAAGATGGGACATAGGTGAGGCTATGCATCCCTTGAGTGTGGGCCACCTGGATGATATGATTGATGGAGGTGATAGGAGTATGATGGACATAGATGGGCTGATCTCATGTCTAGATGGTATGGATGGTTCAGATGATACCTTTGATGGTTTGGATGCTCTTGATGATGGCCGAGATGTGCGGCATACTTGTTTGGGTGGACTTGATATGATCATTGATGATGTCCCCCTGATGATGGACGGTGTGGATGCCTCGATGATCCCTTTTATTGGTCAGGATGATGACTGGATTCACGACTTTATGTTGGAGAGGGCCGCAGGTCCAGATCTGATCGTGGATTCTTCGATCGGGGTTGCGAGGACTCTTCTTGATGGTTCAGACGCATTTTTCGACGGTCAGATTGGTCAGGGTGCCACGATGTGTGGTGTGATCTTTGCTGATAGTCCTTTTGATGGAAAGTATCGTCCTTCTCCTGATCGTAGGTCCTTTGCGCACTCTGTTCATGAGGTGGGCGAGTCTTCTCATGTGGCTGAGGTCATGACAGTTTTAGACAGTGATGTGACTATATCAGACATAGCCGTTACTAGGGGCAGGTCAGGGGCTGTTGAGTCTGTAGAGGTTCCAGCTTTTCCTTCTCTTTCGTCCGTTGATCTTCCAATCCTCGATGAGCTGTCATTGATTTCTGGGCCTTTTGTTCTGGAGGGGGTACCCGTGAGGACTTGTCAGCTGCTTCCTCGTCCTTCTTGCTCGCCACGACTGCTTGCTTGGCTTGACAGCTTGTCAGCTTATGAGATTCGAGATTTGGAGTCATATGGCTTTGGCAGTCTGATCCATATGGCTAGAGTTGACATTGACTGGAGGATGCTCGGAGCTGCACTGATTGACTGGGTCCCCTCGTTAAACTTGTTCGCGTTCAACGACATGGAGATGGGACCCTCTTTGGAGGAGCTTGCGCGCTTGACCGGCCTTCCTTGGGATTATACTCAGTATTTTTCGTCGAAGACTGCCACACCGCAAAACTGGTTCGGGATCCCTTATCTGGTTCAGCCTGCAGCTGCCGGCCAGGATGCTGTAGTGTTCTCCTTGGACTTTCTGTATGATATTTTTTCGGGTCCTCGGAGTGTGGCCGAATCTATTCTTGCTCAGAATGCACTGATGTTCTGTTTGATAGCTGAGGTGCTATTCTCGGGATGGCGCAATTCCCAGACTCCTTTGCTTTTTGAGGTGATGATCCGAGCTATCCGACGGCAGGGGATCATTTCTCTCGTCCTGGCTGAGCTGTTTAACGGGCTGACTGACTGTACCCTGGGCCGCACTCGTGTCCTTCGCGGCTGCTGTGCATTTCTTCAGGTTTCTTTTCTGCACCTTTCCCTTCTTGCTTTTTTAGGAATTGCTTTGCTCTAACTGAACTTCTTTTCCTTCTTGTGATCAGGTATGGCTATGGGAGCGTCTTTCGCTGACTGTTCCTGTACCATTTCCTGGCACCCGTCGCCCAGACCTTATGCGACACATCATGGAATTTCTTCCTCATACGGCTAGGATGAGTGAGCCCTTGTATCGTAGGATGTTCGCTGAACTTCGTGACTGGAATGTTCGTTGGGAGTCATCTTGGCTTTCACTTCCTCCAGTGCTTTGCGATGCGCACCGCCTTCCTCTGATGTTGGTAGGCTTTTGATATTACTTTTCTTATCATCGTATCCGGTTCCTGCGGCAGTTTGGGTACAGCAGGATGTTCCTCTTTTTGCTTTCACGGGTATTGGGCGTCGAGCACTTCCATCTAGAACCTCTGACTTTAGGACTCGGGTTGATGGATCCTGGGCGAGTTACTTGACTGCCGATTTGCTTGGTTTTGAGCTGCGGGCTTTTCCGATGGCGACCGCCCCATACCAGTACTGGGTTGCTGAGCAGTCTCTATATCGATGTAAACCTTGCTGGCACCAAACTGCTGATGAGGATGAGCAGGATATCCTTGGAGATGCCGGCTCTTCATCTGGTTCATATGAACCCTTTGAGGAGCGCCCATTCGTCGATCCTGGTTTCCTTTTGGCCACTTATGGCCATTTGCTGTCTGAGATTTCCGCACTTCGGTATCATTGTAAGATGATGTCGAGGAGATTGGCTGCCGATCAGAGGTTATCTGATGAGGAGACAGCGATCCACAGCCTTGAGCGCGATGAGGTACATTACCTGTGTATAGAGGTGAGCAGG
Source organism: Liriodendron chinense (assembly GCA_003013855.2). Classification (NCBI taxonomy): domain Eukaryota; kingdom Viridiplantae; phylum Streptophyta; class Magnoliopsida; order Magnoliales; family Magnoliaceae; genus Liriodendron; species Liriodendron chinense. The sequence continues at coordinate 847,774 of PVNU02000362.1, forward strand.
TTGAGAGCGAGACTATTTCATTATGAGTCAGAGGACTTACCTGATATGGCCGAGGAGGAGGGTAGAGATTGATTGTATTGGCCACCTGCACACTCCTTTTTGCATAGTATATGATTGATGATGATGCATTTTTTTGTATTTTTTTTTGAAAAAGATGACATGATATATGTAAAAGAAATATGCTGCATTTAATGAAAAAAAGGGAAAACTATTTGAAAATCTATTGCGCCATGAGTTGCCTTGTGAGTGTGTGTCTGGATTTTGTGTCGGGATATAGGAATCAGAACTGGGGCTCGGCCAATGCTTTGACTGATGTCTCGAGATTTAACTTGTGTGCTCCTTCGGTTCCCTAAAGGTGTAGGCAATGGAAACTGTTGCTTCCTGAGATTGTCAGAGTTTGTAGAGCTCTTCGTTCCTGACTGCACTTCTTCTTGTTCTTGGACTGTAACTGCTTGAACCGATCTGGACCGTCTGATTTCTTGGTACCTGCACTTTTCATTTTTCCTTTTCTATTCGAGCCATTTTTGCCTGCAGCGCTCTTTCGAGTTTTCACTACAGCCGGCCTTTTCCCGTCATTTTTTACCGTGGCGCCCTTTCGGGTTTTCACCACATCCCGGGTGTTTGATCTTACCTGCCCCTTGGCAGCTATGCTGTTTTTACCTTCGGCGCCCTTTCGGGTTTTCACCAAGTCTGCTGTATGCCCACTGTTTTTACTCGGAGCGCCCTTTCGGGTTTTCACTCCACCCTCTTTGTTTAGGCACACATTTTTTTTCTTTTTTTTGGATCTTTGGATAACTGCGGCGGCTAGAGGTCAGGAATCCGTCGTTGCCGGCCGATGGCAGTCTTTCAGCCCTTATCCTGAGTTACCATGATAGAGCTGTCGGTCTTAGTTACAGACCCTTCTGAGATGAATGGATGGATGACTGTGTTTCTTCTTGGGTTGATTTTTCTCGGGTGCCTTGCTTTGGCTTCCTTTTTTCTTTCTCTCTTTTTTTTCTCGAGTATCCTGACGATTGTCTTGTTTGCAGCTTCTACCCCACCATTCATCTGAGGACGGTAGGGGCTTGATCGATGACGCTGAATTTTAAACTTGCTGAGGAAGTCATCCATCTTCTTGTTGACGAACGGGATACCATTATCTGTGATGATAGCATTGGGGATTCCATACTGGCATATGATGTTGTTCTTCATGAATTTAATCACCTGAGATGTTGCAATTGTGGTGTAGGAAGCTGCCTCTACCCACTTGGTGAAGTAGTCGATTACCACAAGTATATACTCATGACCGTTTGATGCTTTGGGACTAATCTTGCCGATGATGTCGAGTCCCCACATGGAGAAGGGCCAGGAGGTGGTCAGGTTGTATAATTCTGATGATGGGGCATGAATCTAGTTCGCACGTTCCTGACACTTGAAGCATTTTCTGACGTGCTGGCAGTAGTCTGTCTCTATGGTGAGCTAATAGTAGCCGAGTCATAGAATTTTCTTTGCCATCATGTGCCCGTTCATGTGTGGGCCACAGATTCCTTCGTGTATTTCTTTCATGATCTTTGCAGCTTCTGTTTCATCGACGCATCGAAGGAAGATGTGATAATATGATTGCTTGTAAAGAACTTCGCCACTGATGGTGAACTGGCCGGCCAAACGTTAGATGGTTCGGCGATCTGTTGCTGTTGCTGTTGCTGACTCCGGATACTCCTAGGTTTCGAGATATTGCTTGATGTCAGCATACCAGGGTTTGCCAGGGACAGCTTCGGCTTCTTCTATTTGCAGGCACAAAGCAGGTTCATCTTGAATTTCGACTGTGATCTCCCATTCTGAAGCTCCTTTCGGGATCTCGAGCATTGACGCGAGTGTGGCGAGAGCATCTGCAAACTGATTCTTGGCTCTGGGCATGTATGAGAAGGTGATTTCTTTGAATTCTTCGATCAGATTTTCAAGATACACATGATATGGTATCAACGTCTCGTCCTTGGTTTTTCATTCGCCATTGGTCTGATTGATGATAAGCTGTGAGTCTCCAAATACTCGTAGCTTCTTGACGCCCAAGATTATGGCTTCCCTTAAGCCAGTGATGCATGCTTCGTACTCTGCCATGTTGTTGGTGCACTCGAATGCTATGCGCCTTGAGATAGGAATAGGGACATCATCTGGAGAGTAGAGGATCTCTTCAATACCACTCCCTTTAGAATTTGCTGTGCCGTCGAAGAATAATGTCCACTCATCTTTTTTCTTCTTTTCTTCACCTTCGATAAGTAAGAGATCTTCATTAGGGAAGACTGTCTTGAGCGGTTGATAATCCAGGAGGTAGTGGGCGGCAAGCTGATCGGCGAGGGCCTGCCCCTTGATTGCCTTCTGAGTGACATAGGTGATGTCGAATTCAGACAGGAGTAGCTGCCATTTAGCTATCCTTCCAGTGAGTGTCGGTTTCTCGAACAGGTACTTGAGCGGATCCATGTGAGTGAGTAGGAGAATAGGGAATGCAATCATGTATTGACGGAGTCGCTGAGTTGCCCAGACTAGGGCGAGGCAAGTCTTCTCGATTGGGGAATACCTGGTCTCGTAGTCGGTGAACTTTCGGCTCAAATAATATATTGCTTGTTCCTTCTTCCCAGTCTCGTCATGCTGGCCGAGAACACAGCCGATGGCTTCTGCTACTACCGAGATGTATAACAATAGTGGACGTCCAGGAATGGGCGGCACTAATACTGGAGGATTCATGAGATATTCTTGATGCGGTCGAAGGCGACTTGGCAATCATCATTCCATTCTTTTGGAACGTTCTTCCGAAGGAGCTTGAAAATGGGCTCACAAATAGGTGTGAGCTGTGCGATGAAGCGACTGATGTATTGAATTCTGCCGAGGAAGCCACGAATTTCTTTCTCTGTTCTAGGAGAGGGCATCTCGATGATTGCTCTGGTTTTGGTCTCGTTGACCCTGATGCCATCCTCTCTCACCATAAAGCCGAGGAGCTTACCTCCCATTGAACCGAAGACACATTTCTGAGGGTTGAGACGGAGCTTATACTTTTCTAATCTGTTGAATAACTTCTTCAGGTATTCAAAGTGTCCTTCAATTGTGCGAGATTTGACGATCATATCGTCCACATATACTTCAAGCTCTTTGTTCATCATGTCGTGGAATAGTGCTGTCATTGCTCGCTGATATGTTGCTCCTGCGTTCTTTAGACCGAATGGCATTACCCTGTAACAGAAGGTTCCCTAGGGAGTGATAAACGATGTCTTCTCGCGATCTTCGACGGCCATCTTGATCTGATTGTAACCTGAGAACCCGTCCATGAATGAGAAGACCTTGTACCCAGCAGTGTTGTCGACCAGAGTGTCGATATGCGGTAAAGGGAAGTCATCTTTAGGACTGACCTTGTTGAGATCTCGGAAGTCGATGCACATTCGAACCTTACCGTCCTTCTTTGGTACTGGTACGATGTTGGCGAGCCATTCAGGGTAGTTGGAGACTACCAAGAATCCCGCATTGTACTACTGGATGACTTCATCTCGGACTTTCAGAGCCCATTTTGGCTTCATTCTTCGAAGTTTCTGTTTCACTGGCTTCATATCCGCCTTTATTGGCAAATGGTGTACAACGAGCTCTTCATCGAGCCCCGGCATGTCTTCATATGAGAACGCGAAGTTGGACAATCTTGGAGCTAGGAACTCTATCATTCTCTGTTTCATCTCAGGTGGCAACGATTTTCCAATGTGTACTTCCCTAGGGATCTCAGGTGTCCCCAAGTTTACTATCTCAAAATCATCGGCTACAACATTGGCTTTGGATTCGAACTTTTTGAGGAGATCCTCTAGTTCGGGAGCTGGATCATCATCTTCTTCATCCCGAGCTTCGTCCAGACCCATGAGCTCGAAGTCTAATTCGATGTCAAAATCATATGATTCGACTTCAAACTCATGCGACTCTTTAGACAGACTTGGCACACTATCGAATGCAGGAAAAGAAATGTTTTTTGGTTTTTGAGAATTTTCTGAAATTGAGATGCTAGATGTTTTTGGCTTTTGAAAGTTTTTTATTTTTTTAGATTTTTGTAATTCACGGGACTTTGAACAAGCGGGCATTGCAGACCATGATTGATCCCAACTTGTTCTAAAGTTCCGATCGCTGCTTAAACAGGCGTTTTTTTGGAAGCCAGAGCCCTTAAATGACTCTCTGGCTGATTCAAAAGTTAGGGGAACAGATGACCATTCAGGACCCCACACTTCCTCCCCTGAAGAGGTGGGGGTTGATGATTCGGGCGAAGAATCACAGTCTGGCCCAATGACCATGATTTCTCGCTGGTTGGGTTCGAGATCTAAGTCATACTCAGTCCCTCCCAGATCACTTACCTCGCATTGCAGTTCGTCTGGTTCCACAGCGAGATACAAGTTCGGAATTTGGACATCGGACCAATCCAGGGCTAGCCATTTTCCTTTCTTAGTCCAATGAATGGGCTGCTTCTGCCCCTGACTGATGATCGATGATGTTGATTCTACAGAGATGGGCGAGTCGTGCCCCTTGCTGATTGATGTTGAGATGGACAAGTTGTGCCCCTGGTTGATTGATGCTGAAGTGGGCAGGTTGTACCCCTGGTTGGGAGCAGGTATCGGAGTAACCTGGTCCTGAAGCTGCTGTATTCGACTCTCTTCTTCATCTTCATCCCTTTCTTCTTCTTGTGGAGGCCTAGACGGTTTGAGAATCCGGTCCCATCGAATGGGGGGCCACGTGGCCCAAGCTAGGCTCATCGGGAGGCCTTTGTGTAGTGTAGTCGGTTGATTCCCTCCTGGATCTTTGCAAGGTTCTCCTAGCTTGACGAATTGGATGGGAGAGTAACGGAATTTCTTCTTTCTTTTGTCCATGAAGATTACCCTGTACCCGAGCCCCCATTTGCGTTGATTATATACCAGCGATACCTTTCTGGACTTGAAATGATTCTTCATCCGAAACTTGAGGCTCAGACGTTCTGCCAGTGAAAAGACATGATCTACACTTATCGGTTTTGGATTGGCGATAACGTTCACAGTCTCGAATTCGAAACTATGAAACGGGACGTCTTCTTCAGAGTGCTGGATATCGATGACCGGGATGTCTGGTTCAGTGGCAGCAGCATTGGAAGGAGTGATGAGCTCCTTCTCTGCATGGATAGAGATCACTTGATTTCCACAGATGTATTTCACTCGTTGATGCAGGGTTGATGGCACAGCCCCCACCTTGTGCGGCCAAGGTCGTCCGAGCAACATGTTGAAAGAGGCTGATATATCCAGGATTTGGAATGTGATAGTGGAGATTTCCGGACCTATCTATACCTCTATGTCGACCTCCCCTTCCACTGATCGGCGGGTGTTGTCGAATGCTCTGACGCATATGGTACTGGATCGAAATGAAGAAGGACTGATTCTCAGACGTTCCGCAGTCTTGAGTGGGCAGACGTTTAAGCTTGAGCCATTATCGATAAGGACCAGCGGGACACAGAGGTCTTTGTATCGTAAGGCTATGTTGAGGGATCACCCATGATCACGTCCTTCCGGTGGCAACTCATCAATGCTATCATCTCTGGTGCCGTATCGGAGGAGATGCGAGCATCGCTCAAGGTTTTGGCAAACATTTCTTGGTGTATGCGAGATGTGCAGAGTAGATCCCATATTGAGATTTGAGCAGGGATTGACTTGAGCTGAGTCGCCACATCGTATGCGGCTTCATTTTTGTTTGTCGAGGCCTGAGAGAGCGCCTTTGGGATCTCCTCTGTTCTGATTATCTCTTCGGATGCAACGCCCATTGGGATTCATGTTTCCCACCTTCGCGCATTCTAGATAGTGCTATGGGACCTCTTTATAATTTTCCTCACCTTTGCCTTCTAGGATCACCGGTTCTTGCAACGGTGCTGATGCGGGTATCAGATCCTCCTCGTATGGAGCTTTTGCTTTGAGGACTATATTGTTGCCTGTGCTAAAGGGGTAATATCGAGGCTTGTCTTCATAGATCATATAAGGTCGCGATCCTGGCTTGACCGTTCCTGGAGCAGGAGGCTCCCATGGAATGAATACTGGTCCTCTTGATATGGCAGGGGGTTTCTCTGTTCGTCCCAGCTGCAGTAGTGTGATTGACACGCCTCCGGGATTTGCCCCTTGCAATATGACTGGCTCAACTGGAGGAGCTCCTTCCAAGATAATGGGCTCTTGCTGCTGATGAGTATGGTTCCTCCATTGCGAATTGTATTGTTCCTGTGCTGAATTGCCCCTTGCAAAATGACAGGTTCGTATGCGGGCTCGATGTATGATTGTGCTCCTTCCAGGACGACTGGTTCCCAACATGAAGGGCTGTAAGATGCCCCTGAACAACTGACACATCATATGGAAGTGTTTCTTCGAGTACTACTGGCTCGGAAACTGAAGGAGGAAAGGGACTTGCCCCTTGCAGGATCGGAGGAGGATTTGCTGTCCCATAAGTGTTGGCATGAATGGACTGGATAAGAGAGAAGAATCGATCGAGGCGCTCTCCTTCTTCTATGCTATTAACGGTGGGGCCACGAGATGAACTGGGGTTGGTCGGATGTTGAGGCAGAGGATTCTGAAGGATGTTGGTAGAAGCTACTGCAGGAGTTTCAGGGACCGAGATGACGATTTTTCGGTCGTCGATCAGATCTTGTATGGCATTCTTCAAAGTAAAGCATCGATCAGTGGTGTGGCCAAGTCCTTGATGGTAGGCACAATACTCATTTTCTCGGTAGTTTGGAGGTAGAGGATTTGGAGGAGGCCTGGGTGTCATCAGAGTGAGTAACTGCTTTTGTACCAGCATAGTCATGACTTGACTAAGTGGTTGAGTGAGTGGAGTGAACTTCCTGAGCTCCCTGTAATTCTTCCTATTCTGGTATGAGTATTGGCTGTTCCCTCTGAATTGCTGCTGTTGTCGAGGTGGTTGTGGCTGTGGTTGAGGATTCGGTTGCGCCTGATACCGCTGAGGTTGGTGCTGAACCTGATTCTGCTGATACTGTTGACATCCCTGTGGGGGAGCATATTAATTACCCTGAGCAGTGGTGCTGATGTTGTTTACCTCTGAGGGCGGGGAGGAAAATAGCTGCGGTTTTCGTTCCCATATCCGATGGGTCTTCCCTCCACTCTGTTCCTCTTGACTGGAGTGGCTTGATGAGGCCATGGGGAGATTGTCCCGGCACGGATTCCTGCTTCGACTTGCTCTCCAGCACGGATCAATTGTGAGAAATTCGCATATGGATGCGAGATGAGATATCCAGATATGCCAGGATATGTTGAATGAACAATCATGGAGATTTGTTCTTCGTCGTCGATAGGTGTCCGCATTCTGGCTGCCATAGCTCGCCAACGTCCCACATAAGCTGATAGTGTTTCATCACTCCTTTGCCTGAGAGCCGCGAGGTCAGCTCTTCTGGGTGCCATGTTGAGATTGTATGCGAATCTGTCGACGAAAGCTTGGAAAAGTTGTTCCCACAGCCTAATGCGATGATAGTCCAATGATGTGTACCAATCTAAGGCATCGCCTTTCAGGGATTTTTGGAATAAGCGAATGAGGGCCCCTTCATTTCCTGAGATTGCACTCAGCTCTCCACAAAAAGCCTTGAGATGTGCTGTGGGACAACCGCTGCCATCGTATCTTTTGAATTTTGGTACCTCAAAGTTTTGAGATACTTGAGCATCTGAGAAAGGACACAAGTCTCTGAACTTGGTCGAAGGTAGATCTATTCCTTGTTGTCGCTGAAGCTGATTTTGCAAGATCTGGAACTGCTCCCACAACTCGTCCAGTCCTGAGTGATCTGTTCGAGCGATTGGTGCCTCCTGGAGTAAGGCACGTTCTTCTTCGGTATAGTGGTCGATGTCTTCGACCCTATGGGCTTGCTGAAAAGCAACCGCGGGTTGCTGAAATTGATTTGATGACTGAACTAGATTCTGATGAACTTGGGCTTGAAAGGACTGTAACTGAACTGGGGATTGTACTGAAGGTTGAACTGGAACTTGCTGGAAATTGACTGGAGACTGCTGAATTGAAGATTGCTGGAAACTAACTGGAGTTTGCTGAATTGAAGATTGTTGGAAATTAACTGGAATCCCATCGGCGAGGATGTGCTGGAATTGAAAAGTGCTCCTGTTTGCAGGAGGCTAAGATGCTGGGAAGTGACCCCCTTGTTGGGTATTCGCCACTGTCCGCTGATTGATGTGGGCTTGACACTGACCCCCATTGTGGGCATTCACCAGTGCTGTCCCTGATGCTGGAAATTGGATTGAAATCCCATCGGCGGGGATGTGCTGAAATTGAAAAGGGGTCCCATCGGTGGGGACATGCTGAGAAAGAAAAGGAGTCCCATCGGCGGGGACATGCTGAAATCTGCTGAGACTGTTGTTTGTAAGATTGACTGGAAGCTGACTGGAAGTCCCTGCGACGGGAGTGCTCTGAGACGGCCTTGTCGTCGCGGGAAGGTATTGAAGAGGATGCCCCATAGTGAAGGGCTGATACGGCTGTTGTCGGTAGTCCTGGGCAGACTCCAATGGTTGTGCTTGATTTGTACTGGCGGCCGGAGGGACCCGGCATGGCTGCTGAGATTGCTAAACTGGACCAACCTGGTTGTTGGCTGCTGCGGTAGCTTGTGCTTGCATGAATTGCAAGAGCATTTCTTGCATTGCTCTCATTCCTTGTGCCAATTCTTGCATGATTGGCGTATTCTCAATTGGTTCTTGCGCTGGAGGTTGCGCTTCGGTCATTTCAAGAGCGGGGAAGAGGTGAGTTTCCTCTTCGTGGTCGGACATGGCTTGCTAAGCCCGAGTGCGGATTATGCTGCGGAAGGGAAGTTGTTTCTGAACACGTTGAGCCCGAGGAGGCGCAATGGTGAGGACTATACTCTACTCTTTTTTTTAGGGGGGGTTTGGGATTTTCTTTTTTTTGTTTTGGGTAGAATGCTATGCAGATGAGATTGTATGAGGACTAATGACTTTCAAGTACGGGAAGGTTTCTGTTTTTCAAGTCGGATCACGACTAGTGGGACTAGCTTATCCCCAGTGGATTCTCCATTTTGTGGACCCTCGCCATTCCGCGCTCTCGACGACGTTCTCCCTTTCCTTTCGGAAAAAGAAGAAGAGGTGCGTGCGTGTGAATCGCCGTTTGTGCCACTGGCTTGCCTCATTCTCGAGGGCTTTGTTTGCTTGTCATAGTAAGCTGGATGTGTTTAAATGAGTTTATATAAGACCAGAGTTGCCACTAGCCAGTTACTTCGAATCTACAGTCAGCTAGACCCCGTAGAAACGTTAGAGAAGGAAATCCGAAGATTTCTTCCTCTAAAATGACTCCTTTTGATCTGCGGCCAGAGATTCGAGGTAAGGGATCACGGTTACAGGGTGGGAAGAGGTTAAGCACCCCACACACTGCCCATACCGAAGTACGGTCTCTACTTCACATAATCGAACTAACACTTGAAAGTCTGTTTTAATCCTCGTACATTCTCATAGATGACATGATGCATGAATGCAGGTCTGAACAGTAAGAGTTTCTGATGGGCAGGTTCCACTAACAGGCAAGCCCAGAGCATACGCTCGAACTGACAGGTGCTTTATGCGGAATGCATGCTGTGTATTTGAATGATCAAAGTGCTTGTAGTGAGATGTACATGAATGCAGGTCTGAACAGTAAGAGGTTCTGATGGGCAGGTTCCACTAACAGGCAAGCCCAGAGCATACGCTCGAACTGATAGGTGCTTTATGCGAGATGCATGTAGTATGTTTGAATAATCAAAGTGCTTGTAGTGAAGCAGGGGGGTTGGAAGAAAAGTAAATGTTGCACTTATGCTAGATGCGAATGAGATGATGCTGGAAAAAGAGTAGCTAGATGGACGGAGGTGTCGCAAGGTTTGCTTCGAGTGGCTGGATCAAGACTTGGATGGCTTGGGAGACTTAGACCAGTGGTCAGACTGGGCTGGACCAAGGCTAGGCTCTCCTCACTCAGGTTCTCCTTGATGGAAAAGTGGGCTAAAAGGGTGGAGAAGGACTCGGAACGGACGAGATCTCACTGGGCTTGAAGGCTTGTTGAAATGAGAAGGGGAGGGGGGTATTTATAGCAGCGGGCGATGGCAGTTCCAGTAAATAAGTTTGGGCGGCACCCAGGGGGCCGCCCGTACGGACGTTCTCGGGATCCCGCGGGCAGTACGGACATGCTCCGGGGCTGCTGCTTGGAACTCGGTGAGTTGACTCGGTGGGTCGACTCAGCGGGTTGACTTGGTGATTTGACTCAGTGGGCTGACTCTGTGATTTGACTCGGTGTTTTGACTCGGCAGTTTGACTCAGCGGGTTGACTCAGTGAGTTTGACTTTTTTTGAGATTTTTTGACTGGTTTTTCTTATGGGGGGTTTTTTAGGCTGATGTTTAGGGGTGAGTTGGGCTATGGATTAGGGCTTACAAGGGTGAGTTTGGCTGAGTTTGGACGTGGGATTTGGGGGTATGGTCCTCCATTCATCCAGCTATCTCTACCAATAGTATAGCCGAAGGTGGGGTGTCTACAATTACCCTGAGGCTGCTTTCTATCGCGACCCTGACCATCTGATCTGGCTCAGAATTGGCTATGGTGTTCAAGTCATGTGGGATGCTGTGGTTGACGCGCATATACGCGTTGACACCATCAATCCAGGACGAGTATTGCTCCATTAGAGGAGACATCTTGACCTGGTCCTCTCGTTGCTTAGCATGCCCAACAGGAGCAGCCGAAGAGGCCCGTGGCTGAGGAGGACAGGATGGGCCGGCACCAGCAGAAGGTCGACCGGAGCCAGCTTCGACGAATTGAGTAGGGGTGCCGGACGAACTAACGTGAGGAGCAGGATGGACGACTGCCGGCTCGGCCCGTGAGTTAGACGTATCTGGAACGTCAACGACCGGAACATCGGCAGTTGGCGGCTGGGTGGCCAAGGGCTCAACCCTGACCAGGGAGGAGCTCGTGCCGAGAGGCTGTCCGGACCCGCACACGAAAGAATGAGGCAATCGTGGCTGTCTTTAGGCCTCGGTGGTAGCGACCCTTTTCCTTAGAGGCTCAGCAGAGCTCTGTCCGGGATCAAGGAAACGGGCCGGAATCCTGAGAGTCTTAGAGACCACCTTCAGAGCCATGCCTGTCCCAACAGATGTAGAAAATATGCCAGACAAAGGGGGGGGGGGGGGGGGGGGGGGAGTAAAGAGCGAGCAGGTTACCAACATTGTTACTTCAACCTACCGACCTGATTTAAGAACGGAGTTGAGGGTAATCAACTAACGGAAATCCCTCTCCTCAGCAAAAAGGGCTCGGGCTTTCCGGATTTGTCTCTCTTAAGCAGCAGACAAGGCCACCCGAATAGTTGCCGAAACTGTAAAAACAAACGAGTATACGTCAGAAGATACAAGATATTTCGAAGTTTAACAGAAAAAGTCAAAGATTTCAGAAATACAGGTAGGTCGGAATGACGTCCGACCTAGCAGAGCAAAGTCAGCTGGACCCTGAAGCTCAAAGGTTGAGGCTCGTCCGGCGTACACTCCCAAATGCCCAACGCGAAGAACCACTTCCTCTTCTAAGTTTTAGTGGAAGGTGGCAAGTCGGTAACCAGTGAGCCGCCCTGACCCGGTAGTGAAGAAAAATAATACAGCCCTTGGCCTCCTAAAGACTTAAGAATGCACATCGAAAAGAGCTCGTTCGAGGTCAACTCGTTGTTCCCTAGTCTTTGCCACAATATGTAGCATCCAACCATGCACCTCCAAGCATTTGGTTGCAGCTGACTCGGAGAAAGGCCTAAGACACTAAGGACATCTCGCATAAAAAGATGCAAAGGCAACCTCAGCCTGGCCTCTAGATGCATCAAGGAACTACCACCTCCCCAGCCCTAGGTCGGCTAGGCCTGTCAGCTCGGTCGGGAACCCTAAACTCTATAAAGTCGGGGATTTCGTATATCTCCTTCGCAGCATCCAGCTCGTCCTGGGTAATCTGCGAGACTACACAATCTAGCTCAAAAGGGTCTCTATGAGCCATCACACTACCGACAGCTGACCCAGGAAGTTCAGATTCTCCCTCATCAACGACATCAGCCGCCTTTGCCCCAGAATCAAACTCTCCGAGATTCACCTCCTCACGGCACATGAGGGGCAAATCAGACTCAAGGTCGTCGAACCTCACCTTAAGGATTGCTTCAGAGCACGAAGTCTTTGACTCCGACATTTTAAAGTAAAATAAAAAAAAAGGGAGAAGAGGGGCTAATTAAAGGGAAGAGTTCTTCTAAAAACAAGGAAGGGAGCATATCAGAGTATTGGCACACCGGTTTGAAGAGAGAAGATCGGAAGAAAAGGGAGGAAACGGAAATTTCGAAAGTTCAGACGACTGGAAGATCAGGAGGCAAGAAGAGTGAAAATTTCTGATTTCTCGCTAAGTCCTGAGTTTTATGCCTGAGGGGCTCCTGGGTCCCATCGCATTTAATACGAAAGCGTCACGTGGCAAGTTTTTGCTTGGTAATACTAAAAGTAACGCCTGACGAGACACGTGGCAGCACCCCATTCAGCTAAATCATACAGGTGTTGTCACGCCGTACGAAAGAATGATGACTCCTCGATATTTCAATTGATGCATTTAATGCCACTTTCCCGCCCATCGAAATGACAGCGTTATAGCTACTAAGTACTAAAAGCAGCTAGATCGGCAAACCCTTTTTGTCAAGTTATTCCCGAGCCAGACGAGCTAGACTCGAGAGTAAGGGGGCTTCTGTTACGGGTAAAGAGCCGACCTGAGGTCTGAACTGGGCTGACCTATTAGAATTGAGCATCTTTCACTATAGACCTGGAAGTAGGTTGGTATCAACCGACCTGATGAGAGTATATTTCTGGACAGTCTCCAAGAACCGACCTCGGCTTTATGACGGGCTGACTTCGCACACAACGATCCCGCGATCTTAGGTCCGCGCCGAGAGATTAGGGGGAAGGTTCGAAAAATCGGTAATTAGGGATTAAATTCCTCCGGCTGTTACAGGGCAGCCCTAAGATCTCGGAAGCCCAGTTTACTATTCTACGAAAATCACGTTTTCCCAAAAGGAATATGACCCTGCGACCTAAGTCTATAAATATACGTGTCTTCTTCATAATTAAGGTACGAGACAGAAAAAAAAACTAATTCAAAAAGAGATATTTAATCTTTCAAGATCCAACTAACTTAGGCATCGGAGGGCTAACGGCTGGACCCCAGCCACCCTCCTTAGCCTTTCCTTTGTGCTCTATAGGATCTAGGAAACCTTCAGTCCAGATCCAGACTGCATACCTGCAGGAGATCAGTTACATCTATCCGTCCAAGTTGGAGGTCACCTCATCTTGTCTGTTGACCATTTCACAGCATCAACACCGTCTATATTAACTATCATTTATCTAATGGTTCAATTTTGACAAATGGGTGTGATGATGGCATGGTAGCCTATGAAATGTGAAACCTAATGAATAGTCTAGATTAATGGATTTGGACTGTGTGCCAATGCAACTAGGAGCACTATAATTTACAGTGCTTTGAGAGCATTAGAGCATCTCCCAATGCACCTCTCACTGAAATGTGCATGAGAGCATCCAATGAAATATGCACGGGACCTAATGAACAGTCTACATCAATGGATTGAGTGTCCTAATGCAGCTAGAAGCAGTATAACTCATTATAGTGCTGTGAGAGCATTGGAGCATTTCTTATGGACGTGGATTGCAAGTTGCGTAGGGCTCACAGAGATGCCCGTGACAAAGCCACTCCGTCCATCAGTTTTGCTAGACCAGAAAGGTACAGGAATATTCTAAAAATAAGGTAGATCCGAAACTCACATGAGCCCACAGCACACGAAAAAGTGGGCCGTTGAAACCTTCCTGGAGCTAACCATGATTTTTATATGCTATCCAAACTGTTTATATGGTTATTACCACTCAGATAAACTATAGGCAAAAATATTATCCTACAGAACTTCTGTGGCCCCCATGAGTTTTGGATCTTTATGAGTTTTAGAATCTTGTCCTATTGTTGTCTTGCAAAACAGATTTGTCATGAGCATCTCTGTTCTTAGACTTATGCCCACTCTCGAAAGGGACCTTTTAGCGTAAAAAATGTGGTCTCTAGCAAAACTCCTTCTCAAGTGCATTTCAATGCACTTTTGCAAACCTCACTTTGACCTTTCCATCAAAGCAACAACAAAATGCCTCCTCATTAGGCTTGCATGTGGCCGGGTGTAGACACCCCACCTTCGGCTACACTGTTGGTAGAGATAGCTGGTTGAACGGAGGACCATACCCCCAAATCCCAAGTCCAAACTCAGCCAAACTCACCCTTGTAAGCCCCATTCCATAGCCCAGTTCAACCCAGTCAACCCAGTCCTAAAAATCACCCTGAAAAACCCCCCATAAAAAAGGCCAGTCAAAAAATCCCAAAAAAAGTCAAACTCACTGAGTCAACTCGCTGAGTTAACCCGCTGAGTCAACCCGTCGAGTCAACCCGTCGAGTCAAAACACCGAGTCAACCCGTCGAGTCAACCCGTCGAGTCAAATCACAGAGTCGACCCGCTGAGTCAACTCACTTAGTCGACCAGCGAGTCCAACAGCAGCCCCGAGGGAGCGACCGTACTCGCTGGAAACCGAGGAGCGGCCGTACGGGCGGCCCATGGCAGGCCGCCCGGAAAAAATTACGAGAGTGCCCCTCTTTGCTGCTATAAATACCCCCCTCCCCTTCTCATTTCAACAGGCCATTCGAGTCCATTTCAGCCCGAGAGCTCTGAGTCCATCTCTCCACCCTTTAGCCCATTTTTCCACCAAGGAGAGCCCGAGTGAGGAGAGCCTAACCCTGGTCCAGCTTTGCCTGACCACTGGTCCAAGCCTCCCAAGCCATTCAAGTCTTGATCCAACCACTCGAAGCCAACCCTTGCGACACCTCCGTCCACCCAGCTACTCATTTTCCAGCATCATCTCATTTGCATCTAGCATAAGTGCAACATTTACTTTCCTTCCAACCCCCCTGCTTCACTACAAGCACCTTGATTACTCAAGCACACATGCATATGTCTTTATATTAAGCACCTGTCAGTTCGAGCGTATGCTCTGGGCTTGCCCGTTGTTGGAACCTGCCCATCAGAAACTCTTACTGTTCAGACCTGCATTCATGCTTCACCATAAAACACCTTGATCATTCAAGCACACTGCATACGTCTTATATTAAGCACCTGTCAGTTCGAGCGTACGCTCTGGGCTTGCCCGTTGTTGGAACCTGCCCATTAGAAACTCTTACTGTTCAGACCCGCATTCATGCATCATGTCATTCATGAGAATATACGAGGATTAAATTAGACTTTCAAGTATTCGATCGATTCTGTGAAGTAGAGACCGTACTTCGGTACGGGCAGTGTGTGGGGTGCTTAACCTCTTCCCACCCTGTAACCGTGATCCCTTACCTTGAATCTCTGGCCGCAGATCAACAGGAGTCATTTTAGAGGAAGGAATCTTCGGATTCTCTTCTCTAACGTTTCTACGGGGTCTAGCCGACTGTAGATTCGAAGTAACTGGCTAGTGGCGACTCTGGTCTTATATAAACTCATTTAAACATATCCAGCTCAATACGACAACCAAACGAAGCCCTCGAGAACGAGGCAAGCCAGTGGCACAAACGGCGATTTCGCACTCACGCACCTCTTCTTCTTCTTCTTCCGAAAGGAAAGGGAGAACGACGTCGTGTGGGAGCGCGGGAAAATAGGCGAGGGTCCACACCGGGTTGAGCTCAATCGCAAACCAAACCTAAACATATCTTAAAGGTTGGGGTTTCAGTCTGGGTTGTGACTGGGTTGGGCTGACCCAACCCTAACCCTAACCCTCCCCTAGTTGCAAAAGGGTCAACCCTAACCCTACCTGAGTCTATATACTGAACTGGGTCGGGTCAGGTTAGGACTGGGATGGAACGTCCACCATTAGTTGGGATGAAACGCTAACCTATAAAAGCCCAAATATTCCATTTTGCGATATTCCAATAAGTCCAAAGTTTTTTTTTTTGTGGCCATCCACAGCGAGGCCCTTTCTCATCAATGGTTTGGATCACTAAACAATGGTCATATTTGAACAAATTAAAAATATAAACATAACTATACAAACTTTCGGCCACAAACTCAAGTGGGCTGAAAATGTGAGGATTATACGTCCATAATAGGGTGTGGGGCCATAGAATTTTTGAATCAGGCTAATATTTGTGTTTTCAGTTCATCAAAATAGGAATGACAATATTATGAAAGGTATGGATGCCATATAAACATCACTATAGACCCAAGGATGTTTCAAGCGTAGAATTTCCTAGGCATAATTTTTTTTTTTTAGACTACTCTGACAGAACTCGAGGTGGTTCGGGTCGAGCGGAACAGGTCGGGTATACACAGGTTGGGTTTTGCATGCATTCTAAACCGTACCTAGATTAAAAACGGTCCAGCCAAATTCACTCAGGACCGGACCCTTTTCTATGCCGGGTCGGGGCAGATCAGGCTTCTGTCAGGTTAGATCGGGCGGGTCAATCGGATTGACCCAGCAGATGTGCAGCCTTACTCATTGAAAACCCACCAAATTGATTTTCAAAAGTCAACTAACCCTTTTTGTGGAAATTGTGTCCAAATGGACCTTTGAAAACATGGTTTTAAGACTTGAATAGGTCCAGTGGGACACATCCGAGTCAACTCAGAGTCAACCACACTAGATCCACTTCGATACCATGTTGTGGGTGATTCCGAGCTGGCCTATGGGTCTCGAGGAAGGCCCACAAGCCTAGACGGCCTAATCCACAGGTGCTAGGCCGAGCCCAAGCAAGGGACATTGAAGGTCGAGCTATTAGACATGCTATAAGGAATCGATGAGTATTCTTGATCAACGCCCATTAAGAAGGGATCTACATCAAGGCACGAGCCTACGGAGCAAGATGCTCGGATAAAGATTGGGACGAGCTGAGCATGGAAGGTCGGCTCGGCCAATCGAGCAAATGCATGATGTTATTTCAACTGGGAATCTCTCTTTCTGTTACGAGTGATAACACTTGTTTAATGCGGGGACTCCTAACGCCCCCTAAATCTACTCCACCACTAAATGCCCTACGAACTCTATAAATAGGAGCTCTTCCTATCGGACAAGGTACGCAACTACTCGTCCTATACCCCTTATATGATTATTCTACTTGCCTAACTTAGGTATCAGAAACCCCCTGTCGGACACCGACTCCTCTCCCTGCTTTTTGCTACTCTATGCAAGTTTGAACGATCGTCATTGAAGTTCGAAATCCCTTTCTTAAAAGGGACCAAACACCACTAAGAATGCTGACCTCACGTGCTATCCAAAACTTAGCGGTAACACCACGAATCACCCTCAACCACAACACTGAGTCACAACTCAATTCAAAGACGGAAGTCATTTAACCATGTCCGATTCCAAATTCCAATTTGCAATGGAAACTAGACCCAATTAGACCTGAACTGGGCATGACATCCAAACTCAACCTGACCCAAACCCAAATACCGGATTCCCCTAATCGGGTCCAGATTCGGGTAAACTAGATCTGACAAGCACCTGAGCCCATGACAACCCTAATTAGGTAATCCATCCCTTTGGGTGGCCTTATGGGGTAGTAATTAGGACGCAAAAGGGTAAGAGCGTTGGGACGAAGGGTTCCACCACCTTTCCCACCAAAAAGGAAAAGCTCATTCCACCATATCTAAAATCCACAGATTGGGATAGGACGGATACCATATCCCTTTCCATGTGGGCTGCACTGCCATTTTCTCATATTTTATAAGAGTAGGAGTTAAGCTTTTAACGGACGGCTTTTTCAACCATTTGAGACGCACACTTCAACTAATGCTCCTGATTTTTGCTTATATTTTATTCTTCCATTCCCAAACTGCCCTTCTAAGTTCTTGAAAATGACATTCTTACCTTGATTTTGTATTGTTTTAAAGAGGCCATCCAAGCTTACCGTTGTATCGTGCAGATGTGGACCCACGTGATTTTTGAACAGCATCCAACCCGTCCATTAGATGTGTCACCTTGGGTTGAATGTAGTGCCCCAAAATCAACCAGATCCAAAATTCATGTGGGACACAGAAAAGGGAACAAGGTGGGAGAAAATTCCTACCCTTGATTTTTACTGGGGACCGATTTGGTTGATTTGGGGCAGCCCCCACAATCAACGGTCAATCACTGCATGCCATGTAGAAAACCCTTGTGATTATAGGAAAATCTTACATAAACTCTCATTTATTTTTATCAGGCTTACTCATTTATAAGCTTGGAAAAAAAAATCAGCTCTTGTGATTGACACCCAGGTCCATAGCTCAAGTGGTAGACTGAGTGAAAATAGCCTCGTTTCAACACTCAGGTCATGGTATCGATTCCCATGGTGGGGGTGGCTAAGCACAGTTAAGTGATCCAAACCCTTATTATTATAGCCCTCTGTGAATGTGTGAATGGTCCACGAACCAAATATATCTCAAATTTAAATAAATAAATAAAAAATAGACCTTTCAACGGACGGCCAAGAAAGAACCCATCATATCAATGTCTTGGATCACTTGAGTATGGGGTGCACCTGTATAAACTGAAAGCTCACGCATATGGTACAAGTGCCCTCCTACACACCATATATAATAAATCAATTCTTCATCATTCATAACTATTAAGTTACACGTAAAAGGGGCTTGGGGGGATTTTGAAATAACAATAATGAATGAGACGTGCTTCAAAAGGCATAGCTTTGATGATTTTTATAGTAAAAAAAAAAAAAAAAAAGTTAAATTGTCAAAATAATAACAATAAAAGGCATATTTTGTGTGAACGGATTAGGTGAGACCCACCGTGGGGGCCACCTTGATATATGTATTATGTGTCCACGCTGTCCATCCGTTTTTCCATATCGTTTTAGGTCATTACCCAAGAATGAAGCATATCCAATTATCAGGTGGATCATACCATGAGAAACAGTGGTGATTGACAATCCTACCACCAAAAACTTCTTAGCGCACACCTTAATGTTTCAGTAGTGTTTATTTACCATCGAATCTGTTGATAAGGTCACATGAGCCTAGATGAAGGGAAACAACAAATATCATCTTGATCCAAAGCTTTTGTGGCCCATTAATGGTCAATCAATACTGTTTCCTATGATATGATCCACCTGATAATTGGATCTATTTCATTTTTTCTTTTTTGGATAATGTCATAAAATGATTTGAAAAATAGGATGGACGGAGTGGATACATAATACATACATCAAGGTGGGCCCCAACCCACCTATGGGAAGGGCCCCACCGTCTTGGGTGAGGTCGGGGTCTAACCTAATCCGCACAGTGTAGTGTGTGCATCCCATCCCTTTATCATGTGTGCCCCATCATGTTCATATTCCCTTTGGAGCCCAAAACTAATCCTGCCCAAAACCTGGGTGGGTTAAATCATCTAAAAAATTGTGCCTAAATCCTCGAAAAATCAAATGGTGTTGTCCACCTAAGTTTTGAAATAGCCTGATTTTTGGGGTGTCCATTCATGTTGGGTTGGACACCAGTTAGGAAAATTCTCTCTTAAGAGCCGGTTCTTATGAAAATCCGTGAGAGCCCTTTCACAGCTCATCCCTGCAGCAGCACATATACAATATAGGCCACACAAGCCCTTCACTTGGCTTAGATAAAGGGTCATGCAAAAACCAGGCTATTTTACGACTCGGGTGAAAGTGATTGGGGTTAGTGTGTCTCCTTGCCATTTTGAACCTAAGACTTGCTGTTGAAACACCTAGGCGTCTTCCAGTTAGGCTAGCAGGCAAGACACTTGGATGAAGGGTCTATCAAGCTATTTTACAACTCAGGCGGGCACTGATGAAAATAATGGTGGAGGTCCCCTGGCACTTTATTCCCTTTGCTATGGTACATCTAAGTTTTGCATGAAGCTGATTTGTAAGCGTTGGGGCTGGGTATCATGAGGCGATGCATCTGATGGACGGATTGGATGCCATGCATACATGACATGGGAATAAGTTCTTACAAAAGTTATTTATACGACCGATTCTTAGGAGGTCATTACCATAGTATCTCCTAAGAGTTTTTTTTAAGGATCTATAGGATTTCAGGATTCAGATCTCAATTGTTCTTAATTGGATTGGATTCCAATATGCACTGATTGGTTCTGAATCTGATCCGTTTACAGCCCTACTAAACTCTCACCCTAATATGGTACACAGATTTCCGAGCCTTTGGATCCTGAGTCGTCTTTTATTGATCCAACCATTTATATAATGGGGCTCACCTTGGATATGGATGATAATAAGAAAACTATAGAGCTAATGGATCAAAATATTTTAACCTTTCAATCATTTTGACTCTTTTCTCTTGATTGTGAACCATCTCTTAAATCTTTGAATAATCAAAGGGTTCAAATATTTCAACCTCGTAGTGGTTTTGCACGTCTACAATGGCAAGGCCCGTCCTTTGATCATTTTAATTAGGTAATTGAAAAGGACCCATTCCAATGCTTAATTCCCAACATGCATGTCTGTTGAAATAAGTCTGGCAGTATTCTAGGAAACCTCTTCTCATATTCTTAAGTTCAATATTAAGGAATGCAAAATCAACAGCAAGAGTAATAAATAAATCTGAAATAAATTGCTTGTAACTACGATTAGAGAGATCTCTTGTAATTCTGACATGACTTAATGAAAAAGCATTAAGTAAGCCTTCTTAAAGGTGTGATTGGAAGTAAAAAAAAAAAAGTAAAAATTCATTCCTAACAAGCACACATGGCCTTTTTTCACCGAGCCATGTTAGGAGTTACAAGCCCATGATTACAAGAGATTCACATTCAAATAAATCTGTATATATTTAACATGAATACAATTGGGTTTTAACAGTAGCTTTGGATGTCTCTGCATCTTCAACTGAAGCTGTTTCTGTCATTTGCTCTTCTTTCACATCAATGGCCCACTACCATTTGCATAGGTCTCCACTCACACATGTAAATCAGAATCCATACAAAAATCTCCTATGAAGCCCATTGTGATGGCCGTGTAACATTCACTCCAATCAATTGCAATAGCTCATGTTAGGACGCAAGCCTAAAAAGCTCTATGGAACCCATTGTAATGTCTATGTTACACCCACCCCAACAATCAATTGCGCAACTCATGTTAGGACACAAGCCTTAAAATCACGCAAATCAATAGATCAAGTGGACTAAGACACCTGAAACAAAGATAGGATGCCCACCATGGATATTAGGCTCTCTCTCTCATGTGTAGTTGCCCAGCATCTGTGTAGCCACACTCTTTCCCTCTGATCTCTTCCCTTTGCTCGCCACATGCATTGCACGTATGAAACACACTAGTAAATAAATAACTAGTCTTTCCCTCCATTTTTCTACAACATACTTTCCCTATCTAAGGGTCCATGATCCTGGATGGACCCAGCTGGCTGCACTGCTGCACATGTAAACTAGCACCCAAAATAAGGTAAATAGAATTATGGCTCAGATTGCATGGGTGCACTTGAAACATTTTCCTAAGTTCCACAACACACATGGTAGAGCAACCTTTCCACAAGACAGCCAGCAGGGTAATGAGAAAGTCAGGTACCTTCATAAGTAGGGCCTTGCATGGATGGTTAATGTCTCAAATCACCTCTTATCGGTGGCCATTAAAGTGATGGCTGAAAACAAATATAGTCACCTGTCATGCAATAAGTATAGGATTATCCGTGAATTCATTTTTAAAATGTAATGCCATCCATCCTAATGCCAGTATATGAGTGGACCAATTGATACATCATCCTACCTCTTATCTTGTGGAGAGATTGCTCTACCATATGGCCCAATCTTCCAATCAGGTTGATGTTGGGCCAATGAGCAATCCATGACACACCCAATCTATCCAATGGTCCAAATTGATCATAGATGGACCTACTTGGACCCCAGATGCAAACTACCACCCTAATGAAGTAAAAAATATAACTTGTGAACCAAAGCTCTATCTATGCTATGAGTGTCTCTCTCATAGTTTCTCTATCTACCATGAAGTTCACATTCCACCAACCATCATGAGATTTTGACCCTTTAATCACCTTCCATTTAAAACCCCACCCAAAACCTTCCAAAACTACAAACAAACACATACACATCCACCCATTTCAAAGTGTCTGAAATTCTTGGTACCCCAAAAAACCATGCCTTCAACCAATGTAAGACGCAATGTCTTAGAGAGAAACAGAAGCCTCAGAGAAAGAGAGAAACCAAACAACCCCATCTTATCCAAACACCTCCAAAGGTCTACCCAATTGCAATTCACAAGTGCAGTTCATCAGCATCACTCTCATCCCTATCTCTGTCCCTGGATTCCATTGATTCTTCGATCAACGGCTCGATTTTCCCATGGGACCGGAAGGTTGCAGTTTCTACGCATGGGATTGGTGGGCCATTTGAGAGAAGAGATGTTAGTCCTGTCAAAGTTGCTGATGTTGAGAAGGTGAGCTTGGATTCTAGAGATGGGAGCTTGAAGAGGTGCAATTGGATTACTAAGGGTAGTGGTAAGATACATTCTCAAATCCTGCTCCTTGCACGTCCCATCCATTAGTTGTGGGCCCCATGATCAGGCCAGCCGAGTCATTTGGTGGGCCGGTCTCAATTTTTTTTTTCTTTACCGGTGTGGCCCACCTGATGGACGGACCATACTGATTTTTGGACCATGGAATGTTCACGGTTATGCGAATCAAATGAACGGTCAGGATCTTTCACAAACACATGCTACATGTGTCACATGTGGGGAGAGAATGAGAGGTGCCATCATACTTCTGCATTTGCCTATCTTTATTGCTTCCCTTTGCATTTGTCAATCTTTACTGCCCACACGTGACAATGGAATGCACTTGTACAAGATCCCAACCGTTCCCAGGAAAGAAAAAAGGCCAACGGGCCACATTCAAAGTAGGCATGTGGTTCATCGGATCAGTGTCTCAGACTGATTATTGGGCCAGGACGTGCACATGTTTGTGCCAGTGTGATGAATGGCTCAGATCTCATCACGCTTGTCCTCCATCTTTAACTATCTTATAAGTCAATCAGGATGGGCCAGGCTGTGGCTGAGGAATTTCTGGTCATGGGTCAGGTCTGGTCACCAGGTCATGTCATTTCAGATTGCTGGTTGGGCTCAGGCCTGAATTCTGGGCCATTTAATTAGTGGGTCTGGGTCAGTTGATCATGACATGACCTTACTCCGACCTATGATTAACCTTACATCTAATCCAATAAACGGGCCCACCCAACCTAATTTGCAATGAGGCCAGTTCCTCTACAAGTCATTGTGGAAATCCAAGCATTGCTTGGGCCCACTAGGTAGTGTGTAATATCAGTACCGTCCATCAAGGTCGTTCGTCCATGAAAGTTGGATGACCCAAATCAGGCCAATCCAACCATAATCAAGCCGCCACATGAATTCCTGGGTTCATGGATGGTTGTCCATTGTTTTCTGTGGTGGGACCTACCATGTTGTGTACATGACATCGAAGCGGTGCATTGCATGCATGAGCCCCACATTGATGATGGGATAACCCAAAGATTGGCTTATATAATCATTATGTGGGCCATACCATAGCTGTAGAATTTAAATGAACCAACATTCATTGGTCTGGCCTGTCCAATTTAAATAAACAAATTCTAGGTCTGGCCTGTTGACGTCCTACCTAAGGGTGCGTTTGGTGGCAGCTTTTCTTTCAAAATAGAAGCCATTCTACACTTTAAACTAGCTCCTATTTTTAAAATGGCTTCTATTTTGTAAGAGTATTTGACCGCAAGAACTAATGATGTTTCTCAGTACTCCTCACGAGAGAGGCTGCTCCAAGATTCTCTCATTTGGCGACATGGGAATCACAAAAAGGAAAGAAAGGAATGGGCTTACTCTCACTTTTGGCATAATGGGCCTCTCTGTGAGAGGCCGACAAGGGATATTAGCTCACTGGTAGAGTGTGCCCTTAATAATTGCGTCGTTGTGCCTCAGCCAATGAAATTGCCATCCAAACTGCAATTTGACAGGTTGGTCATTTGTCGCTTTATTGGACTAAATGTTGCAATTAGATCTGATGGTGCATCCAAACATACCTTGTCTATCGAGAGGAAATGATGAAAATGTCCTTCCCATCACTTAAAATTGATAATGACAACCAAACCCATATTTGAAATTCATTGCTTCTTATTTACTTTTATTTCTAACTGTAACACCACTGCTGGCAAAATAGTTTTTCGCTTTGTGCATAACTCGCTTGTCTCGAAACACGGCCGAGTTGGCGAGATTTAAAACTAGGACTTCAGGAAACTTGGTTCTTATGAAGGCAGTGACTCAGCCTTGACTTGGGAAAACTCAAGATGCGACTCATGCTAACTCGAACTGAGTGACTCATTTGTCAAGGCCCCAACCTCAGCTTATCTTGTGGACCATGTATTACTTAGACGTACAACTAGTTGCGTTTGAACATTTTCCGAAAGTTTTAATTTATATACATTAACTACCAAGCTGATTTTTATGGGTTTTTAAACTATGCCATTAAGAGCATCGTCGCATGACCATACCCAACTTAAAAATCAGGCCCACCCCTTCTTCAGATGGACCACAATAGTAGTGTAATCCTAAATCGTCAGACGACTTTCCGGCAGGCGCTGAGACATTTGAGCACCCTCGTTAAAAATGAGGTGGAATGGCTTTAAGCGCGTTGTCCAAATGGATAATTGAATAATTGCAATTTGATTCAAGTGAACATCTAAATGCAGCCTAAATGCCTTGATTTTTTTTAAGCTCTTGTTAAGTAGTCCAAAACCGATTACAAGATCAACCATTGATTCATGATATTTGGCTAGTGATCAAACACTGCAGTGTTACTACATTTGCACGGCTGGAAATCTAAAATCAGATCTATATTAGATTGTTATTTCATCAATACATCATTTTTCTGCTTGAATTTCTCACAGATCAGGTCTACGTTCTGTTCCATGATGAGCGGTGGGGCGTTCCTGTTTATGATGACAAGTGAGATTTTTTCACTGACTTAAGTGTGATTTTCTTTCTTTATGTAATAATTTTCTTAATTTAGGGTGGGTTTGGTTGCAACAATATCATTAAATTTCATTAAATCATGATTAATCAATCTAATTTTGTGCAAAATATCATGAAATCTTGTATTTGGTGCAACCAAACACACCTTAATCCCATGCAAATTTATAGGAACTTATGTCATGTGTGTGGAACATGAGCAGTGAATCAGGCAGGTCCACTATATAGATGACCTGGCTCAAAAATCAGATCCATCGAATTATCTGACATACATGTATGAAATGTATGGATGGACAGCTTAACGGTCCATATTCGATGTACATTTGTGAGCCACCCAATTCATCAAAATGATTACGGCCGCCTGATGCAACGGCTCGGATGTTCCACACATGTGCCACATGCGCAGAGCTGCACGCAAATCTTATATTATTTGGAAGAATATTAAGTCATTAGTTAGCTGTGAATATGAACAGTGAGTTGTTTGAGCTGCTCTCATTATCCGGCATGTTGATGGATTACAATTGGACCGAAATTCTCAGCCGAAGGGAGTTATACAGGTAATTTTTCTCCCATCAAGAACTAAATAAGTATTTATGGCATGTTTGGGCATAATCCAAATCGCAAATGGTTCCAAGAACCAGTATCAATGTTTGGTGGAAATATCCAAACCACTTGCAATTTTTGGAGCACCCATACGAAGCTTTGGAATTTTTTTAATTTACTGCAATTTTGATTTACTTTCTCTTAATTGAGATTAGTATAGTGATTATATATAATTGGTGCCGGTCTAGTTGCATGGGGACTTTGCAGTGAGCCTCTAGTCTGCTACATGGCCATGGGTTTGGGTAATCCGAACCGTTCAAGTGGTGGAGCCCACCATGATTCTGCGGTTGGCAAAAATATGGACAATTGAAAACGACCTTAGCAATTCGATATTAGACCGCAAATATTTAAAGAAGGGTCAAGGCATTGTTTGGTAAAATCAGAATTCTTGGAGGAATTTTGTACTAAAAATATCTAAGAGAAAAGAGGACCATCCATGGCCTATCCAAGGTGGCTGCCTCTTGAAGTGTGTGTTTTACACGGATCGATTGATGTGACCCACCAAGTGGGTGCTACCTGCCCTTTTCTCTTTATAAAATTTTCACAAATTTTTATTTGGTTGGTATATAGAGAGGCTTTTGAAAGATTCGAGGTAGATGTGATTGCTAAGATGGGGGAGAAAGAGATTATTGAGATAAGCTCCAACAAGAAGCTCATGTTAGCAGAGAGCAGAGTCAGGTGCATTGTAGACAATGCTAAATGCATAAAAAAGGTAAGCTTTATGAGTGTTGCAACTTATCTTGAATTGTATGTAGATTATGCTATCATATGCATTGTGGGCCATTGTAATTAACAAATGCCAAATGCTATTGAATCTCATCCAACATTATCATATAGGAATGATCCAGTGGTTAAGATTATAACCAAAAAAAAAAACTCAGTGTCAGCTCTAGTCTCCTATCAGTGCAAAATTCATTAATCCAACGGTTAATTTGTGGGCTATGATTCGTCCCATAAGTGGTCCATCGAATTAGACTGTTTGGATCAATGGGCCTGTACACTGATTAGGAGATAGAGACGCTTAAGCAATGAGCTCCTCTATTGGGTTCTTATACATGACTACACCTCTTGTTTTTCCATCTTTTCTTTGTTTACAAAACACATTGGAGCCTGTTTGGATTTTCTAAAATACGTAAAACTGATGTTCCATTGCTTGTTTTGTAAAAAATTTAGAAACACCATTTCCAGCCTCGTTTTATTTCTTGTTAAATGTCCCTATTTAATTTCCTTACCCATACTTAAGAAACGTTGAGTCCCATGGTATTGAGGACGGAGATAAATAAGCCCTATTTATGAAGTACTGCATGGCTTGAATATTTTCATTTTGGAGATTTTTGGTGCATGGCCCACTTTAGAAACCCATTCAACCAAAGGTTTGGATGACTAAAGCATGGCCCCCACTCGTACAAAACATCGAAGAATCCAAAATGCGGATATGGAGAACTCTCATAGAATCCTTAGGAAATGGAAAACTATGAAATGGGTATTTTGCTGTTTGGTTTGAAGTGTTGATTTGTATGGAGAAACATGCAAATTCATATGTGAGGCCTACCATGATTTTTTAATGATATCCAATCCAATCCATCCATCATGTGTGGCCCCTTTTAATCTCCTTGGTTTCCAAAGCTCAGGTGGGTCACTTCATGTGGAAGCAGGCCCAAAAACTTCAAAATCACATGTTGTGGTCCACCTGAGATTAGGATAGCCTGATCTTGGTCAGATGCATCTTCTAAATAGATTAAATGATGGAAGAAACACATTGAGCCTCAAATACAATCTGGTAGGTTTTTATAATGGTGGACCTCACCATCCCAAATATTCCCTGTGGTGTGGCCCACCTTCATTTTGGATTGGCTTGCCTTTTAGACACCAAGGAGAAAAACGGGAGGTGCAAATGATAGAGGAGATTGGATGTCATCAGATCATGACAGTGGGCCCCACAAGTCAATTTCTAAGTTCAGCTTAATGTCTAAAGATTTTGGTAGTGATACCAACTTTGTGACAGAATATTCCTATTTTCATGTGGATGGAAAATGCAGATTGTGAAGGAATTTGGATCTTTCAGTAGCTATCTATGGGGCTATATGAATTACAAGCCCATGATCAACAGATACAGGTACCCCAGAAATGTTCCTTTGAGGTCCCCAAAATCAGAGGCTATCAGCAAGGATCTACTCAGGAGAGGGTTCCGATTCGTGGGCCCCGTCATCATTTATTCGTTCATGCAGGCCGCAGGGATGACCGTCGATCACCTTGTCCACTGCTTTAGGTTCAGTGAATGTGTGGCCCTTGCTGAGAGATCATGGGGACAGTGCTAATATAGCAGTTTTTCAAAGAGCAGTTATAGGGTCTTGTTGTATCAAAATTGTGTAATTTCATGTAGAAGTGGGGCCCATGGTTTGGTGATCCAGATAGGTGTGTTATGGCCCCTATGATCTCTCACATTGGAAGATCCTAACACTTCATTCAGTAGACCTGCCATCGTATACTTCCTGAAGATTTTTAAGTTGTTATTGAGCTTGGAAATAGGTTTTTGTGATTTCTCTGGCAGAGATTGTATTGTAAGATGTTTTCTCATAACAGTCTTTGTAACAGATGGTTGAATTTTTTTTAAGGATGTGTTTGGGTAATATGAAAATTGCAATTTAACTAGTATTATCTAAAGAGATCATTTGGGAGGGATGTGCAATCAAAGGTGGGCCCCATGTATCAGAAGATTAAAATCAATTCTCAGATCTTCATTATAATGGAAACGGACCATTGATTTTTTTAGCCAAAGATCAGATGGCTAAGATCATCCTATCAAAGTACTGTCAAGAGGGAAGGGCAATAAGAGGTGGGCCAGAAATGATCGGACCCTTTCGATATGATGGATGATCCAAATCATTGAATGGACCTTCTTTATTACAATCAACATGGACCATCTATTTTCTTAGCCATTTGTTGGATGGTGACGTGATTTGTTTAGATGGACGTGCAATAAAAGGTGGGGTCCACATGAAGGCCCAGATCATTGATTTGACCATATCTGGTAAACACAAATATGGAGTCCATTTTCATCTATTGATCAGATGATTAAGATTAGGGGTAGCAATGGGCCATGCTAGGGTGGGTCTGACCCCACACTTAGGACCCAGCCCAACCCTTAAAAAAAATTGGCTGGGCTGGCTCTGGTCCCACCTAAAAATTACTATAATCCCTTCTTACCACTTGAATGTTCTAATCTACCTGTTAATCAAGTGGGCCACACATGCACAAAGAAATAGACACTTCATAGGAATGGAACCAACGGTCTACATTCAAGATGGACATATTAGGTCGGTCAGGCTGGGCTCAGCCAGGGCTAAAATGACTTGAGCCCAAGCCTGACCAGAAATTGATTGGGCCATGGATGTAAGACCCAAGCCTAGGCTCATCAGATCAAGCAGGCTACCCAGCCCGTTTCCACCATTAATTAGGATCATTCAATCAAAGTGAATTTTAAGAGTGGTCTGCAACCAAAGGTGGGCCCACAAGATGGACGGTCTAGGTTAGTCGATAAAACAGTTTCCAATATAATAAATACGTACCATGCACTTTTCATCTATCGATTGTATGGTTAGGATCATCATATCAAAGTGATTTTGGGTGGTTAAGGAATCAATGATGGGCACCGCGTGATGGATGGTCCAGATCTAACTAGAGTCCATCTTTCCATTGATAAGATGTATTATCCCCTGCTTCAGTAATTTTCTTCGTCGTGATTTTATTGAATGCAAGTGATATTGAAATCACTAATCCATAGAGCAGTTCATTTGAGAACGTTCACTTTGAAGTAGCACGTGCCAAATTAGCACGTGTATGAGATTACCTGACCTGGGTGTAAGATTGGCCCCGGCTCAGAGCTGACCTGATTCAAAAAGTCCAGCAGAGCACTCAAAATGGTTGGCCACGAGTTTTTGTTGAATGTGGATGATTGACAAATCCTTTCAAATTGTGTTATTTCGACTTAGATTGGGTACTGCATACTGAGCAGAAATGGGCAGTAATGTGTCAAACATTAGCCCTAGCACAAAAGTTGTTCAGTTGAGCACACATCTCTGACAGGTCAATCAAATTCTACCACATCGCCACCTGCCCCTAGATCCGCTTCCACCTCCGTTATGTGTTAGGTCAACCTACTCCTCTGAAACCACTGTGTCGGTAGAAATTCACCTTGCTCGTGTACGGAACGGATACATACACGGGGATTACATCCCCCTTACTGAAATACATTTATACCATGTAAGGTAACAGGTAGTTACGTTTTGAGATGAATTGATTCTCCACCCGGTGTGGAATACCTTAACACATTTTAGTACTGAATTCTACCTTCCCCCTCTTTGTCTGAACCTTTTATCAGAAACAACGATAAGTAAAAACTGTGTACCGGTGTGTACATTGTTTACTGAGTTCAAACCAATATGTAAACACTCATATATCCACAGCTCACACGGTTTCAATATAAGTTGAGCTTAACTTGATTCATGAAACATTGAGATCCACAACTCTATCTGATTAATACTGGACTAAACATTTCTAGTCGATAGATAAATTAGTGATTAACCGTACCATTAGTTTATCGAACAATTCCTAATCAGAAAGCCTACGTAAGAAATGGGGAACTTTCGTTACTCAAAAAAATAATGTTACCACTATCAAACCAGTGTAAGGAGTCGTTTCATTATATTCTTATCTTTTTGATTTGTTTTTAAAACACGGGTAAAATAATTAGATTACTATTTATTTCATGTTAGTCGTTTATTTCATTTTTTTTGTCTTATTTAATAGTTGTTGTTAAGTTCGACATTTTATCGGTACCTAAACTGTCAGAAGATTTAAACTGACCAGTACTCTACCAGCACTCGTTAGGTTTGCTAACATTCCATTAACACCCTAAACCAGTCGTTCTACACTAGTCCCTTTGACATTCATTCCTGAAGCTCTAAAATTTCTAGGTTGTTGCTTCAGTATCTATTAATTGATTTTGATTTGGTCGAATAACGTCGTTACACGATCTGTCTTCACCTCTGATTTAATTTTAATTTGATTTGTGAAGTTTGAACGATGTCGTACCACACTTATTATCACCTTCCTAAACTTGATTTACTAATTGAGATAGATGCCAATAAGGGACAAAACAAAGGTTATGCTGATTGTTTTGGCGTGTAAAGTTTAGAACTCTTCATTTCATAGTTGCTTTTATAGATTTGAAGAGGCGGTAGGCTTTGTGTAGAGCTCAATAACATAAGAGATCCCGTGCAACTCTCTTTGATCCTCTCCATAAGTATAGCCTATCATGTTCAGTCACATACATAAGAAAGATTATGTTTTCAACAAATATGCGATTATGTACGCTTTTCCCTAAATGATACACATTATGGACGGATTAGATGTCATGTACAGCTCACGATCAGCACCACTCATCACGTTATAAGTTAAGCTTCACCTATAAAGCTTTGTGATGCACAACTCACTATGACCAGCTCATGATGGTTCACATTCAATGGCTTACCTGATCAATCAACCGTGCCCGATTTTTATCTTGGGCAATCTTGTGAAGCAGAGCCAGACACCGATTCCCTGTGAGAACTTCCTGCTATGGGAAGTTAGCGGGGGCCCACCGTGATGTTTGTGGGAAATCCACCCGGTCCATCTATTTTTCCAAATTACGTTAGGATATGGCCCTAAAATGATACAAATCCAAAACTCAAGTGGGCTGCACGACAGGAAACTATGCAAAAGCCTTCCTTGCGGTCCACCAAGATGTTTATATACCATCCATACCGTTCATAAGGTCATTCCTACTAGGATGCACTGAAAACACAAGAAATTATCTTGATCGAAAACTTATGTGGCCCACAAATGTTTCAACTGTGGATGTTCAATCATTTGTCATGTGGCCCACTTGCGTTTTGCATTTGCGTCATTTTTGGGCTCATGTCCCTAACATGATCTGAAAAAACAGATGGACGGGGTAGATTTCCCCAAGAAATTTCTACAAAAGGCTTTCGCTGGCAATCCGTTATCCAGCATAGCCCTCTTCAGCCATCTCAGCCACTGAGAGGAGCCTTGTCTTTTGTTGAGCATAGTAGTTAGAAGGTAGACCTAACCCGCTACCTATCCTACGATTACGGGAAGTTTGTTATTGAGAAAGAGGTCAATCATCCACCAGAAAACGAATCCAAGAGGCCCACCAAGCTGCCATCAATGAAATGATGGGGCCCACCAATCTATCGCATGTGAATACGTCCTAATTTCCACCAAATTTAAATGAGACGACCACCTGAATCAGTGGTATCGTCAGAACAAAATAGTGGGGTGGTTACTTTCAACCCCATGTGCCATGCTCAAGTTGGACCCAGTTGCTATATTCTTTCCTTCATACAGATAGGGCCATGGTTCTAAGACTCGGAGATTCGGATTGACTCATCGAGTCATGACTCACTGGGCCCAACTCACCTGAGTCGGGAGTGATTCGGGGGCCTACTCACCGAGTAGATCCAAACGAGTCGTATGGGACTTCTCTAGTCTTAAAACCATTGATAGGACCATGATTTAAAGATTCGGAGACTCGTCGTGACTGCATCGAGTTGCAAGCCCGAGTCAGTGGTTGACTCATTATATCGAATCGGATAGATAACACTACCAAATCCAAGTCAACTCCAATGAATCCTATCATACTCGTCCGAGTGTTAAAACCATCGATGGGACCCACCTGCTGACCAGACCAGTCTAATTTGGAAACGACACAAAGGCCCACCAGATGAACGGTCAGATCTCATGTGTCACTTTAGCATGTATGTGAAGGCAGAGACTAAATGATTTAGACCTTGGTGGGCCATGGTAGATCCTTTCAAGGCTCATCGCGGCTTGGTTTAATGGAAACCAAGCCCAAGCCACGGCCGGCAAGTTTCTTGGCCATCCATTTAAGAGAAAATGAAATGCGGTCAAGATGTGATGGTAGTGAGAAGCACTTCCTAAATCATCTCATCACCAGACACCACAAGAACTGACGCATCACCACCCTTGACTTGATGTATATAGTGTATATCTACTCCGTCCATCAGTTTTTCCAGCTCATTTTAGATCATGGTCCCAAAAATAAAGCAGATCCAACTATCAATTGGACCACACCACAGGAAACAGTCGGTGATTTTCATTAAAAACTTCTAGTGGGCCACAAAAGCTTTGGATCCAAGCTGATATTTGTGTTGTACATTCATCCAGGTATTTGTGACCTTATCAGCCGGTTGGATGGCAAATAAATATTATAGGCCGTAGGAAGCTTTTAATGGCGTGCTGTGTATACAGGTTAGCTTCGAGGCGGGGTTAGCCAAAACCAGACCCGCCCATTTACTAAATGGGTCTGGGTCTTGATCTAGTATGCAAGCATTTTTACAAGGCGGGTCTGAACAGGTCTGGGATGGATGGGTCCCTTGAAATATAGACCAAACCCGCCCACTTACTAAATGGTTTTGGGTCCGATCGGGTCAGGCCTAATATAAAGGAAACCAGACCCTGACTCGTTTAGCAAATTGGTCTATTCTTGGACCCAGACCCGTACCATTTAACAAATGGGTCAGGCCTGGGTCGGGTCTGGGTACCCCATCGGGTCCACTGACCCATATACAGCCCTACGCGTGCGTTAAATCACCATTGTTTCATGTGGTGTGGTCCACAAAAGAGATTTTGATCTACTTTATTTTTGGGACCATATCTCAAATGAGCTTAAAAAAAACTGACAGCATGAACATACAACATAACCATCACGATGGGCCCCATGATCAAGAAAACACCCACTGCCTGACCCACTAATCCATGGAAGATGCTACATGAGAGCTATACCATAAGCTTATGTAGGGCTTTCCTCATTTTGACGGCGGGCGGAATTTTAGGATTTCAATTTGAACAAATCCCTTTTCTTAAAGGGTAGGTAGGCATAAATCTGTTTGAGCAGTTGGATTTTATTTGTTTAGATTCTTTTTATTTGTTTCCTATTTAGCATCACATCCTTTGTTATATATTCCATTGAACAATGAAAGGTGGTAGGGGATTTATTTTATTTTTTTGGCTGATTTCTTTATTCAGTGCTTGCGTGCTGAGTACACTTTAGCATATTGAGTAATTAATCTCTGTGGGGCCCACCATCATGTATGTATGTTATCCATATTATCCATCTATTTTTTCAGATTATTTTAGAACATGGGCTGAAAATTGAAGCACATATAAAGCTCAAGTGGACCACACCAGTAGAAATGGTGGAAATTAAATGACTAACATTAAAATCTTCTTTGGGCCCATACTGATATTCATGTTTTTCCTTCCTCCCTGTCTCTGTGGCCTTATGAACAGGTTTATCAATAAAAAAAAAATATATCATTGTGTACCTTAGGAAGGTTTCAACAGTAGATGTCATTATCCTCAGGTGGTGTGGTTGGTGTGAGCTTTGGATATACTTCAATTTGAGCTCATGACCTAAAATAATTTCGTAAAATGGATGGATGGTGTGGATAAGACCCATACATCAAGTGTGGGCCCCATTGAGTTTACTTGACAAATGGTTGTTTGAGAACCTCTGTGGGCCCACATGTGACGGAGGCAGAAAATGGAAGTGAACTCCGTGGGACCCACACGTGATTTTGTGTCTTATCCACACCATCCATCCATTAAAGCGTACTGAGTTACTCAGTATGCAGTCTGCTCTTTAGGAGAGAGGCTTCCTCTCGGAGTAGATGGACGAGATCTTGACAATCTTGCAATAATATCATGAGAAATGCAAGTAAAGGCATAAAATAATTTGTTATATATATATATATATATATATATATATATATATATATATATATATATATATATATATATATATATATTAAATTTATGTTCAAAATCTCTATAAAGTTTAAAATATCACGTTTTTATCATATTATTAACTTAAAAAACAGTAAAAGTATTAAGGAATTAGTTATATAAATATATTTTAATTTATATTTTAAAGATTAAATAATTTACAAGAATATTTTTAAATAATTTTATTTTCGGCAAGATTTCCCCAATAATATTCCCAGGAAAACCTCAAATTTTGAGCCGAGAAATTACTGATATTCATCACTGTTCCTTGACCCGGTCAGTCACTTGCAACCTCATAGGCTATTTAGACGGCGTTTTAAAGAATCAAAGGTGGATAATGACCCGAGATAATGACCGTTGACCCATCCATTAAAGTTTTTGCTTGACTTATAAAGGGATGTGACACATGCAAGGCGTAGCAGGCAACCGAGTCCTTTCACATGTGTACGTACAACAATTGGCCGTTTGTACAAATCATTTTAGGGCATGGTCCCAATATTCAAGAATATCGAAAGCCCAAGTGGACTACATACCGGAAAAGTGTGAATTGTGAGTATACCGTCCAAAACATCTTGGGGCCTATAGAAGTTTTGTACGAAGTTGATATTTATGTTTTTCCTTTATCCATATCTTTGTAACCTTATTAATAAGTTGAATGACAAATAAACATCACTGTAGGCCCTAGGAAGGTTTCAATAATGGACGTCACTATCTCCATTGTTTCTTGTGGTGTGGTCCAGTAAAGGTTTGTTTATGCTTTAATTTTGGACTGAACTCTTAAAATGAGCTGAAAATTTGGATGGACGACATGGATAAGACACATACATCCACGGTGGGCCCACTTAAACAAAATCAACAACAACCTACCATGTATCACTTTTTTGTTTTTTGTTAGTCATGCTACACAGCCACGCTATTAGCTCCGCAACGCACCTACATGGTTAGTCACACAATGCACCCGCCCACCGGTGGGGTTAGTGTCTCCTTGGCATTTCAAACATAAGACCTGCTGTTGAAATGCTTAGGCGTCTTCCAACTAGGCTAGCAGGCGATTGAAACACAACCTACCATGTATCTCACCATTGAAGATTGTCACTACACCCCATGGCGGGAGTGACTTGGTTTGATTCATTACAAGTTGGGTTGAGTTGGCTGAATTGTCTACTCGGCACAAGTGACTTGGAGCACTAAAGTTTCGAGTCAAGTTAGAGAGTTCTTGAACTATGGACCTATGGCTAGGATGACTCATGGCATCAAAAGAGATGGATTTCAAGTGAGTCCAACTACCGACTTTCAAGTCTTAGAACTATATATGGTCAGGGCGATTCACAGTATTAAACTTGATTGGTTTTGGCCGAACATGATCCAAGCAGACTCATCAAAGTCTCGAAACCATGGTCCCAAATATTAGTTCCAAGAGGTGGAACATGGTGGTCATATCTCTCCCTGGATAGGATTGATGGACAGCATTAGTCTGGATCCACTCCAAACGTTTTTACATTAAGCTAGGCAAGACTCTACATGGTGTGGTCCTCTTAAGTATTTGATTAACGTAAGTTTTGGAAACCCAGGAGGATAGGAGGGCCACATGTGATAGATGAAGATGTCACTAAATGTCATGGTGGACCCCACATGACTATATTTTATACACTACTTAATGTAGAAATATTTTTTATTGGATCCAACCTTTTCAAATAAAAGCTATATAATTCATGGCCCAGTTGATTCATGGACCGAATTGACATGTCACCAATGGACCAAATTGACATGTCACCCTAGCTTTGGAGAAATGGATGAAGTACAAAAAAATATTTATGATAGAGATGGAATATAAAATAACATTTAAAAATAGACTTAAGGTATGTTTTACCGTCTATGATTATCTTTAAAAGAATATCTACATCATATACAATAAGAAAACTAGTTTGCAAAAGAATTACAACAAATTTGCCTCCATAATACAATAAGCATCTTTTCTGAGAAAAGAAATATGAGTTTCTGCAGGCAAACGCGGCGGGAGATTTGAAAGGGAAATAGAGAGAGAGGTTAGAGGAGGACCTTTTTTTTAAAAAAAAAATTATCACACACACTCACACACTTGACACATGTCTGTGAAATCACACAACAATGGGTAGTGCTAGAACCCATGAGCTCATGTTGAAACTCTTGTGAGTCTAGCACCAAGCCATAGGGTCGCAGGCAAGAAAAAGGGTACTTCTTGTGCTTTGAAATGGTCCAATATTCCCTTCCTGTGTGTTCCAATGAGCCACCTTCATGCCCTCTAAAGTGCATATGCAATCAATCTAAGTAGTCACATATCTTTTCAGAGTTCAGATCTGCGCAATGTGATTGGGACACATCATCCTGCCCTTTAAAGTGCATATGCAATCAATCTAAGTAGTCACATATCTTTTCAGAGTTCAGATCTGCGCAATGTGATTGGGACACATCATCCTAGGCCACATTTAATGCAATAGTACGGATGATGTCAGTGTGACATGGACCAATCACAACGCAAGCAAACAGGAAATCCCTGTTCTTGATAAGCAGAGGATCCAGATTCATCTTTTAATGGTGTCTGGTGGTGCTTTAATTACAATTCTACCACCATACCTGTTCAAACCAAACTATTTAATGGTGGATGTCACTCCCATTCTAATCCTTCAAACTCCACATTGATACGTGAATTTCATAAACCTGGAGAGCCATCCTAGTGGTATGATAAACCCAGAACAACGATCCAACGGTTGGGAAACTTTTTGAACTCCTCAACCCCTCCTCTTGACAGTCTTTTCTCTCTATCACTTTCAAAAATTAATTAAAGAATTTAATTTTGATTCTTTTCAAAAGAACGTTTTAAATTTCAAAGCATTTTTTTCTTTCAAATACACATTTTATTTATGAGAAACATCAACAATGGCTATATCATATCCAACTTCTCCCAAATTCACCTCGTTATAATATAAAGTTCGTTTCAAACATCGGTTTCTTGATTTTAGACTCAGCCAAGTCCCCCGACGAATTGTCTTTAGTCATAACCACAACCCCAACAATCAAATGCCACTTTATTTATTTATAAATTCTGGGGAGGGACTTGTTATTTCAAGTGCTAGGAATATTAAAGGGATCGCATGTCGGAGAGAAGATAATGATGCGATGCTTGCTTTGTTTCCCTGACGTAAAAAAAAAAAATACTTCTGATCATTTGTAGGCTTTTGGCTAGTGAAATAGGAATGCTAGTCTCTTTATAGCTACATATTTTAGTTTTTAAAAAAAATTCTTTGATTTTATCTAAATTGTCTGCTTTTGTCGTGGCTATGAGCACCCATGTGCATGTATTGGGCCAAAAATCCAAACTCTTCAGGTGACGTGGCACCCCATGAAACCCCCGTGCACAACTTTCAACCTAATCCAAAATTCTATGAGCCATAGTAAGAGAGGCAAATTAAGGTAGCAAACTGTTTTATTTTACCCTGGCCTGCTAGAGTTTTGGATCAAGATGAAAGTTGGGCAGGAGTTGCATGGGCTCCGCATCATATGGACCATTCAGATTTTGTGCCCATGTCTCTTCTGAACTGTAGCATGACCCTTTCCCTTTGTGTGATCAAGTGGGTGGGCCTCACCATAATTTACACATGAAATTGGGTGGATTTGTGATTTTAGTGGGCCACATAAAGAGAAACAGTGAGAGATGGGACACCTGCCCTTGATTTTTACAAGGTCCACCATGATGTTAATGTGAAATCCACTCCAACCATTAGCTGTTATATAAAACTTTATGCAAGGCCACAAACAATTCAGCTCATATGTGGTTTACGTGGGTCATAGCAAGTGAAAGAATTTGGATGGTGGCCATCCCCAACCCTCTTTAGAAAGGTCATGGTGGGGCCCACCACCAGCTGTCCCCATCTTCGTTTCACTTCTAGATCCGATCTCGTGGGCGCGTGGATTGCGTGGTGAGGAGCTCACAACGCTGGTAATTAGGTGTGGATTCTTTGTAGGGCCCACTGTGATAACGCTAGTAAGGTGTGGATCCTTTGTAGGGCCCACTGTGATGTATGTGTTTCAACGGCGCCGTTCATTCATTTTCACACTTCATTTTAAGGAATGAGACCAAAATCAAAGCATATCCAAAGCTCAAGTGGGCTGCACCGCATAAAACATTGGAGATAAATGTCCACCAATGAAAGCATCGTAGGCCTACAGTAATGCTTATTTGTCATCCACACGGTTCATAAGATCATACGGGCCTGGATGTAAGGAAAAGACAAATATCAACTTCATCCAAAACTTCTATGACCCTCCCGATGTTTTCAATAGTAGGCATGAAATTTCCCCTATTTCCTATGGTGTGGTACCACTTGAGATTTAGATATACTTCAATTTTGGTCTCATGCCTTAAAATGAGTTGGAAAACTAGATGGACGGCATGGATAAAATACATACATCACAGTGCTCACAAAGTCTTCACGCCAAGATAAAGCTTGGTTCAAGTGAATTAAAGTGAGGATTGGTCTACTTGGGGTGGGCCCATTATCAGATATTTTTAAAATCCACTCCATTCAATATGTAAGTGACCCAATTTTAAGCAATTATCAGAAAAACTAACTCCATCCGTATTTCAGGTGGACCGCATCCATATTTCAGGTGGACCGCACGATTACAAAAAACGAAGATGACACTCACCCTCTAAACTGTTTCCCTTAGTGTGGCTCACCTAAATCATCATTGGACCTGATTTATTAGCCTTATGCCTAAAGTAGGCTGACACATCTGATGCATGGAGTGGAATTCACATACACATCATGGTGGGCCCCACCTAAATCGACTAGACCTGTATTTCTTATATTTGGTGCAAAATATCATGCAATTTGATGATATTTGATTTAAAACACACCCTTGATTATTTATAGTTATTGTAAGATATTTTTTTTACAGTAAAATTCTTTAAGAATTCAAGTAGTACTCTTGCAAGTATGCCTTGTTTCCCTCCTTGTACTCTTTTCCCACTTTCATGGATTCTAATAGCCTTATATGGGTTCGTTGGGCGAGGATCCGGTGATGGTTCGTCGCCATTTAAAAATAGTGTTGAGTCATTCACCATATACATGGCATGGTTGCATAGAAAATCCAGACCGTCCAAATAGCTGACCTCATCCTATCTTTACGAAAAAAATGATAGATGAAGTTATACTAATGATTGGACGGCTAAGATTGCATGAGCAGTACGATTTTAAGGCAGGCTCTATATTGGGCCTCACAATATGGATGATATAGATAGCCGTAATAATGCCACGTGTAAGAAGGACGTCCGCACCATTTATAGGTTCCTGATGGTGACGTACAACCTCTGTAATTCTATAGGTTGACTATAGGTCGCATTTGAGGGCGGCGGAAGGACCCAACCCTTCTACAACCTCTGTGGTACACAGTGGTACAACAATAAAGCTGCGTGGGCCCACCATTTTATATTTATAAAATCCAATCCGTCCAACAGGTTCAACACTAGATTCTAGTTCGTATAAATAAACATTCGGCCTAATATAAAAATCATTTGGGCCACACCACAGGAAACCATCTGGGATGAAAACTGTGTTTATATTTCAGGAAATCTGTTCATCAGGTTTGAATTACCATTCTGAATGGAAAATGCAAAATAAAAAATAAAAAATAAAAAAAAAATCCTCATACATAACTCATGTGAGCCACGTGATGTGACCTGTTTATAGGTTTTACGTGTAATTACATTGTTCCCGTTAGTGTGGCCCATTTATATTTTCCATCGGGATGATATTTAGTATCTGCCGTGAATGTAAGGCTATGAATCTGATGGACGGAGTGGATGTCATATATACAATACAGTGGGCCCCACAAATCTCGGGTCACGTACGTTTTGAGTACAATTGGTGTTGTATGCACGATTCGGGTCTGGCCCACATATGGTAAGTTTAGGCCCAATTTAAGCCTGAAGATGAAATATACCCAAACCGTGCGAACGGATTACGTGTTACCCGGGTAACACGTTACTGGTTGTTTTTCTGAAAGTCATGTCCACCTCGATGTATATGTTGTATATCTGCTCTGTCCATTAATTTTTCCAGCTCATTTTAGGGCATGGTACAAAAATTGAAGCATATTCAAATCTTAAGTGTACCGCGCAACAGGAAATCATAGTCATTGAATGCCCACCGTTAAAAACTTCTTAGGGCCCACCATAATATTTATTTTCCATCAAATATATTAATAAGGTCACATAGACCTAGATTTAGGAAAACAAAAATACCAGCTTGATCCAAAACTTTTGTGGCCCCTAAGAAGTTTTTAATGATGGGAATTCAATCCCTACTATGTGGCCCACTTGAGATTTCGATCTGCTTCGTTTTCTGGGAAATACCATAAAGTGAGCTGGAAAAACTGATGGACAGCGTGGATATACAACATATACATCAATGTGGGCCCCACGGTCAGAGAAACCCACTAACCTAATCCGCTCCTCCAAGGTCCAAACCACCTGTTTTGGGAGGGAATTATACCAATGTACGGTGGACCGCTCATGTACCCGTCCACTGTAGATGCATGCATGTAATATGTTAGTCTTGACTCGTAGATATGTAGTGGGGTCCACTCTGATTGGTGTTTGATCCGAAATATGTAGATGGAACGGTCTTAAACATTCAATTTCGTCTGTTGAATTTGTACAATTTTGACCATTTCTTTCCAACCGTCCATTTTGACAGCCAACGATCAGATGACTAT
Source organism: Liriodendron chinense (assembly GCA_003013855.2). Taxonomy (NCBI): domain Eukaryota; kingdom Viridiplantae; phylum Streptophyta; class Magnoliopsida; order Magnoliales; family Magnoliaceae; genus Liriodendron; species Liriodendron chinense. Next base: position 889,069 of record PVNU02000362.1, read on the forward strand.
GTCCATTCAAATGAGGTATTACAAAGTCCTGACGATCCGCCTAGTTCTTGCGCATGGGCCCATGTTTTAGTTATCCAGACTGTTCAACTGATGGGTCCCACAGGTGATGGGAAAATCCCAAAATCTTCTATCAATCTGCGCCCTTTATTTCAAAGATCATTGCTCAACCTCTTTGTAGGCCGGCAATCAGAGATTCATGAATATAGAATCTGGCATATTATTATAAAATCTACATAGACGTCTGGATCATCAACAGTGGGCCCATATAAACAAAAGATGGATCAAGAGACTATCTTCATCTTGATTTATCATCAGGATCCTACAAATCCTCCACTCAAACGGTGTAATCTTTGAGCCACGCTATATCCTGTTTGATGTGCCACAATTTGTACGGTTGGGATGGATGGATATTTATGTGAGGATATCATGATCTGTGCGTGACTATGGTCAGAACCCGTTAGAGTACCATACAAGCCCTCTTTTACTGGCGGATTTGTTGAGGCTAAACTGTTGCGCCTGCGCATCCCGTTAACCTGCCGGACCATCGTGCGTTCGTTAACTGGCTGCGCATCCCGTGCGCACTTCAGCATTGTATGTACGGACAAAACGGACCGGAATCGTCTACAATACTTGTCGTACGCAGCGCGTGAAACACACCCAAGATCTGTGGGGCCACCATGTTGTTTATTTAAATCCCCACCTTCCATCATCTGATAACCCTAATTTGAACTGTACGTACAAAATATCAACCGTCATACCAATGGGAACAATGCAAAATTGCTACTAGAACCTCTAAGTTCAGGCGGAATGGCCCATCTAATTTTTTTGACCAAGCTCAGTAGGGACCCATCGCCACTGCTCCCTTTGATGTGCCTACAGGAGTCCTTGATCTGCCAATTTTTCTCCAATCGCTAGATTCGAGTATAAAATCTGATAGACGGTGTGGATGTTACATTTACAACATGGTAGGCCACACGGACATGGAGTGTTTGGCGCGCTTTGTAAGATAGATGTCGCCGAGGATTCCGGTCGTAACCGGATTTTTAAGAGTAATAGCCCTACATCTGCTCAATCTAACAAAAATTCCAATTTATCATGAGTCTCATCTTTTTTAACCTTCACATGTGAAATTGCTAACTTTTCAATCGGAAATGTGCCTCTTACAACTGACCACTTGCTACTGCAGATCCCCGTAAGCACCATCATGGGCCCCCCTAAGCAATGCAGATTTCCCTAAACGCTTTGAGCAATGCAGATCTCCCCTTAGTATTATGGGTCCCTTCGAGCAGTGTGGATCCCCTTAGCACCATGGGTCCCCTTAAGTAATGTGGATCTCCCCTAGGCATTGTGAGTCTACCTCAAGCACTATGGATCAGAGCGGATCTGGATCGATTATTGATCCGAATCCAATTAAATCAGAGCGGATCTGGATCGGATACGGATCATGATCCGTGCCGTTGACTGCCCTAATTACAATCAACATGGACCATCAATTTTCTTAGCCATTTGTTGGATGGTGACGTGATTTGTTTAGATGGACGTGCAATAAAAGGTGGGGTCCACATGAAGGCTCAGATCATTGAGTTAACATTCTCTGGTAAACACAAATATGGAGTCCATTTTCATCTATGGATCAGATGATTAAGATCAGGGGTAGCAATGGGCCATGCTAGGGTGGGTCTGGCCCCACACTTAGGACCCAGCGCAACCCTTAAAAAAAATTGGCTGGGCCTGGCTCTGGTCCCACCTAAAAATTACTATAATCCCTTCTTACCACTTGAATGTTCTAATCTACCCGTTAATCAAGTGGGCCACACATGCACAAAGAAATAGACACTTCATAGAAATGGAACCAACGGTCTACATTCAAGATGGATGGGTTACCCGACCGAGGATTGGCATGGCGTGTTTGTAGGTCGGTCAGGCTGGCCTCAGCCAGGGCTAAAATGACTTGAGCCCAAGCCTGACCAGAAATTGATTGGGCCATGGATGTAAGACCCAAGCCTAGGCTCATCAGATCAAGCAGGCTACCCAGCCCATTTCCACCATTAATTAGGATCATTCAATCAAAGTGAATTTTAAGAGTGGTCTGCAACCAAAGGTGGGCCCACAAGATGGACGGTCTAGGTTAGTCGATAAAACAGTTTCCAATATAATAAATACGTACCATGCACTTTTTATCTATCGATTGTATGGTTAGGATCATCATATCAAAGTGATTTTGGGTCGATAAGGAATCAATGATGGGCATCGCGTGATGGATGGTCCAGATCTAACTAGAGTCCATCTTTCCATTGATAAGATTTTCTAACCCCTGCTTCAGTAATTTTCTTCGTCGTGATTTCATTGAATGCAAATGATATTGAAATCACTAATCCATAGGGCAGTTCATTTGAGAACGTTCACTTTGAAGTAGCACGTGTATGAGATTACCTGACCTGGGTGTAAGATTGGCCCCAGCTCAGAGCTGACCTGATTCAAAAAGTCTAGCAGAGCACTCAAAATGGTGGGCCACGAGTTTTTGTTGAATGTAGACGATTGAGAAATCCTTTTAAATTGTGTTATTCCTGGACTTAGAGATTGGGCACTGCATACTGAGCAGAAATGGGCAGTGATTGACGCAGGGAGGACGTGGTAGGTCGATCATCGTCTCCCTAACCGATAGTTTCTCGAATCCACGAGAAGAAATAAAAGATAAAAAGAGGAAATAAATTCCGAATAATTGATTTATTGATAATTGAATGAATAATAACGAAATTACAATGCATATAAATAGGAAACTAAACCCTAGGTAAAGTATCAGAATCCAACTCCAACTTAAACTCCTAGAAAATGCAACTTACTATAAATAGTAAACTTACTATTTATAGAAGTCGTTCAATCCTACTAGAACTCTTGGTTTTTGGTCAAAAATAGAAAGTTTTCAAACGGCCTCAACCACGTTGTTCTACTAAATATTCTAAGCCCTTTTTATGTTGGGCACTAACTCTAAAACCATACGGATGCAAAGTTATGATCGAATTAAAACCTATTATAAATAGTAAAACTGAAAATAAACTAGCCTAATGACCGTCGATACGGTCGATTCTTGCGATTCCGGCTTGGGCAACCCGGCGTAGCGGGGTTGGTTGGCTAAAGTAGCTCGAGCTATCCCAAATTGATATATTATACGTCCCGTAACTCATTCCGGATTGTGAAATACGACCGATTTACGGTCCTGATGGTCCGGATCACTTTCGACCCCGACCGGTCTTCTTTTGCTCCATCTGGGCCATGAAATAATCAGCAACCCGTTCTACATCAGTGATGTGCCAAACATTAGCCCCGGTACAAAAGTTGTTCAGTTGAGCACACCTATGACAATAGCCCGCAGGCCAATCAAATTTCGCCACATCACCACCTGTCCCTACTTAGGTAAAGGTGGAGGCAATACCCAATCCAGTTGGATGAGGAGACTTTGGTGACACGACCATCTTTAAGTGGAATGGGCACGTGCCTTGCCTATGTTTCTGCCCCTACTGTAGGGGGAATGACTTTATGTAAATGTGGTACATTCCATTGTCCATCAATGCAAAACTCTACTTAACTAAGAGGTGGGCCACACCTTATGGAATTGTGTAAAATCATGACTTAAGATGGAAGGGGGAGAATCAGACTTGGAAAGTAGTCTTTGTTGCTATTCATTTTTGACACACGGCCACACATGTAACAAATGACTCAAGTTTGGTTATACATTTGTGAGTATATTAGTGTCGGGTGTGCCAAAGTCATATTTAACTCGAATTGAACTGAGGGCTTTATAACTCTGGGTATTGAGATAGACTAATTACGACCTGATTTGTAAAGATTAACTGTCTATTTAATCACTAATTAGCATGGTAATCAAATAGCTTGTTCAGGATTAGTCCTTTGGATGTATTTTTTTTTCCCTTGAATGCAATGACTTTTTTTTATTACAATGGTGATAGTTTGGTTGCATTCCTCAACAGAGCAATATAAAAATAGAAAACCTAAACAAAAAAATTGTACCGATTTTATTAATCTAATGATAGATAAAGTACAATGAGCAGATAAAATAAAGAAAGCATGATAAATTATCAACAACAATTCAAGCTGGTAAAATAGTCATAGATTTAACAGTCTTCCAAACTTGAATGCTCATGAGACGGTCGTGAGAAATCCAAACGATTATAAGATAATTGTGGGATTTGGTCAGCAAGATGTGATTAGGGAAACACTAAGTAAGGACTTAGAGATTTTAAAGATCCAATAATGAAGTCATAGATATTTAACCAAAACTAAATCAACTTGTTGCAGCAATGTGCTGGACAGAAGCAGAGGCTAAATTAAAATTAAGCTGAACACTTCAAACTTGCTGCAACATAGTGTGAACAATAGTTGAAGGATTTGAACTAAAACTAATTGAGATAGATACCAAAAAGGGACGCAGAAAAGTTTGTGTTGATTGTTTTGGCGTGAAGCTTAGAACTCTTTGTTTCATGTTGCTTTTATAGATTTGAAGAGGCGGTGGCTATGTATAGAGCTCAATAACATGAGAGATCCCATGCAACTCTCTTTAATCCTCTCCATAAGTGTAGCCTATCATGTTCAGTCGCATGCATAAGAGAGATTATGTTTTCAACAAATATGTGATTATGTACGCTTTTCCCTAATGGATACACATTATGGACGGATTAGATGTCATGTACAGCTCACGATCAGCACCACTCATCACGTTATAAGTTAAGCTTCACCTATAAAGCTTTGTGATGCACAACTCACTATGGACCAGCTCATGATGGTCCACATTCAATGGCTTACCTGATCGATCAACCGTGCCCGAGTTTTATCTTGGGCATTCTTGTGAAGCAGAGCCCGACACCGATTCCCTGTAAGAACTTCCTGCTATGGGAAGCTAGTGGGGGCCCACCGTAATGTTCGTGGGAAATCCACCTGGTCCATCTATTTTTCTAAATCATGTTAGGGTATGGCCCCTAAAATGATGCAAATCCAAAACTCAAGTGGGCCGCACGACCGGAAACTATGCATAAACCTCCTTGGGGTCCCCCAAGATGTTTATATACCATCCATACCGTTCATAAGGTCATTCCTACTAGGATGAACTGAAAACACAAAAAATTTAGCCTGATCCAAAACTTCTGTGGCCCACAAATACTTCAACTGTGGATGTTTAATCATTTGTCATGTGGCCTACTTGTGTTTTGCATTTGCGTCATTTTTGGGCCCATGTCCTAACATGATCTGAAAAAACAGATGGACGGGGTGGATTTCCTCAAGAAATTGCAACAAAAGGCTTTCGCAGGCAATCCGTTATCCACCATAGCCCTCTTCAGCCATCTCAGCCGCTGAGAGGAGCCTTGTCTTTTGTTGAACATAGTAGTTAGAAGGTAGACCTAACCCGCTACCCATCCTACGATTACGGGGAGTTTGTTGTTGGGAAAGAGGTCAATCATCCACCAGAAAACGAATCCAAGAGGCCCACCAAGCTGCCATAAATGAAATGATGGGCCCCACCAATCCATCGCATGTGAATACGTCCTAATCTCCACCAAAGGTAGATGAGACGACCACCGGAATCAGTGGTATCGTCAGAACAAAACAGTGGGGTGGTTACTTTCAACCCCATGTGCCATGTTCAAGTAGGACCGACTTGCTATATTCTTTCCTTCGTACTAGGTCTGTCAACGGGTCAGATACTGGCCGGATCAATGATGATCCGTATCCGACCCGATGAAAGGATATATCCGACCCGAATCTGATTCGGATCACAAGTATATGATCCGAATCCGACCCGTTTAAATATTTTGAAATCCGTATCCGATTATGATCCAACCCGATATCCGAGAGAGAGAGAGAGAGAGAGAGAGAGAGAGAGATGCTCGTGTGTAGAGAGTAGAGATGAAGGAGACGGCTGTTTTTTTTTTTTTTTTTAATCGAGTCATTAATGGGCCGGATCAAGGTTGATCCGAATCCGACCCGAATATTAAACGGATCATCTTTGGGTATTTGTATCTGACCCGATGATCCGATTATTGATCCGAATCCGATTAAATTGGAGCGGATCTGGATCGGATACGGATCATGATCCGTGCCGTTGACAGCCCTACTTCATACAGATAGGACCATGGTTTTAAGACTTGGAGATTTGGATTGACTCATCGAGTCATGACTCACTGGGCCCAACTCACCTAAGTCGGGAGTGATTTGGGGGCCTACTCACCGAGTAGATTCGAACGAGTCGTATGGGACTTCTCTAAGTCTTAAAGCCATTGATAGGACCATGATTTTAAGATTCGGAGACTCGTCGTGACTGAATCGAGTCGCAAGCCCGAGTCATTGGTTGACTCATCATATCGAACCGGATCGATAACACTACCAAATCCAAGTCAACTCCAATGAATCCTATCAAACTCGTCCAAGTGTTAAAACCATTGATGGGACCCACCTGCTGACCAGACCGGTCTAATTTGGAAACGACACAAAGGCCCACCAGATGAACGGTCAGATATCATGTGTCACTTTAGCATGTATGTGAAGGCAGAGATTAAATGATTTAGACCTTGGTGGGCCATGGTAGATCCTTTCAAGGCTCATCGTGACTTGGTCTTATGGAAACCAAGCCCAAGCCACGGCCGGCAAGATTCTTGGCCATCCATTTAAGAGAAAATGAAATGCTGTCAAGATGTGATGGTAGTGAGAAGCACTTCATAAATCATCTCATCATCAGACACCACAAGAACTAAGGCATCACCACACTTGACTTGATGTATGTAGTGTATATCTACTCTGTCCATCAGTTTTTCCAGTTCATTTTAGAGCATCGTCCCAAAAATAAAGCAGATCCAACTCTCAATTGGACAACACCATAGGAAACAGTGATGATTTTCCATTAAAAACTTCTTGTGGGCCACAAAAGCTTTGGATCAAGCTGATATTTGTGTTTTACATTCATCCAGGTATTTGTGACCTTATCAGCCGGTTGGATGGCAAATAAACATTATAGGCCATAGGAAACTTTTAATGGCGTGCGTAGGGCTGTATACGGTCAGGTTCGAGGCGGGTTTAGCCAAAACCAAACCCGCCCATTTACTAAATGGGTCTGGGTATTGATCTAGTATGCAAGCATTTTTATAAGGCAGGTCTGAACAGGTCTGGGATGGATGGGTCCCTTGAAATATGGACCAAACCCGCCCACTTACTAAATGGGTTCGAGTCGGGTCAAACGGGTCGGGCCTAATATAAATGAAACCAGACCTCCAACCCGTTTAGCAAATTGGTCTATTCTTGGACCCAGACCCGTACCATTTAACAAATGGGTCGGGTCTGGGTCGAGTCTGGGTACCCCATTGGGTCCACTGACCCATACACAGCCCTACGCGTGCGTTAAATCACCATTGTTTCATGTGGTGTGGTCCACAAGAGATTTTGATCTGCTTTATTTTTGGGACCATATCTCAAATGAGCTTAAAAAAAACTGACAGCATGAACATACAACATAAACATCAAGATAGGCCCCATGGTCAAGAAAACACCCACTGCCTGACCCACTAATCGATGGAAGATGCCACATGAGAGCTATACCATAAGCTTATGTGGGGCTTTCCTCATTTTCAACCTTATGGACAAAGGATATTTTGACGGCGGGCGGAATTTTAGGATTTCAATCTGAACAAATCCCTTGTCTTAAAGGGTAGGTAGGCATAAATCTGTTTGAGCAGTTGGATTTTATTTGTTTAGATTCTTTTCATTTGTTTCCTATTTAGCATCACATCCTTTGTTACATATTCCATTGAACAATGAAAGGTGGTAGGGGATTTTTTTTTTTTTTTTTTTTGGGCTGATTTCTTTATTCAGTGCTTGCGTGCTGAGTACACTTTAGCATATTGAGTAATTAATCTCTGTGGGGCCCACCATCATGTATGTATGTTATCCATATTATCCATCTATTTTTTCAGATTATTTTAGAACATGGGCTGAAAATTGAAGCACATATAAAGCTCAAGTGGACCACACCAGTAGAAATGGTGGAAATTAAATGACTAACATTAAAATCTTCTTTGGGCCCATACTGATTGTAGACCCTCGCCGATTTTTCCGCGCTCCCCACACGACGTTCTTCTCCCTTTCCTTTCGGAAGAAGAAGAAGAAGAGGTGCGGATGTGCGAAATCGCCGTTTGTGCCACTGGCTTGCCTCGTTCTCGAGGGCTTTGTTTGGTAGTCGTATTAAGCTGGATGTGTTGAAATGTGTTTATATAAGACCAGAGTCGCCACTAGCCAGTTACTTCGAATCTACAGTCGGCTAGACCCCGTAGAAACGTTAGAGAAGGGAATCCGAAGATTCCTTCCTCTAAAATGACTCCTGTTGATCTGCGGTCAGAGATTCAAGGTAAGGGATCACGGTTATAGGGTGGGAAGAGGTTAAGCACCCCACACACTGCCCGTACCGAGGTACGGTCTCTACTTCACAGAATCGATCGAATACTTGAAAGTCTAGTTTAATCCTCGTATATTCTCATGGATGACATGATGCATGAATGCGGGTCTGAACAGTAAGAGTTTCTGATAGGCAGGTTCCAACAACGGGCAAGCCCAGAGCGTACGCTCGAACTGACAGGTGCTTAATGTAAGACGTATGCAGTGTGCTTGAATGATCAAGGTGTTTTATGGTGAAGCGTGAATGCAGGTCTGAACAGTAAGAGTTTCTGATGGGCAGGTTCCAACAACGGGCAAGCCCAGAGCATACGCTCGAACTGACAGGTGCTTAATTTAAGACATATGCAAGTGTGCTTGAATAATCAAAGTGCTTGCAGTGAAGCAGGGGGGTTGGAAGAAAAGTAAATGTTGCACTTATGCTAGATACAAATGAGATGATGCTGGAAAATGAGTAGCTGGGTGGACGGAGGTGTCGCAAGGGTTGGCTTCGAGTGGCTGGATCAAGACTTGGATGGCTTGAGAGACTTGGACCAGTGGTCAGGCTGGGCTGGACCAGGGTTAGACTCTCCTCACTCGGGCTCTCCTTGGTGGAAAAATGGGCTAAAGGGTGGAGAGATGGACTCAGAGCTCTCGGGCTGAAATGGACTCGAATGGCCTGTTGAAATGAGAAGGGGAGGGGGGTATTTATAGCAGCAGAGAGGGGCACTCTCATAATTTTTTTCCGGCGGCCTGCCATGGGTCGCCCGTACGGCCGCTCCTCGGTTTCCAGCGAGTACGGTCGCTCCCTCGGGGCTGCTGTTGGACTCGCTGGTCGACTCAGTGAGTTGACTCAGCGGGTCGACTCGGTGGTTTGACTCGACGGGTTGACTCGGTGTTTTGACTCGACGGGTTGACTCGACGGGTTGACTCAGCGGGTTAACTCAGCGAGTTGACTCAGTGAGTTTGACTTTTTGGGGATTTTTTGACTGGCCTTTTTTATGGGGGGTTTTTCAGGGTGGTGTTTAGGACTGGGTTGACTGGGTTCAGGCTTGAACTGGGCTATGGAATGGGGCTTACAAGGGTGAGTTTAGCTGAGTTTGGACTTGGGATTTGGGGGTATGGTCCTCCGTTCAACCAGCTATCTCTACCAACAGTGTAGCCGAAGGTGGGGTGTCTACAGATGCCCCTCTTTGGCAGAGGTTGCGTGCAACCGAATGCCAAAGCGAGTGGACACCCCACTTCTGACTCGGTCATTCATGGATCATGGTTTGAAATCATTGCTTGCCTTTGCATCTGTGCCAGTTGATCGTTTGGAAATCGATCACTCGCACATACCGCGGGAGTTTGGAGAAAACGTTGCGATTGTCCCTGCATGCGTTGCAACCTGGGTACCCAATCGCAACCCTTCCATTCCCGACCGGTACTAACATCGGAAAGGTACAGCAGAGCCTCTGCGTCGACAGTCTTACGAGGTTACTGACCCTGTGATTGATTGTATGATGTTTGATGTTTTCCCAGATCACTCCAGGAGTACTTGTTTCGCTTGACTGTCAAAGTGGTTAGACGCCCTGCGTCAGATAGTCTTACGGGATTCTACTACGCCGACTTGGACTCAGTCAAGATACTTCAGGTATCCACGCCTAGGTATGTGCGGGTGGGCTTTTCCACCCGATCTGCTGGTTTCGATGCTTAGTTTGCAATTCATTCTTTCCTTGATTGTGGTCTGGAATCTTTGTTGTCCTTTGTATCTGAGTCAGTTGATTGTCTGGAAATTGATAACTCGCACATACCGCGAGAGTTTGGAGAAAACGTTGCGATTGTCCCTGCAGTTTGCTGCAACCTGGGTACCCAATCGCAACCCTTCCATTCCCGATCGGTACTAACATCGGAAAGGTACAGCAGAGCCTCTGCGTCGACAGTCTTACGAGGATGCTGACCCTGAGACTGATTGTGTGATGTTTGATGTTTTCCCAGATCACTCCAGGAGTACTTGTTTCGCTTGACTGTCAAAGTGGTTAGACGCCCTGCGTCAGATAGTCTTACGGGATTCTACTACGCCGACTTGGACTCAGTCAAGGTACTTCAGGCATCCACGCCTAGGTATGTGCGGGTGAACTCTTTCCACCCAATCTGCTGATTTTGATACTTGGGTTACAATTCATCGTTTCCACCTGTTCAAATGGTTTCTCTGACCAAGCCTTTTGGCTTTCATCTTTTTGTATCTTGGCATGTGGTACGACCGCACTGACACTGGAGTTCAGTTCGGCCGTACTTTGAGTGCATTGGATCCAATGGTCTCCGGGGAAACCGTGAGACATCGGATCTTATTTGATTTTTGCGTCGGCTCCTACCCAGAGATATGGAAGATCTCCTGGTGTTTTGGAGGCAGAACGCTCTACTGGAAAATATTTTTGGATTTTTGAAAAGGGCACCCACTCTGGGGAGTGATACTCCGTGGGGTTTTTATTTGCAAATAGAAATATTTTTTGTCTTTTTGAAATGGAAATCTGGTTTGCACGTGCCTCCACTAGGGATGCCTGTGGGGCCTTCGGCTAACTGACTTTTATTTTGAAAGCAGGTAAACGTGATGATTGATGCGATGGATGCTGATGCATGGAAATGCATGGTGAATGCATGGCTTGGCTCCTTCTCTTTCAGTTTGATGATTTTGCTTTTACTGGAGATGTAGAGAATTTTGAGCTTATTGCTTGCAGGGTTGTGCCCCCTGGGGATTTTCTTTTTGATACGGAGGTTTGGACAGCGGGTTGGTCAAGATCCCGACCCGTGGTCGATCAGGTCCATCGTCCCAAGATGCTGTTTCTTTGCTAATGAGAATGTACGAGGATATTATTCGACTTCAAGATGTTCTTCTGGGCATACGTGTGATTAAGATGGTGTTTGGTTGCCCGTTTTGGTCAAGATTCCAATTTGCGGGCGATTGGATCCGTCATCCCATACTGTGAAGTGAGCGGAGTTCAAGACTCCTGAATTGTAGTGCTGGGGATGCTAATTTTTGTAATTTTTTGTGAATATGTGGTCCGAATCTTCAACTGAGTGGTCAGGATAGAGATCGGTTTATTGAAAACACAGGAAATATTTTTTGTGATTTTTGAAATATTTTTGATGAAAGCAAGAGAAATATTTTTGTGATTTTTTACAATATTTTGATTGAAAGCAAGGGAAATATTTTTTTGTGATTTTTGACAATATTTTGATTGAAAGCAAGGGAAATATTTTTTGTGATTTTTTACAAATTTTTTGATTTGAAAGCAAGGGACATATTTTTTTTTTTAAGAGGTGATTTTGCAATGTTTTTGTATTTTGTGATTTTTCTGAAATGCAGGGAAAAGATGTGGAATTTCCATCCACTTCCAGCTTTTACTGCTGGTAAGGCACCCGATCCATTTTACGTCAGCGAGCAAGACGAGTCTCACACAGTTAAGTGCCGTAGTTTTACATCTTCGGATGAGGGGATTTTGAGGGTTTTCAGTCAACACACCCACAAAGTTGCATGTTCCTCATGTGCAATGCACATAGACCACGTATCGTCCGACGGACTCCTTCGGCCACAAAATGAGCCACATCCTCACATTTCCCTTAGTCAATCCAGTTTGGGGCCTTACGTTGCTCACAATTCCGTGAGGGTGCGCTCCACCTCCCAACAGCCTTAATCCCCTTCATGAGTTTTAGGAACAGGGAACATCCGTTAGATTCAACAGCGACTTCCAAATCAAGGTTGTCCATCACGGTGCGTTCAACACGAACAGGGTTGCGGAGTTCTGCCCGCCTCAGCCCTTACCTGTTTAAAAGATTCCAGACACCCGTACGATCAAGTGTCAGCCATGTCCGGAACAGGTTAAGAAAGAAAGCCCCCGAGAAGTTAATCTCAGTGTAGTTTTAGGTCTTCGGACCACTGGGGATAAATTGGTGGGTTGAAACTGGTGGTGAAAACTTTTTTGTTTTATATTGTATATATTTTTTTTTTTTTGAAAAAGTTCCAGACTTCAACTCGAGTAATCGAGATTGACACTGGTTTTTATGGAAAGCTTAGAATTTTTTTTTTTTTTTTGGTATTTTGGAAATGATCCGGGTCATCAGATCCTGGCTCGAATGGCTGGGATCGATGCCGGTTTTTGTTGAAAGCGAGAAAGGTCCCCCGAGAAACTAATCCCAGTGTAGTTTAAGGTCTTCGGACCGCAAATATGTACATGCTGAAAATACATTCTTTTTTGTGATTTTTCGAAAACTGTTCCAGGTCATAAAATCTCAATTTTGAACGATCAAGATTGACACTGGTTTTTATTGGAAATCTCTCGGGATGTCGATCCCGACGTAGTTTAAGGTCTTCGGACCAAAAACTTTAAAAGAGGCAGATATATTTTTTTGTTTTTCTGAAAATGTCTGAGATCGTTAGGTCTTGATTCGATCCAAACCGATGTCGGCTTTTATTGAAAATCCCTTGGGATTTTGATCCCGACGTAGTTTAAGGTCTTCGGACCCTGAAACTGTACAGGTAAGTGTTGGAAATGCATAAATATATTTTTTTGTGGTTTTTGAAAGTACCCGATGTCGTCGGATTTTGATTCGAGCAATCAAGACCAATACCGGCTTTTATTGAAAATCTCTCGGGATGTGAATCCCGACGTAGTTTAAGGTCTTCGGACGCAAAATCTGTACAAAAGAGCAACAATCCAGGTTGGAGACTGCGGGAATTCTCTTTGGAATAGTTCGGATCATCAGGTCATACCTTTGGATGGTTGAGATCATTGTTTGACCAGGTCAATCTTTTTCTTTCTTTTCTTGAAAATTCCATGGAACTTTTCCACATCATCATCCCAATTTTTCACCCATTTCTCATGAGATGAGATTTTGGTGAGATTTCTTCCTTTTTCTCACCATTCTCTTCCATCACTTCAATCTTACATGGAGGTACAAGATTCACTTGCAACCACCCTTCCCAAGGAGGAGTTCTTTCCAAGGAGAGGAGGTGAGAAGTCACCTCACTTAGGTGGAGGCTAGGACGGCCTCCCATGGGCCGCCCGACCGGTCTGTGCCTCCTGGTCTCTTCAGGGGGCTGGGTAAAAGGGTGCCCTCCCCTTTTCTATATAACATGGGGCACCCTTGCCCCCTCAACCGTGCAATCTCTCTCTTCTCTCTCTCATACTCTCTCTTTTTCAAGTTTTCTCTCTCTTCTTTGGTGGTCCTTTGCTCTTTTCCAGTGGTGGGCCTTAGAGAAGTCTTGGGACAGCAAGGTGGTCCTTCTTTGGTGAGTGGTAAAGGTATGGACCACTTCCTTTTTCTTTCTTGTCTTTTTCCTTCTTCATTGTTTCTCATGGTTCCTTTCTTTTCTTCATGTAGATATTTCAAAAGAAGTGAAAGTGGGCCCAAGTGTTTTGGCCATTTTCTAGATCTCAAAACTCTTTCAAAGGTGGTGCATGGAGAAGGACATCGCAAGCTCTCCACTTCATCATTTTTTTTTCACACTCCCTTCATGTGCATATAAAGAGTGATTTTGCCATGTCATCAAGTGTGCATGGCAAAATACTCTATCTTTTTCATGGGAGTTGGGCCTCTTTTCATGTGTATCAAATGGGCTCAAAGTGAAGTCATGGCCCTTGGTGTATTTGATGGGCCCAATGCTTCATTTTGGGCTCCCTCTTACTTTCTTTCTTTCGTCATTTCCCTTGGAACTCTCCTTTCTTTTCCATCTTCTTTTCAAGATTTGGGCCCATGGGCATGGTAGGGCCCATCTCAAGTTTTGGGCTCATGGGGCTTACTTTGGGTGACCCCATCTTTCTTCACATGTGTATGGACCAATGGTGACTAGCCCCATTCTTCACTTGGATCTCAAGTGGACTAGTTTTCCTAGTTGGGCCTTTATGGACAAGTGGCCCAATTCTTCCATCATTTCTTTGATTATGATGTACATCTTTGCACAAAGTGTGGTGGGCTCCTCGGAGTTTTTATATGGATGGGCTTTTGGGCCTTCATTGGAATTTGGACACTTCTTTGAACCATGTGTGCCCCACTACACTTTGTTCATGTAGAATTTTTCTTTCATGCTTTTTCTCTTTTGATGGATGGAGGACTTGAGTTACTTAGTCATCTACAAGTCCCATGAGTGAGTTGTTCCCACAATCTCACTAAGTTCAAATGATTTTCCTTGTGGTAGGGATGTGGTTCTCAAGAGTTTCCCCTTAATGTTATCAACCTCAAATGAATGATCCTCAAGTGAGCTATCCATACAACTATGGCTCCTTGATCCTTTCTTTGGGGGTTTGGTGGGTCATCCACCATCATTCTCAAGTATGAGTGATTTTTTCTTCAATTTGTGAGAAAGAATGATACCCATAAGTTGCCCATTTTTGTCCCATGCTTAGGGACATTTTGGATTTTGATCTTCAAGTGGGCTATGTGTATCATTCTTATCCATTTTCATGATGGTTGGGTGACTCATCAAGCCATGCTCTTTTGTGCTCAAATGGTCTCCCTTTTTGGTGAACAAGTTGGTGCACATAAGTTGCCCAAACTTACCTTTTCATGGGCATTTTCAACTTTGATTCTTCATGTGGGCTATGTGCATCAACTTTCTACCCTTAGCTTCTCTGATTCATATGTTTGTGGGTAGACCTCCTTGTTGTATTCTCATGGTCAAAACTTTCATCAAGATGAGGCACATAAGGTTGCCCATGGTTAACCCATGAATGGGTTCTCATATTCTCCAAAGTGGGCTATGTGTTCTCCCCAATCCATTGAGATGAGGCATTTGGGTTGCTCTTGGGGGCCCGTTTCCTTTCTATCCCCCACTTGTCCATGCATATGTGTAAAAAGATGGAGACATCCTAAGTGAGAATCATGACCTTGGCATAAAAGTGGGTCCATCCTTGGCCACATGTGGACTTTGAAGAGGAACTTCTCATGTGAAGTAGGACTCTCATCCTTAGTTGATCTCATGGCACTTGAGTGCATTTGTTGTCCAAAATGTGTCCTTGGATGATGGACTTTTCTTACCTAAGGCATGCCATGCAACCTTCCTTAAGGTGGGCCTTACTTTTTCCAATGGGCCCAACACATATCCTAAGTGACACATGGAGTTGGACTTTAGACTTTGCCTTTGAATGTGAGTCCAATCCCATGGGTTTCTTGGATGATAATTTGGATTTTAACGGGTAAAGGGATAGGGACTTACCTTGGCAAGCTTGTAGGATTCAATGGCGGATGGTACCAGGGGTCACCGAGTAATTGACGAAGATGATCCCGCCTTAATCGTCCGCCGAGGGGACCACATGTGTTCCTTAGCTATGGAGCATCAACCTCTTCCCGCTATCAAGGGTCGAGGTACCAGGGATCGCTGGGACGACTGGATGAAGGATCCACAGCCCTTGCTTGAATGAGTGCTGGATGGTACCCCTTTTGCTGGCCTCCTCACCCTACGCTTCCATAATAACGACGCCAACCGCATGATGCTTGCGGCCCTTTGTGAGAGGTGGCGGGATGAGACCCACACCTTTCAGCTCCCTTATGGGGAGTGGGGAATAACCCCCTTGGATATTTACATGCAGATAGGTTTCCCGTTTCATGGGGCAATTGTCCCTCAAGTTAGCTCTCTAGCTCCCCTCTCTTCTACTGATTGGCTACGGCTTGTCGGTGACGTCCCTCCTGAGGGTGAATTCCAAGGCCATCAAGTGAAGATGCGATGGTTTTACAACAATTTTGCTTCCGTCGTCCCTACCACGTAGCGAGAGGCCCTCCACAAGGCGCGGGCCATGATCACTTATGCTTTTGGATCCTTTCTTTTTTGCCATGCGAATGAGAGAGTTGATCCTAAATTTCTTCGTTTAGTCGAGGACCTTCATCACCCCTATAACTGGAATGGGGCCATCCTGACCCGTCTCTTTCAAGGTCTGGACAAGACCTGTCGGCATAGTCGGTCCTTCACGGGCTTCTGGCCTGTCGTTGAGGTACCTCTTCTTTCATCCTCCTTGGAGCCATTTGCCTTCTTTCTCTCTCTGATCATTGAATGTGCTTTTATCCAGACCTGCTTTTATGACCATTTTCCGCATCTTGCGCCGAGGATGCGAGATGACATTGAACCCTCTCAGTATCGCCACATGTACTGGCATTAACAGAATCGTCAGCGGAACTCCCGAGTTCCCGGGGACAATTGGCGTGCTGATATAGACGGGCTGACAGTTGAGGATGTAAGTATCTTGTTTGTCTTCGTCCTTCGTGTCGTACTGTAATTGACCGTGGTAACCTCATCTGCTGCAGCTCGCTCGGATGCCGTACGCTAGTTTCCCTCTCTACTACACACCCCAGCGCGTGGAGGCATACGATGCTTCATGTCTCCGTATTATGCTTTCTGACGCTGAGTCCTTCCAATGGTACTTGGGGGAGAGATTGCTTCGGCAAGTCACTGGGGTGGCTCGGGTCCCCTGTTCTGCTCCTCCTCCAGCTGCTCGGATGCCAGTTGATGAGAGAGTTGAGGCTCTGGTAGGCCAGCCCGGCTTTCGTTTCACGATCCCGGATCGTGATTATGACGAGTGGTATCTGCTATTTGGCCAGGGGCCTCTGCTTCCTTCGCTTTATGTTCCAGGTGGCCGTCGCAGGTATGCTGGAGGATCAGTGACAGCTCCTTTGATGGATCTTTATCGTCGGGAGCAGGACGCGAGGAGGGACGACGATGACTATGTTGGCGACTTGTAGCTGGCTCTGCTTTGTATGGCCTTGTACTTTTATTTTTGTCCCCTTTTGTATCAAGCTCTTTTGGATGAATATACAGGCTTTGATTTCTCCCAAATTCCTTGGTGATGTCTGGATGCTTCGACTCTTGACTCATTCCTTCATGATTTGAGACTACTTAGCTGCATGGGTGATGACTTGAATGGTTCAGATTGCTTGATTAGGCCTTGTGGGCCCACTTGATATTTAGATCTTGGATTCTGGCCCTTCTTTTGATGATCGAACCTTTGATCTTGCTGCTCCGTGACTTGTGTAAGCTTTCCAATGGTTTGGATCCTGATGATCTAGCCCTTGAATGGTTCAGATTGATAGATTTGGCCTTGTGGGCCCACTTGAGACCTTGGCTTTACTTTGGGGCACCTCTTTTGATGATTTGTGGGGCTAAGAAGGCTTCTCATGGTGTGGATGATGGCTTGAACGTCTAGGATTACTTGACTTGGCTTTGTGGGCCCACTTGATGATTAGATCTTGGATTCTGGCCCTTATTTTGATGATCGAACCTT
Organism: Liriodendron chinense; assembly: GCA_003013855.2. Taxonomy (NCBI): domain Eukaryota; kingdom Viridiplantae; phylum Streptophyta; class Magnoliopsida; order Magnoliales; family Magnoliaceae; genus Liriodendron; species Liriodendron chinense. The sequence continues at coordinate 906,747 of PVNU02000362.1, forward strand.
TGATCTTGTTGTTTGATGGCTCATGCAGGTCCTTCAATGGTTTAGATCATGATGATCTAGTCTTTGAATGACTTGGATTGCTTGTGGCCCTCACTTGATCACCTTTCCTTCTCTTTGACTTGATCAGCCATGTTCTGGCTGGATTGCTTCGTGATTGGACCGGTGGGGCACCTTTTATATGATCTTGATCAGCCTCAGTCGAAATCTGGAGTGGACCGGAGCCTTGGGCGGCCCATGGAGTGCCATCTGCTGACGTGGACTGTCAGCCTCACCTACCAAGAAACTTGGAGCCAATCCCGCGGAGAGAGGGGATCCGTGTCCGTACGGGCGGCCCATAGCAGGCCGCCCAGGGCTTGTCTCTTGAGCGGCCTGGGCTGGCTCGTGCTCGGACATTCCCTGGTCCCTATTGTTGCTGTCCCCACCTGCTCTGCACTGGATCATTCGATTCCAGCCATGAATCTCTCTTTTGTCTCCCCTTTTCTTCTCTTTTTGTCTTTTTCTTTCTTGGTCTTTTGTTGGGCAGCCATTGATGATGGCTTGGGGGCCATTGTGGGAGAGGTTGGTGGGTCCCACACTTCAGCACTTGATGAAGGCTTTAAAGATGATGAGGTGCCTTTGATTGATGGTGGAGATGGAGCATTAAATGGGGGTATTAATGATGAATTAAGCTTGGTGGTTGGTGGAGCTTTGAATGGCTCCATTAATGGTAGGATGGCTGGAATTTCATATTTGAATGGGGCCTTGATTGTGGGAGGAATGGATGGCATGGATGAGATGGGAGGATGGGACATAGGTGAGACTGTGCATCCCTTGAATGTGGGCCACATGGATGATGTGATTGATAGAGGTGATGGGACCAGGATGGACATTGATGGGCTGATCTCATGCTTGGATGGGATGGATGGTTCAGATGGTACCTTTGACGGTTTGGATGCTCTGGATGAGGGTCAGGATATGCGGTATACTTCTTTGGGTGGACTTGATGTGATTATTGATGATGTCCCCCTGATGATGGACGGTGTGGATGCCTCGATGATCCCTTTGATCGGCCAGGATGATGATTGGATTCATGATTTCTTGTTGGAGGGGGCCGCAGGTCCAGATCTGACCGTTGATTCTTCAATCGGGGCTGCCGGGACCCTTTTTGATGGTTCAGATGTATTCTTTGACGGTCAGATTAGCCAGGATGTCACGATGTGCGGTGTGATCTTCACTGACAGTCCTTTTGATGGGGAGCATTGTCCTTTTCTTGGTCATCGGTCCTTTGCGCACTCCGTTCATAAGGTGGGCGAGTCTTCTCATGCGGCTGAGGTTACGACAGTTTCAGACAGCGATGCGACTATATCAGACATAGCCATCACTGAAGGCAGGTCAGGGGCTGTCGAGTCTGCAGAGGTTCCAGCTTTTCCTTCTCCTTCGCCCGTTGACCTTCCGATCCTTGATGAGTCATCATTGATTTTTGGGCCTTTTGTGCTGGAGGGGGTACCAGTGAGGACTTGTCAGCTGCTTCCTCGTTCTTCTTGCTCGCCACGACTACTTGCTTGGCTTGACAGTTTGTCAGCTTATGAGATTCGGGAGTTAGAGTCCTATGGCTTCGGCAGTCTGATCCATATGGCCAGAGTTGATATTGACTGGAGGATGCTCGGAGCTGCCTTGACTGACTGGGTCCCTTCGTTGAACTTGTTCGCGTTCAACGATATGGAGATGGGGCCTTCTTTGGAGGGCTTGCACGCTTGACTGGTCTACCCTGAGATTATTCTCAGTATTTTTCGTCGAAGACTGCTACACCGCAGAACTGGTTTGGGATCCCCTATCTTGTTCGGCCTGCAGTTGGTGGCCAGGATGCTGTTGTGTTCTCTTTGGACTTGCTGTATGATCTTTTTTCGAGTCCTCAGGGTACGGCCGGTTCTACCTTTGCTCGGAACGCACTGATGTTCTGTTTGATTGCTGAGGTGCTGTTCTCGGGATGGCGCAGGTCCCAGACTCCTTTGCTTTTTGAGGTGATGAGCCGAGCTGTCCGTCGGCAGGGGATCATTTCTCTCATCTTGGCCGAGCTATTTGATGGGCCGACCGACTGTGCCCTGGGCCGCACTCGTGTCCTTCGCGGCTGTTGTGCTTTCCTTCAGGTATCTTTTCTGCACCTTTTTTCTTCTTGCTTTGCTAGGAATTGTTTTGCTTTAGCTGAACTTCTTTTGCTTTCTGTGATCAGGTATGGCTATGGGAGCGTCTTTCTCTGACCGTTCCTGTACCTCTTCCTGGCATCCCTAGCTCTGACATCATGCGTTATATCATGGAGTTCCTTCCGCATACGGCTAGGATGAGCGAGCCCTTGTATCGCAGGATGTTCGCTGATCTGCTTGACTGGAACGTTCGTTGGGAGTCATCTTGGCTTTCACTTCCTCCAGTGCTTTGCGATGCACACCGCCTTCCTCTGATGTTGGTAGGCTTTCGATCTTACTTCTCTTATCACCCCATTCGGTTCCTGCGGCAGTTTGGGTACGAGCAGGATGTTCCTCTTTTCGCTTTCGCGGGTATCGGGCGTCGAGCACTTCCATCCAGATCCTATGACTTTAGGACCCGGATTGATTGTTCTTGGGCGAGTTATTTGACAGCTGATTTGTTGGGATTTGAGCTACGGACTTTTCCGATGGCGACCGCCCCATATCAGTATTGGGTTGCTGAGCAGTCTTTGTATCGACGTATCCCTTGTTGGCACCAGACTGCTGATGAGGATGAGCAGGATATTCTTGGAGATGCTGGCTCTTCATCTGGTTCATATGAACCTTTTGAGGAGCGCCCGTTTATCGATCCTGGCTTCCTTTTGGCCACTCATGGCCATTTGCTGTCTGAGATCTCCGCACTTCGGTATCATTGTGAGATGATGTCGAGGAGATTGGCTGCCGATCGGAGGTTGTCTGATGAGGAGATAGCGATCCGTACCCTTGAGCGCGATGAGGTGCATTACCTGCGTATGGAGGTGAGTAGGTTGAGAGCGAGACTATCTTTTTATGAGTCAGAGGACTCACCTGATGTGGCCGAGGAGGAGGGTAGAGATTGATTGTGTTGGCCACCTGCACATTCTTTTTTGCATATATGATTGATGATGATGCATTTTTTTGTATTTTTTGAAAAAGATGATATGATATGTAAAAGAAATATGATGCCTTTAATTGAAAAGAGAAAACTGTTTGAAAATCTACTGTGCCATGAGTTGTCTTGTGAGTGTTTCTGGACTTTGCGTCGGGATATAGGAATCAGAACTGGGGCTCAGCCAATGCTTTGGCCGATGTCTCGAGATTTGACTTGCTTGACCTTTGGTTCCCTAGAGATGTAGGCAATGGAAACTCTTGCTTCCTGAGATTGTCAGAGTTTGTAGAGCTCTTCGCTCCTGACTGCGCTTCTTCTTGTTCTTGCTCTTTCACTGCTTGAACCGATCTGGACTGTCTGATTTCTTGGTACCTGCACTTTTATTTTTTCCTTTTTTTTTCATTTGAGCCATTTTTGCCTGCAGTGCTCTTTCGAGTTTTCAACACAGCCGGCTTTTTCCCGTCATTTTTGCCCGTGGCGCCCTTTCAGGTTTTCACCACGTCCCGGGTATTTGGTCTTGCCTGCCCCTTGGCAGCTATGCTGTTTTTACCCTTGGCGCCCTTTCAGGTTTTCACCAAGTCCCCTGTATGCCCACTGTTTTTACTCGGAGCGCCCTTTCGGGTTTTCACTCCGCCCTCTTTGTTTAGGCACACATTTTTTTTTCTTTTTCTTTTCCTGCATCCTTGGATAACTGCGGCGGCTAGAGGTCGGAAATCCGTCGTTGCCGGCCGATGGCAGTCTGTCAGCCCTTATCCTGAGTTACGATAATAGAGCTGTCGGTCTTTGCTAAAGACCCCTCTGAGATGAATGGATGGATGACTGTGTTTTTTCTTGGGTTGATTTTTTCTTGGGTGCTTTGCTTTGGCTTCCCTTTTTCTTTCTCTTGTATTCTTTTTCTCTTTTTTTTTGTATTTTTCCTCCTTTTTTTTGTATTTTCCTCTTTTCGAATCCCTTTATTTGAAACACTTGTTGGTGGACGGGAATGATTTCTCAGAGATCTTAGCTTTGACCCCTTGACTTCAGCTCTATTAAAGTAACCTTTGATAAGGTCAGAATAACTTACCCGTGAAAGATCTTCACGTTGTCGGCGTTGGTTGGCTCAGGAAGATCCACCCCTCTCATGCTGGTGAGTCTGAGGGCGCCTCCGGGAAGTACTTCTCTGACGATCAGTGGCCCGTCCCATGAGGGTTTGAACTTTCCTCTGGGATCCGGAAGGTGCGACGGTAGAATCTTTTTCATAACCATGTCGCCTACCTTGAAACTTCTTTTTCGGACTCTCTTGTTGTAAGCCCGAGCGATCCTTTTCTGATAGCATTGTGAATGACTTAGTGCATGCATGCGCTTTTCATCTGCTAGCTGCAACTGATCGAATCTGGCCCGTTGCCATTCTCCTTCTTCAATTCCGCTTTCGAGTAACACTCGTAGTGATGGTATTTCCACCTCGACTGGTAGGACTGCTTCCATTCCATAAGTAAGCTCGAAAGGAGTAACGCCCGTAGCAGACCGTACAGACGTTCGATAGGCCCAAAGTGCATATGGGAGCATATCTGACCAATCTCGATAGGTCACGACCATCTTCTCGAGTATCCTGACGATTGTCTTGTTTGCGGCTTCTACCCCACCATTCATCTGGGGACGGTAGGGGCTTGATCGATGACGTTGGATCTTGAACTTGCGGAGGAAGTCATCCATCTTCTTGTTGACAAACGGGGTCCCATTATCTGTGATGATAGCATTAGGGATTCCATACCGGCATATGATGTTGTTCTTCATGAATTTGATCACTTGAGATGCTGCAATCGTAGTGTAGGAGGATGCCTCTACCCACTTGGTGAAGTAGTCGACTGCCACAAGTATGTACTCGTGACCATTTGATGCTTTGGGACTGATCTTGCCGATGATGTCGAGTCCCCACATGGAGAAGGGCCAGGGGGTGGTCAGGTTGTATAACTCTGATGATGGGGCATGGATTTGATTTGCATGCTCCTGACACTTGAAGCATTTTCTAACGTGCTGGCAACAGTCTGTCTCCATGGTGAGCCAATAGTAGCCGAGTCGTAGAATCTTCTTTGCCATCATGTGCCCATTCATGTGAGGGCCACAGATTCCTTCGTGTATTTCTTTCATGATCTTTGCAGCTTTTGTTTCATCAACGCATCGGAGGAGGATGTGATTATAGGACCGCTTGTAGAGAACTTCGCCACTGATGGTGAATTGGCCGGCCAAACGCTGGATGGTTCGGCGATCTGTTGCTGTTGCTGACTCTGGATACTCCTGGGTTTCGAGATATTGCTTGATGTCGGCATACCAGGGTTTGTCAGGGACAGCTTCGGCTTCTTCTATTTGTAGGCAAAAGGCAGGTTCTTCTTGAATTTCGACTGTGAGCTCCCATTCTGAAGCTCCTTTTGGGATCTCGAGCATTGATGCGAGCGTGGCGAGAGCATCTGCGAACTGGTTCTTTGCTCTGGGCATGTATGAGAAGGTGATTTCCTTGAATTCTTCGATCAGATTGTCAAGATACACATGATATGGTATCAACTTCTCGTCTTTGGTCTTCCATTCGCCATTGGTCTGATTGATGATAAGCTGTGAGTCTCCAAATACTCGCAGCTTCTTGACGCCCAAGATTATGGCTTCCCTTAAGCCAGCGATGCATGCTTCATACTCTGCCATGTTGTTGGTGCACTCAAATGCGATGCTCCTCGAGATAGGAATAGGGACATCGTCTGGAGAGTAAAGGATTGCTCCAATACCGCTCCCTTTAGAGTTTGCTGCGCCGTCGAAGAATAACGTCCACTCATCTTTTTTCTTCTTTTCATCCCCTTCAATAAGCAAGAGATCTTCATCAGGGAAGAATGTCTTGAGCGGCTGATAGTCCAGGAGAGAGTGAGCCGCAAGATGATCGGCGAGGGCCTGTCCCTTGATTGCCTTTTGAGTGACATAGGTGATGTCGAACTCAGACAAGAGTAGCTGCCATTTAGCTATTCTCCCAATGAGTGCCGGTTTCTCGAACAGGTACTTGAGTGGATCCATGTGAGCGAGGAGGAGAATAGGGAATGCAATCATGTATTGACGGAGTCGCTGAGTTGCCTAGACTAGGGCGAGGCAAGTCTTCTCGATTGAGGAATACCTGGTCTCGTAGTCGGTGAACTTTCGGCTCAAATAGTATATTGCTTGTTCCTTCTTCCCGGTCTCGTCGTGCTGGCCGAGGACACAGCCAATGGCTTCTGCTGCTACCGAGATGTATAACAATAGTGGTCGTCCAGGAGTGGGAGGCACTAGGACTGGAGGATTCATGAGATATTTCTTGATGCGGTCGAAGGTGACTTGGCAATCATCATTCCATTCTTTTGGGACGTTCTTCCGAAGAAGCTTGAATATGGGCTCACAGATAGGTGTGAGCTGTGCGATGAAGCGACTGATGTATTGAATTCTGCCGAGGAAGCCACGAATTTTCTTCTCTGAGGGGGCAATGATTGCTCTGGTTTTGGTCTCGTCGACCCTGATGCCATCCTCGCTCACCATAAAGCCGAGGAGCTTACCTCCCATTGCACCGAAGACACATTTCTGAGGGTTGAGACGGAGCTTGTACTTTTCTAATCTGTTGAATAATTTCTTCAGATCTTCAAAGTGTCCTTCAATTGTGCGAGATTTGACGATCATGTCGTCCACATATACTTCAAGCTCCTTGTTCATCATGTCATGGAATAGTGCTGTCATTGCTCGCTGATATGTTGCTCCTGCGTTCTTCAGACCGAACGGCATTACCCTGTAACAGAAGGTTCCCCAGGGAGTGATGAACGATGTCTTCTCACGATCTTCGACGGCCATCTTGATCTGATTGTAACCTGAGAACCCGTCCATGAATGAGAAGATTTTGTATCCAGCAGTGTTGTCAACCAGAGTGTCGATATGTGGCAAAGGGAAGTCATCTTTAGGACTGGCTTTGTTGAGATCTCGGAAGTCGATGCACATTCGAACCTTGCCGTCCTTCTTTGGTACTGGCACGATGTTGGCGAGCCATTCAGGGTAGTTGGAGACTACCAAGAATCCCGCATTGTACTGCTTGATGACTTCATCTCGGACTTTCAGAGCCCATTCTGGCTTCATTCTTCGAAGTTTCTGCTTTACTGGCTTCATATCTGCCTTGGTTGGCAGATGGTGTACAACGAGCTCTTCATCGAGCCCCGGCATGTCTTCATATGAGAACGCGAAGTTGGACAATCTTGGAGCTAGGAACTCTATCATTTTCTGTTTCATCTCAGGTGGCAACGATTTTCCAATGCGTACTTCCCTAGGGATCTCAGGCGTCCCCAAGTTTACTATCTCGAAATCATCGGCTACAACATTGGCTTTAGATTCGAACTTTTTGAGGAGATCCTTTAGTTCGGGAGCTGGATCATCATCTTCCTCATCCCGAGCTTCGTCCAGACCCATGAGCTCGAAGTCTAATTCGATGTCGAAATCATATGATTCGACTTCAAACTCATGCGACTCTTTAGACGAACTTGGCACACTATTGAATGCAGGGAAAGAAATGTTTTTTGGTTTTTGAGATTTTTCTGAAATGGAAATACTAGATGTTTTTGGCTTTTGAAAGTTTTTGATTTTTTTTGGATTTTCGAAATTCACGGGACTTTGAACAAGCGGGCATTGCAGACCATGATTGATCCCAACTTGTTCCAAAGTTCCGATCGTTGCCTAGACAGGCATTTTTTTTTGGAAGCCAGAGCCCTCAGATGGCTCTTTGGCTGATTTAAAAGTTAGGGGAACAGATGACCATTCAGGACCCCACACTTCCTCCCCTGAAGAGGTGGGGGTTGATGATTTGGGCGAAGAATCATGGTCTGGCCCAACGACCATGACTTCTTGCTGGTCGGTTTCGAGATCTGAGTCGCACTCAGTTCCTCCCGGATCACTTACCTCGCATTGCAGTTCATCTGGTTCCACAGCTAGACACAAGTTTGGAATCTGGACATCAGACCAATCTAGGGCTGGCCACTTCCCTTTCTTGGTCCAATGGATGGGCTGCTTCTGCCCCTGGCTGATGATTGTTGATTTTGCAGGGATGGGCGAGTCGTGCCCCTTGCTAATTGGTGCTGAGATGGGCAAGTTGTGCCCTTTGCTGATTGAAGTGGGCATGTTGTGCCCCTGGTTGATTGATGCTGACGTGGGCAGGTTGTGCCCCTGGTTGGGAGCAGGTGTCAGGGTAACCTGGTCCTGAAGCTGCTGTATTTGACTTCCTTCTTCTTCATCATTTCCTTCTTCTTCTGGAGGCTTAGATGGTTCGAGAATCTGATCCCATCGAATGGGGGGCCACGTGGCCCAAACTAGGCTCATCGGGAGGCCTTTGTGTAGTGCAGTTGGTTGATTCCCTCCTGGATCTTTGCAAGGTTCTCCTGGCTTGACGAACTGGATGGGTGAGCACCGAAATTTCTTCCTTCTTTTATCCATGAAGGTTGCCTTGTATCCGAGTCCCCATTTGCGCTGGTTATATATCAGTGGTACCTTTCTGGACTTGAAGTGGTTCTTCATTCGGTATTTGAGGCTCAGACGTTCTGCCGGTGAAAAGACACGGTCCACCCTTATCGGTTCTGGATTGGCGATAGAGTTCACAGTCTCGAATTCGAAACTGTGAAACGGGATGTCTTCTTCAGAGTGCTGGATATCGATGACCGGGATGTCTGGTTCAGTGGCAGCAGCATTGGAAGGAATGATGAGCTCCTTCTCTGCATGGATAGAGATCACTTGATTTCCGCAGATATACTTCACTCGTTGATGCAGGGTTGATGGCACAGCTCCAACCTTGTGCAGCCATGGTCGTCCAAGTAACATGTTGAAAGAGGCTGATATATCCAGGATTTGGAAGGTGATGGTGGAGACTTCAGGACCTATCTGTACCTCTATGTCGACCTCCCCTTCCACTGATCGGCGGGTGTTGTCGAATGCTCTGACGCATATGGTGCTGGGTCGGAATGAAGAAGGACTGATTCCCAGACGTTCCGCGGTCTTGAGCGGGCAGACGTTTAAGCTTGAGCCATTATCGATAAGGACCAATGGGACGCAGAGGTCTTTGTATCGTAAGGCTATGTTGAGGGATCGCCCATGATCTCGTCCCTCTGGTGGTAACTCATTATCTGTGAAGGTGATGGCGCGCGGAACCAGGAGTTGTCCAATCATCAAAGCTATCATTTCTGGTGCCGTATCAGAGGAGACGTGAGCATCGTTCAAGGTCTTGGCAAACATTTCTCAGTGTATGCGAGATGTACAGAGTAACTCCCATACTGAGATTTGTGCAGGGATTGACTTGAGCTGATTCGCCACATCGTATGCGGCTTCATTTTTGTTGCCGAGGCCTGAAAGGGCGCCTTTGGGATCTCCTTTGTTCTGATTATCTCTTCGGATACAACGCCCATTGGGATTCATGTTCCCCACTTCCGCACATTCTGGATAGTGCCATGGAACCTCTTTGTAGTTTTCCTCACCCTTGCCTTCTAGAACCACCGGTTCTTGCAATGGTGTTGGTGTAGGTACCAGATCTTCCTCGTATGGAGCTTTTGCCTTGAGAACTACATTGTTGCCTGTGCTGAAGGGGTAGTATCGAGGCTTGTCTTCATAGACCACATAAGGTCGTGGTCCTGGCTTGACTGTTCCTGGGGCAGGAGGTTCCCATGGAATGAATACTGGTCCTCTTGATATGGCAGGAGGTTTCTCTGTTCGTCCGATCTGCCGTAGCGTGATTGACACGCCTCCGGGATTTGCCCCTTGCAATATGACTGGCTCAAATGGAAGAGCTCCTTCCAAGACAACGGGCTCTTGCTGCTGATGAGTATAATCCTTCCATTGTGGATTGGATTGTTCTGGAGTTGCCCCTTGCAAGATGACAGGTTCGTATGTGGGCTCAATGTATGATTGTGCTCCTTCCAGGATGACTGGTTCCCAGCTTGAATGGTTGTAAGGTGCCCCTTGAACAACTGGTATATCATATGGAGGTGCTCCTTCGAGCACTACTGGCTCGGAGATTGAAGGAAGAAAGGGACTTGCCCCTTGCAAGACTGGAGGAGGATTTGTCGGCCCATAGGTGTAGGCATGAATGGATTGGATGGGGGAGAAGAAGCGATCGAGATGGTCCCCTTCTTCTATACTATTGACTGCAGGGCCACGAGACGAACTGGGGTCCGTTGGATGTTGAGGCAGAGAATTCTGAAGGATGTTGGTGGAAGCTGCTGGAGAAGTTCCAGGGACCGAGATGACGATCTTGCGGTCATCAATCAGGTCTTGTATGGCATTCTTCAAAGTATAGCATCGATCAGTGGCGTGACCACGTCCTTGATGATAGGCGCAATACTCATTTTCTCGGTAGTTCAGTGGCAGAGGATGAGGCGGAGGCCGAGGTGCCATTAGAGTAAGTAACTGCTTTTGTACCAGTGTAGTCATGATTTGACTAAGTGGTTGACTGAGTGGAGTGAACTTCCTGAGCTCCCTGAAATTCTGCCTGTTCTGGTATGAGTATTGACCGTTTCCTCTGAATTGCTGTTGTTGTCGAGGTGGTTGTGGCTGAGGATTCGGTTGTGGCTGATACCGCTGAGGCTGATGCTGAACTTGATTCTGCTGATACTGTTGACGTCCCTGTGGGGGAGCACGTTGATTCCCTTGAGCAGTGGTGTTGATATTGTTTACCTCCGTTGGGCGAGGAGGAGAACCACTACAGTTTCCATTCCCATGCCCGATAGGTCTTCCTTCCACTCTGTTCCTCTTGACTGTAGTGGCTTGATGAGGCCATGGGGAGATTGTCCCGGCCCGGATTCCTGCTTCGACTTGTTCTCCAGCACGGATCAATTGTGAGAAATTCGCATATGGATGCGAGATGAGATACCCGGATATGCCTGGGTATGTTGAATGAACAATCATGGAGATTTGTTCTTCGTCGTCGATGGGTGTCCGCATTCGAGCTGCCATAGCTCGCCAGCGACCCACATAAGCTGATAGTGTTTCATCACTCCTTTGCCTGAGAGCTGCGAGGTCGGCTCTTCTAGGTGCCATGTTGAGATTGTATGCGAATCTGTCGACGAAAGCCTGGGAAAGCTGTTCCCATGTTCTGATGCGGTGGCAGTCCAATGAAGTGTACCAATCTAGGGCATCGCCCTTCAGAGATTTTTGGAACAAGCGAATAAGGGCCCCTTCATTTCCTGCGATTGCACTCAGCTCTCCACAGAAGGCCTTGAGATGTGCTGTGGGACAACCGCTGCCGTCGTATCTTTTGAACTTTGGAACCTCAAAGTTTTGAGGTACCTGAGCATCTGGGAAAGGACACAAGTCTCTGAACTTGGTCGAAGGTAGGTCGATTCCTTGCTGTCGCTGAAGCTAATTTTGCAAGATCTGGAACTGCTCCCGCAACTCGTCCAGTCCTGAGTGATCTATTCGAGCGACTGGTGCCTCCTGGAGTAAGGCACGTTCTTCTTCGGCATAGTGGTCGATGTCTTCGACCCTATGGGCTTGCTGAAAAGCAACCGCGGGTTGCTGAAATTGGTTTGATGATTGAACTGGATTCTGATGAACTTGTGCTTGAAATGATGGTAACTGAACTGGAGACTGTACTGAAGGTTGAACTGGAACTTGCTGGAAATTGACTGGATTTTGCTGAATTGAAGATTGCTGAAAATTAACTGGATTTTGCTGAATTGAAGATTGCTGAAAATTAACTGGATTTTGCTGAATTGAAGATTGCTGAAAATTAACTGGATTTTGCTGAATTGAAGATTGCTGGAAATTAACTGGAATCCCATCGGCGGGGATGTGCTGGAATTGAATAGTGCTCCTGTTTGCAGGAGGCTGAGATGCTGGGAAGTGACCCCCTTGTTGGGTATTCGCCACTGTCCGCTGATTGACGTGGGCTTGACACTGACCCCCGTTGTGGGCATTCGCCAGTGCTGTCCCTGTTACTGGAAATTGAATTGAAATCCCATCGGCGGGGATGTGCTGAAATTGAAAAGGTGTCCCATCGGCGGGGACATGCTGAGATCTACTGAGATTGTTGTTTGCAAGATTGACTGGAAGTTGACTGGATGTTCCTGCAACGGAAGTGCTCTGAGATGGCCTTGTCGTCATAGGAAGATATTGAGAAGGATGCCCCATAGCGAAGGGCTGAGATGACTGTTGTCGGTAGTCTTGGGTAGACTCCGCTGGTTGTGCTTGATTTGAACTGGAGGCCGGAGGGATCCGGCATGGTTGCTGAGATTGCTGAACTGGGCCAACCTGATTGTTGGCTGTTGCGGTGGTTTGTGCTTGCATGAATTGCAAGAGCATTTCTTGCATTGCTCTCATTCCTTGTGCCAATTCTTGTATGATTGGCGTATTGTCAACGGGCTGTTGCGCTGGAGGTTGCGCTTCGGTCATTTCAAGAGCAGGGAAGTGATGAGTTTCTTCTTCGTGGTCGGACATGGCTTGCTGAGCCTGAGTGCGGATTATGCTGCGGAAGGGAAGTTGTCTCCGCGTACGTTGAGCCCGAGGAGGCGCAATGGTGAGGACTGTTTTCTTTTGGGGTTTTGGAATTTTCTATTTTTTTCTTAGTTTAGGGATTTTTCTATTTTTTGTTTGTTTTGGGTTTTGGGTAGAATGCTATGCAGATGAGATTGTATGAGGATTAGTGACTTTCAAGTACGGGAAGGATTCTGTTTTTCAAGTCGGATCACGACTAGTGGGACTAGCTACTCCCCAGTGGAGTCGCCATTCTGTGGACCCTCACCGATTTTTCCGCGCTCCCCACACGACGTTCTTCTCCCTTTCCTTTCGGAAGAAGAAGAAGAAGAGGTGCGGATGTGCCAAATCGCCGTTTGTGCCACCGGCTTGCCTCGTTCTCGAGGGCTTTGTTTGGTAGTCATGTTAAGCTGGATGTGTTGAAATGTGTTTATATAAGACCAGAGTCGCCACTAGCCAGTTACTTCGAATCTACAGTCGGCTAGACCCCGTAGAAACGTTAGAGAAGGGAATCCGAAGATTCCTTCCTCTAAAATGACTCCTGTTGATCTGCGGTCAGAGATTCAAGGTAAGGGATCACGGTTATAGGGTGGGAAGAGGTTAAGCACCCCACACACTGCCCGTACCGAGGTACGGTCTCTACTTCACAGAATCGATCGAATACTTGAAAGTCTAGTTTAATCCTCGTATATTCTCATGGATGACATGATGCATGAATGCGGGTCTGAACAGTAAGAGTTTCTGATGGGCAAGTTCCAACAACGGGCAAGCCCAGAGCGTACGCTCGAACTGACAGGTGCTTAATGTAAGACGTATGCAGTGTGCTTGAATGATCAAGGTGTTTTATGGTGAAGCGTGAATGCAGGTCTGAACAGTAAGAGTTTCTGATGGGCAGGTTCCAACAACGGGCAAGCCCAGAGCATACGCTCGAACTGACAGGTGCTTAATTTAAGACATATGCAAGTGTGCTTGAATAATCAAAGTGCTTGCAGTGAAGCAGGGGGGTTGGAAGAAAAGTAAATGTTGCACTTATGCTAGATGCAAATGAGATGATGCTGGAAAATGAGTAGCTGGGTGGACGGAGGTGTCGCAAGGGTTGGCTTCGAGTGGCTGGATCAAGACTTGGATGGCTTGAGAGACTTGGACCAGTGGTCAGGTTGGGCTGGACCAGGGTTAGACTCTCCTCACTCGGGCTCTCCTTGGTGGAAAAATGGGCTAAAGGGTGGAGAGATGGACTCAGAGCTCTCGGGCTGAAATGGACTCGAATGGCCTGTTGAAATGAGAAGGGGAGGGGGGTATTTATAGCAGCAGAGAGGGGCACTCTCGTAATTTTTTCCGGGCGGCCTGCCATGGGCCGCCCGTACGGCCGCTCCTCGGTTTCCAGCGAGTACGGTCGCTCCCTCGGGGCTGCTGTTGGACTCGCTGGTCGACTCAGTGAGTTGACTCGGTGGGTCGACTCGGTGGTTTGACTCGACGGGTTGACTCGACGGGTTGACTCGACGGGTTGACTCGACGAGTTGACTCAGCGGGTTAACTCAGCGAGTTGACTCAGTGAGTTTGACTTTTTGGGGATTTTTTGACTGGCCTTTTTTATGGGGGGTTTTTCAGGGTGGTGTTTAGGACTGGGTTGACTGGGTTCAGGCTTGAACTGGGCTATGGAATGGGGCTTACAAGGGTGAGTTTGGCTGAGTTTGGACTTGGGATTTGGGGGTATGGTCCTCCGTTCAACCGGCTATCTCTACCAACAGTGTAGCCGAAGGTGGGGTGTCTACACTGATATTCATGTTTTTCCTTCCTCTCTGTCTCTGTGGCCTTATGAACAGGTTTATCAATAATAATAATAAAAAAATCATTGTGTACCTTAGGAAGGTTTCAACAGTAGATGTCATTATCCCGACAATTTCCAGTGGTGTGGTTGGTGTGAGCTTTGGATATACTTCAATTTGAGCTCATGACCTAAAATAATTTCGTAAAATGGAGGGATGGTGTGGATAAGACCCATACATCAAGCGTGGGCCCCATTGAGTTTACTTGACAAATGGGTGTTTGAGAACCTCTGTGGGCCCACATGTGACGGAGGCAGAAAATGGAAGTGAACTCTGTGGGACCCACACGTGATTTTGTGTCTTATCCACACCATCCATCCATTAAAGCGTACTGAGTTACTCAGTATGCAGTCTGCTCTTTAGGAGAGAGGCTTCCTCTCGGAGTAGATGGACGAGATCTTGACAATCTTACAATAATATCATGAGAAATGCAAGTAAAGGCATAAAATAATTATATATATATATATATATATATATATATATATATATATATATATATATTAAATTTATGTTCAAAATCTCTATAAAGTTTAAAATATCACGTTTTTATCATATTATTAACTTAAAAAACAGTAAAAGCATTAAGGAATTAGTTATATAAATATATTTAAATTTATATTTTAAAGATTAAATAATTTACAATAATATTTTTAAATAATTTTATTTTCGGCAAGATTTCTCCAATAATAGTCCCAGGAAAACCTCAAATTTTGAGCCGAGAAATTACTGATATTCATCACTGTTCCTTGACCCGGTCAGTCATTTGCAACCTCATAGGCTATTTAGACGGCGTTTTAAAGAATCAAAGGTGGAAAATGACCCGAGATAGTGACCGTTGACCCATCCGTTAAAGTTTTTGCTTGACTTGTAAAGGGATGTGACACATGCAAGGCGTAGCAGGCAACCGAGTCCTTTCACATGTGTACAACAATTGGCCGTTTGTACAAATCATTTTAGGGCATGGTCCCAATATTCAAGAATATCCAAAGCCCAAGTGGATTACATACGGGGAAAGTGTGAATTGTGAGTAAACCGTTCAAAACATCTTGGGGCCTGCAGAAGTTTTGTATGAAGCTGATATTTATGTTTCCCCTTCATCCATATCTTTGTAACCTTATTAACAGGTTGGATGACAAATAAACGTCACTGTAGGCCCTAGGAAGGTGTCAATAATGGACGTCACTATCCCCATTGTTTTTTGTGGTGTGGTCCACTAAAGCTTTGTTTATGCTTCAATTTTGGACTGAACTCTTAAAATGAGCTGAAAATTTGGATGGATGACATGGATAAGACATATACATCCACGGTAGGCCCACTTAAACAAAATCAACAGCAACCTACCATGTATCTCTTTTTTGCTTTTTGTTAGTAATGGTACACTGCCGCGCTATTAGCTCCGCAACGCACCTACACGGTTAGTCACACAATGCACCCACCCACTGATGGGGTTAGTATCTCGTTGCATTTCAAACATGAGACCTGCTGTTGAAATGCCTAAGCATCTTCCAACCAGGCTAGCAGGCGATTGAAACACAACCTACCATGTATCTCACCATTGAAGATTGTCACTGCACCCCATGGCGGGAGTGACTTGGTTTGATTCATTACAAGTTGGGTTGAGTCGGCTGAATTGTCTACTCGGCACAAGTGACTTAGAGCACTAAAGTTTCGAGTCAAGTTAGAGAGTTTTTGAATTATGGACCTATGGCTAGGATGACTCATGGCATCAAAAGAGATGGATTTCAAGTGAGTCCAACTACCGACTTTCAAGTCTTAGAACTATATATGGTCAGGGCGATTCACACTATTAAACTTGATTGGTTTTGGCCGAACATGATCCAAGCAGACTCATCAAAGTCTCGAAACCATGGTCATGGTCGTCATATCTCTCCCTGGATAGGATTGGTGGACAGGATTAGTCTGGATCCACTCCAAACGTTTTTACATTAAGCTAGGCAAGACTCTACATGGTGTGGTCCTCTTAAGTGTTTGATTAACATAAGTTTTGGAAACCCAGGAGGATAGGAGGGCCACATGTGATAGATGAAGATGTCACTAAATGTCATGATGGACCCCACATGACTATATTTTATACACTACTTAATGTAGAAATATTTTTTATTGGATCCAACCTTTTCAAATAAAAGCTATATAATTCATGGCCCAGTTGATTCATGGACCGAATTGACATGTCACCAACGGACCAAATTGACATGTCACCCTAGCTTTGGAGAAATGGATGAAGTACAAAAAAATATTTATAATAGAGATGGAATATAAAATAACATTTAAAAATAGACTTAAGGTATGTTTTACCGTCTATGATTATCTTTAAAAGAATATCTACATCATATACAATAAGAAAACTAGTTTGCAAAAGAATTACGACAAATTTGCCTCCATAATACAATAAGCGTCTTTTCTTATGAGTTTCTGCAGGCAAACACGGCGGGAGATTTGAAAGGGAAATAGAGAGGTTAGAGAAGGACCTTTTTCAAAAAAAAAAATTATCACACACACTCACACACTTGACACATGTTTGTGAACTCACAAAACAATGGGTGCTAGAACCCATGACCTCATGTTGAAACTCTTGTGAGTCTAGCACCAAGCCATAGGGTCGCAGGCAAAGAGAAGGGTGCTTCTTGTGCTTTGAAATGGTCCAATATTCCCTTCCTGTGTGTTCCAATGAGCCACCTTCATGCCCTTTAAAGTGCATATGCAATCAATCTAAGTAGTCACATATCTTTTCAGAGTTCAGATCTGCGCAATGTGATTGGGACACATCATCCTGCCCTTTAAAGTGCATATGCAATCAATCTAAGTAGTCACATATCTTTTCAGAGTTCAGATCTGCGCAATGTGATTGGGACACATCATCCTAGGCCACATTTAATGCAATAGTACGGATGATGTCAGTGTGACATGGACCAATCACAACGCAAGCAAACAGGAAATCCCTGTTCTTGATAAGCAGAGGATCCAGATTCATCTTTTAATGGTGTCTGGTGGTGCTTTAATTACAATTCTACCACCATACCTGTTCAAACCAAACTATTTAATGGTGGATGTCACTCCCATTCTAATCCTTCAAACTCCACATTGATACGTGAATTTCATAAACCTGGAGAGCCATCCTAGTGGTATGATAAACCCAGAACAACGATCCAACGGTTGGGAAACTTTTTGAACTCCTCAACCCCTCCTCTTGACAGTCTTTTCTCTCTATCACTTTCAAAAATTAATTAAAGAATTTAATTTCATTCTTTTCAAAAGAACGTTTTAAATTTCAAAGCATTTTTTTTTCTTTCAAATACACATTTTATTTATGATAAACATCAACAATGGCTATATCATATCCAACTTCTCCCAAACTCACCTCGTTATAATATGAAGTTCGTTTCAAGCATCGGTTTCTTGACTTTAGATTCAACCAAGTCTCCCCACGAATTGTCTTTAGTCATAACCACAACCCCAACAATCAAATGCCACTTTATTTATTTATAAATTCTGAGGAGAGACTTGTTATTTCAAGTGCTATGAATATTAAAGGGATCTCATGTGTGAGAGAAGATAATGATGCGATGCTTGCTTTGTGTTACTGACGTAAAAAAAAAATACTTCTGATCATTCGTAGGCTTTTTCCTAGTGAAATAGGAATGCTAGCCTCTCTATAACCACATACTTTAGTTTTAAAAAATTTCTTTGCTTTTATCAAAAGCGTCTGCTTTTGTCATGGATATGAGCACCCATGGGCATTGTTACACACATGTAACAATGCCACGTGATGTGGCACCGCATAAAACCAAACTCTCCACTTGATGTGGCACCCCATAAAACCCCAACGCCCAAACTTTCAACCTCATCCAAAATTCCATAGTAAGAGAGGCAAATTACGGTAGCAAACTGTTTCATTTTACCATGGCCTGCCAGAGTTTTGGATCAAGATGAAAGTTGGGCAGTAGGAAGTCCATGGGCTCCACATCACATGGACTATTCAGATTTTGTACCCATGTCTCTTCTGAACTGTAGCTTGACCCTTTCCCTTTGTGCGATCAAGTGGGTGGGCTTGGGCTCAAGGTGGTCCTCACTATAATTTACACATGAAATTGGGTGGATTTGTGATTTCGGTGGGCCACATAAAGAGAAACAGTGAGAGATGGGACGCCTGCCCTTGATTTTTACAAGGTTCACCATTATGTTAATGTGAAATCCACTCCAACCATTAGCTGTTATATAAAACTTTATGCAAGGCCACAAACAATTCAGCTCATATGTGGTTTACGTGGGTCATAGCAAGTGAAAGAATTTGGATGGTGGCCATCCCCAACCCTCTTTAGAAATGTCAAGGTGGGGCCCACCGCCAGCCGTCCCCGTCTTCGTTTCACTTCTAGATCCGATCTCGTGGGCGCGTGGATTGCGTAGTGAGGAGCTCACAGGTGTGGATTCTTTGCAGGGCCCACTGTGATAACGCTAGTAAGATGTGGATCCTTTGTAGGGCCCACTGTGATGTATGTGTTTCATCCGTGCCGTTCATTCATTTTCACACTTCATTTTAAGGAATGAGACCAAAATCAAAGCATATCCAAAGCTCAAGTGGGCTGCACCGCAGAAAACATTGGAGATAAATGTCCACCAATGAAAGCATCTTAGGCCTATAGTAACGCTTATTTGTCATCCACACGGTTCATAAGATCACACGGGCCTGGATGTAAGGAAAAGACAAATATCAACTTCATCCAAAACTTCTATGACCCTCACGATGTTTTCAATAGTAGGCATGAAATTTCCCCTATTTCCTATGGTGTGGTACCACTTGAGATTTAGATATACTTCAATTTTGGTCTCATGCCTTAAAATGAGTTGGAAAACTAGATGGACAGCATCGATAAAATACATACATCACAGTGCTCACAAAGTCTTCACGCCAAGATAAAGCTTGGTTCAAGTGAATTAAAGTGAGGATTGGTCTACTTGGGGTGGGCCCATTATCAGGTATTTTTAAAATCCACTCCATTCAATATGTAAGTGACCCAATTTTAAGCAATTATCAGAAAAACTAACTCCATCCGTATTTCAGGTGGACCGCATCCGTATTTCAGGTGGACCGCACGATTACAAAAAAGCTTCTACTGTGAGTGGGAGATTTGACAAAGGGAATCACACCGAGTGGATTTAGTAGTAACCTGGACTAAATAATCGGAATACGGATTTCATCCGACTGTGTAGACTACGTACCTCACCTTAAGTGTATGTGTAGTACCACCCGGGGTGGATTTAGCTGATCTGGCCATAAAGAATATACACCACGTTTTATAGTACGTTAAACTACTATAAACTAAATTTTGTGTGGGAACTAATAAATATCAATAACATTCTATAAAAAAAATGTCATTTTAAGAAATTCTTAAGTTCATCATGAGAACGTTCATACGGAACAAAGGGAGGAACATGAGAAAAGGGTGAAAGTACATAAGATTATCGGAATATACCCAAGCAACCCGCTCCTAGGCCACTACCAAGCAGCGGTAAATTTTTATCACAACTCAGTACGTGGTATATGTACCGTGCCAACGTATCTTTTAGGTCTGGCAGGTTTATCTACTGGAGTAGGATAGAAATGGCAAAAAAATGATAGATGAAGTTATACTAATGATTGGACGGCTAAGATTGCATGAGCAGTACGATTTTAAGGCAGGCTCTATATTGGGCCTCACAATATGGATGATATAGATAGCCGTAATAATGCCACGTGTAAGAAGGACGTCCGCACCATTTATAGGTTCCTGATGGTGACGTACAACCTCTGTAATTCTATAGGTTGACTATAGGTCGCATTTGAGGGCGGCCGAAGGACCCAACCCTTCTACAACCTCTGTGGTACACAGTGGTACAACAATAAAGCTGCGTGGGCCCACCATTTTATATTTATGAAATCCAATCCGTCCATCAGGTTTAACACTAGATTCTAGTTCGTATAAATAAAAATTCGGCCTAATATAAAAATCATTTGGGCCACACCACAGGAAACCATTTGGGATGAAAACTGTGTTTATATTTCAGGAAATCTGTTCATCAGGTTTGAATTACCATTCTGAATGGAAAATGCCAAAAAAAAAAAAAAAAAAAAAAAATCCTCATACATAACTCATGTGAGCCACGTGATGTGACCTGTTTATAGGTTTTACGTGTAATTACATTGTTCCCGTTAGTGTGGCCCATTTATATTTTCCATCGGGATGATATTTAGTATCTGCCGTGAATGTAAGGCTATGAATCTGATGGACGGAGTGGATGTCATATATACAATACAGTGGGCCCCACAAATCTCGGGTCACGTACGTTATGAGTACAATTGGTGTTGTATGCACGATTCGGGTATGGCCCACAAATGGTAAGTTTAGGCCCAATTTAAGCCTGAAGATGAAATATACCCAAACCGTGGGAACGGATTACGTGTTACCCGGGTAACGCGTTACTGGTTGTTTTTCTGAAAGTCAGGTCCACCTCGATGTATATGTTGTATATCTGCTCTGTCCATTAATTTTTCCAGCTCATTTTAGGGCATGGTACAAAAAATGAAGCATATTCAAATCTTAAGTGTACCACGCAACAGTAAATCATAGTCATTGAATGCCCACCATTAAAAACTTCTTAGGGCCCACAATAATATTTATTTTCCATCAAATATATTAATAAGGTCACATAGACCTAGATTTAGGAAAACAAAAATACCAGCTTGATCCAAAACGTTTGTGGCCCCTAAGAAGTTTTTAATGATGGGAATTCAATCCATACTGTGTGGCCCAGTTGAGATTTCGATCTGCTTCGTTTTCTTCGAAATGCCATAAAGTGAGCTGGAAAAACTGATGGACGGCGTGGATATACAACATATACATCAATGTGGGCCCCACGGTCAGAGAAACCCACTAACCTAATCCGCTCCTCCAAGGTCCAAACCACCTGTTTTGGGAGGGAATTATACCAATGTACGGTGGACCGCTCATGCACCCGTCCACTGTACATGCATGCATGTAATATGTTAGTCTTGACTCTTAGATATGTAGTGGGGTCCACTCTGATTGGTGTTTGATCCGAAATATGTAGATGGAACGGTCTTAAAATTCAATTTCGTCTGCTGAATTTGTACAATTTTGACCATTTCTTTCCAACCGTCCATTTTGACAGCCAACGATCAGATGACTATGTCCATTCAAATGAGGTATTACAAAGTCCAGCCGATCCGCCTAGTTCTTGCACATGGGCGCATATTTTAATTATCCAGACTGTTCAACTGATGGGTCCCACAGGTGATGGGTAAATCCCAAAATCTTCTATGAATCTGCGCCCTTTATTTCAAAGATCATTGCTCAATCTCTTTGTAGGCCGGCAATCAGAGATTCATGAATATAGAATCTGGCATATTATCATAAAATCTACATAGACGTCTGGATCGTCAACAGTGGGCCCA
The DNA here is from genome assembly GCA_003013855.2 of Liriodendron chinense. Classification (NCBI taxonomy): domain Eukaryota; kingdom Viridiplantae; phylum Streptophyta; class Magnoliopsida; order Magnoliales; family Magnoliaceae; genus Liriodendron; species Liriodendron chinense. Next base: position 928,608 of record PVNU02000362.1, read on the forward strand.
TATAAACAAAAGATGGATCAAGAGACTATCTTCCTCTTGATTTATCATCAGTATCCTACAAATCCTCCACTCAAACGGTGTAATCTTTGAGCCACGCTATATCCTGTTTGATATGCCACAATTTGTACGGTTGGGATGGATGGATATTTATGTGAGGATATCATGATCTGTACGTGACTATGGTCAGAAATGTACTCGTGAGAGTACCATACAAGCCCTCTTTTACTGGCGGATTTGTTGAGGCTAACCTGTTGCGCCTGCGCATCCCGTTAACCTGCCGGACCATCGTGCGTTCGTTAACCGGCTGCGCATCCCGTGCGCACTTCAGCATTGTATGTACGGACAAAACGGGCCGGAATCGTCTACAATACCTGTCGTACGCAGCGCGTGAAACACACCCAAGATCTGTGGGGGCCACCATGTTGTTTATTTAAATCCCCACCGTCCATCATCTGATAACCCTAATTTGAACTGTACGTACAAAATATCAACCGTCATACCAATGGGAACAATGCAAAATTGCTACTAGAACCTCTTAAGTTTAAGCGGAATGGCCCACCTAATTTTTTGACCAAGCTCAGTAGGGACCCATCGCAACTGCTCCCTTTGATGTGCCTACAGGAGTCCTTGATCTGCCTAATTTTTCCCCAATCGCTAGATTCGAGTATAAAATCTGATAGACGGTGTGGATGTTACATTTACAACATGGTAGGCCATACGGACTTCGGTGTTTTGCGCTCTTTGTAAGATCGATGTTGCCGAGGATTCCGGTCGTAACCGGATTTTTAAGTGTAATAGCTCCAAGTGCTGCTCAATCTTTCAAAAAGTCTAATTTATCATGAAGCTCATCTTTTTTAACCCTCACATGTAAAATTGCAAACTTTTCGATCAAACATGGGCCTCTTACGACTGACCACTTGCTACTGCAGATCCCCCTAAGCACCATCATGGGCCCCCCTAAGCAATGTAGATTTCCCTAAATGCTTTGAGCAATGCAGATCTCCCCTTAGTATTATGGGTCCCTTCGAGTAGTACGGATCCCTTGAGCACCATGGGTCCCCTTAAGTAATGTGGATCTCCCCTATGTATTGTGAGTCTACCTCGAGCACTATGGATACCCCTAGAGGGTTGGATCCCCCATGAACTCTGTGGATCCTTGTGAGCACTTTGGATTGCACATGCAAGTCTTAGGTACAATCCACATGGCAGTAGGTGGTCAGAGGGGCATTTACAACTGAAAAGTCGGACTTTTTATTGTATTGGGCACACCTAAGGGCCATTACACTAAAAATCCCACAAAACCGCGTGTTTTAATGGATTACCTGCCATGGGCTGCATGCTGAATAATCAAGTAGTTCCTTCTTTCTCGCCAAAAAGTCACATATAAAAGACATCCCAACAATAGATATAGTGGGCCCCACCATGAATATCATATTCCTCAAAATTCAGGATATCCATTCATTAAGTGGGCCACACCATCTGTACACCAAGTCAAACTATCAGCCATCCATTGATTTCGTTGGAGTATCCATCCTTATCAGCGGATCCTCCATTTTCACGGCATATGATATTCGTCGTGGGACCCACCGTTTACATGGATCAGATTTCCCACATATTTAACACGTTAGCGGCAAAGATGGAACTGCATACAGCCGGCCGTGAGAGATCGTCTTCTGTTTAAAACAGGAAGTGTGAGGACGAATCGCTGCACACGTGCAACGTGCATGCGTGTGGGATATCTGAGCAATTCATCTGGTGGGGCCCGTCTATCATGTGCTCTGGCCCAAAAATCAGGCCTCTTCCATCATCAACTGGATCAGGTTCGTATGGGAAAAATGGACGGTTGAAAAAAGCAGCCGTATATTCAATTTCCGCGTACGGCTTAGTCGCACGTTGGTGGCGATCGCCTCTTCAAAATCTTCTCATGCAAATCAACTTGGTTCACGTGCAGAATTGTCACACGTGTGAAGGATCTGGGCCATTCATCATGTAGAGGAACAACCATGAAAATGTTCTCTTCCAATAATCAAGATATTTTCTCATCAGGTGGGCCACAAGTGTACATTTTTATAGACCGTTATTCATCTCTTTCCTTACCCTTCATTCTAGTCACGTGCTTGTCACTAACCTTATAAGTAGACTGACCTAACTATTGGATCAACTCACGTTAACGGTGGACCCCACCTGATGTGTGGACCTTGTCCCCAAAACACGTGCCACGTAGGCACGTGTGCCGCAAATGTTCTCTTCAATATATCCTCGCGCGAATCGCCTGAACCATTTATCCATCTCCTCAGCAACTTTTGATGTTTCAATCCGGATTAATTACACGATCCTCGACCGATGGCTTGGCACACCATACTCGGGCTCTTAGTTACGACAGGTGGGGCCATCTTACGAAAATCCACACCGTTGATATTCTGAAAAATAATCTGGATAGACTATTCCCATAAAAAAAGAAGAATATTGGAATGTTCCGGTCACCAATCACAAGACCGGTGTAATATAGGCCGTTCCTTTAACTTTTTTCTTAGCCATCAGTGCAAGAAACAGATAGAGAAAGGTTAGGATTTTTCCACGGAGGATCTTTTCAAATCAACATAACAACATTCAGATTACGGAAAAATGGGCCCCACTTGAAATGACTAAAACCTGAAAACCCGAGTATATAATGCAAATTTTCGGGTCGAGGATGGAATAATTCCTCTCCAATCCAACGTCTCTCTTTCCCGTCGTCTGCCTTTGTACCTTTCTCTGTTCTTCGACTACCACGTCCAACACTCCGAAGAAAAGTAAAAAAGAAAAGAAGAAGAAGAGAAAACTGATGCTTTGATTCGTCGTCATAGGAAGCAATTCCAACATCGAAATTTACTTGTTTTCATCTCCCAAGGTATGCTACGTTCACCAAATCATTTTTTGTTTTTTGGTTTTATTGATTTTTTTTTCGCATTGATATAAGCTGGTTGTTGGATTTTTCTTGGAATTTTTCTTATTTATTTATTTATGTTTGCTGGGTTTGGATTATTGGGTGTTTTTGTTTTTTTGGTTTTAGGACAGCCTGTTTAATCATTGAGTATTTTTTTTAAAAAATTTTCCATTGAAATGAGCTGTTTTGAAGAAGCTGCTTCTTTGGTTTTTCTAGATTTTTTTTATGGGTTTGAATTCTTGGGTTTTGTTATATTTTGAACTTTAAGAGAACCCATTTAACAATGAAAGTTTTTTTTTTTTTTTTAAATTTCCTTGTAAATGAGTGATGCTGATTATTGGTTTTTCTAGGAATTTGTTTTTTTCTGCTGGGTTTTGATTCTTGGGGTTTTTTTTCCCCTTTCTTTTTCGTTCTAAAATTCTAAAATAGCCCATCTATTATGGAAATCTTTTTAAGAATTTTCATTGAAATGAGGTCTTTGATGGTTCTGGTTCTTGTTTCTCTTGTTTATATGCCATCAAATCCGTTCATTAAGTTAAGTCCCACTAGCACAAAAGGAAAACACAAATATCACCCTGATCGCATGCCCCATGAAGGTTTCAATGGTAGGCGTTCACATCCCCATTGTTTTTTCTGGTGTGGCCCACTTGAGTTTTGAATCTGCCTGAATTTTGGGCTCACATGCTAATACGAGCTGGTGCTATGGATGGACAGAGTGGATGTTACACAGACATCATGTGGGACCCGCAAAGCTTCTTTTTTTTTTTTTTCCACACGGGCTCTCTGTAATTGGTGTTGTAGGAAATTCATGTCCGTGTTTCTCGTTTTCTGCTGGATTTGAATTCTTGATTAGTTTATAGTTTGGAATTTTAAGACAACCAATTTGATAATTTAAATGAGTATTTTGAGAAATTTCATTGACACAAGTTGTGTTGATGGTTTTGCTTTGTGGGTATTGTGGACATATCTTGTGTTTTTGCTGGACTTGGATTGTTGCTTGTTATTTTGGATTGTATGCACGGACCAAAACATCTCTTGTAAATGTGGCACTTCAGCACTTGTGTATTGTGAAGATCAGGACCTTGACAACCATGGAGTATGGGATTCAAGTAGCGTATAGGTTGGATCTGGCGAGGGATGGAACCTCCCAATCTTGCATGGTCATACCCAATCGATCAATGAAGATCACTAGTCCGAAGAATCAGAAAGTTTCTCGGATTAGGGATTTGAGAATTTGGGGGTTTAGGGTTTAGATCGATTCTCAAGGTTTAGATCGTGGGGAATAAACAAAACAGAAGTTTAGAAGGATAATAATAGAAGATGAAATACCTGGAAGAAGTTGGAGGGGCACAAGAAGAATAGAGAAGAAGGAGATCAAGGAAGAAGAAGAAGCACCATGAGAGAGGGAAAGAGGAAGGAGGCAACCAAAGGTTTGCTCTTTTTCATAAATCAACAACTAATTAAAAAGGTTTAGGGCAATACCCTTATAAAATTCGGAATTAGCATAATTATCAAAATACCCCTACTAACAAAATTTCAAAAAAAAGACATTTGCATGAAAAAAACGTACCCACACTAACCCAAAATTTGATATAGTGGGACCTCATGTGCATTGGCTATATCCCAAAAATCAAGGCAATTGTATCATGGTGGATATACAATTAGTGGCCTTGAGAGTGGGTGGTCCCCTCAAAACAGATCAATGTCCACATTCAATGGCAAAACTCACAACAACTGCATGATTGCTGCAATTTGATTATGGAATTCACGCCATTCAACTCATGCGGTGGCTCACCAGATCAACAGTCTTGATTACCATACTTGTTTTCCATGTTTATGGTGATGATGGAACTGCTTAGGACTTCTACGCTGACTTAGCGTGATAGCATCCCTCTTATTACTCTCTGTATATGTTGGTAGATGTTTTTATCCCTTGGTAGTGTGATACCACCAATCAGTTTGGGGAGCTGTTATTAGCTTGCATAATATTTTCTATGAACATAAACTAGAGGGTGTAGCATGAATTTAGTTTTAACAGTTTTCTTCTTCTTCTTTTTCACCAGGGGGGGGGGGGGGGGGGGGTTAAAGAATTTTATTAAGAAAGGCAAGGCAAAAGAATACAACCATAGGAAATGAAAAACACCAAGGGGCCCATTCCCTTAAAAATGAGAAAACCTTACTAATCGCAGTTGGGACAGACCCACACACATTCCTAAAACAGTGATCATTTCTCTGACTCCAAATAGTCCATAGGACTGCCAGCACAGCTTTCCTCCGCTTGACTTTCCCTGATTTAATTGGCATTCCATCATGCCAAGAATTGAATAAGCCTTCCACTGAACTTGCCTTAACCCAGACTATGTTGAAGAAGTTGAGGATACCGACGCACCAGCTTGAGGCAAACGGACACATGACGAAGTGATGATTCATTGATTTTGCATCATTCTTGCATAGAAGGCACACGTCCGGGAGGTTCATTCTCCTTTTTCGCAAATTGTCAACAGTGAGAACTTCGTTTCTCCCCATGAGCCATGCAAAGGTTACAACCTTAGGTGGGCTCCAAAACTCCAGACGTGGCCTTTTATGGCTGGAACCGAGGGGAGAGGGGATCCGTTTGGTGAAATCGTACATCGATTTCACTGAGAAAGATCCCAATCTGTCTTTTGCACGAAATTAACAAATTAGGCAAGCCTGGACATGGGGAAATGCTCTCCAGTCTCTGCAAAAGTTGGACAAATTCCTCCTCCTTAGTCTCATTCAAATTCCACTTACAAGGGGGGATCCAAACATCGAAGGCGCTGTCACTACTGAAACAGTTTGCAACTGAGATGTTCTTCGTTGGACAAAGGGCCGCCATGTTAGGAAAGAGTGATCTCCAACCCAAATATCATTCCAAAAGCGGATTCTTTCACCACTGCCTAGGGAAAATCTGATCCCCTCTCGCACCTTGTTATCTAGAAGAGCTACCGATTTCCATAAATGAGAAGCTCTATGCATAGAGGAGATTATGGTCTGCCAGCTGAAGTTAGATATGCCATATTTCCTTTTGATAACTGATCTCTAAAGATTGTTTTCCTCGATGCCAAACCCCCAAACCCACTTGCACGAAAGGGCTTCACTCATGACCTCAAGGCTTTTAATGCCAGCCCCGCCTTCCTTATAAGGCTTACAAACTTATCTCCAATCTAGTGAATGAAACTTACAATTTGAGGCTGGGTTGCGAAAGGAAACTTCTTCTTACAGAGTCTATTTTTTATAAGACCACCTTTGGACATTTGAAGAGAGAAAGGAAATACGAAGGTAGATTTGATACAACAGCTTTGATGGGCATAGGTGCCTAGCTTTCCATGGAGAGAGTTCTCTTTCCCTTCTCTCAATAACTTCATCCCACAATTGCTTTGGTGGCTTTCTAATATAAAGAGGGAGGCCCAAATAAAAATTTGGGAAGGAACCAACCCTAAAACCGAAAGCAGTAGCTATGCTAGAAACCTTCAACTCTGATAAATGAATCCCCAAACTTTCATGCTTGGAGATCTTAACTTTTAGGCTGGATGTAACCTCAAAGCAAACAACTATCTTTTGGAGATTATCGACCATGAAGAGATTCGCCTCGCTAAAGACAAGCATGTCGTCCGCAAACTGAAGGCGGGATACCCAGGAGGCTATATTTTCCACCTAAAATCCTTGGAAAAGGACCCCCTTCCTACCATTTAACAAGCATCCTACTGAGCGCTTCCGAGATGACTAAAAATAAGAATGGGGATAGGGGATCCCCCCTGCCTTAGACCTCTGGATGCATGGAAATATCCAAAAGAAGATCTGTTGACGAGGACTGAAAATTTGGCTGATCGGATGCACGCTTGAATACAGCTTCTGCACTGAGGCCCGCACCTTAGTCTGCCAAGCATGTAGTCGAGAAAACTCTAGTCAACATGTTTGTATGCTTTCTCCAGGTCGAGCTTGCAAACAATACACTTAGAACTAGAATGGTGGCACGATTCGATGCATTCATGGGCTACCAATGCCCAATCTGACATTTGCCGCCCTGCAACGAAGGAACTTTGATTGGAGGCATTGACTTTCAAGAGGGCAATTCAAAATCTTTTGGCAAGGATCTTGGTCAGAGTTTTATAAGGGCTGCTAATTAGGCTTATTGGTTTAAAGTCTTTTAGGCAAGCAACTCCTTTCTTCGGAATAATCGCGAGAAAGGAATGTCCCATTTCTTGCAGGAGAGAGCAAGAGGAAAGAAATCTGAGATAAAACTAATCACATCTTCCTTAACTATCCCCTAGAATACTTCAAAGAAAACAAGGGGTAACTGCCTAGACCCAGGGATTTGTCCCTCTCGAGGGCCTTCACTGCATCCTCCCTAATTTCTTCAACGGAGATAGGCTTCTCAAGAGCGGCCGCTGACTCCTCCAAGATTCTATCGAAAGCCAAGGAATCTAGGCTCTGCCGCAAGTCACTTTTCTTCAAAAAGGAGATTGGAATAGAACCTGATGATGGCATCTGTGATCCTGGATTTGTCCTCTATGGCTTGAGTACTAATGATACTTTGTGCTCGTCTCCCTCCTTAAGCCAGGTAGCCAATTATTTTATTTTATGATGACATATTTGAGTGCTTGGTACGGAATCAAAACACGGTTTTCGGAGTGAGATTTTCTGGAGATAGGAACTAGTATTTACTCGTTCTGACTCGATATAAACATATACATACAATGGGAAGTTGACACGGAACAATTTACTCTCGAACCAAGTAACATGGTTTTGGCTGAATTGTAATTCAATGATGGTGAGTCATTCTTTGCTAACGAACATGATCTGATGGTTTTTAAGAAAACTTTCATTTGCTCAACTGGTCTATTTTTAATTTTTGGGGAAATAGAGAATTTGATGTTGGCTCCTCTTATGAATCATGGTTTAAAGATCCAACCAACACAAAACAATTCAGTCAAGTCAGCTCGGTGTTGGTCGTGATGATATGAGTCACCTATTCAATAGCTGACTTGTATTGACCTTACATGAATAGAGTCTAGAAAAGTTTGGTTGAATTTATTGAAGTCAATGGGATGCATACAAGTATGTGCCTTGTGCAATATAGGTATAGGCAATGTTTTCAATATCAGTATCAACGGATGTATCGCACCCTTGGGATACAGAAACATATCAATTATCGCATAGGAAATATCGGATGAATCGCGTAATGTTTCACTGTTTTTGGGAAACATTGGGAAATTGGTCGAATTTTTCAATGAAACTTCAGGGGATGTTAGAAAAGACATCATTACGCACTTAGAAATCAAAATATCATAAAAAACAAGTGCACATAATAAATTTCCTTTGTTTAAGGTCCTTAACTATGCACTGTTTGACAGAAGTGATTGAACTATATTCAAAATCAATTCATATATTTATAAATCTAAGAAATGGATTAGAAGTGGCAGATTTGACAAAAAAACATGTATTTTTTTTTTCTAATTTTCATACTTTTTTGAAAAATGCAAGTGTTGTTGTTGGTATCAATGTATTGATACGTCATTGATATGTTATGATACACTGTATTACATTGCAATATGTTGCGATAATATCTTCGATATCGAAAGTCCCTTCCTGTGGATTTCATATCGTTGAGGTGCAATATCAATAATATTGGCCAAAATATTGGTCGATATTATCAATATCGCAAACATTGGGTATGGGCATGTGCGAACAACTCCTCCATGACCCTACTTTACCTACTTGCGCTTTGTGGTGTGCATGTCATTGGTGCACTAGGGGTTAGTACTAGGTGGGGCTCTGTTGGCATGCGCTGCTGTCCATGTGAGCCTCTACCATCTCTGGTTTAAGAGCCAGTGTAAAACGAGGACGGTTGATGTTTGGCAGGCATCCGACTGTAAAATTTCTGCCGATCTACGATTTAAAATTCGATACCATACTGTTGGGAAAAGGCTAATGTGACGAAGATGATGACTGTTCATGTGTTGGTAGATAGTTTCTTTTACTTTCTATTGATTTTCTTCCTATTAGATAGTTTCTTTTACTTTATATTGATTTTCTTCCTTTTTCCTTTTCCCTTTTTTCGTATTTTCCAAATTTATTTAAGGACTGCACACACTCAGCTGACTCATATGCTACTCAGCAGCTTGATTCAGTTCCGGTCATGGGCAAGTCATGCATGGATAACAAGACTTAAAACCTTGCTTGTTTTCGTATTATGAAAGTGAATTTACTTTTTATTGTCCTGTGGAAGTGAATTTATGTGTGGGGTTGGATATGCCTTCGCAATGTGTCAAATGCCTTCTTTGATACTGTTTCTTGGAAATAAATTGATGTATGAATATAGAAAGCTGCACAAGAAATATGTAGATAGAAATGGGTCGAGAAGATTTTACTGAGAAGATGCATTGTTACCGAGTCCATCTAACATGAACAGATCACTTTATAGGTAGAAATATAGAAAATTAAAAAGGAAATATATAGGTAAAAATGGGTGGAGAAGATTTTACTGAGAAGATACGTTGTTATTGCATCCATCTACTATGACCATATCACTTTACTGGGTTAAAGGGAAAAAAGAAAAAAGAAAAGTTAAGGGGCAAAATATATAAAAATGGCTTTCGGGGAATTTCTTTTCACAGACAGTAGAAGGTTATATAGATTAAGCGAACCTTCACAGGAGGCTTCTATGCTATCTTTTTTCCCTTGAAAAGTTGAATGAAGCAAAATGTATAGAAAACAGTTTTTTTTCTCTCTCTTTTTTGGAGGGATATTAAATTATTATTTTTAGATATCTGTTCATGTAGATTGGTGGGCCATCCCCCCCCCCCTGAATAATGAAACCTAGGGAACTCTCATAATTTGCAGTGTGTTGTCACTTTGAGAGAGAACTTTTTTTCTTTTTTATCTTTTATTATGGTCATTGTTGTATTATGAAAGTTCCTTAAGCAAAAACTCAATTGGTGCGAGTTATAGCATCCATTCCACATTTCGTACCATTCTGTCTTTCATCATTTAAGTTCTCTGTTTGTACATCAATCCAAATCAATACTTTCTTGCTATATAATGAAATCTATATTATTGTGGAGAAGCTGTATTTATTTGACATTATTCAACTCTTGGATTGGCTTCATTTATTTGTCTATAAAACTGTTACCACATTTTCGTTTCCATTAAACTGTACTTATATTAGCCTCTTGCATCCAAAGAAAAACAAGATCAAACAAGCCTCACTTTTAATATTGTTAGAGCCAGAAAAAATCCTTTTGGCTCCTTGCGTACATACAGGATTGGGTATTCCTCCTAGCATATACTCTTCCTGATTTCAATTGGACATTTGAGTACATCTTCATACTCGCCTCTGTTAGATGCTTATAAATTCGAAATCTATAGGAACTGAATAGAAGTTCACACGAATTTACAGTTACTTCTTGAAAATTTGAATAGCTTAATCAGTTAGGTCCGTCGCATTATCTATGGTGGTTGCAGTTGGAGCTTGCTAAATCATTACATGTCTCTTACCCCTAAATATCCTAAGCTGTTAATATTAATAGGCAGAGAGCTGCAATTTTTGTCATACGAAATTTCCTTCTAATTCATTGTTTCCATGCTTGTGGGGTTATCCAACAGAATGGAACCATGTGAATTAAGTTCCATGTAAAATGTTTGAAATTGATTTGATGGCACCCACCAACGTCCTGGTTAGAGGAATTTCACTTGCTGTCATCATCTATCAGTTCCGCATGCCACAGAAATCATTGTGTTTGGTTGCCTATCTCATTGGTGATCCATGTTGATATCTGGACGCATTCATCTTTAACTATGAAGGATCTGTCTTTGAGAAATCACATAACTTGTATTCTTCTAACTACTCCTGCCATTTTTTTTTTTAAAGTTGGGGTGTCATCCATGACTGAAATCCAAATCATCTAAATCATAGGTCCTGTTGTTGATGGAGCATTACCCAAACATTACTCTGATTAGTTTTTATCCATCCAATTTTGTCCATTGAATTTGGACCATTGATGAAGTTATCATTCATTTTCCATTTTATGGCCACCAAGTATATGTTTAGGATCATTCTATCAGTTTCACTTTCAGAATGTGCCCTACGATTTGGGCAGCCTGATTAACATATGTATATGCCTAGTGTAAGATGAGTTGCCATAATCTAGATTGGTGTATAAATGTGAACCATACTTGTCTTATTGTTTGTTGATTTGTTTTGTAAGTTCACCATGTATACTTCTTTGTGGTATGACAGGAACTTGACATTGTGTGAGTTTTGCAAGATGTTCTCACCTTCCACACATCAAAAGGGACTGCAAAATGCATCAAACTGATTTAGTTATCGTTTGTGTCACTGTTGGTGTGGCCTTCGGAATTTTGGTGGCATCTTGCACGTTTATTGCTATAAGGTTGTACAGAAAGCGTTCTCGCCTCCAAAATCACTCGAATGAGAATGGTGTGACAACTCTCCCTATCCGCGCAAATGGCATTGGTACAAGCATGGAGTCTAGCATATCGCTTGCACATTCTGATGTTTTTCATGGCTCACCACGCTCGGCCAAAAAGAGCACTCAATGGTCTTGGTGGGGCAGCCATGATAACAAAGATATTTTTTCTTCAGTATCTGGCATTCCGAGATACTTATACAAGTATGAACTTTCACTTCTTTGACTTTATAGTGTTAGAATTGGGACACATGCAATACTTTCCTTTTATTCTTCTTCTTTTCTTTTCATATGAAATAAAACTGAAATTCATATGTCATCCTTGTAATTGTTACTCTTCTTTATCTTTTCTATCTTGATATTTTTTTACTATATTTGCCACATTGAGATAATGATGTGCACGTACATGCTTTTCATTCTCATAACCATGGATTTTGGACTCGACGACTCGAATTAACTCTTCTATCTTGAGTCGAGTCACAACTCCCCAAGTTGGGTGGGGGCTTGTGGTATTGAACCAGATCAATTAGTATCAAATCATACTATCATAGTCAACTCAGATGAGTCATACAGGACTTGTTTGAGTCTTAAAACCCTACTCATACATTGATTTTCTTTTAAGCATCTACAAATCTTAAACTATAACTCTGTAAGGTAAATTTTTTTTTTTTTTTAAGATGACAGCTTTATTGATTAAAGGCCAAAGAATTACAATGCTGCCCAAGATAGAAAGATCATAGTCGCCAAGGTCAACTAAGATTGAAACCCATTCCATGACATCCGCCTTAGCCCTCATGAAAACTCCCGATGCATTCCTGCAAAGATTATGGAAGCACCGGTTGTTCCTCTCCCCCATAAGGCTGACAAGTTGGCTAATAAAGTCATCCTCCAAAGCCTCTTTCCTCTCTTGCCAACCCCTTCCCCATGCTACGATTGAAGGATCTCCTCAATTGACTTTGGCATCACCCAAGCTACCCTAAAAACTCTTAGAAATCTACTCCACATCTCCCTTGCAAACATGCAATGAGTGAAGAGATGGTCGACCAATTTCTCACCCCACCATTAGAGCAAGCGAATGTTGATGATTACCGTTCCCCTCTTCCGAAGGTTATTGACCATTAGCACCTTGTTCTATCCCACCATGCCATAGCCGCAACCTTGGGGGGAGCTCCGTAAGACCAAAGGAAGTATGCAAATCTTCCCCTTTTGGCGAAAACCTGATAAGCATTATGTAAAAAGACTAGATGGAGAATCTCCCGGACAAGGTAGGCCAAAACGGTTACGTAACGGTTACGTATCCGCCGTATCGGCCGATACGTAACGGAAACGGCCGAAGCCGTTACGCGATACGGGGTCCAAAACGGGGACCCCCAAATTTTTGGCCCGTAACGGCCGTTACGAGGGGCGTAACGGCCGTTACGCCCCAAAACGGCTGTTACACTCCCCATAATGGTCGGAAAACGGATTTTTTTTTTATATATATAAGTTTGATGTTTTTTTATTTTTTCACACTTTTCTTCTCCCATTTCTTTTCTAATCTATTCTTTTGCTAAAAACCAGTGTTTGCAGATCGGCCTATTTTACTATATTGGTTAGACACACAAGAGTCCCCATTTTGTAGAAAAAAATGACTTTTTTTTCGATTTTCTTCTAGTTTCTCCTCCCTAAAAAAAAAAAACCGTTGGGCTTAGTTTGTTAAGCTCGACCCGCGTTCCAACTCTACGTAGGGGTCATAGTTTGTTAAGTCCAGTTAGTTATTTTCTAGATTTTATTGAATCCTTATATAGATCTAGGTCATATAGGATAGCTTGCATTGCGTTGAAGTTCAATAGTCAAAACTGCATTGGAGGATATTCATTCAGTCAAAACTAGAATATTTCTCAACTCTCTTGCTTGTTTTACTTTGTCAATGCATTGGTTGTGTTTACATTAATGTCTTGTTACATTTGTATATATTATTGAATCAATTTAAACAATAGTTGCATCAATTTCAGATTAATTTCGGAATAATTTTAAAAATTAGGGAAATTCATTTTTTTCAAAAAAAATTCTAGTTTAAAGGTTGGATAATATGTGTTACTTATAATAGACAGTTAGAAATTTGAATTTATAAGTTTTACAATTAATTCCAGGTTATCAGCTTCATAAATTCATCAAACAGCCCGATACAGCTTTCTCACCAAAGAGTAGACCGCTTCACCACCATAAACATGTTCAAAATTATAAATGAATGCATATTTGGGATGTTTGGAATTTTCTGGATTTAATCCATATTTTTTTAGAATTTTTTGGCAAAAAAAAATAATTTTGGACCGATACGGCCCGTATCTGTATCGGAAACGGTGGGCACCGTTGCGCCCACCGATACCGCTACGGGACACCATGCTCCCGGATCTATCTTTGAGCTACACCAACAAGTCCGAATCCAAAGAGAGCAGTATATTTGATAGCTGCCTAGATATGATGATGTAACAAGATATAAGGATATCCAAGTCTAGAGACAAGTTAGCTATCTTTCGATAATCACACAGCCTCCTCTCGCCCAACCAATCATCCTTCCAAAACCTGACCTTTCTCCTCTCACTCATAGAGAACCCCCACCCCCTCCTTGAATTTGCCCCCCACACTCGAGATAGCCATTCATAATTCCGTGGCACTGTACAAGGAGGACTTCTTTATCCACCATCTCCCTTCTTCAGTTCCATACTTCCTCACTACAACTTCCTTCTAGAAGCTTTCGTCTTCTGAGTCGAACCTCCAATGTCATTTGCCTAGAGGTGCCAAATTCATAATTTCCAGCTTCTTAATTCCTGCTCCCCCTTTCTTGATCGGTCTACACATCTCCTCTCATCTCATGAGGTGGAATTTTTTCTTCTTCCCGACACGCCATAAGAAACCACGCTTCAGGCTTTCTAGCTTCTTTAATACATCTTTCAGGCAGTTGAAAAAAGATAAGAAGTAGAGCAGGAGATTAGATAACGCTACTTTGATCAAGGTTAGTCTACCCCCTAGGGAAAGATGCCTGTGTTTCCAATCCAACAAATTATTCTTAACTTTCTCAATTACTTTACCTCACCAGTGCTTTGTGGGCTTCCCAACGCGCAACGGAAGGACCAAGTATGAAGAAGGAAATGAGCCAGTGCTACACCCGAATGCCTCTGCTAGCTTTTTAACATCCTCCTTGGAGATGCTTATACCCAACATTTCACAAACCTGGCGCCACTTCGAAGCAGCAAAGAATTTTCCCAAGTTAATCCACCTTAGCCTTCTCTGAATAGTAAAAAAGGATTATGTCATCCGCAAACTGAAGGTGGGATCCATGAAAGTCTCCATCATCCACCTTAAATATGCTAATGAGCCTTACCACCTCCCATTTGTCCAGCATTTTGTTGAGATCTACCACTACCTCAGCAAACAAAAACGGGGATAACGGAGCCCTTTGCTCGAGCCCTCAAGATGACTTGAAGAATCCTTTCGGTGACTCATTTACTAGGATTGAGAACCTGGCGAAATCTGCACACGCCTGGATCCATCTCCTCCACTTCTCTCCACACCCAAGACGACCAAGCATGTAATCCAAAAAGTCCCATTCCACATGATTGTACACCTTTTCTGGATCAAGCTTGCACACAATGCCACTCTTGCCTTCCTTAAAATGATTACACGATGTATGTTGAAATTTTGATATGTTGTTACAATACATTTATATGTGGCGAATAATGCAAAACGAAGCAATGGTAAGATTTTTTGATGTAACTATCTAATTCTTTCACGAGATTCTATTATAGTTAAATGTCCGTACAAACTTTTGTGTTGAAGATGTTTTATTTTTCTATTTAACCTATCATCTTATTGCTAAGAACCAATAGAGTGCTCATCAACCGCTGGTGGCAATGGAGTCATCCGGTGAAAATGCTGAATCCAATTGTTCCAGGTGATGGAGTTGGCAGGGCGGTGGGCAGGAAGAAGGAAGAAAGAAGTCGAGAGGGGGAAGATACGCACGTTGTGTTGGGCCCACATGGTTTTAGAAGGGACAAAAAGAGGGGAGGGGGGATGTGCTAGTTGTGTTGGGTCCACATAGTTACCAGGAAAAGAAAATCTCCAAATTAAACTATCGGAATGAGGAATGTGAGGGGTCCACAGGAGATTGATGGGATTTGGAGATCTGAGCCATTAAAGCTTTGATACCATAATAAACTTTAAGAGAGACAGAGGAGAATAAATAGGTGAATGATTTTCCACGCATTCCATCCTCAACAAGTACATGGCTTATATAGATTTTGCAAGAGTTAAAAAATGGGATTAGCTTTATCCCTTCGTACAAGTTGTTAGTTGTTACAACCGATTGATTTTTATCTCAATCTCCATAAATTAATGCAGGCCCATGGCCCACCTAGGCTCACGGCCTACTTAGGCCTATATAGGCCCATTGTAGGGCCCAACAATGACGTCGGCCCACAGCCCACCATAGGACCCAAAATGTGCTGATTTTTGGACTGTTTATTTATAGATTTAAGGGCCTAAATCAAGTATAGTGACTTGCTATTTTTAGACGTTATGGGGCTGATTTAAAGATGTGATTGAAGATATGAGGGGAATGTAATTGAAGACACGTTATGGGGCTGATTTAAAGATGTGATTGAAGATATGAGGGAAATGTAATTGAAGACGTGACTGATTTAAAGATGTAAGTTGTAACTAGGATTTTCTATGTTTGCTTTTACTTTTATTTGGCTTTTTCCATCTTAGGTAGATTAGATTGATTTGAAATCAATCTCTTAGTTGGGGGAATTTTCATAAGAGATTCATTTTAATAGTCCATAAAATTGGGGGGGGGGGGGGGGGGGGGGGGGGGTTTATGAAATAGTCATTTCAATATTTTCTAAGTGTGCGTTTTCTTGAGTTTTGTAAGAAGCTTGATATCAATAAAGTTATTTCCATCTTTTTACGCAAATATTCTTATGAGTGTAATTCTTGTCTGTTTCTTTTCGATTTGGGGTTTGAGATCTCATTGACTCGACAACCAGCTTACACAACAAATATACACATGATTCCTTACTAGATACAATCTCATATTAGGGCCTATGCTTTACCCCAGCCCATTGCTACCCATAAGCACCATTGCAGTTTGATGTGGAGAGACGTGGATATTTACAGTGACAATTCACTACCAGCAAGATCATAGTCATGAACTCTTAATGGAAGTTTAGAAGCTAATTTTACAATAATGCCTCTATTGGTCCCATTATTATGATTGTCAATACCGAATCTCTTCCCGGATTGGTTAGCGGCTTGGATTTGCGCTTGCAATGTGGTCAGCATTGATTTGGTTAAAAGTGCATGATCACTTTTCAATGATATGGTGTTCTTGCACCATTCAACTTTTCTTGACAGCACAGTTAGTAGTTCAGCAATCACCTCACTCTGCCACACCTCATAAATGCCCATGTTGGTGGTGATTTCATATAGCAGGAGCTAGAGGGACCATAACTGATGGACGAAGATATAAGGTTCTCTTGTCACTCTTTGATGCCATGCAAGAAAATCGAATACTTCAAAGATCCTTAGAATCCTCATTGATGAAAATTATCATGTCCTTTGAACCATGCAACTGTCAACATAAAAATGCTTATATGCTTAATGTAATTTGCTTAACATGGAAACTAAAATCCGCAATACTGCCGTTAGCTTCCATCAAAGAAGAAATGTGTGACGTCATTTTTTTACTAAAAACTGTTCTACGCCAAAGTGAAAAAGCCGTGTTTACTTCCATAAAAATGAACCGCACTTCAATAACTTCATGGATTGAAAGAAATTATATTGAATGTATATACCTTATGAATACCAATCTAACCTTTTCTTCTTTTAGGGATATTCAGAAGGCCACACAAAATTTCACAACAATTTTAGGGCAGGGATCTTTCGGGCCGGTCTATAAAGCGATGATGCCAACAAGTGAAGTGGTAGCTGTAAAGGTTCTTGCCAATAATTCGAGACAGGGGGAGAAAGAGTTCCAAACAGAGGTGAAATTCTTACTTCTACACCTTGCTATTCCAGGAGGCGAAAGTGTTTCCTTTTTTCTTTTTCTTTTTTCCCCATCAAACTGCAACAGAAGAGAAGAAATTATTAATGAGTCGGTCAGATAGCCACTTATATTTTCAGCCAGCTTGCTTAGTATGCAAAACACTCAAACATGTGTTTTATGAAGCTTCTTTTGAATTGAAGAAGAGTGTGATTTGAAAGCCTAACATTGGTAATAACCCATTTATGTCTTTTTAAACAAGGATTCGAAAGGGGTGCTGTACTGCCTTTATTATTTTCTTTTAATAGCTTTAATCTGAAGATATAGAAAGAAGATTTTACAAAAGTCAAAGGCCTATTAAGCATATTCTAGGTAGTGATATGTTTGGTTGCACCAAATTTCATTAAATATCGTGATATTTCATGATTAACCAGTCTAATTTGGTGTGAAATATCACAACATTTCGTGAAATTTGGTGCAACCAAACACAGCCTAAAGCTCAGGGGCTAAAGTTCAAATTGTGAAGCTTGATTAATTTATTTTTTGATAACTTAGGGCATTTAGATACATTGATCGAATTGCCATAACTATTTCAACAAAAAAACACTGTAGTTACATTCCTTGTGGCACTTATAACGATAAAGTAGCGAGGAAATTGTGGTTACATTCCTTGCAAGTCCAAATTAAAAGTAAGATGACTACAATTTGGAGCACAGTGCCTCACTGTGGATACTAAACAAGGTAACTATCATTTGGTCATTTCCACCATATTCAAATAATTATTGAAATCCAGTTCAACAGTGCATTCGGACACAACCCAAACTTCTCGAAACCTGATATGCAAGTTCAAGGTCAGCTTGTAAGTTCAGACTGAGGATGGGGCCTTAGATTGGAATCATTGCCTGAATAGAATACATAAAGCTGACCCCAAATAGCTGGGACAATGCTATGACAATGACGATGAGAACAATAGCGATGATGCTAACGGTGGGAACCATTATGCATTACAGGACTGTAGTGCCCACTCAGGAAAGAAAGGCCCGTAACGGTCCATTACAGGGTTGATACAGTTTATTCCTTAAATAAAAAAAATAAAAAATCGAATGCTATAGGGCTGTAAACACGGAGGCCTTTACGGCCACCATTGCTGTTATTGAATAGCTTGGTCAGGTGGGGCACAATTAACTGAACAGATGTATGGTTGTGAAAAAAAAAAAAATCATCTGAAGTTTTCTAACCCTATCCACTTATTTCCAATATCATGGCACGCCTGCTGAGTGGACTGCCTTTATCTTGGGCAGGTAACATCTACACACTTGGTCCACCTGGATATTTCATCTGTCTGCTGCGCTGGCATATATAATGGTGTGTTCATTAGAGGATTTGTAAACGCATGTGGGCTTTAGCAGAGCTCCTATTTAATAAGTGCTGCGACTGACATCGTTTCTCAAAGGGCTGAGTAATGATGATGTGAAATGTAACTATGTAAGTAGTGTGTGACTTTGATTTTGACTTAACTGAAATTACAATTGAAGTGTTAGGCTGCTTTTGGATGCACTATTCAGTTGAATTGCAATTTTAGTCTTGGAAAGCGGAAATAATGTAATTATAATTTTCAGTTATGGCCCTTGATAGAGTGGAATGGCGGAAAATGATTCACGTAGCTGACCCTAAGGTGTAGATGATGATGATTTAGTTTTGTTAGAACTCACACAGAGGGTCTAGGCTCCAAATGGCCATTATATCACTTCCAAGTTGAACATGAAAGAAGTGCAACTGCAATTTGGGAGCTTCTTCTTCAATATGAATATTAGAATGTCATTATTTTCTGTCGTTTCCTCTTGAGAAAACCGTATGTTCTTTTTTGCATGCACCCTTATTGTTCAGCTTCAAACAGAACCCCAAGTATATTGCCATTTGATTTATAAAAAAATCAAGGTATTTGGCATAACAAGACGCAATTGTGCTAAAAGACTACATTCTCTGATTCGACAGTTGAGATTTTTTCCTCAGGGAAGAAAGAACAAATAAAAGAAGAGCTTTGGAGAACAATTCTTAGTCACTTATGCTTCCTTTCGAATTCTACTACTACTCTTCTTCTGTGTTCTTTCTTCTTTTGTTCTTTTTTTTTTTTTTTTAAATTGTTTCTTCTAGTATGTACCGTTGTTTATTCTAACGTGATTTCTACTTCGATTTCTTAGGATGCATACCTTCTCTTGGGTGGCCTCTTCTGTATCATGTCACTCCGATTTCCACCAATAGGATATTGGGTTTTGTTACTCTTTTCTTTATTTGCCTGTTTGGTTTGGGAGTAAACTAAGGGGGAGCCAACAATTTCCCTTCTATTTGACATTTCCTCTGTTTGGATTACATAAAAAGAGAAGGAAGCCCATTTGCTTTACTCAGTGAGGGAGGTAACCCCTTTTCTCAATAAGTCAAATGGTAGGAATAGAGTTTTCCCTCTGATTTGACGTTTTGAATTGAAAAATTGGAGGGAAAAAAGGTTTCCCTTTGAAAATTGCAAGCCAAACTATGGAAAATGCAAAGAGAAAGCACTTTCCTTTTCAGTTTCACTAGCAAAACAAACAAGTGCAAGGGGTTGCTTGCTCTGGCACTAATGTTAGTTTACCACCTGCTTATGTCACAACTTTGCTTTCCCTTGCCTTCCCCTAGTTTACCTCCAATCCAAACAGGCCCTTAACAAACATTTTATTCCCACTGGTGAGAAAATTTTGATAATTTCAAATCACCATCCTGTCTGAGAAGTAATGTGATTTTTTTTGTTTTTCTTTATCATTATTATTTGATATATAGATAGGTTAGTATATGGTGCATCCTGCATTTTGTATTTTATGAATGGTTCTAAATATTGGCATGCGAGCATGTATCCACAAGCTCCAAAACCGATACATATCATCCATATCAATGATACAAACTGGCAATAGATACGAAAGATGTATCTAATTGCTATTTGCTAGCTTAAAAACTGATACCTGTAAAAAAAATTTAAAAAAAATAAATAAAATAAAAAAAAGAATTTGGATCCTCTGTTGGCAGCAAAGCAGGGAATCCCTGTTTGCTGCCTTTTCATTGGTCCACGTCATCACATAGGTCTGCAACCACGTCACATCCTCAGTGCAACCTGATCACACTGCATGACTGCAGTGTGATGTGGACCAATGAAAAGGCAGCAAACAGGGATTCCCTGTTTTTCTGCCAACAGAGGATCCGGACTCAAAAAAAAAAAAAAACAAAAAAACAAAAAAAAATTGATACCTATTGGATGTTGAGTAGAATAATGATTTTATGTTAGGGGTACTTGTGAAACCCCATAATATTCAGCATGTGTGTTTGTATTGTATAACTTGAATTAGAACATATCTTTCAAAAAAAAAAAAAAACTTGAATTAGAACATATCCCAGAGGCTGCCTAAGCTGTGATATATAGTCATTTTGCCTTCTTAAACTCTGGTTCTATTGCTCTGCTTGTTCTCTATGGACTTTGATGAGACCTTCTATTTGCGAAGATACAATATGAAGTGACTGACGAAAATGCTTCCTGTTCACTTTAGCTCCAGACGAAAACCAGAGCCTCAAAAATGGTTATTTGATTCTACCAATGAGGCTCATTTAGAGGTCAATAGGTACACAGAATTTACTTCTTAGAGAGATGTACACAAGAAAAATTATAGGATCCTGCTTGGCAGCAAATATATGGTTTTCAGACAGATCATTCCATTCACGTGGGTCTCTTCTTTCAGTGATCCAGACCATTGATCTGCTGGGACCTCAAGGAATCAAGGTTTTTAATAATGATTACAGAGTGTGACTCATGTAGAGACCAAAACAAGCACGACTTTCCACGACTGGTTTCATTTTAGTCAGTTTTCGGTTCTGTTTTGCTCTGGTTTCTTGTTTTCTTGCTGACCAAAACCGAGACAACTCTGCCGAGTCAACTCCATCTCAGAAAATATGAAATCTCCAAGATTGAAAGATCATAACTCAGCTAGTCATTCTAAGTTTGCCATTCTTACACGTTACACCATTGATTCTTTTGCATCAAAATATCTGGCAGATTTCATTATCTGTCTAAAATGAGAAATAGAATAGGCTACAAAATGTAGTTCTTTGCTACCTTCATGTTTTTTCTTTGCTAAAATCAAAATGTATGCTTGTTGGCTTCGACAGGTACTTCTATTAGCCAGGCTGCACCATCGAAATCTTGTGAATCTGGTTGGATATTGTGTAGATAAAAGTCAGCACATGCTGATCTACGAATTCATGAGCAACGGTAGCTTAGCAAGTTTGTTATATAGTAAGTTATAGTCTAAGATGTCTCATGAATTTTCAGGAAGTGATGATCCTTGACTGGCATATCATTGATGTAGTCTTTCACATAATTCATGTCTATGTAAAGCATTTTTGCATGAGATTGGGTTTGTCTAGGGAGGAGACATGGTCCATCTGGGTGGACGAAATATCTGTACATGTGGCACATATTTGAGGTGACCTGAACTATACATTCAAGGTCAAACATGAATGAATCACAGACCAAAAATCAGTCATTCAGAGAATCCCAACCATGTAAAAAACATTATACAGAGTTGGGTCAGTGGATTTTGGTATTACATTTTTCACATGACTAGGGCCGTCTGGTCATATAGTTAATTCTATGGTCCATTTATGGATAGCCTATGATGAGTGAAGGGTTTGGGTCATCATGCATGTGAAATGTGTATGATATAAACACCAGAGGAAAGAAACCTCATCGTCCCGAATGGAACGGATCTCCTCCCATACGTCAACATGCAGATGCAAAAGTTTCTATGAAGATATTAACTTCCATGCCTATCATGATTAACTTACGGACTATGATTAAATGACCAAAAGTTAAGGATAATAGTCATTGTGTTAGTTGGTAAAATGAGAGTGCAGTTACAGAGTAGAGATTGCATCAATCTGGGGAATGTAGAAGCGATATTAAGGGGGTGTTTGTTTTTCAATTTCATTGTGTAAATGCGTGCAAATGGGTAATGATTAGTTACCAATGTAATTACTTCACTTTATTCTATGCTAACATTGACAGCTTGCTTTTTGGACACTAAAATCGAGGATTGTGCAAATTTCATGTGGGGCCTACTATGATATATGTGGCTTATCCACACCATCCATCCATTTTGTGGGCTGATTTTAGGGCATGAACCCAAAATTGAGGAAGATCCAAAGCTCAAGTGTACCACACCACACGAAACAGTGAGTTAAATGCCTACCGTTAAAAACCTTTTATGACCACGATATCCTATTGTGTGGGCCACTTGAGCTTCGTATTTGCCTCATTTTTTGGCCCATGCCCTAAAATGTTTTGGTAAAATGGATGGGCAGCATGGATATGTCATAAACCATACTGTGGGGCCCACAAATTTAAGTCCATCCTTTTCAAATGGCATTTCATGAAGAAAATACTCATTTCTACCAAACATGTGTAAATGGTAATTATTACTCATTTACCTGTATTTACTTGATTAAATTGGAAAACAAGCACCCCCAAGAGAATCTCACAACACCTTTTGCTACACTGTTGGCAACCATGTTAGCTTTTGTGTCAACATGAGAAAACGAGATGCCTAACTTGGAAGCTAATTCATGAGTCTCATTAAAAAATAAAAGAAACCTCCATGAATTGCAAGGACGCTTCCTTGCCCACTTCATCATGCTCTTTGAATCTTGTTCAACAATAAGATTCCTATAGAAGAAAAAAGTAAAAATATGTAAATTCTCTACAAGGGCTAAAGCTTCCACCTTGCTAGAATGACTCCACCCGGCAGGACCAAAAAGGAACTAATGTTTCTATTATTGTCTTAAGAACACCTCCCATGTTGAACATGCCCTTTTAAAGTTGAGTGACTTATCAATGATGGATTATTTCAAATTTGCTCCTTTCGGACTGGATGTTCATTAATTAAGATTTTTATGTGTTCAAAGAGTGGGATTGAGAAGGAAGAGAGAATATGAGGAGAAAAGGAGAGAGAGTGATCCAAAATAATAATAAGAAGAAGAAGAAGAAGAAGAAGGTGGTGACGCCCCTAGCCTCTCCTCTTCTAATGTCAAGGCCTTCATAATATGTGTGAAAGTTCAAAATTTTCTCTCTTCACAAAGTTATTACATAAACCAAGTCTATTTACTTAACCTTTATTCTAAGTCTAACACATGATTTGTAAGAACTAAAGAGGGAAAAGTACTATGGAACAATAGAAACCACCATCTTCATGCAAAGCGGGTCACGTGAACTCATAGCGGTCCATCACAATCCATCAACACTCCCCTCAAACTGAAGAATAGATGTCATGAATATCCAGCTTAATAACAGATGATTTAAATGAGTGATCCTGAGACTTGAGGAACAACATGCAAATTTCCTTAAGGGCCTGTTTGTTTTCATGTCCATGGAAGTAAATGCATGCAAGGAGGTAATTATTACTATTTATCATGTTTGATAAAAATCGGTATTTCCTCCACGTAAAAAGGGTATCAAAAGGACCCACGTACATTTGTGGGCCCCATTGTGATGTTAGTGAGATATCCATGCCGTCCATCCATTTTACTGGAACATTTTAGGCTACGAGTCAAAAAATGAGGTAGATCCAAAGCTTAAGTGGCCCACACCATAGAAAATCGTGGTCATAAAATGCTTTTAATGGTAGGAGTTCAATTCACTATTATGTGTGGTGTGGTCCACTTGAGCTTTGGATTTGCATCAATTTGGTTGAATGCTCTAAAATTAACTTACAAAATGGATGGACGGAGTGGATAAGCCATGTGTATCATAGTAGGCCACACACAAAAATCACTCTCTCCTCGATTTTCATGCACAAAAAGCAAACGCCAATTGTCATTCTTGAAATATGTGTAGGTAGATACATTGTAAATAATTATTACCCATTTACAATGTATTTACCTCAGTGAAATGAAAACAAACAGGCCCTAACTTTTTCTTTGATGAAGTGACAATCAATTTCGATGTGCTTGGTTCACAATACTTCATAGGAACATTAACCATAATCCTTAACTCACTTATCAATTTCTTCAATTAAACAAGCTCACACATAGGATGAGCCATTGCTTTGTACTCTATGTCTGCACTTGAATGAGTGACCACACTTTGCTTCTTACTTCTCCATATAACCATGTTACCTCCTACAAAGGTACAATAACTTGCAGGTTATTGTAGTAAACTATTTGTCAAATGAAGAACCAACCTACTTTGCATTTGAATACCCTTCTACTTGAAAATGGCCATTGCACTTGTATAGAATACCATGACCAAGAGCTCCCTTTTATAAAATACCCTTCTACCTGTAGTAATCCTGTAAATCATGAGGCCTCGTCAAGTACTTGAGTATACAAAAAACGGCTTCCATATGAGGAACACGAGGATTGTGCATAAACTAACTGACCATACTCACGGAAAAAAATGATATCCGGTCGAGTGATTGTTAAGTAAATCTATTTTCCGACAGGACAATGGTATCTTCCTTGATCATTAATCATTTCTTTTTTATGCATATTAAGCTTCTAATTTGAGTCCATAGGAGAGTTTCGGCTAGTTTGTCTTCCAAAAAACTTATCTTAGCCAATAAATCCATTACATATTTCCTTTTGCTGACAAATTAATGCCCACCTTAGATCTTACTACAATACCCAAGAAGTATTGAAAGAGGCCCTAGTCCTTTGTATGGAAATGCTACTGTAAAAAAAAAAAGCCTTAAAGATATCGCTGCCAGTAACAATGATACCAGTCCTCGTACACTACCAACACAATAGGCACTTGCCTCGTTTTTTCTTCACAGAGACAAAGTGATCAACCTGACTTCGTTTCATCCCATATACAAGCATCATTTTACTAATAGCACTTGCCTCATTTTGCTTCACAGAGACAGAGTGGTCAACCTGACTTCGTTTCATCCCATATTCAAGCATCATTTTACTAAAATTTTCAAACCAAGCTCTTGGTGACTGTTTTAGACCATAAATTTTTTTAAGATGGCATACTTTGTTTACTCCCCTTGAGCAACAAAGCTAGGCAGTTGCTTTATATATACTTCTTCAGTTAGAACCTATGAAGGAAAGCATTCTTCACTTCTTCTTCTTCTTTCTTTTTTTTTTTTAAAAAAGGATAACAAAAGCTTTCATTAAAGGGCACTGAGGAGGCGCCACAAACAAAAACACAAGCACAGCCACGAAGGGTCAAAAAAGAAAAAAATTACAGCTTTTCCAACCAACCCTTCAACACTTCTACACTCATTGCGGAAGCATCTACCGCTCCTTCACATTAAGCTGACATAACGACCAATCTAAATATGTGGCAACCGAAACAATATTTGCATATAATTAAGCTTTGCCACAAGAGAAAATGTCTCAAAATAGTTGATTCTTAGGATTTGGGAGTACCGTTTAGTGGCTAATCGCCTTTAAGCGTTCCAGTTGGGCCATCAGGATCGTACTTAATTGTATACACCCATTGGTACCTAACCGTATGTTTTACTAGTAAGTCGGTTAGATCCAAGTTTGGTTCCATAGTTCATTTCCATCCATCAAAACTGAGAACTTCCTGAAAAGAATGAGGAACAGACAGATGACAAGAACTAAGCAAATTTGCGAAAAGAATGAGATAAACTAGCAAGGGAATCAAAATGAGAAATAGGATGTTGAGTTCAGAATATGCCCTTATAAAGGGTGATGGGTTGTCGACTTCATTAGATGCTAGATAAGGAGACTTAGGAGGACAATAATCTTCAGAAGGAACTGGAGAATCGATGGAAGTTTCTGTTGGAAGAGCTCGATTACCACGTTTGGAACGTCTGGTGTAGACTTGCAATAGAGAAACTAAATGTTGTACAATCACTTCACCCGATGTAGGTACCATGACAGTTAATTATCCTAAAACATATTGTTGGCATGAACGAAACACAGTATTATGAAAGTAATGGAATTCAGTTTGGATCATTCGTCTCTTATTCTCTTTCTATAGTATTGTGCTATTGCTTCTTTCATATTGTTTTGTAACCTTAGTTGAAGTTTGAACTAATGAGAGTTGTTGGATGCATGCTCTTAGGTGAAGGCCCGCGATTCTTGACCTGGGAAGAAAGGCTCCAAATAGCTCTCGATGTTTCACATGGAATTGAATATCTACATGAAGGGGTAAATTTACATAACTAGAGTTCGGATCCTCTGTTGGCTGCCAAACAGGTAAACCCTGTTTGGAGCCTTTTCATTGGTCCACATCACACTGTATGACGTTAGTGTGATCAGGTTGCACTGAGGATGTTACATGGTTGCAGACTTCTGTGATGACGTGGACCAATGAAAAGGCTCCAAACAGGGTTTTCCTGTTTGGCAGCCAACAGAGGATCCAGATTCAACTTTATTTCATTGCAACGGGTGTCATTTGATACCATATGCCAATAAACGGAATGGAATTAAGTGCGTGATTTTTTAACAGGCAGTCCCACCCGTGATACATCGGGATCTGAAGTCTGCTAATATACTGTTGGACCAGTTCATGCGAGCAAAGGTAAGATGACTTAGTTAATGCCCATATTGATCTTATTTAAAGAGGAATTATAGGATCTTATCTAACGAGTTTGATTCCCCTCCCCCTCGATTACCTGATGCATGTGGTTGGTGGGTGATTGCGTGCATCCGCAGGGAATACTCTTGCCTTAAAGGAGCGGGGACACCCTATCGTCATCAAAAAATTATAGGATCCTTGACCTGAATGAGGATCTGCCCATATGCTCAAATTTTCGATTTGTAAAAGTGTGACCCATAGTTCGTTGATCTTGATTCTTGATGATGTGATGAGTGGCCACATACCCAAAATCTACCAGATTAGAAGATCCTCATGACTGATCTAGGCCCTCGTTTTAGTTGAATGTGGCCTATTGCTGTATTTCTCTTCTTAATCATTTATTTGCAGGCCAAAAATTGAAAGCATAGGATCATTCTATTGAGGACATTTTTTGAGGCGTGGTCCATCCACACTGGGGCCCAACATTATACTGGTCTCCATTTGTAAGAACCGAAAATGCGAGTATGGTGTTCTAGGAATTTTGCACTATAGGATCCTATATTCATTAGGTCTTCTGTGCTGGGGATTGTGTTCTATAGGACGTCCGTGAAAATATTATCTAAGCTTCCCCTGCATTAAGAATGCAACTATTGCATATGTAACATGCTCTTGGCATCCAGAACACGTTTCTTTGTTATCTGATCCCCTAATTTAAAGGAGAGGTATTCCATGATGCTCGAAAAACAGCATCTTTTTGTCGGAACCTCAATCGCATAGTTGGAGCCTGCATTTGGTGATCCTAGCCATCCAATGGAAAAGTGAAGTTGCAGCCAATGGTCTGCATTTAACAGGGGCCCAACTATATCATCAGATGAGAAGATATTTTGGTGTCTCCCATTCATCACCCATATGAACAATTTGGGCCACCACAAGGTGGGCCCACCCATTTCATCTTGTGGGGCTGAGAATGCTTGATGGAACATTGTATATTTCCTCCAATATGAATACCTAGTTCTATGATTATGTGATGCACATTTCAAGCACTCTTGCTGCTAGTGAAGCTTTCACCGCCCACTCTACGACAAGATCAAGTCATATGAACAATTTGGGTCACTATAAGGTGGGGCCCACCCATTTCAGCTTATGGGGCTGAAATGCTTGATGGAACATTGTGTATTTCCTCTAATATGAGTTCCTAGTTCTATGATCATGTGTGCACATTTCAAGCACTCTTGTTGCCAATGAAGCTTTCACCGCACAGCCCACTCTTACGACAAGATCAGGTCATTGTTTTGGGTCTCCTTCATTCTTTTGATCTTTCCTGGATTGAGCCTTTTGATCAGGTTGCTGATTTTGGGCTGTCCAAGGAAGAGTCTTACGATGGCAGGAACTCGGGCTTGAAGGGTACGTATGGCTATATAGACCCTGAATACATGTCAACGAACAAGTTCACAAAGAAGAGTGACATCTACAGTTTTGGCATAATACTTTTCGAACTCATCACAGCCATCAACCCGCAGCAAGGCTTATTGGACTATGTCAATCTTGTAAGTTTTTTCCTCCTTGCATTCCTTACTCCCAATTTCTTGTGATAAAAGAGGTATTATAAAATGCTCTAGTTGAGAGATTGTGCATTATTTTTGGGATTTCAGTTTGTATGAGTGGGGCCTACGGTTCATGATCCAGACTGTTCAGATGATGGGTCTCACAGTGGATGGCCTATGCAACAAAAACCCTCCAGATTTGAAGATTATAAATACAGAAATTTTTTTGGCCTTTTATTGGTTGAGTGGAACCGCCGCTATATCTTCTTTCATAACTGTTTCTTTGCTGACCACTGACTGAAAATCTTAGGCTTTTTTCCATGAGGGAAATTTTCAGTGCATCGACCATACCGTTCGGCAGATCACTGTACGAACAGGCCATTGAAAGCAGGAGCGGATTAGGTGTTACCGGGGTAACACCTTAGTCGGTGTTAACCGGACCGTGGGGCCCACCTTAATGATGTGTTGTATATCCACACCAGCCATCCGTTTTGCCACCCCGGTTTAGGACGCATTCTCAAAAATTAAGTAGACCCAAATCGCAGGTGGACCACACCACAGGAAATAGTGGTGATTGAGCGCCCACCATTAAAAACTTCCTAGGGTCCACCATAATGCCCACTGTAATGTCTTTTCCATCCAACCCGTTGATAAGGTCGAACAGACCTGGATGAAGGGAAAATATAAAGATCAGCTTGATCCAAAACTTTTGTGTCCCACAAAAAGCTTTTAATGGTCATTCACCACTTTCCAATGCTGTGGTCCACCAGAGAATTGGATCTGCTTAAATTTTGGTATCATGTCCTAAAATGATATGGGAGAACTGATGGATGGTGTGGATATACAAAAAATCCATCAAGGTAGGCCCCACATGGTAAGGGTAACACCTAATCTGCTCTCATTGAAAGCAGGAACTCTACAATCACTTGGCCCGAGCATTGCAAATAACTTCTTGATATAAAATGTTTGAATGCCCTTTTGCTTGTATCAATGGGTTGTATGTGTGGGACCCACCTTTACACTGATCCAAATCCTTATATGTTGTGTGCCATGGTGGATGGGAGACACCATAAAAGCTTCCCCCATCAGATGATCCTATCTCCATCCAATGAGCACTATTAATTGTAACTAACCATTTCATTGGATGGCTAGGATCATCTGATAAGCAAGATATTGGATTTCCAACATTCATACAATTGCCACTGCAAATTCACTCCATGGGTCTTTCCAATTTCGATTTCTGAATGTTTATCTTTTAGGCAGCGATGGATGGAGATAGCAAAGGGGGTTGGGACGAGATACTCGATAAGCAGCTTGTTGGCAACTGTGACCCTAAAGAGGTCAGGCTTCTTGCGAGTACCGCTTACAAATGCGTGCATAAAACACCCAGAAAGCGCCCGTCGATAGTAGATGTTTCACAGGCCATATCGAGAATCAGACAGCGGCGACTAACCAAGGTAGATACCATGTCTTCTGGGAGGGGAGATATTTCTCGAGCCGTTAGCCGAATAGAGCATCAGCAAATCGAATTGGGCTATATGACCAGCATCAATGAAAGGTCACAGGAACATTGAATAATTGCATTTCACAACAGATCTTTGAAACCATTGAGAATACTGATGGTGATTGTGATGTGAGAGAGAGAGAGAGAGAGAGAGAGAGAGAGAGAGAGAGAGTTTCAGCTTCTAAGAAAAATGCTTCAGTGCTCTCAGAGAGAGATTTTCAAGTTATAGTGCTCCCAGTTTTGCATTGTACATGTTAAATTCTCAAACCTTCAGCTTATAACTGATAAGATAGAGAGAGAGAGAGAGAGAGAGAGAGTTTCAGCTTCTAAGAGAAATGCGAAATGCTTCAGTGCTCTCAGAGAGATATTTTCAAGTAATAGTGCTCCCAGTTTTGCATTGTACATGTTAAATTCTCAAACCTTCAGCTTCTAACTGATATATGAGAGAGAGAGAGAGAGAGAGAGAGAGAGAGAGAGTTTCAGCTTCTAAGAGAAATGCTTCAGTGCTCTCAGAGAGAGATTTTCAAGTTATAGTGCTCCCAGTTGTATCTGTTCTCTTGGACAGTCCAATCGATCAATCTTAACTGTCCATTAAGTTTAGAACACATTTAATGGTCTATCATGAAAAGAAAAAGAGAAAAAAAGAAAAAGATCAGACGATCCAATCCATCTTTGACTTGGCCTTCTTTTTTCCATCCATCCTTTTTTTTCCAAGCCATGGATGGGACATTACAATTGCCTAACAGAAGTGATTCAAGCTGTTACCTGGACCTGCTTTTGTGTAAATTATCTTCACCATCCATATTTAAGGCAATTGGTCAAATGGGTTTATCTGTCAGATTAGTGTGATGTTTTTGTGGTAGCTCATGAAATGTGTGTTGGAGCTAATGAACAGACTTAGATCACTGGATCGGCTAGGAGCACTTCAACGTAATAGTGCTCTGACAGCACTTGGACATTTTCTAACCATAGTTCTAAAAGTAGGTGACTCGACCCAAAACTCGGCTGATTGACTCAATCCACACACTTCATTTGTCATTTAATCTGCCCATTTTTAGTCATACTATGTTATAAACATCTATTATTAGTTAAATGTTATCCCTAATTAAAAATCTTCATCTACACGACTATGTACAGTGATCAAAAGCATTCATTTAGTGGGGCCCACCTTGTGATGCTCTTAATAAAATTGCACAGTTAGATGATCCTAATGATCAGTGGCCTGTAAATAGACAGTTGAAAGAGAATTTTGATAAAGTTTAACAGAATTCCACTGGTCGATGTTTAGATTTGTCCAGTTACCATGGTTTCCGGGTCATGGCCTATCCACAGTGGGCCCCATTAGATGAATACACCTTATTGCCAGGCATACACCACATGGAGATGTCAAGGGATGATTTTCTAGCCACACGACAGTAGTCGACAAACTGCATGGGTGTAGAAGAGACACGATCGACAATGTATTTAACAATTAAAATCTATAACTCATGTTCGCCTAATGAGTGCTGTTTTCGGGCCCAAAGGTTTCAATTGCACATTTATATGCTGCATGGATGGTAGAGGATTGTGCATATGATCCAAGCCAATGAGTTCACTTAGCATTATTTGAGTAAAAGCGAACGGAGGATGTGGTAGGGGATTATTTGGGAAGATGAGACCTTTAAAGATGGTGAAGGGAGGTGGGGGGAAATTATGCATATTAGAGGGATACTTTTTTAATTTTATTTTATGCAGGGAGTCTGATGAATTTATGAGATTTTACATGGGTAGAGAGAACCCTACTTTTAATTAACAATGAGCCAATAAAGTAGTTTAAGAAGACTTTTGCGGCCAGGGTAAAGATGTCAGAGAAATAGTTATTTTGCAATGTACATGTGTCCAAAATTCTTTTAATAAAGAATCGCCGGGCACTTCCAGATATATTACTCAAAAGAATTGACACGATACACCTACTCGATTGGAATTGAGAAAATTCTGTTTGTTATAAGCATATGGAGAGATAAAGAAATAGATCGAATGGAACGTGCGTACCACCCTTCCAACCGGTTCTGATCGTCGATGGTACCACCCTACTCAAATCCCAAGATTAGCCTTGCCGGAAAATGTCATTCTAGCCGTGCCAAACTCATCTCTCACCACAACAACAATCCGAATACACCTGGATGTCCCATAGAACTAACATCAATATGAAGCAACATACATCAGCCCTCATCTTTGGCATTGTTTAGGAACGTCTTACTAATTAAGATGAACTTTTTCATTTACGACCAAATAGAAACACCAACATTACCATTTCTTTCTATTGTTAAAGAATCTCTTTCTAGTTAGATCGGGACAGTTGTTGATATTAAGTTTCCACCATCAACAATGACTTATTCTTAGCCTAGCTCTAGTTGAGATGGGCTTGTCCCACACAACCAAATACAAACACTGATGTTTCCATTTCTTTCTGGTTGAAGAATCTCTTTCTAGTTGATATGGAAAACAGTTATAGATATTAAGTTTCCACTACCATTGATAAGGACTTATTTTTAGCCTAGCTTTAGTTGAGATGGACTTGTCCTTCCCAATCAAATATAGACACTCGTATTCATATTTTTTTTCTAGTTAAAGAATCTCTTCTATTTCTATTTGATCTAATGAGAGTTGCTAATATTAAACTTCCAACATGGACTATGACTTGGTTTTGGCCTAGCTTTAGTTGTAATGGTCTAGTCCTTTACAACCAAATAGAGACACCAACATTGTCATTTCTAGTTAAAGAATCTCTCTCTAATTGATCTAGAGGATGGTTGTTGATATTAAGTTTCTAGCATCTGCAAGGATTTATTTTTAGCTGAGCTCTAGTGGAGATGGACATGTCCTTTACAACCAAATACAGACACCCACATTCCAATTTCTTTCTAGTCAAAGACTCTCTCTCTCTCTCTCTCTCTCTCTCTCTCTCTCTCTCTCTCTCTAGTTGTTCTAAAGGAGAGTCGTTGATACGTGGACCAGGACTTATTTTTGGCCTAGTTCTAGCTGAAATGATCTTGTCCTTCACAACCAAATGAAGATGCTCACATTGCCATTTCTTTTTTATTTAAGTATCTCTTTCTAGTTGATCTAAAGGACAATTATTGAAATTAAGCTTCCACCATTGTTAAGGACTCATTTCTTGGCCCAGCTTTAGTTGAGATGGACTTGTCCTTGACAACCAAACAAAAGATGCTGATGTTCTTATTTCTTTCTGATTATAGGATCTCTTCAAAACAATCAATCAAAGTTAAGCTTCCATCGTCCACCAGGCCTGACTTTTTAGCCTACTTAGAGAATTCTCTATAGGTGGTGGTTTTCACATTGGCGTCCCAACTTGTCTTTGAACCGAATTAGTTGCGGACAAGTCCAAGTCGACTCTAACGAGTTGCATCCGAGTCAACTCTGATGAGTCACGTTCAGACTCGTCCAGGTTGTCAATCCCATGCTACAGATAGTCAGGTACTCAATCCGTTGTAGGTTAGGAATCGTACCCAACACTCCCCTCATTGTATAGTTTCCATCGAAGTAACAAATATTGTTCTCAGGTGAAATCTTGGCTCATGAATATCTCTGAGATTTTCAAGATTTTGAGGGTTTTCTAAGGATCTCATTGGGAAAATCACCTGGAAATTTTCCAGTTATGCTTTAGCATCTTCAGTCTGTTGGTCCTCTACTTAGCAGTTTTGCTGTTTTTTCTTTGATAAAATGCAATGCCTTTAAAAAATGGAAAAAATAAAACATAAAAAGAAGAAGAAGAAGAAAATCTGGCAAAAAAGTATGTATTATAAAATAATATTGGTTTAAGATTAATAATTACACATCTATTACAAATTATTTTATATTTTAAATAATTTTTGCATTAAAATTGCCATAAGTTCCGCATAAAATCACTAGAATTAAAAACTGTTGAAATTTTGAAAATTTTCACGTTAATAACCTGTTAATATTGCAAGCGATTGATTAGTAAACTAATGTCAAATTCGAGATGCCGAGCCAAGACACTGAGAAACTCACTTGTCAATTGTGGTCGTGGGATGGACTCGGTCCTGACTTAGCCAGACTCATCTGGGTAGTAATGGGATCAATCAGTACACATCACAACATGAATTTTCTTATAAATGTTTCTTTTAATATCTTTGTTGGGCTTGGGACACACATCCACACTATAGTGAATGGTCTAATTTTAGTTATGCATGTGCAAGTATGTATGTGTTGAGCGTGCCAGAGTCGTGTTTAACTTGAATCAAACCAAATGTCTTGTGACCCCAAGCGGCAAAATAGCTGAATAATTATACCTGATATATGAAGATTGACCAGACTACTCAACCACTAATTGACAAGGAGATTCGGGCGATTTATGAAGGGGAGGAATAGTCATTCAGATGAGTTCTTTTTGGTTTATCACAATGGTAATAAGCTTGGTCACGTTCATCGACAAAATAAACATTAGAAAGAAAATACGAAATTAAAGGCCAAATACTGATTTTATTAATCTAGATGTAAATATAGTAAAATCAGCAAATGAAAGTAAAAAATTAAATCAAATAATTATTGATGGCGGTTTGAGTAGGTAAAACAACTGTGGATGATGAACAATCTTCTGAACCTAGATGGTCATAAGAAGGTCATCAAAACCTAGTGGTCGTGAGACGGTTGTGTTTTGGTCAGTAAGATGTGACTGAGGAATGAATCACTAAGTGAGGGCTTAGGGATTTAGAGGATTTGATGATAGGGTCATGGATATTTAACTAAACTAAATTTGGCTTATTACAATGATGTGCTGGATAGAAGTGGAGAACAAAACTAAGCTACACTAATCAATCCAACTTACTACAGGAAGGCACTAAATAAAAGTGGAGAGGCTAAACTAGACTATGTTAAGATAGACATCCATGTGGACAAAAGATTGATAGGAAGCATTGAGCTAAAAAGAGTTATTATGTTTGGATTGGAGAGGGATCGAAACTTGTTGCGTTAGGCGATGACCTTGCGTATGGTCCTTTGGCTTTAGGAATCGACATTCTGATCAGTTAATGGCCTTTCCTTGGTATGCTTTTTTTTTTCCCTTGAGAAGGGGCTAGCTAACCACTACAGTTGCCGTGTGTAGTTATGTTTCTGTTTTTATACACCTTTTCTCCTCTTAGCGGGCAGCTTAGAGGTCTACAACTACATATGGCCAATTAGATCTAGCCAAGTGTCATTAGATATCACCGCCTTTACCTTTCATTGAGTTACGCATGCTCTCCTAGCACTTTGTGTCTGTGTAGCCTATACTTTCTTGCCACGTTTCACTGGAAAGATGACCGCCCTTAGGTTTTTAGTTGTGCGTACATCTCTGAGCATCCTGGCATTCCCGATGTGATATATGTCTTCTATAGAGATGTTTAATATCCTCACAATCTCTCTTCTGTGGACATTTCTTTACCTCCATATGAGTGTTTCGACATATGGTGGCATCCTACTTGTTGGATCTAGCTGTAACAGGTCGGGTGTAAACAATACCCCACATCTTTTACATTCAAAGAATATGAAGAGACGTTGTGTTGTAAGGATTTCGAATGGCTCTAGAAGATGCCATATTGTGGTGGCATCCTACTAGTCTATGATAGTCGTACGCAACCTTCTATTTCAAAAATCGTCTATCATGATTTTGCTTATTAATTGCAAGCGTATCAATTGATGGCTGCAATTTCTGTAAATTAGACTTCGTTGGTGAAACTCTTTCTCATCCCTGCTAATTAACTTCGTCTTCTTGTTTTGCTAAAGTTTTGTCTTCGCTCTTCTAGTTAGTTTCCTTCTCTATATCCCACCTTCTATTTAGTATTATTATTATCTTTTTTTTAGGGAATTTAATTACATTGCCTGCTCTTCCTTCTGAAGTGAAATCGATGACGGGTCCCAATTCTTCTTCAGAATCGGAGCCCAAAAACCTTGTGATTAACCCTTTGCAGCATGACCTTCCCATCCTCATGTCTGCCCGACTTCTTGATGATGCTCACTATTTAATTGACCGCCTTCGCAACACTACTGATTTGGACGTTCATTCTCAAATGTTAATGGAGGTGCTAGAGGAAGTGATCGCAAGTTCTGTGGAGTTTAAGGATGCCTCACGAGAGCGAGCACAATTTGATGATCTCCTAGCAAACAACGAGCTAATCAAGGGAGGAAGCTCGAAGAATGCAAGGAGAGATCATGGAAGATGCAGCAACAACATTGAGGCAGCTTCAACGGGAGATTCAAGCTGTTGACAATCAAATTCTGATCTTGCAACAGCATCATGAAATGATGGAAGATAAACTGAGAAGCCTAATCAATGAGAGAAAGGATAAGTCACCAAGCTGAAAAGGCATTCACCTTTCTCGAGCGGGCTGTAGTGGAGATTCGTTCATGGAGGCTTTGGTGCCAAGAGGCTTCGGAAACAATGGCACTGGCAGCTACACACTACTCTTCCTTATAGGCACGCTTTGTCTGATAAGGCTGGTGTCTCCTGTCTTAATCAGTTGTTGGGATCGATTTTTTCCTTCTCTCTATTTTTTTTTCAGGTTTGATTTTAGATCAGCAGTGGACAACTATTTAAAACTATTAGTTTGTTTCCGTTATATTGGTTTGGTCTGGTGGGGGGCTATTTTATGCTTTTGAATGCACTGGTGATACTAGCCTAGAAGCTTTTTCCAAGTGGCCCCTAGGCTTTTGCATGATAATTTAACTGTAACCTAATTGCTTATTCATTTATGAATGCATATAAACATTCATTTGGCCGTTTTGCTGCTAATTTTCTGAGGTGCAACACCCTTGCATCTATGCCTTGATTTTTTGGTCAATCTTTGATGCTTCAATCCAAGTATCAGGATTAGTTGTTTTAGGATTTCTAATCATATTTTCAAATTTTTAATATCGTAGCCGTGTCATCGACTTCTTTTGCCTTCCTGATCTCATCGATCATCATGGCATTTCTTTGACAATATAATACTCAGGTGGACGATATGGGATGATTGCATTTAACTTGCTTTTGTCATTCTTTGACCATGGTGGCAATAATTCTTGTGAGGTTTTCGAGATCTGTTGAGGCAGTAATCCTTGTTGGTCATCCGTATTTATCCTGTCTAATAAAGGGTAACGGGCTAACTTCTCCCTCATAGAGGTAAGCTTTAGTCATGTCTAACTCAGCCAGGAAAGGACGATTGTCGGTACAGACAATTTCAACCTTGTTCTCGTTCCATATTATTAGAAACTGGTGAAAGGAAGAAGGTATACACCAATTCGAATGAATCCAGTTGCAATTGAGGAGTGTTATACCTAGGTGTATGAAAAAGAAAGCTGCTACAACTTTCCTACTCCCTACTAGGAGTTCAACAGGTAGCATCGTAATAATGCCTCCAGAGTAAACTAGCAATTGTAACTTCGATTAGAATTGAATCATGCATTGCTTTCCTGAGCTTTCAAACTATAGTCATTAGCATAATGTTAACGACGGCTCCATTGTCAACCAGAATCCTGGTGATTGGGCAGCCGTCCATATGCGCCGAGACATACAAGGGTTGGAGTTGTCGTGTCATCACATGGGATGGTTTCATGATAATAACCTTCTCGGCCTCTTTTCCTTACTTTCTTGAAATAGTTGGTCTCACTCCGACCCCATGGCCGATCATCGCTGATGATCCAGCTATCTTGGGACCTTCTTGCACATCTCCTGCCATGTGATTTGTCAGGTCTAGCTTTGCTTGGAAAATCCATGAGAGAGTAAGGACCATATTACAATCCATTGTGAAGGCGGTAAGCCAAATCGTACAGTGTGGCCTTTCTGTTTTCTTTTATAGGTTCTTTTTATTCACTCCCTCCCATGAAATTCTTTTGAATCTTCCTGCACTTATGATGAGGTTTTACGTAATACATCTTCAATCAAGAAATCGCAAGGTGCAGGTCATCTTCTTTAGGTCTTCGTCCATGGATGCGTTGTCTAGTTCAACTGAGGTACAACCAGATGAAGAGCCAATAGCATTCAGAACTCCCTATGTTCTTGTTTTGGAACTTGGGGTTCCAAAGTATTCTACTATCATCCGCATCTTCTTTCAGATAGCATGATCTGCTATTGCATAGGCTCTAACTGCAACTCGTTATATCTGCCAATGTCATTTTTATGTCTAGTTAACTCCTGAGATGGTTGTGGAAATTTTCAGTGGACAACCATCGAACAGCGATCCTGTTGCGCCCCGGTGGGTTTAACCATTCTTGAGCATCCAGGGTGGTTGTCTGATTGATGATCATAACCACTTGAAATGCATCTCTTCCGTGTTCCATGAGATTGTTGGGGAAGACTCCAATTGTAGTTCCTCCACCCATAATCTAGGGTAAAGGGCCTTGTTGCCTTGTGGGATGCAGCAACATCAGGGTGTGGTTGTGAGAACCATTTGGT
Organism: Liriodendron chinense; assembly: GCA_003013855.2. Taxonomy (NCBI): domain Eukaryota; kingdom Viridiplantae; phylum Streptophyta; class Magnoliopsida; order Magnoliales; family Magnoliaceae; genus Liriodendron; species Liriodendron chinense. Next base: position 967,053 of record PVNU02000362.1, read on the forward strand.
TTTGCGATGTGATCCATCTGATTGACATTGTCGAGGTGCTGCACTGTTTTGTCATGCTGGCGTACTAAGTCCCTCTCACGATTGGGACTATCGGTGAGGATATGCTTTGCGGTTTGGTCGGAGATGGCCGTCAGTCGACTTTGTGAATCCACCTAGAGCAACGTTCACATAGCACGTGATTAACAAGCAAGTTCATCACCAGGGTCTTTCCAACAACACTGCTGAAATTGTTGTCCCCCAGGAGTCGCAGAAATTGGGTGTTGAATCTCTATCAATCCTCATGGCCTCCTCTTTCTCTGAGAACTTGAGAAGGCCTTATCAATGTTTTCTTGAATTATGTCCTTGAAAATGACACAATTGTTAGTCGAATGAGTATTAGTTCCATGCCGTTTATAGAATTCCTCTATCTCTAAATCTTTGGTCAATGAAAATTTCTGATAATTTGTTAACTTGACGAATTTTGTTGTCAGGAGATGGTAAAAAAACTTCATCAGCCTTAGTGATGTCAAAATAATACTGCTTATTAAATTTGAAAGAAATCTTCCTAGGTTCATCACTGCAAGAGTCTAAACATCTTCCTTATTAAGATCAGACAAATGAACAACCTTTTAACCACAACCTCAACGATGGCCAATTCATAGTAGTTTGGGTCCAGATAATAGGTTCCCTGTGATGCATTTCTTCTTTAACTCTTCTCACAGAGAATCCATTTGTATCTGGTAGCTTGAGTAGAAGCTCAAAAAGATCTTCAAACTCCATGCCTTCAAACTTTTTTCAAAGCTCAATGTCTATACTGTTCTGGGCAATTTAACAAACTCAGCCTCCAATAAAGCTACCGAACATTAGTTCCACATTTTCTTAAAGCGAGTAATGTATTTATCAACCATTTCACCCAACAATTGTCTCAGTCGGGAGAGATCAACCATGGAAACCCCAGGCTCAATTCGATAAAACTAGGTATGAAATCTTTCCTCCATCTAGAGCCAGGAGTATATCGAGTTTGGTGATACGTTTATATACCATGTGAAAACTCCTCCCATTAAGGAATTTCCAAATAACCTGAGTTTCAAGAAATCGTCAGCCGAAACTTTCCCACATTGCATGGTGAAGCAAGCGATATGCTTTATCATTGACAAATTGACTTCTCTTAAGAAAAAGGTAAACTCAGGGACCTTATATCCAGTAAGCAGCTCGAAGTATCAATCAATCCATTTGGGATAAAGCTTGCAATATATGAGTCTAATAACCTTACAGCCATGAGGTTGACCACCTACTTCATGAATAATATTTATGAGGTCCTCACAGTCCAAAAGTTGCAGTGGCAGGACTGGATGGTGCCTTTGTACCACGGGATTAATGACCACTAGGGCCTAAGGTATCAGAGGTTGCCCAGACCATCCGTAATTTTGATGGGATACTGGTGTCATAGGAAGTTAACCCCCGGGCTGCTTGACGCTTGTGTAGTAAGGTTGTGGCACTGGAGACATTAAAGGTTGCCCCTCGAACTAGTAGGCACCGACATAATATTATCCCTCAAAATATGCATTGTGGGGGGCCATATTTAGTCATACTGTCCATATGGCTGACAGTTTTAGTCATTCCTCCAAACCACTTGGGGTTGTGTGAGGTGATCTTGAGGTTCCGCCCAGTTAAGTCCTAGTGGAAATTAGTCGGTCTCTCTACGTCGAAATCCACTAGGGATTATCAATAGCTTGTTGGTTTTCAAGTGCTAGGAATCTCTTGAAGAACATTCCTATAAACATGTTGAAGGTCTTCCATTTTCAGAAATCTGTTGCAGAGTGCCTTCGCATGTGACGCAAGGTTTTTACGACATCCTCTAAAGAAGCGTTGCCTTGGGAGGAAGATCTTACTTCAAGTCAACAGGCTCAGGTTGAATAGGCTCGTCTTGTGGTTCTTCCGCAACTAAGGAGGTTTATTGAGCTTCAAAGCTCGTTATTTGCTAACCGAGAATGCCAGAAAATAGTATTAGGTTTCAATTCAGACACGTGACCACACATGCACTGAATGACCCAATTTCAATTAGGAGTAGCGAGTATCTATGTGTTAGGCATTGTCAGAGTTGTATTTAACTTGAATCGAACAAAACTCCTTGTGACCCATATGCCAAAATAGCAAAATTATGATAAGATATATGAAGATTGACCTGACTACTCACCCATCGGATGATTTCTTTTTGCCTTGAGGACTAACTTTTTATCACAATAGTGATAGCTTGGCCACATCCGTCGAAAAATAAACGTTAAAAAGAAAACAAGACATTAAAGGCAAAGTGCCGATTTTATTAATCTAGATGAAGATGTAAGTACAATCAACAGATGAAAGTAAAAAATAAAGCAGAATAAATTACCGACACCAATTCAAGCGAGCAAGATGGCCTTGGATGATACACATTCTAGATCTAGATGATCATGAGATGGTTGTCAAAACTTTGATGGTCATGAGACAGTAGTGGTTTGGCTAGTAGGATTAGTTCAAGGAATCATTAGGTGAGGACTTTGGGATTTGAGGACTTTGGAATTTGGAGGACCCGATAACAAGGTCATGAGAATTTAACTAAATTAAATATGACTTGTTGTAGTAAAGCGCTAGACAAAAGTGGAGAACAACAATAAGCCACATTAATTAATCCAAACTTGCTATAACATGACATTAGACAAAAGTAGAGATGCTAAACTAAACTACTGCTAAGATAAGATAGGTTGGATGCGTGGATGAAAGATTAATAGGTAATGTTGAGCTGAAAAGAGTTGTTGGGTTGGAATTGACAAAGGCCTAGAGCTCTTCATTTTATGATACTTTTATAGGCTTGAAACAGTTGTTTTGATCATTTTATGACGCTTTTATAGGTTCAGGTTAGGCAGTGGCCTTATACAAGGTTCTTGGTTCTTGGCTTTCGGCTTTCGTAATCAACATTCTGATCAATTAGAGGCCTTAGCTTGGTATGCTTTTTTCTTGGGACGGCACCAATTAACCACCTACCTTGGCTTTCGTAATCAACATTCTGATCGATTAGAGGCCTTAGCTTGGTATGCTTTTTTCTTGGGACGGCACCAATTAACTACTATATTGTCATGTGTAGTTATGTTTCTATTTTTAGACTTCTCTTATTGCACTGCTTGGGAGTCTACAACTGCACATGGCCAATTAGATTTAGCCAAGTGTCATTAGATATCACCACCTGTACCTTGCATTGAATTACGCAGGCTTTTTTAAGCGCTTTGCATATGTGCAGCCCATACTTGCCATGTGTTGCTGGGAAGATGAAGATGACCACCCCTAGGGTCTCGATTGTGCATCAAGCATACAGAGATGTGTTCGGGATCTTTACAATCTCTCTTCCATCAAAGATGAAGATGAAGATGTCCCTAAGCATATAAGCATCATAATCTTCTAGCCGTGACACGCGTCTTCTAAAGATGTGTTCAGGATCTTTACAATCTCTCTTCCACTCTCTGTACCTTTCTCTGCCTCTATAAAGAGTGTGCCGACACAAGGTGGCATCCTACTCATTGGATCTAGCTGTGATAGGTCGGGCGTTTGACACATACATATGGCCTTATCAATATGTTACATCCCACTGAATTTAGATGAATTTCAATAAAAGAAACACATGCATATACCACATTAGATATTCACTAGTTACATATAGCTAATTCATACATCACATCAAACTGAGTTTGGATGGATTTTAATATAAATTCTTCCATTTCATCTGCGACTGTGATTGAATGAATAAATAGATCAAATCAAGCATACAGAAGAGAGCAAAGATTTGAAAATATGGTTGAGAACAAAAGTAAGAATGGTCTGGAAAAAAGAAATGGAAGAACTGAAACCATATCGAGGTCGTTATGATGATTCAGTATCTCATCACTTCAATTTAATTTGGAGTTTACTTTGACCAGATGGATCAGTAATAATGAATGAGAGAGAGCGCCTGCATCCATACCACAATTTCAACCACTACAATTAAGGGTACAGCGCAAGCTCAGATCAACATCCAACCTCAAACATTTTTTTAAGATCAAGAACTAATAAATACTGAGCAAGAGCAAAATACAACCTCTATCAACCCACAAGTGAGTTACTACCAACAGTACTATATCTTTATCATTCTAAAACCTCTATATGCAAAAATGTACATAGCTTCTTATTTTACTTTATTTTTCAACATGATTATACCAGGGTTAGATTCAAAAGAGAGAAGAAAAAAAAAAAGAAAAAAAATAAAGGAGGAACAGTCGCATACACCTCCATCAATGTTAGGCAACCATCCACCCCACGCAAACATCATCCACTGTTACTGCCCCACGCAAAATCAGGCCAATCCATGTAAACAACAGACAGCCAGCAATCGGATTCAACATGCTGGCATGGTCCACCTGGCAAGTAGGATCAGGCTGATTTCTGGGACAGGCAGTCTTCGGAGTGGGGCAAGCTTGAATGACATGTCGAAAGGTGGAACTTACCCATCCATTGAGGTCCTGCATGAGCATTCCTCAAAAGAGGAAAAGCAATCGTACTTGCCTTCCTTTCATGTAGCAGCTGCATATCCTCAGTCTAAAACCATATTTACAGCATATCTCTGTCTTAACTCCTTCCTAAAGTACCTGACCCAACGAATAGCCAGCAAAAGAAAGCTGCATACCCCTCACTACCAGGGAATGCCTTATTCTGCTTAAGCAACCAACCACTCTCAAAACTGGCACGAAGTCCCCAGCCTCTGCCTCTGCCTGGACCCCATACCACCGCATTTCCGGGCAGCGAACGCACCCTGCAGCAGCTCCTGGAACAGCTCGAGAAACTGCTTCCACTCGTCCTCGGTCATGTCTGCCAGCTTCACGAAGCTCGCGCTAGCGGGCAGCTGCTCGTTCGCGCTCCTCCTGTTGCTGCCTGACATACTCCCCATGTATCCATCCCCATTCGATGATCGCTGATGATTCTTCTCACCCAGACTGACGCTCCTCAGTGACATGGAAAGCTTTGAAACAGTCGGAACCTGCTTTCTGGCCAGAGGTGGGCCCTTACAACCTTCAGTCACAGCTGCAATGCTCTCTTTTTCACCCTCACTTTCTTCCTCCTCTTCCACGCTCTCCTCTAGCTTTGAAAGCTGGCTTCTGCAATTTCCTCCTTTCAAGCTGAAAGGGTTGTACTTGGTCATGAAATCATCGGCTATCTTGGGCACAAAATCAAATTCTTCGCAGTCTATGTCAAACTGAAACTCGGCTTCCTCACTGGTTTCGGCTTCCGGTGAGAAGAGCGCCTCTCTCTCAGCAAGTTGCCTTCTTGCCTCGATGCAAACCACCTCAAGCTCACTTGGCTCCTCTTCACGAGCCCGGAACTCTCTGCTCATCATCTCTCCAATCTCAGCAAGGCAGAGACCATAGCCAGCAGCTTCCTTGAGAAACACCGTGCAGAGAACCAAGACACGAAGGCAAGCCTCTCGGATCATCGGCAGCTCCATCCGAAGCATCTCAGATTCCTTGAATGGATCGAGGTCTGCAATGTATTTGAGCTCGTCCTCACCGAATGGAATCGATGCCTGAGGCCAATGGATCCACTCAAAATATGGGTCCTCCAAGCTCTCTGGAAGGCAAAGGCCATGATCGATCGGAATAAGCTCCATCTGACCAAAAGTCCCAACGCCATCGAACTTCCTAACCAGAAGGTTGCCAGCATGTCTGTCTGTGTTAAAGATCCTAATGTCTAATATCCCTATCCTATGTACAGTGGTCACGGCATAGCTCGAGGTGCCGTGGTCACCGGCATCAAAGTCATGAGGTATGAACTGCTGGAACGACGCAATCTTGCTTACCTGCTTCCTATCATGAGACTTGATACCATTCACACCATCATTAACGTTGAAGATTGAGTGGGTCACCTTGACAAGCACTGTGGGGGGCACATTTGCGAAGTGATTGTGATCAAGAAGGTAGGCCGCAACTTCTCTGAAGCCTGTCTCTCCGATCCTAACCGACCGTTTCAGGCCTGGCTGTCCAAGAGCTTTTCCGACGAAACCCTTCGGATTGTTAGGAGCGAAGGGTTCTTCATCTGTCGGTTTCACGATAGCAACAGTCTCGCCCTTGCTGTTCCTGAAATAGTACACGCCCCCAAGACCACTACGCACAGGGATTGGATCAACACCACTCTTGATTGCCTTCACAACATCTTTAACCAGCTGTTTTGTTCTAGAACAGTGACTCGAACAACCTAACACTTCAATCAGCCCACTTCGATCCTGCTGTTGGAGATCCTTCCCAGTAGGGGAGAGACACGGAGTTGACGAGCTTCTGTGGAGGTGGTTCCTCGTGAGGAGCAGTGGGGAATCATTGCGAACAGAACTGAGATCATTCTTCAACACAAGATCCCCAAATGTCAATGATCTCTCCTCAGTCGGGACATTCAGAGCCACCTGCAACTTTCTCTTCACAGTGTGGGCATTGTCTGCTCGATCCAATTCAATCCCCAGGACACTGCCAGTGTCGGTTTGGACGAACACACGCCGCCTTCCAGCAGGCTTTCCTTCCATCCTCTGGTTTCCATGGTATTCACCACCGAGGGCACCATTGAAGACTGCAACTGCCATCTGGGTCTGAACTGGGCTGTCCAAGTTAGGTGGCATTAGGGGAGGAGGAAAAATGAGGGCAGTTGGAGTTGGCACAGGCAGCAAAAGAGAGCTCCTCCTCCTCTCTCAAGCAGGTGCCAAACTCGAATTCCGACACTGCTTCAAAGAAAGGAAGATCCGTTGCCCAAACAATCATGAAGCAACTGCGTCGAAACTCAATTACCACCAAGATGCTCACATCAGCAGAAGTGTGAGAGGAGAGACCGATGGAGATGTGTTGATCTAACTACATTGGGGAAGCCATTTGATTGAGAAGAACCTCTGAAGCTGTAAAAGATCCAACCAGAGGGGCATGAGGGAATGCAAGTTTTTACCTCATTCAAGTGGCAAATGATATGAATGTAGTGATTCAATGTCCAACAAATCCATTCAGCTGAACCAGGGGAGTGTACTTTATCATATTTGAACATAAAAAGGATGTGTTTCATCATGGTGGCCAACATTTCAAGTACATCATCTGATCCAGGTGGACTTCAGCCGACTGGAGGATGGATGAATTGCATCCAAATGATGAGTAGATTCGTTTCAAGTAGGAAAAACAAATTCGTGTATGGCAAATGCAGGTACAATTCCATTTTTGTTTCTTTTTTTATGAATTCAGAAAGTGTGCCACTTGAACAGCATGTTTTCAGATTCTCATTCAAATAAGCATTGAGTCGGATCACGTCTGGACTAGACAGACATCCAAGCACAACTTAAATTCCATGGAATATTTTGATGGCTGATGAAAACAAATATCTAGCAAGTGATGCAAAAAAGCAGAAATTTTCTGGAAATCATTGAAGAAAGAGGAATCATGGAGCCAAAGAGAATGGAAAAACAGAAAACATCAATTTCTGAAAATACAACCAATCAAATGAAAAAGGCGAAAATAGAACCATTAGAAATACCCATCAACAAATAAAAATAAAACAGAAACATTAAAAATGATAAGAAAAACTAAATTTCTGTTTTGCTCTTTGCCTCAAAAGTTAGAAACAATGAATAGAGATGGATCATGTTTTTCCATCATCAAATATCTATTAATGAATAGTACGTTAGAATAATTTTCAAGCATCACAGGCTAAATAATAATTTCCTAGTGAGGAATGAAAAAGTCATGATCTTTCAACATGAATTGCCTGATGTGCCATTATACGTACAAATTCGGCCCATGGTACAAATTGGACCCAACAGAACATGAATTGAGTTCATCATCATCTAAGCCTAATCCCAATTAATTCAGGTCAGCCACATGAAGCCTTTTCTGCCATTCCACTCTATTAGAGGTCATACCTTCAATTAGACCGCAGGTCATCAAGTATTTTCTTACTACTTACATCCACGTCCTTTTCAGCCTTCCCCTTGCCCTTTTAGAGCCTTCAACTTTTACCGACTCACTGCTAACCAGCACAGTTCTTGATCTCTGTTGCACATGACCAAACCATCTAACTCTACTTTCCCTCGTCTTATTACCAATTGGTGCTACTCCTAAGTTCAATCGAGTGCATTCATTTCTAATTCTATCCCTCCTCATCTTCCCACTCACCATCTCAACATCCTCATTAAGGTGGATGGAGGAAATTATTAAACAAAAAAACAAAAAAAACAACAAAAAAAAAAAAAAACACCATCTAGAATAGTTTCCTATCCCTTTGACAGTAGCTCACTAAAGCAGGTGGTTAGGAAAATGCAGCCATGGTCCAGGGAAAGAAAAAGCACAAATATTTGACAGCTAGGATTTTCCTATGTGAAAGGTTTTGGGTCATCAGCAATCGGTCTCAGAAGATAAATGGACTGGATTCAATGAACCATGGGCCCCACTGGTACAGTATCGACACCATACAACCCTATCCATGTTCTGATGCATCAGGATACAGGACACTATGGTCCTCAAGCATGCAATGTCCCTACATGTGGCATGCATGTACAAACACCAGACCATTCAGCCGTTTGGCCCTTCACATGTCCGAAAAAATCACAGAATTTGGGACATCCCAGATACTGAGTGGACACTTTTAAGGACTAAAAATAGGTGGTTAAAAAACAGTCCAACCAATGGAAAACACAGACGTGCAGTAAGTCCTCAAAGTTACACCATCTGGGTCATCCTAGCCACTGGTTGGACACTTTTTAGAACTGTAAATGGGCAGGGTTAGAAAACTAGTGCCACAAATGTAAACATTGAACGAGAAAAAGTCCTCAAATTAGCCAGCTGGGATTGTCTGACAGGTTTGGTTTTGGGCATATGGCCCATCAAAGGCCATTCCAATTAGATAAACAACATGAATCAAGTAAATAAGAGATCGAGCACTTGAGAACTAAGATATTGGGAATTAGCATCAGATCCTTTCCATAGTAGCATTCCTATTTCAGATCAAGGAAATGAGAATGTGAATTTGGTAAATCTGTTAACTAGTCAAATTCATGGATTTGCATTGGATTTGGATTTGGCAAGTTCCGACGTCCACTGTTTGGGAATCAAACTGCAAGTCGATGGATCTTGGAAGAACTTAGGGTAGGGATCTCAATGGGTCAGATCTGGATCGGATCCGGCTCCAAGTCCGAAAATCTGTAGCTGGATTCGGATCTGATCCAAAAGGTGATGATATCCATATCCCATCCGCTTATAAATAGCAAGATCCATTTCCGATCCAAAAATCCATATAGACATCAGGTTCAGGTCTGGTCTAGGTCCAAATCCACCACATAGGAATTGGGATGTCTCATTTTTGGGACATGGCCTAAAATAATCTAGAAAATCGGATGGTCAGTGTGGATATAACATATACATCAAGGTGGGTCCCACGGGGACCCCCACTCACGCCCAAAAGGGCTCTGCCTGCTGATACTGCTGGGCAGCAGTTGGACGCTGACTGTTCCAACATCACTTTTCTTTTTTAAATAGAGCCCACGCGAGGATGATCCAGTCCATCCACCAGCTCGGCCCATCCGTGGTGGCCTAAGATCTGAAAAATAATTGGCTAGATGAAAAATAAACATCACAGTGGACCTAGAAAATTTTCAAGGGTGTATGTACCTGTCCAACTGTTTCCTATGGTGGGGTCCACCTGAGATCAGGATTTGACTAATTTTTTTGGATTAACCCTAAAATGATCTGGCAGGATGGATGGACGGTATGGATGTAACATATACATCATGATGGGCCCCACGAGTGGGCCCTAGGACCACTTTTCTCAAAATGGTTTATGCACCAACCCAGCTGTACAACAGTCGGGTTTGTGCAAATCCGGCTGCATAACAGATGGGTCTGGACCGTCTGTGTAAAACAACCCCACATCAATCATGGCCCACCCCATCGTAGATCTGAACCGTCAGGCAATTTCCCAGCACCCCGATCTACATGATATACAGTTTGAAAAGGAGAATATTTTGTTAAAACAAGAAAAATAAATGTCCCAAAGGAATACCTTAGGAAACAGTTGGACAGGTACGTACACCCTTGAAAACTTTCTAGGTCCACCATGATGTTTATTTTTTCATCTAACCAATTATTTTTCAGATCTTGGGCCACCACAAATGGGCCGAGCTGGTGGACAGACTGGATCATCCTCGTGTGGGCTCCATTTAAAAAATTAGAAATGTGCCGATAGAATAGTCAATGTCCAGAGGACGTTGCTGCCCAACAGCATCAGCGAGCAGAGCCCTTTTGGATTGATGTATATTATATCCACACCGGCCATCCTGCAAAATATGGTGGATTCATACCTAGATATGACCCGAATCCGATGTCTATGTGGATTTTTGGATTGGAAACGGATATGGCTATTTATAAGTGGATCGGATATTGATATCACCTTTTGGATTCGAGTCGGATCCGAATCCAGCTACAGATTTTCGGTTCCACAGATATGGAAAATCCCAACGAAAAACAAAAACGAAATTCATGGATTTGGCAAATCCATGCCCCAAATCCCTCACCCCAAACAGCCCCTAAAGGAAGATCAAATGGTGTAGCCAGAAGAACTGGAATGTAGTAGAGCCATCTCTCCACTACATGTGATAGATTGATGGTAAATCATGACCTTCCATCTAGTGAGACCTAATATGGATGGCAAATGGTTCAAAATAAAAGATCCAAGCAATCAGATCAGCAGCCTTCAAAATGACAGACAATCCAGATTAACACAACAAAGCATTAAAACTGGCATGGATTTAGGGGGGGGGGGGGGGGGGGGGGGGGGGGAGGGGGGGGTGGAAGACAGTTCTCGTCAACAAAATCAAACCTTCTTGAATCAATTCACCACAAAGATCTCAACGGTCTTTGTCATTCCATGCACCAAATGATCATCAGAACCATATATACAGAATCATCAGGAGAAAGTTCATCCGCATTTCTACCTTGTTTTAAGAACTCACATGTTTTACCAGATCTACAGTGAAAAACATTACTCAAAATTGAGGGGAAAAAACAATGCGATTTACCAACTGCTCAAAACTGACAGCAATGCAATAATGAAAGTTTTCGGAGGAAAGCAAAAAATTGAAATAAATAAGCAATCCCCAGAATATGTTTATTTTCCAGAAAGCCACTGCCACTTCAAGGAAAAGAACATAAATATAGAAATTCATGAAAATACAGAGGATTTTAACTGCAATTTCCAGATCTTATACAAAAGGAGATTGCTAGTACAATTTCCAGAATAATAGAAGCAATTATCATCAACAATAAATCCAAAAAATTCAAGAATTTTTTTAAAAAATCGGGGGAAAAAAACGCATGAAAAATTGTTTATTTCTCCAGAAATGGGCAGCTAGTTCAATCAAGAACAAAAAAATCAAAATCTTCTAATCAAATGAAGAAAAAAAAAGTAATTTGAAAGATTCTGCCCAGTCTCCGACTGATTCATGTGAAATCTACACCAAGCCACATCATGATCCAATCAAAACCCTAACATTTCTAAAAAGATAATGAAATCAAGCAATTTTCAAAGAACTGCGAAACCGAAGGAATCTACTTTAAGAAATCGAAACAAATAGCGATCCGAAAGCGTATTGCAGTAGGATTAGCTTGTTTTTCGCATCGATTCATGAGAATGAAGAGATCGATGGAATCAACTCACTCAGAGGCTGACGTCTGGGGAAAACCCGACCGGAAAGTCGAGTGGAGAGACTGCAGCGGTCGATTCGGCTTTCAGCACACAGAAGATCAACAATCAACGGCACGAAATCGAGATGAATGAGTACAAATGGCCAAGATTGCAGCGTCCTGAAACCTTCTCTCCTTCGATCCCTCTCCCTCTCACTCTCCGCTCTCCTTGGAATCTTCTTCTGCTCATTTAACTCTCGTTGAGATAGAAAGGGTTAAAAAACTAACCATGGTTAAAAAACTAACTGTGGTTGGAAGACCGGGTTTTAGCTTGAGTGAATACTAATTAGAAACGCGCCAATTTCAAGCGCTAAAATAAAACGCACTAAACTTGCAAATTCAAAAAAATCTTCGTAGGATCAAAGACGTTCATATGATGAAACATAGTTCTTAAATTCTTTTATCAATTGAAATAACGCATTTATATACTGATTAGTTTATAAACAGTAAGGAACGGTCTAAAAATCACAAGTTCGTATTGCTAACATCATGGGTGGGCCATCCATATTTTTATAATATCATGAATTCATTGATGGACACGTACTCTTGAACTTCCTGGATTTTTCACACGTTTAATGATTAAGCACGTGTGGTGCGTTTGTGGATTTGGCGCTTGAAGATAGGGCGTCCGGACTTGGCATGCCGCGTTAGCTTCCCTCCGATTCGAAGGGTCTAGAGAACGGAATGCTGGCCGTTGGATTGAAGTGGATCGTACCGTAGGATGAAGAAGGACCACGTCCGTACGGACGACGTGGCAGACGCTGACGTGGGGAGATATGGTTCGTTTTATGACGTGGTGATACCAACAGCGAACGGACGCGGATTAGCTACTGACATTGTGAGTAGCGAATCTTGCTAGTGAAGTGACGTCACCAAGTTCTGTGGGTCCCACCATGCTGTATGTGTTACATCCACACCGTCCATCCATTTGGACAGATCATTTTGGGGATAATCCAAAGAATGAGGCAGATCCAAACCTCAAGTCGATCCCACCATAAAAAAAAAACAAGTGGGGATTGAATGCCTACCATTAAAAACTTCTAGGGGTTACAGAAGTTTTCGATCAAACTGATATTTGTGTTTTCCTTTTATCCATGTCTGTGTTAGCTTATGAACAAGTTAGATTTCATTTAAGCATCATGGTGGGCCCTAGGAAGGTTTCAACAGTGGGTGTCACTGTCACCACAGTTTTCTGTGGTGGGTCCACTTGATGTTTGGATCTGCCTCATTCTTTGGATCATGCCCTAAAATGATCTCTTCAAATGGACGAACGGTGTGGATGTAACACATACATCATGGTGGGACCCACAGAACTCAGTGACGTCACTTCAGTAGCGAAACTCGCTACTCAGGATGTCAGTAGCTAATCCGCGTCCACGGCGAACGGAGATGGGCTCTCGGGCGCGGGATATGGAACGGTAGAGCCAGAAGACCCGGAAGACGATGGAAGCGGATTGGGTACTGAGTAAACTCTGTGGGGCCCACTTTGGATGTATCTTACTTATCCACGCCGTCCATCCATTTTTAAAGATCATTTTATGGGGAGATCCCAAAATTAAAGCATATAGAAAACTCAAGTGGACCATGCCACAAGAAACAGTGGGGAGAATGATGTCCACTGTCAAAACCTTTCTAGGACCCACAGTGATATTCATTTCTCATCGAGCCTGTTCATAAGGTCAAAAAATATACGTACGAAGGGAAAACACAAATATCAGTTTAATCAAAAGCTTCGGTCGACCTCAAAATTTTTTCAACGGTGAGCGTTCACTTAACAATGTTTCCTGTAGTGCAGTCCACTTCAGCTTTGGGTATGCTTCAATTTTGACCTCAAGCCCTACAATGAACTGGAAAAACAGATGGACGGCGTGGATAAGACACATACATCACGGTGGGGCCCACAGAATTTACTCAGTACGCAATCGGCTTCTGCCAATTCCCCACCGTACACTTGGCGAGTGAGACAAAAATCTGACCCATCCATACCTTGGGATGGAAATCCCTGTCTATTTGATAATTCTGAGCGATGAACTTCTGCGAAATCACTCTTTTTGGTTTCCTACCGTCAGTTTAAAGGGCACTAAAATGAATGGACGAGACGTTCCAATTTCTGTGTTTTTATATTGATTGGCCATCCACGGTGGAAGAATCCACGTTGACGGAACCGATGAACTCCACGTGTACACGGAAGAGAGGAGCGCAACTTGGGTGCGACCCGGAACCAGCAATGTGGGTGAGACCCTGACCATAGGGCCCATCTTGATGTATGAATTATTTATCCACGCCGCTTATCTGGTTTTACATATTATTTTAGGCCATGAACCAAGAAATTAAGAAAATAAAAGTTTCAGGTGGACCACACCACATGAAATAGTGGTTAGTAACCATTGAAAATCTTTTGTGGGCCACGAAAGTTTTAGATCAATATGATATTTATTTTTTCCTTTCATCCAGATTTATATGACCTTATAAATAAGTTGGATGGTCAATAAAAATTACTGTGGACCCTAGGAAGCTTTTAATGGTGGTAGATCAATGACAACTGCTTATGACGTGCTGTAACTTGAAAGTTGTATCGGCTTCATTTTTTCTTTTATCATGGCCTAAAATAAGATGGTAAAACATAATAACCGGATGGATGTAAAATTCGTACATCTAGGTGGCCCTACTATCAAGGTCTCACCCACATAGCTGGTTATGGGGTGTCACCCAAGCTGCGCTCAGGAAGAGTGGGCCCTACCACATTCACAATATTAGGGCCTGTTTAGAGCCTTAGATTTGGAACCCCTGCATTTGAAACCCCCTCGTTGTGTTTGGCACCCTAGATTTGAAATTGCTTGTAGTCCAAAAGTATGATATTTACTAAGGTTTAAATTTAATTACCAAATCAACTTTAATATCGATAATTAGTATAAGAATGTAATGTTCGGCACATTAATTGTAATAAGCCCGTTGAAATATATACATTAGCCAAAAATGATAAAATTTCGAGTCTCGGATGGGCCACAAGCACAGGATCATATCCAAGTAACTAACCTATGAATTTTAACCATTGATTTCCTTAAACAATGTTTGGATGGCACAAATCATCATATTAAAATAATTTAAGTGATGCAGTTGATAATCTAATTGTTTTGGAATATCATCAGTAGGCCATGTGCACAATAGATTAGTAGCCTAGTGACACACATGTTACTAGAGCTGAGCACAAGCCAAGCTAGCTCAGTGAGCTCACTTGACTTGGCTCAAACTAGCTCAATTCGTCTCAATTTGACGGCTAGATTCTAACCAAGATAACCATTTTTCTTCGCTCGAAATGATTTTCAAGTCGAGCTCGAGCTAACCCGAGCTCGATTCGGCTCGGCTCGAAGTTTGGCCCGATTGAAGCTCGATTCAGTTCAACTCAATTGACTCACTTGTAAAAAACTAGAAAAAATATATTTTTTAGTCCCACATCGGAAATGAATAGAGAAACGAGAGAAACTCTCTATAAAAGTAAGTGGGGTGTCAATGGGCTTTGGTTGCCTTTGGGCTCAATTTTAAACTGCTTTAAGCCCGACTTTTGGGTTGGGCCTACTAAGCTCGAATTGGGCTCGAACTCGCTCGAATGCTTGATCGAGCTAGCTCGAACATTTCTGTCCAACTCGAAAGCCAAGCCGAGCCAAACATGAGCTAGGTTGATCATTAAGCGAGCCTAGCACGAACACGGCTCAACTTGGAAGGATTTTAGATATAATCCAAGCTTTTACTTGGATTGCAAACCCCCTCATTGAGGGGATTTATAACCCCTGGATTTGAAATCCCCCGTTGCTTTATGTGTCAAAGGCACCAGGAGATTTGAAACCCCCCCTAAAATCTCCCCAAATCCATGGGGCCAAACGAGGCCCTTTAGTTGCTCGATGGATGGGAAAATGACTTGTAGGCAGGAAGAGTCCGGCGATTTGGACACAGGAAAAAAAGGACTGATGTATACATGATACATATATACCTCAATCCAAGACGTCCAAAATTAGTGGCCCACCTGAAATTAAAATTTCATCTAGAGTCTGATTGATATGCACATTCTAAATTCCGTAGTATGTGAATATTTGTTATTAAATGCGGATCCTTTCATGTCAACCGTATAATATTTGGCCGCCAATCGGACGGGTAGAACCATTTCTTTTGCTTTTATTTTTTGTTAATGATCAGTAGACATTAATTACAATGAGCTTATAATAGTTTTGATGGAGATTTTCTTACGCCAAGTGCAAAGAAGGATTGTGCGTGTTTACGGATCTCAATACTCTTCCACGTATCAGATATGGTTACGGACGCGGTTTGGCCAGTGACCCCGCCAGCAGCCAGCTAGTTGATAACAAAGCACCGTGGACCTCACCATGGGACGCGGATTGGCTAGTGACCCCCAACACCAGCCACGGGGCTGGTGTTAAAGCATTGTGAGCCCCACCATGATGTATGTGTTTTATCCACGCTGTCGATCCATTTTCCACCTCATTTTAGGGCATGTGCCCAAAAATGAGGAAGATCCAAATCTCAGGTGGACCACACCATAGGAAAACAGTGTTGATTGAACGTCCACCATTAAAAACTTCCCAGGGTCCACCGTGATGTTTATTTGCCATCCAACTTGTTGATAAGGTCACACAGACCTGGATGAAGTGAAAACACAAATATCAGCTTGATCCAAAACTTCTATGGCCTCGAGGAAGTTTTCAACGGTGAGGATTCAATTCCCTCTGTTTTCTGTGGTGTGGTCCACCTGAGATTTGGATGTACCTCATTTTTAGGCCCATGCCCTAAAATGAGGTGGAAAAATGGATGGACAGTGTGGATAAAACACATACATCATGGTGGGCCCACACAGTTTTGACACCGGTATGGCTGGTGTTGGGGTCACTAGCCAATCCGCGTCCCTCACCACGATGCATGTGTTTTATCCATGCCGTCCATCCACTTTTCCATCTTATTTTAGGGCATGAGCCCAAACCTAAGACCAATCTAAATAACAGGTGGACCACACCAACAGAAAACAATACTGATTGAAGGTTCCCCATTAAAAAGCTTCTTAAGACCCACTGTAATGTCTATTTGCCATCCAACTCGATGAAGGGAAAACACAAATAGATCCAAAACTTCTTTGCCCTCAAAATGTTCTCATGGTAACCATTGGACCCTATTGTGTTCCTAGCATGTTGTGGTCTACTTGAGATTTGGATCTGCCTATTTTGGGTCCATACCCTAAAATGATCTAGAGAAATGAATGATGGACTGCGTGGAAAAGGGTGGGACCACATAGCTTTAAAACGAGCTTAGTTGGCTAGTGTTGGGTATATGCCAAACCGCGTCCTTTGGGTACATTGCCTTACAGACAGACGTGATGTATGAGTTTATCCACACCCTCCATTCATTTTCCTAGTAAGTACAAAAAAAAATGACCAGATCCATGTGCTCAAGTGAACCCCACCACAGGAAGCGTGATAATGACAGACACTGTTGAAAGATTCCAAAGATCCAGCTCGATGTTTATTTGTGATCTCGCTTGTTCATGACTGGGTGGGTGGGTTGCATGACTGACAAAAAAAAAATCACATTTGTAAGTTTTTAATGGTGGAAGTTTAATCCCACTGTATAGTCCACTAGAGCCTTCGACTTGCCTCATTTTTAGGCCCATATTCTAAAATGAAGTGAAAAAATTGATGGACGGCTTGTATAAACCATTCATCACTGTGGGCCCATGGGGATCTACCCAATTCTGGTGGATCTGGATTACATGCCTGCCCCTGATCCGCCCATGCCGGTGCCAGCCTGACCGTGGAGCCCACTGGGTTGTGCGTGTTGTATATCCAAAAAAAAAAAAAAAAGAGGCAGACGTGGACCACACCACAAGGAAAACGGTTCAAGACAGTGCACCCCTTACCGTGGGTTACCATGGGGCCCACCTTCATGTATGCATTATGTATCCACGCCGTCCATCCATTTTTCCGGATCATTTTAGGGGATAATATCAGAAAAGAAGCAGATCCAATCATCAGTTGGACCATAACATAGGAAACAGTGGTTGTTGACCATTAATGGACCACAAAAGTTTTGGATGAAGCTGATATTTGTTTTTCCCCTTCATACAGGCGCATGTGATCTTATCAACAGATTGGATGGTAAATAAACACCAAGGAAACATGAAGGTGCATCCCAATGAGTTTTTAATGGTTGGATGGTTAATCACCACTATTTCTTATGGTATGGTCCACCTGATAATTGTATCTTCTTCATTTTTGGGTTAATGACCTAAGATGATATGGAAAAACGGATGGACTGAATGGATACATAATACATACATCTAGGTGGGGCCCACGGTAAGGGCCGCACCGACTTTGGTGAGCCTGGGTCTCACCTAATCCGCTGCCCAGACCGTAGAGGATGATGGGAACTCCAGCAAGTTTCATACTAAAACTCGATATAAACCGTCCACATAGTGGGCCACGCTGTAGATGGCTTATCAAAAAACAAAAGCTACTCTGAAACCAATCGATTAGTTGATGTCAATTAGGCAGTCAACCCAAAATAACCAACGGCTCAGATCCAACGAACTATTTCACAAATCGGATATTAAAAATTAATTTAATTAAAAGCTGTCCACAGAGGATTCAATAAATTGAACGGTTTAAATCGAGATAAACATGTGCCAGGTGCATGGATACAATTTGCATGCGTATCAACCATCATACTCTGACAGAGTATAAATGACTCGTCAGCGGCGAAATAAAGGGATGATTTTCCGTGCCGTGAAGATTCTTTTTTCGGTGGTCTCGAAACTAGTCATCGTTTTTGTTAAAATACCGAAAATGACATCACGATCTCCGAAACTTTAAAAAATGGCTGAAAACGACCGAACTTTACTGAATCTACCGAAAGCCTATTTCAGAAATGGAAGCGGACTGCGTCCGGCCCCGGCCTGCACGGAAATGGTCAAGGGAGGGGTTCTGTGGGACCTACCGTGATTATTGGTTTTATCCACGCCGTTCATTCATTTTTTCAGATCATTTTAGGTTTTAAGCTAAAAAAAGTGGAGATCCTTGGCTTAGGCGTACCACATAGGGCTCTCAACGGAGCGGTTCAGATCTGAGATCCGATTCACTCTAAATCTGTATAATGCGGATTTAGATATTAAAATAAGTCCAATTAATTAAATGGACCGGATTTGGATCTTAAAATAGGTACAATTACTTAAATGAACCGGATTTGGATTCATTGGAGCATATCTGAGCTTGATCCTGATCCAATTAAAATCCGACCCATTGTCACCTTACTATATATGTTATGTTCATGCTGGTCATCCATTTTCCATATTATTTTAGGTCATGTCTTGAAATTGAGACATGTCACTCTTAGGCCGTGCGATACTACAATAAATAGTGAGATATGTATCACTTTTTGACTAAATTAAATATATTATATTATATATATTTTATATTTGTAATGAGGTGGATTCAGGCCTAGAACCGACTCAAATCCAATGATTATATGAATTTTGGATCGGAAATGGATGATCAGATATGGATATCACCTTTTGAATTTGAGTTGGATCCGAATCGGATCCAAATCCGACCACAGATATACAAACTTGGAGCTAGATTCAACTAGATCTGATTGAGATCCGACCCATTGAGAGCCATAGTACCACACCATAGGAAGCATCGGTGATAATGATGCCCACCGTTGAAAACTTCTTAAGGCCACTGTAATGTTTGAAAACTTAATGTTTGTTTACCATCTGTTCGTAAGGTCACACAAATATGGATGAAGGAAAAAAAAAAAAAATTCGGAGTAATACAAAACTTGTGGAGGCCCCACTAGGTTTTCAATCCCCGTTGTGTGTGGCCCACTTGGCCCTTGGATCTGACTCATTTTTTGGATCATATCCTAAAATGATCCGAAAAAAACAGATGAACGGTGTGGATAAAACTTACGAATTTATTTGAGTCTCACAGAGCCCCTAACTGGGGCAGTACGCATTTCTACTTCTCAGCTTGGAAGCTTATCCCTGGAGGGGTATATTTGTCATTCACAGGACGACAGGTAGTTGATGCTAAGGAGTAACGACTCGATAGCCGTCTGCAGCATCTACACCGTACACACGGCATGCAGCACTGTGCACATGGCGGGATTTTTACTGAAATAGCCTTGAGTTGTGGCTATTTTAATAAAAGTCCAATTTCTAGTACGGATCATCATACTGAAATAGCCCTGACGAGAAATTGATATTTTTACCGTCGAGAATGCCCCTCTAACCATGGTATGCTTAGGGGGAATCCACCGTGCCTAGGGCTGTACATTGAGCCAAGTCGAGTCGAGGTGGGCCGAGCTTGGCTTGACTCTTTTATGCTCTCCTCGAGCTCACCCTCGAGCTTACCATTGGAGCTTGCCTTGTTTGCTAAAACTTTCGAGGCGAGCTAGTGGATCGAGTCGAGTCGATCTTACTCCCACCTTAATTTATTATATTTTTTGCTACAAAATACAAATTAAAAGTCAGCAACATTAAGTTAAAGAAGTAACACTTATATTAGCGAAGAATAGTATTTCTACAGGTGAGACCCCACCATTTAAATGACGTAGCTCTGATCAGTTATTTCTTTGGCCAGGTCACACACGCATTGAATGTAGATCACTAGTAATATTTTCTGAACCATAGATTAACACAATACATACATAACTCACCACATGAATGAACTACCCTGATTATTGTGTGGACCATCTTCATGATGAGGCCCAGATGATTCATTGATCAAATGCACCAACTCCCTCGTAAAATTGCAATCAATAGCTCCATATGGTGTTGATCTTATCATAACCCTTGTTTTATAGATATGTATGGTGTGTGGTCTCACCATAGCACTTGTTTTGTGTAGCATGTAAAACACAACCACCGTGTGCTCACCATGTTTTGTACTTGAAATTACTCAATCCATCGGGTATACTCAACAAGAAATGTTCTTACCTAAATAAAATAATAGGATTAAGAAACTCATGACAAGCCCTAATCGTGCCCCGAGGGGGGGGCAATTCCGACCATAAATTTTCAATTTCTCATCAAAAGGCCAAAAAAAAAAAAAAACCAGAGAAAAATTAAACTTTTAGTAAAAATAGCCGCACCTCACGGTTGTTGCATAAAAAATCCCCGCACATGGCAGGTGTTTGACTGAATCGTCCACCACACATCTTCCTAAGGTACACAAGCTCTGTGGGGGCCACATGTGAAATCCACAGGTGACAGAAGTTATTGTCATGGTACGGACAACAGATCAGCCACGAGAAAATCTCTGACGGGCCAATCCAATGCCGACAACAACGTAAGATTGAGCCTAAAAAGGGAAGCGGATTGGCTGGTGCGCCCTACACCAGCTACGTTGCTGGTGTAGTGACGTCATTAAGCTCTGTGGGTTCCACTATGAGGTACTCATGTTATATCCAAACCGTCCGTCCATGTTTTGGGATCATTTTAAGGCTTGAGCCAAAAACTAAGACAGATCCAAGGAATCAGTGGACCACACCCAAAAAGCAGTGGGAGATTGAACGTATACCATTGAAACCTTCTTGGAGGTCTCAGAAGTTTTGGATCAGCCTGATATTTATTTTTACCCTTCATCCAGGTCCGTGTGACCTTATGAACAGTTTGGATGGCAAATAAACATCATGGTAGACCCTGGGTATGTTTTAACGGTGAGAGTCATTGTCCCCACCGCCTTTAGTGGTGTGGTCCATTTGAGTTTTGAATATGATTCATTTTAGGTAGCATGCACTAAAATGATCTCGTAAAATGGATGGACAGTTTGGATATACGGAATACATCATCGTAGGGTCCACATGGCCTTAATCTTCTTTGAACCGTTAGTACAATCACAATGCTCGAGTACTGCGCACTCGCTCTGCGTCTGCCACGTCCCTACGTTGGGTGCACCAGCCCATCCGCTTCCTTAAAAAGGGTCACGTGGTTTTGCTCCCTTTATTTTGGCTTGATGAAAGATGAGACTGGTTGGCGTCTCATCACCATTGTTCTCTTGGGGTGGCTCAAATGAGCTGCATATTTCTTATTTTTGGTCCAGGGCCTAAGATTGAGGATTGTACCTGATAAACGGAGTAAATGTCGCATAGACAGTATGATGGCTCACAGAGTTTTTTTTTTTTTTTTTGGGTTATTACACCTAGGATTAGTCACACTGCAAGACCTCAGTATTGAAATTAGGTTATCTTTACCACTTGAGCTATGGATCGGGATGCTATGGGCCCACAAAGCTTGGGTGCTTTATGCGCCGTGTAAAATAAGGGTAGTACAGGATGCTGGTCCTTAGATGCTTTGGACAACTGGACCAAATGTTACTTTTGAGAACCGAAGTGCTTTGGGATCCTCCACTTTTGAGCACGGAATGGCTTTGGTACCATCATTATGTATAAAATCCACTACATCCAATCGTTGCCTTTGTCTAATATTTATATTTTAACTTCATCCATGTCAAGAGGGTTTCAATGGTGGACGCCAGTCAACGGGCTGGGCATGGGTAGGTCTCAGCCCGGATTTTGAACTCTTTCGGGCCAGGCTGTTTAAAATTCTGATTTTTCAGACCAGAGCCCAGCCAATTGACACCCCTAGCCACTATCCATACTGTTTCCTGTGGTGTGGTACACTCTAGTTTTGGATATGCTTCCACTTTAGTTTTGGATATATTTCAATTTTAAGCTCATGTCCTCAAATGCACGAGAACAATAGATGGATGATGTAGACAAGAGTCACAGGACACATACAACAAGCTCCACGGAGTTTACACAACACGCTACGTTAATAGACAATTTGCCTTGAGCCTTGCCAAGCCCAAAGACTTGTGCAATAAAGCTCATGTTCATGGCACAAATTATCTCTGGTGACCTGACTCTATAGGCCTGCCATGATGTATGAGTTTTATCCACACCGTCCATCCATTTTTCCAGCTGTTTTAGGGCATGACTACTGCAAAAATGAAGCAAATCCAAAGCTCTTAAGTAGACCACACCATGGGAAACAGCAAGGATAATGATGCCCACCATTGAAACCTTTCAAGTGCCCACCATAATGTTTATTCTCCATCCAACTTCATAAGGTCGTGTAAACCTAGATGAAGGGAAAACACAAATATCATCTTGATTCAAAACTCCTGTGGCCCAATGAAGTTCACAAATGTAAGCATTCAATCCCTATTGTTCTTATGGTGTAGTCAATTTCACCTTCTGATTTACCTCATTTTTGAGCTCATTCCCTAAAATGAGCCAGCAACATGGGTGGACGGCACGGATAAAACACATACATGATTGTGGGTCACCTGGGATATCCCTCATGAGTCACAAAATTGGGTCACCTGGGATATCCCTCATGAGTCACTACGCTGCGTGCATGTACACGCCACAAATGTGACAACATGGAATGATATATCCCAGATCCAATTCATCCAAAGGAACATCACCACTATATTAAATCATTGATGCCCTATGCTAAGAATTAGGTTGATCCACCGGTTAGGTGGGCAACAGTTTGCAAACAAATATAAAGAAACTTGGTTGAAGTTTTCTAACACATTCACTTGTTTCCAATATTGGAAGCCACGTGCTGATAGGACCGGATTTTAGTTTTGGTAAACAAGTAGAAAGTGAGACCAACCTAATGAATGGATTAGACATTGCTTGTATGTGCCATGCTGGCACTTGCCCGTGTAGGCTAGCTTTATTGCACAAGCATGTGCACTTATAAAGGCTCTTGAAATATTATAGTCCATATTGTTTCACTATTCAATCAAACACCAAGCCACATGTGTTAACAAAGGTTCATACTCAGTTAAACGTGTACCGTTAGGATAGTGTGAACGTGCCAAAGTCGCACTCAACTCAAGTTCGATTAAACGTTGTTGACCCAATGCTGAGATAGACCGAGTTCAAGGGATCGATCACCCTGCCAACCATCGATTCCTACAATGATCAGGCAATTTAGAAAGACAAGGGTTAGTCCTTAATAGATTCATTTTATCTTATATGTTAAGGGCTTTTCTTTCAACGGTAATTGCAGGCATCGTATTTCTCAATAAAACAATGGTGGTTGAAATTATTAAAATTAAAAAGGGCTAATAATGTTGATTTTATTAATTGTATTTGAAGCTTAAGTACAATCAGCATATAAATAAAAATAAACAAAGAAATGATTAAAAGATAAATACTCGTGACCACATGTATAGCGATAAACAACGGAGGCAAATGGTCAATAGGACGAGACTGGGGTGTGATCTTTCAAGTAAGGACTCAGTTGATCAGAGATCCGACGATAGTGGGTCGTGGATATTTATATTACTCTAAAGCATATTGCAATGATGGTGCTAGATAATAGCGATTTAAGCTAACCTAAACTCCAAACATTTTTCAATGTGACTGGATATAAGTGAAGGAACTAGAAACTAAGATAAACAACGTTATGCTATGTAAATTGATTGTGTTTGACGTAGGCATTGGGCTCTTCATCATGTGCTCCTTGTATAACTCAGGCAATGGCAAACTCTCATTGGGTTTCCTTGTTGGTTAAGGATCCTTGGCATTCACAGTGCATAATTGTTTTCTCTTTTTCTTTATCTTTCCAACCTGTTAGGGATCACGACATCAAATCGATTTCTAATCTCCTTGTCAGCATAACTGTTGTCACACTCCAAAATTTGGGTACCCGAGTAGAGTTACTCAAAACCCAAAATTCTGAGAATGCGAGCTATTATATTTGCTTTTATCACATTATAGAGACTCATTTAACTTAAATCAACATCCATGCACAAACCAAATAAAAATTATTGTTGATTTAAAATAAACCAAATGAATAATCAATCCATACTGTTTAATACTCAAATCATCATTATCAAAATTTAAAATTCTCATATTTATATTAAAATATATAAACAATAAGATATAAAGTGTAAAAAATTATGAATTATAAATTTAAATACTAAAATCATAAAATCCTTATAAATGCAAAGTTTTCATGAATTGTGATAAATAATAAATTAGATGGATGACATCTCTTCCCATGAGCTTTTAAGAATTAATCTAGGGCAATGCGCCCATGTGCTACAACTTTTGAAAATAATCCAAGGTATCATGCCCATGTTTGGAGCTTTTAGGAATAATCCAATGTAGCATGCCTGTGTACTGGAGCTTTAAATTAGGAATAATCCAAAGTCATAAGCCCATGTGTTAGAGCTTTTAAGAATAATCCAAGGCATCGCATCCATGTATTAGTCTCAATGGTCAATTTACAATAAACATGTATGTGGCATAAATCTCTATTTCATGAGTTATAACTCAAATATATATAGATTACACAAATTTTATTATGAACTACACACTATCACTATTCTTAAAATAACAATGTACACCTGATTCATAGTTAATAATTCTATCAAGATTTGCAATTAGTTAATAGAACTAAATTTTTAGGAGTATCAAATAATAATTATTTTAAAATTTTAATTAATAATTCTTGAAAAAATTATATTTAAAGCTTTATAATTATTTAATTAAATTCAAATTTGAGTTATAATAATAAGGAGTTAAATTATGTGAGTTTTAATTTAATAATGTACAGGAAAAGTTAATTAAAACTCTAAATCTACTTTTATTATATTTTGATGTCGAGCAGGTCGCCAACTATTCCATGGCTTAGATGGACCATAGAAAGGCCGGTTAGGGTCGGAAGTGATACAGACTATCAAGATCGTAAAACGGTCGTATCTTGCAATTCGGAATGAGTTTCTGGACATATAATATATGATTTTGGGGTAGCTCGAGCTAGTAAAGCCAACCAACCCACTATGTCGGTAGCCCATGACAGATTTGCGAGACTCAAATTGATTGTCGATGATTAGCTTAATTTTAGTTTGATTTTACTATAAACAGTAATTTTTGTTTTGATTGTATCTTTTGATCCGTAGGATTTTAGAAGTCGTGCCCAACATTGAAAGGGCTTAGAATAATGTGTAAAATTACGTGGTTGGGCCGGTTTGAAAACTTTCTATTTTTTTCCGAAAACCATGAGTCCTAGAAGGAATGGGTGACGTTTATAAATAGTAAATTATATAGTAACTCAAGTTTTCTAGTTGTTCTAGTTGTAGTTGGATTCTAATATCTCATTTTAGGGTTGGACTTTCTATTTAAAGCATTGTAAAAATGTTTTATTGATTCAACCAATTATTTCATAATTATTTCAAAATTATTTTGTTTTCTCTTTTATTCTTGTAGTGGATTCGAGAATTACCTGGTGAGGAAGACGGTGTTCACCTTACCATGTCCTACCTGTGTCATATTCAAATCTAAATATATATTAAAAAATACATATTATAAGTCAAATTATAATCAACCTAATATATATTAAAAAAAACATGGATTATAAGTTAGATTACAATCAACCTAACAGTTAATGTCAAAATTTAAGAATTAATTTGAATTTGAATTTAACCTCTAAATAATTAATTTAATTTAATTAATTTTAAATTTAATCAAGTAAAAAACTATTCACATAAAATAAATTTCAATAATTTGGAATCTAAATCATATTATAATTTAATCCTGGAAAAATTATTTCAATTCGATTAATTCTAAAATTTTAAAAAATGATTTCAGATTTAACTTTAATTTTTACAATATAAATTTCAATAATTCAGAATTTAAATAGGTTTCATTTAAATTTAAAATTTAATAATTAATTTAAAGTAAATAAATTCAGACATTCAAAAGTTTACTTGATTGTCATTCTATTTCAACATGTCTTAAATCTAAATTTTGATATTTATTTGAATTTAAATATAACGTTTAATAAAATTTATCAACAATTTCTTAAAATTTAAAAAGTAAATAAAATCATCAGTTGATTATTCAATAACCTAAAATTATCACTTGATTAAAATTGACAAGCCTAAATTATCACTTGATTATTATTATTATTATTATTATTATTATTATTATTTATCTTATGAAAATCAAGATCTAGTAATCAAATTGGATTTTAATCTATGTCACAAAAAATTTCTAGAAACTAAAGCACGTTCATAAACATTTATGTATAATATATTAAAAAAATATAAAGACAATATAAATCTAAAATTGGCATAATTTTAATAGGATCACCCACCTAATTTGGAGTGTTGGACCAGTCCTTATGCAACACATACCTAATCTATATGCTCCGACATGCACAACATTTACGCACATCCACACCATGCACATACATTGACTACTATTTCCCTCACTCTCTCTAGGTCCTACAAATCTAAGGCTAGATCCACGCTCAAACTCTATGGTACACACGTTGGACCCAACGCTTGAGCTATATGCTAAACATATAATTCAACTTCACAGCGTATAAGCACAGGACCCCAATACAACACCCCTTGCTCCCATTCCTCACCACTCACATCTAAACCCCACTTATACCATCTTACCACCATAAATTTTTCCATACGCATGCTTCACTGTGAAGCAAATATGGTCGTAACTCCTTACTATAAAAGAAAATTTTGATGCTAAGTTAAATGGCAGTGATTCACGTGTGAAGCAAAAATGAATTTTAAGACTCATTGCTAGAAGTTTTAGCTCTTTTCACGTATGTACATCTCATGTTGAGACTCACATTATTACCCCTATTCCTAGCTAAAATATCATGCATGTAAAGGGGTTCTCTTATATGTATTTTTAAATGGTTCAAGTGATGAATGGTTTAGATTTCTTGATAGGCATGCAGTCCCATATGGCAGATTCAAACCCAACAGTTTAGACGGCTGCAGTTGACAACTAGATGGTTTGGTTTGGTACATGTATGAATGGATGGATGGATGGTGGAGATGCATGGTAGTTGGATGAATAAGCGGCTAAATGTTTGAATGGATAAATTTAATGAATGGGTGAATGAATTTGAGTTTATTTGTACACATAGTTTCGATGGACGGTTAGATATATAGGGTTCATGTAAATAGATTTGATACATTAGTTGACAGTCACAATTAAATGAGTCAAAATTTATTCGGATCATTATAACCGTAAAGATTTGTGGATGTTATGGGATCAGTCTCACTGAACTCCGATTCCTCATGGTGTCTTTGATTTCTTTCCACTTTGAGAAATTTTGGCTTCTCGAACCTTTATGATCGTAGTGTGAGCACTGATTGTCTCTGGGAAGATCAGCCATTTTGGCAGGATTGTGTGAGACGGTCTTGTCGAGTATATCCAGATTGTGACAAGATCCTTATCTCGGTAGGAGAAGTTAGCCCTTCCGAATGGATTCATTTTACCACCTTTCTTTCTCTAATAAAAATGCAATATACTTCCTAAAAGAATGTGGATGAACAAATAAATAAAAATGTCTAAACAATACCATTTTATTAATTGAATGTGTGGCCCATTACAATTGACAAAGTATTGAAAGTAACCTAAAAAGAAAATAATAGAAAGATAAATACCTGAACCAGTCTATCAGAACAGACGGTCAAGGTGAATGGTTAACAAGATGTGACCAAATTCGTGTGATCGCCTAAGTAAGAATTCAATTAATCGAGATCCAATAACTTAGGGTTGTAGACATCTAATCTACTCTTAAGGTACCATAGTGTTGGACGCCAGATAACAATGACCTACAATAAAGCTAAGCTAGGATAGGTTAGGATAAGATAAATAAAAGATAAGTTATAGGTAAATTGATAAATAGATAGGTGTTTTTGGCATAGGGCCTTAAGCTCTTCTTTACGTGCTCCTTTTATAGCTTGCTAAGGTGGCAAAACATTTGCCGAGTTTCCCTTGCTGATCCTGAATCCTCCACATTTTACGGTATGCATTCTAAATATGAAGGACTTCAGATGGATCTGGGGCTGCTTACTTCTTAGATCTTCTTCCCATAGTTGGTCCAAGCTACAGGAAATCTTTGTGGCCCACTAATCGAATTTAAGATCAATTTGAGGAACCTCAAGGGTTGATCTTGATCCTCAAATCAATCATGTCATTCATTTGGATGGCCAAATCAAATCACCTTTTGCATTTGATCTTGGGTCTCGTTCCTTCGATAGGTTTGGAGTGCTAGAAGGGATAGATGGACATGATCAACCAAATCCTCATCTCCCAAACTCTTGATCTCAATCGAAGCACGACCACCAGATCGGATCATTAGATGGGATATCTGAGTGTTCTCTGTCTCCTCCAAACGAGGTGTTGGACAGTCCATATCTACCTGATGCCAATTTGTTATCAAATAGGTTGAATCTTTTATCGGACTCTCACATCCTCTTAGCTCCCATTATTGTGTGGAGAGGGACTAGCACGATCTAGTTGATGTCCACACTCTCTTGATTTGGGTCTGAATCATAATTAGATTTGCTCGAATAAGAGTTTGATCTTCAGATATTTGGAACCTTCTTAAATATCGCAGAGCCTCT
The DNA here is from genome assembly GCA_003013855.2 of Liriodendron chinense. NCBI lineage: Eukaryota > Viridiplantae > Streptophyta > Magnoliopsida > Magnoliales > Magnoliaceae > Liriodendron > Liriodendron chinense. The sequence goes on from PVNU02000362.1 coordinate 996,262, forward strand.
AAATGTCTCTAGGAAAATCTCCTATTTTAGAAGGATTGTGAGAGACAACCTCTCCAAGTATATTATATCCGGATATGTGATAAGATACATTCTCTCGATAACTCTTTTATAGACGTGCTAAGCACGCTGCTTCATTAATTGGCTTGTGAAACACTCATTTAATGGACAAGGGAACCACATGACAACTACTTGATACTCTCATGGGTGATTAGTTCTCACGGAACGAATTAGGCGAGGCTTGGGTAACAGCTTAGGAATGAGGCCCTAAACATGGGGCCCACCTTGCCATATTTTTTGTATTTTTGCGTGATCCATCAGTTTTTCTAGCTCATTTTAGGGAATCGTCCCAAAATTGAAACAGATCCAAATTTCAAGTGGTCTATACCACAAGAAATAGTGGTCATTGAACACCCACCATTAAAAAATTCCTATGGCCCACCAAAAATATTAGCTTTCCCCAAAAAATTTATGGCCCCCCGGCATTCAACTCAGTAGGGACCCTACTGGGTGATCTACTTTATTTCTGAGACCATCTCCTAAAATGAGGCAGAAAAATCGATGCACCTACATGGATATGCAACATGAATGCAGATCATCTATGTTGAAGACACAAAAAAATTCAGTGTCGTCGGTTCTCATTGGTCCACCTCATCACAGATGACTCCAACTAACAAGATACGTCGAATTTCTCTCTTAAATAGATTGCATGCTCCACTACATGGCTTTTAACGTGTGAAACTTCTCTAACCCACAATGATTTATGTTTTAAATCTATACCGTCCATCAATTTTTACAAATCATTCTAGAGCATGAGCCTAAAAATAAGGCACATCCAAAGCTCAGGTGGACCACACCAAAAAAGTAGTGGGGATTGAACAAGTACCGTTGAAACCTTCCTAGGGCCCACTTTGAGGTTTATTTTCCATCTAACCTCTTCAAAAGGTCACACAGACCTGGATGAAGGGAAAACACAAATATCAACTTGGTCAGAGCCTTCTGTGGCCGCAAGAAGTTTTCAACATTAGGCGTCCAATTCCCATTATTTCTATAGTGTGGCCCACTTGATCCTTTGATCTACTTCATTTTTTCTCATTCCATAAAATGGTATGGAAAAATGGATGGACGATGTGGATCTGACAATGTACTTTATGATGGGGCCCACGATAGTTCCACATGTTAACACTTCCGGTTTTCTTCTCCAGTTGCACCATAAAAGCGTATTAGGTGAGACCCGGGCCTCATGCAAGACAGTGGGGCCCTTACCATGGTGCCCACCTTGACAGTGCTTATTATGTATCTACCCCTGTCCATCCGTTTTGCCAAATTACTTTAGGTATTATCCAAAAACTTAAGCAGATCCAATTACCAGGTGGACCATACCATGGGAAACAATGGTGATTGACCATTAATGAGCCACAAGAGTAAAAACTACAGAAACATTCTTATGGTAGGGTGTTCAATCACCACTATTTCCTGGTGTATGGTCCACCTGGTAATTGGATCTTCTTAATTTTTTGTATCATGCTCTAAAATGTTATGAAAAAAAAAAAAAAACAGATGGACAGAGTGGATACATAATACACACATCAAAGTGGACCCCATATTAAGGGTTGCATAATCTTGGGTGAGGCTGGGTCTCACATAATTCTCTCCTGCACCACACAGGTTAGCAATGAAATTTCTTGAAGTGTGAAATTTATATGGGCCCATTATGATGTATTTCTTAGATCAAAACCACCCATCCATTGCTCATATCATTGTACAATAGTAACCCAAAAACAATGCAAATCTAAATCTAAGATGGACCACACCACTGAAGAAAATAGAATTTAATACTACTGTTGAAAACTTCTCTGGGGACACAGAAGGCTCTGATCAAGCTGATATTTGTATTTTAACTTTATCGAGGTACGTGTGATCTTAAGAACGGGTCAGATGGAAATTAAGCCTCACAGTTGGCCGTAGGAAAGTTTCAACAATAGTTTGTTCAGTCTTCCCTGCTTTCTATAGTGTGATTCACTTGAGCTTTGGACTGTACCTATTTTTGGGCTCATGCTTTAGAATTATCTGAAAAAATTCATAGACCGGGTAGATCTAATGAAAACATCATGGTAATACCTATAAAAGTTTCACAAATTAAAAGTTGTGTTGTGCAGTTAGCAACCTATTTTGGGAGACACCCACACCTTTGGAACAGTGGTAGTCTGAGTGAAGATAACCTCCTCTAGGTCCTTGTATGGATTCCCATCGTGGAGGTGACTAACATTGAAGTGTGACTAGTAGTGCTGTGGTGTGTACTAACAAGGGGGGCAAAAAAAAAAAAAAAAAAAAAGCAATCTATTTGGGAGAGAGAGATCCAGCGTATCTTGTTAGCTGGAGTCATTAAAAATAACATAGACGGCACTGAAATCTCATGTGCCTTCAACACAGACGATCGGCACTCATACAACACATACATCAAGGTGGGCCCCACTGTCAGGTCCTCACCCACTAGACTGTTACCCGGTCCTCACCTAATCCCCTTGAGTTCTCATTTTCTATGCCCTAACAGCTGGCGCCACAAATAATTAATTAGGTCCACGTGCGCAGCACACGCGCACAACTTACGTAGACAAGAATACTACATCAGCATAATGCAATGCATGAAAATGACTAATAAAAACAGTTGAGTTATTTTGTAGACTGACCGGGTTTGATGCTTGATACGCAGTCACTTAAGAAATGGTACACCTTCCATAAATTAACTCAAATTAAACTGATTAAATTATAAAATCAACTATAGCTAATTTACATTCTAAAAATCAGATTGATGTGGAACAATCATAACCATCGCTTCACAGGCTTCTTTCTTTTTTCTTTTTTTAAGTAAGACCATTGGATTTTTTTTTCTTTCTCATTTTTAATCGTCCAATAAAATCTATCAATCTAATAGTAGAATCATCAAACAAAATTTTTGGTCCATACTCATATATATCTTGGACAGATTAGTTTGAACTTGTATGAAACGTGTGCAATTTCTCGTATGTTCCATCAAACTCTGCCAGAGTATCAATGTATTTCTCAATAAAATAAGCTTGACCAGGTTATTCAGATAGAGTTGGACCGGACGAACCACTGGACAAAACAGTTGAAACAGTTTCTTAGTGGCCCCACAAACAATTGAAACAGTTTCTTAGTGGCCCCACACGTTTTGGTGGGTGAGTCTGGTCCAATAATAGGGTCCGGCACAATAATTTTAATACAGTACTGGCTGTCTTTTTGGTGGTCCATGTTGTTTCCAGCATATGTAAAAGTCTGAGAGATACTGGGATACACGTTTGGTGTTCCATGACAAGAGCCAATTACCATTTTGTCTGTATCACAATTAGCATACGGGGGTGTCTTTCCCACGGTTGGATGACATGTGTAAAAGATCTGGACCATTCATTAGGTACTGTACATTATGAGAAAAATGAGCAGGTTGGAGCCCAAATTCAATGTACACGTGTGTGGCTCACTTGACTAGTATACTACCTTGATTTTTGGTGTGACATGCATGTTCTCTATGGGAACTATGGTTAAGAGACTAAAGCTTGAGCCGACTCATATGTTCAACCCTAAATCGAGTTGCAACTCACCTAAGTCGAGGTGACTCATGGTATGGAATCAGATCAGGTCCATCTAAGTTTATGTACTACCTGATGAATGGCTCATATCTCTGACATTAGTACCATCCAACCTGAGATTATAAGATCCAACATGGTAAGTGTAATGCAGGCTGAATAATCATTGTGAATTACGAGTATTGTCTGAACGGAAGTGGATTGCGTGGTGTACTCTACACCACCGGCATGGCCGGTGTATTGAAGTTAGCAAGTTATGTGGGTCCCCGAAAGAATTATGTGTTATATCTAAACCGTCTGTTCATTTTGCGAGATCATTTTAAGGCTTTATACCAAAAATAAGATGGATCCAAAGCTCAAGTGGACCACACTGCAGAAAGCAGTGGAGATTGAACTGTATACCATTGAAACCGTCTTGTAGGTCATAGAAGTTTTGGATCAATGTGATATTTGCTTTTACCCTTTATCCAGGTCCGTTTGACCTTATGAACAATTTGGATGGACAATAAACATCATGGTGGGCCCTAGGAATGTTTTAACGGTGAGAATCATTGTCCTCACTGCCTATTGTGGTGTGGTCCACTTGAACTTTCGATATGATTCATTTTTTGGATCATGTTCTAAAATGATCTTGTCAAATGGATGGACAGTGTGGATATATTAAATACATCATTGTGGGCCCCATAGATTGTTGATCTTTTTTGAACGTTTGTACATACAGGATGCCATGCTCGAGAACTGACGCCCTCACCCGTGTCCGCCATGTACCTACACCAGCAAGGCTAGGGTTCACCAGCCAATCTGCTTCCTGTCTGAACAGATACTAGCGCCTAAAACAGCACAATACGTGAAGATACGGCCTGGTTCTGGTGGTGATCAATATGGTACACCAAAACTGATTTTCAATCCTTAGTAACGGTTCGAAAGTTTCTAAGTTTTTGGTGGTGATGTAAGTTTCGCTCTCAAAATTTAAAAGTAGAAGTTTATTTTATTCAAGATATACGTCCCTTTTATACATCTTGACTATTTATTTATTCATTTTGTGTCACGAAGCTATCAGGAATACGAATTTTATCTTTTTACAGGTATCGTAGTTGCTATGGTTGTCGTTGTCACTGTTGTCATTTTTGGCGTTGCCATCAACTTCATTATATCGTTTTGTGGCGTGGATTAGGCAGTTTGGCTGAGTCCAGTGAGAAAAATAACTCATGATTTTTTAGATTTTTACTTGTGTTAGAATTTCCAACACCATGAAGTATATATCTTGGGAACATCGAAGAGCTCTTTTGTCCTGATACGAGCAAAGATTTCTATTTTGTTTTTAAATTTGAAAACACTGAAGAAAATTCCAAATCACAAATTATTGTTCTCCGCTCTTGAAGCGTCATAAGCCAAACATAGCTCTAGCATGAGAAACAGCCAAGATGTAATTATCATGATCGCAGAGGTCTACTATAGACCTAATTTTGGGAGTAGAACTGTCCACGCTCATATCAATTCAGCGGTCATTCCTCTGCAAGTCCTTTGTAATTATTCACCTACACATAAAAGAAGGTTACTCAGCTGCCGGTAAAGTTATTCTATGAAGTAGAAATTTCAAAATCACAAATTATTTTTCTCTGCACTTGAAATGGACATAAGCCAAACATCGCTCTGGTGCCAGGAATGATCAGGATGTATTTATCATGATCGCGAAGAGCAACTTTATACCTAATTTTGATAGTAGAATTGTCAACACTCCTTGTATTGATTTAGCGGTGGTTCCTCTTCAAGTCGTTACAATTTTTCACCTACACATAAAAGGTTATTGATCAGCTGCATGTAGAAGTTATTCACCTATATATTGTTGAGAGAACCGGCCCGTAGGGAAGCAAACCAAACACACAGTCGAATATGAATCAAATGAGCAACACAATGCAACCAATCATACAAGCATTCGACCATACGGAGACAATCAAATTTTACGTGGAAAAACCCCTCAATGGGTAAAAAACCACGTCACAAAGCAACCTACTATGGACGCTCGTCGTTCCGCGCTCCCAGACGTTCTCCCTTCCTTTCGGAAAAAGAAGAGGGGTGCGTGCGCGCGAATCACCGTTTGCCACTGGCTTGCCTCGTTCTCGAGGGCTTTTTATCGATTGTGATGTTAAGCTGGATGCGTTTGGATGAGTTCATATAAGACCAAAGTCGCCACTAGCCAGTTACTTCGAATCTACAGTCAGCTAGACCCCGTAGAAACGTTAGAGAAAGGAATCCGAAGATTCATTCCTCTAAAATGACTCCTTTTGATCTGCGGCCAGATATTCAAGGTAAGGAATCACGGTTACAGGGTGGGAAGAGGTTAAGCACTCCACACTGCCCCTACCGAAGGACGGTCTCTACTTCACAGAATCGAACTAATACTTGAAAGTCTGATTTAATCCTCGTACATTCTCATGGATGAGATGATGCATGAATGCAGGTTTGAATAGTAAGAGTTTCTGATTGGTAGGTTTCCATTAACTAGGCAAGCCCAGAGCATACGCTTGAACTGACAGGTGGTTTATGCGGGATACATGCTGTGTGTTTGAATGATCAAAGTGCTTGTAGTGACTGATGCATGAATGCAGGTCTGAACAATAAGAGTTTCTGATGGGCAGGTTTCCATTAACAGGCAAGCCCAGAGCATACGCTCGAACTGACAGGTGCGTTATGCAGGATGCATGTTATGTGCTTGAATAATCAAAGTGCTTGTAGTGATATGATAAGCAGGGGGGTTGGAAGAAAAGTAAATGTTGCACTTATGCTAGATGCGAATGAGATGATGCTGGTAAAAGAGTAGCTGGATGGACGGGGGTGTCGCAAGGATTTGCTTCGAGTGGCTAGATCAAGACTTAGGTAACTTGGGAGACTTAGACCTAGGGTCAGGTTGGGCTAGACCAAGGCTAGGCTCTTCTCACTCGAGCTCTCCTTGGTGAAAAAGTGGGCTAAAAGGGTGGAGAAGGGCTCGGAACGAATGGGATCGCACTCGGGCTTGAGGGATTATGGAATGAGAATGGGAGGGGGTATTTATAGTGTTGAACCTCCAATTTATACATTGCATTGCCCAGTACATCACAGTATATGCACGGTTTTCATGCTTAAAAGGCCTATCTAATGCATGTTTTGTGATTTCAGGAATGAGAGCGGAATTCACCCAATTGGAGACTAAAAAGAGCCATTTGAAGCCATTGGATGAAGAAGAAAGAAGGACTAAAGAAAGTAGAAAGAGAGGAGAATGAAGGAAGAAAGAAGCAAAAGGAGAAAAGCAGAAACAGAGGTCAAGACCGATCATGCGACCGGTCGTCCATCGCCAGGACCGGTCGTCCGACCGGTCCGATTATGCACAGAAGGAAATCATTTCAGAGAAGGTCATTGGACCATTCACGACCGGTCGTGCGATCGGTCGTCCAATGCCCAGACCGGTCGTGCGACCGGTCCTTCAATTAAATTTTAATATCAGAATGTTGGAAAAACTCACTGGACTGTTTTTGAACGTTTTGCGACCGGTCGTCAGGGGGTCAGACCGGTCGTGCGACCGGTCGTCTGCGTAATAAAGCTTCTCCGTGAAGCTCCGAGATTTTCTACGCAGTACGTAACCCTGCGCAATTTTTGGATGTTTCCGACGCAAGGGGCTTTCCACATTATAAAAGGACACCTAGGGGCTCTTCCTAGGTCATCATAGAAGCCAAGGAAGGTCGTGGGAGAGGACGAAAGCTGTCGTGGAGCGTCTGCAACCCTCCGATTTCCGGTTTTTCTAGTTTTTATGCTTTTTATTATGAGTTCTAGTTGTAGTATGACAATGCTCGGCTAGAATCTCTCAGCTAAGGCTGAGAGGTGAAGCTTGTAGCTAATTTCATGTTTGATTCAGTTTAATTCAAGTAATTTCAATTCAAGTTTGAATTTTTATTTATTTTAGTCCCTTAAGTTGGTAGTTTGAGATGTTTTATGAGAGTTCATGTGCTCCAGACATGGATTCCTTGCAATTCTCTGAGATTATCATATTGTGTTTGTTTAGGTTCGAATTATGGTAACCCTTGAGCAAGCCATAGTCCATAGGCATGGCTGTTACTCCGAAGGCTATGATTTCGAATCCTACATGTGTTGAATGGGACTAGAACTTGGAAGTTCAGCTTGAATGAAATTGAATGTGTTTGAATGCTTTATTTTCCAACTAGATGAGAGATAGGACTTCAAATCTAGTTGTGTTCTCTACTTGGATTGGTTGAATTGACATGGGATTGCTAAAGTGGATCCTTGAATGCCTTAGTACTTTAAATTACTGATTTTCCATTAAGTTACTATTTTAGTTTAATTACCAAATTGAATCCTATTTTCTTGCAAAACTGAGTTGCTGGAATAGTTTGGAAGTTGTTTCTAATTCCCTGTGGATCGACCTCGGTCTTACCGAGTTTTATTACTACATCGCAGCCTTACACTTGAGGCGAGCGAACATATAGCAGCGAAGAGTGGCAGACCCCATAAATAATTTTGAGTGGCACCCAGGGGTCCGCCGTACGGTCGTTTTACTTCGGGTTTGAAGTGTAAGACCTCCGAACCTGAAGCAGAAAATTCTTAGGTTTGGGGTTCGGACTTGCTCCGAGGCTGTGGTTTGGAACTCGGTGAGTTGACTGGATTTAGGAGATAGGTTGACACAATGAGTTGACTCGATGGGTTGACTCAGCGGGTTGACTCGGTGATTTGACTCAGCGGGTTGACTCACCGAGTTTGACTTTTTTTAGGATTTTTTGACTGATTTTTCTTATGGGGTTTTTTTGGGCTGATGTTTAGGGGTGAGTTGACTGGGTTCAGGCTTGAGCTGGGCTATGGATTGGGGCTTACAAGGGTGTGTTTGGCTGAGTTTGGACATGGGATTTGGGGGTATGGTCCTCCATTCATTCAGTTATCTCTACTAACATTGTAACCGAAGGTGGGGTGTCTACACCTACTATGAATCAGAAAATTACAGAGATGAACAGCCCACAAGCAAGGAAACCCCGAGAGAAAACCTAAGCTCTCTCTCTCCCACAAAACCCTCTCACATCTTCCTAATACACTTAAAAAACTCTTAAACACATTAGGATACATCCTAATCTCGGTCACACCCACTTAAATAGGCAACAAACCCGAATTAGAAACATCTTATGCAAAACCGCGTAAGACTGCGCAAAACTGCGCACTGCCAATTGATCGGGAGATCAATTGACCACCTCGAGCGATCGATCGACTAGCTCGATCGATTGATCTCCCAACCGCAAAACCGTCCAGTGAGCTTGCTATGAGAAAATTTGCAATACTAGTCGATTGATCGGTGGCCCTGTCTCAACATAGATTTGAGTCACTTATTCCAACAATCTCCACCGAGACAAAAATCTTCATGGTGAACCTTGTCATACTTCCTTGATTTCTTCAACATCACAACTTCAACATAGCTCCACCGCTTCTCATGCCTCCATCAACCCTATCCTCGTACTTTAATGCCTTTTTTTGCTCTTCTCATATGACCCTTGGGTATTTTCCACATATGAGCAACCGTGGATTCCGTTGCTGATCATGTAGCTCCACTATAAATAGTATTCCTTATTACCTTATAAAAATGGTCACACCTTCGTGCTTTCATCCACACGAGTGCCCCCTTCATCACTTCACAATATCAATCGCGGCTGATGAACATGCATCATTTCTTCTCGAGTGCACCAAAAGAGATCACATTCTTCTTCATCTTGGGGACATGCTTCACACCTTCCAGGACTCGTTCGACCTATCAAACATCCTGATGTGCACTGTACCAATACGCACTACCTTGAGAGCGTATCCATCACCCACAAACACCGATCCACCATCATACGCCCTGTATGTCATGAATGAACTCCGGTCAGGACAAACGTGACATGAAACACCTAACTCCAAGATCCACTCTCTATCGTGAGATCCCTTGCCAGATACAGTCAGAACTTCACAAAGATCACCACCGTCCTCTATGATATTGGCTCCCTCTCCAGAATTTACAGAATTCTCTTATTTCAACTTGGGATTCTGACAATTCCCCCTTCATGTGGCCTTCCTAACCACAATTCCAACACCGTACCTTAGTCTTCCCTCTGCCCTTGACTTTAGACCTCGATTTAGAATATCCCCCATCATGCTCTGAATTTATTCCCCTCACAACCAGTGCCTCTGAGGAAGAACACGAACCCACGTCACCACTTTTCTTTCTCATCACTCTCGACTAAAGGACTGAGATAACGGTCCCAACGTTAATGGTCTCCCTCCCTACGCACAAAGAGTCCTTGAACGACTCATATGAATCTGCAAGAGAATTCAACATGATGCATGCTTGATATTCGTTTTTATCGATTCATTCATCTCCACCAACTTGCAAACTAGTCTATTAAATATGCTAATGTGATCCTCCACATCCGCCCCATCCACCATCCTCAAGTTAAACAAGTGAAGCATCAGATACAGGCGATTCTCCAGAGATTTTTTTCGCATAGACCTTTTCTAACTTCACCATCGTATCAGCTGTTGTATTCTCCTTCATGACGTGATAAAGGACATCATCCGTCAGGCATAACAGGATTGAGGTTCTGGCCTTCTTGTCGAGCTTCTTCCACTCATCCTCTTTCATAGCATCGGGTCGCTTTCCAAGAGCTTCTTCAAGCCCATGCTGAACTAAGAGGGATTCGATCTTCACCTTCCATAGTTCATAGTTATTTTTCCCTAAGAACTTCTCTACGTCAAATCTTGTACTCGATGTCATGCTCTCATCTTATATCCAAATTCTACTCCACCCCAATGATAGCTCTGATACCACTTGTTGGGAAAATCGGTCAGCAGCAGAAGCAAACCAAACACATAGCAGAATATGAATCAAATGAGCAACATAATGCAACCAATCACACAAGCATTTGACCATGCAAAGACAATCTAATTTTACCTGAAAAAATCCCTCAATGGGTAAAAAATCACGACACAAAGTGATCTACTATGAATCAGAAGATTACAAAGATGAACAACCCAAAAGTAAGGAAACCCAGAGAAAACCTAAGCTCTCTCTCTCTCTCTCTCTCTCTCTCTCTCACAAAACCATCTCACATCTTCTTAATACACTTAAGAAAACTTAGACACCTTAGGATACTTCCTAATCCCGGTTACACCTACTTAAATAAGCAACAAACCTGAATTAAAAACATCTTACACAAAACCGCTTAATACTACGCACCGCTGATTGATCGGGCGATCAATTAACCACCCTGGGCGATCAATCGACCAGCCTGGTTGATTGATCGCCCTGCTGTAAAACCGTCCAGAGAGCTTGTTGTGAGAAAATTTACAATATCGATCAATTGACCTACCCTAGGTCAATTGATTGGTGGCCCTGTCTCAACATAGATTTGAGTCATCTATTCCAACAATCTCCATCGTGACAAAATCCTCATGTTGAACCTTGTCATACTTCTTTGCTTTCTTTATCATCTCAACTTCAACATAGCTCCACCGCTTCTCGTGCATCCATCAACCTTATCATCGCACTTTCATGCCCTTTTCTACTCTTCTCATGTGGCCCTTGGGCACTTGCCACATACGAGCAATCATGGATTTCGCTACCGATCCCGCAAATCCACCATGAATAGTACTTTCCGATCACTTTGTAAAAATGGTCACACCTCCGTGCTTTCATCCACACGAGTGCCCCCTTCATCACTTCACAATACCGATCGCGGATGATGAACATGCACCCTTTCGCCTTGAGTGCACCAAGTGAGATCACATTCTTCTTCATCTTGGGGACATGCTTCACACCTTCCAGGACTTAGGGACAGTGCTTCACACCTTCTAAGACTCATTCGATCCCATCAAACATCCTGATGCACACCGTACTAATACCCACCTACCTTACGAGCGTATCCATCACTCACAAACACTGATCCACCATCATACGCCCTATATGTCATAAATGAACTCTGGTTAGAACAAACGTGACATGAAGCACCTAAATCCATGATCCACTCTCTACCGTGAGATCCCTTGCCAGATACAATCAGAACTTCACAAAGATCACTACCGTCCTCTATGGTATTAGCTCCCTCTCCAAAAGAATTTACAGAATTCTCCTACTTCAACTTGGGATTCTGACAATCCCCCTTCATGTGGCCTTCCTGACCACAATTCCAGCACCATAACTTACATTCCATTTGCCCTTAGCTTTAGACCCCGATTTAGAATATCCCCCATCATGCTCGAAATTTCTTCCCCTCATAACCAGTGCCTCTAAGGAAAAACGATAACCCACATCACCACTTTTCTTTCTCATCACCCTCGACTAGAGGACTGAGATAACGGTCTTAACGTTAATGGTTTTCCTCCCTACGCACAAAGAGTCTCTAAACGACTCATATGAATCTGGAAGAGAATTCAACATAATGCATGCTTGATATTCATCTTTTATCGGTTCATCCATCTCTGTCCAACTTACAAACTAGTCTATTAAATGTGCTACTGTAATCCCTCCACATCCGCCACCTCCGCCATCCTCAAGTTAAACAAGTGAAGCATCAGATACATGCGATTCCCCAAAGATTTCTTCGCATAGAGCCTTCTCTAACTTCGTCATCTCGTATCAGGCGTTGTTTTCTCCTTCATGACGTGATAGAGGACATCATCCGTCAGGCATAATAGGATCGAGATTATAGCCTTCTTGTCGAACTTCTTCCACTCATCCTCTTTCATAGCCTCGGTCGCTTTCCAAGAGCTTCTTCAAGCGCTTGCTGAACTAGGAGAGATTTGATCTTCACCTTCCACAGTTCATAGTTATTTTTCCTAGAGAAGTTCTCTACGTCAAATCTTGTACTCGATGTCATGCTCTCATCTCATATTCAAATTCTACTCCACCCCAACGATAACTCTGATACCACTTGTTGGAAAAATTGGCCCACAGCAGAATATGAATCAAACGAGCAACACAATGCAACCAATCACACAAGCAATCAACCATGTAGAGATAATCCGATTTTACATGGAAAAACCCCTTAACGGTTAAAAAACCACGGCACAAAGCAATCTATGAATCAAAAGATTACAGAGATGAAAAGCCCACAAGCAAGAAAATCCAGAGAAAACCCAAGATCTCTCTCTCTCTCTCACTCTCTCACTCTCTCTCTCACAAAACCCTCTCACCTCTTCCTAATACACTTAGGAAACCTTAAACACCTTAGGATACATCATAATCCTGGTTACACCCACTTAAATAGGCAATAAACCCGAATTATAAATATCTTACGCAAAATCGCGTAAGACTGCTCATCGCCGATTAATCAGGCGATCAATCAACCACCCTGAGCGATCGATCAACCAGACGCAAAACCATCCAGAGAGCTTACTGTGAGAAAATTTGCAATACCGATCAATTGACCAGGGTAGGTCGATTAATCGGTGGCCCTGTCTCAACATAGATTTGAGTCACCTATTCCAGCATATATTCACCCATGTATGCATTGTTACCTACGTCAGGCCCATAATGTAATGCGTATGCTATCCAAACTACACATTAAGTGAGCCCCACCAAAATTTATCTAATTATTTGGTGGGCCACAACATAAAAAAAATATTGGACTCCCACCCATAAACCTGCACATTCACATGACAGCCTACATGATGGTTGGAATATTGGCTTGATTTTTTAGTCATCCAAATTTCATAATGGGTTGACTCTTTGGAGAAGTTGGATGATAGGCCCCATGACTTTAGAAGAAGCAGCCTTTTCAATTTAACCATAGTATGAATAATAGGTGGGTCAATCTAAGACTCGCCCGAGTCAACTCAACAAGTCATGGACCTAGTCATTGGGTTGTAAAAACCAGGCAATAACCCTAGTTTGTCAGATAATCAGCCCTAGTTCCCAGATGGACACCGAATTCGCAGGATTCGACCGGTTTACCAAGTCAGCCTAGTCAAGGAAAAGGGTAATTTTTATAATTTAAGGAAAATAGAGTCGAAGACAATGATGGTGCTAATGGTGATGATGAAAGCCCAAAATGAGTAGAGGATGAAAATTGAGTGAATCAAGGACATTGTTTTCTACGTCGTTATTGTTTGAAGGGCTAGGATTTGGATGGATTCTAGAAGTGGGATTTTGACCGTACAGGCCCCCTTATACGGCAAAATTCCCCGCTTGCTTCTGGCTGAAACTATTTCCTCTGATTGGCCCCCTTACACTTTTTAAACTTTACTGTGGATGAAAATACCCTTATGTTTTGAGCCCTCCGCCTGACAATTATTAATGTGTGGAAGGTGAATTGAGCTGGATAGTAAGAAAGTTAAAGTAGGGCCCAATGTAAGGCATGATGTCGATCCACAGCTTCCTTTCATTTCAAGAGCTAATTATAATACATATTGGCAAAAATCGGGTCAAGGAGGTGGATCACAGCACAAGAAATAGAGCGATTTATCTGAGACCGTTGAAAAGTTATTGGTGGCCCCAAACCATTTGGATAAATATGATATTTGTTTTTTTTATTCTACTCATGTATCTTGGTTACTATGAATGGGTTGGATGACATATAAACATCACTATGGGCCCCACAGAATGTAGCATATACCGTTATAGTTCATCCCTAGTATGGAACAAAAAAGAAACATTTTTGTCAGAAGTTATGCCTGTTACCTTTTCTGATCCGATTTTTATATCCATTTAATTTAGTGGACCATCTAATGGTGTATCTAATCCGTTCATAATGTTTGTGGCCCAGGTTTATGTCGAATTAGTGTTGGATTCACGATTTTTCAAGCTATTGGTCGCCTACAATAATGGAAAAGGTAAATGGTTTCTAAAACAATACGCTCTTCTTTATTGTGTTGTGGATAACATGATCGGGATCTTTTGGTCATCATTTAAATAGTTACATTCCTCCAAATTTCGGAGAGAATGAACGGATTAGATTTAACGAAAAACTGAAGATAGGGATCAATCCTGATCGTACGGATGGAGTATATACTCCCAAACGCAATCCCTGCACCAATTACAATCCCGACCTCGACCCCATTTCCTTCTCTTTCTTCTTTAGGACGCACCACCACCTCCTTTGGCCTGGCTTTCTCTGGCTTAATTTTCTCTGACTCGATCTTCTTCTTGTACCACCATAGTAGATGTTTTTTCCCCAAATTTGTATTGATGTAGGTCTATGGATGGCTGTAGTCGTGTTTTCTTCTAGATTTGTGTTGATGTATGTCTGTGGATGATAAATATTGTGGTTTTGCGAATGTCAAGATGTGATACGGTGTTATGACTGGCATGCGCCAAGGATCATGGTTGTCATGTAGTAAAGGTCGGGATAGACATACACAAAGAGTTATGGTTAACATACATAAAGCGTCGGGATAGACAATCCAAACATAATAGCACTCGTATCTCTTTTACAGCTCAGGGTTGTGATAGCCAGCCACAAAAGGTCATGGTTGTCATGTAGTAAGGGCTAGAGATAGACAGTCCAAACACAATACAGTTCAGGGTCATGATAGCCATCCACAAAGGGTTGTGATTGTAATGTAGTAAGCGTCGGGATAAATAGTACAAACACAATACAGTTCAGGGTCGTGATAGTCATCCACAAAGGGTCATGATTGTCATGTAGTAACGGTCGGGATAGACAATCCAAACACAATACAGTTCATGGTTGTGATAGTCATCCATAAAGGGTTGTGATTGTCATGTAGCAAGCGTTGGGATAGACGGTCCAAACACAATATAGTTCAAGGTCATGATTGTCATGTAGTAAGGGTCGGGATAGACAATCCCAACATAATACAATTCAGGGTCATGATAGCCATCTACAAAGGGTCGTGGTTAACATCCTGTAAACACCCCACCTTCGGCTACAATGTTGGTAGATATAGTTGAATGAATGGAGGTCCACACTCCCAAATACCATGTCCAAACCTAGCCAAACTCACCCTTGTAAGCCCCAATCCATAGCCTAGCTCAAGCATGAACCCAGTCGACTCACCCCTAAACATGAGCCTGAAAAACCCCATAAGAAAATTAGTCAAAAAATCCCAAAAAAGTCAAACTTAGTGAGTCGACCTGCTGAGTCAAATCACCGAGTCAACTCACTAAGTCAGTCCAGCCCCTGCACCTTGTCAACTCACCATGTCATTCCATCTTTCAAACCCAGTCAACTCACCTGGTTCCGAGCCACAGCTTCGGAGTAGGCCCGAACCTCAAACCAACAGCTTTTCTGCTTCAGGTTCAGGGGTCGTACGCTCCAAAGTTGGAGTAGAGAGTCCGTACGGGCAGCTCCCCCAAGCCTAATTATACAATCTGCCACTGCTCGCAGCTATAAATACCCCACTCCCTCTCCTTTTTCAGCATCCCTCAACACCAAAAGCAAATTCATAAATTTCGAACCAGCTCCATCTTTTTAGCCCATTCCTCCACCAAGGAAAGCCCGAGCGAGAAGAGCCTAGCCCTGGTCTAGCCCAGCCTAACCCTGGTTCCAAGTCTCCCAAGCTACCTAAGTCCTAATCTTAGCCGCCCGAAGCAAACCCTTGCGACACCTCCGTCCATCCAGCTACTCTTTTATTAGCATCATCTCATTCGCATCTAGCATAAGTGCAACATTTACTATTCTTCCAACCTCCCTGCTTATCATATCACTGTAAGCACTTTAATTAATCAAATACACAACATGCATCCTGCATAAAGCACCTGTCAGTTCGAGCGTATGCTCTGGGCTTGCCTGTTAATGGAAACCCGCACATCAGAAACTCTTACTGTTCAGACCTACATTCATGCATCATATCTTTCATGAGAGTGTATGAGGATTAAATCGGACTTTCAAGTATTAGCTCGATTCTGTGAAGTACAGACCGTACTTCGGTACAGGCAGAGTGGGTGCTTAAAACCTTCTCACCCTATAACCGTGATCCCTTACCTCGAATCTCTGGCCACATATCAAAAGGAGTCATTTTAGAAGAAGGAATCTTCATATTCCCTTCTCTAACGTTTTTACGAAGTCTCAGCCGACTATAGATTTGAAGTAACTGGCTAGTGGCGACTCTGACCTTATACGAACTCATCCAAACATATCCAATTTAATACGACAACAGAAAAAGCCCTTAAGAACGAGGCGAGCTAGTGGCAAAACGGCGATTCGCGCATAGCCCTTTTCGAAAGGGAGGGTCGGGAAGCGCGGAAAGGCGAGCGTCCACACATCCACAAAAGGTCGAAATAGACAATCTAAACATAATAACACCTAAATCTTCTTTTACAGCTCAAGGTTGTGATAGCCATCAAAAAAGGGTCTTCATTGAAAGGACGAAGAATATGTGAACGGAGTGTACCCTCAACCTGTGAGCCGACTACTACTCCGCTAGAAAAAAATTGAGAAATTTGATCTTGAAAGAACAAAGAATACAAGAACTTGACGCTGGAGAGGGTGGTGGTCCCACAAGCTTATTTTCGTAGGAGAAATAAGGCTTTATTATTTGAATTTTTAAAAAGGCAATGTTTGACCCCTTTCTAAGAGCCTTCGTACACCATTTGCAGGGCTCACCATCACTTTTGAGTGGAATCCAATCCATTCATTATCCTCGGAATTTCATTTTAGGCCATGGATAGAAGAATGATCAACATCCATCACTCATATGGACTACAACACATGAAAACATTTAGTATGGAATGGTCACCGTTGCCCTTTTTCATGTATTGTGGGCCACAAATAGATCGTGTCAGTTTCATGTTACCACTTTCTCATATAAACAAGGGGATACAAAAAAAATGAACAGATTGGATCTACTTTGCAGTGAACCCTAATGACAACTCACATCTACATCATTGCCTTGGGATTGGAGGCTACATGACTTCTTCTTCATTCAAATTTCGTACCAGTGCAGGATTTAAAGTAGGATTCAAAGTAAGAGGTATTTTCATCCACAACAAAGTTTAAAAAGTGTTGGGACAGTTAGGAAGATAATTTCAGCCAGAAACAAGCAGAGAATTTCACTACACATGAGGGGCCTGTACGGTCAAAATCCCTTCTGAAAATTCGACAGAGACTTTGGCTTCCAAGAAGAAGCAACGATAGCTGCTTAGGGTTCAGCGCAAAAAGAAAAAGACAGATACAACACGTAGAAGATAAGAACACCCACTTTTTCTTTCTTTTTTTTTAATGCCGAAACAGTACATATCTTTACTTTTTACTAAAGCTGAGAAGAAAAGGTGCTGTCAATGTGAAGATGTAGTTTCCACCTGTATAGCAGAAGAAAGAGGAGAGTACTGGAACATTTCTTAAACAAGGAACAAAATCTCTCCACCTGGATGCAGACAGCAGATTGCTTATTGGGGACGTGGATTGAGTCCTTCCTCCATACTGAGCTGAGGGGGCTCACCGTGATGTATCTGGTTATTCACACGATTCATCCTTTTTCTAAGATCATTTTAGGGCAGGAGACCAAGAAAGACACAGACCCAACATTGAGGTGGGCTACACCAAATAGTGAGCTTGGTTGCATTAAATGCAAAAGTTTATCTGGTGTGGTCCACCTTAGTGTTGGATCTCTGTCATTCTTGGTCTCATACCTTAAAATGATCCTAGAAAAGGGATGGACCTCATGGATAAGCATATACATCACGGTGGGCCTTCCGCAGATCAGTTTGGATGCTTTGCTGTCCATTATGAGGAACGATGCAATCCCCGTCCACTTATGGGTGCATGTTATTATGGCATAGGATCATAGTGAAAAGTAAAAATTTACTCCATTAAATGATGATTAAACATGCGTAGGGACCCATAGTGAAAAGTAAAAATTTCTTGCTAGAAATGATGATTTTGCCCTTCTAACTATGGGTCTCATGCTTATAAAGGCGCATGCAGCACTTTTTCATTGATGTTTGACCGGATGTACTGTCACCTATGCTGGACCCAACCTACGATCTTACTCAACCTAGTGATTGTTGAGTGCCATTGAAGAACTATGGAATTTACTGCAAAACAATCATCATTCATGGATAAGGAAAGGCGCAGATGTTTTAAATAACAAGTGTCTCTAAAGTACTTCTTCTCTTTTGTAAGTTGGTAAAATAAAGAATTCCGAAAGGAATTGGAGACTTCCCATGAGAGTGACTGCATCGGATTGCAAATCTACAAGCATAGTAGCTAGTGTAGAAGAAGACATGTAACTAACAGTCTAACCTTGTTCTAGACTACTATGACAGTTTGCCACCATTTAATTTAAGGATGGTACTTGTTCATCCACCATAGACATGGCTTAGTTGCACGGCAATTTAGACTGTCCAAATCACTGACTCGATTGTGGATGAAGCATATAGGCCAAAAAATTACTCTTCCAAGATTATGGAAATTGAGTTTGAACCACTCATTTCTTTGCTTTTCTTTTTTCATTCGATACCAACCAATTGGATGGTTAGCATTGCTTGATCAGTTTCAATTTTGAGCTGTGCTATATATGTCCGGAGTGTATTCCACAAAAAGGATGGTCTGAATGGGTGTACATATATATGTGCCACATTTGTGAGATGAATCACTGCCATTTTGAAAATGATGGTGAACTCGAACGAGAATCTGGTCCTGTAAACCCATACACCTACACCTACCAAGCAAATATTATATTGAAATAATACAAGATAGGCAAGTCTAATGAATCTAACCTTGCTCGTTGCATTGAAAATATATAAGCCTCTTTAGAACTTTTAACTTTATGATATTATATTGCTTGGCACATGTCTCCTTGATCTCATCGATGCTATATGTAAAGTTACTAGCTTATGCAGTGACAATGAAGGGTATGGAAGATATTTTAAGTGAAGTTAGGAGTATTTGAGAACGATAAAATGTGGCTATTATTCGATAGATAGTTTGAATTTCTATTGCAATTAATTAACCTCAGGTAACTTAGGTTTTACCTGTAAAAAGGAACTGATTCTTTCACTCTGAGTATATACTGCTTTCCCCTTCTTTTTCCGTAGTCCACCTGATAGTATTACTAGGAAGTCGTGCAACAAAAATTGTGTGGGGCCCACCATATTGACCATATGAGTCCACTTCATACATCTATGGATACATCTATGGTAACTTACTGGGCAAGGGTGGAGGGATACACCATAAACAAGCCAAGCTTGATTTCCCATCCATGAGCCAAACTAAATCGTCACTGTCAAAATAAGAGAATTTCGCATGAGCCAAACTAAATCGTCACTGTCAAAATAAGAGAATTTCGCGTTCAGGATTAATTACCTCTTATGAAAATCTCATTTTATGTTGATGCCTCACCTTCAATGGAGAAGGTTTTCTCCCAAATCTGTACTAAATGAGAAGGGAAGCTGAGCTAACAAGCTAACCCTAGGGGTGTTGGAGTTGATCCCTTGGAAACCAATGTACTCCCTAATCCACTGGACTTGTCGACATTATAGGGTCGACCGTCAGGCTGTTGATCTTGATGACCCAAAAGAGCTGCATATTTCTTATGTTTTGGTCCAGGGCCTATGATTGAAGAATATTGCTATGGACGGAGTAGTTGTCACATAGTACAATATATATGATGGGCCCACAAAGCTTGGGTGCTTCATGCACCTTGTAAAATAAGTGTCGTCCAGGGTGCCGGTCCTCAGATACTTTGGACAATCGGACCAGATCCTTTACTATTCAGCATCAAAGCACTTTGGGATCCTCCGCTTTCGAGCACAGAAGTGCTTTGGAACCACCATGATGTATACATATTATATAAAATCCCCTATATCCATCCGTGACCTGGATGGGCCCGGGATTGCCTCCCAAAGCCTATTGCAGGAATTTCCTATTAGGGGAAGGATGGTGGGGCCCACAGTGATGTTTGTGAGAAATTTACATTGTTCATCCCTATCATGTTAGGACATGGGCCTAAAAAATGAGGCAGATCTAAAACTCAAGTGGGTTGTGCTATAGAAATAGTGGGTAGGGAAATCGGTCCACCATTATGTGTATATGTCATCCCTACCAGTTATAAGGTCATTCCCACTGTGATGAACTGAAACACAAAAATATTAGCCCGATTCAAAACTTCTATGACCCCATAAATGTTTCAATGGTGGACGTTCAATCTGCATTTTTCACTTCAATCTTCCACACCGGAGAGGGATTGAATGCTCACTATTAAAAGCTTCTTGGGGTCCACTGAAGTTTTGGATCAATCTGATATTTGTATTTTTACTTCATCCATGTCTGTCTAACCTAATGAATAGGTTGGATGACAAATAAACAACATGTGGCCCTGAGAAGGTTTCAAAGACTGTTTACCTATGGTGTGATCCACTTGAGCTTGAGATATGCTTCAATTGGGTTCATGCCCTAAAATGAACTGGAAAAACGGATGGACGGCTTGTGATAAGACACATACATCATAGAGGGCCTCATAGAGTTTACTCAGCACACTAGGTTAGTCAGTAGGCAATCTGCGTCGCAACTTTGACAAGCCCAGCCGCTTGAAATAAAACTCATGTACAGGGGACATATCAATGTTGACCCAAATATATGGGTCCACCGTGGTATGTGTTTTAACAGCTGCTGTCCATCTATTTTTCCATGGTCATTTTAGGGCATGAGCCCGAAAATGAGGCAGATCCAAAGCTCAAGTGGACCACACCACAGGAAACTATGGGATAAAAGGGCCCGCCGGTGAAGCCTTCCGAGAGCCCTAGCAAGTTTATTTGTATCGAACCTTATAAGGTCATGCAAACCAGGATGAATTGAAAACACAAATATAATCTTGATCCAAAACTTCCGTGGCCTGCAAGAAGTTTTCAACAGTAAGCATTCAACCTCTAGTGTTTCCTGTGTTGTGGTCTACTTCAACTTCAGATCTATCTCATTTTTGGGCTCATATATTAAAATGAGCTGGGAAAATGGATGGACGGCATGGATCAAACACATACATCATGTTAGGCCCCACAAAGTCAGGTGACCTAGGATATCCCTCATGACCCGGTCACCATGGGTGAATCAGGTTAATCCACTAGTCAGGTGGGCAACCGTTTGCATAGCAAATGTGCAGTTCTGGAAAAACATGGGTGAAGTATTTTAATCCATCCACCTGTTTCCAATATTGGGCCCACATGCTGATTGGACCGGATTTTATTTATGAGAAACATGTAAAAGATCAGACCAACCTGATGGATTGATTAGATCAGTACCGTGTACACTAACTTTATTGCACAGGCGTGTATGAAAGGCTCCTGAAATATAATGGGGTCCATGTAATAATATGCCAGCGGCAGGGAGTCATTTTTCTGTAAGTCTTGATGAAATATGGTCAAATTGAATGGAATAACTCAGTTGGGTCTTTGTTGGGAATAAAGACCCAGTGGAAGCGGAAGCCGAACTACACACAATAAAATATGCGATCAAATGAGAAACACAATGCAATCACACCACACAAGCATTCAATCATAGGAGACAATCCGATTTTACATGGAAAAACCTCTCAACAGGGTGAAAAATCACGGCATAAAGCGATCCACTATGATTTCAGAAGATTACAAAGATTGACAGCCCACAAGCAAGGAAAAAACAGAGAAAACCCAAGCTCTCTCTCTCTCTCTCTCTCTCTCTCTCTCTCTCTCAAAACACTCCCATTTTCCTCACCCACTTATGAAACCTTGAACACCTTAGGATACAATCTAAGTTCGGATTCATATATATATATATATATATATAAAGAAATTCCAATTTAGAAATATCTTATACACAACCACGTAACTGCGTAAGAAAAGGACACAAAACATAGTCCAGGAGAAAAAATACAGACTCGCCGCGTCCAGCCACACCACCGACCAGTCGCCCGACAAGTCTAAGGCGTACGAAAACTGTCTAGTGGCCTACTATGCTCTTTGGGCTAAAGTCAGACCGATCGCCCAACCAGTTTGAGCACCCGAACATTGCACAGTTTGAAAGCTCTCCAACAATCTCCACCGAGGCTTTAAACGTCGAAATAAAATCATCATCGCTTCGTCATCTCATCTTCATCATATCTCAATCGCTTCTCATGCCTCCATCAACCCTAACCTTACACTTTCACTCCATTTTCCGATCTTCTCATATGGCCCTTGAGCACTTGCCACATACAAGCAACCGTGGATCCCGTTACTGATCCCGCAACTCCACCATGAATTGTGCTCCAATCAACTTGTAAAGATGGTCACACCTTCGTGCCTTCATCCACACAGGTGCCCCCTTCATCACTTTATAACAATGATCACAGCTAATGAAAACACGCCCTTTCACCTTGAGTGCACCAAGAGAAATCACATTTATCTTTATCTTGGGGACATGATTCACATCTTCCAGGACTCGTTAGATCCCATCTAACATCCTGATGTACACCGTACCAATACCCACCATCTTATGAGCGTAGCCATCGCCCAGGAACACTAATTCACCACCATACTCCATGCATGTCGTGAATGAACTCCGAACAGGACAAACGTGACATGAAGCTCCTGAATCTAGGATCCACTCTCTACCATGAGATCCATTGCCGGATATAGTCAAAACTTCACAAAAATTGTCACCGTCCTATTCGGTATTGGCTCCCTCTCCAAAAGAATTTTCATACATCTGTTGCTTCAACTTGGGATTCTGACAATCGCCTCTCATATGGCCTTCACGACCACAACTCCAGCACCGCAACTTAACTTTCCCTTTGCCCTTAGTTTTAGATCCCGATTTAGAATATCCCCCACTATGCTCAGAATTTCTTTCCCTCATAATCAGTGCCCCTGAGGAAGAACGAGAACTCATGTCACCGCTTTTCTTTCTCATCGCCTTCTACTGGATGGCTGAGATAACAGTCTCAACGTTGATGGTCTTCATCCCTGCGCACACAGAGTCTTTGAATGACTCATATGAATCTAAAAGAGAATTCAACAGGATGCATGCTTCATATTCACCTTTCATCGGCTCATTTATATCCACTAACTTGCAAACTAGCCGATTGAACGTGGTGGTCCTCCACATCTGTCCCCTCCGTCATTCTCAAGGTGAGCAATTGCATCAACAGATACATTCAATTCTCTAGAGATTTCTTGGCATAGACCTTCTCTAACTTCGTCATTGCATCAGTCGTTGTCTTCTCCTTCGTGACGTGATAAAGGACATCATCCGTAAGGCATAACAGGATCAAGGTTCTAACCTTCTTATCGAGCTTCGTCCACTCATCCTCTTTCATAGCCTCAGGTCACTTTTCAAGAGCTTCATCAAGCCCTTACTGAACTAAAAGGTATTCAACATTCACCTTCCATAGTTGGAAGTTATTTTTGTCGGAGAACTTCTCTACATCGAACCTTGTGCTTGATCCCATCTTCTCGTCTCAGATCCGAATTTTATTCCACCCCAACTTTAGCTCTAATACCACTTGTTGGGAATAACGACGCCGACAGCAGAAACGAAAGTCGAACAACACACAGTAAAATACATGATCAAACGAGAAACACAATGCAATCACACCACATAAGCATTTAATCACAAGAGGCAATATGATTTTAGATGGAAAAACCCTCAACGGGTAACAAACCACAGCACAAAGAGATCCACTATGATTACAAAAGATTACAGAGAATGACAGCCCACAAGTAAGGAAAAATAGAGAAAACCCAAGCTCTCGATCTCTCAAAATACTCTCCCCTCTTCCTAATCCACTTAAGAAACCTTGGACACCTTAAGATACCATCTAAATTCGGATTCATGCCATATATATAGCAAGAAATGCCAATTTAGAAACATCTTATGCACAACCACGTAACTGCATAAGAAACCGCATGCGTAGCCGACCGGTCACCCGACCAATTGAAGGACACAAAAAACAGTTCAGGCGAGAAA
Organism: Liriodendron chinense; assembly: GCA_003013855.2. Lineage (NCBI taxonomy): Eukaryota > Viridiplantae > Streptophyta > Magnoliopsida > Magnoliales > Magnoliaceae > Liriodendron > Liriodendron chinense. The sequence continues at coordinate 1,020,749 of PVNU02000362.1, forward strand.
AAATATAAATTCGTCGCGTCCAGCTGATGAGTACCTAATATTGTATAATTAACCCTGGTTGTTAAGAGCAATATCATTGCTTTTCTGGTTAATTATCCCTCATTAGGTTAATTTTCTGTCTTCAGGTGATCAGGAGAAGTTGGACAGGATCTGAGCCAATCAGGGCGTTTAAAGGCCCAGAACAAAGCAAGATCAACCATCAGGGCAGCCCTGAAGGAAACCAGACCGTAAAGGTGAAGGATGGATCATGTTCTACGGTGGACTGCATCACAACCGCTCATTGGAAATCCAGGAGATTAAGAGAGACAGAGGATAATGCAAGCCTTTTCTAAGGCCCGAAAGGGAAGAAGATCAAGTGTGGAGGCTATCCAGAAAAATTCAAGCAGTAAAGGTCGAAGGCCGAGACATTTTCACTCGGACCATTTTCTATGATGGAGATGGAGTGAAAATGTCCCGAAGATGTCGCAAAGTCTGAAAGAATGCATCACAGCCACTCATTTAGAGATCCTAGCTAAGCATGAATATTGGTGGCCGAGATTGAGCATCTACACACATTGGGAGCATGAATCACAAGATGGGGCGTCCACATATGCCACAAGATTGATGGTCAAGATTGGGCGTCCACATGAGAGAACAATCATATGAGAGATGGACCTCACTTCCCACGCATGTATAACTACAAGAAAGAATGTCCCACACACGTGTACAGCTGGAGAAGCTCCCACTGCACACGTGTCCAAATCTGGACGTCTTCAGCATTATCCACACGTCCATCGCAGCATCCGGCTTAAGTGGACCCCAGCACATGCAGCCACAACAAGTATGGGCCACCAGTCACACGTGTACAGCAGAGGGCTCATTCTCCACGTGTACCAGCAAACATGGCCAGCACCTTCAACCGTCCAGATGGTGGACCACATCTGCAGCAAGGACGTCATCAACCCCATCCAATCCACGGTTCAGCGTGTCCGTGCAGCTTGATCAGCATCAGCGTCATCCATCTCCACCGTCCAACTGCAGCTGCTGGAAAATCAATGGCCAGCAGTCCAGCAATGGACGGTTGTCCAAGCTCTCCAGCCACCCATCAGTTCCACCTGTCCAGCTGGAGATTAGATCCTAGCCGTCCAGCAAGATGGACCACATCAGCGTCCACTGCACTTGCCTTCAGCTCCAACGTCCCTGATGCAGCATCATTCTCCAGCCGTCCAAGCTTCAACGTCCGTCCATCCAACCAGCTGATCACTGCAGCACGTGCCACTCATCAGCAGCCGTCCATCAAGTGGACCGTCCTCCAACCTCCAGCAGCTGCTGCACATCAAGCCGTCCATCCCATGTTCTAGTGGACCCCACCATTTCCAGCTGCATCAGAACGGCCAGCTGATCATCAACAGCCGTCCATCCATTTCCAACGGTGGACGTCATCATCATCAGGTGGTCCCCATCCACACGTGCAACCATCCTTCCAGCCATCCATTCATCCAGTTGCTGGATGAACCGTCCAGCAAGGTGGACCCCATTTCCTCATCAATGTCCACGTCCACCATCCAATCCAGCAAGATGGGCCCCACTTCAACGTCCAGCTGATTTGCAAAGCTCAGCCGTCCATCCTCCAACCATCCAACACCTTCAACGTCCAGCTGATTTGCAAAGCTCAGCCGTCCATCCTCCAACCATCCAGCAGCTTCAACGTCCAACGCCCCCACAGCCTGCACGTGCAGCAGCAGTGCTGCAACTCCATCTTCAACATCCAGCGGGTGGACAGCTCCATCTTCCTCTCACGCGTGCAGCAGATGGCATCCAGCAGCAGCCATCTATGGTGGACCCCACCTCACACCAGCATCAGCATCTCTCTTTCCCATGGCTGCAAGAGAGAAGCTCTCTCTCTCTCTCTCTCTCTCTCTCTCTCTCTCTCTCTCTCTCTCGCCCCACACATGTGTAAGGCTTGGAATGCCACCTCATCATCCAAGCCTCACTCCAAGCCCAAACCTAAAAGAAAAGTTGCTTTAGGCTTGGAGTGACACCTAGGCTTGGAGTACTTTTCTTGCCACATGTCCATCCAAGCCTAACTCCAAGCCCAAACCTAAAAGCAAAGTTTACTTTGGGCACTCCAAGCCTAACTCCATTCCCAAACCTAAAGAAACTTTTGGTGTGCCACCTAGGATTGGGAGGAGGCTTGGGAGCCTCTCAAAAGTCTATAAAAGGAGGCCTCTCCCCCTCTCATTCTCATCATCCCTCAATCCCTCAAATCCCATCCAAGAGTTCTCTCTTCTTTAGTCTTCTCTTCTTTCTTTTGTAGTGTAGAGTAGTGTAGTTTTTTTCTTTGTAGAGAATTTAGTCTTCCATTGTAGCATGGTTGGCTAAACCTCTAGCTAAGGCTAGGGGTGAAGCCTTTGAAGAAATTTGCAAGCTTTGGTTCTTTTGGTTCAACATTGTGTGGTGTAAATGTGGGAGTTCTCTTTGGTTGATTGGTTTGGTTATCCACCTCGGCGGACGCTATTGTTGTACAAGCCCCTTGATCCATCGTCGACTCCGGGCACATTGGATGCTTGGGATCCCTTGCACACCAATTAGCTAGTTCATGATCGATAAAGTCCCTTGATCCATCGTCGACTCCGGGCACGTTTGATGCTTTGGATTCCCTACGGTCATCGAGCTAGTGCAGGTAAAGTCATCGATCTGTAAAATCCCTTGATCCATTGTAGACTCCGGGCACATTGGATGCTTTGGATTCCCTGCGATCGATAGATGAGATCTTAACGGTTGGATCGGTCAATCAAAGCCTCCTATCTTGTAAGTATGCATTTGATCGTATGAATTGTGATCTTATCGGTTGACTTGTTGGCAAAGTTGTTGATCTGTACAATTTCTTGATCCATTGTCGACTCCGGGCACAGTGGATGCTTGGAATTCCCTGCGATCAACTAACGAGTGCTTCATGGTCAAATCAATCGGTTCAGATCACCATCTTTTATGAAATATGCAAATGTTTTAACTGTTTTATCTTCTGATTGGAATGAATCTTTATTCAATTCCAGTTGAGTTATAGTTGGACCAATAAATCAAATCTTGTGAATGAATCAAAGGTGGATCCCTGATACCTTAGCCCCTTTTCTATCTTTGTCCTTCACCACACACAACTTGCTCCACTCACGTGGATAAACCAAATTTCATCTCACTCACCTAAACTAATTCCTCTAAGTGTTCTTAACCCCAATCCCTGTGGATCGACCTCGGTCTTACCGAGTATTTTACTACTTCGCTACCTGCACTTGGGTGTGCAATCTTCGGATTGTAGCACCAGCTACACCACTGACCAGTCGGATCCCCTAGCAGACCAGTCGCCCGACCGGACTAGGGCATATTAAAACTGTCCAGCGACCTACTGTGCTCTTTGGGCTAAAGTCAGACCAGTCGCCCGACCGGTCTGAGTAACCGAACGTTGCATAGTTTGAAGGCTCTCCAACAATCTCCACTGAGGCTTCAAACGTCGAAACAAAATCATCATCGCTTCGTCATCTTATCTTCATCATAGCTCCACCACTTCTCGTGCCTCCATCAACCCTAACCTTGCACTTTCACATCCTTTTTCGCTCTTCTCATATAGCCCTTGGGCACTGTTCGCTCGCCTCAAGTACAAGGCTACGATGTAGTAATAATTCTTGGTAAGACCGAGGTCGATCCACAGGGAAAAAGGTAAATAATTCCTACTACTCTAATAACTAGAATCTAAGAGGGTTTTGGAAAAATGATTTCTAAGAACTAAATATATAAGAAATCTGAAAATAAAAATAGACTAAAGCATCAAGGATCCCCTTCTAGTCTTAATCATATTCAATCAATGATTTGATTCAAGCACAACTGGAATCGAAGTTCTATCTCTATCTAGCCTGAAGATATAACAATCAAAGCACATAAATAATTTGAAATAGATGGGTGTTTACTGATTTGATTCCCTCACTCAAGATCAGGCCTTGGGCACACTCAATTGTATAGGCCAAGCCTCTATCCAATCTAGTTGAGACTCACAACCATAGCTTTCATCAAATCCTGTCACTAGATTCAACTACGACCAATGATTTGAACTCTAATTAAACCAACTTCAATAAGCAACAAACCTATCTCAGATTCTACAAAAGATACATGAATTATCCATCATAGGTTCTAATAGAAATTTCATTGTTTGAATCATAGAGAACTTGAATAAAAAACTTCCATCAATCAACAACCCATAAACTAATCTGATTAATCTCAAAAATCCAACAAGAACTAATATACTTGGCACATAAACTCCCTGAATTATCTAAAACTATCAACTTTATTCAAACCATCATGAAGTGTTCAAGCATTAAACCATAATTGGAAATCAAAAGATTAAACCATAACTAAAAACTAGAAGATTCACCTCTCAGCTCTAGCTGAGAATTAACTAAAAAAAAGCATTAAAAGAAAACTTGAACTAGAACTATAAGAAGAAGAAAACTCATTCTAGGAGGCTAGGAATCCTCTTAGGTCTTGATTCATTTGCTCCCCATGTTACTGGATAGCTTAGGAAGAGGCTGTAGGTGTCCTTTTATAGCATAGGATCGTCACCGACTTGGAGGATTTGCGAAACCGCGGGTCCTAGCCGCACTAGGAAATCAGATTTTCGGAATAGGAAAGTTCAAAAATTTTGCACTTGCTGTCTATGCATGGCCAACTGGTTCTGACCAATCGGACCCGTCTGTGGGCTGGCCCAGCAAGCTTTTTTGGAGGAGGTTTGGGTGTCGACCGGTCTTGACCAGTCTGGCATCCCTACTTGCTGGTTCCACTCTTTCTTTCTATCTCTCCTTTCCTTGTATCTTTCTTCCACCGCTTGGCCTTTCTTCTTTTGTTCTTCAAGGTGTTTAGAAAGGTGTCTTTAAGCATCATATCACAAGATCTCTTTCTCATTCCTACATTCACAAAAAGCATGCATTAGATAGATCTTTTATCATAGAAATCGTGCATAATGTAGTGATAAAAATGGGTTAGAATGTATATAATTGAGAGCTCAACAGGCACTTGCCACATACAAGCAACCGTGGATCTCACTATCGATCCCGCAGCTCCATTGTGAATGTACACTCGATCAACTTGTAAAGATGGTCACACCTTCATGCCTTCATCCATACGAGTGCCCCCTTCATCACTTTACAACAACGATCGCAGCCGATGAACACGCACCCTTTCGCCTCGAGTGCACCAAGAGAAATCACATTCATCTTTGTCTTGGGGACATGCTTCACATCTTTCAAGACTCATTCGATCCCATCAAACATCCTGATGCGTACCGTACCAATACCCACCACCTTATGAGTGTAGCCATCACCCAGGAACACTGATTCACCACCATACTCCCTGTATGACATGAATGAACTTCGGTCAGGACAAACGTGACATGAAGCTCCTGAATCCAGGATCCACTCTCTACCGTGAAATCCCTTACCGAATACATATAATCAAAACTTCACAAAGATCGTCACAATTGTTGAGCTCTTAAATGTGCATATTCTAACCCCATTTTATCACTAACTATGCTTGAAATACATGATTAAAGACCCAACTAATGCATGGTTTTGTAAATATAGGAATGAGAGAGAAGACTCACCAATTGAAGGCTTAAAGACGCTATTTATGGGCATTGAAGATCATAAGACCAAGCGTCAAAGGATGGAAGAATGAAGCAAAAGGAGAAAGAAAAGAAGGCAAGAAAAAGCAGCCAAGACCGGTCGTCCAACCGGTGCGAATACTCAACAGAAGGGGCCCTACAGCCAAAACTCACTGGACCTGTTAGGACCGGTCGTGTGACCGGTCGTCCACAGCTCGGACCGGTCGTACGACCTGTCCTTGAATTAAAATCTAAAGTTTGAATTTATGAAAAAGTCTCTGGACAGTTTTTTCACTTTTGAGACCGGTCGTGCGACCGGTCGTCTGCGTAACAAGGAGTGTTCCACAAGCTCTGATTTTCTCTGCGCAGTCTGAGATTTCTTGCGCAATCTCGAACCTTCCGCACTATTCTATAAAATGGGACCTAGGGCTTCTTCCTAAGGCATCCTAGAACAGATTGAGCACGGTGGGAGACGGCGGAAGTCGGATTTGGAGTTCTACAACTCCTCCTAGTTGGTTTTTCTAGTTTTATGTTCTGTTTAGTCTGTTTCATGTTTCCTTGGATCATGAACGGCTAAACCTCTTAGTTAGGGCTAAGAGGTGAAGCTTGTAGTGAATCTAGGATGTTTCAATTCGTTTGATTTAGTTTCAAGTTGGATTTTTAGTGAAGAACAATTGTTTGAAGTTTAAATAAAGTTCTAAGTAGTTTTTCTTAATCTTATGATGACTCATGGATGTTTATAAGAATTGCTTGAGTTCTTAATTATTTTGAGCTAGTCTAGACCTGTATGATCCGAGGAATTGGATTTCATGCGCTCTAGATCTATAATCCGCATGTGGGAACTTCATGCCAAAAGTCTATTTTTTTGGAAATTCTGAAGTATGTGAGATTTTGTATGTGATTTGGATCAAGTTCAAATCATGATCAGGTTTTGTCTTATGACAGGATTTAATGATGATTATGGTTGTGATCTTAACCTATTGGAATTGGAACTGACCTATGCAATTGAGTGTGCTCAAGTCCTAGCTTGAATTGAGAGAATCATGTACATGATTCATACATATGATAGATTGACTGTTTTAATTGCTCTATCATCCAACTAGATAGAGCTTAATTTCGATTCCAGCTAAGAAATTGAGAAACCACAGCGAATTAAGCATCAAAGATTGCTACAAGTGGATCCTTAAACCCCTAGTGCCTTTTATTAATTGTTTACCTTCAGTTTAATTCAAAGTCACTATCTACATCAACCTTCTACAAAACTGTTAGTTAACTCTTCAGTAGAACTATAGGAAGTGTTTTGTGAATTCTTACATAAGTCCCTATGGATTGACCTCGGTCTTACCGAGATTATTACTACATCGCAACCCTACACTTGGGGAAGCGAACAACCATCCTCTACAATATTGGCTCCCTCTCTAGAAGAATTTTCATACCTCTCTTACTTCAACTTGGGATTCTAACAATCCCCTCTCATGTGGCCTTCATGACCACAACTCCAGCACCGCACCTTGGCTTTCCCTTTGCCCGTGGTTTTAGATCCTGATTTAGAATATCCCCCACTATGCTCAAAATTTCTTCCCCTCATAATCAGTGCCTCTGAAGAAGAACGAGAACCCACGTCACCACTTTTCTTTCTCATCGCCTTTGACTGGAGGGCTAAGATAACGGTCTCAGCGTTGATGGTCTCCATCCCTACTCACATAGAGTCCCTGAATGAATCATATGAATCTGAAAGAGAATTCAACATGATGCATGCTTCATATTCATCCTTCATCAGCTCATCTATCTCCACCAACTTGCTAACCAGCTGATTGAACGTGTTTAAATGGTCTTCCACATTCGTCCCCTCCGCCATCCTCAAGGTGAACAACTGCATCAACAGATACATTCGATTCTCTAGAGATTTCTTGGCATAGACCTTCTCTAACTTTGCCATTGTATCAGTCGTTGTCTTCCCCTTCGTGACGTGATAGAGGACACCATCTGTAAGGCATAACAGGATCGAGGTTCTAGCCTTCTTGTCGAGCTTCGTCCACTCATCCTCTTTCATAACCTCAGGACACTTTCCAAGAGCTTCATCAAACCCTTGCTGAACTACAAGAGATTCAACATTCACCTTCCATAGTTCGAAGTTATTTTTGCTGGAGAACTTCTCTACATCGAATCTTGTGCTTGATCACATCTTCTTGTCTCAGATCTGAATTCTATTCCACCCCAACTTTAACTCTGATACCACTTGTTGGGAATAACGACGCCGGTAACGGAAGCAAAAATTGAACAACATAGTAAAATATGCGATCAAACGAGAAATACAATGCAATCACACCATACAAGCATTCAATCACAAGAGACAATCCGATTTTAAGTGGAAAAACCCATCAACGAGTAAAAAAACCACGGCACAAAGCGATCCACTATGATTACAAAAGATTACAGATATTGACAGCCCACAAGTAAGGAAAAATAAAGATAACCCAAGCTCTCTCTCTCTCAAAACACTCTCCCCTCTTCCTAACCCACTTAGGAAATCTTGGACACCTTAGGATACCATCTGTTAGAACTTAGAAAAATCGAACTGCTCGTCAGCAGTTTTTTTCCATGTGTTTCATTATTCTGGGGGAATTCTGAGTATAGAGACATTCATAGACAATCATAAGCAATCACAAAGTATACACGAGAAAGCATCGCGAGGTGAATTTTATTCCAGAGATTTCGAGATCTTTTACATTCCGGGCTGTGAACTGGTCACGAACCCTTAATTACATCAATGGATGATCACCCTTGATTAAAAGGCAAAAGTAAATGCATGCATGTATTATAAATGAATTAAATAAAGCATTAAAAGACCATAAATATATATAAAGCACAGCATAAACAACACAGAGATTTTTTACGTGGAAACCCTTATGGGAGAAAACCACGGCACAAAGCGACAAGATTCCACTATGAATTGCAGTTATACAATAAATGGAATATCAAAGGGATGAAGCTCGAATAGATCGAGCAAGTAGTTTAAATCGTCAGGGATTATAGTCTCGAGTTCATGGTCTCAAAGACCAAGTCTGGGATTTCTTATGGACCAAGCCATTGTTAAGACCAATTAGATGTCGGTCCCATACTCTTCAGGTGTTCCTAGTTGAGTAGCAACTAGGATTTTAGCCGAGTCGTGTATCTCAGTGTCATGACGCGTCTCTATGGACGATATGACTTTCAGGGATACACTTCATGGTTTCCGTTTAGTGCAACCAGGGCCAGTGACCGTCTCCTCTCGGACGGGTGACTTACTGGAAGGCACTCCATAGGGTCTTAGTGCAAATAGAGTTTCGACCAAGTCGTATATCTCAGTGTCATGACGCGTCTCTATGGACGATATGACTTTCAGAAATACACTCCACAGCGTCCACTTACTGCAACCAGGGCCAGTGATCGTCTCCGATGGGACGGGTGACTTGCTGGAAGGCACTCCATGGGGTCTTTATGCAAACAGGGTTTCGACCGAGTCGTATATCTCAGTGTCATAACGCGTCTCTATGGACGATATGACTTTCAGAAATACACTCCACGGTGTCCACTTACTGCAACCAGAGCCAGTGACCGTCTCCGATAGGACGGGTGACTTGCTATAGAAGGCACTCCATGAGGTCTTTGTGCAAACAGGGTTTCGACCGAGTCGTATATCTCAGTGTCATGACGCGTCTCTATGGACAATATGATTTTCAGAAATACACTCCACAGTGTCCACTTACTGCAACCAGGGCCAGTGACCGTCTCCGATGGGACGGGTGACTTGCTGGAAGGCACTCCATGGGGTCTTTGTGCAAACAGGGTTTCGACCGAGTCGTATATCTCAGTGTCATGATGTGTCTCTATGGACGATATGACTTTCAGAAATACACTCCACGGCATCCACTTACTGCAACCAGGGCCAGTGACCGTCTCCGATGGGACGGGTGACTTGTTGGAAGGCACTCCATGGGGTCTTTGTGCAAACAGGGTTTCGACCGAGTCGTATATCTCAGTGTCATGACGCGTCTCCATAGACGATATGACTTTCAGAAATACACTCCGCGGAGTCCACTTACTGCAACCAGGGCCAGTGACCATCTCCGATGGGACGGTTGACTTGCTGGAAGGCACTCCATGGGGTCTTTGTGCAAACAGGGTTTTGACCGAGTCGTATATCTCAGTGTCATGAAGCGTCTCTATGGACGATATGACTTTCAGAAATACACTCCACGGTGTCCACTTACTGCAACCAGGGCCAGTGATCGTCTCCGATGGGACGGGTGACTTGCTGGAAGGCACTCCATGGGGTCTTTGTGCAAACAGGGTTTCGACCGAATCGTATATCTCAGTGTCATGACGCGTCTCTATGTACGATATAACTTTCAGAAATACACTCCACGGTGTCCACTTACTGCAACCAAGGCCAGTGACCGTCTCTGATGGGACAGGTGACTTGCTGGAAGGCACTCCATGGGGTCTTTGTACAAACAGGGTTTCGACCGAGTCGTATATCTCAGTGTCATGACGCGTCTCTATGAACGATATGACTTTCAGAAATACACTCCACAGTGTCCACTTACTACAACCAGGGCCAGTGACCGTCTCCGCTGAGACGGGTGACTTACTAGAGGGCACTCCTTACCTGAGCCACTCAACCAACGGATCCCGTCTTGGACAGGACGTACATCAACTGATCTTAACGATGAAGCATTTCAGACATTTTTAGAACTCTTTAATTACGGTTTTCGATAACAACCATAGTCCCCTTCGATTTAATGTCGTATCTCGATCCGGGATGAATTGAATTCATGCAATGAATGCAAATGAGTACAGTACAAAGTAACTATGCTTTATGCATGCTCGAGAGAGGATTGCATTTATGCTAGATGTTTAGTGTATCAAACAAATTATGCATTTGATTTTATCAAGCCGCTTCGTATATATCTTTATGTCGTCGATATTTTGCCCTCGCGTCTTTCCGATCGTGATTGATTTCATTTGGCATTAGTAGATATTTGGGCCATCAGGGCACTTCCCAGGGCCTGTTTACGATCTGATCGGAGGATTTGGTGAATACCTGTCACGATCAGCTTTGGATAGGGGTGGATTATGTTCACGAGGATCGCATTTCGATTTGCCTAGTGTAAGTCGATTTCTGAGCCAACAGGGCACTTCCCAGGGCTAAAAATGACTAAGGAGTGAGCCTGTTGACCACTTAATTAGGGTATACGGGGCTCCTAAATTCGGATAACCTTGTTGTGGTACAGGATTATGATATACCATGTTATGGCAGAGAGAAGTTCCCCTCTTGGGTTCAATCAAATTCCGTCCAATTCCTCTCGATTTTGGCCATTTTCGACTCTTTCGGAAGGGTTTCTGAGGTTTGTAATTTTGACTAAGTGTTGGCCTTTTTTATCAAATTGCTAATTTGGCCCACCTAACATCAACCGTTGGCGAATCTAGTCCGGGGGATGGATAGAGGACATAGATGTGTGTTCAGGAGGATCAGTTTGATCGAAAATCGATTTAGATCAAAGGCGGGCCACAACATAAAAGGCCCCACCTCCCAATCAGCGTTTGGGCGCACCTACTATGGGATGTGGGCGCATGTGGCTGAGGTGGGCGCATGTGCCCTCTCCCTCAAGCGCATGTGATGAGAAGAAAAGGAAGGAGAGAGAGGATGGATGGGAGGTGAGCGCATGTGCCTCTCCCGAGCGCATGAGGCCTGCATGGGCGCATGTCATTATACCCCTTAGTGCATATTTGCACATTCCCCCTCCAAAGTATGGGCGCATGTCATGCGACTTTAGAGAAATTTGAATCTTCTCCTTCCGGTGGGAGAAATCCCTTTCCGGCGATGGCATCCGATGAGGGTATGGGCGCATGTCTATAGCCCATGGAGGATTCCGATAAGGATTTTTACCTTGTTCTAATGATCCTTTCCAAAAAATGAAGCCTCTCTCTCTCATTTAGAAGTCAGTGGGGTATTTATACTATGTTAATCGGGTATCAGGTACCTGGCAAATGTTGTCTGCAAAAGGGAGGGCATGCGCATGCATTTGGAGAGAGGAGTCATGCGCATGTGATGGGGATCATGCACATGTCACCATGCATCAGGCGCATGTGGCTTGGTGTGGGAGCATGTGCCCCTGATATGGGCGTATGTGGCCCCACTTAGAATATTTTCATGATTTTTTGTATTTTTATCTTATTTAGAATATTGAAAAGGGAGAGAGAGAGCTCTCATGCGCATGTGGTGACAAGGAAAATGCATGTCTCCTCATGACATCCGCATGTGGAGAGAGAGTAAACGAATGCATGTTCCATCACTTAGAATATTTTAGGTTTCAGGCTCCGATGGGCGACCTCCAGAGGGGGGCTACTTTTTCGGAGACCGAGGTCACTGACGCCAAGCTGTTTTTAGGCCATGATCAACCTCCTGAATGAACGGGGTGGGGTACCGATGGTTATCTGCTGTGAATTTTGGTAGTTCCTTACCAATTTGGACCCTCCCGATCGGCTCTTTGTATATGAATATTGTTCCGGGAAGCGCGCACGTGGAAATATGCACCGCAAGGACTTCAAACTTGCTACTTAAGGTTTTTCGGGCATTCCAGATCATTTGGCAGCCATCCACATGTCTGATTTCAGTCCAAAATGGTACCTGTAGGCTTTCAGGCCCTTACAGTCGGATACGATCAGGGCAAAACACATTTGGAAGCGCGCGGGTAAAGATATGCATCGCGTGACTTCGACACTTGCAGGTTAAGGGTTTTAGGGCGTTCTGGATCATTTGGCGGTAATCCGTATGTCCGATTTCACCCCAAAATAGCGTTCATAGGTTTTAGTCATGACCGCGCATGTTAGTTTGCACTGACATTTTCTGAGTATTTCGGGTCTCGAAATCGGTCCAAATCGTCGTAGATGTATCGCTGAATGCTATTTTATAATGGGTGCAAATTTGAGCCCCAACACCATCTAAGTTCGGATTCATGCCATATATATAGCAAGGAATCCCAATTTAGAAACATCTTACGCACAACCACGTAACTGCGTAAGAAACCGAGTGCGCAGCCGACCGGTTGGAGGACACGAAAACAATCCAGGGGAAAAAATACAGATTCGTCGCGTCTAGCCACACCACTGACCGGTCGGAGCCCCTTACAGACCGGTCACCCAGCCGATCTAGGGCATACAAAAACTATCTAGTGGCCTACTGTGCTCTTTGGGCTAAAGTCATACCAATCGCCCAACCAGTCTGAGTACCCAAACGTTGCACAATTTGAAGGCTCTTCAACAATCTTCTGCTAATTTGAAATCAGCAGCTTTCGATAGACCTTCGATATATCGAAAGGTCTATTCGATATATCAAATCAACCGTCCACCAAACGCACAACTCTCTGGACTGTTTGTTCGATCAATCGTTTGCTCATTCGAGTGGTTTCGATATATCAAAACCCCATTTCTATATATCAGGAATTTTATCCAGTAACTTGCTAACTCTTTGGATAGATTCTCCGATATATCGAACAGGGTATTTCGATATATTGAAGATAACTCCGATCAATCAAAACTCCAATTTGATATATTAAAGCGACCATTTTCTGCCCGTTTTATGATCGTTGCAGATTTTCTTTAAATACGAGAGATGGTCTTTGAGCTTTATTAGAGGAATTTAGAGGAGATAGAAGTTACCACCATTATATATTATTAGGAACTATCTTCCTAACATAAACAAGTAATCTTCCTTGTGATTCATCACAAGAATGGAGCATTCAAATCTCAAGATGAAGATGCACTTGTCCCTCTTTTGATCTCTAGAGATCGGAGTGTTCTTGATAGTGATATTCCTATCCAATACTCTATGATGAGATACTTGTAGGTGAGACTCTAGGCATCCCATTCCAATTAGGTGTAGAGATCTTAAATCTACCTCCCATCCACCTTAGTCATCTCAAGAAGAGCATATGCAAGGGGATTGATTGTTGAAGCTGAAGCATTGACAAAGCATGGGCAACAATATTGGGGGAGCACAAGCGGAACTAATTGAAGCACGGGAGAGTGGAGATCAAGTAACCCGAAGCGGCACTACAAAGGGGCTCAATCCGACAAGTAAGTTATCAATTGTATGAGTCTGGTTCCATTCCTGTGGAGAATTGAGTGTAGAGTTTGTCTTCAAACTCGATAGGTTCGGTTATGGGACCTAGACCCGGTTGTAGGGTCAAATTGAGTCTCGAAGTGGGAAGCCTCCAACGGGAGTGAACACTATGTTCGATTATAGGACCTTGACTCATGAGTGGAGTCTAAATTGAGGTTCGGTTGTAGGATATTGGCCTGGTTGTAAAGCCTAAACAAGTCTCCAAGGGGAGCCACCAATACGGGTATATACGTGTAGGTTGGGAGGAACCTGTAAACTCTCCGATTGGGTGAATCCAAGTTAAAACACCTTAGTTGGGAGGAACCAGATTTAAACTCCCTAGTGAATGCCTATGTGCTCAAAAGGGTTGAGTACTTGAACCGAGAGTGGAGTAGACCCGAAGTCAAACCACTATACATCATTGTGTTTGTGATTGTAATTGAGCACTTTTCTTATTATACATCGTGTTTAATTGTTTAATTAGGAATGTATGTTAAGCACTTAATAGGCAGATCCACACACACATGATGTACTTTCACTCTTTGAGTAGACTTGAGCTTATTTGATCCATCTTCTATAGTCTACTTAGGTTGCATAGATTAAGTTCTTGATTAATTTAATCATACGGTAATTTATGCATGCATAGACTAGGTTGTTTATTGTTTAAATCATATGCTAGTCTTGTGATTGGACCCACTTAGGCTTGAAAGTCAAAGTATTAATTGCTTACTTAGTTTAAATTGATAAATTACATAAGTAGGCGAAAGGAATTTCAAAAGGTCCTAATCACCCCCCATCTTTAGGACTTAGCCATAATTCTAACTACTCGAAGCTTTCGCACGCGTATCGTTGGTATCGTGTTAAACTACTGACGTAATTTCAGACAATGAGTAGTCCAAATTTGAAAAGTGATTGACGGTGGGAAGTAGGTTAATTGAAAAGTTCAGATTTAAAAGGAGTTGGTAACTTGGTTATTTCTTAAAACTAAAAAACTTGGCGCTTAAGAAAGAGGTTTATCAAGATGGGCACTCAAATCAAACTATTGGTTCATGATAAGGACGATCCAAGTCACTCACATGAAGGAGAATATTCGACTACGACTACACATCCACTTTCCTCACTCGATGGACACGAAAATCAAGGGTTAAGGGGTTGATTTAACAATTGGACCACTTCTATTATGATTTAAGGGTTGAAATTTGACATGTGTGGTTCATTTATTATAAATAGGTATGATATAAAATTTCAAGTCAAACGGATCATAGGAACCTTGTGATTTAGAAATCAAGGCTCTAAGTTAATGTGAGTCATTCGCATTTTGGGCACTCAAGATTCCATATCTATACACTCCAGATAATCACTCAAATTCTAAGTTAAGAATTTATCACTGAGACGATCAATTTGTTGTGGTTACTTTCTCAACTACATTCCTTGATCAACGACTACGGATGCTCCTAGGTTAAGATTTATATAATCGCGGGTCCTAATTGAAAATCTATCTACACGGCATTGTTATACACTTAAAATTACACTTACATGTCAGACGGATTCGAAAACTACATATCTAATTGATCAGAAATCGCGAATTAGGGGATTCAATGACACTATCGTAATTATTAGTAAAATGCGAGTTTTGATACATCTAACCATTTTATGTCGTTCATGGCATCATTTTAAGTAACTTTTGTAAAGGATACCCTATCAGATCTCCTACGGATGTTCCTCTATTCGCAAATCAAAGTTAATGTATAGTATTTAATCAAAATAAATTTTTCAAAATTTTTTAAATAATTTTGAAAAATCTGGGGCGTTACACTAAGTTTGGAGTAAGAAGCATTTTTCAAGTCAACTCAGGGAGTGGTTGATGCAAAACAACTAAATCCGAGTCACTTGGCTTGTCAAACTAATAAAAGGGTCCTTGTGAGTTTTGAACTCGCCACTTTGGCAACACGCTTTCCTCTATGTTGTTGTCTAAGTTAGGAGGTCTGAAGTCCAACCATCCACAATCAGTGAATAACTTCCAATATGTCATGTGAGTGCAACGTCCAGCCCATCCAATTGGCTAGCCCCATCAACTTCCAAAAGTTGGCTCCATCGACTCATCAGGTGGACCGCACTAGTATTTTGTTATTTATCAACAGCTATACATTGTTTTCTATGTATGGTCCACCCAGTGAATAGATGATGTTTGTTTTTTTACAAATCCTCAGAGTGGGTCCTACCTATTGCAAGGGTTGGATGTTGAACACACATGACATGTTGGAAGTTGTCCGCTGGGTAGACTATAATTTGCAGTCCAAGCCCTTCTTAGTATTCATGATGCTAATTTGATTATTTAATACAATATTCATCATAATATATGCCCGCTTCTAAATCCCTGCTTTGGTATCTCTATACTAGTATTGCCCTCGTCTATACTTTCTTAACAAAGTGAGAATTGAGAATCGAGGGACCCATGAGGTATGTGTCCAACATCAAGTCCAAAGGAAGTGAGATTGGAAAAAAAAAAAAAAAATTTGATGCATGAGTGGAATTTCGTTCATCATTTATACATAACGCTGCTGACACATGGTAGCATTTGATCATTAGCTTATGTGAATTATTGTGTCTTGCCTGCTAGCCCAGTTGGAAGACGCCTAGGCGTTTCAACAGCAGGTCTCATGTTCGAGTGTTAAGAAGACACACTAACCCCACCAGTGGGTGGGTGCATCGTGTAGCTTATCATGTGGGTGTGTTGCGCAACTAACTGTAAGATAACACGTTTATCTTCAAAGCGAGTTTGGAATGCTCAGTAGAGTGATGAATCACAAGGAAGATGATTTGAATCTCTTTGAGATAGATCCTAGAAGTAATGGGAAAGAGTGAGATACATTAAGGCTTCTAAATCACCAAAAATCATTATATTTGAAAAGATCAGGATCTAAATATATAGAGAAAAAGCTTTAATGGATCTATAACAGCTAGTTAACAACTAGTTCGATTCAATCAAAATCGAATCGACACTATCAATTGGAGTCTCAATTCGATCGAGAAACTCCTTATTTAACTGTTTAGCTTGGACAGTTTTGGCCATTTTCGATTGGATCTTCGATTTGATCAACAATCCATTGATTCAAGTCGATTCAATTCACGGGAAGCCGTTGATTTGATATATAGTCTATCGATTTGATTTACAGATGTCAATTCGACTTTTGATTCGATCTATAATCGAATCTACAGATTCTTTGATCACCTATAAACCTTGATAATCAAAATCAAATTGATTTCTAAGGCTTGGGATTATTAATTTGAGGTCTTACTATTAAATTGAATCACCTAGAAGAAGGTTGTTTTGAAATTTAAGGGGTCTAAGGCTAGTTTCACCAAAGCACCTCAATTTACCTTGTGTCTTCAAGCATTAATGCTACAAGTCTTTGAGTCTTCGGATGTCTTTATCTTCCAATTGGAGCTCAACCCGCTCAAGATGTACTAGTGCATACTTTGTTAACAAAGTAAGTCACTAACAACTCTAATTCAACATTGTGTGTATAGTTTGTTGGAGTGGAGTGTCTACATGCAATATTATATAGGCTTAAGTGTACTTAAGCCATCTACTACATATAACGTGTACATGTAGTTATGTCCTTCCTGTATTTCACTTACACATACTGGGCATATGTGATATGAATATGGTCAGCCCGGCCATGAAAGATCTTGGAAACCATGTTGATCAACTCATTAGGTGGGACACGCCTGAATGTTGAGTTACATCGGTGGCTGTCCATTGATTCCAACACTCATCTGATGGACAAGGGGACCAGATCTACTTGCTGCTCGTGGCTGATCAGTTATCATGGAACGGTTTAGGTGAGGCTCGGATAACAGCTTAGCAAGTGAGGCCCTAAACGTGGGGCAACTTGATATATATACTTGTTGTATTTCCAGGTCGTGCATCAGTTTTTCCAGCTCATTTTAGGGGCATCGTCCCAAAATTGAAGCATATCCAAATCTCAAGTGGACCACACCACGGGAAACAGTGGTCATTAAACACCCACCATTAAAAAAATTCCTTAGTCCAAAATTTTTGTGACTCCGGAGAAGCTTCCAACGGTGGACATGCATTCAATCCCACATTCAATCCCCACTTGAGATGGGTCTCACCTGCTAGCCCGGCTGGAAGACCAAGGCGTTTCAATAGCAGGTCTCATGTTCAAACTCTAAAGAGACCCACGGTACCCACCAGTGGGTGGGTGCATTGAGTGACTAACTGTGTGAGTACGTTGCAGCTAACAGGTTGCGTGCATTGCATGATTTAAAAAAAAAAAAAAAAAAAAAAAAAAAAAAAAAAAAAAATCGGATCTACTTCATTTTTGGGATGGAATTCCCAAGATTTGGATCTGCTTCATTTTTGGACCATCCCTCAAAATGAGTTCAAAATGAGTTGGAAAAACTGATGCACGGCCGCGTGGATGTAAAACACATATATCAAGGTGGGCCCCACAGTCAGGGTCTCACCCAATAAGCTGTTACCCGGTCCTCACCTAATCTAAGTTATCATTTTCAATGCCCTGACAACTGGCGCCACAAACTAGGTACACGTGTGCTGCACATGCACGCAACTTATGCAAACAAGAATACTACATCAGTATGCAGTGCATGAAAATGACTGAAACGAATAAAATAAAATAGTTGAGTTATTTTATACACCCGCTGAGCATGATCCTTGATACGCAGGCACTTATGAAATGGTAAACGTTGCATAAATTACATAGATTAGCTTACATTAAACTGACTAAATTCTAAAATCAACTTCGGCTAAATTACTTCTAAAAATTAGATTGATGGAACAATACTAACCTTCGATTCGTAGACCCAAAATAACATCTGTTTGCTAATCAGGTATATCAAAATTGTACGAGGAAAAATATGCAATTCGAGCCATCCTTAATCTTCACGGGAGGCTCATTTGGTTAGTTTACTGCCTTGATATTTTCTATACGGCGTGTTCTCAATGCATACTACTGGTTCAAATACTTGGGATCGACCTAACTCGTTCAGCCCTGAATCAGAGCTTGCAACTCTCATGGTAGGTGTTTTGTGACTGAGTAATCATTGTGACAACTCACTAAGAAAATCTTTGATGAATTACATACAAGTATCGTTTGAAACCGATGCGAAGCGCCCGATACAAACTAGTTTCATACATAAAAGATAGAATTATATCAGCTGAAAACAGCGCAATACGTGAATATATGACTCGGTTTTGGTGGTGACTGATATGGTACACCAAAATCGATTTTCAATCCTTAATAAAGGTGAGAATGTTTCTGAATTGATTGAATTTCTTAGTGTTTAAAATGCCAAATTACCCAGTAAAAGATTTCGCTTTCAAAATTTAAAATTAGTAGTGTATTTTACTTTATTCAAGATAAAAGTCTCTTTCTAGGATTATAGATATCTTGGCTATTTATTTATTTATTTTGTGTCATGAAATCATATGGAATGCGAATTTTATCCTCATGCGGGTATTGTTGCTATGGTTGTCGTTGTCATTGTCGTCATTTTCGTTGCTTTTTCACCACCATTCCTACTTCATTATATTTTTTGTCGTTTGGATTAGGCAGTTTGGCTAAGGCCATGAGAAAAATAACTCATGATTTTTTAGATTTCTACCTGTGTTAGAATTTCCAAAACTATAAAACATATCCCTTCGGAACATCGAAGAGCCCTCTTTCATCCTAATATGCACAAAAGATCTCCTTTTTTTTTTTTTTTTTTTTTCGAAACGCTATGTGACAGTAGAAAATTCCAATTCACAAATTATTTTTCTCCGCTCTTGAAATGGACATAAGCCAAACATAGCTCTAGCATGCGGAATGGCCAAAAATGTAATTATCATGATCGTGGAGAGACACTTTAGACGTAATTTTGGAAGTAGAAATGTCCACACCCATATCAATTTAGCAGCCAATTCCTCTTCAAGTCCTTGTAATTATTCACCTACACATGAAAGAAGGTTATTCAGCTGCCAGTAGAAGCTATTCTATGAAGTAGAACAATCAAAATCACAAATTATTTTTCTCTGCACTTGAAATGGACATCAGCCAAACATAGGCAGTAGCGTGAGGAACAGCCACAATGCAATTATCATGATCAAATAGAGCAACTTAGACCTAACTTTGCCAGTAGAATTGTCAACACCCATATTAATTTAGCAGCTGGGTCCTCACACATGCCTCAATGGTAGACTCGCAAGAGTTTCAACACTGAGGTCATAGGTTCAAGTACCCATTGTGGTATAAAAAAAGCCATTCTAGTGTGAGTGCGCATGTGTGTCTGGGGTGTGAGTGCGCAGGTGTGAGGGTGTCAATGGACTGAGCCTGGGCATGAAAAATCAAAATTTTGAATAAGGCAAGCCCTACAGCCCGGCTGAAAATAGTGTAAAATCAAGGCCGAGACCTACCCAGGCCCGGCCCATTGACACCCCTACGCGAGGTGTGTGATATATATATATATATATATATATATATAGAGAGAGAGAGAGAGAGAGAGAGAGAGAGAGAAATGCTCACCTGCATGCCATCTCTCACGAGAACTTGTGTATACCTCTCGAGGACTCATCACAGGTGATGTGTCCTCAAAATATTAGCCATCCACGTGATGCAACACCCCAAAAAATCTTGACGGCCTAATTTTCAACCTGATCCAATATTAGCCATCCACGTGATGCAACACCCCAAAAAATCCTGACGGCCTAATTTTCAACCTGATCCAAAACACTGGTGGGCCCTAGTAGAGAGAGAGAGGAAACTGTTTCCTTTTGCCATGGCCAATGTGAGCATCGTTGTGTATCCCATATTAACCGTATATTTTCAGGCAAGAAACTGAAAGTTCTTTATTTCCCTGTAAAAGTATTTTTGGGAAATGTCTATCCACGGAGAGGCCCGACAAACCAATGGTCCGGATCACTGAAAAATGGATTCCAGATAAACAACCTAAAAAGTAGAGTATGCTGATCCTTGGGCTGGTAATATCTATAGTATCCTCCAGACTGTTGATATGACTCCAAAGTTTGTACCACTGGGCCTACGATTTTGGTGATCCAGACTGTTGATATGATGGATCCACCGAGTGTTCCACGATCCAAAAATCTCCACAACGGGACGATCTTAAACCCTGAATTGTGGCCTGCAAACAGACTGTCAATAAATAAAAATGCAGCAATGGTCAGGATTCATTGGAGATTTTTGGGCCATGGTCAATTCACGGCGGGACCATCAAATCAGTAATCCTGATCACTGAACCAGAGGTCCCATATCTGCAACATGGGCCCTGGGATACATAGAATATCTTAAGGGCGAGCATCATGTAACTCATCTTGTCATAGTTTTACCATTTCCTTTTTTACTAATGGTTAGAAGAGGAGGGTATTGTATGTACAGAACATTTCTTAAAAGAGGAGACGAGGAGGAATAAATAAGACTTACCTAGCAACTCAACCCTTACCGAAATTGTTTTCTCACGGGGAACATCGGCCAATGAAAAAGCACCACATGCACGGGTTGAAATCTATAGTGAAAAGTAAAAGTTTACTAAATGAAATAATGATTTTGCCTTTTTAAACTGTGGGTCTCATGTTTGTAAACATACACATTGCGCTTTTTCATTGGTGTTGGACTTGGTGTATTTTAGTGCGCTGCTGGACACAATCTGCATCTGCTCCAACCAGTGATTGAAAAACTTTGAAATTTACCAAAAATCAATCATCATTCATGGACAAGGAAAGGCACAGATGTTTTAAACAACAAGTATCTCTAAAGTACTTCTCTCTCTTTGTAAGTAGGTAAAATAAAGAATTCCCAAAGGAATTTCAGCCTTCCCTTGAGAGCGACTACATTGGATTGCAGATCTACAAGCATGCTAGTGTAGAAGATGACATGTAACTAGTGTAGACCGATGATAGTTTGCCACCATTTTGAGGATGGTGTTCTTACACCATGAAAATGGCTTAGTTGCACAGAAATCTAGACCGTCCAAATCGCTGACTCGATTGTGGATGAAGCATAGGCCAAAAAAAAAAATATACACTTCCAAGATAACAGGAATTGAGTTTGAACCACTCATTGCTTTGCTTTTCCTTTTTCATTTGATACCAACCAATTGGATGGTTTGTGTTGCTTGATCAGTTTTGAATTTTGAGCTCTGCTATGTTCAGGACGTGTTCCATAAAATGGATGGCCTGGATAGCTGTACATATGTGACACATGTAATAGAGATGAATCACTACCATGTTGAAAATGATGATGAATCAGAACGGGAATCGGGTCCTGTAAACCTATCTACCTACATCTACCAAACAAATATTATATTGATATAATACAAGATAGGTAGGTTTGATGACTCAAACCTTTCTCCTTGCATTGATAGATACCTAAGCCACTTTAAACTTAGATATTTTTAACTTTATGATATTTGATTGCTTGGCATATTGCTCCTTAGTCCCATCGATACCGTATGTAAAGTGAGTAGCTTTTGCACATTTTTACACCCATAGATAGTTTTCCTAGGCGAGAACTTTGAAGTACATTAAAAGGATATGGGGAGATCTTTGAAGTAAAGTTAGGAATATTTGGAAACTACAAAATGTGTTTGTCATTCAATAAATGGTTCAGATTTCAATTGCAATAAACCTTTAGAGAACTTAGGTTTTACCCATAAAAAAAGAACTAATTCTTTCATTCAACTATCTCGTTGTCCTCTTCTTTGTGTGCAGTCCACCTAATGGTACAGCAAAGGAGTTGTGTAATAAAAGTTGTATGCGGCTCATCATGATGACTATCTGAATTCACTGCATCCATTAGCCCACTGCTAGGACATTAATCTAAAAACTAGGCAGATCTAAAATTTGATTGAGCATTTACTCATACCCCCCCCCCCCCCCCCCCCCCCCCCCCTATGGAGCATTTACTCATACCCTATGTCTCTCCCCCTTTACTCTATTCCTCATTCTTCCTCCCATGTGTTGCACACGTCATGACTGTAGTAACAATAAGGAAAATGATCGTGCACAATGCATCTCTCTCCTTTCACAAAAGCTTTAAAAATTCTCTCTAGCAGCAATAAGGGAAATGATTATGTACACCCTTAATGCACAATGCATCTCTCTCCTTTCACAATGGCTTTAAACATTCGAATTTTGCAATCCTCCATAGATTCCCACCAACGCCTTTAAAATGCTTGAAGATATGACCCATCATCACTACGTGAAAAAAAAAAAAAAAAAAAAAAAAAAAAAAAAAAAAATTCAACAGCTTAAGGATAGGGTGTCCCCATCCAAATCATGGCTTGCAAAGTATGGGGCCAAATATCACCTAGAGGAAAGTGACTCCCTAATGTGACTTGAGGCTAATTTCAATCTACACACTTGATGAAATTGAGTTGGGTGATAAAATAAAAATACGCCCATATAAAATTATCCATTGACACATAGTATCTCTCTTGGTGCGCTTAGGGTGCATTGAAGTGTCTTGCCTGCTAGCCCAGCTGGAAGATTTTTCAATAGCAGGTCTCAGGTTCAATTGCTAAGGAGACACATTAACCCCACTGGTGGGTGGTGCATCGTGTGATTAACTGTGTGGGCATGTTGCACAGCTAATAGGGTGGGTGCATTGCAAGACTAACAAAAAAAAAAAAAAAACAGTGCTGCAATAATGACTTGTGGAACAGTATTCCTCCATTTTTTCAAGCCTAACTCCAGTAATTCCTCTTCAAAGAAAAAGTGAAAGCTAGTAACTAATAAAAGCTGTTGATGTGGACCATCCATTTACAACAGTCTTCTTTACCAATATTCAAATTTGAAGCACAAGATATGAATAGCTTTATAGGAGGTTTCTCTTTATGTGACATGTGATGATACAGTTTATTATTTTGAGTTGAGAAATGCTAACTGCACTTTGAAAGTACACACAGGTATGGAAATGTCTCACACGTTCATCAAACCACCAGCTGATCGTACAGCTCTCACTATTTAGATCCCATGCGTCTAAAATCACGCAAGTGATGGCGTTTGGACCACTGGTCAATTTCTCTCAACCAGTTCGTTTGTTTCATACAAGTGTGGCCCACTTGGTGTTTTAAATCGGGCATCTACATTGTTGGGATCAGCTGTCGAGCGGCTCTGATCGCCCCACGCAGGTCCCCTTGTTCTTATCTATAAGGCTGAGTGCAGTTTTTGGGTGCACCCGAGCAACTACAACTAGCATGGCCCATCATCTTATACAACTAGAAAGAGCTGCTTTTGAAATGCCTTCAACTCAAAGCAAGTCATCCCCACTCCATGGGAGGACCCATCTATCTCTTCCTTGAAATCATTTCAATCTTTCTTTTCTTTTCTTTTTCTCTTCTTTTTCTTTTTTAAATAACACGATTGATCATCTAGGTTAGGTATAAAAACCTTTAGAAATGCTCCAGTTGTCCTAGTTGGGTAGGCTTGTTTGGCCGGCCCAATCGATTAATCTGAACCATCCATTAAGTTCAAAGAACATTTCATGGGCTGCCAAGCAAAAATCACACCAATTGGATGATCCAATCCTTGATATAGCCATCCTTTTTGTAATCCATGGATGGAATGGTTGCAAAGCGATTGTTTGGAAACATGAGCAATCCATAATGGTCCATAACAAATAGATGGATCAAATTGCTGATTGGAATTATTTTTTTTGCAAATGATCCTGACAGTCCATGTTTAAGATCATTGATCAAATAGTTAATATTTATTAGATCAGTGTGATGTTTTCATGGTAACCCATAAAATGCGTGTTTGATCTGATGAATGGTCAAGATCAATGGATTGGACTGTCAAAATGTCTCAATGCAGCTAGGATAGTGCTCTGAGAGCACTGAGTATTTCTCTATAACATGAATAGTACCCTGTTAACATAGGAACCTGCAGGCCTATCATGAAGATCACCTAACATAGAAATGGGGTCAAAGTGCCCACCTGACTAAGTAGATCACCTCATTTTTTACATCATTTGGTTCTTCATGGTGGGCCAATCTTTTAGATGGTTTGGGCCGTTATGTTCATTCATCATTATCGCAAGGTTCGACGTCTGTTTCTTATTATTGTTTGGTAAAAGTTTAACGACTAACTAAATTTTGACATTAACACATAAAACTGGACCAAAATTCAGCCTGATACAGGTGGGTCAGCACCACATGAACAATGGAGATGGATGGAATGCCAACCACAGGATTTTATGTGGGGCCACCATTGTGTGTGTCGTTCATCAAATACATTGTGCAGGTGAAACTCACTAGGATGAAGGGAAGACACAAGAATCAACTAATTCAAAATTATGGTGGGCCACAACCCATGAACTAAGTTGTCCCACAACCACATGTATATGCTGGGACCCACACGAGAAGCTTGGATCTCATAAACGAATGCCACGGTGGGGCCCACCTAATAAACAGTTCAGATCTTTCATGCAAGTGGTAAACAGACTCGAGCTCGGTATTGGGCCTGTCGATTTAGGCCCCATGACCTGGGCCCGGTTTGGATAGGCCGGCCCATGGGCAGAGATAATTCAGTAAGAAGATCCTATGACTTGGAAACAAACACGTGCAAATGCTAGGGTTTGTACAAGTGGGACCCACTGTTAAATGATCCAAATTGTTGATAATTAAATATCACCCTGATGAAAAATCCAGACCATTGAATAGTGATCCAACAAGGAAATGGTTGAGAAAGAAATATAGAACGTGTTCCCATGAAATCGATAAAGGACCAAATATTCTACGGACAGGATCTTCTAGTACCGTGATTTTTGGCAAAGGAGCCATCCATGGTTGGTCCCTTCATGTCATCATTTTGGGAGCGCGGATTGGGTACTACCCCACCAGGACCGGGAGCAAATTAGCTGTTACCCTGGTAACACCTTAATGGGTGTTACCCTTACCGTGTGGGGCCTACCTTGATGTATTTTTTGTATATCTCATCTGTTGTTACACCTAATTCTAAGATGAGATCCAAAATTATAAGAATATCCAAATTTCAGGTGGACCATACCAATAGAAAGAGTGATGAATAATTATTAAAAGCATTTTGCATGGCCACAAAATTTTTAGGTCAAGATGATATTTAAATTTTCTCTTCATCCAGACCTTCTTGACACTATGAAGAGCTTAGATTGCAAATAAACATTACCAAAATCCTTACAATGACTTCTTTGGAATTTTTAATGCTGGGCACTTAATCAGCACTGTTTCCAGTGGTATGGTTCACTGGAAATTTGGATTTGCATGATTTTTGGAAGACCATCCTCAACTAGGCTGGAGAGACAGGATGGACGGTGTTGATATACAAAATACTATACATGTGGGCCACACGGTAGGGGTAACACCCACCAAGCTGTCCTAGGGTAACACCTAATTCGCTCCCACCACCAGGACCTAGCTTGATATTATGGTATGGACGGTCTTGTCAGGGGCTGATGGGCTCACCATGATATATATGTATTTTATCCGAGCAGTCCATCCATTTTGAACATGAGCCCAAAAAGGAGGCAAATTCGCGGCTCGAGTGGCATACACCACAGGAGTCAAAAGTGGTGTGGTCCACTTGAGCATTCGGTCTGCCTCATTTTTAGGCCCATCAACTAAAATGGTTTGTCATTATGATAGACAGTGTAAAACATATACATCAAGGTAGGCCTCACAGAGCCCCGAGCAAGACCGTCGGTCTCTAGCTAGGTCTTGTGAAGGTAGTACCCAATCAGCTCCCCCAAAATGATGATACTAGGGTATCCAAAAATCGAAGCAGATCCAAGGTGCAAGTGGACTGCACTAAATCGAACAGTAGAGATATTCACACTCATCATTGAAACCATCCAAGGGCCCGCCTGCTATTCAAATCGACCTCATTTTTTTAGCTCATGGCCTAAAATGAGATGGGAAAAGAAAAAAAAAAAAGGACAGGCTGCATTGACCACACACATACATAAAATAGGATTTATGTTGTTAAAACGAAAGCTCATAGAAGTAAATCTAACTTTTTAATTAGTCAAATGTGCTTTTCCTTGTTTAGTCCTCAATCAAAGTCAAATAAGTGCTTTCTTCACTGTATAAACAATGTGAGGTATGTTACTTTAAATATTTTAATAGCAGGCAATTTTTACTCAAATAAGAGCTTAATGTATTAATATATGGTAAGAAAAAGCTCATATGTGACTTTATCCCAAAAAAATTGCCCTAAAAGGATCTTAAGAAGCCTTTGAAATGACTATTTTACCCTTCTTAGAGAAAGTTTTATCTTTGTAATCTTTTAGTTTTATGTAGAGGTGTCAAAGTGGGACCGAGAGTCCCATGCAACTGGAGTTGACCGAGTCAAGTTGGACCGAGTTAGGGTTGATCCAATCCGACTCGATTTTGAATTAAACTGGACTAACCCAGACCGAGTCCGTCCCGATAGCAGGGACCGAGTTGGGTCGAGTTGACCTTTAATAATGGAAAATGCATGGAGATTGAGTTTGCGCATAAAGTGTTCGTTGAAATATCCGAGGGGGAATGTGGTTTCTTGGACTGCAATGATTTTTAGGTATGTTTGTTCTAATGATTTTGGGGTTGCACGGAAGCTTTTCAATGAGATGCCGAAGAGGAATGTTGCATCGTGGAATGCTATGGTTGATGGTAAGTATGGGGATTTGAAACTTGTCCGGCAGCTGTTTGATGAAATGCCGAAGAGGAATATCATTTTACATGCGTTATTGATTGATGGGTATGCCAAGGCTGAGGACATTGCCTCTGCAAGGTTTCTGTTCGAGTAGTCTGTAGAGAGAGATATAGTTTCATGGTCAGCTTTGATATCGGCTTTTGAGAAGAAAGGTGAGCCAGGTGAAGCACTGAATCTCTTCATTGAAATGCGCAATAAAAATGTAAAACCCGACGAGCACATCACGGTCAGTTTGATGTCGCCATGCTCACAAGTTGGTAGCTTGGAGCTGGCTAAATGAGTTGATTCCTTCATCACCCAAAGTGCAATTGATTCTCAACCAAGCTCACGTCATTAAGGCTCTTATATGCGTGAATGCAAAATGTGGTAACATGGAGAGAGCATTGCAGTTGTTTGAGACAATGCGAATGAAAGATATGATTTTTTATAATGTTTAGTGATACAAGGCTTATCGATCCATGGATGTGGAGCTAAGGCAGTCAGGACTTCCAACGAATGCCAGGGGAATGGATTGATACCCGACAACAGTGGCCTTCACAGTCATCTTGGCTGCCTATAGCCATGCAGGTCTTGTTGAAGAGGGGTGTCAATATTTCAAATCAGTGAACGAATATGGTTATATCCAACTTGAGTCGGGTCGGTTTTCAGTTCGAGTCAAGTTGAACCACTGGCTGACCCCAGACTCGACTCGGATTGGATTTAGATTGGGTCAATTGTACTTGGTTCAAATCAACTCAACCGATACGGGTCAAGTCGGACAAGTCGAGTTAAATGTTTCGATTCATCCGGTGCCCAGTTCTACATGCAACCCCTATTACCTAAAAGTCTGGTGTAACCCAAAGCTCGTTAATTTGATTAAATATTTTTTTAGGTGAGCCTAGAAATGAAGCAGATCTAAAACTCAAGTAGGTCATGCCATAAGAGGGATTGGACGCCCATGGTTGAAACCTCATTAGTACCCATAAAAATTTTGGTTCAGCAAGGTTTCAATTGTTAGCATTCCATTCTCACTGCTTCCTGCTTCATGTGGTGTGGCTCACTTGATTCTTAGATCTGCCCCATTTTTTATATCACGTCTAAAATGAGCTAGCAAACTTGATGGCCGGATCGAATGTCGCATGGACATGAAGATGGGCCCCACAGATTTTGGGTTTAAATTGGCTATTTTGTAACAAGGGTTACACAGAACTCCCCCTGTTAGAGGGCGACAGCTATGCACTCGCTACTATGTCGATAGACAGGAAGCGACGCAGGCTAAGCTCTGCAGGGCCACCATGATGTTTGTTTACATGGAAACCAGACCCATCATGAAGATCACCTGATACAGAAATCGGGTCAATCTGCTCATCAGGTGGACCACACTGCAGGGTATTGCCACCTGACTAGTAGACCAATGCTATGTTTGCATCATTTGTTCTTCGTGGTGGGCCAATCTTTCAAATTGTTGGGGATGTCCATTCATCGTTAAAGTTTAATGACTACTTAGCTTATTGTTGATCGAGTGCCTTCAATCCTAATGCTATTGAATACTTTTCAATTTGATTGAAAGTCTTGTCGATTCCATCAAGTAATTCAAGAAATTTTAGATTGCTTGTTAGAAGTTTTTGGGTGTTGTCAATTTGATTGACAGGGCTATTGATTCGATCAATAGTGTGTTGAGTCATGTCGATTGACAGTTTGGAGCTTGGAGCTGGCTAAATGAGTTGATTCCTTCATCACCCTGAGTGCAATTGATCTCAACCAAGCTCACGTCATTACGGCTCTTATATGCGTGAATGCAAAATGTGGTAACATGGAGAGAGCATTGCAGTTGTTTGAGACAATGCGGATGAAGGATATGACTTTTTATAATGTTTAGTGATACAAGGCTTATCGATCCACGGATGTGGAGCAAAGGCAGTCAGGACTTCCAACGATGCCAGGGAAAGGATTGATACCCGACAACGTGGCCTTCACAGTCATCTTGGCTGCCTATAGCCATGCAGGTCTTGTTGAAGAGGGGTGTCAATATTTCAAATCAATGAAGGAATATGGTTATATCCGACTCGAGTCGAGTTGGTTTTCAGTTCGAGTCGAGTCGAACCACCGGCTGACCTGGACTCGACTCGGATTGGATTCAGATTGGGTCAATTGTACTTGGTTCAAATCGACTCAACCGATTCGGGTCAAGTTGGACAAGTCGAGTTAAATGTTTTGTTTCTACATGCAACCCCTATTACCTAAAACTCTAGTGTAACCCAAAGCTCGTTAATTTGATTAAATATTTTTTTTAGGTGAGCCTAGAAATGATGCAGATCCAAAACTCAAGTAGGTCATGCCATAAGAGGGATTGGACGCCCATGGTTGAAACCTCATTAGTACCCATAAAAATTTTGGTTCAGCAAGGTTCCAATGGTTTTAGCATTCCATTCTCACTGCTTCCTGCTTCATGTGGTGTGACTCACTTAATTCTTAGATCTGCCCCATTTTTTTATATCACGTCTAAAATGAGCCGGCGAACGTGATGGCCGGATTGAATGTCGCATGGACATGAAGATGGGCCCCACAGATTTCTGGTTTAAATTAGCTATTTTGTAACAAGGGTTACACAGAACTCCCCCTCTTAGAGGGCGACAGCTATGCACTCGCTACTATGTCGATAGACAGGAAGGGACGCAGGCTAAGCTCTGCAGGGCCACCGCGATGTTTGTTTACGTGGAAACCAGACCCATCATGAAGATCACCTGATATAGAAATCGGGTCAATCTGCTCATCAGGTGGACCACACTGCAGGGTATTGCCACCTGACTAGTAGACCAATGCTATTTTTGCATCATTTGCTCTTCGTGGTGGGCCAATCTTTCAAATGTTTGGGGATGTCCATTCATAGTTAAAGTTTAATGACTACTTAGCTTATTGTTGATCGAGTGCCTTCAATCCTAATGCTATTGAATACTTTTCAATTTGAGTGAAAGTCTTGTCGATTCCATCAAGTAATTCAAGAAATTTTAGATTGCTTGTTAGAAGTTTTTGGGTGTTGTCAATTTGATTGACAAGGCTATCGGTTCGATCAATAGTGTGTTGAGTCATGTCAATTGACAGTTTGTGTTTAGTTTATAGGAAATACAAGTTTTGTTTCTTAATTTTGTATAGGAGCATATAAGGGATTTTCTAAACACAATTAGAGTGAACAAGTAGAGCTTTCACGATTTCTAAGGCTTTGTGAGGGAGAAGCTAGAGTTGTCTAGTCTGTAACTTGTTCGATCTCTCGTAACTTTCTGAATATAGTGATTTGATTGTAGCTTTGTGCCGTGGTTTTTTCTTGCAAAGGTTTTTCACATAAAAAATCTCTATACTTTCTTTGGTACTTGAATATTCTGTTCTTTATTGCTTGTTTGATTCGATCTGAGGTTACTTCATCGCACAACACTTTTTTGATGTCAATACTCTTATAACTGGACTGAAATTCAGCTAGATACAAGGATCAGGTGGGCCACGCCACAGGGAACAACGGGGATGAGATGCCAACCATAGGATTTTATGTGAGAAAACCATTATGTGTCATTCATCAGATATCTCGAGCAGGTGTGACTCGAAAGGATGAAGGGAAGACACAAAAATCAGCCTAATAAAAAACTGTGGTGGGCCACAACGTGTGAACTAAGAGGTTGTACTTTGTAGGCGCATTTTTACTGTTCCTATTGAAGTGGACCATCAGATCTTTTTCCATCTGGCTAATCTTTTGTATGTACGGTGAAGATACGGGTGTTCACCTGATGGATGGAGTGGATTCTACTTATACAACACGGTGGGTGGCCCTAAAGAGCTTGGATGATTTACACTCTACCTAAAACAGATGGCTGTAGACAATCCCAAAGAGTCCAAGACACTGTAAGTCCATAGAAAAATGTGCACATGTGGCCCACTAGATCAATGGACCACACTGAGTTTTGGATCTTGTAATGGATTGCCACGGTGGGGTACACCTAATAAACAGTTCAGATCTTGCACGCATATGGGAAACAGGCTCGGGCTCGGGCTCGGGCTCGGGCTCGGTCTGGGGCCTGTCGATTTTGGGCTGTCATGGGCCAGGCTGGTTTGGATACTCTGGCCCATCGCTAGCTTGATACTCGAGGGAAATTGTGATGCAACTGCATTAGATAATTGAATAAGAAGATCCTATGAGTTGGAAACAATGCTAGGGTTTGTACGAGTGGGACCCACTCCTAAATGATCTGAATTGTTGATAACTAAAAATCAACCTGATGAAAAATCTAGACCATTGAATAGTTGTTGTCCAACAAAGAAATGGTTAAGAAAGAAATATAGAACGTGTTCCCATGAAGTCAATAAAGCACCAAATATTCTGTGGATAGGATCTTCCAATGCTGAGATTTTTGGTAAATGGGCCACCACGGTGGGTCCCTTGATGTCATCATTTTGGATCCTTGATGGGGCCCACTCGTTCAAATCATCAATGTATGTGTTGATGTGTTGGGCGCTGTGGGGCCCAACGTGATGTACGTGTTTTATATCCACACCGTCCATCCATTTTTCCAGCTCATTTTATTGCATGAACCCAAAAATGAAAACTGATCCTAAGTTCAAGTGGACCACACCACAGGAAATAGTGGGGATACTAACACCCACAGTTGGAACCTTTCAAAGGCCTACTGTAAAATACAAATATCAGCCTGATTCAAAACTTTTGTGACCCTCTAGAAGCTTTTAATGCTGTGCATTCAATCACCAACTTAAGTAGGCTGGAATTATTTTGGTGTTTTTGACTAAGTAACTATAGATGAAATGAGGCCAAACAACTATTCAAACATGGAATAATCTAATAGCAATCAAAACTATCATGAGTTTTTGTCGTATGCGGACTTGCTTTCGGTGGAATTGCAAATGAGGCATAGCCTTTTTTATTTTCAAATAAGAGCCTAATGTTTTAATATAGGATTTAAAAAGTTCACATTTGACTTTAACCCAACCGGATTGGGTACTACCCCGCAGGGACTCTGATGGACCACCGTGATGTTTGGGTTTTATCCACACCGTCCATCCATTTTTCAGATCATTTTAAGATCTAAGACCAAAAATAAGATAGATCCAAGACTTAAGTGGACTACACATTAAGGATTAAACTCTTACCATTGAGAACTTATTGGAGCCATAGAAGTTCTGGATCAAGCTGATATTTTTCTTTTCCCTTCATCCATGTATGTGTGACCTTATTAACAGGTTGGATGACAAATAAACATTACTGTGAACCCTAAGAAGGTTTTAATGGTGGGTGTCATTATCACCATTGTTTCTTACAGTGTGGTATGCTTGAGTCTTGAGCCTTGGATCTACCTAATTTTTGGGCTTATGCCTTAAAATCATTTGAAACAATGGAATGAACAGTGTGGATGAAGTCAATACATCACGGTGGCCCCTTAGAGACCCTACCCGTTCCAATATCGGGACAAGCGACTACAGCATTGGAGAAAAAGTAGCTAAAAGAGAAAACGAATTTAAGAAGTCTCTTTAAATTATTATTTTACCATTCATAGAGACAGTTTTGACCATTTAATGTATTGAAAGGAATTAGATGGTATTGATTTGAAAATACTACTATTTAAACCCTACACATCTGATTTATTCTGCCAATAGATAATTAGCTTTATATGCATTGGAAAACGAGCCTTGTACCAAAAAATAGATACGAAGAATCCCTCACAAAATTAGGCGTCCTAGCGAAAGGTTTTTCAAATCCGTCTAAAATTCAAACCATTCTAGCCGGTGCATTGCTGTCTGCAAGTTATGTGGCTCCCACCACGATGTATGAACTATATCTAGACCATCCATCTACTTTTCGAGATCATTTTAGTGCATGGGCACAGAATTCAGGTAGATCCAAAGCTCAAATGAACCACACCATAGAAAGCAATTGGGATTGAACACCTACCATTGAAAACCTCTTAAAGGCCATAAACGCATACATCATGGTGGGGTTCACAAAACTTGTTGCCGTCAACACACTAACAAAGTTGGTGGCATCTAATATTTCCAAACAATGTCCTCTATAGATGGTGGAGTTTCACCGCTTGCGCGTTAAATGCAAACATAATTTCAAAGTAAACCCTAGAATTTACTTTTTTAATATTTTCATTCCAAATAAGGAATATGGTGTTCTTTAAAACATGGGATTTCAAGATAAACCCTAACATTATATAATTATCCCATTAAACCAATTCTATCCCACTTAAGCCCAATTAATCTCATGGGTCAAATAGGCCAACGAGGAAAGGTCAAAATGGGAGATAGTTTTGCAGTGACCTAAACACTGGCTTGCAAGCTGTTATCAAAGTTTTGTGTACCCCCACAGTGATGTATCTATTTTATCCACTCCGTCAATCCATTTTGCCAGCTCATTTTAGGGCATGAGCCCAAATATTTGGGAGATCCATAACTCAGGTGGATCACACCATAGGAAATATTGGGAATTGAATGCTTACTGTTGAAATCTTTTGAGGGGCCACAGAAGTTTTAGATCAAGCTGATGTTTATGCTTTCCCTTCATCCAAGTTGGTGTGACCTTATCAAATGGGAAATAAACATTACAGTGGATCCTAGGAAGTTTTTAATGGTGGACATTCAATCAGCATTGTTTTCCTACTAATGTAGTCTGAGATGTGGATCTGCCTCATTTTTGGGCTCACGCCCTAAAATGGGCTAGAAAATGGACGGATGTACGGACCCATAAACATTTTGGATCTGGATGATATTTGTGTTTTCTCTATATCCTAATGGGAATCAACTACGCAAGTACGAAGGGAGAGGATTAATTAGGTGAGACCCCGGATCCAAGTGGGTGGGACCCTGACTGTGGGGTTACAGTCATTTATGTGTCTTAAATCTACACCGTCCAACCATTTTGAAAGCTTATTTTAAGGTATGAACCCAAAAATGAAGCTGACTTAAATCTTAGGTGGACCACATCACAGAAATAGTCGTGATTGAATATCTACCATTAAAAACTTCATGGATTCTACCGGAATGTTTATTTGCCATCCAACTTGTTAATAAGGTCACAAACACCTAGATGAAGAGACCACATAAATATCATCTTGATCCAAAGATTTTGTGGCCTACAGGAAGCTTTTAATGGTCAATCACTACTGTTTCCTGTACTATGCCCTATGTGGCATTTGGAACTGCTTCATTTTTTGGATCATGCCCTAAAATGAACTTTAAATATAGATGGACGGCATGGATGTAGTCACATACATCACAGTGGCCCCACAGTCAGGGATCCCACCCACCTCGGTGATCCGGGGTCTCACCTAATCCGCTCCCAACTATGAATATGTTGGAACTTGGATGGCATTTAAGAATCACGTTGGGCTTTAGCAAGGTTTCAAGTGTAAGTATTTCCATTCCCACTACTTCATGGGGTGTGGTTCACCTGATTCTCAGATTTGCCTCATTTTAGATTTTTTTTTTTTTTTTTTTTTTTTCGGATCACATCTAAAATGACCCAGCGAGCTTGATGGATGGAGTGGATGTCACATGGACTTCGAAGGGGTCCCACAAATTTTTGGTTTACACTGGCTCCATGTGACAAGGGTTCACCCTCCGTTAGAGTGCGTCAGCTGTGGATAGATTCAAAGTTGCCTTTTAACCCATGGCTCCTGTAAGCCAAGCTCTGTGAGGCTACTGTGATGTTTGTGTTATATTCATTTTAGGACATGAGCTGAAACATGATAGGGATCTAAAACTCAAGGGGGCTACACCTCAGGAAACAATGGGTACAAAAATGACAACCATTGAAACCTTCTTGGGGCCCACCATGATCTTTATATGCCATCCAACCTGTTCATAAGGTGATTCCCACAGGGATGTAATAAAATCACAAATGTCAGCCTGACCACCCCCCCAAAAAGGTTTCAATGGTGGGCGGGCAGTTCCATCCCCACTGTTTTCGTGAGGTGTGGCCCACTTGAGTTCTGAATTTCCCTCATATTTGGGCTTATGTCTTAAAGTGAGCTAACAAAATGGATGGGCGGAGTGTGTGTGTAACACAAAGTGGGCCCCACTTACGGTTATAAGTGATTCCTCTATCTTTGTCACAAACATAAATACAAGTGATCAC
Source organism: Liriodendron chinense (assembly GCA_003013855.2). NCBI lineage: Eukaryota > Viridiplantae > Streptophyta > Magnoliopsida > Magnoliales > Magnoliaceae > Liriodendron > Liriodendron chinense. Next base: position 1,056,348 of record PVNU02000362.1, read on the forward strand.
GTCCAACTGAAATAATGCATAACACCTGTTTCAGACACCACAAGAAAAAACAAGCTCCCTGAGGGCTCCATGTTTTAATGTTTTACATGTAAGATCAACTCCATCCATGAAGTGAAACCCTTTATTTTCATGTGGGGCCACCAGACACACCCTCATGACACAAAGGTGAAATATCTAAGCCATCCATCATGTGGACCTCACCCTGTAGATGCCACAGACAAGCTAAAGGTGGTCCACTTAGTAGGTGCCATCATATTAGAATAAGTGGAAGAGTTAGAAAACTTCAATCAATTTTCCACAAGCATACTTCTGTTAAGTTAATTGTGGCCCACCATACCATTGAACTAACCTAATAACTAGGTAGGAAATTTACACAGTACCCTTCTCATGTATGACTTGAATATTTCAAATGTATGCCCTGCTGGCAAATATGGCAGCATGTGCATCAGCTTACGTGTACATGTGTGAGCTTAGCAAAGCTCTCATCTACAATGTCATGCATGGGGCCCGCCATTTGTGGCGGTGTGGCATCAGTATGTCAAGAAGAGTAGCTCCGTCGTGAAAGTGGGATGCCCATAAATTAGACCCATCAACCATCACAGTGAGCTAGCACAAGAATTTAAAGGTTTTTGTGTAGTATTCATTTGTTTTCTATGATATGGCCCACCTAATGACTGAATGGGGGCCTGAATTTTTCAGCATCCCATCATCATGGTGAGGCTCTTTAATGAGATCGATGGAGTACACACAATACAGTGACCCACATAAGTATAAGCAGGTGAATAAGTGAACAGAGAAGATTAATACTTTTATTGGAAAGGGCAAAAAAAAAAAAAAATTACAAGCAGGTGAATCACATGTAGAATAAGCTTATTTTAATAATTTCTATAATTGTAAAAATATTTAATCAGTAAAATGTGACTGACCCAGTCATATTGACCCACCCGGGCTTTACGGGCTGACAAAGTCGTGTCCAAAAGTCTAGATTCTGACAACCTTGTTTTATCATTTTAATTATTCCATGACATTGGAAAGCCGATTGCCTGCATCACCTACCACCAGTGATACCCATGGTGGCACCACTATGGGTGGTCCATTGTAATGTAGTGGTTTTATTCACACCATCAATTTGTTTTGCAGCCCAAAAATAAGCAAATCTAAATTAAGCTTAATGGACCACATCATGGGAAATAATGGGGATGGTAATGCCTACTGTTGAAACCTTCCTAAGATCTATTTTAATGCTTATTTTTCATCTAACTAGTTTATAAAGTCACAGTGGACTTATTGCCCGTGTCTAGGATCTGTACACAAGTCGAGTTGAGTCGAGCTTGGCCTGCTTGGTGCTCAATTAGAACTCCCTACCTCTGCTCGATGCTTGACTCGACTCAATATTGAGCCTAAATGGCTTACTCAGTTAGCAGACCTGAGTGAGTTCGAGTTGAGTTCAATTTCAAATTTTTCGAGCCGAGATCGAGTTCTAATCAACGACCGTCCATTCAATTAAATTCATATATATAATAATATATAATATTATAATTTACACCATTAATCCGACCATAATAGTATCTGATTGAGTTGCCATGGTCAGATGTGATGCCCAAATGTATTGTATTGCATGGATGAGAGAGAGAGAGAGAGAGAGAGAGGGCATTGACTGAACCAGCAGTGAGTCAGCGATGATCAACGAACGGACGACTAAACGATTAGGGCTGCAGGGTTAGTCGAGCAAGGAAAGACGGTAACGGAACCTAGTCATCAGACGAGCACGGACAGAAAAAGAGAAAGAGGGGGAAAGGCTTTGGGTTGGTATGGTTGAGAGGGAGAGAATAAAATGAAGTAGATTTTTTTTTAATAGGTATTTATATTACTTATAAAAAATTGAGCCAAGCCGACATGAATTATATTTCGAGTTGAGCCAAGTTGAGCAATCCCTACTTGATGTTTAACTTGAACTACTTTCGAGTTCAAAAATTTTACTCAACTCAACCTAAATCCACTATCAAAGTAAGTCAAGTCAAGCTTTTTCAAGCCAAATCAAGCGAGTTAATCAAGCTTACTCAACTCGTGTACAAGGCTAACCGTGCCATGCCCTGATGAATGTATATGCAAGAACACAGATTGCATACACTATAGTATATATATTGAGTAAACTACATAAGGCTTATGGTGATATATGTGTCTTATCCATACCATCCATCCGTTTCACCTGCTCATTTTAGTGCATGAGCCCAAAATTAAAGAATATCCAAGGTTCAAGTGGCCACACAACAGGAAACTGTGAGGATAATAATACTTACTGTTGGAACCTTCCTACTACTCACTGTTATGTTTATTTGTCATCCAACCTGTTCATAAGATCACATGCATGATCGAAAATATTAGGGAAAACACGAATATCAGCTTGATCGAAAACTTTTGTGGCCCTCAAGTAAGTTATCAATGGTTGGCATTAAATTCTCACTATTTCCTACGATGTGGCCCACTTAAGCTTTGGATCATGTGATCAGTTTTGGGCACGTGCCCAAAAATGAACGGGCAAAACGGATGGACAGCGTGGATAAGACACATTCGCCACGGTGGGCCCAAAGAGCTCACTACTGAGTTACTCTCTGCATAATCGGCGTCCTCCATGCCTGTATTACGTGGTGTCAGTTCGCTTGCCTTTTGACATGGAGAATCTAACTTGCGCCTGCTTCAATGCTAACGTGCACGAGGGGTTGACGATCCATCATTCCTGGAGACTGCTTGGGTACGAGTACATCCTGCTGCACGTGGCAAAGTAGTTGATGTGTGGGATCTGAGCCATCCATCTAGTGGGCACCACTTGATATAGCCTGGAAAATGAGCAGTCCAATCACCAGGTGGGACACATTTGCACATTATATGCGAATTTTTCTGACCGTCCATTTTTTTTATACAATTGTTGTCCGCTTGTGGCTGTTTGATTTTGGCCTTAGTCAGACAATCTGGACCATCAATTTTTGGCATGCGGATGGATGGTTAAGAAATATAGCTAATGGGAGAACTCCAGTCGTTGGATGGCTAATTTTTCAATGGAACAAAATTGTGGGTACGCGACCACCATCATCAAGACCATTCTTCTGGTGGCCCCCTCATGGATGGTTGATGCTAGGGATACTCCCCCACTAAACTACCTTGATACTCTGGCAGAGTGTGATGGATGATATACAGGCACTTAGAAATTGCATACGTGGCATATTAAACTGTCCTAATTATGTACCCAATTTAGACGTATAATGAACTAAAAATTACACTTAAATTGATTATCTAACTATTACATTGGTGGATAATTATTGGACGGTTAAAAATGAAAATTATCCAATGGTCCTATTTCAACAAGCGTCCACAAATCAGAAGGTAGGATATTCGCCCAGTCTGATTTTGGGACTGTAACTTAGCAACCGTTGGTTTCACGAATTAATTAGTTTAATTTGAGTAAATGCATACCGCATGTACAATTTATTAGTGCTTTGTATCAAGCTTCATACACTACTAGACTATCAAATGACTCCCGCGCCAAACCAGGGCGCGAATTAGATGTTACCGGGGGAACAGCTTAGTGGGTGTTACCCCTACCGTGTGGGGCCCATATTTCTGTATTTTTTATATATCTATGCCGTCTATCTGATTTTTCATATCATTTTATTATTTGATCCAAAACCCTAAGAAGATTCAAATCTCCGGTGGACCATAATACTAGAAACAGTGATGCATAACCATTAAAAACGTTTTGTGAGTCAGAAAAGTTTTGGATCAATCTGATATTTATATATTCCCTTAATCGAGACAATATTGACATTATTAAGAGCTTGGATTGTAAATAAACATTATCAAAACCTTATGATAGGCTCTTTGGAATTTTTAATGGTGAGGCACTCAATCACACTGTTTCTAATAGTATAGTACACTTAGATTTGGATCTGCATAATTTTTGGAACTTCATCTTAAAATGAGCTGTAGAAACGGATGGACGGAGTGGATATACAAAATATCATCCATGTAGGCCATACTGTAGGGGTAACACCCACTAAGCTGTTCCCGGGGTAACACCTAATTCGCGCCCGCTAAACAAACCATCCTCCCTTTGCAAAAAGGGATGGTTGAAATTTAAAAATACAACGAGTTTAATTAGCTATATGTACGTCCCAATAGCAGCCGACTCGGGCTCTGTGGAGCCCAGTATGATGTAACGGTTTATCTATTCTGTCCATCCATTTATAAAGATCATTTTAGGATATGAACTATAAAATGGAGTAGATCCAAGGCTCAAGTGGACCACATCACAGGAAACAGTGGTGATAATGACGGCCACAGTAGAAATCACCCTAGGGCCCACCTTGATGCATATTTTCCATCCAACCTGTTCATAATGTCACATAGATCTAAATGAAGGGAAAACAAGAATATTAGCTTGATCGAAACTTCTGCGGCTCCTAAGAAGCTTTTAATGGTGGGATTTCAATCCCACTGTGTGGTCCACGTGAACCTTGGATATGTCTGATATTTTGTATAGTCACCTAAACAATATGAAAAAAAATGGATGGACGGCGTAGATAAAACCCATATATCACGGCAGGTCCCACAGAACTCCCGCCTGGGTCGAGTTTCTCCTGGCGGGGGTAGGACGCAATCTGCCGTTCCAATCCCAGTACACTCCACCACATGTCCCAGGGGAGCGAATTAGGTGTTACCCTGGCAACACCTTAGTGGGTGTTACCCCTACCGTGTGGGGCCTACCTTGATGTATTTGTTGTATATCCATGCCGTCCATATGTTGTCATGCCTAATGGTAACACGAGATCCAAACTTATAAGAAGATCCAAATCTCAGGTGGACCGTACCAATAAAAAGAGTGATGAATAATCATTAAAAGCATTTTGCGGGCTACAAAAGTTTTAGATGAAGCTGATATTTAAATTTTCCCTCCATCCCGACCTTCATGAGATTATGAAGAGCTTGGATTGCAAATAAACATTACCAAAACCTTACGATGGGCTCCTTGGAATTTTTAATTGTGGGCTCTCAATTGACACTGTTTCCATTGGTATGGTCCACTTGAGATTTGGATTTGCGTATTTTTTGGAATACCATCCTAAAATGGGCTGGAGTAACAGATGGATGTGAGCCACACGGTGGGGGTAACGCCAACTAAGCTGTTCACGGAGTAACACCTAATATGTGAGATCTGAGCCAAATTAAACTGTTTGAATTGTGTACCCTATTTAAATGTATTATAACTAAAAATTACACTAAAATTGATTATGTAACTATTAGATTGGTGGATGATTATTGCAAGGTTAAAAATGAAAAATATCAATGGTTCTATTTCAACAAGCGTCCACAAATCCGAAGGTAGTATGTTTGTCTAATCTGATTTTGGGACTGTAACTTAGCATCAGTTGGTTTCACGGATTGATCAGTTTAATTTGAGTCAATGCATGTTACATGTACAAATTCTTAGTGCCTGTGTATCAAGCGTCATACATAGAGCTGTACACAAGTTGAGAAAGCTCGAAATACTTGCTCGACTCGGCTCGAAAATGCTCAACTCAGCTCGAATCGAATGAGTTTGGGCTGAGTTGAGTCAAATTTTAGGTACTCGGATGAATTCACGTCGACCATCAAGCAGGGCCACACTCTACTCGACTCGACTCATGGAGTGACTCAAAACCAACTCAATTTGACTCGGCTCGACTTGGATCGTAATTCGGAGTATAAAAATTAAAAAAAAATAAAAATAAAAATAAAAAAACCTAATCTTTTCATTGAAAAACAAAACATCCAACTGTTCCAACACCCTAAACCTAAATCTCGGGAAAAAAAAAAAACCCTAACTCCCACCCAACCCCACCGGACCACCCCCACGGCCCACTTCGACACTCTCTCCCTACCTCTCTCTCAAGTCTCAACTCGACACTGGCCACTTCCTAAGCTGCCCTGTGGCCTGCCTGTCCGCTTGACGTCGGCCACCCCCAAGCTGTCCAGCCTACCTGTCCGCTCGACGTTGGCCACCCCCTGAGCTGTCCAGCCTCCCTTTCCACTCGATGCCAGTAATCCCCTTCCCCTCTCCATTTTTTTTTTACATGGATTTTCGGACAACCAGTCGGGCGCTATCTAAGGTCGATCACCCCCAATATTTATATATATTATATTATACTATAGATTATATTAAAATATATATATATATATATATATATATATATATATATATATATATATATATATATATATATATATATATCTCGTTACAGATTAACCATATGTGAAGATTTTTTCCAAAAACAATTATCCAACTGCAAATTTGTTCTTTCATCTCTTTGGAAGATAAATGTTTCCCTGCAAATAAATCCATTTGAGAGTTAAGATTTTTTTACTAGAGATGGCAAGTAACATGAAAAAAGAAGTTTAATAAGTATTGGGACGAATGACATTTGCTGATGGCCTTAGCAGTGGTTCTTGATCTTAGTTATAATGTCGGCATGGTTAGGTTTATTTTTTCGAAGATTTATTCTCCGAAAAGGGCTGCAAGGGAAACCTTGAAGGTTCGTTATACATTCGAAGAATTGTATAAAACGTATGCTACTACTTCAGCCACAGCATGTGCATCAGAAGTTCAAGCTACAGATGTTTCTATGACCGATGACGATGTGTTTAATTATTACATTTCTTTCTTATGACAAGAAAAGACAGCAGATCATCAGACAAAACAATTAGAACTAGACATGTATCTAAATGAACCAATTGTTATGCATTCGAACTTTAATGTTTTGGAATGGTGGAAGATGAGAGTGAGTGAATCAAAATTTCCTACATTATCGGTGATACCGTGGGATATATTGTCAATACCGATTTCAACTGTGGCATCAAAATCCATATTTAGCATGGAGAGTAGTGTTGTGAGCAAGCATCGAAGCTCACTTTCACCAAGTATAATTGAATCATTGATTTGTACACAAAACTGGCTGTGTCCGATATCAGAAGGTAATGATAATGTTGAAGATGAGGAAGAGGAAGAGAACAAGGTTCAAGATAAGACTGCATCTGTACCTGCAACATGAAGGCAATTTTATATTATTTCTATTCTGATGAAAGTGGTGTAATTTATTTTTTGACTTTATTTGAACAACACTAAAACTCTAGATCTTTATATTATATTTTTATATTTCATTATTGCTTATCTATTTATAGTTTATTATATTGCTTCTTTTAGTTCTTATGTGAAGTTATTATATTGCTTATCTTCCTAACATACTCATTTTTTCCTTCAAAAAATTGAGTGTAGATATGTCGTCGTCATCCGACCCATCGACCAACGTTTGGGACTATGGTTCACGAGTCAAATCCCCAAGGTCTGGAAGGACGAAGATTGTATGTGGTTTGTATGAGGCAAAGTTTGTTAATAAAACTAATCAGCTTCAGTTACACCTGGCATGTCGGGGTGGTGATGCAAAGTCATACCCTAAAGCCCCAAATGAGGTCCAAATTCTTCTTCGAACCCTCCTGGATTCAAATAAGAAAACTTCTACTCTATCTAAACCTTCTGATATAGGGAGAATTGATGAAGCCAGCATAGATACTTTAGAAGAAGAATAAATCCAACCGGCTTTGAAACACAGTATGGAAGAGACACATCAACGAGGTCGACTACATGATGATGAAGTAGGATCGAGTATGAGTAAGAAAAAGAAAAATAGTAACAAATCAAAGTTTTTCGCTCATCTCGGTGCATTTTATAGGGTCCTAGGCACAACATATAAATCTTCTTATAAACAAAATTTGAGAAATTTAGTTCAAACCATACAAGATCATGAAGGAAAACTATCTTCACCTTCCGATTCAGAAGAGGTGAACCAATATGTGTATGAAAAAATTAAATAGTAGTACTTTCGATGGATCGAACGATGATTGTGATGGATCCTATAGAAGATATTAAGTCGATATTGTGATTGTGAACAATGTAATTCTGTATAATCGTAAATTAGTGATAGAATTTAGTATAGATGATTGAGATTGTGATTATGATTGTAATGAATTATAATTAGAATGGATGATTATGATTATGATTGTGTTTCTATAAAATTGGTAATTCGAACTCGGCTCAACAAATCCAGCTCAAAAACTCAAACTCAAACTCAGTTTAAAAGACTCGAACTCAAATTAGGCTCGAAAACTCAGACTTGGCTCGAACTTGAACTCACTTGATTTGCTGATCAAGCAAGTCCATGCTCGACTCGACCGAGTCGAATCGAGTACCAAGTAAGGTTTGAGTGGTTCGAGTCGAGCAACAAGTAAGGCAAAGATCAACTCGACTTAACTCGTGTACAACACTAATCATACACTACCAGAGTATCAAATAACTCCCACGCTAAACAACACATCCTAACTTTGTCAAAACGGATGGTTAGAATTTAAAAATAAAATGAGGTCAATTGACTGCACGCACGTCCCAATGGAAGCGGACTCGGTCCAAGTAGGTTCTTTGTGGGACCCACTATGATGTAACAGTTTATCTATGTTGTCCATCCATTTATATAGATCATTTTAGGGTCTGAGCAAAAAAATGAGGCAGATCCAAGGCTCAAGTGGACCACACCACAAGGTCCATAGGAAACAGTGTTGATAATGACAACCACAGTTGAAACCACCCTAAGGCCCACCGTGATGTTTGTTCTCCATCAACCCTTTCATAATGTCACGTAGATCTAGATGAAAGAAAAATAAGAATTTAGCTTGATTAAAACTTTTGCGGCTCCCAAGGAGTTTTTAATGGTGGTCGTTCAATCCCACTATGTGGTCCACTTAAGCCTTGGATCTGTCTGATATTTTGGACCATACCCTAAAACAATATGAAAAAATGGATGGACGGTGTAGATAAAATCCATATATCATGGTGGGCACCACAGAGCTCTCACCTAGGTTGAGTCCCTCTTGGAAGGGTAGGACGCAATCCACATCCCGTTCCAATCCTAGTACACGCCACCACATGTGCCAGAGTGGCACTTATATGTGAGATCCGAGCCACCCCAGGTGGACCCCACCATGTTGATGGCCTAGTTGTTAAGCCTTGAATTGTGTATACTTATCCCTAATTCTATGCTTTAATTACATAAAACAATGAGCTTAAAATTGACTTTAATGTGTTTTTGTGATTATAGGAGCAAATGAGATATGTAAATCAAATGAGCTCAATAAGAAACAAATGTTCAGCTACAAGGTGGACCACCACATGAACGGTTTGGATTATGGTCATGAAAATAAGAAATAAAAAGAAAAAAAGGAGACAAGAGAGTTGATACTTTCGTAGTTTCAAAGAGAAAATAAAAAACAAAAGAGTTTCCTTTTTGGGATTATCAACCCGAAAATAGAAACAGAAAGTCAATCCTGTTTCATTTTCTTGACCAATTTGCGGGGCCCATCTTGATGAATTTTTTAAATCCAGTCCATCCATGTTGAAGGGGAGCTCGATGACGAAAAAACCAAATGGTTTCGTGTCGATCAGAGCTATAGATTGATCGTGGTAGCCAAAACAATATGAATTGTCCAGAAATTTTTCTTATTCTGCCTACTCAACTCTGGAATGGTCCAAGTGGCCCACTACTAGTGATATAAAAAGCCCAAGATGACCATCTTTTAAATCACATCGATATATGAATAACCATAAAGTTTTCAGGTCAAACGGATGTGTGGTTTGATTGTACCGGTTGAAGAAAGATGGATTATCCTAAAATATTCCAACTGCATAGATTTTATAAAATGCCCTAATTTTAATTTTTTTTTTGCAACTAATTTTGGAATTGCTTTGGATAATTTAATCCATCTATCATATATATGAGGATCTTTTCTACCAATGTTTAAAATTTAAGACCAATCTGACCTTTGTACAATCCGTACCGTTGAAAACAAGATGACCGGTTCTGCAAGTGTCTGAATTGCATGATTTTGAGAGGTGGTCACTGATATGATTGGTGGGACCACTAAGAAGATAATTTTGAAAATTTAAACCATCAATGAGGAAGATCATATGTCAGGGAAGCTAAAAAGCAAATTTCAAGGCAATTTGACCAGTTGGTTAACTTGTTCCAAGCAAAACAATATCTACCATGTTATTGTCCTATTGTCTGCATTATAAATATGAAATCTTTTTTCTCTTTAAGGGTGTCAAGGAAGTAGAAAGCAAGAAGAGCAAGACCTAGGAGGCTTCCTAGCCTTCCTTGTAGTTTTCTTTATTTTCTAAATTCTAGTTTTTAATTTTTCTATGTTTTTCTTAGGTTAACTCTCAGTTAGAGCTGAGAGGTGATATTTCTAGTTGTTTAATGATGTTCTAGTTCTCTTGAATTCAAATTTTATGCTTTAATTGATGAGCATAGTTTGATTCTAGTTTAAATAAAATTTATAATTCTAGTTCCTCTTTGATCTTTTGATGACTCCGAGCTCATGGAATACTTAGAGGTTCTAAAACTAGTTTCTTAATTGTTTTGTATTGTTTAGACCTACAAAGTTTATTGATCTACAATAGACTACGAGCATGGTGGATGCTCTAAATTTCTTGTGCTTTTAAACATGATTCTTAATGTGGGAATTGTTTCAAAATCAAAATTCTTATCTTTTGTGAAATTCTGAGATGGATGGAATTATTTGTTAATTATAGTTTGATTAAAGTTCAAATTATAGTTCTACATTTAATCTAGTGACATGATTAAATGAAGACCATGATTATGATTTTACATGATTTGAAGAAGGATTGGCCTATACAATTGAGTGTGTCCAATACCTAAGCTTGGAAAGAGGGAACTATAATTGATTAATGTTATAATTATCTTATATTGATTGCGATTTAATTGCTCCATATTTCGACTGGATAAGATAGAACTTCGATTCCAATTGAATAGCTAATCGAATTAATTAAATTAGACATTGTTAATAACTATAAGTGTATCATTGATGCTCTAGTGTTTGTTTTTTATTATTTTTTCTTTAATTCGAATTTATTCATCTTTAAAACCAATTCAAAATTAATTAAGTTAGTTTAGTTCTAGATCCTAGTTGCATTTGAGTGTTTGAACCTATAATCCTTCGTATGGATCGACCTCGGTCTCACCGAGATTATTACTACATCGCAACCCTGTACTTGGAGTTGTGAACACTAGTCCAAGAACAGACCACTCCACTCATTAATAAAAGGGTGTAAACGAGGTAGTCATGGGTGGGCTTGGGCTTAAATATTGAACTATTAGGCGAGGCCATGTTTGACTATTCCGATTTTATTTTGGTCAGCCTAGCCTAGCCACGTTTACATCGGAATAACCCTATCTATGGGCCATACCATGCAAAACACGTGTGGCTCAAAATGCTCGAGGAATTGAAGAAAATTTCCAAGCTATTTTAAGCCACGTTTTATTTTGGACACGGATTGCCTACTAACGCAGCCAATAGCAAGGTCGCCACTAGACAATGCTTTGTGGGCTCCAACATGATGTATTTATTTTATCCACACCGTCTATCTATTTTTCCAGATCATTTTAGGGAATGATAAAAAAAATGAGACATCCAAATCTCAAGTGGACCACACCACAAGAAAATAGTGGTGATTGAACATCCATCATTAAAAGCTTTTTAGGGCCCACTATAGTGTTTATTTGCCATCCAACCTATTGGTTAGGTCATACAAACACGGATGAAGGGAAACACAAATATCAGCTTCATCTAAAACTTTTGTGGCCCCTATGAAGTTTTGAATGGTGGGCGTTCAATAACCACTATTTCCTCTAGTGTGGTCTGCATGAGTTTTGGATATGCCTCATTTTTAGGCTCATGTACTAAAATGATATGAAAAAATGGATGAACAACTTGGATAAAACATAGACATCATAGTAAGGCCCAAAGAGCACTGCCTAATAGCTACTAACTATTGATAGCGTTGGTAGGCAATTCACGACCATTTGTTTCAGTAACTTTTGGCCACCTTAATTGCATTTGTGTAAATTTTAGTTCGAGGAACCTTTACACCGCCCGCTTGATTGACTGCTAGAATATGCCGCACGTATGCAATGCTCACCCATATGTCCTATTGGTTATCAAATATCGCTGCAAAAGAGAAACGATCGTGAACAGTGGTAACTTTACATATGAAAGTCTTATTTTTACTTGACACATCATTCGTATGCAACATATGAGCTGTGTAAAAGGCGGGTTGCATAATAAAGACCACCTATGATGAAAATTGGGATGGCCCATTCATCGGGATGGCTACAATATTGAAATCAATGTCCATCCGAGGGTCTGATTCAATGTGTGTGGTCCACCTAATGAATGGACTGCTCCAATTTTCTCTCCAGGTGATCTTCATGGTATGTTCCATTCTTTCTATGACTCGGATGTTGCACTCAAGTGACACGTAAGCAGAAAATAAAAACTTTCGTATATTGCATATGGGATGAATAGAGAATTGGGATAAGGACCAAATACACCTCTACCCTGTTTCTTGGATTGACATCACCCTCTTTACATTTTGATTGCAGAAAATACCATTGTTTAGTAAATCCCACCCCAACACCCCTTATATTTGAGAGATTATTGTTTATACAACAAAATTGCCTTTCGATAGATTAGGGGAATAAGAGTAACATTCCAATATTTGACAAGACAAAGAGAGAAACATTCATCACTTAGTTTATTCAATTCATTGAGTTCTTCATACATTCTATTAATACACCATCCCTTGATTCTATAATAGAGAATACACTAGTACAAATACAATATATTCATATAAAAATTTCGGCAGAGCTTCGCCCTGTTCTTCTTTTATTCTGCCAAAGGACAGAGAAGCAGGCTTCCGAGCCAAGGTTGTTCTCTTTCTTGTGCATTCCGTCTTTGATATGGCTTTGATTTTTATTTCTATTCACTTTTGCAAGGGAAACGGAAGTGAAAATATCCCCGACATCTTTCACAAAAGGAGGGAAATCTAACAAACGTGCTAAATTTTCAACCTTCTAGGACCTTCCACGCGAGTCTCGTGGAAGCTCTGGCCTGCAGACTTCTTCAAAATTGCTTATTCGATCTTCTATTTCGGCAGAGATTCCTTGTCATTCTTCTTCAATTCCCAATGTCCGTACTAAATGCTTTCAACTTGGGAAGAAGGAAATGTATAAGGCCTCTTTCATACCACTCGGAACCTTCAGAGAATAACTCTGGAACTCTATTCATGTACAAATGAGGACCCCCGGGGTATTTATAGGCCAAGGGGGTGAATCTCGCAGGACAACCACCACTCGCGAGGTGGACCTTTCACACGGGTTGAGTGGCTCTGTCTTTCACGCGGCTCGTGTGGAAAGTAAAAATCTGCACATTTCCTTCCTTCTTCTGCAATCTTTTTTATTTCTTCCCCCTTTCTTCTATGACTTTTTTCTTTCTTTTCTTTTGCATTTTTCTACGCCTCAACAACCACTAATGTCATTCTTCATCTCTTTTATAATTTTTCCAATTTGCCATCCTGAAGAGAGAAAAAAACACTTGCATTCCTCTAGATTTATCGGAGTTACTTTCTTTGCTTTCTCTACTATGGGGAGATAATATGCTTAAAATCCTCAAGTGAGCTTACCCATAAAATTCTAATTAAATTCCTCTAAATTTATGTGGTGTGGCCCACTTGAGTTGAGTTTTGAATGTTGGAATATATACAGAGAGTAGCACATCAATGACCACAATCTTTTTATTCTAAAGTGACCTCTCACATTCCACACATTTTCGTATTTCAAATGGCGTCTCTCCACATTCTGAGAATGTCTTTTCACATTCTATAGAATGACTTTTCTCATTCCAACCCCTCTAACAGATTCATTATTTTGGTCTAAAAAACTCTTGAAATTTCGTAATACCATTAATATTCTAATTAATTGGAGAAGATAAAGTCATGTAATTAATTAGTTCCTTTGATGAGTTGAAACCAAATCATCCATAAATTCAGGGCTCCAGGTCCCTCTCTCCATCTTAACATTACAGTTGATCTCCCATCTCCATTCATGCATTAAAGAGAGTTGATGAGAGAAGATTAAAGCTAGTTGATCTTAGTTGTTGTGCAAGGCTAAAGGTGCAGTGTAGAGAAGATCTTTATCGTTGAAAGCAATGGCTCATCAACATCAAGTTTCTTCATCGTCTAATTCAATATTGCAAGGTATGCCCTCTAATTTGTGTAAAACTTTGGTTTTCGTTGAATGTATCAATTCAAGATCTTATTGATTTTATATTATTATAAAACTGTATGATTGCTAACATGTGATATCAGAACTTAGGTTCTGACTAATGTATTTGATAAGCCATTTTATAATCTATCCATGTGATAATTTGATCGTCATCTAACATATGATTGCCTTCTTGTATATCAAGTGCGTATTTTCTTAAACCATAATAATAGATAGCCAATTTTTAAGATAAATGCAATTGTGTGGTCTATGAGTAGAATTATGTCGTTTAGGGTTTACCAATCGACAACGCAAGATATTTTAAGGGCTTAAATATGATGGTTCACAAGTTAACTATAATCGATGACATTTAATGACTTAATTTTATTTTTTTACACTCTTGATATGCATATACATAATGGTCATTATGTTCTTACATGGAATTATGCTTTTGGCCTTATATAAAAATGTCTTGTTTGAATTATGATTGTCATCTTATGAGGCCTGTCATGTATGTTTTTTTACCTACGAGCTAAAATGTAGTAGTTTACTCAAATAATTGAAATTTGGCCAAAATACATTAAGTGGACATCAAATGACATAATGATCAAACAATCACTTAGGTTTCTCTTATGCCATTTATGTAGATGTTGTTGATTTTGATTAGAAATCCATAACTTATAATAGTTTGGTAGTCACTAAAGTGATCCAACTAAAACAATCTATGGATATCCTATTGGAATTATTGATCTTTAGAATCATAATAGAATTTTAAGAACAATAGTATCACAATCGCGGTTTTGTTATTTGGATATCATAGATTGGTGGCTCAAATGTACGATCATTTTTAAGTAATTGCAAAATTGAAATAGGGTAATGAAATAAATCATCTTGATTGAGTTTAGGTTGGATTATTCAAAGGTATAAACCCTTCTCTATTGTGGCATGGTCGATTAGTTATCCTTATGGGTGATGTTGCTCTTCCCAGAGTGGACCATTAGTAAGTTATAGTCTCGACCCAAATGAAGGATTATAACGATGCGATGGGTCGCTCTCCAGAGTAAATCTACAAACTTTTTAGAATTACTCTGAATTATTAAATTAGGGTGAATTTCAAAGCATTTTAAGTAATAAGTGAGCATATTAATCTTTTCAAATAGGTCTCACTTCAACTACAATTCTTATAGTGTTTCTAAACTAACTGGGCCTAATTACTCGGATTGACATGAGCAAATTTTGTTTGCATCGGGATCTATGGACTCGAACTTGTTCTTGCGCATTGATGAGCCAACTCAGCCCACAAGTGAGAGTTCTCCTGAAGCTAAAATACTATATGAAAAGTGAGAGTGATCAAACCAATTGAGTCTTATGTACATAAAGATGTCGATTGCTAAAACATATCCGTAGATCCATACCATCGTCCACAAAGGCACAACAAAATCTTATATTCATGGAAAAACGTTTTGTGTTGATGGACAAATTGTTGGCTAAAACTCTCATGGCAAAGCTAACAACCATAAAGTATGATAGGCTAAGTGGTTTGCAATAGCACATTCTTGAAATTGCTCACATAACAGCATAACTTAAAGCCCCAGGTATGAAAGTTAATGAGCATTTCCTTGTACAATTTATTTTAAGCTTGCTTCCTCAGTAATTTAGACCGTTTAAGATTTATTATCACACCAATAAAGATAAATGAAATCTTAATTAATTGCAAAGCATGTGTATGCAAGAGGAATAACGAATTAGACAAGAGGGAGGACATATAGTCCACTTAATGTCATGTGAGAATAAAGTAAAAAGAGAAAATTTTTAAAAAGGCAAGAGGGGTCCACAAATAAGAAGGATACCCTCGCACCTGATACATGCAAGGATAACAATGACCCCAACAAAGTGAGATGTTTCATAGTACTTTGATAGCCTTATTGAGTTTATTATTCCAAAACAACCTAGACTCATTTAATTCTAAAACAACCTACCTCGTGATAATTTATTCTTCCATAAAAAAATTATTGTTTGATCGTCCCAAGCCTTAATTTTAAAAACGAATATCATCAACTAGGTTCATAAAGGTTCAAATCTGCTGAAAACTAGAAAACCGAATCAACATAATTTTGGAGTCCATCGATCGAATCAGCAGTCAATCGATTCATTTCGATCGATCAAAGGGTTCGGTCAATCGAATTGAAGGTCCAATCGAAGATGGTTGAAACTGTCCTAGCGAGTAATCTGAACATTTTTGTGAAACTTCGATTGAATCGAATAATCACTCGATCGATCGAACTAGCCATTTTCTATCCGTTTCATATCCACTGCAAATCAATTTTTTTTTTTATAAAAGGGGCATCCGAACCTCATTGCAAATGAGGGATTTTGGTGATTTAGAAGCCCTAGTGATCCACTCCTTCTCATTACTCCTAGGCTCTATCCCAAAGAGATTATATCATCTTTCTTGTGATTCATCACTCCAATAGGTATTCCAAGCTCAATTTAAAGATGAACATGATATCTTGCATTTTCTAGAGGTTAAACACTAACCTTATAGGTAAACCCTTGTCGATCATTCTCTAGAATATTCATCTGGGTGAATTCCTAAATTAGAATCAACTAAGCCATTAGTTGTATGAGATTCAATAAACCTATCTCTCCTATTACATTAACACTTCATAAGTATATCTTTAAGGTAGTTGATTGTTTGAAGTGGAAGAAGATCAACATCAAAGTTTGGAAGAGCAAAAGAGAAGTTGATTTAAGTGCATAGAAGCATTGATCAAACATCTTAAAAAGGCGCATTAATGTGGCTCAACCCAACTAGTAAGAGTTTATATTTGAGTTCATCATATAGTCATTCCTTATGTAGGATCGAGTATAGAGTTTGCAGCTCAAACTCAAATATTTCTTTGTATAGGACTGCCTCCGATAGGAGTACACATAAGTCCTTGTGTAGGACTGCCACCAACATGGGTGCATATGTGTAAGTTCTTGTGTAGGACCGTCTCTAGCGGGAGTGTATGTAAATTAGTTCTCGTATAAAATTAATCATTCAGGTCTTTATTTAGGGCTGTAAAGATTTGTGGTGAACCTATTGAAAATCATTAAGATGGTAAAATTCAGTACACTCGAGCTTGAGTGCGTTAGCCGGGAGTGAAATAGGCAATTAGCCAAACCAATATATATTATTGTGTTTGTGATTGATTTGTGTATGCTATTCTAATTATACTTGTGAATTAAATTATTTTATATGAATGCGTGATTAGATTGTATGTTAGGAGCTTAACTCATTGCACTTGCACACACTAGATATTTATCTTATTCATATAAACTATTGTGCTCATATAGTTGTACTATGTTTAATTTATGATCTTGAACCGCCTTAATTGTATTAATTGACAAATAATTTCTAAGTAGTCATATTCACCCCTTCGTTCAGGACTTAACCATAATCCTAAGCTTTATTATAAGCTTCTGTGGTGGAGTATCATATTAGATAACCACACAATTTCATTTTTTGATTGGTGAACCATAACTTTTTGTCCAACTAAGGGAAGATGCATTCTCTTAATTATAGAAAGACTTCTACTAAAAATTCACATGGACTTCGAATTTTAGAAGTTAAAAACAATGGGAATCTCTTTTGAGGACAGAATTGCAAAACCATCATCATTATTATTTTTTTCAGTAAAAAGTGATAAAGTTGAGAACACTGGCCCATGTTATAATTGCAGTATATGACTTGTAACTGGTCCACCATGATGAAAATTTTAGCAGATCCAACGAGAGGGTTGGCTGCATAAAAAAACAATATACACACCCAAATAACATCCAAATGCACGTATGGCCCATTTGATGATTCGATCAATCAGATTTTTTGTTACAGTGATCTCACTGTAGTTAACGGGGTGCATATGTTGGATGGTTTCCATGTCATATGCATACTAGGTGGGCTCCACAATTCTCTTCCTTTTCACTTTAAAAAAAGTATACGTGAGTACTTTATTCCGTGGGAATCACCATCTCATATATTCAGTTGGTGGATCGTATTTGGTAAAATCAGCATTTTAAAGGAAATAAGCAAAGTAAAAAATCCTAGTAATACCTTAAATTTGGATTTCGACCGAACTTTTCTGGCGCGCTCCACCGGCAGAGGAGAGCGGATTAGGTGTTACCCGAGTAACACCATTGTGGGTGTTACTTTGGCCGTGTGGAGCCTACCTTGATGAATGTATTATACATCCACGCCGTCCATCCGTTTTTCCTAATCATTTTATGCAGTGATCCAAAAAAATAAATAGATCCAGTTCTAAGGTACACCACACTATTGAAAACAGTGGTGAATAACTGTTGAAAACCTTTTATGGTCAAGAAAAATTCTGTGGTGTGGTCCATATGAGATTTGGATTTGTTTAAGTTTTTGATACTAAGTCCTAAAATATGCTGAAAAACGGATGGACGGTATGGATACGAAGAACATCATCAAGGTGGGCCCGGTAACACTTAGTAGTTTTACCCTGGTAACACCTAATCCGCTCCCTTTGCGGAGGGCCATATCCATGTGAACGTTATGATCTCGACCGTTCATCTGATGGACCATAGCGGTGGATTGCACACATGTCAAAAATCCAAAGAAACATGTCTGGTCTGTGGTGGAGACTGATATCATGTCATCTGTGCGGAGTCCACTAGCAAGAAAACTAATAAAAATATCACGGGCCCCCTCCCTCCCTCTCACGTGAAGGCACGCCCCCGTCACGTGATCTCACATGCGACCATCAAAAGCTAACATGCGCCGGAACGGAGCCGGTTAAGAAAAACCCACCACCCCAGTCCTCAAATACCCCAACCGGTGCGCAGGTCAACAACCTCCCCCCTTCCGCGCACGTTAGTAAACACTCCCCGTTAATTAAAGCCCACCTAGGGTATTATCTGTTTTCTTTCCTCAGCCGGCGGGAGAATAAA
This sequence comes from Liriodendron chinense, assembly GCA_003013855.2. Classification (NCBI taxonomy): domain Eukaryota; kingdom Viridiplantae; phylum Streptophyta; class Magnoliopsida; order Magnoliales; family Magnoliaceae; genus Liriodendron; species Liriodendron chinense. The sequence continues at coordinate 1,075,505 of PVNU02000362.1, forward strand.
TCAGAGCCGTTCCCTTCACTTTCTCTCTCTCTTCACTCGCAGCACCTGTCTCAGCTCTCTCTCATCTTCTTCCAAGTTGGTGACATTCTCGCCCTTCTTTTTGCTATTTTCGTCCTCTTTTGCAGCTCTTTTTTGATGAATTTGGTGCTTTTTTCCTTTTTTTTTTTGAATTTTTTGACAGGCAGCAGGAGCAGAAGAAGCTGGAGCTGTCGATGGAGATGATGAGATCTAACAAAGGGCTTACAGAAGATGAAGACGACGACGATGAAGATTACGTCAGGAAAGACGGTTCTTCTTCACATAAAGGTGTGTTTTCTCCAACGATGCGCACCGTTAGTGGGGTTATGGGAAGGGCGACCTGACGTGCGCCATGGGTGTTCCGGGGATATATCGGAGCTGGGAGGTCAAGATTTTATTTTATTTTTTATTTTTATTTTTTTAAATTTTTTTGGCTTGCAATTCTTTGGGTTTTTTTTTTTTTTTGGGGGGGGGGGGGGGGGGGGGGGGGCGTGGCTGTCCCCCTGGCGCACGTTAGAGCTGCCCCGTCTTTTGCTTGGGGAAATGATAGTGGACGACAGGTTGGCACCTAGCGTGCTGCACACGTGGCATGTACTCAAATCATAACGACTCAATTAGTGGGACCCATTGTAGATTGATGATATCCCCCAAAATCAGATTGATTTGACGAGAATGATCTCTGATTGATGGGCATTTGTTCAATACCATTTTGGTATGTCTTTAAATTTCGACCGTTCAATACCATTTTGGTATGTGTTCCGTTAGACTGGTTTTTCAGTGGTTACCAATCCATCTACAGTGGGTCCCACTATTTGGGTGGTTCCAATAGTACATGCTAGTTCACAGTAGGGTGTCGTCCCTGTGCTGGCAGTTGTGGTGCCGGTTAAGACACTGTTCCTGGCGGCACATGTTAACATGATACATGGGTCTTTGAAGCTTTTGCTGGCTGATCTTGGTGAAAACTTTAATACTCTGGTAGAGTGTGATGGTTGATCTGCGGGTACTGAGATATTGGATACAGGGCACATAAATGAGTCAAACTATACTGTCCAACTGGTGAAGCCCACTTTTGATTGATCAGAACCCAAAATTTACAATAAATCTGATCGCTTAAATGGTCAGATTGTTGAACATTTATTGGACGGTTGTGATGAAAAGTTGCCAACGCTTGCAATCATTTATTGGGTGGTTGTAATGAAAAGAAGCCAACGGTCCAAATTCAGCAAACAAGTGTCTGTGAATCAGACGTTTGCATTGTCCAACCACAACAGCCCGAATAGTGGGACCCACCGTAGATGGATTGTAATCCAAATACACTGAAAAACTGGTCCAACAGAAGACTAACCAAAATGGTATTGAATGGTCCAAATTTAATGAACAAATGGCCATCAATCAGAGAAACCAAAATTTACACTAAATCTGATTACTTAAATGGTCAATTGATGAACACTTATTGGACGGTTGTGGTTAAAAGTAGCCAATGCTCGCAGTCATTATTGGGCGGTTGTGATGAAAATTAGTCAATGCTTCAAATTCAGCAAAAAGTGTCTGTGAATCAGACCTTTGGATTGTCCAATCATAATTGTCCAAATAGTGGGACCCACTGTAGATGGATTGTAACCCAAGTAATCACACTGTAAAACTAGTCTTATGGAAGACAAACCAAATGGTATTGAACGGTCCAAATTTAGTGAATGAATGTCCATCAATCAGAGAAACCAAAATCTACACTCAATCTGATTACTTAAACAGTCAATTGCCGAACATTTATTGGACGGTCGTGATAAAAAGTAGCTAATGGTCCCAATCATTTATTGGGCGGGTGTGATGAAAAGTAGCCAACGGTCCAAGTTCAGCAAACAAGTGTCTGTGAATCAGACATTCGGATTGTCCTACCAATCTGATTTTGGATTATGATTAGTCTACAGCGGGTCACACAATTCGGGCAGTTTGATTTGAGTTAATGTATCTCACTTGTGCAGCTTTTGAATGCCTGCTTATCAACTATCACACTCTTCCGGAGTATCGAATGACTCCCCGATATTTTTATCATTCTCATTTATTCTGTGGGCGCTCCTTACGTGATCTCTTTTTTGGACTGCATACACCTGTTTTCAGGTTTGGTATCCAATCAGTTGAAAAAAGTGTACAATTTTGAGCTTTACTAAGCCCACATGTGTGTGCAAGTTAGCTAATTCACATGCCACCACACATGCCATTATATCACGGGTGAAATATCCAAGCCATCCGTCAGGTGGACCCCACCATGTTGATGTTAGGTGTTCCATTCGGTAGGTATGCCATTACTAGAAATAAACCGACGGCTTATAAAACTTGAGCAGATTTTTTCAGAACCGTACATTTGTTCAGATAATTTTGCCCCAACTGACTAGTGGACTGACTTGATTCTTGGGATAGCTACGTAATGGTAGTTGGTACCCCTCACGGGGGATGGCTTGAACGGCCCTCTCTGCCATGTTGCCATATTTGGTAGCGTGCACATTAGCTGACTTGTAAATGCATGTGGGCTTAGCAAAGCTCATTTATTAATTCCTAAAATTGGTGAGTGCAAATAAAAAAGGAGATATTGATGTCCACATTGCTCAATATGCATACGGTGTTATCTTTATAAGCTTGTATTGGAATGTATATTTAGTGAAATTAATTTCACACCCCAAGTTTTTATGCATTTGGTTCTTTCTCCTATTTCTTTTATGCCCTAGTAGCCTACTATTCTGTTTTCTTTCTTTCTTTCTTTTTGAAAGATAATGAGCCTACTATTTTGTTTCTAGCATGAAAAATAGAAACAAAAGTGGCATATGCATCAAGATAAAGGGTTTGGGTTTTCATTCTACCTTTTTTTTCCCTTTTTTTCTGTTGGTTCATGAAATTCTAATAATAATACACATTGATTTCCCTTACTAGGAGATAACGCTAATCATAAATACCATCCTTCAATTCCTTTTATAGTCTTTATAGAGAATTGATATTTCCATCCCAAGGACCTGATATTTGTTTATTGGAAAGGATTTTTTTTTTTTTTTTTGAGAGAGAGAGATAAAGCAAAGATGGTTGACACTTGAAAGCACAACTTTAAAAAGCTTTCTGTTGTTAGTATGCCAGCTATTTTTTTTTGTCATAAAGTAACCTGGACAAGATAGGTTTATGGAGGTCTCCATTGGTTGAAAGGTTTTATTTATTTATTATTGCCTCACAGAAGACCAACAGTCCATTTTCAACACGTATCATGTGACCCATCAGAATAGTGGGGTAGTTTGAGTTTTGGGTCAAGAGAGTCATAATGCAGGATGCACTTGATAAATGCTCAGATCACAGCCAAGTGTGCCGTCGTTGGCACATGCAGTGAGGCTCCAACTTATCAGTCACATAAATGAGTTCCTTTCTTGTGAAATGCCTGAAATCCTATTTTTCAGGATTTCACGTGAGAGAATCGTTATGCCTAGCATCATGTACAACTACTCAACGAAAAAGATTGAATAGAAATGATCTTAGCCTGGCAGCCAAACACCCGCTTAGTCTTATAGCTTTTACAGGGGCATAAATGACAGTCTTAGGAGTAGAGATTACATTTACCTTCACGTATGATGTATCATATATATATATATGTATGTATTTGAAAGATGATGTATCATATATTCTTTTCTAACAACCTTTTGAAATTTCATTTGTTATAGGAGATTCGGGTGCTAGAGGAGATGGTAGGGGAAATGATCAGAGGGCAAACACGCCACGATCTAAGCACTCTGCAACCGAACAACGTAGGAGGAGCAAAATTAATGACAGGTAAGCTTATACAAGGCTAACTCCCTAAGATTTCTTTAATATAGTACTGTCTTATATATGTGTATCATCTCTGCTTATGAATCTCAAAGCTGGTCAATGGTTGTAAAGTATTCTATTTCTGCATATTATAATACACGGGGTTGGATGTGGTAAACACTTTATATGCTGAGACTTGAGGCATATGGGCTAGTTGGATCTTGGATGATAACTTTATCATCCAACTTGTTGCATGTTAGACCTCATACACACACACATAGGAGAAATGATCCAAGATTCTATGAGCTCTGTAAGTTATAGTGCTCCTAGTTGCATTGGAACCTTTCTATGGTCTAAATCATTCAATCTGGAGCATGGTCTCAAATATCCATATCATATCATTTGCTATAGGCATATCTTATCAGTATCCACCCGTTTTGATACTCGAAAAGGGTGAAAATAGGTGGCATATTGACCAATAAGGCCGTTTTTTTAAGGCCACACACAGTTTGAGACAAGGAGATCCTTTGTCGCCATATTTATTCGTAGTGATGGGAGAGGCCCTCAGCAGGAAGCTAAACAAAGGGGCAGAAGGGGGTTTGTTTGAAGGGTTTAAGTTTCAAAGGGGAGGGGATACAAATTACTCATCTTCAGTATGCCGATGATACTTTATCGTTTAGTGAGGCAACTGATCAGGCAGTTGACAATCTACGGAAGCTTTCGGTTTGTTTTGAGGTAGTATCTGGTCTCAAAATTAATGTTTCAAAATCTGAGATGATTGGGATCAACATGGAGAAGGCAGAATTGCACAGATTGGCAGTCATTTTCGGGTGTAAGGCTGGAGCTTTTCCTACAACTTACTTGGGTCTTCTATTATGCATTGGGAAGCCTCCCAAACACCTATGGGACAAGGTGATTGAGAGAATCGAAAGAAAACTAGCTGCTTGGAAGTGTCGCTATTTATCTTTGGGGGGGAGAGGCTGACGTTGATTAAGGCAGCTCTTGCTAATATGCCTCTGTACTTTATGTCCCTATTCAAATGTCCCAAGACTGTGGTAAACAGGCTTGAGAAGATTAGAAGAGATTTTTATGGAAGGGAGCCTTAGGAGGGAGAAAGTATCATCTGCTTAGATGGGAGGAGGTTTGCAAACCGTGTAAGGAGGGAGGGGCGGGTATCAAACCTTTGGTCGTTATGAATCAGGCGTTGCTGGGAAAATGGATTTGGAGATTTGCGACGGAAGGGGTAGGCTGTGGAGGAAGGTGATTGAAAATAGATATGGGACAAATGAGGGTGGATGGTTTACAAAACATTCGTCGCTTTACAGAGCTTTATCCATTTGGAAAGCGGTGGTATCTACCGAATCTATTGTTTGTCAGGGGATGACTTTCTCGGTGGCAAATGGGCGAAGAGTTCGCTTCTGGGAGGATATTTGGTGTGGTGACTGTTCTCTCGCTGATCAGTTCCCCAATATTGCTAGAGTATCGTCCGACCGCTCGATTCTAGAAGGAGATTGTTTTTGTGTTATTGGCAGCTCTGTGGTGTGGAGCCCTCCTTGTTGCAGAAGTTTATTGGAAAGTGAAGAGGAGTGGATCGAGCTCTTGAAGGTTCTCTCTAAGGTAGTGCAAGGGGAGGACTCCATTATCTGGGTTAAAAATCCCAATAGGAGCTTTTCGGTTAAGTCCCTGCCGTCCATGTTTGGTGCCACAAACGCCCGGACTATTGCTCCTTCTTTTCATCAATGGCATATGGTGCTCCACCTAGGGTGGCAGCTTTTGTGTGGCTTGTGGGAAGGAAAAGAATTCTCACATTGGATAACCTACAGAGGAGAGCGGTCATTCTGCCTAACATCTGCCTGATGTGTATGAAGGATGGAGAATACATTGATCTCCTTTTCATCCACTGCCCCTTCGCTTCTAAGTTGTGGAACTACTTTTTAGCCTCTTTCAACATGTCATGGGTGATGCCGAGATGCGTGGAGGACTTGCTTTGGGCGTGGCATGGAGGAGGAAAAAGTGGGTCAGAAAAATCCAGGTGGAGGATCACTCTTATGGCCGTAATGTGGTCAATTTGGGGAGCTAGAAACCGATTGTGCTTTCAAAGTCGTAGCTTTGACACGGACATTGTGATTAAAGGGATAGACTATAGAGGCTTTGATAAGGGATTGGGTTGCTATAGTTAAGCCAACCTAGGCTACGCTCGTTTCCATTGGATGTTTTTGTTTCCTTGTATTCTTTGTTGCTTTGAGCGACCTTTTATAAAATCATCACCTTTCAAAAAAAAAAAATGTATTTTTTTCCCATATCAAGTGTAGAGAAAGATTCAAAACTCCTCTTCAACTAGATTGAAGCCTATTTTGAAGATTAAAGCACAAGATTTGAACATTATTACACGAATCAAAGCTTAGGAGAAGTCATTTGATAATAATCTTTATAATGACAATATATCAAATTCTGCATGCGCGCACACGCACATGGTTATTTTACGTAGTAAAATAGCATATTTTATATGTTTTGGGGGTGTTGCACCTGACAAGGGCACCCCTTCTAATGCAAGCAAATAACAACTGAGAATCTTGATTCGAATATGTACCTTTTTCTTAAAGATCAAACCACAAAATTTCTTCACAGACGCAATTAAAAATGAAAATACAGGGTTGTGAGTTGATATCCAATAACCTACTAGTTGCAATGCTAGTAATCATGCGATTTTCTTGCTCTTCTTCTATCATAGTTAATACACGCCAAAAGAAAATTAAGTCATGCTTTAAATCAAGGATAATATTTTTTTATTCAAATAAGCATCATAACTATTTATAAAAGAGTCTTTACATGCTTATATACTTTCAAAGCAATAGAAACCCTAATATAATCAGTGTTTTCAGTATCTTGCAATATCACTGATATGTCCCACGATATATCTGTATCCCAACCGGGTGATGCGAAACCCAGCTTTAATATCCATTTTTCATAGTATTGTTCGATATATCCAAAGTGCCCCTTTATAAATTCTAAATTTATCATTCGATATATCAATATCGAGTGCGATATCGAGAAGGATCAAAGGAAATCGACACTGTTTCGTCTGCAAAATCCTAAAAAAAATCACAAAAATCGATTTTTTTGTTTTTTTTAAACTTCTTCCTAGTACATTTTAAGGCGAATTCGACGAGTCCCTCTAGTTTGTTGGAAGAAAATCTTCAAAATTTCTCCAAAGTCGCAATCAGAAGCTTCTTGTAGCCGGATTCTAAAAAGTGTGTATTTTTAGTTTTGGTTCTTTTTTTTTTTTTTGCATTCTTATATGTTGTAAATAGTGTCAAATGGTAAGGAATCCATGATTATTCATGTTTTGCATGAAAAATTATGTGTTTGGAGCTTCAATTTCGATATTTTAGGGAGATGGGCGAGTTGCGGAAAATTGGGGGGAAACCGAAGGTTCTCCAATTTTTCCCAAATCAGCTGCAATCTTATGTATTTGAAGGCTTCTTTGGTACTTTTGGTGGAAGGGAGAGGGGGCCTAAGTAGTCACTATTAGAATAATGGATTGTTGGGATCACTGTCACAACTTTGATAAAAGTGTCTGTCCTATTATTACTTTTACAATTTTAGATATAAATATGCAGAAAATTGCTACTCTAATAAGCTCGGTGTTTATTTGTTTGGACCACGAATGAAGAGTAGTGTACATTAGTGTCTTCGGTCCATGAGGTCCTTGAAGGGAAGTCATCGCGGTGATCCTGGACAACGGTAATATTTTTAATATTAACTTGCAGAGAACACCAGAGCAGTTGAAGCTTCAGATGGAAATGCCCTCACAACTCTCTCAGATTATATAGTGAAACTTTGTGACTAACCTAGCGCATGTGATGCAGAATTAGTGTGACGTCGTTCCAATGAGGGTTTGCCACATCCTATTGGGCTGTTTATGGCTATTTGACGGTCGCCTGTAATACTACGGTTTTGCTAACAACTATAGTTTTATGCACAATGGGAAGGAGATCATCCTAAAGGCCTTGAGAGATGACCCACGGCAGGTAGATGACAAGACCAAGGCTATTGCTATGACACATGAGAAAGTTCAGGGAGGCGACATTATTGTATAGTTGAGAAGAAGGTAATGACTTTGTCGATTGAGATGCAGATAACGATAAGTCCAACATAGCTGTCATCGAAGGGGGTAGTACCAGAGGTCGCAAGAGAAAAGAGAGAACATGATCCAGTCTTCGGTTTGCCTTACCAACAAATTGTATAGTCGAGAAGAAGATAATCACTTTGTCGATTGAGATGCAGTTAACGATAAGTCCAACATAGCTGTCATCGAAGGGGGTATTACCAGAGGTCGCAAGAGAAAAGAGAGAAACATGATCCAGTCTTCGGTTTGCCTCACCAACATGGATGACTTCATCACTAGCTATCACCACTACCAAAGAAAACCTGCTACGGAGGCAGGGCATAATCAATGGCGATAGGGGTTTCATACTTTAGGACGAGTTTTCCTTAGCTGGGGGAAGTGATGCATCTGGTCTCTGTATGCAACTGTATGGTTTTGCATACAGCCATAACATGCCCATATGCATGATAGTTTTAGATGTCTTTGTATACTGTCTTTGGTTTCTTTACAACAATTGTTATATCACTTAGTGTTTAGATATGCTGAGAGGGACCACATGCGTGCATCAAAGGACCCAAAATGGGCGCCACTTAGTCACCTGTGTAACATAAAGCCTCAGATACTAGTTTGTGCTAAATTACTATGCATTTGAGTATGCATAGTTGTGTATACAACCATAATACTCCCATACACATTTGAGTGGTGATGATAGCCTATGTGCGAGTTTTAATCTGAAAAAAGATTGGGATTCAAAAATGATTTGGAGAACTGTTAGCACAAACACTTGAAAAGAAGAAAAAGAAAATAAAAGGTGTTAACACCAATTAGCAAGTGAGTGCTATTTTGATTTCTTATGTACTGAAGTCTATAAATATGGCTTTAAGCCATGCATGTGCATAGTTGATCATAAAATTGTTAGAAAATAGAAGTGCTTTCATGTGAATCATAATTCTGTGGTTAGATGTGTAAAAGCCCTACGGTGTGTTGCTTTGGGTTTGTTAGGAGCAATTCCACAGTTATCTAGGGGTTGCAATGGGCCAAGTTCGGTTTGGGCATAGGGACACACATACCCATGCCTGCCGATGGGTGCTACACCTATACCCATACCCATTTTAGGCTTGAGATGGGCGCCCATACCTGTGACCGTTAGGGCGTTTGGCATCCATTAGGGCATTGAGTACCCATTACAATTTAAAAATAAAAAAGTCCAACAATTGACTCAAAAGATTAATTTTATATTAGAGATTGAAAAACTATGGATATTTCTTCAAAAACATAAAAAATAGCATTGTGTACATGCTATTTTAGATTGAAGAACTCAAAAACAATATTTGTTTATGATGTGGCATCTAACTTTCATGGTGGGGCAACCTTGTTGGATGGCTTGGATGGTATTCACACCCTACATACCTCATGCGGATCCCACATGAAAAGTTTTGTAGGTTAAGCTTCGCCTACAACTAGTTGTAGAGGAATCAGCCTCTTTTTATGATTTTGTTAATTAAAAAGTATTAATACTTGTTATAAATTAATAGTAGTATAATACTTAGTATAAATTAATCAGAATATTGGGCATATATGCAAGGGAAAGGACCTACCGCCTTCTCATATAAAACATTAGGACCATCGATTGGAGCACTTTCCAATAATGTCAAGGGTAATTTAAGGCAGGTTTTGCAAATAAAGGGGTCGACCAAAAGGAAACTAAAAGTAACTCCTCACATGAGCGCCCTCTACTTTGATTATGTCAATGGAAGTGCAAGGAATGGATACTTTGGCAATCACAGGATTCCCTTTAAATTTTAGAACCGTCAGATCTTATTTCGTATTCCTCCAAGTGGACAAAGATGCATACCAAAGTTTCAACAAAGGTTTGCGAGTAGCTAATTTACTACTACATAGGTAGGGTTGGCCATACTTGACCCGAGTTATCAACCTTACTCGGACCCAAGGTTTTAAAAGAATGGGTTACGTAGCAGCTACAATGGCTGTTATGTAATGATGGCGGTGGTAACCATAACACGCTTGGGGCTGCAGCGGCTATAACGACTGTTACAGAAATGGCCCGTAACGACCTTGTAATATTTTTTTAAAGGCAGTAACACCATGATGGGGGCTATTACAGCCCATATTGTGACAGTAACGACAACAACCAATGTCACTGTTATGGAATATCTTGCCTGGACCCAACTTGGAAAGTGAAGGTTGGGGTCGACCCATTTCCCAAGTGGGTTGGGTTCAGGTTGTGTTTTGTTAACTCAAAATTAAACGAGTTGGGTTTGGGTTTGCTAAGCTGGACACAACAAGTCATGTATATTTTATATATATACCCTAAACTTGGTTAATGGTTATGATAGTTGTAAGTTGGTTATAGTAAGACTTCAATTATATATTAATTAAGAGTTTTAAATATGTAGTTGATATTTTTATATTTTTTTTCTACAAAATTAGGACTTTTTTTTTAATTTTTTTTATTTTTTAATTAAATGGGTCAGTGGGTTGGGCTTGGCTTGACCCATTTATAGATGGGTTGGGTTGAGATTGAGATTTTCAACTCATTTAATAAATGGGTTGGGGTTGGGTTGGACTTGGACCCATCCTTGTTATGATCCGAACCTAACCCGGCCCATTGCCACCCCTATGTACAAGAGACCCATTGTTTGGTAATCCAAACGATTAGTTAGGTGGAATCCATGATGGGGACCACGCCGAAACAATCTCATGGATTGGGTCATAATTGGGCAATAAATAGATGGTTAAGAAGAAAAAGAATTTTGGGGGGGGGGGGGGGTGGTTTAATACCACACCTGACCCAATTATTTAGTGGGTGCACCTATACCTGGCCACCCACTGGGCCGATCTTGCTCGTTAACACTCCTATACCTCTTGGCCCACCATGTAGATTACCTTTTGCCTAACCCAAAGATGAAGTTGGTCCTCTTACTCGGCAAGCTGCATGCGTTCGTTGTGGCCCTTTGGTAAGTTTTTCCAAGCTTTCAATGGCTTTTCTATCTGTGCATCTCACCTGATGATCTTAGCAGAAGTGGTAGACTTCCTACTATTTTAAGAGTTTGGTGAGACACTCAATACACATGCCAATGTCTACATCAATCAATGAAATATTTCAAATCTTATGCCTATTAAGGATGAGCATACCCCAAAATATGCACTGATTCAACAATTCTAACCATTTAGTTGTTGTATATCAAATGAATAACTTAAAATAATATGGGCAATGGTCAAACTGCAATGGGCGAAATCACATGGTTAATATTGTCCAAACAGTAATTTTTGAGCATGCTCCATCCACAATGGGCCTCATATATAGATGGTCTAGGATCGTCACATACCGCATGTGAACTGGATAGTGGTTTTCGGTTTTTTCAAGAGGGTGATTCCAATGAGGGATTTGAGATAGAGCTATCAGGGGAAGGAGAGAGATGTAAAAGATCCCTTTTACCCATCATTCTAAACAAGAATAAGTGGAAAATAAATTTAGAACCATTGGTTGGAGTGCCTTCTGTTCACAACATGCGCTAATTAGTGGAGGTTTTGCAAGCAAGGGGGTTAACTAAAAGGAAACTAAAACCAGGGTCTCATGGGTCCTATGTTAAATATGAGGATGACAGGTCTTTTTTCCCTTTAATATATGCCCAGTACTCCTATTAATTTATAATCACTAAGTTATAATGACGGACACTTTTTTATACCCAAAACTATAAAGAATTAGGTTGATTCCTGGACAACATTGTAGGATGAACTTATCCTACAAGGCTACAACACTTAGTATGTGGGATCCACACAAATATTTATGGGCATGTATGCCATCCAACTAGTCCAACATGTCTGCCCTATATTGAAACTAGGATGCCACATTGTGAACATATGTTGTTTTTGACTGTTTTGATCTAAAATAGCATGTTTTTTTAATGTTTTTGAAGAAAAATCCATAGGTTTTTTCATCTTTACTATAAAATCTAAGCTTTCAATCAATGGTTAGATTTTAGTTTTATTTTTTAATATTTTCAGATCAAATGGGTACCCTATAGCCTAATGCGTACTCAACGCCCTATTGGGAATGGGTGCCCATTTTAGGCCCGACATGGGTATAGGTGCAATTCTCATTGGCAGGTATGGGTGTATGGGTAACCCCTATAACTGACTTGAACCTAACCCATTGCCACTTCTAGGTGGTCTTGATCGTACATAATCTTGCCATGTGTATTGTGGAGGCATGGCTCTACCATATTTGGGTTCTGTGGTCCCGATGGAACACATCTCGCCTCCAAACACTGATATTCGTGGCAACCTTACTGATGCATCTGAGCAGCAGATCATCTGGGTCCCACTACCTAGATAGCCTTTCAAGAGAATCTATCTGGTTAGCTCATCGAGTAGCCACACATTTGGGAAACAATGGACAATTCAAAATACTTAGCATCGTTCCACATTCAACAAACATGTGGCGAGCTTGTTGGAAGGATTGACTTGATGGGGCCCACCTGTGCATGGTATTGATAGATATAGGTATCCATGGACATCCTAAGCTGGTGCAGTAAAGGCGTGTGTGACCAACCCAGATAAAGGCAAAATTCTTTGAAGAAGGGCAATTGATAAAAAAAGAAGAGAAAAAAGCCCATGGCTAGAGCATACATTTGATGGAAATAAAGCATTTTAGGCATTTTTACCAAAGGCAAAGGTTTGGTTGGAGTAAACATGACGTAGGACAATGGGCCTATCAATATGATGCAGAATGAACTAAAAGTGGAATTGTAGAACAATGAATAATTAAATTAAATCTACTCAAATCATAAGTGTATAAATCCAAATAAGCAATAAATCATGTTTCATAACCGTAAACTACAAGCAAATAGTAACGGAACGCTAAAATCTCAAAGGATGGAGACTTTAGGGTTAATCCTAAATTTCAGGGATGGAGACTTTAGGGTTTTTAGGATAGGGCTGAGATTAGGGATTGATGTGGATTGGGATTAGGGTTAGGGATTGAGTAATTTGGGAATTGGGGATTTAGGGTTTTAAGGTTATAAAGGGGGAAATTCGGATTTGGATGTGATGGGGTGGTCGGATTTGAGAATCAGCGTAGGATTAGGCTAGGTTTGATGAAAACGGATAGGAAAAAGGTTAAGGTTTTGGGGAAAAGCTAAGAAAAAGGGGTTGTGGGCCTATTCCAAATGGAAACGGTTCAAGGGTTTGAGGGTTTCGGCTTAGATTCAAAGAAAACTTCAAAATATCTTTTAATTGAATGGAAAACACAATCAACTTACCTGTATTTGAAGAAAAGAGATATGAAGAAGATAATCGACATTACACCGTTGACATCGTACCAAGAGGGGTTCCAATCACTAGAGGATCAAGCTCATCTCAAGCTAGAAGTGGGTTTCTCTCAAAATTCATTAACTTTCATTAAGAGAAATAGGATTTCTAACATGTATATATAAGCCACGAAATAGAAAAGTGCACTAAAGTGCCTAACTAATAAAAAGAAAAGAAAAGAAAAAAAAACGCCTAAAACAAATAAGTTCAAGAAAAGTACACTAAAGTGCCTACAATATAAAAATAAAGACAAAACGATGCCTAAAACAAATAAACCCGCGCATTGGCCTTCTCCTCATGTGTCGTGGAACCACAACGAGATGGGCACGACACGTCTCCTACGCTGGTACACTTGGGAAAAGGATCATCATGGTATGATATCCGCATCAACTCTCCCTGGTTGAAAAGAAGTCGACTCCGGCAACGTAAAATTCTTGTACCGCTCTAGGATGTATGGATCAACCCGTTGTAGCTCAGTCCACAGCAACACTCGATTCGGCACAGTCGATTTGCCCCGTTTTACACTCGATCTGTCCATTTGACACTCGATTCGTCACAGTCGATTTGTCCAACTCTCTGTAAGCCACGTGCAATCTAAAGTCGGCCCGTTCTTCCATTTGAAAAGATATTTTTGGTACCCTCCTTCGCTAGTTGACACCACTTGCTCATCCAAAATGTCTTCAATCTTTTTCTTTCTCTTAGGTAGTTGTGGTAAAGGGGGTAAAGGCTGGGAAGATAGGGTAAGGATAGGCCATGGATCATGAGATGGGGTAGACACGTCATTTGGGTGACCCTTGAAAGCCACTAGATCCTCCACATTGAAAGTAGAACTAATTCCTATGCCGGATGGAAAATCTACTACATACGCATTAGTGCCCAAATGTTTTAAGATTTTATACGAGCCGGCACTACGTGCTTGTAATTTCTTAACGACTCCTTGTGAGAACTGCTCTGGCTTTACGCGAACCATTACATAATCGCCCACTTGAAATTCCTGCAACCTACGATGCGAGTCAGCATTTAATTTGTATTGTTTGTTGCTTACATTAATCCGCTTCCTAATTTCATCATGCAACTCGTGGATATGTTGTGCAGATGACTAAGATAATTTTGATGGTCGGTGTGAAACTATAGGACGCTCCGGTGAAGCAATGGACTCAAAATAAACAACTCTACTATCTAGACCTTGAGAGATTATAACAAAAGAGCACTTCTTGCGGGTAAAACATAATTTCTTATTCTTTCGAATCCCACAAACCCGCTCTAAATGATAGAGGTATTGCTCCTCGTACGTGTTATAAACAAGGATAATGTTCAAGTATCCCAATACTTGAGGACACTCGACCAAGATTTTGTGGATGGCCAGAATGTGCCCACATGTGTGCCACGTGCCATCGTACTTGAAAGTGAAAAGGGTGGGCACACAGAATAAAACTCAAATTCAAACTCTCTTGATTGAACTCTTCCCTAAGAAGCTTATCAAATAGCCTATGCATTTTTGTATGCTTCGCGGGGTTCACTTGGTAGGGGGGAAAGCTTGACAGAGTCTACCTAGGGACAAGATCGATTGACTGTTGAATGTCCCTCTTGGGCGGAGGTTCATCCGGCAGGATATCACATGTCCTTTCATAGTCCACCATCACTGCGGATAACAACTCTACGCTAGCCTTAAGAATAACATCACTAATCATGTGGGTGTCCACTATTGAATCCACACTCGCCTCTTTTTCAAACTTGTTCGCTTTCATTATGTTAAGAGACTTAGATTGGGACTCAACATCATTCAGGTCACACATGACAATTGGAAGTGGTGCGGCCTTAATTTCTTCGACCTCTTCATCACTAGCACCCACTCCTTCATGTTCAACAACATTTAGTGATGCCTCAATTTCTTCTTCTTCATCCCTATTGATTTTAGGCACGTACTCTACCTCTTCACAAACAACCTGTTTAGACCCTTCCAACTTGTCATTAACCAAGACATTATCTCGCTCCCAAGGAAATATAATTGAAGGTAAATACCCTTCAAGTTGCTCAGAAGCTGAGATTCCCTTAATGACGGATTGGACCACTTTACAAGAAGGTGGCCATATGGGTTCTTTGTTTGGACGACTTTTTCATGAGCTAACGACTTCTGAAGATAAGAGATGGGAAGATACTTTTCTTTCAAACGCTCTTTCATCTAGCCCCATTGTGAGATCAGAGCTCCACCATTCCGCTCAATTCTTCGCTCCAAATCTGTCCAAAACGACTTGGCTTGGCCCACCAATTTCAATTTGGCAAACCTCACTCGATGGTTGTCTGACATATTATACCAGTAAAAAAAAAATATTTCAAGTCTTCAAGCCAATCAAGGAATGCTTGTGGGTCCATGTGACCACTAAAATATGCCAAATCATCGGAGTTCAATTTTCCATTAGGTCTTGTGGGCCACAAGACAATGCTTAACGACTTTGAGGATCTTGAACGTCTATACTCCATCCATTACGAGGAGACTCAACAGCTCTGTGTTATGACCGAAAAAAACGTTTCTACCCTAGTCGTTGCAATATGAACCCTAAGCTATATGATGCACGCACTAACAAACCCTAAACATGATGAATGAGATGCTCTAGAAACCCTATGCTTCGAGCCAAGGCTTTGATACTGAAATTTGACGCAGGACAATGGGCCTATCAATATGATGTAGAGTGAACTAAAAGCGAAATTGTAGAACAATGAATAATTAGGGTTAGGGATTGGGAAATTTGGTAATTTGGGATTTAGGGTTTAGGGCTATAAAAAGGGAAATTCAGATTTGGATGTGATGGGATGGTTGGATTTGAGAATCGGTGTAGGATTAGGTTTAGGTTTGGTGAAAATGGACAGGAAAAGGTTAGGGTTTTGGGCAAAAGTTAAGAAAAAGGGGCTGTGGGCCTATTCCGAATGGAAATGGTTCAAGGGTTTGAGGGTTTCGGCTTAGATTCGAGGAAAACTTCAAAAGATCTTTTAATCGAATGGAAAACACAATCAACTTACCTATTTGAAGAGAAAAGAGATAGGAAGAAGATAATCGGCGTCACACTGTTGGCATTGCAGCAAAATGGGCTCTAATCACTGGAGGATCAAGCTCATCACAAGCTAAAAGAGGGGTTCTCTCAAAATTCATAAACTTTCATTAAGAGAAATAGGGTTTCTAGCATGTATATATAAGCCACGAAATAGAAAAGTGCACTAAAGTGCCTAACTAATAAAAAGAAAATAAAAAAACTCCTAAAACAAATAAGTCCAAGAAAAGTGCACTAAAGTGCCTACAATATAAAAATAAAGACAAAACGACATTTAAAACAAATAAATCCGTGCGTTGGCCCGCTGCTGCACAACTATCACGTGCTCGCCATGTGCTCCTCATGTGTCGTCAAACCACAACGAGATGAGTGCAATACGTCTCCTATGCTGGTACACTTGGGAAAAGGATCGTGATGGTATGATGTCCGCATCAAAACATGATATGGGAAGGTATACCCACACCTTGCCCAATTATTAATTGGGCTCAACTTAATACCCAAACATGTATCCACATCCATTTAGCTACACATACCCTGCCAGTTTTGGGCCAGGCTTTGGTACCCATCAGGCCTACCTAGCTCATTGCCACTGTTATAGTTATCCCCCTTTATCATCGAGGTTCAAAATCAATGTAAGGTCGGTTTGTGCTTACATGCAATTGGTTCTGGTTTCAAATCTGGTTGCATCAAATGTGGAGTTTCCATGTCCAGAAAACTGTAGTATGGTTACATCTAAACACGAGAGCATGCGGCACCCAAATGACTGCTAGAGGGATAGAGATGGTGGATAAAACACATTGCATGACAAAGTAAAGGAAAGAGAGAACCAATGTTGTAACGTGCGGTTGCATATGCGAATATGCGATTGCATATTCGCATATTTTTTGAAAGATCGTATATGTGGTCATGGCATATGCAATTTGTGCAAATATGCGATTGCTTATATTGCATATGTGACAATATGCGATCGCATATTTGCCCAACGGTCATAAATCTGATCGTTTTTTTACCCATTTTTTATTAGTTTTTTTTTTTTTTTTCAAAATCTAGCCTTTTTTCCTATAAAAAAGGCATTCATACCCCCTTATTTGCATTATAAATGCACTTAAACTCTCTCTACTCTCATACACTTTCAAAGTCTCAATTCTCTGATTCTCTTTTACATAATTTTATTCTCCATCTTTCAAGTACTCTCAAGTTCCAAGGCCCAAGCTCCAAGTTTTGAGTTTCAAGTTTCAAGTTTCAAGTTTCAAGTCTCCATTTTGTCTAGTTACTTTTGTTACTTCTTAGTTCTTACTTAGTACTTATTGAGTGTTGATTTAATTGTTATTTGTTAAATATATTGTTGAATGTTGATGACTTGATGTTTAATTGATTTTATTTCACTCAAATGTAATATAAACATGTAAAATTAGCTATCTATTAACTTAGGAAAGTTCCCCTACTTTATATATATATATATATATATATATATATATATATATATATATATTCATTTTTTCTTAATTTCCCCCTATTTTTCTGATTTTTTAAAAAAATTTCGAAAAAAAAATTAAAAAACATATTGGACTGCATATGCAATTGTGCGATCGCATATGATCACATATGCGATCCGACAACATTGGAGAGAACATTGTCTTTTATTTTCTCACCGTTGGTACTCAACAATTTTTCTATCAGAGGGAGGGAGACTTTGTTGTTGATTCCCTCTTTTTATGGATTTTACAACTTTATTTCACTCTCTTGTGATCTTCTAATGCAATTCTTAATGGCAAAGTCATCTTTAAATTATGTGGAATTGTTATTTGCTTCTGCATGCCTGTCAAAAAAAGAAAAAAAAGAATCAATTTGTGTCCACATGGTTTTTGTGTTGTCTCTATGAGATTTGGTGTTTTTGTATAATTGTATTCCCAATTGTACCAGCAGTAGAGGTAAGTTTATGTGAGGTAACATATAGGAATTTCATAGCTATCCGTAGGAACTTGTTCTAGTTCTAATAGTTCCGTTGAAAGAGCTGACTGGTCTTTCTTGTATCATCCCAGAACACTATCATCCCAAAACACTTGGGGGGAGGGACATGGTATCAAACCGGATCCGGCAGTTCTGAATCTGAGTCTTATAACTATGCTCTTGACCACCAAATCTCAATGTACAAGGACATGATTATATATAGTATTTTAGTATTTTTATGCTAAAATAAAATAGTCCTATCTTATCAAACTTTAAGATATATTTGTAATTGTAGTTATTTTCACAATCCCTTGATAGAGTGGAATGGCAGAATAGGATTCATGTAGGCGACCCTAATTAATTGGGATATGTCTTAGATTATCATGATGAGTTATTTTCCCAATAAAAAATATTCGGGACTCGTATTCCTTTTCCTACATTCATGTTGTGTCATATTCAACATGGGTACCCCAAGGGATTTGAATGATCCAGGTGTCATATCATACAACAGAAAAGGGTTTTGGGTTTCTGAACTAACCACAAAACGAAGGCATTATTTATAGGGTAATTCTGCTTACTTCTCTAGTCTCTACAGATCTGATGGATTCTAACTTTGTTTTGCAGATTCCAAATATTAAGAGATCTCATCCCAAATAGTAGTGATCAGAAGAGAGACAAGGCGTCATTCCTTTTAGAGGTACATTGTGTAATATTTAAAGTATAAAATTTCTCAAGTACAACTGTGAAGTGCATGTGAAATCCAACCCTCCATTAGGTTGGCCTCATCATGAAGGTCATCTAGTGCAAAAATCAGCCCTATCTGCTGATCATGTGGGCCGTAACATGGAAACAATGTATAGCCATTGATAAATAGCAAAATACAAGTGTTGTCTACTTGATGAGTGGATATGGCAGATTTTTTTGTACAAGGCAATCCTCATGATGCGTTACACCTATTTGGCAGGTTGGATGTCACAGATACATGACAGGTTGGGTGTCATCCACTGGGTGGACCATAACTTGTATTCAACTCATTTTGTGCTATAACAATTGTGACTCTTTACTTAGTAATGAGTTGTCCATCTTCCTATCCATTGCAGGTCATTGAATATGTCCAGTTTTTGCAAGAGAAGGTTCACAAGTATGAGACAGCATTCCCTGGATGGGGTCAGGATAGCATGAAACTGGCAACATGGGTAAAGATCTAATACTACTCTTTAGAAATTGCTTCCGGAGTTCTGGTTATGTTTGCACTTGATTGTCGATGCTTGTGTTTGAGGATGGGATGCTAGTTGAGGTAGGATCGGCCAAGGGTTTCAAGGGTGGTGGTGTAATTGATGCCATGGGTAAAGGGCCAGTACCTTTCTTAAGCATGGTTGTAGCCATGCCTGTACATGTGTGTAGGTGTTGGAATGTGTTTGGACAGGGATTTGTCATGGTATGTGGGTTGGCGTAAGATGCATGCTAGTGGTGGAAGGGTGGTGGTGTCGGTGCATGTTTTTTTTTTTGTCAGACATGCATGTGTAGGCACCTGTCTCAAAACTAGATATCTGACGTGCTGTTCGGTTTTGAGAAGTTATATCAAGTGGAAACAAGCAGTGTATTTTGACCTTCTTTTATGTTGTCTGTTATTATGTTGTTTGTTCACTTTTTAACAGGTATCCATTGTAAATTTCTTATACTAATTTACACTCGCAGAGTGGTTATATGCATGAGTGTGATTTGGGCTATTTTTCCACTCAAAAGGTTTTAAAACTTTTGCTTCAGCTCCAAATGTCGGTCCTCAAGTCAAGCATCATCCACAGAACGGTTGAGCTCAATGTTGTTAAATCGCATATGCGATTGTATGCGGTCGTATATGCCTGTGCGCATATGCGACCGCATATAATTTTTTTTTCGAAATTTTAAAAAATATCATAAAAATTAGGAAAAATGAAAAAAATATATAAGAAAATAGTGGGACCTTTTTTAACTACTAAGTTAATAGATAATAAGTTAATAAGTAATTATACATCACATGTTTAATTATAACTTATAAAGATTGATTGAACTTGATTATTGAATTTGATTCTTTGAATGTATGAGAGAGAGATTGAAGAGTGAAGACCACTTGGAAGTTGGAAGTTGGAACTTGTAAGTTGTTAGAGAATAAGAGACTAGAGAGTAAGAGAGTTTGGGATGAGAATGAGTGAAATGAGTGAGTTGGAAGTCCTATTTATAGGGAAAAAGTGTTTTTTTTTTTTTTGGCAAAAAAAAAAAAAAAAAATTATGTGCCAACGGTCAGAAAACGGTCCAGATTTCTGACCGTTGGCCAATATGCGATCGCATATGCTGTACGCGATCGCATATTTTGGTATATTAAAATATGCCATGGCTGCATATGCAATTTTTCAGCATATATGTGCATATGCGACCTCACATGACAACACTGGTTGAGCTTTTTTCATTTGTCAGGGGCACATGGAGAGGGTACTTTGTTTGAAAAAAAACGGAAAAAAAAACTCTATTTGCCTATCAAAATCAATTAATTAGCACCTGTCTTCAGCAAGTTTCAGTAATTCATAAGTGCATCAATCATTTCAAAACCTTAAAGGCGCATTGAGCTGGTCCTGATAAATAATGGATATTTTAGCAATTTTCCTGTTAAAAAAGGAAGAAAACAATTGTTATCAATTAGCCTGTTTGGACATGTGGAGGAGAAACAGTAATATTATCCAATGATTATTTCATGAGCACTTTTGAAACATGGATTCCCGTGGATTCCATTTTCAGGGGTTTTGTTTTGATAACAAGTGAAAATTTCATATTTGTGAGACAACGGTTACCTCATTATCTTGTGCTAGAGAATTTGAGTATGGATGAGAGTAATTATTGCCATGCGGAATCCGCTATTTTCTTTGCTAACCAAACAACAGAAAAAGTCACAACAATGGAAAGCAATTTTACTTTTCCCATCGTTTCTTTTCTTTTCTTTTCTTTTCTTTTCTTTTCTTTCTATCCAAACAGGCTCTAGTTTAAACACCTTTTTCATCATGCGGTAAAGAAAAGCAAATGAGTTTGCCAAAGAGATTGGTTTAGGTGTGTCAAGATTGGTGTTGCATATAGAAGAGTCATTGTCTCTATTGTGTGCTGTTGTATATTATGAACCTATTAATTTTTATATGAGAAAAAAAGCATAATTAATTTTTCGCATTTTATTTGGGGTCAGTAAACAGGTCTTTTCATTATATCTGGGAAAAAAACCGTTGCATTTGCGGGTTATTCATGAGAATCGCTTTGAGAAATTAGATTTTAAACTGGAGATATTTTATGATGCTCAATAGTGAATCGGCTTTTTTTGGTTTGACCAAGCAATGGTACAGATTGGACCCAGCTTTTTTTGGTAGCCTACACTGTTGATCTGATGCCCCATCATGGATTGGCCATAATGCCTCAATACTTGTGGGTTATTCATGAGAATCCCTCTTTGAGAAATTAGATTATACACAGGTGTATTTTATAACGCTCAATGGAGATAGCTTTTTCCTTTTCTTTTCTTGTTCAACACAGCAATGTACAGATGGGCCCCAGCTCTTTTAGTAGCCTAAACTGTTGATCTGGTGGGCCCCACCACTACGGATGGGCCACCCACAATATCTGTCCTATGAGATGATTCTAGCCATCTGAAGGAAAGGGACTATTACAATCAATTGTCCATATTTAACGGAGGCCTAATCAGATGGTTCTGATCATCCAAAGGGAAAGATTTTGGAGTTATTGCCATCAGCATGGGGTCACTATATATGAATGATCTCCATTATTAAGTGAGGACATGCCTACATGAATCTAGGATATTTTTGACCCAAATGGTCCTCTCTGAGAATTTACTTGTCCATTTATTTTTTGTTGATCAAAACAGAAGCACAGTCAAGGGGCGGGAGAGAATACAGCTGACCATTCTCAAGCCATAAAGAACGGACCTAGTCCTGGGTTGATGTTTGCCGGAAAGTTTGATGAAAATATTGCTGCCGCCCCAGCAATGCTTGCGAACATGCAGAATCCAGTTGAAACTGACAGCTTGACCGCAGGCACTCCTTACAAACCTATGGACCACAATCTGGGTTTGGTTAGTAAGGCAGTTACCACGCCCGTGGTTTTGCAGCAGAACATGTATCCTTCTTCTATTGGAAGTACTGGGCTTGCCCAACCTCTGCTAAGAACGATGTCTGATGCTGAAACCATGGCTTCTCAGCCACAGCCACAAGTATGGCCAAGACAATACCCGTCTGACAGTGATGTGCTGAACGAACAGGAGGAGCTAATGATTGAAGGGGGCACTATTCGCATGTCCAGCATCTATTCTCAAGGGTTAGTATTTACAGTAGTGATGGTTTTATTCCTTGCGAACTATCAGAATTCGTTAACTTTTAGTTTCGGAGGAATTATAACTTGTAAGATCCATGGCCCAAGAATATGAGGACTATCAGGGTATGAGTTTATACGAGTGGACCACATTGTTTGGTGTTTTAGAATGTTGATCTGACAGGCCCCACCTTTGATGGGCCGTGCTCTGAAATTTCCTGAGATGCAAAAACTCTGAGACTTCATATTGATGGTTAAGAAAAAAATACAGCCTGAGTCCACATTCAATGTGAAAAGGCTAACTATTGGATGCCTAGGATCTTCGAGTACCTGAGGTTTTTGTGCATAAGCCATACACTATGGGAGCCATCAAATCAAGAGCCTGGATTACCAAGCTTACATCTCCACTCATAATGATTGAAGGACCAAAAACAGTGTTCACATTCTGGGGTCGGGTTTAATGCCTCTGAATTTGATTTGCTACTAGAAAAGAGCTAGCGTTTTACCATTTGCATTTCCTTGATGTGACTCTTTCTGTTCTTTTGTCTCTCCCAAGCTTGCTTTAATACCTTTCATCTGCATTAATCAACTCTTACCTGTTCACAAAGAGAGTAAGCTGCAGCTCTGATATTCATGTCTCATGTTACTAGGAAGACTTTAGTGGAGTTAGAGTACTGATTTCTATTTGCCCTTGATATTGTGCCTATTATAGTGCAAAGCAACAATTAACTGTGTTGTTAACTAGCTGTTTGGCAAGACCAAATTGGTTTCCCCTGGGAAATCCAATTTCCATACCACCAAAATATAGGAGTCTGGAGCCATCCTGCAGAAAATTTCATTCTTGCTGAATCCGATTGGATTCTTAACAGTTCTGTCAAAAAGTTAACTGTTGATCGTCTGGCCTGTTCAAGGCAAATATGAACATTCTGTGGGGTATAATACATTTTGCCATCATGTGTGGTCTCTGGATGGAAAGCAACCGAAGGATTATTATTATTTTTTAGGGAATTTTACAAATTACTACCCCATTAATACCATATTACATCCCGGTAGGGCTCTCAATGGAGCGGGTCAGATACGAGATCCGATTCACTCCGAATCCATATAATATGGATTTGGATCTTAAAATAGGTCCGATTAGTTAAATGGACCGGATATGGATTCACAAGAACATATCCGAGTTTGATCCGAATCCAATTAAGATCTTACTCATTGTCACCCTACTGTATATGTTATATTCATGCTGGCTATCTTTTTTACAAATTATTTTAGGTTATGTCCACCATACCATAGTAAATAGTGGGATTTGCATCATTTTTCTACTAAATTAAATATACTATATTATATATTTTATATCATATATTTTTTTAGATTTGTAACAGCGTGGATTCGGACCTAGATCCGACCCAAATCCGATGGTTATATGAATTTTGGATCGGAAATGGATCTAACAATTTATAAATGGATCGGATATGGATATCACCTTTTGGATCCGAGTTGGATCCGAATCTGATCCTGAATCCGTCTATAGATATACGGACTTGGATCTAGATCCAACTGGATCCGATCCAGATCTGACCCATTGAGAGCCCTACATCCCGGTACCTTTTCAAATTATCTTTTCATTAAGCTACCTCATTAATCAAAGATAATTGTCAGAGGGTTACCTTCCATCAGTTTTCTCTCATTTCCGTCATTTTTTTTCTTCATAAAATGACAAAAATGCCCATCATTAATGATGTAACTTAAATGAAAATACCATATTTATGAGGTATTTATTGTTTAAAATTTTAAAAAACAAAACAAAACACCAAGAGTCATCTTTTTGGCGAGTGATTGCCTACTGACACTCCTAGTATGGAGTGGCTATTGGTCGGTTCTCTATGGGCCCCACCATGATGTATGTCTTTTATCCACGCCGTCCATCTATTTTTCCATATCATTTTATGGCATTGGCCAAAAAATGAGTTAGATCCATATCCCAAGTGGACCACACCATAGGAAACAATGGTCATTGAGCACCATTGAGAACTTCTGAAGGCCACGAAAGTTTTGGATCAAGCTGATATTTGTGTTTTCCCTTCATCCATGTCTGTGCAACCTAATCAACAGGTTGGATGGAAAATAAACATTATAGTGGGCCCTAGGAAGTTTTTAATGGTGGGCGCTCCATCACCATTGTTTTCCTGTGGCGCGGTCCACCTTCGGTTTGGATCTGACTCATTTTAGGGCTTATACCCTAGAATGATTTGGAAAAATGGATGGATGGTGTGGGTAAAACACATACATCATGGTGGGGCTCATAAAGCACTGACCGGTATTTGCCTCGTTGCTGGCAGTGTGCTTGTGCAGTAACTCCCTGCAATAGGATACTAGGTGGGGCCCACCGTGATGTTTGTGGGAAATCCACCCCATCCATCCGTTTTGACAGATCATGTTAGGACATGGCCCAAAAAATGAGGCAGATCCAAAACTCAAATGGGCCACATGACAGGAAACAATGAGATTGAACGTCCACCGTTGAAATATTCATGGGGCCATAGATTTTTTGGATCAAGCTAATATTTTTGTGTTTTCAGTTCATCCTAGTAGGAATGACCTTATGAATGGTATGGATGGCATATAAACATCATGGTGGACCCTAGGGAGGTTTCAATGGTAGGCATTTCCCTACCCACCTTTGCCTATCGTGCGGCCTACTTGAATTTTGGATCTGCCTCGTTTTTGGGCGCATGTCCTAACATGATCTTGAAAAACGGAAGGGTGAAGTAGATTTCTCACGAACATCACGGTGGGCCCCACCTACCTTCCTGTGCGACAGGTGATAGAGGAATCCTTTCGGGAGCGCATTAGGTGCAGTCTTGGACTCATCCAAGGTGGTTCGGCCTTTATTGTAGTGCCCACCTTGATGTATGTATTGTATATCCACGCTATCCATCCATTTTGCTAGATCATTTCAAGGCATGATCTAAAAAATGAAGCATATCCAAATCTCAAGCGAACCATACTATAAGAAATAGTGGTGGTTGAATGCTCCACCATTAAAAACTTCCTAGGGCTGACCGTAATGTTTCTATAATGCTTATTTACCATTCAACCTGTTGATAAGGTCAACCAAACTTGGATGAAGGGAAAAACAAATAGTAGCTCGATCCAAAACTTTTGTGGCCCACAAGGTGTTAATGGTCAATCACCACTGTTTCCTACTGTGTGGTCCACCTGAGATTTGGTTCTGCTTCATGTTCGGACTCATGCCTTACAATGATTTGGAAAAAAACAGATGGACAGCGTGGATATACAATAAATCAAGGTTGGCCCCATGGTAAGGGTTTCACCTAATCCGCTCCCCATCTTTCCCTCTCTCCATCATCTCTACTCCTTTCTCTCCACCAAGCTCTCTCTCTCTCTCTCCTCTGAAGATCAGATTTAGCCTATTTGGATGACAGATCCGGGCCGTTCATCATGTTGGCCCCACTTGGCCTCTGATATGGCCCAAAAATCAGGAAATACCTTTCATCGGTGGGCCACAAGGTTGTTCAAGTTGAAAATGAATGCTTACCATTGAAAAATTTTTGAGGGCCACAAACATTTTGGATCAAGATGATATTCGTGTTTTCCCATAATCCAGGTTTGTGTGACCTCATGAACAAGTTGGATGGGAATAAACATTGTGGTGGGCCCTAGGAAGCTTTCAACGGTGGGTGTCATTGTCGCCACTGCTTTTTGAGGTATGGTCCACATGAGCTTTGGATCTACCTCATTTTTGGGCTCATACCCTAAAATGATTTGGCAAAATGGATGAACGGTGTCGATATCACCAATGTTGTCAAAGTCATTATCGTATCGCAAAGTGTAGTATGGGTTGAATCAGTATCGAATCGCAAATCGTAAGATTTTTTACAATTTTCTTAAAAATTTGAAAAAAAAATGAAAAATGTGAATAAATCTGATTTTTTTTTTTTTTTTAACTCATCAATCTTCCTTTTGCCATCACCGTGCACCAAGTAATACCATGGCATGGTAGTGTTAAAGGATTCTTATTCCATTATTTTTGTCTTTCAAGAAACTTCTCTTAAAAAATACATTCAAGGGTCCTTTAATAGTTTATGTTCTTGTTACCTTTCTAGAATGTAGAATCATAGTGTTAAAGCGGCCTTTGACACTGTAGACTGATGAAGAAAGATATTTTGATTTGTAAACATCATTCCATAATACATAGTTTGATGTATGATGGAATTGCATGGTGCTTCCACAAACAATAGTAAAGAGTGTAAATCAGTGGAATGGTGTTCTTCAGGCACCGACACCATGTCTAACAAACTATCCAACTTCTTAATCATCTCATCATCTAGATCATAGGGGTGGGTCATGCATTCCTCTAGGAAATCGAGAGAGTCGGATGAAGGGTCTTCGTTCTCCCTAATTGAGGAAATTCTGTTTCAAGGGTAAGGAATTCCTCCTCTATAGAGGGGAGGTCTTCTAAAGAATTTTTTTTTTCAGATTCAGTGGTAAGCACATCATCTAGCATTGGTTGATCTTTTGAAATTTCAGATTGTGCCACCTCGTCATCCAAAGAAACAGAATTTTCAACCCAAGGGAGTTTTTCCTCAATAGAATTGGTCATGTTATGTTGGTGGGAGGACTCAAAAAGATCCACTTCGGCCATCTCTCTAGCAAGAATATCTTCCGGTGACTCATAAATATTCGGCCCATTGGAGGAAGAAATCATGGACTCACACGCATCCTTCAAATCCTCATTGTAGGCAATCAAACTATCACTTTCAGATTTTGTGGATTCCTCGGGTTCGTCAACCGTCCTTGAAATCTCTTCATCATTCAAATCAAAATAGCTAAAAGAGATAGTTGATTCACCATAATCGATGGTAATGTTGGGATCACTGAGATCTACACCCCCTAAAAGTTTAGTCATCAAATCGAAAGAGGGTTGGGCTTGGATAGCCTCATCTTCCTCTTTGTTGGGGAATGATTCGGTGTTCCCAATGTAGGGTTTAGGATTTTGAGATGGCGAGAGGTTTTGTATGCATTGCTCAGTTATTTCCATAAACTCTCGTAGAGTATCCTCAAGAGTTTGTGTCGGTTGTGGCTCATGAGAAAGAAACTCTTGAGGATAATTGTTGGCATCCATGGTTGGCTCGTCTCCCAAATTTATGTTTTTGTTACCTTTCTAGAATGTAGAATCATAGTGTTAAAGCGGCCTTTGACACCTTAGACTGATGAAGAAAGATATTTTGATTTGTAAACATCATTCCATAATACATATAAGTTGGCATGATCATAACCATCGACAAAAACATTATAGGTAAGTCATACATCAATTTGGTGTTTTGACTAGTTAAAAAATAATAAAAAAATCACAAAAAAAAGCTACATGATTTAACGTTGAAGAGAATATATATCATTTAATCTCTTATAAAGAACAAAGAAAATAATTTACCTTTTCTAAACGATTCTTAAAGCCCCTACCAATTTAAAAACATATCATGAAAGCCAAGTGAAGCTTAAAATAGAAGAGAACACGTATAATTTGAATTGTAAATCGGGATTTGAATCGTAAATCGTAGGATTAAAATCATTGAATCGTAGGATTCATATAAAAAGGGATTCAAGGTTGGGATTCAAATCATTTTGCTTAAGATTCGACTAAAATCGTATATCGTAGGATTTTGACAACACTAGAGATAACACATACATATGATGGGGCCCATAGAACTTTGCCATGCCAACACAGTACTGACCCCTTGTTGTATCTAATTCCACATTTACATTCAAGTAATTAAGCTCCATCGTTAATGATGGGTATTATTGTCATTTTGTAAAAAAAAAACATGACGGAAATAAGTGAACTAATGGAAGGTACCCCTTTGACAATTATCTTCATTAAAGAGTAGCTTATTGAAAAGTTAATTTTGAAAGGTACCGGGATGTAAATATGGTATTAATGAGGTAGTATTTTGTGCCTTCTTTTTTAATTTATTGAAGTAGCTTCAGTGGAATTATTCAAAAGAAGAATCATTTCTATGATTATCAGTCGGGCTCTAACTAGGTTTTAGTTTGAGGGGATTTGTTCAGAGTTCAGACCAACCTTCTTTAGTGTGAAGCTCAAACTTCGATTTGTGCTCTCTGGGAAAACCTAGGTCCCTCCATGGTTGGTTTCTTGAGAAATGAAAATGGGTGGTTGTGATGGTTCTTTTTGGCTTTGTTGAGGTGGGTTGGAAACTCAGAAGCATCATCTTTGCATCCTCCTACTCTAGGAAGTTGCTTGCAAAGGAGTCTTGGAATGCCATTCAGTGAGCTATGGCTCCTGGGGCTGTGGAGGCTCCATGGTTTGACACATTCTGTACACCCATGAACAATACGGCTGTATCATTCCAAAACAACCCAATAAAGGAGCGACACCGGACGTGTATGACCCTGTAACAGTATTGACCGGAACTGTAGACCAACACCAATTTGCAAATTTCGGGACTCTCACATCTATTGAACTTTTTTAGTTGCCAGATTGGGTGCTGTGTTCTGTTATTCTGATGGATGCAAATGAAGTGGCCAGTAGAGCTGTGAAGGAGTGGGTGATGAAAGCGCTTTTCACTATTTGTGCCTTTTGTGTATTTGTCGTGATGATTCCTTGTGTGTTTTAACCAAAATTTTAGTTGCCATTCAGAAAAAAACTTGGGTGTTTTGTTCACGTTAATTTCAATCGAAGAGACATTGTGTGGTTTTCTTTTCGTGGATTATTTTATCAGAGCTTAGTGAAAAGCACAATGCTGTGTTTGGATGTAGAAGTGAATTGAAACTGTGAACATTTTAGTTTAGGTGATGTTAGCAACCCCCAAACATTTTGAACGACATGTGGGCCGCCCAACGAGCCATGGTGCAAAAATTATGCCAGTAGGATGATCCTAAGCATTCAATTAGTAGCATGGAAAAGGGTCAGTCAAGATTGACCACATAAAAATTAATAGGTCCAATCGTCATCTTGAACCATCTATCCAGTAGATCCCACTTTGTATTGCTTATGATTCCAAAGTAGCACTTTTGTTTGATGATTCTAACCATGCAATCTATGGCTCGTAAAAGACAACTGTTGTAACAAAATTGGTCTCATTCATAGGGCCGTAAGGTAGGATCATCCGATCGGTGTGAATCCTGCTGCATGGCTTGCTCCAAATAGTACTATTGAATGAGCTGTCCGAATCGATGATTATTGGTCATCCAATGTGTCGTTCAAAAGCTTTAGGGACAATGTTAAGATCCCCACAAAGGTGGAGACGTTAGCAAAACCCTTCAGTTTAATCAAGAGGTAATGAGGAAGTAGCCCTCAATTCACACCTACACTCGTTTCCACCTTGAAAGCAATGTAACTCAATTTGAAACCCTGCATTGCAATATGAATGTCAAGTAATGCTTGGTTGCTCTCGCTTAATTGCACTAATAATTGCAATTCAACTTGATACTTCATCCAAAAGCATCTAAATTTTTTGTAAATCCGAAATCATGATATACAAAATTAAATGATTTTAATTACAGGGCATAACAAGTGCCTGCATGTATTTGCCTGTACTCGTGTTTTGAGTTATGCAATCTGTTCTTATCTTCATTTTGTTAGGACTTGCTGCCTATTTCCCGGCCTTTGTGTATGTCCGCATTTGTTTCAAGCTGTCAATGGTTTCTTGGCGAATGTTGCCATCTGATCATCCTTCTCTATATCAGAATGTGATCGTTTGTATGATTTGGTTTCTGGATTTTCTTTTATCAGTGGCAGTTTTTGAGTCTTTCTTTGATCTTTTATCTGAACTTCAAACTTACAGTCAGACGGCATGATTTGGAGCAGGTTATTGGCTACTCTAACACAGGCACTGCAGAGCTCCGGCATAGATCTGTCACAATCCAGTATCTCTGTGCAGATTGATCTCGGGAAACGGGCAATTACAAGACCGTCCACAGCTAAGGTAATTTTTTCTTATTCCCTAGTTTCAAGCTGTTTTTTTTTTTTTTTTTCCTGGAGATTGCAGGCTTGGTAGAACACGTGACCATGGATTGTCTGGTCTGTCTGGAAACAAAATTCCCAGAATGATTAGATTTAACTGATGTATTTGCCACCATTTTTGAAATGGTGACGATGCATCCATCACACATGGCATACATGTACATTGACCCAATCATTCGACTTGTGGATTCCATTGTGGGCAGAGCTCGTCCCAGAAATTACATTTTAGAGAGCTGACTTTGAGGCACATACCATTTTCCTTCTAACTCTCATTTGATCACCATTGGCCGGATGGTGAGGATATTCTGATTAGTACGGATTTTGGAATATGCTCTATTCACAACAGGGTGTTTGATTTTGAAAGATTGCAATCACACATGTATGTGGTGTGTACGGTGGGTGAGCCATGGTGCAAATCAGTTTAGGCGTACCATAATGGTCACCAATGATACTGGATGTACTGATACGCCCCATTTTCTTTCTCTAAGAAAAAATCTAGAAAAATGTTAGGTAAGTAGTAGAAAATGGCAAGACCTATTCCTATAAGCCTAACAACAGTTCTAAAAAAGAAATCTCCAAAAGATCAGCAATATATTAAGAATTTAAAATAAAAATTTTAAATCCACTAAAGAGTGGGTCTACTCCTATAACCTTAACTGCTAATCTTTTATAAGAGAACAACAAAAAAGAAAAGGCAACGAGATTCATTTCTCTCTCTCTCTCTCTCTCTCTCTCTCTCTCTCTCTCTCTCTCTCTCTCTTTTTTTAATTTACAGGATTTTCTACCATTTTCAAGAAATGCATGTAAACATTTATGATATCAAAGAGAAAATCATAGATGTACAAAAATGAAAGCACTATACAAGATATGTAACAATATATCTATAAAAGATTGCTAGAAATTACGTAGCTTTTTAATGAATTCTGGAAACCCCCAAAAGTAAGAAATCCACTCTTGAAAAGACAAATCTTGCATCCATAGCTCAAGTGGTAGACTGAGTGAAGATAACCTCGTCTCAACACTGAGGGTCTTGGTATCGATTCCCAAGTGGGGCGGTGTGACTAACAGTGGGGGTGCGTATAGTAACCGTGCCCCCCCCCCCCCCCCCCCCCCACCAAAAAAAAAAAAAAGACGAATCTTGTAATTTGGATGGTTATTTTATTTTATTTTTTTGGTTTTGTCATCAAAATCAAACTCATAGGGGTGGAAAACACTGGATCTTTTTTTGGTTGTGTGGGAGGGTTGCAAAAAAGAAAGAAAAAAAAAACCCACTTGCTTGGTCTGTAACAGGTGAGTTGATAGAGTCAAGAGTGAGTGCTGCCAATTTTTACAGGGATTTGGCATATAGGTGTTCTAACTCATATCATCCATGGATAATATCGTTATCTATCAGATGATATGTAATGGAATGATCAGCTGATAAATCAAACCGTGGGATGAGACCTCATATAGCAGTTTAAACCCACGTCCTTGCACCTTGTTTTTTGACGAGCATTTGAGTTCTTTGTTATCATCATTTGATCGTTCGTCTTCTCTTCATTCACCTTCTCTAGGATCACGAGGACCCTTCATGTAGTAACAGGATGATGTCGCACTCGAGAGTGACGAGCAGCGGCGAGGATTCAGACCAAGCTCAAAAGAGGCTCAAGATGGATAACAGTTAGTGATGCAATGCTCTTTGATATTTTAATATAGTTCCTGTTGTCGCCGGTTGATGTACTATCCATTCAGTGTACATGCTGCTTTCACGGTTTGTTCGCAAACCATTACGAATTCTTTTATTGCAGTTTTCCTTTTCCTGCTCTTAGGAGGCTTCCATGAAAATTTGAGAAGCCGCTTTTTCTTTCAAGGCTTCCATTGTGTGAGAAGTTTCCCATCTCTATTCGTTTTCGTTCTCTCTCTCTCTCTCTCTCTCTCTCTCTCTCTCTCTCTCTCTTCCTTCTTTGTTACAAAATTCCATGTATGTAAAGAAGATTGTTTTACTAATTCTCTGTTTAGCACGAAATCTTGTGATACCGTCAGTTTTTTGATTCCTTCATCGCATATTTGTAGATTAGTTACAATGGCTGTGGGTGGAGCTTCCTTCATGGTGGCTGATAGCATCCACTCTGTCTGATTGCAGTTGCTGTTTAGGATGGAAGAAGCAAGAAAACGGGAGTCTGCCTGAGGTGATACCTGTTTTTCTGACCCACTTCCCAAATGTTTAGGGCCTGTTTGGGTGCCAGTTAGATTTCACCTCATTTTAGGTAACATCAATTGTGGGTTAGAGATCATAGTTTTTATAAATTGTTTCGTTATACTTTCAATCCCCATAAAAAAATGTGTTTGTTTTTTATTTTTAAGTGGCACCCAGACGAGAGCAGATTAGATGAGAGCCCAGCCTCACCCAAGATGGTGTGGCCCTTACTGTGGGGTTACTGTGGGGCCCATCTTGATGTATGTATTATGTATCCACGCTGCCCATCCATTTTTCCATATCATTTTAGGGCATTATCCCAAAAAAGAAACAAGCGACTGTCCTACCATTAAAAACTTCTTAGGGTGCACCTTAATGTTTCTGTAGTGTTTATTTACCATCCAATCTGTTGATAAGGTCACATAAGCCTTGATGAAGGGGGTTAAAAAATATCAGCTTGATCCCAAACTTTTTGTGGCCCATTAATGGTCAATCAACACTGTTTCCTATCGTATGGTCCACCTGATAATTGGATCTGTTTCATTTTTTGGATAATGTCATAAAATGATCTGGAAAAACGGATGGACAGTGTGGATATATAATACATGCATCAAGGTAACCCCATGGTAAGGGCCGCACCGTAGCCTTCCACCCAGACAGGCCCATAGACTATTTGGATGTACAATCGGCTCAGGTCAATGAAGAGGACGGACAAAATGGTGTTTTGAGTCTGTGATGGACTTGCCTAGAAAGATTCCATTTTATGGATTGGGATCAATCAGATGCTAACCTGAGATTCAGGTGGGGAAAATGATCTAGACTGAAGATGAGTGGTCCACCTTAGTTTTTGCCCCAGGTGATCTTTACATGCTGCCTTCCTTTTGCACGGATAGGATGTTCCACACGAGTGGTATGTTGGCGAAAGTGCTGTACGTGAAGTTCACATACAGCACTGCATTCAAGCATGAGGTTCGGTACTATGTCTATTACTGGTCTGTAGTCATTATATATGTGGCCATGCTTGGTGATCCAAACCGTTAATCTGATTACATCCATATCTGATGGTTGATGCCTTGTAAATCTCAAAAGACTGGATATCATCAATTTCGTTTTTTTCCTTTTTTCTTTTTCTTCTTTTTTTTTTTTAAGAGATGAAAATCAGAGATGATTAGTCTTTAAAGGAGAAGGGTTATTTATCAAAGGGTCTAAATATTCTGATATGAGAGATTTGGTTTTGGTACTCACTAATAACCGTGTGGTCCATCATATCAATGGTTTGGATTGACGAAACATGACAAGAATCAACTGTCGTGATCCCTACTTATAAAAAAATACATTGAAGACCTTAGTGGGTGTTGCTCCTACCGTGGGGCCCACCTTGATGATTTGTCGTATATCTACTCCGTTTTATCAGCCCATTTTAGGACGTGGTCCAAAAAATTACGCAGATCCAAATCTCAGTGGACCACACCATAGGAAACAGTGGAGATTGAACGCCCACCATTAAAAATTTCTAAGGGTCACCGTGATGTTTATTTGCCATCTCCAACCCATTTGTAAGTTCAAACAGACCCTAGAAAAAAAAATTCAGAACTTGAAAATACAAAGATTGGCTTCGTATAGAACTTCTGTGGCCAGCAAAAAGTTTTTAATAGTCATTCACCACTGTTTCCAGTGGTGTGGTCCACTTGAGATTTGGATCTACTTAATTTTTGGGATCACATCCTAAAATGAGCTGGAAAAACAGATGGACGGCGTGGACATACAGAACATTCATCAAGGTGGGCCCCACACGGTAAGGTTAACACTCACCAAGGGGTTACCCGGTAACACCTAATCCGCTACCTTCTTATAGTGGGTCCCATGTACATGGCCTACAGCTAGAAAATAAAATTCACGTGGGATGATTATCTGACTTTTCTATTCTCATAGGGCAAAAGCTAAGTTTGCTTATCCTGCACGCGCGCGTTGATCTGAGCCCATGCACACAGACACAATCACACATTCTAATCTGGTGAACGTGTGCTTGATCGAATCTTTCCATTAGGTGGGCTACCGTATTAGATCTTGTGGCCTGAAAATCAGGTCATTTCACACTTCAGGTCTTCCACAGCATACGAAACAAACGGAGGGATGAAAAGAAATTTTTTCAACGGTCAGTTTACTTTCGTTATGTTGTGGCCCCACCTGAGGAGCGAAACTGCCTGAGTCTTGCAGTGGTTTTGAGAATTTATTCTCAAGCAGACATGCACGTGGAATTATCAAACGTCTGTCTCTTTCAAAATCAGGTTTAGTGGTCCGCAGAACCACCCAAAATTGTAATCTTAACTCCACCGCCTTACGCATCCAAGCTCTTTCGGTCTAACATTTTGTGTGTGTGTGTGTGTGTGTGTATATATATATATATATATAATCCACTCCGTCTATATGGTGAAAACCCTTAAGTTAACCGTACCTAAAAAATTATAAGCCTCTAAAAAGACTCAAATGGGCCATACCAATAGTGAAAATATAAAATTGCAACTAAAACAAAGAAGTTCACACCTTGCGGCCGGAATGAGTTTTGGATTAAGATGATTTTTGTATATTTATTTCATCCTAGCAAATGATGCCTGATGAACGGATTTGATGAAAGAAAAACACCATTCTTCCCCTAAGACAAACATATGATTTGCGTCCCATCTCTATGGTTCCCTGTGGTGTGGGCCACCTGAGTTTTGAATCTATCTAATGTTTGGTATCGTTGTATGGAATCGATGAGTACATATGATGGACGGATTGGATTTGATACACATAATACGTTAGGTCCCAAACAGGTGTTTTACGAGCGGCTTTAAAGCAGGTTTGTAGAGAATTCCGGTGGCACGCAAAGGGCCCTGCAGTAGAGATAGGACTGGAATCATCCAGAACACGCGCCATCAAACACCCAAGTTTTGTGGGGGCCCACCATGTTGTAAGCTTTTTTTATCAGGCTGATTTTCCATGCATGATGAACGACTTTAATGGAAGGATACACCCCATGGTGGCCCCACAAAAAAATCTATGGTTTGCGTTGCATCTTCATTGTTTCCAGTGGTGTGGTCCACCTGATTCTCTGATCTGGTTGGTTTCTGAATACAAGGACAATCTTTGAGGATTCAAGCTGATGGACGGAGTGGATTTCAATAAGACAACATGGTGGGCCCACAGAGCTGGGGTGTTTTACGCGCTGCGTGAAACAGACGTTGACGATAATATCGGTCCCGTAGACACGGACGCATGGTTTCCAGATGGCGCAAAAACAGCTCATTCGGGTATGCAGAAAAGCCTTTGATGTGGTCGCTAGATCTAGATCGTTGAATAAGTGTGATTTTCGAACTTTGGTCCATTGATTGAAATTTCTATAGGATAAACGGTGCGGATCATGTTCCATGGCCCCACATACAGCATTCAAGGGACTCAAAATGTCCCGCGGACTATGAACTTTCCCACACCGACTTTCCTCTCGATTTCGTTTTCCCTCTGTCGCGACTAACATCTCAGAGCATTTGTTACCACGTACTGGGACCCACATGCTGAGTGATCTGATGATCTAAAAACGTCAATGTTATGGCAATAGTAGGAAACTTACTCTGAACGGATAATTGTGTAGATAAACGTAGAACAATTAAAAATTTCAACGGTTCGTATTTAACTCTAAAAATCAAAGATTGGGACTATTAAGTAATATGATTATAATTTAATAGCTTATATATTGTAGTGAAGAGAATATGGACGGTTCAAATCATCGGACCATATGAGAAAGTGGGCCCTATCTGGGGGCGACGCACGCTGTTTGGTAAGTCGCGAGAGAGGAAAAACAAACTTTCTTCCCCCTTCTATCTAGGCTCCGACCACTCACTCACTCTTTTGCTATTTAAAGAAACAGTTCCATGTCCGCTTTGATTCTCGATCTTTCCGTATTTGGTAAATTTCACTCCTTTGCGTTTCCCAGCTCTAGGGATTTATTAGGGTTTTAGGGTTTGGATTTTAGGGCTTTTTTCTGTTATGATTTTGGGTTAATAGGGTTATCTTTTGGAAACTAGGTTTTGTTTCCGATTGAAATTTTGTTTTTTTTCCTTTTCTTTTTAATTGAATATTAGGGATTTTCTTCTTCTTCTTTTCTTGCTTTTTTTTTTTTTTTTTTTGAGAGATTTGGTGGTTTTTGTTTTGTTTTGGTTTTGGTTTTTAGGGCTTCTTTTTAATTTTTAATTTTATTTTTGGAGTCCTTAGTTTCTATATTAGTTTTTAATTTTATTTTTTTACTTGTTTTAGGGGTTTGCTCCCTTGCGTTTGTATTTTTATTTTATTTTTATTTTTGTTGGTTTTTGGATTTTAGGGTTTGGTGGCGATTTTAGGTTTTTTATGTTGGGAATTGGATTTTGAAGTTTTGGTTGGTATATAGGGTTTTGTTTTTGGAATTTTTAGGTTCTGGTTTTGGATTTAGGGTTTTGGGGATATGCTGGTTCTGGGTGTGAATTCGAAGAGGCAGAGGCGGCCGAACGTTAGGTTGGTAGAGATAGGGGATGGTTCGGCGGCCTTTTCTTGTGGCATTCCTCAGAAACTTAAGGGAAATTGGGAGAAGGGATTGAAACTGGATCGAGTCTCACAGTTTGGGGCCTCGGAACCTGGTGTCTCGCCTAGGGTTTCAGCCGAGGCGCATAATCGGGAGAATCGGAATCCTAATTCTGTCAAAACTGTCTGGGAATTCACGGGTTCAGACGACATTGATCTGGTTAAGCCGGAAATGGATTTTGGAGAGTTTGATCCGAAATTGGATATTGGAGTGGCTAACCCAACATGTGATTTTGGAGCTGGAAAGCCAAAATTGAAGTCTGGAGCGGTTAACCCCAAATTGGGTTTTGGAGCAGTCAAGCCAAGGTTGGATTTTGGAACAGTAACCCGAAGAGGTAGGGTCATGAAGCGCCGGGGGCGGAGCACGAGAGGCAATGGAGGGATTTGCAGTGTTTGGAATTCTAGGGCTAGTCCTGATATCAGTAATAGAAATGATGATTATATCATCGGAGGTTTGAAGGATTCTTCGTATCATGAAGCTTCTGATATGAGCAAAGACGCTTGTGATAACGAGTGTTTTGGACCTGTTTCAGACATGCAGATGCCTGGCGATATGGATGAGTTTCAGACGTGGAATGGTTATTGCAGGGAAAGCAATGGTTTGTCTTCTGACAATGGCGATTTCTCGGATCACAAGATCAGCACAGCCGACAAGACGATGGTTGTTGGCATGGTTGTGAATAGCGTTAGTGTGTGGTTAGAGGAGCTTGGGTTTGGTAGGTATGCCGGTTTGTTCGAAATGCATGAAGTTGATGAGGAGACGTTGCCTTTACTCACATTGGAAGACCTCAAAGAGATGGGTATAAATGCTGTTGGGCCTCGGAGGAAGATTTTCACTGCAATTCAGCTTCTTAAAGAAAGTGCTTCTGCTCAATAGAAATACACTGAACGGATGCGTAATGTTTTCTTTATCTTTTGCCCATGTAACAAAAATCACAAAGTGAGAGAAACATTGAGGCGATTCGCGTGAGAAGAGAATGAAGAGAAGATTCGCGCCAAAAAATTAGGGAGATCCACACATCAGATGGACGCACGTGTATATTGGATATGGACTCTTTGTCTGTCCGATGTCCATTTTTTCCTTGTACACGTGACCTACCTGATGAGTGGACCAGCCTGATTTTTTACCAGGGCTTCGTGGCAGTAAGACCCATCTGACAAGTGACCAGTATCTGGCACGTGTACATGTGCTGTGAATCACATTTAGTCTCTCCTCATGCGAATCGCCCTAGCACCTCTCCAAACATAAAGGATGATTTTAGAACTTTAATGGGTTTCCCAACATTATTTCTTTCTTAAAGTAGACCCAATAACTTGCATCAATTATAGAAATATGGTTGTTTCTCTGGATTTCTATATGCACTCGGTATTGGCTAAGCTTGTTCTGGTGGGTACTTAAGATGGAGGATAGCTTAATATCTCAGGTGCTGCCTTCTGTAAAGACTATGGATGCAACTTGGGTTGGGCTCAGCCCGAACCTGACTGCCCTGAAGTTTAGGTTGGGTTGGGTTGAGGTCAGATTGTTCTTGATCTGGAAATCCTCAACACAACCCTAGATCATGTTAGGCTTCGGTTGAGGCCTCAAGCAATCCAACCCAACCTGAACCCGTTCCTCTATCTCTACCATACATTAGTAGTTTAAATAATGAATAGCATGTAGGGTAGCACACACTCCTCTGAAGTATGAGGCGTAAGCTACATGCTACTAGATTTTTTTAAATTAAAACAATTGGAAACATAGGGCAAAGAGTGAGTATACAGATAATATAGCAATGGAACTGATTAGATACTGTTGCTTGTATATTCCACTAAAATCATTGAAACCATTAAATAATTTTTAGTGAAAGAAGAAAAAAATCATTGTAAGCATGAATTGATTTTACTGCTTCAGTGAAAATGCCATGTAGCTCAAGCTACGAAGCATGTAAAATATGATACATTGCGCATAGCATAGCCTACACATGAAATATGCTATGCTACGTAGCGTAGTGCTACATACATAAGCCACACACTATGTGGCACAAACTATTTTAAATGCTGCTATATGTAAGTTATTAGCCAAGGGCAAAAGTTTCTAAAATAGTTTTTACGGAGGTTAAAACTTTAGCTTAGTAAATAGCTTTTAACCAAAATAAAGGGTATTTTTAGCCAACTTGACCCGACCCAACCCAACACGAGTTGCATAGGGTTGATTCTCAACCTGACCTGACCCTCTCAAGTTGCACCCCTAATAAAGACTATCTGATGGTTTGGTTTCATTCATTGTGATGTAGACTTTCATTTCCTATTTCCTAATGCTTTCTTACAAATCTCTTTGATTTTAACCCTATGAAGGTCAATATTGTAATTTAATGGTCTTTGAAATTTAGGGATAATAAAATGATGATAATTTATGACAGTCAGTAATTTGGAAGTGATTCAAGTCACTCAATGCAGTTATGACATCTTGATTACCTTTAACGTCTCTAGGCCTTTTGTTTTGTAAGTTTGTAAGTTTCTATATGGTGTTTGGTGTATGTTGTCGCACACAAACAGTTAATTGCAAGAATCCTTTGAAACTGTTGCATAACATATTAACATCTCATAAAAAACCTCATATTTAAATCTGTCAAAGGGCCCCTTTCATTCAAATTAAAGGGGTTTAAACAAGGCAGTTCTTTTAAAATGGGTCTTTTGAGGAATAACAGCCCATTAAAAAAAAAAAGACTTCTTTTGAGCCATAAGACAGACTATTTGTGATATTTACGGTCTGTAATATGAAGGTAGGTGGCAGAAAAGGAAGTAAAAATTAAAAAAAACTAAATGCTGGGTTTTATTAATTTATGTTTGGATTATAGGTGTGGGAATAAAGGGTGAAAAACAGATTTCTGCAATTAAAGACGGGAGTCTTAAGTGGGTTTTTTCTGTGTTCTTCAAGAACATGCGAGACTGAAATTTGACGTGAGATTTTTCTTCTTCTTTTTTTCTTTTTTCTTTCTTTTCTTTTTTTTTTTTTGAATTTCCTCTTATGATCATGAAAGATAAGAAAAAAAAATTTGAGGTTTTGGAAACTTTAGATTTAAAGGAAGGTGATCTTTTCATAATTAGATATTGGAGTTTGAGGAGATGAGATGAAAATGTTGGTTTTCTGAGGTGGAAATGGGTGGTAGAGGCCAAGAGGAGGGAGAGGGGCTTTTGAGGAATGTTTGTAATTTGTGTAGAAATCATGATGGTTGTTGGTTGGAATATTTAGCTGCAATGGGTAGCTGGTTCCTGATGGACGGTCAGGGTCCAATTTTAGAAATTGGGTTAGTCAGGTTGAATCCAATTAATTGTAATAATACTATTGTATACCAGTGGTTATGGCATGCCTAATCACACGTAGAGAAACAAACGAAGACAGTTTTGTAGGGATTGGGTTAGTTTGAGCTAGAGCTATACACGAGCTGAATCGAATCGAGCTTGGCCAAGCTTGGCTCAGCTCGACCAGCAAAGTGGCTGGGCTCGAGCTTGGCTCGACTTGGCCATCAAGCCCAACTGGGCAGGTCGGCTTGGTTTGGACGAGGTTTCGAGCCTAAATTCGAGTCGGTCTGGTCGTCTGGGGATTGAGCATTGGCTGGTTGGGCAATGAGGGGAGAGATCAGAGATAAGAGAGAGAGGAGTTAAGAGAGATGATAGATCAGAGAGAGAGAGAGAGAGAGAGAGAGAGAGGTCGGACGGTCGGAGGAAGTTGGTGACTAGGGTTTTTTTTTGGGGGGGGGGGGGGGGGGGGGGGGGGGTCATTTGGGGACTGGGCTTTGGTGGCCAGGCGACCGGGGGAGATATCAAAGATGAGAGAGAGAGAGAGATGATAGATTAGAGATGAGAGAGAGAGGAGGTGAGAGAGATCAAAGATGTGTGAGAGAGAGAGAGAGAGAGAGAGAGAGAGAGAGAGAGAGAGAGAGAGAGTCACTAGTCAGGCCGGGTGAGTTGGCGACTAGGGTTGGGGGGGAGGGCGCTCGAATGAAAAAGGGATTAGGTTTAGGGCTTTCGATTCTTGAATATATTTTATTATATATAATATATATTATATATTTTAAAAAAAAACAAATTGAGCCAATCCAATCCTGGTTCGAGCCGAACCGAGCCTGATTTCGAGCCGAGCTGAATCGAGCTCAGGCCTAGCTCGAGCTTGGCTTGAATTTTCAACGAGCCCATAAAATAGGCTCAGCTTGGCTTGATCCACGCTACGAATCGAGTCGAATCGAGCGAGCTTTTCAAGCTAGCTCAATTTGTGTACAACTCTAGCTGGAGCCTTTAGATCCTGGTCATGCCCGATCACATGATTGTTGTGGGTGGAATGTGGGGTTGCCTGATGGACAGGTCCGGGTCCAATTTCAGCAATCGGGTCGGTAAGGTTGAATCCAGTTAATTTTAACGGTACTATTATATACTAGTGGGTACGGCATGCTCAATCACTATGGAGAGAGAAACAAAGAGAGATCCATAGGGATTGGGATACACACAGAGAGGGAGAGAGGAAGGAAGGAGGTTGCATGCATAGTAGAGCTGTACACAAACCGAGGTAGCTCGAAAAGCTCACTTGGCTCGGCTCGAAAAAGCTCTGTTCGGCTCGATTTGTAGTGTGGATCAAGCCAAGCCAAGTCTATTTTATGAGCTCGTTGAAAATTCG
This sequence comes from Liriodendron chinense, assembly GCA_003013855.2. Lineage (NCBI taxonomy): Eukaryota > Viridiplantae > Streptophyta > Magnoliopsida > Magnoliales > Magnoliaceae > Liriodendron > Liriodendron chinense. The sequence goes on from PVNU02000362.1 coordinate 1,117,508, forward strand.
AGCCAAGCTCAAGCTTGGCCTGATCTCAATTTGGCTTGGTTCGAAATTAGGCTCGGTTAAACTCGAACCAGGCTTGATTTGGCTTAGTTTGTTTTTTTTTTTTTAAATATATAATATAATATTATATATAATAAAATATATTCAAGAATTGAGCGCCCTAAACTTAATTCCTTTTTCATTCGAGCGCCCTCGCCCTCTTCAAACCCTAGTCGCCGACTCGCCCTCGGTCGGCTTGACTAGTGACTCCCTTTGGCCGTCTGGTCTCCACTCTCTCTCTCTCTCTCTCTCTCTCTCTCTCTCATCTCTGATATCTCCCCTCGTCGCCTGACCAGCCAACGCCCAGTCCCCAGATGACCAAACTGACTTGTGTACAACTCTAATGCATAAAGCGGGTAAGTGTGGGAGGGAGGAAACTACATGCATAGAGTGGATACATGTGGGAAGGAGGGAGGGAGGGAGGAGGCTACATGCATTGGTGTATAAGTGTGGGCTACATGCAGGGAGGAGAGAGACGATGCGGGCTACTCACATAAAAAAAAGGGAAGGAGTAACTAAAATCATGGGAAGGAGGCTACATGCATAGAGACACGCAGGGAGGGGAGAGTCGGAGCAGGTTACTCCCATACAAATTGGGAAGGAGTAGCCAAAATCATCACTGCACATTGTTGGAAGCGGAGGTTGATATGCATGCACAAATATTAAATGACTTAAATACCCTCTATTTTCCAAATCCACTGTCCCTTTAAATCTCATGCTCAAATATGGTAGTTAGAGGCGTGGTTCATCCTCTCAAGAGTGTAGATGCTTAAATGACCTACATACCATCTATTTTCCAAATCCCTTCCACTCCCTTTAAATCTTAAATTTCATGATTCTCCTATTATGAGTAACTATGTGGGTAAACTTGTCTAAAGCCACTCGCATTATATATAGTAGAGAATAATTCTTCTAGCAACATAATGATATTTACGTAAAAGATACCCAATTGCATGAAATGACATACCTTGTAAGGTTGTCGTTTATAATCCTTTCAATCTCGTACCTTCTAAAGATTCTTCATCCAGAATGTTAAGCATAGTAAAACAACTGAACTCTCCTTTATTAGAAATACAAGAATTATAATAAATACGTAAGAGGATGGTTATCATCATCATCATTGCCTCATCCCGGATATTTAATTTCTTTTTCTTTTCCTTTTCTTTTTTCTTCTTCCTCTTCCTCTTTTTATTTTTTTATTTTTTGGTTGGTTTGGTTTGGTTTGGTTGGAGGGATCCTATTTCGCCAATCATTCCTGTCAAGGGCATTATATCCCTTACTGCCCCGAGGTGATATAGCAAATAAGATGAATTGGATCAACTAGAAAGAAAATGAATATTCGATAAGCTGATAGAGACATCCCCACGAGGGACTGATCCAAGCTTCACTTGCCTTTACTATGTCTTGGTGATCACTCTTCGAAGGCTGCCAAATACCAAAAAAAAAAAAAAAAAAAAACACCTTCATTGTAGCAGGGATTTTGGGGAAAGAAAAGGAAGGAAGACTGGATTTTCATCACATGATAGAGGTCTGGGTTGGGAGAAATCTCACTTCTAAGCGATGATTCCTGTCTTGGAACCACATGAAAGAAGAAGATGAAGAAGAAGCCTTTCATTAATTTGGTTATTTTCTATTTTGTTCTTCTATGTATGTATGGCATCTATGTAGCCTTTCTATGCAAAATCCCCAACACAACGAAAGTCCCTAATTGCCTATTTTGTAATTGGTACCTGGGGTCTATTTAGGCAGGAGATCCTATGATACGAGGATTAAAGCGTAATCTTGATTTTGGTAGGGCCATGCTCTCTCACTGCACTAAAGCAGCATTTTCTATACATGAATGCAATTATGTAAGTTTAGAGTTTTATTATTATTATTATTATTATTATTATTATTATTATTATTATCATCATGATGAAAGCTGCTTTAGTTCAGGAATGCAATGTAAGCGGATTGCGAACTAAGAAAACTCATGCGAACCTAGATGGCGCACTTGCTGTGCATAATGCGGCTCCTGTTATGAAGATGTGACCTATACGCTCATCAGGTGGTCCACTCCTATAGTAAAGGACTGGTTTTTTGAATTATCTTGCCAACGGGTCTATCTTCAACATACAAGTGTGGCCTATGACCTTTGTATAAACAGCATGAGTAAGAAAACTCTGTGGGTGGCTACCATCATGTATGTATCTCATCTGTTTTTCCATATAATTTTAGAGGATGAGAGCAAATTGAAGCATATCCAAATCTCAAGTAGACCACACCACAGGAAAAAAGTAGGGATTGATCGCATACTGTTGATAATTTCTTGGGGTGCCAGTTCAAGCTGATATCTGTGTTTTCACTTCGTCCATGTCTCTGTGACCTTGTGAACTTGTTGGATGACAAATAAACATGATTGTGGGACCTAGGAAGGTTTCAACAGTGCATGTCATTATCCCCACTGTTTCTTGCGGTCTGCTCCACTTGATACTTGGATATGCTTCAATTTTGGGATCATGACCTAAAATAAGCTGGTAAAACGGATGGACAGTGGATAAGATGCATACGCCCACGGAAAGCTTACTGAGTTATTCAGTGCACAATTTGCCTTCCCCCATGTGGGTGCGGCTTCCATGGGTCCCTGGATCCCTGACCGTGGGGCCCACCTTGAAGTATATTCCTTATATCATCCATTTTAAAACTCATTTCAGGTATGATCTCAAAAATCAATCAGTTCCAAATCTCAGGTGGACCATAATTGGACCATAGTACAGGAAACAACAGTAATTAATCATTAAAAACTTCTCATGGGCTACAAAAGTTTTGGATCAAGCTGATATTTTTGTGGTCTCTTCATCCGGGTCTTTGTGATCTAATCAACATGTTGGATGGTAAATGAACATTCCGGTGGCCTGTTTCCTGTGGTATGGTCTACCTAAAACTTGGATCTTCTTCATTTTGTTTTTGCATCATACCCCAAAATGAGCTTTCAAAATGGATGGATGGTGTCGATTTAAGGCACATACATCAAAGTGGGCCTCGATCTTACCCTAACCCTTTTAGATTGGAATCGTCAATGTTGGATATTTAAAAGCCCTTTATGATGTAGATCATCATATTCAAAGGAAAAGACTCAAATGATCAGAGGGAGAAAATATCTTAATCTAAGAAATTTGGATTTTATCTATTTAAAATGACCTAGTCTTCATGGGAGCATGGCATCAAATCATTTACAATGGAGTGAAGTGGGGAAATCTGAAAATGTGGTTTTTGAACCTGCTATCAATTTTTGGCATGCGGATGGATGGTTAAGAAATATAGCTAATGGGAGAACTCCAGTCGTTGGATGGCTAATTTTTCAATGGAACAAAATTGTGGGTATGCGACCACCATCATCAAGACCATTCTTCAGGTGGCCCCCTCATGGATGGTTGATGCTAGGGATACTCCCCCACTAAACTATCTTGATACTCTGGCAGAGTGTGATGGATGATATACAGGCACTTAGAAATTGCATACGTGGCATATTAAACTGTCCTAATTATGCACCCAATTTAGATGTATTATGAACTAAAAATTACACTTAAATTGATTATCTAACTATTACATTGGTGGATAATTATTCGACGGTTAAAAATGAAAATTATCCAATGGTCCTATTTCAACAAGCGTCCACAAATCAGAAGGTAGGATGTTTGTCCAATCTGATTTTGGGACTGTAACTTAGCAACAGTTGGTTTCACAAATTAATTAGCTTAATTTGAGTAAATGCACACCGCATGTACAATTTATTAGTGCTTTGTATCAAGCTTCATACACTACTAGAGTATTAAATAACTCCCGCGCTAAACAAACCATCCTACCTTTATAAAAAGGGGTGGTTGAAATTTAAAAATGCAACGAGTTTAATTGGCTATATGCACGTCCCAATAGCAGCCGACTCGGGCTCTGTGGAGCCCAGGATGATGTAACGGTTTATCTATTCTGTCCATCCATTTATAAAGATCATTTTAGGCTATGAACCCAAAAATGGAGTAGATTCAAGGCTCAAGTGGACCACACCACAGGAAACAGTGGTGATAATGACGGCCACCGTAGAAATCACCCTAGGGCCCACCTTGATGTTTATTTTCCATCCAACCCGTTCATAATGTCACATAGATCTAAATGAAGGGAAAACAAGAATATTAGATTGATCGAAACATCTACGGCTCTTAAGAAGTTTTTAATGGTGGGATTTCAATCCCACTGTGTGGTCTACGTGAGCCTTGGATATGTCTGATATTTTGTATAGTCACCTAAACAATATTAAAAAATGGAGGGATGGCGTAGATAAAACCCATATATCACGGCAGGCCCCACAGAACTCCCGCCTGGGTCGAGTTTCTCCTGGCGCGGGTAGGACGCAATGTGCCGTTCCAATCCCAGTACACTCCACCACATGTTCCAGGGAAGCGAATTAGGTGTTCCCGGTAGGGCCTACCCGTCCATCTGTTGTCACGACTAATGGTAACACGAGATCCAAAATTATAAGAAGATCCAAATCTCAGGTGGACCGTACCAATAGAAAGAGTGATGAATAATCATTAAAAGCATTTTGCGGCCACAAAAGTTTTAGATCAAGCTGATATTTAAATTTTCCCTTCATCCAGACCTTCATGACATTATGAAGAGCTTTGATTGCAAATAAACATTACCAAAACCTTACTATGGGCTCTTTGAAATTTTTAATTGTGGGCTCTCATTTGGCACTGTTTCCAGTGGTATGGTCCACTTGAATTTTGGATTTGCATATTTTTTGGAATACCATCCTAAAATGGGCTGGGGACAAATGAACGACATGGATATACAAAATACCATCCTAAAATCAACGGTGAATGTTGAACCCCCACTGTTTTCTCTCGTTAGCCCACTTAAGTCTTGGACCGGCTCATTTCTTGCTGCATATGGTAAAATCAGCTCTCAGAATGGATGAACTAGATGGATGTACCTTACATCCACACCACACTGTGATGTATGTACCTTACATCCACACCATCCATACATTCTGACAGATCATTTTAAGGCATGATCCCAAAAATGAAATAGATCCAAATCTTAGGTGGACCATACTACAGGAAACAACCATGATATATGTGTTATATTTAAACCGTCTGTATATTTGGGTAGATAGTTTTAAGGCTTGAGCCCAAGAATGAGACAGATCCAAACCCTAGTGGACCACACTATAGGAAACAATGGTGATTGAATGCCTACCATTAGAAACTTCCCAAGGCCCACTCGTAATGTTTATTTTCCATCCAACCCGTTGATAGGATCAACCAGAGCTGGATGACGGAGAAAATACAAAGATAAGCTTGATCCAAAACTTTTCTAGCCTCCAAAAATCTTTTAACGGTCGTTCGCCATTTTTTCTAGTGTAGTCCACGTAGGTTTTGATCTTCATCTTTTTGGGATATGTATTTCATCAGGGCCGTGAAAGTTTTGGATTAAGCTGATATATATTTTTTTCCCTTCATCAATGTCTGTGTGATGTTGTGAACAGGTTGGATGACTAGAAAGGTTTCAACGGTGTAAATCATTATACCCACTGTTTCTTGTGGTATGGTCCACCAGAGTTTTGGATACACTTCAATTTGGTTTCAACCCCTTAAATGATTTGGACAAGTGTATGGACGGTGTAGATAAACTATATACATTTACAGTGGGCCCAACTGAGTTTACTCATTACCGTAAGAGCCTATTAAGTAACTAAGGAGGCAATCCCTTATCCCAAGCCATATAATGCAGATTTGGATCTTAAAATAGGTCCGAGTACTTAAATGGACCGGATTTGGATTCACATGAACATATCCGAGTTTGATCCGAATGAACCTTACTGTATATGTTATATTCATGCTGGCCATCTATTTTATAGATTATTTTATGCCATGTCTCAAAATTGAGACATTCCACTATTAGGTCTACGATACCACAATAAAAGTGGGATTTGCATTATTTTTCTACTAAATTAAATATATTATATTATATTAGATTTTTTTTCATAATCGCAATGGGGTGGATTCGGATCTAGATCTGACCCCAATCCGATGATTATATGGATTTTGGATCGGAAATGGATCTAACAATTTATAAATGGATCGGATAAGGATATCACCTTTTGCATCCAACTACGATCTGAACCGGTCTACATATATACGGACTTGGAGCCGGATCCAAGTGGATCCGATCTAGATCGCACCCATTGAGAGCCCTACAATCCCATTTCATTTACGTGTTATACATGGTGGGCCATACATAGGCAGCTGCAGAAAAAAAAGGGGTGGCAGGCGGTCTTCATTTTCTTAGCAGGGTAACAGCTTAGTGGGTGAGGCCCTGAATGTGGGCCCACTTACATGTATGTGGTGCATATACATGCCGTCCATCTATTATGTGCGGCCCACTTACATGTATGTGTTGTGTATCCACCCACATCCATCCATTTTCCCAGCTCACTTTAGTGAAATCTTTGGTGGACCACACAGTACGGATTGAATTCCCGCCAGCAAAACCTTCTTAGGGAAAGCTTCTATTTGTGTTTTCCCTTCATCCATGTTTGTGTGACCTTATCAACAGGTTGGATGGCAAATAAACATTACAGTGAGTGCTAGGAAGTTTTTAATGGTACATGTTCAATCACCACTTTTTTCTTGTCGTGTGGTCCACCTGAGATTTGGATCTGTAACGCCCTGGGAATTTCAATCATCGAGCCTTGAAAGTACACGAGTGCCTTTAGAATTTTTTCTATTTTAATTCTCAAATGAGAATGCATACGCTTGATTTAGAACCAACAATCTAGAAGATTTGTACATGAAACCCTAGTTTGAATGATCCGATTTGATCGAAACCTCGTAAGACATTTAGACACATTAATCTAACCGTACACTCTCTGTTAGATATCATGGATAACTACGGATTCCTTTTTAATTGTCTAATCCTACATCCGATCCGTTGATTAATGAATCTCAATCTATGATTTAATGAAATCACAATGGATTAACCTATATAACCGACTTACAATGCAGATCCACCTTAGACTACCCTAATCAATGAATCAAATCTCGATTATCTTGAGTTTAGAAATCGATTTGACAAAATAGCCCTTTCGACATGTAAAATCATACGAATGAGATTAACCGCCCTTAACCTATAAATAAATGCACACCGTATATCACATCATATACCTGGCTATGCCCGTTACGACCTAGTGAAAGGATTCGCTGAACTTTGTTCTCTAAATCATTTAAATGGTGTCCTGAAAACTTAGAACAGCTATAGACCGTTCGTTAGTGGGCCGTTGATCACGAATCTACGCGGAATCGATTGCCTTAATGGGCTTGACCTTTCCCCTATATCAGATACCCGACACCCTATCCCGAACTGCACAACTTAGATCAAGACCAGAGAGGGTGAGTTGTGTGACTCGCCTCAATCTTGGGCCATCTGGAACTATAAATACTAAGCCCCATTTGAGAATTTCATTTGAGATGAAATTAGAGATTTTGGGTAGCTAGGAATTGAGGATTTCTCCCGGATTCGTCGCATGCGTCGTCGAATTCTTCAATCGATTGATGCCAGCTATCAATCACAGGTAATACTCCGATCTACACTCCGAATTACAAACCCAAATCAGACATTTCTTTCTCAAAACCATCTTTATTTGAATTTATGTAGGATTTTCGCTACTTCTTTCGAATCCTTCGTTCTAGACGTTGTTAATGTGTAAATTCACCAACACAGGTGAGGACTATTCTTCTAAGTTGGCTATTATCAGCCCACGAGGGTTCTAAATAGTGAAAATTGGGGTTTTCTTGAATTCCATTCAAAGTTAAGTGCCGAATGATTTATGGTTTTTATTGATGTTCTGTATGTGTTGATTAATTACATGCTTACTTCGATGTATGGATTGATTGCCCATTTGAATCGATTTTATGAAAATATGAGAATTGATGTGTTGTGCATATCAAGTGTTTGATGAAATTCCTGAGTGAACAGAAGTTCACATATGCTTGAGTAAGTGGATTACCATCCACCCGAGCTAGTGCCTAATTGTGAATTTGATGAGTTGGCCTGCAATAGCATGCCAAGTGTTTGATTTTACGCCCATATATGAAATGAAGTATATCACATATCAACTGTTTGATTTTATGCCTGATTGAGACAATGAATGCTATGATGTTCTATTCTTCTCACAACATGCTTAGTATAATATTTAATTGACATGATTGTGATTAATCTCTGAAGATCACAATTTATGGACTGCCTACTTGGGTTTGGCCGTCACGGACTTGTTTGGTCGACTTGGGAGTAACATGATCGACCGACCCTAGCTACGTCGGTTTGGTTGATGTTTCGCTCGGCCTACCAAATCAGTCAATTTCAGGGTTAATCATATTTGTTTGATCATTGTTACATATTCTGTAGAATCTCGAATACCACAATTACCATTGTTACGCAGTCACTTATAACTGTACGTATCCAGTCTCATGAGCCAGACATGGAATATGGGTAACTGTGTTTGTGCTGTCTTTGGCTAGTGTGGGTGATGAGCCCTCCAATAGCCTTGAGCATTGAATCCTACATACTGAAGCTCATGGGCCAGGCATGGTATATGGGTAACTGTGCTTATGCTGTCTTTGACCGGTATTGATCCTGATGGTCTTATCGTGAGTCTTGAGCACCGATGTTAGGTGACGAGCCTACCATCATTGATCTTGGGTAACGACCCATTACCATGCATATGACATTCTAAGGCATCGAGACCCTTACCATTTGATTCATTATTCAGTTATGTTGGGTGACGGACCTAAATTGGGATTCTAGCAGCCGGGCATAGGACACCCTGGCCTGACGGTGGGCCCCAGCCTAGTAGAGGGTACCCCGACTTGGCATTGTCCAGTGTTCGGTAAGGCCACTGTCTAGTGTCCGGCTTTCCTCGCTGTCTAGTGTTCGGTCGCGTTCATATCGGTTGTGTCCCTGTTTAATAGACTCTTGATAAAATTGAGGTATTCTGGCTTCGCCAATACTGCTGATTGAATACGGAATTAAATAAATACTTGGTAAACATGCATGCATCACATTTTCATTCGCATTGGTCCGATGCTGTTGCTGGGTGGTAACCCCACCGTTTATTTCTCCGGAAGATAACATTTGCATATCATAGTTGCATGCATTATTCAACTAGAATAGGAACTTGATTGTGAAGTTATGTTATCTATTGATGCTGGGGTGGTAGGTGTGAGAGCCCCACCATTTGTTATGCTTCACTACTTGTACTTGATTGTGTTGATGATATGTTTAATTTAGGGAATGGTAACACTGAGTATGATTACTCACTCCCACCTGGGGGGGTGTTTTAAAACGCCAACCAGTTATTTTGATGCAGGAGTTGCTGTCACTTGATGCATGAGATGCAAGACTTGTTGGCTTACCTATGTCATGCGTTTCATTTTCTGCCTTGAATTGGACGTCTTGGGTCGATATTCTTAAAGACTTCATTGTACATGTATAAAATTGAGCCCCAGCTGAGTGGACTCCTTGATTTTGTGGATAATTGTATATATTTACACTTTGAATTCAAACTGAATTATACACTGTTTAGTTTAAATCTCTATTTATGAGTTGATGCCATCGATTTGTGCCATTAAACTATACTTCCGCAAAATACAGTCACCTCGGAAGAGTCGGGAGCCGCGGACTGCCCAACACTTGATTTTCGGGGCGTGACAAGTTGGTATCAGAGCATGAGTTGAGAAATAAACTGAGTCAGTGCAGTGGGGACTCACTATAAATTACACATTGACGTACTCTGAATTTTAAACATAGCGACAGTAAACCTTAGGACAAGATTTCCCTTTGTGTGATGATTGTGAACTTAAACTTAGAAATTTAAACCTTATGATCAAATCCCCATTTGATTGCTTATTTTGAATGCGAACATAAACACCATGAGCTCTAGGACCTAGATTCCTCTTTGCTTGATGATTTCAAGCTTGAATTTAGAAACCAAGCATTTAGAAACAAACTCTTAGCTGTTTGATTAATGCAAACATGGACTTAGGAACATCGAGTCCTAGGACCAAATTCTCTTGAGATAGGGATTGCGAAAAAAAAAATAATTTTGAAAGGTGTTGAACTTATGGGCCATTGTATTCCTTAATGTTTAGTGTGGATGGTTTTGGGTGTGAATGATGGATTTTTAAGTTGAAATCTGAAAATCACAAGTGTTTGTGGACTTTAGTTTCAACAAGTCTGTCGTGTAAAATGATTTTTGAATTTTCATCACTCCAATATTTATTTAAATTTTTCTGGTAGCTTGTTGACAAGTCTAAGTTCATCCCTCAAAATTTTATCTGATTTTGAGTTCTAGAGAAAATTCTAAAATTCTTGAAGTACCAGCTTCTTGAAACTTATAATTTTCTGGATAGCTTCTGAAATAATAAGAAATACACCTTATTTAATTTTTATTTTTATTTTCAAATTATTTTTTCCTAAAACTAGACTCATCAAGCTTCATTGTAGTTTTTGAATCACCTTAATCGGAGTTGTATGCAAAAAGATACATTTTTTTGAAGTCAGCGATAAAATACTATTTTTTTTATGGGATTCCGATGGATCGAAGAAATTTTTTGATAGAACTCCGATTGATCGGAGCTCCTCTCCGATTGATCGGAAAAGTGTCCAGAGAGTTGAGATTTTCATCGTTATTTCCGATTGATCGGAACTTATCTCCGATTGATCGAAAAACTGTCCAGAGACATTCAAAAATTCGATGGAATTTCCGATTGATCGGACACCTATCGGAACCATACTCTCCGATTGATCGGACACCTATCGGACATCCATCGAAACTGTAGGCCTATTTTTTTGAATTTTCTGTATCTTATTTTTCTGGCCCCGCGACTCTGCACTGTGACTTTTCTGGACGATTCAGGTCTTTTGACTTGATTCTTTCAAGAATTTTTCGTCGCTTTTCAATGTTAATTATTTTATATTTTAAATCATATCCATTGAATTAAATTTCATTGGACCTCTCTCAAATCGATGATTCTCTCAACCGACCGATGGACCACCCAAACTTGCTTATTTTGTGGTTTTGTGTAGCAAACTTCAAATGACTATAACTTTTGATCCGGGATGAGTTACGGGATGCACAACATATGGATTCTTACTGAAATTTAATTCTGAGGCCAACCAAACTATCTGTTTTATCAAAACATAATTCTTTCTTGCCCAAAATTTTAGTTTTTTTAGAAATAGTTACTATTGTTAGTAGGGTGAACCTTCCGTCATTTCTGGTACTTCGAAAACATATTCGATTGGACTCATTTATCACAAAATATGCATGAGAAAGTATTGTATCCTATTAGTGTTGTTAAATCATTTGATCTATGATTTATGATTTACGATTTTAGTCGAACTTAAAACAAAATGATTTCAACTTCGAATCTAAAATTTTATTTTGAAACCTATGATGTATATGTGATAATATTTTTTTTTTTCTTTGTTGACATTGCATAATAGGAATAAGTATTCAATGATTTGTACTCGCTAGTTTGTATCATGTTAGGAATCATCTGACCAAGATACATTAGGACTTGCTAGTTTTTGTGTATTTTTTTTTGTTTTAGGAAGTCTCGTACAATTGACATTAGGATTCTTAGTTAGAGTTTTTCTTTCTATTGCGTAGGGCTTTATGGTTTCAATTGGTTTTTATAGACTTTCCTAAGCTACCTTTAGCTCTTGTGAATCCTATAACCATGACTTTTATATATTTGAGGTCTACATCCCGTAGGGGACTCAGTTCTCATTCTTTTCCCTTGACCAAGCCAATCTCATGCCGCATTTAGAACTTCCTTACATCCTTTCTTTTTCCCTACTACCATCACCACGATAAATGCTAACAACATCAAACCCCTTCCAGTTTAGAACAATGGCTTTTATACGGTCAAATGAATAGGATTGGTAGTGTGCTATCGGGCCCTGGGTAGCATAATTTGTATAAACCCAAATGACTTAAGTTAGGTTGATGAAACATGGAGATTTAAATTTTGACTAATCTTTGACCATTAGAAACCTTTCTATAGTAGTCACCTAGACTTATGCATCTTGAGAAATTAATTCCCCATCGAATCGAGCTTTGACTTATCATGGACACTCTTTGAACTTGACCCAAAGGATAATTTTAGAACAGTGAAACTTGATTCTCCCCAAGCATCTAGAATTATCAAATCACGGATTTACAGAACCATACACATGTGAAGCATTCGCAGTTTAACTCAATTCCCAATCCTGCGTGATTACCAATGGACTCACTGCTTGGATCGAGCAGAAGACCAGGATCCAACAGGAATAGGAAATGATATAACGACCTTCTTGCTCTGATCAGGCAGAGGATCGACGTATCAGATTCAGGCCTACTATAACCGTTTTCTCCGTACAAGCCCAGTTGTGAACTGTCCTTCGAATAAGGACAACTCTGTTGAATCATTAGCAACCCGGTAGGAGTGTTAAGATTGGCTAAGCATGCCCAAAAGCCGTATTACCTGAATGTCAACCAAACGATCTAAGTCACTCCCTTTCTTTCTTTGAACTTGTTCAAGATATTCATGCCCCATTCCTACAACAGTAGCAAGGCAACACATAGAAGAGATCCGACGACTAAGATACCCAATGATAGGAGGATGAGTGTTTTCCCAACAAGAGCACACCTATTATCATTTGAAACTATCTTCCTTAGTCTCCTCGCCCATGTACTAGAGTTCTTTGTTTACTTGAGGAAGATCATCTCTTCTAAAGAAAGTACTTTGGCCTTTAGGGGGGTAGACTGTTGTGACCACCAATAAATGTACTAGAAAATTTCGGGGACGAAATTATTTTTTTTAGGTGGGTAGATTGTAACGCCCTGGAAATTTCAATCCTCGAGCCTTGAAAGTACACGAGTGCCTTTAGAATTTTTTCTATTTTTTCTCAAATGAGAATGCATACGCTTGATTTAGAACCAACAATCTAGAAGATTTGTACATGAAACCCTAGTTTGAATGATCCGATTTGATCGAAACCTCGTAAGACATTTAGACACATCAATCTAACCGTACACTCTCTGTTAGATATCATGGATAACTACAGATTCCTTTTTAATTGTCTAATCCTACATCCGATCCATTGATTAATGAATCTCAATCTATGATTTACTGAAATCACAATGGATTAACCTATATAACCGACTTACAATGCAGATCCACCTTAGACTACCCTAATCAATGAATCAAATCTCGATTATCTTGAGTTTAGAAATCGATTTGACAAAATAGCCCTTTCGACATGTAAAATCATACGAATGAGATTAACCGCCCTTAACCTATAAATAAATGCACCCCGTATATCACATCATATACCTAGCTATGCCCGTTACGACCTAGTGAAAGGATTCGCTGAACTTTGTTCTTTAAATCATTTAAATGGTGTCCTGAAAACTTAGAACAGCTATAGACCGTTCGTTAGTGGGCCGTTGATCATGAATCTACGCGGAATCGATTGCCTTAATGGGCTTGACCTTTCCCCTATATCAGATACCCGACACCCTATCTCGAACTGCACAACTTAGATCAAGACCAGAGAGGGTGAGTTGTGTGACTCGCCTCAACCTTGGGCCATCTGGAACTATAAATACTAAGCCCCATTTGAGAATTTCATTTGAGATGAAATTAGGGATTTTGGGTAGCTAGGAATTGAGGATTTCTCCCGGATTCGTCGCATGCGTCGTCGAATTCTTCAATCGATCGATGCCAGCTATCAATCACAGGTAATACTCCGATCTACACTCCGAATTACAAACCCAAATCAGACTTTTCTTTCTCAAAACCATCTTTATTTGAATTTATGTAGGATTTTCGCTACTTCTTTCGAATCGTTCGTTCTAGACGTTGTTAGCGTGTAAATTCACCAACACAGGTGAGGACTATTCTTCTAAGTTGGCTATTATCAGCCCACGAGGGTTCCAAATAGTGAAAATTGGGTTTTTCTTGAATTCCATTTAAAGTTAAGTGCCGAATGATTTATGTTTTTTATTGATGTTCTGTATGTGTTGATTAATTACATGCTTACTTCGATGTATGGATTGATTGCCCATTTGAATCGATTTTATGAAAATATGAGAATTGATGTGTTGTGCATATCAAGTGTTTGATGAAATTCCTGAGTGAACAGAAGTTCACATATGCTTGAGTAAGTGGATTACCATCCACCCAAGCTAGTGCCTAATTGTGAATTTGATGAGTTGGCCTGCAATAGCATGCCAAGTGTTTGATTTTACGCCCATATATGAAATGAAGTATATCACATATCAACTGTTTGATTTTATGCCTGATTGAGACAATGAATGCTATGATGTTCTATTCTTCTCACAACATGCTTAGTATAATATTTAATTGACATGATTGTGATTAATCTCTGAAGATCACAATTTATGGACTGCCTACTTGGGTTTGGCCGTCACGGACTTGTTTGGTCGACTTGGGAGTAACATGATCGACCGACCCTAGCTACGTCGGTTTGGTTGATGTTTCGCTCGGCCTACCAAATCAGTCAATTTCAGGGTTAATCATATTTGTTTGATCATTGTTACATATTCTGTAGAATCTCGAATACCATAATTACCATTGTTACGCAGTCACTTATAACTGTACGTATCCAGTCTCATGAGCCAGACATGGAATATGGGTAACTGTGTTTGTGCTGTCTTTGGCTAGTGTGGGTGATGAGCCCTCCAATAGCCTTGAGCATTGAATCCTACATACTGAAGCTCATGGGCCAGGCATGGTATATGGGTAACTGTGCTTATGCTGTCTTTGACCGGTATTGATCCTGATGGTCTTATCGTGAGTCTTGAGCACCAATGTTAGGTGACGAGCCTACCATCATTGATCTTGGGTAACGACCCATTACCATGCATATGACATTCTAAGGCATCGAGACCCTTACCATTTGATTCATTATTCAGTTATGTTGGGTGACGGACCTAAATTGGGATTCTAGCAGCCGGGCATAGGACACCCTGGCCTGACGGTGGGCCCCAGCCTAGTAGAGGGTACCCCGACTTGGCATTGTCCAGTGTTCGGTAAGGCCACTGTCTAGTGTCCGGCTTTCCTCGCTGTCTAGTGTTCGGTCGCGTTCATATCGGTTGTGTCCCTGTTTAATAGACTCTTGATAAAATTGAGGTATTCTGGCTTCGCCAATACTGCTGATTGAATACGGAATTAAATAAATACTTGGTAAACATGCATGCATCACATTTTCATTCGCATTGGTCCGATGCTGTTGCTGGGTGGTAACCCCACCGTTTATTTCTCCGGAAGATAACATTTGCATATCATAGTTGCATGCATTATTCAACTAGAATAGGAACTTGATTGTGAAGTTATGTTATCTATTGATGCTGGGGTGGTAGGTGTGAGAGCCCCACCATTTGTTATGCTTCACTACTTGTACTTGATTGTGTTGATGATATGTTTAATTTAGGGAATGGTAACACTGAGTATGATTACTCACTCCCACCTGGGGGGGTGTTTTAAAACGCCAACCAGTTATTTTGATGCAGGAGTTGCTGTCACTTGATGCATGAGATGCAAGACTTGTTGGCTTTCCTATGTCATGCGTTTCATTTTCTGCCTTGAATTGGAAGTCTTGGGTCGATATTCTTAAAGACTTCATTGTACATGTATAAAATTGAGCACCAGCTGAGTGGACTCCTTGATTGTGTGGATAATTGTATATATTTACACTTTGAATTCAAACTGAATTATACACTGTTTAGCTTAAATCTCTATTTATGAGTTGATGCCATCGATTTGTGCCATTAAACTATACTTCCGCAAAATACAGTCACCTCGGAAGAGTCGGGAGCCGCGGACTGCCCAACACTTGATTTTCGGGGCGTGACAGGATCCACCCCATTTTTTAGCGTGACTTGGGTGAGACCCCGGAACCAGCGATGGGGTGGGACCCTGATGTGTCTCCGCCCCATTCGTCAGCAAAGCAACTTTCGTGTGATGCTTCTCACGTGAGAAACGCAAGGGAAAGAGAGAGACTAACGTGTGTCGCGTGAGAAACGTAAGGGAAAGAGAGACTAACGTTTGTTAAGCTAGGGATTCGGGGTCACAACTATGCCCTCTCATTTGTCTCCCTCCTCTCAATCCGGCTCTCTCCCTCTCTCCGTCCAGCTCTTCATCCATCAACCTCTCTCTCTCTCTCTCTCTCTCTCTCTCTCTCACATCTCTCCTCTCCATCTCTCTTACAAATCCTCTCTCTCTCTAGTTATGGCAGCGGGAGAACCCGTAGGCATTTTCTTTAAAAAAAAATTCCTTGCATTGTCTTTTGTTTTTTTTGTTTTTGTTTTTTTTTCCCTTCTTTCAGATTGGTTTATTGTTATGAAGAAAATACAAAAAAAAAAAAAATGGTGCAAATGAACAACCCTAACTCTAGGGCTTTTTCATACAGTTCTTTTTTTTTTTTTCCTTTCAGATTGATTTATGATTTTAAATTATTATTTCAAAAAAAAATTGCGAATCAAGAACTCTAATTGTGAAGATTTTTCATATTTAGCATCTTTCTCTTATTGAGAATTTTTTTTTTTTTATAAAAAAATCGGATGTAGGGTTTTGAATCAAGAGCCTTAATTGTAAATTTTCATTTTTTGAGAAATTTTAATATTTATGAATTTTTTTTTTATTGAAATTTGTAAAATTCCTATTTTAACTCCCTAAATTTTTTTTTTTCCATATTGAATGCATGGTTATCAATTAAGAACCTTGATTAGGGACTTTCACTATTCGAGAATTTTTCATATTTAAAAAAAAAAATTGATTTTTTTTATCAAGAAACCACATTTTCAGTTGAAAACGGAATATGGGTTATGTTCTCTTTATTTTATATTCTTGTTCCTTCTTCTTTTTTTTTTTTTTTTTTTTTTTTTTTTTTTTTTCTCTTTTAAGAATATGCCTTCTTTCAACAAAATTGGCAACATGCTTTTCTTTTTTCTGAAATTGTAATAAAAGAAAAAAGTAAATTCCCATCAAATACCAGTATAGTTCATTCAATTCTCAGCTTTGTCCACTGCTCGCTTGAGAAGGCCCAAAATAGATGGTCGCCAATCCCATAATGGCAAACATTATGTCCATGGATAACTATTTCATATTAATTTCCACATTTTTTATGTTTGCCTGCGATTTCACATTCGATTCTCAGTTTCCATCATTTTTGCTTAACATGCTCTAGTTTTTTTACATTTCATGTTTGCAAGTGATTCCACATTTGATTCTCAGTAAAATCAATGGGTGATAGCATTGGAAAAACAAATAGCCCCAAGGGTAATAACATTGGAAAAATAACAATTAGCAAGCCAAACGGTCAGCCTCAATCAAGGTTCAAGGATGAATGACAACATTAGAAAAAAAATCAATTAATGGTCAATGCATCAGGACTTAAAAATGTAGTAGTGCACGCATACATCTTGTCGACTTACACCCAATTTGGCACCTTGGATTTGGTGGTAAATGAGTGTATTTTAAAATCAAATAGCTGTTTTTGTGTTTGGCTGCCTTGGATTTAGAGGTAAATGGAATCGGACGTGTTTTAAATCTACCTTTTTTGGTGTGTTTTGAAATCCGAGCAAAATGCCGAGATTCTGGTGTAATCCAAAGGAAATGCCTTTTTAGCCTCCTTTAAGGGCAGGAGAGTTGCACACTGCCAAGATTCTAGTGTAATCCAAAGGAAATGCTTTTTTAGCCTCCTTTAAGGGCAGGAGAGTTGCACACATGACAAATGTGTTTTTAAGCTACTAATCTATTAGACACATGGCATGCTGATGATACCCAAAACCTAAAACAATCCAGTTATCAGCTGCAAAACTAAAATCACATCAATAGAATGATCTAAATGAACCAACGTAGATGCGTCACCTGTTTGTGATCATTGAAATTTATGGCTCACCTGAGGCTCATAATTATCTCCTCTTTTTTTCGCGCAAGTATATATTTCAATGGGCTCATTACAATCATTCTATCAAATATCTCTCTCTCTCTCTCTCTCTCTCACACACACACACACACACACACACACACATGCACACTAATTTGGGATATGAAAGGTAATTTAGTTAATCAAATCTAAGTCCCGTGAATCTACAAAATAATTAAAATGTCCTCCAAATACAAGCTCCCAAACAAAAGATTTGGATTCCAATGCATTTCAACCAGACACAAATGAGGATTCAGAATCACTTTGATTCCAACGTAATTATGATTTGGATTCCAATGCTTTTTAAATCCAAGCTCCCAAACAAGCCCATGGTCAAGCTCAAGACAAACAAGTCAAAATTGGAGAGTTCTTGGGTATGCTGGTTGCCCAAGCACTAAGAAATGGTACGCATAGCATGTATAAACTTAAATTAAGCTGAACAAATTGTGAAATTTACAATCAGTTAGTTACAGGCCAAAAATCAGATTGATGGAGAAAAAAATTCCCCCCACCCAAAAAAGAAAAAAAGAAAAAAGAAAAAAAGGTACATTCTTCCCGACATGGGCTTCTTTTTATTCTTCTACAACTTCCTCCACTTAAGATAGATCTAATATCAAAGCCTGCAAGACCATGACAACGCTCCCCATTGCTTCGCAGACAGGATTGTTCTTCAACATCAATTACACAACGATGCTCACAAATTTGCAGGTTGTCATTTATCGTGGTGTTTGCAAGGGAGTTGAACTAGCTGACGATTAGAAATATATTCTGGCCCACCGCCTCAGAACCCATTCACCGCAGCAAACCAACATGTATATGACATTGCAAATTGTGCTCCATAGATTCATTCCCAGCATTATATCCCAAGCACTTGTCTTCAAATTAGCTTTCCTACTATCCCGACAAGAGCAGCAAGATCCTGCAACAACTAGCTTTCCTGCTTTCCCCAAAACTGGGTGCTTTAATGGCACAAACCTATTTACACATCATTTTTTCTGATTAGATCAATAGAAAACCTCAATGACAACTAATAAACAAAATTTAAGAAAATATTAAAATAATTATTTAAAGTAACACTCTCGAAAGGAGAATATACCTTAATTCCAGCCCAAAGCTTATTTAGAATGAGAGTGTCTAATGCATTACTTTCTACATTTTCAGCAACAATCAACAAAGGCCTTTGCCTTTGAACATACATAAGAAAATTTCTAATTGCACAATCAGACAATAAATTGCAAAGATGTTGCCAGTGTAAAAAAGGGAAAAAAATCCAAATAGAGTGCACGGAGTCATTTACCTTTAAGGAAAAAAAAATCCAGGGGATAACATTCATGAACTGACACATTAATTTCGGTCGTTGGATTTCTATCCTGACCTCTCATAATTCCCATAAACTGCCAGATAAATATTGGTTTTCGGTCCAAGGCATGTTACCACTATGTACTACCTGATGAATGGTCAGGATCTGTGACATACACAACTTTTTTTTCTTATTTTGTGTGTGTGTTTTGTAAATATAGACCGTTGATTTTTTTTTCTTAACCGTCCATTAGATAGGGCCTACTATATGTACAGTTTATTTTTAGTCACGCACATGACACACGTATAATTTCTGAGCACTGCATATCAGCCTCGTGCCATAGTATCAATGTTTATCTTTTACTTATTCAACCGTCCTGTTGGTTCACACCTTCTTTTGGTGAGTTTCAGGTCGAATTACGAAGTTACTGAACTTATATGGGGAGAACGGCCACCTTGCCATGCATGGGCTTGGTGGGCTCTCTCGGCTTACATCAACAAAACCCATGTTTCAAACTGGCGGCACACTTGAGTCTGTAGTCCATCAAGCCACCCACAATAAGAGCATCTCGGATTCAGCTAACTTTGGTTATAATCCAGAAAACATAAACTCGGTGGTCGCATCATCTGGTGGGAAATGGGCTGAAAATTCTAAAGGGTCGGATCCATTGAGGAAGCGTACAAAGCCAGGCTCCAGCCCACGACCAAAACAGTGTATTAACAACATTCTTGATGGGCAAACTTTTATAGCCTACAAAAATCTTTTAACGGTCGTTCACCATTTTTTCTAGTGTAGTCCACGTAGGTTTGGATCTTCATCTTTTGGGCTATGTATTTCATCGGGCCGTGAAAGTTTTGGACGACTAGAAAGGTTTCAACGGTGTAAATAATTATACCCACTGTTTCTTGTGGTATGGTCCAACTTAGTTTTGGATATGCTTCAATTTGGTTTCAACCCCTTAAATGATTTGGACAAGTGTATGGACGGTGTAGATAAACTATATACATTTACAGTGGCCCAAGCTGAGTTTACTCAGTACCACAAGAGAGTATTGAGTAATTAAGGACACAATCCCATAAGGCCCTCAATGGAGTGGGTCAAATCTGAGATCCGATTGACTCTGAAGCCGTATAATGTAGATTTGGATCTTAAAATAGGTCCAATTACTTAGATGGACCGGATTTGGATTCACATGAAGATATGAGTTCGATCGGAATCTGATCCAACCCATTGTCACCTTACTGTATATGTTATATTCATGCTGGCCATCTGTTTTATAGATTATTTTATGCCATGTCTCAAAATTGAGACATGCCACTATTAGGTCCACGAGACCACAGTAAATGGGATTTGCATCATTTTTCTACTAAATTAAATATATTATATTATATTAGATTCTTTTTTCAGATTTGCAATGGGGTGGATTTGGACCTAGATCTGACCCGAATTTGACAGCTATATGGATTTTGGATCGGAAATGGATCTAACAATTTATAAATGGATCGGATAAAGATATCACCTTTTGCATCCTAGTTGGATCCGAATATGATCCGAACCGGTCTACATATATACGGACTTGGAGCCGGATCCAAGTGGATCCGATCTAGATCCGACCCATTGAGAGCCCTACAATCCCATTTCATTTACGTGTTATACATGGTGGGCCATACATAGGCAGCTGCAGAAAAAACAGGGGTTGCAGGCGGTCTTCATTTTCTTAGCAATGTAACAGCTTAGTGGGTGAGGCCCTGAATGTGGGCCCCTTACATGTATGTGGTGCATATCCATGCTGTCTATCTATCATGTCGGGCCCACTTACATGTATGTGTTGTGTATCCACCCCCATCCATCCATTCTCCCAGCTCACTTTAGTGAAATCTTTGGTGGACCACACAGTACGAATTGAATTCCCGCCAGCAAAACCTTCTTAAGGAAAGCTTCTATTTGTGTTTTCCCTTCATCCATGTCTGTGTGACCTTATCAACAGATTAGATGGCAAATAAACATTACAGTGGGTCAATAGGAAGTTTTTAATGGTACATGTTCAATCACCACTTTTTTCCTGTCGTGTGGTCCACCTAAGATTTGGATCCACCCCATTTTTTGGAATATGTCCTATAATTAGATGAAAAATCGGATAAACGGCGTGGATATAAACCAAACACATCGAGTTGCGTCCTACCCCCGCCCACTCCAGCTGGGAACGGGCAGCAGCTTCGAGTGGCCACCGTGATGTATGGGCTTATCCACACCGTCCACCTATTTCTCCGTATTATTTTAAGACATAGGAAAAAAAAATTAGAAAGATCCAAGCCATAGGTGGACCAAACAATGAGGATTAAATTCTTACCGTTGAAAACTTGTCGGGGACACGTAAGTTTTGGATCGAGCTGATATTTGTGTTTTCCCTTCATCCCTCTACGTAGCTTTATGAATAGGTTGGATGGAAAATGGGCCCTACGAAGGTTTCAACGGTGAGAATCATTACCACCATCGCTTCGTGTGGTGTGTTCCACTTCAGCCTTAGATTTACCTAAATTTTGATCATATTCATATCGGGCGCGGATTGCCTGCAAAGCCCTTTGCAGGCATCTCCTGCACAAGGAATCTGGGTGGGGCCCACCGTGAGGTTTGTGAGAAATCTATGCCGTCCAACCGTTTTTTGAGATCATTTTAGGCGTTGCGACCAAAAATGAACGGGATCCAAAACTCAAGTGGGCCGCACTAAAGCAAAAGGTGTGTAGGGAAATTCTTACCGTTGAAACCTCTTTGGGGTCCACAGTGATGTTTATATGCCATCCATACCGTTCATAATGTCATTCCTACTGAGATGAACTGAAAACACAAATATTATCATGATTCGAAACTTCTGTGGCCCCACGAATATTTCAACTGTGGAAGTTCAATCGTCGTGTTTTCGGCCCACTTAAGTCTTGGATCCTGTTCAATTTTGGTCGAAACGCCTAAAATGATCTCCCACCCAGATTCCATGCGCAGGAGATGCCTGCGAAAGCCTTTCGCAGGCAATCCGCGCCCCGGCGAAATGGATGGACAGTGTGGATAAAACCCATACATCATGGAAAGCTCCTGCCCGTTCCCAGCTGGAGACGGGCCCGCGTCCCTTTATTAGGGTTTTAAGTCTCTCTCTCTCTCTCTCTCTCTCTCTCTCTCTTTGAGGTTTAAGAGCCCTTTCTCTCGTTCTCTGGTATCTCTCAGGGTTTTTTCTTTGGATTCTTGAGTGAAGAAGAATGAGGAAGCTGAAGTATCACGAGAAGAAGCTGCTGAAGAAGGTGAATTTCCTGGAATGGAAGAAAGAAGACGGTCATCGGGAAGCCCTTGTCATGCGCCGTTACCATGTTGTCGCCAGAGACGACTACAAGAAGTACGAACTCCCCATTTCTATTATCTTTCTCCTTTTTTCTTTTCTTTTTAATCGCGTTCTTCTCAAATTTCAACATGAATTTATAGAGAAAGATAAATAACAGATTTTTCTATTTAATTCTCTGAGATAGATGTAACGTACGTTCATCTGGTGCGTCACACTTAATTAATTCACACAACGCGACATTTCATGATCTGGATCGTTCATCAGGATCGTAGGATGATCTCAGTGATCGGATGAACTTGACTTTCTGGATGGTGAGCTATGAATGGACAGCAGGGACGACTATTGGGAATGGTCAGTAATGACTAGGATTATCCATACCATTATCATCGATAGCAGGACCCAACCTATCGAGATCCATGACCTGGACCATTCATCAGGTGACTCCTCGCCATGGATGGATCTGCTGTTTGAAAATCGAACGAAATGGGTGATACAGCCTGTCCACTTGGTGGGCCTTTTCCTGTCGATGTGCTTCCTTAGCAGCTACTGTACGGGGATAGGTTTTCTCCATCATATTGCATCTTAGATGGATATGGCTGGGAGCCCAAAGTGGTGATTGGAGGATGCCGGTTACACTCAACCTCTCACACTCCCGAAAAATCAGACGAGAGAATATCCGGAGTTATATGATACTCTGGCTGCATATGATGCTTGATATGTATGCAGTTCGAAGCTCTCGTGGTATAAATTAACTCAAAGTAATCCACCTAAATTGTGGAAGTCACTGTAAGTAAGTCAGACGTCCAAAATCAGATTGCTTGACCAATCCTAAACCTCTAATTTGAGGATACTTGTTTGATGAAATAAGACCATTGGGTATTTTTTATTTCAACCGTCCAATAAATGTCCACTGTTTGAAGATTTCAAGGCAGCTACCATCAGCTCTGTACCTTATTCGAGTTTACTTTTAGTTTTACCTCTTTTTGCAAATAAGGATGACCAATATGTGTTGTCCCATCTTGCAAAAAAAAAAGAAATGAAAAAAAAAAGGTCCTATTGGCACCATCATGTTGAGAGGTATGATAATTTCAACCTTCCACCTTTTTTGTACTATCATAAGTCATGATCTCATAATCATGCTTCAGTGACAATCCTGTCCGTTGAGTTACAAAGTTGAATGTAGGCCATTTAAAATCTTCTTTTAGTGATACAAATTCATGTGCAGATAATGATGGTCAGTATAATCCTTTTATCACGTCTTACAATGGCCCTAAGAGCATAGAATCCGGTACATGGGCAGTTCTGATCATAGTACCATCTAAGCATGTGGGGCCCCATGGTACGAAACATTCTAGGAACCTGAGTTGCTGTATGGGCAAAATGAACTCATTCTGCATTGAGGATTTCAAGATTCTCACTCAAAGTGTGAGAGGTCGATGGTGTGTAACCGGCATCCTCCAGTTACCACCTTAGCTGCTGTGTGATTGCGTCATATGCGTCTAGGGTGCATTCTGACGATGGGAATCATCACTTGTTCGATGGCTGTCCTGTCAAAATCTGCTTTCTTATTGGGGTTCCATTCTATTCCAATCCAAGTGCTTACCAAAGAAAGAGAGAGAGAGAGAGAGAGAGAGAGAGAGAGAGAGAGAGAGAGAGAGAGAGGAAAACTGGTTCGTTTTTACTTCCAATTTGTAACCCATCAGATTGTTAAGATTATCTGTTCGATGTTATTTTTTTACTGTGGTCGAGCAACAGTAGTTTCCACCAGATCAACGATGGAAGATCACACTAAGGAGCACTGGTGCACCAAATAGATAACCTCTTAATTTGAAATGTTTTTCTAGCTGAGTTATGGACTGTGGAGTGGGTTATATGTATTTTGCTTTTGTCCTTGATTTTTCAGATATTCAAGTATATGTCGGATGGTGCAAAAGCTCGTAAACATTTTGAAGCAGATCGATCCGAGAGACCCTTACAGGATTGAAATGACTGATTTACTGTTAGAAAAGCTGTGAGTTCTTTTTTACTTGATGAAGCATCAATTAGCATATGAATACTAATATGTCATTGACAATCGTAGTCTTTTCTTTATGCGTGGTAGTTTCTTTTTCTTTCTTATTTTTCTGCTAGTTTTGTGTACAGAAGTCAATCGTGAGTTACTGAAACAATTATATGAGTCTCTCAGTGCTGAATTAACTTGCTTGAATTAGAGAAGATCCAAACCCATGTGCTAAGCCAATGCTCTAATATCACAAGCTTTCCATGTGACACATGACATACGTGTATGATGGATGGACCATTCATCTGGCAGGCCTCATTGTGGATTGATCGTAACCCAGAATACATGTTGGATGGATGATCCTAACTATTTCATTGGAAGCATCACTAGGGAAAAAGGAGTGTTAAAAAGTTTGACTAATGTTTCACTTCTGATGAATAAAAGTTCTCCTGCCTGGTAAATTAGGATTATTTGGTATGAATTTTTTGGCAATCGGCAATTAGCAATCCATGTTGGAGACCCAGAGTGAGCAGCCCAGATGTTATACACGTGGAGATGGCTCACAGCTTGCCTAGAACAATACAAAAAATATGGAATGGTTTTTCTTTATATGAGGCAGTTAGGATCATTTAATTTGTCCTGGTTTTTTGGGCCCGCCCATATGTGGTGTAGACACCTGATGGATGGTTTGGATCTTGCGTACATTTGCCATGTATCCATATAAGGAGTGGGGAAATGTGCCGTAAGCTATGCACAATTATTCCTCTGGGCAATGACCTAAGAACTACAATAAATGCAGCAGAAACATTTCATTTGTTAAGAGTTGCTTCACAGCCATCTACACTAGTGCTATGCATCAAATGTATTCTTGGTCATAAAATTTTACCATACTGACGTGTCGTGGTTCAACTAGCTTTGTTGTGGTGAGAGTTCTTTGCACTATTTTGACACTCCAGAAGAAGATAACTTGCCACTATTCTATAGACTTGGACATTGAATTGAAGGATTTTGCTGTCCAGTTGTTTCATAACTAGACCCAACTCGTTGACGCTTACTGAAATTACGTCGGTAGTCTAACATGACACCAACGTATGTGCGTGCGGAAGCTTAGAGAGCAACTAGTATTATGGCTAAGTCCCCGGGTGGCGGGGTGATTAGGACCTTTTAAAATCTTTTCGCCTACTTAACAGTTTTATTAAATTAAACTAAGCAATGAACACTTTGGCTTCCAAGCGTAAGTGAGTCCAATCACAAGGTAAGCATAGATTAACATAAGATTAAACTAATCAAGCACCTAATCTATGCAACTCAAGTAGACTATATGAGAGTGGATCATATAAACTCAAGTCTACTCAAGTGAGTGAAAGTACATCATGTGCGTGTGAATGTGCCTAGCATACATTCCAATTAAGCATTCATAATTAAAAAATTAAACACAATGCACAATAAGAAATGTGCTCAAATACAATTACAAACATAACGATGTATAGTTGTTCGACTTCGGGTTTACTCCACTCCCGGTTCAGGTACTCAACCCCTTTGAGTACACCGGCATTCACTAGAAGTTTAAATCTGGTTTCTTCCCACTAATGTGTTTTAATTCAGATCCACCTAACCAAGGAGTTTACAGGTTCCTCCCAACCTACACGTTTCACACCTGTGTTGGTGGCTCCCCTTGGAGGCTTGTTTAGGCTCTACAACTAAGCCAATGTCCTATAACCGAACCTCAATATAGACTCCACTCATGAGTCAAGGCCCTACAACTGAACCTAGCATTTACTTTCGCCAGGAGGCTCCCCCTTGGAGACTCAATTCAACCCTACAACCGGGTCTAGGTCCTACAACTGAACCTATCGAGTTTGAAGACAAACTATACACTTAATTCCCCATGGAAAGAGAGTGGAAGCAGACTCTTACAAATGACAACTTACTTGTCGGATTGAGCCCTGTTGTTACGTCACTTTGGATTGTTTGATCTCGCTCTTCCGTGCTTCAATCAGCTACCCTTGTGCTCCTCTGATCTTTGATCTCGTTGCGTCGCTACCGCTCCAGCTCCAAGATCAGCCGCCTTGCATATAATGCTCCAACGGAGATGCCCAAGGTGCTAGGAGGTAGGTTTGAGATCTCTACAACTAATGGAAGTGGGTTGCCTAGAGAGTCTCACCTACAAAGTTTTCATCATAGAGTTTTGGATAAGAATATCACTATCAAGATCAATCCAAACTCTAGAGATCAAATGAGGGACAAATGCATCTTCATCATGAGCTTGGAATGCTCTATTCTTGTGATGAATCACAATGAAGATGACTTGCTAGGGTTAGGAATAGTGCTCCTAATGGTATGCAATTGTGGTAGCTTCTATCTCCTCAAAATCCCTCACTTAAAGCCCAAAGACCATCTCTCTCGTATTTAAAAAAATCTCCAATGGTTATAAAACGAGCAGAAAAAACGGTCACTTCGATATATTAAAATGGGGTTTCGATAGATCGGATTAATTTTCGATATATCGAAATACCAGTTCGCCATATCAGAGAATATGTCCAGAGATTTCAGCAACAACAAGTTGCTGGACATAAATTCTGATATATCAAAAACACCCGCTCCGATATATTGAAATACCAATCTGATAGATCGAAGAAATTGTCCAGAGAGTTGTAAGTTTGCTGGACATACTTCGATATATCGAAAGCCATTTCGATATATGGAAGATCTATTGAAAATTGCTGTTTGGGTTGGATTAATTACAACAACTTTCACCTCTTTTATTAACCAATTTATCATGTTTTTCTATTTAATCTAAGACTAATAAGGATGACTAAGGGTATTCCTAGTTGGTCTAAGTCATCTAAGAGGATTTGAGTGTTTTGGTCGAAAGAGTTAGGGTCACCAAGGCATCTCATTTACCTGTTCTTCTTTCTTGATGCTTTTTGTCCACTTGAATCTTCAGTCTTCAGCTTGCCAACGCTCAAACGACATTACAACACATGAACGCACGTGATTGACACATAAGGTGCACTAGTATGCCACAGAGAAGTGAACTAACACTTACCTCTAGCATGATTTATCGAGACTTGGGGGCGAATGACGTTCAATAAATAGAAGAGAATTTAAAGGTGAGGCAGGCATGCGACTAATATGTTTGGTCTTTATGCCCATTGACTGAGTCCTAGGCAAGGTTGGGTGAATCACAGGTTGTTGAGTCGGCCTGTTTGACTATGACTTGTCTGAGTTGATCTTATTTTTTTGCCATGCCAAGTAAAAGAGGTTGCCTAAGTCTATCCTCTATGTGTGTGTGTGCGCGTGCGTGCATGCGGTAGAAATCGTTGGCTGTACGAGAGACATCCAATAAAACCTTGTAGTTCTCTCAGATGAGAAGGCATATCGACGGATGGCCTTGGTCTTCTGAGGATCAACACTAATGCCAACTCGACGAAGAATTCGCTCGAGAAACTTCCTTGCAGTGACTCCAAAAGCACATTTGACTTCTAGGAACTGGTGACTTCTTGGACTTTTAGTTCAGGGAAGGCATTTAGTTCAAGCGAGAGCGACCAGATCTTGTTGAAGCTCATCCAGGACCTGAAAGAGATCAGTAAACCAACACTTCCCCCCCTCTAGACTCATGCCATGATCTAGTTTTAGACAACATGCCTGAGGTACGCCGCTCCTCTCGTCTCTCTCGCTTCTTCATGTCTCTTAGTCCTATGGAACGATTAAAATGGGGTCTCCAACCTCAACTGGTACGTCTACCTATACACCTCTTGGACAAATGGCCCGTAAAGAGCAAAACGTCCATCAACAGTGTGAGCAGGGTGCCGTGACTAGCAGGAGCTTCAGAGCCAACCTCCACAAAAATATGGAATTGGTCAATGACCAGCCTTTCTAGTTGGTTGCCCTATCCTATTGAGAATTTCTATTTTTGGTGTTGAGCTCTTTAAGGTGAATGCTAGTTTCTTCTCCTATTGCTGCGAGTGATCAGTTGGAGCAATCTGAAGCAGTTATATCAAGGATGTCTCCCATGAGGTCATGGAAGATGGCTGTTATGGCTCTTTGATAGGTTGCCTCGGCGTTTTTGAGACCTTTAGGCATAACTGTCTAGCAAAACGTCCCCCATTGAGTAATGAAGGAGGTCATCGGTCTGATCTTCTTCAGTGAGCTTGATCTGGTTTCCGCCTGAAAACACGTCCCACAATGACAACCTCACGTGTCTGGCTGTGGAATCGACCAGAACATCAATGATGGGAAGAGGGAAGTCGTCCTTCGGAGTTGCCTTGTTGAGGTTGCGGAAGTCTATTAATACATGAACACATCAAGCCAAAAAACGTGAGCTGATGAAAAAGTCCCGTGGGGCAGCCCCCTCAATCCGTCACGTCGAAGGGTCTAATAATGGACGTAGTCCGATGAGTGTGAAAGCCAAAGGAGCTGAAGTGACCTCCCAAGGATCTCACGTTTGATGGGGAAGTGGAAATGTTAGAGCTTACTCTTATCCGTAATTGGGTAATATGGCTTGATCATTTACATTGGTACCACACGGTAGCTTCACAACCAAATGTGCAACTTCAGGTTTTTTTAGGCTTCGGTTGTTGAAATGTCCTGGAAACGTCGAAATGAGAAGTCTCTTATGAAGTCTTTGTGAAAATCACCATTCACCAAGCTATTGATTCGTGTGTGTGTGTGTGTGTGTGTGTGTGTGTGTGTGTGTGTGTGTGAATATTCAACCATAATGTGATTAATACCTACAACTAGTAAACTAACACATAAAGTCAAACATCTAACTATCAAATAACACCATTAAATTAATGTCTACAATCACCAAAATAATACTAGCAAAATGAGCCTTTGAATTGAGTGGCTGGATTCTTCTAGCTTGGGAGACGATTGGACAACTGTTTGCCTTGGGGACCATCAAATCAACCATTTGAGTGATTGAGCCACATGACCCATATGTAGACAACCATTACTAGCATAAATAAGCTATTGTTCCATAATCACGAAAGTATTCTTTTTAATGCTCAAAATTCATCTAAAGATGGTGATGATCAAAATCATCCATTCATCATAATTTTGTTATTGTGGCCCGTATATCATAGAGACCACAACATGGATGGTTTTGATCTTTGGACCACTCAGCATGTGGGCCTGAGGTCAATTCTGATCGTGAACCCTATTTCTACACATGGACTCATGAACTATATATAGCATAGAGTCAAAATTATGCATTCAACATAATTCTTTTCTCGCTGTGGCCCACATATCATAGAGCCCACTATGGATGGTTCCGATCACCAGGCCACTCAGCATGTCGACCCATATCAGTTATGAATGAACCCTATTTTCTATGACTCATGAACCCTATATAGCATAGAGTTGCATGGATGATCATCCCTATTTCCATGAAGGCCATGGTATTATGTTTATCTCATCTATGTTAGTCATAATTCTTAACTCACGTATGCATACCCACATATAAGGTTGGGTTGCCCGAGGCCTCAACACAAACCCAACCCAACCTTGGCTTGGTTGAGGCTCGGGTTGAGGATTTTCAGCCCAACCTCACTCCATTCTAACATAAAGTTTGGGTTGGGCTGATCAGGTTCAGGTTGACCCAACCCAAGTTGCAGACCTAATATGAACTCATACATCTTTTTTGTTGCTACTTACATTTTTTTTACTGCATTGAAATATTCAACAGAAATAATTGATTTCTCTGTTTTTCTACCTTACGGCGTTATTCCTGATTTGATACCAGGTACAGTATCGGTGTCATTGCAACGAGAAAGAGCTTGGCCTTGTGTGAGCGCTTATCAGTTTCATCATTCTGCAGGTATGCACGCTACTACACATGCCTACTCATATAGCATGGATGTTTAGAGATATTCCTTCACAGGCTTTTTCCTGAAATAAGAGCAATCATAGCATCTGCTGGGGCTTACCATTGGATTCACAAACTCAACCTTTATCTTTTATCATAGTATTACATTGTAGAAAGAGAATACGCAGAAAGAGAATATTCTGTTTAGTTGTTCACTCTAAAAAGAAGGAGCCCTGATACGGCTACAAGCGAGAGTAGCACCTTGAATCCTACTCTCCAACATATTCTAATGAGAGATCCAGGCTATCCATCAGGTGTTCTTTGCCGTGAATTGTTTCTTGGACTGAAAACTAGGCCAGTCTGGTAATTGTTTGGGCACAGGTGTACATTAGGTGTAGACATTTAGTACTTTCTTTTTGACTGTCCATTGCTTTGTACATGTGACCCACCTGTTCACTTGACTGGCCTGATTTTTGGCAATGATACATAAACAATGGGGCCCGCGTGATGTTCAGCCAAGATCTCATACACCTACTCCGAATTGTATGGGAGAGAGCAGGATGGAAATCCTACTCTCACGAGTGGCCTTTGCAACATCAGAAAACCAAAACATCCTACTTTGCTAGCCTGCATTTGAATCCACTGTTCGCATGAATTGCAATTATTAATTCAATAGGGAGGAAATGACCAAACTGTAATTATGTCAATAGTATTCACAATGAGGAAGTTACAGTTGCATTCCTTTCAACTTCAAGTTCCACCCTGTATTCTAAGATAATTGCAATTTGTTTATTTCCACTTTATTGAACAATATATTATATAGTGTATCCAAATACTGCTTTAATTTCTCCTTGTTCCCCTCTTTTCAATCTCCGGTAGTAATGTTTATTTATAAAATCTTTATTTTCTTGAAAGTTGCAAATTTTTTAAGCTAGAATGTAAAATTGATGTTGGTCATTCTTGCTCACTATCATCTTTATCTAATTTCCCAAGCAATTAGAGTTGGTTACACAAATCCTGTTCCCCCATTTGTCTTCATCAAGGACTATATCCTCAGTTACCCTCTTTCATCACTCAAAGCTCTCTCGTTGCTACAGATAATCTCATTGCTTTTCTTCGAATACCAATTCACGAAGCACCCATTTGGGCTCCATCTAACACTGCCTTCCACTCTCTTGCCACCTTAGCAAGGAAAACACTTAAACCCAACAAGAGCTCAACATATCACCATTGAGGTGACTCTTTGTTGTTCCAGTCCGTCAATTCTTGCCTGCTTTTGAAGATTCTAACCTCCCTCCTGTTCCAGAGGTGTCACAAAATTGCACAAATGATCATATTTTATAAGATGACTGCCCTTTGTCTGAAACAGGCCTTTGCCCATCCCCTGATTAACTACTTCAGGAACCCTTCAGAGTCAGTCCAACACAACCCCCCCCCCCCCCCCAAAAAAAAAAGAAAAAAGAAAAAAGATCCCAGCTCACCTGAGCTCCTCATCTTGCCTACATAACATACTCATGTTGGGGTTATAAATAGTGAGGCTCTTATTGGCAGTAGTAACCCAAGTGAAAGCTTGACCTCTTGGCAGAAGAGGGTCTTTCCAAGCTTTAGCTCATTAGTATCTGATCCCATCCTACTAGCAAACATCTTTGAAAAATGATTTTATGGTAAACAATCCATTAGGAGACCATTTCCAGATCTTAGCTTCAACCAAGGTGTCTCCTAGAGCTTCTTTGAGCATTTCGAGGAGCCTTCACCTTTAAGGAAAAACAAAGTTCTAGGAGCCTTCAAAAGATCCATCTCCTTGCTGTTCAGGTTCCTTTGGAGCTTAATATTCCATTCAAGCAATCGCCCACCATAATCTCATAGCATTCATTACCTTTGCATACTTAAATAGAGGAAGCCGAAATAACCATGGGTGTGTCCTCCGAAGGGGGTATCACCTGGGCAAGCATCATTCGAAAAAAAGAAACCTGTCACCTTTACTAATAACAAACTGGATTCTGTTTCCAAATGGAGATCTCCACTATTTCTATTGGTCCTGCCCTTGTAGCCAATTCTCTCCACACTCAGTCTCCTTCCTCTACTAGCCACGCTTAAAAACCAACTTCTCTGCTTGCCATATTTCCCACAAAGATTTCCTCCATTTTCTGGCCTCTGCACACCTCCAGTCTTCGCTTCCCACCCACAATGTCCCTTTGCTCTCTGTGTACTTTCCTGACCAAAAAAACCAGCAGAGAGGGAGTGGGTATATTGGAAACTTTGAGAGCCTCGACTTTGTAACTGTAGTTCAGCTTCCCAGGGAGAGATGAGCTTTACCATCTAGGTAGCCTCTTCCAAATTCTTGCTATGATGGGGTCCCAAAAGGAATGAGCATTATGATTGGCCCCAAGAGGAAGCCCAAGATAATTAAGAAGAAGGTCTAGACTCTTGCCTCCCATTCAGGTTTCCAACTCTTGGACCACTTCCAGATACAAGGCCACCCCTGCCATGGCACTTTTCTGAACATCAACAGGAAGTCCTGAACCAATCTTCAAAAAAAAAAGAAAAAAAAGGAAAGGTCAGATTTTACTTGATCCATGTATGTGACACACAATATGAACTTGTCATCTGCAAGTTGCAAGCAAGTTACCACAATCTTAGGGTCTTCAAATGCTAAAGCTGTTAATGAGGTCCAAACTAGAAGTCCTCAGAAATAAACCCAAACTCTCTATTATTGTGGTGCAAAAGTGAAGACAGTAGGTCAAAGGCCGCTTGAGCTTGAAAAGAAACTATGGGAGATCCGTTAACTAGGATGCAGAACAAAGCCAAGGAGACAATTGCACTATTCACCAGATCTTTTATAGTGTCAAAATCAATGTGCCAAAACACACTGATTGCATGCTTTCTTCATATACACTGAATAAAATGCCTGCTTTCCCTGCCCTTTGATCCCAAGTCCACACACCCATTTTGCTTCTAAGATTCTGTTTAAGACCTGCCTCTCCTGAACAAACGTTCCTTGAAATAGGGGATGTAATAGAGCTCATAACCTCCGTGTGTTTCATGGACAATGTTTTTGTGAGAATTTTATAAAACCTGCTGGAAGTCTTTGATTTCAATCACATCTTCGATCTTCAAAATGAGAGTGATGAAAGTATTGCCGAGGCATTTGCTCATAGTTGCATGCTCATTGACTTCATGAATATAATTGTGATGTCTGACTTAAGAACCTCCCAGCAATTTTGGAAGAACGGAAGATCCTTTTGGCCCCAGAGCTTTATCTCTATCCTTATTACTCACCACCTTTTGAATCCTCCTTGAAATATCTCTTGAGCCAACCCGCTATTGACTGATGGACTTGAAAGAGAGATTAAGCTTCAGCGTTGTAGCCACTTATTTTGAATACAATCTATCATGGGTTCAGGTTGAGTGCAAATGTGGTGTGGGTGGGTGGGTGGGTGAGTGTGTTTGTAAAAATGAAAAATAAAAAATATGGATGCTTAGCTTATGAATATGGTTCGATCTGTGCCTCCTATTTGCAACCTTGTGAATATGGTCCAACTTATATAATCTTTTTAAATTAATTTACTGCTGAAATCATTGAAACTTTCCTACCTGTCTAATAGATAAATGCATGCCCACCTGATGACTGAATGGGCCTGATTTTCAGGCCACAATAAATTCATGGTGGACCACCTGAAAACCTGCCTGGATGGCTCACATGCCACATTGGCACCAGTTGGAGCAGGACTGGAATCTCTAGGGTTTCAGTCCTGCTCTCATTTCTGAAAACTAAAGCTTCCCTATTAAAAAAACAAAGAAGAAAAAAAGTACCCTGGGTTTCATACATTATTAAATTTTTTCTTGACGACTCTCTTCCTAGCTTTAGTAGTCAAGTTTATAGCGAAATCATTTAGAGTCTCACAGCATGAATGTGTAGCAAGCTGAACATGCAAATGCAACAGTAAGCAAACAGCCCTGCCATTTTCAAAAGACAATTCCAGTGGTTGAAAAGAAAAAAGAGAATAACGTTTCTAAATGACTACTTGACATTGACATCTCTTCATTGTGTAGATTTCCAGTTTTTCTGATACCTTAATAACTTTTTTATTAAGGAAATTTAATTATACTAATGAATTTACAGAACATCGTAGTCATTCCCATGGTCTTTCAGTCGAGTTGAGAACTTCTGGGAAGCTCCAAAAGCAACCAAAAGACCCATTGATTGCCAAAATCTCCTTCTAGTTGACCGGCTACATTTTCTGCAGGGGGTTGCAATTGCACCAGTCAATACAGAGAAAAAAAATTGGTCTTTTCTTTCTTTAGGCTTTCAGTTTGTTCAAGTTGGTCCCATGGTTCAGTGATTCAAACCATTGATATGACTGGCTCCACCATTGATGGCCCATGCACCATAACTCCCCTGCATAGAAGATCTAGTCGTCAAGTCTTTGGCCTTTTTCAGTTGAACCTTCACTGTTCCTGTATTTGATATTTTTGTTCTTAACTGTCTAATGTATTGGTCACCAATTAAGGGTTAGGATTTTCCTATCATTACTTTTTCCCCATCCTGGAGACTTTGTGCATGGCCCAGCCATAGTGAGCCCCACTTTTTTCCAAACTGAAAACCAGAATGTAATGTTCAAACCACAAACTCTCGGCCCAAGAATTGCGTTACAGCATGGCTGATTTAGTGACACAGCCCAACCTGTCATGTAAACACTATAATAAATGCAATGCCCTTTTTCCTTAGCATACCCCCCTTTTTTTGTTAATTAACAGTCATGTTAGTTCTTGTTAAATGGCAGTGGCTGTTCTCCAGTTCTCAACACTGATGTTGCGGCCTTT
This sequence comes from Liriodendron chinense, assembly GCA_003013855.2. Classification (NCBI taxonomy): domain Eukaryota; kingdom Viridiplantae; phylum Streptophyta; class Magnoliopsida; order Magnoliales; family Magnoliaceae; genus Liriodendron; species Liriodendron chinense. The sequence continues at coordinate 1,152,840 of PVNU02000362.1, forward strand.
ATTTAAGCTGCACTGAAAAACTGTGATACTTGGAATACTAACCATGGAGAAAAGTCATCTCATCAACTTTGTATATTCATGTGTACCTTCAGGCGTAGGTTATCAACTATTCTGGTGAAGTTGAAGTTTGCGGAGCACTTGAGAGAAGCCGTTACATACATCGAGCAGGGCCACATCCGAGTGGGCCCGGAAACAGTTACGGATCCTGCATTCCTTGTGACGAGGAACATGGAGGATTTTGTCACGTGGGTAGATTCATCAAAGATAAAGAGGAAGGTGTTGGAGTACAACGAGAGATTGGACGACTATGATGCAATGAACTGAGTGCCTGTTCTTTTTCCTCTTAAAAAAAGAAAAAGAAAAAGGAACTGATAGTATTTGGGAGATGATTTTCAAATTTTTGTTTGTTATTTAAACAGTGCAATGCTGTAACTGTGGAATATCATCTCTCTCTCTCTCTCTCTCTCTGAGGAGGAGGTTTGTGAGAATTCTCTTCCTTCTTCCCTCTATATTTTCTGGTTTTCCTCGTTCTCCGATGTCAAGGGAAAATAGTATCCCATCATCTGCTATCAGAGCTGGGTGTCACCCCAAGCATTATGGTGTCTGCTAGCAGTTCGTGCCCTCAAAACTACAGCAATTGGAGGCCAGTGTTTGAAATATCGGCATCTCTCTCTCAAGTCGTGGAATCTCAATATCTCCCTCCCTCCCTCGAAACTACAGCAGTTGGAGGCTTGAAGCAATCGCTGGGATTGGTAAGGCAAAGTTTGTAAGAAAAATCCTTGGTCAGATCAACCCAAGATCAGCCACGAATTGGATACAATGTATGTTGTGATCCACTAGTATCAATGGAAGAAGGCAAGGCAATTGGATGGATGCTGTGATCCTATCCCTGGTGGCTCTATATGCTCAGTTTTGCCCATCTGAGTATGTTTTATGTATCATAAATTTAAAGGACTTTTTCTCATTTAATTTTTTTTTTTTTTTTATTAATCTCAAAGTCTTCACAAATAATAATCTCAAAATAGAAAACTTGAAACGAATACTGGCATATCGAAGAACCTAAGGATCAAGGGCTCCAATCAACAGGGAATGTTGCTCCAATACCTAACCAAAGAGCTAGTGCAATCTGGATAAAAAAGACTGTTGTAGCTACTAAACTAAGAAATGGATTTGAGAATTTATTAGCACTCTGAAGAGGGTATTGTTAATAATTCTGTTGATATTAAAACCACTAAAAGAATGCCCTATTTACTTATTGGATGTGGAGAATTTGATCCATGGGAAAGAAGTACCATTCAGGCAATATATCCAAAGGAGTTGCAAATGGATTCACTGGTTGACCAATCACTGAAGGTTTTAGAACTGCTGGGCGTACAAGAAGACCTCAAAAACCAAGAAATTGCACTTCTCACCCAATATCACAATAGTCTGGCTAAGTGCAAGAGATGTACCAGGTTCAAAAGGTCAAATGTCTGTGGCTAAACTTGGTGATTGGAGCATAATTTTCAATGCCACTACAGTCATTCAAAGAAAAAGGAACACAATTACCTGTCTTAAGTTTAGAGGCGGCTTTGTGTGTAATTTGAATAATGGAATAAACGGATCATCTATGCATCAATAATAGAAATTCTAAACTGTAATCCTAAATGTGTACCTTATCAGTTAAACATTCCTAATGCTATGATGATGCCGAGAAGAATCTCGGTCCTCTGCACCTTACACTCCTAGGAAAACTTTTTAATGGGAAACATGATTTTCTGTCTATGCAAGTGAGGGTACAAGACATTATTTATTGAGAAGAGAGCTGAAAAAGCTTATCCATTACACTTCTCCCCTCTAAAGTCTCCATGCCGCAGGTTTTCATATTCATCTTAACCCAGGCCAATATAGTTTTTTTTTTTTTAGTCAGGCAATGCACCAACCCTGTTAGCTGGGCAATGCACCCACTCAGTTAGTCACACAATGCACCCACCCACCAGGAGGGTTTGTGTGTCTCCATGGCACTTGAACTTGAGACCTGCTGTCGCAACTGGGCTAGCAGGCGAGACACTGCGAAAAAGTGGCCTTGAACCTGTTCATGTTTGAGCACGCAGTACACGAGTTAGCCGGTTTGCGAGCATCTCATATCACATAGAGGATGATAAATGAGCACATAAGAATGTCTTTTATACCAATGCATCATGTCTGTGCGACATCTTAGCCGTGCAAAAGATGGGCACAACACGAAGGCTAGGGAAAATTTTGGATGCTCTGATTGGTTGTCATAGATGATGCGCAGGCATATACACAACGTAAAAGTAATTCAAATTGAAACGTCCCAATTATTGATTCAATTTTAGATGTATAAAATCAACCAAGAAGTTAAGCTTATGCACTGTCTGACTATCGGAGTAGTGGACAGTCAATGGATGGTTAAAAATGAAAAATCCCCAACGGTCCCTTTCAACAAACAAGTGTCCGCACAAATCAGAGGTCAGGATGTCTCAGTTAATTTGATGGTATGCCACGATTCACAATTTCGGAGTGCCTGTGCATCAAGTGTCATACTCTGCCAGAGCATCAATAACTTCGGTGAAGATTACCTAGGCTGGATCGAAGTCATTGGGTGGGCTGCATCTGTAAATGTCTGCTGTACATTGATTTCAGCAACAGTGGGCCTGCTCGATATGAACGGTTGCACCGTGTATATCAATTGATAAAATCAGGCCCATCCACACCAGTAAAATAAAATCAGGTCCATCCACACCAGTAAAATAGGCCGCACATTTATTTTGATATTGCGTTTTGATTGAAAATGGATCTGCCTGATTTTCATACTGAGACGATCATCATAGCGTGGCCCACTTTTTTCACGGATTGGATATTCTACTACGTGATATCTTTGGACTCGGATTGTGGTCACATGGTTTGTCGTGGGTGCCAGCCATAACCACGATGACCTTTTCGAGACACCCAGGCGTACTACATACACAAAATAGGTGCGGCAGGTAGGTAAAAAAGTCGGGTAAAATCCTTTACTAGGGTTCTTTAACTCCGTCTAGGTTTAGAGTCCACCTGGCGTGGTATACTTTGACACTACTAACTTGTGGGTGGCAATTTTTGAAGAATCCACGATGTTTTCAATGCCTAGTTCGATTATACAAACCTATTATTTGGTCAACCTACCGTTTATTTGTAATGTTACCTGGGCTCCTTCAAAAATTACCATCCGCAAGCTAGTGACGACAAAAGAACACCACACCAGGTGAACTCTAAATCTATAAAGAGTAAAAACCCAAGTACGGGTTTTTACTATACCTTTTTATCTACCTGCCTCACCTATTTTGCGTATGTAGTACCACCCCGGTGTCTCGTTGCAGGTCATCGGTGGTGCGCTGACCTTCGCAATCCGTCGGCTTGGCTTACAGAACAGCAGGTGTATTCGTCTGCTCTCCTCTCCTCTCCTCTATTCTTGTAACTGAAAAACCCAAAACCGCAAATGAATTTCGTCAGTCGGCACTTATCAACCGCTCTCTTCCGACGCCCTAACGCCATCACCATCGGCTCTCACAGTGGACCGTCCTCCTCCTTGTGGTGGAGTCCATCTTCATCGGTGGTAGGGCCCCACCACCATCATCACCAGCTGCAGGCGAGCCGAGGGATTCGTGTTAAAGTCTTGAACGGAAACCTGGAGCGGGCTTTGGCTGTGATGACCCGGAAGATGGTCTCGAGCGGCATCGAACGGTTGATAGGGCGCCAGCAGAGACACCACATCAAGAACTCGGAGAAGCGGGTCCTTGCCCGCAAGAACCTCGAACGCCGCATCCGTTCGCAAGATCTCGCCCGCAAGCTTAGATCCATTCTCATCAAGAAAGTCAGGTAATCTCTCTCTTTCTCTGACTATTTCATTCAATCAAAATCCTAAAATGAAATCATAAACCCTAGCTCTCTCTTGCTATCTGAGTAGGCTTTTAACGGAAATGTTCCAGTTGGGTCCTTGTACCTGGGCTGACCCTGTTTGGGTCAGGGCCCAAGACCGGATCCGAGCAGTTCTGGTTACCTTGATGGTTATCAATGTGGTCTTTGGACCTTGGTTTCGAGTCTGGTCCATCTGGGACAGATAATTCATTTACATAGTCAGGAGTCAGGACCACTTGATGGATCGATTAGATTGCACACAAACATATGCCCCTTTTGACACATGCATCTTGTGTAAATAGGCTCTCTTACGCCCCATCTGGCATAGCAAACCTTATTACTGTTACTAGATTTAAATAATAAATAATATTAGTAATAGAATTAATTGGATCCAACCCGACCTGAATTTTAACTGGGTCTAAGACGGTGGACCCAACCTGATCCCGACTAAACCTGACCATTTAACTTTGTTATATGAGTCCTTTTTTTCAGATGTTTAACTTTATTGATTTGAATAGGGATATCGTTGCCATTTTGTTGGTCTATACTAATTGAGTAGGTCTCAAATCCAACTGGTTGGACTATGAGTTATAGCCCATCTAGTGGATAACTTCCAACCTTTCATGCGTGTGCGGCATCTTGGTCTCATCATGAGGATCATTGACCGTGTGCAAAAATCAGCAACATCCACTCATCGAGTGGACCAAACTCGTATTTTGCTATTTATCAATGGCTGGACATTGTTTTCTATGGTTTGACCTACCTGAAGAGTAGATAGGGCTGATTTTTGCACTAGGTGATCCTCATGTTGGGGCCAACCTATTCGAAGGGTTGGATGTCGTTGGAAGCAGTGTTTTAAATAGCTAATAGCGTGTAGCATAGTGTTCACCCCTCTGAAGTATGAGGTGTAAGCTACATAGCGTGTAGCATAAGCTGCATGCTATTTCTAGATTTTTAATTAAGGTGCTTGGTTGCACTGATTTCAGGATATTCTGTACTGTAATTAGATTGATTAATAATGAAATTTAACAAAAATCATGGTATTTGGTGTAATCAAAGGTAATAAGAAAGGGCACTAATTAAGTATATAAGTAAAGAAAGAGCAAGCAAAACTGATTTAATGTTGTTATTTATATTATTTTATTAAAAGCCTTAAAAAGTTAACTAATTTTTATTGGAGAAAAGTGTAACAAGTCATTGAAAACATCATATGAGGTACGTAGCGTGTAGCTTATACAAATTATCATGTACCGTAGGCTACACCTGACTTAGCGATTTTCATGAAATGCATAGCGTTAAGGCTATGTTACGTTACGTAGCGTAAGCTACACACTACTTAGCATAGCTATTTAAAACACTGGTTGGAAGTTATTCACTGGGTGGACTGTACCTTATAGTCTAACCGGTTGGACTGGAAACCTCTACTTTAATTAGGTTTAACATCTATGTGTACTTATAGAATTTTTAAAAAGGTTTTATCAGACTTTTAGTTCTGGTTTAAGAAGTTTTCGGAACATTGGTTTGTGTTAGTTTTAAGATGGCTTGGTTAGCAAGTTAAATGTAAGATCCTTCTAACTTGGTGCTGCTCTTGCTTGTAGTTGTTCATACTTGCTAAAATTTTGAAACAAGCTTCCATGGCTCCACACCTGAACTTGTTACCACTTTGCTTCATGCTTCAAGGAACCTATAAGTTGGCTTAGTTAGTTTTGTTGAACTGAGTTAGTTTCTTTGTCAATTTCCTATTTAGTTTGTGTTGCTATCAGGGATGAGCTGGAAGATCTTTTGATTGTACGACAGCTTACACCAATTGAAACTCAAGTTTAGGTTTTTTCTTTTAAAATGATAGTGGTGGCTTGAGACTTATTTATGTGGAGAAAAGAGGAGTGCTCTGGCTTGTTCTCAGTCTCTGTGGTCCTTAGGGAGGCTTCATCGTATTTTAGATGGGTATTTGCGGCAGTTTATGGCTCTAGTCAATCTGGCCAAAGAGTGCAATTGTGGAAGGATTTGAACAATGTCAAAGAAAGGTGGGGGCTTCCCTAGTGTGTTGGTGGTGATTTCAACGTGATACGATTCACATATGAAATATCAAATGGTGGTCGCTTAACTCGAAGTATGAAGGGTTTTATGGACTGGGTCTTCTGCAATGAGTTTGTGGATTTGCCAACTGGGGGTGCAAAGTATACTTGGACAAATGGGCAAAATGAGGCTATCTTATCAATGTTAGACTTGTTTCTAGTTTCTACTGATTGGCTAGAGAAATCTCGCAAGTGCAGCAATGGAACCTTTCAAGACTTGTTTCCGACCATCAACCGATAGTTTGGTAGGTGATTGAGGAGAATTGGGGCTGAAAGCCATTCAGATTCGAACCAGCATGGTTGGAAGTCGAAGGTTTTGATTAGTTAATTGAAGATTGGTGGAGTTCATTTGCGATCAAAGGTTATGCTGATTCAGATTGAGTTGAAAGCTTAAATTGTTAAAAAGAAAGGATGAAAAATATGGAAGAAAGAAGTCCTTGGAGCTTGAGAAGTAAAGTAGAGCTTGACAATATTGTAAAGGATATCCATGCTTTATATATGGACGAGGGCGAAAAGCTGTTGGTTGTTGAAAAAGATAAACGTGTAAATCTGTATTTGGAGTACGCTAGTCGTCTTAAGGAAGAGGAAATAAAATGGAGACAAAGGTCAAGAGCAATTTAGTTAAAGGAAGGGGACAAAAATACTCTATTTTTCTACAACATAGCTAGTGCAAGGGAGAGATGCAACAAAATTAATAGCTTAGTAGTGGAAGGCAAAAGAATTGAGGAAAAGACTTAAGCTTGTGATGCAATAGTGAACTTCTACAAGAACCTGCTGCTTTCTGGTTGAGGCCACATTTGGATAATATGGAATTCTCTCAAATGTTGAGTATGGAGGTTGATTCTCTTGAAAGATCGATTTCTGATGAAGAAGTTAAAGTGGTGATAGATTCTATGGGTAGAGATAAAGTGCCAGGTCTGAATTGCATTCTTTCTGAGATTTTATCACGTGTTAAAGGGAGATGTATTGGTTTTTTTATAGATGAGTTTTCTTAGTGGGGCCATTTATCATATGACCTCGGGACTTTTTTCATAGCAATCATTCCAAAGATCGAAGGGGCGGAAAGTTTGAAAGAATTTAGGCTTATTAGCCTCACCGCTGTAAAATCTTAGCTAAAATTCTTGCCATGAGGTTTTGAGGGGTGTTTTTGAATTTCATTTCTTAAAGTCAAGGTTCTTTCATTGGTAGAAGATAGATTTTGGATAGGGCACTCTCATCACTCTCAAGTATATTGATTCTAGGTATAGAGAAGGCAAAAGAGGGATAGTCTGCAAGTTGGATATCGAAAAGGTGTATGATCGCGTAGACTGCAAATTTTTTTACTATATGCTGGAAGAATGGGCTGCGGGTAGGAATGGAGGGATTGGATTCGAGCTTGCTTTGGATTAGTCGCTTTCAATGTTATCAAAATCATACGATTTAAGATATGAATCATATGATTCATATCGTATCGTATGGGTGTACGATTCAAATCATACACCCAAATCGTAAATCTTAAACAATATTACGAATTGTAAGATAATTGTAGACTGTGTAAATGGGCCCAAAAAAACTTTAAAAATCAAAATTTTATTATTTTTTATTCAATATTTTTCTTTTTCATTGTACCTTTTTGCTCATAAAATATGAAAAAGGCTCTCCCCTATTAAAAATATCTTCATTTTTTTTTCTTTTGAGAGAGAGAGAGAGAGAGGGAGAGAGGAGATTTGGGGATTTTGAAATTCAAAAATCCAAAACAAAAAAATCAAGATATCTTTTTATTCACAATGGAATCGAATGTCATTTTTTCTAACATGATTTTACACAAGAAAGGTACAAAAGAACAAAATTTTTAAAGGACTCTTATATGTCTTTTTAAGGTGATTTTTTTGAAAACAAAGGAAAAAGACAAGAATCCTTTACTATCATGATATGTATGCCAATTGTCATATACATTTTCTCAGTTGATAACATCATGATATGTATTACTTTTTTGGTACACGTTGATGATAAATGGATGATTAATGAGTTTTTAATATTTTCTAATTTATATCTTTTCATACATCATATATTATAATTTATAGATATAGTTGATCACTAGCTTAATGTCATGGTTAAATTGTGTTTTTAGCATGTTCATGAGAAAATGGAATGATTGATATGTTTTTTAATTTTTCTTATCTATGTATAATTGTTTTGTATTTTTTTATGATATTTTTATGAAAATCTGAACAAAACTTACAATTTACGATACAATGTGATTCAGATGAGAAAACGATTTACGATTTGATAACATTGGTTGCTTTTGCTATATTGGTTAGTGGACTGCTAAAAGGATTCTTTAAGGCTTTCAGGGGTGTCAGACAGGTGATCCCCTTTCTTCATATTTTTTTGTGATTATTGTAGGAAGCTCTTAGCAAAATGCTTCTCAGAGGTGAGGTCGGTTTAATCAGTGGCTCGTGGCAGATGCGGGAGCATAAGTTAGTCATCTCCAATGTGTTGCTGACCTTCTTTGTGAGGTGGAGGCGATAATGGTAGATAACTTGCGGAAGATAGTAGACATTTCCCAAATAATGCTGAAGTGATCGAACATGAAGGTCCCAACCTTCCATGTAGATCCCCAAATCAGTAATAAATGAGAGGTCGGATTCTTCCTACAGGAAATTGACTGACCAACCAACAATAGAGAGGGAGTGACCCCTATTTTTCAAATGGTCTAATGGGAGAATTTTCTTATGCCTCAATATCTAATAGAGTGTATCAATTTTAAGGGGACCGGCACAAACAATATCCGGTATATTCTCAATACGACTACTTCACCTTCCATATGAGCTTCAAAGAATGATATCTACTAAAAACATCCCATTTGATACCAATTCTATCTCCTCTCTGCTTGGTTGAGGAATTTACTTCTTCGAGTGTGTTCAGAAGTTGAGTCAACATTTGAATCCTCTTGTCATGCAGATTCCTCTTCAAACTAGTGGACCACAGTCACCACACCACTTTTCTGTCAGTATGTTGGAAATTGGAATGCATTTTGAATAACCTCTTCTCATGACTAAATATGACGTGTGGATTTCTTGCATAAGGGCATCTCCCCACACTACTGGTCTATCCCAAAACAGATTCTGTTTCCTGCTCCAACTCTTAACTGAATAGACTTGCTGAATCTCCTCTGACCTGAAGATATCGTTCTTGAGATAGCTAACTTCATTTTGCAATTTGTTCAGTTCGCACCCATCCATGTGCCAAGAACTGTATTAGGATGTCAAGATATTTTTCCATCGAGCATTCTCACTATCTTCTATCCTCCACCACCATTTACCTGATAACGTGGAATCCATCTTGTCGATATCCCTTATTCCAAATCCCCCTTGCTTCTTGGGCTTGCACACATCCTTTTGTGGTATAGCCTATAGGTGGTAGTTATGACTTTCTTGTTTTTCATTCCATTGCAACGTATTTTGGGAAGATTCTTTTTCACTTGCAACTTCGTACATACATTTGTAAGGAGAATATTTATGCTGGAATATTAGCAAAAACTGCCTTAATTATTTTAAGGGAAAATTACCAAAGTATATTCATTTAATTTTTCTTAATCTAAAAGTTACTTGAAAAAGTTTAAAAAAATTATTAAAACATCTGAACCACATGAATTTTTTTGCCTAAAGACACATTTGTGTACTCCCGTTACCACGCTTTGTTAATTTTCATGTGTAATGACAAAATTACCCCTGGAGATATTTTCGTTTCCACACATCAGAACCAAATCCTCTATCACATTCGTTTTACCTAGCGTGTAAAACATGAGCTTGTGGTGCCCACCATGTTGCATATGTAAAGTCCACTTCGTTCATCAAGTTCCATCTTTTCTTCTTTTTTGGGAAAGGTGTTATCAGGTTCCATACTTGATTCTAGGACCCAGGGAAAAAAACCAATGAAATCCATAGCTTAGGTGTATTGCAAGGAGCAATTGAGATGAGATCAATGTTATCAAATCACATATGCGATCAACATATGCTGTTCGCATATGCGATCGCATAATCACGTATGCCATCGCATATATATATATATATATATATATATATATATATATATATATATATATATATATATATATATTTGATTTTTTTTTAAAGGAAATTCGAAAAAAATTAAAAAAATATAAAAATAGGAAAAACTTGCCTAATTAGGGGTTATTTTACTTATTTCATTGTAGTTTAAGTGTTTCATTAAGTTATATATTTAATTACTTATATTATATTATATAAATTTTTACAAAACAATCAATAAGCTAACATTAAAAGAGAATTAATTATTAAAAGCTTGAAACAAAGAAATTTTATTAATAAATGGAAACTTGAAACAGCTTACAATTTAATTTACAAAAAACAAGCACAACTTACAAAATATAAAAATTAAACATATTTGAAATAGTTGTAGAGAGATTAGAGTAAGAGAGAAAGAGTAAGAGATTTAAAGCTTTGGGGTAAAGAATAGTGAAAATGGAGGTGATATGAGTGCCTATTTATAGGCAAAAATTCCCAAATTAAAAAAAATAAAAAATAAAAAATTGCTCCCATTCTGACCATTGGGAAATATGCGATCGCATATGCAATATGCTATCGCATATAAAAGTATGCCATGGCATACTTGCCAGGATCGCATATGCCATCATGGCATATGCGATCTTGATGGCATATGCGATCTTATCCATAGTATGCGCATATGCGATCGCATATGACAACAATGGATGAGATACTAACATAGGTTTGTGTGTGGGGCCACCATGGTGTGCATCTTTTATCAGACTGTTAATCAGGTGTATCTCACCAGGATGAAGTGAAAATACAAAACTAAGCCTGATTCAAATATCAGACGGGCTACACTGTGTAAACTTAGAGGTTTTAGGATCAGTTTTAACATTTTTCCCATTGGTGTGGCCCATAAGAGTCTTTATCAACCTGATCTTTTGTATGTACAATTCAAATGGTGGTTCTTATTTGATAGATAGAGTGGATTCCCTACAAATAAAAAATCACTTCCGAAAATCATCTACCAAAATCTCTATATCCTCTTTAGAGGATTGCTAGCAAGGTGTTCCATAATGGTAACAGTGGCCGTAACGGCCAGCACTGTTACCGTTACGATATGGGCCGTAACGGCCGTTACGGACCCTGTATTGGCCATTACAGCCCTTTTTCATTTTTTGAAAAAACTGTTACAGGACCGTTACAGGGTCGTTATGGTCCGTTATAGGCCGTTACGGCCGTTTCAACCCTATAACGCGTAACGGTTATGACCGTTACCGTTACGTATTGGCCGATACGTAACCGTTTTGTGATACTCCTTGATTGCCAGTTTCACACGTGTAGAGCCATAGACTACCAAACATGCTTCACATGTGCAAATACAAAATACTTCTACGAGATCTGAGCTTTTCATAATGTTGGAAATAAATAGTGCTTAGATCTTTTGCCTTGAAAAATCAGATAATTCCATTCTTCGGGCAGGCCACAATTTACAAATCAAATTAAACAGTTACAAATTTTTTTCTTCTAAACATTCAATTATTTCATTTGTTGTGGCCCACCTTAGTTGTGAAATAGCCGAATTTTTTATTTCAGAATATCTAGTAGACTAGTTCACCTGATGGAAAGCTTAGATCTCACAAACGTGCAAGGTATTACACATGCACCTGCGTGGAATGTGAATGGGCTCACATGCAGTTGGGGATTAGAGAAACAAGAACACCTCTCTTCTCCCAGGCTTAACATGAGCCATTGGATTCCATCCAAGGTCTCATGTTTAACCCACAAGAATCGGAAGGTTTTAGATGAGTCACCCTAGCTCTAGGTACCTCGTGTCTTGAGAGCCATGTGGGTGGCAATTTCATGAGATCTACCTTGTCCATCAGGTACGCTGCCTCATGTTCACCATGGGACCCATAAAGCATGATCATTGAGAACTCAAATAGGCCCTATTCTAGGAAAATGTTGAGATGGGATTCCCATCATTAGTTTTGTGTAGTGCCAACCATGGTGTTTGTATGCCCTTTAATCTATTCTTCTGATGTGTTTCATTAGGATGAAAGAATTACCCAAAAATTACAGTATTCCAAAACTCAGGTGGGCCATACGACATGAATTTAAAAATGTTTTTAGGTATAAATTTATGGGGTGACCCACTTTAGTCTCAATCAGCTTGATTTTTGGTATCAAGGCCAAACAAGGGGTGATGTACCTGGTGTACGAAGTGGATTTCATGCATGTTAAGTCGCTTCCTTATGTTAGAGAACCCTAGGTAGGTACACAGCTGGGTTAGATTCTCCCCTTTTGGAGGAAACATATCATGGGGGCTGGATCCACTACAAAAGCTTTGTCGGTTAACCTTAACCTACAACACGATTTGTGGGGTCTACCTTGATGTGTGCATGACATCCAATCCATCCATCATGTGTGCCCACTCATATTATCCTTGGAGCTAAAAAAATAAGACTGATAAAAACCCCAAGTGGGTCACACTATAAGAAACAGTTGGGGTGGGGACTCCGGCCATTAAAAACCTTCCAGATTGTCAGTGGGCCCCATTGTATTTTTTATATGCATGTAAAACAGCATGTAAAGCAAGTGTTGTTACTTGTGTGTAATACCCAAGCTTTGTGGGGCTCCCCTGTTTTATATGTAAATCCACTTTGTCCATTAGGTGAGAACCATTATTTGAATCATAAATACAAAAGATCAGGCCAGTACAGACTTTGATGGCCCACACCAATGGGAACAATGTAAAACTGCTCCTAAAAAAAGGCCACCACCATTTGCACAGCATGGCTGTATTCACACTCTAATCTTCTTCTTCTTCTTCTTTTTTTGGAGAGGTAATGAAAATTTTATTAAAACCGCAAAATGCAGGAAAAGAATGAAAGAACACACAAAAAGGAAAGCTAGATGCCCAATAGGGCGCAAACGACACAAGGATCCAAATCCTTCATACCCATAGCCCATTCAAGTGTCCAAGACAAAGCTTTCCTATAGGTTCCCTCTGCGGATTCTGATTTGTTTTCCAAACACCTTCTATTCCTTTTCGTCCAAATTGTCCAAAACACTGCCAAGGCCACCAAGTGCCATTCCGCCTTGCCTTCTTTCCCAATGCCTCCATTATCCCAAGAGGCTAGAAAGGAATACATGGATTCCGGCATCACCCAACTGATATTCAGAGTAGTTAAGAAAGAGTTCCAAATCTTTGAGGAAAAAGGCAATGAATGAATAAATGATCCACTGACTCTGCATTTTCCATACATAGAAGACAAATGTTAGGCAGCACCATTCCTCTTTTGCGGAGATTGTCCATGGTAAGGATTCTATTCCTCCCTACCAGCCACACAAAGGCTGCAACTTTCGGAGGAGCACCATACTTCCAAAACCTGAAATTGTGCAAGGACACTGAGCTGGAATTAGATAGCTTCCTATAGAAGTCTTTGACCGAAAGCACCCTGATTTCCGGTTCCTCCAAAACAGAGAATCTCCCTCCTCAACCGCAATGATAGCTGAATTCAGCTTGTCCAAGAGAGAAATAAACACATCAGCTTCCTCATCCGTCAGTCCCCTTCGGCAAGGAGATGCCCACACCACAACCCCCTCATTTATAGAATCGCAATCAGCAATTGTAATATTCCTATCAGTTGCAATTGCTGCTAATGATGGGAAAGCATCCTTGAGCAAACAATCAATGAGCCAAAGATCTTCCCAGAACCAGACCCGAGAACCATCTCCAACTGAAAACTGCACTTCTTCCTTGAATCTTGGAATTATAGCGTAAACTGCTTTCAACAGGCCTGAAGCTTTGTACCTAGAGTTCTCCTTCAACCACCACCCCCCCGTGGCTAGTGCCATACTTAACTGAGAGAACCTCTTTCACAGACTGTCATCCTCCATAGTGAAGCGCCATAACCATTTTCCCAAAAGTGCCTTGTTCATAGTTTCCAGCACTCTTAAACCAGCCCCTCCCACCTGAATCGGTTTACATACCTCTTCCCATTTGAGAAAGTGAAATTTCTTTGAAGGATCCTTCCCTCTCCAAAGGAAATTGCTCCTTAACTTCTCTAGCATGTCAAGTACTGATTTTGGACATTCGAAGAGGGACATAAAGTATATGGGCATGTTAGAGAACGCCACTTTGATCAATGTCAGCCTACCTCCAAGAGATAAGTGTCTACTTTTCCATGATGAGAATTTTCGTTCGATTCTCTCAATCGCCGGATCCCATAAATGCCTTGCTGGCTTTCCAATACATAGAGGGAGGCCTAAGTACGTCGATGGAAAGACACCAACCCCACATCCAAAGATCTCTGCCATATTTCTTACCTCTTCCTTAGCTAGATGAACTCCTAGCATTTCACATTTGCGGTCGTTAACCTTCATCCCTGACACCACTACAAGGCATGCAATGATCTTTCGCAAGTTGTCTACCTTGACTTCCTCTGCTTAACAAAACAGAATAGTATCATCTACAAATTGAAGATGGTTTGTGGGTCATGAGTTGACTCAATATGACTCGTCCGACTTGAACTGAGTCACTCAACCTTTTGGTGAGAGATTTAATTAAACATAAAGGTGGGGAGTGGGACTCAAATCCCCAACCTCAACTAAAGGAAGCAGTGCACTTAGCTAGTGAGGTATTTGTGTAGTTGTTTACTTATACTACCCTAAATTTAACTATTTTAAATATCCATTCACAATCCTAATATTTTAAATTTACAATAATTAAATACAGAGCCGAGTTGGATCGAGTCTTTGAGTTAACCTGGCCCAGCTGAACATCTAGTTGAGTCTTCAGTTTTTTTAAACTATGGTTGCATGTGGACATGTATACTACCCTGCTCTTATTCATGAATTGCAATGGCGAGGGAGAGTACCATCTCTGCTTTGCTAAATTTTCTCCAAGGTTTGTTAGCTCACACGCGTTGATCTTTTGACTGTCACTGCTACAGGGGTCTCTGAGAGTAGCTTTGAAGGAAGGCATGCTGTGTGGGAGTGCTCACTGGATGGGTTTTTGAGATGATCTCACCATCATCTATCTCATTGTTAGTTTCATATATTCCTCAATCTACGGTGAGGCTTTCCTTGTGAATGCTTTCCCTCCTTTTTTGCTGACTAAATTTTGCTTGGAAACAATTAGAGTCAAATCTAGGTCTGGTTGCTCATTTCAATTTCCTCTATTTTAAATGCCCGACATAGACAGTATGGCTATTAAATTAATATCAATTATACTCTGGGACCCGCATTGTGTAATGGAGATGTCGACTGATACAACTGATACCAACTTCTAATAGACAGGTGATTGCTATCACATGCCTGTGTATGATTAATTAATTTGAAAAACTATGGAAGCTTGCTAGTTCCCCAGGTGTCTAGGTTCCAATCCCCTCGTTGGTGGGCCCATCCTTTTATATTGCTGGGACTGATAATCAGGGAGTTCCGCTAGTCAGGGAAAGGAGACATCTCATGTTTTGACTATTGACCTTTCCACTGTCGAGAAGGAGAGTGATTTCCGCATATGTGATGTTTTTGACTGTATATGAAAACAAAACCAGCTGTGTAAATCGGTCTTCCTTTCCGTTGTTTTCCTAAAAACCATGCCACTTTAATTTCCTCAAAAAAGAAAAAAAGAAAAAAAGAAAAAAGAAAAAAGAAAAAAGAAAAAAGAAAAAAGAAAGAAAGTAGACATGGTGATTTCCATGATTTTTTTGAGAGAGATTCATGTTTCAACTATTGACCTTTCTTTTTTTTTGGGTGAGATTAATGTTTTAACTATTGACCTTACACACATTTCCACGGAAATCATGTATCCTTGGAACAAAACAGATCATTTTGGATTTTTTTTTTTGTTTTTGTTTTTCCACAGATGTCCTGTGACGCTTTTCTTTCCATCTATATATATTGGCTTTTCTAATATATCGTCATGGAAACTCAAAACTGTTTAGGTCGCAAATTTGCGGTCTGAAATTAGGCTTCTACTCGTGAGCATTCCAGTATTGCCCTTCCCCCCTAGATTGGAAATTTGAAAATTTTCCTAACATGCCCTTATTGTGAATTAGGTAATTTACAAGATCTGATGCATGATTTGTTAGCCATTTTATAGGCATTCTTCTGTATCCTTTCCTTTCTAGGGCTATCACTGGGTTGCCTGATTTCTGTTCAACCCTGGCCACGAAAGTAAAACCCTAGGTCTGAGCTTGCCTGGGCATGCGATGGGCCAAAACAAAACAGTCTTGAGTTCAGCCAGAGCTCTAGCTCAGTCATTTTCCGGTGCAAAGTCCAAGCTGTTCGTTAGGCGTACCCCATGCTGTCCAGGATATGTTACAAAAATACACTTCAAACCCGAAACACTGCCAGGCTGGGCTAACGGTTGTCTTGTCACTGACGCCAACCCATTTAATAATTGGACCTAGATGTTGTTAGCCTGGGACCAGGCTATTGGGCCTAATATTTCGGCCTAAGCTCAGACCAAATGAGGCCATGCCTGAAAGCACTGTGTGCCAGCTTGCTTGTACTCTTTTCTGTAGGATGTGCAAGGTTGATTAGATGTAGGAAGTGAACATAGGGCCCACTTGGGTGCACGTCAAAATGGTTGATTAGAACGTAGGGCCTGCTTGGGTGCACGTCAAAATGGTTGTTTCAGATTGAAATGGCCCCCAAGTGTATGTTTTGGTTTCTGTGAGTTGAGGGGCAGAAAAAAGCTGGGAAGATCAAATCCTGCGGAATTCATGGATCTGTTTGTCGAGCATACCGTTGCCGGGTCTGAAGCCTCACTAGTGGTTCTGGCAGTGGGTCTGGTTTGTGGGTCAATTGGCTGTCCTAAGTACATAGCAGATTGGGCTCATGTTAAGGAGAGGCTCATCCAAGTTGATAGGTTGGGCTTTGGTACCCATCCACATGACTTGATACCATCTATCACAAGTGTCGCCAATGTGTAGTAGGTCGAATTGGGTTGAACCGAACCTCATTATTTGATAAGTCTAGTTGGGCTTTTGGTTATGGGTCGTTGGTTAGCTTTGAGCTAAAATTCTTAGAGGCTGGGGCCACATTGATTTGATGGCATTTTTGAGTTTAATCATCCGCCGTGGTGGCATCCTATCAGGAATTTTTTAAGATCATCCGTTCAATGGGGATTTTGGCTTATGGATGTATATTGAAGTGTAGAATGCCATGGAGCCAAGCGTTCTCAGTTGGTACTGGTGGGCCCATTTCTTCAGGGGTTCACACCATTGAAATGATTGGTCCTACTTGATTGCCTGATGCACCAAAGATCTCCCAATAAAGATAATACAGGCGATGGTCCATTTTCAACCAAAAAAGGTTGAAGATCCGGTGGCTAGGAGCTTCAGTCTTGAGGGATTTTGAGTTAGAGCCCATCATATGAGCGGCCGGACTATTGAATGGTGGGCCATGCTTGTTCCAACAGAAAACTACCAGGCCCAGTGTTGCATAACAATCGTCGATATCCAACTCAAATGTATGGCTCATGAGCCTCTCACACTCGTTTTCTCCATCTGTAAAATTGAAGACTACCATTTGAACCCTCTCACTTGTGATGGACGGCTTTGCGGCCGCATATGTGTGAGATCCAGGCCATTTATCAAACATTTATCAAGTCTGATTTTCGGGCCATAAGCCCATTTTCAAGGGTTGTGGGGCATTGATTAGTGGCCAGTCTGATTTCGGTATATGTGTGAGATCCAAGCCTTTCATAAAAGTTTGTTTTTAGTTTTGGGCCCAAAGCCCATTTTCATGGGCTTTGTGACACTTGGTTAGTGAGCCTGTTTGATTTGGGCCCACACACTCATTTTGAATATGGCGTATGCGTAGATGTGTTGAGATTAATCACCTGATAACTACTCCGAATCCACAGAGCTTCCAGGAATGCTTAACCGAACTTCCTTGAATACAGAAGGGAACATTCGAATCCACGAGCAAAAAGAGTAAAAACTTAGTTTTTATTGAAAAGAGGTTAGTAAATAATAATAGACAAGTTTAAGCAACCTTAAATAGAGAAAAACTAACCCTAAAACCTCAATTACGTATTAGATTAGAAAAGAATCCTAGTACAAAACGAAAACAAATAGTTCAAAATAGTAATTCTCGGAGCGAATCTGCCCATCCAATCGGACCGGTCGCTAGGGGCTAGCGAGAGGTAGCTGTTGAGCAGCAACTGATTGTTGACCTCTGACGATCTGTCACCCAGGGTCCAAAGCAATCCAGCGTACAGAGCTGGATTCCAGCCAAAATTTGGTCGGTTGCAAGTACTATGTGACCGGTCGACATAGCCTGTTGATTGGTTGTTGTTTTTTTTTCTTTTTTCTTTTTCTTTATTTTTTCTTGAAATTTGGGGGTTTCTTTTGATCCTTCCTTTGGCTCTTCTTCGTTTTCAATCAGGACCTTCTCAGGACCTTCTCGTTTCTTCGTCTTCAATCAGGACCTTCTCGTTACATCAAAATAGTGCAGTGTCTGACTTTTGGGCCAAAAGAGTGTTTGCTCATGATGGGCCACTCATTCATTGTTCGCTTTCCTCATGTATGCAAATTCGTTCTAAATGCAATTCCGAACAGAACTGATCATATAACTTAGGTGGGCCCAAATTTTCTTATCAGGTGGACCTCACATTATTGAGAATGGATGGTCTGTCAACATTTTTAGCCATCCATTTCTTCCCTTGTGTGGTCCCTTCCAGACTTATGTCTGCTAATGAAAAAAAAAGTTACTAAACTTGTGATTAAAGCGTGATTTTACATTGTTCCATGTAGTGTGGCCCTCCCAAGTTTTGGATATTTGGTCCCTAGAGTGAGGAAGAGGTGACTCACCCAATCAACGGTTTGGATTATACACACAGATTAAAGTGAGCCCACAGGAGATCATATATTAGTTTTATGTATGCAATCATTCCCATTAAGGTGGGAATCGTTGTTCTCAAGGACGCTGTTTTGACAGATACATCCATCTTTCTACTTTTGACAATACTACAGTTACAAGTTTGATTATTGCATTTATACCAAAAGTAGAAAGAAAGCGTGCATCCCATCCCCAAGGTGAGGTGCAAACAATGACTCATCTAGAGATCGAAATCGGTGCGACTCAGCCAAATGATTCCAAACTGAGGTGACTCACCAAGTTAACTCAGTTTCAGGTGATATCTAGAACCACGAATAGCAAAAATCAACATCCAACCCACCTTATTTTGATATCACATCCATCTTTCTACTTTTGACTATACAACAACTTCAAGCTTCATTATTACATTACTAAAAGTAGAAAGAACAGGGTGCATCTATCCACTAGGTGGGGTGAAAACCACTACTCACTTAGAGATCAAAACTCGTGCTGCTGGATAATTCTAAGTTGCAAGGACTCGCCGAGTTAACTCAGTTACAATTGATATCTAGAACGATGAATAGCATAAATCAGTATCCAAACAACTTTATTTTGATAGGTACATACATCTTTCTACTTTCGACCATACAACTACTTCAGATTGATTATTGCATTACCGAAAGTAGAAAGAAAAGCGTACATCGATCCACAAGGTGGGGTGAAAACCACGACTCATCTAGAGATCAAAACCAGTGAGACTCGGCCCGGATAATTCCAAGTTGCAAGGACTCACCGAGTTAACTCAGTTACAATTGATATCTAGAACGATGAATAGGCAGAAATCAATATCCAAACAACGTTTGTTTTGATAGATACATCCTTCTATTTTTGACCATACAACTATAAGCTTCATTTATTGCACTACCAAAACATCCATCCACAAGGTGGGGTGCAAATGATGACTCAGCCAAAGACCCGTACTGGTCTGACTTGGCATGGATTGTTTCCAACTGAGTTAACTCACCGAGTTAACTTGGTTTCAGCTATATTTAGAACCAAGAATAGCGGGAGTTGATATCCTACACCTTATTTTGATAGATGCATCCATCTTTCTACTTTTCACCATACAATTACTTCAAGGCTTCAACTATATTTAGAACCAAGAATAGCGGGAGTAGATATCCAACACCTTATTTTGATAGATACATCCATGTTTCTACTTTTCACCATACAATTACTTCAAAGCTTCATTTATTTCACTATCAAAAGTAGAAAGAAAAAGGTGCATCCATCCACATGGTGTGGTAGAAAAGATGACTCAGCCGAAGATTGGTACCGGTCAGACTCGGCATGAATTGTTCCAAACTGAGATGACTCACCGAGTTAACTCGATTTCTGTTGTGTTCAGAACCATGAGTAGTGGGAATCAATATCCAACACCTTATTTTGATAGACACATCCCTCTTTCTACTTTCGACCATACAACTACCACTATCTTTGATTATTGCATTACTGAAAGTAGAAAGAAAAGGGTGCATACAACCAAAAAATGGGGTACAAAAAATGACTCCTCTAGAGAACGAAGCCGGTGCAAACTCGCCTGAAAATAATCCAAATTGATATGACTCACTGAATCGACTCGATTTCAAATGATATTTACAACCATGAATAGCATTCAACCATCCACAGATGCAATGCACACTAGCAATCTGGAATTACCATCCACATGATTTAACAGAACCCCACATCATCAAAGGGAGAAATTGGTTTAAATATCCATAGAATCCGAAAAACAGCTCCTGAATGTCATGTCATGTATCATCCCATCACATACCATGTGCAGCCATCCAGCAATGGACAGCGACAGCACGTGCCGAATGCCGATTTTCCACCTACCATTACATACATTTTATGTCAATAGTAATGCTACCATGGTGCTCATGTGCATGAGTCGTCATCGAGTTCTGTGGAGTGGGTATCGAAACATCTGGCGATCGGGACTGTTGACGTCGTGGGCCTTCAGCCGTAGATGGAGCAACCCAAAAATTAGCGCGATCGGACGATTAAAAAATGACTAAATCGGTCCTAATTCAGTGATTAAAACTTATGGCAATTAGAGATTTGGAGTTGTCCAATTGCTACCATTTTCTAATGGGCCATCATAAGTGGGGCCTAACAAAATCGAAGGTCGGATCACCATACATGTTTGTGATGTGTCTGGCGCCGAATTGGATCGTTGCTTTACATAATTATGTGATTAAGATAGGTTAATCATATTTACAAAAAAAAATTAAAAATCCCACAAAGGTAAGCAATATTTACAGCTTAAGGACAAATGGGTTCTTTTCAAATGAAACCGTGCTTATTATAGAACTTATTAGGAATAATCTCCTTTTTAGTTTATGTTATTTTCAACATCCAACCAAAATCCAACTCTCTCTCTCTCTCTCTCTCTCTCTCTCTCTCTCTCTGTTGTTGCATTGTGAGTTGTGACGGGTTAGTTGGTGTTGTAGACATCCATCCAAACTTGCTGGGCCCACCAACAACAGAGCCCGTGACCCCATTTGACAGAAAAGACTCCACTTGAATTGGTTAGTGATTTGATACTCTGGCAGGATATGATGGTTGATACTCAGTCACTCAAAAATCGTACACCCTGCATCAATTATGAATTCGAATCAAACCCCCCGACATCATCGAAACACCACGGACGGGTCGATTCCTGAAATCAGATCCATCGAGAGAACTTTATTTTTGTCGCTTTACATTTCGACCGTTGCTTAAATGTCCAACAATCTTATATTTACAAAATCAAGTCAGTATAAATTTTGATTTATAATGTATCTAAATAACGCCCGATGATTTGTCGGTGCGACACGTACATTTTCTTGATACATGTGTATCAACCACCACGCTCAGCCAGAGTATCAAAGTCTTCCCTCTTGTAGTAATTATATGTTTATCTCTGGATTAGTCAAACGTAGTAGTATTTTAATCTAAGGGAGAAAATCAATGTCTTGTATGATTAGGCTCCCATTAGTGGTGAATGAAAGGGACGTGTGATGAAGGGCTGATAATCATGCAACTGTTAGTATTGTGCTTTGGCTACGACTAGGAGATTTTTAGGCTCCCATCAACATCAACCTGAAAGGAAATCAATAGAAAACAACACTTGCAATTGTTGTATCATGTGGGTGGTGGACCATCTTTGCTGTGGATGTGTCCAACGGCTCTCGAGTCTGGCCATTACATCTCTGTCTAGACATGACATACATACATACATCATGTGGGCTTAGGCCACATGTGCCAGCATGGCAGATAGTGCAATATCAAGGCGTCCATCATGTGGGTCTCATCATGTACTTGTTCCTGCCTGTAAAAAGAATAACTTACTCATCAGCTGGGGTAAGACTCGATTGGTTGAGTCGAGTCGACTCGAAAACTCAGGCGAGCTTCTCAGAACTTATACGCATTTTTTTGGGGATTATCTAATACTTAAAAAGTATGGAATGTATAATTAGGGTCGAGTTGTGCTGAGTCAAGTCGGAGTTTATCGAGTTTTTGTTATATCCAAGTGTTGCTGAGTTTTTACTGAGTCGTGACTGGATCAAGGTTGAGTCTACTCAGGCAGGTGGGCTAGTCTACTCATCAGCTGGGGCAAGACTGGACTGGTTGAGTCGAGTCGACTCAAAAAGTTGGGGAAGCTTCTCAGATCTTATATTAATTTTTTTTTTTTCAGGATTATCTAATATTTAGAAAGTATAAAATATATAAATAAGGTCTAGTTGTACCAAGTAGAGTTGAGTTTTTGTCCGAGTGTTGCTGAGGTTTTTTAGTCGAGATGATTTTTCTTGAGTGCTTAGTGAGTCACGACTGGATCAAGTCAACTGAGTCTACTCAGGCAGGTGAAATTGAGTTTTAAACTATGTCGTGGACTGTATGGTGCACCTGATTAGTAGACCCACCTGATTCTTGGATCGAGTCATCGACATGGTGGGACCCCTTATGGATGTGTTGAATGTCATATTCACGGGTGATGGGGGCATATGTGGTGGGGCGTAACTGATCAGTCTTACACACAAGCTTGGGCTTAGCTAGGGCTGTCAATGGATAGGGTCCGTCTCGGTTCGATAGTACCTGTACCCATGCTAAGTTCGGGTCTTTCTGGGTCTGGGTCTGGGTCTAGTTCTTGAAAACCTAGGTCCAGATCTGATCCGGTTCGGGTTCTAACCGGGTCTCTACATTTATGTTTAAAGTTGAGTTTGGGACAAATAAGAGCATTTATATGGTTGGGCCCATCCAATGGATGGAACATTGTGCACACATGTACCACTTAACATTTTCATGGTGCGTAAACCATCTTTCTTACATGCCAGTGGCTTGGGAAACATCATTTTGCTAGAATAATCACTATTAAATATGTATAATTTTTCTATTAGAATTAAATGAACCCAACCTGACTGAACTTGACCCAACCTGACCAAATTTAACAGGGTCTAGCACATGGACACTACCTGAACTCAACTAGACCTGATTTTCAATTGAGTCCAAAAATTGAGATCCGAATCTGATCAGCTTTCTTAACGGGTCTAAAAATGGACTGGGACCCGTTAAAATCGAGCCAGGTCCATTGGATACCTGCCAGTCCAGGCACCCATGGATAGCCCTGGGCTTTAGCAAAGCTCTACATACACAAAACCATGTGATGAAAACATGCTTGAGTTTTTTTTTTTTTTTCAAAAATGCCCTTTCATGTTAAGCTTTTAAAATCATATACCCTAAGGGGGATTTTCTTTTTCTTTTTTAATTTTCACTTAAAAATAGATGCTGACTGAATCCCCTAGTTTCATTCCTCTCTCTCTCTCTCTCGTCTCACAGGCTCATACCTCATACGGCACATGACAATGTGGTTTACATATGTAGATCTAAGCCGTTTGAAACAGACAATGAACATGCCTGAGCTAAAAAATCAGGCACTAAATATGAGTTTAGTTTGAGTTTCCCATCTTTTATTTTCCACATGCTTGGCACATGTCATTTGCCAGTGTATATATAGAGAATGCTATTTCTACCATATCTATACGTCTATACTTATATATAACTACTGTATATGACAGAAGTAGCTTTTGGTGAATTTTATTCTCACAGTCAGTTTTCTAAAAGTGGAGATATTGAATATTTTATGCTGAGATGGCGTGTTTCACGATGGGAGGTGTGTTTGTCTTTTTCTCTTACACTCCTTTCTGCGTGATGCATCTACAGTTGCATGTAAAGCTTAGATCCATTAGATTTTGTTATATGCTCTCTTCTTTTGTATTATCTATATTAAGGGGATAATGTACAGAGAGTGAGTATATTCTTCTAAAGTATTCTTTGGAGAGAAAGTTTGTGTATATAGAGTGGCAATTCTCATATTTCTAATTTTTCTTGTTTTAGTGAAGAAAATAGGTCTGTGTTACTACCCTATAGTTGTAGGTATATTATTAAACCATATAAATTTTTATGCGTCTTGTATCATTTAGCCTTTTTTTTTTTTTTTTTGCTTGCATTGCATGTATGGGGTGTGTGAGTGCATATGGAAAAAAAAAAAAAAATGAAGAAATTTCATTAGATTTGATGCAGCCAAATGCACCCTCTGAATTTTTCTCCAAAATGTCCCCTCATTTGCTTCACTTGATGGGGCCTTCATGGCTGCATATTTAAGACGATCAAATATCTTCCATTTTGGTGCTTACATGGGTTCCTCATGGCGGCATGTTTGGACGATCTGCGTGGCCCATTTGGTGGGAAGCCACGTGGATGTCACAAAGTCCAAATATTGTTATAGTTGGAAATATAGGTCTGTAAATTTCTCCATGGATTGACCTGGCCGAATCGGATGTTACTCAGTGGTCTGAGTTGACTGGAACTCTGTCCGGTCCAATCCAATTCAATACCATGAGATCGAAAAAATATGGGTTACTCTCCCCAACTCAAACTCAAGACTGAACGAGTCAGTCCTAGTCGCCTAGTCCAAAAACCTTGACTTGGGACTGCCAAATTCTACCATTTTAATGGTTTGTGTTATCATTCAAAATGATTTTTGGACTGTATCTCATATAAGGTAGTGCCCATAAGGTGGATTTTTTTTACCATCTACTCATGCAACGACGTGGGTCCCATCAAGTGATAAATGCAGGATTGGATCTTTCCCCAGTATCTGTGTGGTTCAAAGTATTTAATGCGAGTGTCAGGGAGTAGTGACCCACCTGCTAATACTCCATGTAGATCAGACGAGGGTCACAACATTGTGAAATTGTTTACTTAGATATATTTTAGATTTTTATAAATGAAGTTTTACTGCAAAATTCCTTTAGTAATTCTGATTTTACCACATAATGCATTGTTGTGGATAAGTACTTGAAAGGACCAAAACACACACACACACACACTCTCTCTCTCTCTCTTAAAGATGTGGTTAAGTTGAGAATTGTTGGCCATGAAATTCGTGTATGACATTCAACCCATTCAATTAATGTTACCAACCATGATAATCAGATGAACCAAAAATCTAGAAGATCCAAATATAAGATGGGCCACACAATTAAAAAACAAAAAACAATGTACAACACTGAAAAAAAATCCAAATTCACTTGTAGCATATTCTATGATTTGATCCGCCAGAATTTTAGTTCAATCATCATGGGGCAGTTCATATATTGGATGGTTTAGATGTCATACACATACCACGTTGAGCCAACAATTTTTGACTTTACCATCAAGAAAAAATAACCTTATCGTTAACATGGGATGCCTCTTAAATCAGGTCAATCCTGTTAGTCTTGCCCTCCAACAAATCCAACCATCAGGTGGGTCATCATGTGAATTTGGAAGTTTTTGGATAGTTATCAATTGTTTTGTACCATAGCGCATATCATCGGAAGCTGGTAGGTATCGCCGGATCGAAACTAGTATAGGCCATAAACGGAGTGATACAGATGATACGACCTGTATCAGTGGGGAACGATACGATATGCTAAAACCGACGTTTAAACATTACTCCCTCCCACATGAAGATCCGATCGGATAATTTTTGGGGCGTCCCATTTTCGTGATGCTACTAGATGGATTGGATACCATATGCATCCCATGTGGGCCCCACACAAGGTTAATTGCACGAAGTTCTCATCTACAAACTAGCTGTGTGTGGGACCTTCTTGTTTGTTATAACCTCCGTAATAATGGTATCACATTTATAATAGGTTTAATGGTGCAACTGAATAGAGATGATAATCATACTGCCACCGGTGCACCGATACCGTTGAAATGCTGCAGCTAAGCTTGCTTGGGCAAGAGTAGTATTATGATGGGGACCACGGAGAGAAGTAACGAACCATGTTCTAAAGGGGATGAGCTCATTTAGTTGGATGGTTGTCCATGTGCTCTTGTTTGGTCCTATCAAACTCAAAAAAATAAGAAAAAAGGGAAACAAAAAGAAAATGCAACCATATATTAGATGGTGATTGTTATATATGGACAGTCAAAATCATAGTTTAAATGGACTTGAACATGACTCGGTTAAATGTCATTAAGACCCGAGCAACAACTCAATCTGGTCATGACTCGGTCAAAAACTCATCTTGGCTCGACAAAACACGATTCTACCTCCTGAAGCATAACAAGATCCTCATTTGAGAAGGTGGAACACATGCCACAGAACCAGGTGGACCGCACACATGTCAGGAATCCAAACCATTTACCAGAGTAAGATACATTTGTTCGCATGCCATGGACTCAAAAATGCTTTTGAGCCGCAGATCAGGTGGGTCAAACTTTAACGTGCGTTTGTGGCTCACTTGATTAGTATACCACCCTAATTTTAGGTACATGGCATGTTCATGGTGTATCCTACCTAGTGAATGGTCTGGATCTATGACATGTGTTATTGGATCTAGTGGCATGTGTTTCACCCTCTTAAATGAGGAGCAAGGCACATAGCTGGGAAAGAAGAAAAGAACTCGGCTGAGTTACATTACTCGACTCAGGAGATCTTCAGGTCTAATAGAATTGTTATCAGTTATGATCAAAATGACTAGTCGATGCTAATGGTTTTGACAGAGTCATGACCAGACTGGGTTTTTCCCCTGAGTCTTGGTGAAATCTGGTTGAGTCGAATCAACTCGGGTAAGGTAATGTGGCCCTACCTAGTCTTAGTCGAAAGGAAGTGAATTAGGTGTGTTCCCGGCGTCACCGAACATGGTGCAGCCCTGACTGTGGGGCCCACCATGATGTCTATTTTGTATATCCACGCTGTCCATCCATTTGTCCATCTCATGAGCCGGCCTTATATGGGGCCCACCTTGATGTATATTTTGTGTATCCATGCCATCCATCCTTTTTTCCATCTCATTTTATGGTAAGATCCCAAAAATGAAGCAGATTCAAATCTTAAGTGGACCACGCCATAGGAAACAATGGTGATTGAACACTCACTGTTTCAAACTTCCTAGGGCCGAACTTAATGCCCATCATAATATTTATTTTCCATCCAAACTTTTGACAAGCTAAAAAAGAAATGGATGAAGGGAAACAAACAAAAATCACCTTGATCCAAAACTTTTGCGCCCCACAAGAAGTTTTTAATGGTCAATCACAACTGTTTCCTGTATTGTGGTCCACCTGACATTTGAATCTGCTTCATTTTTCAATTCATGCCCTAAATGAGCTGGCAAAACAGATGGACGGCATGAATATACAATAGGTGGGCCCCATTGTCAGGAGTTGGGTGAGTCCAGGCGGCACCTAATCCGCTCCCTAGCCGAAATGGACGTGAACCATAACCATAAACGTGTAGGCATGTGGTCTATTCGACACCGAAAACCGAGTGGGTCCCACCTATCAATTCGAAAAGCACGACCTCAACCATACCTGTCATGGACCACACAACACTCAATACGACAAGAGAAGGCCCCACCACCCCATCAAAATCATACCTAAACCCATGAAAAAGAACATTCTTATCTAAAAACAAAGACGACTAATCTAGCTTAGATACTATGCATTATTATATAACAGCAATCATCAAATGTAGTAATTAATAAAAAAAGAAAAAAAGAAAAAAAAATGGAGTAGTGTGAGAAATCCAAATCATAAGACATCATTAGGATCATGTGCCACACTCCCAACACTGCTTCATCTTTATGCATTCCGATAAGGAAACAGGATCCAAAAGTGGGGCCATGGACTGGACCCAACATTTATAATAACGGAAATGATTACGTGTGCTTTTAATGGACCGTCCACTTAGAATTCGAAATTTGAAATGCCAACTAGATTCCATCTGGTGTATGAAATTAAAGTTCATAATTCAAAAAATATTCTTGATTGGCTGTCCACATTCCAATTTACAGTTGACCACATGGATCTTGCACATGTGTGCCATATTGGAATATGATGGGGTGTGTTTGAGAACCTCTTTTAAAATATAGGAGGAAGATTTTATTTTTAAGGAATTTTACAAATTACTGCTCCGGTAATTCGATATTTACATCCTGGTACCTTTATCACAAAGGTTATTAACAAGCTACCCCCTTTAATTTAACTATCATCTGGTTACCTTTTCATTCGATATTTTAGTGGAAATTGGGGTTGGGCACTCTAGCAGGGTTGGTGGCTCAGGTAGGCTATTTTGTGATGTTTATGTGAAATCCACTCCAACCACTAGGTGCGGCCCCATCTTATGCCCAAGGCCCCCAAAATCAGCTCCATCTATAATTTAGGTGGATAATGCAATTGGAAACAATATATAGGGCAGCGCTCACCCTCCAAAGAGTTTTCTATTGTGTGGCCCAGCTCAATCATAGATAGGTCTGATTTTTGGGCCCTATAACTAAATTTTGGTTTGGAATCTAATGATTAGAGTGGTTTTTATATAACCATCATGGTGGGCCCTATAAAAATCAAGGATGGACATCTCTAACCAAATTGTTTCCTTTGATGTAGCTTTTTTGAAATCATGAGTCAGCCTGATTTTTTTAATTTTTTTATATCCTAGGCCTAACATGGGATTACACATTTAATAGTTATAGTGGATTTCACATATATATTATGGTGGGCCCTTTAAAAAATCAATGGCAAGCAACCATCTCTCACCTATTCCTAAATTTCCGGTAATATATTTGAAAAAGAAAGGTTCCCTTCCATTTGGTTGGACTACAAATTACGATCAATCCAAAAGATACCTTCCATCTGGTTGGACAACAGGCTCCCCTTTCATATGCGTGCAGGCTCCATAATGATTTCTTCATGTCACATTTACTCATTCTCTAGACCTCACTCGTGCTTCGCTATTTATCAATGGTAAAACTTGTTGTCTATGGTCTAGTCCATCAGGTCATTAGATGACCTGATTTTTCACTAGGTTGATCCTTCTTGCGGGGCTAACCTATTGGAAAGGTGGGATGTCGCAATTGATTAATAGGTCGGAAGTTATCCACTGGGTAGATCATAATTCATTGTCCAATTAGTTGGATCACTTGGCACATTCTCTTTGAAAAAGAAAAATAGAGTAAAAAAAAAAAACACTTCAGGAGCCATCCTAGCTTTTTGATAGGGCCCACCTGGATGTGCATGTGAGATCCACTCAGGTGATTAGACATACAATCCCTAGCTAGTTAGTGCCTGGGACAAATTAAATCAAGTTGACAAGTGATTTAGATGAGCCACGCCAAAGAAAACTATTAGATAGAGACATGGCTCCTATTTTTTACAAGGTTCACCATCATCATGATTATATGAAAATCACCCAAACCATTAGATTCCAAATGAAAATGCAGGCTTAGGCCAAAAAAATCAGACCTATCCATAATTCAAGTGGAACACAGAAATTTAGAGGGTGAGGGTTGTCCTGAATAATGTTTCCAATCATGTGGTCCACTTAAATAATGGATGGGGCTGATTTTTTGGCCCTTGGCCTAACATAGGGTGAGCACTTGATGTTCGGAGAGGATTTCACATCAACAACATGCTTGGGCCCACCCAAGCTGCCAACCCCTTGCCTGCATCGCACAATCCCAACTTCCATTTAGGAATCTAATAGAAGGGACTCGGATGATAATTACCAAAATTAATGGAGTAGCTGGTTGAAAACCTTTTTGAAAAGGGTATCAAATGTAAATACCATATTAATGATCTATATATACATGTGTAAAATTCCCTAATTTTAATTTTGATCACCTACAGGAATTACACAATGACTTGTGATGCACTCATTGTTTTTCCTGCAAGCATCCCGGTCATTTTGGACATTCATACCACACAAGCGATACACTCATTATGAAAATCAGCTGGCACAAAAATCAACCCTATTTTCAGATAGGGCCACACCGTTGGAACTAATAGACAACTGAGGGTTAGACTCAATATACAGGCCTGTACCATCTAGTCATTGGATTGGCTTAATTTTTTAGATGAGTAATTCTGGTGATGGGACTGATCATTTGCATGGTTCTATATCTTGTACAAGTTACATGCTGGAGGGAAAGGAATTCGGATGGTCTGCTCGGCTTCAATAGGATTTTCCTGTTTGCCTATGCCTGGTTGGTCTAGCTCAGCACATGTCAGCACTGACTGCATTAGATGCGACAATACTGACAACATCAGTGTCGAGCTTCACCAATCAGACAGTTGGCAAACATTAAAATCCTGTTGATGCTGGACTTGAGGGAAATATATGCCTTATGATAGGTTATGGTGCCGTCACCTATAGGCAATCAGTTCTAAAATTTTAAATAGAATGGTAACCATTTCTTTCACAATAGAAGGGCGTAAGGGATTTCAAACACTTACAAGGGCATTAAGGTATTTTAAGACGAAGTGTTTTTTTTTTTTTTTTTTGGGTTAGTAGTACACACACCCCACTGTTAACATGCACCTCCATTGTTAGTCATACGGCAATGTTAGCCACCCCTACTTGAGATTTGATACCAACGCCTCAGTGATGAGACATTACGCACACCCCCAATTTTAAGATGAAGTTGTGTTGTGGTTCTCTCCATCTAAAGATGCCTACTTGTGACGGCTTTTTCCTCTCTCTCCTCTCTGTCTCTCTCTGTCTCTTCCTCCCTCCCATGACTTGCAAATCACTTCCTCTTTGTGCTAATGCATGTGCCAATTTTACTAATCCTATTTGAAGCAGCACCCACTTTAAATTGAACACAATGCTTCAAATTGACTCAAGTAATGAATGAGTTGGTTACTTTCAATCTAAGGAATGACTGCGACGGTCATTTGCAGAAATGGCCGTTTCATTTTCTTTTTTTATTATTATTATTTTTTCAAAATTTCTCCTTTTTGTTTGAAGGATTTTTTTTTTTTTTTAAAATTTCCCCACAATTAAGGTATTCAAGCCCAACTCACCGAGAAAGAAAATGACCATCCCACTATTAGTACCTTTTGGCCCACCCAATGAGTTGATCCGTCTAATTTTCACATTAGACGATCATCATGTGCTGCCCGCCTTTTGGACGAATTAGATATTCTACACACACACACACACACACACACACACACACACACATATATATATATATATATATATATATATATATGCTAGTGGGAAGCTTTGGCTGTATTATTTTTGCATCTGATCATTTCTGATGCACTCTCATGTGTGTATGTGTGAGAAAGAGAGAGGAGGTCTCAAGTCCAATGTGTTTGGACCACAAATTATGCCGCACCGAGTAACTCCCAACGTTTCATGTGCACACGACATCTAATTTGTCCATTAGCCCCATCACGAGGAGCGCCTTGTGCAAAAACAAGCAAAATCCACTCGTTGAGTGGACAACACTTGTTTTTTTTAATATTATTATTATTATTATTATTTATCAATGGGTAGTCATTATTTCATATAGTGTGACCCATCAGAAGAGTAGATGAGGCTTATTTTCTTTTTTGCACTAGGTGATTCTTATGGTGGGGCCAATCTATTGAAATGATGGGACGTCGCATTCACTTAATAGGTTTGAAGTTAACCACTGGGTGGAACCCATATACCATTATATAATGGTAATGATGGTTGCAGAAGGGGAAAATGGAAGAAATGAACAAGGAAATCAATAATGGTTTTCTTTTAGTAAAAAATTGCTCAATAATCAATAATCTAAAATCTATTGGTAAAAAGGGAGCTCTGCGCATTAGCGGCTGCTAATTAACATGCGCTTTAAGTTGCATAGCATAGTAGAGAATGGATGTTACAATTACAACAACTGTTATAATTGGTTTTATGATATTTAGCAAACCTTGCTTGTAACTTTTTGAGATCGATGTATTTGAAATTTTATTTTTAACATATTACTTGTAAGCTCATCTTAATTTTCTTTTATATTTTATTCTCTAAAAGTTCCACATTATTACTTTTTACATTTTTTTTTTCAATCTATGCTGTCGAAACTTGCATAAATTTGCCTAAGCCACTCTTCTTACACACACGTGGGTGCATGGATTCACATGCGTGTGCTGTACTTGTCCATCATTGTCACCCTATAATTCTCATCCCAAATAATTAGAGCCGGTACATGAATCTTCAACTCAACTCCACTCTATCAAGAGCTATATCTTTAGCTAGGTGGTCCGGGAAGAGCCTGAAGTAATCACAAGAAGAAGATAACCAATCTTCCTCAAGTAATCAAGACATTGAATCCATAAGGTGAGTTCTTGACTTCATGAGATGTAAGAGAGAGAAATTCTAATATTTTTATTGACCAATAATATTGTAGGGTTGCGGTTACATCACTTATATTGAAGACCCAGAGCCCCAAGTCATTTATAAATTATCCGAAAGAGTAAAGTCTCTCCCAAAATACTAATTTTGCCAAAAAAAAAAAAGAAACAATAATAAGAACTTATTGAAGCATTGGTGACATTATTACAAGCAAATTCCAAAAAAGGCAAAAATCCTAAAACTCCAAAAATAGGGAGATACTGTTGGGAAAACCGACAGCAGAAGCAAAAGCTTGAACGCGTGGAGCAATGAGAGATCAAATGAGTACACAAGATGTAATCAAACCACACACAAGCATTCACCACAAGAGACTCCGAATTTACGTGAAAGAACCCCTCAATGGGTAAAAAACCACGACACAAAACGATCCACTATGAATATCAGAAGATTACAGAGATTGACAGCCCACAAGCAAAGAAAAATAGAGAAAACCCCAAGTTCTCTCTCACACACTCCTCTCCCCTCTTCCTAATACGATTAAGAAACCTTGGACACCTTAGAATACAACCTAAATCCAGATTACAACTCCTTAAATAAGCAAACTTCCGAAAATAGAAACATCTTGTGCGCTACTGCAAGCTGCCCAAGAAACCCGTGCGCACGTCCGACCGGCCGGCTAGTGTATGAACAGTCTAGCGAGTTCACGTGTCCACGCTGCCTCACCACCGACTGGTCACCTGATTGGTCGGAGCCCCTTGCAGACCGGTCGCCCGACCGGTCTGGGGCACACGAAATTTGTCCGAGGGGGTCTCCACTACATCTGGGTAACACCGCCCGGCTAGTCGCCCGACCGCTCTGAGCACCCAATCCGTGCATACCACAACAGATACAACAAATACAAAAATTAATAAAAAATAGTATTTTTTTTTAAATAGATAAGAAGTGCTTTTCTCGCGAAATAGATGTTGATGATTAGCACAGCAAGCCAGTTGACATCGGATGCACTGCTAGATAAAGATCAATAGGTTATGCATTTCGTGAAGATGCTTGGATCAAAATTTACGGCCAAAACTTTGAACGACAATTTCTCCACATCCGAAATGAATTTCTTCGAACTGGACATGCTTGGGACCCAATTACATCATGTCCTTTATAGCATTGGGTTTGATTTTGACCGACTACTACTTTTGTTTGGGCTTCTTTTAGTCCAGCTATACTAAGAATAAATCCACAACCCTGCTCTAGACTATAGGTCATGAAGTCATTTATTACTACCTTTACTACCTCCATCCATACCCGTTTTGATCTTTTCCTTTTACATTTTAGGGCTTTTAAGTTGTACCAACTCACTCCTAATAAGTATGGTTCTTAATATCAGTTACACATGGCCAAATCATCTAAATCTACTTTCCCTCCTTTTATTATCTATTGTTGCTACTCCTAAGTTCTTTCAAATGCATTCATTTTTAGTTCTGTTCCTTGTTATCGTACCACTTGTGCATCTTAACATTCTCATCTATCTGTTGTTGCACATGCATGCATGTGTTGTGCATGTGTATATATCTAAACTATGCATAATGTGAGTAGCATGGCTGCCACAGATTTATCTCCAAAAGTAGCTTTCAGGAGTGTTGAACTTTGGGTTTTCAAGAGTACATGTGAATGGATTTTACCAAAAAGAGAAATTTGTTTTGGAAATTTGGAATTGTGGCTAGGCAACAAATTGCTTAGGTTTTACATGTAAAAGCCTTTCAAGGGCTTAGCTTTTACCCCCTCAATATCTCTCTTGTCCTCTCATACTCTATGTCTAGCATGGTGTGTAGCCCATAGCTTTCTCCTGAATCTCTCTTCTACTCTCTTATGCACATGTAGCCTATTACTCTTTAATTTCTTATGTATAGGTTATATCATTTCTTTGTGGGTAGACTGTACCTTCTTTCTCTCACTCTTTCTTTTCATGTGATAACTCACACACCATTTCTCCCCTGATCTCTCCTCCTCTCTCCACATGCATGGCACATGCCATACTCCCTAATGTTAGCCTGCATCATTATGCTCAAATCTGGGAAGGGCTGGGATCAGGTCATATATGAATTTCCAAAAGACAAGAAAAGAAAAACCCAACTGAGTTTTGATGGATGTGGGCAGGCTACCCCACAGGTACCATCTGACGACACATATGTGCATTTTTCAGACGTTCATTTGGTAGTTTTTTATTTTATTCTAACCGTCCATTTTCTCAAGTGTGCCTAATGCTATGAATTGGTCAAGGGCATGTTCCCAGCGTGGATGACTAATAAATGGCTTAGATTTCTGACACGTGTGATATCAACGGTGGTAATAAGGCCCCTCATGGTATCCACGGTGCGGATTCAATTAAAACCTTACCAATTTTATTGTCTTTTAGTAGTTGGCTGAACTAGTTTATTATTCTAGGAGTTTGTACATGTGGGACCATGCTTAGCTTATCCAAGCCATTAATCTGATGGACCCTATCATAGATGGATCATGCCCAAAAAAAATATCTCATATTGGAAGATCCTATGCATTAAATCCTTGTTCTTTTCTTCATTGAATGTTGACTCTTGGTGCATTTTTTTTTTCCTTCAACCATGTATTTACACGCCGACAATGGAAAGGACAGAGTTGACTAACTTAAGAGAATTTTTGGGCATGGTTCATCCATGATGGGGGCCATCAGATCAATGGCTTGGATTTAACCAACAATAGCCCCCACATGTACTGATTCCTTATAGACAGTGACCTCTGATATCTGATCTTCTTGGGGTCCTGACCAATCTAGATCAGGGCTGTTTAGTGATGGTGACAGATTTTCCAAGTGTACAATTCGTAGTGGGCCACGTAGCAAAAGAATCCCATTCAGGACATCCTCCCTCCACAAAACACTTGAGCTAAAAACAGCAGGTCCAGATCTGGTAACAAGACGCTATCCATGGTGGGACCCACGGAATGAATGGTCAGGATCACCACTCGTAGGTCGGATGGCAGATTAAGCTGCCCCGGTGAACTTCACAAGAAATGATCACTGCGATGGTGACGTGGCCGTTGGTCTTAAGGTGTGGATTTTAGTTGTACGGGGTGGTCCCAACCCACATGGGTGGGTGGGAGAGGTGGGCCCCAACTGAAGTATGTGTCGCCGTTCCAACCGACTGGGTGTGAGGGCTAAGCCCTTAGTTGGTGGCCCATAATAGCGACGTCCACCCACATACAACAATGAAGGGAAACAGCACCATATCTTTCTCAATCTCAAAGACGCTGAAATGTGAGAAAGAGTCTCATCAAGGAATTGTATCATCTCTCTGTATTTGTCTATCTATCTATATGCATTATATATATGTAATGTACATTAACAGCTAAGCTGTATGTATGATTAGACATTACACATGCTCACACCTAATTTTTTTGGACCCTAAGGCCGTGTGCCCCCCTACATAACATGTTCTTCCATTCCTGTCATTTGGGTGTCACTCAAAATGACTTTTTGACACCTGTGACACCTGAAAATAATAATAATAATAATAATAATAAAATAATAATAATAAGGAGAGGTCGAATCCAGTACCAACGTTTCTAGGATAAACCTCGTACAAATTGTTTTAACGACACACTCGTACATCATGTGCACCTCCAAATATCCTCCTTAATGCCCAAAAATTCAGTTGATCGTAAACTTACATGGTCTACACCACAGGAACCGTTGGGATTGAGACGCCTACCATTGAAAATATTTTAGATTATTTGTAGAGCTTACTGTTTTTTTTTTTTTTTTGGCCATCTAATACCTCTAGAAGACGCATCTGAACACGATGAACGGACACCCAAAAGATCAGGCCATTCCAAAACTCAGTGGGCCAAAAGACTCGATTTCAGAGGTTTTAGGCATGATTTTACACGGTGGGTCTACCTGAGTTTTGAATTAAACATAGTTTCAGGACCGAGGAGAATAGGAAGGGGCACACGTGCCGGATGGACCTAATATGATTAAAACACCATGGTGGGACCCAGGGGCAGAGCTAGGATTTTCTTTAGGGGGTGAGGCACAAGCATGAAGCAGCGGTCAAAAGTGAAGTGGACCCCATCACAAAAAACGGTGGGGATTGAACGCCTACCATATTAAAAACTTCTGGGGCTATAGAACTTGTCGATCAAATTGATACTTTTGTTTCCCTTGGTGCATGTCTATGTGAACTTATGAAGAGGTTGGATTTCAAATTAACATCATGATGCGCCTTAAGAAGGTTTCATCGTCCTCACTGTTTCTATGGTGGGGGCCATTTGAGCTTTGAATATGCTCCATTCATTTTTCCAATCCATAAAATGATCCCTCCAAATGGTTGGACGGTGTGGATACAACACATGCATCATGGTGGGGCCAATAGAACTTGGTGACGTCGCTTCAGTAGCAAGATTGCTAGCTAAAAATGTCAGAGACGCGGATTTCTCCTTCAGGGAGTTCCTACGCTAGGAACATAGGTGGGGCCCACCGTGGTGTTTGTGAGAAATCGACTCCTTCCATCCGTTCTGTGGGCTCATTTTAGGACATGCTACCAAAATTGAGTCAGATCCAAGACTCAAGTGGGCTGAAAATGTGAGGATTGAATGACCACAGTTGAAATAATCGTCGGGCCATGGAAGTTTTGAATCAAGGCTAATATTTATGTTTTCAGTTCATCCCAATAAGAATGACTTATGAACGGTATGAATGACATATAAACATCACTGTAGACTCAGGGAGGTTTCAACGGTAGGAATCTCTTTACCCACCTTTTCCTTTAGTGTGGCCTACTTGATTCTTTGATCCAGCTTGTTTTCAGTCTCATGTCCTAAAATGAACTCAAAATATGGATGGACAAGGTGGATTTCTCACAAACTTCAAGATGGCCCCACCTAGGTTCCCAGGAACTTCTTGCCAAAGGAAATCTGCGTCGGTCTGTGAGAGCTAATCAACGTCCCAGATTTCCTGTGGACTAGGACCTAGCTTAAGACGGACAATCATGTGGGGCCCATGATGATCTATATGTTTTATTCACGCCATCCATCTATCTTGACAAATCATTTTAAGGCTTGAGCCAAAAAAAGGAGGCAGATGAAAGGCTCAACTGGACCACACCACTTGAACAAGTTTATATTAAACTCTTACTGTTGAAAACGCAGGGGGCGCCCCTACTTGGCTCCGCCTCTGGTGGGACCCACTCGTCCATTAGTAAGTTAAAACATATCTTACAAATGTTTGAGGCCGGATCTATTACAAGCACTTGTAGGTTAATGTAAACGTACAATGCAATTTATGAGTCCCATATTGTTGCGTGTATGCAATCTAATCCGTCCATCACATACATCTAATGATGCTTTCCTCTGTGGCCAAAATTCATTTCAATCCAAAACTCAGGTGGGCTGCTCAACAGGGAAGAACATCCTTACCACCCTTCTACCTTTGAAGGGGCATTTTGGTCATTTCAAAAAGTTGGTTGCCAACACATATATCAGCCTTTCATACACGCCTTTCATACACGCATTTGTTTCCTGCCCAACATAATATTTTTTTGGCGGGAAATATTCCAAAGGTTTTCTTTTAGAAAGCATGTTGATGGTGGGCCACTATTGGGCCTAGTGTAAATGTATGTAGTTCATCTACATCGTTCATCCACTTTTCCAAATCATTTAAGGGGTTGAAACCAAAATTGAAGCATATCCAAAACTCAGGTAGACCATACCACAAGAAACAGTGGGTATAATGATTTCCACTGTTGAAAACTTTCTTACAGCCCGCAGTGATGTTTATTTGTCATCCAACCTATTCACAAGATCACACAGCCATTGATGAATGGAAAAAAAAAATATATCAGCTTGATCCAAAATTTCTATGGCCCCAAGAATTTTTCAACGATACAGGTTCAATTCACATTGTTTCGTGTGGTGTGGTTCACTTCAACTTTTTATCGCCTTCATTTTTTGTATAAACCCATAAAATTTTATTTTAAAATGGATGAATGGAGTGGATGAAATACATAAATGATGGTGGACCCCATGGAGTTTACCTAGTACGCTTAAAGTATCGAGTTACTCAGTATGCAATCCGTTTCTTGCCGGCGGAAGTTATGTGGAGCCCACCGTGATGCTTGTTCGAAATCCTCACCGTCCATGGGTTTTTCCAAATCAATGTAGGACATTGGAAGAAAAATAAGGTAGATCCAAAATTTAAACGGGCTACACAACAACAAACAGTGAGATCAAACATCTATTATTGAAAAATAGGTAGATGAGGTAGATCCAAAACTTAAACGGGCCACACGACTGGTAATAGTGAGATCAAACGTCCACTATTGAAATATTGGTAGGGCCAAAAATAGTTGGATCAGGCTAATATTATTTTTGTTTTTCACTCATCTCAGTAATAGTGACCTTATGAACAGTATGGATTCCATGTAAACATCACAAGGTTCTTAGGGGGGGTTTAACTGTAGTCATTTCCCTACCCACAGTTCCAGTCATGCAGGCCACTCAAAGCACTGGTTCAGTGTAATTTTTTGTCCCATGTCTTAAATGATCTGAAAAAAATCGATGGATGTTGTAGATTTCTCACAAATATGAAGGTGGAATTACAAACCGTTGAAACTTCATTGATTCCACCCAACCTATGGAAACGCCTGTAAAGTTAATCACTATTATTTTCTTTACTATAATCCATTTTCTATTTCGACCTACTTAATTTTTTAAATCATGCCCTAAGCCCTAAAGCTAGCTTTTGGATGGACGACATGGATGTACTTCCTAGTGGGCCTCTTAGCTAGGGGTCCCACCCACCACTGTCGATTCGGCATACCATCTAATCTAGTGCCTACGCTGGAATGTTAAGTGGGGCCCAATGTGATGCTCATGAGAAATCCACCCCGTTCATTCATTTTGAGATCATTTTAGGATACAAAACAAAAAATGAGGTGCATCCAAAACTAAAGCAGGCCATACAAAATAATTCTTAATTTAGGTCTCATACCCTAAAATAAGCTTGTAAAACGGATAGACATGGTGGATTTTTCACATGAACATCATGGCTGCCCTGCTTAGCATCCCATCCAAAAGCCTTTAATAGGAAATCCAAATACCGTACTGCAGAAAGCAGTGTGAGATTGAACGCATACCATTGAAACCTGCTTGGGGTCCTAAAAGTTTTGGTTCAGTTCGATATTTGTTTTTACCCTTCATCCAGGTCCATGTGACCTTATGAATAGCTTGGACAGCAAATAATCATCATGGTGGGCCGTATGTATGTTTTGACGGTGAGAATCATTGTAGGGTCTGCGTTTTCTGGTGTGGTCCACGTACACTAGCGAATCCGCTTCCTCTGTTACCGAAATACGAGTGGGTGCGTAACCAACTAGAAAGAAGATGCATCATAGTACCAAGACTATGAAAGCACTCTAACCAAATACCGAAAAATATTGACGT
The DNA here is from genome assembly GCA_003013855.2 of Liriodendron chinense. Classification (NCBI taxonomy): domain Eukaryota; kingdom Viridiplantae; phylum Streptophyta; class Magnoliopsida; order Magnoliales; family Magnoliaceae; genus Liriodendron; species Liriodendron chinense. Next base: position 1,192,826 of record PVNU02000362.1, read on the forward strand.
ATACCGTATTCCTAAAATAGTATCGATTCACTCCGACTTACACAACAGCCCTTCGGTGGTACGTCGAACGCTTTCACCAAACTTTGAGTGGGTGCGTAACCACTCAAGAAGACGCTGCGTTAGGGTACCGAGACTCAAGAATCACTCTAATACGCACCGACAAACACGGACATACACCAGACCTCCAAAATAGTAACGGTTCCCTAGTGACTTGTACTGCAGCACATGCGGTCGCATCTCGAATACTTTTACTGAACTACAAGTGGGTGTGCAAACACCTAGGAAGAAGATGCATTATGGTACCTGAAACTACGGAAGCACTCTAACCAAATACCAAAAAATATTGACGCACACCGTACCCTAAAATAGCATCGAACCACTCCGACTTACACAGTAGCCCTTCGGTGTCACGCCGAATGCTTTCACCGAACTTCAAGTGAGTGCGTAACCAATCAAGAAGACGCTACGTTAGGGTACCGAGACTCAAGAATCACTCTGACACGCACCAATGAACACGGACATACACCAGACTTCCAAAATAGTAACGGTTCCATCCGACTTGTACTGCAGCACATGCGGTCGCATCTCGAATGCTTTTACTGAACTACGAGTGGGTGCTGTAAACAACTAGGAAGAAGATGCATAATGGTACTGAGACGACGGAAGCACTCTAACCAAATATCGAAAAACATTGACGTATACCGTACCTCTAAAATAATATCGATTCAGCTCCGACTTACACAGCAGCCCTTCGGTGGCACACCGAACGCTTTCACCGAACTTTGAGTGGGTGCGTTATCACTCAAGAAGACGCTACGTTAGGGTACCGAGACTCAAAAATCACTCTGACATGCACCAACGAACACAGACATACACCGAACCTCCAAAATAGTAACGGTTCCCTCCGACTTGTACTGCAACACATGCAGTCGCATCTCGAATGCTTTACTGAACTACAAGTGGGTGCGTAAACACCTAGGAAGAAGATGCATCATGGTACTGAAACTACGGAAGCACTCTAACCAAATATTAGAAAATATTGACGTACACCGTATCCCTTAAAATACCATCGATTCACTCCGACTTACACAGCAGCCCTTCGGTGGCACGCCGAATGCTTTCACTGAACTTTAAGTGGATGCGTAACCACTCAAGAAGACGTTACGTTAGGGTACCAAGACTCAAGAATCACTCTGACACGCACCGACGAATACAGACATACACTGAACCTCCAAAATAGTAACGGTTCATTCCGACTTGTACTGTAGTACATGCGGTCGCATCTCGAATGCTTTTACTGAATTACGAGTGGGTGCGTAAACAACTAGGAAGAAGACGCATCATGGTACCGAGACTACGGAAGCACTTTAACCATATATCGAAAAACACTGACGCATACCGTACCCCTAAAATAGCATCGATCCACTCCGACTTACACACCAGCACTTCTGTGGCAAGCCAAACGCTTTCACCGAACTACGAGTGGGTGCGTAACCACTCAAGAAGATGCTACATTTGGGTACCGAGTCCCAAGAATCACTCTGATCATGCACCGACGAACACGGACACACACCAGACCCTCAAAATAATAACATCCGACTCGCACTGCCGCACATGCGGTCGCATCTCGAATGCTTTTACCTAAGTACGAGTGTGTCTGTAACCAACTAGGAAGACGTTGCATCATAGTATCGAGACTACAGAAGCACTCTAACCACATACTGAAAAAAATTGACGCAAACCGTACCCCTAAAATAACATCGATCCACTCCGACTTCTACAGTATTCCTTCAATGGTACGCCGAATGTTTTCACTGAATTACGACTGTGTGCATAACCACTCAAGAAGACGCTACGTTAGGGAACCAAAACTCAAGAATCACTCTAACCACGCACCGACAAATACGGACACACACTGAACCCCCTAAATATTAACGGTTCCCTCCGAGTTGCACTGCAGCAAATGCGATCGTACATCGAACGCTTTCATTGAACTATAAGTGTATATGTATCCACCTGCGAAGACTCTCTATCATAGGTATTAAGACTATAGAACCATTCTACATAGACAACAACTAACATTGATGCACACCATACCGTACCTCTAAAATATCATCGATTCACTTCGACTTGCACTGTAGCCTTTCGATGGCACGCCGAACGCTTACACCGAACTACGAGTGGGTGGATAACCACTAAAGAAGATGCTGCATTAGGGTACCGAGACTCAAGAATCACTCAACCACACACCGACGAACACGGACACTCACGGGATTTCCAAAATAGTAATGGTTCACTCTGACTTGTACTGCAACCCATGCAATCGCACGTCTAACGCTTTCACTGAACTACGAGTGGGTGCGTATCCACCTGGAAAGACTCTCCATCATGATGCTAACACTACGGAAGCAGTCTAACCACACACTGAAAAATACTGACGCATACCGTACTCCTAAAATAACATTGATCCACTTCGACTTGCACACCAGCCCTTCCGTGGCACGCCGAACGCTTTCATCGAACTATGAGTGGGTACGTAAACACTAAAAAAGATGCTGGGTTAGGATACCGAGACTCAAGAATCACTCTATCCATGCACTGACGCACACAGATACACATAAGACCTCCAAAATAGTATGGTTCCCTCCGACTTGCACTGCAGTCCATGCGGTCACAACTCGAATTCTTTTACCGAAGTACGAGTGGGTGCGTAACCAACTAGGGAGACGTTGCATCATGGTACCGAGACTATAAAAGCACTCTAAGATCATACCGTAAAATATTGACGCACATTATACCCCTAAAATAGCATCGATCCACATCCGACTTGCACTGCAGCCCTTCACTGGCACACCAAGCTACGAGTGGGTTCGTAACCACTCAAGAAGACGCTGCGTTAGGGTACCGAGAATCAAGAATCACTCTAACCATGCATCAACGAACACAGATACACACGGGACATCCAAAATAGTAACGATTCCTTCTGACTTGCACTGCAGCCCATGCAGGTCGCAACTCGAATTCTTTTACCAAAGTAGGAGTGGGTGCAAAACCAATTAGGAAGATACTGCATCATGATATCAAGACTACGGAAGCACTCTAATATCATACCGAAAAATATTGACGTACATTGTACCGTTAAAATAACATCGATCCACACCGACTTACACTGCAGCCCTTCGGTGGCACGCCGAACGCTTTCACCGAGCTATGAATGGGTTCGTAACCACTCAAGAAGATGCTCCATTATGGTATCGAGACTCAAGAACCACTCTAACCACACACTATTGAACACGGACACACACCGAATTTCCAAAATAGTAACAGTTCTCCCCGACTTGGACTGCCTTGTTATAGTAATGGGCCATGCCTTCATTTATTGATGTTGTTAGCAATGATCCATATTGTTCATTCAAACTTAAAGATTTTTTTTGTTCCGATACTAAAAAAATGTGGCAGATCAAATAATCAAGTGGTCCACATCATCTTCATTTACATTTAATGGTACATACTTAACACACTACTAATACTTTTTACGGCCTACCTTCCACTCAGATCCACCTCATTTTTTCTAATGATATAAAAGAGGATGAGAAAATCGCTGGACGGTATCGATCGACAAATTAAATTTATGTGGGCCCCATTTCAGAGATTTAACATAACTGACAATTTCAAGGTTAAAGTTGTAATAAAGTAACACCACAAGCGTAGCAATGTCAATTTAAAAAGTTGGCGCGAGTAAATTCACAACTTTTTGTCTCTTTTTGAGGCATTTGTGAAAAGATGAAATTAACCTCTGTGAGTATTTACGTTAACCTACAAGTGCTTGTAATAGATCCGGCCTTTGTTTGTTGTGGGTGAATTTTAACATGTAGCTATTTCTTTCTTGCCAATGTAGACATGTATTAAATATCCAATCAGTGAAAAAAGTGGGCTACACCTTGATTATTGCTTGCAATAAAAAATCAGGCCAACTACAATGATAATAATAAAGTTGTGGTTTTAAAAAATAAGGTCATTTAATGGGTTGATTTTGAGTTTTAATCAAAACACATACGTCTTCAGGCGCGGATCAGCTAGTCCCAGGGGTGGTTTCAACTCTCCGAGGGCCCCACCATGATGTGTGTTTTATCCACTCCGTCCATCCATTTTTCCATGTTATGTTAAGGCACGAGCCCAAAATTGAGACAGATCCAAATATCAAGTGGACCACACCACAGGAAAATCCAAATATTAAGTGGACCACACCACAGGAAAATAGTGGGGATTGAACGTCCACCATTAAAATCTTCCTAGGACGCACTGTAATGTTTATTTGCTATCCAACCTCTTGATAAGGCCACATAGACCTCGATGAAGGAAAAAACAAATATCAGCTTGATACCAAACTTCTGTGGCCCTAAAAAGTTTTCAAGGGTAAGCGTTAATCCCCACTGTTTTCCTCTGGTGTGGTCCATGTAAGATTTGGATCTGTCTCATTTTTGGGCTCGTACCTTAAAGTAACATAGAAAAATGAATGGATGGCGTGGATAAAACACATACATCATGGTAGGGACCACAAAGATTTGAAATCACCCCTTATGCTAGGACTAGCTGATCCGCGCCCTATGGCTTCCTCCTCTATGATAAACCTTGAAATCAAGAATTCACGAATAGTTTAATTTATAATGCGAAATTTTTTCTAAATACAAGATATTATTTAGAAATAAGAATGATTGCCATTTACAATGCTCTTTCACCTGACTTATATAACCCATTAATCATCAAAAGTGTGACTTTTCAAATTATTATTTTTTCCAAAATAGTAACTTTTCTAAAAACAATAAATGACATCTAAGCTAACCAAAATTCTTTTCCATAATTCAAACAAAGACTTTAAGCACAATTGGGCTACAAATCCTTGAAACAACCTACAAATAGCAAAAACTATAATTTATTAAAAATTATAAAATTTAATTTAGAATTCATATTTGACATCAAAATGATTGAATTTTGGGAAACCATTAGGCTAATTGCATTTGGCATTGTCCAAGATGTAAATCTTGTCGTTAACTTTCAATGATATATTATACATGCAAAACCGATAAACAGTAAAAAAAAAGTTATGGTTGTTGGAAGGTACAGTATGTGCTAGACCCTTGGATTGAACTTTCTAACCTAATTTCTTATGATCTTGACATGTTTACAGCCAATTTAACATCACAAGATTAGACAACTAAAAAGTCGATACATGGTAACACCATCATGTGGAAGATTGTGACAAGATCCTTAGAGCCAAAATGATTGACAGAAGGATAATTATGGAAGCTAAGATGATCGTTGCCTTGCGACACATGCCACATGTAAATCTGAGTAAACAGTTGCCGTACAGAGACATAGCAAAACTTGAAAGGCAATATTTCATGCAGCGGCTTAGAAGAGTGTACAATTGCATGGTTAGCTAGTGTTGATTTTTCTCGGTACACACGATAAAATATAGCTGACCACACTTGTTCGATAGCTGGTTAATTATGTGAAGATTGTGGAGCGCAACTTTAAAGAGAAAGTGTAATTGGCCAATAGATTGACATGAAAATAGGGGAGTGATTCTTAAGATCATACGCTAGCACCCTCCCCCCTGTCTATACATAAAGCAAAGAGTGAAGAACTCCATGCCCATGCCAACCCAACATAATTCTACAACACAATGCTCCTTATCCCTCATCTCTCAATGATGCCTTTAGTTAAAATTTGGTCTAGCTTCTTCATTGCTAACCAGGACAAGCCATACCTCCACCCTATGTTAATGAACACATTGTTGGACACTAAGAAGATTGCTCAATCTCAAACGGAAGGTCGTGGGGCTTTCTTACTATATGCTAAGTAATTCTGATGAATGTCTCATTATAAAGCCTAGGTCTCTTGATCGAAGTGCTAAATAGAGAGTCGAATCATGGCCATCTTGTCACGAGCATAGCCCTTGCTAGGATTTCCAATAGATTGTCACCCCCACTAACTTTCTTGCTATGTGCTTGGTTTCACGACCATGTTTATGAATAGACTGTCAAAGATCCACCTGCCATCGTCCATCTCTCCACAAAGCTCGATTTCTTATCTAGTGACGAACAAACAACCATCTCATTCTAAATAATTGTTTTGCCACGAAGCTTGACTCCCATCAAGCGATGAATAGATGATGGTTTGGCATCAAGCTCGTTTCACGACGAAACCTGGTCTTCGTCGAGTGACAAATATATAGTCTTATTTTTATTGAAGTTGATTGTAAGAATTTATTATTAATATTAATAAAGTACTTTCAACTTCAGTCATGCTACTCTTTCAATTTATATTGTTATTGTTGAACTGTAGCTCCCATCACATGCATAATTCAAAAGGACAACCCTCTCATTCACAAATCTCCCAATCTTTTATAATTGGTGGTTGGTTAGATAGTTGAACTATACAGCCTTGAATCTCTTAATCTATTTTGGCGCCTAGGGTCATAGGCATTCTGTTAAATTAAGCTACATTCAGCTCTAACACACCCACCACACATGTAGCATGCATGGCCAAATTTGAGCCAAACATGACCATTCATGAGATTGATCTTGACTTTATTTTTATAGTAGATAACTAATCATGGGCCGTTCATTGCCACAAATATATTTACGATTCATGGACTTGATCAAGTGAACAACTGCTTTATCTCTTGCATTGATCGTAAAAATTCTCATTGAAAAGCCACATATCCATTGTTTTCATGTTGAGCGTGGCTGTAATACTAGTTGTCATTGTGGGCTCTTGGTGGAAAAGGATAGGAAGAGATCACCTTCTTCTTCCTTTTTAATAAACCTCAAATATATGAGGAATCTTGAATCCATAAGTTAAAAAATCTTTACAAGACTATATTATTAAAAAAATATATATATGAATGGAGTTTATTTACAAAGCCAAATGACTTATATAAGCACTAAGTCATACCTTTCTTAAAATATTAAAATTTTCTAAAATAGTAGAATTACTAAAAATAGTAAAATACATCTGAACTGATTTGAACTTTGACATGAATAAATAAGGACTTTAAGCACTATTGGACTTCTTCAAACCCTACAAGTAACAAAAATAATAACTTACTAAAAATAATAAAATTTGACTTTAAACTTAAAATTAACTCTTAAAAGATCTGATTTTGAATAACTGTTGGTCAAGATGGAGAGCTTATGATAGCTTTTCAATGACATATTATACGTAAGAAATGAATAATTGGTCAAAAAATTATAGCCGTTGAAAGCTATAGTGCACACCAGACCCATATCCAACTTTCTAGCCTGATTTCTTTTGATCCCAAACCATGATATTTTCCTTGACAATGTCTTGCATCATTTTCCATTCATCAAATTAGACATAATGATAAAATCAATGGACATGTGAAAGTATGACTATTTGTTGGTGTGGTCACCCAATGAGTATAATAACCTAATTTTTATACCATTTTATTATCAAACTGTGACTTACCTTTATGTAGATTAGATTTTCTATGTATCTTACTTATTGAATGAATGAAGGTGATCATTTGTCATAATAGTAGCAACAGTAAAAAATAATAATGGTGGTAGTAGTAATAGTAAGCTTAGTTATCTAATCCAAGCCATTGATCTAATTAGCCTAATCATGGATAGACCATTCCTAAAAAATCTCCTCAATTGGTCAACTTTAACCTTTCCATTGTTGGTATGAAAATATATAGTTAAACCAAATGCACCAACATGCCATATTCAATGGAGCAAAGACAAAAAAATCATGCCTTTGATCTCAGAATTTAATAAATATTTTAGGGCATGATACATTTGTGATGGGGTTGTTAGATCAATGACTTGGATAAATTAAAAAAAGACCCCATATGCACAAACCCAATGCATAACATGGTCTTCCCCTATTGTTATGAATGTCTCAGGTTAGGCATACAATTTTATCTCATTAGGCAAGTTATACATTTAGTCATAATGTGTCTTGGACGATTGTTGGATGATTGTGGTAGGCCTAAATTTTTTCTAGCAGTGTCAGGCAATATGGCCCTATTCATTGCATTTAAAATCTTCACATTTTATGACATCAGGTGCCATGAACAACATAGATCAAAGCTATTTCCTTTCATTTCTTTTAACGAGTATGACCTATATTAAGCTCTCATCTTCTATGATTTTAATATGTAGAAAGCGTCTGATTACGTAGACTATATGATAAAGGCTCTAAGGGGCTTACCTGCTAATTGTGTGATATTCACAATTTGTATATTTATTGCATTGAGTTATTAATTCTAGGACATTAGTCCAAAAATTAGATAAATTGGAACTCTAGTGAGACATATTAAGGAAAAAAAGAGGATGCATGGGTCATCCATCATTTGTTTAATTCTTTTTTTCTTTCTATGTGTAACATACGCTTGCATATAGCCCCCAGATTTTTCTCCACTCTCTCTCTCTCTCTCTCTCTCTCTCTCACACACACACACACACACACACACTCTCTCTCTCTCTCTCTCTCTCTCTCTCTCTCCTTTGAATATTTCTTCCTTTTCTCTTTATATTCTCTTATTTTGGACATTCTTTGCCATTGCCATTGCAATTACAGTAGTTTATAAGACTATCAAAAGTAATATCTTACTGTAATACTCCTCAAGATAGAGCATGGATGTCCATCATGCCGAACTTCATTACAATAGAAAATGAAAGAAACCTTGTGATGCACTTGGTGAAAATATCAGCTAATTGTTTTAATTGCTCTTTGGATGTAACCCTATTCTCCCTCCACTACTAGAGAGAGAAGACACTAGGGTTACAGGGACCTACCTTTAGTAGTTCTAATTGAAGCCTTTTCTAAGGACGGGCCTTAATAAAATGTGAAAAGATCTCCTAGATTCAATGCATCCTTGCCATTACTGAACCATTTCCCCTCGAGTAAGGAATCTCTTCTTGGTCATGATTTTATAGCTCATGAACCGAAGGGTGAGGATCTTCTACTAGAACGCAAATTGGGCACTACCCCCACCAAGCCCAACTAGAGACAGACCATAATCTCAGGGGTTCTTTGGGGATATGTGTGTGTGTGTGTGTGGAAAAGGTACTATGCGATCAAGCTCATAGGAAGCTGTGTGGGCCTCACTGTGATGTGTGATGGGCATCTGAAATTACGTCGATAGTTTAACATGACACCTTCGTATGTACGGAGGCTTAGAGAGCAACTAGTATTATGGCTAAGTCCTATAGGGTAGGTGATTAGGACCTTTTGAAATTCTTTTCGCCTACTTACACACTTTAAGAAATTAAAATAAGTAAGCAAGAACCCTTCGGTTTTCAAGCCTAAGTGGGTCCAATCACAAGGCTAGCATATAATAATTAATTAAACAACCTAGCCTAAGCATGCATAGATAATAAAATAATTAAACAAATCAAACTCCTAATCTATGCACCTATGTAAACTTATGAGAATGGATTAATGAGCTCAAATCTACACAACTAGTGAAAGTACATCTTGTGTGTGAATGTGCCTATCTAGTGTCTAGCATACATTCCTATCAAGCATTCATAATTAACAATTAAACATACAATGCTAAAATAACAATGTGCTCAAATCAATCACAAACACAAGTATGTATAGTGGTTCGACTTTGGGTCTACTCTACTCCTTGTTCAAGTACTCAACCCCATTGAGCACACCGGCATTCACTATCGAATGTTTTAAATGAGGTTCACCTCTCAACCTTTACATGAAGGTTTTACAGGTTTACCTCTCAACCATAAACGGAGTTTTGGATAAGGCTAACTCTTAACCCAACGCATGTTCACTCCCGTGTCGGAGGCTCCCCCTTGGAGACTTTATTTAGACCTAACAAACGAGCCAAGGAGGGCCAAAAGCCCTTAGTCTTTAGGTCGACAAACGTGCCAAGGAACGATCAACGTCCCTAGAGTTTTAGGCTTAACAAACAAGCCAAGGATTGACAAACGACCTTAGTTCGAGTTTGATAAACAAACTCTACACTCAACTCCCACAGGGAATTGAGTGGATGAACTCTCAATAAATACAACCTTACTTGTCGGATGAGCCCCTTGTTCAGCGCCGCTTTGAGTTGCTTGATTTTCGCTCTCCTGTGCTTCAATCATATTCCCTTGCTCCCCCGATCATGTTCCGACTGCGTCGTCAATGCCTCAGCTACACTTAATCAATCACCTTGCATGTGATGCCTTAGAGATGCCCAAGGTGATAGGAGAGTAGGTTTGAGAACTCTTCAACTAATGGGAATGAGTTGCCTAGAGTTGCTCACGTACAAAGATCTCATCTTAGAGCTTTGGATAGGGATTTGACTATCAAGAAATATCCAAACTCTAGAGATCAAGAGAGGGTGAAAGTCATCTTCATCTTAAGCTTGAAATACACCATTCTTGTGTTAAATCACAATGAAGATGCCTTGCAAAGGTTAGGAATTGAGTCTCTAATGCTCTCCAACAATGGTGACTTCAATCCTCTAAAAAATCCTCTACTTACCCCAAAAAACAAGTGAAGCCTTTAAATAAGAAAGCCCCCAACGACTATAAAAGGGATCTGTTCGATCGGTCGAATTGAGTGGCTCGGGCAGAATAGTTCACTGTCACAATTTGGTCAGTCATCGATCAGGTCAGATGACCGGCAGACCGGTCGACTAACCAGTCGAATTAAGCCCAGAGATGTGAGATTTTCTGTTGGAGCTTGTTGTCCAATTCAGGCCTTCTGCCGACCAATCTGACATGAAATTTTGCTGCTTGTCAGCCTTGATTTGCAGTAGTTCATGCAACATCTTGGCCATGATTTTAGGTGATCTTTTAGGACACCTAAGGCCAATCTAGGATGACTAAGGGTATGCCTAATGATCACAGTCATCTAGAGGTTATGGTTTTAGGTAGGTTCAAGGTTAAGGCTCACCAAGGCAGCTCTTTTACCTGTTTCTTCTTCCTTGATGCAAAAGGTCCATTTTGAGTCTTCAGTCTTTGTCTTCATTGAGCTCAATCGACACTAGACTCACTGACCTAAGTAATTGACAAATAAGTTGCACTAGTATGCCACAGAAAAGTGCACTAACAACATCCACACCATCAGTCAAATCCAACACTCCGTGTTAGACCATGGGCCTAAAACTCTGCCCAATCCATGACTTGGGTGGGCCACACCATAGAAAACAGTTAAGAGTGGATATTCGCCCATTGAAACCTTTATGATCGTTTTTAGGATCAACTGAGATGTGGCTGAGAAATCCAGCCCATCCATTGTGCATATTCCACTTAAACTAGAGGTCACACCAAGTTTCAACAGTATCCAAAGCTCAGGTGGGCCCCAACAAGTGCTTTTCGATGTTGTAGGCATGATTTTACACTCTTTCAGCTGCCATGGCCCACTTGAGTTCCGAATACAGCTGATTTTTAGGATATCCCATAACCAATAGGGACCCACCAAATACATGGTGTTGATGCCCATCACACATCACAGTGGGGCTCACACAGCTCGACCTCATGGGAACTTCCCATGAGGTCGAGTGCATAGTACCTTTTCCCATATATATATATATAATTTTGACATATCATTTTAAGACATGAGCCCAAAAAGAAGTCAGATCAAAGGCTCAAATAGACCACACCACAAGAAGCAGTGGGAATTGAAAGTCTACCATAGAAAACTTCCCAAGGGCCACGAAGTTTTGGATCAAGCTGATTATGTTTTCCCTTTATCCAGGTCTATGTGACCTTATGAATGAGTTGAATGGCAATTATAAACATCACGATGGGTCCCAGAAAGTTTCAAGGAGAGGACTTCAATTCTCATTGCTTCCTGTGATTTGATTCACTTGAGCCTTCCATCAATCTCCTTTTTGGGCTCATTCCCTGAAATGATCTTTCAAAATAAATGGACTGCGTGGATAACTATCCATATTCCAAGCCATGGGTTGGATGGTCAGAAAATGTAACAAAAGTGCCTCTTTAGAATATTAAGGAATCATTGTCCTCAACAAAGAAGTTGATCAAATTGTTGGTTAAATCTTTTTGTGTAAATAATCGTATCCGTCCATATCAAAGGCTATTGAATTTAGGTGGTTAAGATTGTCCAATCAGTGTGAATTTTGTACTATAGCCAATGAAATATACTTTCAACCGAATTTATGGTCCAGATTGATCGAGTGGATTGTGTAAGCCGCCCAGTGCAACTGGGACCACTATAAACTTAATTATAGTACTTGAAAGCACCAGACCATTTTACTGTATAGTTAATAGGGAAAATAACAATTGGTACATGTTTGCACCGTATTTGTTTAACCAAAAGCAGAACAGATGGGCGTTCATAGCATTTCCCAATGAGAAAAACCTTGATACTCGGGCAGATAGTGATGGATGATACACAAGCACTTGGAAATTACTTAAAAGTTGCATATGTACTGTTGTCGCCTAGAATTGCTCAGCAGATAAGGTTGGTTGAGTCCGGCCTTATGATTTTTTCGTCCTCGATCTTCTCAAGACGAAACAAGTTTGTGACACCTCAGAATCAGGGAACATGTAAGGGATGAATAGAAACAGGCAGAGGGGAGGTGCTAGTGGCCTGACAGTAGAATCTATTGAGAATTTTATATTTCTCAATTACAAAAAATGAAAATATAGCTAAAAAGGACAGGATGAAGCGCGTGAAAACATGTTGTCCTTAAAACGTTATTCGTCCTTTCTCACGAATTTGAGATTGCTGATAGGTTACAGGAGAATAGCTTTTAGGATACAACGAGCTTGAGTGTGGACCTGCGTTCAGCAAAACGAAGAAACCACTAGTGAAACTCCGTTAACACTTATGCTGGCAGATAATCAAAAAAAGAAAATCCAAAAAAAAAACTGAAGGGGGAAAGAAGATGTAGCTGGTCACTTGCAACGATTTGGGTCTTCTGGATTAGACCACCTCTCTGGTCTAATTTGTTGTGGACCTTTTTTTTTATCATGGTAGTATCTGGTTCAGATTAAAACTTGTTACTTGCTGAGACACTGTGGGTTTGCTTGTTCAGATATCAGCAAAAAATTGGTTGTTGTTGGTTGTGTTGGAATGAATCAGTAAGACCCTATTTATATAGGCTAAGGTGGCTAGACATTTTGGTCTAGAGTCATAAATTTGTGGACCGTTTCTAACTGTTGGTAAGAAACTAACCCTTATTGGCAGTTTTTAATCGTTGTGCATGTGGGAGTTAACTACTGCATGCTAGCTGTTTAGAGACAATGGCTATCCGTTTTTTACTGTTGGGCTAGCAACATGCAGCAAGTTCTACATGGTCAGTGCATTATTGCACAACCAGTTACACCAAACTTCTCTAAAACAGTTTTTACAGTCCTTATATAAGTAGAGAAGTAATTCTCTGTCATACCTCTTCCCACAGCACTCTAAGCTTCAAAACCAGCCACTTAACCCATCTCTTTCAGTCATTATCGCACCAGTCTCGCTATGATTCACGAGAGAGCGACCCATCTGTGAGACGATGCACACGTGCGAAGTGTAAAGTGCATGTGCTTGTGACCTTGCCCGTGATCGAGACCGAATGGGTGCCTATGCCCGTGCTCGAGCCCGAGAGCGTACGCGTGCACGCTGTGTTCCAGTGCTTTGCAGTGGAACGTGCAAGTCCCAATACTCCTCTCTCTTACGACAAATTAGTAAGGTATACAACACCCTACTAATAAAATGAAAATTTTTCTTTCTCCCATCTGATATGAGACTATTCTTAAACAAAAGAAAACTAAGTTTTTCTTTTTTAAAACTACATATATATAATTATACATTTAAAATATTTTGAACCAAAATCTCAACAATCCTAGTTTTCTTTTTTAAAACTACATATATATAATTATACATTTAAAATATTTTGAACCAAAATCTCAACAATCTCCCACTTGGTTGAAAAAAATTTAACATTATTATGCGCCAGACTAAACATAGCTTATATGCATAAAGAAATATATCTTTCGATTTATATCTTTCCTTAGTGTAAGTATTACAAAGTTCTGTTGGAATTCCTGATAACCATAGCTTTAAATCAGTTATTCCTAGTTGACAGACCTGGAGATACTACGCACACATACTTTGTGTTATTTGAGCTCCCACAAAATTGATCAGCACATTTAATGGCCTTGTACTTATCTTGTTTCATAAATGATCTCGATAGAAACTCCAACTCTCATGAGAGGCGGCACCACCTCCACCTTCAAATAGGTAAAATCTTTCTAGTGTCCTCATTACTTTTAAGACGGTTGTCCTTTAGACTTGATTCCATTAAGAGTTCTTAAGACTCATCCCTTTATCTATAATGGCCAACACTTGTAATCCTGGATGAGGTTATCATATTGTTTAGTGCTAAAACTTTTCACATATTAGTGACTTATTTTTACCCTCTGAACTCAAATTTAGAGATTTTTTAATTTTGAGTTGGGTTTTTATCACTGGTGGAATTTTGATTGAAGAGTTTCAAGCTAATCCATCTGGATGTTGTCCTTACTGCCTCTCTCGTTAGAGGTTTAGTAAAAGGATCGGCCAAGTTATTACTTGATCTTACATATGATATTGCGATGATTCTATATTGAATCAATTGTCTTACATAATTATGTCGAATACTAATATGTATGGACTTTCAATTATCTGTTCCGATGTTGGCTCTAGCTAATGTGGCTTCACTATCACAATGTAATGAAACACCCATAATAGGCTTTGCATAGAATTAGATTTTTAATAGAAGATCCCTAAGCCACTCAACATCTTTGCCTATTGCAGTCAAGGCTATGAACTCAAACTCCATAGTTGAGTGAGTTATAAAGGTTTGTTTCTTGGAACCTTAAAAAATAACTGCACCTCCTAGGGTGAAGACCCACCTTGTAGTGGATTTGTTGTCCCCTACACTCGATATCCAACTCGCATCGGTATATCCTTCCAATAGGGCAGGAAACTGAGTAAAATAACCCTAAGTCCTTGGTTGCTTTCAAGTAACTTGAACTCTACCAATTACTTTTTAGTGTTCTATACTGGGGTTACTAGTAAATCTACTGATTTTACTTACAACAGATGCGATATTTAGTCTAGTGTATTGCATAACATACATTAAACTGCCTATAGCACTCGCATACTCAAGTTGTGCAACTGCTCTTCCAATATTCTCATTTAATTTAATACTTGGATCAAGTGGAGTTTTTGCCTCTTTTATTTTCAAGTGGTTAAACTTACTCAATATCTTCTCAATGTAATGAGATTGACACAATGCATAACCTCTACTATGTTTTTTAACTTTGATACCTAAAATGGTATCCACTTGCTCAAGATCCTTCATCTTGAATATTGAAGACAAAAACTTGTTTTGCTTCAGTTATACCTTTCATTTTATTGTTGATTATTAACATGTCATCTACATATAAACAAATGATGTTTAGGAAAGCTATCTTTATATCCATTTGATGGATATAAAGATAATGTATGGATGCTAGAGCAAATAAAATTATAATGGAAGTTATTCTAGCCATAGAAGAATATGTGTCAAAATAATTTATCTATTCTTTTCGTCTGAACCCCTTAACTACTAATTTAACTTTAAAGGTTTGAATAGATCCGTAAGTGTAATATTTCTTTCTAAATACCCACTTATACCATATAGGCTTGGAACCTAGAGGTAGGTCCACCGTTCCCAAGTTTGGTTAGACACTATAGAGTCCATCTCATCATTTATGGCATTTCTCCAAAAAGCCGAGTCTCTTGAAAACATAGTCTCACTATAAGTTTTAGGGTCATCTTCTATAGTCATTACTATAGGTATTTTTCTAATGACATTCTTTCTATCATCTTCTACGAGATGAAAATGGATCCTTTGAGAGTCTATCTATTCAGGGTTAAGAATCTTCTCTACCCTTATCCTCTGACTCCTACAATGTTCGCTTGGAATTTCAACTTCTTGTTGAGCTAAACTTGTAAGTTCACTTCTAAGAGTTTGGACTTCATTATCCTTCGACTCCAAGGATAGTGAGTTTTTAAAAAACTCAACGTCTTTGGATTCTATGATGGTATCAGACTTTAAGTCTAGTAGCCTATATGCTTTGTTATTTTATGCATAATCTATAAAGGCCTACCTCATAGTTTTAGATCCTAACTTGATTCTTTTGGGCTCAGGCGTTATGCAATATGCGAGATGCCCCCACACTTTAAAAATCCTAAGTTAGGTTTCCTACCATTCCATATTTCATATGGTGAGATTTTTGATTTCTTAGATGGGATCCTATTAAGGATGTGGCATGCCATTAGAAGTGTTTTATCACATAGATATAGTGGCAATTTGCTTGTATTAGCATTAAGTTGACCATTTCAACTAAGGTTGTATTCTTCTTTTCTACCACACCGTTCTACTAAGGTATGTAAGGTGCAGTGCATTGGTGTACTAGTTCGTGTTCTTCATAGAAGTCAGAGAATTTGTTTGAAAAATATTCTCCCCCTCTATCACTATGGAGAGTCTTTATTTTCTTGTTTAGCTGATTTTCTACTTCTGCTTTATATATTTTGAATATGCTAAATGCTTCATCTTTGTTCTTTAGTAGATAAACATACACATATCTAAAACAATCATCTATAAAGGTTATAAAGTACATTTTACATCTACGGGTAATAACTCCATTCAACTCACAAATGTCAGTGTACACAGGATCCAACACTTGAATGATCTCTCAACACCTGGAAATGACTTTTTAGTCATTTTGTATTTAATGCACACCTCACATTTATTGTTCTCATTTTCAGTATATAAGATCAGTCCATTCTTAGCCATAAATTTTAGGGTACTATAACCTATGTGAGCTAATCTCCCATGACATAAAGCTACATACTCAATCATATACGCAGAAGTGTTACTTTAATTCAATGAAAACCTTATCATCCCATTACAAGTGTATCCCTTTCGGATAAAATTCTCATTTTTCAACAGAATCTATTTTCCCGATTCAAACACTGCCCGTATACCGGGTTTTCTTAGAAGATTATCAGAAACTAAGTTTTGCTTCATATCTAAGACATGCAATACTTTAGTTAAGATTACTTTCTTGCTAGAGGTGAATACCAGCTTCACATTTTCTTTTCCTACGACCTTTGATTGAACTTCATTACCCATTTGGACTCTTGACCATTGGTCATGTCTTCATAAGTTTTGAAAGCTGGCTTGTCATGGCAAACATGAACTGTGGCACTGGTATCATACCACCAACCAAGAATCTTTCCTTGAATTATATTTACGTTAGTGGTCTTAGCGACTATCTTTTCTTCAACTGTACTTGCACTTGCTTCATTTTTAGACTTGCGAAATCGACACACATAAGCATAATGTCCATTTTTTCATAGATATGGCAAGGACCTTTGAACTTTTCGTTCTTTTTATGTGATTTCTTAAATTTTCCTTTGTTAGGTTTTAGGGAACTGTCATTCTCAGTACTCTTGTTTTGAGTCTTTTCTACTGCTTGGACTTTGGACGAGGAATTTTCATTTTCAACTTTATTGTCACGGTTTCGAGATTCTTCATCAATTCTCAAGTGTTTCTGGATCTGTTCCACTATGTAGTCCTTGGTCTTGTGCAACAGTTTCTTTCTGTAGTCTTTACACATCAGGGGCAATTTTACAATTATAGCCCCGACTTGGAATAATTCAAGGAGATCAATTTTAATAGCTATGATTTTGTTGACAATTAGCTGCAGTTCTTGGATTTGAGCTAGCAACGATTTATTATCTACTATGGTATAGTCGAAATAGCTAGCTATAAGAAATTTGTTTGTACCTTCTTCTTCAGCTTTGTACTTGAACTCGAGAGCGGTCCAGATTTCTTTAGCAGAAGTGGTTCTGGTGTATAGGTCATAGAAACGATCAGACAACGCGTTCAGAATGTGTCCACAGGCACAACAACTCATCCTCAGCTCTTTTATTACGAGCTATGATTTGGTCAGGTGCGTCCTTATTAGTTGCTTAAGGTAGAGGCTGGAGGTTGGATCCAAGATGTAGAATATCTTTAAAGTCATCAAAAGAAATTTTATCTTGTCTTTACATCTTGTAAAGTTAGTGCCGTCAAACCGGTCGAGCCTAATCATGTCCTGGTTCATCAGTTTGATTGATGATACAGCCTCAGATTCCATTAGAATAACGATTTAAGATTGTTGAGAATTTTATACTTCTCAATTACAAAAAATGAAAATATAGCTAAAAAGGACAGGCTGAAGCATGTGAAAACATGTCGTCCTTAAAGCGTTATTCGTCCCTTCTCACAAATTTGAGATTACTAATAGGTTACAGGCAAATAGCTTCCAAGATACGATAAGCCTGAGTGTGGTCCTACATTAAGCAAAACGAAGAAACCACTAAAGGAACTCCGTTAACACTTATGCTGGCAGATAATCAGAAAAGAAAATCTCATAAAACTAAAGGGAGAAAGTAGATGTAATTGGTCACTGCAACGATTTAGGCCTTCTGGATTAGACTTTGTTATGGACCTTTTTAGTCCTAGCAGTATCTGGTTCATATTGAGCCTTGTTACTTATTGAGACATTGTGGGTTTACTGGTTCAGATATCAGAGAAGATTTGGTTGTTGTTGGTTGTGTTGGAATGAACCAGCAAGACCTTATTTATATAGGCTAGGGTGGTTAGACGTTTTAGTCCAGAGTCATAAATTTGTGGACCGTTTCTGACTATTGGTAAGAAACTAGCCGTTATTGGCAGATTCTAACCGTTGTGCATGTGGGAGTTAACTACTGCATGCTAGCTGTTTAGAGATAGTGGCTAACCATTTCTGAATGTTGGGCTAGCCACGTGCAGTAGTTTCTGCATGGTATGGGCATTATTGCACAAGCAGTTACACTAGACCTCTCTAAAACAGTTTTTGCAGTCCTTATATAAGCAAAGAGGTATTTCTTTGCCACACCTCTTCCCACAGCACTCTGAGATTCGAAACCAGCAGCTTAACCCATCTCTCTTAATCCTTCGCACTGTGACTCGCACCAGTCACGCTCCGGTTCTCGAGGGAGAGACCCATTCGCGACACGATGCGCATGTGCGAAGTGCAAAGTGCGCCACTAGCGCCTGCCACACTGCCTCATATGTCCATGCCCTCGCAATGAGCCCGTGCCCGTGACGGTGACCGAGATGAGCGTGTGCTCATGCCCATGCTTGAGCCCAAGCGCTTGTGTTCAGGTCGCACTGAAACACACAAGTCCGGATACTCATCTCTCTCACCGCAAATTAGTAAGGTACACAACACCCTAGTAATAAAGTGAAATTTTTTCTTTTTTCCCATCCGATATGGGACTATTCTTAAATAAAAGAAAACTAAGTTTTTCTTTTAAATATATATATATATATATATATATATATATATATATATATATATATATATATATATATATATATATATTATACATTTAAAATATTTTGAATCAAAATCTCAACAAACTCTTTAATGCCTAAGTCAGACGTAGGGCAGAGGGTGCTTAAAATATCGTAGAGAATGAATAACGCACCTTATTGTGTAGAAGGGTGCCCTATATATAGGACTCGGGCTAGGTTTAAGTGTTGGAGCCGATCTAGGATATGTTACTAGAGAGTCATCAAAGAGTGGAAGTCTTGCCCTATAATCGTTGGAGTGGTCTACAGTTAGGATAGAGCCACTATCCTTATCTCTTCCGTGTTTAGCGGATCTGCCCCGAATTTTTCGCGCGCCTCTCTGGCAGTGGTCGTCCTGGTCGGCTCGGGTTATGGAGCTCAGGTGCCCAGGCTCATTCCCTTTGGGTTTCTGTCCCGGGCTGTAGATCTTCTCAAGAGGTTGAGCTCAATATCTACCTCCGTCGATCCAACTTGGAACATTAGCCCGATACTCCTCGCCCTGATAGGCGGAGCACTTGTAGATGACAGTTAATCTCTCTTTGACCCAAGGTCATGGACCCTACTCTCGCTTTAGCCTTTGCATACATTGATAGGACTGTAGTAGAAACTTGACAATTGTCATCCTCTAGCTTAGAGGGCTCGTCAATTTGTCAGTTCGGCCACTTATCACCTCGAAGGAAGGGCTGAGAACCTGTACTTGGGCCTTTGGGCCTTTTTTACTGCATGTGAGACCAGTTCTAAATCCCCCACAACATGTAGCATACAAGTAATTCAGATTAAATGTCCAAATTGTAGGTCAGTTACATGTATAATGAACTGAAAAATAAGATTATTTGATTATTTGACTAAAAGGTTGGTGGACATACATTGGACGATTAAAATGAAAAAAATATCCAATGGTTTTTAAACAAGTGGCCACAAATCAAAGGGTATGATTGTTCAATGAATCTAATTTTAGGATTGTGATTTAGAGACAATTGGTTCCACAACTTAGTCAATTTTATTTGAGTTAATGTTTGTCAAATGTTCAATTTCTTAGTACCTGAGTATCAACCATCGTACGCTGCTAGAGTATCAAATAACCTAATTTATAATATTTTTCTATATGATCTAAGGCTAATAAGGATGACTAAGGGTATTCCTAGTTAGTCCAAGCTATCCAAGAGGTTTTGTGTGTTTTGGTCCAAAGGTTAGGGTCACCAAGGCATTTCATTTACCTGTTCGTCGTCCTTGATACTTCTTGTCCACTTAAATCTTCGGTCTTTAGCTCGCCAAGGCTTAACCGACATTACAACACATGGACACACATGATTGAAAAATAAGGTGCACTAGTATGCTACAAAAAAGTGCACTAATAAGCCCAAGAGATTCATGCGCTGTTGTAAAAATGCACCACAAACAGCAAAACTCATAAGGTTGTCGACCCTAAGATCGACCGACCAACAACCAGTTGGTTGACTGATCGATCAGGTCAACAGGCCGAAAATGGCCAAAGATGGACAACAAAGACAACATTTGTCCTGGCTCAATTCGACTGACCGATGGCCTAAATTAGTCAACCGACGGGCCTTGTCGACCAGCTGACAAGTCGAGTCAACAGGTCGATAGAGTGGTTAAATAAGATAGCAAGCCATTCAAGGGAATCGACCGACCCACGCCCAAATTCGGTCGGCCAGTAGCTTAGGTCGACTAATTGACTGCTAACCATTGCTAGCCATTTTCTATCTATTTGAGCTTTATTCTTATATAAATGGGGCTCGACTCTTAGGCTTAAGAGAAAGATTTTAGTGCATTAGAAGCCACCCATATTGCCAATACCATTAGGTTCTAATCCTAATCTAATTAAGTCATCTTCCTTGTGATTAATCACATGTTGGAGCATTCAAAATTTGAATTAAGATGAACTTATTTTCTCTTGATCTCTAGAAGTTTAGACACCATATCTATAGGTAAAACCTTTGTCTAAACCTCTCTCAGAGATATTTCTAGGTGAATTCCTCTAGGCAACCAATTCCTATTAGTTGTAGAGAATTTAACATACCTCTCATCACCTTGGGCATCTCAAAGGAGCACCAAATGCAAGGCAATTAATCGTTGGAGTTGAATCTTTGGCAAAGTATCGGCATAAAAAATCAGGGGAACACATGTGGAGCTGATTCAATCATAGGAGAGATAGAAGAATCAACCCAAGAAGGTGCGACATAAGGGGCTTAATCTGACAAGTGTCATTGGTAAGAGTCCATTTGCACTCTTTACTTGGGTAGGATTGAGTGTGAGAGTTTATAACCCAAACTTGACCAATTCTCCAAGTAGGAAGCCTCCGACGGGAGAAGAACACAAAGTTGATGGTTAGCCTATTGAAAACCACATAAGTCTCCAAGTGGGGAGTCTCCAGCAGGAGAAGAACGCCAGTTCTTATGTAAAACTAAGGTTGATAGCTATCCTATTGAAAACCTCCATTCAGGTTGAGAGGAAAACATGTGTGTAAAACCTCTGATAAAAGGTTGAGAGGTGAACCTGATTTAAAACCTTCGTATAGTGAAATTCGGTGTACTTAATGGATGTGTATGATAACCGAGAGTGGAGTAGGAAAACTAGTCTTGGAGTAATCACAGCCAGTCGGTATTTCTAATCCTTTTAGGCAGTACTGGCTTTTCTCAAACAAAACTCATGATGAATTGGGACCACCTTATATCAATTCTACAAATAACATTATAAATATAAGTTACAAATTTAGCTACAACTAGATGATTTAAAAAAATAAAATGAGTCATCGAACATTACCTGAACTAGCTACTAAATGAAGCCAAGCACCTGGATATGTACTTTCCTCCATGGAAAGTACATAGGGACATAGGGGACATGCTGCATCGCAAAGCGACCTACATTCATTGTAAAATCGATCACATTCGGGCCATGTACTATTCATGTTCATTGAACTCTAAAAGACGTCCGCCCAAGTCAAATGGTGCATGGCAGTGAATGGGAGCTATGTGCGTGTAGACTAGACATTAGATGGACTCGATATGTGCTACTCATCCAGTCCCCGAACATTTTCCTATGAATCAGATCCATCTGTTCCTAACATAGTGTCTGTATTCACATAATATCATTTAAAGAACTTATTTAAGCAACCAACTTAATTAAATAAATGACATATCACATTCTCAAACATCGCAAATGTATAAATTGAAATGAATCTATTAGGCTAACATATGAAATTGATATATTATATCCTTAAGCCTCACAAGTGTATAAATTGAAATAAATTTAGTAAGCTAACATGTGAAATTGACATATTACATCCTCAAGCATCCCAGTATATAAATTGTAATGAATTCATTAAGCTAGCATATGAAATAGATGTATTCGATCCTTAAGCATTACAAATGTATAAATTAAAATGAATTCATTAAGCTAACATATGAAATTGATATATTGCATTCTCAAGCATCATAAAAGCATATTACCTTAATTTTTCTCATCGTCTTCAATGATATCTTATTGTAGTGTTGTTAAAGCCGATGCACTCATCCTTGTCACAATGACTAAATGATATTAATAAGCATCTACATCATGATTCAATTTCTTTAGAGCTTCTAACATAATATGTCAACCATCCCTAATGTGATATTTATAATAAAAGAGTTGAGTTGCTTGTGATATAAGAATAAAAGGTTTGTCATCGTTTTTTTCCCTTCTCATTAATCTCTTTAGATGAACATATATTAAATTAGTTTCCGATTCAACAACAAACCCATTAGAGTCTTCAAAACGCACCAAATCACAGTAGAAAATTATTTCCCTGAAGTCAACATAATTTAATTCAATAATTTTTTTACGATGCCATAATAAATGATATCTTCATCCATAAGATTGGTATCCCTAGCACTTAACTTGAAACTAGTTATTGTCTTCATTGTGATACCAGAGTTTTGGGTTGACAAGTTCTTTTCATAATCCTCTATATAAAAAGCATATATATTTGTCACATATACGATGTATGAAATTGCATTAGCGTTCAGGCCGTCTGCAAGCCTCTTAAAGATGGAGTGAGCGAAGTCATCTTATAATCGTTGTCTAGCTCAAGGGACATAATTCATTGGCTTTATTGATCATGAACTAGCCTTTTGATTTTGAACTTGTAATGTGTGGCTTTGGAGATTAAAGTTTCTCTTATATTCATCATATTTCCTGTAAAAAATAAATTAATGCACTTTAAATACTAAGAGTACTCATGTGAATGCGTGAATTTAATCAATAGTGCTTACAGATATTAAGTTTAACACACTTCTCCCACTTGAAATTATCTTTCGATTGTCAGAGTACCCATTTGCGCACTTGTTGCTACTATACGGGAGTAAGTACATAAGACTTTCCATTATCATCGATAGGATAGTAGTAACCTTTAACATCGTTGTCATCCATGAGCGTTCTATGTCCGTGTCAATGACTTCCTAATGCACATTTATCATTCGGCATGTAATGCATGGAATACATTATTGCTTCTTCCATCAAATAACAGTTTATGATAAAACCCTCTACGAATGTCTAATTCACTACGTATCGTTTATATTTCTTCATCATCATGAAATATGTACTATAATTTAAGGTGTGGTATTTAATAATATTAATTAAATTAATTGATAATTTACTAAAAGATTTTATTGAATTACCGCTCAAAAGGATACATTAACCGATATCTGACAGGTCCACACACCAGCAATTCCTCCGCAAAGTGCATAAGGGGGTGTATCATCAAAATAAAAGATGTTAGAGGAAAGTACTTCCCAAATACACACAATATTTCCATAATGTGATATTTTTATTTCTGCAGTTCTAAATGGTTGATAGTTTTCAAGTATAAGACATTGAAAAATATAAATAATTATCGAATGGCGGCACACAATGGCCTCTGTTGGCTTACTTTGAACGCGTGCAATAGTAACACAAGTAGTAGTTGGTGCATAAGAATATGATAATTGTGTGACTTTAGATTTTTTAGTTGTATTTCTTACAAGTTCGCATTATGTTTCCAGTTTGAACTATATTCCATTGGAACTTCCAAATCAAACAAGGTTTTGCATTTTAATTATTTTTTCTCTCAAGATAGTTCGTAAGGAGCTTTAGGTAAAACCTCACTGATGTTATCCTGTCATAACACAATCATACGCAACTGTAGTCCTACACCCTGATAGATGACCGCATGCTGGAAATTCATGTATAGCCTATAACAAAATTGCTTTCATATTGAACGTTCGCTAAGCAAAAGAGTTATATGTTTCGTCTTCGATGGACCTCAGATCATTTAACTCTACAATTAATGGTTACAAGTAAACGTCAATATCGTGTCTTGGATCGTTCCTCCTGAAAATTAATAGTGCTAACATTGTGAACTCATTCCTCATGCTTAATGATAGGAAGTAGATTATACGAGACAATCATAACATGCCAATAACTATATGAATTGTTCTTATTCCTAAATGGATTGAATCTATTTGTTGCAAGTCCTCTCTAACCGGTAAAATCTACCGGATGACACATTGATGTTTAGTATCCAAGTCGACTTGCCTCGGCATGTTATCTTATATTCTCGACAATCTACAATACATTATACATCCGTTTCAATCTTATTGTTTGTGGAAAGTATCTCATAATCTTTTTTTATGTACAAGTTTTCTCTTCAGCTTATTTTCACTAATATATTTTCATCTACTCTCACCACACTTAGGACAATTGTTCTTATTTGTATGATCTCTCCAATATAGTATACAATCATTAAGACATGTATGAATAATTTCAGTCCACTCACAAAGCGTTAATCATTTTCTTTGCAGTGTAAGTACTACCTGGTAGTGTATCTCGATTGGCAGTATCATTTTCATCAATTGTACCAACTCATTGAAACTCTTGTGGGACTACTGATGTTTACTCTCCATGCTCAACAACTCAACAGTAACCGATAATTTAGTATCCTCTACTCGGTACGATGGATATAAGGGTCGTTTAACATCTTCCATCAACATTTGTATTAAATATCATGTGTTGAATAATTCAGAACATAGAAATCATTTTAGTCAATGTATGTAACTTCTGCTTCAAACTCCTCTTCATTGTGACACTTATTTTCATCAAAACGTTCAAGTGCGTCATTCACCATATCTACCATCCTTGGAAATGAATCTTCATTACAATTAGAGCAGATGTAAACCCCAACAGTTACATGACTTCGACCCCATTATTCACCATGATTAATCCATGTCGTGTAAGACATCCATATCATTATAG
The DNA here is from genome assembly GCA_003013855.2 of Liriodendron chinense. NCBI lineage: Eukaryota > Viridiplantae > Streptophyta > Magnoliopsida > Magnoliales > Magnoliaceae > Liriodendron > Liriodendron chinense. Next base: position 1,218,525 of record PVNU02000362.1, read on the forward strand.
ATTAAATATTTTGTAATTTCGATACACCTTTTCTCAGTGCTGCCACATTACCGCATTTAACACAAGGACAATAATGATAGTCGTCATCCTTAAACTCTGATGATTTTGTTTCAAGTATGTAATGAATAACAATACACCTTTTAGGTATTCTGCTAAAAACTTAGGTTTTAACATCCACTCTTTGCTTGGAATCGTGGTCGTCGAAGATATCATTTACGACTTTAGAAATATGACACTGAAAAAATAAAAAGATAAATAATTAAACATAAAATTTACATCTAAATTTAAATTGGTAGATCCATTGTAAATTAAACATTTATTCTCTTAGAAAATTAAATTTGAAATTTCTTGTCATATGAAATTAAACAGAAATTTATAAATACAATAAAAAAACATTTTATGAAACTGCCTGCCCCCTCAAATGCCTGACCATCGTAAGTCATTATACTGGCCACAAACATATGATTTACGCTCTTTTGCACTGCATAGTTGCACGCTCAATTGATAGACTCTACAAATGGGGGTGGATGCCTAGCAAGTTCGGCAAGAGAGTCAGACGTCTCATCTAAAATTCTTTTTGAGGCCTTATATTCGGTGATCATGTTTGAAATTTTGTGAAAAAGTGTAGTTGATCATATCAAGGAATTCCTGATCAGACAAATAATCCGTTAAATATCATCCATGAGAATGTTGATCAAATCGGATAACTCTTTGGCCTGACTTAAAGAAGATAGGTCACGTAAGTCCAACTGTAATAGCTACTTAAAGGTCGAGCGTGCTTCGGCTACAGAGTGCGAAGATGAGGAGGACATGATTGAAACTTGATGGTATTGCACATGATAAGTTTCATTGTTAATTGAAGCCGTTGATAAGTTTTTTTTTTTTATACTGTAGCTAACTAACTAAATCAGTCACCCATCCAAGATTTGATACATTGTAATTCTTTCATATTCTCACTTAATTAATGCTGCGTCTATGAAGAAATTTCAGGCAACATCTCTCTATATCTCTCCAAATATATTGATCTTACATTTGAAATTCATGTCAAGGATCTACACAAAATGGGGATGTAGGGATACATGACATGAGAAATAAATGTAAAATAGATATCCGAAGAGAAATGAAGAATTTACATACAGAATAAGCATGTGTATTTAAATGGTAAAAAATAAAAGTACTACAATATATCTAATCTTGAATTGTCCAAGAGGACAATTGGGAGATTTTTATGCCTAAAAAAAAACTATATTTATGCCTGACAATATAGAAATCTTCAAATAGGTAACTGGTTATCCTACACTGAAAGAAATCCAACCTTATAACTAAATAAGTGGACTGAGTACGTCCAATAAAATACATTCATTCACAATAAATATTTAAATGACAGTTAATATAAGGGACAATTAACAGTGATGAATAGTACACTTAAAGGAAAGAGATGATCAAGTTTATACCAATTAGCACATTTCTACCATACACCAACTTGCAATTTAACTTACCGAGATCCGCCATGCACTGTAATGTCTTAAACAAGAGCGAGATCTGAGGAGTTATAAGTTGGACCATGTAATGGTATACTCAAGTAGAGGACATGCTCAAGTGGTTGGACGCATGAAATAGTAGGAAGCCCATTAATACATGTTTATCAAACGCTACTCACATGCCAACACAATCATGCTTAACACTGTACTGGAGCCTAACTACTATGCATTATTAAGAAAGTGAAATTTACAACCAGTTACGTTCTATAGCATGCAATGTTAGATAACTTCTCTAAGCAAGATCTGGTAACAAAATTACCTTTCCTAAATCTCTAGTAATAACTATAATTATTAACTGTGCGATTTAATAGAACAATAACCACAATTGAACTATTTTCATGTATGTCCAACAGGTCAAAGAACAAAAAAGGACTACAATCTACAAAAATAATGTTGTCCGCTAATGACACCAATAGAAGGTTATGATGATTCTATTAAGAATAATATAATACATGGTCCATAATGTGGCTCATCTCACCAATGCACTTTGATCACATATCTAAAGGCAATACATATGTTATCACCTACTCTCATCACACAATTAATTCGTATCATTGCACGAAGAAAATACGAAAGATCAAGACTATTTATCTACTCAACTTTTTTTTTGGAAAAAAAATATGAAGAAGATCCAAATCTCATGTGGACCATAGTATAGGAAACAGTAGTAATTAACCATTAAAAACTTCTTATGGGCCACAAAAGTTTTGGATCAGGATAACATTTGTGTGGTCCCTTCATATAGGTCTTTATGACCTTATCAATAGGTTGAATGGAAAATAAACATTTCAATAGACCCCATAAAGTTTTTAATGGTGGGGATTCAGTCAAGATTGTTTCCTCTACTGTGTTTCACCTGAGATTTGGATCTACTTCAGTTTTTGGATCATGCCATGAAATGATCTTTCAATACGAATGGACACTGTAGATGTAAGGCAAGTACAATAAGGTGGGATGCACAGTCAAGGATCCGACCCACCTCGGTGTCGGAGATCCATCGAAACCTTATTTGTTTTGCCTCGACGCAAAAGAAAAAAAAAAAAGACAAATGAAAAAAAATAGAGAAGGTTAGGGCTTACCTTTGCTCGAGCTAGAAGGGGGAGAGAGAGAGAGAGAGAGAGAGAGAGAGAGGTGGCAGAGGGTGGGGGCAGCGTTGCTCGGTGGGCTGCTAATGCGGTAGAGAGAGAGAGAGAGAGAGAGAGAGAGAGAGAGTATAGGCTATTTTCGATATGATCCCTAATTCAACGGTCGCAAACGCTTGAAAAAAAAGCATTATTAATTTCAACGGTTGAGGATACTTGATTCTCTAGTTGATTTCAGCGTAGTTTGGGCTCGACATAGTCTACCGATAATTAAATGCTATAGACCATTGAATTAATCTGACGGTTCGTAACGCTTGAATTGTTAGGTCGAATTACAAGCACTTTCACTTAGAGCCTGTTTGATTTCCATTTACATGGTGCAAATACAAGCAAATGGGTAATTATTACTTACCATGTAATTCTTATACTTGTTGATAATGACAGTTTTGTTTTTTGTGCACTAAAATCGAGGAAGGTATAGATTTTTTATGGGGGCCACTGTGATACATGTGGCTTATCCACACCGTCCATCTATTTTGCAAGGTTATTTTAGGGCATGGACCCAAAATTGAGGCAAATCCAGAGCTCAAGTGAACTATACCATATGAAATAGTGGTTTGAATATATACCATAAAAAATCATTTATGACCACGATTTCCTATGGTTTGGACCACATGAACTTTAAATATACCTATTTTTTTTTTTGTTCATCCTCTAAATTATTCTGTTAAACCAGATGGACGACATGGATATGTGACAGCGATCACGATGGGCTCCATGAATGTATGACTATCCTTTTTTGCACGTATTTACAAGGAGTAAGTACTCTTTGTATCAAACAGAAGAAAATTGTAATAATTATCTACTTGCATCCATTTGTTTGCATTTACACCCTGTAAATGAAAATCAAACAAGCCCTTAGTGCAAGAACCATCGTCTAAATGATCAAGTGATTCTATTTTATCCTTATAAAACATTGGGAATTATAGTTAAACCATCCCTTTAATTATGTTGAGAAAACCGACAGCGAAAGCGGAAGCCGAACGCGCAGAGTAATGCGAGATCAAACGAGAAATAATATGAAATCAAACCACACACAAGCATTCACCGCAAGAGATTTCGAATTTAGGTGGAAAAACCCCTCAATGGGTAAAAAAAATCATGGCACAAAGCGATCCACTATGAATAAACAAAAGATTACAAAGATTGACAGCCCACAAGCAAGGAAAACAGAAAAAACCCTAAGTTGTCTCTCTCATAAACACCTCTCCCTTCTTCTTAATGCAATTAGGAAACCTTGGACACCTTAGGATACAATCTAAGTCAAGATACATACTATATATATAGCAAGAAACCCGAAAATAAAAGCATCTTAAGCACTACTGCGTAATGCGCAAGAAATTGCGTGCACAGTCGACCGGTCGCACCTTGCACAGAAACAGTCCAGGGGAGAGTACATCCATGCTACCTCACTACCGACTAGTCGTCCGACCGATTGGAGCACCCTGCAGACCGGTCGGCCAATCAATCTAGGGAAACACAGAAACTGTCCAGGAGCCTCACGTGCATCTAGGCTACACGGCCAGACCGGACGCTTAAATGCTCTCCAACAAATTATGAACATATTTACATCAACAAGATGTACCATAAGTCAATGTAATATCAAAAGAAAAGAATTCATTCACTTGTGCCGTGCTCAGGTGTAGAACAATGAAGGATGAGAAGCTAGTAACTTTCTTTTATTTTTAATTCCGACTTCATGTCACACGGCTTTTGTCTAGCTAATATATAAAGTAAAAGACAAAAACTCCTCAGACGAGGAAGCTTCTCATCAACCCATGTTAAATGGGTAAATAGCACTTCTCCATTGATAATAATATCGCTACAATTCTTACGTACCTAGGTACGTACCTGATCTAAGTCTTATTTAAAGGACTTCCAGCACACGAGCTAGTACAAAATCAGCACATGCATGTGCGACGTGTTACAGGGAGATGCAACAGAGATGGAGACTGCATGTCGGCAGATAGTACGGTGGATATCAGAATCGTCGTTGGAAGGTGCAGCGCGTCCCTTTCTTGGACTCCTGTCCATCAGCGACCATACCATGTATTCGTTGCACCACGTACGGATGCCTTAAATCCACACCGTTCAACCATTTTGACAACTCAATTTAGGGCATGATACAAAGAATGAAGGTGGACCACACCGCAGGAGACAGTTGTGATTGAATCTCCACCATTAAAAACTTAATGGATTCCACCGGAATGTTTAATTTGCCATCTGACCTGTTGATAAGGTCACCAAGACCTAGATGAAGAGACCACACAAATATCATCTTGATCCAAAGCTTTTGTGGTCCACAAGAAGTTTTTAATGGTCAATTTCTACTATTTCTTTTACTACGTTAGATATGAGATTTGGATCTTCTTAAGTTTTTAGATCATGCCCTAAAATGAACTTTCAATACAGATGAACGGCATGGATGTAGTCACATACATCACGGTGGCCCCACAATTAGGGTCCCACCGACCTATGAGGATCAAGGGATCCACCGAAGCCGCGTCGGAGAATACCCCTCAAAGGAGTGGACCCACACAACCTCGGATTGCCTGGAGAGCGGATTAGGTGAGACCCCGGCCTAACCTAAAGTCGGTGCGGCCCTTACCGTGGGGTTACCGTTTGGGCTACCGTGGGGCCCACCTTGACATATGTATTATGTATCCACGCAGTCCATCCGTTTTTTCCAGATAATTTTAAGGTATATATTATGCCAAAAATGAAGCAGGTCCAATTATCAGGTGGTCCATACCATAAGAAACAATGGTGATTGACTGTCCCACAATTAAAAATTTCTTATGGTGCATCTTAATGTTTCTCTAGTGTTTATTTATCATCCAATCCAAAACTTTTGTAACCCGTTAATGATCAATCAACACTGTTTCCTATGATGTGGTCCACTTGATAATTGGATCCGTTTCACTTTTCGGATAATGTCATAAAATGATATGAAAAAATGGATGAACGGCATCGATACATAATACATACATCAAGGTGGGACACACAATAACCCCACAGCAAGGGCCACGCACCGTCTTGGGTAAGGCTGGGGTCTCACACGAAACAGTGGGGGATTGAACGCCTACGGGTGTCTGAAGTTTTGCATCATGATGATACTTGTTCCTACAGTTTATCTGTGGTAACAACCCGACGAACATTATGGTAAGCCCAAGGAAAATGCTTGTTGGTGCTCGAAAAGATTTGTAGGCCCACCATGATATATCATTTGGTCAGCCCACTTTGTGAGCTAATATTAAGCAATGATCCTAAAAATGAGACAAATTCAAATCTTAGGTGGACCACACCACAGGAAATAATGGAGATTGTTCACCCACTATTAAAATTTTCTTGATGGTTACAAAAGTTTTAGATCAAGATTATATTTGTATTTTACCTACGCGGTCTAGGAGATCTAATCAACGGGTTGGATGGTAAATAAACATTATAGTGAGCTGTAGGAAGTTTTTAACTCTGAGCATTCAATCACCACTGTTTTCCCCAGGTGTGGTCTACGTGAGATTTGGATGTGCCTTTTCTGTGTGCTCATGCCGTAAGCTAAGCTGGAAAAATGGATGGACAACATGGATAATATACCTACCTTATGGTGGGGCTCACGTAGCTTTTCCGGCACCCATGAGGGAGATTGCATACCGAGTAGTAACTCAGCACGCTTAGGGTACTGAGTAAATTAACTCTGTGCGGCCCACCATGATTTATGTATTTTATCCACTCCTTCCATCCATTTTACTAGATAATAGTATGGCTTTAGCCCAAAATTGAAGCATAGAATCGGACCACACCAAAAGAAATGGTGTGAACTGAATATCTACTGTTGGAAAATTCTTGAGGAGCACAGAATTTTTGGATCAAGCTGATATTTGTCTTTTCCCTTCATCCATGTCTGTGTGATCTTATAAACAGGTTGAGTGATAAATAAACATCATAGTGGGACCTAAAAAGGTTTCAATGGTGAAAATCATTATTCCTGCTGTTTCCTGTGGTATGGTCCATTTTAGGTTTGAATATGCTTCAGTTTTTTGCTCAACCGCTAAAATAAGCTGGAAAAACGGATGGACGGCATGGATAAACAAAATACATTCATGGTGGTCCAACAGAGTTTACTCAGTATGATAGTACGCAATCCTATTTCCACTCATGAAGGGTCCTTACCGAATCCGAATCCCTCTCCACCAAGGGAGCGATTTAGGTGCGGCTCCAGCCTCACCCAAGAAGGTGTGACCCTAACCGTGGAGCCCACCACAGAGTATGGGGATGTAGATGCCCGTGTTCTCTCGAGAAATAGCATAAAAGATAAGCTGTTAGATGGGAAAACCCTTTATATTTTTAAGTCTCGATCGTCTGCTTGGGCTCAACAGGATTTTCCTGTTTGCCGGCCTGATTGGTCCAGATCAGCACACATAATGTGAATCGGAGCACACATAATGTGTGCTGATCTGGACCAAGGCGTCGGCAACCAGAAAAGTACAGTTGAATCGGAGCAGATGATCAGCTGTATGCAGTCCAGGGAGATGTCCGTAGCAAGTCCACTCCATCCATCCGTCTTGAAATATCAGAATAAGGCAGGATTCTAAAATTCAGGCGGTTCCAAAACTCAGGTGGGCCAAACAAAATGAAACAGTGGGAACAAAAACGTCCACCGTTGAAACTTTCTTGGAAATGATCATGATGTTTATATGAAATCCAAACCGTTCATAGGGTTATCACCACTCAAATAAACTGTAGGAACAGATATCATCCTGATACAAAACTTCTGTCATCCCCCAGTGTTCACTCCCCACTGTTTCATGTGGTATGACCTAACATGAGTTTTGAAACTGACTGATTTTTAGGTTCCTGTACTCTTACCGTGGTCTTGTAAAACAAATGGACTAGTGGATTTGTCACAGACATATCTATGGGCCCCACACGTCCCTGGCATGGGATATCTCTGTGCTCAGGGTCACAGGAAACCTGCTGTGCTTAATGATGGAGAGAATGGATGCCACTAATGTAGGCCCCACAATGCTTTTGGTTGCACGGACTTCTCAAAATTCTAGTAAAAAATGAGTGCATGCTAACCAACCAATGCAGCTTCTCAAGTGCTCATAATTTGATACACTGATTAAGTGTGATACTCCCAACGCACGCTCACGTAAATTGTTCAGGTACTGTACAATTACCCGAGTTAACTAAACCGTCCAAACAGTGGGACCCATGGAAAATGATCATATCCCCAAAAGTAAGACTGATAAAAAAATTCTTGGTCTTCACCCCAGTTAATGAGCACTTATGTTTTCAATTTAAACTATTGAATATCATCAATTAGCTAGTTAGGATCATACATCTAGTATTTTTTTTTTTTTTTTTCTATTAATGATCTATAGTTGATGAACTAGGTTAATTTTTTTGCTTAAAAAGTTGTATTTGAAGTTAGAAGTTAATACTATTAGAAAGTTCTGTGGTTGTCATTTTTTTCACGCGTTTTAGGGTTTTTGATGTCATTGCTTGTATTAATATATCTATTTTGAGATTCGTATGAGATTTTAGGATCCATATGATGTTTACTTGTTTAGAAACTATTTTAGTTTTTTAAAAAATGGTAAGGGATTTAGGCGTGCGCTGCCTATTTAAGGTTGTCATGTGTGCTTTACGAGGACATTCAGTTTGATAAAATTATCTATTTCTAATTCTCATTTAGAGAAATTCATCCTCAAGGAAGAGATGGTGATCTATTTCCTTCTCTCTACACACCCTACGATAGTATTAAATAAAGGACATTAGACATTATACAATTAACTTAGATGTGATCCAAACATGTCTATGGATAAATGTTTCTGGTCTAGATACTCATAAACTGCGCGCACTTGGGGATTGTTTCTTTACTAGTTATATGTGATCCAAACATCAGCTATTTATTATCTCATTTGGGTGTTTGTTTAATTCACTTAAAACAAGGCTTTAACAAAAATTAATAAGAGTGGTCTATGTGCCAAAAAGTGACAAGTGATGTGCCCAGAATGCGGGTAAAGTGGCTTTGCGTTAAATATCTTTTGTTTCGTAATAGATTTTATTTTATTTTGACATGGCAAAGTCCTCTAGGCTTCACTATGATGTATTTGTTATATCCACACCGTCCATCCAATTTTCCATATCAGTGTAGGACACAATGTGAAAAATGAAGCAAATCCAAAAATCAAGTGGACCACACCAGAGAAAGTTGTGAGGACAAGACACCCACTGTTAAAACCTTTGTAAGGGTCCCACCATGATGTTTATTTTCCATCTAATCTGTTCGTAAGTTCACATTGACCTGGATGAAATGAAAAAAACAAATATCAGCTTAATCCAAAAATTTTGTGGCCCCAAGAAGTTTTCAATTGTATACATTCAATCCCCACTCTTTTTTATGCTGTGGTCCACTTGGGTTTTGGATATGCCTCTTTTTTGGATTTGGGCCTAACATAATCTGAAAAATGGATGGAAGGTGTGGATCTAACATATACATCACAGTGGGTATAGAGAACTTTGCCACATCAACATGGTACCTGCCGTGTTCTATAATAGGCAATCCATTACGGTAAGGGATTGCGTGGTGTATGACACACCATCGTGTTGATGTCACCAATTTCTATGGGCCTCACCGTAATGTATGTGTCATATCTACACTGTCCATTCATTTTACGGAATCATTTCACGATGTGGGCTATAAAAGAGGTAGATATATATGAAGCTTAAGTGGAGCACACCACAAAAAGCAGTGGGGATTGAACATCTACCATTGAAAACTTCTTGGATGCTGCAGAAGTTTTGGATCAATCTAATATTTGTTTCTTCCCTTCATCTAGGTCTGTATAACCTCTTGAACAAGTTGGATGACAAATAAACATCATGATGTGCTCACCTTGATGTATATGTTGTCCTAACCGTAGGACTGCCCATCAGTATATATTGCCGTTGTTCACCATGTAACATGATAGTGGGTGTTGCCCGTAGCTGTAGAGCTGAGTACCTTGATGTATATGTTGTCTATCCAAGCCGTCTATCAGTTTCTCTTGATCATTCTTGGGCGTGGTTCAAAAAATGAAGTAGATCCAAATCTCAAGTGAATGCTCGCCATTAAATGTCATTGAATGCTCGCCATTAAAAACTTATTAAGGCCCACCTTAATGTATTATGTGTTGTCCATCTATGTTGACCATTAGTTTCTACGGCTTATTTTAGGCCATGGTCCAAAAAATTAATCAGATCCAAATCTCAAATGGACCACACCAAAGGAAATGGTGGTAATTGAATGCTCGCCATTGAAAACTTCCTAAGGCCAAATGTAATGTTTATTTAACATCAAATATTTTGATAAGGTCACATAGACTAAGATGAAGGGAAAAAACAAATATCAGCTTGATCCAAAACTTTTATGGCCCAAAAAAAGTTTTTCGTGGTGTGGGCATTTAATCCTTATTGTTTAGACCACTTGAGATTTGGATCTACTTCATTCTCAGGACCATTGTATAAAATGAGCTTTAAAAAATGATGAACAACGTGGATGTACAACATATACATCAAGGTGGGCCCTATGATCAGGGCAACACCCACTAACATGTTACCAATAATCCCTAATATGACGCAAATTGCCAACAAAAGCCTTAGAAGGAACTTCTTACCACAAGAAGTTAGGTGGGGCCACTATGATGTTTGTGAATCTATATTTTCCAAATCATGTTAGGATATGTGTAAATTATCAAATTTCAAATATTTTTACCAAACATAAATCTTTGAATTCAGTGCTAAATCTCAATGTTTGGGAATAATTTACCAAATAGGCATTCCAGCACTTATCTAGTACATAAAATTCAGTGGACAGTGGATACAGTACTTGAATTAATTACATACTTCTTTTATTTAGTTTACCAAATGCATCCTTAGCCTAAACCCAACCTTACGTTGACTTTATTGGGACTTGAACCTTGTTAACATGGTATGGGTGTGTGTGGACATAAACAGTCCTCGTGAGTATCATAACATTTAATGGACCTAAGAACCTAACCTTAGTATTTTTTTCATGGTATCATATCCTTAGCTCCTCTCTCTCTCTCCCTCTCTCTCTCTCTCCTCTCTCTCAATGAGGTTGTCCCTCTCTAACATCGTCCAAGGTGGCCAACCCTCACCGATGTCACTGTCATCATAAGCTCCAGTGACAGTAACTACAGTCACCAACGGCGATGACCATCATCTGTTAGCAGCTATCGGCTACCATGCATTATTAGTGGCGATGGCTTCCTTAGTCGACACCTGCAGTCATAAGGACTACCCAATAGGACTACAAACAACGGTTAAATAGGGTTGCATGTTGTAACTCGCAATCTATATTTTTGATAGTCTAAGGACTACCCAATAGGATACACCCATTCGTTCACTCAAACACTTCCCTTCAAGCTAGTGCATATTATATATGAATGTTAAGCTTAGACATTATGGAAGATAATTAATCAAACTACAAAAACTGATTCGGTAAACACATAAGCAAGTTGGTCCTACTGGAGAGGTACAAGTGTAAATGATACCAACACACAATTCTTCTTGAACAAAGTAGCAATAACCTCAACATGTTACGTTAAATCATGAATACTAGATTAGAAGCAATATAAATCACAACTTGATTATAACAAAAGAGTTGAGTTTGAAAAGTATTAGGAAAACCAAGCTCATGAGAGGAGTCCTTAACTAAATAACTTGACTTGTCACATGAACCATAAATCTATCCTTAACTTCTCACAATAGATTGCTTCTCACCCTCCAATTCACCAGATTGCACCAATAAACACACAAAAGCTAATGGTGGTCTAACAATCATTAGATGATCTAAACCAATCAACATTACAATAAGCACTTACATGAAGATGTCCATAGTCAAAATACAAAATACCCTACCCTGGAGCAACTTTAATATATTGAAGAATGTGAAAGATATATAACATCAAAGTGATGTTGGCATGGGTCCTTTATAATGCACTCACGACATAAGCCACATCAGGTCGAGTAACCAATAAATAAATGAGTTTTCCCATGAGACGACAATATAAGCCCGAGGCATCAACAGAGAAAGACTCCATAGTAAAGAGCCGATGATTCAAATCTATAGGTGTATTGACCAGTCATGAGCTAAGCAACCTAAGGAATTGAAGAAGATCAAGGGTATACTTTTGTTGAGAGATGAAGATGCATTTTTTAATGTGTCACCTCAATATTTAAGAAGTACCGTATAAGACCAAGATCTTTGATCTTAAAATTGCAGTAGACTGCCAATATAGTAACCCAAGAATCGGACTACTTGACGAAGACAGAATGATCAAAGGTGCATCGTCCTCTCTCTCTCTCTCTCTCTCTCTCTCTCTCTCTCACACACACACACACACACACAACGCAATCTCTATGCATTGTCCCACCCTTTCTTTCCTAGTCTTCCTCTCATTTCTTGCTCCCTTCCTCTCTCCACATGCATTGTACATGCCATACCCCCTAGCATAAATAATATCAAAACACATCATTTGTATTGCTACGTGAGTACTATAGGATTGTAACATATACATACAAGACATTCGAAATTTATATATTTTTTTTCAAAATCTTTTTAAGACTATCATCTTTATAGGGAGATTATATCTTCTTAAAATTTCTAAAATTACATAGGAGATGAAAAATCATCAATCTAAACTACTCATCCTTTCCATATATATTATTAAGGGTAATCTATATATGGAAAATCACATGGATTGGATGAGTATAACCATCCAATCAATAGCATGAATTAGGCCAATCATGATCAAGCATAGAAAAAAGAAGAAATATAGAACTAATCATTATCTCAAAACATCTACATAAGGGGCCTCATTGAACAGTTCTTATTTTAAAGAAGCACTTTAGATAGATGGCATTAAAAAATTAACATTCAAAGGTTGAGATTGTTCAATTTGTGTGCTTTTTTGCATCATAGCCTACCAATATTGATATGGAACTATTGGACTATCCAAAGTGATGGTTCGATGTACCAAATGTCATTTAAAAAGGTTTGAAGACATTATAGAATTTAGCTATTCCTTTTTATCACTAGACAAACTGGCACGTGAAACACACGCACAATGAGGATGGAAAAGGAAGAGAGGAAAAGGCGGACAAAAATTGGGAGAAATTATTGCAAAGGTATAACCCACACGTAGAGAGAAGGAGAGAAGGTTTCTCATGGGTTCAACATGGGTTCAATGGTGGGCAACTCATCTTCACATTTTCCTCACTTGTGGCCCACGTAAGTGTAGATCTATCTCATTTTTGGAATGATGTCCTAAAATGGACTAGTGTAATAGATGTGCGGCATGGATTTCACTCAATCATCATAGTGGGCCTCATAGAGCTTTTGTTGCATGGTCTGCCTATTAGCATACTCCGTGTTGGCTACATGCAAAGAGGAGAAGCTCAAGTGGACTACTTACATCAAAGAATTGATAAGATGTAGGTAAAAGCTAAACATGAGGGTTTTGACCGGTGAAATATGACCTGTATTTCAGATAACTACCACATTTTCAATTTTCAAAATGCCCCTCGGTTCATTTGAAATGTCTTCCTATGTCCCTTGAATATTTAATTTTTTAATAGTATGAAACTAATTACCAAGGCAAAATGTCCAAAAGCTACTCACGTTATATATAGTATAGATCATTTTAAAATGTTTAAACTCTCTTTGTATTCATTTATAATTCTGTTACAATCCTAATGGTTTAACAGCCTAACTTAATGCGTTTCATCAGTCCTTGGGCTTTTAGTGTATTCTACTTCCTATGTATGAGTCATGGACAAGGCAACCAATGGAAAGGACAACCTAGAATAGAGTTAAAGCCACTACGACATGGATATCAGCTACCTAGACAATTAGAGTGCAATTGCCATGAGTGGAAAGGGCTACCTAAAAAAGAAGCTAGAGAAGTGTCGTCGAGAGTGACTCACTGAGGACGTCGGCAATGTTAAGATCCCAATGATTTATTAGATTAACTTGACATGTTCTGTTAGTCCTGGGGCTTCTAAGGTATTAATTAGGTTCTTTATAAATTATAATATACATGTTAAATTAAGTTTGGATCATTCATATTTTCATAAAATTTAAATTATTTTCATATTTTAAATTCATAATTAATGAATGGATAATATATTGAATAAAATATTCACAAAAGCATCCACAAGTGCATGAAATGTGCACCTTCTAAAAATAAAAATGCTCAAAATGGGTAGATGGAAATAATACATCAAACCCATATTTTGAACTTATCATGAAAAAAAAAAAAAAAAAAAAAAAAAAAACCAAAGAAAGCTCTAATAAAGAGAATGGCATCATGCCACCCTAAATGTCTATCCCTTGGTTGGCATGACTCAGTGGGCCCCACTTGGCATGATCAGGTGTCGGGTGTCCCTATCACTGAATTACGTAATTTTCAATAAAATCCAGTTGTTTGTAGCATCCACCAAAGGTGCAAAAGACTTTATACTGGTGATCACCTTAATGAGAATGGGACTCATTATCACTGCATTCTAATTTTGGGCCACATTTTTGTGGGACCGGGACAGTTCGGTGCACCCGATCATCTGAATCTCGCGGACATGCCAAACGGTTCCAATTTCGTGAAGCTGCACATGTGCCTCACTACAAATATTGATTCCATTCTCCTATTTTAGTCCATCCAAACACACTCAACGGGTTCATGCATGCTTAAACACTTGCATTGTGTGATTTTAAGTTTGGTAATTCAATATTTGTGGGCAGCCTAAACATGTGCCAATATGAAATATGTGTATGAGATATGAGCCTTTCCATCTAATTAGAAACAATTCGTAGATCTTCTGCTTCAAAAGTAGGTAATCTAAGTCACGTGAGTGGGCCAACACATGCTAAGGAAATTGACCATTAAAACAATTCTTTTAGCTGTCTTTTTTTTTCTTTTTTTTTTTTTTGTATGATTGTGGCCCACCTTAAGTCTGAAATTGCCTATTTTTAGGCAGGAAGTTCCATGAAGTAAGCCCATCTGATGGAAAGCTGATATCTAGATCACATGTTCCTCATGGGAATTATTTGCTTGCATGACCCGTGTGAAACTAGCAAACCTTGAGAAAAACATTGGTAATCCACACATACGCATGCATGACTTACTCGTGACATATACTCAAGAAAATCCAAACCAGTCGAATTGTAGGTGCCATGGTGGATCGGGCAATTGCCTGGAAGTGGATTGGCTGGTGTACCCTACACTAGTGAGGTTGTTGGTGTGGGTACATGGCAAGCGTAGACGAGCAGTCAGTCCTCAGCACCATGAACTACTAACGGTCTAAAGATTAAGGTTCTGTGGACCCCACAATTATGTATTTAGTATATCCACACTATACATTCATTTGGAGAGATCATTTTAGAGGATGGTACCCAAAATGAATCATATCCAAAGCTCAAGTGGACCACACCACAAAAGGCAGTGGGGACAATGATTCTCACCGTTAAAACATCCCTAGGGCCCACAATGAATTTATTTTCCATCCAAACTGTTCATAAGGTCGCAAGAACATGGATGAAGAGTAGTAACAAATATCAGGTTGATACAAAACTTCTGTGACCCTCAAGAAGGTTACAATGGTAGACATTCACTCTCCACTACTTTCTACGACGTGGTCCACTTGAACTTTGGATCCATCTTATTTTTTGTACAAAGCCTTAAAACGATCTCGAAAAATGAACAGACGGTTTAGATATAACACATATGCACTTGGTGGGGCCCACAGAAATTTCTGACGTTAATACACCAGCCAAGTTCTGGTGTGTGGTACACCACGCAATCCGCTTCCTGCCCAGAATTAGATCGAGTAGGAACTACGAACCTTCAATTAATGAGCATTTATGCATTGAAGTACATTGCAATACTCATGGAGTTTTCAGAATGTATAAATGCAGCTCACTGGTTATTGATCCGAACCGTTGATTCGATGGGCCATGTGGTGGATGGTGGACGAACAAAAGATTCCCAACACCAGACTACTCTTGTTTACACCGTCAAATTAATATACACTTGTTAAAAAATTAGAATTATTCCATCTAGGAGTGTTTCGGTGCATGAGTTATCCTAGAAAAGGCCACACATATTAGCGGTTGGGATCTCTGAACCATGGGACCCACTTGTGAAAACTGGAAATCCCAGCTTACTTGATTTGGATCTATCATTGTCTAGCTAGCAATATCACGTGAATGGCCATGTTCATCTGACCAACAAGAGGGCTTACTAGATTTAACACGTAGGATGCAAGAGTTGTAGCTCTCACATAAATTAATTCTTATTGATCTAAACCTTTCAAATCATTGGTTCAAAAATAGAAGAGTCGTGGATCGAAAATAAGTCTGATTCAATGATCCTAATACTGATGAAAGGAAATGAGTTTTTCTTTTTTAGTTAAGAAATGAGTTTGTCCATATGGATCAATTGTTATTTCTATTTCTATTTTAACGCCCATTTGATGGCAGACAATGGACAGTGTGCTAGCTTTGATTCGAACGCATGGCCAGATGGGTGGTGCATTGGTGGAAGGTTCAGGTTTTTATCCCACCAAGCATGTAAAAAAAAGTTGTTTGGGTCAAATTTGGTATTGGGTGCTTTTGCCGAGCATGCCAGAGCCTGATGTGACTCTAATCAAACTAACACCTTTAACTACAAGTATCAAAATGGATCGAGAAACCGAGTTTCATATGGATCAATCGTTTATCTAACCACCGATCATAAAAGATAAGGAGATTTGCAAAGGGGACGGTTTATTCTTCTAATAAGTTCTTTTGCCTTTTAATCAAAAGGACTTTCAATTAAGCATGTGATGGCATCTATAGTCTAACAGTAACACAATGTTCGATTGAAAATATAGTCCAACAGAAGCTGAAATGATATGCAGTAAAGTATTCTTACAATGAACTTTGAAAGACATGACAGTCTATTAGCACTTGATGGGAATCGACCTTCGTAGGCGAAACAGTCATCGAGTGTGAGAGAGTCGTCTATTCGTCGCATAGTGAGAGTCGAACCTCATAGGCGAGACAATTAATGGATGGCAGATCTTTGACCAGCTATTTGTCATTCAATAGAGACCAAGCTTTAAAGCAAGATGGTAGGATGACAGAATGTTCAGAACATATAAATCCCAGCCTCAGCCTCGTAGGCAAGATGATCAGCAGTTTGATTATTTGTTCATTGCACAACATAGAGACAATTTTGTACGAGAGAAAGTCCACAAAATCTTTAAACACATAGGCAAAAACAGCCCTGCATCCTTTTGCTCAAAACTTTTACAAATATTCCTATCAATCAAAGAATATGATCATGGATGTGGGTGGGGAGATAATTAGCAACCACAGCATTAGGCAAGCTAGCAATGGGAGGGTGAAAGATAAAGCGATGGGAGGGTGAAAGATAAAGCGATAGGCATCCATGAAGGATGAAAGATAAACAACATTAATGATAGGGTAGAGATGTGTTGAGTTAAGAGTGGTTTTGAGTTCTTTGCTCTTAGCTTTAATTTATAAACAATTGGGACGACTGCAGGAGAATTATTTTCTTGACCGTTCCTCCACAATCTCCACACAATTATCTAGGTTACTAAGAGCTGTGACCAATCATGTTCTACCATGTATAGAAATGCTTATAGCCAGCTAGTTAATTCGGTGCACTTTCTTTTAGCCTTTAAAGAACTATGGCCTCATGTTTCCTCATGTATAGAAACGTTCACAGCCAGCCAATTGCGTGCGTGCACTTCCAACCTTTAAAGAATATAGCTTCTCCTGTTTCACTACATGTAAATGGTGATTGCTTGCTTTTATCACTCTAGTCATCTCTTTCTCATCTTCGAATCATATCGATTGCAAAGATCTCCTTCTACTCTCCTGTATGATGATGCTATCATATATTTGTTATCTGACATCATCTGATTGGGTGTAAATATAATGATGGTCAACAATCAGGCCTACTTTTGATCCATGACTCATCGATTGTGGACCAATGTTTTAAACGGATTAGAATGTTAATCTCCAAGGAGAGTTGTTTGATACTTTGGCAGAGGTCAACGGTTAATAATCATGCTCTAAGAAATTATTCACATACCATGTCTCTAACTCAACTCTGTCAGTCCAAATTGTGGGCCCACTGTGGATGTAACATCTGATTAATGGGCACTAGTTAATTTAAGTCAGACCATTCCTTTTAGTGGTCCATTAGACATTCCATTTAGAACATAATTCCACTGGAATTGTTGTCTTACGGTGCATCTAAAGTGGGGTCCATTATTTCCATGGTCTAACTTGATTATGTGTGTTCCACGTGTATAATTGTTTAATGCATGTGTATAAAGGTCTGCTCACCTTTAAGGAGATTTTCTTGTTTGAGGATGCCTGATTGGTCCAGCCAAGCACTGACATTGTCAGCAGTGCTTGGCTGGACCAATCAGGTAGTCGGTGAACAAGAAAATCCTGTTGAGGGTGAGCAGATGATCCAAACTCGTGTATAAAACCTAAGAGGCTATTTGGTATAGAAGTGTATACATCTCCGTTCTTTAGTAACCAGCTTGTGTCCCCCCAAGATGAATTCCAACCGTCCATATTCAGACTGATAACATAAGTGATCAATGCCACAAAATTTCGCTTCATTGATGAACCTCCACTTTGACGTTTAAAATTATTTAGAAAGATGAAAATATAAAATTAATCAAAATGAAGATCCTGACTGATCATATTAAACACTAACCGTTGTATATTCAATTGAAATGTCCATATAATATTAACAAATGCTCTAATAATGTCAGATAGACATTAACAAGATTAACGGATCAGATCATTCCTTTATGTTAATGCGTGGGCCCCCATGTTTAGATTTTGTTAATATGGCAAAAGAGGAGAACTCATACAGGGGCCAAGTATCCCTCAATTGCCATGAGATTTGATTAGGCCACCTGCGGCTATCAAAGTAGCTATTGAGCATTGAACAACCGGGTGCAGTTTGGCTAGTGACCTAACCCTAGACAACTAGCTAGTGACAAAGCTCTATGAGCCCCACTGTGATGTATGTGTTTTATCCACTCCATTCATCCATTTTGTGAGCTTATTTTTGGGTATTAGCCCAAAAATGAGGTAGATCAAAATCTCAGGCTGACCCCACCAGAGGAAACAGCCGGGATTTGATCGGCCCAAGTGCAGCTACAGAGGAGGGGTCCAAAACCTGCTTTGTATGGGGCATGTGGTCAATCAAATTTCGTCAAATTTCGTCATATGTGACCAGTGACCTGTCATCAAGTGAGAGTGACTCTTGGCTACGACCTTGGAACTAGCAATGCGGGTGAGACCTGGCAGTAGGGCCACCTCGGTGTATTCATTGTATATTCATGCCGTTCATCTGTTTTGCCAACTTATTTTAGGCATAGCCCCAAAAATAAAGCAGATGTAAATTTTCAAGTGGACCACACCATTGGAAACAGTGGTCATTAAACACCAACAGTTACAAACTTCCTACAGTCCGCCATAATGTTTATTAACCATCCAACCTGTTGATAAGGTCACAAAGACCTAGATGAAAAGAAAGAACAAATATCAGCTTAATCCAAAACATTTGAACACAAAAGGTTTTTAATGGTCAATAACAATTATTTCCTAAAGTGTGGTCCACCTTAAATTTACATCTTGCTTCATTATTGGTATCATGCTTTGAAATAAGCTAGCAAAACAAATGAATAGCATCGATTGTATAATAAATACATCAAGGTGTGCCCTACGGGGTTAGGGTCTATATATAATGAATACATAGCTGGTTCTGCCTCACAGCCAAGCCAAAGCTTCATCAATTACATTCATGATGGCCTAACATGGAAGCATTTGATTGAAACACCTTCCAATCAATTACTTACGTCAGCCTATCAACTTTCAATAGTGCTTTGTCATCAACTTGACAGCCACATGTGGCCTAATTAAATCCCTCCACATTAGTCACCGTCGGTGTCAGGATATGAATTTCATGGTGGCTCTATCATAGCAATGTCCTTGGTGATCCAATGTGGTGGGATTTAATTGAACTATACGTGGCAGTGAAAGAGAGATCCACACAAAGCATGCTTAAAAGTTAGTAGGGGAAGTCAAGAGCTTATCTCTAACAGTGGCACGTGGACTATCTAAGTCGATCCAATGTGGTGGGATTTAATTGAACCTATACGTGGGGGTGAAAGAGAGATCCACACAAAGCATGCTTGAAAGTTAGTAGGGGAAGTCAAGAGCTTATCTCTAACAGTGGCACATGGACTATCTAAGTCCATTCCTTCCGGTCACCATGGACGTACATCAATTCATGTCCGATTGTCCTTGATAATAGTAAGAACATATATAGTACTTACCAACAACTTCAATGTGGAAAATTTTGACTGGACAACAGGCCACCGTTAAAATGAGCCCATGTAAAGTATGTTTGAAATGAAATTGGATTTCATCTTAGCTTAACATAATGAGTAGTAAACTCTGTTAGGTGCCCGCTGTGAATGTATGTGGTTTATCCACACTGTTCATCAATTTTTTTTCCTGCTCATTTTAGGGGTTGAGACTTAAGTTGAAGCATATACAAAGCTCAAGTAGACCAACCCATAGGAAACAACGGGAATAATGATTTCCACCATTGAAACCTTCTTAGGGCCCACAGTGATGTTTATTTGTCATCCAACTGGTTCATAAGATCACATAGACATGGATGAACGGAAAACAAAAACATCAGCTTGATCCAAAACTTCTGTGGCCCCCAAGAATTTTTCAACAGTAGATGTTCAGTTAACACTTTTTCTGTGATGTGGTCCATTTGAGCTTTTGATATGCTTCATTTTGGGCTCCAAGCCTAAAATTATCTGTTAAGATGGATGGACGGGGTGGATAAAATACATAAATCATGGTGGCCTCCACAGAATTTACTCTGTATCCTTAGTATACTGAGTTACTCACTACGCATGCAATCATCTTTCGTTTGAAAGTTACTTGGTGGAGGATGTACTTGAGTGGACCTGCGCGAAGCATGTACTTAGACGGCAGGGATTGAGTACTACCTGCGCGAAGCATGTACTTAGACGGCAGGGATTGAGTACTACCTCCACCAGGACCTACTTAGAGATGGATGGTTCTTTGAGGGACTCTATGGGGGCCACTATGATGTGTATATATCTTTCATCCATGTTGTCTATTCATTTTGACAAACTGTTTTAGCCTTTTACGAGGTGAACCTAAAAATGAGGCTGATCCAATTCGCAAGTGGACCACACCATAGGAAGCATGCAACCAGGACTAAATGCCTACTGCTGAAAAACTTGTGGGAGCCACGGGAGTTTAGAATTAAGCTGATATTTATATTTTAGCTTCAGCCAGGCTTATGTGAACTTAGATAGAAAATAAACAACACAGTGGACCCTAAGAAGGTTTCAACAGTTGGGTCATGGGCATCATTGCTTCATGTGGTGTGGTACACTGGAACCTAGTGCTGGACACGAGCTGAGCCAACTCGCTTAACCCGACTTTACTTGGCTCGAAAAAACTTGATTCGACTCGACTTGTTACTGAGTTCAAACCGAGTCGAGCTAGGCAGATGTGGTTCGAGAAAAATAAAGTCGAGTTCGCGCGGGACCGAACTTGATTCGGCTCGATTTGTGTTGACTCGGTTTGAATTTGACTCGAGTCAGGTAGTTGAAAAGTGAGGTATTTTAGTCCCACATCGGATGTGAGCGAAACAATAAAAGGAAAAATTGTATATAAAAGCAATAGTAATGGGTGTCAATGGCTTAGGTTACCTTCACGCCTGAATTTTGAACTTTCTTCGGCCTGCCTTTTAAGCTGGGCATATTCAAATTTTACCTGCCTCCTTTTCAGGCTCATACCCTAAAATGATCTTTTAAAATGGATCGATAGCATGGATAAAATAAATGTATGAGCTCAGTAGCGTAGTGAATCTTGCTACTGAAGTGATGTCACCATGTTCTATGGACCCCATCATGATGTATGCGTTGTATCCACACTGTCCATCTATTTGGAGAGATGATTTTAGGGCATGAGCCAAAGAATGAGGTAGATCCAAAGCTCAAGTGGATCCCACCAAAAGAATAGTGGGGGCAGCGACATCCACTATAGAAACATTCCTAAGGCCCACCATGATGTTATATCGACTGTCATAGTCACAGACATCGGAAAACACAAATATCGGCATCATTGAAAACTTTTGCGGCACCCAAGAAGTTTTTAATGGTAGGTGTTCAATCCCCATTGTTTTGTGGTGGGGTCCACATAAGCTTTGGATCTGTCCTCGTTCTTTTGCTCATGCCCTAAAATGATCTCTCCAAATGGATGGATGGTATGGACACAACACATACATCATGGTGAGGCCCACAGAACTTGGTGACGTCACTTTAGTAGCCAAATGGCTACTCATAGCTAATTTGCGTCCCTTAGGAGATTTTTACTGCAATAGCCTTGAGGTGGGGCTATTTTTACTAAAAGTATGATTTGTCATGAGACTCAATTTTTTTTTAGCCTTTTCACGAGAAATTGCAAAACCTTCAGTCAGAAATACCCCTCTAACCATCATACGTCCATAAAGAAATAAAAGCCCTCTTAGGCAATACAAAGAGGCTCCACCGTGGGGCCCACCATGATACATATGTTATATCCACACCATCCATCCATTTAGAGAGATCATTCTAGGGGATGAGCCAAAGAATGAAGCAGATCCAAAGCTCAAGTGGACCTCACCAAAGAAAACAGTGGGGATTGATGCCCTACCATTAAAAACTTCTTTATGTCACAAAAGCTTTCGATCAAGATGATAGTTGTGTTTTCCCTTCTTCCATGTCAGTGTGAACTTATGACCAGGTTGGATCTCAAATAAACATCATTGTGGGCCTTAAGAAGGTTTCAACGGTCATGTCACTATCACCACTATTTTCTTTGGTGGGGTCCACTTGAGAATTGGATTTGTCTCATTCTTTAGATCATGCTCTAAAATGATCTCTCCAAATTGATGGATGGTGTGGATACAACATATGCATCACAGTGGGGCCCACATAAGTTGGTCATGTCAATTCAGTAGGGTGGAAGCCCTCTAACCATAGGGCTCTCAATGGAGCTGGTCAGATCCGAGCTCTGATCCGCTCCGAGTCTCCGACTCCATATATAGCATATTTGGATCCTAAATTTTTTTTGATAAAATAAATGGATCGGATTCGAGTTCACCAATAAAAAATTAAATATTATTCGGGTCATATCTGAATCTAACACCAAGATCCAATCGAATCCTTAGCATTAGATGACTCTTCATCTTCTTTAGATCTAGACCGTCTATTTTTGTTTACCTCTTCATCTTCTTTAGATCTAGACCATTTATTTTTGTTTGCCCTAGAATCTCTAAACTATATAATGCCGCAAGAAATAAAAAAAAACCCTAAATTTTCTCTCTACCTCTGCTGCTACGCAACCTTACATTTCTTTTAGAATCACTAAAGAATCGAAGATGTGAGTTTCCAACTTCCTCTTATCTTCATTACTAAGTAAATAAATAAATATCTTTTTTTATATCATAGATTTTTCTACTAACGTCTTCCTTTTTGTCTTTAAAAAAAAGTGATTACATGAGGCCCTAGGTTTAGGGCCCACCTTGGTGGATTCGGATCATGATCTGACCCTGAATCTGATGTTTATACGGATTTTTGAGTCAGATGTGGATCTGGCTATTTATAAATGGATCGTATATGGATTTCACCTTTTGGATTGTAGTCAAATTCAGATCTGGATTTGGGGTCGAATTCAACTAGATCTGCTCTAGATCCGACCCATTAAGAGCCTTATTTGACCACCTGCTCCTGCGTACATCCATGAAGAGGCGGAAGCCCTATTGGGCATTACATAGGGAAGGGGATCTATCGTGGTTCCCCACCATGATACATATGTTACATCCATGTCGTCCATCCTTTTTGCCAGATTATTTTAGGCCATGGGCCCAACTCTGAGACAGATCCAAATCGCAGGTAGGCCACACCATAGGGAACAGTTGGGACAATGACGTCCATTATGGATTCCCTGGGCACGGTGGATTCCCTCTTACCAATGTGGATTCCCCCTGGCACTATGGGTTCCCCCGGAGCATTATGGGTTCCCCCTGAGCACTGTGGATTCTCCCTAGTACTGTGGATTCCCCAGAGCACTATGGAATCCCCCTGAGCACTATCGATTCCCCTAAAGCGCTGTGGATTCCCCCTAAGCATTGTAGGTTCCCCCTAGCCTAAGGAAGGCTTCAAACGGTAGGCATCATTGCCCTCAGTATTTTTTTATAGTGGGACCCATAGGGCCTTTAAATCAAGCTGATATTTGTGTGGTCCCTTTATATAGGTCTATATGACCATATCAACAGGATTGGATGACAAATAAACATTAAGGTGGGCCTAAAAAAGTTTTAACAATGGACATTCATGTCCTAATTGTTTGTTGTGGTATGGCCCAACTGAGATATAGATCAGGCCCAAAATGGGGCCCAAAGCCTAAAATGATGTGGGAAAAAGGATGGACTGCATGGATGAAAACATATACAATATGGTGGGTCCCACGAGTAGACCACTCCTCCACACCCAAGAAGGCTTCCAACTCTTCATGGTCGTACACAGGAGCAAGTGGTTAGAGGGGCATTTTCGAGGTTGTCAAAGGGGCATTTTCGACCCAAAGTTTACAATTTCTTGTGAAAAGTCTAAGGGCCTGTTTGATTTTCCAATTTACCAGTAATTTCCCTTTAAATGCGTAATAATTACCACCCCAAGTATTTTTCTGTCTTTACCCATGTTTGATTTGACTGTTACTTTTTAGGCGTTAAAATCGAGAAAGGTACAAAATATTTGTGGGGCCCACTGTGATACATGTTGCTTATCCACACTGTCCATCTATTATGCCACCTGAATTTATGGCATGAGCCAAAAAATGAGGCAGATCCAAGCTCAAGTGGACCACACAACAGGAAAAGGATCGAACACTTATTGTTAAAAACTTCTTCAGGACACTGTTTCCTATGGTGTGGGCCACTTGAGTGTCGGGTCTGCATTATTTTTTGTTTTTTTAATCCGGATCCTTTGTTATACCCAAGCAAAGAACCTTTGCTTGTGCCTCTCTGATTGCTCCAGCTCTGACTGCAGACTATGTTAGGAGTTGGTCGGCTCTGACACATTCACTTTGAGCTAGACCAATCAGAGAGGAGGAAAACAGGATTCCTCTACTTGGGGGTATAGCAGAGGATCCAAATTTTTTTATTTTTTTTCTTATGTCTCAAAATATTTCTATAAAATGGCCAGATGGAATAGATATATCATGTACGAAATCGGATTGTGTCCTGAGTTACTTAGAACGCTCTTATCGTACTAAGTAAACTCAGTTAGGCCCACTGCAGTTTATCTACACCATCCATCTATTTTTCTAGGTCATTTAAATGGTTGAAACCAAAATTGAAGCATATCCAAAACTCAGGTGGACCATACCACAAGAAACAATGGGTATAATGATTTCCACCGTTGAAACCTTTCTAGGGCCCGTAGTTATGTTTATTTGTCATCCAACTTGTTCACAAGATCACGCAGACATTGATGAAGGAAAAAAAAAACAAATATCAGCTTGATCCAAAACTTTTGTAGTCCCCAAGAATTTTTCAACGGTACATATTCAATTCACATTGTTTTATGTGGTGTGGTCCACTTAAGTATTTTATATGCTTCATTTTTTGTGTAAATTCGTAAAGTTATATGTTAAAATGGATGAATGAAGTGGATAAAACAAATAAATCACGGTGGACCCCACAGAGTTTACTCAGTATGCAATCCGCTTCCATCGTGTACATCACAATGGGGCCCGCAAATTTAAACAAGTTCTTTTGTAATAGTTACCCACTTGGGAATTGAAAAATAAAACAGTCCTAAAAAAGATGAGCCTCACTATAAATTGGACATTAGTAAAAATAGCCCCAACGCAAGGTTATTGCAGTAAAAATCCCGTCCCCTGGTGGAGGTAGGTAGTACCCAATCTCCGCCCTACCTGTGCCAATTACACTATGCCGCGTTGTGCTGCACCGACGACGGTATAGGGGCGATACCTACTCCGCTTTCCACCGTGCAATCCGCGTCCTCGCTAGTCCCTAGTAATAGATCGTCGGATCGGCCGTACAGGAAACCCTCTTTGAGCAATCATTGGTTCTCAGCGAATAAGAATGCGGAACGTGGCATTACCTCAACCACAAAATTCCGCACCTATGCATATGGCCGACAAGAGGATATGTGGATGCCAGGAAACGTACAGCTAGCGTCCACGTGTCGCAATCCCACCGACCGTTATCTTCCGTGGATGTACGGTAAGAAGCTATTTAGGTGGCCTCGTAGACCGTGAAGAATAAAAACGACAGGGAGAAAATCAA
Source organism: Liriodendron chinense (assembly GCA_003013855.2). NCBI lineage: Eukaryota > Viridiplantae > Streptophyta > Magnoliopsida > Magnoliales > Magnoliaceae > Liriodendron > Liriodendron chinense. The sequence continues at coordinate 1,244,715 of PVNU02000362.1, forward strand.
AAGATCTTTGGTACTCCCATGCGCACCTTATCCACACCTGCCAACTTGGCAGTACCGTGGGAGATCTGAGCCGTAGATAAGGTGGGCCACTTGGATCAGATGAACTCTCCAAAAATCATGCCAGACTACTTTCTATACCATGTGACTGATGGACTCGGATTGAGATAGTGTGGCACACACAACCCACGTGTTACTATTGTGCTTGGAAAGCTCTGTGGGCCCACCATGATGTATATATGTTTTATCCGTGCTGTCCATTCATTTTTCCAGCTCAATTTAGGGCACGATCCTAAATATGGGGTGGATTAGGTGAGACCCCGGGTCCACCGAGGTAGGTGGGACCCCTGACTTTGGGGCCCACAGTCATGTATATGACTACATCCGGGTCGTCTATCCGTATTGGAAGCTCATTTTAGGGCATGATCCAGAAAATGAAGCCGATACAAATCGATGGACTATAGTACGGAAAACTATGGTAACTGACAAATAAACATTCCGGTAGAATCTATGAAGGTTTTAATGGTGGGGATTCAATCACAACTGTTTCCTGTGGTGTGGTCCACCTAAGATTTGGGTCAACTTCATTTTTGGAATCATGCCCTAAAATAAGCTTTCAAAATGGTTGGACAGTGTGGATTTAAGGCACATACATAACTGTATGCCCCACAGTCAGGGGTACCACCCACCTTGGTCGATCCAGGTCTCACCTAATCCGCTCCCCTTGAGATGGACTCGATTTGCGTGATTCATTAATACGGACGCAAACCGTACAAACTGAGCTATGGAGGAGCCTATTGTTATGTATCTGCTTATCCACGCAGTCCATCCTTTTTCTACGGCCATTCTAAGCCATGAGACCTAGAACCACGCAGATTAGCCGGACCTTTGCATTTAATGCATCCAATCTCACTATTTAGTGTCTCCGACCTAAGCATTGGATCTATCTTTTTCTTGGCCTCATGGCTTAAAATGATCATATAAAAGGAATGGATGACATTGATAAACAGATACACAATGGTGGCCCCTCCACAGCTCAGTTTAAACGCTTTGCATCTATGATGAGGAAGGACGCAATCCCCGTCCCTACAAAAATGGAGGGGAATTTTAATGCAATAGCCCTGAGGCGTGGCTACTTTTACTAAAGGGGTGTTTGGCGCATCGATTTCCGTTGGGATGGAATCATTAAAAAAACCATCATTACCGCATGTCAGCGTTTGTCGTGGTGTTGGTGTAAACATGGTTGTGCACAATTGCACCTGTAAATTCCTTTGTAGATGGGACTAATGCAAGGTAATATGTGGATGGTTAGTGGGTTGCATTTGGAAAAACCAGGTGGATTCTGTCCTGCCTTGCTCGAATTCATCCGTTCAAACAAGGCTCTGTGGGGCCCACTATGATGCAAAAGTTTTATCCATACCGTCCATCCATATTTTTGAGTCATTTTAGGGTATGAACCCAGAAGATGAGGCAGGACCAAGGCTTATGTGGACTGTAAGGTGGGAATTGAACGCTTGCCATTAAAAACTTCCTGGGAGCCGTGGAAGTTTTGTCCCAAGCTGATATTTGTGTTTTCATTTCATCCAAGCATACATGACCTTATGAATAGGTTGGATGGTAAAAAAATCACGGTGGCCCCTACAAAGGTTTCAACTGTTAATGCCATTATCACCACTACTTCCTTTTGTGTGGTCCACTTGAGCTTTAGACCTGCCTCATTTTTTGGAGTATGCCCTAAAACGATATGAGAAAATGGATGAACGGTGTGGATAACACTTATACCACATTGGATCCCACAAAGATATGATTGGATGTATTATAGTCCATTCCTCTTGAAATATTCAAAGTAGATTTGATTTTGAGGGATGGGTTGCATCCGGTAGAGATCTCAGGAAGGGATTTGGAGAATCCCTTTGAAACCCTGCATCATTTATGATGGGATGTGCGGTGGCCTCTCATCCAACCATCCAAACATGGTTAGAGTGGATTTCTAAATTTAATCCCTCTTAAGTCCATCTAATCCCACTGAAGTTGACGAGCCAAACACCCTCTTAAACGTTCAATTTATCGTCCGGCTCGTCTTTTTTAGCCTTTGATGAGAGATTAAAAATTTTACAGTAGAGAATGCCCCCTCTGACTACCATGTGCCCGGGGGAATCCACCGTAGGGATCCATAGTACCCCAGGGGGAATCCATAAGAGGGGCATTTTCGACCATAAATTTTCAATTTCACGTCAAAAGACCTAAAGGATAAACTAAATGAGAAATTGAACTTTTATTAAAAATAGCCACACCTCAAGGCTATTTCAGTAAAATTCCAGAGTCGGATTGCGTCGTACTAGTATGAACGCAAAGCGTCCAAACTGAGCTGTGGAGGGGCCCACCGTGATGTATCTGTTTATCTACTCCGTCCATCCATTTTATAACATTATTTTATTCTATGACTCTAAAAATTAGGAAAATCCAACACTTAAGTGGGCCACACCAAATAGTGATCGGAACTTAGTGACGTCATCACTACATTAGCACGAGAATGTAGTGATGACGTCACCAGTTTCAATTCACTATTTAGTGTGGCCCACTTGAGTGTTGGATCTGCCTCATTTATCGGCCCATATCCTAATATGATGTTATAAAATGGATGGACGGAGCGGATAAACAGATACATCACAGTGGGACCCTCCACAGCTTTGTTTGGACGATTTATGTCCATCTCAGGCAGACCACACCACTGCCAACCAGTGTTTATTTGCCGTCCAAATTGTTGGTTAGGCCACACAAACCTGGATGAAGGGAAAACGCAATTATGAGTTTCATTCAAAAATTTGTTAGCAAAAAGAAGTTTTTAACGGTGGCCATTCAATCAATGGCCATTATTGTTTCCTATGGTACAGTCCACCTGAGATTTGGATCTGCCTCATTCTCGGGCTTATGTCCTAAAATTAGCTTGGAAAATTTTATGGATGGCGTAGATTAAACACATACATTATGGTAGGGCCCTATGGATGGCGTAGATTAAACACATACATTATGGTAGGGCCCACAGAGCTTTTCCAGCAGCAGCAAAGTACAACGTCGGTGCTGTATGCGACACTACGCATTCCGAGTCCATGAGGTGGAATCTTCAACCTACCTACTAGAGATAAAATTTCAATGTGTGGGCTCCACCGAGAAGTGAACTGACCTGATTTATGTTGCAGATTGTCTGCATGGTGGGGCCCACCTTTATGCAAGGATAAGGTGCCCTGTACGCATGCAAACTCGGTACGTTTGTTTCGTGTGAAGTTTAACATGCACCGTTTAAATTTTTTGCCGACGTGTCAGTTGATAAGAAAATCCTAGCCGTGAAAAGAGTGGATCATCAAGTCAAGATTGTCTTGAGAGAAAATCACAGCCATCAAATTATCAAGTGGACCACAAACTTACATTGACATGGGCCACCTTTTTGACGGCTCAAATGTAAATAAAATTGACACCTGAGAGGAAATTAAAACGTTGTACATTAGGTTAAACGTGCAACGCCGTATGCAAACATAGAAAGTATGTGTGATTTTGTAAATTACGAAAGCACCCCTGCAAGAATTTGAAATGCCAGAAAGGTTACAGAATTAATTGGCAGCTGATCAGAACCGTTGATTAAGTAGAAAAAGAAGTGGGTGGGCCATACACAATTTTTTTTTTTTTTCGATGATACCATCCGTTCAATTGGTGACATATAAATTAAACGAAGAGATGAGAATCATCAATGCTTCTTTCCTTGGAAAATGTGCATCAATATGTGCCACGTGTACGGTCACGAGAGGAAGGCACGAAATTTCGGTGCGTTGGAGGAGTTTGATAGCTTTCCTTTTTCTCTGTTTTTTTTTTTCCGATACGCTTGGCGGAGCATGATGTTCCGTGTATATGCACAATGCTACTAAACATATGGTGTGCATGTAACTCAATCCAAACCGTTCATTTGTTGGACATGTAGATGGGGAATAACCAGAAATTCATGTTGATTGGTGAGGTATTATCTAAGGACGCAGATCAGGTGGTGTCGACAACACCATCCCAGCGGTGGCGTGTTGGGTGCTCTTGGGCCCACTGTGATCTAGGTGTTTTATATCCACGTCGTCCACCTGTTTTTAAATCTCAGTTTAGAGCATGAACCCAAAAATGAAGTAGATTGGAAGCTTAAGTGGACCACGCAACAGGAAAAAGTGGTGATTAAATGTCCACCGTTAAAAACTTCTTGGGGGCCACAAAAGTTCTGGATCAAGCTGATGTTTGTGTTTTCCCTTCATCCTGGTCTGTGTGACCTTATCAACAGGTTGGATGGCCAATAAACGTTACGATGGGCCCTTGGAAGAATTCAACAATGGGTGTCATTATCCCACTGTTTCCTGTGTTGTGGTCCACTTGAGCTTCAGATCTGTTTCATTTTTGGCTTGGGGTCCTAAAATGAGATGGAAAAAATGGATGGACGGCATGGATAAGAAACAAATACATCAAGGTGGGCCTAGGAACTCTACTTGCATGGGCTGGACCTCACACGGGTAAAATGACACACGTATTGGACATCCAAGCGGCTCATCAGGTAATCCCAACCGTGTAGACATGAAATTTACAATACCAGCCGTACACGATCATCAAGAGACCCACCTAACGGTCATATTTGTCTTATTTTAGTTGTATTTAAGATATACGGTGAGAATCTCCTGAGGAGCGGACCATTCTTACAAACGTGTGAGGCGAGTGAAACATGGCTCTACGTGATGGATTACTAAGCTTGCTAAGCGCAAACACGTGTGCAAAATAGCTCATCTACATGCCACACGTGCCAGGATGGCGCATGGTAGCGAGATCCAATCCATCCATCAGGTTGGTCCGACCTTCTGCATGGTTTCCTAAAAATAAATCTGGTCCACTCACTTGTTGGCAACGATATTGGAAACAGATGGATGGTTAGAAAAAATCAGCCAAGTTTTCGAGAGCCTTACATTTGTTTTCCACACTAGCTCACCTGATCAGTGGATCAACTTGATTCTTGGGCTAAGGCATAATACAGTGCTGCCATTTTGATGGATGGATTGGATCCTAGATGCCATGCTGGCACGTGTACATGAGCTATATTACAGACACGTGTGGTTTAACAGAGATCTTCATTACTCTTCCCTTAGCTGTTTATTTGTAGGACACACGGGCTGCCCTCTAAATGGGCTACATATTTAATATCTTTAAATTATTTAGTGGACTACACTCTTGAAGGCCTCATTACAGGATTGCTATTTTTTAATTGAAAATTCGTTTTGACCTAACGGTATATACGTATATGTGTGTAGTGTGGGGATTCCGTAATTGTTGGGGGTGTTACTCCTCAGGATGTGATGAGAGAAGTGCTGAAGGGAGTCGTTGGGTGACGACACTCTGATTGGGCGACCGAAAACAACCAGGATGATGCGTGCAGTGCGCTTGCTGGACGATTTTGTGTGTTTCGGACGACCTCATCGAGCAATTGAAGTGAGTTCGGGCGACTGAAACTATGTGGCGTTTTTCCTCAATTGAAGTGGAGTTCGGGCTTAAACTAATTTTTAAAGCAAATTTCTTTACCTACTTTTAAAAGTAGGGAAATTTGCTTTAAAATTTAGTTTAAGCGTCTTGTCTTTCGGGTTAAGACTACAAATGGTTCGAGCCCGTGTACAGTGAGTGCACCACTGATACTGGGTGATAGTCATTGTATCATGGAGGTCGATTGCCTATAAAATCCTGTTGCACTTGGGACACGGTCCAAGGAAGGCAAATTCGATTTCAAGCCGAAGGCAAATTCGATTTCAAGCCGAGTGATTTCAAATCATGCATTGACTTCTTCAAATTGATAAGTTTTCTCTTTTCTTATTTTAATTTTATTTAGTCCAAGTAGTTTTCCAAACTCCAAATCCAACACGGGTGACCGAAACTCGTGATGTTTTTCCTCCAAACTTTGGACATATTTTGGCACTTTCGGGCGCCCAATCGGGTCTAGTCGAGTGATTGACAACCTGTGCGACTGCAAAACGCAATTTCCTTTTTGGGTTCTATTTCTCGCAAAGTGCTACATAATCACTTGTTAGTCGAGATTAAGGTATCATAATAAGATGTCTACACGTCCAACGAGAAAGAGAGAAGAAGAAGAAGAAGAAGAAGAAGAAGGGAAGAATGTTGTCCTCGTGATGCTTCATCTACACAACAAACAACACCTCAGTTCCTTTTATATCCTCGGATTCGGTGAGATCTATCAATTTTTCGTTCTCTTTTATTATTATCCACCCGTGTGTGGGTGAAGATTAATTGGATCCAAGTGCGTTGTGCTTGTGATCATTATGTAATTGGTTTACATTGTGGATTTGTTGATCTAGACGAAGTCCTGTAGTTTTTACCTCTAATTGAGGGTTTTTCATGTAAAAATTTATTGTATTTGTGTGATTGTGTTTTCTGCATTATCATATCTCATAATTCACGATAGTTGGGGTGCGAGATCCTAAGGTTTTGTGCAATGCCCCCAACAAAAGTGGTATCAACGCGTCCAGGTTGTGTAAACGAGCAATGGGATCGATGCGAATTATGGAGGGTGACTCGTCAAGGATGATCAACCTCAATAGGTCTAACTGGTCTATCTAGAAGGCGAAGATAAATGATCTACTTTATTGTAAAAACATGTATGCATCAATCACAGGTGTGAGTGCAAACCCATCGACTATGTCTGATAAAGAATGAAAGAAGCTGGACCGAAAGGCGGTGGGGTTTATTAGACAGTGGTTGGATGATACGGTGTTCCACCACGTATCTATAGAAACCTCAACCTCTAGCCTATGGCAGAAACTAAAAGGGTTGCATGAGAGAAAGACAACTGATAATAAAATCTTCTTAATCAGAAGACTTGTAAATCTAAAGTTCAAACAAAACAATTTTATGACTGAGCCCATGAATGAAGTCAGCAGCATTGTGAATCGGCTCCCTGCTATGAAGACGGTCTTGGACGATGAGCTACAGGCCTTGCTATTTCTTAGCTCGTTGCCTAATAGCTGGGAGACATTGGTTTTGTCTCTAAGTAACTCTGCGCTAGATGGAATGGTGTTCATGGAACAGGTGACCAGTTGTTTCTTCAATGAGGAGACAATAAGGATGTCTTAGGGGTCGTCATAGCAAAAGGCCTTTATGACAGAAGAATGGGGAGAGGAAAGCAAATGAAGGGTAGCAAAACTTGAGATAAATCTATAGGCAAGTCGAAGACAAGGAAAGATATTGAATATTGGAATTATAGTAAGAATGGCCACTATAGAAATAAATGCCGCAGCGAAAAGAAAGATTAGGAATCAGATTCTACTGCGGTGGTCTTTGATAGTGACATTGTGGTTATACTCTCTATAGATCACGGTGCTTGTCTCACCGCTATGAGTCAGGACTCCGATTTGGTGATAGACTAGAGAGCGTCGTATCACGTTACTCCACGCAGGGAGCTCTTCACAAGTTACAAGTCATGTGACTTTGACACCATGAAGATGGAAAACTCTAGAATATCCAAGATTGTGGGGGTTGGTGATATCTATGTAAAAATCGATGTGGGTTGCACATTAGTGCTGAAAAATGTGAGGCATATTCCTGACCTTCGCCTCAACTTGATGTCAACGGGAATGTTGGATGGTGATAGCTATGAAAGTCGGTTTGTTTGTGTGCGCTGGAAGCTCATTAAGAGTTCGTTAATCGTGGCTAGAGAGAAGAAGTGTTACACCATGTACAAGACAAGTATCGGCATCTGCAAGTGTGAGTTTGAATGTATCAAAAGATTCAATGATTGACATATGTCATAGGCGACTTGGCCACATGAGTAAGAAAGGGCTTCAATTACTGGCGAAGAAGCAGCTCCTTTCAGAGATGAAAGGTATACCTCTAAAAACTTGTATTAACTGTTTATCTGAGAAACAATATAGAGTTTCATTTGTTAAAACTGCTTCACATATTAATAAGGTTTATGCATTAGATTTGGTTTATTCTGAAGTATGTGGTCCGATGAGAACAAAAATCTTAGGTGAGGCTTTGTATTTTGTTACATTTATAGATGATGTATCTAGGAGTGTTTGAATATATGTATTGAAAACCAAAGACGAGGTATTTGAAGTGTTTAAAATGTTTCAAGTTATGGTCGAGAGAGAGACAGGTAAACCATTGAAGTGCATACGCACTGACAATAGAAGTGAATACGCTAAGCCATTTCATGAATATTGTAAGACCCTGAGTATATGGCATGAATAGATGATGCCCAAGACCCCCCAGCATAATAGTGTAGTAGAGCGAATGAATCGCACCATTGTGGAGAGAATTAGATGCATGTTATCCTATACTAAGGTGCCGTTTGGTAAACTGAAAATAAGTGCTGAAAATTAATTTAAGTGTAGAAAGCTTAAAAGTGCTTAATTTTAGTAATTATAAATACTGAAAAATCTATTTGGTAATTTATGTTAAAAAAAAAAAAGTCTTAATGTTTGAAATAAGCAATTTTTTTGCAAAATCTTGTTTGCTAAAAGTCAACCACAAACATCTGAAAATTGGGAATTTGTCATATTTACCCATGTTGCCCTAATTCCTACTTTTTGTTGAATATGAATGGTAACCTATTATTATCATTCCTCCAAATTTGCTACGTCAACACTACATACATGTGTGCTATGTTATAGACGGGCTCATATTCATGGTGACAGCCTGCAATACTAGTCATGCAAGAAAAGATATGTGGGACCCACTGTGATGCACGTGTTTTATCCAATCCGCCCATCCGTTTTCCGAACTAATATTAGGGTATGAGCTCAAAATGAGGCAGATCCAAATCTCAAGTGGACCACACCACAAGAAATAGTGTTGATGGAATGCCACCATTAAAAACTTCTTAGGACCCTCTATAGTGTTTATTTTCCATGCAACCTATTGATCAGGTCATGTAAACCTGGGCAAAGAGAAAACACAAATATCTGCTTCATCCAAACTTTTATGGCCCTAAAAAAGTTTTTAATGGTTGGCATTCAAGCATTACTGGATCCTATGGTATGGTCCACCTGAAAATTGGATTTAGTTCATTTTAGGGATCGTACCCTAGAATGATTCAGAAAAATTGATGGACAACTTAGATATGCAATACATATATCAAGGTGGGCCTATGGTGAGGGCAACACCCACTAACGTGTTACCTTGTAACTACGGCTACTCCATTTTTACTCGGAATGCGCACCATACCTAGTTGGTATCATTTTGTGGGCTAACCATGATATATGTGCTATATCTATGTCGTCCATCTATTTTTTCCGGCCATTTTAGGGCATGAATCCAAAAATGAAGTAGCTTCAAATCTCAAGTGGACCACACCACACGAAACAGTGGTGATTGAATACCTACCATTAAAAGCTTCTTAGGGTCTTATGTAATGTTTATTTGTCATCCAACCTTATGTAATTTTTATTTGTCATCCAACTTGTTGATTAGGTCACATGGACCTGGGTGAAGGGAAAACACAAATATTAACTTCATCGAAAACTTTTATTGCCCTCAACAAGTTTTGGATGGTGGACGGTTAATCACCATTGTTTCCTATGGTGTGGTCCACTTAAGATTTGGATCTACTTCATTTTTTGGATCATGTCTTAGAATGATCAAGAAACACTGATGGACAGGTTGGATATATATATCACATACATCTAAGTGGGCTCCCACAGTTAGGGCAACACCAACTAATGGTCCAGCCAGGTAATGCCTCATCGCTCATTTTTACTATGATTATATTACGTAAAACACGGCACATCCATCATACCTACTTAACTTGGTAGAATTCTATGGGGCCCACCATGATGTATGTGTGATATCTGCACCATCCATCCATTTTTTTAAGGTCATTTTAAAAAATGAAACTAAAAATGATGCAAATCCAAAGTTCAAATGGTCCACGCCACAAAAAATAGTGGCAATGGAACATCTACCATTTAAAACTTCTTGGGCCCACAAAAGGTTTGGATCAAACTGATATTTAGGTTTTTCCTTTTTCTAGGTCCATGTGACCTTACGAAGAGGTTGGATGTAAAATAAATATCACGGTGGGCCCTAAGAAGGTTTTAACGGTGGGTGTCATTGTCGCCATTACTTTTTGGTGTGGCCCACTTGATCTTTGGATCTGCCTCATTTTTTGGCTCATACGCTAGAGTGATCTAAAAAAATGGATGAATAGTGTGGATATAATGCATATATCATGGTAGGGCTTATAGAACTTTCCCACATCACGTTGCAATACGCTTGGAAGTGAAAGGATAATAATGTCTTTTCCAAAATATTGATAGGGATAATTTTGTCCACCATCCTTAAAAAGTTTAAAGCAAAATCACTTACCGCATTCAGCGATAAGTAATAAGCCAAAAGGCTGTGACTAAAAAAAATCCACCAATTTTAAGTGATTTTTAACATTAAGTGCTTCAACTTTTGTTTTTATCAAACGGTCTAAATTCTCAAAATCACTGAAAATGAAAATTTTCAGTGATAAATGGTGTAATTAAGTTTTACCAAACAGCACCTAAGTTTCCAAAGACATTCTAGGGAGAAGCAATGCACATAATGGTGTATTTGATAAACAGGTCTCCATCAACCCCATTGAATGGAGAACTTCCTGAGAATATATGGATTGGACATGATGCATCGTACAATCATCTTAGGGTGTTTGGATGTCAGGCATCCATTCATGTACCCAGAGATGAGAGGTCTAAGCTCGATACGAAGATCAAGCAATGTGTATTTCTGGGGTACGATGATGAAAAGTTCGGTTACAAATTGTGGGATCTGGTAAAGAAGAAGCTCTTTAGGAGCAGAGATGTGGTTTTTTTCAAGATTAGTGTATAGAAGACATTGGAAAGTCAGAGAAGACCTAGCCTAATTCAAGTGAGTTTGAAGACATGGATTTAATCACTCCTCCCGTGGTGTCTGATTATGGAGGAGTGCGGAATGGTGTAGGGGCGAGGGTATTCCTATAGTAGATTAACCTGGAGAGCAGCCCTCACTTGATCCACCAATTGAGCCACGGGTGAGGAGGTTATCTAGGGACAGACATATGTCCAAGATGCACTCACCGCACGAAGTACATTATGTTTATCGATGGGGGAGAGCCAAAGGACTACTCTAAAGCCTTATCCGACGTGCATAAGATGGAGTGGTTAAAAGTTATGCAAAAGGAGATGTAATCCTTACATAAGAAGCACACCTATGAGTTGGTGAAACTGCATAATGGAAATAAAACTCTAAGCAACAAGTGGGTGTTCAGAAATAAGATAGAGCAGAAGAATTCACTGTTAGTGCATTTTTCTATGACATATTAGTGTACCTTATTTCACATGCGCAATGATTGATGCCCATTTTCATTTTCCCACCATGGCAAGCTGAGGGGAGAGATGATCAAACCCAGTTGATCTCAGTTGTTCATATTAGAGGTACTGCTAGTGAAGATCTAAACCATTTAAAGCATTCAAGTAATAGCTTATCACTTTAAAGCTTCGTTGCTAAACTCAATTGTGCAAGATACGCCATCTTACTTCATGCAACTATCAATATTTGTAAGTCACGATTCTATTACTTTAAAACTGCATAATTGCTAACAATACACTCATTGTTATAAAAAGATACTCATCCCAAGTTATTCTAAGGAAAAACTACGTGGGACCCACCCACTAATGCTCAACCACAAGTGAGCCCCACCCCTCATATCCAACACCACCGACATAGTCACTTCACTTGCAAGGGTTGTTTTTGTACATAGAGCAGCTCATTTAAAAGTTACTGTTTTTTTTTTTTTTTTTTTTCACGGCATGCGAGCTGACTTGGCACAATCTAGGCCATTCATCAACTGATAGACTCCGTATACATACCCTGTCTTAAAAGTCAAGAAAATTCACTCAAGTAGGCCATCATTGTACGATGAATATTCCGTTGGTCATCCCTCCAAACCACACCAAACCTAATCACCCAACCTATTGATTGACGCCGCGAGATGTAGGGACCAGACGAAGTGCATAGGTGGCGGACGTGGATTAGCTACTGACAGGTTGAGTAGCGAAACTGCACTACTGAAGTGACGTCACCATGTTCTGTGGGCCCCACCATGATGTATATGTTGTATCCATACCGTCCATCCATTTGGAGAGACCATTTTAGGGCCTGACTCAAAGAATGAGACAGATCCAAAGATCAAGTGGACCCCACCACAGAAAATAGTGGGCACAGTGACATCCACCGTTGAAAAATTCCTAAGCCCACAGAAGTTTTCGATCAAGCTGATATTTCTGTTTTCCCTTCCTCCATGTCTGTGTGAATTTATGAACAGGTTGGATCTCAAATAAAAATAAAAATCATGGTGGCCCCTGAGAAGTTTCAACGGTGGGTGGATGTCATTGTCCCCACTGTTTTCTGTGGTGGGGTCCACTTGAGATTTGGATCTGCCTCATTCTTTGTGTCATGCCTTAGAATGATCTCTCCAAATGATTGGACGGTGTGGATATAGCAGATACATCATGCGTAGGCCCACAGACCATGGTGACGTCACTTCAGTAGCAACATTCGCTACTCAACCTGTCAGTACCTAATCCGCGTCCACTAGGTGGCTGCATAGAATGACCGAGTGATAGGGAAATGGTACTAAACCAGGGGTCTTATCCCGTGGCTGATGAGGTAGGCTCATCTAGCCAATCACGTGGGAACAGCCTATTTCTTCATTTTCCAGCCGTGGACAGCTATATCAGGCCCAAAAATTCCATTTCATTGCCCCTTATTTCATACGACTGGCCCTTATGCGGGCCCACTTATACTAAGTACTAACAACCTGCAAGCATGTGCGCGGACGCGGATTAGCTACAGAAGTGACGCCATCCACTTCTGTGGGCCCACCATGATTTATGTGTTGTATCCACACCCTCCATCCATTTGGAGAGAACATTTTAGGGCATGAGCTAAAGAATTAGACAGATCCAAAGCTTAAGTGGAGCCCACCAAAGAAAACAGTGGGGACAATGACATGACCGTTTGAAACCTTCTTAGGACCCACCATGATGTTTATTTGAGATCCAACCTATTCATAAGTTCACACAGACATTGAAGAAGGGAAAATATGAATATAAGCTTAATATAAGCTTAATTGAAAACTTCTGTGGCCCCTAAGACGTTTTCAACAGTAGGATATCAATCTCCACTGTTTTCTTTGGTGAGGTCTACTTGGCCCATGCCCTAATGGATGGTGTGGATACAACACATACATCACAGTGGCGCCCACAGAAGTTGATGACGTCAATTCAGTGGCGATATAGCTAATCCGCGTACCTTGACATAGGCCTCACCTCGGTGGATGCATTGTATCGTATGGACGCGGATTAGCTACTGACACCGTGACTACTGAAATGACTTCACCAAGTTCTGTGGGCTCTACCATGATGTATGTGTTGTATCCACACCGTCCATTCATTTGGTGAAATCATTTTAAGACATGGCCCAAAGAATGAGGCAGATCCAAAGCTCAAGTGGGCCCCTACCATATAAAACAGTGGAGATTGAATGTCTATCATTAAAAATTTCTCAGGGGACATGGAAGTTTTCGGTCAATCAGATAGTCTGTGTTAACTTACGAATGGGTTGGATCTCAAAAAAAAAAAAAAAAAAAATCATGGCGGGCCCTAGGAAAGTTTCAACGGTAGGCATCACTATCCCCCTGTTTTCTGTGGTGGGTCCACTTGAGCTTTGGATCTGCCTCATTCGTTGGGTCATTCCCTAAAATGATCTCTCCAAATGGATGGACAGTGTGGATATAATACATACATCATAGTGGAGCCCACAGAACTTGGTGACGTCACTTCACTAGCTGGATCGTTTTCGGTAGTTAATCCGCGTTGTATGTCCGAGAGCGGATTAGCTGGTATCTTGGGAACAGCTTAGTGGTTGTTAACCTAACCGTGTGGGGCCATATTAACATATTTGTTATATATCCAGGCCATCCATCTGTTTTTCCATATCATTTTAGGACGTGATCCCAAACCCTAAGAATATACAAATCTTAGGTGGATCATACCATTAAAAACTTTGATGAATGACCATTAAAACCTTTTTGTGGGCCAAAAAAGTTTTGGATCAATCTGATCTTTATATTTTCCCCGCATCCAGATTTTATTGACATTATCAACAGTTGGATTGCAAATAAAAATTACTAAAACCTTACGATGGGCTCTTTGGAATTTTTAATGGTGTGGCACTCAATCACCACTTTTTTCAATGGTATGGTCCACCTGAGATTTGGATCTGCATACTGTTTGAAATACTATTCTAAAATAGGCTGGAGAAATGGATGGACGGCGTGGATATACAAAATATCAACACTGTGGGCCACACGGTATGGGTACCACCCACTAAGTTGTTCCCCGGGTAACACCTAATTTGCACCCTCTATATCCACACTGTCAATCTGTTTTTTCAGTTTATTTTAGGGCATGGACCAAAAAATAAAGCAGATAGGACGTTTTAGTGGACCACACCAAAGGAAACAGTGGCCATTGACCATTAAAAAACTTTTATGGGCCACAAAAGTTTTGGATCAAGCTGATATTTGTTTTTTTCCTTTGCTGCTATATGAATGTCGCTCTATAAATGTCGACGGTGGCGGCAGCTACAAACCTAACCTTTTCCTCTCATGTTGCCACTTGAGTTTTGAATCCACATCATTTTTACTCATGTACTAAATGAGCTGGCAAAACGGATGGAGACAAATGGTCTGGATCATCGCACCATGGGTTACCCCGTACAAATTTAAACCCGAGTACATGCATGCCTTCATGATCATAAAATCGTGGCTCGTTTATGATAAGGAAGTGGATTGCCTACCGAGTAGTAAATTTTGTGGGGTCCACCATGATCTATGTATTTTATCTGCTCTATTCATCCATTTTACCGTATAATTTTAAGTCTTGAGCTAAAAAATGAAGCATCGCCAAAGCTCAAGTGAACCATACCACATGAAACAGTGTGAAATATTGAACATCTACCATTGAAAAATTCTTAGGGGCCCACATAAGTATTTGATCAAGTTGATATTTTTGTTTCCCCTCCATCTATATTTACAGTGATCTTATGGACAGGTTTCGATCATAAAAAAACATCATTGTGGGCCTTAGGAAGGTTTCAATGGTGGAAATCATTATTCCCACGATTTACGATGGTATGGTCCACTTGAACTTTGGATACACTTCAGTTTTTTGTTCAACCCCTAAAATGAGGTGGAAAAACGGATGGACGGTGTGGATAAACCACATACATTCAAGGTGGTCTGAACAGAGTTTACTCAGTACGAATGGAGCGGATTGGGTACTATACCCAGCATGACTTGACAACAGATGGGCGGAGTTGTCAGGGGTTATGTGGGGCCCATCGTGATACATGTGTTTTATCGAAGCCGTCCATTCATTTTGAAAGACCATTTCAGGACATGAGCCCAAAAAGGAGGCATATCGAGGGCACAAGTGGACCACACCGTAGGAAGCAAGTGATGACAATGACCCCCATTGTTGAAACCTTCCTAAGGCCCACCCTCATGTTTATTTGCCATCCATTTTGTTAATGAGGATTTCAGTGATGCATACAATCCTTATGTAGAGTTGTACATGAGCAAAGTCAAGCCGAGCTCTGCCTTATATGAGCTAAGCTCAACTAATGACCACCATAGTTCGTGTTCGGCTCGACCAAGCCATCGAGTTGGACTGATATGTTCGAGTTGGCTCGACTAAGCTTTTAAGCCGATTTTGAGCTCGAGCTTTTCGAGCTGAGGGTCGAGCTTGAAATATGTATATAAAAGTTTCATATACTAACAAACACAGTTAGGAATGATGTACTTTTTCATAAAGTTTCATAAACTTACATATTACATATACTATTTACACAAACTTAGGAATGATGACCTAGATAAAACTTACCTAAAATAAAAAATTTAAAATATTAAAAACTTACTTTCACCTCTCCTGAGATTCGTTTAGCGAGCTAGAGTTGTTATCTAAATTTTCATAAAGGTATTCATTCACCTCTCCTAAATTAGAAGGTGGAGAGGGTGTTCCATTATGCTCTTGGATAAATTCAATTAGATTTTTCAAGACTTCTTTGTGACTTGATTTATACAGAGCACCCAGCACCCTATAAAATTCACCATATTAGGAGATGAACTTTGATATTTTGTTACTCTTCTTCTTAATGCTCTTGCTCAATCTTACTTCATCATCATGTTGTCTTAGAGTTGGAGGACATCGGCGATGTGTAGAAGCCTCTTTTAAACTACACTTGACGGCGAGTTGCATTTTCTCTTCTTCCAATGGATCTAATCTTTCTTCCTCCTCTTTCTCTTCTCAACGACTTCTCTCCACTTTCATGAATCAGAATGTTTGGCAATCACAACTCTTGTAATTGGTTTAGGAGTAGAAGGTTTTTTGTCCGAGTCTAAAAGGGCTTAAAAAATGAGTTGAACATCCTTTGGGGCTTTATGGCGCAATTTTGCATCTCCACCTCAACTGCTAGATGTAATCTAACTTAATTAGTTTTATTGAAAAACTTTTTTCCACATAAACGATACATAATCTTCGTAGTTCCTAAATTTGGAGAGCAGACTAGGGAACCATAATCCCAAATGTCAGTTAATGGGTCAGATGACGACATATCTACACTCCATATTTTCAAAACATTAGTACTTTTGGCAAAGTCATGAAAGAAACAGTAAAAATTAAAGAGAGATTAACAACTTCACGTAAGAACTATGAAAGCTAAACAAAATGAATATGATAAAGTAAAGCAAGATATTGTTATGATGAAAGTATAAACAATTTTAACAATTAACAAAATTAAAGTACGCATTTCATTGTCTAATACATCTAAATATTAACAAAAATCTATAACCTCCTTGATGTTTATGTGGTTCCAGATGCATTGGTAGGTGTAGTTTCATCTTGACAGTTGACATCATTTTTCTCCTCCTCTTCAACATCATAACAACTACCTCCACAAATCGGACTTAGCCAATCTTGTGTACAAACTAATACTTCGATTGTATTTTGTGAAAGTGAGCTTCGATACTTGGAAACGACCATACTATCAATGCTAAAGGTGGATTTCAATGCCACTGTTGAAATATGAATTGACAATATGTCCCCTACCATCATTGATATTATAGGGTATTTTTTTCACTAGCGCTTATCCTCCACCATTCCAAAACATGAAAGTCTGAATCGTGGTGAATTATGATCAGTTCTTTAATATACAACTATAGTTCTGATTCATTTGTCTGCATATATATATTTTTTGTGCTAAGAAAGTTATGAATTCATTGAGCACATTGCCAACAGGTGCAAATGAACCAGAAAAACTTGGACTTGCAACTCCTTGATCAACTTTTGTAGTTGTGGATACAATAAAGCATACAAGAGTACAAATCTTCAATTGCATCAAGAACCTTGGAGGTTTCCAATGATGCCCTTTCAATATTATAAATCTTCAAAAAAATGAACTCCACTAAAACCATCTTGCATCGCGAATCAAGGACAACTGCTAAGGACATTAACAAATAATACTCATCCCAATACTTATCAAACTTCGTTTGGATTCTCTCCGTCATTTGCTTTAGAAATGTTGGACCCTCACTAGCTGTTTTGTGTGGGACTTCTTTAATCTAATAAACATATAGAAGAAACTAATTTTTTGGGGATACTTAGTTTTTTATAAAATGTTCGTATAGTTATAGAATATCTTGAGAAACCTGTGAGCTTGTTTTGCTCTGCTTCAATCTTCTTAACTAGGCGACCAAACATACAATCTATCACGTACTGCGAATTCAGGGAATGTAAATTCTAATTCAATGACCGAATTCAACATTTCAAAAGTCAAATTCTAGTGTGTGCAAACATCTAACTTGAACGTTTTTTGGGATTTCACATCTAAACATTTGATGATATCATTTCATATACTTAATCTTGAAGGTGACCCCCTAATGTATTTGACACTTTCCCTGATGTTCTCTATTGTGAGGTCAATTGTCAATCAACTTTAGAATATGGGCACAACACCTAATCTGAAATATCTTCCTTCAAAAAAAAAAATTTCGGTTACTTTCATTTAGTTGTGTAAGATTGTAATCAAACTGTCATTTGCAGATAAATTATCTAAAGTTATTGCAAGGATTTGTTTTTCAATGCCCCACCCCTATAGACAACCTTATATGCAATCTCAAATCGCTATACCAGAATGAGGAGAATGAAGGTGAAGGAAGTTCAGAATTCTCTTACATAGTTTTCAATCTTCATCAATAAAATGTGTGGTTAATGATATATACCCCTTCCTCTGATTGGACGCAGTCCACAAATAAGAAATCAAACTTATTTTGGAGATTGACGCCAAAACTGAATTTAATTTCATCTTCTCCTTTGAATGCATCTTCATACACTCTCTTCATTGTGATTCGTGAGGCCCTTTCGACTTTAGGATTAAGGAATTTATTGTACCCCATAAAAACTTTACTCTCTATGAACCTAAACGGCTTATCTTCAACGATCATTAACCTCGCATACCACTCTTTAAGCTTATCTTTATCAAAATAATGAGTGAAAACTGTGCTGGTAGAGTCTTTACCTTCTTTCTTTTTAAATAAGAGCAATTATCGGCTAGCCAATGAAATTTCTTTTTCTTTTTACACAACTCTACTTATGTCTCTATAATTGAGTAGTTGTGCCCCTCAGATTCTTCGTGTATAGTGTTTTGCAATGTATACATTTAACTTCCTTCACCCATTCGCCACTACTTCTTCGAAGTCATCCTACACCGATGATCTCTTCTTTCCCTTCATAGCTGTTGTCGAAGAATCTTCCTCCACAATAAGTGGTGATGTAACTAACGCACCAAGTGTAGTTGGAACCTTCTCGCTAGTCACCTATAAATATAAATACTGAATATTGTCAACTTGTGGACCAATGGTGTAAAACCTGACCTGTGTGTTAATTTCACCTTGATGTGCATATCTACGACTATGACACTATAACTTTTCTCTACCTAAATTAGTTACTCATTCAAGATCGAATATATTATAATGCTTTCGTTTTACCAATTTATTTTTCATTGTCAAGTACCCACACAAAGTGATGATAAATGATAATAGAAGCAAATGAAATAAATACATTCAAAAAGAAAAAATAAGATGTAGCATGGAACCGACGTAAGCATTTAAATCAGTAAAACAAAAACATTACAATCTATTCAATCATAAACTGTAAAAAAATGAGACAATTTGAGGATTTCTATGCATCAAAGACACACTAGTGTATGCCTGGCCACATAGGAATGCTCAAATGGTCAATTGATTATCTACCGCTAGAAATGTTATAATTTACAAATTTAAACAACTAATAGCTAACGTATAACACTTATAGTTAATAATTAATAGCTAACATGTAACAATTTAGCCAATAATTAAACATTTAAACATTTAGCTAACATATAACAATTATAATTAATAATTAATAGCTAACATATAAGATATAACAATTATATCTAACATATAACAATTAATAGCTAACATTTAACAATTATAGCTAACATATACCAATTTAGCTAACAATTCAACAATGAAGTAACAAATAATATACAATTTAGCTAACAATTAATAATTAACAATTTAACTTTCAATTAACAATTAAACAACTAATAAAATAATTACCAATTAAATAATCTAACAATTAACAATTAAAATAATTAACCAATTAAAAATTTAACAATTAAAGAATTGACGAAAAAAATATAAAAAATAATAATTAAAAAATATACAATTTTTACCTCGAATGCTATTGTTGGAGGTTGGACGGGACTGTTGGAGGTCGGACAGTGACTGTCGCCTGTTGGCCGGTCGGCTGGGACCGTTGGAGGTCGGACGAGAACTGTCGGCCAGTTGGACGGTGGGGCACGCACACCACAGGTCGAGAGAGAGAGAGAGAGAGAGAGAGAGAGAGAGAGAGAGAGAGAGAGAGGATTGTGGGCGGGTTCAACCGATCAAGGGGAAGGGGTGGCCCGCTTAGGTGGTAGATCGGTGGGCCTGGTGGCCGGATGGACAAGAGAGAGGGGGGGATGGCCCGCTCGGTCAATGTGGTTGGATGGATGACAGAAAGAGAGAGAGATGGACAATTGGCCTAGCTGGCCGGACAGGATCAGGCCGCAAGGGGTGCTCGAGTAGAAGAATAGACACGAGAGGGGTTAGGGTTTTATTTTTAATTTTTTTTAAAGATGTTATATATATATATATATATATTAAATCGAGTCGAGCCTAATCGAGCTACGAACAAGCCGAACTAAATCGAGCTAGGCTCGTAACTCATTTCAAGTAGGGAAAAAAGGCTCATCTTGGTTTGGAGCCATCATTTGAATCAAGCTGAATTGAGCTGTTCCAAACTGAGTTGAACGAGGTAACCAAGCCAACTCAACTCATGTACATATCTATACTTATGTGGCTTGGTCCACCCGAGCCATTGGCTGCCTATTTTTGGGCTCATGGCTTAAAATGATCTTTCAAAATGGTTGGACCTTTTGGATAAAACACATATATCACTATGGCCCCACAGAGCCCCTGATAGGACCGTCCGTCTTGGCGGGGGTAGTACGCAGTCACCGCCCCAACTCTCACCGTCCAAATTATGGGCCCCACCCTAGTTAATGCAGGTCATAGACATGGCCGTTATTTGATACTCTGGTAGTGTTTGAGTCTTGATGTGCATGCACCTAGAAATGGTACACATGGCATTTATTAACTTAAATTAAACTTCATAAATGTTGGAATTCACTCTTACTGATTACAGTCCAAACATCGGATTGGTTGCACGATATTAACCTATGATTTGTGGACAATTGTTCATTGAAATAAGACCATTGGATATTTTATTTTTAATCCACTAATCTGATAATTTGATTATTGAACAAGTATAATTTTTGTTTCATGATACATCTAAACTGGTGCCCATTATTTGGGCGGTTTAAGTTGATTTGCTTGTATGCTACGGGTGCAAATTCTAAGTGCCCGTGTATCATCCAAAACACTATCAGAGCATCAAGTTCTTCTCAAATCAAAATTTACAACACGGTTGTAGTGGATAAACTAGATGGCTCACATGAATATGGTTCATATAATAGTCCACTAATGAATAAAACATATAGACTGCATTATAGTGTACCCCATGTAGTGGTCGATCCATGAGTGAAACATAGGGCCTGTTTGGATGCACTTCCTTAAATGGGAGTTTTCCAAAGGAAAAAAAAAAAGGTTTTAAGCTGCATTTTCTGTCTCGGCATATCGGTTTCCACTCAATCAGCATTTTAGCACTTATTTTATCAAGTGGAGGATGAGATGGAGATTTGTAAAGTGCATTCAAACGCACATCATCAATTGGTGAGCTTCTTTTTAAAGGGAATCACCCGCTAGCCCAAATAGTAGACACCTGGGCGTTTCAACTGCTGGTCTCAGGTTCCAAACCCACTAACCCCATTGGTGGGTGGGAGCATTGGGTGACTGACTGGGTGGGTGCGTTGCACATCTAACAGGGTGTGTGTTGCATGACTAAACCCTTTTTTTTTTTTTTGAAAAAAGAAAATTGTGAACCAGTTGAGTAACTCAGTTCGAGTCATGGTGAGTTGCATTGACTTGGCTGAGCCTGGAGTTAACTCGATGAGCATTCTCAATTTCCTTTAATTAAGAAAACCAAAGACTATTACCGATCCACTCATTGAATGCTACGCACCTGTTACCGTTGGCTGTTTTGAGTTAGATATTTTTGTTGAGAAGAGATGTAGTGGAATCAGTGTATGGAAACTTTCCATGCAACTACTTACATTTGGACTCGTTGGCATCTGCATCACCTATTTAAACCATCCATTAGCTCTAGTTCACTCTTCATCAAATACCATCTGAAAATCAAAGGAACTAGATGGCCGAAGAATCCCTAACTGGACCTATCTCCAATGAACAATTTCATCCATCTATTTTTGCATGTTGTTAACTTTATGGTTTGGATCATCCAATCATTATGAATTTTTTCAAGGTACCTTAGCAAGAGTGGAATAGATCTAATGGACGGCCTAGATAGATGAGGTGTATGATGATGAGTACAAATGCAAGTAGGTGCATGAAAAGGTTTCCATACACTTCGCCCACTAGATCATTTCTGTTTCTCCTTTAAAGAGGTGCACTCATATGATACCTTGCTCTCATGGAGCCATGTCAACTAATGTACACCAGATCCACCCAGTCCATTAAATGTTCTCTTGGATATTGGGTCTGGGTCCAAAAATCAGCCCCAAACAAAACAAAGGTGGGCTACACCACAAGGAGCAGTTGAGAGGGGGACCCAACCAATAAGACCTTTCCACTGTTTGTGTGGCCCATTGTATGCCATCAAAGCCATTCACCACGAGCGCCCAACTAGAATAAATGGACACATAAAACAAAATCATTCCAAAACCTAGGTGGGCCCCACCACATGAATTTAGAGTTTTAGATTGTTCCCGGCATTGCAACCCACCTAACGATTGGATCGGCCTGATTATCAGTTTCTACAGTGAGAATGAAGGGGAGAATGCGATGAACAGGGTGGATCAGATACACAGTTGACGTGGGCCCCACAGCAGCCTCCTACCATATGAACACCTCTATTTTCAATATTTCTGACTACCATAAATATTTTTATTCAAAATAGGGATAACTTGGCTTCAACACATATATACATTCACCACAATATGTATATAGCTATTGTTGGATGGCTTTATATTATCTATCATTTTGACTTGAAAAAATAAGAATAAACCACCATATATAAGTGGAATTCCTCCTTTCATAAAATAAAATAAAAATAAAAATAAAAAATCAAACAGATGGATTTCCTCCCACAAATTCAAGACGACGCGTCGAATCGGATTCTTGACATGACCCTATAAAGAACGAGAATAAGATAGAATTTAAAGAATGTCACTATGCTCTGATTTGGAGAAGATGCTGAATTTCTGTCTTGAGATTAGTAGAACTTGTTTATAGTTTTACTTTATGCAGATATTGGATTATTGAATCAGTGATGACACAACCAAATTGATTGATAACCTACATACTTTGAAAATGTTCGCCTTTTGATATGATGCATGATGTGATATGCATTGAGCATGGTGAATCTTCTTCATAAAAGAGGAAAAGAACATATGTGGACATCACCTGTTAGTGGTAAGTGCGACTTGGTTATATTATCCTAAGTAGACTGACTAAGCTCATCAATGATAAATAATCGAGATGTGAGATCTCGCAAGACGACCACCTGACATGTGTGAGTCACTTCTGAAAGGAAAAATCAACTAGTTGCCATTTTAAAGGAAGGCGGGCACAAGGCTCTAGAAAGTCTAAAATAAATTCACTCTGTGTCTATGAAACACTCGAACTTAGTGCAAGGCAGGCCATCTATTTTATAATATTTATAGATGACTTCTCTATATATGAGTAGATTTATGTTTTTGGGGTCGGACTCCATGGCTTGATGGTACAGATACTTTATTTCAACATTGAGATCATAAGATTGGGTGCCAATGCCGTACCTGTGAGTGGGTGAGTGTGTGTGGTGTAGGTGTGAGTAAAGAAATAAAGAAAGAAAAGAAGGGTATATTTACCTACATTAGCATAAATATGAAGTTACAGGTAAATTTATTGAGTACTGATCTATTGGAGAAATGTAGATGGCCAAAGCCATAGAAACTCTCAAGTCTGATAGGGGAGGAAAATATTGATTGATTGCTTTTTCGAATTATATGAAGGTAAACAGAATTTTGTCTCCATGGATAGCTCCTAACACTCCATGGTAGAATTGGGTGCCTCAAAAGAAGAAATAGGATATTATTGGACATAGTTGATGGGAACGGGTCTTCCTTTATACTCACAAGGAGATTCCTTGGAATCAAAGTCGTATATCTTGAGCAGAATACTGATAAAAATTTCTCCACTAACTTAGCACAATCATAAGCCACACTACGGCTATTTTCAAAAATGGGTATGTAAAGCTCTTGTGAAGTTGATCTAGTCTGGGAAGCTGAGTTGTAGGACGTATTTGTGCCATTTCATCATATATCCAAAACAGACAAGGGAGTACTGCTACTGTCGTGCAGGTCAGAAGATCTTAGTAAGTACGCATGTCATATTTTTGGAGGAAGAATTCGTAGGTATGGGATGAGGAAGTAAAATACCATATTGAAAGTGACTCAAGAGGATGTAATGTCTCTACCATGCGATACGGTTGATACTACTAACATGCGATACGGTTGATACTACTAACATGCGAGATGATGAGGCCCCCAACATTGGAGGTGACTGACCCTTTTTTTTTTTTTTTCATATCGGGGTGATGTATTCATGATGGAATCTAAAACGAAGGGGCCATTATATGTGGTATCAGAAAGTTTTATTGCCCTTTGTATGTACCAAGTTATCTGGCAGATCAGATCAATGGCACAAATTGCTCCACGTGGCATATATATAGTATATCGAGCTTGTATGCCAAATATCTAAAAAGCAAATAATATCTTTGGGTGCCACGTCATTTGGGCAACTTCCAGACACAGATTAATAGTCATTATAGACACGTTAGTACTGAAGCACGTTCGACAGAAACATACCACGATGAAGAAGAGAGTAGCCTCTCTTTCCCAACTGGTTACAAGCGAAGGCGCCACATAGGTAATAAGTTATCATCAACCTTCATCAAGAGATGCTATAAATAGCAGGAGCAAATACGAAGAAAGGATCCAATCCTCAATCCAAGAACAAGCCTATATCAGCGCAATGTTGATGTTTACCTTATCATAGTAATTAGCTTGGTCTCTTCACTGCTCATCAGCTATAAACCCTTAGGTCAAGAGTACCATCAGTACTCCGTCCCTACAACTACTCCAAACCAACTTGTAGTTTAAACTAGTAGTTGTAATTTCCTTCCATCTGTGCATGCACGCCAAATTTGAAGGAAAACTTTTAGTTTTGAGAATCGTCCGCCTACACTTATATGTTGGGCCAACCATAGTTGTTGTAGTTCTCTAGGTATTAACATCACCTCACTCGTCAACACGATGCTTAAGAGAAGCACCCTGCTACTCTCAGCCGAACTGGCGATTCTACTATTATGGTAAGAAAATTTAATTAATTATGTTCGAACTCTGCATCCATCTATCTCTGCCTTCACCCGTTCAATCATACAACTATTACACATTCGCAAGTCCTTAATTGTCAAGGCAAAAAATAGCCCATTGGAAGAAGAGACACAACCTCTGCAAATCACCTAGTTAAAGTGAGTGCAAGATTGTTGGCTGAATAGAAGGTGGTTAATTGACCCTATAAGAGAATTCAACAGAATGCATGCTGATATTCGTCTTTCATATGTTCATTTACATCTAACAGTTTGCAAACAAGCCTTTAAAATTGCTTATGTGGCTCTCAACATCGGTCCCCTCCGCTATCTTCAGATTGAACAACTGCAACATTAGATTCAAATGATTCTCAAGAGACTTCTTCGCATAGATGTTCTCTAGTTTCGCATATGTATCAGCTGTTGTCTTCTTCCTCATAATGTTATAAAGGATGTCATCCGTTAGGCACAACCAAATTGAGACATTGGCTTTCTGATCCGACTTCTTTCACTCTTCTTCTTTCATAATCTTTGGTCGCTTCCCAAGGAGTGCGTCTTTCAATCCTTATTGAACTAAGATGCCCTCCATCTTAACCTTTCATAGTTTAAAGTTTTTTTTCCTAGAATACTTCCATACGTTGAAAGTCGTGCCGGACGTCATTGATACCTCGTCTCAAATTCTATCTGTCTCCCAACGTGCGCTCTAATACCACTTATTGGGAAACTGTGAAATTGGGTACATAGTATCGAAACAAACGAGATATTCACCAATGGCAATCACACTCAAGCAAATCAACACGCAAGATAACACAATCCAATTATACGTGGAAAAACTCTTCACGGGTTTTTTACCACAACATAAAGCGAATCCACTATGAATCAGAAGTTTACAAGAGATGGAAACATAACCCGGATCTCAGCCCCCAAGAGAAAACACAAGCTAACCCAATCTCTTTCTCTCCCCCTAAAACTCTCTTAACCCCTTTAGGATACCCGGCCCCTTTGGCAATTACCCTAATCCCGCATTACACCCCTTTAAATAACATAAAATCGGAATTAGAAACAAATTTACACAACGGTGTAAATCTACGCAGAATTGCATAACCCGTCGGTCAGCCGATCCTCATCACCGGTCGGCCGAAACGGCCAAAAACTTGGCCAAAGAGTTGTTGTCCAAAACCCGATAAGTTTGGTCGGCCAACCAGTCTAGTCTGTTGGCCGATAGCCCTGTTACTGCATAAATTTGAGGCGTCTGATTTCAACAGTAGATGCAGATAGTGAGGAGAGTGATTTATATGATTATTGCATATAAATATTGCTCAAGAAGTTTGTATCGCTGAGTAGATTTATGCATAATCTCCGAAAGCATCACTTAGAAATAGTTTGATCATGATGCATCTTAAGGCACATGAAGGGCATAACTGATTATGAAATTCTTTATGAGTGAGATCCATGTTGTAGGTAAAGTAGTTGGATTAATTATGTGACATAGATATTCTAGTGTTCATCAAATCACAGCTCAACTATTAATTACATGTTCAACTTGGCATTAGTTGCAATCTCTAGGTGTAATAAAAGTCAGCCTACAACTTCCTTATTAACAACTAAATCTGATATACAACGCCATTGAAATGATGCATTGGAGTGTGTGTGGCTAGCGTAGTTAACAAAGGACATAGAGTATAATGAAGACTGTAAAGCAGAGATATACTTATGATAATGAGAGCCCGATAATCTTTAATATATAGAGAATCCAGTGTTTCATGTAAGAATGAAACATGTCAAAGTGCACCACCATTTTTTATTAAAAGGCATTGCATGGAGACATTGAATTGCTCGTAGACATAAAAGGGTGACTATAGTTGTGTTTGCTAAGGGACTATTGTTGGAATCAGACGACCCAAATCAACAAGCACAGGGACCACCGACCGGTTAGTCACATGGAGCCAAGGCAGCAAAGCTGCTAGAGCAGTTTTGGCTGGCCGGACTGGAGCAATTTTTGGCCGGCCGATAGGGGTGTCCGGTCGGCTGGCTGACCAGTCAGCAATCTTCCTGTTGTACTTGGATTCTTGCGCGGTTTTATGCAAAGAGTTTCTAATTCTGATTTTTAAGGAGTGTATTACGGGATTAGAGGTATCCTAGACGTGAAAGGGGATTGAGAGAGGTTCTAGGTGAGAGAAAGAGCTTGAAAAGAGGGTTTTCTTCTTAGGGAAGCTTGGGTTTCTCTTGTGGGCTTGGGTTTTGAGGTCTTGGGTTCCATCTCTTGTAACTTCTGATATTATAGTGGATTGGTGTCGCTTTGTGCCATTGTTTTTTACCGTGAGGGGTTTTCCCACATTAAATTCGGATTGTCTATGTGTAGGTGGTTGCATGCATTGTGATTGCATTGTATTGCTTGTTTGATTCAATATGTTGCTTGTGTTCGGCTTTGCTTCCACTGCCGGCCCTCCTATCCCAACAATTGGTATCAGAGCGATAGTTGGGGTGTAGCAGAAATTCGGTTCAGAGACAAGAGCATGACATCGGGCATGAAGTTCGACATAGAGAAGTATTCAGAAAAAATAATTTTGAACTTTGGAATGTGAAGATTAAATGCCTTCTAGTTCAGCAAGGATTGCAAGATGCGCTCCTTGAAAAGCAACCAGAGGCTACGAAAGAAGAAGAGTGAAAGAAAATCGATGAAAAGGCTAATGTCTCAATCCAATTGTGCCTGGCAAATGAGGTCCTGAATAACGTCATGAAAGAGAAAACTGCGACTGAAACATGGGCGAAGTTGGAGAATATCTAGGCAAAGAAATCTATGAAAAATCGCATATATTTGAAGCTTTAGTCGTATAATTTGATGATGGCGGAGGGGGCCGATGTTGAGAGATACATCAGCAATTTCAATAGGCTTATTTGCAAGTTGATGTATGTAGATGAACCGATGAAGGACGAGGATCAAGCGTTTATCCTATTGAATTCTCTTCCAGAATCATATGAGTTACTTAAGGACTCGTTGTGCGCAGGTAGGGAGATAATTCGCGTAGAAACCGTTATCCCATCCTTTCAGGCGAAGGCGATGAGAAGGAAAAACAGCAACATAGGTCCTCTACGTATGATGGTGGATCGGTGTTTGTGGGTGATGACTACGCTCGCAATGTGGTGGGGATTAGTTCGGTGCGCATTAGGATGTTCAATGGAGTCGAATGGATCCTTGAAAATGTGAAGCATGTGCCTGAGATGAAAAAGAATGTGAAAAATGATGGAGCTATAAATGTCCTAGAGGGAGGGATGAATAAGACAACTCAATTCAATTCTGCTTAAATATAAAAATAAATTAGAGTATCAATCATAAGACTAATAAAAATGAATATGCAATTAACCAAATAGAGTGCAATATGAGAACCTAGAATTAAATCGTAGAATAACCTTTCACTTAGAATTTAAGTAGGACAACCTTATGTCACGATTTAAGGTTTCAAAAGCAATCAAGCACATAAGAAGATAAAAAAATAAAATAATCACCACGACACAAAGAGTTTATAGTGGTTTGGTGCTAAAAATAACTTGCACTTACTCCACTCCCAAAATTACTTATCCTTGTAATTTTGGCTTTCTACTATATAAAAGTTCTCACAGGTTCACATTTAAAACCTGATACAAATATTATGATTTTTACAAGCTTATCATAACAAAACCTCAAGTAATTTTCACAGGTTAATCACTAACAACCTAACTTGAGATTTTCATGGGCTATCTCAAATAAAAAATCAAAAGTATGGAAATATATTATCATTCTTCTTTTAGAAGATGATGAAACTTAGTAGAGATGAAGCTTCAATATTGCAGCGATCCAATCGTTGTAGAAGATAAACCAATATAGCTCGAACAAGATGGATCTAGGAATTTTTAAAAAGAGTTTTTCTAAAAGCTGCAATTTCAGTTCTTTTATCTCTAATATGAGAATGATCTTCTCTTTACACAATCAAATTAAATGAGAAGAGAACTGAGATAGCTATAAAATAAAATAGGAATTTAAAACAAATAGCTAGACTATAATGGAGAGCTTTTTCACGAGAGAGATAGTATTTTCGCGCTTTTTCTTTATGAAAAATAGAGTGAAGAAATCTCTATTTATATCCAAAAATTAGGTCTTCGGATGACTTAAGATTGCCTTTGCCTGACCTAAGAATCAACTATTTTATCCCAACGGCTATCAGATTTCGTGGGATAAGATTTTGTTCAAACTTCGGCTGACCCAAGTGTCGGTTCGGCTAACCCGAGTGAGCTTCGGCTAGCTCGAGACAAGGTCAGGCTGACCCGAGTTCCAAGTCTAGAAAATAGTTTCGTATTTGAAAACTTGACTGAAGTTTTTTAGGCTGACCGAAGCCTGTTCAGCTGGCTGTACACAGGGTTGGGCTGGCCGAACATCCCCAGAATTTTATAATTTCGCTCGCTGGAAACTTGATCGAAGTTCCCAGGCTGGCCGAAGATTCTTGGGCTGATCGAACACAAGGTTAGGCTAGTCGAATTTCCTTGAAATATGACTTTCAAAAATATTAGAGTGATTAACTAAAAAGTCATACGAAATCACCTAACCTAGGGTCATCCCTATGGTCAATAATACATTAGCATATATGGTTTATCTCCGTAGCTTTGCCGCAACTTGTCGTAGAGTCGATAGTCTTGATCTTGATGTGTTTGTTGAGGTAGAGACTTGTCTTCTCAAAGAACTTGGCTTGCACACACAACCTCATGCACTAAACTAGTGTCTACGAAATATGACAACTATACTGTGCTTAGCACTCACATTTTGTGACTAGCACTTACAGAATGTAATATCTCTTGGTGCACTCGAGGTAAAAGGATATAGGTTCATCGGCTGTAATCAGTATTGTAAAGTGCTGAAGGGAGCACTCGTGGTGATCAAGGCATGGAGGTGCGATAATCTTTACAAGTTGATCGGGAGCACAATTCATGGTGGAGCTGCGGGATTAGCAGCGGGGTCCATGGTTGTTCGTATATGGCAAGAGAAAAATGGCCACATGAGAAGAGCAACAAGGTGTGTAAAGATGCAAGAATAAAGTCGATGGGGCACGAGAAGCGGCGAGACTATAATGATGAAAAAGTAAAGGTGGAGATTGTGCATGGCAAGGTGGTGCATGATGATTTGAGTCGTGGTGGAGTTTGTTGGAAACGGACGACCCAAATTAACAAGCACAGGGACCACCGACAGGTCAGCAGTCTCCCTATTGTACTTGGATTCTTGCATAGTTTTACGCAAAGAGTTTCTAATTTCGATTTTCTCCTATTTAAGGAGTGTATTACGGGATTAGAGGTATCCTAAATGTGAAAGGGGATTGAGAGAGGTTCTAGGTGAAAGAAAGATCTTGAGAAGAGGGTTTTTCTTCTTAGAGAAGCTTGGGTTTCTCTTGTGGGCTTGGGTTTTGAGGTCTTGGGTTCCATCTCTTGTAATTTCTGATATTATAGTGGATTGGTGTCGCTTTGTATCGTGGTTTTTTACCCATGAGGGGTTTTTCCACGTTAAATTCGGATTGTCTATGTATGGGTGGTTGCATGCATTGTGATTGCATTGTGTTGCTTGTTTGATTCAATTTGCTGCTTATGTTCGGCTTTGCTTTCGCTGCCAGCCCTCCTATCCCAACAACTATCTTAGTGCAAAGAGTGTACTTGTGTGGAGTTGTCTTTTTTTTAATAAGGAGTCTGTTTTCTTTCTTGTGCATTTTCCCTTCTCTTGTTCACACCTGCAAGCATAGTTATTTTCACACCCGTGTGGGTCCCTACTCATGGCTCAGTTAGACTCACAAGAGTTTC
The DNA here is from genome assembly GCA_003013855.2 of Liriodendron chinense. Taxonomy (NCBI): domain Eukaryota; kingdom Viridiplantae; phylum Streptophyta; class Magnoliopsida; order Magnoliales; family Magnoliaceae; genus Liriodendron; species Liriodendron chinense. The sequence continues at coordinate 1,275,761 of PVNU02000362.1, forward strand.
AACACAAAGGTCAAGGGTTTGAGTACCCATTATGGTGTGTGTGGGTGTGTGAGTGTGTGTGTGTGTGGGTGTGGGAAAAAGAACTTTCACACCCTTGTGTGGTGCCAAGTTATTCTCACATAAGTGGGGTACGCAAGGGAGGAAGATGCATCAGAATTTTGTTTTAGTTTTGTTCTCTTGCTAATTTTTAGAATAGGTTGATACAAACTAGTTTTTTTTTCTCTCTGGTTTTGTGAGGTCGTTCACTAGAATTTCTATGTTTGTATTTATTTAGTGGTTAATGAATCTTGTTTTTCTTTGAACAAAAAAAAGAGGCTATTCTCACATAATAATGTGATATTTGGGTTAGCAGTGCAATTAGGGTTGTGCATGGTTTGGTCGGTTCGGTTTTGAGGGGTGATATCTAACCAAACCGACTCGTTGGTTTTGAATATTTAACAGCCGAACTGAATCGATGAAGCCTCACTAACCGAACCGAACCAGATAAATTCTGGTCAGTTCGGTTTTGTCAGTTTATCAATTTCATGACAACGTTCAAAAAATTAAGAAGATCAAAATCTCTAGTGCACCACTTCAATGTAAAAATTGGTGAATGACCATTAAAACTATTTATAATTATATGCTACAAAAGTTTTGTATGAAGTTGAAAGTGAAATTTGACTTTTTCCTTCATCCGGGTCTGTTTGACCTTATCAATTGGTTGGATGGCAAATACACATTGTAGATCTTCTTCAAGTGGGCCTTAGGACATTTTTAATGGTGAGCACTCAATCAACATTGTCTCATGTGGTGTGGTCCACCTGAGATTTGGATCTGATTAATTTTTAGAAACACATCCTAAAATGGGCAAAGAAAACAAATGGACAATGTGGATATATAAGATATTTCAAGGTAGGCCATACAATAGGGGTAACATATACATAATAAATATAATATATATATATAGTCGATCGGTTCGGTTCTGTTCGGTTGAAAACGGTTTATAATTTTCATAAACCAACATTCTCCGTTTTTAATATATATATATATATATATATATATATATATATATATATATATATATATATATATATATATATATATATATATATATATATAAACCGACCCGACCCAAAATAGAATGGAAAACCGACTGGTTCAGTCTAGTCTGGTCTGGTTCGGTTGGTTTTATCTGTTTGGTCGTTTTTTTAACAGCCCTAGGTGCAATGGGGTTAGCACCGAAATCATGAAGTGTGATTGTTATCACCCGGTGTGTGAGATCTACAAAGGTGTCTTTCATTCATCTGTTGTGTGTTGTGAGATCTATAATCTGTGCCATAAAACACCTGGATTTTAGATCAATCATCCACATGAACATAGTCAAGAGCAAATTAGGTGCATCCCCAATTGTGGGGCCCACATCGATGTATGTATTGTATATCCATGCCATCAATCCATTTTCACAGCTCATTTTAGGGCATGATCCCAAAAATGAAGCAGATCCAAATGTCAGGGGGACCACACCAAAGGAAACAGTGGTGATTGACCATTAAAAACTTATGTGTGTCACAAAAGTTTTGGATCAAGCTTATATTTGTGTTCTCCCTTTATCTAGGTCTCTATGTTTGTGTGGACGATTCCTATATTGGGTGGGCGCCCGATTAAGCTTGATTGAGCACCCGACCGGACGCGAAGTGTTTCGCGGGCTTTCCTATTTTGGGTTCTATTTTCGAATTTTTTTATATAAAGGGGTGTAACTCAGGATTAGGGCATGCCATTAGGGTTTATATACGTCTAAGGTGAGAAAGTGAGAAGGGGTTAGCAAAAAGGACCATGTCTGTGTATAGGAGCATGGGAGAAGGTAAGTGTATTGCTTGTAACTTTATCTTCTTCATAGTGGAGTTTTACACCATAGTTTTTTACCCTTGTTTGGAATTTTTCCACGTAAAATCTGTCTTATGGTTTGTTGGTTTGCTTGGATTATACTTCTAGATTATATTTCTTCTTGTTTATCGTTTGTGGGTGAGACCGGAGATTGGATCTTAGTTCACCGGCGTTGTTGGCATGCTGCACAACATCTATTAGTTGGCCAACAAACCCACTTGGTTAATCACACGATGCACCCACCCACTAGTGGGATTAGTGTATCCTTAGCACTCGAACCTGAGACTTACTATTGAAACGCCTAGGTGTCTTCCAACTGGGCTAGCAGGCAATGGGTTAGTGTGGCCCATGTAGTTAATAAAGGACATCAAATATAATGAAGACTATAAAGTAAGGATATACTATGATAACGAGAGTATAATATATACTCTTAATAGAGAACCCAGTGTTTCATGGGAGGGTGAAACATGTCAAAGTGCACCATCATTTGTTTAGGAAAAGGTATTGCATTAAGACGTTGAATCACTACTTGTAGACACAAGAGGAGTGACTATAGATGTGTTTACACTAAGGACTATCTTTTTCAAAGTTCTTATTATTTCAAGGTCAGCTTGGCATGATTAACAGCGAATCAACATTGATGGGGAGTCTTTAGAGTTATCTCATACTTTTACACGACAACGGAGAGGTCACACCGGGGCTACGGATGATGTAGATGTAGTGACTACCATGGCATTGAAATCTTCTTCAAAGGAAATACAATAGTCACACGAAGAAAGCTATATTGTGCTTATGTCTCATAATTCAAGAACGGGCATTTATCATCGACAAGACATATAATATTAACAATAAGGTAAGAGTGTTAAATATTAAAATTGCTATCTTGATGGGTCCTATGTTTGATCCCTTTGTCTAAATGTCATCAAGTTCTAGTCAGTCTTTTGTTTTGTTTTGTTTTTTGAATTACCATCTCGGATTCTTACGATATAGAGGCAGGCGACCTTAGTGTAAAGAGTGAACTTGTGTGGAGTTGTCCTTTATTAGTGAGGAGTTTATTTTATTTTTTTTCTCATGGCTTTTCTCTTCTCTTGTTCACACCTGCAAGCATAGTTACTTTCACATCCGTCCCCTACTCTCGTCTCGGTAGTAAACTCACAAGAGTTTCAACACAGAGGTCATGGGTTTGAGTATCCATTGTAGTGTGGGCGCGGATTTCTTGTGAAAGCCTTTCGCAGAAAGTTCTTGCATTAGGAACCAAGGTAGGGCCTACAGTGATGTTTTTGATAAATCCACCCTGTCCATCCATTTTGGGAGCTCATTTTAGGACATTACAACAAAATGAACCGAATCCAAGACTCAAGTGGGCTGAAAACATGAGGACTGAACATCCACAGTTGAAATATTTGTGGAGCCACAGGACTTTTGAATTAGGATAATATTTGTGTTTCCAATTCATCCCAGTAGTAGTAACGTTATGAACGGCATGGATGTCATATAAACATCACTGTGGGCCAAAGGAGGTTTCATCGGTAGTAATTTACCTACCCACCTTTTCCTTTAGTGAGGCCCACTTGAGTCTTGAATCCGGTTCATTTTTGTTTTCATGTCTTAAAATGAGATCCCAAAATAGATGAACAGGGTGGATTTATAAAAAAATCCCTGTAGGCGCCACCTTGATTCCCGCCGCAGGAAATTCCTGCGCAAAGCTTTCGCAGGAAATCCGCGCCCGGTAGTGTGTGTGGGCGTGTGAGAGTGTGTAAAAAAAAAAGCCCTCACATGCCCGGAAGCGGATTGCGTACTGAGTAACTCTGGACGTTAGCGTGCGGAGTAAACTCTGTGGGCCCCACAGTGATTTAAGTATTTTATCCACTCCGTCCATCCATCTTAACAGAAAATTTTAGGTGTGGTGTCAAAAAATGAAGCATATCAAAATCTAAAGTGGACCACACCACAAGAAATGTGTGAACTGAATGTATACCATTGAAAATTCTTGGAGGATATAGAAGTTTTGGATTAAGCTGATATTTGTGTTTTCCCTTCATCCATATCCATGTGATCTTATGAACAGGTTGGATGACAAATAAACATCACTGTAGCACCTGGGAAGGTTTCAACGGTGGAAATCATTATTCCCACTGTTTCCGGTGGCATGGTCCACTTGAGATTTGGGTATGCTTAAATTTTGGGTTCAACCATTAAAATGATCTTAAAAAACATATGGACAGAATAGATAAAGCACATACATTCTAGGTGGGCCCAACTAAGTTTACTCCGCATGCTCCGCACGATAAGAGCGTGCGGAGTAACCATGCAATCCGATTCCCACATACCCACACACCGACGCCACAGTTGCTTTTTTTTATAGCACAATGGGTACTCGGACCTATGACCTCTTGTTAAAACTTGAGTCTACCAGTGAGGCATGAATAAGGACCCAATGGTGCCAGATTATTCTCACACAGTAGTGTGATATTTAGTTAGCAGTGTGATGGGGTTAGTACTGAAATCATGGAGTGCGATTGTTATTCCATGGTGTCTGAGATCTACAAAGGCGTTTTTCATTCATCTGCTGTGAGTTTGGATCAATCATGCACGGTAACATAGAATGGAGCAGATTAGGTGCGGCCCTAACTGTGGGGCAGACACCAATATATGTATTGTATATCCATGCCGTCCATCCGTTTTTGCAGCTCACTTTAGGGTATCTATCCAAAAATGAAGCAGATCCAAATCTCAGGTGGACCACACCAAAGGAAATAGTGGTGATTGACCATTAAAAACTTCCTGTGGGTCCCAAAAGTTTTGGATCAAGCTGATATTTGTGTTTTCCCTTTATCCAGGTTGGATGAAAAATAAACATTATGGTGGACCCTAGGAAGTTTTTAATGGTGGGTGTTCAATCAACACTGTTTCCTATGGTTTCGTCCACCTGATATTTATAAGTGCTTTATTTTTGGAATCACACCCTAAAATGAGCTGGAAAATGGATGGACCGTGTGGATATACAACACATACATCAAGGCAGGCCCAGGGTCCAGGATTCCCTTTCGCAGGATGCTAGGTGTGAACTTTATAAACGGTTTGGTTGGCATATAAGCATAGACCCTGGGAAGGTTTCAACGGTGAGATTTGTTTTTCCACTTTTCCCTCTACCAGCTGGAAAAATGGACGGACAAGATGAATTTATCACAAATATTAAGGTGGACCCCACCTAACTTCCCAGCTCAGGAACTTCCAGCATGCGAAAGCCTTTTGCAGGCAATCCGCGTCCCGCACAGGTTATAAAATAGCATCCAACCAGAACTTTCAGGCTCCAGCAAATGTACATCTAAGCGTGGTTTAAGACAAGACTCGTCCGAGTCGACTCAGTAACACCCAGGGTTTGGTCCCACGAGTGAGACTAGTTGAGCTGCCTCAGGTGGATTGGTTGAATCCGAGTCAACTCAGAACCGATTCTCTTAAGTTTTAATCACACCGAATAATGGCCGGACTTTGGTAAAGACAACTGGTCCGTTATGTCTGGACTGATCCTGACTAGAGAATGCCCTTGACAGGACAATCGAAACCTTTAGATTTGTGGCCGACAAATAGATGCACCAACGGTCCACATTCAACTTCAAATTTTCCAAATTTTAGTGGCTAAGATAACCCGATCTGAAATTATATCAAATCATGGTCTATCCATTCCAGGACTGAAAATTCCAACGATGCGGATTACCAAATGATGGGCCAGGATGATCATAAAATATTGAGCGTGTACCGTTGAGGAAAAAGACCCGACGTGCATCTGACATAACCCCTCGGTGTTGTTACTATCAAATTGAAGGGTGTAAAAATCTATTTCCATAAAATCCGTAGACCGAAGGACAGTTTCCAGTGCCCATCAAGGACAGGAAACTCTACCCCAGCTCCATAATCACCAACGTCCATCTCACAACATATTCACGTATTGCAATGGAGATTTAGTCACCGTTGGATCGGATTCCCTTTTAATTGAACAAACCGTTCATATGATGGGCCCCACATTGGATGGGGATAACTGAAAAATCCTTTCAGATTGAAATATTTTAACCCTTTGATTATTTAAAAATTATTTAAACCATCCATATTCAGAAGAAAATAGGAAGCTTAGTAAATAATCTATAATAACTCAATATTAGAAGTTTTTTTTATATATATACCCCATCCAAGTTGGGTCCCATCATGTAAACGGTTTAGATCGTTAGAATATGACCCCAGATTGAACGGCTAAAGTGTATCCGATTCAAATATGCGTGGATGTATTCGATCAAACGTCTCTTCATAACAGCTCTCCATCTAACCAGGAAACATCAGTAAATCTCGAAAATCTGAAGGGTATTTTCGTATTTTCCTCACCAAAATTTATATAAATAAAATTAAAAAGAAAAAGGAAAGAAAATAGAAGAAATAAAGGACATGGAAGCTATTTGATACTCTGGCAGAGAATGATAGTTGATACGCAGCCACTAGAAATTCTACACGCAACCCACACGAACTGTCGTAACCGCTGTGAGATATGTCATTATCCCGAGATTAACAATCTTAACCTCTGGATAATATGAGACAGCAATTGAATCTGAACCGTTAACTAGTTTTCATCTCAGTCATTACTAAATACACATAAAAATGCCCGCTTAGATAATGAAGTTAGCTGTAACCATCCATCTAAAAGATACGCCTCCAATTTAGACGGTGCTGATTTGAATTAACTTTATGTGAGGTTTACAGCTTATTATAGCGCCTGTGTATCAAGAATGACAGTCTGCCAGAGTATCAAAGTTTCTCTGTAAGGGATATTTCCCCAACCCAAGCATATGGATGTAAACAAACCACTTCTGTTTTCAGACAGAGACTGAGAGTTAGAGAGAGAGAGCCTAACCTCTTTTGCTTTCGGAAGCCATTGGGGAGAGAGAGAGAGAGAGAGAGGCAGATGCAGAGCTCTGATCGATCAAACCCCACCTGGAAAATCCGAGGCCGTCCATTTGTTGAACATTCTAGAAGCCCATCACGTCCCAAATCTCCCACTTCTTCCTGAGAGAGAAAGGAAAGAAGATGCAGAGTTCTTACCCATCAAATACCAGGGGAAAATCCAGGCCGTCCATTTCTAGAACCTTCTAGAAGAAGATACTTATCTCCCCAAATTCGACTCTCAAGCACCTCCAATTCTCTCCTTTCTCTCTTCTTTCACCAATCTTCCAAATGCAAGACATCCATTCGATGTCGGGGGCCACGGGGAGAATCTACGGTGGGGATCGTCGGATGAGGCCCCACCCCCATCAGGCTCTGAAATGCCCGCGCTGCGACTCCCTCAACACGAAATTCTGCTACTACAACAACTACAACCTCTCTCAGCCACGCCATTTCTGCAAATCCTGCCGTCGCTACTGGACCAAAGGTGGGGTCCTTCGCAACGTACCGGTCGGTGGTGGATGCCGCAAGACCAAGCGCTCCAAGCCCAAATCCAACGGTCCAGATGACACGACCAACTCTGCTGACGATGCCGCGGCCCACCGCCGAGACCGCAAGACCGCCCCCGCGTCCCATTCCAGCAGTGAAAGCTCCAGCCTCACCGCCAACGCTGCCGCTGCAGCTGCGACCACCGACGCCGCGGCGTCGGTCGCCTCTACGTCGGCGGCAGGGCTGCTGAATTTCCCCGACTCGGCTCTGTTCCAGACCCCGATCGCGCCGAATGCGAACACGCAATTCGAGCCGGCGGCAGTGTCGATGATCGACGACTCGACGATCTTCCCTGAGACCGGGAGCTTCACGAGCTTGATGACTGCTTCGAATCCTGCACTCCTGGGGCTCAATTTCGCTGATCTGGCAGCATCTGGGCCGTTCAGATACAACCACCACAACCACCAGCAGCAGCAGCAGCAACAGAAGATGGCGGGTTTGATGGACGAGATGAAAATGCATGAGCTAACGTCGGGGTTTATGGATCAGACGGTTTCCGTTGAATTACCGTCATTGCAGGGCAGAGGGATTAACGGAGGCTTAACGGCGTTAGACTGGCAGGGTAACGGCGATCAGGGGCTGTTTGATTTGGCAGGTGGGGTCGTTGATCATGGGTATTGGACCCACAGCCAGTGGGCCGACATTGATCAGACGCTCCATCTTCCTTGATTTTTCTTTTTTCTTTTTTCATTTTTCTTTTTTTTTTTTAACTGCAAAAAATCTGAAATAGAAAAAGGGAAAGGGGAAAATGTGACGATCTCCGTCTCTGTAAATTTTTATTTTATTTTTTTTATTTGGTTTTTTTTTTTTAACGCATTTAGTATGATGAATTTCGCTAATTCCACACGCGCAATTGCACGTGCCAACATGCCGTACGTGTGGGGGATCTGAGCTTTCCATCAGGTGGGCCACTGTTCATATCCTCCTCAAAAAATCCGACCCGTTTCACTCACCTCAGGTGAGTCGCAATGCACACAGCAAACGAACGGCCAGCAAACGTTCTATACACATGTGAGTAACCAGATCTGAACATTGTGGCACAATCATGGAAATCCCTGATTCATTGCACGTGTACCATGCTGGCACGTGTGATGGCGTGTGTTCGCAATCCTCGTTTGGTAATGGTGTTCGTCTCTACAGCTAACTCGTATGCTTTTTTAATTTTTAATTTTTAATTTTTAATTTTATTATCCTTTTTAGCTATTTTTATTAATGAAATATAAAAGAAAAACCAGTTTTTATTACTGGTGTTATTATTTCTCTTAATCTGTCATTATCTTTGGATTAGTTCGTTAATCAAAGTATCATCTTTAAAGAACCGGCACATTGCGGCTGCAGAACCTGTACACGTGGCAGCATTATTTATCAATCTGGACCGTCCATCGTCCAGCTTCCCTTCAAAGGGACGGTAGAAATTAGGAGTGGACATATGAAGAAGATTGACGGTTGGGGTTTCATGATAGGTGCAACTGGTAGTCCCCAACAAAATATGGACGGTTCTGATCGATGGATAATGATGTGCAGTAGAGATGTGGGTGTACGTTATTTGGGTTCTCACGATTGTACTGAATGGCCTCCGGTGCTGTTATCTGGAATCAGTGGGGATGATTACTGTCAGATACGTCAGCGTCGAGATGATGACGTGGCGAGGCGTACGGAGATATGGCGAGGAGAGTGGGAGATCGACCTGTCGTGAGGCGTGGGGACCGCGACGCTCACAACCCCACCGGCCCATGCGCGAGTGACTACCCACGTGGCGCTGTCGCGCTCGCGTTAATGCTCGCTACCACGTGTCGCTTTTCCATTGGCGAGTGTGGCGAGTCGGTTTGTCTTCGTCCTGACATTGAGTGTTTGGCGGGGCATGACGTCATCTGCCGTGGGTGGGTAGCGACGCGTCCGCCCCCTTGCATGTGCGGGAACAGTTGCGTTCCGCACGTTGGACTGCCACGTCACCACCTCTCACCCATACGTTCGACCATCCAAACTGTGAAGCCCATCTCCAACTTTGCACTGATCATGAAATCCTATCCATCAAGTATGGAGACCTGAAATATTACCCACATCCACTCAGTGAGTGGACCACACTTTACATTTCGACGGTGTGGCCCACATGAGGAGCAGATGGGGTTGATATTTTCACCAGGAGATCCTGATGGTTGGAATATCTAAATGGACGGGTTGGATGTCTCGTTAATTAAAGAGGTTGGAAATTATCCGTACACGTACTCTCACCTGTTGGAGCAGTGTGGTCCAAGTCCAGAGGCAGAGGGCAAAATCAGAACCGTTACTGTCATATCCTGGGTATCCTAGTTCCCAGGGCATTCAGACGTTATGTTACCTTCACATTAGGGTCAGATTTGGACGGTGTGGATTTCATGTAACTATGCCATGTGTACGGTTGGAAAGTAACCTCTTAGAATTCTAACTTACTCGGGGTGCGTACGTACGCGCTCATGGAGATACCGTGGATAAGGGAATTTCTTGGATATTGTAGATGTTTTCTATTCTTAGAAATTGTAAGCTCTTTTTTTCTTTTTCTTTTTTCTTTTTTTAATCTCCTGGGCAGGCAATTCAGGACACCCTACACCCTACATTGCAGTTGGTGGGGCCCAACCAGTGGTGTGTGATGTGGGGCCCACCGTGATGTATTTGCTTTATATCATCTGTTTTTCAAGCTCATCTTGGGACATAAGGCAGACCCAAATCTCAGGTGGACCTTACAATTTGAAACAGTGGTGATTGAAGGCCCACCATTAAAGACTTGTTGGGGGCTACGAACGGTTTGGATCAAGCTGATATTTGTGTTTTCCCTTCATCCAGGTTTGTTTGACATTACCTACGGAGGGGATGGCAAATAAACATTACGGTTGGCCCTGGGAAGTTTTTAACGGTAGGCATTTTGTGGTCCACCTGAGATTTCGATCTGCTTCAGTTTTGGGTCCACGTCCTAAAATGAGCTGGAAAAATGGATGGACGGCGTGGATGTATGACACGTACGTCAAGACGGGCCCTACGGTCATGGCCTGACCTGACTGAATCCGTTCCCTTAGCTGTGGCTGTGAGTCTAGGGTGGGGTCCACACATTAGATTTAGATGGGAAGATCCCAGTTCGGGCCCAATATTCCTGAATCCCACCCATGGTATGTGTGGATATTTGAGTTTGGTGATTGAAGAGTAGGCGCTGCCAATTAGCATATTTCAACGGCCCATCCATAGTGGGCCCACAAAACAGTTGGCATCTTGTCACATATGATGCAGGTGGGACATGTCATATGTGTTCTAGGCCTGGTTTTTAGATGGTAGCCCCAGAAAATAAGGGGGCGTTTGGTGCATAGACTTAAATGGAAATAGGTGGGATTGAATTAGATGGAAGGTGATAATTAAGGGTGTCAGGGGATTGTCGGGGAATTAAGAATTAGAAGGCAAATCTCAATGCAGTTTGAAATGTAAATTTTTCATAAGGCAACCTGGATAAACCTCATATGATGTTTGGACATGCTACCCTGAGTGACGGCTACAGTAACAGATTCCTATTGAAGTGATGTCACTAAGTTCTGTGGGCCCCACCATGATGTATGTGTCGTATCTCCACTGTCCATCCATTTGGATCTCAAATAAACATCATGTAGGCCTTAGGAAGGCTTTCAACGGTGAGCATCACTGTCCCCACTGTTTTCTATGGTGGGGTCCACTTGAGCTTTGGATCTGCCTTGTTCTTTGGCTCATTGCCTAAAATGATCTCTCCAAATGGATGGACGGAGTAGATATAACACATACATCATGGTGGGGTCCACAGAACTTGGTGACACACTTATGTAGCAAGGTTCACTTCCAACATCTTGAGTGCTATTCAAGACCTGTGAGGGGTAGACCAAATCCCATCTTCAGCCTGCACAGCACTGGCACAATCTCCAATGCTCACACCCTTGCTTGAGGAATGCCCTGCCCAAACACTCATTTCAGTTTCCAACGTAGGATTTTAAGTTCCATCCCGCCTACTCTCATTTAAGTCCATGCACCAAACACCCCCTAAATGAATTTAGGGGGATAGAGCTGTACACGATGGCTTGGTTTGGCTGGCCGCCTACCCCAGCTCAAGTTCGGCTCAGCTCAATTCTCGAGCTTGATTGGTGACTTGGCTCGGTTTTGTCAGCTGCTCGGGCGAGCTTAAGTTGAGTTTGAGTTCGACCTTTCGAGCCAAGTTCAGGTCAGCTAAAGAGAGAGAGCTTGGCAAATTTGTTTAAAAGGATAGAGATCAATGTGCTTAAATTTAATCAAAATTATATGCATATTATATATATTTAAGGTATTTATAACTGGACCGAGTCAAAGCTGAGTTGAATTGAATGAAGATTGAGCTAAGCTTCAAATCGAGTCGAGTCAATGTCAGCTCGAACTCACTCAAAATTATTCCGAGCTCAAAAAAATAGCTCGGCTCAAACCTAGCTTCGATCCGAGCCAAGGTGAGCAAGTTAACTAAGCTAGCTTGGCTCATGTTCGGCTCATCTAAGTATGAGTTCTTTATTGAGGCTTGAAGTGAGCCAAAGCCCATTTATGTCTGTCGTGGACTGTCCTTATCTTCAGCCACACAATCTGGGCCCAGGCCTGATTGGGCTAAGACAAATCAATCAATTGGGTTAAAGGACGACTCTGGGGCGAATTACAGGATCGACCAACCCAAGCATTTGCGTAGCATGCTAATCGGTTCTGACAAGTGGACCCAACGATTCAGTAATCCAGACCATTGGCTAGTTGCACCCTACTGTGGATTGACCATGAACCATGGTTAAAACTGAGCCCCAGATGTTACACCAACCATAGATTTGTATTTGGGCCACCAAGAAATGTATTTTTCATCTGTAACTCACAAGGATGAATGCCACACTGAGCAAACTTAGGTCTTATGTACAATTTTATATTGATCCTGATGTCATGGTTCATCTGAGTTTTCTATCAGGTTGATCTTTCTTATGTAGGGTCCACACAATGGACGGAACAGATTCTACAAGTTAATTGATACTTTTGACTGCGTGGCGCTTGATACAAATGCACTCAGATATTAATCAATAGGCATACGAGTTAACTCAAAACCAAACCGTCTAAATCGTGAAATCGGATTGCGTACTGAATAAACTCTGTTGGGCCCACTGTGAATGTATGTGGTTTATCAATGCCATCCATCGGTTTTTTCAGCTCATTTTCGGGGTTGAGCCCAAAATTGAAGCATATCCAAAGCTCAAGTGGACCACACCACAGGAAAACGTGGGAATAATGAATTCCACCATTGAAACCTTCTTAGGGCCCACAGTGATGTTTATTTGTCATCCAACTTGTTCGTAAGATCACACATGCATGGATGAGGGGAAAACACAAATACCAGCATAATCCAAAACTTCTGTGGCCCCCAAGAATTTTTCAACAGTAGTCATTCAATTCACACTGTTTCCTTTGGTATGGTCCACTCAAGCTTCATATAAGCTTCATTTTTTGCTTCAAGACCTAAATTTATCTGGTGAAATGGATGGACGGAGTGGATAAAATACATAAATCATGGTGGGCCACACAAATTACTCAATACCCGTTTCCCTAAATTGTGAACCCACAATCATAACCTCTGATTTGTCTACTTGGGTTGTTGAAATATGTCTTTTGGCTATGTTTCACTTTTGAACTGTGCAACGTCCACTAATCTCATAGAATAATCAAATAAGTGTGTTCATGATACATCTAAACTAGTACATACTTATATTGGATGATTTAATTTGAATTACTTGTAATCCACATAAGCAATATCTAAGTAATTTACAAGTGCCCTTGTATTATGAGTAGAGCTGCACACAAGCCGAGCTAGCTTGAAAAGCTCGCTCGGCTTGACTCGTTTAAGCTCAGTTTGACTTGGCTCTCGTAGGCCAAGCCAATCAAGCTAAAGCTTGATTTTGAAAGCTCGTTCCAAAACAAGCCAAGCTCAAGCACGAGTGAGCTTGACTCGGCTTGGCTCGAAGCTCGAATAAAGCTCGATATATATATATAATCTAACCCTAAAACTCTATTCGACCATTTTCTTTTCATTTCATTTTCACTCTCATCTGACCCCACACAGCCCGCCACGCACCTACTGGGATACCCATCTCCCTCTTTTCCTCCATTTTTTTCAACTCTCTCTCTCTCTCTCTCCTTCTCTCTCTCTGCTCCAGATTCCTTTCTCTAGTCTCTTCATTTCGACTTCCTAGCCACACTGCACCCGGCACCGGATGCCCGACAGCGAACGTCGGACCGCACAACACCTTCAAGTAAACAACCGAGCATCAACCACTACTAGGTAGACTTTTGTGTTTTTTTTTTTTTTTTTTCTTATTTATGATTTATTTTGTTTAGAATAGAAAATACTCTTCTTTTTTTTTAAGTCTTGGGTCGGAAGATTGGGGTCGAGTCAGCTAATTGGGTCGGGTCAGCGGGTTGGGTCAGTTGAGGTCAGTGGGTTGAGTCAAGCAAGTCAATGGGTTGGATAGAGGATGGAAAAAAAAAAAAAAAATGGCTCAGCTTGGCTCAAACAAAGCTTGATCAACTTGGCTCGAACAAAGCTCAATCGGCTCGACCAGCAAGCCAAGCTTGATGCTCAAGCCAAGCTAAACTCAAGCTCAATGAGCAACTGATCAAAGCCAAGCTCAAGCTTTATCAAGCTCAGCTTAAGCTTGGCCTGTCCAGCTCTAATTACAAGTGCATGTGGATTGCTCAGGATAGCTCACTTCACCACCATTTTCCAAACGGCAGTGACTCATCCACCCCATGCACAGCATCTGGGCCTGTACATTGTCTGGACGGGTCAACTCAAAGACGACCGAGTCTTTGACTTGAATCAGTATTTAGGAATTAAATTATTTATTGTGGCCGTAAATGTTTATAAAATAATAATTATCCAAAGAGTTGAATATGAGAAATAGCCATAGATTGGGGTTGGTTGTTCTCACGTTTAGATGCAGTGCTGAGCGAGCCAACTAGAAATCTTGCATATCCGAGTTGACTCAGACAAGTTCGAGACAAGCCACCGAACTTTAGAACTACCATCAAACTATATCTGACAATCCATTTGGCGAAAAATCATGCATATTGATCAATCTTGTGATCAACCATTTTCTTTACAGCCCACACATATAATCCCCACAACAGGACCCACCATTGACAAACATGCCACGTGTACGGTGGAGAAGCTTATTAGGAGCAACTGCTGACACTTCACTGAAATATGGAAGTTCACTTGAATACAGCATACTCTTTCATGGGGGTGGAGAATACACACAATATATAACAGAAATAACGAGAAAAATGTTTTCTTTTGCCTGATTTTGTATGTATAGCTTAGCTACCCTCTCTACACTTGAAACTCCATAAGAAAAAAGCCCCCATTTCTATGCTTTCATCCTGTATGCTGCTACTTAGCTTTTCCCAGCCGCGATGGCTGCCTGAACGAACTCCTCGCACCGCGAAAACCCACCCAATAATGCATCACCCAATGCCCCCATCACATCAAATGCCTCCTGCAAGTCCAGGGCCGATGTCATGTCCTCAAGCCACGACAGGAGCTCCTTCGAGAACCCCACCATCTCCTTCACGTTCACCAATCTATCCTTCATCATCACCTCCCACGCTTCCAAACCATCCACAGCATCACTGACCTCCCCAGTCGCACCTTTGGCCCTTCCAGCCACTGCACCTGCAGACTTGTTGACCTTGAAAAACCGCTGCAGCTGCTCAATCAGGCCAATGTAAACGAGCATCGATTGGATGATGGAAAAGAGATTGTTGTCGCTGGCTTCTGTGGCTGGGTTTTCGCTGCTCTGTTCACTGTCGGACCTGACCACGGCTGCTGGATCGGAGGAGAGACGGAGTGTGGAGCGGCCATGGGTATGCTGCATGTAGGCATGGTATATCCCGCGCTGCAAGAAAGCACGGCGGTGCTGTAACCAGTCTTCATAGGACTCAGAGAGGAGAGAATTAACCATCATGAACTGAACAGTCTCTTCGGTTCCGGCAGAAGAGCGAGTGCCAGATGGGCCGGAAGGCTTAGACTCTGCAGGGGAACTGGAGGCTATGTAGGTTGAAACGGCCTTCGCCATGGCCCGGCGTTGGTTGGAACTTCCTTGCTCAAGAAGATGACAGGCCATTTGGATCATGAATGGCAGAAAACGTGAGTTGCTTTCCCTCCCCCCGCCTTTGCAGTCCGTGCTGAATGAAGCGCCAGTGGCAAATCGGGCTAACATCTGCATGACACCAACATGAGAATCAGATTAATCATCAACGTTTGGACACAAAATTAAAATGAATCATAATTCCAAGTGTGACGAAGCACTAGCAACTAACATGCAATCTCCTGGGCATTCATGTTGTGAGTTTGGGTGCCAACTGCATTAGTTTTGAGTTGGGACTCGTAAGGAAGTGGAGATGTGCTAAGTTTAATTTGAACATCGCCTAGCAATCAAAGTGAAGGGGAAATTTCATTTGATAGCTATACGACCAACCATGCTTTGTGGGATTGTTGGGATGTCAATGAACAACATACTCATGGGATATGTGTGTAATTGATATCAGGATGTTCAAATGGTTTAGTGGCAAGACAATGAATTAGAAATGAATGCATTCAAGGGAACCAAAGGAGCAGCACTAGTGGGTAATCAGATTACAAGAAGTAGACTTACAGGGTTCAACCATGTACAACTGAGACAAAAAAAATTGCATCACTTGGGAATGAGTTGGTTCAAGTTTAAGGCTCAAAAAGGCCGGCAGGAACAGCCAAACGGACACAAGTGGAGGTAGTAAGAAAAGACTCTAGGATCAATGCTTTAACTGAGGACATGGTCCATGATCAAGTGGAATGGGTGGAACAGGATCCACATAGATGACCACCCCAATTACTTGGTATAAGGCTTTAATGATGATGATGAAATAAACATCGATTCCAGTGTGTTGGGATATCTGAACATTTCAGGAGAAACAACAGAGCAATCCAAGGATTTCAGGGAATAGCTATGGATGAAATACTGCAACGCATGACAACTTACCAATCAAATCTAAGACAACAATACTACAGTTGAAAAGTGAAGAAAATATCACAAGGGGGGTAAACTATTCAGGGCCCCACCAAAGATTCTAGAATCGCAATTTTGAAAAAGGGCAGGGACCAATCATGAGGCATTCCGCTGAGGTTTTGCAACAAGAGGAACTCCTGTCCTTGGAAGAACAGCTGACAAAAACAGCAACTCTTGTTTGTGAAAAGCACCTGGGATGTGATTGGACAGGCGCTCACTTCTGCATGGAAGATAAGCCGGAACCACTCATTAACATGCAACGGCAGAAGCTAACCTATCTCTTCTCAGAATCATCGCATGTTCAAATGGTATCCATCTCATCCCTGCTTCAGAGGCCCTCATCAACAATATAGAGATGGAAGTTCCTTATACAAAATCTTTTGAATAGAACTGAGGATTTCCCTAATGTGAACTTCTAATCCTCAATTTGCTCATGTCATGCAGAATGGCATGCCCAACTGCAATTTACATTTTAGCTGGCCACCCCCACAACCACAGGATGACCGAATGTTGATGTGGCTAGTTTCACATGCAAAGAGATGAGCAAACTCAATAGAAAAATGATCAAATAGATAAGCAGAATGAGAATTTTCCATACCAGAACAATGTCATAGGTCAACAACCGGAGTCGGCTCCCATCAGCACGCCCAAGGGCATTGAGATTGTCCCAGTACTGGTCAACATAGCGAACATACTGAGCCAAGGGAACAGATGGGCCCCTCAAGGGGAATAT
Organism: Liriodendron chinense; assembly: GCA_003013855.2. Classification (NCBI taxonomy): domain Eukaryota; kingdom Viridiplantae; phylum Streptophyta; class Magnoliopsida; order Magnoliales; family Magnoliaceae; genus Liriodendron; species Liriodendron chinense. Next base: position 1,292,918 of record PVNU02000362.1, read on the forward strand.
ACAGTTGCAGAGAGTCTCGTTGTTTCTTAGAGTAGCTCCCTCCCACTCTTTCTTCGGATTCTTCAGAGCAGCATCCGCTCGCTTGGCTTCTTGATGGCACTGGAAATGTATGATGTTGAAATGGCTGACAGTCGTGTAAACACATTCCCCACGGGCACTTCCTGAAGTACCCACGCCCAGATTCACTCTCTTGCTGTATGAGTAGACACCCAACATGTCTGTAGGCCTCAAAGTGTAGCCTTCTCGGCATACCATGCATGCGAGCCCATCCTCTTCCTCTTCCACATCTTCCAAACCTTCAATGACCGGCTGTGAAACAACAATCCGCTCACCCCCGTCTGAAGCCACCTCCTGTCTCATTCCAAGCCCCTGTTTCAAGAAGCAGAAGATAGAATAAATCAATTTGGTCGCATTCTAGTGAGAGAGAAGAATTTTTTTTTACTGCTCTCTAGCTAGGTAAAATGCAAACTACATAGAACAAAACTTGCTACCGAAAGAACCCCTTGGAGGTCACAATCTTACTGCTCATGCTAAAAGCAGCTCTCTGGTAGCCTTAAAGCCCACATGGTCAAAGATAAAACAAAACAGCTAAGCCATGATTAAATTACAAAAGAAATCAATTAGGTTGTTCCTGCGTATCAAGGATGATCCCAAAATGTGGTGCCCACCGTGCGGTAGCCATTGGTTAAGTCGATTAGTGGCCTACAAATATACAGCTAAGGGATGATAAAAAATAAAATAAAGGTGATGGTCCAAATTCAACAGCAATCCAAAGATCAAAGAGTTAAGATCTTCTAATATGGACAATTTTTGGGGCATCCCCTTGCATATTTGGGCTGATCACCGAAAAAAGGGGGAGTGCTGTAGCCATTGGTTAAGTGAATTAGAGGCCTCCAAATGTACAGATAAAGGCAAAAAAGGCAATGGTCCTAATTCAACAGAAGTCCGAAGAAAAAGATTTAAGAAATTCCAAAGAAGATTTTCGGGGTGGACCCATTTTTATGGGATTCCTACGTAATTCCTCATGCAAAATTGCTAGTTTGAAATGCTGGGATTATTGAATCATATTCAAATAACATGGGGTTCTCCAAAAAAGAAAAAACACTGAGGTTTTGTTCTTCTTCTTTTTTTTCCCTTTTTCTTCTTGTGGGATAGCGGAGACGAATGAATTTTTGCCGTAAAATAACTCCCTCTCTCTTTCTTTTCCATGGACATAGATTTTACCGATCAGAAATGACAATGGTGCAAGTCATTTATATCCGGTACATGACATCATCACCATCATCATCATCAAAGCCTCATCCCTTTCAGTTTGTCCCATAAAGCATGGCTGGTCTTATAGCCATCCTATAAAAATTCCCCTTCAGCTTAAGTGGTACACGACGGTCACATAAAACTCCATAGGCATATCTCCATTTCTTCCACACCGCTTGAATCCTATGGGCAACACATCCTTCTCAATCTCTCCACTATCATGAATTATCAACCCAAGATATCGAAAGTGATAATTTTGGAAACTTCTTGGTCAGTAATCTTTACTAATTCCTTGTTCCCCCTCTTATTGTTACTAAAATTGCACTCCGTATACTCTGTTTTAGTCCGACTAATTTTAAATCCTTTAGATTCTATCTCAATCATCTAGATCTGCCACACAATAAAATAAGTTGGAATTATTCTTAAACTACTTTCTGTTGAATCAAATTAATAAATCCAATATAAAATTTGATTTGATAAAAAGATATGCTACATTTATGCACCCACAATTGAAATCTTCAGCAGAAAAGCATCATTAAGTTCTGAAGAAACATCACAATATTTTACTTTCATGGGCAATCTGACAATTTATGTAAAATATTGGCAGTGTGAAATATAAAAGCAGAACCATGTATAAGACAGAAAAAGTAGAATACCTGGAGCAACTCTTCTCTCTTCCTCAGAGCCCGACGCCGCATCTCATCCCTGGTAGCATGCCGCAACATATGTACCTTCTCCCCTAGGAACCCATCACCTTTACCCTCCTTATCAGAGAGGGTATCTAATAAGTTCTCAGCCCTTGCACCTATCTCATTTTCGCCAGCAACCCCCTCCAAAGCATGAAGCAATGGCAGGATCCCTCCCTCATCAATACACCTCTGAGTAGCTGAATGTCCCCTTGACAATCCCCTCAGCATAGACAATATCAGTGGGACTGATGGCAGTTTCAGTCCATGTGCCCACTCTGCTCTTGATTTAAACCCAGCCTGCCCTTCAAATGCAAAACTCTCTTTCAAGTGTCTAACAGCAACTCCCATAATCCCCTTCTCTAGAATAATGTCCTTCAGTCTCTCCCCACAGGAGCTTGTCTTGAGCGACTCTGAGACTCTCACAAAGTTCTCCAATGAAGACCTCTGCTTGCCTGCTTCTTGAGCAAGGCTCTCATCCTTTGGATTATCCTGATGTTGCTTCTGCAGCCTATCAAATCGACCCCAGTCTTGCAAGTAAGGTTCAAAGTGCTGGATGAGTGCTTCCATTGCGGCCGGTTCTCCATAAGTCAAGTAAGGCAAGATCCTCGCTACCATCTCATTGTTTCGCTGCTGTTTGTTTGACTTCTTGAGGCCTGAAGGGTGGCAAAGTCTCTCTAGGAACATTAGGACTATCTTCTTGGCCTGTTCACCAGCGCCAGTTTCTTCATTTGTGACTGTGAGCACGCTCTCAGCAATGCCGATGTCGCTTTCGTTTGCTTCCATTGTCAAACTCTCAACAATCAAAAGAATGCCTTCAGCTGGCTCCATGGCATCTACTGAGAAAGCACGCCTTGCTGTCTCGAGGAGAAGCCCCAAAGCCCCTAGTCGTAACAAGGCCCGCCTATTCTCCCGTATCTTGCAGCAATACATAAGGAGATTGAGCACTGAACCCAGCTCTTCTTGGTTGGATTTCAACTCATCATCTCGCAAACGCTGTCCATGGCAATGCAAAGTCATGGTAAACAATGCCAAAGTCAGGGTAACCAATAACTAGATAAGAAAAAACAAATAGAGAAACAAGCAGCCATTTGAAGCAACTGAATAATACCATACTCAAGACACTCATGTCTCAGACATACAAATGGAATTTTTTCATGGTGCTTGTAGCACACATAATCTTCCATAGAATACTATGAACAGAGCGGAAGTATATTTCAGAAACTAGGTTTATCAATGACCTAGGCCTGAACATGCAAAACCAAATTTCTTAATATGCCGGATCAACTGGTTCAAAATCCAGGTTGAGACCAACCAACACAGGCCAGCCTGTTGCAAAGAAAAACAATCCTAAAACTTGAAAACCTGCTAAAATGATCAAGGGGAATGCTAGGAAATGGGTCCTAAACATAACTCATAAAATTATTGCTCAGAAAATACCACAAGAAAATATTCCAATAAAAAGCCCCACAAAAAGCAGGGACCAAAAAAATCCCAAAAAATGGTCTTTGAAACGTAAAGGACATCAGGCATGGGCCAAAAAGAAAATAGGAATATAAAATCAATAGAACATGAAACTTCTTATACCTGACATAAGGAGGTAAAGTTGTGTACCTGGATCATGCTCAGAATAATTTCTAATCCACCGCACTCCCGGACAGCACCAGCTATTGCAAACTCAACTTCAGGGTCCTGAGATTCCTCCCTTTCCTCCTCCAATTCCTTAATCATGGGCTCCGTAGCCTCACCATCTAGTCCCTGCCAAATAATAACATGACAACAAATTGAGGCAGTGTGAGGAAGCTTTAATAAGACCTGCTTGCAGTAAAAGCTATGAACAGAGGTATCTATAAGCAGCAAAGCAAACTGAGATTGACCGAGCATATTAACTATTCTTACGAGGAGCAGGAGAAAGAGAAACAGGAATGTAAACATATCTTAAAAGAGCTTGCCAAATTCCAAAAATGAACATATGGGAATTTGGGGACCATGAGGAGTAAGATTTCCATATCGGGATATAAAGATTACCCCTTTTCTAGCCTCAATTAGCCAAGCACTGACACCCATGGTCCTATGGAGGCATAAAATGAAAAGAAAGTCAAAATTAAGAAAAGGTTTGCAAACCCAGGAGTAAATTCAAGATGAATCTATACTCTATCCAGAGTCCAGTTACTACTGTTGACCATCATGAAAAGCAGGGGCCAGAAATCTTGAACGACCACAGGGATATATGAATCGCAGGTTGTCTTAAACAAACTCATCAATGGTGATTATATTCGGGAAGTTACGACAAAAACTTGAAGTGCTGGGAATGACGGTTTTAGTATCTCATGGTATCTTTCCATGAGCCATTATTTGTGGATTTTACTATCTTTTACATGTTTCTTAAGGTCTTCGAAAATTGTGTGGTGGATTTTTCTTCTTATATGTGTGTGTGTGTGTGTGTGTGTGTGTGTGTGGAAGGCAACAAATTTTATTGAGAAGCCGCATCAAGACAATGATGGACAAGAGAACAAAGCAAGACACGCAAAAAATAAACAATAAAAAATAATAATAATAAATAAACAATTTACTTTTTTCTTGAGACGATGAAAAAATTTATTGCAAAAAAGGCCGAAGCCAAAAAGGAGGAACAAAAACTATACAAAGGACCCGAAGGCAACGGCCCATCTATCCGGGAACCGAACTACAGCTCTCGAGGCCCTTGCCCAATCAAAAACATGCCCTTTCGCTCGCTGAAAGACTTCGTCTACTTGCCCCGCCCAATTCCTGAAGCATTTGTTATTCCTTTCTCTCCAAAGGGACCAAAGCCCGGCCAACATCGCGAGACACCAAACTTTTCTATCCGCACTCGAATGCATACCATCTCATTGTTTTCAGAAACTACACTTTAGGAGTTTACAAACTTTACTTTAGGATAAATAGAATGGAAAACATTATCATCCAAACGACATTTCCAGATAAAATGAGTTTTCAGAAACTACTTTCCTAGGATCGCATTACCATGGAATGGATTTTTCAAATACTGATTTCTGGACTGTCAGCCAAAGGGACCTAAGTTAACAACCCACGCCAGAATGTCGGTGAGCAGTTCTTACGTACATACATAGATACATAAACTAATTCCTGAACTGTCATCCAAATGGGGCCTAAGTTAACTTACAGTGGATTGTAGGTGATTAATCCTCACATAACATGAATGCATACATACGTATATACATGTTCTCACATAAGTACATGCATAAACTAATTTCTGGACTCTCATCCAAACAGGGCCCAAGTTAACCTACAAGTGATCAGTTCTCACATAACATAACTGTCAGCCAAACAAGATCTAATGATCAGCTCTCACATAGCATAGCATGACATACATACAGACCAGTGTTTTAAATAGCGAATAGCATGTAGAGTAGCATTCACCTTGCTGAAGCGAGGTGTAAGTTACATAGCATGAAGCATAAGCTACACAGTACCAGTGTTGTCAAAATCGTACGATTTGGATTGTATCGCACACTCGTACGATTCAAATCGTACTACAAAATCGCAAATTGGAATAAATTGTACGATTCATATGATTATATCGTGAATCGTAGGATTCAGTACGATTTGACAGCAATCTTTTTTTTCCCCAGAAAACCGTATTTATGTATCTTTTTTTTATACATGTAAATGGGGATATTCATTATAATCTTTTTTATTTTGCATATTCATGACAAAATGGATGCTTGATGTGTTTTTTTAATTTTTTTAGATTTTATATTTTTTATGACATGTTTTATGAAATCTAAAAAAAATCTAATGATTTACGTTACAAATATGCATCAGTTCACATCTTGTTCATGTGTTAGAAAACTGTGCGATTTTACTGGATTTTACCATCCCCCCCCCCCTTGTCAAGGTGAATTTAGAGGTCCAAGGGAACATAAAACAAGACATAATCAACATCAACTACATTAGAATATCTCATATTTTCCTTGTTTAATCTTTTCTTTTTCCATTCTTTAGGGCCTGTTTGATTTTCCACGTTGACCGTAATTACCTTGTAAATGGGTAATGATTATTTACCTAGGTAATTACGGCATCTTTCCCGATGCAGACGGTGACGGTTGGTTTTTTTAACACAAAAAACGAGGAATCTGTCAACTACATATGGGGCCCACTGATGTATTTGGCTTATCCACACCATCCATCCTTTACGCTAGCTGAATTTATGGCATGAGTAAAAAATTGAGCGTGATCCAAAGCTCAGGTGGACCACACCATAGAAAACAGTGGGAATCAAGCGCCTACTGCTAACAGCTTCTTGGGGGCCCCATAAGTTGTGGATCAAGCTGATATTTGTGTTTTCCCCTTATCCATGTCTTACGTGACCTTGTAAACCGATTAGATAACAAATAAACATTAATGTGGGCCCTATGAAGGACACAACTTTAGACGGTGGACGTATTATGACCACTGATTTCATTGGTGTGGTCCACTTGAGTGCTGAATCTTCTTCATTTTTTGTCTCATCCACCAAAATGTTCTGGTAAAACAGATGGACGGTGTGGATATGTCATATACATCAAGATGAGACCCACAAATTTACGCCACTAGTTTTGGACCGATTTTCGAAGCAGAAACACTCTCCTATTTTCAAATGGCTTGAAAAAGTAATAATTACTTATTTCATGAGATTTACATGTATAGGGGAAAATCAAACAGGCCCTTAATTTTTTTTAAATAAAATATCCCTAAGTTCTCATGGGATATGCAAAGGGTTTTTTTCTTTTCACTTGATTATGACATGATACAACACAATGATACATTTATACAAGTATACAGGCATACAATTAACGACGAGAATCATGTTATGGTTAAATTGTTTTTTTTAGCATATTCATGAGAAAATGGATGAGTAATATGTTTTTTAATTTTTTTTATTTATTTACAATTTGTTTGTATTTTGTTATGATATGTTTATGAAAATCTGAAAAAAAATCTTACGATTTACGATACAATTCAGACCCAATTACGATTCACAACACAATTAGACAACATTGCACAGTACTACTAGATTTTTTATCAAGGCTGCGCTTGGTTGCACCAAATCATGATATTCTGCACCAAATTAGACTGATTAATAATGAAATTTAACAAAATTTCATGATATTTGGTGCAACCAAAACACAATCTAAAGTAATAGGAAAGGGCAATGATTAAGTATAAAGGTAAAGAAAGAGCAACAAAACTGATTTAATACTGATATTATTTTACTGAAAGTATTAAAAAAATTAAGTAATTTTTATTGAAAATAGAAAATTGTAGAAAATCACTGAAAACATTAATTGATTTTAATGTTTTGGTGAAAAATAACTTGTAATATGAGCTACGTAGCATGTAGCATAGTCCATGTAGCGTGCAACATAGGCTACGTGTGACTTGAGCCATTTTCATGAGCTACATAGCATTAAGGCTAAGCTATGCTGCGTAGCATCAGCTACATGCTAGATAGCATGGCTATTTAAAACACTGATACAAACATACATAGGCTATAACAGTGTTTTAAATAGCTACGCTATGTAGCGTGTAGCTTACGCTACGTAGCATAGCTTAGCCTAAACGCTACGTAGCTCATGAAAATAGCTTAAGTTGCATGTAGCCTACACTACATGATTAATTTGGACATGCTACACGCTAAATAGACTACGCTACATGCTACATATCTCACATTACAAGTCATTTTTCACTATAAAATTAAAATCAAAATCAATAATGTTTTTAATGATTTGTTACATTTTTCTATTTCAATGAAAATTCTTTAGACTTATCAATGCTTTTAGTAAAATAATATAAGAAACAGTTTTAAATAAGTTTTGTCGCTCTTTCTTCACTTTCATACTTAATAATCACCCCTTGCTATTACTTTAGATTGCATTTGGTTGCATCAAATATCATGAAAATTGTTAAATTTTATTATAAATCATCTAATTTGGTGCAACCAAGTGCAAACTTGATTAAAAATCTAAGTAGCATGTAGCTTACGCTACACGCTATGTAGCTTACGCCTCACGCTTCAGAGGGGTGAAGGCTACGCTACACGCTATTCGCTATTTAAAACACTGGGCTATAATGATGATAATGATGGCGATGATGTCAGCAGTAGTGTAACCACAAAACTAAACACAAGAAAGTGCAACTTCGAATGGGATAACTAACCTGAAGCCTGTACGTCACTGTCATAGGCGGGAAATCTCTGACTGGTGTGAATACACCAGAAGGTAGTAAAGGAGAACTGGCTACAGTATTTGATGATTGATTGTGTGACTTCTTCCAGACTTGCTCATAAACTTGAGAGATGCTCAGATCAAGAGAAATTATATTGCCAGCTACTAGTAACTCCATGCCATAGTCATCTTCTAGAAGACCTAATAGATCCAACTGATGGCAAATTTTATTTTTGACATCTCTCATCAGGGGACCTATCTCAGTACTAGAATAAGGGTTCTTAGTCATTGATCCCCGGATGAACTCTTCTTGTGTGTGTGCCTTGTTCAGAATCAAAAGATAAACAGGCTCTGGCTTTGAAGGACAAATCATGTTACAAAGTTGCTCCAAAATGAACTGCATATAAGATTGAAACATGGTAAGACAAGTCCAGATAGATCAATACTAATATAACATTCTATATTTTATATGTTTGATAGAAAAATAATGCAGAAATATTCACTTTTAGAAAACTCAAGTAACTTCTAGCAAAATTTAATATTCTGTAACTGAAGAAAAAGACCCATTTTCTCATGGTTTAAAATATTGATTGGTGCCAATTCAACTCAACTAACACAGATGGAAATTTAGGTGCCCAATTTGGAAAAGAGGCCTTTACCAGATGAGTCCCAAGTCACAATGCGACTTGTCCATACCGGTGACATACTGTGTGACTCATCCATTGACGTAAATACTCACAGTGCTATTCATCTGTATCGGCTATTTGTACCATCCATAGCGGCAATATGGACAGTGCAAATTGACCATATCAGCTGAGTCGTGGGAACCATGTACATAAAAAATCTTGGGATAACTCATCCAAGTCATATTGGTATCATCAATAAGATCTGGATTTGGCAGAGTTGAGCACCGAATTTGGTATCTTAATCCATGATGCTTCTAGCTAGCAATTTCCAAGGAATGCAGACGCATAAATAAATAATTTTAGTAGCACAGATCCCCATACCAGAGATGTCCGTCCCTTTCTCTCCTCTCCATGGATTTGCAGACCAGAGATACACGCCCGGATGAAATGCCGCTTGTTTTCACTGCTCTCGAGCAAAAGACTATCTAGAAGATCTTTTAGAAGCTTGTTGCAATCACTTATCAATTTTGTCTTTTGCACTATCAGGCCTCGAATGACAAGAAGAGCCTCCAGTACTTCAGAAAGCAACTCATCTCTAATGAATCTGGAAATAAAATCAAAATGGTTAACAAATGGAGAACAAATCCAAAGGTAACATTCGTCACAATTCACAGACAGAGGGAAGTGTATATACCTGGATCGGATATTGGGCACCTCCAGAAACTTGCTGAGGAGTTCAATAAGCTTGTGAAGAATAAATCCCTGTGAGATATCAATATGAAGACTCCTCTCTTGTGATTCAACATTGCCCACCTCTTGTGTAATCAACCTACAAATTGTAGTTAAACATCCTTTTGCAGTCAAGAACAACCGTGCCTCTTCTGAATCTATCATCTTGAAGAGCAATTCAAAATACTCTGCTGCACTTTCACCAACAGATAGTGTAGCTGGCAGCAGCACCATTAGTAAATTGAGTAAACGGAAGCGTCTGGATGAATTCTGCGAACACAGTAAACTAATCAGCGTGCATATCTCCGATCTGATTGATTGTGAACAAGCACTCAACACCAATTCCGAGACCCAGGACCCCAGTTCGAACCCTGAGAAGTCACTCTTAGCCGTCCTTCTACAAGCACGGCGCTTCCATCTAAGTGCGTATTTAAGAGCTAGGTAATCAAACCTCTGTGGATCTCGTCTAGATCTCTGCATCGTAGTTTTAACAGCCTGGGAGACCTTGTACTGTCTCCTGACAAAATCCAGATATGAAGCTCCCGTTTCCCACTCAGAATAGCTCAATAGTTGAATATCCTGACCCTTTCGAGAGCTATCCCAATGTTTTTCTGACAACTCAGATGGGGACTTACTCCCATTTGAAAGGCCACTCAAAGCTACAGATGGGTTTGTATTATTCTCATCTTTTGGTTGGGGATTTGAAGCCGGCTTTCCCACTCCTTGATCTTTGTCTGTTGTGTCAGGTTTTGGAGGAGTGCACGCTTGAGATATTATCCTCAAACAGGGAAGAATTACATGCTCGGAGATGGCAGGATGCTTAGCTCCCAGTTTAATGGAAGAAAATAACAACTGAAAAGCAACGCGTAACCTTGCCTCCCAAAATTCATCTGCTACCGAACATGTCTCTGAAAGTAACAACAACTCCTCACGGGTGGCTACTGCAATGTCCATGGAACGATGGTGCTCGAGGCAATACATGACTTTCTTCTGTATTAAACTGTTTACCTCAGCCACTGCATTCGTGTCACCCTCAGAGAAAGCACAAAGAACTGCCCTTGCCTGAACACGAGCTGTTTTAGGGCCCTGATGAATATTGTTCTCAAACAACTCAGACAAGATGCCAGCAGCTACGAGCTGTTTCTTACATGTTGGATGCTTTGACAGCACTTGTAACAGCTCCAGACACTGCGTAACAAATGTAGTAGCACAGCCATAGCAGTTATTTGGTGACCGAGGAACAGCAAACCTTGATGAAGCCACAGCACTGTCAGAATGTTTCTGATGAAGATAGCTCATCAGAACCCGACGGAGCCCTTGCAGAGTCTGGACACTTTTGCTGACAGAATCAAAAGCAGCTTTGCATTTCTCTCCATATAGAACGCCTAGAAGTGCAATTTTGCGGTTTATCTTACATGAAGGACCAGGCATGGAGACCATCATTTGCTGCACAGAATCCTTCTGTTGAGAGTCTATCTCATTCTCACCTATGCTTGATACCAGCTTAAGCAAAGGTTTCTTGAACCCCAAAAGCTGCTGATACCTCTTATGAGCATTTTCTGATTCAAATTCGATAGCTGCCAGACCTTTTTTCATGTCCTCGTCATTCTCCATGTTATCAAACAAGAAGCTTGGTTTGGCCATAAAATTGAACTCGAAACGACCATATTTGCTGTAGCCACACTCATTGCAAAGAAATGAATCCAGATTCTCATAATTTATATTACGGCATTGCCTGCATTGATATGCATTCTCATGACAGTTGCTACAAATACCATGCTTATCAGTGACAGACCGACTGCAACGGGGGCACTGCAACGACTCAAGGGAGGAAGCTTGAAGATTTTCATAAAAGGAGTCCAGCTCAATCATAAAATTGCAAGCAGTGATTGGAATTGGAAACTCCACTTTCAGCTCCGTTTGGTTGAAAGCAAGATGGCAACTCTTTGCACGCTTCCACAAGGACCAGTTGTTCTTCAATTCTGACAAATCAGCCACAGGCCTGTTGTTATAATACAAGTTCAAAACTTTCACTGATTTAGACTTACGAGCATCATGAACATTCATGGTCACAGTCTGAATGGTGTAGCTTCCAGTGCATTTCACTATTATACGGTTGTCAGTGAACTTCGTCTCAGATTTCAGACTTTCCAACTTCATCCGGCTGTAAGGCACCTCTGGGCAGCTACAAGCTACACAAGGCTCACTCTCAAGATAATACCCATCAAATTCGACCAAACAACTCAAAGTGTTGTATATTCGGGAATTCGGATGATTGGCCAAAAGCTCATTTTGAGAGTGAAGCGTCTCAAAGATGCACTTTATCACATCAGAAGTCAAACACCGCATCACAAGTTCCTTATCCTGCTGCTTTGAACTTGTATCAGGCACCTTCCCCAACAGCCAAGTCAGTAGTTCAGTGTACTCCACAATATTCTGACCATACATAGGCAGACTCTTCACTTTCTCTAGGAGAGCCACCAAAATGGTCTCTTTGAAAGGCTGCTTTCCGTGATGCCAGATACCATAAAGAACACACTTGGCTTCGATGCGCACAGCGGACGAGTTCCATTCCAGTAGAAAAGAATCAATGAAATGCCTTAAAATGCTGGCATCCTTGTCGCTGAAGATTTCAACAGCCTGCTCCATATCCAAAAAAGATTTCTCTGAATTGGTTTCATTCCCATCCTCACTTCTTTTCTTCTTCTTTGAGTCCAGTGATTGTGTACCTGCTTTATTAGAGCTTGTTCCTGCATCTCCAGCTTCAGCTTTCTGTACGAAATGACCCATGTCTTTTCCTGTGTAGAAGGCCAAATTCAAAAGTTTAAGAGTCTGAATCACTGACTCTTCTCCGAAATAGAATATCCCGCTCATCAAAAAGGACAGAACATCTCCATGCCTTGAGCAATACTTTTGCCAATTGCGAGGCCTGGCCCCAGCTACATCAGATATAGCTGACAAGCACTTCACCAGCTTAACACTTCTCTCATACGGGACAGGATTTTGAAAGCCACCAGATTTATCCACAAGTTTGTAAAGCTTCTTAACTTCACTTGATAACTGCCAGGAATCTCTAACACTGTAATAATGAGTTTTGCTTCCACACAAATGCAGAAATAGTCTTCTCGCATACCTCCGCACAAATTGTGTGTGTGGATTATTGATATAGCTGCAGAGCACATCCTGATATCCATCAAGCTTCAAATCCTTACCGACAGAAGTCTTGTAAACCTTATCCTTTTCCACGGACTTGTCTTGCTTTTCTGGTCGAACCAGGCTGTATACCAGGCGAAAAGTGTTCTCTAGCAACAGCCTGTGGTAGTCCATGAAAAAATCTGCACGGTGAGCTTTTGCATATGAATCCAAAAAGAAAGGTGAAAAGTTCCCCGCTGGTAACTCTCTTCGAATTGTTAATAGAGCACCACACCCTGAACCTGGAGTTAAACCATGACCTGAGTCAAGATTTGCAGGTGGAGACTTGAAAACATGCACCAGCTGCTGCAAGATGTCCATCAGGTAATTCACAAAAGCTTGCTGCCTTAGAGCACAGCAGGCATGAAGCAGCTGAGAAGCAAACTCATTTTTCTCCTGATCAGCAACGGATGGAGAGGCTGAAGTGGAGGATGGAATTTGGACAATGCCTTTATCTTGCGTATCTGTAGTCACACCTGATTTTGGTACAGAGCTGTCACTGCCAGGCTGATGCCAGTTGCGAAGCATTAAGGTGAAGAACATGAAAACTAGGATCACAACCTCCCCAAAAGAAGAACGGGTTTTCACTGCAAGCGGTTTGCTCAGGTTGATCTCATCCAGAAACCATTTAATAAATTTTTCCAGATCCAGGTTTTCAGGTTTTGAGCTATCCATAAAAGGCCCACCAACTGCAGAGGACAATCGGTAAAACAGTTGCATAACAGGGATTGCCCGAACTCCAGAAGTTGTCTCCATCCATCCTTTAAGCTCACCAACCAGCTCACGAAGTAGCAGAGAATTTACAGTCCGCTTTGAGGCAGAAATTGAAACAATTCTCTGGTCAATTGTGGAAGCAGGGAATTCTCCAGATTCATTGGATTCCAAGAGATGAATTGAAGGAGGTGAATTCTGGATGCTGATATCAGTAGCAGCTCGTATTAAACCTGTGTCACTTAACTCATCCATCGAGAATTGAATTTCATTGCCGTCTCCACCTACTGAATCAACTTCAATGGGAATTGCTGACATGGGATGATCCCGAGAATGTGGTGGGGGAAGCCGATCTGCATCCATTACTTCATAACATGCCTCACATAAATCAAAATCTGGGCAAATATTACAATGCCAACGGCGTCGAAGGATAGGAACAGTTGAGCAGCCATCACAGCAGTATTGAACAGATGATGTAGCAGAATCTTCTTCAATCATGACCTGGGTATTTCCACCAGCTGCACTGGTAATATCAGGAGGAACAGGTGCCGATGAGGTGTTCTCCATTATGTCGTCTGTAGCTAACATAGTCTGCTTTGGAAATGGAACCTGGAGCAACCTCGAAGAAATAGCCAAGCTGAAACAAGAAAGAAGTCAGATACAACCACACAAGGCTACAAACCACATCAGCAAAGAGGAATTACAGGGTCCTCCGTATCAACAAACCACACAAGGTTACAAAGCGTATTCAGCATGAGGGACTAGTGGTTTACTGATACAACCAACCATAGATCTCATGGACCCCATTGTGGATGGGGATACCCCAAAAGATTAGAGGAAATGAGTTGATCATATGAGAGGTAGTAAACATCCCCCTCAAGTCAACCCATTCTAGCTTCAGCATTTTCCAATTGAGTTTACTGTTGCAGTGTTGCTTCTCCTCTTTTTTCCCTTAACATCTATTTTCAGGTAAGAATCTTCACAAAAAAAAAAAAAAAAGTATTTTCAGGTAACTAATCTAAGGGTTTATTCTGTAGGCATCCCCCACAATGGTGTAGCCCACCAGATCTGGATCGCTGAACTATGGGGCCCACATGTATGGAATCCTATAAAAAACAACAAACTTGCTGATGCACAGGACCCTATAATTCCTCATCATGGAAACGACAAAGTATTAAAGAAGAAATACTGCGTGAAGAATAAAGTGGCAATAAAAACCTGCTGGAAGTCTGAACAGCTTCATATGGAGCAAAAAGCAGTTTTCTGAGTAATACAACAGCGGGTGCAACAGAGCGACTGGATGCATCACTTCCATGCAAAGCCAGGCATTCAGCGTAACTATAGATGAGCTCCACAGAGGGTACAACAATGTTGTTTATAGTTTGTGTGTCAGGTTGTTCCAAGTCCAAAATCCCCCACAGGACTTGCATCAGTCCATCCACTACTCCAGAACCTAAAGCAGAAGTAATGACAATCAATGCGTTATGCACTGAAAATGCAGGATAAACAGCACTCTTCAATACTGGTTGGATAAAGCAACTGAAACGCCATTTTGATGGGATAAAGAAAGCAAACTAGAAGGTGACCTACAATTGAAACACGATTCAACATAGAACCTAACAATACTTTCATTTAGATAAACATCTAATTGTACATGTGGAGGGGTCCCAATGATCTCCCAATACATATGAAGATACCTGTTTTAAAAAATTTTAACCAAGATTTCAAACTCACGGCCCGTTTGGTAAAGCTTACTTTCAGCACATATCACTAAAATAGGCTATTTTCAGAAATTTTCGTCATTTAGACCGTTTGGCAAATCCAAGAAATTAAGTGCTTAATTTGGATTTTCATTGAATAAGTTGGTTTTTTGTAAGCTCCCCTCTTTCGACTTAAGACTTAAAACGAAATGCGGCAAGTGATTTTGATTAAAATCTTTAGTCATTTTTTACCATAATATCCTTATTTTTTTTTGCAAATGACAAATTTACCCTTTCTAAGCGACTTTTGTAGAAACTTTGAAAGGACCCGGATTGCAACACACTTGGCAAAGTTTTGTGGGCCCCATCTGATGGGGACATCAGAGGATTCACACGAGTTTACCAGAGAAGGAAACGACCATCATCTTCCTCACAGCTTTCCCTTTGGATGGATGGAAACTTCCAAGTGGGGCCCACCGGGCCGATTTGAAGACCCCACATGCATTGGACGTGCATCAGGAAGACCCCACACTGGGATGATGCATGTGGGTTGCTTGTTAGGAGTTGTTAACTGTATAACTCAGTTTTTGAGTCGATCCAACCGTTGGATCATGTTAGTCAGGACATCGGGCCACTAAATCATCCGGATCCAAGCCCCTTGGACCCTAGTTTTTCTTTGCTTATGTTTTTAGTTATTTTTAGGTGTTATTAGACAGTTTAGATCATTTTCTTTGTGTATTTGGAACATTGATTTTGAGTTTGGCCCACTTAAGTGAAGGGCATAGTTGTAACTTTGAACAAAAGTTAATATAAAAGCACTGGGGGGGTGTTAAAGAAAAAAACAAAAGGAGAAAGAAGCAAGCTTCTTCTTAGAGAGGGTTCCTTCTCCATTTTTCCTTCAGGGTTTCTCTGGAAACTCTCCCTTCCAATCAAAGTATAGAGGGGTATATCAAAACTTAGTGGTGAGTTCCTCCAGATCTTCCTCTCATTCTTCCCCCAGATCTTCTTCTCCTTTCCATATATAGTAATAAATCACCCTAGGGTTAATTTCCAATAGATTTGACCATTTTACAGACCGTTGGACCATATAAAATGACATGTTTGCCCCAAATTTTTTAGAAGGAAACTTTCATTTTGCTCCTATGCAAACACAAGAAGGTGACAGTTTTTAGGCAGATCAGATTAAATACCATGGATGACCCACCGATTGATAGTCTAGATCACTTGTCCATGATGGGGCCCACATTACAAGTGTTTGAGATCTTTGCCCAAAACATATAGGGCCCCTTTAGATTAAAGGTAAACTAGGTGAATGCAAGGGAACGCAAAAATGTGACATAAGCGAGAGGTAAACTGACATCAATGCTGGGGAAATAAACCCTTCACACCTGCTTGTTTAAAGAAAAGTCGTGGAAAATGCTTTTCCTTTGCATTTGCAATTGTTTGGATTGCAATCTAATGTCACATCAAAGGCAAACTATTTTCCCTCCATTTGACTTTTTTAAATAAAAAAAGTTGTGATTTTGTTGAGGGAAAAGCAAATGCAAACACCTTGCGGCAGTAGCCACTACTTCCCAAACAGGTGCATATGTCCCTACGATGCAAACTAGTTGCATTCCACAATTTGCATTCTATCCAAACATGCCCATCACCTTTTTTGTGTTTGCATCGGGGCAAAACGGGAATTTCCTTCCTCTACAAAATCAAGGTAAACACCATTTCATATGGTTAACAGTCAAATTTAACGGTTAACGGCATGGTGTCCCGTAGTGGTATCGGTGGGCGGAACGGTGCCCACCGTTTCTGATACGGATACGGGCTGTATCGGCTGATACGCCCCCCGTAACGGTCCAATTTTTTTTTTTTTTTTTTTTTTGCCAAAAAATTCTAAAAAAATATGGATTAAATCCAGAAAATTCCAAACATCCCAAATATGCATTCATTTATAATTTTGAACATGTTTATGGTGGTGAAGCGGTCTACTCTTTGGTGAGAAAGCTGTATCGGGCTGTCTGATGAATTTATGAAGCTGATAACCTGGAATTAACTGCAAAACTTATAAATTCAAATTTCTAACTGTCTATTATAAGTAACACATATTATCCAACCTTTAAACCAGAATTTTTTTTTGAAAAAAATGAATTTCCCTAATTTTTAAAATTATTCCGAAATTAATCTGAAATTGATGCAACTATTGTTTAAATTGATTCCATAATATATACAAATGTAACAAGACATTAATGTAAACACAACAAATGCATTGACAAAGTAAAACAAGCAAGAGAGTTGAGAAATATTCTAGTTTTGACTGAATGAGTATCCTCCAATGCAGTTTTGACTATTGAACTTCAACGCAATGCAAGCTATCCTATATGACCTAGATCTATATGAGGATTAAATAAAATCTAGAAAATAACTAACTGGACTCAACAAACTATGACCCCTACGCAGAGTTGGAACGCGGGTACAAAATGGGGACTCTTGTGTGTCTAACCAATATAGTAAAATAGGCCGATCTGTAAACACTGGTTTTTAGCAAAAGAATAGATTATAAAAGAAATGGGAGAAGAAAAGTGTGAAAAAATAAAAAAACATCAGATTTATATAAAATAAAAAAAAATCCGTTTTTCAACCGTTACGGGGGACGTAACGGCCGTTTTGGGGCGTAACGGCCGTTACGCCCCTCGTAACGGCCATTACGGGCCAAAAATTTGGGGGTCCCCGTTTTGGACCCCGTATTGCGTAACGGCTTCGGCCGTTTCCGTTACGTATCGGCCGATACGGCTGATACGTAACCGTTTTGGCCTACCTTGGTTAACGGTCTCTTTAACAGTCAAATCTAAGGAAAGTTAACACACGGGTGTTTATGACTGTATATGGAAAAGGAGAAGGGTTATCTAACTATACTAAAAAGGGATAGGGTTATTTGGCATACACCAAATAAGGAAGGTGGTATAGGTCAAAAACTCATGCGAAAAATCCATTGTTGGATAGATGGACCCATCAATGGATCGATGCTAATCCACCAATTGAGCCACAAATGGATCAGTTGAAGATCCATCTGACTCTTAACCCCGCCAATGAATCAATTAGTTTATGGAAGAACCGATTTATCTACAGGAGAATCAGAAGATGAACTAGCAAATGGATCAAAAATTGAGACAAAGTAAAGAGTGATGGGCTAGGACAATGGTCAGATTGGCAAATTTAGAGGAAAAAACTCTTAAGGTGAATTCGTCAATTTCATCCCAAGAACAAATGTGTGGGGGAAGGATGACTCATGTGGAAAAGGATGACTACTGAAGTAGCCGATTCATTGTCTATTCTGCTCACGGACGCGGCCTCCAGTTCAAATGGGTCATCACTACGATTTACGGCCCAAATTCTCTAAGTCGGCACACAGCCTTGTGAGTGGATCTAAATGTGGCTTTCAAGAAGTGGGGCATGCCATGGTAGGGGGGATTTCAACATCATCATATTCTCCTTTAAGAAGTCTTCAAGCAGCAGGATTACCCGTAGTATGAAGGAATTCTCGAAATGGGTGCAAAAAAATGAATTAGTGGATCTTTCGATGGGCGACATTAGTTTCACATAGACCAATGGGCAAGACAGGGCCATCAAATTGAAGCTCGATCAATTTCTTGTTTTATCGGATTGGATTGAGAAGCTCCCATTAGTTACACAAAGTGGCCTCCCGAGGCCTACTTTAGACCATTGTTCAATCTTATTAGGGTGGAGGACGATGATTGGGCCCTAGGCCATTTAAATCCGAGCTTTCTTAGCTTGAAGTGGAGGGCTTTGCCGACAATGAAAGGATGGTAGGCGCCTTTCTCTATGGATGGCTATCCCATGTCCGTGCTATTCCAAAAATTGAAGCTTCTCAAAAGCAAAACTCATTGGGTGGAGAAAGGAGGTGTTAGGAACTCAGAAGCAAGAGATAAGATCCATCCATGACAGTATCCAACGCTAGGCATTAAGGAGGGGATGGAGCTGTCAAAAGAGGAAAGAGGAAGGAGGGAGGCCCTATCGAATGAATATAAGAACCGGATAAAGGAGGAGATAAAATGGAAATAATGATATGAAGCAACATGGCTCGAAGAAGGGGACAGGATCATAAAGTTCTTCCACGAAATCACTAGTGCAAGGGCTAAAAATAACATGTTTTATAGTGTGGTGATAGATCACGCCAAAATGGAAGGAAAGTCTAAGGTGTGTGATGCCATTACAAACTTCTACAAAGACCTCCTATCAGGCAAGGGATGGGAGAGGAGAGGCTGAGGCTACATGATCTTGTCTTCCTGACAATCTCTGAAGAAGAGGCGACTTCTCTCGAGAAGCAGGTTTCCATGGAGGTTAAGAAGGCAGTGGACGTTTTGGGGAGGGATAAGGCAACCCGGGCGGATGTCTTTCACTTGGCGTTCTTTCAGGGTTCTTGGTAGAGATGATCAAAGGAGATGTGATGGCTTTCATCGTCGAATTCTTTGAAAGTAGTTGGTTGTCGGGTGAATTAGGCATGTCACTCATCGCCTTGACGCTGAAAACAGAGGGAGTCCTTTAGGCTGATAAGCTTGATTGGAGTGCCTTACAAAATCCTTGCAGAGGTGTTGACCAAAAGGTTTCAGTCCATTTTGGGAAACTTTGCTTCCACGGTCCAAGGCAATTTGTTGAAGGAAGGCAAATCCTAGATAGTACGTTGATTGCCAGTGTTGTCAAAATCCTACGATTTATGATTTACAATTTGAGTTGAATCTTAAGCAAAACGATTTGAATCCCTTCTTACATGAATCCTACAATTTACTATTCAAATTATACTTGTTCTCTTCTATTTCGAGCTTCACTTGGCTTTCATTTTATGTTTTTAAATTAGTTGGGGCTTTAAGAATCATTTAGAAAAAATCTTTAAAAAAAAAAAGCATAGTTTAGAAAAGGTTAATTATTTTTTTTTTCTTTATAAGAGACTAAATAATATACACTCTTCAACGTTAAATCGTAGAGTTTTTTTAATGATTTCTTACTTCTTAACTGGTTGAAACATCAAATTTGATGTATGACTTATCTGGAATGACTTTATGTATGGAGAGGATCATTTCTTTTTTTTTCGAGAGGTAACAAAGAATGTATTAAAAAGCCGAAAAGGCAAACTGTACAAAGCTTAGGTGGGAAGCCACCTAAAGTATTTACATAAGAAGAGAAAAATCAATGCCCCTCGTTAAGCTTCAGGCCCATTCAACAACCAGGCCTTTCGCTTTTGACAGAATATTGCCCCAAGAATGGCTCAAGTTTCTAAAACATCTCCTGTCTCCTCCCAAATAGTCCAAAGCCCTGATAGAAGGAACAAGTGCCACAGTAGCTTCTTGTCTTCCGGAAGCCGGACCTCATACCGGGACATGAAGAGAGTTTCATGTTGAATTATATGTACTTCAGAATGATGGTTAGAAATCAAAATATCTTTTTTCATCGGTATACAGAATCAAATGCCGCTTTTCCGACATAATTCTACATTCAAGAAAGTTAACAAAAACATCAATTATTAGAGGATCCTTGTATGCTTTTTAAGAAAATTTTCTTGAAAGACGAAAAAAAAGTAGGCAAGCATCCTTTAACGCTATCATGACAAGGTATTACTTGGTGCATATCGATTTACAATACGATTTGCAATTCGATACGATTCGACCCCTATTACGATTTGTGATGCGATAACAATTTAGACAACATTGTTGATTGCACATGAATGCAAGCACTCATCACGAGGAAGGTGGGAGGGGCATCGTGTACAAGCTCAACATAGAAAAGGCATACGATCATGTGGACTGGGAGTTCCTGGATCACATGTTGGGTCAATTTGAGTGCAGCAAGAAATGGATGGCGTGGATTTAGGCATGCATTAGATCATCCAAGTTCTAAGTCCTTGTTAATGGATTGCTAAACAGGTATTTCAATTCCTCAAGAGGTGTCAAGCAAGGAGATCTGTTGTTGCAGTTCCTCTTCTTGGTACTAATGGAACCCTTAAGCAAAATGTTGGAGAAAGGTGTTTTGGTGGGTCTTATTATCAGGTTTAAGGTGGACAAAGGGGACTTCAAACTGTCCCATCTCAAATTTGCTAACATCACAATCCTTTTCTATGATGCGAAGGCAGTAGAAAGATTATTTGTTGCTTCGAACCAATGTCAAGCCAAAACAGGGAAGGGAAATAGTTTGCAAGTTAGACTTTGAGAAGGCATTCAACCATATCAATTGAGAATTCCTCAACTACATGCTAGTTCGGCTAGGCTACAAGCAAAATGGTAAAACCGCGTATCAAACCAGCCAGTTTTTGCATCCTCATGAACGAATCCCCTAAAGGCTTCCTCAAAGCATCATAGGGTCTTCAGCAAGGCGACCCGCTCTCTCCGTTCCTTTTGTGGTAGTAGCTAAAGCCCTAAGTAGTGAGTAAAATGCTTGGCAAAGGTGTTGCAAGCTGGCCTCATCAATGGTTTAGGGTGGCAAACAATGGAACAAAAATCACCCACTTGCAGTTTGTCGATGATACTATCTTGATTTGTGAGGCCGATGAGGTCATGGCATCCTTGTACTTTATTTTTTTTTCTCATTGAACCGTTGATTACTTGCCTCCATCATGTCTGTTTCAAACTTGTGGTGGATATGATCTCACTGGGTTTCTAGCTCACCCAAATTTAACATCTTACAGGTTTACATGAAGAAAGAGGAGCAGAAGATGAAGAATACTTACATGGTTGGCTACTTCCGTTTGAACTTAGGTTCTAGATGTTTTTATTTTATTTGAGAATTGCAAGACTTAAGAAGTGAGAGTTGTTAAGTGAAAGTTGAATTCAAACTTGAATTTAAATGTTAGGCTTAAATTATCATGGTCAGACGATTTAATTACGGTTTGGTTTGTATGAAAGATGATTTGGATGTCAATGTGATAAATGAATGCATGAAACATTAGTTCACACCCTAGAACTCAGGATCTGGGTCACCGTACTCAGGTTTCGAATTTTCGAGGCGTGGCAAAGGTCGTTGAAAGATTCAAAAGAAACCTCTCCCAATGGAAGAATCATTACCTTTCCTTAGCAATCAGTTAAGACTTATAAAGTCGACACTCTCGAACCTCTCAATCTACTTTTTGTCCCTCTTAAAATGCCAAAAATCAGCTCTTGATAGATTGGACAGATTCAGACGATATTTCTTATGGCATAGTACCAAATAAAAACACAAATTCCACCGCCTAAATTGAGAGGTGTGTAAGCCTCTAGTGGAAGGAGGGGCGGGTAAAAGGGATGTCTAACATGAACACTGCCTTGCTTGGGAAATGGACATGGCGCTTTGCTGCATGAGAAGGAAGTTGGTGAAGATAAGTAGTAGATTGCAAATACGGTGTCCATGATGGAGGATGGCAGACATAACCTTCCTCCCTGTATAGGGTTTCGTTCTTATGGAGAGTGGTAGTGAAGGTGGCCCCCCTCCTAAAGGAAGGCATCACCCTCTCTGTTGGAGATAATGCCAAGATTCGGTTCTAGAAAGATGTGTGGTGAAGTGATTGCTCATTCCAATCAAAGTTCCCTAGATTGGCCTGAATTTTGGCAAATAAGAACATTCTCATGGCTCCGTTGTCTCTCTATTCCCAACCCCCTAGAAGGTACCTATTGGATGATGAGGTGGATGAGCTAATTCATCACCTGGAGCTCCTAAACGGCTATCACCCCTCTTTGTAGAAAAGGACACGATTGTGTTGATGAAAGATAAATCTGGTCACTTCATGGTCTACTCCTACAATATGCTTGAGGACCCTATCCTGAAAGACGCTCAATTTAATACATCTTTCACTACGTACTTCTAAAAGATGCAATATGACATCTTATATTAATTTCAACCTGTGGAATATCTAGGTGAAAGGAACTCTCGTTGCTTCCGAAACTCTCTCAGTTCAGTGACCGAAGTGGTTAGGAAGATCAAACAGGACGTGGTGGATTAGGCATCCTACTTAAAGGATGTTGAAGCTTGTAAATTGCATTGCCTTTTGGGATTGTAGCTGTCCTTTTTTTATTCTTTTTCTTTTTTTTAAGATGTATTCTTTTCACCTTTACCGGTCGCTTTGTAATAATTTTTTTTTATCATCTTTCAAAATTAAAATAAAATGTCAAGCCTAAAGCTGAACATTTAGAATGGTAAAATGCTTGGTATTGGCATCCCTAAGGAAGAAGTCGAGGAGCTTGCAGGGGTGTTCAGGTGCAAGGCAGGATGGTTTCCTTCTTTATAACACCTGCCCCCCATCCCCCCCCCCCCCCCCCCCCCCCAAAAGGCTTTCAGGTATCTCTCCTCATCAATGGATTTGGAATCATTAATATCGCTTTAAGATAAATATGGGCAATTACAATTCAATCTTTTTATAGCTTACTCAACACATCATCTTCTACAAAGTAAACGATGCAAACTTTCTTCTCGTGGTCATACGGGGCCACTGCCAAGGTAGCGGCACTAGCATAGTTAGCGGGATGGAAAAAGGGTGCTCAGGATTGATAATCTTAGGGAGAGGGGGAAGGGTCTAACCAATATTTGCTTGCTTTACATGCGGAGTGAGTCACCGGTCGGCCATCATTTCACACATTGCATATTCATGACGAAAATGTGGCAAAGATTCTTATGCATCGTCAGAAAAGCTTTGGTGATGTCGAAATCCATCAAGGGCCTTCTTTAATCATTGCATGGAGGTGGGTTTGGCAAGAGAGGGAAGAGATTATGGAAGATGGCTTTCTTGGCCATCTTATGGGCCTCATGGGGGGAGAGGAACAACCGATGCTTCCTAGTGAGTACACATCAAAGGTGTTCGGACAAGCTAAGTTGGACAATGGAGTGGACTTTGATCTAAATTGTTTTCAACAGTTGTGATCGTTCTGGTATTTCTTAGGCTTCTTTATAATTCTTTGGCCTTTTTAGCCCTCAAGTAATAAAATTGTAACCTTTCAAAAAAAAAAAAAATACCAAACATCTCAATGCTAATACGAATTTAATGTGGAATTATCTCTCAAAACAATGTGCATCCAAAAAAAAAAAAAGTTAGCTCTCTACTACAACCTTTAGCAAGGAGTCCCAAATCGATTACGTATCGGCCATAACGGTAACAGTGGTTACCGTTACACAATACGGGGCGGAAACGAGGAGGTCCAAAAAAAAGAACGTAACAGCCGTTACGGTCCCGTAACAGTCATTACGCGCAACAACCCTAAAACAGGGGGGGGGGGGGGGGGGGGGGGGAGTGCACCTAATTCTTCTTCTTCTTCTTCTTCGTGGCGCTGTTGCGGCTCCTCCTCATCCTTGTTCTTCCTCCTCTGGTGCGGCCTCTCTCTCTCTCTCTCTCTCTCTCTCTCTCTCTCTCTCTCTCCCTCAAAAAAAAAAAAAAAACGAATGGGTGGTGTGGCTCTAAAACAACCACGCACTTTTTTTTTTCGAGTAGCATGCGGCATACGCCCCTTAGTGCATTTGCACTATTTTGGTGCATGGGGCCCACCTTGATTCATGTGTAGTATATCCATGCCGTCCATCAGTTTTTACTATTCATTTAAGGGCATGGTCCCTAAAAGGAAGCAGATCCAAATCTCACGTGGACCACATAGTAGGATTGAATGCCCACTGTTAAAAACTTCCCATGGCCCACTGTAATGTTTATTGGCCATTGAACCTATTGATAAGGTCGCATGGACCTGTATCAAGGGAGGACACAAATCGCAGCTTATAATAATAATAATAATAATAATAATAATAGAAGTTTTAATTATGGGAATTCAATCCCTACTGTGGTCCACCAGAGATTTTGGATCTGCCTCATTTTTTGGGCCATGCCCTAAAATGAGTTAGCAAAAAGGATGGACAGCATGGGTCTACAACAAATGCGTCGAGGTGGGCCCTAAGTTCAAGGTGTCACTCAGTAGTGGTCCACTTGAGGTTTAGATCTGCCTAATTTTTTGGACCATGCCTTAAAATGAGTTGGCAAAACAGATTGACAGCATGGATATACAAATACATCAAGGTGGGCCATAATTTCAAGGCCTCACCCACTAGTGGTCCACCTGAGATCTGGATCTACCTCATTTTTGGACCATGCCCTAAAATGAGTTGATAAAACGGATGGACGGCATTGATATACAATACATACATCAAGGTGGGCCCCATACATTAACTCAAAATTAATAAATTAAATTATGGCACTGTTGTTGCCAAGTCACAATCCCAAATTAAATTGTTTAAATGATTTTCACTGTTAATTTGCAAACACTTGCTTTTTTTAAATAGGACCATTTGATATTTTTCATTCACTATTCGATAAATATCCACCAATACATTAGTGAGATAAGTGCCAATAGATTGCATGAATTTGAGGTTGATTTGGAGCATAGAACGGTCCACCAAATCAACTGTAAATCCGCAACACTATTTACCTGAATCTAATTTCAATTTTTTTTCTTAAGATTTATTGGGGGAAATGATATTAAATTGTTTTTTTAAAGATTAAATGATATTAAATTGTTAGATATATGAATTACATGATAGGACACAAAAGTCCCTAAATTTTATGTTGAAATAAAATGTATGCGAGTCCCAAGGTATGTAATACACCTATACCTACAAATATGAGATATTTTGGTATTAAATTCATTCTAATTAATTCATATTGATATTATATAGTTACATAATTAAATATAAAAGATCTGCAACCAATACTAGGTTGTCAAATTCATAAATTCATTAGGCAGGTCGA
Source organism: Liriodendron chinense (assembly GCA_003013855.2). NCBI lineage: Eukaryota > Viridiplantae > Streptophyta > Magnoliopsida > Magnoliales > Magnoliaceae > Liriodendron > Liriodendron chinense. Next base: position 1,318,778 of record PVNU02000362.1, read on the forward strand.
TATAGCATTCTCACCAAAGACTAGACCATTACACTACCATAAACATGTTCAAAATTATAAATAAATGCATATTTGGAATATTTACAATTTTCCGGATTTTCTGAATATTTTTGAATTTTTTGGAGCAAAAAACATTTTTTAACAGATACAAGGGCGTATCGGCCGTTACGCCAATTCAGCGTATCCTTAACGGTGGTCACCGTTACGCCCAATGTTACCTCGATGGAACACCTTGCCCTTTAGGGACTTTAATTTGCCAATTTAATTACTATGCTCCTGGCCCTTCAAAAGGTTGACTTTGTTCTATTACACAATTCTTATTATTGCATTCTTTTCACATCAACCAAATCCCCAAGAGCAAGATAAGGCGGCAAAGAGAGTTCTTTTTGTCATCCGAGCATTTGGAAGAAAGTATCAAGCATCATCATCCTGGCATCACCCAGTATTCTGAACAGATAGAAACATCCCCACCAAATGGCTCCCTAAAAGTTGCTATGTAGGAATATAAGTTCCAACATTTCTCATTTTAGAGACCGAACAGACATAATTAGGAATGACCTACTTCCAGGGTGATTGATAGCAAGCACCATATCCCTCCCAATAACCAATCCTAAAGCCATCACCCTCAAGGTCCAAGACGGTTCCATGCGTGTCGTTGGACAAAAATCTGCCCGCTAGAATCCCCAGAAATCCTTGAATAGCACAACTTCAACGAGAAATCCCCTCCCCTACTGAGAATCCAGCACCATTAATCTCTCAACACAGAGCCCCACTTCAATGATCCAGATATAAACAAAACTGTAATCTACAATATGATAAGAAGCAAAGGCCTGAATCTTAAGACATGATAAACAACTATAAGTGAAGAAGGTATGACATGCAAGCAGAAGAGCAATTAGTGGTTCAGTGACCAATAGGAAGGCATCCATCAGTTATTTATGTGTAGATATATATTTGTTCGTTTTCTTCTTTTTTGTCCAAAGTTTGATTTTACAAAGACCAGTTTTTACCCATTAAAAAAAGATCTAAAAATGCTTCCGAAGGCTTTTGGAAGTATATTCACTTTGATCGTATGCTAGTCCATGTTCCTGAAATTTTAAGAAAATGTGTAACAACACAACTAGCATTTGAATGGCAGAACATTTAAAACCATAGGCTTCTAGAAAATACCATGAGTTTCCAGAAATGTAACCATGTTAGATCTGCGTTGTAAAGCAATCTTTGATACTGCACGCATTTGGGCTGTAAACTCCTGGATCACCCATCCAGCTGTTGCACCGCCAACACCTAACCTCGAAGCAAGCACTGGAGAGGAACTTACCACCCCAAGAAGGCGCATAGTGTCTTTCACCTGAGAGAGACTTCAAATTAATGCTGAACTTAAAATGCATAAGAAAGTTTAGGTTAATCATACACAATGAGAGCATAAGGATGTTACATGGTAGTAAATCTCCCTTTTTGGGAACACGGCCTGAAGAACATGACAAGCAGCAGACTGCAATAATGGTTCCCTGTCACTTTCAAATATGGTTTCTAATATCGTCCTGCATTTGAGCTTATTCAGCTCAATTTTTGCTTCCTCGATTTCTGAACAGGCCTGTGATCTGCACAATGAATAAAACCTAGACAGAAGTTTGAGCCCATCTGCGACCACTTGCTCCTGAACAGGAGCAGTTTGCATGGACCGACACTTCTTCCCAGCCCCTGCAATCCCAGAATTAGAACCAAGTCCATGGGCTTCCATATCCAGCACTGCATCCATTTTCTCTTTCCAACCAAATTCATCCTTAGCTCGACCGTAAACTTCCAATGAATCTATTCTAGGCAACGCAGAGCCATTGAAGGTTGGGCCAACAGAGATGGTAAATTCTTCATCGGCAAGAAGTGACTCAGCAATGGTAAAAGGAATATCATACCATGACCTCATGCCTTCATCCAGTTTGATCACTCTCTGGAATATGGTAATATCAGAAGGAATATGGCTCGCTGATGTATTACCCACGTGTACACGGAAACCAACCATGACAATATCAGGATTTGGATTTGATACAGTTACCTGACAAAAGCACATAATTGTATCAAGTTAATATTTCATTATAACGTTGGTGAACGAGGAGAAAACTCACAGCAGATAGACCAAATGTGGTGTATTCTACATGCATATAAGACATAGAAAGCAAACAGATGAAGTATGAAACAAATTACAAGTGGACTGGAAACCATGTAGCCAGGTTCGAAGTAATGATACCTTGAAACCTGCAGGGCTGGGACTCTCTAAATACCCATCATCTGATGCCAAGCTTTGTTTAGTTCCTTCAGAGTCACTGTTTCTGATGGCATCACCACTCAGCTTCACATCTGCTGTAATGCAAACTGTCTTCTCAAAAAAATCAAGAGGAAACTCTGGGTTTGTACCAGCATAAGCTCTGTTGCTAAGAATGACAGAACCTAATTTCTTTGCTTGATCTGAAGTCACATTCGCTACAGGATCAACCCCCACGGGAATATGTGAAAATACCTGAAGACTGCCATCATCGTGTAAAACAAGACAGTGGGTTTTGTCCTTGGATAAAGGCCTGTAAGAAGTGATTCCAACCAAAGGCAAAGCTGAACCTACTGTATTGCGCACGTTCTGTGCAAATACCTCTTGAGAACCCAAAGAAACAGTAAGTACAGCATTTGATTTCAGACTTGAAAAGCAAACAAAGGCCCCGCTGCCAGCAAGCAACTCCTTCCAATGATGTAGTCCAGCCGGCCTCATTTTACCATCTTGCTCATCTTCATAGACAGCAGATATCTCACTTAGAGATGTAGCATTGGCATCCAAGCGTCCAATCAGCGTAGTCCCATCTTGATAGGACAAGAAAAGTAATCTGTAAGTCGAAGAAAAATACAGAGACAGGCCTTTCGATTGCATATCTTTACCCTGCACCTGGATGATTTCTTTCAATGGCTTTGCCCCAACATCGCCTTCAATTGACAATTCTAGCCTGAATAAGCAACCAAGCTCTGATAGAACAAGAAGAAACATCCTTCCTTGAGGAGCTATAACAAGTGTTGCATCCAGTATCGGATCATCTGGCAATGTGAAATAGTGCATGGGACTAATGTTATCCTGGGACAAGTCGTAAATCTTGACAAATTTGTTAGTGACCACCATCAGTTGAACCTGAGAACCTGGAAGCCAGTCCACCCGTCGAATATAGGCACCTTGCAATGCAAGTTCAATGGCAAGACGATCAGTCACTTCACCACGAGGATTCACTGTTAGGACTTGGCATTCTTCATAGCCTGCCACGGCAAGATAATTTTCTACGACAGGGTTGAATATAACATGAACTATTTCAAAGCGAACAACATTCTTGGAGAGAGGCTTAAAATTGGTCTTATCTGCTGTCACAGGTGCAACAGTGGGCTGTCCAATTATCTGTCCTACATCATATATAGTAACTTTGTCACCCTCTCCAGCTGCAAGCTTACCTCGAATACTGATGCTGAGTAAGGATTTGATCAGAGAACCTGTAGTCAGATGAGATTTGAGTTCCCTAGCATTTGAATAATCTGCCTTAATCTTCAGGTCCAGTGATCCACTCTTGTATGGCTTCTTCAATTGCAATAGATCAACATTGTAAGAAAGAATCTTATCTTCACCCAGCAGTACTTTCTTATCTTTTGAAAGGTTCGAGTCCCTTCTGCTAGTTATTGCTGGCAGCAGTCCACTACAAAGCTCATGCACCCGACCCTCCACATCAAGATCTTCAAGTAAGGATGGGAGTTCCTCTTGCACCTCTCTTGGAATACATAACTTGAAGGAGTTCTCAACATCAGCATATACATCATCATCCAGATCAGAATCACTGTCCGGCAGCTGCTCTCCATCTTCGGCAAACGGCAGGAAAGCCTGAAAATTACTAGTACCATGGGCAGGTGCAGTGTTGCCTCCAGTAAACTTTCGAGGCTTCAAGCACTGACAACTGCTTCCTCGGACACCACCTGCCCCACAGTCGCAGAAAAAGCGGCTTGAACGAGAATAGACAACACGATGACCTCGGTGACAAACCTTGGCACATACGGAGCAACAGCCTTTTGAAACAGTTAGATCACAAGTATAACAAAAATACCAATGCTGTTCCATGAAATTGCTGCCACTGGATGTAAATGTACAAACTTTGGAGGCAAGTGCCCTTTCACTGCTACTATCCTCCTCATCATCCTTGTCTATGCTAGCCAACTCCCCATCAGATGTACCATCATCTTCATCATCATCTACAGATGTTGCATCGCAATCAATAGAGGTAGAACCACTTTCTTGGTTAGCAGGAAGAACCAATGTCTCTGAATTTTTCCTGGATCCAACTGATCTTGAAATAACAGACCCTGACCCAAAACTATTGCTCGACAGATGCTTTCCTAAAAGCTTATCCGAGACATTCTTATTAGCCCCACAAGCACTCAAAATTGCGCCAAGAAAGCCAAACAGAAACTTCAAACCCTGAAGCAGGCTCTTATCACTGGCCAGTTTCTCCATTAGCATCACTGTTCTTTTCATAAGCTGCTTTATTGAAGGTTCCCCATTTGAAAGCTGAACTATAAAATTGAAATATGCCTGAGCTGTATGAATATCATACACGATAAATGCACTATCAAGAGAAACAAGCAATGCTTCAATAAATTGATTCTTGAGTTCTCCTGATTGCATTTCAGATGTTGGGGACACAAGGCATAAAACAAAGTTCATGGTTGATTCTCTGAGTGAAGCAGAACTTCCTTTTGCAGATGAAGCATCTGTTGTGCATCCTAAGAGCCTCTTTGCCAGCCACTCAGACAGACATGACAATTCCATTCCAAGGAATTTCTGTTGTACCTCCTCCTTGAGGCCAGGACAAAGCTCTCCAGACAAAATATCGACAAAGAAGTTAAGAACCTTTAAGTTCACAGATTCGGAGTAACATTTATCCAGTGCATTGATGAAAACCAACAGATCACCACGTTGCCCACCATAAAGCTGCCTGTCCTGTTCGCATATGTCTTCCTCAACCCCCAGATAAAATTTGAAAATGCTAGCTTTGGAAGGGTCTTTCTTGAGGCCCTCTATAAAATCGACAGCACTGCCAATTATCATTTCATGGGTAACACTGTCAATTACCTGTCTTGAATAGACATTTGTTAAAAAGCCTTCCATGTGCTTCATTACAAACAGATAACTGCAGTCCAACCTGTCCTTCTCTGATGTGCCCAATTTATCATAAATAGCTTCACATTTACCATGTATGGATTGAAAGATCCGGTCAGATTTAATAGCCATTACCGAATCAAGAAGTTGTCGGCGTACCTCGATCTCCACATGCAACCCTCCGGCATCTTTGACTTTAAGAAAACCATGCAGAGTGCCTATGATCTCCCATATAGATAGAATGCAAGAAACAAGATGCCCACTGGTCGTTCCAGGATGAGACGGAAAACCATGCAACAGAAATCTCAGAATTACTTGAGTTGTGGTTCCTGAATCATCTTTAGTAAGCATTTCATCCAACTTTGGCAAGAGACCATAGACAGATTCCAGCATAGAAGAACTGGACCCACACTTCTCAAGCAGGTCATCCTGCGTGCATATGTTAAATCCCGTGTGTTTAAGAAGCAACAGAGGAGAAAAACCATCTGCACTGCCCCTGCTGTGATCGAGGGTAGAAATAAAAGCTTCTTGAAGAGCCTGCAAGTACACCATCAACAAAGATGACAGTATCTTGAACAGCCATGCAACTCTGTTACCCTGAAATACAGCTGCAACAAGGCTCTCAGCAAGAGCCAAAAATTCCCTATCCTTAGGGGTGTGCTCAGTCCAGAATGGCTCCACTCCAGCAATTGAATTCTTCACAGAAAACCCCCAGATACCTGAATAAAGAAGAGAAAGTACTAAAGACAGCCAAGCTCCGTTCCGTAAAAAGTCCCACCCTTGTTCTTCATTTTTGTGTGACAGGTTCATGGAGTGTAACTGCTGCAGTACACTAACTGTGACTTCTAAGAGATCAGCATCGGGACAGACGACACCACTACTGCTCAAGAGAGAATGGCTGAAGCGGAAGAAAGATTCTGTACTTGATATATCAATATTCTGCAAGCTACCACCCAGAGGGAGCAGATGAGATGATGTGAAGGTAATGCCACAGGTGTCCCAACAAAGCATAAAAATGTATCTTTCAACCATGAGGTCTTCCACTGCTTCAGCTTTCTTGCCCCTCCAGAAACCAAGGGTCCGTGAAAAGGAGGCACACAAATCATCCCAGTGCAGGCCCAAGAATCGGGACGCTTGATCATCTCTACACATTGAAGCTGGAAGCATAGAACTATCAATCAGCTGATGAAGCAAGCTTGTAACAACTGGCTGTTCTTTCACCCATTCACCCATAACATTCTCTATTGCAACACATGCCCATGATGACAGATGATCATTCCCAGAATGAGAGTGGCATGGTTTTGAAGGGGACTCCCTCATCTTGGACCTCAACCGAAGGAGTAACCATGAAGGGCAAGTAGATGGGTAGAAAATCATATGACGCAGTAACAAAACCAACCTCGAAACTAGTAATGACCAGCATGACAAAAGCATGCTGTTACATGCAGCAGGAGGAGCATCGATTACCTTGAGTGAAGAAAACAAGAGGTTTTCCAGAGTAGTCTTTTCAGCCTCAGCGGATAAATGGAATGCCATAAGAAGAATTTCTATGTGGAAGATACTAGGAAGAGTCACAAGAAATTCCTTGAGGCTAGAGTATTTTGAATAGGCATTCTTTGCCTTCTCAAGGATAAAATGAATGAATCCCTCATAAATTTTGGTTCTTATGTGGCTACCAGCCAAACCCATCTTGCAAATAAGAGCATGAGCTAACAGAGAAAGGCTATGATCATTGTAGATAAAGATGCCATTCTCAACCTTCAGGACTTGTTCAACAAGGTGTTCTTCAAGAGAATCAGACAAAACATGGTGCACGAGAATACTGTGTAGCAGTTCAAAGCAGACCTCATTAATATGCCCAAGCTTCCTCTGGGAGGGCACAACTGCACCACTCTCGGAAACCCTTTCATCAGATAAACAAGCTTCACAAAGAAGTACCGAGAGTAACACATCGATATGGCTCTTGGTTAGCTTTTTGCAGGCATCCTCATAGACAGCGGAATGCCATTCAGGAGAAAAGATGTGCACTTTTAGAAAGCTAAGCAGTTCAGTTGCCACCTGAATAGGCATGTTGCAACAAGTAGAGGTACTATTAACTGCACCAGAAGGTTGTTCATGCCCATCTGCAAGCCCCACAGCACGACCTGCTTCAGAAAAAAGGTTGCCGAAAAGGGCTTCATCTTCATGGCTAACTACACTGTCTATGTCTGATGCAACATTAGTTTTTGCACAACTTGGACGTGATCTATCGACTTTTGGCCTCAACTTTACTCCTTCTGAGTGAAGGAAAAAAGCAAGATGTATTAAATTATCCACCCATTGTTTTGATGCTGGGAACAATATTTTCAAGTTCTCCTCACTTGTGCACTTCTTCAGCAAAGAAACCTTCTCTGAACGAACATGGCATGAAGGAGCATTAACCTCGGGATCAGACCCACCAATGGAAGGATCTATGTCCAAATTCTTCCAATTAAGAATCTGATTTGTCCAATTTTTTACATTTCCGACAAGCTTTAAGAGATACGTAACAATTTGCGGAAAGTAAACCACCGGAGGCTTTATGGTAGCACTGGATTTGTCATACCTCCACACCTCGGCGTCCAAAATGTCAAGCATAGAAGCAGTAATGCATGTCTGGATATTCTGAAAGATGTTGCCATCACAGATCACAACTTGGACAAACTGAAGAAACTCTTCCAACAATGACAATAAGAGGCTCTCAAATCCAACTTCAGCTGCGGCAGAGTCGTAGATAACAAACTCACACCTGAGTCTGAACAAGCTAGGAATCCTATCAGCATAGCATGCGACTGCACGTAACAGCTCAGTATCATATGCAACATAAGGCATGTCCTTTGTAAGACTTCCAAGTAACTTTAAGATCCTTAAACTCAAGGATAATCTTGAGCAAAAATGAGGATTCTCGGTTTGCTCTTCAGAAAACTGAGGTGGGTGGACCAATTCTGTACAGAGCGCAAGGAGGCGGGGTATACATCTCAAATGAACCACTGCCCAATGTTGTGCAAGAGCCATCATGCTATTTAATTCCTTGCGAAACTCAAGTTCAGTAAACCGCGTGACCTGAGTATCTGGTTGCAGACTCTCCGAAGCTAAAGTTATTAGAACCCTGTCCACTGCCTTTGGTTCCTTCGAGCAGTTGATCCCTTCACCAATCAATCATGCAAAACTAGCAGTTAGTTGTAAGGGAAAATGCTGAAAAATAAAGATGAGCCAAGTTCAAACAATGTTAGGTGTTACCTTGCAGATTGCATTTCATGTTCTTGTCCAAGTTAACTGCTGATTTAATGGGCACAGCTGGCAAAGAGCCTACAATTGTGTTTAGAGAATGTGGATGTGATACATTGAATTCTTTATCCACTCCAACTGATGCTATTTCCATTAGTTGAACAGCATCATTCTGTAAAGTAAAAAGAAGATTAAAAACTGGCTCTTAAGGACTGCAGAGATAAATGCAACATGATAAATATTATCCTAAACAGTGTCCCCATAAAGAAAAGAATGACAAAAAAAACGCATTGCAATTAAAACCTGTGCTTATACTTTTACTAAAGATGCTTCCAGGGGGCATATGGAGATCCAAGATATTTCAATTACAAGGTACTGCAATATCTGAGTAGTAATTGCTGGTAATTATCATCAATGTGTTTGGATAACATCTTGGAACATCTGATTGCAATTGTAATACCTGTGTCTGGTTCAAGTATATGTTGAAAATTGTTAGGTTACAGTCTTGTGTGCACATGCAGATGCAGTATACCATACTGAAGAATAAATCCTTTGATATTATTTGATTTCATTGTAATTAATTGTATTCAATCTATTGTAATCCCGCATGATTACAAATAAAGCACTTTCTTTTCTTTTCTTTTCTTTTTTCTTTTTTTTTTGAAAATTACACATCGTTATTGAAAAGCACCAAGACGATGCATCCACTACAACCCACACAAAAACAAAAACAAGCAATCAAGCTCAAAGAATTGGAAAAAAAATTATAATCTTTAAGAGCCTCTATACAAGAAACTCATATACAAAGTTTAAAGGTGTTTCTTTTGTGGTGGGCGATGGCTCTCGTATCCGTTTTTTGGGAGGATCCTTGGCTGGATGATTGTTTTCTTAAGGAAGCTTTCCCAAGCTTAGCTTTGTTAGCCCCAGACAAAAATGTTTCAGTTGTGAGTTGCTTCTCTCGATCCGAAGTTGGGTGTGGTTGGACACCCCCTTGCAATAGGGGTCTCACAGATGAGGAGGCAGAGGCATTTATCAGCCTTCTTGAAAGGTTGAAGAGTGTCTTGCTAGATGAGTCTTCCAGTGACTTGGTGATTTAGAAAGGTCACAGTTCGAGAAGATTCTCAGTCCGGTCCTTTCATAAGCTTCTCTCCATTTCCCCTCACCCTCATCACACAACTTTCACTGCTTGAAGTATCAAGCCCCCCCAAAGGTAGCCTTTGTTTGGTTAGTTGGTTGGAACAGAGTGCTAACTGTGGATAATCTTTGTAAGAAAGGTTTGGTGCTTCCGAATATCTGCATAATGTGTAAGAGCAATGCAGAATCAGTTTATCGTCTTTTCCTTCACTGCATCTTTGCCAGAAAGGTGTGAGATTTCTTTCTTGTGACTTTGAATAATAGCTGGGTTATGTCGAAGTCCATGTCTTCCTTTTTCGTTTCATGGAACCAAGGTGGATTTGGGAAAGAAGGGAAGATAGTGTGGAGGTTAGCAACGATGGCTTGTCTTTAGGCTGTTTGGCCGAAAGGAATAGGCGTTGTTTCGAAAATAGATCAGAGTCAAATATTCGGGTAATCTGTAATGTGGTTTCTTGGGTTATAGATTGGGCCTTGGGGTTCAAGGATTTGGACGCCTATGTCCTCATTGCCCTATTGGGGTTGTAATTTTCCCTTTTTTTCCTTTTTTTTCCCTTTTTTTCCAATTTTTCCCACCCCTTCTTAGGGCAATTTCTTACTGGAGTTGTCATCTTTCAAAAATAATAATAATTTCCCTTTAATGAGGGCATAAAAGAATGCATCATTGACTCAGGGAAACATTGGGGAACCTGGGGAATGGTGGATCCATCCATCTATTCATCCAACCATCCATCCATGCACATACATACATACAAACAAACAAATGCATGATCCATCCATCCATGTATGCACATACAAACACATTCATGATCCATCCAACCATCCATCCATGAATGCATAGATATATACAATGACACATAAATATATACACATATGCATGATCCATCCATCCATCCATGCATGCATGCACGCACACATACACACATATATACATACATCCATGCATCCATCCATCCATCCACCCATGCATACATATGTACATACATACATACATCCATACATGCATACATATATAAACATACAAACATGTATTTCATCATACAATGCACCCATAAAAATAAAAATAAAAATTATGCAAAAAATTTTAATAAACAATTTTTTGGCGATATTGTTACATTGGCGAGACATAGGTCAATACATTGACGATACAAGTGACACCTGGAATTTACATGATCGACAACATTAGCAATACATTGGCAAATTGATACATAGGTGATATTTAGCAATATATCGAAAACGATGGTTTCTTCCTCTAACAGGAGTTTTGGGGTGTGTCCAAATGGCCCTTAATCCTTATCAACCTAAGGGGCCGTTTGGATGAGAGCAAATGGAGGTAAATGGGTGGAATTGGGAGTAAATGAAGGTAAATGATATTTGGGGTGTGTTTGAATGGAAGTAATGCAAGTAAATGAAATGAAATGGGAGTAAATAAATGTGCATGTAAATGAAATCATCTCCACGAGAGAGGATTTGGAAGTAAATGGGGTGAAATGCCTTTTTGAGATTCGTTGGAGAGTCACACATGTAAACAAAGGTGCTACTATGCACATGTCCACCATACACGTGTCATGCTAATGATACTCCCCAACAATCCAAATATCAGCTACATCGCTAAAATCACACCAAAAGAATGATCCAAGCCATCCAAAGGATGGCCGATGGCTAAAAAACGTTCGCAAGTTGCTTGTTTGCGATCCTTACATTTGTGGCCTACCCAAGGCTTGAAATTTCCTCGTTTTTTGTTGAAGTATATATTTCAATGGGCTTATTACAATCATTCTATTAAATATCACATATGTACACTAAGTTGGGATATTAAAGTTGATTTGAGATATCAGATATTCCTGTGAATATATTGAAAAATTCAAATGCATTCCAATTCCTCCCATTTTCTCCCATCCAAACAGAATTTTTTTATTTCAAACGCATTTCATTTACTCTCATCCAAACACAACTATGTACATCCATTTACTCCCAATTCATTTATTTCCAAATCCATTTCCCATTTGCTTCCATTTACAAGCTCCCAAACAAGCCCTAAAAGACACCCTAAATCCTAATAAATCTTTAATTAAGATCCCCCAACTATTAGATTAATTTCAAATCAATCTAATCTATCTAAGATAACAAAAAACTCACCTACAAAGATGTGGCCCTATGGTAATGGCCTAAGAATAATAAAAACGCATCTAACAACTAATCCCAAAAATCTTCAAAGAATTAACTACCATATCTTCCAAATCAGTCCCCTATCTTCGAAAATAGTAATTTTCACCTTTGGCATTCAGACCAAAACTAGCAACAAACAGCCCAAAATGCAGCACCTGTTGGGCCCCATGGTGAGCCTTAGGCCTACATCATGGCTCCAAGCCTCCAACCCCTTTTAGAGACGTGACTTCTCTAACCGATGGGTTTGACTCCAATGTTGAATTACAGGTCTACGCTAAGACTCCAATCTTGAATTATAAGTCTAAGCTACAAGCCTACAACTCAGAAGACAAGTTGAGGCCATATGACTTTGGCCCATTAGCCTTCTTTCTTAATCTTGCCTTTTTTTTCTCTAGCTCCCACCACCTAAATACCTCTTGTTCCACCAGTCATAGACCACATTTAGCGCCAAAGCCTAAATTATATACTACTTCCCTAATATTTCCTAAATCAACCTATCTCAACTAAGTCAAATTCTTTCTAACCCACGAAAAATGATGCAGACCTCACGTCCACCACGAGGCCCAACGTGTAGAAGTTGTAGGTTGTTTCCTCATGATTTTTTTGTCTAAATGTTAAGGTCCACAACTACTATTCTAGTTAAAGATTGTACTGATTCTTTGAATATCCTGGGGATTGATTCTTTGAATTTCATTATCTATTTTTAGGCCATTACATTTTAGCAGAACTTCTGCAAATTCATTTTGTTGCTGTTTGGATAGAGTTGATTGATATGGATTCAATCTAATAGTTAGAAAATCTAGTTAATGATTTGATACGGATTTTAAAATGTCCCTTTAGGATATTTAAATTGGGGCTGTTTTACACTTTTCTGAGCTTTAGGAAGTTGTAATTCAAGTATTTGTAATTAGTTGAAGACTGATATTAGTAAGTTATTTATTCGCTATTCAAATACTCTTGTACTTTAATGTGGTTCAAATATGGAACATCTCATTGATTCAATAACCAGATTGCATTATAAAATTTGATAAGCACCCTCATGAAGAAGTTCACAGGTGGATGAGGGTCCTGGAGATACACTCAAAGGAGGAACTTAGCAAGAGGATTGCATCCAGGGAGTGGATTAACTACAAGTATGGGAAGATGAGAAATGATATACCAGTGGAAGTAGCTGCAATAATCAGACCGCCCTTCATGTCAATCTCTTGGATCTCATTGAGAAATTGCAAACATCAGAAGGAATGGAGCATCTTCGAGCTTGCATGGTTGGACACAGATAACTTTGTGAATATGATCAAGGAATGGTGGCAGTCTTTTTCAGTTTCAGGGTCAGCTGCTAGCAAACCATTCCAGAAATTCAAGATGCTCAAAGCAAAACTGGCTATTTGGAAGGAGGAGTTCAGAAAAAGATCAGAGAAGTATGACAACATTATCAAGGAAATTCATAATCTGGACATAAAAGAAAAGGCTGATTCGTTCTCTCTCTCAGTTGAATATTCAAGTTTTCTTAAACAGGAAGAGATTATTTGGAGGCAAAGATTGCAAGCAGTTTGGCTCAAAGAAGGCGACAACAACACTTCTTTCTTCCATGGCATAGCAAGCGCTCGGGCAAGATCTAATCATATCAATAGCTTACAAGTCAATGGAGTCAGAATCGAAGATCAGGAAGCTATCAGCAAAGCCACAGTCGATATTTATTCCAAGCTGCTATCCAAGGAAGATTGCACCCGCCCTCCTCTAGATAATTTGTTGTTTCACCAGATCTCAGATGCGGACAAGGCATTCCTTGAGAGGCCGATTTTGGAAGAAGAAATTAAGGGAGCTATTGATTCTTTGGGAAGCGATAAGGCACTGGGACCTGATGGGTTCACTATCCATTTCTTCCAAGTTTTTTAGGATTTGATCAGGCAAGATCTGGTCAACTTTATCCAGGAATTTCAGATCAAAAGGGACACGTTCCTAGAGGCATGGGGGCTACTTTCGTTGATCTTATCCCCAAGAAAGGAGCAGAATCTTTGTCTGATTTCAGACCTATAAGCCTTATCGGGAGTCCATACAAAATATTGGCCAAAGTTTTGACATCCAGGTTCAGGAAGGTCTTACCTCAAGTCATATCAAAAAATCAAGGGGCTTTCGTTGAAGAAAGGCAAATCCTAGACAACGTGCTCCTAGCCAACAAATGTATCGATTCAAGACACAAGGAAAGAATAAAAGGGGTGGTTTACAAACTTGACATCGAAAAGGCTTACAATCACGTTGATTGGAATTTTTTGAAATATATGTTAAGCCGGATTGGATGCGGTAGCAAATGGATATATTGGATGGTGTTTCTTCCGCTTCATTCTCAGTGTTGATCAATGGGTTCCAAAAGGGTTCTTCAAATCTTCGAGGGGTCTAAGGCAAGACGATCCTTTATCCCCCTTTCTTTTCATAGTTGTAGCGAAGGCTCTAAGCAGAATGTTAGACAAAGGCCAGCAGCTAGGGTCATATCAGGTTCTGCAATTCTACTTCAGGCCCCATTATTTCACATTTGCAGTTTGCAGACAACGCTCTTCTTCTGTGTGATGCAGATCCAGTCAAGATTGATAATCTGCAGAAGATATTGGGTTGTTTTGAAGAGGTCTCTGGGTCAAATATCAACACTCATAAGAATGAAATGTTGGGGATAGGCTTATCCGAAGAAGAGGTATCATCTTTCGCAACCATTTTCAAGTGCGGTACAAGATCCTTCACAACCTCTTATTTGGGCCTCCCCCTATGCTTGGAAAAACCTCCAAAAAAGTTATGAAGCAAAGTGATAGAGAGGTTCGAATGGAAATTGTCTAGATGGAAAGGGAGGCATTTATCCTTAGTAGGGCACATCACTCTTATAAAAGCGGCACTATCCAATCTTCCGCCATACTTTGTCTCTTTTCATGTGCCTGAAATCGGTGCTTGCAAAGCTTGAAAAAACTGAGAAGGGATTTCCTATAGCAAGGTGCAAAGGGAAAGCATAAGTTTGATCTTCTAAATTGGAATGAGGTTTGTCTTCCAATGACAGAATGAGGTGTGGGTCCCAGGGATCTCGGTTACATGAACAAGGCGCTTCTTGGCAAGTGGTAATGGAGGTTTGGAGTTGAAGAAGGTAAGTTATGGAAAGAATTCATAGCTGATAAGTATGGGCTAGAAGAGAGAGGATGGGAGATCAAGCATTCATCGTTGTACCGAGCCTCGGCAATTTGGAAAGCCATACAGTCCGTGTCTCCCTCTGTCATTACCTCTTCATCTCTCCCTTCGGGATGGTGCTTGTATCAGGTTCTGGGAGGACTCATTGTGTGGTCCTAGACCCCTGGCATTGCTAAGGTCTGAGCATGAGCCTAAGGCATTGCAAAGGCAAAAATGGCAAATAAATAAGAATTATAATAAAGAACTAATAATGCATGGTTTATAGAGGGGGGTAAGTGTCCTTGTAGGACTTCAATGTACATTGTACAGGCCTATCTAAATATAATGAGTCCATGGGAAAACAATCATTATTCCCTTGACCTGACATTTACAATTTTCTGGTTTGCAAAGGAAACCAGGGGTTCCACGTAGTAATAATTAGACTTATCCACACTTGGTGCAAGATACGAGGTGATCATTGTCTACAGAGAAATGGCATTTCCACTTGCAATACAAACAAGACCACCGTTTTTGGAATCCAATGCCAGATAATGCTGGAAAATGAAATCAAGTTCATTACAGTTATCCATGTATTGTACACACAGTAGATTCATTGTGTCCAAACAGGCCTAGAAAATATAATTGTAAGATGGATGATACTATTAAGATGGGGAAAACTTTCGAGCGGAAATTATTTTGAGTAGGTGATGGTGGGAGCATGAGATTTCAGGAGGACATTTGGCTGAGAAAGTCTTTTGCATCTTCTTAGCCTCATGAGTCACGAACATAGAGTGAGTGGAAAGGGGGTTCAAGTGAGGGAGTGATATGAGGTGTCCAGTAATATGGTTTTTCTTTTATTTTCTTTTCTTTTAATAGCATTTGACTAACATTGAATGTTATCTTCCAAAGAAATTTGGAAAGAAACGTCGATTTTGAAAGCCTTTCATCATTTTTGTAAGAAGTGTCTATTTCTATAGGCTTGGAGAACAGGAGGTTGTGAAAACGGTCACACGACAACTCGTTCTAATCCATTTCATTCTTTGATGCATCGACAAAGATGAACAAAGTGACTCCCCCTTGAGGGCATGTTTGGGGGAAGCCAATCCCACCATTTGTTGGACCATTAGTGCTGATATCATCCTCAATCTTGACCATATCCAACACAACCTTCTCATTATTTGCTTCATGTACAAAGCTCTAAAGAGCTAGTTGATCATTTAAGTGCAAATTGTTAGTGCAGTGAGGGATATCTGGTCTTATTTCAACCCCGCAACATTCTTTGGCTGGGTACATTGTGCAAAGAACTTAATGGCATCTCAACATTGGAACTTCTCTCCTTACAAAAAGTAATGCAATATCCAGACAAACCTAATGCAAACCCCAAAAGGGGATGTAAATAGATCAAAGAAAAAAAGAAAGAGATTGTAGGAAAGAACCAACAATCCCCTAGTCAAATGCTAAAGACTACGGTAAATCCCCTCTCCAAATCTTCTACCATATAGAACCAACAAGTTAACAATAAAAACATAAAACTGAATTTTTATTCCACAATTATAATAACAATGTATTACACCTCCATAACATAGCCTTATATAGGTTTTTAAAACCTAAAAGAGAAGACCTAATAATAAAAAATGACCAAACTACCCCTAAATCCCATATCTACTATATTGGCCTTATCTAAATGGGCCATGTCTCACCCAAACAGCCCCAGAATTGCATGATCTTGGGCTCATTTGAAATCTTACTCAATAGGGCATCAAATGGAACCAATTTCATGACATTTGAAAATTGTTTGGTGCCCCAAAAGTGGCTCACCAAGAAAGTGACGAAAATACAAAAGAGATTAACTAAATCATGACTCAAATCTCACCCTAGAGACTAATTACATGAACACAACATATGCATTGATGACCATATGATTAATCCCAAGGGCCTCATAATTTAGGTAAACCGTTAATCCCATCCAATTGATCACCAGACCGATTATTTGGTCCAGATCATCAATCAAAACAATCTGAACAGTTGGATTGATCAGAAGTTAGATCAACAAGCTTGTGTCGCCATTTGGTTGCATCAGAATCACTACTTCAATGAGCAGTGCGTAGGAATGCCCGCCATTGGGAATGTGCAAGTTGAACTTAGGTGGTGTCTCATCGACTGGTTCAGCCCTCTAGGATGGGTGGCATCAAAAGATGTTGGAATGAAATGTAAAAATCTCACTTTTCTAACTGCAATTATAAAAACTATGAAACACATTCAAGCTGCATCCAGATGCAAATCTGAATTGAACTATGAATATACAGTTCTAATCACAATGAAATGACAATAAATTACCAACGTTTCCTGGCATTCATTATGGGGATGCAATGGACAAATTTTTTGAAGTCCCACCACTACGAAGGAAATTAATTGCAATTTGGATCAAAGGCACTCAATATATCAATGCTAACAAAATTATGACTGGCGCATCTCCACTTTATCAGAATATTCATCTCAATCCATTTCAGTATTGCAACCAAACAGCTAGTTTTTCACATCCAGTTCATTAAACTGAACTATCGAGATTCAATCCAATTGTGCACCCAAACAAAGCTACGGCATCAGAAACTAAAAACATAATCATTTGCAGTAAATAAAAACCTGTAAATTCAAATCATCGCTGCCACCAGGCACGGATCTCTCCAAATAGGAAGTGCAGAACTCGAACGTCTGCTTAACAATCGCAACGACTATCAGCTCTGCATGCTCAACTGCATTCACAGGTATCGGAAGTTCAGTAAGTCGATTCAAAAGCCCTTCTCTTCTTCTTTTGATAATAGAATAGGAAAATTTGATACCTGAAAGGGAGCGGGCGGCCAATACAATTGATCTCGCGATCAAGACGACGGCTTGAATCTGATTCTGGTCCCAGGTCTCTAGCCCTAGCTTTCCGTCCTCGGTATGCTGGAGTCCTTGATCGAGAATGGAGTAGAAGGTGTGGAGGGATGGTTTGAGGGAGTCGGACCGAAGAGACTTTTCGTCGCGGAGGGCTTGAAGGAGGGCGGATATTTCGTCCGCCATGGATGACAGGTTTTTGGTTTCGATCAGAGCATGAAGAAGATTTTCCGATCGGAAATGGAGATGAGAGAGGAAAGAACCCTACAAATCGCAGGAGAGAGAGAGAGAGAGAGAGAGAGAGAGAGAGAGAGAGAGATTTCTGGAAGAAACTGATGAGGGAGGGTTTAAGTGTTTAGACAAGAGAGAAGGATAGCAGAAATGCAGAAGAAAAAGAACAGCTGACGCTGCTTTTTTCTATTCGTAGGACTACTCAGAGATTCGCGCGAGGAAATATTGAAGAAGCCGGTCGCGGTACACGTGCTAAAATGAAATACGTGCTAAATTTTCACCCGTGCTTTAATATCGGAACACATTTTTGAGGCTGCCATTGTAAGTATCACTGTAAATTAATAATATTTTTTATCGATCTCATCAGGTCGGGGACACTCATAAATCAACGGACTGTGTTTATCGTTTAGGTGTGGCTGAATTCATGGATGGACTAGTCTGAATTTTTTTTCAGGGAATATGGAGATATATCCCCCACCTGATAAATGGCCCGGATCTTGTACATGTAGTTCTATTTGGTGCGTATACTGCGACTCATCTCTTCAATCTCTGGTTGCAGCAATCGCTTCATTATTTGTTCTTTCCCTTCCTGGGAAGAATACTGACTCGGATTCGGAAGGGACCTTCAAGTAAATGGAAAAGCTCTGTGGGATCCACCATGACGTTTGTGTTTCATCCATACCGTCCATCCATTTTTCCTGCTATTTTATTTTACGATCCTAAAAATGAAGGCGATCCAAATATCAAATGGACCACACCATGGAGTGGAGTGAAAATATGATGCTTATCGTTGAAACCTTCTTACGGCCCACCACTATGTTTACATGCCATCCAACCCTTTCAGTATGTCATGTAAACCTGGATGATGGAAAACAGAAATATCAGCTTGATCCAAAACTTCTATGCCTCCAAAAATATTTCAAAGGTAGGAGTTCAATCCCCACTGTTCCCTTTGCACGGCCCACTTAAGCTTTTTATCTGCTTCATTTTTGGACTTGCGTCCTAAATTTAGGAAGAAAAAAAAGATAGACGCGTTGATAAAACAGATACATCATAGTGGGGCCCACAGAACTCCTGGTCAGTGCTGGAGGGCTCACTACCGAATCCGGGTCCCTTCCTCGGCGGTAATGTCTCTTGAGAGGTTGGCTACGTGGGCCATCATGGTGTATGTGCTGTATCTAGGCGGCTCATCTGTTTTGCCAGCTCATTTTAGGGCATGTGCCCAAACACAAGGCATATCGAAATCTCGAGTGGACCACACCAAAGGAACAGCAGGAAAATGACGCCCACCATTGAAACCTTCCAAGGTCCTACCATAGTGCTCATCCAAGCCGTTGAGAAGATGACTCCTCTCAGGATGAAGGAACACCACAAATATCAGCTTCATCCAAAACTTCTACAGGCTTCAAAAAGCTTTTAATTGTAGGCGTTCAATCCTCACCGGTTCTTGTGGTGGGGTCCACTGGAGCTTTGGATCTACCTAAAATAAGTTGGCAAGGTGGATGAATGGGTAGATATAACTCACATCGTGGTGGCCCCACGCATGGGCCCTCCTTCACGAGCAACCACACGTGCTAACTAGGCAAATGTACAGGAGTCGGGTATTGCCCGGGCTAGAGGTGGCTTGGCAGCCCATGGTCGGGACATTCCCTTTTAAACTCGATTATTTGATGGAAAAAATAAATAAATAAAAGAAAGTAGAAGTGATTAAATGTTTTTAAATTTGTGCTTCTTAAGATAGGAAAGAAGGGATTTTAATTAACAAAAAACCTAATTAATCACCTTTTGTTTTCAAAAGACACATTTTACTGAAAATAAAAAATATAAAGTTTTGAGGATAATTTAAGAACTCGAGACTGTTGACTGTCGTCATTGATATAATTGAGTAAATAGTGAGAGATTTCATGGGCCGTTTGATAGCTTGAATTTAGAATGAATTAGGATGGAAATCCAATTACCAAATTCATTATAATTTTAATCTTTTAGAATGCTGTTGGAATTCTTTAATATATTTACAAGACCTCATATTTGTTTAACTACACTTTAATATCCCAATTTAGTATACATATGTGATATTTGACAAAATGATCATAATAAGCTAGCCAAAATATATACTCTGACTAAAAATGAGGAAATTTGAAGCCTTGGGTAGGCCACGAATGTAAGGATCACAACTGAGTGACTCATAAATATTTTTTAATCATTCATTTAGATGGCTAGTGTTTTGACTATTGCAGCCGATTATTGAATTTGTTTTAGAGTATTATTAGCATGCCACGTATATGGTTGTTTAGTAGCTTAGACTTTTGTGTAAACATGTGATTTCACTCAAATTACCCTAAAATCACAAAAAAGAAATGTGAGATTTCAAAACATATCAAAATTATATGCTTCAAATACCTTTAATTCTTATTCACCTCCAAACACTTAGCTGTCAAACACAAAAGGTGATTGTTTAATTGGAAATACATCCAAATACTCTTAAATTCGGGCTGCCAAACGACACCTTAGTAGAGATGGATGAAGTTATTAGTGAAATAATTTTTAAAAAAAGGGAAGAGATTAAGGAGAGATAAAGAACAATATTAACTCATTATTAGATTGTTAAAAGAGATAAAGAACAATATTAACCCATTATTTAATTGTTAAAGAGATATAAAGAACAATTTTAACCCATTATTTGATTGTCTATATAAATATTTGTTTATGCATATAGAATTTTTAACTACTTAATTTAAAGTTTTATATTGGAACCTTATCTAGATATAATACACACACATGTGTGTGTATGCATATATGATCTTTTGTCATTATCATTTTCTTATATTGAAACCATATTAAACCCAAACTATTTATCATTTGAATTTTTTGCATTTTCATTTTATTATTATTTTTAATAAACAAGTTTGAATTAAACCTAAACAAATTTCATACCATTTTTTTACTTTTTAATATTTGTGTGCAAGCATAAAACTAGTAATTTTTTAATATTAATAAATAGAGAAGTGGGGGAAGGCTCAAAGCTCTAACCTTAACTATCATTTTAATATTTGTGTTATTAGGGTCTCAAGTACTCTCATTCCCCCCCTCACCACCATTGTTGTGTGGATGCCTTAGATTTTGTACAGTTTGGAAGATGGTGTCAATCTAACCGACAATGCCTAGGGTCTCTTAATCAGGAGTAAAGCAAAACACTGTTGGACCGACCAATAACTGTCGATGGTCGAACCGACGAACACCGATTAATTACGCAGTTTTTCAGAAGTGGGGGTATTTAAGGCCTAATATGATTATGGTTTTAGGAGACAAGTGTTTTCTCTCATAGGGCAAGGGTTTTGCAAGGTGAGGACGTTTCTCACTTGTAAGGGCTTAAGAATACATTTTTCTCAAGGGTTAGGGTTTTCCAAGGGTGTGGATTGTAAGGGGAGATCAGGTTGCTTATGTAATCAGAGAAGGTGGGTGGTGCAACTCTAAGGTTTCGATTGTAGTGGAGATCTCTATTGCTTTGTCCCATGATTTTTTTCTGCAAGGATTTTCCATATTAAAATCATGTGTTTATGTTTGCTAGTAATTTTGTCTGTTCTATCTTCGTTGAATGTGCTTCCACAAAGCACAGGATTGACATTGGTATTAACTTCTAATATACAGAGTTGATTCGTGCTTATTATGGGCTTGGAATTACAACAACCATTATCTACACCACTTATACTCAATGATGGCAACAACCATATGTCAATAGCAATGATAGCCCCTGCTAACAATGATAGTAGTTGCACACCTACTAGCACTAGGTAGCTGCACCAATACAATAGGCCATGTCACCTGCTTCACATCATTGGCAATAAAGGGCAGCACCATTGGTGGGAGCAGCCTGCCTTCATCACCCTTGACAACAATGCTCCACTAAGAGTAAAATAAGTTTATAACTGCTAGTGATTTTCATTTTTTTTTTTTTTTTTAGTTCATTCCTGTCTCTTAGTTTTATGCATGCAATTGTCCAATTATTATTAATCTTTAGACATCTTTGCTATTTCTCTCATATGCTCTCATCCTTTATTATAGAGAGCTAAAAAGTTGAATATGATCAACACCCTAATTTGTATTTTATCACCGTCAAAGTAGATGGTTGCAACTATCTTACATGGTCCTAATTTGCCATTACTATATCTTAATTGTAAAAGATAAGTATGTTACATTTCCAACGTGCTTGATTTTTTCAATTTTTTATGTAATTCAAAGTAAATAAACCATCATTATCTTTTCAGGGTATTTGATTAAGAGAGAATTACACCTATAAAAAACAAGAATCTAATGCACACAAAGTAAATAAGTAAAGAACATTATAATCATTACATTTCTATACACCAAAAAGCTTAATTTTACGATGATGCAAGTTGAATATAAGTGATGTCACCCATCACAGTTTGGGCAAATGTCTTAGGTCGTGGGTTTTCTCCCCATGGATACGAATTTGATTCTCCTCCCCGTGGATTATCCGATGCACGTCGGGTGATTACGTGCATTCGCAGGGAATAGTCTTGCCTTAAAAAATGGGTAGGGATACCCTTTTGTCACACAGACACATAAGTGATGTCACCGACACAATTATTGGGGTGAGTAGTCATTATCCATTTAATAATCATTTGCTATTTCTAGCTAATTACAACAGTAAATGGCTATAATATGAGTAGTTATTATTTACTCTTGTAACTTTATGGTGACATTACATACCTTTGACTCCAATGGTGATTTTATCATATTGTTGGTGATTTTATCATATTGTTTGTTTCACTGACAAATTATTATAAAAATATAATTTTGTAATGTAAAAATGTAATGATTACAATTTAGTCTACCTACTTACAAGTGTATCTAACTCTTAATTTATAAGTCATAATTCATATTTAAATAGATACTTAAAAATAATGATGATGACTCATTTACTTTGCATTTCATAGTAAATTAGAAAATCAAACAAGCCCTACCTATTTTTTTAAAAATTACATCTAATTATTGATTCTTGTGTTTGGCTTATCGATAATAAAATCATAATAATGGTTTTTTCTTTTTACATTACTTTGATGTTGAATCATCACCAAAGCATATTAATGTTGTTATTTGAATTTAAGATTTTTACGATAATTCCATGAAAATGGACTACATATTTCTCTACTTGTTTTTTAAATCCATTTGCATCTAACCAGCGATTCTTATGTTTAGTTTGGTAGTGATAAAATTATAATGATGACAAATTTTCTTTACATTAATTGGCAAAACAAAACAAAGAGGCTATTAGTTTGGTTTGCAAAAATAAGCTATGAACTCATAATGTAATCTATATATTTTTCTATTTTCACAATTGCTAAGCATAAAATTCAAGGTAATCTATAGGGGATGAAGTGGAAATTTTCAATTGCAAATCAAATATTTCACTTAAAATGGAATCCTTTAGCATCCATCCTGCAACCGTGCCTTGAGAAATAATAATTACAAATTCATTTAATTTCTCATGAATTGCTTATCAAGCTTATCAAACAGGCTTGAAGGTTTGAATCTATTGGAATAAGGACAACACACATGTGAGTGAAAGAGGCTGCTTTACACTTCCGAACATGAATTACACAGTTATCCTGTGACCTTACTCTCTAGGGCCACCATGATGTATGCATTTTATACACACTATGCATCTGTTTTCCCGACTGATTCTAGGGAATGAACCCAAACACGAGGTGAGATCAAATCTCAACTGGACCATGCAATAATGCCAACCATTAATAAAACCTTCCTTGGCCCACTATGGTGCTTGCTTGCCATCCAACCCCTTCATAAAGTCGCACAAACCTCAATGAAGGGAAAACACAAAGTCAGATAATTTTTCAAAAATAGGGATTTAATACCCATTATTTCCTAGTGGTTTATGTGGTTCGCTTGAACTTTGGATTTGCCTCATTTTTTGGGGCTCATACTCTAAAATAAACTGGCAAAACAGATGAATGACATAGATAAAACACATACACCACGGTAAGCCCCATAGAGTCTAGTCACCGGGCAATCCGTGTCTCACACTTTCCTCATACTTAATTGAGCTCCTGAAGTTACTTGGTAATTAAAGTCATCCAAGTCCAAGTAGTCCAATTTTTCCATGCAAGCCATGTGAATCTAACTACTCTAGCTATCAGATTATGATACTTTCGTTGATGGATTATGTTCTTTTTGCCTATTCCATGGTGAGTAAACTCTATAGAGCCCACCATAATGTATGTGTTTTTATTTTTTTCAGCTCAATTTAGAGTATGAACCTAACATTGAAGCACATCCAAAGCTCAACTGGACCACACTAGGAGGAAACAGCATAAGTTTTGGATCAACTGATATTTGTGTTTTCCCTTCATCCATGCCCGTGTGACCTTTTTTTTTTTTTTTTTCTTCGTTCTTTTTTTTTTTCCCTAGGTTAGTACACCTGTCCACTGTTATTGTGTCTGTTAGTCGCACTGCAACCTTAGCTACCCCCTCTCGGGAGTCAATACCAAGACCTTCAGTGATGAAAGGAGGTTATCTTCACTCAATCAACCACTTGAGCTATGGATCAGGGTGCGCGTAAGTGTCACCTTACGAACAGGTTGGGTGGTAAGTAAACATCAATGTGGAAGGTTTCAAGTAAGGACCCATTATCCCCACTGTTTTATGTGATGTGGTCCAGTACTTGGAGCTTTGGATATGCTTCAATCTTAGGCTTGTGCCTTAAAATGAGTTGGAAAAACAGATGGACGGCATGAATAATGACTCATATCTTAGTATGGACCCAGACAGAGAGAGAGAGAGGGAGTGAGAGAGAGAGAGAATGTGTGTGGGGTGAGTCAGTACATAATCCACTTCCGAAAATTCCACAGTTAAAACTTCCCGTCTGTTCCACAAGAAATATCCTGAGACCAGAGGATATCCCGGTCAATCATGGGAATTAGGTAGCCGTCTAAAACCAGGGCTGCTGCGGTCATCCAGCGGCTTAGATGCATGTGTGGCCTACCTGATTAATTGACCCGCCTGACTTTAAGGCGGTACAAGTTTACCTAGTGAGGCCTTCTTGATGGTACGCGGATTGCCAACTGAGGCTGTCAGTAGCGAACGCGGCTTCGGTGGACCCGAGGTGGGTGAGATCCCTAACTGTAGGGTCTACTGTGAATGTATGTCTTAAATTCACGTGGTCCATTCATTTTAAAAACTCATTTTACAGCATGATCTAAGAAATAAAGACCATAATACAGGAAGCAGTGGTACTCGATCATTAAAAACTTCCCTCGGCCACAAAAGTCTTGTATCAAGCTGATTTTTTTATGGTCTCTTCATTCAATTATTCGTGACATTATCAACAGTTTGGATGGCAAATAAACATTCCAGTGGCCCCCTAGTTTTCAATGGTGGAATGCAATCACTACTATTTCCTATGGTAGGGTCAACTTAAGATTTAGATATGCTTCATCTTGGCACAGATATCATGCCCTAAAATGAGCTTTCAAAATGGATAGATGGTGTGGATGTAAGGTATATGTATCACAGTAGGCACCAAAGTTAGGGATCCACCCAAACTGCACCTGCCAATGCTCTATGGGCTCCACTATGATATATATGTGTTTTATCCGCTCTATTCATCTATTTTTTTTCACATCATTTTAGGGCATAAGACCAAAAATGATACAGATCAGAATCTAAAGTGGACCATACCATAAGAAAACAGTGGTGATTGAAGCCCCGTTAAAAACTTTATACGACCCACTGTAATGTTTATTTACCGTCCAGGTCACAGAGACATAGATGAAGGGAAAACACAAACATAGGCTTCATCCAAGACTTTTGTGTCGCCCCCAAGAATTTATAACGGTGGGAGTTAAATCACCACTGTTTCCTTTGGTGTGGTCCACGTGAGATTTGGATCTGCCTCATCTTTTGGGTTTTTGCCCTAAAA
This sequence comes from Liriodendron chinense, assembly GCA_003013855.2. Lineage (NCBI taxonomy): Eukaryota > Viridiplantae > Streptophyta > Magnoliopsida > Magnoliales > Magnoliaceae > Liriodendron > Liriodendron chinense. Next base: position 1,344,709 of record PVNU02000362.1, read on the forward strand.
TGATCTGAAAAAATGGATGAACCGCATGGATGAATGATACACATGATTTTGGAGCCCACAGAACGCCGACCAGTAGCTACCGACATAGTCAGCAGGCAATCCTTGTCCCTCGATGGACGACTGGTATCTCGTGCGCTGGGGAGAGTAGGATTACTTCCTTCATAAGAAAAGAGAAATGCGAGACCGCTCGCAGCAAAATCGGATTGGGAGCGCGAGTTACTCAGGACGCTCTTGTCGTCCTGAGTAAACTAAGTTGGACCCACTGTGAATATATGTGGCTTATCTACACCGTCCATCCGTTTTACCAGCTCATATTAACGGTTGAGCCCAAACTTAAAGTATATCAAAATCTCAAGTGGATCATACCATAGGAAACAGGGGGAATAATGATTTCCACCGTTGAAACCTTCATAGGGCCCACAGTGATGTTTATTTGTCATCCAACCTGTTTATAAGATCCCAAAGACATGGATGAAAGGAAAACACAAATATCAGCTTGATCACAAACTTTTCTGACCTCCAACAAATTTTCAATGGTACAGGTTCAAATCACACTGTTTCCTGCGGTGTGGGCCACTTGAGCTTTGGATATGCTTAAATTTTTTTTTCAAAAGAAATAAAATTATATGTTAAAATGGATGGACGGAGTGGATTAAATAAATCATGGTAGACCCCACAGAGTTTATCGCAGCCTCGCAGCATACTTTGGCAGGAAGCGATCTGTTTTTCAAGTGGGCCGCAGTTATCCCTTATCTCTCCATCCACTCAACAGGTGGGCCCAAGCGATGAATGGCGTGGATTTTGCAGATGTGCCATACTTGCGGCAGTAGGTGACCCACCATTTAGATGGCATGAGTCTACACAATTCAAGACCATTGATCTGGTCACCCGGTACTTTGATGGGCCATGTCTGTTGGACGATCATAGCTGTCCGAAAGGGGCATTTTGTTTTCATTGAACTCAGTCTGTTGATCAGTATTTAAATACACTGTTTTCAGCCGTTCATCATGTAGGCCAGCGACGTGGGACTCTGATATGGGACTGCTGCACGCACCACCCAGCCGTGGTGTGGTGATGTATTGGGCGCTGTGGTGCCTACCGTGATGTATGTGTTTTATATCCACGCCGTCCATCCGTCTTTCCAGTTCATTTTAGGGCAGCCCAAAAATAAAGCCGAGGCTCAAGTGGACCATACCACAGGAAATAGTGGTGATTGAACGCATACCATTAGAAGCTTCTTGGAGCCACAAAAGTCTTGGAGAAGCTGATATTGTCTTCTCCCTATCTTGGCAGGTTCTCAACAGGTAGGATGGCAGACAAATATTACGGTGGGCCCTAAGAAGCTTTCAACGGCGGGTGTCATTACCCCCACTTTTTCCTATGGTGTGGTCCACTTGAGCTCTGGATGTGCTTCGTTTTTAGATTCATGGCCTAAAATGAACTGAAAAAAACGAATGAATGGCGTGGATATAGAACAAATACATCAAAGTGGGCCCCACAGAACACATCACCACGCCACCTGATCCGCGTCCAGCGATGTAAAGGTTAACACAGTCGAATATCCATGGGCTATGTCGTTGCCACGTGGCTGATAGCTAGATCGTCGGTCCAGGGCGCGAATTAGGTGTTACCCTGGGAACAGCTTAGTGGGTGTTACCCTAACCGTGTGAGGCCTTATTGATGTTTTTTTTTTATATCTATGCCGTCTATCTGTTTTTTCATATCATTTTACAATGTGATTCAAAAACATAAGAAGATTAAAATTTCAGGTCGACCAAACCACTAGAAAAAGTGATGAATAAGCATTAAAAACGTTTTGTGGGCCACAAAATTTTGGATCAATCTGATATCTATATTTTCCCTTCATCAAGACCTTATTGACATTATCAAGGGCTTGGATTAAAAATAAAAATAAAAATGACCAAAACCCTACGATGGGCTCTTTGGAATTTTTAATGGTGGAACACTCAATCACACTGTTTCTAGTGGTATGGTCCACTTGAGATTTAGATCTACATAATTTTTGGAATGTAATTCTAAAATGATCTGTACAAAAGGATGGACGGTGTGGATATACAAAATATCATCCATGTGGGCCATGCGGTAGGGGTGACACCCACTAAGATGTTCCTAGGGTAACACCGTCCAGCTCCCGATAGAATTATTCTCACGTACGGTCGAATGATGAAAGAGAGCAAAATGCAGACCGACTTAGAGAGAATGAAAGATGCCATTCCCCGTACGCAAACCAGCATGGCCCACTTTTTGTAGGATCCGGACCATTCAGATGTACCACACGTGTAAGTTGAATATAGATCAGTGAACATCTTTTCCGTAACAGTTTTTTTCTCATAAATTTGTAGTCTGTATGAGAATGGAACGGTAAAATGGTCTAATTTTTAGAGAAAGATATTTTAATGATAGTTTCCAACTGATGAACGGTCCGAATCTTGCATATGTATGTCATTCTAGCAGGTTTTATGCGAATCTTCAGCTCAGCTCCTCATGCGACTCACCCTACCATTTATAAATCTCTATCAGCCTTTTCCTGGCGCATTAGCTTGCGTGGAACCAAGGAAAGTTACCACAACGTCGGATCGCATATCACCGCCTTTGCTTTGGAATTATGAGGAATTATTTAATAGTCTGGGAGCGTATGATGGTTCATACGCATGCGCTTGAGAGTTGTAAATCTGAAATGAAATTAGCTCAAATTAAACCGTCCAAAGCATAGAAAACCACTTTATATTTGTTTTAAATTCCTTTGATCAATGAATTTTACCATTGATCACTGGACACTAAGGTGTTGTTTGGTAAACTGAAAAATTAAACTTGAAAATTAATTTAAGTACTGAAAGCTTAAAGTGCTGAATTTAAGTACTTATAAGAATTGAAAAATCTGTTTGGTAATTTATCTGAAAACTACCATTGAAAACTTATCACAGCCACAGAAATTTCGGATCAAGCTAATATTTGTGTTTTTCCTTAATCCAGGTCTTTGTGTTCTTATGAACAGGGTTGATGGTAAATAAACATCATGGTGGGCCCTAGTAAGGTTTCAATGGTGGGCATCATTGTTCCCATTGCTTTTAGTGGTGTGGTCCACTTAAGGTTTGGACCTGTCTCATTTTTGGGCTTATGCCTTAAAATCATCTCTCCAAATGGATAAACTATGTAGATATAATACATACATTATGTTGGGGCTTATAGAATTTGGTGACTTCAAGTACTTGCGTCGGATGGATTCATGGATGGGAAAGTAAACAAAGAAGGGTAATCTTACCATTTTTAAATGTTAATAGGGATACTTTTGTCAATTTTTATCTAAAAATTTAAAGAGAAACCACTTACCGCATTTAGCTGTAAGCTTTAAGTCAAGTTGGCATGACTTAAAATAATCCACTTAATTTAAGTGATTTTTCCAATTAAGCACTTAAATTTTTTTAGTTACCAAACGGTCTGAATTACTAAAATCACTGAAAATATCATTTTTCAGTGATAAGTCGTGGAATTAAGTTTTACCAAACGCACCCTAAATCGTTAAGCATAGACCATTGAGTATTTTCTGTCCATTAAATTGCTACCAATCATCGAGATAGACTTCCTATATTAGCTTAAATTTCATCTATCAATAACCAAAGTATGGCCCACTTATTGGACGGTTCTTAGCTAACTAGATGCTGGCTAACAGTCTTCTAAGTGCACACGTATAATTGTTGCACTGGCAATTGTACTTATGCCTTTTGGAGATTTTTCGAACTGTAAACTTCAATTTTGACCGAAATTTCCAACTAAACCCAGAACTTTAGTTTCCATTTGTTTTTTTTTTATTTTTGGGATGGAACTGCCTTCCAAAACCATTTCTTCTTCATTTTTCTTATTGCAAAAACCATTCTTCTTACATTTTATTCTCGTAAAAAACCAATCATATTCTTCATTTTTCTTCTTGAAAAAAAAAAAAAAAACATATCTTCTTTTTTTTCTTTATGAAAAAATTCATCTTCTTCATTTTTCTTCTTTAAAATACCCATCTTCGTCTTCGTTTTCTTCTTAAAAAAGTTCTTTTTCTTCGTTTTTTTTGAAAAAACTCATCTTCTTTTTTGATACAACGTGTTTGTTGAAATGTGCATGTGAAATTTTTGAGTTGGTTTCAAATTTGGATACAACGTGTTTGTTGAAATGTGAATGTGAAATTTTTGAAAAATTTCAACGAAGTCCTGTTCATTTTCAACGAGTGCAATGAAATTCAACGTGCATGGCGATAACTCAATGAGCACAGGAAAATTTCAACAATCTTGTTGAATTGGTGTGGTGTTTGTTGAATATTAAGCAAACGTTATAAATTTTAACCATAGGCATAGAGATCTTGTTGAAATTTAGAATGATAGCATTGCATTGCGCATGCCTAGGATAACTCTAGGCTATGGTTAAAATCCGTAGTGATTAGCTAAAATCCAACCAGTAAGTAAATGCTACGAATTTTAACCGTAGCCATAGAGATCTTGTTGAATACAAGGATTACTTTATAGCTACGGTTAAAATTTGTCGCCTTCAGTTAAAATTCAACGAGAACTCATTAAATTGTTACAGCGCTCGTTGAATTGTTGCTGTGCTCGTTAAATTATCACCACGCACGTTGAATTCAACGTGATGTTGAATTTAATAAAATGAATTTTTTCAAGCGTATAAAGAAAATTCAACGAAGAAGAAATGTAAAAAACGAAGAAGATTGATTTTTTCAAGAAGAAAAACGAAGACGAAAATGGGTTTTTTATGGAAGAAAAACAGAGAGATTTTTCAATAAGAAAAACGAAGAAGAAGTTGGGTTTTTTCAGAAAGGAAAACGAAAAAGATGGGTCCTTTCAGAAAGGAAAATGAAGAAGTTAGAATTTTTTCAGCAAAGAAAATGAAGATAATGGGTTTTTTCAGCAAGAAAAATGAAGAAAAAGCTGGGATTTGGAGGGCATTTTCGTTTGAAAAAAGCCCATAAGTTATGAAATGGAAACTAAACTTTTGAACGTTTAGCTGGGAATTTAAATCAAAAGTGAGGTTTACAGTCGGAAAAATCTCCCTTTTCTATACGTCACGCACCGCCTCCTCGGACGCGGATTGCCTGCGAAAACCTTTCCTAGGCATCTCCTGCGCTCGGAATCTAGGTGGGGCCCACCGTGATGTTTGTGAGAAATCTACGCCGTCTAACCATTTTGTGAGATCATTTAAGGCATTGCGACAAAAAATGAACAGGATCCAAGACTCAAGTGGGCTGCACTAAAGTAAAAGGTGTGTAAGGAAATTCCTACCGTTGAAACCTCTATGGGGTCCACAGTGATGTTTATATGCCATCCATACTGTTCATAATGTCATTCCTATTGATATGAACTGAACACAAATATTATCCTGATTCGAAACTTCTGTGGCCCTATGAATATTTTAACTATAGAAGTTCAATCGTCACGTTTTCGGCCCACTTGAGTCTTGGATCTCGTTCATTTTTTGTCACAATGCCTAAACTGATCTCACAAAATGTTTGGACGGCGTAGATTTCTCACAAACATCACGGAGGGCCCCACCTAGATTCTGAGCGTAGGACACTAAATCGTTAAGCACAGACCATTGAGTATTTTCCGTCCATTAAATGGCTACCAATCATCAAGATAGACTTTCTATATTAGCTTAAATTTCAACTATCAATAACCAAAGTATGGCTCACTTATTGGACGGTTCGTAGCTAACTAGATGCTGACTAATAGTCTTCTGAGTGCGCACGTATAGTTGTTGCACTGGCAATAATACTTGTTCCTTGTTTTGGAGATCTTTTCGTCTATGAACTTTCCCAACTAAACCTAGAACTTTAGTTTCCATTTGTATTTTTCTTTTTCTTTTTCTTTTGTCTTTTCTTTTTTTTTTATTTATGAAAATGCTTTTAAAAATTTTGAAAAGTTTCTAAAATCGGAAACTACTTTTTTAAAACAGACCTAAAATTAAAATCCTCATTTGGTAATTCGATCTAAGCATAACTATGCAAACCTTAATCTCTAATACCAAATTTGATATAGGACGCCCTAATTATGATGCATGCTCATGGATATATATAATCCAGCGGAAATAAAAGACAATAATAATCTAAAAATTCAACATCAACCATCATAAATTAAGAAAATCACAAAGAGACATGCAATGGAGCGGGCCATCATCACAATTACGAAGTAAGAAATTCAAATAATGTATAGGTTGGATCCGGCGAGGGATGGAACATCCCGATCTTGCATCGTTATAACCTAAGCACCCAATGAGAATCACTAGTCCGAGGGATTAAAGGATTTCTCAGATTAGGGATTTGAAAATCTGAGGAATTGGGGTTTTGGATCAATTCTCAGATTTAGGGTTCGAGATTTGTGAGAGAATAAAAATAGATAATAAAGGAAAAATAAGTTTACCTTAGAAGAAGGTTGGAGGGGCACAAGAAGAAAAGAGAAGAAAAAGATTGGAGAAGAGAAGATGAAGATCCACCGGGGGGGGCACCAAAAGGCTTTCTTTCATTCAATCAATAGCATAATGAAAGAGGTTTAGGGTAACACCCTTATAAAATTTGAAATTAGCATAATTACCAAAATATCCCTACTAACAAAATTTTAAAAAAAAAGAAGATATATGCATGAAAAAAAACGTGCGCACATTAACCCAAAACTCAAAATAAGTAAAAATGCATAAAATAAACTGAAATCTAATATGTCTGATGAGCTCCGATGATGGTGTAATGAAAGTGACCCATGACGAACCAACGGTTCGATCGTATCATCATCACATCCAACGGTCCGATCATCTCCTTCAAGCAACTTACACATGTCTTCCCAAGGTGGGGTCTTCTCAAATGTCTCGGACTACATATGTAAGGTCTTCAATGCTCCTCAAGTCGTCATGAACGATCCACGCCCACCATCATCGAGCCATAAAGATATAGTGTGACTCGCCTCCTATGCTGATAAACCCTAAAGGGTTTGATGTCCGCATTATTCTCCTCGTCTGAGAAGAGCTCGACTCCGGCGAGATAAAGCTCTGGTGCATCTCCAACAAATCTGAACAAAGTCTTTGGAATTTTTAATGATGGAGTACTCAATCATATTGTTTCTAGTGGTATGGTCCACTTGAGATTTAGATCTACATAATTTTTGGAGTCTAATACTAAAATTATCTGTAGAAAAGGATGGACCGTGTGGATATACAAAATATCATCCATGTGGGCCATACGGTAGGGGAGGAGGCACCAAAAGGCTTTCTTTCATTTAATCAATAGCATAATAAAAGAGGCTTAGGGCAACACCCTTATAAAATTTAAAATTAGCATAATTACCAAAATGCCCCTACTAACAAAATTAAAAAAAAAAAGATATCTGTATGAAAAAAACATGCGCACATTAACCCAAAACTCAAAATAAGTAAAAATGCATAAAATAAACTGAAATCTAAGATGTCCGATGAGCTCCGATGATGGTGTAATGAAAGTGAGCCATGATGAACCAACGGTTTGATCGTATCATCATCACATCCAACGGTCCGATCATCTCCTTCAAGCAACTTACATATGTCTTCCCAAGGTGGGGTCTTCTCAAATGTCTCGGACTACATGTGTAAGGTCTTCAATGCTCCTCAAGTTGTCATGAACGATCCACGCCTATCATCATCGAGCCATAAAGATATAGTGTGACTCGCCTCCTATGCTGATAAACCCTAAAGGGTTCGATGTCCGCATCATTCTCCTCGTCTGAGAAGAGCTCGACTCCGGCGAGATAAAGCTCTGGTGCATCTCCAACAAATCTGGACAAAGTCTTTGGAATTTTTAATGGTGGAGCACTCAATCACACTGTTTCTAGTGGTATGGTCAACTTGAGATTTAGATCTACATAATTTTTGGAATCTAATACTAAATTATCTGTAGAAAAGGATGGACGGTGTGGATATACAAAATATCATTCATGTGGGCCATACGGTAGGGGTGACACCCACTAAGCTGTTCTCAAAGTAACACCTAATTCGCGCCCGTCGGTCCAGCTCCCGATAGAATTATTCTCACGTACGGTCGAATTATAAAAGAGAGCAAAATGCAAACCGACTTGGAGGGAATGAAAGATGCCATTCCCCGTACACAAACCAACATGGCCCACTTTTGTAGGATCCGGACCATTCAGATGTATCACACGTGTAAGTTGAATATAGATCAGTGAAAATCTTTTCTGTAATAGTTTTTTCTCATAAATTTGTAGTCTATATGAGAATGGAACGGTAAAAAGGTCTAATTTTTAGAGAAAAGGTATTTTAATGATAGTTTCCAACTGATGAACGGTCCAGATCTTGTATATGTATGTCATTCTAGTAGGTTTTCTGCGAATCTTCAGCTCAGCTCCTCATGCGACTCACCCTACCATTTATAAATCACTATCAGCCTTTTCTTGGCGCATTAGCTTGCGTGGAACCAAGGAAAGTTACCACAATGTCGGATCGCACATCACCGCCTTTGCTTTGGAATTATGAGGAATTATTTAATACTCTGGGAGCGTGTGATGGTTCATATGCATGCGCTCGAGAGTTGTAAATCTGGAATGAAATTAGCTCAAAGTAAACTGTCCAAAGCATAGAAAACCACTTTATATTTGTTTTAAATTCTCTGATCAATGAATTTTACGTTGATTACTGGACACTAAATCGTTAAGCACAGACCATTGAGTATTTTCCGTCCATTAAATGGCTACCAATCATCAAGATAGACTTTCCATATTAGCTTAAATTTCAACTATCAATAACCAAAGTATGGCCCACTTATTGGACGGTTCTTAGCTAACTAGATGCATAGTCTTCTGAGTGCGCACTTATAATTGTTGCACTGACAATGATACTTTACTTGTTCCTTTTTTTAGAGATTTTTACGTCCCTAAACTTCCGCTTTGACAGGGGGGTGGGGGGGATGAAAATGCCTTCCAAAACCATCTTCTTCTTCATTTTTCTTATAGAGAAAACCCTTCTTCTTCTATTTTATTCTTGTATAAAACCAATCCTTTTCTTCATTTTTCTTCTTGAAAAAAAAAAAAAACACATCTTCTACTTCTTCTTTTTTTTAATGAAAAGATTCATCATTCTTCATTTTTTTTTCCTTGAAAATACTCATCTTCGTCTTCGTTTTCTTCCTAAAAAAAACTCATCTTCTTTGTTTTTCTTAAAAAAACCTATCTTCTTGGATACAACGTGTCCGTTGAAATGTGCATGTGAAATTTTTGAGTTGGTTTCGAATTTGAATACAACGTATTTGTTGAAATGTGAATCAACAAGTGTAGTGAAATTCAACGTGCACGGCGATAACTCAATGACCCTAGTGAAATTTCAACGATCTCATTGAATTGTTGCCATATTCGTTGAATTATAAGAACCCTACAAATTTTAACCATAGCTTTAGAGATCTTGTCGAAATTTAGAAGGATACCATTTCATTGCGCTCATTGAATACAAGGATTACTTTAGGCCACGGTTAGTCTGAATAATAAGTAAAGGCTACGAATTTTAACCGTAGCCATAGAGATCTCGTTGAAATTTAGATTTCACCATGCTAGAATACGAGGATCTATGGCTACAGTTACAATTCGTAGCCTTTAGTTAAAACTGTAACAGTGCTCATTGAACTATCGCCATGCACGTTGAATTCAACGTGATGTTGAATTTAATAAGATGGGTTTTTTCAAGTATATAAAGAAAAATTAACGAAGAAGAAATGTAGAAAACGAAGAAGAATTTTTTTCAAGAAGAAAAACAAAGATGGAGATGGGTTTTTTACGAAAGAAAAACAGTTTTTTCAAGAAGAAAAATGAAGAAGAAGTTGGGTTTTTCATAAAGGAAAATGAAAAAGATGGGTCCTTTCAGAAAGGAAAACGAAGAAGTTTGAGTTTTTTCAGCAAAGAAAATGAGGATGATGGGTTTTTTCAGCAAGAAAAACGAAGAAGAAGATGGAATTTTGAAGGCATTTTCATTAGGGTTCTCAATGGGTCGGATCTGGATCAGATCCAGTTGGATCCGGCTCCAAGTCCGTATATCTATAAACGGATTCGGATTGGATTCGGATCCAACTCGGATCCAAAAGGTGATATCCATATCCGATCCATTTATAAATTATTAGATCCATTTCCAATCCAAAATCCATATAACCATCAGATTCAGGTCGGATCTAGGTCCAAATCCACCACATTACAAATCTAAAAAAATATATGATATAAAATATATAATATAATATATTTAATTTAGTAGAAAAATGATGCAAATCCCACTATTTACTATGGTATGGTGGACATGGCCTAAAATAATTTGTTAAAAAGATAGCCAACATGAATATAACATATACAGTAAGGTGACAATGAGTCGGATCCTAATTGGATTCGGATCAAACTCGGATATGTTCCTGTGAATCCATATCCGGCCCATTTAAGTAATCGGGCGTATTTTAAGATCCAAATCCGGTCCATTTAACTAATCGGACCTATTTAAAGATCCAAATCCGCATTATATGAATTCAGAGCAAATCGGATATCGGATCTGACCCGATCCATTGAGAGCCCTAATTTTCGTGGGTTTTGGAGGGCATTTTCGTTCAAAAAAAGCCCATAAGTTTAGAAATGGAAACTAAACTTTTAGAGGTTTAGCTGGAAATTTCGATCAAAAGTAAGGTTTACAGTTCGAAAAATCTCCCTTTTTTGTACGGCACGCACCGCCTCCTTGGACGCGGATTGCCTGCGAAAACCTTTCGCAGGCATCTCCTACGCTCGAATCTAGGTGGGGCCCATTGTGATGTTTGTGAGAAATCTACGCCGTTTAACCGTTTTGTGAGATCATTTTAGGCGTTGCGACAAAAAATGAATGGGATCCAAGACTCAAGTGGGCCTCACTAAAGCAAAAGGTGTGTGAGGAAATTCCTACCATTGAAACCTCTATGGGGTCCACAGTGATGTTTATATGCCATCCATACTGTTCATAATGTCATTCCTACTGATATGAACTGAAAACACAAATATTATCCTGATTCGAAACTTCTGTGGCCTTACGAATATTTCAACCATGGAAGTTCAATCGTCACGTTTTCGGCCTACTTGAGTCTTGGATCCCGTTCATTTTTTGTCACAACGCCTAAATTGATCTCACAAAATGTTTAGACTGCGTAGATTTCTCACAAACATCACGGTGGGCCCCACATAGATTCTAAGTGCAGGAGATGTCTGCGACAGGCTTTCGCAGGCAATCCGCGTTTGGTGGGGAACGCGGATGGACGCGGTTTGGCTAGTCACGCTACCACTAGCCAGGTGGTTAGTGGTCGGTGCTCCCTGGGTCCTACCATGATGTATGCGTTTTATCCACTCCGTCCATCCATCTTTAAAGATCATTTTAGGGCTTTATGAAAACAATGAGGCATATTTAAATCTCAAGTGGACCACACCATGGTAAAATAATCATGATTAAATGTCCACCATTAAAAACATCTTGAGGCCCACTGTAATGTTTATTTGACATCCAACCTGTTGATTGGGTCATATAGACCTGGATGAAGGTAAAAAACAATTATCAGCTTGATCCAAAACTTATGGAGCCCCCAAGAAGGTTTTTAATGGTGGGCGTTCAATCAAGACCGTGTGGTCCACCTGAGATTTGAATCTACCTCATATTTTGGTTCATACAATAAAATGATCTGGAACAATGGACCGACGGAATGGATGAAATACATACATCATGTTATGGCCCACCGAGCACAGATCACTAGCCATTGGCTAGTGGCAGGGTCATTAGCCAATCCTTTTCCTTCCACGGAAGGTTAGGTGGGGCCCACCGTGATGTTTGTCCACCTCGTCCATCCGTTTTGACAGATCATGTTAGGACCTGGGCCATAAAAAAAAAAAAGAGCAGATCCAAAACTTACGTAGGCTGTGTGACAAAAAATAATGAGGATTGAACATCCACCGTTGAAACATTTAGACGGTCACGGAAGTCTTCAATCAGGCTAATATTTGTGTTTTCAGTTCATTCCGACAATGAGGACATTATGAATGGTATGGAGGGTATATGAACATTACAGGGGACCCTAGGGAGGTTTCAACGATAGGGATTTCCCTACCCACTTTTTCTAATCGTGCGGACAACTTGTGTTTTCGATTTGCCTCATTTTTTGAATCAGGTCCTAACATGATCTTTCAAAAGGAATGAATTTCTTACAAACATCACAGTGGCCCCACTTAACTTTCTGTCCGCAAAGTTTCCCGAAAGGCTTTGGCAGGCAATCCGCTTCCCATGGAGGGCGTTTAATCACCACCGTTTCCTATGGTCCGCATAAGATTTTAATTTTCCTCATTTGTTAAGCTCATGCTGTAGGATATGGAAAATTGGATGTACAATGTTATGGGTAAATCCGAGCTGAACTCAAGTCACGAGGAAAGCCCATAGTCCCTCGGGCTAGGTACAAGCCTTCAAGCTCGTGCACCAACGTCGGACGCTAAACAACTAACTATGACAGGAAAAAGAACCGAGGACAAGAACCGAGGCAAACCTGAGACCACCAGTCCGAGGACGACCTGAGGTCACTAACACAAGATGACTTGTCCCACAAAGACCAACCCAATGACAACCTACCCGAGGACGGCCTGAAATCACTCACACAAGACGACCTGTTTCAGAAAGACCAGTCCGAGGACGACCTACTCGAGGACGACTTGAGGTCACTTATATAAAATGACTTACAAAGTAAGGAGCTCGGGCGACGAGCTCCATCAGCCGAGCATCAAAGATAAGATCGACCATCTAAGGAGCAATGACTAAAATATCTCCAATTTAGGGAGCTCGGCCAATGAGCTCCCCCTAGGCCGACCTGGCCCATGACCACCATAAAGGTGAGCGACAGATCAGGGACAAGCCCGAATAAACCAGACATATCTTTGGGAGTTATGGGAGTGACCCACGCTGTCGGGAATCACGCCGGTCATTACGGGCATAATGCCTACATTCAATGCCCTCTACAACTCTTTGATTATCTTATAAATAGGAGACACTTCTACAACCCAAGGTATGGACAATCTCATCCATGCACTCTGCCTCTACGCTCCTTAAACCCTTGGCCTAACTTGAGCATCGGAGGGCTAACGACAGAACCCCCGACCACCCCCTTAGCCTTCTCTGGTGATTTGCAGGGCCCAAGAGATTTTCTAATCCGAATCCAGTCTGCTCATCCCAGGAGATTTGAGGTAGCAGTTCGAACAACATTAGATAGATCGTGTCATCTCATCTGTTGATCATTTTTCAGCAACAACAGACAGCGTGGATAAAACACATACATCATGGTGGGGTCAGAGCAACGTTCAGTAGGTACTGGCTATTGACAACGGTTAAAGCCAATTTGGGTCTCTCCAACTGAAGAGGTTTTATATTCCTGTGCTTGGGCTGGGTTCAGAGATGTCCGTGATAAATCCACTCTCTCCATCTATTTTTCAAGACCACATAATTCTAAGAATCAGCGGATCCAAAATTCATGTGGGCCATACCACACGAAACAGTGGAGATTTTTGTATCAGGATGATATTTGTACCTACAGTTTATCTGCACGGCAATAAGCCTATGAATGGTTTGGATGGCTTATAACCATTATGGTTAGCTTCATGAAGGTTTCAATAGTGGACATTTCCATTCCCGCTTTTTCATTTGGTGTGGCCTACCTAAGATTTGTTTCTGCCAAAATTTGGAACCCTTTCCTGATGTGATCTTTCAAAATAGATGGATAGAGTGGATTTCTCTGTGGGCCTCACAAATCCCCTGGCATTAATCTGCTTCCAAAACTATCAGACTTGCTCAGGCGGAAGGCTACAAGCGCACCTGTTATGCTAGGGCCAATTAGCCTAATTTACTAGACAAACTTCATCCACCACCAGTGAAAAAGCACCTCTCCGGTGGGTGTGAGAGCTGATTAGGTGAGACTCCAATTCAGACATGGTGATGTTTGATTAGATCATGTGTTGTTGTCAGAGATGGGCCTTCCCAAGGATATGGGAGCATATTAGGCCCCAATGTAGGCCCAAACATTGACCATAATGGATTGGGTCATGTCCGCTGTGAGAGATGGGGCTATACCTATTCTGAAAATGGTTCGATAGGGGGATGCTATGGCCTCACCGAATTCGCCCCCATGGGTGTATCATGCATGGACTAAGAGTAAAAAAAAGTAAAAATTTCCTGCATGCAATGGTCATTTTTTTGTTTTTACTGGGTCTCATGCTTATGCACGTGTTTTGCACCCATTTTTGGCGCTTTGACGTAGATCAGTCAAAAGCTGCTACGTGTCGACACTACGGGGCCATGACTGGTAGAAATCATTTTCTCATCCGAGAGTATCTTTGTTTGATCTTTCTTCGGCGTACACATTTTGTTATAAATGTGGAGGCACAAAAACCCTTACGCTCGCCTTTACCAGAACGAATCGACGCATATCACGTGGCCATGCTTATCGTGTCAATTAATGAGGCAGCATACCCAACATGTCTATAATAGACATGCCCAGAGAAGAGATCTTATCACGTATCTGACTATGATGCACTCAACAAAACCATATCTCACGATTCTATCAAGGTGAGAGATATTCTCAAAGATGTTCGGAGAGGGTATAACGTTCGAGAAAATTTTGAATATTCGGAGATCAAACCAATACCCAAGCGAACCCAACCATGGTTCAGACCTAAATAAGGAGAAATAAACACATCAACCTGGTTGGGTTTGGAGCCATTCATCGGTTAGAAACATAATGGGAAGGGGTTCGAAGAAAAATATCATTTGTCTAATAACAAATCAATATCAAGTAGATCCAGTCCACTCAACACCATGGAGTTAGGAAGAGACAGATGGACCACCCAAATGTCCCATCTGATGATCTTATCCAGTGGTCAGGGTTTAATTGGCATCAAGATAATGAGATAGCTAGATCCAATTGGGCCCGCCTTTGATAACAGATTGTATCAGGTGTCAAATCCCTTAAGCATTTTAGACTATCAATGGTTAAATGCAGGAGGTGGTTTGATCTGGACTGTCCAACACCTCGAAGTAGAGGAAGTGGGCTACCAGATGAATGACCATGATCAATCTAACATCTAGATCGGTTCTTGAGGTTCTTGAATTGTGGCCTGATTGTATTTAATAGAGGAATTTTGAGTTCCTGGGCCTGATCTCAAATTCATTGAGTGGGCCATGAAGATCTCTATAGCGGGATCAACCACGAGAAGAAAATTTGAGAAACAAACAGTTCTAAGTCTAACTGGAGTCCTTCCATTCCAATGCAAACAAAATATGCAGAGGATCCAAGATCAACAAGGTAACCTGGTGAGGGTTTTGCCGCCTCAAGGCCCTATTCCAAACACATCAATTTACTTTTTAAATTATCTTCACAATTTATCTTTCTTAGCCTAGGCTAGCCTAGTTTTAGTTTATATCGCTGCTGTCTAGTGGCTTCTGCTACAATACCTTTGGAGTAGAAGTAAATATCTGTAACCTTAAGTTGTAGGACCGTGATTAATTAAGTTATAATTTAATTGATCAGACTTATTTGGTCATATCCTGCTGACCACCTGCTTCGATCGTCCGTTCCGATAGACGGATCAGGTATTTATCTTTCTTTTTCATATATTTATTTGGTTGTTTCACATCTTGTCGATTGTAAATGACTATATATTCAATTTTTTATCCCTTTAAGAAATATTGAACTAAAGTATTGGTGAAAGAATAAGTCTAAGTTCGTAGATTCATGTCTATTGTCATAAAGGCAAAAGGAATCCATTCGGAAGGGCTAACCCCTATCCTTTCACAAATCGCCTAAACGCTGAGCGCAAAATGGTGGTTGAGAGAATATTGGATCCTGTGTCTAGTATCCAATCTATTCATCTCAACGCGGATGAACATTAGTTGTTTAGTCAAAACTTTGAGTCGAGTAAATTCTAGCACGCCTGCACATCTTACTCGCATATGAAAAACGAATATAGGCCATCGTTCACACGTGTGGCACAGTTTAATTGAATTGGCAGCAACAATACACACATGGCACTTTTTCATTAACTTTAGACTGTGTGCATCCACACCCTATTTGATGAAATCCACATCCTAATATAGGAAAATGGCTTTTGCAAGTAACATTCATACTATCCATGAGATTAAGTTGCCCTAAAAATTAGAAACATGTAGAACTCACGTGTGCCAAATAAGAGGATTGTAAAATCATATGCCCAAGTAAATCCATGCCATAGGGTGCACATTAGTTTTAAAATGTCTTGATTTTAGGCATCCCTTTATTTTAATTATGATGCATCAAATGGACATAAATTTGATGGGATGCACTCACCATAGTGGGCCCCACACAAAACTAAAGCAGGTGTCTCTATCCCAACTATTCACTATGGTGGTGGCCCACTAGAGTTTTAGATGAGTAGAACTTTTAGGCTCCAAGGTTAACATGAGCCACCACACATGACCGATGGTGTGGATTGCATGCATGTTTAGGGCTGTCAACGGGTCGGATACGGGCCGGATCAGTGATGATCCGAATCCGACCCGATTAAGAATATATCCGACCCGAATCCGATTCGGATCACAAGTATATGATCCGAACCCGACCCGATTAAAATTTTCGAAATCCGTTTCCGATCCGATTATGATCCGACCCGATATCCGACCGGATATCCGAGAGAGGAGAGAGAAAGAGAGAGAGAAAGAGAGATTCTCATATGTTTTTATTTTATTTTATTTATTTTATTTTATTTATTTATTTTTTTATCGGGTCGGATCGTTAACGGGCCGGATCAAGGTTGATCCGAATCCAACCCGAATATTAAACGGATCATATTTGGATATCCGTATCCGACCCGATTATCCGATTATTGATCCGAATCCGATTAAATCGGATCGGATACGGATCGGATACGGATCTTGATCCGTGCCATTGACAGCCCTATGCATGTTACCCTCCTTGGCGTTGCCATGAGAGGCTCAAATTCGGTCCGACGAAAAATTCGGTCCTTTCGTCGGAATTCAATTGTCACCATGGTGCAATGATTAACACAGGAGAAAAAGGGGCGCGGATTGGCTAGTGACCCCAACACCAGCCCGGGGCTGGTGTCAAAGCTGTGTGGGCCCCACCATGATGTATGTGTTTTATCCATGCTGTCCATCCATTTTTCCACCTCATTTTAGGGCAGGGGCCCAAAAATGAGGCAGATCAAAATCTCAGGTGGACCACACCACAGGAAACAGTGGGAATTGAATTCTCACCGTTGAAAACTTCTTGGAGGCGTTAGAAGTTTTGGATCAAGCTGATATTTTTGTTTTCATTTCATCTAGATCTGTGTGACCTTATCAACAGGTCGGATGGCAAATAAACATCACGGTGGGCCCTGAGAAGGTTTTAAGGGTGGACGTTCAATCAACACTGTTTTCCTTTAGTGTAGTCCACCTGAGATTTGGATCTGCGTCGTTTTTTGGCCCATGCCCGAAAATGAGGTGGAAAAATGGATGGACAGCGTGGATAAAACATATACATCGTGGTGGGGCCCACACAGCTTTGACACCAGCCCAGGGGCTGGTGTTGGGGTCACTAGCCAATCCGCGTCCGAGAAAAAGAGGGGAGTGGATTAAGTGAGACCTCGGATCTGGGTGGGACCCCTGAGAGTGGGGCTCACAATGATGTATATGTCTTAAATCCACGTCGTCCAACCATTTTTAAAGCCCATTTTAGGGTATGTTCCCAAAAGTGAATCTGACTCAAATCTTATGTGGACCACACCACATAAACAGTCGTGATTGAATCTCTACCATTAAAAACTGCATGGATTCCACAAGAATGTTTATTTTTCCATCCAATCTGTTGATAAGGTCACAAACACCTAGATGAAGAGACCACATAAATATCATGTTGATCCAAAGGTTTTGTGGCCCACAAGAAGTTTTTAATGGTCAATCACCACTGTTTCCTGTAATATGGCCCACCTGGGATTTGGAACTGCTTCATTTCTTGCATAATGCCCTAAAATAAACTTTCAATACGGATGGACGGTATGGATGTAGTCACATACATCATAGTGGCCCCACAATCAGGGGTCCCACTCGCCTCGGTGGATCCAGGGTCTTGCTTAATCCACTCGTGAAATGACACTATTTCCCTATGTTATGAGGACCGCGTGTTAAGGTGCAAAACACATGCACACATGAGATGGTCTTTAATTCAACTGGTTGGACCAAAAGTTAGGGTCCACCCAGCTAATAACTTCCCACATGTTAAGTGCATGCGACGTCCAACCCATCTAATAACTTGCCCTAACCACAAGGACGGTTCAGATTTTGGACTCACATCACATGATGAGTAGTTAAAAAGTGCTCTCTCTCTCTCTCTCTCTCTCTCTCTCTATATATATATATATATATAAGCAATATTAGCATAATCCTTTCAACAAAGAAATAATGTTTGAAACATCAATTGTGATTAAAATTTGAAGTTTGAAAAACATTACTTTCTTGAGCTGAGATAATATAATTATTCTCACAAAAGTGAAATAGCACGGTGAGTCATAGTGTACCACAATGTGAAAAGCAGTTGTCAAATAACAAATAAAGTCACTTTCTAAATTTTCTTTCTCGACTTTCACAGGCATGGGGGCATGACTTTCACTACCTAGGATGTGATGACCCAGGGGGAGGGGTGGCAATGGGTGGCTATGGCTAAGCTGATTTGGCCTTGACACGACCTTAGTATCCTAAGCCCTTACTCTAGCTTGACCCAGGCCCTAATTAGGCTAAACAGGCCTTAGCCTTGGCCCTAGTTCCATAGGGTTAGGAGACGACCTTAGTATCCTAAGCCTGGATCTAGCTTGATACTAGCCCTAATTAGGCTAAAGCCATGGCCCTAGCCCCATAAGGTTAGGATAGGTTGGGCTAGGGTTGGGCCTATAAAGAAAAGAGTGACACAAGTAAAGAAATAGTATGAATTTAAGATTATTTTTTTTGCAATATCCCGTCCATCCATATTGAATCCAATCATATAATTTATTTATTTTATCATAGAAACATAACCTTGAAACTAAAAGTGTTTTTAAACTATACATGTTAGTCGAATGGTTCCAGTTACAGGTGTCTTCAAATCCTTCGTATGATGCTAAACCACTTAATGATTATACCGAGACAACATGAGCTCAGGCTAAGTTTAGGGGGCTCAAGCCCTAGCCTTACGGGCGGAACCATCAGGGCGAGTTGGCCAACCTGACCCATTTCCACTCCTACCTAAGGTCCATTTAAATAGGTCATTATGAAATTACTTATAAATTATCAAAGCATCTGGAACACTCATTATGCTAATGAAAAGCACCTGGACCACTCATTATGGTTACAATTTTGATAAATCATACTTGCGTAATACATTATTTTCTTAAATTACGACAACCTAATTATAATTATAATCTTAGGCCCTGTTTGGCTTATCCCTAAAAAATGAGCTTACCTCATTTTAGTTGACAATAATCAACTCATCTTTAGGCGTTATGAGGAAAGACCTTAAGTCGTTTTACAAATGGCTCTCCTAGATTCCATCACCTCTCTGTCACCCTTTCATTTTTCCTGGCCCTTTATCTCAAAAGTGACAATCAAATGTGGACACATCATGTATAATCCAAATCAATGATTTAACTTGTATTATAATTAGTATGCACCGTTCATTTTCCTACCCACGATCAAATAGTTAGGATAATCAGCTGTAGTGACTTTTAAGAGTAATTGGTCCCAAATCAGACCAATATTGAAGATCAATGGTTTGATTGGGTTGATATTATAGATGAATGGTTTGATTGGGTTAATATTAAAGATCAACAGTTTGATCAGATTGATTTTGAAGTTAAATGGTCCTGTTAGAACCTTACCATAGATGATCCGTGTGATTGAACTGATATAAAAGAAGAACAACCTGATGATTTGGCCAAAATTGGAAATAAATAGTCCAATAGGGTCAATATTAAAGTCTAAGTCGATTGGGCCAATATTGAAGATCAATGGTTTGATTGAATTGATATTAAGGACGAACAATCTTGTTAGACCGAAACTGTAGAGGGATAATCCAATTGGGTGACATTGAAGAACTAGGTTCGATTGAAATGTGGATGAGATCCACTTGGTCCATAAGGTGGGCTACATTATACTCGAAAAAGGACAAAAAAATCATATCACATCTCAGGTGAGCTATATCAATAGGGAACAATGGATGGATGTGTCGAAAAAAAATTCAACGATTCATGTGAGATAACAACATGAATTTAAAGGTTTCAGTCATGATTTTACACCATTCCCTATGGTGTGGCCCACTTAACTCTCATAGTGGACTACTTTTAGGATCCATGGTAAAAATGTGAGGACACACATGATGAATCATGTGGATTTAGTGCACGGAAAGAGGCTAGCTAGATGCAGAAAAGTGCATGAACATGCATGTGCACACTATACACGCGCAGTCTGCAGAGAGAGAGAGTGTGTGTGTGTGTGTGTTTGGGGGGGGGGGGGGGGGGGGGGGTGGTTAAACATTAATTTCTTCATGACATCCGCTCCATTCATACTGATATAGATTAATTAGGAAGGTCCGAAACATAGATTAATCCGCTCCATTCAACCTTCTTAGGGCCCTCCAAAAAGTTTGGAGGGTTTGCTTTTTCAATTCATCTTATTAGGACTAACCTTATGAACTGAATGAATGACATATAAACATCACAATAGCCCTAGGATGTTTTGAATATTGGGCGTCTCAATCCCGACTTTAACATGATTTGTGGTCCATGAGTATTTAATCTATCACTTTTTTAGATGTCATACTAACATGAGTTAGCATAACATATGGTGGAGTGATCACACCGTCAGTCATGATGGGCCTCACAGATCCTTTTGTTACATGGGTTCTCTTATAATTCTCGTTAGTGTCGGCCTCTATGCAAAGTAGAGATGTGGGAGAGGGTTACTCGCATTGAAATAATAAAAATGGCCTCAGTTGAAGAGCTAGGCACATCACTGTTTTCATTTTAAAATCAATAACTTATACCTCTCTTTAACCTACAAGGGAAGAATTAGTTGTGCACTACTTATGTACAACGTATATAATTTTCAATAATCCTATCAATGACTCTAGGCTTTGAAAGGGCAAGGGAAATGCCCAAAATGATGTTGATGGAGGGAATAAGAGTAGATTGATGATGCATGATCTGAAGTTAAGTGATGATTCTTGACGTAGTGTATTGGCGGAATAGTAGTTGGGATAAGGCTTAAATGATGATGATGATTCTGTCAAAGACTCTTCTAACACTTCTTGGCATCTCCCCTCATCTCTCAAAAGAGGCAATCAAAGGTAGATTGCTTGCACGGACAATCCAAAATAAATTATAAAACTTCTATTATAATTTATATGCATCAGTAAATTTTTTGGCTATCGATTAGATGGTTAGGTTCCTCTAGTCAATTTGACTTGTAAGAGAGATGGGTAATAAAAGAAAAGCCAACTTCATCGGTGATCTCTATCAATGATCAAAGATTTATAATTATAATTATTATGGATTGTCCATTTTCATGACAATTGATTGGTGAGTTAGTATCATCTGTTTAATGTGATCTTTTGAAAGGCATAAACAATTAAAGGTGGGTCCTACTATTGGAGCTAGTGCCATGGAAAACTAATGTGCACCATAATCCACTATCCATGTGGATCTAATAATGTCGATCTAGACCGTTGATCTAGAAGACTATGAGTTTTACTTACATGTATTATGTACCTTAGACATATTTAGTACTATATTAATCTTATATTCATTAGGTTTGTGAGAGAGTTGTACATCCTCTAGTTTTAAGAAACTTGAGATTGCATACAGTGGTCACTGACATATGTGTACATCATTTTTTTAGATCATCCTATGTGAGGCAACTGACTTGAGTTATAATGGAAGGTTTCCACCATCAGGATCCAACTTGGTCTTGGTCATACCTTTTGCCCTTACCCTACAAAGAGTGTGAGCATGCCATGGATATGAGATCCTGGTATGGATCATTAGACACTCACATTGATAGATTGGAGTTCAAGTGAATAGTTTAGGAGTCTATTATCTTGGACTGTGATTATGTGATCAAGCACTTAATTGCACTATTCTTTTTGGATGTCACATTACAAGCGCATTCTTTTTAGATATGATTGCATTATTTTTTTATATGATTGTATTCTTTTTGTTCTCACATTGATAGATCGAGTAAAAAAAAAAAGAAGAACTTAATTGCGCATATTAATTGATCAATCTGACTTGAGGACGTGTGCGGGTCATGAATATTGACTGAGTGGCTTTGACTTACTTTACAAGGTTATATAAATGACATTGAAAGTAGATAATGTTGGGTACATCCATCAGGATTCATTATTTTTTATATGATTTTTTTACAGTATGGATGATCATGCTTTTGTGGGCCATTTTGAGATAATTTCAAATCTTGTATATTGTTGATTGTTGTTGTCTTATCGGTGTCTTGAATCGTGTGGATTGGTCTGGAATGGATGATGATGATGGTTTTGCTATGTTTGATGGTTCTCCATCTAATAGATGGGCCATCGTTTGTATATGTTTTGATGAGTGTCACGCCCGAATTCTGGGTGTCAGGTAGTCTGCGGCTTCCGACTCTTCTGGGGTGAATGCATGTTGCAGAAGCATAGTTTAATGGCCCAAATCAATGACATTAACTCATAAGCGAAGATTTAAGCTAAAACAGTGTATAATCTAGTCTGAATTAAAGTGTAAATACATACAATCATCTACACAACCAAGGAGTCCACTCAGCTGAGGCTTAATTTTATACATGTACAAGGACAATATCTTTTGCTGTTAGGACTATTGACCTAGGACGTCTAATCCAAGGTAGAAAAAGAAGCATAAGACATAAGTAAGCTAACAGGTCCTACATTTCACTCATCAAGCGACAGAAACTCCTGCATAAAAACTAATTGGTTGATGTTTTAAAATACCCCTAGGTGAGAGTGAGTGATCATACTCAGTGTTACCATTCTCTAAGTTAAACATGTTATTAATACAATCAAGTACATGTAACGAAGCACAAAAAATGGTGGGGCTCTCTTGCCTACCATCCCCAGCATCAGTGGACAACATAATCTTACAATCGAGTTCCTATTCTAGTTGACTAATGCATGTAGTCATGACATGTAAATGTTATGTTCCAGAATAATAAATGGTAAGGCTCTCTCTCCTACCACCCCAGCATCATGAATGGTGGGGCTCTTTCACTTATCACCCCAACCCTTAGTGGACTGATGCACGTGAAAAGGGTTAGGGTTGACATACCCAAGAGGGCAACCGGACACCTGAATACCCATGTGATACATGATGATTGCCAAGTATTTATTTAGTTCCATATTCAACCAGTAGTATTGGCGATGCCAGAATAACTCAATTGTATCAAGAGTCTAATAAACAGAAACGCATAGGAGCTGGATTGGAGAACACTAGACAGCGAGGAAAGCCGGACACTAGACAATGACCTGACCGAACCACGAACACTGCAAGGTCGGGATAGCCTCTGCCAAGCCGGGGCCCACTGCCAGGCCCAACCTTCCAAATCATACAATGCGCCTTGGAATTCCAATTTGGGTTCATCACCCAACATAACTGAATAACAAATCAAATGATAAAGGTCTCGATGCATTAAAATAATATATACACGGTAATGGATCGTCATCCAAAATCAATGAAGGTAGGCTCGTCACCTAGTATCGGTGCTCAAGACTCTCTGCAAGACTATCGAAATCAATACAGGTCAAAGGCAGCACAAGCACAAGTACCCATTACTTCCTGGCTTATGAGCTTCAGCGTGTAAGATTCAATGCTCAAGACTATTAGAGGGCTCATCACCCAATACCAGCCAAA
This sequence comes from Liriodendron chinense, assembly GCA_003013855.2. Lineage (NCBI taxonomy): Eukaryota > Viridiplantae > Streptophyta > Magnoliopsida > Magnoliales > Magnoliaceae > Liriodendron > Liriodendron chinense. The sequence continues at coordinate 1,368,693 of PVNU02000362.1, forward strand.
GACAATGCAAACACAGTTACCCGTATTCTGTATTTGGCTGATGAGACTTGATACGTACGATTATAAGTGACTGTACAACAATGATAATCATGGTGTTATGAATTTCATAGAATGTTTGTCAACAATCACAATACATCGATTTTTCCTGAAGTGGACTAATCCAGTAAAGCCGAGTGAATGACGATGAGATCGGCTTAGCTAGGGCTGGTTAGCCTTATTCTGCCCGAATCGACTGAACGAGTCTGAAACAACCCAACCCAAGGTGGGCGGTCCACTCAATAACAGTTTTTCAGGTACTAATCCCAAACAATACAAATACATGATTGTCTAAGCATATTCATAAGCATTAAAGTGCAATTTAATAACGAAATTCATACTCAAACATTCCATCAAACACTTGGCGTGCGAAATGTATTGAATTACATATTTTCATAAAATTGATTCAATTGGGTGATGAATCCATACCTTATAGTAAACATGTAATAAATTAATACATACAAAGCATAAATAATAAACAAAAACTATTCAACAATCAACTTCGAGAATAGTTCTCACCTATGTTGGTGAATTCACACGCTGACAATGTCTAGAGCGAAGGATTCGAAAGAAAAACCAAAATCGTATATGAAATTCGAGTAGAATGGATTAAAGTAAGAAATATTCAATTTGAAACTTTAATTTGACACATAGGATGGAGTATTACCTACAATGGACGATCGACATCGATCGATTGGAAGCAACAGCAGCCAGATCGGAAGCTTCAAGTAAAACCCCAGGACAAAACCCTAGAAATCCTCAAATTCTATCTCAAATAAAATCCCCAAATGGGGCTGGCTATATATAGTTCCAGATTGTCAAAGGTTGAGGTGAGTCACACGGTACATGGGCTCGGGTAATGATTCAAGTTGCGCGGTTCGGCTATGGGCCTCGATTATCTAATTTAGGTTAACTGAGAAGTCCAATAAGGCGAATATTTTCGTCTAGTTATGATCATGTGAGATCTAAGGTGTTGAGCCCTACCCACCAAAATCAATCCGAAGTCACCTTGTTTAAGAGAGAGAGAGAGAGAGAGAGAGAGAGAGGGTTTTGGACCAATGGGAGAAGATTGAACATGTGAATTGAGATCGCATGGCCCATAGTGGAGCTCACCATACAATTAACAACTATATGGACCCTTAGGGCAACCCCCCCTCTCTCTCTCTTTCATGTTTCTAGAAGTGGAGTTTTACTTAAACTCAAACTCCGTATACTCTCTCTCCCCCCCCTCTCTCCCCTGTATTAGTACCTACAACATTACGTGATGTTGTGCCCTTTATTTAGGATTTTTTTATATTGTTAATATCCTTTTGCCCTAGAGTTTATAAATATCTAGGATTGTCATTGGGCCCTACTTGATTAATAAAGATTTATGCAATTCCATTGTGCATTTGAATGCGCTAAGCTTGTGGGCCCACCTAATAAACTTAGTGGGGCCCACTTTTGATCGTATGACCTTTTGAAAGTGTGGGGCCCACTCATGGCATGATGTGGGAATAAGCCACACCCTTGGCCCTTCTAATGGTTGTGGGGCCCACCATTTTAAGCACACGATGTTTAGCGCTAGACCCTTTTGGACCAACATATTGCGGCCTATTTTTGCCCCTCTTTTGCATTCCAATTAGAGATTTAAACCATTCATATGAAAGTACTTGTTGATAGCTTTGAAATGAGTGATCGCATGTTGTAATCGAACATTGAAGTGTCGAGTCTTGCTTGATGTCCTGGCACATGCGTTTCATGTTCAGGAAAACAATCTTGCAGACCACGTTTAGGCCATTTAATTACCCTCTTTGGGGGATCTTGATTGATGGGATTGTAATGCTTAATATCAACTTCAAAATGTGGGGTCAATTTCTCCGATTAGAGTTTAGATTGCGAAGTTATTTGACAGACAAGATTGACTCTCCGGTAATTGAGCGATGATGCCCATTAAGTAGGCCATATCTCATGATTTGATATGAACAATGTTGTTGTCATGCTCTTCCAAGTGGACAAATTGGATTGGACATATTTTATCCAAATCTGACAAAAAAATCATGGACCTTCCATTGCTTTCTTTAGACCCATAACAAACATTTATGATTTGATCGGATAGATTTGAAATTAGATTGGGCCAAAACTTGCTCTTTAGCTCAATTGGCATATCCTGGAAATATCCGTCAGCTCAGATTGATCAAAGGAGCACTCAACCATGGAGATTGGATCATATTAGTCCATGGACCTCATATAATGAGTTTTGGGCAGTTGGATATGCATTATTATAATTAATATGTTCATGAATATTATAATGCTCTATGTTGTTTTCGATTAGTTAACCACACATGTGGCATATTTAGGGGCCCACCCACCTTTGGTGGAAGGTGGCGCCACATGTCCAACCTATGATGGTTGTGTGGGGCCCCCATTATGATAAGCCTGCCCATGCGATCATGAATACCTGCTTGAATGGTTAGATTTCCATTCGATCGCACGATTATAGGCTTGGCCACACCAGGTGTATCAATGAATTGATGATCTGAACTTAAACACTATGTGGTGTGATTACTAGATCGCATGTTTTTTGGTGGACTTTGAATAATGCATGATTACTGAATGATTGTACTTAATCAAACCATATCTTAACTACTGGTGAGTCATTTGGCCTCAAATCCCATGAAGAAGTGTTATTCCATGTGAGAATGCTATTGGATGGTAAGGATATGACCTTTGATTATTAGATTCGTTTAAGGCAGGTTTTGAACCGTTGCATCTGTTAAGGATGGATTGAAATTACGTCGGTAGTCTAACACGACACCTTCGTATGTGCGGAAGCTTAAAGAGCAACAAGAATTATGGCTAAGTCCTATGGGGGGGGGGGATTAGGACCTTTTGAAATTCTTTTTATCTTCTTACACAATTTAACAAATTAAACTAAGTAAGAATACTTCGGCTTCCAAGCCTAAGTGGGTCCAATCACAATATTAGTATATGGTTTAAGCAATAAACAACCTAGTCTAAGCATGCATAGATAATCAAATGATATAATTAATCAAGTTCCTAACATATGCAACCTATGTAGACTTATGAGAATGGATCAATGAACTCAAGTCGACATAACTAGTAAAAATGCATCTTGTGTGTGGATGTGCCTATGTAGTGCCTAGCATACATTCCTATCAAGCATTCATAATGAAATAATTAAATATACAATGCTAAGATATCAATGTGCTCAATCAATCACAAACACGAGCATGTATAGTGGTTCGACTTTGGGTATACTCCACTCCCGGTTTAAGTACGTAACTCCTTTGAGCACACCGGCATTCACCATCGGAGGTTTTAAATGAGGTTTACCTCTCAACCTTTACACTGACGTTTTACCGGTTCACCTCTCAACCATAACCGGAGTTTTGGACAAAGGGCTAACTCTCAACCCGAACGGAGTTTTGGATATAGGCTAACTCTCAACCCGACACATGTTACTCCCGTGTCGGAGGTTCCCCCTTGGAGACTTTGTTTAGGGCCGACAAACGAGCTAAGGAGTGCCAAACAACCCCTAGTCTTTAGGCCAACAAACAGGCCAAGGAACAGCCAACGTCCCTATTTCGAGTTTGATAAACAAACTCTACACTTAACTCCCACAGGGAGTTGAGTGGATGGACTCTCAACAAAGATAACCTTACTTGTCGGATGAGCCCCTTATTCAGTGCCGTTTTGGGTTGCTTGATCCCCGCTCTCCTGTGCTTCAATCAACTTCCCTTACTCCCCCTATTGTGTTACCGTTGCGTTGCCAATGCCTCAGCTATACTTGATCAATCACCTTGCTTGTGATGCCTTTGAGATACCCAAGGTAATAGGAGGGTAGGTTTGAGAACTCTACAACTAATAGGAATGGGTTACCTAGTGTTGCTCACCTACAACGATCTCATCTTAGAGATTTGGACAAGGATATACCTATCAAAGAAGATCCAAACTCTAGAGATTAAGAGGGGATGAATGTCATCTTCTTCATGAGCTTGGAATGCTCCAATCTTGTGTTAAAGTACAAGAAAGATGCCTTGCATTGGTTGGGAATGAGCCTTAAATGGTCTCCAACAATGGTGGCTTCACTCCTCTCAAAATCCATCTTTTTACCCCTCAAAATGAGCCAAGCCCCTTTATAAAAGATGTCCAAATGGACAGAAAATGGGCAAAAAACGGCTAGTCCCGACCAGTCGGCCAACAGCCAGAGAAGACAGTGAAGATGCTGTCTAGAGGGGGGGGGTTTGTCCGACCAGTCGTGACCGGTCGGACCAGACCTACCGACCGGTCACGACCGGTCGGTCCAATGGCCTGCGTGTACAGCAGCTTGCTATAAGGTCTGGAAGCCAGTCCGACTGGTCTGTCCAGTCCAGCCGACCGGTCGTGACCAATTGGACATGCCTGGGTTCAGCCAATTTGGTTTGCTGACCCACTTTTTTCACAACCCAATCACATTGGCCATAATATGGGTGATCTTTTGGGACACCTAGGGCCAATCTATGATAACTGATGGTTCCCTAATATGGTCAAGGTCATCAAGAGGTTAAGGGTTTGGTTTTGGTCAAGGTTAAGGCACACCAAGGCATCACTTTTACCTGTTTCTTCTTCCTTGATGCAGTAGGGCCACTTGAGTCTTCGGTCTTCGTCTTCACTAAGCTCAACCGACACTAGACTCACTGACCTAAGTGATTGACAAACAAGGTGCACTAGTATGCCACAGAAAAGTGCACTAACATGGATCTCACTTGTTAGAGATTAGATCAGGCTGAAACTTGATAGGTAGCTTAAGCTTAATGTATTGATCACATCTAGGGGTCCAGATTAAGTAATAGGATGCACAATCACGTACCTTTTTTTAGATCAACCCTCCTCTATGCATGTTTGTTGATTCGTAGGTTATGTTAGATGCAACCATGATACCCACGAATGCTGATGTGAGTTGCGTCTTGAGGCCTTACAAATGTGGAAGTTGTCCTTGATCGCATAGGTGAATGTATCATGCAATGCACGAGGGAGGATAAGACGGTTCAAACATATGCCTTGTTGTTTATGCATATGATTATGCTGTATGCCCGTTAGTGTTATAAGATGCTTTTGAGTTGAGTTCCATGTGGGTGTTGTATTAGCATTCACAATCCTAGTGCACTCTTTGCATGGGATTTTAGCCTGTAGATGATACTATGAGGTTTTGTTATGTTACCCTTAGTTGCTTCGTGCAGTGGGAGTGTTAGTTGTGCTAGGGATATGACAGGATGGACTTCATGTATTTATGCCTAAAATAATATATTCTTCGATAAACAACGAATGAACACTAAACTAAGGTTTATAGTCAAACAACTATATTGAAAGAATGTGATTTCTGAAATTATCACATCTGAGAAGCTCACTTGAAGAACTTAATCAACTGGTCCCAAAAGCTTGACTTAATTACCCCCCCCCCCCCCCCCCCCCCCCCCCCCCCCCCCCCCCCCACCACCCTACCCCCCCCTCCCCCCCCCCCCCCCCCCCACCACCCCCCCCCCCCCCCCCCCCCCCCGATTAAGTACTATAAGTCATTCATGAACCTTTACTGTTTAAGCCTAACCCTGCCTCTAATGATAAGCTTTTGGCTATCTCTTCCAAATATGTCAAATGAGAAAGAGACGATGAGGTAGCCAAAATGTACAAATTGGCTTCCATATTCGGTGTGTTTCACAATCAAATGTGAAATATGCTAAAGGCCAAAGATATATACCTACGCCCAAGGGGTATGGTTGATGCCCATGTGAATGCTCTCGTCTAGACCCTCGACAAACAATTGTACTCTTGAGACTTAAGGTGTCTCAGTTAGTGAGGATGTCATGAAAACGCTCAAACTAGCCAATGAGCTAAGAGTTAAATTGACATACCAAGGAGGAGGAGACTATTATAAATTCCATCCTCATGGCATTGACACCTATGTATGATAGGTTCATTGACAATCATAATATTATGAAGCTTAAGTATGATGAGGAAAAACTCCTCACACAATTGGTCCTTTACAAGGCCAAGAATCTGAGATGTCAAAAAAGTGACTATTGGTGCAATTGACAGAAAACACTTCTAATGGCAAGTTTAATTCTTAAAAGTACAAAAGGGATAATGAGAAAAAGGGCTAGGAAAAATAACCTTAATGGGGCATGCAATTTTACCAGTAAGAAGGGCAAAATGAATGGAAATGATAAGAATAAGAAGGGATGTTGGCAGTGTGGAAAGCCAGGCCACTTCCAGGCCAAGTGTTGTGCTTACTAAAAGTGAGTCGGTTAAGAGGGCAATATGGGAATGACTCTCTCCTTTAACCTTTCATGAAATTCGATGGATGTTACTTAACATATCATCTAACAGAGTGCTAACCTACTTGTGTAGAAGATTAGAATAAACATGATGGAAAGTGAAGAAGAGGACAAGTGTGCATTAGCCGGGAGCAAATGATCATGTTTATAGTTTTGTGATTTATGTAGAATATGTTATGCAATTGACCATCTTTATCTCCACTCTCTAAGGTATCCGTTGTTAGGAAAAATGGCATTGTATTCCATCCAAGAACCTAAGAGAGATACTGTGCAAGAGTTGTTAGAATTCCACTAAAGGCATTGGAGTAATCATCACTATTGTAGCCTCTTTGATGTTTGATTAGTTAGAATTCAAGACGTGCACATTATGTTGTCAATTAGGCAAATAAAATTATCTTTGATTGTCACTACCCATGTGCTAGTTAGTGGTGACGAGAGCAATGTCTTTAGGTATATCACTTGGTGATGCATGATAAATCACTGTTTCTGAGATGGTGTCCACACTTGCTTTACATGTAAATGTATGTTATGTAATGATATGTTTTATCTTATCTAATTGTGAACAATATGTGACGAGATGTTTTATCACCTTCACTTAAGGGTTAATTGCTTGTGTTTTCCTGTTAGATTAATTGAACTAAGGCACCACTCAAATGATACTAATTAAAGGTACACTTAAAGAATGTTGACTAGTAAGTTTTTACTTTCTCATGAGGATTTCCTTGGTTAGCTTGGCGCGCAAGGTGTGATTTTAGATGGATGTCTTGGTCAATGGGAGGAAATTGACACAATAGTAACTCTTATGTAGTAATTAGTTTACACCCTTGTGGGTAGATATGCTTATTATATTTATATTTTAGATATCATGTTTGTGTTATGTTACTTGTATGGTAACACTATCAGTTTGGCACGTGATATGTAGTGGGGTTCCTTGGCGATCCAAGTGTATGATACATACTAAAACCATTTAACTCTTCAATCAATTGAAGTTCTTAAGTTAGCTGTGAGTGATCATTTTTTTTTTTTTTATCATTAATGAATAAAAATGACAACTGTGGGAACTAGATGCACTTCGTTGAGTGTGTTAGACAGTAAGAGTTACTATTAGAGACTTTTCATCAACTTCATAGAGGATCACCATGACTTCTTAATCTTTGGGCTAAGAAGTCCTTTGGTCATGTGTACTTGATTAGATTTTAGCACGCATTGATTTTAGGACAAGTGGGAGATTATTAGACTTAGTGCCCTGGAAAACTAATATGTGCCTTATCTGCTGGTCATGTGGATCTAATAGGGTCGATCTTAACAGTTGATCTAGATGGCTATGGGTCCTACTTGGACATATGTTATTTACTTTAGGCATATTTAGTGTTTCATTAATCTTATATTCATTAGGTTGTATGAGAAGTACATGGAACATCCTCTAGTCTTGAGAAACTTGAGTTAGACACAATGGTCACTGGCCATGGAGAATTATGCTTCATGGAACTCAATACCCAAATGAGCCATAACCGACACAAATACTTAGGACAGATAAATGGACATCGTTTTTGGAGATGTACGATCATCATGTGTAAGGGGACTAACTTGGATAAGAATAGGAGGTCTTTACCATCGGCAATTGATTTGGTATCAATTGTGCCTTTTACGCTTATCCTACGCATGAGCGTGAGTATGCCATAGATATGCGATCCTAATATGGACCATTAGACACTTATATTAGTAGATCAAAGTACATATCAACAATTTGGGGCCCCACTGGCCTGAGCTATGATTATTTGATCAAAGACTTGATTACGTACATTAATTGATAAATCTTTGGACGTGAGAATGTGTGAGGGTCTTGAATTTTGATTGGGCGGCTTTGACTCACTTTATAAGGCTATATAGAGGCCATCGAAAGTGGATGATGTTGGATACACTCATTAAGAGTAATTGATTTTTACATGAGATAATAAGAATTCACTTAATTTACCATGATAGTTGTTTATAGTAAAATCTATAAAGATCAAGAACTCATCAAGTGATGTTTTCACTGAGTCTAGCACTTAAGGTTTCAAACAACTTTTAAAAGGTTTTCAACATCTGAAGTTTTGTTTTAACTGTCAAAGTTGTTTTGATCACAACTGATGATGATGATATATTGGCTCAGATTTGATGGTCCACTTCATAATCAGTATGTGATCTAGATCATAAAAGGATGACCTTGACAGTGGAGGGATTAGACCATATGTATGTGCATGATAGAAGCGGATTGATGAGCTTCATTCACAATAAAGTACACTGAAATCCGTAAGGTAGTGGAGCACTATATTGAGTGCACCCTTGAAATCTTAATCTCTCCTTAATTACAGATCTCATTGCAGAGGGGACCCTGTTATATCTTGGATATTTTTAGAGTTGTGGTGTTAATTTTCATGGTTAATTTAGATTTCTTCGGTCTTATAATAAATAGGACTTAATTATGAATTTACATATTTTTGAATTTTATTTCCCCATTACTCTAAAATCATATTTAATGAATTTTAGCCTCTAGACTTAAACTTTCACTGATCTGACCATAAACACTTAAATCTTATAATTTATCGATTACATCACATAATAGACCACCCTACTATGGTAAAATAACAAAAACGCATTGTAACCGTCCATATATTTGATCATCCAGCGAAGTAAACTGATCATCTTATTCCTTAGCATTATATGAACTATTCCTATCATTAAAATCCCAATCTAAGGACCCTATACATTTGTGCAAATTACCCAAGGACCTATTTGGATTTGCAGAAAGGGTGGGAAAGAAAATTGTATTTCTCAATAAATATTATTTCCAGGAAAGTATGGGAAAGGAAATGTTATTTCTCATATTTGTTTATCAACAACATTTTCTTGAAAAAAATGAGGTTTATTTTCAAATTATATGTTTGACAAAATAATTCTCTTGAGAAAATTTTATTGAATGATGGGGGCATTCGATAACCATTGTTTCCCATTGTTTGGTCTACTTGAGATTTGGATATGCTTCATTTTTGTGCTCATGCCCTAAAATGATTTAGAAAAACAGATGACCAATGTGGATGTTGAATACAAACATCAAGGTGGACCCCATGGTGGGCATTCAATCTCTACTGTTTCCTATGGTTTGGTCCACCTGAGATTTGGATCTTCCTCATTTTTGGGCTCATGCCTTGAAAGGAGATAAAAAAATGGATGAACGGCATGGATAAAACACATATATCATGATGGACTCACAAAGCCTTTTCAGCATGGATCTGCATGTCACTAATGAATTCAATTGCAATGAAATGGGGAGTGCATTAGCTGTGGCACCGGCCTCACCCAAGATGGTGTGGCCTTCGCCGTAGGGCCCACCTTGATGCTATTCTATATCCATGTCATCCATCTGTTTTTTCATATCATTTTAGGGCGTGATCCCAAATATGAGACAAGTCCATATCTCAAGTGGACCATACAATAGGAAATAGTGGTGATTGGTCATTAAAAACTTCTTGTGGGTAATAAAAGTTTTGGATTGAAGTGATATTTTTTATTATCTTCATCTATGATTGTGTAGTGATATTTTTTATTATCTTCATCTATGATTGTGTAGTGATATTTTTTATTATCTTCATCTATGATTGTGTAGTGATATTTTTTATTATCTTCATCTATGATTGTGTGACCTTATCAATAGTTTAGATAGAAAATAAACATTATGGTGGGCCCTGGGAAGTTTTCAATGGTGGGGTGTTCAATCTTATAGTATGGTCCACTTGAGATTTCGGTCTGCTTTATTTTTATGTTTGTGTACTAAAATGATCAGGAAAAATAGATGGATAGCATGGATATAGGAGAAATACATTAAAGTGGGCCCATGGTAAAGGGTGCACCATCTTGGATGGGAGGCGCACTTAATATGCTATCAAGAAAATGTAGGGAAGGAAACATCATTTCTTATGTGTCTAGGTGAGAAAATAAAAGGGCAATTTTGAAGGAAAATTGGTTGTGTGGGATATTGAGTTTTCCTTTCTTTCTTATGATTTTGGTGTTTCCAAACAACAGAAAAATAATTTCTCGAAAAACCCAATTTCCTTTCCCACCATTTCGCTGAATCCAAACAAAACCTAGGAAGTCTAAGGGTGTACATTACCATATCCTCAACCATTCTCAAAAATATTTTTGCGTACATTCGATCATGGTGAAAATTCAACCCAAGGTGACTTGATTTATTTAATCTACACATTTTTAATCTCCACATTTAGATCACATTATCCTGCTGTCTATCGTAATTTTTCATCAATATCCACTAGATGACCCACCCAACCATCAAACGAAAATCGCTATTTTGATCTCTACATTTTTCTTATGAACCCATCAAATTACATTTTGCGTTGGACCATGATTAGAACTGTTCCCAATTTGTACATCCATAATCTCCACCTCAATTCAAGCCTACTCTACAAAGCGTATAACTAAGAAAACCCCAATTCATGTCCATCTTATAAGTAACACTGGTTCTTCCCTCTCTGTATTTAGAATCGATACATTCATTACCAATTAGTGACACATTTAATATCTTCCAACCAAAACACTATTCTAAAAAGAGAAAAGAAGAACGAACTAAAACACTTCCTCAATAATCTCTCTCTCTCTCTCTCTCTCTCTCTCTCTCTCTTTTTGGCACTTTCTTTGTAAGAGTCATCAGTAAGGTTGATCGGTCTGAAATCTTTCAAGCTTTCAATGCTTATCTTCCTTGAGAACAAGGGCAAGGAACAGAAGATATTTTCGTGGAGAAAGCAAGTCAGGCTGAGGCTATATCTAAAAGGGTGAGTTTTCTAATTATTGAGTGGGCTTCCAATGTCGAAAAACTCTAGAGATGCAAACTTTATTTTTCTTTGTAATTTTCTATGTTTTAATAAATTAATCTTCGTTATCTTTCAAACAAAAAAAAAAAAGAACCGGGTGCACCCATTAGACAACTTCCACTCTCATAAAATTCTGTAGTAGAACTTATCAAATCATCTTTCCATTCCTTCCCAAATGACTTGGAAGAAAATAGAAAATCCATCTGGGCCTCATGCTTTCTCTTTATCCAAATTTGACACAACAAAGTTGCCTTCACCTCACCCTGCCAAAAGGACAATCCAACCAATCCACTTACTCTTTGAAATTCTGTTGAAGGCAGGCTATCAATCTTCAGTCAATTCCATACATCTGTTGTCAACAAGTCCAAATAAAATTTTGCAATAGCTTCACAAACCTATGATCATCCTTCAATCCTCTCTAATCTCTCTCTAAGCATTAAAAAAAAAAAGGATTCATTTCTTAATTAAGCTATTCATAAAAATACTCTTTCAATAGCATACCTAGGGGCTTCAAAGGCATATGCATTTGAGGTAGGCAGAGGTAGCAGCCCAACAGAGATAATATTGTTTCCATAAAGCAGGTATATACTTTTCCCAAGCAAGCCGTAACGCAGGACTAATTCATTAATTCCAATATTTACCATATATTTTAATAAAATATAAAATAAAAAAAAAAAACTAAAACACCCCCAAATCCCATTAACTGATGTGGGAATTGTGTGTTCTTGGGCTCATTCGAAATCTAAATGGACTTCCACATGGACTGATTTCTTGTTATTCTAGCATAATATGATGACGAAAAAGCAGCCACAAGATAAAGTGTCAAAAACATTCCTTCATTGATTAAGGAAAAAAGGGGGACTAACTAGATGAACCCAGTTATTTTGCAATCTAACATGGCCCACTTTAGGTGGCAACACACATTTGTGGGTCCCCATGTGATTTTGGGCTGTCACATGCCTCTATTAAAGAACAAGATTTTATGGAGTTGTTCACTTCAATTTGTAAGATCGTATCCATAGAAAATCATGGTTTTTGTATTGAGTTCATCTAATGTCTTCATCAGCTATTATCTTTAAGCCTTCTTCTCCATAACACCCATACTTCATCATTATCTTCATGTTAGATTCCAAATGAAAAATCAAGAAAAAAAAGTAGCTAAGGAATGCTTTTCGTTATTAGATGGATAAGTCCAGCCCAATGGTTTCTCAATTTTTTCTTGCATTAGCAGTGGAAACATAAAACCATTCATTCAAACTCATCACGTTCATCTTTGCTTTATAAGAAAACAATATGATGTGAAATTACTTGCTCGTTGCAAATAGAATATTATTACTCGCAAACCCAACAAATAAATACAAGGATTTATAATAGAATAAAAAATGTAGACAAAAGAAAATGAATATTTCCGAGTATAATGGCAATAACTAGGTTATATATCTACTTTTCATGCTTCAAACCATAGGGGCTCTACTCTTTAGATCTGCCACATGATGCACACACGGGCGGCACCGAAGAAGAAATATTAATAAGAAAATAGACATCGAAATATAAATTTTTTGAAGATGTGTTTGGAGTGAGGGATGTGGAATGTAAGTAAAGAACAGCATTCAGAATCTACAGCATAGAGCCACCTTCCAACCGCGTTGCTTCCGTAAATGCCTCCGGTCGGCTTTCGCCATTTTTACTGGACTGCTATTCCACTCTGAATGTAATCTGCAGCGCCAAAATCCAAAAGAAATGCTTTAGTCAGTCAGAATATACAGACAAAAAGATGGATGGGCAGATGCTAATTAGAATGTACAGTAAAAAGGATCAAGGGTGTCTCCTCCAGACCATACACATTTTGTGGGTTCTCATTTACTTATGCCCTTGACAATCTGATTACATCCATTGAATTTGAACCAATGAAATTTTCTTTTCTCGCCATTTATTAATTGCCAGTGACTGGATGGTTAGGACCATTTGATTGGGATAACTTTCAGGCTATGCTCCATCTAGAATAGGGCCCATGACTTGGATGGTTAGGATTGGTATACACATATGCTATGTATGGGGACGACAAGTCAGCAAAATTTCACATGATATGGCCCACACAAGCCAGGGTCTAGCCTTGTAAAAGAGCACAATGTTATAGAAAATGACATTCAAAATTTATGTTCATAGGAACTTAGAAAATCTAAGACTAGAGAAAACTAAAACTGATCAAGGAAAAGATAGTCTTGGTGGAATTGTGCTAGTTGTGGTTGGTGGTAGCAGCAAAAAGAGGCTTGAAAGCATTTGTAAGAATGGCACCTTGGATGGACATCCAATCAATCATTCGGTAAGAAATGGGAATGGCACCTTGGGTGGACATCCGATCAATCATTTGGGGTTTAGAAATGGAGTTTTTACACTTAATTTCTCCAAAATCCAAAAGACCCAATCACATTCAAGCAGCTATTTATGTACTTCAGAAATCACCAAACACACATCTCAAACAAATTTTCATTTAACTGATTAGGGAATTCCAGGCACAGCAGTTTTCTAGTATATAGACGAATGTGAGAAGGTATATAGTTGTGGCATTCTCCACGGAGAATGTGCTGCAGCCCAAACAGTTGCTGGGTGGGCCACCCATTTACACAAAAATGGAAGGTTAAAAAAGATGAATCAACCATCCACATCCAATGCATACAAGCTGCTTACCTGAAAAAGGGACCAGCTTGACTTTTGGGCTAGAGCATATTCACCATGGAAGATGATAGGCCCTGGTCAGCGCATGCAGGCAAATGCAATAAGAAGAATTTCATGGCCTCCAATTTCATTTGTTTCATCCCCATTTTATGTGGATCATCAAAGGTTTGTTTGTAGCTACTGTGTTTCTTGCCATAAAAACATGAATCAGTTGGCATCTTTTGTAGTTCCCTATTTTTAGTTATTGCCACATAAACTTCAAATTGCATCCATGGCACATACATCAAAGTCCAAAAACACGAGCATGCACAAGTAGAGCAGCTTCACAGGAAAATGCTTGTATATTTGAGACACAGGTATGGATGTGTAAGTTATGAGCTTTGCTAAAGCCAATATGCATGTAAAAGTCAGCTAATGCAAATGCCACCACATATGCCAGAGTGGCAAACGGGTACTTGATCCTAGCCATTCATCAGGAGGTACCACTATATAGATTCCTTGCCCCAAGAATCTGGTAAGTCTGCTAGTCAGGTGGGCCACAATTAACTGAATACGGTTGTAAAAAAAAATCTGCTGAAGTTTTCTAAGTTATCAATTTATTTCTTATATCCTGGCACACGTCTTCGGGCAATATCACATACACAGTGAGATCCACCTGATTGATCGATTGGATATTTCACATGTTTGCCATGCTAGGATATGTGGTGGCATGTGCATTAGCTCAACTTGTACACATGTGTGGGCTTAGAAAAGCTCATAAATTATATACAAAAGTCAATTCATGCATGTTTATGGAATGATGCGGACATCAGTAGTGCACCCTTTAGAGTGTACCAGAGGAGGCGACGTCGCAGATCGAGTGTTGGAGCAGACGAGTTGATGTGGATGGACGCCGGGCCCATTGGGCCCATTTTCTGACGCGTTACGAGTACGCGAGATGCAGGATCGCGCAGGAGCATCATGACCGCTGGACCATGGAGCGGATTTACATTTAGGCGCTTTTCTTTTTATTTCCTTGTTTCTAGACGCTTTAGTGTCGTTATTTACTTTAGACGTTTTTATGTTATTTCTTTGGTTTTCAGGCACTTTAGTGCACTTTTTTTTTTTATTTTCGTAGCTTATATATACTGTGAGAACCCTATTTCGAAATTATTGAATGAATAGAAAATTCGTGAGTTTCTTCTTCTTTGTTGAGAGATTGGGGTTTCAGGATTGGCCCTCGGGTGTTGAGGATTCCACCCCGGAGTTTCCGTTTTCTCTTCTCTCTTTCTTCAAGGTGCGAGGAAAGGTAAGCTTCTTTTGATTCCTAATTCGTACTTCATGATAACCCATTGTTTTTCGACATCCCTCGTCCTTTTCTGAAACCCCCCCTCCTTTTTTGGTACGATCGAAAAGAGGGTTGCCTAGCCACGATAACTGGATCCAAACTTGACTGTGGATTGGTCTATGCTAGATCTGGGATATCCTCATATCCCTAGATCCTCCCTGTTTTACGATTTTACATGGTTTTATGCAAAGAGGCATGATCCGGACGGACGGATTTCATCTTCGTGTTGAGATTTGTTAGTTTCCTCTGATTGAAAGTAGTTAGTTTCGTAATTTTATTATTTGAATATCTTCCAACTTGATATACATGCATCTAGGGTTAGATCATCGCATGCCCCTGCATCATGGAAGCATGCGTAAGATGGAGAAAGGAAGAACAAAACTAGTTGAGAATTCAAAGGTAAATACATGAAATAAGTGCAAATAAAACTAAAAAAATATGCTTAATCAGAAGATTGTGCTCACATTGGGAAAGCAAAGGAACGTGTGCTCGTTGTACTGCTATCTGATCGAAATGAGATGCTACCAGAACACGGCATCGCCCCCGAGTATGCTATTGGACCAGAGACCAAATCTGTCGCAGAAAAACTAGACTCTCCAAGGCCATTTTGAATAAAGAAACTCCGTGTAGAACCTGTCAAGCTATCCAGTGCTTCATCATCGAGCACAGATGCAACTAATCTCCGACCTGAGTGCTGAAATTCTGCATTTTCTGCATTCTCAGCTCTGCTGCTACTCATCTCTGCTGGCAAAGGATCGGAGTTCATAGTGATGCTTCCACTTTCTGCCTTACTATCGGTAGCTAAATCTATGGGATCGCTGCTGTTGCCGAATGCTTCAGAGGAAGAAGGTGACGCCAAGGTTGCCTCTTGAGTTGCATCCTGCAATCTTACATCCACAGATTCATTTGAATTTGAGGCATGTCCCTGGCAACCAACATATCAGGACATGTTTGCCATTTATTACAAGAGTCAGGTCATTTGCCATTTTATGAAAAAAGAAGTGTAGTTATCAGCTTTTTCCACAAACAATTTTAAATGAGGAGCCATATGGTTCTTGACCCAAGTGTATGGATCCTCATTTATACAAGTGGAGCTCGGTGATCCAAACCCTTCATCCAATGGGCTCCACCATGGATGGACCATGCTCTGAACATATCCCAGATTAGAAGATCCTAACCGTTCAATTTTTGGTCATCAAATAAACAAGAAAGAAAATCAAAACGACAGTTCACATCCAAAAGAAAAGGATGAACATTTGAGGGTTAGAATTTTGTAACCAGGAAACTTTAGAGTCATGGTCCATTCCCAGTAGGCCATCAGAAAAAGAAAAAAAAAATCAGTTAACCATGAGCCCCATGTATACTACATATAATGCGAGAAGCTTTTGGATATTTTTGCCACCGCAATTACTTTCATAGGGATGGAAATGTTTGAATATTCAATGGTCATGGGAAGGCATTTTAAATGAAGTCAGCAGTATTTTGGGAATTGGAAAATTTGGTTGCTGTCCCGGGACAGTTCAGATTTCACCTGCAAAAAGCAAGTAACAAGTTTGGATGTTCTGCAAAAGCCTCTCTCCTAGGGGTTTTACTATGGTATGGTCACCCCTCACCACAGTATGGTAAAGGAGGCAGGTTTATACCCCCTGATTGCATCCTTTGATTGATCTGAACTGTTCATGTTCTAAACATCACCATATAGAAGCTATAGTCATATAATCATGCTTCATTGATTATCCTTACCTTTAATCTTGGATTTGAATATAAGCCAAGGAATATTCATCTTCATACACAATAACCCATTTGATAAACACTTCTTTCCAGTAGCATGGGTACCATAGAATGCAGAATATGAACGGTTCAGATTATCATATAAAATGCAATCCGGGTGTGAAAACCAGCCATCGCACTGTGGTAGGGGGTCACCAGATCCTAGAAAAATCCCTCCAAAATCTCTCCTGGATTTCTCTCTCCTTCTCCACGTGCGTTGCACATGCCACACCTGCTAGTTTGCATAAATTGAAGACCTAAGGAGACTGCATACTACATACCCTCAGATTTTAGGATAATAGAATTTCACTTAGAAAATGGGGGAAAAAAATACTGCTCATCTCTCAAAATGGGGGAAAAAATACTGCTCATCTCTCTACCTGATCATATGGTTGTTGATCTTCATTTCTAGCACAACTGGATGAATCATCCCGTAGGTTTCCCATTCTTGGCTCTTGAACCAAAAGTGATTCTTCATGCATTTCCCTCTCATCAGAGATATCATTTAAAACCTCTTCTGTGACCGAAAGCGACTCTTCTGATAGTGTCCTCACATCCACGGTAGCATTTACAATCTCTTCTGTTGCATCAACACTCTGCCCACCTTCCTCTAGCAAGCTTGTAGTCCTTCTTTTAACAGCAACTTCCTCATCCTCGCCAGAAATAAGCTGCCCCTTGAAAACAAATGATTTTGAACCATCTGCATTGGGTCCCCCACTGTCCACCATTTCTTTGGTCATATCAACATTTTCAGCTAATTCTGATTGCAGAAATCCAACTCTCTTGTGGCCCACCTCATCATTTTCTATCAAAATTTTGTCCATGGGAGGTATTCCCTCATCGATGCAGATGTCCTTGACGACAGTTGTCTTTGAAATTAACCATAAGTTCTGAAAGTTCAACTTCTGTGACAGTCTTATCAGTATATAAATCTGCGTCCTTTTCAGAAAACCCAACTTCACTGGAGGGAATAGAATATGAGGCATTCTTATCTCCACTCTCATTTGTGGTCCCAAAAATTGAATCTTCCGTGTCCATATAATCCTGAGTGCCTGGTGAGGCCTTGTGTCCATCTCCATCACTGGTAGGAATAGCATCTGATGCAATTTTATCTCTGCTCTCAATTGCATTCTCACAAATTGAATCTTCCATGATATAATTGCAGGGTCCTGGTCCGGCCTTGGGTCCATCTCCATCACACTTCTCAGATGGTAATGGATCTGTGTCCATCTCATAGTTTTCGCTTTCCAGAACAGATTGTTTTACATGCTTTCCTTCTCTTATAGCCTCATAGTCTGCCTTCAATGGTCCAGTTGCTTCAGTCTTGTCAGCATCATATTCAATGGTCTTGGCCGCTGGTTCGTCAGCTAGAGAAGAATGACAATATGCAGCTTCACTATCTGCAAGCATGTGTAAATTCTCCACACTTGAGAACATGTGTAATTTAACGTATCAATGACTAGGAGTAGGAAATCAGTGCGCCACACTTAACTTCGACATACGGTATGATGGTTCATGATCCAGAGTGTTCACGGGATGGATCTCAAAGTGCATACCACATCAAATGAATCACATGGGTTGGATGACCAAAACCATCCGATTGGTAAACCTTTTGCAGTTAGATGCTCCGTTATTCTTTTCCACCATCCACTTGTAGGTCACCAATCATATGGTTGAGATCGTTCAATGATAAATAATTTTGCCAACCATCCAAGGTGGGATATAATGGATGAATGGTGAATACCAATTTCACCTCTTTAATAATATCATTGCCTAAAACATACACATGGGAAAGAAAAAGAAAAAAGGAAGAGTTTTATGGCTAACCATGGAACAAAATACTGATGCCGCACACCACCAAATAGCATTTCTCAAATTCACACAGAAAGCTAACAGAAGAGTGCAATAAATGTTCTTTCATTAATGTAAATAACAAAGAAATTAAGTAAAGAGAAATGAAATTGCAATCAACAATGAATATTATTCCTTTACGTCAGAACATGATTTTTCAAGTTGAATTGATTGATCCACCGCAAGTTCAGCAACTGTGCATCAAAAGACAGAAATGTTATTTATTCAATCCAAAATAATCTTCTGAAAACATGCATGCTCTTTTAGCCTATTTAATTAATTCAATGGTTGCCTGCAATTTGGATTACTGAAGAATATGAAATGGCATCAACCATGAAGTCTGTATTAGCAGATGTGTTCAATGTACTAAAATAAGAAAAAGAAAGCATGTGGTTGTTGTGAAAGAAAAGTATTTCCAATAAACAATTGTGTGGTCTGTACTCAAGGTAGAAGAGAGCTGATAACATGAGAAATAAATTTCAAAGGCCAAAGCAGATAGTAAATGCTTAGTGTGACTTTGATCATACGACATGGAGATATCACAATAAATGAGGTCCTCCAAACAGATCACTAAAAACAGAAGTAAACACAACACATGCAAACAGTAATTCCAGTCATAAATCCAGAAGTAACACAAAAAGCAGCCTCATAATGGTCAGTCATGAAATTTCAAACTCTATATGAGACAACGAATTTGAATATTACGAGTGAGAATGCTTGGATTATGTTGCCGTCATTTTCACCCAAGATGGTCCCATTTGAATGACATTCCATTTTATTAAACATTTTCCATAGAAGACGCAGGGAACGGCATTATTGTGAAAAATCAAGAGCTTTGCTAAGCCCATATGCGTGTACGAGTCAGCTGCACACTACCACATATACCAGTGTGGCAGATGGGTGAAACATCCAAGCCAACCACCAGGTGACCGTCACTGTAACTTACTGCCCAAATAATATTAGAAATAAGTGGACAGATTAGAAACTTTCAGCTGATTTTTTTCACAACAGTACATTACTGAAATGTGGCCTACTTGACTAGTGAACCAACCTGATTCTTGGGATAGGGGGTACCCTCCTGTTAGATGGCTTGGATGTTGCACTGTCTAACATGCTGGCACATGTGATGGTGTGTGCATTAGCTGACTTGTACATGCATGTGAGCTTAGCAAAGCTCAAAAATCAATCTCAAGATAGAAAACAATTTGTAAGCTGTTGTACCTACATAGAAAATCAAGGAGAAACATCCCCAGACAAAGATGCCTGCAACTCGAATACCCCATCAAACAAAACAATTGCTAATATCAGTATTCAGTGGGAGATGAAACCATGTGACAATAAATATAGAAGGCAAACATATCTAAATATTAAAATGCATGTTGAAGTCAACAAAACCAGGCAGCAATAGAGTATCCACCACACATGATGAAACTTAGCAAATTCTAACTCTACTTCAGAAAAAAAAATGAGTGCAAAGTCAGGGAAGAAAGAGCAAAGAATCACCTAGTTTCATGATTTACATGAGTTTGGAAAGATTGAAAGTGTAGTTAGAGCACTGCGGTCTTGATACTATAAGCAATTTCTTTCTGGTAATTGATACCATACGCAATTATACCCTATTCCAGCGCGTATCGGCAATTCAGTCTATTCATCTGCCAGAAAGAATATAGTTCGTCATACCACTGTGAATGCTACTTGTTATTATCAAAATAAAATAAAAAAGAAAGACGGAATTCTGCATCTTGCATATCTTGTAAATTTAAAACATAAGATGAATGGATAAGATTTTGACTGCAAAAATATCAGTCATCATCATAACTAGCAAATGTCAGTTCAATTAAACAAGCGTATTTCCAAATATGCATATCTATATCCATCTATCTATCTGTGTGTGTGTGTGTGTGTGTGTGTGTGTGTGTGTGTGTGAGCTCAAAGCCTCAAACACAAGTAGTTGTGTATGAGGCCCACCATTTGCATAACATCCAATCCATCAAGCAAAGTAGCCCTACCATGAAAATGGGATCGCTAAAAAATCAGGTCAATCCAACAATCAGGTGGGCCACAACATAGAAAACAATGAACAACCACCCAAAAACCTCTATGTTCCTATGGGTCCCATCATATGGTTGGAACGGCTTGATTTTTAAGGCATCCCATTTTCATTGTGGGGTACCATGATGGATGGGCGGGATGTCACACAAATACCACGATTGCGTCCCACACACCAACTAGTTGGACATGCAACTGGTTGTGTGTGATCATTCCTCCCTCCCTCTACCACGATTGGGTCCCACACATACTAGTTGTGTGTGAGCAGGGCCCACCATGGTGCTTGTATGACATCTTGCCCATCCAGCAAGATTGTCCTACCATGAAAATGGGATACCCCAAAAATCTTGATGATCCAACCATTAGAAGCAGCCCCGCATGAATATGGAGTTATTTTCGTGGTCGTTCATCATTTTCTATGGTGGTGTGCCCCACTTGATAGTTGGATCGACTTGATTTTGGGGCATCCCATTTTCATGGTGGGACAACCTTGCTGGGCGTGCGAGATGGCATACATGGGCCTCACATGCCAACTAGTTGGACGTGCATCTGTGTGTGTGTGTGTGCGCGCACGCGTGCGCGTGCAGCTAGTTATCTACGAGCTGCACCGCAGGGAACTTGCATGCGAGCAAAACCAAGAGGCAGTCCCCTAAGAGTTGTGCCACAGGCAACTTACATGAGAGCAAAACCAAGGGAGCCCTCGGGTGGTCCCCATTGTGCTGTGTATCTGAAATCCATTCCGACCATCAGATCTATCACCTCATTGTAGGCCAATGGCACGAAAATCAAACTGGCCTGTGATTCAGGTGGGTTACAGGATCGGAAACAATGTCCAGGGGATGTCCAACCTCCAAACTGTTTCCCTTTCTAGGGCCCACCTGAATCACAGGACAACCTGATTTTTGGGCCGAGGGTCTAACGTGCGATGACTCACCTGATGGTTGGAGTGAATGTGATGAACACATCACAGCAAGGCCCCCCCAACACACACACACACACACACAAATGACTCCTATTTGAAGCCTGAAAAGAAGGAACTTCCTTAAGACTTCTGTCAAGAAAAAAATTTCCAGAATAAGCGCGATCAAACAAACCACTATATTTTGCAATAAGAGAATAAGGTGCCATAAGATGTCAATCAAGGCAAAAGGAGTTACTGTTTGACACAACATTGGTACAGGTGGGACTCATCTTTCGGCAACCTAATCTGTTAATCTGATTGGCAGCACCACGGAATGGGTCATGCCCACCTGGCAGATGATCCCAGCGATTGGTGAAAATGGACAGTTACAACGAAGTGAATGAGAGCTGATACGGACGGCTAGGATCACCCTATGGAGAAGAATCTGGGAGCATCTCTCATCCAGCACAGGGCCCACCATATGAATGATTCGAATCATCATAAGGTGGGCAGCTCCATCTATGTAATTTGACCAAAAACACCAACATTTTGACCAAAGAGCTTTGCTACACTACCACACATGCACAAGACAGCTAATGCGCACCCCACCAAAAGTGCTACCACGGCACATAGCTATGAGATCCAATCCATCCATCAGGGGTTACCACTAAACAGATGATCCTGAACCAAGAATCAGGTTGTTCCACTAATCAAATGGGCTGCAATTTACTGAAAAAATATACGGGTGACGATACTTGGCTGAAGTTTTCTAAGCCGTCTACCTATTTCAAACATCATGATCCACCCGATGATTGGACGAGCCTGATTCTTGTGCAAGATCATCTTCAAGGTCGGACCCACCTGGTGGCCGGCTTGGATACTCTACTCTACCTGTCTGCCATGCCGACACATGTAGTTGTGTGCACATGGGCTTAGTAGACCCTTCAACAAATTATCTAAAGAGAGCTGTGATTATGGTTTTGAAAACCAGAGTACAAGGTATCATGAGCAATCAAACTACACAAAAGACCCTACCATAGTAATAATGGTTTGAGAAAACTATCTTTATCCAGGGAAGCAGAGGCATGAAAAGTTATAAACAGCTAGAACTGAGCTGAATTCCATTGCCAACGCCATAAAGAAATGTTTGCCAACTTGCTAACTCTTGTAAAAGAATTCAATGAAGAAGGCACAGAATTGAAAATAGCAGAAAACAATGGGAAATAGAAAAATGAGAAGTCTTGATATGGAAGCAAGATATTCAAACAATCAGTGCTACCCAATAAGAAATTGGAAAATCTGTTACCAACCAGAAAGCACCTAACGAATCCGCAAGCCGGTAAGAAGCTTGAAAAATCAGTAATCTTTGATGCGGAGATAGAAAACAAACCAAGAGGAGTTATATGATCATCTGTCTGATGACATGTAGAGCGAGCTCATGTTTTGATTTGGCACAAGTGGAAACCACAGTTCGGCAAGGTGTTCCATAACGGTAATGGTGGCCGTAACGGCCAACACCGTTACCGTTACGATACGGGCTGTAATGGCCGTTACGGACCCATATCGGCCGATACGGCTCCTTTTTATTTTCTGAAAAAAAACAGTTACATGACCGTTACAGGACTGTTACGAGGCTGTAACGGTCCCGTAACGGCCGTTACGGCCTGTTTTTTCTGTAACGGCCGTTACGACCCTGTAACGCGTAACGGCTACCACTGTTTCCTTTATGTATCGGCCGATACGGCCGTATCGTAACCGTTTTGGGATACCTTGCAGTTTGGCGATCGTTACCATTAATTTGATGGGCCCTACTATGGATGGAGGACATCCAAAAATCTCCAAGATTGGAGGATCCCGGGCATCCAATGTTCATTCCTTGTCCTTTTTGCGATATTTCTTCTCAGACCATCATTTCGCAAGTTGAGATTCCTCCATATCAGGGATATTTCTGAGGCATGGTCCATCGGAGCAGTAGGGCCACTGGATCAAAATGACTACTCGGTCACTGAACTGTGGGACCCACCTGATCATATAATTCCTTCCTATATAATTCATTTGCAACAGTTAAGGAGATCTCGAAAGAAAGGTGAGCTAACAAATTAAAGATTACACTTGCGACCAAACTCAAAATTTAAAAATGTCAGCACTCAGATTGCAAATATTTTATTTTGCAGCATTGAACAGAGCCCAAAAAAAAGTTTATGACTGCATAAAATGGTGCTGAGCCCACCTACAATTGGTTTATGAAACCTTGCTGTTCATTTGCTAATATCACACTTAAAAGAAAAAGAACGAAAACAAAAAAAATAATATTCAAATTTCAAAACACACACACACACACACACACAGAGCTTCGACCTGATTTTTGTCCCAAAAAAAAAGAAAAAGAAAAAAGAGAAATCAAAAGGGTTCTCCCAATTCAATTAGAAAGTGAAAAGAAAAAAAATAAGATACATCAGAATCAAACCATCTACCCCTTTGTTAGATGCCTAAAAATCTAATCTACTAATACAAGTATTTTATAGTGCGTTTGGCTGCACCAACTATCATGAAATTCATGAGAGTTTGCACCAAATTAAACTGATTAATCATGAAATTTGACGATATTTGTTGCAACCAAACACATTCTTAGCAAAAATTAAAAATCAAAGGCATATTCTATTCCATTTTCATAAGTTAAAAAAAAAAACTGAACCCAACAATCTACCAATATCTAACCCATGACAATCAAGGTCTTCTGTGACGAAAAAAAAAAATAACGATGTTAAAAGGCTGCTCCCCAATTTCATAAAAATTGCAAAAAAGAAGAAGAAGAAGAAGAAGAAGAAGAAGAAGATGAAGAAGAAGAAATAGAAAAGAATCCTATTATCTTCCATACCTCAAAATCTAACCCATAAAAAATCCATACAAGGATTCCAAATAAAAAAATAAATAAAACTATCATTTCTTAAATACCTCAAAATAAAACCCATTTAAACCAAATTGCTCAAACTATAAATAGAAATAAAAATGACACGTGTCCTCTCCAACCTCAAATCAAAATTCGAAAATCCAAAAAATCTAAATATCAGATTCATCCCTTCACCACCATCTAAAAACATACATAGACATCTACAATGGTATCCGACAGAAGTGGGGCCTACGTGATGTATTCATGAAATCCAACCCGTCCATCAGATGCGTGACCTCAAAATACCAACACCATCCGAAACTCAGCCCGATCCAAAACTCAGGTGGGCCACAACACAGGAAACAAGTTAAGAGTGCACGCCTACCATAGATTTGAATAGTTCGCCAACCTTGTAGTTTACCTGCAATCCAAGCCATTCCAACCCGTCATCTGCCTTGGATAAACCGGTCTGGCCCAAAATCAGGCTGTTTTGCAACCCAGGTGGGCCCCAGTGCCAATCAAGGAGAGAGAGAGGGAGAGAGATATCACTTATATAAATAAAAAAGAAATAAATACCAGATATTCACGAGTCACGACTACTATAGCGAAAGAGACAACCACAATAAGATTCGTTGTAGATGAAAAAGAGAAAAGAAGCGAAAATTGGAAGAGAAGGGGTGCGCATGGGAACTATTCCTACGCACCCATGGAGTAAAATAACCAACACCCACACAAACACACAGAGCTCCTGATACCATAACATTCATAAAGGGGGCAGGTTTTCTCATTAATTACCATGACGGCAAAATAAATGCCACCCGCGTGTATTGACAGAGAAAATTGCCACGAATACGCGAGTCAGAGAACCGTCTGATCTGAAACCTTTCCATTCTCTTCCCGTCAGACGCCCGAGCACAAAAGACGATCTCGTACTCGAGCGGGATTTTCTCTGTTTTTTCCTCTTCTGGGTTTAGTTCGTCGTCGTCGTCGTCTTCTTCTTATTTAAGAGTGCAGAAGCGACGGGGAAGGAAGTTTTGAGATCTGATCTGGGCCGTTGGATCTGTAGCGAAGGATCTGGGATTTTGGATTTCTCGGGGATGGGAGTAGAGAGAGAGAGAGAGAGAGAGAGAGAGAGAGATGTATCGAAGGTATGTGGAGAAGATCTGTATCGAATCGGATTCGGGTATGGAAGTTGTCTTTCTGTGGGTGATGATGAGAAGAAGATAAATGAAAAAAACTTGGATTGGAAAAAAAAGCTCTTTTTGTAGTGGAGTGGTTTGCGATTTGTTTGCTTCTGGAGAATGTTTAGGCTACTCGCGCGAGTTGGGTTTGGATTTCTACTCGCATGCACACGTGCTGGGGTGGGTAGTGTGTGAGAGTGTGGGCATTCATCTGGATGGGCCCACTCTCTCCATCCTAGGTGGTCCCACCTTGATGTTTGTGAGAAATCCACCCCGTCCATCCGTCTTGGGAGCTAATTTTAGGATATCCAACCAAAAAAAGAGACCGATCGAAGATTCAAATGGACCACATGAGAGAAGACAGTGAGAAAGAATTGCCCACCCTCTCTCGGACTTGCTGAAAATTGCTTTCTTAGAAAATCTGTTACCATACCCTTTCTTAGGATAGGTGACAAAAATGAGTCGTATCCAAGACGCAAGTGGGCCACATGAGAGCGAAACTTGTAAAAGAATTGGGAGCGGATTAGGTGAGACCCCGATCCACAGAGGTGGGTAGGACCCCTCACTCTGGGGCTACTGTGATTTATGTGACTACATCCACGTCGTCCATCGGTATTAAAAATTCATTTTCGGGCATGATCCAAAAAATGAAGCAGTTCCAAATTCCAGATGGGCTATAGTACAGGAAACAGTGGTGATCGACCATTAAAAAACTTCCTGTGGGCGACATAAGATTTGGATCAAGATGATATTTACGTGGCCTCTTCATCTAGGTGTTTGTGACCTTATCAACAGGTTGGATGGCAAATAAACATTCCGGTGGAATCTATGAAATTTTCAATGGTAGAGATTCAATCAAAACTGTTTCTGTGGTGTGGTCCACCTAAGACTTAAGTCAGCTTCAATTCTGGGATCATGCTCTAAAATGAGCTTTCAAAATGGTTGGACGGTGTGGCTTTAAGACACATACATCACTGTGAGCCCCACCATTAGGGGTCCCACCGAGGTCTCAGATAATCCGCTCCCCATACGCTATATCCGTACGAATGTTTCCAATGTGGTTGTTCAAGCTCCACTGTTTCCTTTCACATGGCCTACTTGATTACGGGATCGGGCTCCTTTTCTGTCCGATGTCCTCATAAGACTGATAGATGTGTGGAATTCTCACAAACATTAGGTAGGCCTACCTAGGTTCCCAGCAAAGTAACTTAATGGCAAAGGCTTCAGCAGGAGATCCCATCCTTCTATTGATGAATGTGTTGTATAGCCAGGCCGCTCATCTGTTTTTTCAGCTCATTTTAGTACATTATTCAAAAACCTAAGTACATCTAAATCTCTAGTTGACCACCACTAGAAAAAGGGGTGAATAACCATTAAAAAGTTTTTGTAGGCAACAAAAGTTTTAGGTCTAGTTGATCTTTGTATTTATCCCTTCATCCAGGTATGTTCGACCTTATCAACGGGTTGGATGGAAAATAAACATTAAGGATTTGCTTACAGTGGGCCTAGGTAAGGTTTTAATGGTGAGCTTTCAATCACTACTGTTTCCTAGGGGTGGGGTCCACGTGAGATTTGGATTGCTTAATTAATTTTTGGGAGGACATCTTAAAATGAGCTGGAAAAATGGATGGACTGCGTGGATATGCAAAAAAATCACTACTGCTTCTTAGGGTGGGGTCCAGCTGAGATTTGAATTGCTTAATTTTTGGGAGAACATCCTAAAATGGGCTGGAAAAATGGATGGACGGCGTGGATATGCAAAAAAAATCATAAAGGTGGGCCCCACGATAAGGGTAACACCTAATCCGCTCTGCACATATATTCACACGCGCGAATTGCCGCCCCCCTGCGCGACAGGAAGTTGTTCCTGTGGTCGGAAACAACCAGGTGGGGCCCTCAGAGATTCCCATGATGAATCCACTCTGTTTATCAGTTTCTCAAGACCAGAATAGGATAGGATTCCAAAAATCAGGCAGCTCCAAAACTCAGGAGGGCCACACCATGCGAAACAGTAAAAATGGAAACTTCCACCATTAAAACCTTTCTGGAGCTTACCATGATGTTTATATGCCATCCAAACCGTTCATAGAGTTACTACCACTCAGATAAACTACAGTCACAAATATCATCCTGATACAAAATTTCCGTGGCCCTCACAAATTTTCCAATGGTGAACGTTCAATGCTTGCTAGTTTCTGTAGCGTGGCCCACCTCAGTTTTGGATTAGCCTAATTTTTGTATTCCTGTTCTCTTTTAGTCTTTAGAAACTGATGGACGGAGTGGATCCATCACTGGCATCTCTGTAGGCCCCACATGGCTTCCTACCATAGGAACTTCCTGTGGCCTGATACGCGTCGTCTAAGAGAGGACTATGAGTTAACATTGCTCTCAGTTGCATTTGTACGCTTAGCCAATCGAATCCATTCACATAGACCGTTCATTTAGGTCCAATGGCCCATTTCATGGGCTACCATGCAAATGCCGTACCCAAATGACAAATATTAACCATTTGATCAATGTCCCTTAATATCAACGGTCATGATTGATTATACGAAAAGGGTCCAATCAACAATTTCATCCATCTGTTTGTTAAGGACCATCATGGTGCTTATAATTCTAAAGAATCACTTACATTGGCCACTCACAGCCAACCATCCTCTCCATGGCTTCCAAAAGGATAGCCAAATCAAGGATGGATTGAATCATAAAATGTGTTCTGGACTTTATGGACGGTTTAGATTGATCGAGTGAAGTGTCCAAAATAACCTAGTAGAATTTGTAGTACTCTGAAAGTATGGAGCACCTCCCCTGTTTGAGTTAAAGAGCAAAACTTTAATAGTTTAGCCAACGTGGTGGTTGATGGACCCTACATCGACTCCACCCATTAATTACAACTGCTCATGTTAAGACGTGAACCTAAAAAGCAGGTGTCTTAATAACCCAAGTGTACCACATCTTAGAAAATAATAGGGACAGGTACAGGGACGCCAAACATTGGATCCTTCCATGGGCCAAGAAATGTTTTGGATGGGCCCACCTCATGCACAAGTGTCTAATAGAATATAATACCTCAATCAGCCCCATGAAGGTGGTACTGATGATGTGTCCTCACCCCTTTTATTTCATGGGGTGTAGATCATTTGAATTTTGAATTTATTTGATTTTTGGGACAATGCATTGATATGATCTGACAGAGCTGATGGATGTGTTAATTGTCGTTGGAAATTGGGAAGCGGGTTGCGTGGTGTGCCACACACCACTGACCGCTGTGGTGTGTTGACGTGGTAAAGTTCTATGGGCCCACCATGATCTATGTGTTATATCTACACCATTCATCCATTTTTCGAGATCATTTTGGGGCATAAGACGAAAAACGATGTAGATCCAAACCTCAAGTGGATCACATTACAGAAAGCAGTGGGGATAGTGATGCCATTATTAAAACCTTCCTAGGGTACACGATTATGTTTATATGCCATCCAACCTGTTCATTATAAGGTCACACAGACTTGGACCTTATGAACAGGTTTGTAGCATTTAAGAAGTTTTCAATGGTGGGCATCATTGGCCCCACTGCGTTCCATTGTGTGGTCCACTTGAGGTTTGGATCGTGATAAAAAAAATGATCTCATAACACACCACAGAGGTCAATGGTGTGTAACACACCAGGCAAGTAGCTTAAATGGAACTCTTTATATTGTAGGCCTACTTTAGATGATAAACCAACTTGAACCAGGAGTAATTCAATACTTTGGCCATATAGGAGTTTGTATTAGCTTAAACGGAACTTAGATTGTGGGCCCACTTTAGATGGTAAACCAACTTGGACTAGGAATTATTCAATACTTTGGTCATATATGATTTTGTTAGACAATCATTTAAAAATTATACCCTCATAGATATTAACTTAAATTAAACCAACTAAATCTTGGAACCCAATATTGCTAAGTTGCAAGCTACAAATTCAAGTGATTTACAAAAAAAAAAAAAAAATTTGTTGGTCATGCAACGCACCCACCCTGTTAATTGCACAATGCACCCACATGGCCAACGTGGTGGTTGATGGACCCCACATCCACTCCACCCATTAATTACAACAGCTCATGTTAAGACGTGAACCTAAAAAGTAGGTGTATTAATAACCCAAGTGTACCACATCTTAGAAAATAATAGGGACAGCAACAAGGACACCCAACATTGGAGCCTTCCATGGGTCAAGAAATGTTTTGGATTAGGCCTAACTGAATTTTCCTGTCATCTTAGTGGGCCCAACTCATGCACAAGTGTCTAAGAATATAAATACCTCAATCAGCCCCATGAAGGTATTGATGATGTGTCCTCACCCCTTTTATTTCATGGGGTGTAGATCATTTGAATTTTGAATTTATTTGATTTTTGGCCCCATGTATTGATATGATCTGACACAGTTGATGGATGTGTTAATTGTCGTTGGAAATTGGGAAGCGGATTGCATGGTGTGCCACACACCACTGACTGTTGTGGTGTGTTGATGTGGTAAAGTTCTATGGGCCCCACCATGATTTGTGTTTTATCCACACCCTTCATCCATTTTTCGAGATCATTTTAAGGCATAAGACAAAAAAAGATGTAGATCCAAACCTCAAGTGGATCACACCATAGAAAACAGTGGGGATAGTGATGCCATTACTGAAACCTTCCCAGGACACACGATGATGTTTATATGCCATCCAACCTATTCATAAGGTCACATAGAGTTGGACCTTATGAACAGGCTTGTAGCGCTTAAGAAGTTTTCAATGGTGGGCATCATTGTCCCCACTCGTTCCATGGTGTGGTCCACTTGAGGTTTGGAAGATGATGAAAAATGACATCACAACACACCACGGAGGTCGGGGGTGTGTGATGCACCACACAAGTAACTTAAATGGAACTCTTCATATTATAGGCCTACTTTAGATGGTAAACCAACTAGGATAAGGAGTTATTCAATAGTTTGGCCATATAGGAGTTTGTATTAGCTTAAATGGAACTCAGATTGTGGGCCCACTTCATATGGTAAACCAACTTGGACTAGGAGTTATTCAATACTTTGGTCATATGTGATTTTGTTAGACAACCATTTAAAAATGTTACCCTCCTAGATATTAACTCAAATCATACCAACTAAATCTTGGAACCCAATATTGCTAAGTTGCACAAAAAAAAAAAAAAAAAAAAAAAAAAAAACATTTGTTAGTCATGCAATGCCCAACCTATTAATTGCACGATTCACCCACACATATGGTCAGTCACACGATGCACCCACCCACTTGCAAGGTTAGTGTGTCTCGTTAGCATTTCGAACTTGAGACTGCTGTTGAAATGCCTAGGCCTCTTCCAGCTGGGCTAGCAAGGGAGACACTACAAATCCAAGTGATTAAATAATCCTAATTGGAGATTTGTGGATGCTTGGTTTTAAACTAAGGTTATTGGATATTTTTCGGTTTTAATTGTCCAATAAATATCCAAAAGTCTAATTGTTAGGTAATAAAATAAAAGTAATTTTTGGTTAACAGCTATATACCCATCATTTGGACAGTTTAATTTGAATTAATTATAAACCACAATTTCTTAACGACTTCTAACTTCCAGTGCATCATTCATGAGCGTCGTATAGAATTAAACCACATGTTTTTATTTTCTTAAGCAAGATTATTGGATATTTTTCATTTTTAACTGTCCAATACATATCCGAAGGTCTGATTATTGGGTAACCAATAAAAGAAATTTTGGTTCACACCCATATGCCCATCATTTGGATGGTTTAGTTAAAACTCACAATTTCTCAATAATTTCCAACTTCCTGCGCATCATCCACCATACTCTGCCAGAGTATCAAAGACATGCCAGATGAGCGGTTCGGATATGTGGTATATATGCCACTCTGGCAAGTGTGTTCGCGAGTATTTGTTTTATTGTACTCGCATGAGTAGCTTACGCGTTTCTGTTTTATCTTTCTAAGGTTTTCTACAATACATCCCCGACCACTTCTCTACAATACATCGGCACTATAAACGACAGATCTGGAGCCATATTTCGAGATCTAAGCCGTTGATGTGAAAAAGTATAGCTATTAATTATCCTAATAAAAAAAATTTCAATGGTCCACAAAATTTTAGAGTTTTGACTTAATGGTCCACAAAGCAACGGTTAAAGAGAAGGTCCATATTTATGGAAGAATATTAAATAATAAATTCATTAATTATATATCTGAGGGTTGTATTATTAGGTTTGAGCCATTGATGGCTATGCCCATCTTTCAAACGGTTTGAATAAACCAGATCCAACGGTTGTAGTATGAATGCTTTCAGTACGTCGGTATGTATTCTAGCAAACTCCTTTCTTTTTTATTTTTTATTCACGTGCCATCTTCTTCCACGTGGCAACCGCGTTGACATTTTGTTGCGGGAGATTTGGCCTCAGTTAAAGCGATGAATACGAAGCGGACTCGCGCGAGTGAGACAGGGAAGAGACCTCTCTATACACGTGCTGAGTTAGCACACATGCTAGAGATTCTATCCGTTCTTTTTTGTCAGGAATGTATTATTATGAACATGGAATCAATCAAAGGTCTTTCTACAAATTAGGTGGGCCACCACTGTACAACGAAAGTAAAACGTACAATAACTGTTTCCAGCTGTGAAGTTTTATCACAATATGATAGTTGATACAGAGATTATAAACAGTGGTCCCTAAACAATGAATGGTCCAGATCTTTAATTAGGAACGTATCTCCTTTGTCTATTCACCATATTTGCCGCGCGAGTAAAGTTACAGTAATTCCAGACGACTATTTATATCAGAAATAGTTTGATACTCTGGCAGGGTGCGGTGGATGATCCACCGGCAGTTATAAATTACCGAGAAATTGACACTGGGAATATAAAATTTTAAAATAAACGGTCCAAATTATGTGTACCTGTTTAAATTTATGACCTTATTTAATGATCTTATTATTAGATTTATGGACATTTATTGGACAGTTAAAAATGAATACTTTCCAACGGTCTTATTTCTGAAAAAAAAAATGCGTTCATGAATCTGAGGTTAGTATTGTTCAACCAGTCTGAGTTTTAGCATGTAAATTTTTGACAGTTAGTTCCACAATTTAGTCGGTTATTTTGATTTAATATGTACCACGTGTACGGATTCTAAGTGCATGTGTATCAAAATTTGTACGCAGCCAGAGTATCAAATAAGTTCGTAATGTTTAATTCGTTAGTTCCGCTGGATAGGCTTCCACTGCATCTGCCGACGATTGCTCTGTCGATATGGTAGCCTGCGGGAGTACCGAGTTTGTTTATGGATGACTTCCAACACAAACGTTTGTCTTCTAATTTTCGTAGTCCTGCAGACTATCATATAATTCTTGCTCCATGACTCATGCAAGCTGGACTGTATCGAGTCACTAGAGCCGGCCTATACGTCACCTTGACGTGCGATCGGTCGGTCAAAATCCAAAGGCGATTCACTTAAAGAGAGTTGAAGAGCTTAAACGCCATGCACATGCGAACTTTGAATCTGAGTAGAAGATCCACTCCATTCATAGAGTGGGGCCCACCTATATTATGTTAGTTCTGATAAATCATTCTGGAATGATCCTGATATGGACAATGCATTAGAAAAATGGATGGATCAAAGAAATGATCCACTGATGTGACGTGAGGTCCACCTGATGAGTGGATCTTCATGACTTATGCCACGTCAATTTTGGTTTTCTTACTTTCCTGATGAATGGTTAGAAGGATACACACGTATTCCATGTTGGCATGCAGGCTGCGATTCTCCTCTTCAATATCTTCTCGCTTTTGAAGGAAGTTCCTGCCTGGGAATTAATTAGGTGGGCCTAACGTGATGTTTTCGAAAAATCCACACCGTCCATCCGATTTTTGATATCATTTTAGAATGTGGTACAAAAAATGAGCAGGATCCAAGACTCAAATGGGCCGCACTAAAGGAAACAGTGGGTAGGGAAATTCCTACCGTTGAAACATCCCTGGCGTCCATAGTGATGTTTGTATGCCATCCATACCGTTCATAATGTCATTCCTACTTGGATGAACTGAAAACACAAATATTAGCCTGATTTAAAAACTTATGTGGCCCCACGAATATTTCAACTGTCCACGTTCAATTCTCACGTTTTCGGCCCACTTGAGTCTTGGATCCGGGTCAGTTTTGGTCACACGTTCTAAGATGAGCTCACAAAACGAATGGAAGGCGTGGATTTCTTGAAGACATCACGGTGGGCCCCGCCTAGATTCCCAGGCGTCCTCTTCTCGTGAGAATCGCTGTCACATTTCCGTGATTGAGGGAGACAGTTGATGGAGTACGTGGGTTGCGGGAGGGGATTAGGTTCGGCCCCGACCTCACCCAAATGGTTTGGCCCACCTTGATGCATTTATTCTATATCCATGCCGTCCAACAGTTTTATCAGATCATTTTGGGTAATGACACAAAAACTGAAACAGATCCATGGTTCATGTAAACCATTCAATATGAAACAGTGGTGATTGACCATTAAAAACTTATTATGGGCCACAAAAGTTTCTGATCAAGCTGATATTTTTTTATACCTTTAATCCAGATTTATAAGACTTTACAATGGGCCCTAGTATGTTTTTAACTGAGGAGGGGTGAGGTGTTCAATCACCACCGTTTCCTATGGTGTGGTCCACATGAGATTTGGATCTACTTCATTTTTTGATTCATGCCCTAAAAGGATCTGAAAAAAATGTATGGACGGCATGGATACAGAATACATAAATAAAGATGGCCCACCACAGTAAGGGCTGTACTGTTTTAGATGAAGCCGGGATGCACCTAATCTGCTCCTCGCAGGTTGCCTATAGCCCCCGGCTTTCAACTTGAGGTGATGGGTTCGAATACCCACTGTGGTGTGAGTGAGTGTATTGAAAAAAAACTTTGCGGTCCCACCGTGAAGTATGTGTTATATCTACACCGTCCGTCTGATTTGCTATCTCATTTCAGGAATTAGCCGAAATATGAGTCGACGACACGTTGAAAGCCTCCTAAGGCCCACTGACATCTTTATTTGCATCCAACCCCTTAGTGAGGTGACCCCGACGTGGATAAATGGCCAATATAAAAAACTGATTGATCCAAAACTTGTGTGGCCTTAGGAAGTTTTTAATGGTCAGCATTTCATCCTTACTATTTCATGTGGTGTGGTCCACTTGAACTTGGGATATGCCTTGAGCTGATATCCTTAAATGAGCTTTTGAAGAGTGGATATAACCATATATCACGGTGGACCTGATATATATATATATATATATATATATATATATATATATATATATATATATATATATATATATATATATTCCAACTCCATCTAGAGTAGTGCAACTAACTGGATGGACCTGATTAATTCATTACCTGATATAACCATAGCATGACTACATGGCTAACCTCGGTATTATATATGTGATTTTTTTGAAAATTACACACCCTTTAAAATATATTGTAAGTATGGACGAGAGAATGTGTATAATATATTCTTTTCTTGTAACCGAGACCTTTATTTTAATTTTCGGGGTTGTAGACCAATTATTGGTGTTATTTAAGTCGAAAGATTTTTGCCATTATTTGGCCTCACTGGGCAGGTTTACGGCTTTGGCTGACCGTAAGCTATTATTTCGTCAAATCGGCTAGTGGTGACTTCAATCATTTTAATCGCTTTATTCCAACCCCCTCGGGAAGCTATTACATAACCAAAGTAACCAAATGAGGCCAAACAAATTATAGGCCATCATTACCCTACAAGAATCAATTGCACAAACTATTAAACTATTAACAGAAGCACTATCCAATGAAAGGAATCTTTTCGAACTGTATCGCACACCCAATTGCACACGCTCCATCTAGGGGAGGGCGTTCACATAACCATACATCATGGTGGACACTATGGATTGATGTTCTTTTTAATTAAAAAAAATTATCCATCCAGAGTACTGTAACTAAATGGATGTACTTGATGTAGGACCTCTATTAAGTGGGCTTCACATGATCATTGGGCTAGATCATGTGATTGGATTAAAATGATGAGCATACCGGTGGGCCTCATTATATACGTGGTTATTGAAGATAAGTTCGGGAGTGGTTATGCTCATGCTGTGTTTCTATCCACGCCAAATTGGATAGGATTTTCGTAAAATGTTGAGACTTTGGAGGAAGGAAAAAGTTGTGATGGGCTAAACTTCTTCTTGCACTTATCTATATAATAACGATGTTGGTCCCCTCGTACACCATGAAGAAATTACAATCATTTGATCCATTATTATAATCTTGTTGATATTACATTGATGAATAATGGATCCATTAATCCGTACGTTAAGTCTAGCACCTAATTAATTCATTACACTGCTACGACGTCACCAAGGAGAGTTGGCTCTACCACCTTATCGTGTCTTTAAAAGAATGATACGGACACATGTGCAGGACAGATTAATTAGGTAATGGTGGACACGTGTCAACATGGCATAGTTGATCGAAACCCGCGCCATTAATTAAGTTGGTGGAGCCGACTATGACCACAACCTTAAAATTTATTACTCTTAGTATTAGCTCATAAGGTGGACCCCCTCATATGACTAAAATGGACGGCCAGAAAAAAGTCATCATCTGTCTACGTTCATTGCGCAAGTATGGCCTACCTCATTACTGTATCGGCTTGCATTTTGGAACAGCATGTGTGGAAGCTCGTCGTACTGAGTAAACTCTGTGGGGCCCATCGTGATTTATGTATTTTATCCAATCCGTCCATCCATTTTAGCAGATAATTTTAGGGTTTGAACCAAAAAAATGAAGCATATCCAAATCTCAAGTGGACCACACCAGGAAACAGTTTGTTGAAAAAATTCCCCACAGAAGTTCTAGATCAAAATGATATTTTTGCTTTTCCATTCATCCAGGTCTATGTGATCTTATGAACGGAGATTACAAATAAGCATCACTGTGTGCCGTAGGAAGATTTCCACGTTGGAAATCATTATTCCCACTGTTTGGTTGGTCCACTTGAGCTTTGGGTATGCTTCAATTTTGGGCTCAGCAACTAAAATGAGCTGGAAAAACGGATGGACGGCAGGGATAAACTACATACATTCACGGTGGCCCAACAGAGTTTACTCCGTACGATAAGTAGGCAATCCGCTTTCAGCCACACCTGGTACATGACCCGAGTTTCGCACGATCGGGAGCGGATTCGGTCCGGTGGGGGTTAACGGGGTCTGGCCATGACTGACGGTACCCACCTTGATATATTTGATTCATATCCATGCCGTCCATCCGTTTTTTCATATCATTTTATAGAGTTGGAACAAAAATAAAGCATATCCAATACTCATGTGGACCACACCATTGGAAACAGTGGTGATTGACCATTAAAAACTTCTTGTGGGCCAAAAATAATTTGGATCAATTTGATATTTGTGTTTTACCTTCATCCAGATATTTTTGACCTTATCAAAAGGTTGGATGGACAAGTAAAAATTACGGTAGGTCCTAGGAAGCTTTTAATGGTGGGCATTCAATTACACCACTGTTTCCTGTAATGTGGTCCACATTAGATTTGGATATTTTTCATTTTTGGTCCAATAATCTAAAATGATCGGTAAAAACGAAAGGACGGTGTGGATATACAACATATACATCAAGGTGGCCCCCACGGTCACAGCCTGATAGAATCCACTCACCCGTGCAAGCGTGCGACGTTGGCAACTGTGCCGTGATTCACCTTCTCATTCTCTCTCTCACCGACTCCCTTCTATGACAGATACACGCTCTCCGAATGTCCTAGCTACTTCTCATAGGCATGCGGATGGTCTGACCTTCTGAATGCTCACTGGGACTAACATTCATTATATCCACACCGTCCATCAGATACATTAAGACAGTTTAACCGTAGATACTTATAATTATTTTAAAATAATATTTAATTATTCTAAAAAATAACTAACTTTATAAAATCATGCCTAAAGCCTATAAATTCATGTGGTACAGCCCACATGAGTTTTGTAATATCATGATTTATTAAATATAAATTAACCGTCCTGTTTCATATCAGATGAAAGGATTAGATGGAATATACAAATAAGGTGGACCCCACAAAAAATTTGGGTGTCTTTAATGGTGGAAATTCCATCTCAATCGTTTCCGATGGTGTGTGGCCTACATAAGTCTTGAATCAGCATTATTTTTTTTTTTAATTCAGTTCAAAATCGAGGTGGATTACCTGATGAACGGTACGGATCTCATCTAGAAGCCGTTCCGTCTGCATCACAGCATCAGCAAAAGTCACGCTCCCCGCCTGCATACTAAAGTCACGCAAGTTTTTTCGATTTCTTTCTATATTAGTAGACTACAGTAAAGCTGTACTGTTGTATTACCATAAGCATAAAACCATGGCGTATCGGTATCTGTTAAAGAGGGTAGGTGGAAATATCAATTCCTGACTCTAACTGGAGGCTTATTATAGAAGCCGGTCGTGGGTAGTAAATATTACCTACCCTATTATCGATCAATCCAGACCGACCATCCGATAGACCAATGATCAAAACAGCATTTGGGTGTCCTGCCCATTTACTAAATGAGTTTAGGCTTAAATTTTAAACCCATCCTTTTACCAAATGAAAAGATTTGGGTCAACCCCATTAGTCTCATTTACATGAGAGTCGGGTCTAATGAGTTTGGATATTGATTTCATATGCAATCATTTTTACCAAGTTTAAAACTAGGCATGAATAGTCCCTTGCAATATGAACCAAACTCGCCCATTTGTTTAAAACTAGGTGTTGTGAGAAGAATACGAGCTGACTTCGACACCATCGTGAAAAGAATACGAGCTGACCTAAGGATAGATTCGGTTCAGCTCGCTCAGCTCGAAGCTGATCTGATGACAGACGGAACAACCCAAACATAGGTCGTCAGGCCTGACCGACCCGATCTAAGGGAGAAAGGTAGTCCTCGTGAACAACCTCGCCAGGCCGAACGCTTTGCGACCTGATTCTGTTACCGTAATTCTCTGAGTTTGTGCATGATAAGAGGAAAGAAATCCGGGAAATCTCTAACCAACCCGCCGAAAGATCCTCGAAGATCGCGGGACAGCTCCGGAAATCTCAGAGATCCGAGATTTCCTCTACAAGCATCACGGCAACAAATGAGGAGCACGACTATGCAACCTAAGTCTATAAATTGGAGCATTCTCTCCATTATTGAGGTACGATACTGAAAACTGATAAAAAAAGATAGATATTCAATCTTTCAAGATCCCACTGACTTAGGCATCAGAGGGCTAACGGCTGGACCCCAGCCACCCCCCTTAGCTTTCTTTTGTGTTCCACAGGATCCAGCCATTCTTCAAGGAGAAGATCAGCATCATTCGACCATCGATATTAAGAAACCTTTACCTTCATCTGTTGACGAATTTCCAGCATCAACAGATTGGCGCCGTCTGTGGGAACCGAAGATTCCTTTAATTAGGAAGTCCGTGTTCTTGCTCAATCACTAAAGACGATCTCAACTTCTTCCTTCTCTTTTACTATGGCTGGAAAGAGAAAGTATAAAGGGAAAGCACCCGTGATCGATGGACCTTCAGACGATCAAATCTCTGAGAATGAAGGATCATTCCCCGACACTCCCACTATCCAACTCGGTGGGAACTCTCCTCTCTTTGCTCAGCAGGGGGGACAACAGAGACCTCACAACCGAGGAGTCAGGTTGTCCCTTCTCGAAGAGCAGGTAGGAGGGGTCAACCAAAAACTGGGTGGGGTCGACAAACGACTGGGTTACGTGGACCAGAGGCTAGACGAAATTAAAGCCCTACTAACTGGTCTAGCCCATCCAACCATGTTGAATGCCAGAGAACATGAGGGGCCTCGGCGTACCCATTCTCAGCCTCATCAAACCCAGCACTCTCACCAATCTCGGCCGTCGCAGCGTTCTCAACACCCCACTCCGATAGAAGAAAACGAGGTCGCCAGCCGAGTAACCGAGACCAGATCTCGGCCAACGACAAGCTTGCCTGCCAACGATCTATGACATAGGCTCGAGGAGCGAAGAACAGCTCGCCTCGCACATGAACGAGCTGATCTTGGAGCCAGCAACCGGGTTGACGACAACTTGAGCCCACTAGAGGCCGAGCTGAGAGAACTGCGGGAACAAATGGGCGATATTCAGAGAGCACAGCGAGCCCGAGCTCTAATCGCTGTGGATGCATTGGTCGACTCATCTGAGTCGCCGTTCACTGACGAGATTCGTGAAAAGCCCATTCCCAAAGGATTTAAGGTTCCTCAGCTGAAACAGTACTCTAGGATAGGAGATCCGGCGGAACATTTAGAAAACTTCAAAGTCCGCATGGATCTCCTCGGGGCTAACGGACACATTATGTGTAAGGCCTTTCCATTGTCCTTAACGAGTTAGGCATGGACTTGGTTTCGTAACCTGAAACCCCGCACAATCAGTTCGCTCTCTCAATTGAGCCGAGCTTTCGCCACTCAGTTCATTGGGAGTACCGACCCGAGGAAGCATTCAACTCATCTTACTGCGATCAGGCAAAAGGAAGATGAGTCCCTGAAAGATTACCTCGCACGCTTCAATTCCGAAGCTGTTCAAATTGAAAATCTCTCGCAAGACGTATTGTTACACACTATGATCGGAGGACTGCGGGACCGAAGATTCCTTTGGTCTGTTGGAGAAGAGCCACCTCAGTCCGTGGCAGAATTTTTAGATCGGGCGGCAAAACACATCAACGCCGAGGAACTGGTTAACGCTCACCGACCAACGACAAGGAATAAAGATCGTCAGGATAGTAGCGGCTAAAAAAGACACAGGTCGGAGCGGAAGTCAGAACAAAGATCGCCGACTCGGAACAGACCCGCTCGCCGAACGAAATCACCTGCACCACGGTTCGAAAAGTACACACCGCTCAACAAAACCATCGAGCAAGTGTATTTAGCAAAGAAATGTAAGTACAATTTCGAACGACCTGCGAAGATAAAAACCGACCCCAGTAGAAGGTCGAAATCAAGGTACTGTTTGTACCACAAAGATCACGGTCACAACACTGTGGATTGCTTTGACTTGAAGCGACAGATAGAAGCCCTCATCCAACAAGGTTTCTTGAAAGACTACATCGCTCAGCGTTCGAACGGGGCGAAGGGATGAAGGTCGGGTCACTGACTTAACTGAGGAACAAAGCAACAACCCTGTGGCAGAAATCCACATGATCTTCGGAGGGCCGACCACTGGAGATACGGGGAACTCCCGCAAAAACTACGTGCGACAAGGAAGGACATCCTTACCGAGATCTTCTGTTAACATCACCAGCCGACTTGCAAAGGTCGCAAATGTAACCTCACAAACAATAACCTTTACCGAAGAGGACGCTCGAGGGGGTGTACATCCATATGACGACTCCCTTGTCGTTGCGATGGTGGTCGCTAATAAAAGACTCCATAGGATGATGGTCGACACGGGCAGTTCGGCTGATATCCTATACGCTTCGGCATTTGAAAAAATGAAGATCGACCGATCCCGATTGAGACCGGTCAAGACAGCGTTGACCGGATTCACAGGGGACATCATCATGCCCGAAGGGGAGATAACTCTACCAGTCACCGTCGGGGAAGAACCAAACCAGAAAATAATAATGGTTGACTTCCTTGTCGTAAATACCCACTCTGCCTATAACGCCATTATCGGTCGTCCTATCCTGCGGGCTCTCAAAGCTGTCGTTTCCATCTACCACCTTGCAATGAAGTTCGAAACCGACGAAGGAATCGGCATAGTCAGGGGAGATCAGCAGGAAGCCCGTCATTGCTACGAACTTTCCCTACGAGGGAAGAATAAAAGTACAGTATCAACCGTTTCTTATGCGACCTCTCTCGATCCACGGGAGGAAGAGAAGGAGCGCGGGTCGCCTGCCGAGGATCTGGTCGACATTCCATTGTCAGATGCCGACCCGACCAGAACTATCAAAATCGGGTCATGTTTGGAGGGCAAGGTGCGAGAGGGCCTAATCACCTTCCTGAAGGAGTATGTGGACGTTTTTGCGTGGTCCCATGAAGAGATGCCTGGAATCTGCCCAGGAGTGATGGTCCACCGGCTAAACGTCGATCCAACTATCAGGCCAATCCGTCAAAAAAGGCGCTCTTTCAATACAGAAAGGTACATGATCATTGAAGAGGAAGTACAGAAATTGCGCAAGGCGAGATTCATCCAGGAAATATGTTATCCGGAATGGCTTGCAAACGTCGTTCTCGTCAAAAAGAACAATGGGAAATGGAGAGTCTGTGTGGACTACACTGACCTGAACAAGGCCTGTCCTAAAGACAGCTTCCCTCTGCCACGAATAGATCAGCTCGTCGACGCAACCGCCGGGCACGAGCTCCTCAGCTTCATGGATGCTTACTCTGGATATAATCAGATCCAAATGCACGCTCCTGACAGGCAAAAGACAGCATTCATTACGGATCGGGAGCTCTACTGTTACAAGGTTATGCCCTTCGGGCTAAAAAACGCCAGAGCAACCTACCAACGACTAGTAAACAAGATGTTCGCAGACCAACTCGGAAGAACCATGGAAGTGTACGTGGATGATATGCTCGTGAAAAGCAAACGATCAGAGGACCATGTCTGCAACCTCTGCACCGCGTTCGGGATATTGCGGAAGTATCAAATGAAGCTTAACCCCAGCAAATGTGCTTTCGGGGTAAGCTCGGGAAAGTTCCTTGGCTTCATAGTAAACCAGCGAGGAATTGAGGCCAACCCTGAAAAAATTCAGGCACTTCTCAACATGAGCTCGCCTCGCACAGTAAAGGATATCCAGCGGCTCACAGGAAGGATTGCGGCACTCAACAGGTTTGTCTCAAAAGCTACCGATCAATGCCTCCCCTTCTTCAAGCAGCTGCGCAAATGCAAGGAGATGATTTGGACCTTAGACTACGAGCAAGCTTTCTGTGAATTGAAAGCCTACCTCGGCTCTCCGCCGCTGTTGTCTAAACCAGCACATAAAGAAGAACTACTCCTGTACTTAGCAGTCTCACCAGCGGCAGTCAGCTCGGCACTAGTCCAGGACGACAAAGGAATCCAAAGGCCTGTTTACTACGTCAGCAAAGCCCTACTCGATTCCGAAACCCGATATCCGACAACAGAGTAGCTAGCCTTGGCTCTAATCACCTCAGCCCGGAAATTGAGGCCATACTTTCAAGCGCACCGGATAGCTGTGCTGACTGATCAACCATTGCGACAGGTGTTACAGAATCCTGAAACCTCAAGTCGCCTCGTTAAATGGGCTGTTGAGCTCGGTGAATTTGACATAAAATATCGACCTCGAGCTGCGATCAAAAGCCAGGCCGTCGCTGATTTCATCGTTGAGTTGACCGAGCCTCTCGAAATTCAAGACGACACCAAATCCGACCCATCACCAGAAAATAACTACGGCACACCGACCTGGTTATTACACGTTGATGGATCTTCCAATTCACAAGGCTGCGGAGCCGGTCTCGTCTTGACAGCGCCAGACGGGATCCAAATTCAATACGCTCTCCGGTTCGGATTCCGAGCTTCGAACAACGAGGCTGAATATGAAGCCCTTCTAGCCGGTCTCCGCCTCGCCTCTGAAATAGGGATCCGATCTATAAAAATACATAGTGACTCTCAATTGGTGGTCTGACAAGTGACCGCAGAATACCAAGCGAAAGGAGGAAAAATGTCCGCGTACCTGACAAGAACTCAAGAGCTACTGTCACGTTTTGATCAATATGAGATTGTTCAGATCCCGAGGAGCAAGAACATGAATGCGAATTCTCTCGCAAAACTCGCCTCATCAGCCAACAACGAGCTCGGTAGGATGGTTCCCATCGAGTTCCTCCCTCAACGAAGCATATCGTCAAACGAGTCAACAGAGGTTTTTCCAGTGGCGGCTGCCCCAGATTGGAGAGACCCTGTCTTCCAGTTCTTACAGTCGGCAGAATTGTCCGACGATAAAAAAGAAGCTCAGCGCATCCGCTATAGATCAGCTCGGTATACTCTGATCAATGGGATCCTCTACAAGAGGGGATTTTCTTTTCCATGTCTGCGTTGTTTGGGAACTGAAGAAGCTGATAACGTGTTACGCGAAATCCATTTCGGCTGTTGCGGGAATCATTCTGGTGCTCGAGCATTAGCGCAAAAGGTAGTCAAACAGGGATATTATTGGCCCACCATCCAGCACGACGCCCGGGAAATGGTTAAAAGATGCGATAGATGCCAACGATTCGCCCCAATTCCCCACCTTCCGCCCGAAGAGCTCACTCCCATGTCTCGGCCATGGCCATTCGCTCAATGGGGAGTCGACATCATTGGCCCTCTTCCGACGGGGAAGGGACAGGTGAAATACGCAATCGTCGCCGTCGACTACTTCACGAAGTGGGCAGAAGCAGAACCGCTAGCCACCATTACCGAGAAGAGAACAACAGACTTCATTTGGAAAGCGATCGTGTGCCGATTTGGGATCCCGAATACAATTGTCACTGATAATGGGCGGCAGTTCGACAACGAAAGGTTTCGAAAGTTCTGTAAAGGTCTGGGCATCAAGAACGTGTATTCTTCTCCCCACCACCCGCAAGCCAACGGTCAGTTCGAGGCAGTTAACAAGATTATCAAAAATCACCTCAAAACAAAGCTCGGGGAGAAGAAAGGTGCTTGGGTCGACGAACTTCCCGAAGTACTTTGGGCCTATCGGACCACGGCTCGGTCCACAACCGGGGAAACGCCTTTCTCTTTAACTTTTGGAGCAGAAGCCGTCGTCCCAGTAGAGGTCGGGATGCCCACGGGCAGGATGAGCCAACACCGACCTGACCAAAACGAAGAACAACTACAGACAAACCTGGACCTACTCGATGAGGTACGGAAGGCATCCCAAATACGATTAGCAGCCTATCAGCAGCGGGTTAGGTGATACTATAACTCCCAGGTAAAGGAGCGGCGGTTTCGAGCTGGCGACATGGTTCTCAAAAAGGTTAGTGCTA
This sequence comes from Liriodendron chinense, assembly GCA_003013855.2. Lineage (NCBI taxonomy): Eukaryota > Viridiplantae > Streptophyta > Magnoliopsida > Magnoliales > Magnoliaceae > Liriodendron > Liriodendron chinense. The sequence goes on from PVNU02000362.1 coordinate 1,413,605, forward strand.
AAGACAAAATCACTGCCTTCAGTCCCAACTGGGAAGGGCCGTATAGGGTACTCAGCTCACGTCGTCCTGGTACTTATTGGCTCGAAGACATGGACTGCAGACCCCTTTCCCATCCATGGAACGCTGATCACCTGAAGATCTACTATCCATGAACGAGTAGGGCCTCGTATAAAATATGTATTTCGAGGTGATGATTCAATAAAATATGTATTAAGATTACATCCTAAGTATTGTGAACGGCAGATCGGCCTAGCGGTATTAATGTTCTTCCATACTACTATCGAAGCCCTACGACTAAGTCATCTATTCCAATATAATGGTCGAGCTTATGTTATCGAACTTCGCTAATTACAAAGAGTTCTTCACTCGTTCCACGATCCGTGCATACATAAGAGAAATAAAAGTACTACAAATACAATCTGCAAAAAGGTGCCTCTAAAGGGCTGGTATTGAACTAAAAGTTTTTTTTACATAGTCACATCAAAGAAAAAGAAAGAAAAAATATACAAGGTATTTCAGCCTTCGGCAGCGTTAGATGGCCCGGCCGCAGCCCCTTTTGAAGGTCCTTCCCTCGCGACTTCGTCCTCATCTTCATCATTATCGACAGGAGTCAGGTCGAGATCGGGGAAGTGTTTAAGAACAAGCCGTCTGCAATCCTGGAAGCCATGATTGTACAGCTCCTTAGAAATTGTGTTCAGCCTCTCAAACTTAGCTTCTGCATTTTTTGCATCAGCTAAAGCCTTCATCTGGACCTCCTTCAAGAGCTTGGCCAGGTCCACCTTCTCCTCCTCAGCTGTCTTGAGAGCGGCCTCGAGCGACTTGACCTTATTCCCCTCAGACTGGGCCTTGGCTGAGGTCTCCCTCATCGCCTCCTCAAGAAACTGGACTTGTACTTGAGACACTTCCAGCTCGGACTGAGCCACCTTCAGCTCGGACTGGGCTGTCTGCAGTTCAGCTTGGGCCGTCTGCAGCTCCGTCTGGGCTGTTGCCAGCTCAGACAGCTTCTTCTTCAGCTCAGCCTTCATCGCCTCAGTCTTGTTCTTCCAAGAAGAGGCGGCAACCAGAGCTTTCTGCATCTGGTGAGTCCGCTCAGCCATCTTCTGGCGGATCATGATCAACAAGGCCGAGTCCTACAAAAATGAGTTACGACAATTAGTAATGCAATAGTGGCATGAATAAAGAAAAAGAAGAAGAGAAAAAGGCAGTCAGCTTACCCTGAGAGTGATCTCAATGGCGACTCCGACCATCTGGTCAGGATCTGACGACGCGAGAGAGCTCAGATCCCGAGGGATGCTCTGGTTAACGTCCATGTAGGCGTTAACCCCCTCTTTCCAGGTCACAAAATGCTCCGTTACCGGAGGCATGTCAACCTGGTCCTCGCACTGCTCGGCCCCAGGAGCAGCCGCAGGGTGAGTGGCCCGGGGAGCCTGAGGAGGGCGCGACGACCCGACTTCAGCAGGGGTGCGAGCGGGCCCCGCTGAAGTCGATGCTGTAGGAGTGCCAGACGAGCTGGCACGAGTCGCGGGTTGGCCCACGGACGGCTCGGCCCGGGCATCCGAGGTGTCCGGCACGTTGATAACCGGAACTCCGGAAGCGGGAGGCTGGGCAGCCAGAGGTTCACCCCCTGCAGGGGATGAGCCCAGAGGTTGACCAGACCCGCATACGAAGGACTGAGGCAACCTTTGTTGCCTCTGAGCCTCCGTGGCCACCCTCTTGCTCGGAGGTTCCACCGAGCTCTCCCCGCGCTCAAGAAGCCGAGCAGGGATTCAGCGGGATTTAGAAACCGCCTTCAGGGCCATGCCTGTCCAAAACACAAGGAAAAGTGTCAGGACACAATACTTGAAGAATTGACAAGTGAAACGTAAATATCTACTTTGCTGACCTGACTCGAGGACGGATTCTACGGTGATCAAACTGCGGAAGTTCCTCTCTACAAGCGGGTACTCCCGTGCAGCTCGGATCTGCCTTTCTTGTACCGCAGAGAGCGCTACCCTGATGGCCACCGAAGCTGCAAAGACAAGGAAGTACGCGTCAGGGTTGAAAAAGCATAAAAAGCATTAGAAATAAAAAAAAATTTCTAAGTGCAGCTCGACTTGGCAGAGAAAATCAGATCGGATCCTATGCTCCAGAGGGCAAAGCTCATCCGACGAAGCTTCCCAATCCCCCGACGCAAAAAACCATTTCCTCTTCCAAATTCTTGTCGAGGATGGTAGGCCAGTCACTATCGAGCCCCCATGGCCCGGATGAGAAGAGAGGTAATAAAGACCATGACCTCCTAGAGACTTGAGACTGTACATGGAGAACAGCTCGCTCGAGGTCAGTTCCTTATTCCCTACTCTCTACCACAATATGTAGCATCCCACCATACACCTCCAGCCATTAGGTTGTAGCTGGCTCGGTGCGAGACCTAAGGTGTTAAGGACTTCTCGCACGAAGAGGTGTAGGGGTAACCTGAGCCCGGCCTCTAAATGCATCAGGGAGATAACGGCTTCTCCCCGGCGAGGTCGGCTCGCTCTATCAGCTCGGTCCGGGATCCTAAGCTCTACGGATTCCGGAATCCCGTACGTCCTCCTCGCATTATCCAGTTCTCTCTGGGTAATCTGCGAGGTCACGCCATCCAGCTCGAAGGAATCCCTCTGAGCCGTCCCATCCCCAACTCCTGGCTCAGGAACATCTGATTCCTCTTCATTCACAGGATCGGCTGTCCTGGAATGAGATTCTCTGGGGTCCATCTCCTGATGCTCTGATAGAGGTGGGTCCGACTCGGAATCCCCAAACCTCACCATCGGTATGGCATCAGAGTAAGAGGTCTCCGACATTGTGAAAAATACAAAAAGGGAAGAAGGTCTTCTAAGGATGAGAAGAGCGTACCCTAGGTGATTGGTACACCGGCCGGATGAGAGATATCAAGGAATGGAGGAGGAGAACTCAAAAAGAGGAAAGCAGAATCGGAGAAGAGAAGAATTTTTCCGAAATCCGCTAACTTTCAAGTTTTATACCCGAAGGATTCTTTGGCATTAAATGCAATGATTCCACGTGGCGGCTTTCGGTTGAAGCGTACGAAAAGTAACGCATTACTCCAGACACGTGGCGCCACCCCCGTTCGATAAAATTCTGTTGAGCGCTGATACGCCGTACAAACGAATGATGATGCCTCGATTTTTTGAACGACGCATTAAATGCTGCTTTCCTGCCCGTCGAGATGACGGCGTAACAGCGCGACAGCTGTAAAGCACTAAGGGTAGCCAGATCGACATATCTTCTTTATCAAGCTACTCCCAAGACAGACGAGCTAGACTCGGGAGTGGGGGGACTTCTGTTGTGAGAAGAATACGAGCTGACCTCGACACCATCGCGAAAAGAATACGAGCTGACCTAAGGATAAATTCGGTTCAGCTCGCTAGCTCGAAGCCGATCTGATGACAGACGGAACAACCCAAACATAGGTCGTCAGGCCTGACCGACCCGATCTAAGGGAGAAAGGTAGTCCTCGTGAACAACCTCGCCAGGCTGAACGCTTTGCGACCTGATTCTGTTACCGTAATTCTCTAAGTTTGTGCATGATAAGAGGAAAGAAATCCGGGAAATCTCTAACCAACCCGCCGAAAGATCCTCGAAGATCGCGGGACAGCTCCGGAAATCTCAGAGATCCGAGATTTCCTCTACAAGCATCACGGCAACAAATGAGGAGCACGACTCTGCAACCTAAGTCTATAAATTGGAGCATTCTCTCCATTATTGAGGTACGAGACTAAAAACTGATAAAAAAAGATAGATATTCAATCTTTCAAGATCCCATTGACTTAGGCATCGGAGGGCTAACGGCTGGACCCCAGCCACCCCCCTTAGCTTTCTTTTGTGTTCCACAGGATCCAGCCATTCTTTAAGGAGAAGATCAGCATCATTCGACCATCGATATTAAGAAACCTTTACCTTCATCTTTTGACGAATTTCCAGCATCAACACTAGGCATAAGTAGTCCCTTGTAATATAAACCAAACTCACCCATTTGTTAAATGGGTACAGGCCAGGCCTAATATAAAGGAAACCAGATTCAGCATTTGATCTTAGACCCATGTATTAAATGGGTTAGGTTTGGCTCAGGTCTAAATGGGTCGTGTATAAGCGCCCCATCATGTCACTGACCCATTTATAGCCCTAGTGATGGATGAGGTGTCTCTTAGCAGTAGCGACCAATTTATAGCCCTAGTGATGGATGAGATGTCTCTTACCAGTAGCATTTAGTGGGGCTATCGTTAATCTAAGAGGGGGCCTTTCAATTGAATGGCCTGGATTGCCAGGTCTGCAGTTTGTAAAACTGGAGCCATTGATTTAGTGATCTGGACCGTTGTCCAAATGGGCCCCACCATGAATGGACCAAGCCCAAAATATCTCCAAGAGCAATATCAAAGAGTCCAATCTATGTCCATTTGTCCTCATGTGGACCACTGACGCATGAGTTAGGACTGACAAATCAAAGAAAATGTTGGGGCGTGGTCCGTCCATGTCAGGGTGCTTCACGACAATTGTGTAGAATCTACAATCTAGATAATCATACCAACAGGCTCGAACTATAGGTACTGCAGACCAAAGGACAGAACCTCTGCCTGAGGATAGTAGAAACGTCTCTTTCCAAAGTGCATGCATGTATTCTGTGTGCTTTTTCCCACAGCCTACAACGCATTTGTTATTTTGGAACCAATTGAAATTGGGAATTTTACGACAAACCCTCCAACTTATTGAAAACTTGAGAAAAATCCCTATGTTAAAATTGATTGGAGTAATGGCCCACCTTAATGTTTCTTTTCCATACATCCCATTGATAAGGTCAAACATACTTGGACGGAGGGAATATAAAAAAATAATTAGTTTGATCCAAAACTTCTGTATCCCATGAAAAGCTTTTAATGGCCATTCACCACTATTTCCAGTGGTGTAGTCCATATGAGAGTTGGATCTGCTTAAGGTTTAGGATCACGTACTAAAATAATATAGAAAAATAGGTGAACGGCATGCATATACAAAATAATCATCAAGGTGGGCCCCACATGGTACGGGTAGCACCCATTAAGGTCTTAATTGAGTAACACCTAACCCACTCTCTCTTAAGAGTTTAGATATGGATGGGTAGGACTGTCAATGGACCGGGCTGACCCTACGGGCTTTTGGGCCCGCTGCGCCTTAGGCAGGGTTTGGACTAGAGTATTAGGCCCTTAAGGGCCCGTTTGGTTGGCACTTAGAAACTCATTTCCAGCTTAAAATTGGGATTCCAGCGGAATCTAATTTTAACTGGTGTGTTTGGTAATAAGTTCCAGCCAAGCAAGATTCTGCATGGAAGTTTAATTTGGCTGGAACCAGGATTAGTGGAAACAGTTCCCTACATCGTTTCTATCGGAAGGAAAAAGAGGCACAATTTAACATCACCCACCTCTATATATGCACTGCGCATCTATGACATGTATTTTATATCCACATGGTCTAAATCTCAAGTGGACCACACCACAAGAAAACAATGTTGATTGAACATCCACCATAAAAAACAGCCCAAGGCCCACTATAATGTTTATTTGCCATCCAACCTGGCCATTTGTCTTGCAAGACTACAATAGGCAAGGGGTCAGGTTCTTTGGTGGATCCAAAGCTCAAGTGGGCCATGCCACAAGCAACGGTTGGAACATAATCTAGATTACACAATTTTCAATCAAATAACAAGTTTCATATTGAACCTGGTTTCCTTTCTAGTTTCTAGAATTTTGGATTCCAACATTGGAATCTCGTTTTTATCCAAAACCTGGATTCTACAACCAAACGGGCCCTAAGTCAAGTTCGGGCCTAAAGTATAAGCCCGTTTTTCAAATGGGAGTGACTTGGACTAGGCTATTCAAAACTTGTCGGCCCGAACCGATCTAAATATATATTGTTAAATTTAAAATTTAAAATGAAATATTTTCCCTCTTAAAATTTAAATTTTACATAAATTTTTCCTAAAAATCCATCTCCCTCCTAAAGCTCCTTTTATACTCTCTCTCTCTCTCTATATATATATATATATATAAAAGCATGGGAGCAAAAGATAATTTCTCTCTCTATGTGAAAGGTCGGGCTTGGGCTGGGTCGGGTTCGGGCCTGACCTTGCATTTCTATCTTGGACCAGGCTCGGGCTAGACTATTGTGATGTATGTTGTGAGAGTTGGGCTGGGCTTGGACAGAGATTGGCCCAGCCCGAACCCAGCCCATTGACAGTACCCCTATGATGGGGAAGTGGATTAGGTGTTAACCTTGCCGTGGGGCCCACCTTAATGATGTGTTGTATATCCACACCGTCCATCATTTTCCAGCCCATTTTAGGACTGTCTCCTAAAAATGAAGCATATCCAATCTTAGGTGGATCACACTACATGAAACAAGTGGCGATTGAATGCCCACCATTAAAAACTTCCTAGGGACACGGTAATGTAACTTTTCCATCCAACTAGTTGATGAGAGCGGATTACGTGAGACCACGGGGTCACTCAAGATGGTGTGACCCTTACAGTGGGGTTCCATGGGCCCCACCTTGATGTATATATTATTTATCCAACCCATCTATCGCCACCTTGATGTATATATTATGTATCCAACCCATCTATCGCCACCTTGATGTATATATTATGTATCCAACCCATCTATCCATTTTTTTTCATATCATTTTATGACATTATCCGAAAAATGAAACAGCTCCAATTATTAGGTGGACCATACCATAGGAAATAATGTTGATTGACCATGAATGGGCCAAAAAAGTTTTGGATCAAGCTGATATTTGTTGTTTCCCTTCATCCAGGCTTATGTGACCCTATCAACAAATTGGATGGTAAATAAACACTACGGAAACATTAAGATGCGCCCTAAGAAGTTTTTAATGATAGGACAGTCAATTACCACTATGGTATGGTTCACCTCATAATTGGATCTCCTTCATTTTTGGGATATTGCTCTAAAATGATATGAAAAAAAAAAAACGGATAAACAACATGGATACATAATACATATATTAAGGTGGGCACCACGGTAAGGGCCGCACCGTTTTGGGTGAGGCCGAGGTATCACCTAATCTGCTCTCCAAGCAATAAGGCCAACCAGACCTTAGTGACAGTAAAATGTAAAGATAAACTTGACCCAAAACTTTTGTGGCCCAAAAAAAAGTTTTAAACGGTCGGTCATTCACCACTGTTTCCAGTGGTGTGGTCCACCTGAGATGAAATATTAGGATATTCATGCATGCCTATTCTATCCATAAAAAGCCCTATTAGTTGTTTGGATGTCCTGCGTAACATTTTAATTTAAAGTAATTTAAAATTTATGATGCTTTTATTTTAATAATCCAAACTAGTTTTTACCAAAAATCCTAATTGAAACTTTGAAAAGATTATTTCCATGTTGTAATTTATGAGAGCATGTCTTGCATTGTATTATACGAAAGGTAAGAAAAATGATGAATTCGCCCCATATACATTTTATTAAAAGAAAAGAGATTCTCCTCTTTTTTTGAAAGCGTTTATGTACCGAAAGTTATAATTTTCTTATCCTATAATCCTTTTGACATGGAGAGGATTTTCAGTCTTTCTAAAGCAACACCCATTTATTACTAATGGATTATAATTAAGACATTGAATTGATGTTGAAATTTTGGCACCTTGTGTTTTTAATTTTTTTATACCAACCTTGTGCACATTCCAATTGACATGAGATGGATTAACATGGGTCCCACCGTAATAATGCCGCAACTAAAAACAAGTTGGAGCAGCCTTATCTATGCAAAATGTGTGTTAATGTTGACCCATACTTCTCTAACATACATATTTCATCCATCAATTTATTCATTTTATATGTCAGCATAGGACAAGGTGTAATAATTTCTCCAAAGATATAAAAGCATAAAATTTTCCTAAAATTCAGATTTTAGAAACCTTAGGATCTTTGTCTACATATTATTTAGTTCTAATACAAACTGATCAATGGCTAAAAGCATATATTAGATTTGTATTATATCATTACTATAGAAGTCTGATGATGAGCTTCCAACATAAGAAGTTTCTCTTGGATCTATCTAAAAAAGTAGGGAGGCGAGAGGCTTGCGAAACCCTAGAGGTAGGGTTGGGGTATGAACACCTTAGAAGCCATCCACCTAGTGGACCCTGTACTTATAAACGTTTCATAGGGGAGGAGAAAGATTCTCTTTTCTACTTTTTTTTTTTTTTTTTTTTTGGTTTTTTTTTCTCTCTTTACATGACTAGACATCCCTGAATTGACAAGGTGGGCTTTTAAGTGGGCTAAACACTGACATGGTCTTACAAAGTTAAATAAGGCATGGAATATCATATCAAAAGAAGAGATGAAATTAGTAAGGGTTTTCTCTCTTAATAAAGAGAGAAGCTTGGAGAAGGAGACGCGAAAAGTCCGATGATATTGGGTGGATTGTCAATTGAAGCTATAAAACGCAGGGTCTAGGTCTCCTCTCCCATCACATTCTTAAGCTCATAGAAGCCTCATTGATAAGAGCTCTAAGAGTGAGGAGCAGAATAGTCGAGGTAACTAAGCTCTAGGTGCGTGTTAATGGCAGATGATTCCAGTACATTTTACACCTTAATCCCCTTTGAATCCGATGCATGGATCTTTGGATTGGAATGTTAGCACTTAAAACACATGTTCGATATTGGCACTTGTGCTTGCATGTGGAAGGTAGTTTTATTTTTATTTTTATTTTTCATTTATAAGATAGGATAGGGTTCTCCATGCATATGGAGTCTACAAGCCATTTAAATTTACAGTGCTACCTATGCATCTCTTTGAAAGATTTGTAAGTTTGGGATGCACACGCACAATTGTATCTCGAATATAACCTGTTGTACTATAACTGATTACCGAATTGATTTGTTTCAACCTATCGTGTGAGCGTGACATCCAACCTACCCAATTGGTTATGCCCACCATGAGGATCATGTTGCACTAGAATCAGTCGACCCATTCATAAGGTGAGTCAAGTCATTGAAAACAATGTATAACCTATTGATACAATTGCCTATAGCAAACACATTCATGGGATGGGTGTAGTTGAACTGATGATGTTGAGATGGGTGAGTGGCAAGTGTGAAAGGTCTAGAATTAGAAGTAAATACATTCAAGGAAACTCGAGAGTGGCACTGGTGGGTAATAGATGATGGATAACTTCTTCTCCAACTTGCTAGACTTTCTCTCTTCATAATGCATATGCTTTCTCGAAGACTCATCCTCATGGGAACTTTGTGAGAGCTTTTGACATGTGATGTAGGCACAAAATTTGGATGGTTCGCTAGATAACGGCCTCCTGAACTCCCAAGGTTAAATTTTGACATGATCCAAAAATCTAGTGGGCCATAGCAAATTGATGTAGAACGGGTCGCTGATTATTTCATGGCCCAGATGGACCAAAAGAAGATCGGTCGGGGTCGAAAGTGATTTGGACCGTCAGGACCATAAACCGGTCGTATCTCGCAATTCGGAATGAGTTTCTGGACATATAATATATCATTTTCGGGTAACTCAAGCTACTTTAGCCACTCAACCCCGCTACGTCGGGTTGCCCATGCTGGAATCGCGAGATTCGACCGTATCGACAGTCATTAGGCTAGTTTATTTTCAGTTTTACTATTTATAGTAAGTTTTAATTCGATCATAACTTTGGATCTGTAGGGTTTTAGAGTTAGTGCTCAACATGAAAAGGGCTTAGAATATTTAGTAGAACAACATGGTTGGCCCGTTTGATAACTTTCTATTTTTGGTTGAAAACCAAGAGTTCTAGTAGGATTGAACGATTTCTATAAATAGTAAGTTTACTATAGTAAGTTTACTATTTATAGTAAGTTGCGTTTTCTGGGAGTTTGAATTTGAGTTTGAGTTGGAGTCTGATACTTTTACCTAGGGTTTAGTTTCCTATTTATATGCATTGTAATTCCGTTTCTACTCATTCAATCTATCAAAAATAATTATTCAAAATTAATTTCATCTTTTTATCCTTTTATTTCTTCTCATGGATTCGAGAAACAATCGGTTAGGGAGACGTTGATCGACCTACCACGTCCTTCCTACGTCATTGGTATCAGAGAGAGGTTTCTTCCTCAGGACAATGACGTCTAATGAAGGGTTGGATCCTCATCTTAAGAAGATGCTCCAAGAGACTATCTAACGACGACAGCTTTCAAAGCAGTGCAATGGGAGAACCGGTTGATCCTAAAAGGTATACAGGGGACCCTCAACCAGATTGCAGCATCGCTAGCTCCGCTCCGAGCCCAAGGCAACCAACAACCACCAACACTTGCTATACGGGACAATCCTGTAGTCTGTAGAGCATACCAGGTGGATAATCGTAGGGCTACACCAGACGAATCAGAACCAAGCGATGACGAGGTCGAAGACATTTTGGTACGACGACCTGCGCTAGGGAATGAGCATGTGGAACGAGCAGAACGAGATTAACGGGGCAAAGCTGATCTTTCCAGCTTTAATGGCCTACTTCGAATAGAGGAGTTCCTCAACTGGCTGGTAGAGGTTGAACGATACTTCGACTATATGGAAGTGTCGGATGATAAGAAGGTAAAACTAATTGCATATAAATTAAAATTCGGTGCTTCAGCATGGTGGGAAAATCTACAGGTTTTCCGCGCCCGTTAGAATAAGACACCCATCCGAACATGGCCTCAGATGAGACAGCTTCTTAGGGCTCAATTCCTCCCTATCAACTACGAACAAATTTTGTTCCAACAATATCAAAATTGTTGTCAGAGAAATCGAACCGTAGCCGAATATCTTAAAGAATTTCAGCGATTGGCCACACGGAATAATTTATCGGAATCAGAGGCACAACAAATACCACGGTTCATTGGTGGGTTGCAATTTGCAATCCAGGATCGGGTCCAGATGTATCTAGTCTGGACGTTGAGTGAGGCCAATCAATTGGTCACCCGGGCAGAAATACAGTTGTCTCGGCCCCCTGCTGGACCCTATCCGACAACACGGAATCCCATCATTGGACCTACTCAGGATACAACGTTGGCCAAAGGCAATGAACCTATAGGAGGACGTCCTTAACCTCCTACGGTCACGAACTGGGACTGGGGAAGCGGTCCCTCAAGGCCTCAACGTGCAACTCCCACTACAGCGGGTCTTAGCAGGATCCCCAACCCATATGGTAGGCTAAGGCCAGACCATTGTCTCCGCTGTGGCCAACTAGGTCACTGGTCGAACGCTTGCCCTCAACGCCCTATAGCCCATTTAACTACGAATGAAGGTAGTGTGGAAGGTGAAGTAATGGAAGACAACCCAGAATTGAAATAGGCTAAAGAGGGGGACACAGAAGATGTAGATTGGCTGACTGAAGATCGTGGAGAATCGCTAGTAGTGAGACGACTACTTTACACTCCCACGAGGGAAGTGCACCTACAACGACATAATATCTTCTGTACAAAGTACACCGTGCAGGGCAAAATCTGTGATGTGATCATAGACAGTGGGAAGTAGCGAAAATATTATCTCGAAAATTATGGTGGATAAGTTACATCTGCCTATAACGAAGCACCATACCCCTTACTCGATCGACTGGATCAAGAAGGTGAACGAGACAAAGGTAACTCATCAATGCATTATCTCGTTTTCCATTGGTAAAAGCTATAAGGACGAGGTCCTCTGTGATGTGGTTGACATGGAAGCCTGCCACATGTTACTCGGGCGGCCATGGCAATCGGATCGAGATGTGATACACGACGGACGGAAAAACATATACATGTTCACCAAGGATGGTCGAAAATTTTTTTTGGCCCCTATGAACCAGAGAAACACCCTGAAGCTCTAAAGTTGAGGGGAACTCTCTCCTTATCATTCGTGAGTTTGTTAAAGAATTAAAGGAAACGGGCGAAATATATGCTGTTGTGGTAAAAGGCGAGGAGTCAGGATCCCCTAATATTCCTCAACGCCTTAAACCATTGCTAGACGAATTCTGAAGTATTTGGCATGGAGATTTACCTGATGAGTTGCCTCCCATGCGAGACATACAACATTACATCAACCTTGTCCCAGGGTCCAGTTTGCCCAACCCACCGCACTATCGGATGAGTCCGAAAGAGTGTGAAATTTTGTAGGGACAAGTAGAGGAACTGATCCATAAGGGTCTTATTAAAGAGAGCATGAGCTCGTGTGCCGTTCCGGCACTCCTTACCCCAAAGAAAGACGGAACTTAGCGCATGTGTATCGATAGCTGCGCGATCAATAAAATAACAGTTAAATATCGATTTCCAATACCGCGGTTGGATGACATGCTTGACATGCTCGAGGGCTCCAAGGTGTTCTCCAAACTAGACTTACGGAGTGGATACCATCAAATCCGTATTAGGCCAGGTGATGAGTGGAAAACGATCTTCAAGATTAAGGAAGGGCTATATGAGTGGCTGGTTATGCCCTTTGGTCTAACTAACGCACCAAGCACCTTCATGCGTTTAATGAACTAAGTGCTGAAGCTGTTCATTGGCCGTTTTGTTGTCGTTTACTTTGATGACATCCTAATATACAGTTAGGATGAAACGGAGCACATGACCCACCTCAAAAAAGTGCTACAAGTGTTGGCCAACAACAAACTATACTTAAATCTGAAAAAGTGTAGCTTCTTAACTAATCGATTGTTATTTTTGGGGTTCATTGTGTCGTTCATGGGTATCCGAGTGGACGAAGAGAAAGTTCAAGCAACTCAGGATTGGCCGACTCCAACGGACATTGATAAGGTATAAAGTTTCATGGGTTGGCGACCTTCTATCGTCGATTTGTGCGGAACTTCAGCAGTATTGTTGCGCCAATTACCGATTGTATGAAGAAGGGTCCGTTTCAATGGACCGAAGAGGTAGAGAAGAGTTTTACAGAAATCAAACATCGGTTGTCCACTACACTGGTCTCGGTACTTCCCAATTTCGATAAGTTGTTTGAATTAGAATGTGACACATCTATTATCGGCATTGGGGGAGTCCTTTCTCAGGAGGGTAGGCCAGTTGCCTTTTACGGTGAGAAATTCAGCAACGCATGACAAAAGTGGTCGACATATGAGATTGAATTATATGCAGTGGTTCAGGCAATGCGCCATTGGCGCCACTATCTTATTCAAAGAGAATTTATACTATACACTGATCATTAGCCCTTAAAATTTGTCAATACTCAGACTAATGTGAATCGTATGCACGCTAGATGGATTTCATTTTTACAGGAATTCACGTTCATTTTGAAACATAAATCAAGGCAGCAGAATAAGGTAGCAGATGCACTTAGCCGACGTGTATCCCTTCTTATTACTGTGAGCAATGAGGTGGTTGGATTCGACTGTCTCAAGGAACTTTATGCCAATGACGAGGATTTTATAAATACATGAAAAAAGTGTCAAGAGGGTCACCCGAGTGACATTCTAATTCAAGATGGTTTCCTCTTCAAGGGGAATCGACTTTGTATTCCGCATAGTTCGTTACGGGACAAAATTATTATTGAGCTACATGGCGGTGGCCTCGGCGGTCATCTAGGACGAGATAAGACTCGAGCGATGGTGGAAGAGTGGTATTACTGGCTGCAACTTGCTCGTGATGTTGGCAGGGCGATACAACGATGTCATATTTGTCAGACTGCTAAGGGGCAATATCAAAATACAGGTCTTTACACGCTATTACCCATGCCAGATGCCCCTTGGGAGGATTTATCTATGGATTTTGTATTAGGGCTCCCACGAACACAACGTGGCATGGACTCAGTGTTTGTGGTGGTAGACCGATTCTCCAAGATGACACACTTCATTCCGTGCAAGAAGACCTTTGATGCGGTACACGTTGCGAACCTTTTCTTCAGAGAGGTTGTGCGACTACATGGGATTCCTAAGACAATCACTTCAGACCGGGACACAAAGTTCGTTAGCCATTTTTGGCGAGCCTCGTGGAATCGTTTCGGTACGCGACTTCAGTTCAGCAGTGCTTACCATCCGCAAACAGATGGGCAGATTGAGATCGTAAACCACACATTGGGAAATCTCATCTATTGCCTTTCAGGCGATAAGTCGAAGCAGTGGGGCATGGCCCTAGCTCAAGCGGAGTTTGCGTTCAACAAAATGGTAAATCGATCGACAGGAAAATCCCCGTTCCAAATTGTTTATGGGTGCGTGCCTCGTCACACACTCGATTTGGTTCCCCTGCCCAAGCTTCCGGGTATGAGTGTTACAGTTGAACATATGGCGGATCGAATCATAGACATACATACAGACGTGCACAACAAATTACAGACTTCGAACCAGAAATACAAAGAAGCGGCCGACAAGCATCGATGTGCCAAAGTGTTCGAAATAGGTGATCATGTGATGGTCCATCTACGTAAAGAGCGATTTTCTATCGGGACCTACAACAAGTTGAAACACAAGAGGATTGGACCAGGACTGATCATTCGCAAGATCAATGACAATGCCTACGTTGTTGATCTTTCAGATGACATGGGGATTTCAAGGACTTTCAACGTGACAGATCTGTACGAATATCATGAACCAAAGCTGGATGAGAACTCAGGGTTGAGTTCTTTCAAAGTGGAAGAGACTGATGTAGAACGGGTCGCTGATTATTTCATGGCCCAGATGGACCAAAAGAAGACCAGTCAAGGTCGAAAGTGTTCGGACCGTCAGGACCGTAAACCGGTCGTATCTCGCAATTTAGAATGAGTTTCTGGACATATAAGATATCATTTTGGGGTAGCTCGAGCTACTTTAGCCACCCAACCCTGTTACGCCTGGTTGCTCATGCTGGAATCGTGAGATTCGACCGTATCGACGGTCATTAGGCTAGTTTATTTTCAATTTTACTATTTATAGTAAGTTTTAATTCGATCATAACTTTGGATCTATAGGGTTTTAGAGTTAGTGCCATGAAATAAAAAGAGCTTAGAATATTTAGTAGAACACCATGGTTGGGCCCGTTTGATAACTTTCTATTTTTGGCCGAAAATCAAGAGTTCTAGTAGGATTGAACGACTTCTATAAATAGTAAGTTTACTATTTATAGTAAGTTGCGTTTTCTAGGAGTTTGAGTTTGAGTTGGAGTCTGGTACTTTACCTAGGGTTTAGTTTCCTATTTATATGCATTGTAATTCCGTTTCTACTCATTCAATCAATCAAAAGCAATTATTCGGAATTAATTTCCTCTTTTTATCCTTTTATTTCTTCTCGTGGATTCGAGAAACAATCGGTTAGGGAGACGGTGATCGACCTACTGCGTCCTCCTTACGTCGCAAATTGAGAGGCAAATCAAGGGCCTAGGGGTTTCCACTTTATTATGGCCCATCAGATTTTCCATGAGAACTGGCTCCAGGATAGCATTTTTTCATTTTTGTGTGTGTATCACTCCTATGAATCATTAATAGTAAGTGTTATCGACATGAGGCCAATTCATATTCTAATGGACTTTCCCATTTTCAATATGTCAACTAATATGAATTACCTCTATGGTTAATCATTCTCCTACCTAGTTGTATGTGAATTTTCTAAAAGTTTATGTACAAAAGTGTCAGAGATGTCTTCTATGACATTCACAATCTTAGAACATCCCTATAAATGTCCCTTAAGTCTTCTTTTCAACCCATCTTACAACTTGGGTCCTTGCTCATGCCCCAGTGGTTGACTCACAAGAGTTTCTGTTGGGATAGGAGGGTCGGCAGTGGAAGCAAAGCCATACACAAACAGAAAATTGAATCAAACAAGCCACACAATGCAATCATAATGCATGCAATCACCCACACATAGACAATCCAAATTTAACGTGGAAAAACTCCTCACGGGTAAAAAACCACGGCACAAAGCGACACCAATCCATTATAATATTGGAAGTTACAAGAGATGGAATCCAAGACAAAAAAACCCAAGCCCACAAGAGAAATCCTAAGCTTACCCAAGAAGAAAACCCTATTCTTCAAGCTCTTTCTCTCACCTAGAAGCTCCTTCAATCCCTTTTGCAACCTTAGAAAACCTCTAATCCCGTATTACACCTTAAATAAGCAAGAAAAATGGAATTAGAAACCTCTTGCGTGCAAACCGCGCAAGAATCCGCGTAGTACAAGGAGACTACCGACCAGTCGGACACCCCTACCGGCCGGTCGGCCAACTGGCCGGATGGCCTAAAAACTGGACAGCAGCAATGCTGCCTTGGTCTTCTGTGTGACCGCCCGGTCGGACACCCCCATCGACCAGCCGGTGGCCTTTGTGAAAATAGATTTGAGGCGTCCGTTTCCAACAGTTTCAACACGAGGCCATGGGTTCGAGACTTCGAGTGCCCATTGTGGTATAAAAAAAGACACTGTCATGTGAGTGCGTGTGTAAGAAAAAAAAAACCCATCTTACAACTTTTAGCTTTCTTTAGTTTGCCACCTCTCTCCTTTATTCTATGTACTCTAAAATCCGAAAGAATCTCACAGACAAGAACAAAAGAAAATTAAGAATCGCTCCCATGAAATAATTAATGGTAAGAACTCTGCCAACGAGGATGATTTATATTCCAATGGACTTTCTCATCTTCAATATGTAAACTCATTTGAAAAATTGAGGCATTTCAATAAAATAAGCTCTATAATCTGTTAAGGAGGTTTAACGCCAATGAAAAATGCCACACATTCGTATACAAGTATGTGACCAACAATGGAAAATGGCAAAATAATAATTTTATATAGAGAATTGTTTCCTTTTCACCATGACTCCCATGCATGATATGGCAATATGTGGCGCTTTTATCTCGAGCGTCCTCTAGATGGAATCTACGTCTCCACTAATGTATAACACATGTGCCAACAAGGCATATACCAGTATGAGCAAAACTTCTCACTAGGATAATTCTATTTAGATCTTCTAGCCCAACAATGAAGCCATTACACCCTTCATGTGGGCCACAACATACAAAATGGTTAAAAAATGATTTGTCTACCATAAGTACTTTTAATTATAGTGGCAAAAAAGTTACTTTATTAAGTCACTCTTATAAACACCATTTCAAAATTAACTTAACATCTTAAAGTTACTTTTGGGGTCGTTGGGGAGCTTGTAATGGAATCTATTTGACATTTACTCTCATTTCAAGTGTAAATGACTTAGTTGTGGTTGGATGGGAGAAAACGAAATGTATTGAAACCTAAATATTCTGTTTGGATGGGAGTAAATAGGAGGAATTGGAATGTATTGAAAAATTTCAATCTATTTATAGGAACATATGTGATATCACAAATTAGCTTTTATATCCCAAATTAGCGTACATATATGATATTTGATAGAATGATTGTAATAAGCCCATTGAAATATATACTTTAATAATAAAAAAATGGGGAAATTTCGAGCCTCGAGTGGGCCACAAACATAGGGATCACAAACAAGTAACTTTCCAATGTTTTTTAACCATCCATTTAGATGGCCAATGTGTCGACGGTGTGGATCATTTCGTTGGTGTGATTTTAGTGATATAACTGATAATTAGATTGTTTCAGCATATTATTAGTGTACCGTGTTGGAGAGCCTTCAAACGATGTACGGATTGGGTGCTCAGATCGGTCAGACGACCGGTCTGCACGTAATGGCCCAGATGCACAGAGGTCTTTGGACAATTTTCTCTCACCCTAGACCTGTCTGGCGACAGGTCTAAGGTGAGGCAGCATGAATGTGTTTTTCCTCTGGACTGTTTTGTGCAAGGTCCGATCGATCGACGGTGCATGTGTTTTCTTACGCATTACGTGATTGTGCATAAGATGTTTCTAATTCGGGGTTGCTTGCTATATATATGGCATAAATCCGGGATTAGGAGTAATCCTAAGGAGTCCAAGGTTTCCTAATCGTATTAGGAAGATGGGAGAGTGATTTTGTGAGAGAGAGAGAGAGAGAGAGAGAGAGAGAGAGCTTGGGTTTTCTTTGTTTTTCTTTGCTTGTGGGCTGTTAATCTCTGTAATCTTCTGTTAATCATAGTAGATCGCTTTGTGCCGTGGTTGTTTACCCGTTGAGAGGTTTTTCCATGTAAATTCGGATTCTCTTGTGGTGAATGCTTGTGTTTGGCTTGATTGCATCATATTTCTAGTTTGATCTCGCATAACTCTGCGCATTGGGCTTCCATTTCCGCTGTCGATTTTCCCAACAAGTGGTATCAGAGTTGAAGTTGGGGTGGAGTAGAATTTGGATTTGAGACGAGAAGACGGTATCAAGCATAAGGTTCGATATAGAGAAGTTCTCCAGCAAAAATAACTTTGAGCTATAGAAGGTGAGATCGAATCCCTTCTAGTTTAACAAGGGCTTGATGAAGCTCTTGGAAAGCGACCCGAGGCTATGAAAGATGATGAGTGGACGAAGCTCGACAAGAAGGCTAGAACCTCGATCCTGTTAAGCCTTACGGATGATGTTCTCTATCACGTCACAAAAGAAGATTGCGGGTGAAACGATGGTGAAGTTAGAGAACGTTTATGCCAAGAAATCTCTAGAGAATCGTATGTACTTATTGATGCAGTTGTTCACCTTGAGGATGGCTGAGGGGATGGATGTGGAGGACCACTTAAGCACGTTCAATAGACTGGTTTGCAAGTTGGTCAAGATAGATGAATCGATGAAGGATGAATATCAAGCATGCATCTTGTTGAATTCTCTTCCAGATTCATATGAGTCGTTCAGGGACTCTGTGTACGCGAGGAGGGAGGCCATTAACGTCGAGACCGTTATCTCAGCCCTCCAGTCGAAGGCAATGAGAAAGAAAAGCAGTGACGTGGGTTCTCGTTCTTCCTCAGAGGCAATGATTATGAGGGGAAGAAATTCTGAGTATGGTGGAGGATATTCGAAATTGGGATTTAAGGCAAAGGGTAAAGGGAAAGCTAAGGTGAAGTGTTGAAGTTGTGGTCAGGAAGGCCATATGAGAGGGGATTGTCAGAATCCCAAGTTGAAGCAAGAGAGGTATGAAAATTCTTCTGGAGAGGGAGCTAATACCGTAGAGGATGGTGGCGATCTTTATGAAGTTCTGACTGTATCTAGCAAGGGATCTCATGGTAGAGAGTGAATCCTAGATTCAGGGGCTTCAAGTCACGTTTATCCTGACCGGAGTTCATTCACGACATACATGGAGTGTGGTGGTGAATCAGTGTTTGTGGGCGATGGCTACGCTCATAAGGTTGTGGGTATTGGTACGGTGCGCATAAGGATGTTCGATGTAATCGAATGGGTCCTGAAAGATGTAAAGCATGTCCCCAAGATGAGGATGAATGTGATTTCTCTTGGTGCACTTGAGGCAAAAGGGTGCGTGTTCATCAGTCGTGATCGTTATTATAAAGTGATGAAGGGGACACTCATATGTATGAAGGCACGGAGGTGTAGCCATCTTTACAAGTTGATCGGGAGCACAATTCATGGTGGAGCTGCGGGATCGGCAGCGAGATCTATGGTTGCTTGTACGTGACAAGTGCCCAAGGGCCAAATGAGAAGAGCAAAAAATGGCGTGAATGTGCAAGGTTAGAGTCAATGGTGGCACGAGAAGCGGTGGAGCTTTGATGAAGATGAGACGACGAAGAGAGGATGATGTTTTTTATTCGACGTTTAAAGCCTCGGTAGAGATTGTTGGAGAGCCTTCAAACAATGTATGGATTGGGTGCTCAAACCGGTGGACGACCGGTCTGCACGTAATGGCCTAGATGCACAGAGGTCTCTGGACAATTTTCTCTCACCAGCGTGAATGTGTTTTTCATCTGGATGTTTTGTGCAAGGTCCGACTGATCGGGCAACCAGTCGACTGTGCACGCGTTTTCTTACACATTACGCGGTTGTGCGTAAGATGTTTCTAATTCGGGGTTGCTTGCTATATATATGTCATAAATCCAAGATTAAGAGTAATCTTAAGAAGTCCAAGGTTTCCTGATCATATTGGGAAGAGGGGAGAGTGATTTTGTGAGAGAGAGAGAGAGAGAGAGAGAGAGAGAGAGAGAGAGCTTGGGTTTTCTCTGTTTTTCCTTGCCTATGGGCTGTCAATCTCTGTAATCTTCTGTTAATCATAGTAGATCGCTTTGTGCCGTGACTTTTTACCTGTTGAGGGATTTTTCCACATAAATTCGGATTCTCTTGTGGTGAATGCTTGTGTGTGGCTTGATTGCATCATGTTTCTCATTTGATCTCGCATAACTCTGCGCGTTCGGCTTCCGCTTCCACTGCCAGTTTTCCCAACATACCACATGTATGGTGAACATGTGTGTAGCAACACCTTTATTTATTTGTGTAAGTCTTTAAGGGAACCTAAAAAGGCATTTCACCCCATTTACTCACAAATCTTCCTTTACCACGAGGATTTCAAATCAATCCATTTACTCCCATGCAAACAACCTCTTACCCTCTTTACTCATAATTCCTCTCATTTACTCCCATACAAACAACCTCTTACCCTATTTGCTCCTAATTCCTCCCATACACTCCCATTAAAATGAACCCTTACAGCTATAAACAAAAAATGCTTGCTATTTAACTAGTTAATTTTCTACTTTCTCCCTCTCTTTCATCTCTGCACATAATTAACAGTTCATATCAAAGGTGGCCCTCCATGATGGACTACCTACACCGAAGGTAGGGCCCACACAACAGACAGTGCACATTAAAGGTGGGCACACATGATAAGTAGTGGACATTGAAGCTAGGCTCTACATGATAGACGATTAACATTGACGTTGGGTCCATGTGATGGATGACCCACATCAAGGTGGGCAACACATGCATAATGGTTGGTCCACATCAAAGGTCGGCCCCTAATGATGAATGACCCACATCCAAAGCAGACTCCGCATGATGGATGACCCACATCAATGGTGGGCTCCACATGATGGGCGGTGGATATTGAAGGTGGCCCCACATGATGGACAATAACATTGATGGAGGGTCCCATGTACATGATGGGTGATCCATGTCAAGGTGGGCTCCACACGGGGACACTTCACATGGAATGTGGGGCCCTAATGATGAATGACCCACATCCATGGCGGGCCTCGCATAATGGACAACCCACTTTGAAGTTGGGCCCTGCATGATGGACAATCCACTTAAAAGATGGGCCCTACATGATGGATGGCCAAAATCCAATGTTTGACATAATGGACGACCCACATTCAAGGTGGGCCTCGCATGATGGACAACTCACATTGAAAGTGAGCCTGCAAAGTGAATGGTCCACATTGAAGGTAGGCCCACACAATGGATATTCACATTTAAGATAGGGCCAAATTGGGCCAACATAATGAATGTCCTACATCAAAGGTGAGCCCTAATGATGGATGGTGGATATTAAGGATGGATAAAAAGGAAAAAATAGTTATGTGATGGTACAAATCTTATCTACTTTTTCACTTTTTAGCGCAATTATTTTTTGAATAATTAGAAATTAAGATAAGCTACCTGAGGTATAAGTAGCTTTTATATCATATGAGCCCTTAGCAAGTTGCGGTCGAAGAGTGAAACAACCTCAATTTTGAGGGAAAAGATCTGATCATTATGCTCACCCAGACGAAAAGTTCAGATCTTCTTTGCATGTGCCATATTAGCACATGTGCTTATTTGTGGAGTGTGCGTTTACACCCTTTTTGGCACACCTTCATGGACTTATGAGATACTACCAGGTGTCAGTACTACGCGCTAAATGATGGACATAATCCAATATATTCACATATCGAGAATATTGTTTACACTTGGCCTGATGCGGTTAGATCAAATGATCTAGAAGACACCACGTGGTAGCCTTGCTATGTGTGATGTAGATCAACTTCAAGAGGAAGAGTTAGATACATGCACATGAGAAAACATTAAATGCTAGAGTTTTATCAAAAGTACTTTCTACAAAAGCAAAAGTCTCATTAAAACAAGTCTGTCTTTCTCTCAGCATTAAATGTTGATTAAAGCATATCTCTATCTAACATTAAATTTTAGAGCCATATCAAAAGCACTCTCTATAGATGCCAAAGGCAAGTGACGTAAAGACCACAACAATTTCCTTATCTGGGAGTCCAGTGAGGAAGGATTCCAACCAACGAACAATCTGAAGAAGTGAAAGTCTCTCTCTTGTACACGTGGATGTACATGATATGCTACTTTGATGTGGAATAATCAATCGTCTAAATCCTTCACGATGTTGAAGACTACACAAGGTCACCGCTTCTAAAAGCTATAAAAGGAGCACACGATAAAGAGCTCAAGGTCCACACCAAATACAATTTATCTCATTTACATTTATCTTTTCGTTTATTTTAGCATAGTCTAGTCTTAGCATAGATTTTTACCGTCTAGCGCCATCGCTACAGTACTATAGGATTAGATTAAACATCCACACTCTAAGCTGCTGGATCCTGATCAACTGAATCCTTACTTACACATTCATCTTTCTGGTCACAACTTCCTGACCATTCGCTTGAATTGTCTGTTCCCATTGACGAATTAGGTTTTTTTTTTCTCTAGTTATTTTTACTTTACCAATTGTAATGAGCTACATTTTCATATCAATAACAATCAACATTATTTAGACTTATTTAATTTATTTGTTCATCTTTATTCATTTGAAAAAGTCACAAGCAATGATGGAAGAAAAGTGCTGGAGTTGTAAGGTAAAAAGAATTCATCACAAAGGACTCACCTCTACCCTTTTGTTAATATTATAGTCGCGGATCATAACCAATGGCTGACCCGATATCTGAATTTTCAAATATGGTCTGAATTCGTTTTAGTGTGGGTTATCGTATCTAATCAAATATTAAGTCAAGTATTACCCTAGCCTCATGTTTTTACATGAAATCTAAATATAGGCCCTCACTAACAGGTGTGTTATTGTGTTAACCGAACAAACACTATGGATGGGCAAGCATAGCAATGTTAATATGCTATCCTCTTCAACAATGGCAAATGCAAGTAGATGGCCAGGATTTCTCTTGTCGAGTGATCATTAGAGGCCCTTGACCGCCGTGTCTTGCGCGATTTTACGGAGCATTGGACATTGTCCTCCTGTCCAATGCTACCACCGCGTGGCAGGAAGATGTCCATTAGCTCGTCCAACTCATCTATTTTATTCAATGGATCATCTTTAGAGGAAGCTGGATGGAAGATCTCTTTTGATTACTTTTCAGCAAGAGGTTAAGAGTATGATTTTTCCATCGTTTAGAAGACTGGAGGATCTCCTTTGATCTGGATCATCCCGCTAAAAGTTCAAGCAGGCGTAGACGGGCGCGGATTTCCTGCGAAAGCCGCGCTGGAACCAAGGTGGGGGCCACGGTGATGTTTTTGATAAATCCACCCCGTCCATCCGTTTTGGGAGCTCATTTTAGGACATGAGAACAAAAATGAACCGGATCCAAGACTCAAGTGGGCCGAAAATGTGAGGATTGAACGTCCACAGTTGAGATATTTGTGGAGCCACAGGAGTTTCGAATCAGGATAATATTTGTGTTTCCAGTTCATCCCAGTAGTAGCGATGTTATGAACGGTATGGATGTCATATAAACATCATTGTGGACCCAGGGAAGTTTCAACGGTAGTAATTTACCTACCCGCCTTTTCCTTTAGTTCGGCCCACTTGAGTCTTGGATTCGGTTCATTTTTGTTCTCTTGTCCTAAAATGAGCTCCCAAAACGGATGGACGGGGTGGATTTATCAAAAAAACATCACTGTGGCCCGCAGGCATCTCCTGCTAAAGGAATCTGGTGGGGCCCACCGTGAGGTTTGTTAGAAATCTACGTCGTCCAACCGTTTTGTGAGATCATTTTAGGCGTTGCGACAAAAATGAACGGGATCCAAAACTCAAGTGGGCCGCACTAAAGCCAAAGGTGTGTAAGGAAATTCTTACCGTTAAAACCTCTATGAGGCCCACAGTGATGTTTATATGCCATCCATACTGTTCATAATGTCATTCCTACTGAGATGAGCTGAAAACACAAGTATTATCCTCATTCGAAACTTCTGTGGCCCCATGAATATTTCAATTGTGGAAGTTCAATCGTCATGTTTTCGGCCCACTTAAGTCTTGGATCCCGTTCAATTTTGGTCGCAATGCCTAAAATGATCTCACAAAACGGTTGGATGACATAGATTTCTCACAAACCTCACCGTGGGCCCAACCCAGATTCCAATCCGCGCCCGCCGTAGACTCATCCATAGCCCTCAATCGCCATGGCGTAGGCTGTGATTTTGACCTGACCCTTTTAAGAAAGTGGGCGCAGATTGCCCGCGTAAGCCTTTCCCAGGCATCTCCTGCGCAAGGAATCTGGGTGGGGCCCACCGTGAGGTTAGTGAGAAATCTATGCCGTCCAACAGTTTTGTGAGATCATTCTAAGCGTTGCAACAAAAAATAAACGGTATCCAAGACTCAAGTGGGCTGCACTAAAGCAAAAGGTGTATAGGGAAATTCTTATCGTTGGAACCTCTATGAGGTCCACAGTGATGTTTATATCCATCCATACCGTTCATAATGTCATTCCTACTGAGATGAACTGAAAACACAAATATCATCCTGATTCGAAACTTCTGTGGCCCCACGAATATTTGAACTGTGGAAGTTCAATCGTCATGTTTTCGGCCAACTTAAGTCATGGATCCCATTCAATTTTGGTTGTAACGCCTAAAATGATCTCACAAAACGGTTGGACAGCGTAGATTTCTCACAAACCTCACGGTGGGCCCCCCCCCCCCAGATTCCTTGCGCAGGAGATGCCTGCCAAAGGCTTTCGCAGGCAATCCGCGCCCAAAGTGTACTGCCACGAGCTAGACAGATGTCCACGGCCCCTTCCAGCTCATCCTGCGGATTCCGTTAATCAACCTCCATGTTATATGTGAGAAGGTCTCAAGTATAACCGGTTGGACGTGGTACACTCAGTGTATAATTTCCAACCTATCATATACATGCAAAATCTGACCCTTTCATAGGTGGGGCCCACCATGGTTATTAGGTAATACAAAAAACATTAGCCCTATATGCTCATCATATGAGCCAAAATATAGAAACAATATCTAGCCATAGATAAATGGTAGAATATAGGTGTCGTCCAATTAATCTGTGGCTGTGATTGAATTTTCCACAACGTGACCCTCATGATGGAGAAAAATTATTGGACGGATTAGATTTCATACTCATAGAGATGTTGGAAGTTATCTGCTGGTTGGACCATAACTTGTGGTGCAACCGGTTGGATAGGAAACCTTCTTTCCCACAATATATTGTCTCCGTCAAGAAGTTCAGGCCATAATTTCCTGGACCCGAATCCGCTATATTTGACCGGAATAGTCTGCGACCTGTTTTACATGGCGCACATCACCCAAGCTATGCGGGCCCCATCATTTATATATGTAAAATCTATCCGTCCATTAGGTGATAATCCTTACTTTCAATCTATATACAAAATATCAGTCTCATAAAAAATTCAGGTGGACCACGCCAATTGGAACAATGTAAAATTGCTTCTAAAGGGTCTTAAGTTCACGTGGTGTGGCCCACCTCAGTTTTAGACCATGCTGATTTTTGTATATCATCTTCATACTGACTAGTTACACCTTATTAATGGATTTGATAAAACATGCACAACATGGTAGCCCCACACACAAACCTATGGTTAACATTCCACTCCCATTTTTCCCTGTGGTGGTCTCCGACCTGCCCGGAAATGGTACTGTGAGGTCGACCTCCCCGGAAATGGTACTGTGAGGTGGACCTCATAACCTCATGGAAACTTCCTATTAAGTCGAGATGTGTGGGCCCACAATGATGTGAGATGCAACATTCTATGGTGGGCAGGACTTAAAAACCATACCAATCCGTGACTTAGGTGGGCTACATCACATACAATAGATGAGAGGGGTTATCTGTCCATTAAAATTTTTATGATCGTTGATTGGGCCCCTCGGGATGTTATGGTCACCTGCACACAATTCTCACATAGAGGCATTTTGAGAGCTCATCACAACTGCTGTGAATTCTAAATTTGAACGGTCGATGTAATGCATAACCCAAAAAAAAAAAAAAAAACCCTCAAGTGGTGATTTTTACCTTGATCTAAAATTTTGGTGGGCCATGAAAAAAGAAATTAACTCTTGATTTTTCTCTCTCTTTCTTTCATATTTTACTAGAGCTTTGAATCAAGTTGAAAGTTGAGCCCTAGGTGTTTTTTTGGAATGTTGTATGTGTACATAGATGAATTAGATTCAAGGCTCATATTATGTGTGATGAGCTCTCAAAAAGTACTCATGAGTTCGGGTGATAACCGGTGGGCAGGGGACCATTCCTACAGTTAAAGACAATTAGATGTTTAGTCGTTGGACTATTTCCAGTGGTGTAGTCCATATGAGATTTGGATCTGCTTAAGGTTTAGGATCACGTACTAAAATGATATAGAAAAATAGGTGAACGGCATACATATACAAAATAATCATCAAGGTGGGCCCCACATGGTACGGGTAGCACCCATTAAGGTCTTACTTGAGTAACACCTAACCCGCTCTCTCTTAAGAGTTTAGATATAGATGGGTAGGATTGTCAATGGACCGGGCTGACCCTACGGGCTTTTGGGCCCCCCCGCGCCTTGGGCAGGGTTTGGACTAGAGTATTAGGCCCTTAAGGGCCCGTTTGGTTGGCACTTGGAAACTCATTTCCAGCTTAAAATTGGGATTCCAGTGGAATCTGATTTTAACTGGTGTGTTTAGTGATAAGTTCCAGCCAAGCAAGATTCTGCATGGAAGCTTAATTTGGCTGGAACCGGGATTAGTGGAAACGGTTCCCTACATCGTTTCTATCTGAAGGAAAAGGAGACAGAAGTTAGCATCACCCACCTCTATATATGCGTTGCGCATCTATGACATGTATTTTATATCCACATGGTCTAAATCTCAAGTGGACCACACTACAAGAAAACAATGTTGATTGAACATACACCATAAAAAACAGCCCAGGGCCCACTATAATGTTTATTTGCCATCCAACCTGGCCATCTGTCTTGCAGGACTACAATAGGCAAGGGGTCAGGTTCTTTGGTGGATCCAAAGCCCAAGTGGGCCATGCCACAAGCAACGGTTGGAACATAATCTAGATTACACAATTTTCAATCAAATAACAAGTTTTGTATCAAACCCGGTTTCCTTTCTAATTTCTAGAATTTTGGATTCCAACATTGGAATCTCGTTTTTATCCAGAACCTGGATTCTACAACCAAACGGGCCCTAAGTCAAGTTCGGGCCTAAAGTATAAGCCCGTTTTTCAAATGGGAGTGACTTGGACTAGGCTATTCAAAACCTGTCGGCCCGAACCGATCTAAATATATATTGATAAATTTAAAATTTAAAATGAAATATTTTTCCTCTTAAAATTTAAATTTTACACAAATTTTTCCTAAAAATCCATCTCCCTCCTAAAGCTCCTTTTATACTCTCTCTCTCTCTCTCTATATATATAAAAGCATGGGAGCAAAAGATAATTTCTCTCTCTATGTGAAAGGTCGGGCTTGGGCTGGGTCGGGTTTGGGCCTGACCTTACATTTCTATCTTGGACCAGGCTCAGGCTAGACTATTGTGATGTATGTTGTGAGAGTTAGGCTGGGCTTGGACAGAGATTGGCCCAGCCCGAACCCAGCCCATTGACACCCCTATGATGGGGGAAGTGGATTAGGTGTTAACCTTGCCGTGGGGCCCACCTTAATGATGTGTTGTATATCCACACCGTCCATCATTTTCCAACCCATTTTAGGACTGTCTCCTAAAAATGAAGCATATCCAATCTCAGGTGGATCACACTACATGAAACAAGTGGCGATTGAATGCCCACCATTAAAAACTTCCTAGGGACACGGTAATGCCTACCGTAACTTTTCCATCCAACTAGTTGATGAGAGCGGATTACGTGAGACCACGGGGTCACCCAAGATGGTGCGACCCTTACAGTGGGGTTCCATGGGCCCCACCTTGATGTATATATTATGTATCCAACCCATCTATCGCCACCTTGATGTATATATTATGTATCCAACCCATCCATCCGTTTTTTTTTCCAGGTCATTTTATGACATTATCCGAAAAATGAAACAGATCCAATTATTAGGTGGACCATACCATAGGAAATAATGTTGATTGACCATGAATGGGCCAAAAAAGTTTTGGATCAAGCTGATATTTGTTGTTTCCCTTCATCCAGGCTTATGTGACCCTATCAACAAATTGGATGGTAAATAAACACTACGGAAACATTAAGATGCGCCCTAAGAAGTTTTTAATGATAGGATAGTCAATTACCACTATGGTATGGTTCACCTCATAATTGGATCTCCTTCATTTTTGGGATATTGCTCTAAAATGATATGAAAAAAAAAAAAAAACGGATAAACAACATGGATACATAATACATATATTAAGGTGGGCCCCATGGTAAGGGCCGCACCGTCTTGGGTGAGGTTGAGGTATCACGTAATCCGCTCTCCAAGCAAATAAGGCCAACCAGACCTTAGTGACAGTAAAATGTAAAGATAAACTTGACCCAAAACTTTTGTGGCCCAAAAAAAAGTTTTAAATGGTCATTCACCACTGTTTCCAGTGGTGTGGTCCACCTGAGATGAAATATTAGGATATTCATGCATGCCTATGCTATCCATAAAAAGCCCTATTAGTTGTTTGGATGTCCTGCGTAACATTTTAATTTAAAGTAATTTAAAATTTATGATGTTTTTATTTTAATAATCCAAACTAGTTTTTACCAAAAATCCTAATTGAAACTTTGAAAAGATTATTTCCATGTTGTAATTTATGAGAGCATGTCTTGCATTGTATTATATGAAAGGTAAGAAAAATGATGAATTCGCCCCATGTACATTTTATTAAAAGAAAAAAGATTCTCCTTTTGTTTTTTGAAAGTGTTTATGTACCGAAAGTTTTAATTTTCTTATCCTATAATCCTTTTGACATAGAGAGGATTTTCAATCTTTTTAAAGCAACACCCATTTATTAGTAATGGATTATAATTAAGACATTGAATTGATATTGAAATTTTGGCACCATGGGTTTTTAATTTTTTATACCAACCTTGTGCATATACCAATTTACATGAGATGGATTAACATGGGTCCCACCGTACTAATGCCGCAACTAAAAACAAGTTGGAGCAACCTTATCTATGCAAAATGTGTGTTGATGTTGACCCATACTTCTCTAAGGGTTCATTTATGACATACATATTTCATCCATCAATTTATTCATTTTATATGCCAGCATAGGACAAGGTGTAATAATTTCTCCAAAGATATAAAAGCATAAAATTTTCCAAAAATTCAGATTTTAGAAACCTTAGGATCTTTGTCTACATATTATTTAGTTCTAATACAAATTGATCAATGGCTAAAAGCATATATTGGATTTGTATTATATCATCACTATAGAAGTCTGATGATGAGCTTCCAACGTAAGAAGTTTCTCATGGATCTATCCTAAAAAAGTAGGGAGGCCAGAGGCTTGCGAAACCCTAGAGGTAGGGTTGGGGTGTGAGCACCTTAGAAGCCATCCACCTAGTGGACCCTGTACTTATAAACGTTTCATAGGGGAGGAGAGAAGATTCTCTTTTCTACTTTTTTTTTTTTTTGTTCTTTTGTTTCTCTCTTTGCATGACTAGACATCCTTGAATTGACAAGGTGAACTTTTAAGTGGGCTAAACACTGACATGGTCTTACAAAGTTAAATAAGGCATGAAATATCATATCAATATAAGATATGAAATCAATGAGGGTTTTCTCTCTTAATTAAGAGAGAAGCTTGGAGAAGGAGACGCCGAGAGTCCGACGATATTGGGTTTTTCTTTCGATTGTTAATTGAAGCTATAAAACGTAGGGTCTAGGTCTCCTCTCCCATCACATTCTTAAGCTTATAGAAGCCTCATTGATAAGAGGTCTTAGAGTGAGGAGCGGAATAGTCGAGGTAACTATTCATCTTACTCATCAAGCTCTAGGTGCGTGGTAATGGCGGACGATTCCAATACATTTTACACCTTAATCCCCTTTGAATATGATGCATAGATCTTTGGATTGGAATATTAGCACTTAAAACACATGTTCGATATTGGCACTTGTGATTGCATGTGGAGGGTAGTTTATTTTTATTTTTATTTTTTATTTATAAGATAGGATAGGGTTCTCCAAGCACATGGAGTCTACAAGCCATTTAAATTTATGGTGCTACCTATGCATCTCTTTGAAAGATTTATAAGTTTGGGATGCACACGCACCATTGTATCTTGAATTTAACCTGTTTTACTATAACTGGTTAGCAAATTGATTTGTTTCAACCTATCATGTGATGTGACATCCAACCTACCCAATTGGTTATGCCGACCATGAGGATCATGTTGCACTAGAATCAGTCGATCCATTCATAAGGCGAGTAACGTCATAGAAAACAATGTATAACCTATTGATACAATAGCCTATGGCAAACATATTCATGGGATGGGTGTAGTTGAATTGAGGATGTTGAGATGGTGAGTGGCAAGTGTGGAAGGTATAGAATTAGAAATAAATACATTCAAGGAAACTCCGGAGTAGCACTGATGGGTAATAGATGAGGGATAACTTCTTGCCCAACTTGCTAGACTTATGACCTTCTCTCTCCATAATGCATATGTAAGACTCCATTGGGTGGGCCACACATGATCATCAGTTTAGATCATGACCATTGGATTATTCAGATTAAGCGATTCAGTGGGCCCCACTACAGTTGTGATAATTGCAAATAGGTTTGGGGCGGGACGCTTGAACCGTGGTTCCTATGCGCGGTTATTAAGCCAGATATGGAAACCTACGGTGTGGAGACCCTAGAGGAGAGAAGTGTGATGGGTAAGTTTCTCTGGCCCTCTTTCCTATAAATATACGTCTTGGTCCCCTCACCAACATACAAGAGAAAACCCTAGTCCCCATTGAGAG
This sequence comes from Liriodendron chinense, assembly GCA_003013855.2. NCBI lineage: Eukaryota > Viridiplantae > Streptophyta > Magnoliopsida > Magnoliales > Magnoliaceae > Liriodendron > Liriodendron chinense. The sequence continues at coordinate 1,444,583 of PVNU02000362.1, forward strand.
GTTCTCCTAAAGGTGTTAGGTGCGGAAGACCAAGAGTTCTTCTCGGCAACACGGCGGCATCGGGAATGTCTTCCCAATCAGGTATGACTTTAAGATTACAGTATGGAATCTCTATTATTGATGCATAGACGATCTGATTATTCCGCATTAAGCATCAGTTTCACAGCATATACTTTCTCGAGGACTCATTCTCAGGGGAACTTCGTGAGAACTTTTGACATGTGATGTAGGCACAAAATTTGGATGGTTCGCTAGATAACCTCCTGAACTCCCAAGGTTAAATTTTGACATGATCCAAAAATCTGGTGGGCCATAGCAAATTGAGAGGCAAATCAAGGGCCTAGGGGTTTCCACTTTGCTATGGCCCACCAGATTTTCCATGAGAACTAACTCCAGGATAGCATTTCTGTGCTTGTGTGGGTGTATCACTCCTATGAGTCATTAATAGTTAGTGCTTTAGACACGAGGCCAATTCATATTCTAATGGACTTTCCCATTTTCAATATGTCAACTAATATGAATTACCTCTAGGGTTAATAATTCTCCTACCTGGTTGTATGTGAATTTTCTAAAAGTTTATGTACAAAAGTGTTAGAGATGTCTTCTATGACATTCACAACCTTAGAACATCCCTATAAATGCCCCTTAAGTCTTCTTTTCAACCCATCTTACAATTTGGGTCCTTACTCATGCCCCAATGGTAGACTCACAAGAGTTTCAACACGAGGTCATGGGTTCAAGACTTCAAGTGCCCATTGTGGTATAAAAAAAGACATTATCGTGTGAGTGTGTGTGTGTGTGAAAAGAAAAAAAAAAAAAAAAACCATCTTTAGTTTGCCACCTCTCTTTTTTATTCTCAGTACTCTAAAATTCAAGAGAATCTCATAGACAGGAACAAAAGAAAAGTAGGAATCACTCCCATGAAATATTTAATAGTAAGCACTCTAACAACGAGGATGATTTATATTCTAATGGACTTTCTCATCTTCAATATGTAAACTCATTTGAAAAATTGAGGCATTTCATTAAAATAAGCTCTATAAATTGTTGAGGAGGTTTAACGCCAATGAAAAATGCCACATGCGTGTATACAAGCATGTGACCCACAATGGAAAAAGGCAAAATAATAATTTTATATAGAGAATTTTTTCCTTTTCACCATGACTCCCATGCATGATATGGCAATATGTGGCACTTTTATCTCGAGCGTTGTTTGGATGAAATCTATGCCTCCACTAATGTATAACACATGTGCCAACAAGGCATATACCAGTATGTGCGGAACTTTATTTACTCTTATAAACACCATTTCAAAAATAACTTAACATCTTAAAGTTGCTTTTGGGATCGTTGGGGAGCTTCTAATGGAATCTATTTGACATTCATTCCCATTTCAAGTGTAAATGACTTAGTTGTGTTTGGATGGGAGAAAGCGAAATGTATTAAAACCTAAATATTTTGTTTGGATGAGAGTAAAAGGGAGGAATTGGAATGTATTGAAAATTTTCAACATATTTATAGGAACACATGTGAAATCACAAATTAGCTTTAATATCCAAAATTAGCGTACATATGTGATATTTGATAATATGATTCTAATAAGCCAATTGAAATATATACTTTAACAAAAAAATGGGGAAATTTTGAGCCTCGAGTGGGCCACAAACATAGGGATCACAAGCAAGCAACTTGCCAATATTTTTTAACCATCCATTTAGATGGCCAATGTTTCGGCGATGTGGATCATTTTGTTGGTCTGATTTTAGTGACATAATTGATAATTAGATTGTTTTAGAGTATGATTAGTGTACCACATGTATGGTGAACATGTATGTAGCAACACCTTTATTTATTTGTGTGAGTCTTCAAGGGAACCCAAAAAGGCATTTCACCCCATTTACTAATAAATCTTCCTTTACCATGGGGATTTCAAATCAATCCATTTACTCCCATGCAAACAACCTCTTACCCTCTTTATTCATAATTCCTCTCATTTACTCCCACACAAATAACTTCTTATCCTATTTGCTCCTAATTCCTATCATTTTCTCCCATTCAAATGAACCCTTACAGCTATAAGCAAAAAAATTACTTTCTCCCTCTCTCTCTCTCTCTCTCTCTCATCTCTGCACATAATTAACAGTTCATTTCAATGGTGGCCCTCCATGATGGACTACCTACATCAAAGGTAAGGCCCACACAATGGACAGTGCACATTAAAGGTGGGCACACATGATAAGTAATGGACATTGAAGCTAGGCTCTACATGATAGACAATTAACATTGACGATGGGTCCATATGATTGATGACCCACATCAAGGTGGGCAACACATGCATAATGGTTAGTCCACATCAAAGGTCGGCCCCTAATGATGAATGACCCACATCCAAAGCAAACTCCACATGATGGATGACCCACATCGAAGGTGGGGCCTACATCAATGGTGGGCTCCACATGATGGGCGATGGATATTGAAGGTGGCCCCACATGATGGACAATAACATTGATGGAGGGTCTCACCATGATGGGTGACCCATATCAAGGTGGGCTCCACACGAGGACACTTCACATGGAATGTGGGCCCCTAATGATGAATGACCCACATCCATGGCGGGCCTTGCATAATTGACAACCCACTTTGAAGTTGGGCCTTGCATGATGGACAATCCACTTAAAAGATGGGCCCTACATGATGGATGGCCAAAATCCAATGTTTGACATAATGGACGACCCACATTCAAGGTGGGCCTTGCATGATGGACAACTCACATCGAAAGTGAGCCTGCTACAAGGTGAATGGTCCACATTGAAGGTAGGCCCGCACAATGGATATTCACATTTAAGAAGTCGTAAGGTAAAAAGAAACTATCATAAAGGGTAAAAAGAATCCATCACAAACGACTCACCTCTACCATTTTGTTAATATCCTGATTGTGATCTGATTACTGATCATAATCGATGGCTGACCCAATATCTCAATTTCCAAATGTGGTCTACATTTGTTTTAGTGTGGGTTACCGTGTCCAATCAAATATTAAGTTGAGTATGACCCTAACCTCATGTTTGTACATGATAAAGGCTCTCACTAACAGGTGTGTTCTTGTATTTGATTGAACCGCACAAACAGCATGGATGGGCAAGCAGAGCAATGATAATCTGCTATCCTCTTCAACAATGGAAAATGCAAGTAGATATCCAGGAATTCTCTTGTCGAGCGATCATAGAGGCCCTTGACCGCCGTGTCTTGCGCCATTTTACGGAGCTTTGGACATTGTCCTCCTGTCCAACTCTACCGCCACGTGGCAGGAAGATGTCCATTAGCTCGTCCAACCCATCTATTTTATTCAATAATGTACCATCTTTAAAGGAAGCTGATTGAAGGATCTCCTTTTGATCACTTTTCAGCAAAAGGTTAATAGTATGATTTTTTCCATTGTTTAGAAGACTGGAGGATATCCTTTGATTTGGACCGTCCGGCTAAAAGTTCAACCATACGTAGACTCATCGATAGCCCTCAATCGCCATGGCGTAGGCTATGATTTTGACTTTTTGAAAGTGTACTGCCATGCGGCAGAATGATGTCCACGGCCCCTTCCAGCTCATCCTGCGTATTCCGTTAATCAACCTCCCGTGTTATATGTGAGAAGGTCTCAAGTCTAACCGGTTGGACGTGGTCCACCCAGTGTATAATTTCCAACCTATCATATACATGCAAAATCTGACCCTTTCAGAGGTGGGGCCCGCCATGGTTATTAGATAATAAAAAAATTTAGCCCTATATGCTCATCATATGAGCAAAACTATAGAAAACAATATCCATCCATAGATAAATGGTAAAAAATAGGTGTTGTCCAATTAATATGTGGATGTGATTGAATTTTCACTAAGGTCACCCATACGATGGAGAAAAATTATTGGACGGATTAGATTTCATACTCATAGAGATGTTGGAAGTTATCTGCTGGTTGGACCATAACTTGTGGTGCAACCGGTTGGATAGGAAACCTTCTTTCTCACTATATATTGTCTCCGTCCAGAAGTTCAGGCCATAATTTCCTGACCCGAATCCGCTATATTTGACCGGAATAGTCTGTGACCTGTTTTACATGGCACGCACATCACCCAAGCTATGTGGGGCCCACCATCTATATATGTAAAATCTATCCGTCCATCAGGTGATAATCCTTACTTTCAATGTATATACAAAATATCAGTCTCATAAAAAATTCAGGTGGACCACGCCAATTGGAACAATGTAAAATTGCTTCTAAAGTGTCTTAAGTTCACGCAGGGTGTGGCCCACTTCAATTTTGGACCATGCTGATTTTTGTATATCGTCTTCATACTGACTAGTTACACCTTATTAATGGATTTGATAAAACATGCACAACATGGTAGCCCCACACACAAACCTATAGTTAACATTCCACTCCCATTTTTCCCTGTGGTGGGGTCCCACCTGCCCGGAAATGGTACTGTGAGGTCGACCTCATGACCTCATGGAAACTTCCTATTAAGTCGAGATTTGTGGGCCCCACCATGATGTGAGATGCAACATTCTATGGTGGGCAAGATTTAAAAACCATATCATTCCATGACTTAGGTGGGCTACATCACATACAATAGTTGAGAGGGGTTATTTGTCCATTAAAATTTTCATGATAGTTGATTGGGCCCCTTAAGATGTTATGGTCACCTGCATACAATTCTCACATAGAGGAGCACATTTTGAGAGCTCATCACAACTGCTGTGAATTCTAAATTTGAACGGTCTATGTAATGCATGCATAACCCAAAGAAAAGAAAAGAAAAAAAAAAAAAAAAAAAACCCTCAATGGTGATTTTTACCTTAATCCAAAATTTTGGTGGGCCACGAAAAAAGAAATTAACTCTTGATTTTTCTCTCTTTCTTTCGTACTTTTAACAGAGCTTTGAATCAAGTTGAAAGTTGCGCCCTAGGGTTTTTTGGAATGTTGTATGCACATAGATGAATTAGATTCAAGGCTCATATCATGTGTAGCTCTCAAAAAGTACTCATGAGTTCGGGTGATAACTGGTGGGCAGGGACCATTCTTACGGTTAAAGACAATTAGATGTAGTCATGTTTAGTCGTTGGATTAGTTTCTACTTAAAAGAAGATACGAATACTTAATTATTTATTAAGGTGGGAATTCCCGTGGGGCACAGGTGAGCCCGCCTTTGATCGGTAATAACCGTTGGATGAGTGGGATCCACTGCAGGTTATGCATGGGCCGTAAATCACGTGATCAGATGATCAAAGGTATTGGATTAAGGCACGCAAAATGTACGGTAAGAATAAAATGGCCTCACAATTCATTTTGCATGTCTTAATCGGGTGGCTTCAATCACCAAGGTTTATACATGCCAAGTGGTTCACCTGGGTCCCACCAGGAATCCGTATCGGATCATGGCTAGGGGTGTCAATGGGCCGGGCCTGGTCTACAAGACATGAATTTATGGCTTGTAGGCATGATTTTTCATCGTTCAATATGGTGTGGCCCACTTAAGTCTTTGATTGTACTGTTTTTAAGGATCCATGGTGAAAATGTGATTTCGCACCTGATGACCGGAGTGGAGGTGATACAAATTCTTCCCCAAGTAGTGCTCTGTTAGTTGTAGGCACGCCCTTGGTACAACGCTAGTCGGACAAGCGAGATCGGACCGAAACATGGTCGTAGGCGGTGGCAATGGGGAGCGGATTGCCAGTGACCACGCGCACGGACGTATCTCTGTGCCCGGGGCTGTGTGGGGTCCACAGAGATGTCCATGACAAATCCACTCCGTCCATCTGTTTTGAAAGACTACAATAGGGAAGAATTCTAAAAATCAGACATCCAAAACTTAGGTGGGCCAAACCAACAAAACAGTAGGACCAGCAACGTCCACCATTGCAACCTCCCTGCATCTGAACATGATGTTTATATGCCATCCAAACCGTTCATAGAATTATTGCCACTCAGATATTCTGTACGAACAAATATCATCCTGATAGAAAACTTCTGTCACTGCCAGCGTTCAATACCCACTGTTTCTGTGGTATGGCCCACCTGACTATTGGATCTGCCTGATTTTTCTAATCCTGTCCTATTGTGGTCTTTAAAAACAGATGAACGGAGTGGATTTTTCACGGACATCTCTATGGGCCCCACACTGCTGTGGGCCACGTGCAATCTGCTCCGTGCTCAATGGGTCGAGTCGGACCTACGGGCCAACTCGCCCCAACCCCGCTTCTGAGGTGGGTTCGGACCTATCTAAATGGGTAGCAGGTCTGACTTGGGTTAGAAATCTGACACGTTTGAGTGAATGGGTCAGGCTTGAGTTGAACCCTACTGGACCCAACCCCCTCATATGGTCTGGATTAGATGACCCAAATTCGACCCAACCGAAACAAAATGACAAAGAGAAGACGTGCTGGGTAGTGGTAAATCGGTTCGGTTTCAGCTTGCGATTGATGAATTTCAAGTGGGCCGGGTCAGGCTACAAGGTAATGAGTTTCGGTTCCAGCTTGGGCTAGAATTCTTGGACCGTTTAGCAAATGGGTCAGGTTTGGGCTAACCTCAACCGGCTCGAACCAGGTAGACCATGGACAATCCCCATTCTAAAACCTCACCTGTTAAACGGTTCTAGCCCTTGCTTTTCTTGACTTTCCCGGACCGGATGTCAATCATTAATTAACTAGCTTTATTCTGTGCCCTCTATTTGAAGGCCAATGATCTAAAGGCTAGGATACTCAATATGCTGCTCGTGTCCTGGGCAGCTAAATGGACGGTCCCAAATAACAAGTCAGCTTGCCACGTGTATAGCAGGGAGATCACCCCAATGTATTTCATTTCAACCGGCACCATGTTCTCTCTCTCTTGATTCATGGCCATGGTAATCTTGCTTTAGTAAAAATGTTTCTTAGAGAGATTTGGTTGATTTTTGGTGTATTTTTTAATAATTAAATATTAAAAATGACCTGCACTTTAGGGTGCTAAGGCGCTTGGATGAATAATGGAAAAATGAAAAAATATACTATTTAAAACTTTCTGAAATGATATTATCTTGAAGGTGTAACTACAAACCCATCATGGATTTGAATTCTCAACCATAAATGGAAAAAGAACACGGTACACACTAAGGCTCTGGCTATCTATGGAACATACCTTATGAAAAGAGAGTGTGTCTCTAAGGCTAGGGTTTCAAAGATGAAAGAGAAAAATATCTCAAACTAAATCCTAATATTTAGGGATGCTGCCTTCAACTAAAAGATCCTTAATTAGAGAGCAACTAGTGCCTATTTTTTATTCCCATGGTAATGAGGTGTATCAAATTACTATGATCTCTTCTAAAATAGAATATCCCATTTATAACCTCTAATTTGATTGATTCAACATGTGATGTTTGAGACTATAGTCCTTTTTATGGTTCGAAAATCTTCATTTTTTTAAACAACTCATATAATTGATTAAATGTTTAAAAACTCTATATATTTTTCAAGATAAAAATTCAATTTTTTTTAACATTTTGAATCAAACCATTTTTTTAAAAGAATAAATCTCTTTTAAAACAAAGACTTTTGGTGACAATTTAAAAACTAAAGATTAGTGGTAATATATAAAGGATAGAATTGAGTAAAAGGTGAAATTTTGTAGGAGAGACAAATCGATGTCTATTAAGATTACTTGAAAAGAAAGAATTTGACAAAATAAAAGAACAGAATTCAATTACCTATATATATATATATATATATATATATATATATATATATATATATTAACCACACATATAGAAATTCCAATTATTTTAATGAATCTTTTTATATTAATTGAAATTCTTTATTTTATCCCAATTAGTTTGGATAAGGATTAGATGATGATGCTGATATACCCATATATATCCTTTTTCTTCACTTTTATCCTTTCAATCCCAACTATATTAAACCAAGTTTTTTATAATTCAAATTTTGACATTTTTATTTTTTTTTACTATCTTTTAATTATTAAAGTCAAATTAAACATAAGAATTTTTTCTACTTTTCCTTGTCATATACTATTTTGTTAACTATGGTCCTCTGTAAAGGATATATAACACTACATTAAGCATAGAAATCGACGAGCGATGATTCATCCCAATCTCCAATTGCTTATCATATATTGTTAAGTTGATAACACTCGATTGGTATGTTTGATTTCATGTGTGTACATGAATAAATCCTAATGTGTTGATCTTGATGTGTGCCTATCCACTTTTAAGATTGATTAGATTTTAGTTCACAAACATGATGGATCAAAGCTCACTTGAAAATATTCAATATATAACATAATTTTCCAAAATATTCGTAGTTTAGTCTAACATCCATTTTATCTGATACCTTAGATAAACTTCTTGTGCATCATCTGTAACGCCCCAAATCTCGAGACTCGAGTGTGACGTCAAACCTCGATATTTCGAGTATTACTAATGATTTGCGGAAGCGTGATTTAAGTACAATGTACTAGAGTAGAACCAATATCAAGCGGTGAATAAGACTTCAAAATGAAAGATTACCTCAAAATTTATAACGTATTCACCCAAATTGTGAGGCACATCCACCACAAGCGGCCTCACCTAGCCAAAAGGGAATACAAAATAAGACATCATTCTTTACAGACAAGAGCCCACGGCTCCCAAAATAAGGCCAAAAGGGCCAACACTCTTTGCTAGACCTAATCATCAGCAAACTGGAAGAAAGATGACTCGACGAAGTCCTCGAACTCGCCTTGCAAAGCCTCCTCCTCTAACATACCTGCATCAATTATGACTTCATTTGGCGATGTATAGTAACACCGTCTTAGGTGTGGGTGTGAGTGATCAATTCAGTGAGAATTATAATTCAAGGTTTAACATGTTCTCAAACGAAGCAGATTTAGGCATCGACCACATACAAAACAACCATATTCCTATTCTAGTAGGTTAATGCATGAATGATATGATTTCGCACACCATAAATGTTACAGAAAACAATGAGGAACACGAGATAGCGCTGGCATCGCATTAAGCAACCAGGCACCCCAGAACCTCCAAATGAAGATGAAATTGGATCATCCTTCGATACCATGGCCTTTAACATTCTGACAGTTACCTGGGGGATCCATGACTTGCATGCATAATTAGATTTTGAATTATCAGTTTATTCTCAAACAACATATTGACGAAGTCAAGGTACCGGGTCCAACCATTGGTCCGAACTTGAACTACTTGGCTCCAACCGTGCATCGCTAATCATCGCCGGTAGCCCATGAATCCCATTTTCTTCTATGAGCACAGTATGGTTCCCTTCACCCTGATAAACATGGAATTCTCGCAACCGTCTCAATCATACCAATAAGGTTGGTACCTTGCAGATTGTTCCAATGACACTACGGGGAGGTGAAGCACCCCAGCATAGGCCAACGACTCGGACACGGTGTCCCATACCACCATGCCCGGCCCAAGAGGCTTGTTGAGAATCGCATCGCACATTCAGTTTTCGATAGACTTAACACGTTAAAGGCCCCTGGGTACCCCGAATTCAAAGGATTATGTCACTACAATCATCACTCATCCATAATGTCATAGGTTAGACGAAACCGACTGATACGAAGTTTTCGTTTGGTCCAACGTGGGCACGAATGACCCACGTTGTCAAACTACCGTCAACCATCCTTTTCCCTTGTTCAGTCGAGTACGCCTCAGATAGCCAATGTGTTCGGCTAACCATCTCAGAAGGTGTGGTCAATCATCTCACATTAAAATTCTCTTCGCGCCTAATTGTTTTTCCATTACATGCAGAACTTAGAAAAAAGAAACATTAACAATTCAATATACACTATTACCTTTATCCTAATCATATATGAACGTATTTAATAACTGGAAATTAGGGATATGCAATCATATGACAATTTAATTCATTCAGACATTTCATCAAACATGTTGACTACCAAACTTGGTAAGCAGTGTAGTTTGCAATGAATTTCATATTAAAGCGATTAACAACACTTCATCTTAACTCTAACAACCACATCAATCCTAAACTATCCGAATTTGATAAATACAAACCTAGAAGTATAATCTCACACCTTAGGGTTTAGGGTTTTGTATGATATCGCAAACCTAGGCTAGGGTCGACGGGGTACAATCTTATAAGCATGTGAATGGTTGAGTTAGGGTTTGTAGCACTGATTGTAATGAATTGGATAAGAGGCACGAGAATTCTAACTCACCACAACCTCAACAATGCGTTGAGACGATCGTCGGCGGCTCAAGACGACGATGAAGATCAAGTAGGAGATAGGGTCACAAGTTCCAATCCTTACTTCAACCCAAGAAACCCAATTCTCAATTCCCTTAGGTGATCTAATTCTCAATTTTCTCTCCAAGCAAAAGGTTGAACTTGTGTTGGAGAGAAATGCCTCAACATTTCATATTTATAGGTCCAGAATGATCTGGATGGCCTTAGCTCTTATCACATTTAGAATATAGCCCTTAGGATGGCTGATTTGCATAGCAAGGGCCCATCGGGTCCCGCACGAGCTCAGCAGAATCGTTCATAAGATCGATCAACATGAGATCTACCATGGACCGAAAGATCTCGCAAATCAGGTGCGGTGATCAACCGCCACCGCACGATACATGATCAACGGCCATTGATTCATGATCGGTGGAGCGGCTCTAGGGAATCACATATGGATATATTTGTGATAGGGGACCCAAAGCTCACGACGTTTCAACGGTTCAGATTCAACCACATGGATAATGTTCAAAAAGACATACATAAGTTACCTATTTTAGGTAACTTTTATATCTCATGTGCCCCCCATTCGGAGCCCAAGTCGAGCTGTCCAGACCCTCGCCTTGGCTCAACGTCCGTGTGGGTTGGCAAGCCTACTAAGACGGAGGGCCACACTTAACTTGGAGCCATTTGGTGATTCGTCAAGAATCCAACTGATGATTAAAATACTCAGGGTCCCATCGTGTACTGGTGGAATCTGGCAACAGACGGGTAAAGCATTACAGGACTAGCTCTACTAAATCTCGACATTTAACACCTAGGCGGTTAGTGGGGAAAGCCACTTACGGGTTCGGAAGGTTATAAAAATTATGTGAACTACTTTAATGACGTCACTGTAGGTACAAAAAATTTCAGGACGTTACATCATCATCATTGTGTGACCAGATCCTTTTCTTAACCATCTTCATAACCCAATCTTGACTCAGCCGCTTTCCCGACATGTGTCTAGCTTAGTTGCATATGTATAAATGACCATAAAAATACACACGAAAAGTAGCATAACATCACAATAATTTTATCATGTAGCATGGAGTAATAAAGATGCATGTTAGTTTTGACCTATCATTGTCAAATAGTCCCTTTGTTGTGGCGTGAGACTCCACAAAATAAAATCTTGGTGATTTTTAGAAGTTTGTTTAAACCTTTGATGATTTTATGACAGGTAATTCACACCAAGAGCATCACTCAATTACTAATGGATTGCCGCCACCACAGAATCCTTTAGGAAAGAATGGAAACTCATGGACAAAGTCAACATCCATGTGGCCTAGCAATATCTATAGGGCCTAACAATTGCATACTTTATTTGTTGTTTTATTAGTTCGAGTAATTTATTCATAGAAGCACTTTTTGAAAATGCAATCTTTAATTGATGGTGGATGAATAACATTATATCCTTTAAAAATTGTAGGCTAAATGTGATCATGACATGTATCAATATATTTTTCTCATCATTGTACTAAGGAACTTTTTCAATATAACAACTTTTACTTGTACTATAAAATATGTTTTTATAGATCGAGTTCAAAGTATTTAAACACTAAATTGAGTGAAGAAATAAAATCTCTTTGACTTCTTAGATAGCCAACCAGAAGCTTGAATCTCTTAATGAGGTGTAGAAGTTTGAAGACAAAATACCTATGATTGGTTGGTTAATGAATTGTACAGTTAGAGGAAGATTATACCTCTCTAAAAAATAAGCTCTTGTCTTATTCATGCATTTGGCTTGAGGTTACCATAGGACTCTTATCCTCTCGAAAATGGCCTGAGATTAGCACCTCAAATCCTCAATTCCATGTAGTTTTTTAATTTTTGGTTCCATATTATCAGGATATTTATAGTTAGATAATAATTTTCTAGAGCTATCTGTATTGGAAAGCTTCTTCTACGTACAATTTTATGTTATTTTGATGATTAGAAAAAAGAAAACAAATTTACTTGATTACAAGTTTCTGAACAGTTTTAGTATTTTTAGACATTACAAAAAATTTCCTATTGCAATTCTTAATATTATATAAATTGATTTTCTCACTTTCAATTTTGAAAATTCAAATAAGCTTTTATTGGTCTTTGAATTGCATCCATCAAAATTTTGCACTTGAAGTTATTGGCATTTGAAGTAATGTTGTCTTGAGTATCATTGTAGTTACCATACGATGACTTGGCCTATTACCATCTTATTAGTGCACTTTTCTATGGCATACCAATGCACCTTATTTGTCAATTACGTAGGTCTAGGTGTCGGTTAAGCTTAAAGAAGATGAAAATCGAAGACTCAAGTGGACATGCTGCATCAAGGAAGAAGAAAAAGGTAAAAGAGATGCCTTGGTAAACCTTGAACCTAAACCAAAATCAAACATCTAGATGACTTAACCCAATAGGCATATTATTAATTATCTTAGATTGCCCTTAGGTGTCCGAAAAGACCACCCAAAGATAGGCCTTAGAGGTTGCATGAGCTGCTGGAAACAAGACAAACCAAACAACAGAACTCATGTGTCTGCCAACCGGTCGCAAGCTCTGGCCGACCGGTCATCAGAGGCCATAGAGGGACAACAAGGAAAACCAGTCCCTGGTCATTTTCAGACCGATCGCCCAACCTGTTGGTAGAGGACGAAAATGGGACAACAAGATACATCCAGTCCCAACCCATTTTCAAACCGGTCTGGGCTCAATGACTGACCGATTGAGGACTCCTCTGACCGGTCGACAATTAGTCGTTGATGCCCGTTTTCTATTCATTTGAGCTTTTACTCTATATATTTGTAACTCGATTTTTTGAGTTTTTTTAGAGAGAATTTAGTATATTAAAATCCACCCTCATTGCCCATACTATTAGGCTCCAATCCTAACCATTCCAAGCCATCTTCCTTGTGTTTGATCACAAGATAGAGCATTCAAAGCTCATATGAAGATGAACTGGCTCTCTCTTGATCTTTAGATGTTTTAGGCACATTGACCACAAGTGGATCATTTGTCTAAATTTCTCTAAAGATCCAATTAGGTGAAATTCCTCTAGGTAACTAAATTCTACTAGTTGTAGAGAATTCCCACCACCTCTATCACCTTGGTCATCTCTTGAAGGTCATATGTAAGGCGATTAATCATTGGAGTTGAGGCCTTGGCAAAGTATCAACAACAAGATCGGGAGAGCATTATGAAGTTGATTGAAGCACGAGAAAACAAAGATCAAGCAACCCAAGAGGCACTAAACAAGGGGCTCATCTGACAAGTAAGTATCAAGTTGAAAGTTCGGTTGTACTCTTTCTGTTTATTAGATAGATATAAGAGTTTGTTTACAAACTCAACCCAAGTTCGTTTGTCGAACATTGACGCATTAGTTGAGCCTAAATTTCAGGTTCGTTTGTCAATCCATGATATATTTATTGGGCCTAAAATCCAGGTTCGTTTGTCGAACCTTGATTTATTTGTTGGGTCTAAACAAGTCTCCAAGGGGAGCCATCAACACGGGTGTATATGTGTAGATTGAGAGGTGAACTTGTAAAATTTTCGTCCAGGTTGAGAGATGAACTTATACAAAACCTCAGTGTAAAGGTTGAGAGGTAAACCTGATTTAAAACCTCACTATACATGCTTGTGTTTGGGATTGATTTGAGCATATTGTTATTTTAGCATTGTTCATTTAATTGTTAATTATATAAATGTTTGAATGGAATGTATGGTATGTTTGATAGGTAAATTCTTATACACATCTTATAGTTTCACTTCTAGACTAGGTGCTTAGGTAACTATACCTTTTGTAGTCTAGACAATTGCACTTAAATTAGTAGCTCAACATGTTTTATCTTTGTAATCTATGTGCTTAGGTTAGGTTGTTTAATTGCATTATATTTGCTAGCCTTTGTGATTGGACCCACTTAAGCTAGGAAGCTGAGTGTTCTTGCTTTAATTAATTTATAACTGCTAATTAGTTTAATTAGGTGAGAAATTTTCAAAATGATTTTAAAACGGTCCTAATCACCCCCCCTCCAGGACTTAGCTATAGTTCTAAGCTCTGCTCTAAGCTTTCGCACGTAGCATAGGGTGTCGTGTAAGATGATCCGACGCAATTTCATATCTAACAACCTAAGATTGGTGACACACTAGGCAACGCTTATAAAGAAAGAATGAAAGAAAACGGAACCCAATTACATATCAGTCACCTATGAAATGAGCATACTTGCACAATAATAAGGTTGTCATCTATTTGTTGTTTTATGGGCAAATGGCTACATAACACATTTAGCTTAAGTCACACATTATGATAGATAAAAGTTGTAACGCCCTAAAAATCGTGAGTCGGGTACCCCCGATTTCTCAGGTGTTAACTTAAGAAAGATACACGTGGGCGAGTCCCCACATGCCCACATAGACCAATTAACCCTCAAACATAACCAATAACCAAAGTAGCTTTTAAATCAGCGGCATTGTGAATTAAGCAGGGATAACTAACAAAGAAATATATGAAAAATTTACAATTCAAAAGTGTACAATTTCATAAGTGTTGTATGCTCAGATGGGGATTATGTAAACTACAACGCACTCCCAGCAAAACCATGGAATCCACCCAGCTAGGGACTCCAATATACATGGCTAAAATAAGAGAGACCCAAAGGTTTAATGTCTCGACCAAACTCTAATAACGAAACTGCCAAGAAGAACTCATCCAACCTGCCCGAGCCTAGAAGTACGATGTCTCTGCTACAAGGTCTAACTAGGCCCCATCTAATGCGTCTACTCCCGAGATACCTGCATCGATGATATCAACTAGTTAGTATTTTAAAACACCGTCCCAAGTGGGAGTGAATAGCTAATTCAGTGGTTCCATTACTCTGATCTACATAATTTATCAAACACAGTCAAGCATAAATAATGACGTCACATAAGTCAACAAGAAATTCCTAATCTAATTGTTTAAATGCATGAATGAATGATATATAGATGCATGCCCCAATCTCTATAACCTCCAGTATTGAGTAGACAATGAGTAGCTCGTATCAACATCACCTGTAAAACTATCAAGCAAACATTGAAGGGCTCGTCACCTCTATCATTTGTAAAACATATTTGCATGTCATGAGAATAACCATGCATGATACCATCATTGTATCACGAGCAAATTGGTGAGGCCAAGATACCATCATTGTATCACGAGTGTAACCAAGACCATCTAGCTCCTTGCGATGTGTCGTTAGTCATCGCGAGTAACCCTCGAACCAAATTTTGGATTTACCACCTGAATTGGTACATGGTTAAGTGATGGCTTGTCAGCCAACACTTATTGGCGTTGGCTCGTCAGCCACACATAATCAAGGTGGAAGGGCTCATTACCCCATCCTCTACAATATGGTAGGATCGTCACCTCTATTGGTGCTTAATGGTCACTACGGGGAGGCTCTTCACCCTAGCGTAGGCCGACAGCTCGGACATGGTGTCCCATACCACCATGCCTTGCTCATGAGACTTGTTGGATCGTTTCACGGTATGGTTTTAAGTGGACTATTCACAATGGGAATGATGGTACTTTGGATTTGTAAAGGTGTGGCAAATGAAAGCAATACAATCATGTCCATCCCAGTATTAGACTGATCCGATCGACAATAGAGAACATCGAGAAAATTGGCCTTTGGAACACATGGCCCGCATAGCCTTCAAACTACAATTGATCACCTGCGTTCAACCTTAATTGATCGCACAACTCCAGGGTAATTGATCACAATCAATCACCCTATCACTTGCGTATTTTTTGAGCTGAACTCAATAATATTTTATTTTGAATCATTACGAAAACATGCTAAGAGAACACATCATTAATTTTCAAGCATAACATATACATGAAACTCATATTCCTCAATAACTTATCTATCTATGTCGACTACATGTTTAAATTAAATTCACAAATATGAAATCCATCTAAACACTTCCCCCAACAAGTGACCAGGCACATACATTTCATTTGAAATATATTTAGTAACTTTAACAACCATCATATATGAAATCAAGCAATATGCATGGCGAACAAATTATTCCAACAATATTAACTAACATAATGGAAGCAATTGAGCAAAATGCATGATGAATAATTTATTTTAACAACGAATACATGAACCTAGACATAGCTAACTAATCAAACAAGGTTCATTAAGTATGTCTATCAAGGTTCAATAAATAAAAACTTAGGGGTAATGGTCCGCACCTTGGATTTCCCATATTTAAGGTCCTATGGCTGAGATTCGAAGAAATTTGTGAATCATTCAACAAATTGGAGGTTGTATGTAAGATATTTTGAGATTTTAGTAAGAAAATGTTGAAATTAGAGGTGAGCCATCTTTCTTACCTTTAACGGCTGTTGGGGATGATCTAGAGGAAATGAATGGTGGTTAGACCGTTGCACATGCACTTGGGAGGCGATGAGCCTTCATGCACACACTTCCCTTACCACACCTTCTTCTCCACCCCCACTCTCTCTCAAATTTTCCTATCTTTCTCTCCCAAATCTGAAATTTCTTAGTTAGAGAGATAAATGCCCAACTTAAGGCTTATATATAGTGTTAGATTTGGCACAAATAACCCTAGTGATTAAATTCTTGATGGTTTGACCCTATAAAGGGTTATTTCTACTATTTCAGGCCTATATGGGCCAATCTACTCCATGGGACAATTATTTCATGTGGAGATCCAACTACAGTTACGGTCCCCCGCATTTCGGATGCGACGATCAACGGATATAGTGATAGCTTCATTTAACAGTCACTGATCATCAATCGGAGCTGCGGCTTTAGGGATAGATGTAGGATATTATTTTGGGTTAATGACCTAAATTTGATCGGGATCTAACAGTTCAAAAGCCATAACATTGTGTAGATTCAAGTGAACATAATTCACTTAAGTTTGTGTAATATCCAGGTAGATTCACACATCACATGTGTCACCCTCTTAGCTCTAAGTTGAGTGATTTCGCTTATAGCCTTGGCTTCATGTCTTGCGAGGTACATCAAGCCCGATAAGGTAAATAGTTTTCTTTAACCTTTTGGCCGACGGCTCACTAACCATCAACCTATAGCTTGTTTGGAGTTTTCAGTTATTTATTGGATAAAATTGAAGTTGAGATTTTTTTGGTACAATATGTGGGGTCCGATCTACTTGTGTTTAAAGTTTGGCCACTAGAAAGTTAACAAAATTGGTATTTTAGCCAAATCCATTTTCATCCCTTAATTCATAAATTATATGTGACATTAGTTTAATTCATTTTATAAATATGATTCAAACCGTTATTCGTATGGTTCTTAGCTAGATGTTCATTATGCTGTAGCTAGGTAGATTTATTGATAGTGGGGTTCACTAGATCTTAGCCCTAGATTTGTAGACCACATGATTAGGCTCAATGTTTAGATGATCAAGTGCACTCGTTAGCTTTCTAAGGGAGTCTAATCGACTTTGTACGGTTCTTTAGTTGTTCTAATTAATTAATGGTTGATTTCTTAGATTTTAGCCATCGATTCATAGATCTTAAGGTTATGACCAAGATTAGGCAATCAGGTGAAGTCATTAGCTTTGTAAGGATGTATAATCAAACTGGTACGGTTAGATTTTCGTATCAGAGTAATCCACGTATTTCTATTGAGTTTGAATTTTCAGAAATGAGGTTCCTTAGGCATTTCCTAGGTATTTCAAGTTTGAATACGGGTCATGCACCTATGCTTACCTAACAAATCAGGAAAAAAAAATTAGGGACGCTCGAGTACATATAATACCCGAATTAGTGAAAATCTGGGACATTATAATTACTCCCCTTAATTAATGGCATAGTTAGTTGATAAAATGAATGCTTAGATAGATGATCCAAGGAATGGATAAATGAAATAGTTAGTTCAATTGTTAAATTTGTGAAAGAATGGATGGATTATTAAATAAATGGATTGATCTATTAAATAAATAGTTAGGTATGTTTATAAATGGACGGATCACTAATTGAATAAGTGGATACATAGATGCATAGCTACTAAATTGGATGAATGGTTAGATTAAAAAAAATTATACTCTAAAAATTCACTAGGATAATTACGTAAGTGGGTGTCCACTAACCAACTAAGGTATTTTTCAAGGACCTTTTAGCTTTCATCAAAATTTCTGAATTTGAAGTGGTAGAACCCATCATCGAGAGAATAAAAATCTACCCCATGTTGCGCTTTTCATATATTTTCTAGCACAATCTTCACCATAAGAAAATAGGGTTTCTTTCTTATAAAATATACAATGAAGAAATTATTCCATTCCTTTTTTATGTCTACTCCCCTCTTCTTTCCTATAGGACATGGAGAAAGGAATACTTGAAGTCAAAGATGTGTAGTCTTTAGTTTGAGGCTTAGATAATCTTAATCAACTCATCAAATTAATTGTAGTGGAAAAGGATGCACTACAGGGGTAGGCTCACTCTCAATTGAAGTTGAGCTTCGGGTAAGGTCCAAATTTGTATTGAATAAATTATTTGTGGATCATTGTAGAGTCTGTCATTAGATTAAGCCCATCTAAAATGAGAGGCCCTGATTGACTCAACTACCTTTCTACGTGCTTCTGACTTAGATAAATCTATACACATGACGTTCAAAATACACACCAAAGTATACTAGAATATCACTTTATTACGAGTAACATAGAGTAATAAGGGAAACATAAGTCACCCATAGGCTAAAATACCATGTAACAATCATATTCAAATCAATCTGTCACTTTATAAATAAAAGATTTTATCGCACAGATAAAAAATTTTAAATACCATAATTGATCAACCCTTAACTTAAGTGCACTTATTGCAAATTATGCTAGATCATTATCTTTGGTTGAAATTCAATTGTTTGTGTGATGTGTACGTGACGGGCATGTAAGAGCAAAATATGGCTCGAATCGAAGCAAATAGAACACCTTTTGACCCCATGCACCAAAATAGACTGATTAATATTGGATTTATGTAAATCAATCATCTATCTAGCCACTGATTACAAAAAAAATCAGGCGATTGACGAAGGGGATAGTTCATTATTCTAATGATTTCTTTTTACCTTTGGAAAAAAAGACTTTCAATTCAACACATGATAGCTTATTCAACAATAATAAAAAATTTATTGAAAATAAAAATAAGGTTGAAACCGAAAATATTAGTATATTTAAAGTAACTATAATTAACTGAAAAGAGAAATAAAAGATGATAATTAATGACAATTTGTTTATCGTCTAAGAGAATACTAGGCTTTGTAGGCAAAAAGGTCTTCAAGCACGAAAGCTGGATCGCCTAGCTACTTAGCTACTTCATAGCAAGACGGTCTTGGAGACAACTGTAACGCCCCAGATTTTTGAGATTTATTTGAAAAAAAAATTTTAATTCATTTTTAATTTATTTTTTTATTAATTATCGTACATTTACCGTTGATTTGCAAACAGCGAGACATCCGTCGGAGATCCGATAGGGGACCCTTTACAAAAGTTTCTTAGAATGATCCCATAAACATCGTAGAAAGATTAGATTTAAAAAAACCATGCACTTTTCAGATAATTACAAAAATGTCATTAGTTAAACTTAAGTTAAGATGCCATTTTTAAGTATTATAGTTTCTGACAATCACTTTCACGCAAAACCCTGGATTTAAGCTTTTGGGCACATATTAACCATACACGTTAATTTCAGCCCTTAAATCATAGTATAAGTGGTCCAATTGTCAAATTAGCCCCTTAACCCTTGATTTTCATGTCCATCGAGTGAGGAAAGTAGATGGTTAGTCGTAGTCGAATATTTCTCTTCATATGAGTGACTTGGATCGTCTTTATCATGAACCAATAGTGTGATTTGAGTGCCCCACCTTGATAAGCCTCTTTCTTATGCGCGAAGTTATCCCGTTCTAGAAATTAACGAGTTACCAACTCTTCTCAAATCCAAACCTTTCAATTTACCCACTTCTCATCATCAATAGCTTCTCAAATTTGGACCACTTATTATACTCATATGACTACGAGTTTACACAAAGTTTGGACCCCGATCTATAATCCTACACCGTTGAATCACAAAACCAGCCCCTTCCTTTTCCGCCAAAAGTTGAAATTTCAGAACTATGCATTTTTCACCATCAATCAACCACTAAACTTTGTACAATTATTTTCCTATCATGACCATATATTTTTTCAAAATTTGGGCCCTGATCATCAAGCGTAGACCATTAATTGAGATCAAATCCATTTTAGCACCCATTAGGCCATTTTCAAGGATCGGTCAATCTAGAATGTGGATCATCAAGAAATTTACGTATTCTGACTCTACTCATCGAGCTTGATAAGATGAACGATTGAAGTTGATCAAAGATCATCCGAATATTGAGATTTGAGAAACCCACCTCAAGAGGTTGTTACACAAGACCTCGCGTGCACATCCCTCTCCATATTTCTACTACACACCTCCAAATCCTTCTCCTAACCCTAGCCTCCATGCCCTAGAGAGAGAGAGAGAGAGAGAGGAGAAGAGAGTTATTTCTCATATTTTTCTAGCGGCTAGGATCTTCTACAGCCCTCTTTTTCTACGTCCATCCTAAGGTAAGGATTTTCCTTCAAGCCTTTCATTAATAATATCACGATTATCATAAGTTCTTTTGTGGCATACGAAATTATTTTATTTTGAGTTATTGTCCATATAACATGAAGTTTAACGTAGGATTTATAATGAATATCATTACATAATGATGTGATTCCTTGTTTAGATTTTTTATTAAGAAACATGTGTATTTGTGTTATTTATCTTTGTGAAATCTGTGCCCTTATTTTCTTAATCTGTGTTTTACAAGTAACATTGGTTTTCATATTGTGATATGAAATATGTGTATAAGATCATCATATGGACATCCCATTATTGTATACTCTTTGTCCCTAAGTTGGTAAAATTATTCGATGTAGAGAGTAGAACCCGTAAGAGGTGTCCATGATGGAAGAATATATCTTGACTTAACTGAGAGAATAAAGTGATTGTTTGTCAATGGATCCTTACAAGTACATGATGCTTAATTGGACCCATTTACATTACATGAGTATTTTAATGAATTTGGTCATGATGTACAACATTGGCTTTTTGGGACATGATGAAATCATAAAACGGGACAATGAGTGGACACTAATGGTATACAAATTCTCATGAGCCGGGGTTGGTGCCATGGACACTAAGCCCGAACTGTCGGCGTATGCTTGGTCACTTGTGACTCCCCATAGTGACCATTGAGTTTTATTTAAATTGGTTGTATGCGAAAATACTTAAATAAAGGTGAAACTAAAGTCATGCATTCACTTGGCTCCATGTGGGTGTACGGAATTGAGAATAGGTTAGAGCGTCCTACTTCTCCCGTACACTGTCACGTGTAGATTTGGGCTATGAGCGTCCCGTTTCTCACGTGGTCGAGCAAAACTATGGTCTTGTGCGTCCCAGGATCCTCTGGTGACTAATGGCTAGCATGAAGTCGTAACAGGGAGTCTCCCACTTCATGGATTGTGATTCTAGCCAGGGTGCCTTAACCAGAGCATGCATTCCATGCATCGCATTAACAAAGATTTTTATTTGGTTGTTTTGATTTGATTAAATGATAATATAGTGCTTGCGTTTACTCTGTACCGTTATTATTATTCTTGATTGTCTTGGAGGAAATATTCCCCACTATGATAGCGTTTAACGCTATCCCAAACACAATTTAGATGATGCAGGTAAAGATCCAGGTATTGAACCCAATTTTTAAGGAAAAGAGTTCGATGTTTGTACAATCACATGGCGGATGACGATGTTAGAGAAACTTAATTGATGTTATCAGTTATTAAATATTTCTTTTAAGTAGTTGATACATTTATGGAATTGTAATAAGTCTTCAAGAGAAGACGTGATTTTGTATTTTAATTAATCAGTATGGATATTGGTTGGTTCTCTTATTTAAACATTGATGATGAAGTAGTAAGTTTGATAGAATAAGATGAACATTTATTTTCGTCATTGTGCTTGAATGCTATATTTCATTATTTAACAAATCAATTAGTCCATGATTTACTTGGAAATTCAGCCGTCGTGTTATACACGAGAGTCGAAAATCTCGGGTCGTTACAACAACAGTCTATTCATCATGTGGCTAGGCTTCATTGTAAGAGACAATCGGGTTCGGGGGAAGATGATTGTTTGTTTGTATCTTAGATGGCTTCAGAGCAAGATAACAATTTATTACACAAGTTTGGCTTTGGTGGTAAGAAGGTCGATGGTGGACAGATTTTCAAAAATCCGTTCATCGCATTATTGGGCTCCGTCGCGAGATAATCATTGGAAGCAACAATCAATTCATTACCCCACATGGCTGAGCTTCATGGTAAGTCAATTATAATTAGATAATTGATTGTTTGTTACTCTCACATGTACTTTATGAGTAAGAAGGTCGGTAGGGTGACAACATATTCGTTCCTACGAGTCCTCATTCCATAGCAGGAATGATTATCCATTCATTACTTAAAACCCCACTCTGTAGGCAAGGTTGTCATGATTCGACCACCTGTTTGTCACTGAACCGGGCTTAATGTCTACACAATCATAGTTAAATGGTAGCCTGTTAATGAATTTAATTGAATTTTGTGTCTAGATAGTTGATGGAATCTCTAAGCACATGACAAGATGGCCCCACTGAATATCCATTTGAGACCTGAAGATTTTTTAAGGTCCGACAACGTGATCGTAGACATAAGGTGGCAGCTATCAAATTCTAATATAATCGATCTAGGCTAGTTTGGAGCATAGCGTTGGCTAACAACTGCAGCAAGGGAACTCACTCGGAGAGATTATTGGTATGAGACAACACCCTTCCCCGCTGTAAAGCCGGTGTAGGCCCTCACCATTGGAAATCTGCATAAGGACACAAAAGGGACCTCGAGAAACTATAAGACACAAGGGGGATCGTGGTTCTGGGTTATAAGTATTGTTTCGCCCCTCACTACCAGCTCGAGCTTTTACCGCAACTGGTGGAACAGTGCCGTAACAATTGGTATCAGAGTAGGTCGCTCTTCAAGGACTTAACCGTCTAGAGTAAGATCCGTAAGAGCTTTAGGATAATGTATACCCAAGATATGAGCGTCATTAATCGTCCATCGTACTTTGACGGGTCTAACTACGCTTATTGGAAGGCTAGGATGGAGATTTTTCTATAATCCGGTATGGGTTAGTATCAATCATGGACACATTATCCTCATGGACCTAGTGGAGGTTAACGAAAAAGTCATTAAAACTCCCAAAGATGATGAAAAATGGAGTGTTGATGAGAGAGTTCGATACGCTGGAAATGCAACACTCCCGAAGATGATGAAAAATGGAGTGTTGATGAGAGAGCTCGAAACGCCGGAAATGCTAGAGCTCGATATGTGATTTGATGTGCGGTTTTCCTCGGATGAATTTCAACGCATTCTCACATTCGTAACTGTAAAAGAAGCTTGGGACATATTGAAAGGCACCCACGAGGGAACTAGCACAGTAAAGCACTCTAAGCTTAAGCCATTAACCACTAAATTTGAAAATATTAAAATGGAAGAGTTTGAAATTTTTATGGAGTTTTACACCCAATCATCATATATTTGTAACTCCATGTTTGGCTTAGGAGAAAGGGTTCTGGATGAGCAAATATGTAGGAAGATACTTAAGTCCCTCCCGGAGAGATTTAGCTTCAAAGTCTTACATTAGAAGAGTGTAGAGATATAGATTCAATGGAAGTAGAAGAACTCATAAGTTCCCTATAAACTCATGAACTATACTTTAATGCCACATCTAAGAAGAAGAACGTTGTCCTAAAATCTTCTTATAAGTCACCACTTAGGAAAATAGTAAAAGAAGAATATAACAACGATGAGGATGAAGAAGAAAAATTCAATAGACAATTCAAGAAATTCTTTAAAATGAATAGAGAGAAGAGTCGTGGCAAGAATGACAAAAAAATAAAAAATTTAAAGAAAAATCATCTAAGTTCAAATCAGTCAAATGTTACAAATGTGATGAATATGATCGTGTTGCCAATGAATGCCCAACCAAGCATAAGAGAAAATGGAAGAAGGCTATGGCAGTAACATGGGATAATACAGAGGATTCCAAATATGAATCAAGTGACTCTTCTAGTGATGATGACAAAAAACCTGTGAGAATTCTAATGGCCTCAACCAGTACTTCTCTTCTCCTTAATCTGAGAGAGGATCCCGACCATTATCCCTTTCAGGAGGAGTTTCCAACCCTTCCCCATTTGCTGAATTTCATGAAGGAGTTGAGGAAATTGAATTACCCTTAGAATGAATAAACTAAAAATAGTTAGTAAAGTTAGGTAGAATTTGAACACTAGGTAAATCTAAGGATTTCAGCCTCATTTGTGTACTTAGGGGTAAATCAGAGGATTGAAGCCTCATCATTCAACCATGATAGTTTTACCCTGCTTTATTTGGTATATTTTGTTGCTTAACTATCATCATGCTTTAATTAAAATAATATGTTGAATTTTGTGCTTAATGTATGTTAATATATGTCTTGGTCATTTATGTTTTCACTTATATCTTAAAATGACCATTATGCATGATCATCTATGCTTAAATAAGAATATTTTCTTGTTGATCATGTTCCATACATGATCCATGTTTTAATCTTTATGCACCCTTATACTCTCTTAGTTAGCATGTGTTTATAGTTACAACTGAGACACTATAATCTTTACTTCCCTTTACTTAATTGGTGTACCATTAAGGGGGAGAGATTAGTTTGTCAATTTTTAACAAAAGGGGAGAGAAAGACCAACTTTCACTAAAACAAGTTGTTTGTGTTTTGTGTTGCAGGGATTGACGGGTTATGGGGGAGCAATTCAAGAGGAGCATTGCTTAGCGTCAAATGTCTTAGTGTAATTTGAATTGTAATCTTTTCTTTGACATGTAATTTATTTATTATTTTGGTATTGTCATTGGTATGGATTATGACATGCTGAAATTATGTCTTGTGTCACGTAATTGACAAAAGGAGATATTGTTAGTGCACTTTTCTATGGCATACTAGTGTACCTTATTTATCAATCATGTGCGTCCATACGTTGTAACATTAGTTGAGCCTTGTCAACCTAAAGACCAAAGATTCAAGCGAACAAGAAGCGTTAAGGAAGAAGAACAGGTAAAAGAGAACATTGATGATCCTAACCTTTGGAACCAAAACTTCATAGACCTCTAAATGACTTAGACCATGTAGTAATATCTTTAGTCATCATTATTAGCCTTAAAACACCTAGAAAAACATGATAAGTTAGTCTAATAAAAGATGTGCAAACTGTTATAAACAAACAGACACAGACAACAGTTTTCGATTGGACTTCGATGCCATCATAAATCATTTCGATGGACATCGAAGATCAGTTCGAGCCATCGAACATATGTCCAGCATCAAATGTATACTCTATGAACAATTCTTTGATGCCATCGAATAACACCTTGTTTGTTCGATGCCATCGAAGAGTGCTCAATGACATCTAACTAGATGTTCAGCAACTGAAGAAACTCTCTAGACAGTTTTTCGATTCCATCTAAGTGGGACTTAGATTCCTTTAAAGCTGAGTTCGATATAATCGAAGTAACCGTTTTGTTTCCGTTTTATGGTCATTGGAGCTTTATCTATAAAAGCAGGGGATTCGATTTTTGAGCTTAAGAGAGAAATTTTAATGATTTAGAAGCCACCATTGTTGCATACACCCTTAGGCTCTAATCCCAACTCATTCAAGGCATCTTCCTTGTGATTAATCACATGTTAGAGCATTCGAAGCTCAAATGAAGATGGTCTTAGTCCTTCTTGATCTCTAGAAGTTTAGACACATTTATCATAGTTAAAACCTTAGTCTAAACCTCTCTAAGAGATCCTTATAAGTGTATTCCTCTAGACAATCATTTTCTACTAGTTGTAGAGGATTCACCACCACCTCCTATCACCTTGGAGCATCTCATGTAAGGTGATTGATCGTTGGAGCTTATGCCTTGGCAAAGCATCGGCAACAAGATCAAGGAAGCAAATGGGAGCTGATTGAAGCATGGGAGAGCAGAGATCAAGCCACCTAAGCAGCACATCAACGAGACTAAAATCCGACAAGTAAGGTTGTCAAATTGTAGAGTTCACATACTCATTCCTTGTGTAAGATTGAATATGAGAGTTTGAATTACCAAACTCGATAGGTTCAGTTGTAGAACCTAGGCCCTTATGAAAAAGATGAATCAAGCCTCCGTGAGGAGCCTCCGACGGAAGTATATATGTGTTAAAGGTTGTGAGGAACCTTGTTGAACTCATTAATTGGGTGAAACCATTAAACATCTTAATAGGTTGGGAGGAACCTTGTCAAACTCCTAGGTTGGGTGGAACCATTAAACACCTTAATAAGCAGCGTGGCACTGAAAGAATAGTGTTGTGTTGTATTAGAGTAGCGTGGGCCTCGAACTCTTCATTCTTTGCTGAATTTATATAATTATAAGGTGGTTTGTTTGAGACTGATATTGGAATCAACCTCCACGATCTTTTCTTGGTAAATTAGCCAATTAGGTATGTGGCCAACTATACTTCTAACTTAAAAAGAGTATTTGAGATCTCTCTACACTCGGCCAATTATTTGGCAAGCGTAGCTGATTATATTTCTATTTTGAAATAAGTCATCATGATCTTCACATGATCAACTTGCTTTTGGACGTGCATAACAAGTTATGTTCCACCATGTGTCACTATTATCACTACTTTAACTAATCGTTGTATTTTAGAGCATTCTTCCTATCATTTCACATATGTGTAACAACTTATCTTATACTATGTGTCGTAAAAAAAAAAATAACTGCTAGTTAAAAAAGCAACCGTGAACATCCTTTTTAAGCCATTATGGAACTTATGGCCTTTCTTATTTTACCACATGTTCATGTGATAAGATTTACTCAAACGTATGACTAATGTTTTTTGGTGATAGCCTGCCTTAAGCTTCACAATTTTCTCTCGCTTCATTCATAAGGACTTCATTATGATCTTCCATATAGTGTCATCACGTGTCGGCTCCATAACTATAGGAGTTGATGTTTCATATCTCAATTTCTAATCTTTATGATTAAGATGAAGGTACATGTGCATCTCATCATTGTGTATGCTTGGCCCACCCCTTGCATGGATCTGACCAAGCTTTTAATCATGATCATCGTAAATGCCTCTACTCCACAGACCGCATAAAAAAATAACACGTATACATTATCTCTAAGCTATTAATGGGCCGAGCCAACGGGCATTTAGACTTGGCCCAACCTGATCTAAGATTGGGCTGGAGTATTAGGCTTGAGGGCCCGGGTTGGGCTCAAACATCAAGCCTGTTTCTCAGATCTATGTAAGGGATGGGCCAAAAAATGAGGCAGATCCAAATCTAAAGTGGACCACACCACAAAAAGCAATGGGGACAATAACACCTACCATTAAAACCTTCCTAGTGCCCACCGTGATATTTAATTGCCATCCAACCTGTGTGGACCGCTCGTCCCATGGGTAGCTCTACGGTTGGGAAATACTCCCAAGTAATCATTTGGCCCACTTGCAATAGCATACTCAGGCCCACCAGTCTTCGACTATGGCTTATTCTAGTGGGCACCACCAGATCAATGGTAGGCAATTAACAGGTGTCAGAGAGGAGACGGTCGCCGTCGAAAAAATGGGCCACTCGTTCTACCTTATTCAGGCCCACCAATCTTTGGATACGGCGTGTACTAGTGGGGCCCACCAGATCAACCTCCGGCAAGGCTCGTGGAAAAAAAAGAGAGAGAAAAGCCACAAAAAAAAAAATTATGTTTTGTTGCTGCCCAGGTTCGAACTGGGGACCTTTAGTGTGTAAGACTAACGTGATAACCGACTACACCACAGCAACTTTGTGATTAGTTGTTCTAGATTTATTTATAGATTACAAACTTTATTTTCTGCTAATGTATTCACTTGTGCAGAAGGAAATCCGAGCCGTTCAAAATGTGGGTCGACTCACAAAGATCATCTGATGAGAAAAACAGGATGGAAAACTTATCATACATCCTACATAGTCCAAATTAATGAACAGACGATGGTTTGACTCAATGTATGGGTATACCCCACCTAATAAGTGGATTGATCAGATCTTCACTTCAATTGGGTTCTAAAGTTTGTAAAAGGTGGGTCTATTGTTCTGTGACCCAGGCGAACGGCTGTGGATGGTCCGCTGCACCAAAAATATCTACTGGAACGAACAATCCTAGCCCTCTGATTGGAGGTCCGCAACAGATGGTTAAGAAAATAATACAGCAGCATCCACATTCGATGCTGTGATTTTCAACGGTCGAAATCATACGTTTAGGCCCACCGAAAGACGGTTGAAAAGGAAAAGGTTGATTCCAAATTCAACGGTCAAAATCATACAGTGAGGATCTTCTGATGATTGTGATTTTCCATGATTTCAACGGCCTGGATGTCAGGTCTATCATGGGTCATGAGTCGCCATTGGTACAGTAGCAAATGAGGATTTTGGATGGCTGAGATTTATAAATGAGGAGAGGTCGAAGACGTGAATGATTGCACACGTACCAACTGGATAGTGGAGCTTTGCTAAGCCCAAAAGCGTGTACAAGGCAGCTCATGAAAGGACCACACATGTGCCAACGTGGCACATACATAAGGAATCCAATCCATTCATCAGAGGGATACCACTATTCAGATGCTCTGATCTAAGAGTCAGGTTGGCCCATTGGTCAGGTGGGCCTCACTGAAGTTTTCTTAATTTTGACCAATCCTGACCATTAAATATTCTTAATTTAAAAAATTAAAAAAAAAAAAAAAAAAAGAGCCAAAGGCCGCCCTACAAAAGTTGCTAATGTTAATTGCCAATTTGCCATTTGATTGGTTCGGATAGTCTCGATAGAACTCTTCGGAGTCAACTCGACTCAGGCGAGTCCAGCCGATTCAGCCCTGACTTGGGTGAGTCCTGGCTCAACTCAGGGTCGAACTGGTCCATTCAAGTCCCCGAGTCTTTTAACCATGGAATAGTGCCCTTTTCCCAATGGGATCAGGATACCCATGTGACCTATGTTTATAGTATAGTCTGAAATGTATGCGTATTGCCGTCCCCTTTTCAGGTTGTCACATGTTCGTTGGGCAGAGCCTTTATTAAGGCCAGTTTAGTAGATGCCTAAAAATGAATTCATCCCATTTTAATTAATAGAAATTATATATTAGAGATTTTGATCTCTAATACATGGTTTTAATATCAACTCAAGACGTAACATTTTTCATTGCATTTTAGAGTGGAAGGCATATGCATATGCATTCGAGTATTGGTCATGAACATTGCGACTGATGCTCGGACTAACGTGACGAAACTGGGTTGAGCTGGGGACTAAGCATTTTGGGGATGCTTACCAGAATTATTTAACATGATCTTAAATTCTGTTATAATAATGGCCTATTTACACCCCCACTTTTAGGACACTGGTGAACTGAGTGAAGATAACCTGGTCTCAATATTGAGGTCTAGGTATCGAATCCCAATATAGGTGCGGCTAACATTCCAGGGTGATTAATAGCGTGGGTAGGTGTACTATCAGTGGGATGTGTGTACTAACCCTTAAAAAGAGAAGAAAAAATAATAATAATGGCCTATTAGGGTTGCGAATTACATCAATAATGTATTATAAAAGTGCAATGATTATAAATTATAATACATGACTCTAAAAAATAAGCAATTTGACGGATAATTTCTGTGTTTGGATAGGTGCGGGAAAATCATAATGACAATATTTTTACATTACTTCCATGTTAAATCATCTAAAAAAAATACATTATACATGGTTGGATAGGAAATTTCCGTTATAGTACAATGTAAAATTGTTTACTTGTCTCTTATTAGATTTGCATTTGACCACTAAATTATACGTTTAAGCAAACGTGGTAGAAACGTAATGATGACAGTTTTACAATACATTATTAATATAATTCACAATCCAAACAGGCCCTAAAGTTATGTTAGTATAGAAAGCGAAGCTCTATCCCAATCAAGCTACTTGGTTGTGTTGACTAGATTAGCTTTGGAGCTGACCGAAACAAATGTTGTTTGTTAAGCACCTAGAATAAGAAAGGATTATCCATCACATATGGTACACGTGTAATATGTGGCGCACACACCGAGTACTAGGATTACACGAGGATGACTTATCTTGGCTTCTAATTATTAAGCTGAAGTGATTGACTTTTAAGTCAAAAAGTTACTTATAATTGATCTTAAACCAAACTTATATCAAATAAGTTACTTATCTACTGCTGCAAGTAGAAAAAGTAACTTATTTGGTGGTATCCAAACGGACCCTAAGGGATGTGATCTTCACTTTGACAACTAACCCGATAGATTTTATTAACACTAGGGACAAATGATTTCTCATTTCGGAAGGATGGGATGCCCTCTAATGAGAGGTTCCTCAAAAAGCAGTGCCTCGCGCTCCTTCATATCATTCTCCCATTCTTATTACATCTAAACTGGAACTCGGGTCCAGTTTACTTTTGCTTTGAGTTGATTGAAAAGGGAAGGCTTTGTGCTAAAAGCAAAGAATGCTACAGCTCTTCTCAGGGGGGAAGAGTCATGTGATTTGTCCAGGCCATTGTGACAATACATCAGACGAATTCAACACCATAAATGTCCTTGAACACCAAACGGTTCAAGCAATGAGAATTCAAAAGGCCAAAAAAAATTGTGAACCTAGTCAACTCTAGTCAATTGTAACTTGGCCAAACTCAACGAGTCAACTCGTGACATGGATTCGCTCACTGAATAATTGCTTTTCATAATTAAAAAGTGAAGAGTGAGAGATTTGAACCCTTGCCTTTTCATATCTTAGCGAGTCAAGTAACTCTATCATCAAGCCATGAGGTCCCGTCTTTAAAGGTCTTATGCTGACTTTTCATATTTATTCCAATTTAAATACATGTTATTATTTAAATAACCTTATTTATTTAGCAATTAAATATCAAGTCAAGTTGAGTTGAGTCTATGAGTCAACCCGACCAGGCTGGACATCAAATCGAGATTCCAATTTTTTGAAGTATTCCATGAATTTGTCATCCACAAGTTACTCAAGCAGGGTTTAATCAAGCTCTTTTAACACATTAGCCAGGAAAAAGCGAAGAACACCTCAAGGTTAGGGGAAACGCCAAAACAAATCACTTACCATTTCAAAATTTCATATTGCAGTTATTTATTAATCCATAAACTTTTAATAAGATAAAAACTCTTTAATCTCTAATCTTAATCTTCAATCGATTTTAAGTCCAAAGCTATATAACAACTAACAGATAAGGGAACAAAAAGGTAATGCTACCGTTGAGTTGTTCCAGTCGAATTACTGTGAAAAAGTCGGAAGGTCCACCAGCGAAAAGGCAGTGAAACCATTGGAGAATGATAAAGCCCTAGGTCTGAACGGTTATCTTAACCCATTTTTTCAGGTGCTTTGAGAAGGAAGGGGAGTTGATGAACCTAGGTGAAAATTCATGCTCTTAGGAAACTTGGCAAGGATATGGAAGTGTCCTTGATTGCACTAATTTTGAAGAAAGGGGGTGGGATTCTGATGGATTACATTCCCATTATCGTGAATGGAGCCCTGTATAAAAATCATAGGAAAGGAGTTCGCTTCTAGATTTTCAAATACTAGACCCAATCACCTCCTCTTCCCAGTATGTGTTTCGTTGACTTGACTCAGTACCCAGCTGAGTCAACTCGACTCGGCAAGACTTCGAGTTGAGTCAGTGAGAACTCCCTTCTAAGTGTGACTTGGTCAGGTTCTGGGAAGTGGAGAGAATGTGCATGCTAGGGAGAAGCATGTGTCGCCCATTGGGTCCTTACTAATGCCTGAGGTCATGGGTTTGATTATCCATTGTGGTATAAAAAAAAAAAAGCCACTGTGGTGTGAGTGTGAGTGAGTGTGTACAAAAAGAAAAGTGTGTCGCATGGATGAACATTTAACCCCAGAGCTGTCCATAGAAATGAAATTGGATGGAACTAGTCATGCCGATGGATTGGTATGCTGGTTGCTGGTTACCCATTTGAGGAGCTACGGCAGGGAGCCCTTTTGTCTCCCTCACTTGATGTAGTCATTGAGGAGTAAAATGTCGGAAAGGGCAGCGGAGAATGGTTAGTCTAAAGGCGTTTGGGTGGACCAAATATATTTTTCAGGTTTCCCATTTGCAATTTACAGACAACTCACATTTTTCAATCACATGATCAGTGAACATGTTTTGAATCTGTGATGTATCTTAAGATGCTGAAAGTGTCAGGATAGAAAGGGAATTTGTTTAAAAACATGTTGGAGAAGATGATTGGAGAGATGGGATAAAATCTAGCAAAAGTTACAGGATGAGAGGCAGGGATCTCTTCCGTCTAGTTATGTAGGCCTTCCTCTGTTATGTGTGGGGAGGCCACTGACAGAGTGTAGGAGGCAGTCTGTTGGTAAGAGAAGACAGCTATCCCTTTGGAGGTTGTGTTACAAGCTAATGCAGCAGTTTCAGCAATGCCGGTATATTTTCTATTTCAATGTCGTCTCAAGTGTGTAATTCGAGTAGTTGCAAAGGGGCTTTCTGTGGCATCGAATGGGAAAAATAAATAAATAAGAAAATCAGGAAAGAAGTGTGAAACCATGTTAAGCAGAGAGGAGCAGGCATTATGCCATGGAGAGT
Source organism: Liriodendron chinense (assembly GCA_003013855.2). Classification (NCBI taxonomy): domain Eukaryota; kingdom Viridiplantae; phylum Streptophyta; class Magnoliopsida; order Magnoliales; family Magnoliaceae; genus Liriodendron; species Liriodendron chinense. Next base: position 1,477,650 of record PVNU02000362.1, read on the forward strand.
CATGAACCATGCCATACCAGGCTGGCAATGTTGTAGTGAAGAAGATGGTACTCCTTGGATAAAGGTAACTGCAACGTTTATGACATGCAAGAGGACAGTTGGCTACACCTGGGTCATCAAGTCCTATCAGGACTACTTTTTATTTTATTTTTTAGAAACAACAAGATATATTAAAAACAGACTAGAGGCCAAAGCTTAAAGAAAATACCACCAAAATCAGGGAGTTCACTCCCAAATATACATTCACTTTTACTAACATCCGAACAGAAGCCACCATGGTTATTCGGGTCTACCCAAAGAATCCAAAGACCAGCAAGCAAGGCCAGCCGCTACCTCAACCTACCTCCTCCTTTCCCATAACTGCCATTATGCCACGCGAGAAAAAGACCCTCAATAGGATACCATCACACTCTCCTAGGTGAATCAGGGCTTCGGAAATCCATTTCGGGAAAATACATTTGCACAAGGCATTGCTTTTCGAGGGGACTGAAATGGAAAGATGGCTCGATTCTGGGAAGACTAGTGGTGTGGGGATAGTCCTTGAGTATCTCATTCTCGTAAAGCTACCAAAATTGACAATATCTATAGACAGGTGGGTTCTCAAAACGCCTCCACCTTTAGAAGGAACCCAAGGGGAAGATGATGATATGGTTAGAATCATATGAATGAGTAGCAAAATTGGATTTACCCCAAATATCTGATATAATATTATGATGGTGATGACAATGGCGATGATGATTAATGGCAATGTATGTCAAAGTTCACAGTATTCAACTGAACAAACACAATAAAAAAACAAATGCAATCTTCAGTCCGCCAGCCTCTTCTTATATTGAAAATCCAGCTTGGAATTTAACATGTACACAAACATCAACAGAAAAAACCAGAGAGGACCTAACACTGGAACTGTATCAACAAAATCATAAGGGGGTTAGCATTTAATCTTTCCATCAATTGCATGGCTAAACACTAGCAACCTAAGATACAAAAAAACACAAAGGAAAAGAAAAAAGAAAACCATGTCCTAAATCTCTTACACGTCATTCAAACAATTATCTTCTACAAAGCTACCACATCCACTTGCATTTTCCTGCTGTTCTAGTCTAAGTTGGAGAGTGATGACAACACCCAAGAACACTTAAAATCAGTTTAAATTTAGAAGCATAAAATAAAGGTTAAAGAAAGAGGTTCTCAATTAATGGTGGAAAGCCATGTCCCTGAGAAAGCCCTACATCAGATAGTAAGCGAGAAGGTGCAGAACTGTCCTGGTGCAGTCTCCCAAGTGCCCTTGAACTGCACATATAGGTAGCAGTTAATTGTAATCAGCAAAGTATTAAAATGTTCTATTAAAGAGCTGAAGTAAAAGCATACTGACCAATGCTTGGCCGTGCAATTGTCATTTTTGGCTCAGCCAAGCAATCATGTGAATGAGGCCCACCTTTCAGTGATCTGGACTGTTCATCTGGTGGGCCCATCATGGTATGAGCTCTGCCGTAAAGTCTCCCACATCAGAAGATCCTAAGCATCAAATGGTGGCTTGCAAATGGACAGTTCAAAAAAGAAAGAAAATAAAACTGCCAAGAGTCCACATTTAATGGGAAAAGCCAACCTTCGCACAGTTAGAGACATGGGGTCCTCAATTGAGGGAGACACTGAACATGACCCATCAATTATGGGGGCCACCAGATGATAGGATCTAGATCACCTGCAGCACTTGCTAGTCTCTGTGTGCAGCAAAAAATGCTGTTTTGCTCGACCAAGCAATGAACATCCCTGATAACATAAATAAAGAAAGAAAGAAAAAGTTCTTGCCAAACAGGAATTGGATCCATTTTTTTTCCATAATCAAATATACATAGATGCCGACCCGAATTAGTTGGGATAAGGCTTAGATGATGAATCAAACATACAAAGAAGTAGCAACAAACTGGAAAATACAGGGACACTTTTGGTGAAGCTAAGAAGAACGTGCAGGATTACAATTGTAGCATGAAAGAATGGTGCTGAGCGAAAATGTGCTTCTCATAGCAGAGCAAACAACCAAGCAGTCAAAGAATTAGGGTTTTGAATTTGATTCTCAAAATTTATGTTCCTTTTATTCCCCCGTTAATAGATGATAACTGCTAAGCAGAAACTTTGACTAGCGATATGCAGCTACAGTTTGTCACTGTTATTTTCAAGTAGTTTGGCATCCCATTGGAAAAAAATAATAATAATAATAATAAACAGACATCAAGATAATTAACAAGGTTCTGTGATCAAATTAAGTAGATAAATAGTCTGGGTGCAAAACAACAACTTCAAAGAATTGGAAAAAGCTCACAAGTGCACATTGCTGCCTAAGACTCCAAGTATTAGAAAGCCAAGGGGAAAAAGTTAACCAAATAAACATGGATACGGTATGTAATAAGGACACAACTATTTTGAAATCATCCTGTGTCAATGTCTGTATCCATGTGTCAAACACTCCACAACACGACTCATGTAAAAACCAATTTTATGTTTTTTTATGTTGTTTCTACTACTGTTATCATAATTATTTATTGACCTTTCATACATAACACGTACAATATACAACTAAATGTATTCTTTTTTAAGTATTTTACTGAAAGGACCAACATACAAGAAAATACAAAGATCCATAAAGGCTATGAATAGGAATCCAATATGCATAAGGGAGGAGAATCGACCATATTATTGGCTTCCCCAGGAATTTGATAAAAATTAGATGTGATCATCATCCTCCATCATCATCATATCATAGCCCAGCCACTTACAGACCGCTTTATGAATCATGTTCCACCAATCATTCCTGCCTAAGGCCCTATGCTCGGTAAGTGAACAAGCCCCCATGTCTCTACTCACCACCTCGTTCCAAGTCCCTTTAGTTTTCCTTATCATCCTCTTTTCAAACCCTTCAACCCCAACCAATGTTAACCTCCTTACCAAAGCCATCTCCGATCTTTGTTGCACACGACCGAGCCATCTCAATCTACTCTCCATCATTTTCTCTCCCATTGGGTTTGGGAGACCACCCACATGAACATATGGTGTATGCTATTTTACCAAATCGTAATTTATTCGTTCATTATGCACAACTCCAATTTTTTTAAAATTGGCAAAAACGGTTAAAATGTGAAATTTTGAGAGAATCAACCAAATACGTCCTAATCAAACAGAAATCAAGGATGATTATTAGGTGGGTTAGGGCACACTACATAGAAATACAACAAAAAGCCGAAGACAAAAAAAAAAATCAACAGTGATGGTTTAACTTCAGATTTTCCCAAAATGTCTATTCCACTTTGATATGTCGAATTGCATCGAACCTTGGGTTTTGCTCTCCAACATAGCTCTAGATTTGATTTTTTTTTTTTTTTTTTTTTTAAATGTCTATCCAGGCTTCTTCTAAGATTGAAATGAAGAACAAAGTAAAAAAGCAAGAGAAAATCATAAGCAAAGGAGGGTTATATAGCCATTTAGATCGCAGGGAGATACACCCAATCCTCCAATTGTTGCTACAAATTCATGACCCCTTTTCTTGCAACAGAAAATAAAAGGCAAAAGGGACACAAATTTCATTGGCAAAAATAGAAAATGGGGCATTAGACAATTTAGAAGTATCATCAACAAACAAAGACTACAGGGCCACTCAAATAAAAAAAGGCCATGGAATTAGCTTCTCTAGGATAAGATTAAAAAAAATGAAATTCAAGGACATCGACCCTTCTATTTTAAGCAAAATTCATCTCCCAAGAAGCTGGCTGAAACACATACTATAGTACTTTTGGAGTCGCCCTCGGGCCTCGACAACGATCCTTGATAAGCTTCAGACCAGCCTTTATTGCTCCCAACTCCACTTCATTTGAGCAACCCAACACAGAACATACCAAAGAAAGTGAGCTTAACCCACCCGTGATAATCCCTGACCATGGTTCCAACTTTTTATCATATCCATCATGGGCACTATGTTAAATTCTTTTGCTTTCCAGCCCACTTGATAAGAGAGATTTTGATTTTCTCAACAGCTTATTTGTTGGGAATGACTTGTCATCAAATGTTCTTTAGTTTCTTTCATTCCATAAGGCCCATAAGATAGCACCGGGCGATCATTTTAAGATTTTTCCACACATCAAGCGATGAAGAGATCCTCCACATACTTTGGCATCATCAAAGATATATTCCAAAGAGATCAAAGAAAGTTTATCAAATGTATTGAGCTGTCTTAAATAGGAGGAAAAGGTGGCCAATTGTATCTTCTTAAAACTATCTGGAGTAGAATTTTGTTTCCCAAGGCCATGCAGCAGAATCATTCTACTCGGAGGCCGGAGCAAGGGATTCCCTCCCCACATAAGCAGAACCTTTGGGCACGACACCCTGAAGAACATCTGATGAGGGGTCCCATATCCGTCTGTTAAGGCTCATTCAGAGATAGGAACACACAATCACGAGCTTCAAGAATTTATTCAATCATCTCGAACCTCGTGTTCCCTCAAACTCCATGTGAACCTCAAGTTCCAAACAACCTTGTCACCCCATACTTCATAGCATTCCTTAGCCTTCATGAATTTAGAGGTGAGTATAATGCAGGAAATCTTTGCACAAGTGAGGAATCCACCACCCAATTGTCCTCCCAAAATCCAACTCACTCCCCACCAAAAACCGAATTCCCATCTTGGAGAACCTTACCCCCACGGCACCTCCTATGGAGGCATCACCAAATATAGAAATGCCCTCCAAATACAGGAACATCTTCATCCAACAACAATACCCAAACTCCATCCTTCCTTGTGCTGAATTAGCTATGATAACCTTTCTCCATTACGCCCCTCACTCATACGCAAAATGCCAACAGTACTTGGCAAGAAGAGCCCAATTCTTTTCTCTAATTATTCTAATATTGATTCCCTCTTCAACTTTTGATCTTTGCACCTCGTCTCATTTCATTAAGGGGGTGTTGGTGTTCCAATTACAACCGTAATTGGCTGTAAATGGGTAATGATTACTTATCCTTACCCCCTGTAATTGTCCGGTGATAGCATTTAAATTTGACTGCAATGAATGCATTCTACCATTGTTTGTTTAACAGAGGAAATTCCTGTAAAAATGGTAATTTTATATTGAAAAATGCAATGATTACAATTTCCTTTGCCTGTTTACTTTACAGGTGTATTTGATTCTCCTGTTTTGTGCCGTAATTCTCTCTTAAACAAACACCCTGCAATGATAATATGGCCCCTAAATGAAATTCATCCCCTCCCTTCTTTCTCAAATAAAGTCCCTTTGGATCTTTTCAAGCATTTTCACTGCTGAGATGGGAATATTGAGTAGGAAGATAGAGTGGGTTGGGAGATTCACGAGGGTAGGTTTATGAGATGGGAATATTGAATAGGAAGATAGAATAGGTTGCGAGATTCATGCGGGTAGGTTTTATGAGCATGACTCAACCATCTAAAGACTTGGATTCTTGCGAGCAACCAATTTACTCTCCTAGGCTAGAAATTGCACAGAAACTAAAATAAATTCCATTCAGTCAAGATTCAAAGTATTAAAAAGCATTATTCATGAGCATGCTCCTGTGAATGGGTAATGATTACTTACCCCTGTAATTGTGTGGTGATATCACTTAAATTTGACTGCAATGAATGCATTCTACCATTGTTTGTTTTACAGAGGAAATTCCTATAAAAATGGTAATTTTATATTGTAAAAATTTTATGATTACAATTTTCCTTTACCTGTTTACTTTACAGGTAATTTTGTATTCTCTCTTAAATAAACACCCTGAAATGATAATGATGGCTTATTTAGTTTGAATTATAACAGAAATTGGAAAACCAAATAGGCCGTAAGGGCGTGTTTGGCGCATGGTATTAAAAGGGATGGAATGGTATTAGGTGGGATTAACATCATTTATTGCACAATGATTACATGTATGGTAATCCCATGGTATTTTCATATCCAATCCCATGTTTGGGATCAAATACTTACCATGGGAAAACCATTGGATTAAGCAAAATCCTGTTTGGTGGACCATGGAATTGCAATCAATGGACCAAATTCACAACGGATGTCCATCACTTGAACATGTATATAACCATAGTGTCATGTATAAAAAACTTAAATGGATGGATGGCATGGATAAAATACAGCATCAATGTGGGGCCCGCGTGTGTGGGATTTTGAAATCCCACGGAAATCCCACATAGAATCAAGTGCAATTCCATCCCACCTAATCCCAAGCCTCCCATCCTCCCCAAACATCATATGAAATTTGCACGGAACCAAATGCAATTTCATCCCATCTAAATCCCATCTAATACCATGCCCCAAACACCCCCTAAATGAAATTCACCCCCTCCCTTCTTTCCCAAATAAAGTCCCTTCAGATCTTTTCAAGCATTTTCACTACTGCGATGGGAATACTGAATGGGAAGACAGAATAGGCTGGGAGATTCATAAGGGTAGGTTTTATGAGCGTGACTCGACTGCCTAAAGACAAATAGGATTCTTGCAAGCGACCAATTTACTCTCCTAGGCTAGAATTCCAAGGAAACTAAAATAACTTCCAATCAATCAAGATTAAAAGTATTAAAAAGCATTATTCATGTGCATGATCATATATGCATATATAGGGCTTCCATCCCCTCCCAAGAAACTTCTCCAAAAAGAAGCCTCTAAAAAAATCCCTTTACTAATTTCCTATTCACCAATTAAGATTTCTTAAAATATAATCAAATCACTTCATTGCATGGAAAATAAAGGAAAAAGGAAATAAAATCAAATAAGGAAACTTAAAGAGTTCAAATCACCTAGAAATCCTTGTATATCAATAGTATAGACATGTCGTGGCTGTATAATTTGTACAAACCGGTCCAAACATGAGGCACAATCAGTACATACAGATGCTAATGCTGTATAGTCAGACTAATGAGCCTCACAGTCCAACATCTTATCAACAAAGCCCATCTGATTGGATTTGTGGGTTTCAGTCCAATCAGACCGTTGAGTTGGCCCAAACAGGACCTAAGAATCTGGTCCAAATGGTCAGTCAAGACAATCTAAACCCTAGGGGTGTCAATGGGCCGGGTTGGCCACCAGGCTTCCGGACTTGGCCCACCTTGGGCCGGACTCGGACTGGAGTATCAGGCCCGAGGGCCAAGCTAAGGCTTACAATTCAAGACCGTTTCTAAATCGGGCCAGGCTTGGACTAGATATCCAAAAGCCCATTAGCTCGTTAGGGTTTGCAAAGAGCAATTTTGTAATATACCTCTCTCCGGAGTATGGAACAACACAAATGCCCTTGTCGCCATTGCAGTAGTGGCGTCCTTGTGGCCATTGCAACATTCTCTCTCTCTCTCTCTCTCTCTCTCTCTCTCTCTCTCTCTCTCTCTCTCTCTCTCTCTCTCTCTCTCTCTCTCTCTCTCTCATCGGGTATTGGAATTTAGAAATGATCTAGGGCTGATTCTTGTGATGGATCCACAAACTGGGATTATTGGGATGGTTCTTGTACACCTGCACGTATGGAAATAACCCAGATCGTTCATCAGGTGGGCCCAAATTGCGGATGGGGGATCCATCAGTAGTCAGTTCTTGCTCGTTTGTTTCGGGCTTGAGCTCAGGCTTTAGATATTTCTACCATAGATATTTTCCATTTCTATCACAGGAATCTCATATGACACTGTTTTGGTCTCAAGCTCAAGTTTGGGTCGAGCTTAGGCCGGGCCTTGTATGAACATTCCAGGTCGTGCTTAGGATGGACTATTTTGGACCATCATAGGCCTAGCCCGGGTTTGGGCTTATGTTGAACAACGCAGGCTGAACTTGGACAGAGCTTGGCTCAGCCCTAACCTGGACTGTTGATACCCCTATTGGACCTTAAACTGGTCTACATCTTCAATGTACACTGTTGGATGGGCCTGATATGCAATATGAACTCTTGGATGAGCCACATCACACAATTAGCCATCAATAGGTACAAATTTGAGCCTTTGATTGAATGATCAAGTGGCCCAGCTCCATCACAAACTTTTTTCTTCTTTTTGTAAAGGTAACACAACTTTTATTATGAAAAGGCCAAAAGGTGACACCTTACAACAAACAACCTTACCAATTCTAACCAATCACTATGGTTAGATGCAAAATTACAATTAACCCACTCTAAAACATCAAACTTTGCCTCTCAAAAGCACCAACTACCTACCCACGGATATCCTGAAAGATCCAATTGTTCCTCTCCCCCCACAAAGCCCACATAACCACCGGCAAAACTACCTACCTACCCCCAACAAGGCCCACATAACCACAAACAAAACTAACTGCCACCCCCATCAGTAGACCTCGGCATCACCCATTGAGTGTTGAAGACACGCCATCACCTTGGGAGGTGCCCCATAGGACCAAACATAGGACAGAATCACATCCCACACCCATCAAGCAAGACAACAACTCCTTATAGAAGGAATGAACCCAGAACGGGCCAAATTAGGCCTTAAACCACACCATGGAATCCCTCGCACCAATTGACGATCTAGCATGATGGATCTTCGGCAGAAGCCTTATGAAGTCTTCCACTTCCTTATTTGATGGGTTACTTCTATAGGAAGTGAACCAAACACAAGAAAAACCGGAGGTAGTACAACAACTGTCAACATTAATGTTCCAGTCTAGGCAAAGCTCGCAAGCCTTGGGAACTCATCCTAGAGAGGCCGCTCCCTAATCCAAAGATCAACCCCAAAAAAGAATCCTCGGCCCATCGCTACAAGCCGGATCGCTTTCTTGAAGTTGTTCTTCACTCTGCATACTGCCTTTTGCATCCTAGAAGCCTTGTAGGTTGCCGAATCCTTCACCCACCATCCCCTTTCTTGGGCGTCATAATTACATGCAATCCCCTACCCCTCACCCTCTTGCACACTTCACCCGCCTTAGTAAATGAAACTTCTTCTTCACTTCAGCTCCTTGCCACAAGAAGTCGTGCCTTAATTTTTCCAAGATGGGCACCTGAAAAGGGACATAAACTAGATAAGGAGATTCGATAGAGCCGCTTTTATCAAAGTAAGTTTACCGTCCAAAGAAAGATGCCAATCCTTTCATCTGGATTATTTGCTCTCCACTTTCTCTATAACCCTATACTATAAGTGTTTTGCAAGCTTGCTAATACAAAAGGGAAGCCTGAGATAAGATGACGGAAGAGATCTCGCTCAACATCTAAAAACCTCCACCAGCCTTTCCACCTTTTCCTGGGGAGTGTAAATGCCCAACAACTCGTTGTTCAGAATATTTACTATTTAGCCCACACGCCACCTTGAAGCATCTCACCATTTTCCTTAAGTTGCCCACCATCACCTCATTCACATGGCGAAAGAGAAGCGCATCATCAATGAACTGAAGATGTGAGATTTGAAACTCAACATTCTCCACCCCAAACCCACTAATCAACCCAATTGATTAGCATTTTTCCAACATCCTACTCAACACTACCACTTTTTTTTTTCAAACATTGGATAGTTGTATTCAGAAGGTTCGCAACCAAAGAATTACAAACAAGCCAAAAAGAAGTCCTCGGGGGGGGGGGGGGGGCGGTTCGCTAACTATCAAGGAAACGAGCACTTGTTTTTTACACAATCGCACACTCCATTACATGCATTTGGACCCTATTAAAAACCTGCAATATATGCCCTGCCGATTCTTGAAACATCAATTATTCTTCTCTAACCATAGGAATCATATCCCCGCTGCTAAGCAAAATCATATCCCCGCTACTAAGCATAAGCCAAAAAGAAATCAAGTGCCTGTTAGCCTGGCTAGTTGATGCCTAGGCGCTTCAAACAGCAGGTCACAAGTTCGAGACATACTAATTGCACCAGTGGGTGTATTGTGTGACTGACCATGTGGGTGCGTTGCGCAACTAACCGGGTGGGTGTGTTGCATGACTAACAGAATAAAAGATTCACCTTTCAAAAAAAAAAAAAACCATAGGAATCATATCCCCGCTACTAAGCATAATCGCCATACTTTTTTCCCGCTCTTCCCTAAGCCAACTCCGTGTCGCATCACAATGAATTTAACAATGGATCCCCGGCCACACCCATACCATTCCGAACAAATTGGAAAAAAAAAAAAAAAAACATTCCCACGTCCTTCTTGCATACAAACAAGGAGAAATAGAATATCCACTGATTCCTCATCTTACTAGCATATTAAAAAAACACTCGAAAGAATCTTCTTGTTGCAAAGATTGTCAACCATCAACACCTTGTTACACCCCACAAGCTAAGCTAGTGTCACAACCTTAGGAAGAGCCCCATGCCTCCAAACATAAGTTGTCTAACAAACCCCCTCGCTAGAACCTCCGCCACTGAGCATTTTTAAGAAAGATTTTACTAAAAATATGGCAAACTTTTCAGGGATCCACAATAATGAATCGGACTCTAATAGCATGGGATACAGCTCAGAGGGCAACTTTAGCAAGTTAACCAACGCCTCGATCTCGACATCGTCTAAATATCTTCTACACAGTGGTGCCCAAATAACTTCCCCACCTTGCACATTGAAACAACTAGAATCCAAAATATTCGCCTCTATCGAAAGCCTTGCTAGCCTAGGAAAAACCTCACAATTTCTATTCCCCACCCAGATGTCCTCCCAAAACCTAATCTTCAAACCATTTCCTAAGGAGAAACATACCCCTTCCCACACCTTGCCTTTTACTAATGCCACTGATTTCTAAAGATAGGAAGATCAAATAGAGAAGATGATTGATTCCACCAACCTCCTTCCACCCCATATTTCCGACCCACCACCTTTCTCCATAGGCTACCCTCTTCCACCTCGAACCTCCAACCCATTTTCCTAGTAACGCCATATTCACTACCTCTAAGCTTCTCAAACATACTCCCCCATTGATCCATGGCTTACACGCATCCTCCCACTTCAGAAGATGAAATCAGTGTTTCTCTTCTGCTCCATTCCATAGGAAGTCCCTCCTAGTTTTTTCCAATTTAATTAAGATCGACTTTGGGCATTTAAAGAAGGACATGAAATAAATCGAGAGATTCAACATTGCCGCCTTGATTAAGGTTTAAACTCCCTCCCACCTACCATGAATGGGAAAGGGGATAATAGATCAACTTGCCTCAAGCCCCTTGACGACTAGAAAAAGCCTTTGTGAGATCCATTGAGAAGAATAGAAAACTACACTGAACGGATGCATGTTTAAATCCATTCTCTCCATTTCAGCCTACACCCCAAGCTCCCCAACGTGTAGTCCAAGAAGTCCCAGTTCACATGGCCGCACACTTTTTGATGTCCAATTTACAAATGATACCTTTTTTCTTTTCCTTGTACCACGAATCCACACATTTGTGTGCAATAAGCATTGTCTAGTATCCAATATTTGTCTCACCGCCATGAATGCACCTTGAGCTTTAGAGATAATATTGCTTAGCACCATCCGAAATATAGAGGCCAGAATCTTCAAAAGGATTTTATAAGGCCTCACAATGACTCTAATTGGCCTAAAACCTTGGAAACTCTCAGTTCCTTCAACTTTTAGAATGATAGATACGAACAATGCCCCCACATCCAGCAAAATCCTGCCCCTCTCCTAGAATTTAAGCACATCACCTTTCACAACGTCCCAAAAAACCTAAAAGCCACTAGAAATCCATCTGGACCTAGGACCTTATCCCTACCTAACGAGTCCACTGCAGCTTTGATCTCATCACAAACTTTTGCCAGACTGATGAGAATGACTCTTGTTAAACGTAATATTTTATTTAGCTTTAACAGATCAACCTGTTGGAAACCTGACTTCTAAAACCTACCATGTCCAACATGGACACATGTCAATGTCCAACTTACACAGAGTAATCGACTACACATTGCTGGGAAAGAAAAGGTTTTTCAAGGGGGAAAAGCCACTTGCATCATTCAATGGATGGAAAAGCAAGAATCAACCACCCATGTAATAAAGAAAATGATGCAGGAGAATGCATATTGAACTAAGCAACAAAATTTGCCACAGATGTGTCTCAAAATGTGGAGAATGTTGCCACACAACTATAAACTAAAATTCCAAGTAAACTGATACAATACGAGGATTATGGATTACCAAAGAGAATTAGAAGCAGAGTTTCCAGAAACTGATGAAGTTCATATCGAATGGTAATTCACGAACCAACACAGAAATAGTGTTGAATCTTTAAATTCAGCAATCTCATGTTGAATGTGTAGAACAGTATTCAACATCCTACCAGAACATATCAATGTAGAAAATCTAAAACTGAAATTACACATCAATTTATGGTGAGATAATTCAGTCAGAAGAACTGCAAGGATCTCCCCAACAGTTCATCAAGGAGGAATCTCCTCACCAATTGAAACACACTCTCCAAGTCCAACTGCAGGAGACAAGTGTAGTAGAAAAACAGTTTCAATTATCTAAAAAAAACAATACTTTCACTTTTTTTCATTTTTCATTTTTATTTTTACCATAGAATCCACATTTAGCCGAATACATAAATAGGACTGGAAAAACTTAAACCTTTCTTTTTAGAATAACCTAACCTCCAATTAACCATATGTGAGCAAAACATTTAACTGCTACTAAAGACTTTCTTAACAACTGAAAGTTTCTAGTAACTTTTTTTTTTTTTTTTTTTTTTTTTTTGGGGGGGGGGGGGATGCCACGCCACAGAGTCAGTGCCATCTCTCGACAAACCATCACATCCTCATTTGAAGACCTGTGGCTGTTAGAGACAGGCTTCAGTGAAGGGCATCATATATATATATATATTCTAAAAAGGAACTATACCAACCCCATCATGAGAGGAATGCAAAATCCAAACACAAAGTACTTGTGATATGAGAGGAATGAATGCTTCGGTGAAATCAGTCAGAACCATCACGTCAATAAGGGGGAAATCACATAAAGCATAGAGGATGGCAACAACCATTTCATCAGTCATGCGCCTTTTCTTATTTTCCAATGGATTCACATGTTTGCTTTGCCTAGTTCAATAATACCACTTATCCTAGTGAGTTTTACAGGCCCTTCTGCACTCTTCCCCCCTTTCTTCCGTTTCTAAGGTTTATTTCAGTTTCTTAGTGACAATGGGCGATTCCTTTTTCAAATCCTGCTGCAGCCACACAAAGTCCTCCTCGCATGCCACAGAGGACCCATGAAGAGGAAGAATCCTCCTAGAACAAAATGAGAGGTAACTAAAAAAGAGTTTCTTATTTGAACCACCTTCCTAACGGTGAAAGCAAGCTCCCAAGAAAAGCTCAAACGACCTTTCAACAAAAGGATACCTCTACCTGAAACCGACACAGGTGGAAACTTGGACCCCATAAAAAATGTTGGATCACTACTTATGGATTCGTTGAAAATGATTCTAATCTAGTTCATGATCGGTTAGAAGTAGAGAGCACTCTGGTGGGATCCTCACAGATACTATTCTCAATCAAAAAGGGCAAAACACTCTCTTATCTATTGTCATAAGCAAGAACTCATAGAAGTATTTTAACAACGCTTTCAGCGATATTACTAGATGCTATTCAAAGTATGCCATTTGCATGTACATATATGTAGGTACGTAGTATAGATTGATCCAAGCACAAACTTATCGCCAAATGTCTCTTCTATTAAGAAGACCACCCGGTCTTGATGTTCATCCAAGAGATGTTTTTTATTTGCATTCACACCTTTTGGAAAGCGCCGCAAAAAAAAATAAAAAGAAAAAGTTAAACAGAGTCTCGCCATTACCTTATCTTGGATTCTCAAGACTTACTTTGCTCCATCCCGCGGGGACCAAGAACCCATTGCCATGTCGGTTGTGCTCCCGAAGGCTCTGGGGAAGTTTATATCTCTTTAGGATCCACTCCATCGTCTAGAAATTGGTTGCTTGGTAAAAATACATGTACATGGGGTCCCATCCAAGAAAGAGACCGAAGTCCTAGTAACCCTCCACGCTACCTTTTGTCCAAGCCATTGTAGTACGTATGTCACCCAGGGCTAATCCCATTCACTCACCTAGCTTTCGTCTCTTAACCAAGATCTAGAAGCTGAAATTTCACCTCTACCATCAACGGGTTTAGCTACACCTTTTGAACCGGGGAGAACCAAGATCTAGAAGCTGAAATTTCACCGCTTGTGGAGGGGGTCTGATGAGGGGTTCAATTTCCACCTTTTGAACTGGGGAGAAGTTTGCAAACTGGTTAATCAAGGTGGTGTAGGCCTGCGTCCTCCCAAGTACATGAATCTTGCTCTCCTAGGGAAATGGCTTTGAAGATTCGGAATGGAAGAAGACAGTATGTGGCACACTATTATCACTTCCACGTATGGCAGTAAGAATGGGGGGTGGAGACCAAGAAGTCCTCTCTTTATAGGGCTTCTCACATTTGGAAGTCTATCTCATCGCTTTATGATAAAGTTAGTCAATGAATTTTATTCTCGGTAGGGGATAGGACAAGGACGCGATTTTGGGACGATTGTTGGTGCGGTGAGAGGCTGCTTCAAGTTGATTTTCCTGCCATAGCGAGGTTGGCGCTGACCCCTGATTTGCTTGTTGCTGATTGCTTTTTCGTGGTTGGAAATTCGATTGTTTGGGCTCCTCCGTGCACGAGGAATCTTTAAGATGACGAAGCTTTGGAGTTTGCCTCCTTAATGGGCCTCTTCAATGGTATATTCCGCAATAAGGTCCAGATTCTTGGGTGTGGAGGTGGCATACCTCAGGCAAGTTTACAGTAAAGTCGTTTTACAAGACGTTTCTTCCTCAAACCGAAACCTAATAGGAGAGGTATACTTTTCATTTCTGGTTCTATAGAGCTCCTCCTAAGGTAGCAGCCTTTGTATGGCTCGTGGGGAGGAATAAAGTCCTGATGATCGACAACCTTCAGAAGAGGAACATGATGATCCCCAAACTGTGCTGCCTGTGCAATCAGGACGCAGAATCGGTGGATCACATCTCTTGTCCGGTCACTCTAGAGATTTGGAACCATTTTTAGCCGAGATCAGCCAGCAACCTCCTGTGGGCTTGGCATGGAGGGGGAGGAGGGAAAAAATCCATAGATATATGGTGGATGATTGGGGGGGGGGGGGGGGGGGGGGGGGGAAGAAACAGAAGACATTTCCAGAAGCAAGCCAGGAACATTCGTGCGTTCATCTCGGGAGTTATGGCGCTGCTGTCGAAATGGATTGAGTTGTAGTTTCGCGGCTTTTGGGTTGTCCATTCTGTGGACTTTCTCTGTTCAGTTTGTCCTTTGTATAGTTTTGTTTTCTTGGGGCAGACTGTCATTCGTCCGCCTTTCAACCTCGCCGTTGGTCGGCCCTTTCGGGTTTTGTTGTCTCTTTGTATAGTTTTTCTCCTTTCATCTAATAATTTTTTTTCACTCTTCCGGGAAAAAAAATTAAAAGGTTTTGCTACAGCATTAATAACACAACCATTTAAGTACTTAGAAAAAGTAGGCTCCCGGGCGATGCCTTATAGAAGCAAAAAGATGAGAGATGTGGACAGAGAAAAATGGCTAAACGACTATACACTAACCATGCATGTCTTGGCTGCCTAATAGGTGGACCATCCTATGGAGCAATATTTGATCACTACAGGCTATGGATTTAAGTAGCGGTTTCATAATGCATCTTGCCAGGGAACCAAAACTGTCTTGACTCGCCCCATTTTGGTCTCATAACACATTTCATTTTGGACCAAAACAAACATGATTCAATTGATACCAGGTCATACCAGACGATATTTAAAACCACGTAACATGCCCCACTCGACAATCTATCACTGAGCAGGCAAGGAACAACAATGGCTTGTGAGCATCAATAGGAACTGACCATCTCCTAAGAAGATTAAAATCACATTAATCATGTGTTCTAACCACTAGAAAATTGACTTTTGCCAATAAAATGAGAACAACTACTACAAATATTATCCGGGACTAGAAATTAAGCGCCGCCAGGACATTCTCAAATATGTTCTAGCTGCGGCATATGCATACCCACAAGATGAATTGTTAGATAACCATACTGGTTCAAACAAACGTCGTAACAGGTTATAGAGTGGAGAAATAACAAAAAACAATATCTATAAGAATTAAGAAGTAACACTTGTAACAAATAATCTCACCTAATAATTCTTGTAACAAATAAAACCATATAATACCTATAACAGTCACTATTTCCAAAACAGAGAGAGAATGGGGATCTCAAGCGTCAACAAATTTCAAATGTTGGCCTTCGATTAATACCTAGTTCAAGCTCGGCTCGGCCTTCGAATTGGAATGGCATGCTCGGCTTGGTTCGGTCAAGTTTTCGAGCTAAGTTCGAGCCTGGAAAAAAACTAAATTTTGAATAGGCCCAACTCAAAAGCCCGGCCTAAAACAGTTCAAAATCCAAGCCTGAAGGTAACCCCAGGCCCATTGACACCCCTGATTGCTATTCCACTTGCTTTTATAGACGGTTTTCCCTCTTATTCCTTTGCTCTCTTCCGATGTGGGACTAAACAACCTCCCTTTCCAACTAGTTGAGTCGAGTCAAACCGAATCGAGCCGGGGTCAGCTCGAGCTCGGCTCAAAAATCTTCGAGCTGTAAAAAATTGGCTCGACTCGGTTCGAACCCAGCGTCCGAACCGAGCCAAACCGAGCTAGCTCGACTCGTGTACAGCTCTTAAGTGCCACGTGCGATAAGGATGAGTCACCACCATTTTAAAATAGGTGTTGAACTAGCATAGAAGAAAAGCTTAAAAAAAGAGATCTCAAGTAGCATACGGTAGTGCATACGGTACTTGCGCTACATGTTTTGTAGCTTACACTACCTACATACGCTACGTAGCTTACACTATGCACTATGCTACAAGCGCTACAAAAATCACTGCTAATAAGTTTAAGGAGGGTGTTAGTTCTCAGTTAGGCATGGAGAGAAGATCCACTTCTGGGAAGATGTATGGCTAGGTGAGGGGCTTCTACAAGCCAAGTTCCTAAGGTTAACAAGGATGGCTACGGATGCCAATGTTTCCGTTGCTCGGTGCTTTTCCCTATCGAGAGAGGAAACATTGTGGCAACCCTTGTGGGAAGAATTTGACAGACAAGGAGCTGGACAAGTTCATTCAGATCTCCGCTCGGCTTCACGACTTTCACCCCTCATATAAAGAGAAGGATGCCATGGTGTGGAGGTTGGGAAAAAGGGGCCAGTTTTCCATTCGATCCTTCTATGGGTTGTTTGCCAGCTTTCGTGTGGCACTATGGTGCTTCTCCAAAGATAGCAGCCTTTGCTTGGTTGGTGGGTAGAAACAGGGTGCTCACTATTGACAATCTCCAAAAGAGGTTGATGGTCATTCCTAACATGTTCTCCATGTGTTTGCATGACACCAAGTCAGTAAACCACTCGTTTATCCACTGTACATTTGCCAGATCGATGAGGGAGAGGTTCTTTGGCCTCTTCAAGGCAATTTGGGCGATACCGGGGTCCATTGATAGCTTGTTTTTATCATGCGTGGAGGCAGCTATCAGAAAGAAGGCAAGGTATTGTGATGGCTATCCTTGATGGATAGCCTCTAGGCTCTTTAGGGGAAAGAGACAATCAGTGCTTCTGAGGTAAATGTGACTCAGTATCAGAGAAGTTTAGGAGGGTGAAGTCAGAGATGTCGGATTGGGCTTCTACCTTAAAAATCTTTGTGGATTGTTTCTTTCCATCTTGAGTTGGATTAAGGTCATTGTAGCTTGTTCTTCGCCTTTTGGCATTTACCTAATAAAATATCATTTCTTCTCAAAAAGAGAAAAAATTCATCAATGCTCTCAGCAAAATGTTGGAGGAAGATAGGAAGGATGGTTTAATAAGTGGCTTTAAAGTGGAAACTATGAACTTCCAAATCTCTCATATTTTGTGGTGCAAATAAAGCTCAAGCTGATAATTTGAGGGAGATTATATAGTGTTTCTAAGTAATCTCAAGACAAAAGATCAAACTACTAAAAAGTGCACTTTGGGGGGTCAAAATGGACAAATGAAATCTCAAATTTTGCGGTGCGGTGGTCTTTGGATGCAGCCAGCAAGCTTCCACCATCTTATTTGGGCCTTCCTCTATGTATTGTAAAGCCATCTCAACATCTTTGGGAAGCTATGCTGGAAAGAGATCGTCTAGTTGGAGGAGCACGTATATTTCATTTCGTGGTCAAATTACATTGATTAAGGCGGCAATGTCAAATATGCTAGTCTATTTTACAACTCTATTTCAATGCTCATCTAATGTTCTCAATTGGTTAGAAAAAAATCCCGAAGGGATTTCTTGTGAAGAGGTGGGGAGGAAAAGAAAAAACTCAAATCAATAGAGTAAGAGAACTTGGCATGCCGAAAAAGCAACGACAAGGTCACAAGATTAGGATCAAATCTTTAAAATAACAAATAGAGTGTGCTTGGGGGAAATGGTTTTGGAAATTTAGCATGGAGGACAACAGCCTTCAGAAGCCTAATATGGCAATGCTGATGGCTTGCTCATAGAAGCTCTGTCTCAATACAAAGAATCAGGAGTGTGGAAAGCAGTAGTTACAATGGAAAGCCTCTTCAGAAAGGAGATCATTGATGCCCTCTGACTCACTTTTGGGAGGATGGATGTGTGGTGATTGGCTTCTTAGCAAATTATAAACTAGGTTGGCTAAGGTGGCCCAAGAAAGAGGTGATGATTTCTCCATTTTACTTATGGTGGAGAAGTAAAATGGTCACCAACATTCCCAAGGGACTTGAGCAAAGAAAAAATTGAAGACCAAGTGAGCCCAGTGGAGTATCTGCATTCTGCGATGGTGGAAACCTTCGACAGTAGAGTGGGACAAGTGTTGTTGGAATTTGAATGATTGAGAGAATTTTCAGTTAAATCTATTTACTTTGGCTTTATCAAGGAAGAGTACAATCAAGGAGAAAGGGCTACACATAGGCATTTCCCTCATATGGGTGGGTCGCTTCGATTGGTTGGTGCAAAAAGATAAACAAGCTAACCATTGACCATTTGAGAAATAAATAAATGGCATCTCAATGTCTGCATTCTGCCTTCAAAATGCAAAATCGGTGGACCATCTGCTCATTCACTGGGGAGTTCACATGGGCTGCATGGCGGAGTTTTCTTAATCTATTCAAATTTGAAAAAGAAGAGGGGAAACAAGAGAAAAATGGGGGGAAAATCAAATTAGCAACCCATTATCGATGCCAATACACCACGTATCAATTGATATAGCCCCTTTTATGGTGGAATGCTATGGGCTATGGCCCTATATCACATATGTAACAAGCCGATATAAGCCCTATCAACCGATGTGAGACAGATATTCAAAACCACGATGGGGTGTCAATGTGGTTTAGAAGCCTCATATAGACACAAGAGATGAGGAAACTGTTGACTTTCTAGGCATTGTGGAAATGTTGCATACATGGTGTTCCATAACGGCTGTTACGAGGACGTAAATGCCATTACGTAAAGGTAAAGGTGGCAACCGTTACACGTTACAAGGTCGTAACAGCCATAACAGAAAAATTGACCCATAATGGTCTTACAATTTACGACCTGAGGAGCAGGAAGATGATCATCCCAAATTGATGCATCTTTTATGGGGGACGAAAAACAGTGGACCATTTATTCATGCATTGTTCCTTCGCACTGGAGATTTGGTGGAACTTCCTTACAACTTTGAGGGTGGATTAGGTCATGCCATGGGGACTTTTTTTAAAGCGTGGCATAGAGTCAAGGAGAGTAAAAGGAGGTATTCATTATGGCAGCTTGTTCTTCTTACTCGTCTGTGGTCTGTTTGACTTGAACACAACAGCAGGATTTTCCAATATAAGTCTGGCTCGATGGGATGGGTCTTTTGAAAGGCTAAACAACTAGATTTTGGTTCGGCTAGAACAATTTGTTGACGAGCCTTTAGATTTGTTTTGGGAATCTTTGGGGGTTTCTTCTCCTTTGTTATATCAGCGATGATGCCCAATCATCCTCTTTGTAATTTTTTTTTTTTTCTCTTTGTAATTATTTTCCCTGTCTAATAAATTTTTGGTTGCCCCTAGAAAAAAGAAGAACATTTTTTACTTCTTGGGTCCTACAAAACACAGGAATCATGACAACTCTCACAATCCCATGGCATTTGAAATTACAAGAAAATAAAATACCAAGCTTGACTGCATCAAATGACCAAATATGATCACATATATACCTATAAAAATATAATGTACAAAGTTATGAACTTATAATAGAGGACAAAATTGTAAATGCAACTGAATGTATAAAAACATGTACAAACTTACATTCTTCATCGTGTGAATGACACCACACTCCTGCAAGCAGTCTCCGCAAGAGATTTTTGAGGCATCAAATCATAACCCGTGGTGAAGACAAGGGACCACGAAAAGCAAGAGCCTGAGAAAATATAAAAGTACTATAGTTTTGAAGGATTCAGTTACTCCGATGGTAGCCGCCTCCGCTTCGCAGGTTCAACATCCCTCAACCTTTGGCGCTGCTCTTCTTCATGTGACAGCCGTGACTTGCTATGATGAGACCTTGACGACCGTCCCCTATCCCACTCGTCATCATGCTCCGGCTCACGGTCCCTGTATCTATGGTGATCCGAATATCTATCTCTATCCTCTCTATAACGATCCCTGTCGCGGTCTCGGTCGCGGTCCCGTTCGCGGTCCCATCCTGCTTCTCTATCGTCACGATGCCTTCTCTCTGACCACTCCTGATCACGACCAGTATCTCTCTCCCTCGGTGCATCCCGATCCCACCCCAGCTCCCTATCATCGCGATACCGTCTATCAGGAGCACCCCCAGACAAGTCCCGCTCCGGGGCCCTATCTTTCTCCCTCGTAGTATTCGACCATCCCCCCTTCTCATGGCCACCTGCCTCTACATACTGATGGTCCGACACAGCATCCTCCCCATAACTTGACTCTCCTGCTCTCCCACCCTGGTCTTCACCTGCCCATCCACCCATGCTCGGATCCGACCACATTCCCACATTCTCAACACCTGTTGCAGGCATCATACCCATCCCATTTGCTGGCATCCCTCTTCCAAAAAATGCTGGATTCACATGTGGAGCCACACCAGGCAAACCCACACCACCAACTGCTGGGAAAGACGATAATACTCCTGAGAAAGGGGGCATGGGGGCTGCAGGGAAACCACCATAACCACCACCCATTCTGCCCATTGTCGCTCCGTACGTTGGATCAAACCCCTGACCCATCATCGCCTGAGGTTGCAACAATGGCGGTGGCGCCGCTGGGAGCCCTTGCCCAAACCCATTACCATTGTTTCCAATTATACCCCTACCCCCCCATCCCAACCCGGTTCCTCATCGGCCCCATCGGCCCTCTATTCGCCATCCCTCCCCCACCTCTTCCCCATCCGCCCCTCCCAAAATTCTGATAATTCGTACCTGACCCCATTCCACTACCTCTCCCTCCGACATCAGCCGGCCCTCTCCGCCCCTGCATAGGGCCCGTCTGTGTGGCCCCCATTGCCTGGTTCTTGTTTACCATCGCCTCACCCATCCTACGCACGCTATATGGTGACGCAAATGCAACAACACACGGCCGCCCATTGAAAACATAGCCGTTCATCCCTTCTTTGCAGGCAGCTGCAACGGCAGCATCATAGAACTCCACCTGGCAGTACCCTTTCGACTTCCCACTCGCCTTCTCATCATAGAACTTCAACTCCTTCACCGGGCCATACTTCGAGAGTTCACTCTCAAGTTGGGCATCCGTCGTCCACCAATGCAGTTCCCCAACATACAGGACCGTCCCACCCATGTTGCTAGCACCGGGCACACCTCCAGCTACGGGGGCAGGCGCAACTCCAACGGCGGCCCCACCTCCAATGGTGGGTCCACCTCCATTAACATGAGCAATATTAACATTGGCATTAACAAAAGCATTCCCACCTCCTACTCCATGCTGAGGATTGTTATTACCAAATTGCCCTTGGATTTCGCCGAATTTACCCGAGGGCTCGCCCATTTCAACTTTCACTCTGGGACCTCTAATGCCCAATTCATTCCCTCTGAAACCCAACTCCGGCGGCCCTTTCAATTCCTCCTCTACAACTTCCTTTTTTATAATCTTGCCTCTGAAACCCAATTCCGGTGGACCTTTCAGTTCCTCCTCTATAACTTCTTTTTTTATAGTCTTAACATCAACGCTGCCGCTGCCGCTGCCGCTGCCACCACCACCGCCACCGCCACCGCCGACGCCTGGGATCGAAACCGGCGGTTCGATCTTCGGCTTGATCTCATCAGTCTCATCTTCTCGTTTCAGAGTCTGGAGGAATCCATCGCCTACATTCACATCGTTGTAGAGATCTTCGTAGTCATCTTCTTCTTCTTCCCCCAAGAACCCATCATCAGCAACGGCTGAGATCGCCTCGTTCCGGTGGAACTGATCGCTCCGATCTCCGCTGTCGAAATTCCCGTCCCCGTCTTCCATGCCCTTTTCCTCGTTTTAGGGTTTGGAGAGAGAGAGCCAATGATAGGATTTTATAGAGAGAGAGAGAGCCAATGATAGGATTTTATAGAGAGAGAGAGAGCCAATGATAGGATTTTATAGAGAGAGAGAGAGAGAGAGAGAGAGAGAGAGAGAGAGAGAGCCCTAATCTGGAAATCTGGAGAAGACGAACTCTTCGTTTGATTTTCTTTTTGGATGAGGGGAGACGGAAGTTCTAAACGGACCGGAATCCTCTACGCCAGTACACAACTTTTACGCGCCTAACCTTTGTGGGGCCCACCATGTTCTATACGTAAATCCAATCCGTCCATCCGGTCAGAAACCTTATTTTAACCCCACATTTAAAAGATCCCACACATAAGAATCCTGGTCAGTTACACTTGATTGATAGTTTTGATGAAAGATAAGGACCATGGTGGACCTACCCGCAAACCTATGGTTGGCATCCCATACTGATTGTTTCCCTGTGGTGTGGCCCACCCGAGTGGGAATCTGATGATTTTTTTTTCATAAGTATGTAATAATCGAGGTAGAACCTGATGGACGGAGTGGATTTTACATATTCAACATGGTGGCCCCACAGAGCTTGGGTGTTTTAGGCGCTGTGTAAAACTGGTGCGCGGAGATTTCGGGTCCATGAGCTGCGTCGTGCAGGACACGGGCGCGTGTTGGGTTCTACCTCCAGTAGGAGTCTAGCTAGGAGTCTAGGACGAGCGCGGATCTCCTGGTCCGGACGCGGATTGGCTAGTGACCCCAACACCAGCCAGGGGGCTGGTGTCAAAGCTGTGTGTGCCCCACCATGAGGTATGTGTTTGATCCACGCTGTCCATCCATTTTTCCACCTCATTTTAGGGCATGAGTCCAAAAACGAGGCAGATCCAAATCTCATGTGGACCACACCACAGGAAACAGTGGGAATTGAACTTTCACCATTGAAAACTTATTGGAGGCCAATAAGTTTTAGATCAAGCTGATATTAGTGATTTCACTTCATCCATGTCTGTGTGACCTTATCCACAGGTTGGATGGCAAATAAACATCGGGCCTTTGGAAGTTTTTAATGGTGGACGTTTAATCAACACTGTTTTCATGTGGTATGGTCCACCTGAAATTTGGATCTGCCTCATTGTTGGGCCCATTCCCTTATATGAGGTGGATAAAACACATACATCATGGTGGGGCCCACACAGCTTTGACATCAGCCCCCGGCTGGTGTTGGGGTCACTAGCCAATCCGCCTCCGTCCCAGTGGAACTATTATAAGGGTTGGTTTCAAATCTCTGTGGGACCACCATGATGTATGTGATTTATCGACGTTGTCCATATTTTTTCATTAAATAAGGAAAGATCCAAAAATGAGCCGGATATAAATCCCATATGGACCACACCACATGAAAACAGTTGGGGATTGAACGTGCACCATTAAAATCTTCCACCAGGACCTAGCTAGAGACGGACAGTCCTGTCAGGGGCACTGTGGGGCCCACCATGATGTACATGTTTTATCCACGCCATCTATCTATTTTGACATATCATCTTAGGTCATGAGCCAACAAAAATGGAGGCAGACTGAAGGTTCAAGTGGATCATACCATACTAAGATTAAATTTCGTCCGTTGAAAACATTTTGGGGCATAAAAGTTTTGGATCAAGTTGATATTTATTTCCCCTTCATGAATGTATATGTGACCTTATTAACAGGTTAGATGGAAAATATACATCCGGGCAGGCCCTAGGAAGTTTTCAAGAGCAGGAATTTAATCCTCATGGGTTTTTGTGGTGTGGTACACTTGAGCCTTTAATTTGTCTCAATTTTTTTTGGCTCGTGCCATAAAATCATCTTTCAAAATGGATGGATAATGTGGATACAACATATGCATCATGGTGAGCCTTATATATCCGTCTCTATCTAGCCCCCACCAGACTCGTCTAAGTCATGGGACCATTGTACATGCCTCCTTTCAAATTTGACTCTATAATTCCAAAGAGATCTCAAGCCTAGTTGATTGAACCATAAGTAGGGCTGCACATCTGTCGGGTCAACCCGTCCGACTTGCTCGATCCGACCCGACAGAAATCCGATCCACCTCAACCTGGCAGAGAAAATGGTCTGATCCCAGGTGAATGCAGCTTAATCTAGGTACGGTCTAGGATACACGTCAAACCCAACCAACCTGACCTGTACCTCGACCCGTGTATAGCTGACCAGTTTCACCCAACCCGAACTATCCCAAGTTCTATCAGAGTATTCTAAAAAAATATATGCCTGGGAAATTCATACGGTTGAAACATCCCTGGGTCTACAGTGATGTTTATATGCCATCCATACCATTCATAATATTGTCATTCCTATTATGATGAACTAAAAACACAAATATTAGCTTGATTTAGAAATTTTGTGGCCCCACATCTTATTGTGGACATTCAATCCTCACATTTTCGGCCCACTTAAGTTTGTGGCCGAAAGTTTGTATAGTTATGTTCACATTTTCAGTTTGTTCAAATAGGGTCATTGTTCAATGATCTAAACCATTGATGAGAAGGGCCCACATATAAAAAAAAATACTTTGGACTGATTGAAATATCACATAATAGAATATTTGAGCTTTTATAGGTTAGCATTCCATCCCAACTAATGGTGGACATTCCATCCCAGTCCCAACCCGACCTGACTCGACCCGACCCATTCAGCATATAGGCTCAGGTAGGGTTAGGGTTGACCCTTTTGCAAGTAGGGTAGGGTTAGGGTTGGGTCGGCCTAACCAGGTCACAACCCGGATCGAAACCTGAACATTTAAAATATGTTTAGGTTCGATCAGGATGGGGCCCAACTCGACCCTAACTCAATCCATGTGCAAGCTTAACCATAAGTAATCATCCCCAGCTTGCATACAAGGTCTAGATTGGCCACATCATGAGCATCACCTATTGACCACATGAACGTAGGAAGTTCCTGGGTCAGGAATTAGGCGGGCCCACCATGATTTTTTTTAAGATATCCACCCTGTTCATCCGTTTTGCCCGCTCACATTAGGATACCAGAAAAAATGAGGCAGATCCAAAACTCAAATGGCCACGCAACAAGAAATAGTGGGGATTGAACTCCACTGTTGAAACATTCTTGAAGGCTACAAAAGTTTTCTATGAGGCTAATATTTTTATGTTTTCAGTTCATCCCAGTGGGAATATGACCTTATAAACCGGTTGGATGGCATATAAACGTCAAGGTGAACCCAGCAAGGCGTCTACATTAGGCATTGCCCTCCCCTCTGTTTCCTCTCATGTGGCCCACTTGACTTTTAGACGTACCTCATTTTTTTGTCTTATGTCCTAACCTGAGCTAGCAAAATGGATAGTAGGGTAGATTTCTCACAAACATCACAGTAAGCCCCATCGAGCTTCTAACTATGGGAACTTCTTATGGTCGACAGTCGCAAGAAACTGGCATCCTAACCACATCCACTAATTAAGTGTTGCATACTTGTATTTTGGTATTTATCAATGTTATACATTATTTTCTATAATGTGGCCCACCCGAGGAATAGATGTGACTGGTTTTTTGCATCAGGTGATCCATAATGTGGGGCAACCTATTAGAAGAGTTGGACGTTGCATGCACTTAATTTGTCAAAAGTTATCCCTTCACCGGCAGACCATAACTGTGGTCCAATCGATTGGATTTGAGACCTTCCATTAGCACCATTATCATTGAGAAATTGATCTACGAACCCCACCTCATAAGCAAATCATCCTTACCTTGATGGTAGACTCTTGAGAGTTTCAACACAAGGTCTGGAGTTCGAGTCCCATAGGTGGTGAAATCCCACTACGGTGTGAGTGCATGGGAAGAGGTGGGGCAACAATCCGGGCCGAGTCAAGTTAGCCTTAGTTTGGGTTTGGCTTGTTTTTGTGCCACCCAGTTTGTGGATCAGCCCAATTTGGGTTTCAAGCCGACCCATGTGGCCCGAGTCTGGTTCAAGTGGGACTCGGTACCAACATCAATTGCTATAAGATGAGACTTGGTCCCCGACTCTCCTCCCATCCTCTTCAACCAGCAAGTGTTCCCTTCAATAAAGAGGGGGAGAGAGAGAAGGAAAATTCGTAGCGCCACCAAGATCTACCACCAACTTCAATGACAGCCATCCAACACGATAGAGGTAAGTTGTACATAGGCAAGTTTCATCTAACATGTGGTATCAGAGCATTACTCTACCTATGCATCTTAAGGTTTGTTTTCATTGTATATGTCAGTGGCTCTACCATGATGTTCATCGATGTGTTTATGCTTCCGCTACAACAATTTAGTCCATGATATCTATTTTTTGTAAAGCAGTTTCCTTTTTTCCTCGACATCTCCTCCTCTCCTTATTTCCTTTTCCTTTACAGTAGCTCCAACCATATCATCATTACCCCACCTAATCGTAATTATGGCGCCGATAATGGCATATTTTGTCGATGGAAACTAGTCAATAGATGAGGTGGCATGACCTCCACCTTGGATGGATGAATGTCACTGATCTCCAACAGTTGTGTGGACTGGATCGAGACTTAGAGCCTGCCGGATCCTGTAGAGCATAATGACAACTAAGAAGGTTGATCGGGGTCCAGCCGTTAGCCCTCTGATGACTAAGTCAGTTGGGCGGAGGAGACCAAAGGCAAGTTTCTGGACTTAATATTGTGCACCTTAGGTTGTGAGTACGTCCCTCTATTTATAGGACTTCCGGAGAGCTGTAGAAGGTCATGATTGTGGCTATGTTCATGGGTGCCACACTCGTTGGGGGCGGCCTGATTATCGGAGGTGTGGATCGCGCTTATATCATTAGGAGACATGTTCCGTCTTCTTCGGAGCCATCCCTATACTTTTGTGTGCTTCCATGGTGGTCACTACCCAGGTTGGTCTGGTGGCAGTATAAGTTGAGGCCAAGCTCTCTGCTCGTCGGCCATGTTAGTAGACAAGCTAGGTTGGTTTGTCTTTGATGTATTCAAAATGACCTTTTATAAAGGTTGAATTGTCGTCTTATCGGTTCTGGTTCTCGGCTCTTTTACTGTTGATATATCCAAACTGACCTTCAAAAGGGTTTATAAAATCAAGCGGGACAACAAAGGGAAAATTAAAAGATATAAAGCCCGATTAGTCACTAAGGGATTCACTCAAAAGAAAGACATTGATTTTAACAATACATTTTCACCAATCTCTCCTTTCAAATCGAGCCTTCCAAATTATTATAACATTGGTGGCTCAATACGATCTTAAACTACAACAGATGGATATAAAGACCATGTTTCTCAATGAGGAACTAAAGTAGAACGTATATGTTCTGCAACCAGAAGGTCTAGAGATCCATGGATCTGAACATCTAATATATAAGCTAAAGAAGTTTATCTACGGTCTAAAGCAAGCATCACGTCAGTGGTAGTTGAAATTTCACGAGGTGATTTCTTCATATGGTTTTAAGAAAAATCTTGTTGATTAGTTGTAGACACCCTACCCTAAGGAAAAACAAAACCATCGGTTGGTCCCTACCGATAAACAGCTAGTGTCGCAAATCCTGTGCCTTAGGATTTCTAACAAATTCTGCATGAGAATTTCTTTACAAGTGTCCGTCAGCCATCCGACAGCTGACGTTTTTATAGCTTATATAAACAGCACCCGATCCTTATTAGAAGAGAGGCAAAAACGGCAGAAGAAATATTATAGAGGTTTCATTATCTTTTGTCTTCCATTCCCCCAACAACAAAGAGATTTTGCCTCCTTAGATGCCTTACAACAATCATACTTACTCTCCAGGGTTCTGCCTTACCAGTTGCAAAAACCCAACTCACCATAATTGGCCAATCAGTCAAAGGAGCAGGGTCAAGATTAGGGACGTTCAATTATCCCTTTTTTGACACAGGAAAAGAGTTTTTGACTTCCCTTTTCTCTTTCTCACATCTCAATCAAGCTCAGAATGCGGTCTGCTCCACCTATTCATTTCTTAACATATGTCGTTTCTTTTTCTTGCTATTGCATTTACTGTCATTTATACTTAATTTGCTTGTCCGCTGCCTCGGCTCTACAAAGTAAGGCTAGGACCTTTATTCTTATTACATGTTTATTTTACTGCGAAGCAAGGTTAGGACATTTATTCTTATTGCATGTTTATTTTATTCTATTTACCTACCCATTGTCTTTTAGCTTTATGAAGCAACGCTAGGATTTATTTATTGTTTTCTATTTTGCTTGCCCGTCCCTCTTATAAGGTTATGCGAAGCATGCCCATATGACTAACTTTCTTACAATATACATTTTTTCTTAAAATTGCACGTCCCTTAAAGTAGAGACCGTATGTAAGTGTGGGCAGGAGATGATACATAACCCCTTCCTTTCTTGTAACAAAGGCCCTTACTTTGATCTCTAAGTTCACAAGATACTACGGGAGCCATTCAGGTCGAATGATTTTCATGATTCTGCGGCCTTACTAGGCAGGTTTATGGCTCTAGCCAACCATGGACCATCATCTTGCCAGATCAACAAGTGGCGACTCCAGTCTTTCTTAAAAGCAATACTTAGAGGCGACTTTCGAGAAATGTATTGCACAACCAAGGTAGCCAAACTAAGCCAAACCAACCGTATACATCGGGCTGCCCTCATTCCCAAAAGAATCAACCGCATACAAATAGTAAAAAACACCCATCTGGTGAAGGCAGTCTTCTAACCGTGTCACATTTAGCCGCGTATGCGCATTAGGGAGGGTGTTCACATCAATGTATATACATAAAGAGAAGTGGGAGCAAGTTCGTATTCCTAGTATTATATGTTGATGATATTTTGCTAGCATGCAACAACGGAGGAATGATGCACGATGTTAAGTGTAACGCCCTGAAAATTGACACCTGAGTACGAAGGCTTAAACCCCAAGTTCCCGAGCGTTAACTTAGTGAAATGCTTGTCTAGGAATGCCGCACATGGGAAAGGCTCCTACGTATATCCCCAATCAGATGTAGATTCACTCTTAAACAAATAAAGTAAAGTAATGCATTTTAACTAGCAAATCAAAAGCAAAGCAACAGTAATTAAATCAAGAAATATATGACTAACACAAAATGTACAATTCAAATGCAATGTCAACCTATATAAGAATTGTACAAATCACAATAAATGTAATAGGAAGGGAAACTATAACTACTAAAGGAATGAAGCTATAAGACTACTGGGGCACCCTGAGCACACCACCATTTGGTTCTATTCCCAAGGCATCCGCATATGTCAAATGGAAGGCGTCAAACGCCAACATAGTGAAGAAATATAACCAAGATTATACTCGAGACATTTTAGTCATAGAAAAAATCCACGACAAGTATAAATTAAGCATGTTAATTCTAACGCACAGATACTAAACAAATTACGCATATTATCCAACATGCATGCGCAAGTAATGAAACATAACAAGCAATCAATTTCCTAAACTAGCTGATTAATTCGGAGAATGCATGACGTGCAAATAAAAAAATGATACGTTAGTCTTTCTAACAGTCAACCAGTCATCCCGCAAGTGCATGCATGTCCCGAAAATTTTATCATTATTATAATGGTGCGCTGATCTTTCTAACAGTCAATTAGCCACCTACAAATGTAATGACATGTATGCATGATTAATTCAAGTATTTATTAGTCCAATTCATCTAGCAAATTGGTGAAGTCAAAATGCCGTCATTCTATCGCACAGTCTAATTGGGATATCTGGCTCCCTGTAGTGCATTGTCAATCATCACCAATAACCCATCGATCTAAGGTTTGAGTTATTCACCTAAGAAAGTATGGTCTGACAGTGACTCATCAGCCACGCCTGAAATTAAAGGAAGGACTCATCACCCAAATACCAAAATATAAATGGTCAATTCAGAGGTGCGGGCTTGTCACTTAAAACTAAACTAATACACATCAGGGAGGATTATTCGAACGGTATTCAGGCATGCAACCATCGGCCGGGTCAAATTATCACGAGGGTCATTCAAAAAATAATCTGTCACCTATATCAATACTCACTGGTAACTATGGGGAGGCTCGTCACTCCAGCATAAGCCGATAGCCCAGACACGATGTCTTATACCACCATGCCTGGCTCATGGGACTTCGGGGATCGTATCATAGTGCGGTTTTAAGTGGACTACGCATTAGTAATGTCGATATTCTAGATTCAATAGAGTGATTCAACGGTCAAATATAAGAATGATTGACTCTGAATGGAACTTATTCGGTGAGCCCAAGTGAACAATAACAAACCGTCAGTGACGACTATCAATTGCCTGTGTCCCGTCTTCATCGATCAAATAAACTTGTGATGGCCAACCAAAGAAAAGGCAATATACTAGTCACACGGTTCTCAGAACTTAATCCAAAGCAACACTAAGAAAATTTAATACCATATCAGGGCACATCAACTACACAATATATTAAAGCACTTAGCCCGACCGATCCAAATGACCCGTATGACATGGGGTGTCACATATATCCACAATCTTAGACACATTTTAATATGTAAATTCATACCATTCAGGCATTTCATCGAGCATGTTATTGACCAAACAGCAGCAGAGACATTTCATCGAACATGTTATACACTCATCGATAATTAACAAATAAATTATAATATTAAAGTGATTTTAGTATTTTCAACATAGGCATATTCAACAAATTAAATTAATTATTATCTAAATAATTTCAAGAAAAGCTTGAAGATAGATCTTCCCCTTAGGGTCGAAACTCCTCGATTCGGATGTGGCCCTGGTGTCAAAATTTTAGGAAAACACCATTTTCCTAATCGAATGCATGGAGACACATGTAAGATTTATAGAAATTATCACCAAATGGCTTAATTGAAAGATAGAAAGCATTTCTTATCTCCGATCATGAGTAGATGTGGATTTGACGGAGGAAACAACAGTTCAGTTGGAGTATTCGCGCTCGCAAGAACAATGAATCACTAAACCAAACCCCCACTACACATTAACCTCACTCTTCCACTTCTTGTCATTCTCTTTCTTCCAATTCCTCTTTCTTTCTCTCCTAAACCGTAGTAAATTCGAATTTCAGGGAGAAATGTCCAAATTGGCTCTATTTATAATTCCAGTTGTGGCCCAAATGGCCCTACAAGCCTGGCTCTTGATTGTATATCCCTATGTGATGGTGATTCTAATATTTGGGGCCCACATAGGTCCACAGGGGTCAATTTAATCCATGAGATAGGTGAACATAGTGGTGATCTACCTAAGGATACGATTATCTGCATTTTGGATACAGTGATCGATAGTTATGACTCAGTGTTTGTTTAACAATCATTGATCATTGATCGAGGTCGCGGATTTAGGGATAATTATGGGGGGAATGTTTGAGACTAGGATCTTAAGTTTCATTAAAATTTAATGGCTTGAAACCCACAACTTTACGTAAGTTCGAGTGGACAGAATTATCTTAAGTTCTGATAAATTCATGGCAGATTCACACATCACATGTGCCACCCTCTAGGCTCCAAGTTGAGAGATTTGGTGCATAGACTTAGCTTAACGTCCAGCAAGGGTCGTCAAGCCCACTAAGACGAATGATTTTCTTTAGTTTCGAGTTTAGTGGCCCACTAATGAGTGGTTGAGAGCTTATTTGGATAATCCAGACATTTTTAGAATGAATTCATTAATGAGATTTCTTAATCATGATGATTAGGGTTTGGATGATCTAAGTTCAAAGTGTGTCCTATTTGTAATTAGCGAAAAAGGTGATTTGGTCCTAATCACCTTAATAAAAAATTCTAATTCGACTAAACTCTAAATTATCCAAAATAGTAAAATATATAAAGAGATAAATAAAATTTAAAAAAATTATAATTTAATTATTCATGATGATTCCTAACATGATTAGAAGCAATTTTTAAGAAGACGTCTGTTATAGGCAAAATGGTGGAGATAAGATTTCACGTGGAAATGTCCATTCGACTCTCGAGATCATCTGATCGAGAGTCGAATATTGGACAAGTGCGGGACGCCCATTCGACTCTCGAGATCATCTGATCGAGAGTCGAATATTGGACAAGTGCGGGACGCCCATTCGACTCTCGAGATCATCTGATCGAGAGTCGAATATTGGACAAGTGCGGGACGCCCATTCGACTCTCGAGATCATCTGATCGAGAGTCGAATATTGGACAAGTACGGAACGCCCATTCGACTCTCGAGATCATCTGGTCTGGAGTCATGGATGGTCAAATACGGAAAACTAGATTCGCGAGCAGACCTTCTCACAAGTCGTTGAAAGATATTACACCCAAAATATGTATTTGGACTCGCGACCACATTTTAACCTGCGAGCAGCTTTACTACGGGCGTCTCCTTCCTTTTCGGAGGTCATGACTCCAACTATGGCTTCCGGCCGGAACCAGCCGGATTTCAAGGGATTACCATCTAGGGGCGTGATTGTTGGAATAAATCATTGGGTTGGATCTGACTAAAATGATAGGATCTTATCCCACGAAATCAGCGGATTCTCAGTATCGTGTGCGACATCAACGGGATTTCGACATCTCACGTAACAGATTGGATTGTTTCAGATCTATATAAGGGGATGGCTCCATTGAAGAGGAGGTACGTACTCATCATTCAATCTTGATCCCGTTTTACTTGGCTTCTCTTCTGTGGCCTAACTTAATCGTCGGAGGGCTAACGGCTGGTCCCCAGCCACCCTTATTTGCTGTCTTGCTTCAGGTCTGGTGGTGGAAATCCCTGTTGGAGCGGGGGAGAAAAGCCGGAGGATCTCATTACAAAATTTGACATTAACAGTTTGGCGCCGTCTGTGGGAACGACTTGATCATTAAAATCAATCGTGTTAACCACCGATCAAAATCCTTCGGTGATGCCTCCTAAAAAGACTGTTCATCCTTCAACTTCGAGGCAGGCACCACCTCCACCCAGTGAGACGGAATCCGCACCTGCCCTCCCACCTGTTCCGACGGATATCCCTCAAGGAGCCCCAAATATGCCATCAACAAATCCATTATTGGAGGCCTCTGGAAATCAGGATGATGTCCTACGATTCCTCGGGAACACTCTCCTAACTCTAAACGCCGGAGTTCAGGCACTGTCAAATCGGCTTGATCAGCACTTCCCTGAACCGCAAAGGCAACCCTCCGAAGGATTACCACCGCTACCCATACCAGTTGCTTCCAGACATTCTATGGATGAACCACAGGTCCCACCACTTGGAGGCCATCCCCCTGTGCCGTCTCCGCATTCTATACATTCCAGTTCATCTCGACAACCTCAACCGCAAGGCTCCACCGCCGAAACGTCTAGCTATACCTTGCCATGGGAAGGAGATCTCAAAAGAATCCAAGACCGTTTTGATGTCATGGAGCAGAGATACCAGGCAAATCGGCCATCTGCTATCATGGCGGCAATACATCAATCTGAATCTCCCTTCACAAGCGAGGTCATGGAAGCCCCGTTGCCCAGAAAGTATCGAACGCCTGTTATCGCTCCGTACACAGGCATTGGCGATCCTCTGGAACATCTGGAAACTTATAGGTCCCTCATGGAGTTGGAGGGACATGGTTCAGAAATCATGTGTAGGGCTTTTCCCCTTACATTGAAGGAAGCGGCTCGTACGTGGTTTCGGGGGTTAAAGCCTCTTTCCATCAGTTCCTTTTCCCAATTATCGGAGATATTTCTTTCTCAATTCATGGGAAGTATTCGCATTAAAAAGCCAGCCTCCCATCTGATGAATCTGAAACAGCAACATGGGGAGACAATAAAAGAGTTCACAATACGGTTCACTGCCGAAGCCGTTCAAACTGAGGGTTACACTGAAGAAAAGGGTCTCACAGCCCTCATTGCTGGAATAACGAGCGAGAAATTTAGGTTTGCCTTAGATAAGAGCCCGCCGAAAACTATGGCGGAATTCCAAGCCAAAGCTCAGAAATATATCAATGCAGAAGAAGTCGCATTGACACGCCATGGAGTACAAAGTAAGAAACGCAAGCCAGAAGGAACTTCTACAGATAAAAAATACCATCGCGATCAGCGCGATCGTTCTCCCAGGAAGCCTTACTCTGGTAAATATCATAATTACACTCCTCTTAATCGGTCTCCTGAAAAGGTTCTAATGGAGATAAAACACAAGCCATATGTGAAGTGGCCTGCAAAGATTAAATCCGATCCCGAGAAGAGAGATAAGAGTAAGTTCTGTTACTTCCACAAAGATCACGGGCATAGGACCCAGGACTGTATCTCTCTACGAGACCATATCGAAGCCCTCATTCGAAAAGGCCATCTCCAGGATTATGTTTCTCGTAAAAATAGGTCACCAGAAAGGGCGAAAACCTCATCTCGCCAAAAGGAACCGTCTCATCATCAAACCGACCAAGAGGATGCTGAGCCCACAGGAGAAATTCGCACTATCGTCGGAGGTCCAGCTTGCGGGGGTGACTCTCAAGCTTCAAGAAAGGCATACGCTCGAAAGGCGTCCAAAGAACCCCAGCAGATCTATTGGCTGGAACAAACGTCCAACTCTTCAAAAGCTAACCATCCCCCAATTTCTTTCACCCTCGAAGATGCAGCGGGAATTCATTTTCCTCATGAAGATTCCATCGTAGTCACACTGAAGGTATCAAATTATCTGACTCATCGAATTATGGTGGATACAGGTAGCTCGGCCGATATTCTGTATTTGGAGGCTTTCGACAAGATGGCACTTGCCAGAAACCTCCTCAAGCCAGTATCGACCCCTCTTGTCGGCTTTGGAGGAGAAGTGGTGACACCTGAAGGAAGTATCGACCTCCCAGTCACCTTTGGGGAGAGTCCAGCGAAGACCACCGTCTTCGTAAACTTCCTCGTCATAGATCGAAAATCAGCATATAACGCCATCTTGGGGAGACCGTCACTAACTAAGGTTGGAGCGGCCTTGCACCCATCATATTTATGCGTTAAATTTTCGACCCCAAATGGCATAGGGGTCGTGCGAGGAAGTCAGCAGGAGGCACGATCCTGTTACCAGATAGCCCTCCAAGATCGAAAGAAGGCTCAAGCGACGCCTGTCATGGAAATAGTTCAAGGTTCATCCGACGTGCTCGCCACCGCGTTGGATCCAAGAGAAAGTGCTCTGAAATCAGGAACTCCAGGGGAGGAAACAGTGGCGATCCGCTTGACCGAAGACGACCAGTCTAAGATCGTGTACATCGGTTCCTCCTTAAACAGTATCCACCGCGAAGATTTGATCCGTTTCCTCACTGAATATCAGGACGTGTTTGCTTGGTCTCATAAAGATATGCCGGGCATCGATCCTAATGTCATCGTACATCGTCTCAACATTGACCCAAAGCATAAACCCGTACATCAGCGTCGACGTGCCTTCACTGCAGAAAGACAAATGGCGATCAAAACTGAAGTTGAGAAGCTGCTCGCGGCAAATTTCATAAAAGAAGTTGACTACCCACAGTGGGTCGCCAACGTAGTTCTCGTCCGGAAAGCTAATGGCAAATGGAGGATGTGCGTCGATTATTCAGACTTAAACAAAGCATGTCCCAAAGATAGCTTCCCGACACCACGAATCGACCAGTTGGTCGACTCGACAGCTGGACACGCCCTCCTCAGTTTTATGGATGCTTACTCTGGTTACAACCAGATTATGATGCATCCACCTGATGGCCAACATACTGCCTTCATTACAGATCGAGGACTATATTGCTATCAGGTAATGCCGTTTGGTCTCAAAAATGCAGGGGCCACTTATCAGCGCCTTGTCAACAAAATATTCGCTGCTCAAATCGGTAGGAACATGGAAGTTTATGTTGACGATATGCTTGTGAAAAGCATCGATGAAGATGACCACATTCCTGATCTTCGAGAAGCCTTTGATCTGATGAGGAAGTATCAGATGAAATTAAATCCAGAAAAATGTGCGTTTGGAGTATCTGCAGGAAAATTCCTTGGGTTCATGGTTGGCCAACGCGGAATTGAGGCGAATCCCGAAAAGATTAAAGCATTGATAGAGATGAAATCCCCAGTGACTCTGAAGGACGTTCAGCGTCTAGCTGGTCGCATCGCATCATTGAACAGGTTCATCTCGCGAGCATCCGACAAGTGCCTGCCCTTTTTCAAACTCCTTCGTGCAACGGCCAAGTCTGATTGGAAGTGGACACCTCAATGTGAAGAAGCTTTTCAACAACTGAAGCGATATATGAGCGCTCCCCCCATTTTATCTAAGCCTGTGGCGCATGAGCAACTCATTCTTTATTTATCTGTGTCTTCCACGGCCGTTAGTGCCGCTTTAATAAGAGAAGATTCCGGGGTACAAAGGCCCGTTTATTATATCAGTCGAGCAATGGTTGATGCAGAAACTAGGTATTCTGATTTGGAGAAACTGGCCCTAGCCTTAATCACGGCAGCTCGAAAACTGCGACCATACTTTCAAGCCCATGCCATTTTAGTACCAACAAATCATCCACTACGTCAAGTCCTTCAAAAGCCTGAGGCTTCCGGGCGCTTAACTAAATGGGCGGTCGAGATCAGCGAGCATGATATTTCATTCTGTCCTAGGACCAAAGTCAAAGGCCAGGCCGTGGCTGACTTCATCGCCGAATTTACATATTCTTCTGAAGATAGCGTCATGACCAGCGATCAACCTCCTTGGTCGCTCTTCGTGGACGGGTCGTCACGGGCCAGTGGTAGTGGAGCGGGCCTGATTTTAGTGGCTCCAGACGGGTCGCATTTTCAATACGCTCTGCGTTTCGAATCACGCGTCTCCAATAATGAAGCAGAATATGAGGCCCTTATTGTTGGCCTCGAGCTAGCCGTTGTCCTCGAAGTCCAGAATTTGATAATTCATAGCGACTCCCAGCTCATTGTCAACCAAGTTCTTGGCGAATTCGAAACCAAAGAAGAAAGAATGGCCTTATACAAGTCTCGTGTCCTCATCCTGTTCGCCAAACTGAAGACTTACAAAATATTCCATATCCCTCGCGAGCAGAACCAACTTGCCGATTCCTTGGCAAAACTCGCCTCTACACCAGAATCAGAACTATCACATTCGATCCCCATCGAGCACCGTCAACACTTGAGTATCGACCAAGTAACTCCCGAACAAGTTATTTCGGTACAATCGTCTCCATGCTGGATGGATCCTATCATCCTTTATCTCAGAGATGGATACCTACCAGAAAACAAGAAAGCTGCAAGACAAATTCAGCTTCGAGCTGCCAGGTACACCTTACAAGATGGAATCTTGTTGCGAAAAAGCTTCTCCTTGCCTTATTTGAGGTGTCTTCACCCAGAAGAAGCACATCGTGTTCTCGATGAAGTACACCAGGGGGCATGTGGTAATCATCCCAGGGGGCGATCTCTAGCATATAAAGCGATGAGGCAAGGATATTATTGGCCTACTATGAAAGCAGATGCCATAGAATTTTCTAAAAAATGCGACAAGTGTCAACGATATCAACCTATACCTCGCGTACCGTCTGAGCGGATGACCCCAGTCGACAGCCCTTGGCCTTTTGCTCAGTGGGGGATCGATATCATCGGTCCCTTACCTATGGGAAAGGGACAGAATAGGTTCGCGATCGTGGCGGTTGATTATTTCACCAAATGGGCCGAGGCAGAACCATTAGCCAAAATTACTGAAAAACAAACTACTAAGTTTATGTGGAGAAATATTATATGTCGCTTCGGACTTCCTCATACTATAATTACCGATAACGGAACGCAGTTCGACAACGCAGCCTTTGATGAATTTTGCGACAAATGGAAAATACGTAATCTCCGCACTTCTCCATATCATCCACAGGCGAATGGGCAGGTCGAGGCAGTGAATAAAATTATAAAGCATCATTTAAAGACCAAGCTAAGTGAATGTAAAGGGGTGTGGCCAGAACTACTTCCAGAAGTGTTATGGGCCTATAGAACCACAGCTTGTACATCGACAGGTGAAACTCCTTTCTCCTTAGCATTTGGTGTTGACGCAGTGGTACCAGTGGAAATTCAAGTGCCCTCATATCGGATCGAACAGTATGATCCCGCGAGCAATCAGGAAAATATCCGACTTCATCTCGATCTCTTGGAAGAGCGAAGAAATGCTTCCCAAGTACGAGTGGCAGCATATCAACAACGTATTGCTCGTTATAGAAATGCAAAGGTTCGACCTAGATCCTTCCAGTTCGGAGATTTGGTTCTAAGGCGAAATCTTGGAGTTCCTGTTCGTTCATTGGATCCGAATTGGGAAGGCCCGTATCGGGTTATTAGGGTTGTGCGACCCGGTACTTATTATCTTGAAGACATGCACGGGAAGCCTGTACGTCGCCCTTGGCACGTGGAACATTTGCTACGATACTACCCTTAGATTCGATGTAGTTTATTATAGCATTTTATGAATAAAGTAAAAGATATCTTTTGGCCGCTACTTCCATTTATATGGACCTGAATAGCCCTGAAGAGAGTGCTTACACATCCTCTTGGCCAATTACCTACCTTTGGTAGGACTGAAATCATTACTAGTTGGTTGCTTTTCCATTTACATGGACCTGAACAGCCTCGAAGAGAATGAATACCATCTCTTGACCAACCTTCTACCCTTGGTAGAACTAAAATCTCAATCGATAGATCAGTCTATCTCAACGCGGACATGGTCGTACGACCCCCGGATTGAGTCTAATTCATTTTCATGAGTTAGTTGCTCACGACTGGTGTAAGGAAGGATCACACTCCGGAATGCGAGCACCGTAGCTCGAGCCCGAATCAGCCATACACCTTAATCGCGAGCACCACAGTTCGTCATACACCCTAAATTGCGAGCAGTGTAACTCGTGCTCGGATTAAGGGTTCGCATTCACTGATGACTCGATATGAAGTCAACTTGGGGGTCTCAATCGTTTGGCCGCAACGAACCCCCAGATTGGGCACATTCTCGTTGCAACAAGGCATTCAGTACAAGGAAAAGAAAGTAAGCAAAAACGAGAAGGCATTCATTGCGTGAAGAGGAAAAGGCAACGATGACAATACTTCCAAAAATATTTTTTCTTTTCTTTCATTAATGATAAATGTTTACAATATCCATTCACGAATACAAGAGAGGAAAATAAAGAAAATCAATCCCTTGGAGGAGCTGCGCTCTCAATTTCAGGGCCCATTTCTGGAGCTCCGTCAACCTGAGTGGCTTCAGTCACCTCGTTCTCAGCAGCAGCCTGCTCTTCGGCAGCAATGGTGGTCGCGACTCAACCAAACTCCCCCATATCAAAGGATGGGATCATTCGTTGCACTATTTTTAGCGCAAAGTCGCGACCAGCATCATACGACTCGTACCTTTCGTCGTCATATTGCTGCGAAGAACGGAACTCGGAAATTGCCCGAGGCCCTTCTTCCGAGAGCATTTTCGCAAGGGCGACTCTCTCCTCGTCCCAGTGGATCGAGTCATCCTTAAGCTGCGCGAGAGCGTTGCGCTCCTTGGTTAGGTTGTCGTAGGCCTCCTTGAGCTGCGACCTAGCCTCCGCAACTCTTCTTTGGTACCTTTCGGTCAACACCTGGACTTTCTCTATGAGGATTTTTATCTCCTCATCTTTCTTGGAAATCACAGCCTCACGGGATTTGAGGAGTTGATCTCGCCCTAGGACCGCCTTCTCCAAAGCAATCCTTTTTTCATCTGCCTCGTCTATTACGCGGCGAGCGGCGACGATGTCTCGCTTCGTCCGCAAGATGAGGTCTAGTCTCTGCAAACAAGAAGATGGATGAGAAGAAATACTTAAAACACCAAAATAATAAAGTTTTTGGGTTAGGAGGTTCTACCTGAGCCATCCTCATCCCTGCCTCA
Source organism: Liriodendron chinense (assembly GCA_003013855.2). Classification (NCBI taxonomy): domain Eukaryota; kingdom Viridiplantae; phylum Streptophyta; class Magnoliopsida; order Magnoliales; family Magnoliaceae; genus Liriodendron; species Liriodendron chinense. The sequence goes on from PVNU02000362.1 coordinate 1,517,959, forward strand.
AGGAAGAGGCTCTCGGGGCCTGGCTCGGGAAGAGAGCCGAAGGATTGAGGTGGGACATTCTCGAATAAGAATTTACAGATGGGGTGGAGATGGCGAGGAACAGAATACGTTCCGCCACCGGAAGGTTGGGCAACGATCAGCCCAGACGGCTCGCGAGGAGGAGCCGTCGCCTCGCGAGCAGGTCCCTGCTCGGTAGCAGGTACCAGCTCGCGGGCAGGAGCCATCTCTCGAGGCTCCGTGCGCTCACGAGCCTCCTCAGCTGGGGGACAGCTGGACCCTACCCCGTCCGGGGAGTTGTCAGCGATATTGATTACTGGCGGCCCGGGCGCGACCGCCAGTAAAGGATTAGCGGGCCCTGCTGGAGCCCCCCCCCACCTTGCTCGCGAGAGGAGCAGGCTGATCGCTACCCTTCTCGGTGGATGGGTGAGATGGACCAGCAGATGTTTTCTTCTGCCTCTTAGAGCTCGTGCCCTTCAGCCGGGGCAGCAAACCTCTTTTTTCTCCAACTTGCGTCATCTCAACTTCTCTTACAGGTATTAAGCCCGCTGCTGCAAGGCGAGGTGGAGACAAGCAAGTCTCGACGTGCCTATCACCAATAGGCACCTTGTACACCTTTACGATTTTTTCGTTGATCCCCCCTTTCAAGTTCGGTTTTCTCAAGGCCGGGATACCTGCGAGCACAAACAGGGGTCAGATGGAGAAACCTTAAAAACCTTTTATTGAAGAAACGGATCACAATGCGGGACTGCCTACCTTCACAGAAAAAACGATTTACTCTTGGGCCCCTGGAAGAAGCAAATTCCCAATTTCCAGATGCGTAAAACCAACGCTTCCTCCAGCCGGGATAATTCGATGTGGGCTTCCCCAGCACAAAGTTATCCCGGTGCCAATAACATAGATAGTACCAGCCTTCGCTGGAGGGTGCCTTCTTCAAGCGGAACATGCGGAGGAACTCATCAGCTGTAAGCTCCCCGTTCCCGGCCTGAGCCCAAAGGACGAATGAGCTTAGGACCACCCTCCATCCATTCACAATAAGTTGCCCGGGGGCAATTTTATAACACCGAAGTACATCCCGGATGAAGGGATGGAGGGGAAGGCGAACCCCCAGAATGAGTTGATACTCATAGAAGGCCACACACCCTGGGGGAGGGGAGTCTGGCGTCTCTCCGTCTCTGGGTAACCGGAGATCGACTGAGTCAGGGATCGAAAATCTCTCCCGTAACTCCAGCAGCCGGTTCTCCGATAGAATGGATGGATATCCGGCCGCTGTATACTGACCTGCCGGAACCCTTGCGCTACTAGAAGCAGAGGATTCCGGGGTAGCATCTCCTAAAGGAACGGTACTCTCCTCAGAAGCCATGGGATATTCAAAAAAGAAAAAAAAAAGGGAAGAAGAAATAGAATAATGGAAAAGGAAAGAAAGAGCACCAAAGGGGATCGAGGAAGACACCAAGGAGCTCCGGAGGAAGATGATGGAAAAAGCAAAGGAGGATTCTGAAATTTCTGTGAAAATCAGAAGATATGGTGGACTCCGTATATTTATAGGCAATCATTCCACCGTATATGGTAGCACGTGGCGATCTTTCGTTCGGCACAGCACTCAAGCAGGCACGCCCATTAAATACTCGGACACGTGGCGAGCGCCTCTTCATTTCCTGACTGCGGAAAGGCTGGCGCTCATTAATTCCAGCCTAATCATGTACGGTGTCTCGGTGAAAGCAAGAGGCAGCCGCGCATGACATCAAGTAAGTCCTTTCCTTAAGGATTCTTGGCGGCAAGGACTTCGGGGGCATCTGTTATAGGCAAAATGGTGGAGATAAGATTTCACGTGGAAATGTCCATTCGACTCTCGAGATCATCTGATCGAGAGTCGAATATTGGACAAGTGCGGGACGCCCATTCGACTCTCGAGATCATCTGATCGAGAGTCGAATATTGGACAAGTGCGGGACGCCCATTCGACTCTCGAGATCATCTGATCGAGAGTCGAATATTGGACAAGTACGGAACGCCCATTCGACTCTCGAGATCATCTGGTCTGGAGTCATGGATGGTCAAATACGGAAAACTAGATTCGCGAGCAGACCTTCTCACAAGTCGTTGAAAGATATTACACCCAAAATATGTATTTGGACTCGCGACCACATTTTAACCTGCGAGCAGCTTTACTACGGGCGTCTCCTTCCTTTTCGGAGGTCATGACTCCAACTATGGCTTCCGGCCGGAACCAGCCGGATTTCAAGGGATTACCATCTAGGGGCGTGATTGTTGGAATAAATCATTGGGTTGGATCTGACTAAAAAGATAGGATCTTATCCCACGAAATCAGCGGATTCTCAGTATCGTGTGCGACATCAACGGGATTTCGACATCTCACGTAACAGATTGGATTGTTTCAGATCTATATAAGGGGATGGCTCCATTGAAGAGGAGGTACGTACTCATCATTCAATCTTGATCCCGTTTTACTTGGCTTCTCTTCTGTGGCCTAACTTAATCGTCGGAGGGCTAACGGCTGGTCCCCAGCCACCCTTATTTGCTGTCTTGCTTCAGGTCTGGTGGTGGAAATCCCTGTTGGAGCGGGGGAGAAAAGCCGGAGGATCTCATTACAAAATTTGACATTAACAACGTCAAATACTAAAACTCAATGATGAAAAGATACATTCGGTCCAACGGCAACTTGCCGTTGTAGAAATTTTAAGTTTCAACAAGTCAGTTGTGTACAATGTTTTTAGGACTTTTAATTACTAAATTATTTTTGTAATTTTTATGATAATTATTTTCCAAGTCTAATTTCATCCTACAAAATTTTAGCTTATTCTAAATTTTAAAAAAATTATTAAAATTTCATAAGTATACACTAGCTGAAATTACAATTTTTAAAACATTATAAAATCAACCTTATTATAATTTTTTTATTTTTATATGAAATTATATTCTTCAATATTCAATCTGATTTTTTAATCACCTCAATTGTAGTTATAACGAAGGAGATATGAATTTTCAAAGTTAGTGAAAAAACTGACAAATCTGCTCGGTGCGTTAAAGATTTTCAACTCAGACCGAAACTCTCTACATTGTCTTCGGTGCGCTAAAAGTATCATTTGGTACATCGAATAACAAATTACAAGGCTACCTTTAGTATGATCTCGCATGGTCGGCTCAACCCGAAGCCTATTGTTAAAAAAAACTTCTGTTGGCCCTTTTTTTTCTGAAAATTCACAGTTCCACTAGCCTCCCTGAACAGTGTTTTCTTATTTTCATGCAATAACATTTAAGTAAATGTCATATTTATCTTTACGTTTTCATTTATTTTAAATTATTTCATGTAAATAAGGAAGTACTCCCCATTTAGATTCAATAAAATACTTAAAAAATCATATTATTAATAATAAAGATTTTGATTTTCCATTACAAATCGTGTTTTTTTTTTTTACATTTTTCGAAAAGTAACGCCTTTTAAAAATAAATTTTTTTGGTAAATTCTAACCGTTCGTAAATTTTTATAAATTAAAATTGTGTTAAAACATCAACGTTTGCTAGAAAAAACATTTTAGATGTACAAGTGATGCATAATGGTGTACACGAGCCAAGCAGATTGGTAGAAAAACTCTTCGGTTCACTAACTCATTGGACTAGAAACACTGGAGACCACGATTCCCTGGACCTCTATCCCAAAACATCCAATTTCCAAATTTGCAAAAATTTGGGATGTTACATCAAGGAATTTTTATCACAGAAAATTGAAATGAAAGATCTTGGAGCTGTGTCATTTGTCACAGGTATAGAAATATACCATAATAGAGAAAGAGGTGTTTTGGGATTATCCCAGAAAATATACGTTGAAAGGATTCTTAGCAGATACGACATGTAGAGTGGTATGCCATGAGAGGCTCCTGTCATCAAGGATAACAAGCTTAACCTCTTACAATGTCCCAATAATGAACTAAAAAAGAATGAAATGCAGGATATCCCACATGCATTCGCAATGGAAAGCATTATGTATGCATAGGTCTGCACTCAACCTGACAAAACATTTGTAGTTGGAATGCTTGAGAAATACATGTTGAATACAAGAATAGATCATTAAAGAGCCGTAAAGAAAGTGTGTAATACTTTAAAAGGATAAAGGATTTCATGCTGACATACAGACAAACTGATCGGTTAGAATCGACTGGGTATACGGACTCGGACATTATTATGTGCCTCAACAGTAAAAGATCCACGTTAGGATATATTTTCATAATGGCCCATGGAGCTATTTTGTAGATTAGTATAAAACAGACACTTACAACTTTATCCACCATGGAAGTAGAATTTATCGCCTATTACAAAGCCACGTGTCCGATGATCTGGTTACAAAACTTTATCTTAGGGCTTTAGGTTATGGATTCAATTCCAAAGCCATTGAGAATTTACTATGATAACATTGCGGCGGCATTTTTCTCCAACAATAACAAAAGTTCTTCTAAGTCGAAACAAATAAATTTAAAGTTTCCTATTGTGAAGGAGAGAATTCAGCATCATATAATGTCTGTAGAACATATTAACACAGAGTTGATGATTGTAGACCCACTAACTAAGGACTTGCCTCCCAATGTATTTAAGGAGTTGGTGAATGATATAAGATTGGTTAGCATTAAAGGTGTATTTAATTAGTGGGAGATATATATACTCAAGTTATGTGTTATTTCATTTTATTCATTACAATAGACAATTCAGTTCAGTTGTTATGATATTTTAGTTTTTTGGTATTTTAGTTTTCTGTTCCTTAAAATAAAGTTTTTATGTGTATGATTATATAAGTGAACGAAATGCTTTAAAGCTATTGTTGCAGTAGGATCGCTTGAAAATTTTGTATGGAATGCCACACGAGACATTAGATTTTCATACCACGCTTCCTAACTTTAGAATTCATGTCGTTGGAAATGCTGCGATAGATAATTATGCATGGTCCCATTATGATAATTGCAGTGACGACTATCATGGTTCCACAACAGTGGTCTTAGTGGACCGGATTATTTAGGGTACTACTATTGATTCATAACAAATATATAATAAGGTTTTAAGCTCATACAGTTATACTAGATATATCAATCTATTGCATATATATTCCAATGTCATTAGTGGACCAAGTTGGAGAATATTAGAATTTGTGGCCCAACTAAGGCATTGGTTGTCGAGGCAACAGAATGGATGATTTGGATCAATCATCTGAGTTGCAGGTGGGCCCCACAGTGGCGTGGTGTATATCACTTTAACAAGGTCATGCAGAGTACCATAAGAGAGAGAGAGAGAGAGAGAGAGAGAGAGAGAGAATTCTTTTCCCTTACGCTGGGGTTTTCCTCTCTCATGAGGAGAGGCGTGGAGTTGACGACATCAGCGCTGAGTTCAATAATGGGTAGGACTTGGCACCAACATCAATCGCTGTAAGATGAGACTTAGTCCTTGACTCTCCCCCCATCCTCTTTGACCAACAAGTGTTCCCATCAATAGAGAGGGAAAGAGAGAAGGAAGATTCACAGCTCCACCGAGGTTGATCGTCGGCTTCAATGACAACCATCTAACACGGTAGGGGTAAGCTGCAAAACCCCTTTCATTAACGCATAGGCAAGTTTCATCTGACACTATGAGTATGGAGGTGTATAGGAGTTGGAACATGCAAAATGTGAACAGAAAAACAAAAGATGTGGTCGGATTGTCGCTGATACAAGTGAAAATGTGGGAGAAGGAAATAAGAACTAAGACACTCCTCTAGATCTCGAATCCCGACCCTACTCTATTGACCTTGGATGGTTAAGATGGGTTGGATGCAAGTGTGAACTAAGATGAACAATTAGGATAGTTGTAGGGCTCACTAGTGTATCCTACATCTCTCAAATGCTCTCAAGTATGGCAAGAGAGGTTACTCTCTTGAGCCAAGGGTCTTCGGTTCTCTTTGTGTGTCTCTCCTAGGTATCTTGCTAGCTTAAGCTTTAGATTAAGTGTGTTTTCTAAGTGTGTATAGTCTCTTTAAAATGAGAGGTTTGGGCCTTTATTTAGCCTTGGTACTTTGGTAAATTGTAGCAACCTAGAGGGCAAACATTGCCATGTGGAATGATCTGAATGGCTGGAGAACATGTGGCATCATGGATTCATTTTAATAAGTAGTAAAACATGTAATTTCACCATTTGGGGGGATGAAATGGTTGTTTTACCTCGAAGGCGACAATTGAGTTACCTTCCAACCACTTGTTTTCCTTTACTATTGTGGATGCTCGCCGTTCCGCTCTTCCCCTTTCGAAGGGTGCTAATCATCATTGCCACGGGCTCGCCTATTTCTCGAGGGCTTTTTCGGGTGTGTAATTAGGTTTCAATTGATATGTTTGGATAGGTTCGTATAAGACTGGAGTTGTCATTAGCCAGTTATTTCGAATTTACAGTTGGCTAGACCCTGTAGAAACGTTAGAGAAGGAAATTCGAAAATTCATTCATCTAAAATGACTCTTTTGATCTGTGGTTAGATATTCGAGGTAAGGGATCACGGTTACATGGTGGGAAGGTGTTAGGCACCCACTCTACCCATATAGATGTATGGTGTTTACTTCACAAAATCTAACTAATACTTGAAAGTCTGAATTAATCCTCGTACATTTTCATGGATAATATAATGCATGAATATAGGTCTAACCAATAAGAGTTTCTTATGGGCAGGTTCCAATTAGATAGGCAAGCCCAGAGCGTACGCTCAAACTGATAGGTGTTTTATGCGAGATGCATGATGTGTGTTTGATCAATCAGAGTTTCTGATGGGCAAGTTCTGGGGGAACCGGTGAACCTCAGAGTATACATTAAGACCTAATCAAGTGCTTGTAGTGGAATGATTAGTAAGGGGGTTGGAAGAATAATAAATGTAACACTATGCTAGATGTGAATGAGATAATGATGGTATAAGAGTAACCGGATGGACAGAGGTATCGCAAGGATTAACTTCGAGCGGCTAGTATCGGGACTTAGATAGCTTAAGACGCTTGGACCAGGGTCAGGTTAGGCTGGACCTGGGCTAGACTCTTCACTCACTCGGGCTCTCCTTAGTGGAGGAATGAGCTAAGGTAGTGGAGATGGATTCTGAATTGATGGATTTTTTTGGGTGATTTCGAATGTTGAGGGATGTTGAAAACGAAGGGGAGATGGGGTATTTATAGTTATGAGAAGTGGCAAATCCTGTAAATAAGTTTGGACGGCCCCTAAGGGGCCGTTTATATGGACACTTTGCTTCAGCTTCGGAGTGTACGAACTCTGAACCTGAAGCAAAAAATCTCAGGTTCAAGATTCGAAGCTGGTCTGAGGTTTGGAGCTGCTCTGAGGCTGCGGATTGAAACTAGGTGAGTTTAATGGGTTTGAAGGATGGGTTGACAAAGTGAGTCGACTGGGTGTAAGGACTGAGCTGACCTAGTGAGTTGACTCGGTGTTTTGACTCAGCGGGTTGACTTACTAAGTTGACTTTTTAGGAAATTTTGGACCGATTTTTTCTATGGATGGTTTTTTTGGCTGATGTTTAGGGGTGAGTTGACTGGGTTTAGGCTTGAATTGGACTACAAATTAGGGTTTGTAAGGGTGAGTTGACTGAGTTTGGATATAGGGTTTGAGGGTATGAATCTCAATTAGTTTTGTAGCCAAAGGTGGGGTGTCTACAATTATTATTGAGAGAGATCTTGAAGGATATCTTGGTATCTACTTAATTTGCAAAGATTTGGATGGCAATGGGATAATTGCCTTCCTCATAGAAGCCGCCGGGTTGACCCCGAAGGCCGAATTCTATGGTAGAGAACGCTGTAATAATAATTGGGCCATGAGATACCTTCTTCAGTCTTGCAAAAGAAGGGGCTTGTTGATAAAGCCAGTTAAGGGAGGCAATACTAGTTATTGGGTTACAGAGATGCCTGGCCTATAAGTTGGCCTCCTTAAATTATCATTACTTAAATAAGATTTGTATGTGTTGTTTTCGGTCAAAATGACTTTAGGGGCCCTATTCATTGTGTGGGCTTGTTAGGATGGGCCTCGCCAGTGGCCCCGTTGCTAGCATCACTTGTTGTAAATCCACGATGAACCATTATCCGTTATAGACGGCCTAAGGCAACATGGGGCGTCTTGGCCAAGGATTTGTACCCCATTCTACTCACAAATCCTATTGGCGCAGCTGGGCCCATAGGCCTTATAATGGTTTGGGCCGGCTAGGTTGCATTCCTTAAGGGATTTCAAGCTCATAAGTAATCTGCCATGGTCCAAGATAAGATTGATTATTATAGGGGTGGGGTGTTTACACCTATATTTAAAGTAAGCCTATATGATGGAGACCGACATTGAAGATGGGGCCCATATGATGGACCATCCATACCCAAGGTGGGTTCCACACAAGGGGCGGTGGATATTGAAGGTGGACCAACATGATGGACAACAGTGCAGGTGGGAGTTGGGCCCCACATGATGGATGACCCACAGCAAGGGGGGTCCTACATAATGGATGGTCTACATTATAAGGCCACCCCTAATGATGAATGCCTTGTCTTCAAGGATAATGGACGACCCACATCAAATGTGGGGTCCACACGATGGGCAACCCACATCAAAGGTCGACTCCACATGATGAGTGATGGGCCCCACACAATGGATAATTTATTTAATGGTGGGCCTCACATGGTGGATGACCCACATCAAGGTGGGCCCCAAGTAATGAACGACCCACATCAAAAGTGTTGATGATGAATGACCCGCATCTAAGGTGGCCCTACATGATGGACAACCCACACTGGAGGTGGGGCCTGCATGATGGGCGATTCACATCAAAGGTGGACTCCACATGATGGGCGGTGGATATTAAAAGTGGGCCCCACACGATGGACAATAACATTGATGGTAGGCTGGCAAAAGGACAATGCACAATAAAGGTATGCCCCTAATGATAAATGACCCACATCAAAGGGGGCTCCGCATGGCGGACGACCCACCTGCCCTACACAATGGACCGTCCACATTAAAGGTGGGCTTGCATGATGGACGATCCACATCTAAGGTGGGCCCCACACAATGGTTTGTCCACATTAAAGGTGGGCTTGCATGAGACTCGCAAGGTGGGTGGTCCACAACAAAGGTAGGTCCACATGATGGATGGTTCACACTGAAGGCAGGGCCAACGTGGGCCCAACATAATGAATGGTCCACATATAAGGTTGGGCCACATGATGTATGATGGATATTGAGGGTGGATCGAAAAATATTAAGAATAAGTACTTATGTGATGTTGGAAGCTAAAAATACCTTTTGACTTTTCTAGTTTTGGTTGATAAGTAGGTTGTTTTCCAAACACATTTATCTAATGATAAATATAAATAGAAGTTAAAGGTAAACTACTTGCCATACGTGGCTGATGTAAAGTAACTTACCGTCCAAACGCCTTTGTGGACGGACATGATGAGAAATTCTTAGACGACTGATCATTCATCAACAAATACTCATCAATCAGAGCCAAGGGTCATTCGATTAGACGGTTTGATTTGAGTAGATGCGTGCGTGCCACGTATACAGTTTCTGGGGCGCCTGCTTATCACCATCACATTGAGATGGCGAGGATCAATCAACTACGTTAGCCCAAAAATAACATTGAGATGGCGAGGATCGTCCGTTCAGAACAAAAGGTAGACCCAAGATGGGTCCCAGGATATGGACGGTTCCGACTCTTTGTACGTGGATGCCGGACGCGGATTGCGTCATACCCCCGCCCGTCTCCAGCTGGGAACGAGCAGAAGCTCCGAGTGGCCACTGTGATGTATAGGTTTTTATCCACACCGTCCATCCATTAGGCCAAATAATTTCAGTATATTGGCCCAAAAATGAAGTATATCCACGACATAGGTGAACCACACAATGGGGATTAAGTTCTTACTGTTGAAAACTTCTTGGGGACCACAGAAGTTTTGGATCGAGCTGATATTTGTGTTTTCCCTTCGTCCAGGTTTATGTAACTTATGAATAGGTTGGATGGAAAATAAACATCACGGTGGGCTCTAGGAAAGTTTCAACGGTGAGAATCATTACCACCACTGCTTCCTGTGGTGTGGTCCACTAGAGCCTTGGATTTATCTAAAGTTTGGTCCAATTCTATAAAATGGCATGGAAAAATGGATGGACGGTGTGGATAAAACCCATACATCATAGGGATCCCACCTGAAGTGCAAATCTCTCGCAGTGTACCAAACTTACACCCATTGTAGCCCGAGAACCGCGCGAGGCGGGGTTACCTTTGCAGCCCGAGAGCCACGTAGGTGTAACTTTCGTAAGATCCACTCCGTCCATAAGTTACTCTGTCTAATCTTAACCATTGAATCCAAAATGTATTATAATCCAACATTTAGGTAGGTCATAACATGGGAAGCAATTGAGATGGTACACCTACCCTTAATTTTACGCAGAGCATACCACAGTGTTTATTTGCAATCGAATTCATTTATCTGATTCTCCTCATTAGGATGAAAAAATTGCCACAAAATCACAATATTCCAACACTCAGGTGGGCAATATCACTAAATTTAGACGTTTTAGGCATAGCGTTTTAGGTTTCTCAACACCTGATTGTCGAATCAGCCTGAGTTTTGTTATCAAGGCTAAAAGAACGCTTTGTGTACGTGATGGACGGCGTGGATTTCATGTTCGATGAGTCTTGTCACCCCACCTTAGGTGTATGTCTGACTGTGGGTTCCATATTAATATATGTATCTTAAATCTACGCCGTCCATCCATTTTGATAGTTCGATCCACATCTTAAGTGGACCACAACACAAGAAACATGTTTGATTGAATACCCACCATTAAAAACTTCTTGGGGTCTGCCGGATTTATTATTTTCTATCCAACTTGTAGATAAGGTCACAAAGACTTGGATGAATGGAAAAAAAAATATCAGATTAATCTAAAGCCTTTGTGGCTGATAACAAGTTTTTAATGGTCAATCGCCAATGTTTCTTGTGTTGTGGTCCACCTGAGATTTTTATCTGCTTTAATTTTTGGTATCATACCCAAAAAGATCTTTAAAAATGGATGGATGGCGTGGATTTAAGTTACATACATCAAAGTGGCCCCACAGTCAGAGAATCCACTGAAGCCATGATGTCCAAGACAAATCCACTTGGTCCATCTGTTTTGAAAGACCACAACAGGACAGATTCCAAAAATCAGTGGCCATATCACACCAAACAGTGGGGATTGAATGCCTGGCGGTGACAGAAGTTTTGAATCAGGATGATATTTATTCCAACCGTTTATCTGAGTGCTAAGAATTCTATGAACAGTTTGGATGGCATATAAACATCATGGTCATCTCTAGGAAGATTTCAATGGTGGACGTTGATTTTTCCACTGTTTTGTTTGTGTAGCCCACATGAGTTTTGGATCTACCTTAGTTTTAGAATCCTGTCTATTGCAGTCTTTAAAAACAGATGGACGGAGTAGATTTGTCACGGACATCTATATATGGGCCCACACAGTCCCGGGCACAGACCGTCAAAGGCAATCCGCTCCCCGCCGGTCTTGTCAGCGCATTATATACGCACGTATGGGACCGGCGGTGAAACGCACGCCGATTAGGTACTACCCCGCCTGCTCCGTGCTCGGGACAAGCAGGGATCCAAGGGACATCCGTGATGTATATATTTCATCCACACCGTCCATACGTTTTTTCATATCATTTTAGAATCTGAGCCCAAAAATAGGAATATTGAAGTCTCAAGTGGACCACACAGTAGGAATTAAATTACTACCGTTCAAAAATTCTTAGGGATGACTGAAGTTTCGGATCAAGATGATATTCGTATTTTCACTTCATCCATGTGTATATGACCATATCAACAGATTGAATGGCAAATATAAAACATGGTTGGACCTAAGAAAGTTTCAATGGTGGGTGTTTTAGAATAGCTGCTTCCTGTGGTGTGGTCCACTTAAGCCTTGGATCTTTGGTATCTCTAGTATACAAATCTAAAATGACATGGGCCTTGCCATGTTGGTAGACTATTGTGGGTGTGTAATTTTTATTTTGATAAGGTATATAAATGTTGATGAAGTAAAAGAAAAACAAAAACAAATCTCAGTTTAATCCAAAACTTTTGTGGCCCACTAATGGTCAATTCCACTGTCTCCTTTGGCATAGTCCTCGTGAGAATCGAGCGTCCGATCAGATCTGAACGGGCCCAAAATTGAGGCAGATCCAACGGTGTTATGGATTACGCCAGAGACTCTTGAATTTAATGTAACTTGCATTATTCCTCTGTGCATTTAATGTGCATTTACTGCAGCTCTAGCTTACTATTTGGTGTGGTCAACTATATCGTTGGATCTGACTCATTGTTGGGCTCAGACGTTAACATAATCTTATAAGAGGGATGGACGGCCTGGATAAACCAATACATTACAGTGGGTCCCACGCAGATCTGGTCGGACGCAATCCTCGTCCCACCTAATCCATTCCCTGCTGATTGCCCATTGGATTCTCTCGAGTGAACATTCGAAATTGCACTCACATAGGTTGAAATAAATAAGATAGGGCAAGATCTGATCCGCTAGTTTTGCATTTTCTCAACATCATAGTCAATAAATATTATAAGAGAGAGAATACAAAAGAAAATAACGGTTAAAATACCAAACAGCGCTCATTATTTTATCAACACATGGCTCACACGAATACGATACCATGAAAAATTTTCACATATGAATTAAAACAGTGAAACTATTCTGATGAACGGTTAGATTTTTCATATGTTGTATTTTACCCCACATATGACGCGAGAGTAGGGCTCTCAATGGAGCGGGTCACATCCGAAATCCGATATGCTCCGAATCCGTATAATGCGGATTTAGATCTTAAAATAGGTCCGATTAGTTAAATGGACCAGATTTGGATCTTGAAGTAGGTCCAATTACTTAGATGGACCGGATATGGATTCACGGGAACATATCTCAGTTTGATCCGAATCCGATTATGATCTGACTCATTGTCACCCTACTGTATATGTTATATTCATGCTAGCCATCTGTTTTACAAATTATTTTAGGCCATGTCAACCATACCATAGAAAATAATGGGATTTGCATCATTTTTCTACTAAATTAAATATATTAAATTATATATTTTATATTATATATTTTTTTAGATATGTAATTGGTGGTGGATTTAGACCTAGATCCGACCCGGATCCGATGGTTATATGGATTTTGGATCGTAAATGGATCTAGCAATTTATAAATGGATCGGATATGGATATCACCTTTTGGATCCGAGTCGGATCCGAATCCGATCTGAATCCCTCTACAGATATATGGACTTCGAGCCGGATCCAACTGGATCCGATCCAGATCTCCGACCCATTGAGAGCCCTACGCGAGAGTACTTCAGAATTACAAGCGCGCGCATGCACAGTGTACTCTTTATTCACGCGTTTAATAAAGAAAGCGTACGGTTGGCAGCCCTTGCATTTTGAAGGGCAGTTTGGTCAAATTTGTCGTTTTCTTGTACGTAGGGAAGGTGGGTTGGTGAACTTAGATGAATAACTAGTATACACGTGAATTTGGTGTAAATGCCGTTTCGAACACCATCAATGCATGAGCCTATCAATCCCAACCGCCCACTCAGTAGGCCACCTAAGAGAGAGCTAAAGAAAAATAATCGTATCAATCTTATGTCCTGTCTATTCGATCAGTGGTTTGCATTTATGGACAACCGTCCAAAAAAATTTGATATCATGCACTGGGGAATTTTTTTCGTTAATCAACGGTGGTTGCTGTTGATGACCCTCTAACGAGTCAGTCAACGAGTGGGCCACTTTGGGCTGTCAACATGTTGGAAGCAGATTGCATAATAAGTAGACTATGTGGGGTCCACCAAGATTTATGAATTTTATCCACTCTGTCCATCCATTTTCCAAATAATTTTAATGCTTAAAGGAAAACAAATAAATAAATAAAGTTCGAGTAAAATGTATTTGATTCAAATATGTTTAGATGAGAGTAAATGAGAGGAATTGAAATGCATCGAATTTCTCAATATATTAACGATATTATATGTGGTATCCTAAATCATCTTTAATATTTCAAATTAATGTATATATATATGATATTTAATAAATTGACTACAATAAGCCTATTAAAATATATACTTTAACAAAAAATCAGAAAATTTTAATCTTCAAGCAGGCAACAAACATAAGGATCACAAACTAGCAATTTGTCTATGCTTTTTAATCTTCTATTTAGATAGCCTAACCTTTGAACAATTTGGATCATTTTATTGGTGTGATATGGCTGGTATTTAAACTATTTCTTATAGTGTGTTTCATCTCCACTATTCCTTATAATGTGGCCCACTTGAGTTTTAAATATGACTTATTTTTTAGTTCATATTATCTCTCACAGACATCTTCGTACGCTCCACATGATTTTGACGGCAGGATCTTTTTGTAGCTGCCGGGCAAGACATCAAGTCAAGATTTCTCACATGAGAGGAAGAAACTAATGTACATGGTGGATTTCTTACAGACATGTAGATGAGCCCTGCATAGCTTTTGACCAAGGGAATTCTTGCTAGCGGGGTCATGGCAACTAGCATCAGATTGTCTCCAACTCCTGGCTGCAGGAGATTTGTACAGCACCAAGCTTCGTGGGACCCACCATGGTGTGTGTGTTATATCCACACTGTCCATCCATTTTTCCTGCCTTTTCTGGCATGAGCCCAGTAATGAGGCAGACCGCATGAATCTCCAGAGATTGGGGGTGGCAGTTTTGATCAAGTTGATATTTGTGTTTTCTTTTCATCGAAGTCAAATGACCTTATGAACATGTTGGATGGCAACAAACGTCACGGAGGGCCCTAGGAAGGTGAGAGTCATTATCCCATTGTTTCCTGTGGTGTGGTCTACCTGAGCTTTGGATCTGCCTTGTTTTTAGACTCATGCGCTAAAATTAATTTGTGAAACAAATAGAACGTGTGGATATAACAGATACGTGAGGCCCATGGAGCTTAGTGTGATAGGAATCCCCTACAACAACTCGGCACGAGTCATGTTAGGGAAGTATGTCATCCGCTATTAAGGGTTGCTTGGGTACACCAATAACTAGTCTGGCTAAGTAAAAATAAAAAAATTAAGGACTTGTTTGGCATCTTCTAATAAGAGATTTTCAAATAATAGTTATTCTAAGAAGCTCTTTTTATTTCAGCTATTGTGGGTAAAGAGCCGACCTGAAAAAAAGTTGATAGTGCCGACCCGAGAAAGATGAGCCGACCCGTTTCATGTTCTAGATACTAGTCGGGTCGTATTAACCCGATAAAAGTTGATCGGCTCGACCCGATGTAGTAAAGATCGTCTCGAACGAGCTGAACTGTAAATCCGTGATCTTAGGTTCACGCCGAGATATCAGGAGGAAAGATCGATATCCCCAGCTTTTACGGATAAGGATCTTTGTTCGTTATGGGAAAATCCGAGGATCTCGGGAACCCAGCTGGAATTACGACTTTCCGAAAGGAAAGCAGTTTCGCGACCTAAGTATATAAATAAGGATGTTCTCTCCATTATCGATGTATGAAAACTGATATCGATCTACATTAAAATATTCGAATATCAAAGATCGCTGACTTAGGCATCGGAGGGTTATCGGCTGGACCCCCAGCCACCCCCCTTATTCTCTGTATTTTTTACAGGATCTGAGGAATCCACCATCTCGGTCGTTTTCTATGAGAAGTTCAACTCCATCCAACCGTCCAGATCATAAATCTACATCCTCGTCTGTTAACCAATTTTTGGTAACAACAGATTGGCGTCGTCTGTGGGAACGCCTTCTTCCTTTAACTAGGAAGTCCGTGTTCTCACCCAATCATCTAAGACGATCTCAACATCTTCTCTTCCTTTCACAATGGCTGAGAAGAGGAAATACAAAGGGAAAGCACCCGCGATCGCTGGACCTTCAGACGATCAGATCTCAGAAAATGAAGGGTCGTTTCCCGAAACCCCCGCCATACAACTCGGAGGGGATTCTCCTTGTTATGCTCAGCAGAGGGGGCAGCAGAGACCTCGTAATCGGGGAATCAGGTTGTCTCTTCTCGAAGAGCAGGTGGGGGGAGTCAATCAAAAGCTTGGGGGCGTTGATGAACGATCCGGCTACGTGAACCAGAGGCTGGACGAGATTAAGGCTCTACTAACCGGTCTGGTCCATCCGACAGTCGTAAATGAGAGAGACCGTGAAGGGCCTCAGCATACTCACTCCCGGCCTCAACAATCCCAGCACTCTCACCAGACTCGGCTGTCACAACGTTCTCAGCAGCCCATTCCGGTCGAAGAAAGCGAGGCCGCCAGTAAATCCACTGGGGCAAGGTCTCGACCAGCAAAGGATTTTCCTGCCAACGATCTGCGACATCGGCTCGAGGAACGGAGGACGGCTCGTCTCGAGCATGAACGGGCCGATCGTGAAGCCAGCAACCGAGTAGACGACAACCTAAGCCCGTTGGAGGCCGAGCTGAAAGAACTCCGGGAACAAATGGGCAATATACAGAGAGCACAGCGAGCCTGAGCACCAATCGCAGTAGACGCGCTGGTCGACTCGTCTGAATCGCCGTTCACCGACGAGATTCATGAAGAGCCTCTTCCCAAAGGATTTAAAGTTCCTCAATTAAAGCAATATTTAGGAATAGGAGATCCAGCAGAGCACTTAGAAAATTTCAAAGTCCGAATGGACCTCCTTAGAGCCAACGGACACATTATGTGTAAAGCTTTTCCTTTATCTTTGACGAGCTCGGCGTGGACTTGGTTTCGCAACCTGAAGCCCAGAACAATCAGCTCGTTCTCTCAATTAAGCCGAGCCTTCGCCACTCAGTTCATCGGGAGCACCGACCCAAGGAAGCATTCGACACACCTTGTAGCAATTAGGCAAAAAGAAGACGAGTCCCTAAAAGATTACCTCGCGCGCTTCAATTCTGAAGCGGTACAAGTTGAAAACTTCTCGCAAGATGTGTTGTTACACACTATGATTGGAGGGTTACGAGATCGAAGATTTCTGTGGTCTGTTGGGGAAGAGCCACCTCAGTCCGTGACCGAATTTTTGGATCAAGCGGCTAAACATATCAACGCTGAGGAACTGGTTAATGCTCACCGACCGACGACCAGGAATAAGGATCGTCAGGATAATAGCAGCTCGAAAAAGCACAGGTCGGAGCGGAAGTCAGAATGGAGATCACTGGCTCGGAACGGACCTGTCCGTGGAACGGAATCAAATGCACCACGGTTCGAAAAGTATACGCTGCTCAATAAAACCATCGAGCAAGTGTATTTAGCGGAGAAAGGCAGGTACAACTTTGAACGACCTGTGAAAATAAAGACTGACCCCAACAGGAGGTCGAAATCGAGGTACTGTCTGTACTATAAAGACCATGGTCACAACACCGTGGATTGCTTCAATTTAAAGCGACAGATAGAGACCCTCATCCAGCAGGGATTTCTAAAAGACTACATCGCTCAGCGTCAAGACAATCGGAGAAACGAAGATCAGTCAACCGACCTGAATGAAGAACTGAATAACAACCCTGTGGAAGAAATTCACATGTTCTTCGGTGGACCGACCACTGGAGATTCCGGAAATTCGCGCAAAAATTATGTGCGACAAGCAAGAACATCCCAACGAGAACCGGGACTGTCCGGACTGTCTGTGAACATCGCCAGGCGACCTTCAAAAGTCGCAAAAGTTACATCTCGGGCGATAACGTTTACTGAAGAAGATGTCTGAGGAATCGTGCACCCACATGACGACTCCCTCGTCGTCTCAATGGTGGTGGCAAACAAAAGGCTCCACCGGATGATGATCGATACGGGAAGCTCGTCAGATATTTTGTACGCTTTAGCCTTCGAAAGAATGAAGATTGATCATTCCAGATTAAGGCCAGTCAAGACAGCATTAACTGGATTCACAGGGGATAGCGTCATGCTGGAAGGAGAAATAACCTTACTAGTCACGGCCGGGGAAGAACCTAATCAAAAAATGATTATGGTCGATTTTCTCGTTGTGAACACCCCCTCTACCTATAACGCCATCATCTGCCGCCCTATCTTGCGAGCTCTCAAAGCTGCCGTTTCCATCTATCACCTAACAATGAAGTTCGAAACTGATGAAGGAGTTGGCGTAGTCAGGGGAGACTAGCAAGAAGCCCGTCATTGCTACGAACTTTCTCTAAGAGGGAAAAATAAAGGTGCAATATCAACTGTCTCTCACGCGTCCTCATTGGACCCGAGAGAAGACGAGCAGGAGCGCGGATCACCAGCAGAGGAGTTGGTCGATATTCCCTTGTCGGAAGCCGATCCGACCAGGGTTATTCAGATCGGGTCACGTTTGACAGACGAGGTACGAGAAAATTTGATAAACTTTTTAAAGGAGCATATAGATGTTTTTGCATGGTCCCATGAAGAAATGTCCAGAATCTGTCCGGAAGTAATAGTCCACCGACTCAATGTCGACCCGACCATCATACCGGTCCGTCAAAAAAGGCGTACTTTCAACACGGAAAGGTACGCGATAATCGAAGAAGAGGTGCAGAAACTGCGCAAGGCGGGGTTCGTCCAAGAAATATGTTATCCAGACTGGTTGGCGAATGTCGTCCTCGTCAAAAAGGCCAATGGGAAATGGAGGGTCTGTGTGGATTACACCAACCTGAACAAAGCTTGTCCTAAGGACAACTTTCCACTACCAAGGATAGATCAGCTCGTCGACGCGACTGCTGGGCACGAACTCCTAAGCTTTATGGACGCCTACTCTGGGTACAATCAAATGCAGATGTATGCTCCCGACCGGTAAAAAACCGCGTTCATCACGGATCGGGGCCTCTATTGCTATAAGGTCATGCCTTTCGGACTCAAGAATGCCGGAGCAACCTACCAACGATTGGTAAACAAGATATTTGCAGATCAACTAGGCAAAACTATGGAAGTATATGTTGACGACATGCTCGTCAAAAGTAAGCGGTCAGAAGATCACGTCAACGACCTATGCACTACGTTCGGAATATTGAGGGAGTATCGTATGAAGCTCAACCCTAGCAAATGCGCCTTCGGAGTGAGCTCGGGAAAATTCCTTGGCTTCATGGTGAATCAGCGAGGAATTGAAGCCAATTTCGAAAAAATCTAGGCCCTCCTCAATATGAGCTCACCTCGCACAGTTAAGGAAATTCAGCAGCTCATAGGAAGGATTGTAGTACTCAACAGGTTTGTTTCAAAGGCTACCGATCGGTGTCTTCCTTTCTTCAAACAGCTGCGTAAATGTAAGAAAATGACATGGACTTCAGAATGCGAGCAAGCTTTTACGAAGCTGAAAGCCTACCTCGGCTCCCCACCGTTATTGTCCAAGCCGGTACATAAAGAAGAATTACTTCTGTACTTAGCAGTTTCAGGAGCAGCGGTCAGCTCGGCTCTTGTCCGAGACGATGAGGGAATACAAAGGCCCGTTTATTACACGAGCAAAGCCCTGATCGACGTGGAAACACGATATCCTCAAATCGAAAAACTCGCCCTGGCTTTAATAACCTCAGCTCGCAAGTTGAGGCCATACTTCCAAGCGCACCCGATAGCTGTGTTAACCGATCAACCATTACGGCAGGTGCTGCAGAATCCCCAAACACCAGGTCGCCTCGTCAAATGGGCCGTAAAATTGGGCGAATTTGATATACAGTACTGACCTCGTAACGCAATCAAGGGACAAGCTGTAGCCGACTTCATCGTCGAATTAACCGAGCCTCATGAGGCTGAGTGCGGTCGTGAACTTGTCCATGATCCGGAGGTAAGGCATATCACACCTTCTTGGCTATTGCACGTCGACGGATCTTCCAATTCACAGGGCAATGGAGCTGGCCTCGTTCTGTCCTCACCTGATGGGATCAAAATTCAGTACGCACTTCGATTCGGATTCCGAGCTTCAAATAATGAAGCGGAATATGAAGCCCTCTTAGCCGGTCTTCGCCTCGCCTCGGAAATAGGAATCCGATCGGTAAGAGTATTCAGCGACTTACAACTTGTGGTCAGGCAGGTGATTGCAGAATATCAGGCAAAGGGAGGAAGAATGGCTACATATCTGAAGAGAGCTCAGGAGCTACTGTTAAGTTTCGACCATTATGAAATCGTTCAAATCCCAAGGGACGGGAACACAAACGCAGATGCTCTTGCGAAGCTCGCGTCATCAGCAGACGACGAGCTCAGTAGAATGATACCCATCGAATTCCTCCCTCAACGAAGCATATCGTCAAATGAATTCGCAGGGGTTTTTTCAATATCGGTGAGTCCAGATTGGAGAGATCCTATCATCCGGTTTTTACAATCGAGTGAGTTACCCGACGATAAAAAAGAAGCTCGGCGCATCCGCTATAGGTCAGCTCGATATACATTGATAGATGGAGTCCTTTATAAGAAGGGATTCTCCCGCCCGTGTCTACGTTGTTTAGGACCTGAAGAAGCTGATTATGTACTGCGTGAAATCCACTACGGATGTTGCGGGAATCATTCCGGGGCACGAGCACTTGTACAGAAATCAATCCAACAGGGATATTATTGGCCCACCATCCAGCAAGATGCCTGAGAGACCGTTAAAAGATGCGATAAGTGCCAACGATTCACCCCAATACATCACCTGCCGCCTGAAGAGCTCACGCCCATGGCTGGACCCTGGCCATTTGCTCAATGGGGAGTCGATATCATCGGTCCACTCCCGACGGGAAAAGGACAAGTTAAATATGCAATTGTCATCGTCGACTACTTCACAAAGTGGGCCGAAGCAGAACCACTAGTTACCATCACAGAAAAGAAGACGACGGACTTCATTTGGAGGGCAATTGTGTGTCGCTTTGGGATCCCGAATACTATAATCACAGACAATGGGCGACAATTCGACAATCAGGGATTTCACGAATTTTGCAGTAGATTGGGCATTGAAAATGTATATTCATCTCCTCACCACCCGCAAGCCAACGGTCAGGTCGAAGCAGTCAACAAAATTATCAAGAACCATCTCAAAATGAAGCCCGGAGAAAGAAAGGGGGCTTGGGCGGAAGAACTTCCTGAGGTGCTATGGGCTTACTGAACCACAGCTCGGTCCACTACTGGGGAGACCCCCTTCTTCCTGGCATTTGGAGCCGAAGCCGTTGTGCCGATGGAAATCGGAATGCCCACGAGCAGGACGAGCTATCATCGACCCGACCAAAATGAAGGTCAGCTGCGAATGAGCCTAGACCTACTCGACGAAGCAAGAGAAGCTTCTTAAGTACGAATAGCCGCATATCAACAGAGGGTTCGGCGATACTATAACTCGAAAGTAAAAGAGCGACGATTCCGAGCCGGTGACCTCGTCCTTAAAAAGGTGAACACAAATGACAAGACCGACGTATTTGGCCCTAACTGGGAAGGGCCATATAAGGTCGTCAGCTCACGTCGTCTCGGCACTTATCGGCTCGAAAACATGGAGGGTAAACCACTTCCTCATCCATGGAACGCCGAACATCTCAAGATCTACTATCCGTGAACAAAGGGCCGTACTCAGCGCAAAGTATGTGTTTCGGAATGATAATTTAATAAAATCCTCTCCTAGGAGTTGTTTTACGACATTCTTTTAGTGCAACCTAATATCAGTATAGTACATTTAAGCTTACTGAAATACATGGGGCAATAGGTGGCCGACCTGGCTAGCCAGTCCTAGATCAGTTCGACCATACAAACTTGATACATCAACAACAATACGAAAGTAAAATCTACAAAGGGATTAGCAAAATCTGCCTCAAAGGGCTTGTATTCAAAATTAAATGTCGTGTACATCTTGAAAAAAAAAATACAAATCCTATCTAGTCCTTGCCAACCCCAAACGGGCCAGCCCCATCGTCTCCGACCCGCGCCTCCTCCTCGTCCTCGTCCTCGTCCACAGGCGTAAGGTCAAGGGTTGTGAAATACTTGAGTACGAGACGCCTGCACTCCTGGAAGCCGTCGTTGTACAACTCCTCAGAAACTGCAGACAACTTCTCGTACTCAGCCTTCGCCCCATTAATCTCTGCCAGGGACTTCAGCTGGACCTCGTTCAAAAGCCCAGCCAGGTGCACCTTCTCCTCCTCGGCTGTCTTCAGAGCAGCCTTAAGAGATTCGGCCTTATTCTCATCAGATCGGGCCTTGGCCTCTGCCTCCTTCAGGGCCTCTTCCAGAGACTGGACCTGAGCTTGAGATACTTCCAGCTCCGATTGCACGACCTTCAGCTCGGACTGGGTAGACTTCAGCTCGGACTGAGCCTCCTTCAGAAGAAGGATACATTTCTTCAGCTCAGCCTTCACGGCTTCAGTCTTCGTCTTCCACGAAGAAGCAGCAACCAGAGCTTTCTGTATCTGGCGATTCCGCTCGGCCATCACCTGACGGATCATGATCAGTGCAGCCGAATCCTGCGAAAGTAATACAATTAGCATGTAAGTCAGAAAGCAACACGGGTATATGAAGAAGAAACTAAAGAAATTCGTGAAGTTACCCTGAGACTGCTCTCTATTACCACCCCGACCATCTGATCCGGGTCGGAGGAGGCTATGATATTCAGGTCTTGGGGGATGGTGTGATTAACACACATATATGCGTTGACACCCTCCATCCAAGATGAATACTGCTCCGTTAACGGAGACATCTCGACCCAGTCCTCCCGTTGCTCAGCCGGGGCAGTGCATGGCTGAGGAGGGTGAGAAGAGGAGGCGCCAGCAGCAGGTTGATCAGGTCCAGCTGCAGCAGGTTGGGAGGTTTGGGGGGAGATAGTTGGAGGCGCAGGAGTGGTGACGGGCTCAGCTCGTGGGTCCGAGTCATCCGGCACACTGATCACCGGATCAGCAGCGGATGCCACCGGGGTGGCCGTCGTCTCGGTTCTGGCTGATGTTGAGTCCGAGCTGGGAAGTTGCCCGGACCCGCAGACGAAGGATTGAGGCAGGCGGGGCGGTCTCTGCGCCTCGGCAGTAGCCACGCTCTTTCTAGGGGGCTCGGCAGAGCTCTGCCCGCGATCCAGAAACCGGGCTGGAATCTTGTGCTTGGAGACTGCCTTCGGAGCCATTCCTGTCCAAGAAAAGGAAGAAAAAAAAAAGAGAAAACAACAAAACAAAAAGACGAAGAAATAAGTTATCGTCTTAGCCTACCGACCTGATTCAGAAATGGAGTTGAATGTGATCACTCTTCGGAAGTCCCTCTCAGCAGCAGGGAGAGCTCGGGCTTTGTGGATCTGTCTCTCTTGAGCAACGGACAAAGCCACCCGAATGGTCGCCGACACTGTAGGAGGAGCAGATACATACGTTAAAAAAAAGAAAAAAAAGAAAAAAAAAGTTCAAGAAAATCGAAAAAATCAGTTAGGTCGGAACTTCATCCGACCTGGCAGAGCAAAGTCGGCTCGGACTCGGAATTTCAGGGGTTGAGGCTCATCTGGCGCGCACTCCCAACTGCCCGACGCGAAGAACCACTTCCTTTTCCAAGTTTTTGTGGAGGAGGGCAAGCAGGTAATCATCGAGCCGCCCTGACCCGGTAACGACGAGAAATAATAGAGTCCTTGGCCGCCCAAGCAAGAACATACATAGAGAAGAGTTCGTTGGAAGTAAACTCCTTATTTCATAACTTCTGCCACAGTATGTAGCATCCGATCATACACCTCCATGCATTTGGTTGCAGTTGGCTGGAGAGAGGCCTAAGACACTAAGGACTTCCCTCACAAAAGGGTGTAAGGGCAACCTCAGCCCGGACTCTAAGTGCATTAAAGAAATGACCACCTCCCCGGCTTTAGGTCGGCTCGGTCTATCGGCTCGGTCAGGAACCCTAAACTCTATGTAATCTGGGAGTTCATATATCTCCCTCGCAGCATCCAGCTCATCCTGGGTAATCTGCGAGACCATAGAATCTAGTTCGAAGGGTTCTCTCTGGGCTGTGGCACTGCCGGCAGCTGACCCAGGAAGCTCAGACTCACCCTCTCCAACGGCCTCATCCACTCTCACCCCAAAATTCGATTCACTGGAGTTTTCCCCCTCGTGGCAGAGGAGAGGTAAGTTAGACTCACGGTCATCATACCTCACCTTAAGGATTGCCTCAGAGCACGAGGTTTCTAGCTCCGACATTTCCCAAATAAAAAAAAAGAAGTGGAGAAAACGAAATCTTTTGGAAAAAGAGAAAAATGAGCGTACCAGAATGCTGGCACGACCGCTGGGAGGAAGAAAGTTGAGGAGGATAAAGATGAAAGAAGAACGAGTGTACGGGAGTCCAGAGAAGCGGAGCAGTAAAGAAAATAAAGAGAGGTTTCCAAAATCCGGCTAAGTCTCGGATTATATACTCGGAAAAGGATTTGGGCCCTACTTAGGTCCCATCGCATTCAATGCGAAAGCGACACGTGGCGACTCCCTACTTGATGATTCGAAAAGCTGCGCCGTTCAGGACACGCGGCGACACCCCATTCGATTAAATCATATCGACGATATCACGCCGTACGGAAGAATGATGGCTCCTCGATATTTCAAGAGACACATTTAATGCCATTTTTCCGCCCATCGAAACGGCGGCGTTGCGGATACTAAACGACAAAAAGCCTAAACGACAAAAAGCATTTAGGTCGGCAATTTCCTCTTACGTTTTACCCCCGAGCCGGGCAAAATACGCTCGAGGGTAAAAAGGGGGCTTCTGTTGTGGGTAAAGAGCCGACCTGAAAGAAAGTTGATAGTGCCGACCCGAGAAAGACGAGCCGACCCGCTTCAGGCTCCGGATACTAGTCGGGTCGTATTAACCCGATAAAAGTTGATCGGCTCGGCCCGATGTAGTAAAGATCGTCTTGAACGAGTTGAACTGTAAATCCGTGACTTAGGCTCACGTCGAGATATCAGGAGGAAAGATCGATATCCCCAGCTTTTAGGGATAAGGATCTTTGTTCGTTATGGAAAAATCCGAGAATCTCGGGAACCCGGCTGGCAATCCGCTGAAATTACGACTCTCCGAAAGGAAAGCAGTTTCGAGACCTAAGTCTATAAATAAGGATGTTCTCTCCATTATCGAGGTATGAAAACTGATATCGATCTACACTAAAATATTCGATTATCAAAGATCGCTGACTTAGGCATCGGAGGGTTATCGGCTGGGCCCCCAGCCACCCCTCTTATTCTCTGTATTTTTTACAGGATTTGAGGAATCCACCATCTCGGTCATTTTCTACGAGAAGTTCAACTCCATCCAACCATCCAGATCATAAATTTACATCCTCGTCTGATAACCAATTTTTGGTAACAACACCAGCTCTTGTTTTAAATAAGTTCATTCGGTAAAATTTGGTTTAAAAAAAAAAAAAGCTCTTATGATGTTTATTTGACATCCAACATGTTGACTAGGTCATATATACCTCGACAAAGGGAGAAAACAAATATCAACTTGATTCAAAACTTTTGCACCCTCAATAAGTTATAATGGCATTCAATAAACACTATTTCTTGTGATATGATCCAATTAAGATTTGGATCTACATCATTTCTGGGTTCATACCATAAAATGATGGGAAAAATGGATGGACAGCATGGATGAGACACATACAACATTGTGGGGCCCACGGAGCACTGACTAAACTAGCACCAATACTAGTCAATTCATGTCCCATTCAAGAATCCGGATCCTCTGTTGAAACTGAGCAGAGAACTTCTGCTTCCGCTGCTCTGATTGGTCCACCTCATCCTAACTGTGTCAGAGCAGCTCAGCTCTGACACAGTCAGGCTGATCTGGCCCAATCAGAGAAGTGACAAGCAGAGTTATCTGCTTGGTTTCAACAGAAGATCCGGACTCCCCATTCAAACATGCTTGTTAGTGGCCCCATCAATCATAGCAGCTGATGGCACAATCAAGCCAACTTGGTGGCAAAAGAACAAGGCGTATCTATAGCCTGACCAGGAAGATCTTACCGTTGGAGGTGTGAAACACCTACATCTGAGCATGAAAGAAACATTGGTTTGTAATTATTCTAGCTCGTGCACACAGACAGTGCGTGTAATATATAAATGCCTCAAACTAAACCGTCCAAAATGTGGGTCCTGCTTTATATGTGAAGCAGACCTAAATTCAAATCGGTTTTATGATTTTTAACCTCTGATCAAATGGACATTCTATGGTGAACCAGGACTTTTGACTTATTTCATTTTAACCATCCATTAGATGACAACCAATTGGATAGTTAGAATCAAAATCTCATCTTCTGGGATCATAACAACTATACAACAGGGTGCTATTTTAACGGTCTGGATTGAAATAAATGTACACCTTTTGCATAATAGCTATGTAAAATTCTATGGATAATCATACTCCGTCACCGTATCATATGCCAACAAGAGCCGTTCGGTTTGGGCTATAGAAAACAGCGTTTCGTTGGATTTTGTAGAAGCTGATTGCGTCCGACCCCTCGTCGGAGCTTTAAGCGTACGACCAGTTCTGCTGGGGATCCATCGTGATGTATCTGTTTATCCATGCTGTCCATCCATTTTTTAATATCATGATTTGGGTATGGGCCCAAAAATGATCATATCAAACTCTTAGTGGATCACACCAAACAGTAATCTTGGTTGCTGCTTTAAATGCAATATTCATCTATGGTGTGGTCCATTAGAGCATTGGATATGCCTTATTTTTAGGTCCATACCCTAAGTAGGATCTTACAAAATGAATGGACGGCATGGATAAACAAATACATCACGATGGCCACCACGCGGATCTGGTCAGACCTTTAGGGTCGAACGCAATCCGCTTCCGGATTTCGTTTCGGAAAATATGCATCAAAATTCCCGCAACGGACATAGATGCCTAGTCTCTGACTCTCTGCAGACGAGAACCCGGTTCGTTCGCCGGTTCTCCTGTCCTGAGGTTGCCACGTCAGCCACTCTAACCGGCCGCGCCGGTCCACGGAATCCCCGACCCATCATCACCATTCCATATTCGTGCTTTCAGTTTGTGCAAGTGGGGCCCACTTTTCACCGATCCAAACGGATGCTATAATGGGTCTACCTAGATGGACTGTGCCATCCAAAATCCTGATTGATCGTAGCCACCGAATAATAGATTTCTTTAGAGTTTTCTAGGTTGAATATTTTCTCTTCTCGGCCGTTTATTTCTTGGCCACTTTTGAACGGTTAGAACTTCTCTGATCTTGAGGATTTTTGGTGCATTCGTCTATCCATGGTAGGACCCACCGTATCAACGGCTTGAATGACTTATTCGTTGGACTCACTTGTAAGACTGGAGGCCCAACCTGGGGTATACAAATGTTCCACCCAGGTATTGTCTATTACCTCTTCTCAGAAACTACTCGGGTGCGTATGAAGCTTGATACGCTGGCACTCAGAAATTGTACACGTGGCACATATTAACTCAAATCAAACTGACTTGATTGTGCATCTCATTGTTACCAATTCAAAATCCAAATATCAGATTGGTTAAATGATCCTAACCTCCTATTCGTGGACAGCTGTTTGTGGAAAATGAACCGTTGGATAATTTTCATTTTTAACCTGTCCAATAAATGTCAAATAATCCGACAATTCAGATAATCAATAAGATTAAGTTCTAGTTCAAGATACATCTATATTGGGTACGGTTTGATTTGACTATTTTGTGCGCCACGTGTGCAATTTCTAAGTAATTTTCAAGTGCCTGCGTATCATTCATCACAGTCTGCCAGAGTATCAAAGTTTTTCTCGTTATTAGTTCACCCGGTCACCACTTTCAAGCAACGGCCACATTACCTGCTATAGCCAGTCACCAACGGCCCCACCACCAACGGTCACATAATCGGGTAACAATTTTAAATTCCAACGTCTCAAACTCTCTCACCCGTTTATAAAATCCTCCCAAAACCTCAACACTTTCTCCCCATCTCCTCTCTCCTCCCACATTGCCGGAAATCGTCTTACATCGTCGGAATCTGACACACATTACCGGAACGCCATTTCCCGGCCACTTAAAAATCACTTCATTTGCAATTTGACATCTCCCAAAATGCATCGCCTGTGCGCATTTGCTCTGTTATTGCTGGTGGTGTCAGATTACGGCAATGCGCAGGCACCCGGGCCGGCACCAACGACCCTCGCATCACCTCCTCCGGCGAGTTCTCAGGCAAAAACACCTCTCCACGCCCCTTCCAAATCCCCCATCTCATCCCCTAACCCAACGACACCGCCAGCGACATCTCCGGCAGCAACGCCTTCAAAATCCCCCATTGCATCTTCACCTCCGGCAGCAACCCCTTCAAAACCCCCCATTTCATCTCCAACTCCTGCGGCAACCCCTTCAAAATCCACCATTTCATCTCCACCTCCGGCAGCAACCCCTTCAAAATCCCCCATTTCATCTCCACCTCCGGCAGCAACCCCTACAAAATCCCCCATTTCATCTCCACCTCCGGCAGCAACCCCTACAAAATCCCCCATTTCATCTCCACCTCCATCGGCATCTCCAGCGACATCTCCGGCGGCGACTCCATCGAAACCTCCCGCATCATCTCCCCCGCCCGTGACTCCACCGGTCACAGCCACGCCCACCATCAGTCCGTCAGTCACCGCAACCCCGGCGTCATCTCCGGTGATCATGCCAACTCCGGCTACTCCCGCAACATCTCCAACGAGTTCCTCGCCAGGTCCTGTTTTTTCATCGGAACTAAATCCTCCAAGTTCGACGCCGGGAGGTGTGTTGGGGCAGAATGCACCGAGTCCGATGAGTGCACCGGATGAGTCAGGGTCGAACCCGATGCACAAGGCCGGACTCGTTTTCAGTTGTTTGGCGGTTTTGGCTACTCTGGGTCTATGAATGGATTTTTTTTTTTCTTTTTCTCATTTTAATTGGATTGTTGTAATATGATTATATTTATTATTTACCCCTTTTAGTTATGCAAGATGAATATTGTTGTGGGCCATCCCTTTCTATCGTCCATATGGTTGGCCTTATCATTGATGCCCCACCTTTCAAAATCAGGCCTATCTAACGATTCTAGCCACCATCAGTTTTTTTGAAGACACCAATGAATGTGGACCGTTAATCAGGCCAGTGATAATCATGCCTAGAGAGCTTGTCTAGAATTGCATGCTAGAGACCAACCATTCACATTCACTGGCCTGTTTCACATAAAATCCTTTTATTATTATTATTATTATTATTGTTTTTTTTTTTTTTCCCTTCCAAGTCTAATATCTCAAGCTGGACCATAATCTGGCAAGGGCTGTGTGGGGCCCACCATGATGTATTTGGAGAAAGCTGCGTGGACCATTATCCGTCCAGGCTGGGGCTCTGTGGGGCCCACCATGATGTATGGATTTTATCCACTGCGTCAATCCAATTTTTGTGACCCAAAGATCTAAAAGATACGGCCCTTTCAAAAAGTGGGTTTCCTCGTAAGAAAAAAAAAAAAAAGTGGAACCACTGATTTTATGACTAAACATCTAAAAGATATGGCCCCCCTTCAAAAGAGAAGATACAGAAAAAAGTGGAAGGCACCTAATTTTTATGACAAGAGAAGATATAAAAGAAGTGGCCGACCTGATGTAAAGCTTGAATCTCATACTGCATTTAGATGTAAGCACGGTTCACATTCACGGTCCACATGCATGACTCGCTTGGACAATCTTAAAAGAAAAATGGGAGAAAAGAAAGATATTGAGATCAGAATATCTAAACAATGTGGGGCCCACCTGATGAAAAGCTCGAATCTTACGTTGCATCTAAATGGACAGGGAGCTTGAAGCATTAAGCGTGAGACCACAGACAGCTCTTTTTGTTGAGAAATGATCGCATGAGGTAGCTTTTTGTGAACGTACATTGTTCGTCAGGATTTAAAAGGTGATCAAGTGGGACATATGATCACACCAGTAGAAAACCACAGGGTATGACTCTCTTAGTGCCCACCATGAATATATGTGGCTTATTAACGCAAGTAAGAGCGTGAGTAGAAAGATTACCGTTTACCTCAAGTATACAGAACCTATCCACAAAGTTATTCTTGAATCCATGAAAAGAAGATTCAAAATTTTATCAATCAATAATGATAAGACTTTTTTATTACATCATTGAAAAAGAAAAAGCAAAACTTTAAAATAGTAAATTTTACTATTTTAAAGTCTACTCATGCTCGGTTAAATTAGCTCAGTTAAATTAGAATTTATCTGAAATAGTAAATTTTACTAAAAATAGAAAGTCTACTCATGCCAGATGATTCTTAGCATGATTAGAAGCAGACTGCATAACTCTAAAATGAATGAGATATATTCAAATTAAAAATTATTAAAAATAGTAAGTTTTTTCGAAATTGCAATTTTGAATTGAAAGGAAACATTTTCTTATGAAACAGATTGATGCAATCCGGTGTGGGGGTTGGTTGACCCCGAATGGCCTATTATGGTAAAAATTCATGTTGTGCGTCTCGTAACAATACTTGAATCAAAAGTTATGGTCAATTTACGACTCACACTTCGAACCGTAGCATGATTAGAAGCAGACTGCATAAGTTCAAAACGAATGAGATACATTCAAATTAAAACTTATTAAAAATAGTAAGTTTTTTTTTTAAATTGTAATTTTGAATTGAAAAGAAATGTTTTCTCATGAAACAGACCAATGTAATCCGTGTGCAGGGTTGGTTGACCCCGAATGGCCCGTTACAATAAAAATTCATGTTCTGTGTCTCGTAACAATACCTAGATCAAAAGTTATAACTGATTTACGGTTCATACTTCGAACAATAATTTCTCCCCATTCGGAATTAATTTCTTCAATCTGGACACATCGCGCCTAGGGCACAGTTACATCGTGTCCTTTGTAAGATTGGGCCTGGATTTGATTGACTATGTCCACTTTCGTTCAAGCTTCTTTCGGTCCATTTGTGCCTAGAAGAAGTTTGCGGCCTATTCTAGATCACTTATCCACATTGTCCTTTTGCCTTTTCAACTCCTTTTGAACCCAAAATTGAGGCATATCTAAAGCTCAAGAGGACCCTAACAAAAGAAACAATGGGGATGATGATGTCCACTGCCAAAACCTTCCCAAGGTCCATAATGATATTTTTTGTCTTCCAACTTATTCATAAGGTCACATAGACATGGATGAAGGGAAAACACAATTTCTCCCCCCACATGCACTCACACACCCATGTAGGCCTGTGCACTCACACTACAATGAGTGTTGGAACCCATGACCTCATGTTAAAGCCTTGTGAGTCTACTACCACTGAGCCACAGGGTCACAGGGAGAAAAACACAAATATTAGCTTGATTTAAAACCTTTGTTGGCCCCATTAAGATTTCAATGGTTGGTGTTCAATTCACATTATCTCGTGTGGTGTGGTCCACTCATACACTAAAGTAAGGTAGTAAAACGGATGGACGGGGTGGATAAGACACATAACTCATGGTGGGCCCACAAAGTTTACAATGCCCTATAACATACTGAGTTACACAGTATGCAATTAGGTTTCAGTTAGGAATGGATGGGGCCTATGAGAGGTACCATGATGTATTAGTTTTATCCGTACCATCCATCCAATTTTCCATATATGAGCCCAAAAATAAGCAGATCCAAGGCCCATTGTGATGGTTAATTGCCATCCGACCTGTTCATAAGGCCATGTGGATCTAGATGATGGGTAAACACAAATATCAGTTTGACCCAAACCTTCTGTGCCCCCAAGAAGTTTTCAATGCATACGGTAGGTGTTTAATACCCACTGTGTGGTGGTCCACCTAATCCTTGGATCTGCCTCCTATTTGGGCTTGTATGCTAAAATGATGTGGCAAAATAGATGGACAGTGTCGATAAAAACTGATACATCATGGTGCCCCTCGAAGCCCCCATCCATTCCTAGCTAGATACAGCTAGGAGTAGTACCCAATCCGCGCATGGTGTGGAAACGCTTTTATTGTGTGTGCAGGTGACAGTGCAAAGATCATGTTATCATAGTGGATTTGGGCTGGCGCGAAAAATAACTGTAGAATGAGACACAAAATATACGTGTAATACCTCTCAGCTTTTTCTTAGGCAACTATGAAATTGCTAAATCATTTCATAGGAATAATTAAGAGAATACAAAGTACAAGTGAAGCCGTGCTCCCACACAATGAATAAATAAGAAATTCCACCTCTTCTCATCATACAACTAAGAGAATGTTTGAGAAAAACATCCCACCTTCTCTCTATCTTTTCAAAATATGAAGAAAAAAAAAATACATTGGAGAAAACTTTCCTCGTAAATAAGAAAAATCCTTTTTCCTCATCTTTTTTGCATTATAAGTACATTTAAAAAATCTTTCTAGACTTCAAGAGAATTATATCTTTTTACCTTTTATAACGGGCCTTGATTAGGAGACTAACAAACTACAAGTTAAAAAAGTTACTTTTGTCCTGATTTTAAAAGTGTCTAGCCTGCTAGCCCAGTTGGAGGATGCCTGGGCGTTTCAACAGCAGGTCTCAGGTTTGAACAAAAAAAAATTCTCCTTTTATAACAGGGTGGGTGTGTTGCATGACTAACAAAAAAAAAAAAAAAAAAAAAGCTCTCACCTCTTCTTAAATGCAACCAATTTTTATTTTATTTTATTTTATTTTTTAAAAAACATCCCACTTTTCTATGAAACCTTTCAAACATTACACACACAATAAAAAAACTCTCCCTTATGGAAAAACCCTCTTTCTCTGTTCATCATCTTTAGTAATTCAAACACTTGAGTCATTTCATCCATCATTTTAGTTGTTATACATAGGGACAAACAACACCCATGAAAATTATCCCAAATAGCAAAGGAAAATCATATTCGGAAGATCAAGGGCTCATAGTAATGACCTGCCTCATGACTTTTGCTTTCTCCGATTTATGTGACATTTTGGATTTCATTGTGCTGCAGAAATTTTAGTGGTATCAGAGCGGCACCTGATCTTTGCTTGTTGAAATTCGACGGTTGTTGTCTGGTAGTTTCAATCTCATCTCTGACCGGATGGGTTGCATGACATTGATTAGAAAGCCTCATGGACTTATTTATTTTTTTAAGTACTGATTCTCTAGCCATTGCTGGAATCTGTTGGACTAAACAACAATTTCTTGTTGTCACAAAAAGGAATTTCTTGCTTCGATGTTACCATCTCCTTCATGACTTTAATTTTGTAATTTGCCATAATCAGATCTAATTTAAGTGCTATTGTTGTTGTGGAACTATCATTGTCACAGTTGCATTTTTAATCATGGGATTTTTACTATAGAATTCCTTGGAAATTACGATTTTATAAAAAAATGTCTGGCAATTTTGAAATTATCAGAACATGCTTCTTGGAAGTTGAAATGACCAAAGTATTCTCATCGGCTTTTTCTACTAAAAGGTGGAGTTCAGGATTGTGGGGTCCTTGTATTGTTTGTATGACATCCAACCCTTCCAATAGGTATACTACATTTAAATGATCAGATATAAAAAAAAATCATGGTGATCTAATCATTAGTGTGGTTAGGCCCCTATAAAAATAATTGCACCCTCTCAAAAACTAAAAATTCCACATGATTTTTAATATATCTTATCATCATGATAAGGTGAACCTGCTACAAGGTTGGAAGTCACTGTAGACACCCTACCTTCGGTTACAATGTTGGTAGAGATAGCTGAATGAATGGAGGACCGTACCCCCAAATCCCATGTCCAAACTCAGCCAAACTCACCCTTGTAAGCCCCAATCCATATCCCAACTCAAGCCTGAACCCAGTCAACTCACCCCTAAACATCAGCCCAAAAAACCCCATAAGAAAAACCAGTAAAAAAATCCTTAAAAAAAGTCAAACTCGGTGAGTCAACCCGCTGAGTCAAACCACCGAGTCAACTCGCCGAGTCAACCTATCGAGTCAACTCACCGTGTCAACCCATCTCTTAAACCCAGTCAACTCACCGAGTTCCAAACCACAGCCTCGGAGCAAGCTCGAACCCCAAAGTTAAGAAAATGTTGCTTCAGGTTCGGAGGTAGTACACTCCGAACCCGAAGCAAATTGACCGTACGGGCGGCCCCCTCGGTGCCGCCCAAAAATAATTACGGGTTCTGCCACTCCTTGCTGCTATAAATACCCTCCTCCCCTTCTCATTTCATAAGCCATCCAGCCCGAGTGCGATTTGTCTGTTCCGAGTCCTTCTCCACCCTTTTAGCCCACTTTTCCACCAAGGAGAGCCCGAGTGAGGAGAGCCTAGCCCTGGTCCAGCTCAGCCTGATCCTGGTCCAAGTCTCCTAAGCCACCCAAGTCTTAATCCAGCCACTCGAAGCAGACCCTTGCGACACCTCCGTCCATCCAGCTATTCTTCAGCATCATCTCATTCGCATCTAGCATAAGTGCAACATTTACTTTTCTTCCAACCCCCCCGCTTCACTACAAGCATTTTGATTATTCAAGCACACAGTATGCATCTCGCATAAAGCACCTGTCAGTTCGAGCGTATGCTCTCGGCTTGCATGTTAAGGGAAACCTGCCCATCAGAAACTCTTACTGTTCAGACCTGCATTCATGCATCAGCCACTACAAGCACTTTCATTATTCAAACACATAGAATGCATTCCGCATAAAGCACCTGTCAGTTCGAGCGTATGCTCTGTGCTTGCCTGTTAATGGAAGCCTGCCCATCAGAAACTCTTACTAATCAGACCTGCATTCATGCATCATGTCATCCATGAGAATGTACGAGGATTAAAACAGACTTTTAAGTATTAGTTTGATTCTGTGAAGTAGAGACCGTACTTCGATACGGGCAGTGTATGGGGTGCTTAACCTCTTCCCACCCTGTAACCGTGATCCCTTACCTCGAATCTCTGGTCGCAGATCAAAATGAGTCATTTTAGAGGAAGGAATCTTCGGATTCCCTTCTCTAACGTTTCTACGGGGTCTAGCCGACTGTAGATTCGAAGTAACTGGTTAGTGGCGACTCTGGTCTTATACAAACTCATCCAAACACATCCAGCTTAACACGACAATCAAACAAAAGCCCTCGAGAACGAGGCAAGCCAGTGGCACAAACGGCGATTCGCGCGCATGCACCCCTTCTTCTTTTCCGAAAGGAAAGGGAGAACGTTCGGGAGCGCGGAACGGCGAGGGTCCACAGAATGGCGACTCCACTGGGGATTTGCTAGTCTCACTAGTTGTGATCTGACTTGAAAAATGAAATCCCTCTTGTACTTGAAAGTCATTAGTCCTCATACAATCTCATCTGCATAGCATTCAACCAAAAAAAAATGAAGAAGAAAGAAAATTTCAAAACAAAAAAAAGAGAGTAGAATATAGTCCTCACCATTGCGCCTCCTCGGGCTCAACGTGTTCGGAAACAACTTCCCTACCGCAGCATAATCCTCACTCAGGCTTAACAAGCCATGTCTGACCACGAAGAGGAAACTCACCTCTTCCCCGCTTTTGAGATGACCAAAGCGCAACCTCCAGCGCAACAGCCAATTGAGAATACGCCAATCATGCAAGAATTGACATAATGAATGAGAGCAATGCAAGAGATGCTCTTGCAATTCATACAAGCACAAGCTACTGCAACAGCCAACAATCAGGTTGGCCTAGTTCAGCAATCTCAGCAGCTATGCTGGGTCCTTCCGGCCTCCAGTTCAAATCAAGCACAACCATCGGAGTCTGCTCAGGACTACCGACAACAGCCGTCTCAGCCCGTCACTATGGGGCATCCTCCTCAGTATCTTCTTGCGACAATAAGACCGTCTCAGAATGTTCCTGTCGCAGGAACTTCCAGTCAGCTTCCAGTCAATTTTGTAAGTAGCAATCTCAGTAGGTTTCAGCATGTCTCTGCCAATGGGACCCCTTTTCCTTCTCAGCATGTCCCCGCCGAGGGGACTTTTACTTAATTTCAGCACATCCCCGCCGATGGGATTTCAATTGAATTTCCAGCAACAGGGATAACACTGGTGAATGCCCACAATGGGGGTGAGTGTCAAGCCCACATCAATCAGCAAACAGTGGCGAATACCCAACAAGGGGGTGACTTCCCAGCATCTCAGCCTCCTACAAACAGGAGCACTTTTCAATTCCAACACATCCCCGCTGATGGGATTCTAGTTAATTTCCAGCAATCTTCAATTCAGCAAACTCTAGTTAATTTCCAGCAATCTTCAATTCAGCAGTCTCCAGTTAATTTCCAGCAAGTTCCAGTTCAACCTTCAGTACAGTCTCCAGTTCAGTTACAATCATTTCAAACACAAGTTCATCAGAATTCAGTTCAATCATCAAATCAATTTCAGCAACCCGCGGTTGCTTTCCAGCAAGCCCATAGGGTCGAAGACATCGACCACTATGTCGAAGAAGAACGTGCCTTACTCCGAGAGGCACTAGTCGCTCAAACAGATCATGCAAGACTGGACGAGTTGTGGGAGCAGTTTCAGATCTTGCAAAATCAGCTTCAGCGACAACAAGGAATCGATTTACCTTCGACCAAGTTCAGAGACTTGTGTCCTTTCCCAGATGCTCAAATACCTCAAAACTTTGAGGTACCAAAATTCAAAAGATACGATGGCAGCGGTTGTCCCACAGCATATCTCAAGGCCTTCTGTGGAGAGCTGAGTGCAATCTCAGGAAATGAAGGGGCCATCATTCGTTTGTTCCAAAAATCTCTGAAGGACGATGCCCTAGATTGGTACACCTCATTGGACTGCCACCGCATCAGGACTTGGGAACAACTTTCCCAGGCTTTCGTCGACAGATTCGCGTATAATCTCAACATGACACCCAGAAGAGCCGACCTCGCGGCTCTCAGGCAAAGGAGTGATGAAACGCTATTAGCTTATGTGGGACGTTGGCGAGCTATAGCAGCCAGAATGCGGACATCTATAGACGACGAAGAACAAATCTTCATGATTGTTCATTCAACATACCCTGGCATATCCGGATATCTCATTTCGCACCCATTTGCGAATCTCTCGCAGTTGATCCGTGCTGAAGAGCAAGTCGAAGCAGGAATCCGCGCCGGGACAATCTCCCCATGGCCTCATCAAGCCACTTCAGTCAAAAGGAATAGAGTGAAAGGAAGACCCATCGAATATGGGAACAGAAACCGCAGCGGTTCTCCTCCTCGCCCGACAGAGGTAAACAACATCAGCACCACTGCTCAAGGTAATCAATATGCTCCTCCACAGGGACGTCAACAGTATCAGCAAAATCAGGTTCAACACCAACCTCAGCGATATCAGCCGCAACCGAATCCTCAACCACAGCCACAACCACCTCGACAACAGCAACAGTTCAGAGGGAACGGCCAATACTCATACCAGAATAGGCAGAATTACAGGGAGCTCAGGAAATTCATTCCACTCACTCAACCACTTAGTCAAGTCATGGCTATGCTGGTACAGAAGCAGTTACTCACTCTGATGACACCCAGGCCTCCTCTAAATCCTCCACCTCCAACCTACTGAGAAAATGAGTATTGTGCCTACTATCAAGGGCGTGGCCACACCACTGATCGATGCTTTACTTTGAAGAATGACATACAAAATCTGATTGATGACCGCAAAATCGTCATCTCGGTCGCCGGAACTCCTCCAGCAGCTACTACCAATATCCTTTAGAATCCTCTGCCTCAGCATCCGATGGACCCCAGCTCATCTCGTGGCCCTGCTGTCAACAACATAGAAGAAGGAGAGCGCCTCAATCGCTTCTTTTCCCCTATCCAGTCCATTCATGCCTACACTTATGGGCCAGCAAATTCTCCTTCGATCCTGCAAGGGGCAAATCCCCTTCCTCCTTCAGTCTTCGAGCCATTAGTACTTGAAGGAGCACCTCTATATGATATACCGGTTGTTTAAAGGGCATCTTACAGGCATTCATGTTGGGAGCCGGTCGTCCTGGAAGGAGCACAGTCATACATTGAGCCCACATACGAACCTGTCATCTTGCAAGGGGCAATTTCAGCACAGGAACAATACAATCCGCAATGGAGGGATCATACTCATGAGCAGCAAGAACCCATTGTCTTGGAAGGGGCTCATCCAGTTGAGCCAGTCATATTGCAAGGGGCAAATCCCGGAGGCGTGTCAATCACACTACGACAGTTGGGACGAATAGAGAAACCCCCTGCCATATCAAGAGGACCAGTATTCATTCCATGGGAGCCTCCTGCTCCAGGAACGATCAAGCCACGACCACAACCTTTTGTGATTTATGAAGACAAGCCTCGATATTACCCCTTAAGCACAGGCAACAATGTAGTCCTCAAGGCAAAAGCTCTATACGAGGAAGATCTGGCACTCACACCAGCACCGTTACAAGAACCGGTGATCTTAGAAGGCAAAGGAGAGGAAAATTATAAAGAGGTCTCGTGGCATTATCCAGAATGTGCGGAGGTGGGAAACATGAACCCCAATGGGCGTTGCATCCGAAGAGACAATCAAAACAGAGGAGATCCCAAAAGCAATCTCTCGGGACTTGGCAACAAAAATGAAGTTGCATATGATGTGGCAACTCAGCTCAAGTCAATCCCTGCCCAAATCTCAGTATGGGAGCTACTCTACACATCACGCATACACAGAGAAATATTTGCCAAGACCCTGAGTGATGCTCACGTCTCCTCCGATACTGCACCAGAAATGATAGCATTGATGATCGGACAACTCCTTGCTCTGCGCGCCATCACCTTCACCGATAATGAGCTGCCACCAGAAGGACGCGATCATGGGCGATCCCTCAATATAGCCTTACGATACAAAGGCCTTTGTGTCCCACTGGTCCTTATCGATAACGGCTCAAGCTTAAACGTCTGCCCACTTAAGACTGCAGAACGTTTGGGAATCAGTCCCTTTTCATTTCGACCCAACACCATATGCGTTAGAGCATTCGACAACACCCGCCGATCAGTGGAAGGGGAGGTCGACATAGTGGTACAGATAGGTCCGGAAACCTCCACCATCACATTCCAAATCCTGGTATATCAGCCTCTTTCAACATGTTGCTTGGACAGCCTTGGCTGCAAAAGGTTGGAGCTGTGCCATCAACCCTGCATCAACGGGTGAAGTACATCTATGGAAATCAAGTGATCTTTATCCATGCAGAGAAAGAGCTCATCATTCCTTCCAATGCTGCTGCTACTGAACCAGATATCCCTGTCATCGACATCCAGCACTTTGAAGAAGACGTCTCGTTTCATAGTTTCGAGTTCGAGACTGTGAACGCTATCGCCAATTCTGAGCTGATAAGGGTGGACCATGTCTTTTCACCAGCAGAATGTCTGAGCCTCAAGTATCGTATGAAGAATCATTTCAAGTCCAGAAAGATGCCACTGGTATATAATCAACGCAAATTGGGACTCGGGTACAGGGCAATCTTCATGGACAAAAGAAAGAAGAAATTTCGGTGCTCTCCCATTCCATTCATCAAGCCAAGAGAACCTTGCAAAGATCCAGGAAGGAATCAACCGACTGCACTACACAAAGGCCTCCTGATGAGCCTAGCTTGGGCCACGTGGCCCCCCATTCGATGGGACCGGATTCTTGAACCATCTAAGCCTCTGGAAGAAGAAGGGGAGGATGAAGACGAAGAAGAAAGTCAAATACAACAGCTTCAGGATCAAGGTACTCTGATACCTCCTCCTAACCAGGGGCACAACTTGCCCATTTCAACGTCAATCAACCAGGGGCACAACTTGCCCATCTCAGCATCAATCAACAAGGGGCATGACTCGCCCATCTCTGCAGAATCAACATCATCAGTCATCAGCCAGGGGCAGAAACAGCCCACCCATTGGACTAAGAAAGGGAAATGGCCAGCCCTAGATTGGTCCAATGTCTAGATTCCGAACTCATGTCTCACTGTGAAACTAGATGAGCAGCAATGCGAGGTAAGTGACCCGGGAGGGATTGAGTACAACTCAGATCTCGAACCCAACAAGTGAGAAATTATGGTCATTGGGCCAGACTGTGATTCCTCGCCCAAATCATCAACCCCCACCTCATCAGGGGAAGGAGTGTGGGGTCTTGAATGGTCATCTGTTCCCCTAACTTTTGAATCAGCCAGAGAGTCATTTAAGGGCTCTGGCTTTCAAAAAAAATGCTGGTTTGAGCAGCGAACAGAACTTTGGGACAAGCTGGAATCAATCATGGTCTGCAATGCCCGCTTGTTCAAGGTCCCGTGAATTTCAAAAATCCAAAAAAATTAAAAAATTTCAAAAACCAAAAACATCTAGCATTTCATTTTCAGAAAATTCTCAAAAACCAAAAAACTTTTCTTTTCCTACATTCGATAAAGTGTCAAGTTTGTCTAAAGAGTCGCATGAGTTTGAAGTCGAATCATATGATTTTGACATCGAATTAGACTTTGAGCTCATAGGTTTGGATGAAGCTCGGGCTGAGGAAGATGATGATCCAGTTTCAGAACTAGAGGATCTCCTCAAAAAGTTCGAATCTAAGACCAATGTTGTAGCCGATGATTTCGAGATAGTAAACTTGGGGACACTTGAGATCCCTAGGGAAGTACGCATTGGAAAATCGTTGCCACCAGAGATGAAGCAGAGAATGATAGAGTTCCTAGCTCCAAGATTGTCCAACTTTGCATTCTCGTATGAAAACCGCCGGGGCTCGATGAAGAGCTTGTTGTACACCATCTGCCAGCCAAGCCGGATATGAAACCAATGAAGCAGAAACTTCGAAGAATGAAGCCAGAATGGGCTCTGAAAGTCCGAGATGAAGTCATCAAGCAGTATAATGCGGGATTCTTGGTAGTCTCCAACTACCCTGAATGGCTCACCAACATCGTACCAGTACCGAAGAAGGATGGCAAGGTTCGAATGTGCATCGACTTCCGAGATCTCAACAAAGCCAGTCCTAAAGATCACTTCCCTTTTCCGCATATCGACACTCTAGTCGACAACACTGCCGGGTACAAGATCTTCTCATTCATGGACGGGTTCTCAAGTTATAATCAGATCAAGATGGCTGTCGAAGATCGCGAGAAGACATCGTTTATCACTCCCTGGGGAACCTTCTGTTACAGGGTAATGCCGTTCGGTCTGAAGAATGCAGGAGCAACATATCAGCGAGTAATGACAGCATTATTCCACGATATGATAAACAAAGAGCTCGAAGTATATGTGGACGGTATGATCGTCAAATCTCGTACAATTGAAGGACACTTTGAGGATCTGAAGAAGTTATTCAACAGATTAGAAAAGTACAAGCTCCGTCTCAACCCTCAGAAATGTGTCTTCTGTGTAATGGGAGGTAAGCTCCTTGGCTTTATGGTGAGCGGGGATGGCATCAGGGTCGACGAGACCAAAACCAGAGCAATCATCGAGATGCCCCCTCCTAGAACAGAGAAAGAAATCCGTGGCTTCCTCGGCAGAATTCAATACATCAGCCGCTTTATCGCACAGCTCACACCTATCTGTGAACCCATATTCAAGCTCCTTCGGAAGAACGTTCCAAAAGAATGGAATGACGATTGCTAAGTTGCCTTCGATCGCATCAAGAAGTATCTCATGAATCCTCCAGTCCTAGTGCCGCCCACTCCTGGATGACCACTATTGTTATACATCTCGGCAGCAGCAGAAGCCATTGGTTGTGTTCTCGGCCATCACGACGAGACTGGGAAGAAGGAACAAGCAATATACTATTTGAGCCGAAAGTTTACCGACTACGAGACCAGGTATTCCCCGATCAAGAAGACTTGCCTCGACCTAGTCTGGGCAACCCAGCGACTCCGTCAATACATGATTGCGTTCCTTATTCTTGTTGAGCTCTTAATTGTGCATATTCTAACCCCAATTCATCACTCATTATGCACGGTTTACATGTTTAAAGGACCATTCTAATGTATGATTTGGGATTGTAGGAACAAGAGAGAGATTTCACTGATTCAAGGCTAAATAAGGCTCCTTACAAGCATTGAAGACCATAGGATGAAGGTTGAAGAAGGACCAAAGAAAGCCAAGGCAAGGAGAGAAGAGAAAAGAAGAAAGAAAGAAAGAAATAAAGGAGAAAGAGGGCTAGACCGGTCGGCTGACCGGTCAGCCAAAGACGCCCGACCGGTCAAGACCGGTCGGCCACCCCCTTGGATGCACTCTATAAGATGGACAGCTTGGTCCGACCGGTCATGACCGGTAGGCTATACACGCTGGAACAAGCTCAGCTTGGTCCGACCGGTCATGACCGGTCGGCCATTGCTGCTGGACTAATGCAAGTGAAGTCCGACCGGTCATGACCGGTCGGCCATGCATCAAAGGCTATTTCTAATTCAGGATTCCGGATTTCTCTACGCAATTGCGTAGTTTTGCGCGAAATCTGGAGTTCTCTTGC
The DNA here is from genome assembly GCA_003013855.2 of Liriodendron chinense. Lineage (NCBI taxonomy): Eukaryota > Viridiplantae > Streptophyta > Magnoliopsida > Magnoliales > Magnoliaceae > Liriodendron > Liriodendron chinense. The sequence goes on from PVNU02000362.1 coordinate 1,560,306, forward strand.
GAAAAGGACACCTCCAAGCTATAAAAGGATGTCTTCTCTTCATACCAAAGTAGGCTAAGACGTGGGGATTGCTCAGGAGACGGATTCTACTTCGGATTTCTAGTTTTCTTCTTGTTTTAGTTGTTTTTTTATGTTTTTAGAGGCTTCTAGTTCAAGGATGTTAGAGATGAACTAAAACCTCTTAGCTAGGGCTAAGAGGGGAAGCTTTTGATTCGTTTTTGATGGATTGATGCAACCTAGGTTTCCTTTTGTGTTTTAATTGATGAATTTTAGTTCTATATGAGTTTGAATCAAGTATTATGTTGGTTTTTACTTTGATCTCTTGATGACTCCGGGCTCATGTGATTCTTAGTGATCCTCACTTAGTATCTTAGCTTTTGAGCATTGTTCATGCTTGTGTAGTGCATTGATCTACCATTGACTCCGGGCATGGTAGACGCTTTGATTGCCTTGTATGCAATGGCCTGATTTTCATGTGGGAACTCATGCAACTAAAATTCTTATCTTTTATAGTAATCTAAAATAGTTGTTTATTGATTGATTTTGATTTAATTAGAGTTCTAATCATGAGTTGTAATCAGGTCTAGTGACAGGATTTGGTGAAAACTATGGTTGTGAATCTCAACTAGATTGGAAAGAGGCTTAGCCTATACAATTGAGTGTGCCCAAGGCCTGAGCATGGTTGTGGGAATCAAATCAGTTAATAAGCACTTGTTTTGGATAATTGTTGATTGAACCGCTCTATATTCCTATCGGATAGAGATGGGAATTCGATTCCGATTGAGTTATGAGAGACCTAGTTGTGTTGATGCATTGAAACTTATCAAAAGTGGATCCTTGGCGCTCTAGTGCCTTTTTAGATTGAAATTACCTTAACAATTCACTGTTTAAACTCAATTCATTGTTTTCCAGCTTTAGTTCTTAATAGGATCTTAATTACTAGTTGTTTTAGTTAAATCCTAAGAATACCCATACATAAATCTCTGTGGGAACGATACTCGGTCTTTCCGAATTATTACTACTTCACAACCCTACACTTGGGGAGTGAACAAGTTTTTGGCGCCGTTGCCGGGGATCTCTATGCGGTATTCTTAGAATTTTCTGAAATAATTTTTAGTTGAGATTGTGTTAAGATAGGTTTAGGATTTGTTTTGTTTTCTAGGATAGGTTTTGCTTCTAAATACTAACTTGCTTTGTTTTGATTTTTGCAAGATTCTAACATAGGTCTAATCCAGGAATTTTTAGGAAGTTGAAGAAGAAGAAGGCATCTTAAGTCACGAATCAGGTTTTATTGTTCTAACCTTACTCTTCTTCTTCTCCTACTCATTCCTATCATATTCATCTCTTGTAGAGTGGGTGGAGACTCCTTTCGGATCTCTGAAAGGTAGGCCTTGTGCCACCTGGATTCCTATTGGTCGGCTCTGCCGCCTTGGATCACCTTGTGCTCAGAGATTTCTCTTCTCAACCTATTCCTCTTCCTTCTTTTTCTGTACTTTTTCTCAAAAGACTCAAAGAGTGGGTGGGGAGTTCTTTGAACCCCTATTGACCAGGAGAAATCGGTCTCTATCCTTGCTTCTGGCTTTGCCATTGTAAGACACCTTGTGCTTAAGTCCTAGAGAGGAGTAAAGGAAGGAAGGAAGAATTCTTTTTCCTTTTTTTTGTTCATCCCTTTTGGTTTTGCATGCCACATTGGGCTCGGACTCATAATAACCGACTTGTAAGGGACGGAGTAATTGTTGAAGGGATTGATAGAGAGCCTTGTGCTAGGAAACGTCAAAATCTTCCTGAAATTACTAGAGAGATGGATGAAAATCAACCAAATCAAGGGGTTAATCAAAATCCAGCCCCAAACCTTACTGAATTGGATGAGAATGAAGTGGGGGATGTACCTCAACCTAGAACTTTACGTGACTATTTACAACCAGCTAGGACGAGTACTCCCTCTTGCATAATTTTCCCTCACAATGTGGGGAATATTGATTTTAAACCGGGGTTGATCCAACTTCTTCCTAGATTCCATGGACTCGACTATGAGAGCGCGTATTTACATATTAAGGAATTTGAAGAGGTTATTGCCACAATAAACTATGACAATGTGACCAAGGATACAATAAAACTTAAATTATTTCCTTTTTCCTTGAAAGAGAAGGCCAAATCATGGCTACATTCTTTAAGGCCGAGGTCTATTGGGACATGGGCTGAGATGACTAGAGAGTTTCTTAAAAAATTCTTCCCTACTCATTGAACCAATGCACTACGAAGGGCCATAATGAACTTCTCCCAAAAAGAAAAAGAAACCTTTTTCCAATGTTGGGAAAGGTATAATGAGCTATTAAACACATGCCCACATCATGGTTATGAACGGTGGAGGTTGATTAGTTTCTTCTATGATGGATTGAACTTAACCATGCGCCAATTTGTGGAGATGATGTGCAATGGGGAGTTCATGAATAAGGAAACAGAGGAGGCTTGGGATTATTTTGATATGTTGGCTGAAAATACACAAGCATGGGATACATCTAAGCCAACAAGTTCAAAACAGCCCCAAACTAAGGAAAAGGGAGAAATTTATGTTTTAGATGAGCAAGATGATCTAGGTTCTAGAGTGGCTAAACTCACACGAAAGGTCGAGGAGATGGAACTAAAGAAAGTGGACACAACCCAACAAAAGGGGGCTGTTGAAACTATTTGTGGTATTTGTGCTTTCAATGTGCATCAAACGCCGGATTGTCCAACAATCTATGCGTTTCGAGAACTTTTATTTGAACAATCGAATGCCTTGAATAGTTATCAACGACCTTTTAGTACTCCAAATTCAAACACGAATAATTCTAGTTGGAGGAACAACCCAATCTTCAATTGGGCGAATGGAAACACGGCTAATCAAAATAATCCTCAAAGGGGGCCCTCAATGCAAATGGCCCCGCCTCAAATGCCTATAGAGGATACTTTGAAAGCATTCATGGAAGGTCAAGCTCAAATAAATCAATCCAACCATACGATAATGCTTGAGCTTAAAACTTCGGTAGAGGAAATCAAGGCTCGCTTAAACACAAGGGAAGGGATTCTTCCAACCCAACCCATACCAAATCCAAAAACACAATGCGAAATAAGCGTGCCTAGTTCTTCTAACCAACACATGGAACATGCTAAGGCCATCACCACTCTTAGAAGTGAGAAAATTATTGAAAAATCTGATCCGGTGAAGGTTTCACCGCCTAATGATCTGGTATCTTCCAAAGAGGATGATGGACCTAGCACCCCCATGAATGAAACAGAGCCATTGAAAGAATATAGGCCCGTTGCTCCATTCCCCCAACGCTTGATTCTAGCCAAACCTCAAGATAGATATCAGGAATTTTTGGAGGTTTTCAAGCAAGTAAAAATCAACATCCCATTGTTGGATGCCATTAAACAAATACCGTCATATGCAAAATTTTTAAAAGACCTTTGCACGGTTAAAAGAAAAATACATGTGCAAAAGAAGGCATTTTTGATAGAGAATGTGAGTGCCATTATCAACCACGGGATGCCCAAGAAATACAAAGATCCCGGTTGTTTAACAATATCATGTGTGATTGGAGACTACCGGGTGAAACATGCTCTACTTGATCTAGGGGCAAGTGTAAACTTAATCCCCTTTTTGGTCTATGAACAATTGGGTTTAGGTGAATTAAAACCCACTAAAACCACATTACAACTTGCTGACCGATCGATTCGTATTTCGAGAGGGGTGATTGAGGACGTTCTTGTCCAAGTTGACAAAGTTTACTACCCGGTGGACTTTATTGTCTTGGACACACGACCCATGGTTAATATTGGCCCTCAAATCCCTGTCATACTTGGCCGCCCATTCCTAGCTACATCAAACGCTATCATAAATTGTAGGAGTGGGGTAATCCAAATATCTTTTGGCAATATGACGATTGAGTTGAATGCTTTCAATATTGACAACCAACAAGAGGATGAGGATAAGGAGGTCCATGAAATAAACATGATCAATTCTATCGTGGAGGATGAGTCCCTCTCACCTTTTTACTCCGGTCCCTTAGACGAAGAAGTGACTCACTCCCTTGATGAGAACGATAATATGATAAGGGATATGGTCACACTTTTTGAGTCGGTATCGGCATATGACATTAGCCAAGAGAAGGATGTGAAAACAACACCTTTTTGTGCTGAGAAATCAATTTATATTTCCACACCTTTGTGGATCATGCATACCGAACTCTACCAACCCTGGGATGATCCGTACTTGCAATATCAATGCCCAGGAAAATCTGATTGGAGACATATTTTTTCTGATAAATATGATGATGTCTCCTCTTATACATATGGTGCACACATTAAAGAACCCGCTGATATTGATTTTTGGGATTTTCAGTGGTTTATCTACACACATGTTTATTGTAAAGCAGGATATTGGATGACATTACTACAAAACCTTTTGATCCATCTAATGATTCTGCTTGACTTTATGCTTTTGGATGAGTTGTTGGGATTAACCTCCTAGTCTGACGGAGGCTAATTTGCTAGAATGCTTTCCCATTAGGATTTGCTTTGATAGTTGATTTAGTTGTGAAGTAATCCATCTTCAAAAGCTAACCTTACCATGAAATATATGCTTCAGGTGATATCTCTCTCTCTCACTCTCCTTTGTTTTATGTCATTGATCTCATGTCATGCATATTTTATTACATTGAGGGCAATGTGAAGTTTTGGTTGGGGGGTGAGAGATTTCTTTGATGAATCTGCTAGCTTTTGTGACATTTCGAGCAATGATGTAGAAATTTTTCAAATTTTCTAAATTTCTAAATTTTTTTTGGAAAACATTGATTCTATACATTTGAGACAGCATGAGTATAAGAAGAGGAGATACGAAGTGAGGAATGTTGCAAGCTTTGAACTTCTCTTAATATAATGGTTTTATAGGTGAATTCACCTATTTTTATGATTGATAGAAAATTTGAACACCTTCTGCACCTAGTTCACATTACACGATTTTCATGATTTGAAAGGATTATGTGATTTGTGGATTAACTAGACCGTGATTGAAGGTATTGAGAAACCAAGCCGGGGTACTTTGTCCATCCTTGTCCATGGGAAAATAACGAAAGATATGGATTTCTAAAAATCCTATCTAATATAAAAGAAAAAGGAAAGGAAGGATGAAATTGGGAATGATGGAAAATGGTGGAAAATTCCGATTAGGGCTACCTACTACCAACCGGGGGATGGTCTACCCGTAACCAAAGCCGGCAATGGGACGTAGTGTGAAAGTCGTCAGAAGGACGGTAAGGCAAATTCCTGTCATAGGCTTGTTGTTGCTCTATGCACCTTGAGATCCATGGTTAGTTGATTTATGAAGAAGATAATCTCGGAAACTCATGAGATGAACCTTCACTATGCACACTAGGTTGAATTTGTTCAATTTCTTCTATCTATCAATCAATCAGCGGGAATTTCATATAAATACTTATTATGTTCTGAGAGTTTAAGGTTTCAACCTTTATCACTGATTTTTTCTAATTTTTACGCTTATATGTCTTCGAATGTATAGAAGAATAGTTTCTAGAGGAGAGTTGGGTTTTGGAGAATGAAACTTATTTCACGCATGTTTTGCTCGGGACTAGCAAAAGGCTGGTTGAGGGGGGGGGGGGGGGGGGGGGGGGGGGGGGGGGGGGGTGGGGGGGGGGTGTTGAGCTCTTAATTGTGCATATTCTAACCCCAATTCATCACTCATTATGCACGGTTTACATGTTTAAAGGACCATTCTAATGTATGATTTGGGATTGTAGAAACAAGAGGGAGATTTCACTGATTCAAGGCTAAATGAGGCTCCTTACAAGCATTGAAGACCATAGGATGAAGGTTGAAGAAGGACCAAAGAAAGCCAAGGCAAGAAGAGAAGAGAAAAGAAGAAAGAAAGAAAGAAATAAAGGAGAAAGAGGGCTAGACCGGTCGGCTGACTGGTCAGCCAAAGACGCCCGACCGGTCAAGACCGGTCGGCCACCCCCTTGGATGCACTCTACAAGATGGACAGCTTGGTCCGACCGGTAATGACCGGTCGGCTATACACGCTGGAACAAGCTCAGCTTGGTCCGACAGGTCATGACCGGTCGGCCATTGCTGCTGGACTAATGCAAGTGAAGTCCGACTGGTCATGACCGGTCGGCCATGCATCAAAGGCTATTTCTAATTCAGGATTCTGGATTTCTCTGCGCAATTGCGTAGTTTTGCACGAAATCTGAAGTTCTCTTGCGAAAAGGACGCCTCCAAGCTATAAAAGGATGTCTTCTCTTCATACCAAAGGAGGCTAAGACGTGGGGATTGCTCAGGAGACGGATTCTACTTCGGATTTCTAGTTTTCTTCCTATTTTAGTTGTTTTTTATGTTTTTAGAGGCTTCTAGTTCAAGGATGTTAGAGATGAACTAAAACCTCTTAGCTAGGGCTAAGAGGGGAAGCTTTTGATTCGTTTTTGATGGATTGATGCAACCTAGGTTTCCTTTTGTGTTTTAATTGATGAATTTTAGTTCTATATGAGTTTGAATCAAGTACTATGTTGGTTTTTACTTTGATCTCTTGATGAGTCCGGGCTCATGTGATTCTTAGTGATCCTCACTTAGTATCTTAGCTTTTGAGCATTGTTCATGCTTGTGTAGTGCATTGATCTACCATTGACTCCGGGCATGGTAGACGCTTTGATTGCCTTGTATGCAATGGCCTGATTTTCATGTGGGAACTCATGCAACTAAAATTCTTATCTTTTATAGTAATCTAAAATAGTTGTTTATTGATTGATTTTGATTTAATTAGAGTTCTAATCATGAGTTGTAATCAGGTCTAGTGACAGGATTTGGTGAAAACTATGGTTGTGAATCTCAACTAGATTGGAAAGAGGCTTGGCCTATACAATTAAGTGTGCCCAAGGCCTGAGCATGGTTGTGGGAATCAAATCAGTTAATAAGCACTTGTTTTGGATAATTGTTGATTGAACCGCTCTATATTCCAATTGGATAGAGATGGGAATTCGATTCCGATTGAGTTATGAGAGACTTAGTTGTGTTGATGCATTGAAACTTATCAAAAGTGGATCCTTGGCGCTCTAGTGCCTTTTTAGATTGAAATTACCTTAACAATTCACTGTTTAAACTCAATTCATTGTTTTCCAGCTTTAGTTCTTAATAGGATCTTAATTACTAGTTGTTTTAGTTAAATCCTAAGAATACCCATACATAAATCTCTGTGGGAACAATACTCGGTCTTTTCGAATTATTACTACTTCGCAACCCTACACTTGGGGAGTGAACAATTCTCCTCCTCGCTCATATGGACCCGCTCAAGTACCTGTTCGAGAAACTGACACTCACTGGAAGGATATCTAAATGGCAGTTACTCCTATTTGAATTCGACATCACCTTTGTCACTCAGAAGGCAATCAAGGAGCAGACCCTCGCCGATCATCTGGCCGTTCACTCTCTCCTGGATTATCAACCGCTCAAGACATTCTTCCCTGATGAAGATTTCTTACTTATCAAAGGTGAAGAAAAGAAGAAGAAAGATGAGTGGACGTTATTCTTCGACGGCGCAACAAATGCTAAAGGGAGTGGTATCGGAGTAATCCTCTACTCTCCAAACGATGTCCCTATTCCTATCTCAAGGAGCATATCATTCGAGTGCACCAACAACATGGCAGAGTATGAAGCATGCATCGCTGGCTTAAGGGAAGCCATAATTTTGGGCGTCAAGAAGCTACGAGTGTTTGGAGACTCACAGATTATCATCAATCAGACCAATGGCGAATGGAAAACTAAGGACGAGAAGTTGATACCATATCATGTGTATCTTGAAAATCTGATCGAAGAATTCAAGGAAATCACCTTCTCAAACATGCCCAGAGCCAAGAATCAGTTTGCAGATGCTCTCGCTACATTTGCATCAATGCTCGAGATACCGAAAGGAGCTTCAGAATGGGAGCTCACAGTCAAAACTTAAGATGAACCTGCTTTCTGCCTGCAAATAGAAGAAGTTGAAGCTGTCCCGACATCAAGAAATATCTCAAAACCCAGGAGTATCCGGAGTCGGTAACAACAACAGATCGCCGAACCATCCAGCGTTTGGCTGGCCAGTTCACCATCAGTGGCGAAGTTCTTTACAAGCGATCCTATAATCACATTGTCCTTTGATGCGTCGATGAAACAGAAGCTGCAAAGATCATGAAAGAAATACACGAAGGAATCTGTGGCCCACACATGAACGGGCACATGATGGCAAAGAAGATTCTACGACTTGACTACTATTGGTTCACCACGGAGACAGACTGCTGCCAGCACGTCAGAAAATGCTTCAAGTGTCAGGAGCATGCGAATCAAATTCATGCCCCCTCATCAGAACTATACAACTTGACGACTCCCTGGCCCTTCTCCATGTGGGGACTTGACATCATTGGGAAGATTAGTCCCAAAGCATCAAACGGTCGTGAGTATATACTTGTGGCGGTCGACTACTTCACTAAGTGGGTAGAGGCAGCCTCCTACGCCACGATTGCAGCATCTCAGGTGATCAAATTCATGAAGAACAACATCATATGCCGGTACGGATTCCCAGTGCTATCATCACAGATAATGAGACTCCATTCATCAACAAAAAGATGGATGACTTCCTCAGCAAGTTCAAGATTCAGCGTCATCGATCAAGCCCCTATCGTCCTCAGATGAATGGTGGGGTAGAAGCCGCAAACAAGACAATCGTCAGGATACTCGAAAAGATGGTCGTGACCTATCGAGATTGGTCAGATATGCTCCATATGCAATTTGGGCCTATCGAACGTCTATACGGTCTTCTACGGGCGTTACTCCTTTCGAGCTTACTTACGGAATGGAAGCAGTTCTACCAGTCGAGGTGGAAATACCGTCACTACGGGTGTTACTAGAGAGTGGAATTGAAGAAGGAGAATGGCAACGGGCCAAATTCGATCACTTGCAGCTAGCAGATGAGAAGCGCATGCGTGCGCTAAGTCATTCTCAGTGTTATCAGAAAAGGATCGCTCGGGCTTACAACAAGAGAGTTCGAAAAAGAAGTTTCAAGGTGGGTGACATGGTCATGAAGAAAATCCTGCCATCACACCTTCCTGATCCCAGAGGAAAGTTCAAACCCTCGTGGGACGGACCGCTGATCATCAGAGAAGTACTTTCCGGAGGCGCCCTCAGACTCATTAACATGAGAGGGGTGGATCTTCCTGAGCCAATCAACGCAGACGAAGTCAAGATCTTTCATGGGTAAGTCATTCTGACTTTATTAAAGAGTTACTTTAACAGAGCTGAAGTCAAGAAGTCGAAGCTAAAACCTCTGAGAAATCATTTCCGTCCACCAATAAGTGTTTCAAATAAGGGTTTCAAAAGAAAAAGAGAGAAAAAAGATACAAAAAAAGAGAAAAAAGAATACAAAAAAAAAGAAAAAGAAAATGGGAAGCCAAAAGAAGGCACCTGAGAAAAATCAACCCAAGAAGAAACACAGTCATCCATTCATTCATCTCAGAAGGGTCTTGATAAGGGCTGGAAGACTGCCATCGGCTGGCAATGACGGATTCCCGACCTCTAGCCGCCGCAGTTATCCAAAAATCCAGAGAAAAAAGTAAAAAAAGAGAGATGTGTACCTAAACAAAGAGGGCGGAGTGAAAACCCGAAAGGGCGTCGAGGGTAAAAATAGCATAGCTGCCAAGAGGCAGGCAAAATCAAATACCCGGGACGTGGTGAAAACCCGAAAGAGCGCTACGGGCAACAATGACGGGAAAAGGCCGGCTGTGGTAAACACTCGAAAGAGCGCTGCAGGCAAAAATGGCTCGAATAGAAAAAAAAAGTGCAGGTATCAAGAAATCAGATGGTCCAAATCAGTTCAAGCAGTTGCAGTCCAAGAACAAGAAGAAGTACAGTCGGGAACAAAAGAATTCTACAAACTCTGACAATCTTAGAATGTAACAGTTTCCATTGCCTACACCTCTAGGGAACCAAAGGGATCTCACAAGTCAATTTCGAGACATCGGTCAAAACATTGGCCAAGCCTCAGTTCTGATTCCTGTATCCCGACACAAAATCCAGACACACTCACAAGACAACTCATGGCACAATAGATTTTCAAAAAAGTTTTCTCCTTTTCCATTAAATGCATCATATTTCTTTTACATATATCATGTCATCTTTTTCAAAAAAAAAAAAATACAAAAAATGCATCATCACCAGTTATGCAAAAGGGAATGTATAGATGGCCAACGCAATCAATCTCTACCCCCCTCCTCGGCCATATCAGGTAAGTCCTCTAACTCATGATGAAATAGCCTCGCTCTCAACCTGCTCACCTCCATACGCAGGTAATGCACCTCATCGCTCTCAAGGATACGGATCGTTGTCTCCTCATCAGACAACCTCTGATCGGAAGCCAATCTCCTCGACATCATCTCACAATGATACCGAAGTGCGAAATCTCAGACAACAAATGGCCATGAGTGGCCAAAAGAAAACTAGGATCGATGAATTGGCGCTCTTCAAAGGGCTCATATGAACCAGATGAAGAGCCAGCATCTCCAAGAATATCCTGCTCATCCTCATCGGCAGTCAGGTGCCAGCAAGGGATGCGTCGATACAGACACTACTCAGCAACCCAGTACTGGTATGGGGCAGTCGCCATCGAAAAAGTCCGCAGCTCAAAACCCAACAAATCAGCAGTCAAGTAACTCGCTCAGGATCCATTAACCCGAGTCCTAAAGTCAGATGATCTAGACGGAAGTGCTCGATGCCCGATACCCGTGAAAGCAAAAAGAGGAACATCTTGCTCATATCCGAACTGCCGCAAGAACCAGATAGGATGATAAGAAAAGTAAGATCGAAAGCCTACCAACATCAGAGGAGGGCGATGCGCATCACAAAGTACTGGAGGAAGTGAAAGCCAAGATGACTCCCAACGAACATTCTAGTCACGAAGTTCAGCGAACATCCTGCGATACAAGGGCTCACTCATCCTAGCCATATGCAGAAGAAACTCCATGATGTGTCGCATAAGGTCTGGGCGACGGGTGCCAGGAAATGGTACAGGAACAGTCAGCGAAAGACGCTCCCATAGCTAGACCTGATCACAAGAAAGAAAAGAAATTCAGCTAGAGCAGAGAAATTCCCAAAAGGACAATAAAAGAAAGGTGCAGAAAAGATACCTCAAGAAATACACAGCAGCCGTGAAGGACATGAGTGTGGCCTAGGGCATAGTCAATCAGCCCATTAAACAACTCTGCCAGGACGAGAGAAATGATCCCCTACCGTCGAACAATTCGGCTCATCACCTTTAAAAGCAAAGGAGTCTGAGACCTGCGCCATCCCGAGAATAGCACCTCAGCAATCAAGCAGAACATCAGTGCATTCCAAGCAAGTAGAGACCCTGCCACACTCCGAGGACCTGAAAAAAGATCATACAGCAAGTCCAAGGAGAACACCATAGCATCCTGGTCGGTGGCTGCAGGTTGAACAAGATAAGGGATCCCGAACCAGTTCTGCAGTGTGGCAGTCTTTGGCAAAAAATACTGAGAATAATCCCAAGGAAGACCGGTCAAACGCGCAAGCTCCTCCAAAGAAGGTCCCATCTCCATGTTGTTGAACGCAAACAAGTTCAACGAAGGGACCCAGTCAATCAGTGCAGCCCCGGGAAATCTCCAATCAATGTCAACTCTAGCCATATGGATCAGACTGCCAAAGCCATAAGACTCCAAATCTCGAATCTCATAAGTCGACAAGCTGTCAAGCCAAGCAAGCAGTCGTGGCGAGCAGGAAGGACGAGGAAGCAACTGACAAGTCTTCACAGGAATCCCCTCCAGAATAAAAGACCCAGGAATCTCATAAGTCGACAAGCTGTCAAGCCAAGCAAGCAGTCGTGGCGAGCAGGAAGGACGAGGAAGCAACTGACAAGTCTTCACAGGAATCCCCTCCAGAATAAAAGACCCAGGAATTGATGACAGCTCATCAAGGATTGAAAGATCAACGGGCGAAGGAGAAGGAAAAGCTAGAACCTCTGCAGACTCAACAGCCCCTGACCTATCCCCAGTAGTGGCTATGTCTGATATAGTCGCATCACTATCTGAAATTGTCGCGACCTCAGCCGCATGAGAAGACTCGCCCACTTCGTGAACTAAGTGCGCAAAGGACTGATGATCAGGAGAAGGGTGATACTCCCCATCAAAAGGGCTATCAGCAAAGATCACACCACACATCATGGCATCCTGACCAATCTGACCGTCGAAAAATGCATCTGAACCATCAAGAAGGGTCCCGGCAACCCCGATCGAAGAATCAATGGTCAGATCTGGACCTGCGGCCCTCTCCAACATAAAGTTGTGAATCCAATCATCATCCTGTCCAATCAAAGGGATTATCGAAACATCCACACCATCCATCGTCAGGGGGACATCATCAATGATCACATCAAGTCCACCCAAGCAAGTGTGCCGCACATCTCGGCTATCATCAAGAGCATCCAAACCATCAAAGGTATCATCTGAACCATCCATACCATCCAAACATGAGATCAACCCATCTATGTCCATCATAGCGCCATCATCACCACCGATCACGTCATTCATGTGGCCCACACTCAAAGGATGCATAGCCTCACCCATGTCCCATCTCCCCATTCCATCCTATACCATCCATTTCTCCCATAATCAAGGCCCCATTCAAATCTGAATTTCCAGCATGGCTGCCATTAATGAGGCCATTCAAAGCTCCACCAACCACTATCCTTAAATCGCCATCAATACCCCCATTCAATGCTCCATCTCTACCATCCATGAAAGAGATCTCTCCATCATTAAAGCCTTCACCACTTTCTGAAGAGTGAGGACCCATCATGGATAGCTCCCACAGCCCCTAGATCTCCACCATCCATTGCTTGAGAAAAGACAAACCAAGAAGAGGACAAAAGGAGAAGGAAAGAGGAGACAAAAGGGAGATTCATGACTGCAATCGAACCTGAGAGTACGAGAGAATGTGAGGACAGAGACAGTGGACTGTGAAGAATGTCCGAGCATGAGCCAGCCCAGGCCGTACAAGAGGCGAGTCTTGGGCGGCCCGCTGTGGGCCGTTCGTACGGACGAGCTCCCTCTCTTTCCGAGGGATTGGCTTCATGGTCGTTGGTATGTGAGGCTAACAGTCCACATCAGCAGATGGCACCCTGAGGGCCGCCCAAGGCTCCAATCCACTCCAGATTTCATTTGAAGATGATCAAAATCATCTGAAAGATACTCCACCTATCTAATCACGAAGTATTACAGCAAACATGGGCCTGATCAAGTCAAAGAGAAGAAAAATTGATCAAGAGGGGCCCACAAGCAATTTGAGCCATTCAAAGACTAGATCATCATGATCTAAACTATGGAAGAGTTCACATGAGTCATAAAATAGCGAGATCAAAGGTTTGATCATCAAGAAAGAGGGCCAGAATTCAAGATCTGATCATCAAGTGGGCCCACATGGCTGAAAAGAGTGATCTGAGCTGTTCAAGTCATCATCCGCACCATGAAAAGCCTTCTTAGCCCCACGAAACATCAAGAAAAGGTACTTCAAAGCAAAGCTGAAGTCTAGGAAAGGGCCCACAGGGCCAAATCAAGCGATCTGAACCGTTCAAGTCATCATCCATGCAGTTGAGAGATCTTATCTTCTATAAAGTATCAAAGAATGAGTTAAGAGTCAAGACATCTAAGCATCATCAAGTAATTTGAGACAAGTCAGAGGTTGTATATTTATTCAGAAGATTTGGATACAGAAGAGGTAAAAGCAAAAAGAAGAAGGTCATACATCAAGCAAACTGAATACAAAAGCAGGTTACAGGTCACCAACATAGTCGTCGTCATCCCTCCTCTCATCCCGCTCTCGACGATGAAGATCCATCAAGGGAGCTGTCACTGAGCCTTCAGCATACCTGCGACGACCCTCAGGAATATAGAGCAGAGGAAGCAGAGGCTTCTGTCCATACAGCAAGTACCACTCGTCATAGTCACGATTCGGAATAGGGAAGCGAAACCCAGGCTGGCCCATAAGAGCATCAGCTATCTCATCAGCTGGGATCTGAGCAGCTGGAGGAGGTACGGAACAAGGGACTCAAGCCACCCCAGTAATCTGTCGAAGCAGCCTCTCACCCAAATACCACTAAAATGATTTAGCGTCAGAAAGCATGATCCGGAGGCATGAAGAATCATATGCCTCCACACGCTGAGGGGTGTAGTAGAGAGGAAAGTTGGCGTATGGCATCCGAGCAAACTACAACAAATGAGGTCATCACAATCAGTTATAGAGCAGCACGAGGGGTAAGGAAAACAAGATACTTACATCCTCAATGGTCAATCCATTTATGTCAGCGCGCCAATTGTCCTCAGATACACGAGAGTTCCGTTGACGATTTTGCTGATGCCAGTGCATATGGCGGTACAGAGGTGGCTCAATGTCATCTCGTATCCTCAGCGCGAGATGAGCAAAATGGTCATAAAAGAAAGTCTGGGCAAGGGCACACATAACGATCAGAGAAAGAAAGAAGGCAAATGTCTCTAGGGAAGGTTAAAAAGAATACCTCTACGATAGGCTAGAAACCTGTGAAGGACCGGCTATTCCGAGAGGTCTTATCCAAACCCAGGAAAACATGAGTCAAGATAGCCCTGTTCCAATTGTATGGATGGTAAAGATCCGAAGGCGTAAGAAAAGGATCGATCCTCTTATTCGCGTGACAGAAAAGGAAGGACCCGAAGGCGTAAGTAATCATGGCCCGTGCTTTATGGAGGGCCTCTAGCTCGGTAGTAGGAGTGACAGTAGCAAAGGTGTTGTAGAACCATCGCAATTTTACTTGATGGCCCTGGAATTCATCCTCAGGTGGGATGTCACCTACAAGCCGTAGCCAGTCAGTGGAAGTGATGGGAGCAAGAGAGCCGACTTAGGGAACAACTGCCCCATGGAATGGAAAGCCGATTTGCATATATATATATATATATATATATATATATATATATATATATATATATATATATATATATATATATATATATATATATATATATATATTCAGGAGAGTTATTCCCCACTCGCCACAAGGGAGTTGAAAGGTGTGGGTCTCACCCGCCACCTCTCACAAAGAGCCTCAAGCAGCATGCGGTTAGCATTGTTGTTATGGAAGCGCAAAGTAAGGAGGCTGGCAAAAGGGGTATCAGCCAGAACTCGTTCAAGCAAAGGCTGTGGGTGTTTCACCCAGTCATCCCAAAGATCCCTGGTACCTTGACCCTTGATGGAGGGAAGAGGTTAGTGCTCCTTAGCCAAGGAACACATATGAGCCCCTCGGCGAATAATGAAGGCCGGATCATCCTCATCGATCACCCGTCGTCCTCTTATACCATCCACCATAGAATCCTACAAGCTTGGCAAGGTGAGTCTCTACTCTTTATCCATGTTAAAATCCAAATCATCGTCCGGGAAACCCATGGATTCGGGCTTACATCCAAATGCAAAAACTAAAAGTCCAACTCCTATGTGTCACCTAGGATATGTGTTGGGCCCATCGAAGAAAGCAAGGCCCACCTTAAAGAGGGTTGCATGCCAGTGCCTAGGAAAGGAAAGTCCATCATCCAAGGACACATGTTGGACAACAAATGCACTTAAGTGCCATAAGATCAACAAGGGATAAGAATCCAACTTCACATGAGAAGTCCCTCTTCAAAGTCCATATGTGTCCAAGGATTGGTTCACTTTTCATACCAAGGCTATGATTCTCATTTAAGATGTTCCCATCTTTTTACACATGTACATGGACAAGTGGGGAATAGGAAGGAAATGGGCCCCCAAGAGCAACCCAAGTGCCTCATCTCAATCGAATGAAGGGAGCACATAGCCCATTTGAAGAACATGAGGACCCATTCATGGGTTAACCATGAGCAACCCTATGTGCATCATCTTGATGAATGTTTTAACCATGAAAGTACAATATGGTGGTCTACCCACAAATATATGAATCAAAGAAGCCAATGGTAAAATTTTTTTGATGCACATAGCCCACATGAAGAACCAAAGTTGGAAATGCCCATGCAAGGGCAAGTTTGGGCAACTTATGTGCACCAATTACTTTACAAAAGGGGACCATTTGAGCACAAGAGGGTGTGGCTTGATGAGTCACCCAACCATCATGAAAATGGCTAAGAATGGTATACATAGCCCACTTGAAGACCAAAATCCAAAATGCCCCAAAACATGGGACAAATTGGGCAACCTATGGATATCATTCTTTCCCACAAATTGAAAGAAAAATCACTCATCTTTGAGAATGATGGTGGATGACCCACTAAGCACCCCAAGAGAAGTCCAAGGAGCTATGATTGCATGGATAGCTCACTTGAAGAAGGTCATCCATTTGAGGTTGGACACATTAGAGGAAGCTTTTGATATCCACTTTCCTAAAACATGGGGAAACCATTTGAACTTAGTGAGATCGTTGAAACAACTCACTCATGGGACTTGTAGGCGATCAAGTAACCCAATTTCTCCATCCATCCAAAGAAAAGGCATGAAGGAAAAGAATCCTACATGCATAAAGTATAGTTGTGCACACATGACTCAAAGAAATACACAAGTTTCAAAGAGGGCCCAAAAGCCCATCTATATGGAAAAATTCCAAGGAGCCCACCACACTTTGTACATAAGGATGTACATCATAATCAAGAAATGATGAAAGATTTGGGCTACTTGTCCATAAAGGCCCAACTAGAAAAACTAGCCCACTTGAGATCCAAGTGAAGAATGGGCTAGTCACCTTTGAATGGGCTTGCCACCTTTGTCCATACACATGTGAAGAAAGATGAGGCCACCCAAAGTGAGCCCTATGAGCCCGAAACTTGAGGTGGGCCTAACCGTTCCCATAGGCCCAAAGCTTTAAAGGAAATGATAAGAAAGAGAAAGCATGAGGGAGTCCAAAATGAAGTGTGGGGCCCATCAAATACACCAAGGGCCATGACGTCACTTTGAGCCCATTTGATACATATGAAAAGTGGCCCAACTCCTATAAGAAAAGATATGATATTTTGCCATGTACACTTGATGGACATGGCAAAATTACCCTTTACATACACATGAAGGGAGTATGAGAGAAGAAGAGAAAGAAGGAAATGGAATCTTGCAATGTCCTTCTCCATGCACCACCTTTAGAAGAGATTGGAGATCTAGAAAAAGGCCAAAAAGACTTGGGCCCACCTTGACTCCTTTAGAATAGTTACATGAAAAAAGAAAGGAAACATGAGAAGAGACAATGAGGAAGGAAAAGGATAAGAGAGAAAAAGGAGTGGTCCATACCTTTACCACTCACCAAAGGGGGACCACCTTGCTGTCCCAAAGCTTCACTAAGGCCCACCACTTGAAAAGAGCAAGGGACCACCAAAAGAAAGAGAAAAAAACTTGAAGAAAGAGAGAGTATGAGAAAGAGAAGAGAGAGATTGCACGTTGGAGGGGCCAAGGGTGCCCCATGTTATATAGAAAAGGAGAGGATACCCCTTTACCCGACCCACAGGAAAGACCAGTGGGCAGAGACGGTTTGAGCGGCACCCAGGGGGCCGTCCTTCCTCTCACCTAGTTGAAACGACCCCTCACCCTCTCTCCTTAGGAAGAGCTCCTCCTTGGGAAGGGTGGTTGCAAGTGAATCTTGTACCTTCATGTAAGAATGAGGTGATGGAAGAGAAGGATGAGAAAAAGTAAGGAATCTCACCAAAATCTCATCTTGTGAGAAATTGGGGAGAAGTTGGCTTGTTGATGTGGAAAAAGCTCTATAGAATTTTCAAGAAAAAGAAAGAGAATTGACTTGGTCAAACAGTGATCTCAACCATCCAAAATCATGGCCTGATGATTTGAACCACTCTAAGAAGAATCCCTGGAATCTCCAACCTTGATTGCTGCTAGCTGTACATAGTTTTGGTCTGAAGACCTTAAACTACGTCGGGATCAAGATCTCGAGGGATTTTTAATAAAAAATGGGCATCGATCTCGACCATCAAAATCAGAATCGATGACTCAGAACATTTTTCAAAATCACAAAAATATATTACTAGTCTCGCTCTTAAGTTTAGGTCCGAAGACCTTAAACTACTTCAGGATCAAGATCCTGAGGGATTTTCAATAAAAATTGGCATCAGTCTTGATCGTTCAAATCAAGATCCGATGACTCCGGATATTTTTCTAAAAAAAAAAAAAATATGTCTATGCATTTTCAGCCCTTGCTTATAAAGTTCGGGTCCGAAGACCTTAAACTACATCGGGATCAAGATCCCGAGGGACTTTTTAAATAAAAACCGGTAGCAGTCTGGATCGTTCGAATCAAGATCCGCTGACACCAGACATTTTTTAAAAAATTAAAAATGTGTTTGCCTTGTTCAGTACAGTTTTGTGGTCCGAAAACCTTAAACTACGTCGGGATCAACATCCCGAGAGACTTTTTAATAAAAACCATCATTCGATCTCAACCGATCAAGGAAGGGGTCAGATGGACCGGATCTTTTCAAAATCACAAAAAATGCATTTTCAGCCTGTACATATTTTCGGTTCGAAGACCTAAAACTGCACTGGGATTAATTTCTCGGGGGACCTTTCTTGCTTTCAACTAAAAACCAGTATCAGCCTCGACCGCTCGGATCAAGGTTCGATAACTCGGATAATTTTAAAAATACCAAAAAGATTTTAAGCTTTCCATAAAAACCAGTATCAACCTTGATTACTCGAGTAGAAGTCTGGAACTTTTTCAAAAAAAAATCACCATAAATCTCAACTGCACAAATTCATCCTCAGCAGTCCGAAGACCTAAAACTACACTGGGATTAACTTCTCGGGGGCTTTCTTTTCCAACCTGTTTCGGACATGTCTGACACTTGATCGTACGGGTGTCCGGAGTCTTCTAAACAGGTAAGGGCTGAGGTGGGCAGAACCCCGCAACCCTGTTCGTGTTGAACGCATCGTGATAGACGACCTTGATTTGGAAGTCGCTGTTGAATCTGACGGATATTCCCTGTTCCTAAAACTCATGAAGGGGATTAAGGTAGTTGGGAGGTGAAGCGCATCCTCACAGAATTGTGAGTAGCATAAGGCCCCAAATTGGATTGACAAAGGGAAATGTGAGGATGTGGTTCATTTTGTGGCCGAAGGAGTCCGTCGGACGATATGTGGTCTATGTGCATTGCACATGAGGAACATGCAACTGTGTGGGTGTGTTGACTGAAAACCCTTAGAAATCTCCTCATCCGAAGATGTAAAACTACGACACTTAACTGTGTGAGACTCATCTTGCTCGCTGACGTAAAATGAATCGGGTGCCTTACCAGCAGTAGAAGCTGGAAATGGATGAAAATTCCATACCTTTTCCCTGCATTTCAGAAAAAATCAGAAAAACACCAAAACATTGCAAAATATTTTCAAAAATCACAAAATATTTCTCTTGCTTTCAAACAAAATATTTTAAAAAATCACAAAAACATTTCTTGTGCTTTCAAACAAAATATTTTTAAAAATCACAAAAATATTTCCCTTGCTTTCAAACAAAATATTTTCAAAAATCACAAAATACTTCCCTTGCTTTCAAACAAAATATTTTCAAAATCACAAAAATACTTCCTTTGTTTTCAATAACCGATCTCCATCCTGACTACTCAGGAAAGATTCAGACCAAATATTTGCAAAAATCACAAAAATTGTCACTATCTCTATCACCGCACTTCAGGAGTCCCGAACTCCGCTCACTCACTTCATAGTTTGGGATGACGGATCCGATCGCCCACAAATTGAAATCTTGACCAAAACTGGCGACCAAGCACCATCCCAATCACATCTATGCCCAGAAGAACATCTTGAAGTCTGGTAACATCCATCATCCATTCCCATTAGCAAAGCAACAACATCTTGGGACGATGGACCTGATCGACCACGGGTCGGGATCTTGACCAACCCGCTGACCAAACATCCGCATAAAAAAGAAAGAAATCCCCAGGGGAGCACAACCCCGCAAGCAATAAGCTCAAAAGTTCTCTGCATCTCCATCAAAAGCAAAATCATTAAACCGAAAGAGAATGAGCCAAACCATGCATCCATCATCAAATATGCATCTCCATGCATCAGCATCCATCGCATCAATCATCATGTTTACCTGCTTTTAAAATAAAAGTCGGTTGGCCAAAAGCCCCACAGGCATCCCTAGTGGAGGCATGTGCAAGCTAGATTTCCTTTCAAAAAGACAAAAAATATTTCTATTTGCAAATAAAAACCCCACGGAGTATCACTCTCCAGAGTGGGTATCTTTCAAAATCCAAAAATATTTTTCAGTAGAGCATTCGACCTCCAAAACACCGGGAGATCTTCCATATCTCTGGGTAGGAGCCGACGCAAAAATCAAATAAGATCCAATGTCTCGCGGTTTCCCCGGAGACCATCAAATCCAATGCACTCATAGTATGGTCGAACTGAACTCCAGTGTCAGTGCGGTCGTACCACATGCCAAGGTACGAAAAGATGAAAGCCAAAAGGCTCGGTCAAAGAAACCATTTGAACATGTGGAAACGATTAATTGTAACCCAAGCATCAAAATCAGTAGATCGGGTGGAAAGAGTTCACCCGCACATACCTAGGCGTGGATGCCTGAAGTACCTTGACTGATTCCAAGTCGGCGTAGTGGACTCCAGTAAGACTACATGACGCAGGGCAGCTAACCACTTTGACAGTCAAGCGAAACAAGTACTCCTGGAGTGATCCGGGAAAACATCAAACAATCAATCTCAGGGTCAGTAACCTCGTAGGACTATGACGCAGAGGCTCTGCTGTACCTTTTCGATGTTAGTATCGATCGGGAATGGAAGGGTTGCGATTGGGTACCCAGGTTGCAGCGCATTGCAGGGACAATTGCAAGGTTTTCTCCAAACTCCCGCGGTATGCGCGAGTTATCAATCTCCAGACAATCAACTGACTCAGATACAAAGGAAAACAAAGATTCCATACCACAATCTAGGAAAGAATGAATTGCAAACCAAGCATCAAAACCAGCAGATCGGGTGGAAAGAGTTCACCCGCACATACCTAGGCGTGAATGCCTGAAGTACCTTGACTGAGTCCAAGTTGGCGTAGTGGACTCTCGTAAGACTACATGACGCAAGGCAGCTAACCACTTTGATAGTCAAGCGAAACAAGTACTCCTGGAGTGATCCAGGAAAACATCAAACAATTAATCTCAGGGTTAGTATCCTCGTAAGACTATGACGCAGAGGCTCTACTGTTCCTTTCCGATGTTAGTACCGATTGTGAATGGAAGGGTTGCGATTGGGTACCCAGGTGGCAGCGCATTGTAGGGACAGTTGCAACGTTTTCTCAAAACTCCCGCGGTATGTGCGAGTGATCAATTTTCAGACGATCAACTGACGCAGATGCAAAGGCAAGCAAAGATTTCAGACCATGATCTATGAATGACCGGGTCGGAAGTGGGGTGTCCACTGGCTTTAGCATTCGATTGCACGCAACCACTGCCAAAGAGGGACATCTGTAGACACCCCACCTTCGGCTACAATGTTGGTAGAGATAGCTGAATGAATGGAGGACCGTACCCCCAAATCCCATGTCTAAACTCAACCAAACTCACCCTTGTAAGCCCCAATCCATAGCCCAGCTCAAGCCTGAACTCAGTTAACTCACCCCTAAACATCAGCCCAAAAAACCCCTATAAGAAAAACCAGTCAAAAAATCCTTAAAAAAAGTCAAACTCGGTGAGTCAACCCGCTGAGTCAAACCACCAAGTCAACCCGCTGAGTCAACCCATCGAGTCAACTCACTGTGTCAACCCATCTCTTAAACCCAGTCAACTCACCGAGTTCCAAACCGCAACCTCGGAGCAAGCTCGAACCCTAAAGTTAAGAAAATGTTGCTTCTCGTTCGGAGGTCGTACACTCCGAACCCGAAGCAAATTGACCATACGGGCGGCCCCCTGGGTGCCGCCCAAAAATAATTATGGGTTCTGCCACTCCTCGCTGCTATAAATACCCCCCTCCCCTTCTCCACCCTTTTAGCCCACTTTTCCACCAAGGAGAGCCCTAGTGAGGAGAGCCTAGCCCTGGTCCAGCCCAGCTTGACCCTGGTCCAAGTCTCCTAAGCCACCCAAGTCTTGATCCAGCCACTCGAAGCAGACCCTTGCGACACCTCTGTCCATCCAGCTATTCTTCAGCATCATCTCATTTGCATCTAGCATAAGTGCAACATTTACTTTTCTTCCAACCCCCCTGCTTCACTACAAGCACTTTGATTATTCAAACTCACAGCATACATCCTGCATAAAGCACCTGTCAGTTCGAGCGTATGCTCTAGGCTTGCCTGTTAAGGGAAACCTGCCCATCAGAAACTCTTACTGTTCAGAACTGCATTCATGCATCAGCCACTATAAGCACTTTGATTATTCAAACACACAGCATGCATTCCGCATAAAGCACCTGTCAGTTCGAGCGTATGCTCTAGGCTTGCCTGTTAATAGAAACCTGCCCATTAGAAACTCTTACTATTCAGACCTGCATTCATGCATCATGTCATCCATGAGAATGTACGAGGATTAAAACAGACTTTCAAGTATTAGTTCGATTCTGTGAAATAGAGACCGTACTTCGATACGGGCAGTGTGTGGGGTGCTTAACCTCTTCCCGCCCTGTAACCGTGATCCCTTACCTGGAATCTCTGGCCGCAGATCAAAAGGAGTCATTTTAGAGGAAGGAATCTTCGGATTCCCTTCTCTAACGTTTCTACGGGGTCTAGCCGACTGTAGATTCGAAGTAACTGGCTAGTGGGGACTCTGGTCTTAAACAAACTCATCCAAACACATCCAGCTTAACACGACAACCAAACAAAAGCCCTCAAGAACGAGGCAAGCCAGTGGCACAAACGGCGATTCGCGAGCACGCACCCCTTCTTCTTTTTCGAAAGGAAAGGGAGAATGTTCGGGAGCGCGGAACAGCGAGGGTCCACAGTCACACACAAACCATTTGCGCCTAAAATGCACTATTCTAATGGATTTAAAAAAAAAAAAGAGTAAATGAGGTAATTTGGTCATTTCATTTCTTGAAAAGCACTTTCTAGTAATTACCAAACCTTTCGACATTTTTGGTAAAACTAGAATCCGTGAGGAATTCTACCGTAAAATTGTTTTTTCATCTAGGTCACCCATGCTTGTTTGAAAATAAAGGCATATGTATCCATTTAAGTTTTTAAGCTTTTGGAGTTTTGTGAGAATACCTAATTAATTGGTGCTTATCTAGGCATGTTCTCACCTATCAATGTTCTTACCTAAGTTGTAAAATGTAGTCCTTATGAATATGAATAATAAATAAAAAAAAAACCTGATTTAAGCAACCTTAAAAAATTGGGCTTCGTAGTAGATGTAATAATGTTGTATCAACTTGAAAACAAGTTAGAATAAAAAATTGATAGGTGTAATTTCATAAGTTATCTTCATGAGTAAAAACGGTTGAGCTCTACCATAAAAAAAAATCCATAAAAAGTAAGGATGACTTTAGTTATAGAAGAATTTAATAAAAGTGATAAAGTAGATAATATCAAACCTCTTCTAGGGATAGGTTAATATAAAAGACTACATTGTGGCAACTTTATCATATTTATTTTATTGAGAATAACTGAAATATATAGAAAAAGGTGGGAGATCAGATGTATAAAAGATCTTAACAAATATACACGATTCCATCCATATAGATATCTATATGTACGACTATACATACACATCCAATAGTACCCTTCCTCAAGCTGGCATGTTTAATTATGCTTAACTTGAAATATATATGAAAAAGATGATGATGATTAACATGCGCCACCACTTCTCTCCACACACAACATTTTTGGATATAAGATCTTTAAGTATTGCTTGTTGATAGATTGACCTTTTGTTATCTATTAAATTTTTTCTTCAAATAGTAAACCATCCAAATTCAACAACCATTAACCACACATGAACATTCACATGCACTTATGCACTATATGCAGTTATACACTTATAACAATATGTATCATGTTGTCTTTATCCTCAATGTTGGGCGGATGCACAAACTTTAAAATCTCGCAACCCCAACCGCCTTAAATTAGAGGATATATAAATGTGGAAAAAATAAATAATCAACCACTACCACGACATATAAGAGATTTTATGTAGAAAACCCTCTAACAGATGTAAAAACCACGGGATCTCGTTTAATCAATTATGTAAGAACTTATTACACAGCGATCATGAGCTTATAACACGCCCGGATCCAATTTTCTTCACCCTTAGGTGGATTACAATTAAAGAGAACAAAACAAGAGAGATCTCATTGATCCGAGGAACTTGAAGAAGCTAGGAATGAACTGGCATCGACCTTCTCACTCTTCGATTTTCCTCTCTCTTTTCTTTCATTCTTCTTTTTCTTCTCTCTTGATCTAGACGTGTAGTAATCTTTATTCTCCTATAATTCCGCATAAAACATACTTTGATAGCATTTCAAACTAGAATTGGAGCCTAAATAGAAAATTGCGTATTGCTGTCTTGTGCATTGTAAGGTGCCCGAACTCAACTGTGTGCCCCACCTGACATTGTAGGGGTGCCCGAAACTGTCTAAAACAGTCTAGCAACCAACTTCCATATCTTAGGGAATTTAGGTTGCTCGACCTAAACTGGTAGGGCACTTGATGACCCAAAACTACATTCTCTCCTCTCCTTATGAGAAGGAACACCCCATCTAATCTTTCCCTTCCAACTCAGGAGGAGGGCTTCAACGTCTTCAAGCTTGCCAGGCTTTTACAAGCCTCAAATCTGCCTTTGACCAATGCCTTGGTCATCATGTCTGACTCATTATCATCTGTATGGATCTTCTCAAGTTGTAGCACCTTGTTCTCCAATGTATCCTTAATCTAGTGATATCAAACCTCTATGTGCTTCGACTTGAAATTCTGGCTTATATTCTTGGTCAAATATATCGCACTCTGGCCATCACAATAGACCACGTGCTTATCCTGCTTTAGGCTAAATTTCTATAGGAACCTCTTCATCCAAAGCATCACCTTATATGCTTTTGTAATTGTGATGTACTCGGCCTCTGTCGTAGACAACATAACACACTTCTGTAGCTTGCTCTGCCATGAAACTGTTCCCCCTGCAAATGTGAATATGTACTCTAATGTAGATTTCCTGGAGTCTATGTCACCTGCCATTTTTGCGTTTGTGTAGCCCTCTAACACGGGTTTCCCTTCACCATAGCATAGGCTCAACTTCAAAGAGCCCCTCAAATACCGTAGTATTAACTTCATTGTTGCCCAGTGCTCTTTGCTAGGATTGATAAGATATTAACTCACCACGTCAATCGCATATGCTATGTCTGGGCGCGTACACACCATATCATACATCAAACTCCTACCATTGAAGCTTAGTGTATCTTCAGCATCTCTTCAAACTATTCCTTAGTTTTGGGACACTGTTTGTTGCTCAATTTGAAGTGACCATCGAGTGAAGAACTGAACGGCTTCGCTGTCTTTATATTAAACTTTTCTAGGACATTTTCAACATACTGCTCTTGTGACAGTTATAGATTTCTGATGCTTTTGTGACGGGTGATTTTCATTCTTAGAATTTTTCTAGCTGGACCCAAGTCTTTCATTGCAAAAGACTTTTCCAACTCCTGTTTCATCTTATTAATCTTCTTGATGTCTTTCCCAATGATAAGCATGTCATCAGCATATAGCAGAAGGATGAAAAAGTCACCATTTAAAAATCGTCTCGTAAACACACAATGATCTAACTCTATTCTATTGTATCCATGCTTTAACATGAATGAGTCAAACTTCTTGTACTATTGTCTTGGAGCTTACTTCATCCATACAAGCTCTTCTTTATCTTAGACACCATGTGCTCCTTGCCCTTGATTTCGAACCACTCTGGTTGCTTCATATATATCTCCACCATGGAGAAACGTCATTTTCACATCTAGATGTTCCATCTCTAGGTCCATACTTGTAATCAAACCAAGCAACACCCGTATGGATGCCATCTTCACCACTTGTGAGAATATCTCGTCGAAATTAACTCTGTTTTTCTGTCCATAGCCTTTCACCACTAGCCTGACCTTGGACCTTGGATGTGAACTCTTCTACTCTACATTTTTTCTGAGCACCCACTTGTTGCTCAGAGCTTTCTTGCCCTTAGGCAGTTTTCCCAATTCATACGTGTGGTTCTTATGTAAGGATTCCATCTCCTCTTACGTAGCTTTCAACCACTCAGTTTTATGCACGTCGGATAGGGCCTCAAAGTAGTATTCTGGCTCTCCCCCATCGGTAAGCATAGCATACTTATGGTTATCTCTCCCTAGATAACATTCTCATTTATGACTCAACAGGTGGATTGGGTGGGGGCTGCTCCCTTGGTTTATCTGCTTGAGGGATACCTTCGTTCCCTGCGCCTTGCTACACTCCCCCGTCATCAGGCATCACGGGATGAGTGATTAGATCCATATAATCTAGGTCACCTGAATTAGGCTGGGTCTTCTCAGCTTTTTAAATGTCTTCAACACACTGACGATGAAAACCACATCTCTGATCCTGAATATCTTCTTCTCAAGTAGATCCCATAATCTGTAACCGAACTTCTCATCCGAATACCTCAGAAAAACACAATGCCTGGTCATTAAATCGAGCTTGGACCTCTCGTCTCTACATGGATGGATGCCCGACATCCAATCACCCTAAGATTACTGTACGATATGTCACGTCTAGTCCACACCTTCTCAGAAACCTCTCCATTTAATGGGGCTGATGGAGACCCGTTTATCAAATACACCGCTTTGTGCATTGCTTCTCCCCAAAATATCTTGGGCAACTTGGCATGGGAAAGTATGCACCTGATTCTCTCTATAATGGTGCGATTCATACGTTCAGCTACAACATTGTGTTAAGCGGTCTTGGGCACCGTCCGTTCATACCGCATGCCCAGGGTCTTGCAATATTCATCAAACGCTCCAGTGTATTCACCTTCATTGTAAGTGCAGATGAACTTCAATGGTCTACATGTCTCACGCTCGACCATGGCATGAAAATTTTTAAACACCCCAAAGACCAAATCTTTAGTTTTTAATGCATCATCTATAAATGTGATAAAGTAAAATACCCCACCCAAGGTTCTTGTCTTCATCGAACTACACACATCAGAATAAACCAAATCTAAAACATTCAATTTATTCACATGGGAAGCAATTTTAACAAATGAAACTCTATGCTGTTTCCCTGATAAACATTCAATACAAGTTTTTAGAGGTACACCTGTCATGTCTAGGAGGAGCCGCTTCTTCATCAATAGTTGAAGCCATTTCTTTCTCATGTGGCCTAGCTGCTTATGCCACACGTCCATCATTGAGTCTTCTGTTACGTTCAATTTACCCTTGCTGACAGTCATACACTTCTTCCTTCTCTCCATGATCAATGAACCCATGATAAGCTTCCAGCGCCCATCAACAAAGTGGCTCCCATAGCCATTATCATCCAACCTTTCCATTGACATCAAGTTAAGGCGAAGGTCAGGAATATGCCTCACATCTTTGAGCACCCATGTGCAATATACATCGGTATTTACATGTATGTCGCCAGTCCCTATGATCTTGGACGTATCAGAATTCTCCATCTTCACCGCACCAAAGTCACCCAACTTGTAGATTGTGAAGATCTGCCTACGTGGAGTGGTGTGATACGACACTCCTGAGTCGATCACCCAGCCTATGTCCTGACTTGTAGCAGTGAGACATTCATCATGTTTTGTCGAGAGAATAACTATCATGTCGCCATCTGAGGCGACTATAGTAGATTCTGATTCTTCGTTCTCCTTTCTTTTACCTTTATTGTCCTTCTTTTCCTTGCGACATTTATTTTTATAGTGACCATTCTTGCCATAATTTCAGCACTCAACTTCTTTTCTTAACTTAAATTTGCCTCTTGATTTGTCGTGGTTATTACCACCATTCATTTGCTTTCCTCTCCCCCGATCTTTTGTCACCAGGGCCTCCTGCTGAGACAACCCCTGTAATTTTCTCATTGTCTCCTCATTGAAGAGACAACTTGTAACTTGTTCCATGAACACCTTTCTATCTGGCATGAAGTTACTCAGAGACACGACCAATGTCTCCCAGCTATCAGGCAACGAGCTAAGCAATAGCAAGGTTTGTAGCTTATTGTCCGAAACCATCTTCATGGTAAAGCTGGTTCACGATGCTGCTGACTTCGTTCATATGCTCAGCCATGGAACCATTTTCCTTGAACTTCAGGTTCACAAGTCTTCTTATCAAGAAGATTTTATTGCCGGTTGTCTTCCTCTCATAAATCCCTTGTAGTTTCTATCATAGGCTAGCGGTTGAGGTCTCCATAGACACGTGATGGAATACCGTATCATCCAGCCACTATCTGATGAACCCCACCGCCTTTCCGTCCATCTTCTTCCAATCTTCATCAGATATATCCACTGGCCTCAATGTATCACCTGTGATTGGTGCATATAGGTCTTTGCATACAACAAGTCTTCCAGATGGACCAATTAGACCCATTCTGTCATGCCCCGAGATTCGGGACTCGAGTACAACAACCCAAAGCCCGAGTTCCAGGATGTAAATTTAAAATTCGAGCATAAATTTCATAAAATTTCATTCCACATATCACATAACTAAAATAAATTTCAAATATAAAGTTTCTTTTCTACTAATGTCTTATTACATTAAATTTTACAAAATAAATCGATTACGGTTAGCGTTTGAGTAACACATGACCATCTGAATACTCTCCTTTGCCTATGTCTTGTTCTTCCTGAAACCTACAAGAACTGTGGTGATTTTGGTGAGCTAAAAGCCCAGTGAGATCATTTTCAACATAAGGAAATTCCAATTGATTCAAGATAAGATCCTACACAATACTAAATATGGAGAGTTATTTTCACGTTACATCTAAATAGTTTTATGAGTTGTGTTCTTGAATGATGCTTATGAGTATCATGATGTCATGGATGTGCATGTTCAGTGCATGATGCAATAAATATATATGGGCAAATCAACCATGCCCTCCATCTTCAACCTTGTAAATCAACCATGCTCAACATCTCCAACCAGGCAAATCAACCATGCCTTGGGCAAATCAACCATGCCCGACGAACGGATCCCTCTGCCCCTGGATGTTAGGGTACCTATTGCAAGTCAACCTTGCTCACCTAACCCAGAGCACCGCGAGGCGGCAAATTAACCATGCACGCCAGGAGTCAAATCAACTATGCTCCTGTTTCGTCGTTTAAAACAAATAAAGCATATATAAAGTAGTGGATATGAATGTCATGGATCATGAAAGCACTTCTCAAACACACAATGCATTCAATAGTTTAAACCTAAACACACCATGCATGTATTTTCACATGTTTGTTCGATTATAATGTCTGATTCATATCCTAATCGTCAATTAAAAGAGGAATTGTACAATGCCAATGTGAGAGGAAACGAAACCTAGTAAAGGCAATATTAACATTATCCTAACATCAATTAAAGTGTAACTAAGGGATGGATATCTTACCTAGAATCCTAAAGAGAGATAAGTAAGGAAAGAAAATGGATTCCAAGTCAGATCTCTTTCCTAGGATCTTAACACTAAAAATTAAAAAGAATTGTAGAATTGAGAATGGAGAAAAATCTAAATTCTAATGCACACACAACTAGAAGGAAAGGGTTGGAAAAATCAATGAAAATTATATGAAGAATCACTCACAGATTTACTGTTCTCTAGGCTTCAAATAGGACCTAATTCGAATTTAAGTTGACTCAGCGAGTCGACTCGGTCTTCCTCTTTCTTCTTCCTTCTTTCTCTCTCCTTCTTTCTTTCCTTCTTCTTTCTTCTTTCTTTCTTTCTTCTCTTCCTCTTTTCTTCTTCTTTTTCTTCTCTTTCTTTCTTTTTTCTTTGCCTGGGATGCTGCCCCAGCAACAACAGCAACAATAGCGTGGGAGCTGCTCGCATTCTCTCTCTCACGTCACCTCTCCTCTCTCTCTCTCTCTCTCTCTCTCTTTCTCTCTCTCCCCTGTCTCTATCTCTCTCCCTCTCTCTCTGACGTTTATATGGAAGAATGAGGAGCGGACAGTTGGCTTTTATATCTAAACAAGAAGTACT
The DNA here is from genome assembly GCA_003013855.2 of Liriodendron chinense. NCBI lineage: Eukaryota > Viridiplantae > Streptophyta > Magnoliopsida > Magnoliales > Magnoliaceae > Liriodendron > Liriodendron chinense. The sequence goes on from PVNU02000362.1 coordinate 1,590,531, forward strand.
TGCAATTAACGTGGATGGTTGGAGGTTCCGAATCCAAGTTGGATTTGGTTCCTATTTTCTTGCAACACACGTCTCAGGGAATCCGTTGCTGAGATAGGTGGGGTCCACATGACCGTTATGTAGTCGATCTTGAACGTCCATGCACAACAAGAACTCGGATCTTGACAATCTTGGTTTTGAACGGTGGGTTGAAGTAGGCTACACAAGTGACTAGCGGTCATAGAATTTGGACGGACTGAGCTTGGGTGGGGTGTGGTTTTGATGGACAAACCGGATATACAATATGGGGCCCACGTGATGGATGGCCGAGTCTACACAAATTGGCAGCGTTGGACGCTGTTGCAGCGGACGCTGTAACAGCGTCTAGAAGAAGACGCTTTTTAATATATATATATATATATATATATATATATATATATATATATATATATATATATATATATATATATCTTTTGTTACGTGCGCCGCATGTATACATGTATTTATAGTTGCCCTTACATGTGGAGTCCACATGTAGTGGGTTGAGTGCGTTTCCTCTGTCCAACAGGTAGGCAACATAAATTTGGCCGTCGACGAGAAAAATGAGGCAGATCCAAGTTAAGGTGGCCCACTTATGGCCCAATTTCTGATTAAGGCATTTGTGGGATGATCGGAGGGCTGAAATTCAACGTGTACGGTTAGATTGTGTCTTAGAATTCGTATATGAAGTTTCATGTGACAATGATCTCCATAAATCATAAAACTTAAAAATGACCATTTTATTTAAGTTTTCTAATAGCATTTTCGTAATTATTATAACTTTACACTTCTACACTGTTCTAGGGCTTATTCTGAGCAAATTTAATAAAGGGACCATACCCTAAGTCCCAAAAGATGATTTATTATTAATTTATCAACATAAAAAGTTATTTAAATTATTAAATAATTAACTCAATTCTAATTTAAATGATTCTAAACCCTAGGGTGTTGTAAACACACCTGAGCAGGTTCATAGGGCCGGAGAATAGATAATCTAAGCATATGCTTGGTGATGGATAAGGTGTACGGATCAGATTTAGGGATAGACACGTGTACAAGACGATGTGGAGATTGTACAGCGGGTTTACGTTGGTCGCGTAATTCGAAATCGAAGTGGACGGTTAGATATTCTAATCTAGCAACAATAACTCATTCTAACGGTCAGTTTATTGACTTAACTAAGTACGCTAAGTTTTTAGAGGCCTTAAAAGTTTCGCAATACGTATAAAAGTGTATGTGTGTGTGTATACATGTGAACAACGCGGCTTAGAATTTAAATTCTCACGTGTGGACATATACTCGTGTACTTACTTGTGCGCCTAAATTTTCGGGGTGTTACACATTCAGGATGGTCATCCTCGATGAGCCAACCTCCATAATTCCACTGTCTATTCTACACAACCTAGATGCTCTGATACTACTTTTGTTGGGGCAAATGCATAAACTTTAGGATCTCGCAACCCCAACTCACTTGAATTATGAGATATATGAATGCGAAAAAACAAACAATCAACCACCATCACGACACACAAAAGTTTTTAAGTGAAAAACCCTTTAACAGAGGTAAAAACACGAGACCTCATCTAGCCAAACAATCCACTATGTAAGAAATTATTACACAACGATCACGAACTTATAACATGCTCGGATCCGATTTTCCTCATCCTTAGGTAGATTACAATAAAAGAGAACAAAACAAGAAAGATCTCACTGATCTAAGGAACTTAAAGAAGTTAGGAACAAGCTAGCGACATGGATGAATCGTCACGGACACGAACTTCTCACTCTTTGATATTCCTCTCTCTTTTCTTCTCTTCTTCTTTTTCTTTCTTTCTCTCTTTCTTTGGATATGTAGAAATCTCTATTCTCCCCTAATTCTGCATAAAACACGCTTTCATAGCACTTCAAACCTAAATTGGAGCCTAAATAAGAAACTGCGTATTGTTGTCTCGCGCACTGTAGGGCTCCCAACAAGACATTGTAGGGTGCCCGATAATGGGCAAAAATTGTCCAGACACAAACTAAGAAAATGACTCCAAGTTTAAGGCACCTGACATGACACTGTAAGGTGCCTGAAACTGTCTGAAACAGTCCAACAACCAACTACCATATCTTGGGAAATTTAGGTTGCCCGACCTAGACTGGTAGGGTGCCTGATGACCCCAAAATTGCATTCTCTCCTCTCCTCATGAGAAGGATCCTCTCCTCATGAGAAGGAACACCCCATCACTCAAAACAAATGAGAACTTTCAAGTGCTTTATGACACTAATGGCTCCTTCTGTCAATATACAATTAATTAAGGATGAATTGGCGAATTGCTCAAGCCTTACAAGGTCTAGTATGTGCAGTTTGGTCAACAAAATTTACCTCGACACTTATGATGGAAGACCATCCCACTCATCAAGGCCAATGACACCATCCAGCTTTACTTGGGAGACATATAAGATCATTGACTTCATCATGTTTGGTATTGGAATGTCGTCATGGTAACTACTAGCAGGAGTAAGGGATGTGCTAACGTTATCAAGAATAGGGAAAAGCACAAGGGAGCTTCGAGAACCTCCACATTCAAGATGCCACCACCCACATTTTGCAATTCATCTGGGCAATGTGTTCACCATCAGTAAGGGGATGAAGCTGTAGGTCTCTTTGCCCAAGGGCAAGGCATCAAGTTCATATATCTATAATATCCCATGCTCTAACAGGTGAGAAAAATTGAAGAGAGTTTTTTTTTTTTTTTTTTCTATATTTTGAAATATATATACATAGTTGTAAACATTTAAGCAATTGTGAGATATATATATATATATATTTTAAAACTATAGAATTTTCTCACTATGATCTCCAAATACATCGAAGTCCATGTCCAGGATTTTAGATCCATTGACATGGAATTCCTTAGAATCCCCTTCCTGGCTTCAAAAGGGGAAGTTTTTAGTGCGTGGTATATATACATGATGATGCATCCAGTGTACAGAAATTGGGGTCTGCCAAATTCCACTTAAAAGTAGATAATTAAGATGAGTGGGTCACTGTCTCCCACTAATATTAGTGTCAGGAGTGGAGAGCATGAGTAACATTTGAACAGGTGGAAAATCCAACTATTCAATACCGGCCGTCCATTCGATCCAGTCCACTTGTACCATGGCCTGTGTTGAAAGTCAATCACCCACCTAAAACAACCATTAGGCATGTCCACTAACCATGTTTCGACTGGGTTAGATCACCACGACCCTGACCCGAAAGTCTGTTGGACCCGATTGTCTACAACACCTGTTTCATGGAGACCGGAAAACAGCCAAGCTCTTTGGGGCTCACCATGTTTTATTAACTGGAATCCACTCCGTCCATCAGGTGAGAAACCTTATTTTCACCGTTCATAAAAATATCGGAAAAATAAAATACTCATATTGTCCCATAACAATAGGAAAAATGTAAAATTGCACCTAAAACCTCTAAGTTGTTTCCTGTAGTGTGGTCCACCTGAATCTGAATCTGGCTGAATTTTGGCCAAATAGCCTAGAATCCAGGAGTACACATGATTGACGGAGGGGATTTTACATATACGAGATGGTGGGCCAGAAAGAACTTGAATGTCTTATGCATAAAAACAGGTGCTGTGGAGGATTCCGGCTTTGCGAAGAGAAGAAACTTTGATGCTCTGCAGAGCGTAATGGATGATACTCATACACTTAGAACAAATTAAGAGTAACGCTTATTTATATCCGACTATCAGATTGGTGGACCTTTATTTGACGGTTAAAAATGGGGGAAAAAATCCAGTAGTCTTATTTCATCGAACAAGTGTCCATGAGTCAAAAGGTCAGGATTGTGAATTTTGGATGCTAACTTAGAACCAGCAGTTTACACAAATTAATCCATTTATTTGAGTTAATATATGCCACGTGTACCATTTCAGGTGCCTGCGTATCAAGCGTCACGTGCAGCCAGAGTATCCATAACATCCCTGTTCGGAAGCCAAAACCCGGCCAGTCCGCACGACGAACCAATGAGCTTGCCGGGAACCCGGCCGATTCAATAATCGGGCCCGAACTTTCAGACCCGGTACCCAACGGGTCTAGCACTCTAGCTGCCTAGCCCAAATCTGAGGACACTGGAGGTTGATCTGATCCATAGACATCTTACTAAGTGGGTCCTACACACACACACCTATGATCATCCCATCAGGGCCCTTTTTTTTACGGTGGTCCATGAAGAGTTGGATGGGTATAACAGACGGCCCAGATCAATCGATTGATCTGTCCAGATGAGAGTGCCATTGAATGGGTATAACAGACGGCCCTGATCAATCGATTGATCTTTCCAGATGGCAGTGCCACCGTGGTCAGGAGCTATGTGGGGCTCACACAGATGCCCGTGAGAAATCCACTCCGTCCATCAGTTTTTCAAGCTCACAATAGAACAGAAGTCCAAATATCAGGCATATCCAGAACTCAGCTGAGCCACACGATAGGAAACAGTGAGAATGGGAACATCCACAGTTGAAACCTTCCCGAAGCCGACCATGATATTATATGACATCCAAACCGTTTATAAGGTTATTATCACTGGATAAAATGTAGGCGTAATATCATCTTGATGCAAAACTTCTGCGGCCCCCACAAAATTTCCAATGGTAAGTGTTTATTCCACTCTTCTTTGTGTGGTGGGGTGATCCACCTGACTTTTGGACCTGCGTGATTGTTTGACTTCTGTTCTACTGTGGACCGAGTGGATTTCTCACGGGGCATCTCTGTGGGACCCACATAAATTCCAAATATAGGAGTCCTTTATTTATCTAGCCTCCAGGGTATTAGTAGGCTTTTTCTGGGCCAAAATGGGGGATGATGGTGAAAGCCCTTATGACTTTAGCCCCTTATTAGAGCCCTTTATTTATCTAGCCTCCAGGGTATTATTAGACTTTTTCTGGACCAAAATGCTCCTCTGCCCAGCCTTTCTCTCGTACGGTTGCAACAGTTGCAACAGAATATGGAAGTCGAGAGGGCCTTTTGAGAATAGGGTGTGGGCCCACTAAATCAATGATTGAGGCCACCCCTCAATTGATCTGATCCGTTCACTTTAATCTGACACTTGTGGACTCACAATAAGTTATTTAAAAAAAAAAAAAAAAGAGCTTTCTGTGACCCACACTTGCATTAACGCTATAAGTTAATTCTGCATTGTTTCCTTCCGTGTGGTTAATCCATGATGAGTTTTGCCATTAAATTTAGATAGATGACATGAAATTAAAACCCCATTCATGTGAACAGCTTAGATCTTCTCCAAGACTATCTAGTAGGCCCTACATAAGATGTGAAATGGTTCAATAGATGGGTTCCTTACGCGAGAAAGGTCATTTGACTATTAAGACCATTACCACCTCCATAGGACCCGCTCCGACGCGCTTCCGACATGCATTTGAAATCATTCCCTCAATTCCAGTTAAATTTCTAAGTGTTCTTTTTTAAAGATTTTTTTCCACAATCTCTAATGTAGAAGTTGTGACAACCAAATGTGGGTTTAAGTTAGGATACTAGTGACTTTTTTTTTTTGTGGGTATCAATAATGCAAGTTTGTGAAAAGGAGGAGGGTGTGGTGGTTCCCTTTATAATCTTTTTAAAATTTTATGGGTATGAAAGGTGAGAGCATGTGAAGGGAATGAATTTTGTAATGAAAGAATGTTGTAGTGAAAGAATGTTGAAATGGATGAACAATCATAATTGTCATAACTCCATGTGGGTTGTAAATCTTACGAAAATGGATCTATTTTTTTTAGTAAAATGGTGTCCAAATGAAATGATTTCAAAGTCATTTGAAAGTTAATCAAATTACCTTTTCAATGAGTATAAGATCACCCAAATCGGACATGTAAAAAGGGAGTTATGACCGTTTTCGTTCAAATGATGGTGAGTATCGACAAATGATAGTGAGTTTGGGCCCACTTTTGGGCAATCAAATGGCTTTCATTTGAGGTGATTCAAAAGCCATTTAAAAGTTCATCATATTACCTTTCCAATAAATACAAGATCACCTAAATTGGACATGTAATGAGGGAGTTATGATTGTTTTCACAGATAGACACTAGAGTATCGACGACGGTTAGTGAGTATCAGCGATGGTCAATGAGCATCAGCGATCGGCAACAGTCAGTGTTTATCTGAAAAATGGTCATAACTCCCTTGTTAGATGTCTGATTTGGGTGATTTTATACTTGTTGGAAAGGTAATTTGAAGAACTTTAGATGACTTTGGAATCACTTCATTTGGATACCATTTAATTGCCCAAAAGTAGGCTCAAAATCATTGTCATTTATCGATACTAACCGTCATTTGTAGTTCCGATGAAAACGATCATAACTCGCTCGTTACAAGTCCGATTTGGGTGATTTTGTACTTGTTGGAAATGTAATTTGATGAACTTTTAAATGGCTTTGGATTCACCTCATTTGGACATAGTTTGTCTACCCAAAAGTGGGTCCATTTTCATGAGATCTACAACCTGCATGGGGTTATGACAGTTATGACCTTTCATCCATTTCAACATTCTTCTACTACAACATTCATTAATTATAACATTCATCCATTTCAATATTCATTACATTCATGAATTATAATATTCTTCGATTTCAAAATTCATCAATTACAACATTCTTTCAGTACGAAAATCATCCTTTTCACAAACTTCCACCATTTATACCCATAAAAAAAAAATTATAAAGGGAACCACCACACTCTCCTCCCCCCCCCCCCCCCCCCCCCCCCCCCCCCAAAAAAAAAAATCCACTATCATACTAATCTAAACTCACTTTTGGTCATTATAGCTTCTATGTTGGAGATTGTTGTCAGAAATCTTAAAAAAAACACTCAGAAGCTTGTTGGAATGGATCAGAGAATGACGCCGGAAGCTTGCTAGAGTGGGTTCAACGGAGGTGACAATGGTCTTAACGATCAAATGACATTTCCTAAGTAAGGGACCCATCTATTGAACCCATCTCACATCTTATGTGAGATCCACTGGATAGTCTTGGAGCAGATTCAATCCGTCCACATGAATGAGGTTTTAATTTCATGGCATCTATCCAAGTTTGAGGACAAATCTCATCACTGAGGGACCACACGGGAGGAAACAATGCAGAATTAACTCATAACCTTAATGCAGGTATGGGCTACAGAAAGCTCTAATTTTTTTTAAATAACCTTACTATACGTTTACGTCTGCTTGATTTAAGTGAATGGATCAGATTAGCTAAGGAGTGGCCTCGATCATTAATTTGATGGGCCCACACCCCATTCTCAAAAGGCTCCCTTGACCTTTGCATCTAAGAAAAAGTCTAACAATGCCCATGAGTCTAGATAATTAAAGGGCTCTGACAAGGGGGCTAAAGCCATAAATGATGTCATAAATCAATGCTTTTTCAATTACGGGTTAAGAACTTCTCATGTGTAACTAGTTCGAAGAATAGTTATGATCCGCCCAGTCGATAACTTCCCACCTCCCATGTGATTTCTACAATCAACTCTACCACTGGTTTGGTTCCACAATTGTCTTGTATAGAAATCAGCCCCATCCACTCATCTGGTGGGCCACACCAATGTATAGCCACTGATAAGAAACAAACTATAAGTGTGGTCCACCTAATCAATGGATGTGGCCAATTTTACACAATGCTGATCCTCATGGTGGGGCCAACCAATTGGGTGGATGAGATATCAAACTCACATGACAGGTTCGAAGTAATCCACCAGATGGACACTAACTTATCATCCAACCCGTCGGACATAAGACCCTTCACGTGTATAAAACCCCCTTGGGAGGGAATGCAATGTATTCTAACCTCTAACATCTGAAAACATTCCTCTCCAATTCCAAATGGTTATATGGAAACTCATTTCCAAACCAACCTTCTTCATACTACTCATGTGCTTAAGTACTGCAACAGTGACATCGCAATTAACCCCTAATTTCTATCAGAGATCCTGTCCGTCCGTGCTCAAGATCGTGCGGGAAGCAATCCTGACCGCTCTTAAGGCCGATATGCTGACCGCAGCGTCTTTGCTTAATCTCCACTTCCAAGATTGCTTCGTAAATGTGAGTTTTAGCCGTTGGATTATGCGTTAATTCGTAGTTGATCATCTGTCATCTGGTGGGCCACCGTTATTGGTGATCATCCATTTGGTGCTATGACCTCTGATTGGATGACATACCACTATTAAATACCTTTGATTTTTGGTAGATGGGTCATCAGTGCTGTGATGCACCAAATGAACGGTCCTGATCCACCTACATGCCTTGATCGGGCGATGATCGCTGGAACCGTTCATGCTGTAGGCTGTCTTTACAGTCTCCATACCACAGCGTGAAACATACAAGAGAACGGATGATTCTGACCGTTGATATTTTTAAGACGAATGCGAACCACAAGAAAGAAGATTTTCGCTGGCTCATATTCAATTCCTCGAACCAATGGTCAGGATCGTTCTTCCGGTTTGATTGATGGACCATATCCCATTTAAAATATCGCCCATACGGACGGTCCTGATTATCCGAATATCTCTGCATGGCATACACGCACACTAGGAATAAAGGTCGAACGTCCGATTTTAATGATCAAAAGCTGGTGGTTTAGATTGTCCGCCTGATTTTCAGGGAGCGGCAGGTAGAACACCCGAGTTTCTTGGGGCTCACAGTGTTCTACTCGTGATATCCAGTCCGTCCATCAGGTGTGCCTTCTCATATCTGCCCCACATCCCAAAAGTAAGCCCGATTAAAGACTCAGGTGGGCCACACCATAGGAAATAATGCAAAGTCGTGCCTGAAATCTATAAGTTCACGCAGTGTGGCCAGCCTGACCATTTGATTAGGCTGATTTTTTTTTTTTTTTATCAAGTCTATGTACCCTGGTTAGGCGAACCAGATGAACGGATTGGATTGAATATACATACCATGATGCACCCCACGCATACCTAATGGTTGGCGTCATGGTTCCCTGTGGTGTGGCCCATCTCAGCTGTGGATCGGTCTGAATTTGGGCCATAAACACTTAAAATCGAAGTGTGAATCAGATGAATGGAGTGGATGTTACTTAGGCAACAAGGGCACGCGTAGAATTCCAGTCCGATTTTCAAGTTATACCTCATTGACAGTGGGGCCCACTATTTGAAAGGCCCAAACAGTCAACTCGAACTCAGTTGGACCTATCTGGTTTGACACTATGGGTCAGCCAGATGAGTCACCCCGACTGAGTGGACTCGGGGGCGACTCACCCCCACTCAGGGAAGTCCTGACTCGACTTGAGATCAGATGAGTTGGTCCGAGTCACCGAGTCTTTTAATCGTTGATTGATTGCTGGGCCCACTTCATAATTCTTACTGGATCTCAAGGGTTTGCATGGTTTCATTTTTTTTTTTTTCTTTCTTATTCTTTTGAAGGGCTGTGATGCATCGGTTCTTTTGAATGGCTCAAATGGGGAGAAGTTTGCTGCTGCTAGCTTAAACTCGACCGGAGGATTGGAAGTTGTGGACAGGATCAAGCGTGATGTAGAGAGTGCATGCAGTGGAGTCGTATCATGTGCAGATATACTGGCTATAGCTGCTAGAGAAGCCGTTCTCTTTGTAAGTAATAATCTAATCAATCAATCCGGACCGAACATTAGTTGTGGCCACACTTGGACCCCCCCTTGCATTAATCATACAGATCGGATGATCTTATCCACCCAAATCTAGGGTCCTTTTTTGTTGAACATCTCCTATGGGTAGGATGATCTGATTTATTGCGAGGTGGACCCCACTAAATGGATGGATAAAATTGTGGATTTAGATCATGATGACCATAGGTCTCACTCACATAGACATCTTGATATGCCCTAATGTTTGGTGTTACCTTTTAACTTATATAGATATGGGTTAGTTAAAGAGTAAGTCCTTTGATGGTGCTTGGAAACTATAATCATTGATTTGGGAGAATTGTTATAGATTTCACCTTATTTGAATCATGACTATCAAAAAAAGTATATGACACTAATGAAAAGTATGGTTATCCTGTGTGAAAGGATTGGCTTTAGTTAAGATAGAGCCGATTTGGCATCAATTTACCTTTATATCAGTTATCTTTACCAAGGAGCTGATTTGATATCAATGCGCCCTTACCTTTAAACCATATAGGCGTGTGAGAGTGCTGTAAAAATAGAGTTTAAGCCAGGACCTTTGGGTATTTAGAATGGTTAGATCGAAGTCAAGTCATTGGTCCGAGGGTTCATTGGCCTAGACAAGATAATTATGATGATGAGGACTTGATGTTGCATTAAACATAATCAATCTTTAAGCTTGAGAGTGTGTTAGCTGGTTAGTTTGGCTTTGTTGGGAAAACCAACCCGCAGCGGAAGTAAACTAATCAACACAGCAGAATATCCCATCAAATGAGCAACACAATGCAATCACACCCACATGCAATCAACCGCACAAAGAATCTAATTTTACGTGGAAAAACCCCTCAAATTCAACATAGTTTGAAGGCTCCTCCAACAAGCTCTTACTATGAGACTATCGGATGGCAATTGAAATTGAGGATGGAGGATAGTAGAGTGGGTTAAGAATCCAAGTGTTATTTGGCAGTATGAATTGGGAGGCATGTGGATTTTAAATACTCAATTTTGTTGCCAATCCCAATCCTCTTCCTTTATTGTCATTTTTAAAGGTAGAAGAGTCACACGTTACACGTGAGTGTCGCCAGGCTACAAAGCCATTGTATGTATGGTTTGCTAATGATTTCCCTAAACAATCAAATTATCAACTACATCATTAAAATTATATCAACAAAATGATATGAGCTAGCCAAACATTAGTCATATAAATCAATAGTTAAGAAATGATGGTTAGTCGCTCAATTGAGATTCCATGCATGTGGCCCATTGGAGGCTTGAAATTTCATCATTTTTTTTACCGAAGTAAATATTTCAATGAGCTTATTATAATCATTGTGTCAAACATCACACACACACACACACACACACACACACACACACACGGGAAATGGTACTATGAGGTCAACCTCATTGGAGGTCGAGCTGTGTGGGCCCCATCGTGATGTGCATCAGACATCTACTCCAATTACATGCACCATTTCATGATGGGCCACGGGCTTAAAAATCAAGTCAATTCATAAGTTAGGTGGGTCACACCACAAATAGTAGTTGAGAGTGATTACCCACCCATTGAAACCTTCATGATTGTTTATAGGGTCCACTAAGATGTTGTTTAGACATCCAACCCATCCATTGTGTGGGTCCCACTTGGATGAGAGGTGAGGCCAAGTTTCAGTTGTATCCAAAACTAAAGTGGGCCCCACCAAGTGCTTTTAGATGTTTTAACAAGTTTCAACATGATTTTAGATGGTGTGACCCACCCGAGTTCCATATACGGCTGATATTTAGAATATTCCATAACTTAGAGGGGACCCACCAAATACATGGTGTGTGTGTCTATATATATATATATATATAGAGAGAGAGAGAGAGAGAGAGAGAGAGAGAGAGAGAGCTCACAATAGCTCCTGAGAATTTTTTAAGGAGTCATCACACACGTGATGTGTTCCTAAAATTTGAACCGTCCACGTGACGTAGCACATTGAAAAGCCTTTCGAGTCCAAAATTCAACCTGAACCAGAACTCTAGTGGGCCATAGAAGAGAGAGAGAGAGAGAGGCAAATCAAGAGAGAAAACTGTTTCCTTTCGCCATGGCCCACCAAATGTATCCTCAAAAAGTTCTCACGAGTTCTCATGAAAGATGGTTTGTAAGTGAGCATCCGACACATATATATATATATACACACACACCTCAGTTTACCCAATCCCATCGGATCTGAGAACTAGAACCACTGAAACCGAATCATCAGCCTAGTATAGATGGTCTAGGAATCGGAGTCGGACGCGGACGCGGATTGCCTGCGAAAAGCCTTTCGCACCATCTCCTGTGCAAGGAATCTAGGAGGGGGCACCATGATGTTTGTGCGAAATCTACGCTGTCCAACCGTTTTGTGAGATCATTTTAGGCGTTGCGACAAAAATATGAACCGAATCCAAGACTTAAGTGGGCCACACTAAAGCGAAAGGTGGGGAGGAAAATTCCTTCATTTTTTAGCTCATAACCTAATATAGCATGGAAAATTGGATGGATGGTGTGGATAAAATCCATACATCACGTCCCTCATAGCCTTAAAATTTGTAATTAAATTCAAAGTGGGACATTGGCGGTGACGTGGCAAACTTAAAATTTGTTTTAATAACCGTTGATTTTCTAATTACATACCATCACATCCATGTGGGGCCCACCTGGTAGGCGGTCAGGATCAATCGCACGTGTGCCATGTTCACACGTGTAGCTTTTAAGGAAGTTGGTACTTACGATTAGAATTCTAAAAGTGGCACGTGTTTGGCAGAGTGGAGGGCCCACGTGGAAAGTATCGTTGGGAAGGAGGGATGGGTTAGTGGCTGACCAATCAGCAGCTAGCGTTGCAGTTCCTTCCCCATTCGACTCGTTGAACCAAATCATTGCGAAATTTGCTGCTGTAGGCCTCAACGTTAAAGATGTGGTCGCTCTATCAGGTGCGTCTCTCTTAGGTTTACTTGTCCATCTACACATGTACAATGCCAATGCGGCGCACTTGTTTCGTGAGATTACAGCTGTCCATCAGGTGATCTCCACCGTTGAGATGCCCTTGTAAAATAGCAGACATATCCACTCATCAGGTGGGCCATGGTGAACAAATGGACAACTAAATCAGATATTTCAGCATCAATTTTTTTCGTACACAGTGGCCCACCCGACGAGTGGGTGGTTGATTTCTGGACCAGGGAGTTTACATGTTGGGTCCCACCTGATGGACCGCTGGGCCCTCCCATCAGTTTATCAGGCCAAGCCCGTATTAGATGGGTTTGGGTTTGATCTTCAGGCCCATGGGCTAGCGAGTGAAACCATCAATCTCCGTGGGTTCACCTTGTTGTATGTGTTACATCCGGTCCATCCATCAGATATGTCTGTTGAATTTAGCCCCAGGAGCCAAAAACTACTCTGATCTACAACTTTCATGTGCCACACCAAAGGGAACAATGGGTGAGGCAACAGTAACCATTGGTTTGTTTGTGGGGTAAGCTATGGTGTATACATTCCATCCAAGCCGTTCATCAGATGTGTCTCACTGCGATTAACAAACTATTTTAAATATACAAGATCCAGGACTCAGGAGGGACCCACCACTCGAACTAAAAGGTGTTGCGCTTGGTTTTGCATTGGTCCAGATGGTCTGGCCCAAATCAATTTTCAATCTGGTTGAATTTCTTTTTTGAATGTACGGTGAAAAGTAGAAGACTCGCCTAATGGACGGAGTAGATTCCCCACATACAACACGTGGGCCGCAGAGAGCCTCAGCGACTTACCAGGCATGATACAACAGGTGTTGTACAGGATTGTAGTCCTTGGCCCACAAGCAAGCTTGTACATGACTTCAGGCCCACAAGCAAGGCTCAATTTTAAAGGGCTGACAACGGCGGGCCCAGGCCCGCATATGACAGCTGGTTAAAAGACCCAGCCGGTCAACCCAGCTCATCTGGTTGATTTTTTTTTTTTTTTAATGTACGGCGGAAATTAGAAGACTCGCCTAATGGACGGAGTAGATTCCCTACATACAACATGTGGACCGCAAAGAGCCCCAGTGTCTTACCAGCCATGATACAACAGGTGTTGTAGAGGATTCTAGTCCACTCACTTGTGCCTTTTAGAGGGCTGGTCTTGGCACATGACAGCTGGTTAAATGACCCAGCGAGTCGACCCGGCTCATTCGGCCCTGAGTTGAGTCGCGACTAGCCCAAGTAAACGCTTAATCGGTCTGACTCTTGGTATTGAACCAGATTGGGTCCAACCGAGTCCGAGTTAACTCAGGCGAGTCGCATCAAACTCCTCCGTGTCTTGAAAACCAATCATGAGTACATCAGCTTCGAGTGTTCAACACACAGTCAGGACGTTTGGTTGCACCATATATCATGATATTTCATAATTAATCAGCATATATATATTTGGCACAAAATTCATGAAATTTGGTGCAACCAAACGCACCCAAAACTGATTGACCTGCAAATGTGCACTGTGTGCATGTGGATACAGGCGGCCACACTATCGGATTCGCCCGCTGCGCCACATTCAGCCAAAGGCTGCACAATTTCATGGGCACCGGCGCTGTGGACAGCATGATGGACGCCAACATGGCTGCAGATTTACGAAGCTTGTGTCTCCCAAACGGCGACGGAAACAACGCTACCGCTCTCGATCGCAACTCGATCGATCTGTTCGACAACCATTACTTCAAGAACCTGATCAACAAGAAGGGCCTTCTCCTTTCAGACCAGGTTTTATACTCCGGCGATGAGGCCGCATCGACGACTAGAGCTCTCGTAGAGATCTACGGCAGAGATTCTATTGTTTTCTTCAAGGATTTTGCTAACTCCATGATCAAGATGGCTAATATAAGCCCTTTGTTGGGTTCAAATGGAGAGATACGTAGGAACTGCAGGGTGGTGAATTGAACTGATCACATGTGTGAGAGATATGGGCCGTTCATCATGAGAGATAGGCCCACTAAATACTTTCCTTTAAGCTGTTTTTTTAGTGCTAAATATATGGATAGTATGGTTTGATCAGTATGATTTTTGGGCTATGATCCATTCAGCAAGGCCCCACTATTTCAATGGTCTGGATTGACATTTGACCTGAGTTTACTACATATAAAATGGGCCTAGACTATTACCATATTTATTTGGGTGAGTTTGGCTGCACCAAATATCAATCTAGGCCATCGAAATCGTAGATTGGACCCTTCAAATTTAGACAGTAGAGCATGGCCCCACCACGATGCTCTAAAAATCAGGCCAATCCAATCATTTGGTGGGCCACCATATCGATTTGGAGCCAGACAGACTTCCTGTTAGGATCTGTGGGCCTACTGCAATGTTGTGTGGCATCCACTCCATACATTTGTTGCACCAGCTCATGTTATCATGTTGGACCGAAAATCAGGCTGATACAAAACTCAAGTGGGCCACAACATGAAAAAGAGTGGTGATAGGATGCCCACCAATGAAATCTCCCTGTGTGGTCCAGGGTGATGTTCATATGCAATCCAACCCGTCCAGGGGCCATCAGAGCTGCTTGTTGCAAGAAATTCTCGCCCCTCCACAACTCTCTTTTCATTGAGGTGGGCCAGCCCTTTTTTCTTCTAGTGATGACACGTGTCGCTAAAGATTACCACAAGTTTGATAAAAATAATTAAAGATTGTATCACCCAATCACACCAATAGCCACCTGGACATTGTTGTGCATCGGGCCCCATCATCTGGTCAGATCTCTGGCCATCTGACCCCTTGTTTGAAAACGTAAAAACTCGTTTCAGACTCAAAACCGAGTCGAGTCAACTCAAAAAGTTGCATGAGCTAGTCTGTGTTTCTCCAGTAATATCTAATATTAAAAAATATCAATAACGTATAAATAATGCCGGTTCGTGCCGAGTTAAGTCGAGGTTTTATTGGGTTTTGCCGAGTTCAGTTGAGTTTGGACATAATCTCGGCTAGCTAGACCTGTGATCAAATCTGGTTAACTTGAGTTGACTCAGACAAATCAATCAAGCTGTTTTGAGTTTTTAACTATGAATTTATGCCCCTTAATCACAGCTTTCAATGGGCCGACTAAGGGGAGCTCGAATTAGGTACTACCCGAGCCTGTCCCAAGCTCAGGACAGGCCCAATGCGGCACGCACGTCTCACATTTGTATTGGTGAAGGGCACGTTGTCAGAAGAGGACTGACACAAGCATGTCAGGCCTCCTCTCCCCCAATGCCCACGCGCCACATACTAGCCTGTCTTGAGCTCGGGACAAGCTCAGGTAGTACGTAATCCGCACTTGACTAAGGGTTTCTTGAGCATTGCCCTGATTCGACTAATAATGTAAGACTCCTATTAGGTGGACTATACATGATCATTGATTTTGATATGACCATTGAATTATTCAGATTGAGCAATCCATGGCCCCACTAAAGTTGTGATTATTACATATAAGTCTAGGATGGGACGTTTGTACCATAGTCTCTATATACAATTATTAAGATGAATATGAAAACCTACGTCAAAGAAGACAAGTGTGATGGGTAAAATTTTTCAATTTTATTTTCTATAAATATATGTCTTGGTCCCATTATCAACACAGACAAAAAACTCTAGTCCTATTAAGAGGTCTTCTTAAGTATGTAAGGTGCGGAAGGCCAAGCATTAACTCTTGGTAACATTGCGGACATCGGAAATGTTTTCTCAACCAGGTGTGCATTTAAGATCATAGTGTAGAATCCCCTTTATTTGATGCATGGACAATCCATTTGTTCCACTATTCAGATAAAATAAAATAAAATAAAATAAAATAAAATAAAATAAAACCTCAGCCCTAGCCTTATAGGGCTGGCCAAACAATCCATGTGAGCCTCATTACGGATATCTCTTAGGCTTAGACCATTTTGCACCTTGATAATTTTACACTTTTCCTTGAATGGGTTGGCTTTGGCCTAGGTCTTATAGGGTTGGGTTGGGCTCGGCTCGGCCCATGCAAGGAAAATAGTAAAATTATCAGGGGCTTGAAATTGGCCTAGCCGACAAAACTTCCATGTTAAGGCCCATCACATAGATCATTTTGATCACAAAAACAGACCCTGGTCCAAAGAAGCTACTAAACCACAGATGCCTATTAAATGGGGTCCTCACAAGTGTGTTTAAATTGTCCATCTGTTTTGTATGATGGTGACCCACTTGATTATTCGATCCGGCAAACTAGTCGAGCCTAGTTATGTTATTCACTCGTCCTGACCCACTTGATCATTGGATCAGGCAAACTAGTCGAGCCTAGTTATGTCATTCACTTGCCCTGACCCACTGGATTATTGGATCAGGCAAACTAGCTGATCTAGCTATATGATTCACTGGCCCTGCCTGAACATCGGGCCTAAATTTCAAGCCCTGGCCCAACCCCTGGGCTAAGTTTAGGGGTCCAAGTCTTGGGCCAACAGGACTAAGCCATAGTGCAGGGATGGGCTGCCTGGCCCATAGCCACACCCTAGGGCCTGGCAGGTGGGCCACCTCTTGGACCAACCCTACAAAGGGTTGTGATTGCATTAAACTTCTAGGCCCTTGGTCTTAGCTCAAGGCCCAAATCCCAGGCATGAATTCAACAACATTTTTCATTTGAGGACCGGCCCCAGCCCGAATTTAGGCATGTGGGGCCCACTTTTAAAGCCTGCTTGTAGGGCCTAAATGATCCAGGATCATGAGGTTGACCTCGGCCCAGCTTGAACACCTAGACAGCCCTGAAAGTAAGTCGTTTGGACAACCAGGTTTAGATACTCCCGTGAATCTGATCTCTAGGCCGTTGCAATTTATGTGGGCCCACCGGTCATCCAATTGCTTCTGAGCCTGACGTTGGCATTCATGATTGTCTGTAGGATGGGCGCAGTTTGAGTGAATCCCCAGATCCACCGACCTAACTGTGGGGCCCACTGTGATGTATGTGCCTTACATCCACACCGTAGATCCATTTTGATAGCTCATTTTAGAGCATGATCCCAAAAATGAAGCATATCCAAATCTTAGGTGGATCATACCACAGGAAACAGTTGTGATTGAATCCCCACCATTAAAAAACATCATGGAGGCCACCAGAATGTTTATTTGCCATCCAACCTGTTAATAAGGTCACGAAGACCTGGATGAAGAGACCATACAAATATCAGCTTGATCTATAACTTTTGTGGCCTACAAGAAGTTACTAATGGTTGATTACCATTGTTTCTTGTATTACGGTCTACCTAAGATTTGGATGTGCTTCATTTTTTTTTTTTTTTTTATCATGCCTTAAAATAAGTTTTCAAGATGGCATGGATATAAGGCACATATATCATGGTGGAGACCACGTTCAGGGATCCCACTCACCTCAGTGGATTCGGGATCTATCCAAGCGATGCTAGCGCCATGTAGGATGGGACTAGACATGATAAGCAACACTTAGAATTCTAATCTTGAAAGAAGGATTTCAATGATCTCACAAAATGGATGGATGGTGTGGATATTATTATAGACACCCCCACCCTAGGCCGGCAAGTTGATAAACTTGTATGATTTAAATGGAAGGTCCAAACCCCAGCCTAAACCCTAATCCAAATCCCAAACCCTACGCCTAAATAGAACCTTAAACCCTAGAACCCTTGAGTCAACTCAGTAGATCAACTCTTTGAGTCAACTCACTAAGTTAACTCACCTGTTCGGCCTACCCAATCCTATAACCTAGTCTAGTCCAACCTAAAACTAAAGCCCAAGCCCAAAACGGAACCCAGACAAAACTAGAGGAAGGGCAACAACTTGGAAAAGCAAGAGGAAAGCCCCCTCACATGTTTGAGGTAGGCCACCTGCCAAGACAGGGCAGGTGATGTCATTTGGCTATTGCTGGGGGCGCCACCTACGTGGCATCCCTCCTCTCTTGGCAGAGCCCTCACATGAGGAGTGATTCCTCCTTTTTGCAACCTACAAACGTGTAGAAAAGTATAATTATGACGTTATCCCCTCATTTAGCCAAATTCACCATTTTACCAAGCCATCCAATCAATAAGATGCCGCCATGTGGTGATCTCAAATCCTAGCCTTTCAACCATTTTTCAACCCTGATCTTACCTAGAATTATAAGAATACTAGGGTTAGGGACTATAAATAGCCCTCTCCCCTTATCATTTTAAGACATACCAAAATCAAGTGAGAGAGAGAGAGAGAGAGGGCCTCTTCACCCTTAGCCATTTACCCTAGCCACCATTCCACTAAGGAGAGTGAGAGTGATGAAGTGAGCCTAGCCCTAGCCTCTTGAGCTAGCCAATTTTTAATCCCAAGCCACTTGAGCCAACCTTTGCGACATACCCATCCATCCAGCCATCCAATACTGAATCAATCATGTCCAACCTTGTATCAACATTTGTGCAACACCTACTCCCTTCTCAACCCCCTCTGCTCACCTTACCCATCCATAACACATAGCATTTCGCATTAATATCAACCTGGGGTGTATGCTTTGTGGCTTGTCGATCGAATTAGATCCTACCCATCAAAAACTCTGGTTGGTACGCATTACATTCATACATAGCATTTCACCCAGTCAACTCAAGTGTATGCTTTAAGGCTTGTTGAGTTTCTCAAATCATGCCCATAAAAAACTCGGGTCGACTGGTCATTCCGCTCGTTCGGTACGTGAGTTAGGGCAGACACGTCTAACTTAAGACCCTACTTGGCAGCGATGATGTATTGAACATGACATTTCACACGCACTGCATATCAGCAATGTATAGGAACCAAAACTAATCCTTGGAAGTTGTTTGATCCTATGAAGTAAATACTGTACATCTGTACGAGCAGAGTGAGTACCTGACACCTTCTCTCTCTGTAACCACGGTCATTACCCTATATCTTTGAACACAAATCAAGGAGTCATTCTCAGGATTTGGAATCTTTGGATTCCTGCTCTTAAGCATTTGTACATAGTCTAGCCGATTATAGATTTGAGGTAACTGGTTACTAGCGACTCCAATCTTATATAAACTTTTTTCAAACGCGTAGCAAGTGCAAAAGCTATCAAAAGAAACAAACCCATCAAAGCCTAAAAGTTGATTCCGTCATACAAACAGAATTTTCTAACGTCCACAATAACACATACATCATAGTGGGGCCCACAAATCTTGGTGCGTCAACACAACACCGAGGTTAGTGGTGTGTGGCACACCACGCAACATTTGGAGGGAGCAAATTAGGCGAGACCCGAATCCACCTTAGTGGATGAGACCCTTGGCTGTGGGGCACATAGTGATGTATGTGCCTTAAATCCACATTGACCAACCATTTTCAAAACTCATTTCAGGGCATGATCCCAAAAATGAACCATGACCACATCTTAGGTGGACCACACCACAGGAAACCGTTGTGATTGAATCGGCATCTTTAAAACTTCATTTAGTCCACTAAACTTTACTTGTCATCCAACCTATGGATAAGGTCACAAAGACCTACATGAAAAGACCACATAAATATAATCCAGAGCTTTTACTATCTACGATAAGTTTTAATGGTCAATTACTATTGTTTCCTGTACTATGGTCCATTTAAGATTTAGATTTGCTTCAATTTTTGGATCATGCCCTAAAATGAGTTTTCAGTACAGATAGACAACGTAAATATAGTCATTTACATCAAGGTGGGGCCCACAATTAGGGGTCTCACCTACCTCGGTGGATGTGCCCCGCCATAGAATAAAAGTGAGGATCCTTACCATACGTATGGCATATACTTCAAATTCGAACCATCCAAACAGTAGAAATCACATTGATTGGCCCTTTCATCAGGGTAATTATAACTCTTTTCAACACTTATCCATTTACACAGGTAATGTCGAACTCAGAAAATTATAACTGATATTTAACTATTTTCCTAACAAGTGGGCCGACAGTTATGTTCTAGAGCCGTCCAACCCTAGAGTGGATTCTCATCAATGCTTGGCTTATTGTAAAATCCATCTTTATCCATAATTCATGTGGACCACAGGAGAAACCAATGGATGACATTACGCAGGACGTCCCTAATAAAACTTTTAGATGGTTTGTATATATGTCATCCAACACATTCTTCAAGTGGGCCCCACCACGATGGTTTGCCACACCAAAACTTAGGTGGGCCAGGACAAGTGAATATGTAGGTTTTACCTGTGATTGTGCATTTATCCGTGTGGTGTTTTTTTATTTGAGTTTGGATCGTGATGATGCTTGGGATGTAGGGTGAATATGAGGTGGCTCACCAGATGAACGGTTTTGATTCCATGTAGACATTATGGGTGAGCCCCACATAGCTTGAATACATGGCGATTATCATATATACGAACTTAAAAGGTGTATGAAAATGAAACATGGGCCTTCTTATCGACCATGGATAAGTTATTCCACGTAGGACTCAATTAGGCAGCTGGAGTATGGAGATGGCTAGAATCCTGTATATGTGAGCCACATGGAAAGTTTTGTGTCCTCGACCCAAAAGTGTATACCAGGAAGACATGTATATGATCTGGACCATTCATCAGGCGGGTTCTGATTTGGATGGGGCCTGGCTCAGGAATCAAATTGATCTGGTGATCCTAATCGTTCAAACATTGCCAGTTTACACACTGAATGTGAACCACTGGATTGGTATTTGGTGTCCATCTGTAGATCATGTCTTAGATGAAACAAGTGTGGTCCTGGTAGGGCCCACCTGATGATAGGTTTGGATCTTGTTCAAATATACCAGGTTCTCACCTGCTATTCGACCCTTAGGCGTTTCAACAGCAGGTCTCAGGTTCAAGTGCTAAAGGAGACACTCTAACTCCACTGGTGGGTGGTGCATCGTGTGACTAATCATGTGGGTGTATTGTTCAACCAACAGGGTGGGCACGTTGCATGACTAATAAAAGAAAAAAAGAAGAAGGTTTGGTTAGTGTTTTATAGCTCATCAAGCTCTAATAGAGTTTTTGAGTTTGTGTGCGTTCACTAATTTTTCTCAAAACCAGCAAATTGATGCTAAAACTTCTATTGGAATATATACTTTAAAAAAAAAAAAAAAAAATTCAATCCTCGCAGAGGGCCACAACATTACAATCACAGTCCAGCAACTCACCAATATTTGTTAACGCATCCATTTACATTGCTAATGTTTGCAATTCGAATCATTTTATTAATATGATTTTAGTAATGCTGCTGATAATTAGATTATTTTAGGGTATCATTAGCAAGCCATGCATACAATGGATTAATAGCCTAATAACACCTTTGCTGCAAAGGTTAATATTCTTGACTTAGGTTGATCCCCTCAACAATCCTTACAGTAAGTCTGTTTGGATAACAATGTTTAAATACTCTGATCAATTTGATTTCTAGGCTATTGTAATTTATGTGGGGCCCATGAGTCATCTAATCACTCCCAACCCTGTGCATGTAGGATGGGACAAGGCATGATGAGAGACATTCCGAATCTTGATTTTGATAAATGGGTTTTGATACATTATAGCCGTAGGATGCCAGTGAGGCTCCCTACTATACACATGACATGTATCTTAAATTTAAACCATCTAAACAATGAAAATCTTATAAATTGGCCATTTCCTCAGTAGAATCATAACTTCTTAATTTTCTTATTCTTGAGTTGCATGCGGAGAACTGATCAGCACGCTAGGATAGTCAAGGCAAAGTGCAGACCTAAAATATTGAAAAAATAAAATATAAAAAACTTGTAAATATTAAAAAAAAAAAAAATTGCCTTCTAAATAACGTAAGTGACGCGGAACTACAAAAAATTCATAACTACAATCGAGTTCTTCTTCCAATGAGTGAGGCAGACAGTCATGCTCTAGTGCCAACCAACCCTTTAATTGGATTATCAACCGAATATTTGTCTTACTTTAAAATCCAGCATTATTGGCAACTCATGTGGACTGCATGAAAGAGACCAATGGGTGATATTGCATGGGAACTTCTAGATGGTTTATGTGTATGTCATCCACCACATTCATTAGGTGGGCCCCACCACATTGAATATACACACAAAAACTCAAGTGGGCCAGAACAAGTGAATATATAGGTTTTACTTGTGATTATACATTTATTCGTATGGTGTTTCTTATTTATGCCTTGGATCCTGATGATTCTTGAGATGTGCGGTGAACATGAGGAGGCTCACCAGATGAACGGTTTTGATTCAAAGTGGAGATTTTGGGTGAGCCCCACACAGCTTGAATGTATGTTGATTACCATACGTACGAACTTAAAGTGTACGAAAATGAAACATGACCTTCTTATCCACCGTGGATAAGAACTTCCACGTAAGACTCAATTAGGCAGCTGGAGGATGAAGATGAATAGAATCCTGTATCTGCGAACCTCATAGTAAACTTTGTGTCTTCGATCCAAAAGTATATACCAGGAAGACGTGGATATGATCTGGACCATTCATCAGGCGGGCCCAGCTTTGGATGGTGACTGGTTCAAGAAACAAACTGATCAGCTGATTCATCAAACATTGCAAGTTTACACATTGAATGTGTACCAATGTATTGGTCTTTAGTGTCCATCTGTAGATCATGTATTGGATGAAATAAGTGTGCGTTTTGAACAATTGTACCACTCTGGTGGGGCCCACCTGATGATAGGTTTAGATCTTGTTCAAGTATGCCAGGTTTACAATTTGGGGTCAGGACATGTCTCAGTTTTAACTTCTTGCTTCCATCAGACCTGAGTGTTGAAACGAGCTGTGTCTACCACTGAGCCCACACACATGACCCCAGTGTTGAAACGATCGAGCTCTGTCTACCACTGAGCCCGACGTGGTTTGGCCAGTGGCCCCAATTCCAGATAGCTGGTGTCAAAGCTATGTGGGCCCAACATGATGTATGTATTTTATAGGAGCGGATTAGGTGTTATCCGGGGAACCGTTTAGTGGGTGTTACCCTTACCGTGGGGCCCACATGGATGATTTTTTTGTATATCCACGCCGTCCATCTGTTTCTACAGACCATTTTAGGATTGGGTTCCAAAAATTATGCAGATCCAAATCTGAGGTGGACCATGCTGCTGGAAACAGTGGTGATTGAGTGCCTCACCATTAGAAAATTTGAAGGACCCATCGTAAGGTTTTATTAATGTTTATTTTCAATCCAAGCTATTGAATCATTGATAATTGTCAAGAAGATATGGATGAAGGGAAAATACAAAGATAGGCTCCATTCAAGACTTCTGTGGCCTATAAAAAGTTTTTATTGGCCATTCATCACTGTTTCTAGTGGTATGGTCCACCTGAGATATGGATATTCTTAATGTTTGGGATCACTTCCTAAAATGAGATAGAAAACAGATTGACGGCATGGATATACAATAAATACATCAATATGGACCCCACACGGTTAGGGTAACAACCACTAAGCTATTCCCTAGGTAACATCTATTCTGCTCGGTAGTTTATCCACACCATTCATCCATTTTTTTCAGCATGCCCTAAAATGAGGTATATCCAAATCTTAGGTGAACCACACACAACAAGAAACAATAGGAATTAAATGCTTACACTAGAAAACTACTTGAGGCCACAAAAGTTTTGGATCAATACCAATATTTGTATTTTCCTTTCATCCATGACTTTGTCACCTCATCAATTGGGTTGTACATCGAGCTGAGCCAAGGTGAGCTCTGCCCTGCTCTGCTCAAACCTATAATCGTCTCAGCTCCAACTTGGCTCAGCTTGACCTTCAAGCTCAAAATGTTAGCTCAACTTGTCTTGAATGTTCCAGCCAGCTATGTCAAGCCAAGGCGAGGCGAGTTAAGGTGAGCCAACTGACCCAACCCGACCCGACCCGACCTAGCCCCAACCCGACCTAACCCAGCCCCCACTCGACCCAATCCAGCCCCAACCCAGCAGCAATTCTATTGGAGAGCCTTCAAACGGTGCACGGTTTGAGTGCTCAGACCGGTCGGACGACTGATCTGCATGTAATGGCCCAAATGCACAAAGGTCTTTGAACAATTTTCTCTCACCCTAGACCTGTCTGGCGACAATTCTACAGGGGGCTTAGACTAGTCGGGCGACAGGTCTAAGGTCAGGCAGATGTGCGATTTTTGTGTGATTCTCGTCTGAATTGTTTTGTGCAAGCTCCGACCGATCGGGCGACCGGTCGACTGTGCACGCGTTTTCTTACGCTGTTACGCGGTTGTGTGTAAGAAATTTCTAATTTTGGTTTGTTGCTTATATAAATGGGTTGTAACCGAGATTAGGAGTAAACCTAAGGTGTCCAAGGTTTCCTAAGTGGGTTGGGAAGAGGGGAGAGTATTTTGAGAGGGAGAGATCTTGGGTTTTTTCTGTTTTTCCTTGCTTGGTGAGCTGTCAATCTCTGTAATCTTTTGTTTATCATAGTGGATCGTTTTGTGCCGTAGTTTTTTACCCGTTGAGGGGTTTTTCCACGTAAATTCAGATTCTCTTGTGGTTGAATGCTTGTGTGTGGCTTGATTTAATAGTGTTTCTCATTTGATCTCGCATTACTTAGCGCGTTCGGCTTCCGCTTCTGCTACTGGTTATCCCAACAAGTGGTATTAGAGTTAAAGTTGGGGTGGATAGAATTCGGATTTGAAACGAGAAGATGGGATCAAGCACAAGGTTCGATGTAGAGAAGTTCTCCGACAAAAATAACTTCGAACTATGGAAGGTGAAGGTTGAATTCGTCCTAGTTCAGCAAGGGCTTGATGAAGCTCTTGGAAAGCGACTTGAGGTTATGAAAGATAATAAGTGGATGAAGCTCGACAATAAGGCTAGAACCTCGATCCCGTTAAGCCTTACGGATGATGTCCTCTATCACGTCACGAAGGAGAAGACAACTGCCGATACGATGACGAAGTTAGAGAAGGTTTATGCCAATAAGTCTTTAGAGAATCGCATGTATCTGTTGATGCAGTTATTCACCTTGAGGATAACTGAGGGGATGGATGTGGAGGACCACTTAAGCACGTTCAATCGGCTAGTTTGCAAGTTGGTGGAGATAGATGAGCCGATGAAAGAATTCTCTTCCAGATTCATATGAGTTGTTCATGGACTCTGTGTGCGCAAGGAGGGAGACCATCAGTGTCGAGACCGTTATTTCAGCCCTCCAGTCGAAGGCAATAAGAATGAAAAGCGGTGACATGGGTTCTCGTTCTTCCTTAGAGACACTGATTTATGAAGGGAATAAATTCTAAGTATGATGGAGGATATTCGAAATCAGGATCTAAGGCCAAGGGTAAAGAGAAAGCTAAGGTGAAGTGCTGGAGTTGTGGTAAGGAAGGCCACTTGAGAGGGGATTGTCAGAATCCTAAGTTGAAGCAAGAGAGGTATGAAATTTCTTCTGGAGAGGGAGCCAATATCGTAAAGGACGGTGACGATCTTTGTGAAGTTTTGACTGCATCTAGTAAGAGATCTCACAAAAGAGAGTGGATCCTAGATTCAGGGGCTTCATGACACGTTTGTCTTGACCGGAGCTCATTCACGACATACAGGGAGTATGGTGGTGAATCAGTGTTTGTGAGCGATGGATACGCTCATAAGGTGGTGGGTATTGGTACGATGCGCATAAAGATGTTTGATGGGATCTAACGAGTCCTGGAAGATGTGAAGCATGTCCCCAAGATGAAGATGATTGTGATTTCTCTTGGTGCACTCGAGGTGAAACGGTTCGTGTTCATTTGCCGCGATCGTTGTTGTGAAGTGTTGAAGGGGGCACTCCTGTGTATGAAGGCATGGAGGTGTGGCCATCTTTACAAGTTGATCGGGACCACAATTCACGGTGGAGCTACGGGATCGGTAGTGAGATCTACAGTTGCTCGAATGTGGCAAGTGCCCAAGGGCCACATGAGAAGAGCGGAAAATGGCGTGAATGTGCAAGATTAGAGTCAATGATGGCATGAAAAGTGGTGGAGCTATGGTTGAAATTGAGATGATGAAGTAAGAATTTTTTTTATTCAACGTTTGAAGCTTCGGTGGAGATTGTTGGAGAGCCTTCAAACGGTGCACGGTTTGGGTGCTCAGATCGGTCGGGCGACTAGTCTGCACGTAATGGCCTAGATGCACAGAGGTCTCTGGACAGTTTTCTCTCACCCTAGACCTGTCTGGCGATAGGTCTACAGGGGGCTTGGACCTGTCGGGCGATAGGTCTAAGGTGAGGCAGATGTGCGATTTTTGTGTGATTCTCTTTTGGACTATTTTGTACAAGCTCTGATCGGTCGACTGTGCACGAGTTTTCTTACGCTGTTACGCAGTTGTGCGTAAGAAGTTTCTAATTTTGGTTTGTTGCCTATATAAATGGGCTATAACCTAGATGAGGAGTAATTCTAAGGTGTCCAAGGTTTCCTAAGTGGGTTAGGAAGAGGGGAGAGTGTTTTGAGAGGGAGAGAGCTTGAGTTGTCTCTATTTTTCCTTGCTTGTGGGCTATCAATCTCTATAATCTTCTGTTTATCATAGTGGATCATTTTTTGCAGTGGTTTTTTACCCATTAAGGGGCTTTTCCACGTAAATTCGAATTCTCTTGTGGTTGAATGCTTGTGTGTGGCTTGATTTCATAGTGTTTCTCGTTTGATCTCGCATTACTCTGCGCGTTCAGCTTCCGCTGCTGGTTATCCCAACAAACTAGACCCAAATGAGTGCCAACCTAGCCCAACTCGACCCCCAAACCTTTCATTTTGCAAATCAAATCCCAAATCTCAATTTTAGGATTTGGGATTTTCCTATTTTTAATCAATTACATAAATGACAAAGAAAAAAATAAATAATATAGAGTTTACCTTGCTAAGTTGAGTTGAGAGAGAAAGAGAGAGTGTCGGGCAGGTGCAAGCCGTGCGGCTGAGTTGGGCAGACTCCTCTTAGACTCGGTTATGTCGAGCAGGTGCGGCGGCCGACGAGGAAGAAGGAAGAGAGAGAGAGAGAGAGAGAGAGAGAGAGAGAGAGAGAGCTGCTTTGACGTGCTCGACGGGGTGAGTAGGGAAAAGGAGAAAATGAGAAAGGGACAGGCAACTTTAGGATATATGGAGAGAGAGAGAGAGAGAGAGAGAGAGAGAGAGAGAGAGAGAGGAATGCTCACTTGCGCACCAGTTCTCATGAGAACTCGTGAGCACTTTTTGAGAACTCATCATACGTGATGTGAACCCAAAATCTGAATCGTCCACGTGATGCAGCACCCTATAAAACCTCCATGGCCCAAATTTTAACCTGATCCAAAACTCTGGTGAATCGTAGTAAAGAGAGGCAAATTAAGGGAGGAAACTGTTTCCTTTTTCCATGGCCCACCAGAGTTTTAGATTAAAAGTTAGGCTCTAAGGGTTTTTTAAGGTGCTGTATCATGTGGACGGCTCAGATTTTGGGTTCACATCACATGTGATGGGTTCTCAAAAAGTGCTTACGAGTTCTCGTAAGAACTATGAGTAGGTGAGCATTCCTCTCTCTCTCTCTCTCTCTCTCTCTCTCTCTCAATTCGAGCTAAGCCGAGCTTAGACTCGAGCTTTAAGCTGATATGAGCCGAGCTCCACTCTGCTCGAACTCGGCTCGTTTTCAAACGAGTTGAGACATAAGAGGCCCGGCTCGCCTCGAGTCACATTTTAAGCAAAGTCAAACCGAACTATATCGAGCCAAGTTGAGCGAGCTTTTCAAGCTAGCTCAGCTCGTGTACAACTCTACTTATCAACAGGTTGGATGTTAAATAAAGATTACAATGGGCTTTATGAAGTTTTTGATGGTGTACATTGAAGCAATACTATTTTCGTGTGGTGTGGTCCACTTGAGATTTTGATTTGCCTCATTTTTAGGCTCATCCCTAAAATGAGGGGATAAAACGGATGGACAACATGGATAAAATGCATCCATCATGGTGGGGCCATAGAGCTTTGGCACCAGTTAGCTGGCTGGTGTTAGGGTCATTGGCCAAACCATGCCCCACTAAGCCATATCACTTGCCTCCTTTGAGAACTTGTCACATGTGTGTGAGATCAAATCTTCTCATTAGGAGTGTCCTACCATGCAACACATAATCGTTTGGGTATTTGGATTGCATTGAGTCGAAATCACAAATCAAGGTGAATCCGAATCCTCAATTGTGTTTTGTATTTGTAAGCATGATGTACTATAATTCAAAAATAGCCATACATTGAAGTTTTGTAATATATTTATAGGATTTTAAATTTAAATACTAAATCAACTTTAGTGACCTAAAGTAGCATAGATACTTGATATTTGACAAAATGATTATAAGAAGACTATCGAAGTATATACTTTGGCAAAAAAATGATGAAATTTTGATCCTTGGAAGCACCACAAGCACAACAATCACAAGCGCTTGACTTGACAATGTTTTTCAACCGTTGGTTTACATAGCCAATGTTTAGACCATTTGAATCATTCTATTTATATGATTTTAGCAATGTAGTCGATAATTAGATCATTATAGGGTTAAGGAGCGTGCATTGATGTAACAAAGACACCTCTCATAGGTTCCATCTCTTTACATCAAGCGATTAAATCATTATGGGGTTAAGGAGCGTGCATTGATGTAACACCCATATACAAAATCTCATAACACATCATGTGAATTATCAAATACATCATTAATACATGTAAAGCATGGATTAAGAATAGCTTAGCATAGTTTCTCGTACAATCATGAATACAAGCATCTTTTCTCACCCAATCTTCCATACACGTATCGTAAGGAAAAATCATGAACATTCGATGATAAATCTACTTAAAACATCACATTAAATCACATTTAAATCAATAAACACAAGTTACTCATAAACTACATCGAACACTTGACTATTAACACATGGAAACTTTAGAAAAGCATGTTATTATTGGGTTTGGCTTAAAGGGAGGTCCTCACCTATCAGATTTGATGTGTTGGTGGGTCGCGAGGGTCGCTGACGTCGTCGAAAAATTGAACAACGACAGGGTGCGGCTCTCTCTCTCTCTCTCTCTCTCTCTCTCTCTCTCTCTTCTTCTTCTTCTTCTTCTTCTTCTTCTTCCTTCCTCTTTCTTTCTCCTTCTTTTCTTTCCCTTTCTCTTTTATTTTCTTTTCTCCTTCTTTGGAATTGTGGTGAGACAACACCACTTCCCTCACGTTTCTTCTCTCTCTCTCTCTCTCTCTCTCTCTCTCTCTCTCTCTCTCTCTAAACGTGATTAGGGTGTCTTTACGTTGGAAGAGAGATTATATAGATGAGAGGGTCATATTTTAGGGCAAAGAGAGGGCTATGCACGGCTGCATGCGCGTGAACGTGATACGACGAGATTCAAGTGAGTTTTCAGCTGAATTTGGAGAGTGTACACATGATAGATGGATGCGATATTTCGTACATGGAGTATGAGGTGGATGGCCTAAAAAATGTTCGTGATGGACTTTGAAATGGGGTCCACCAATGAATGAACCGTTCTGATGCAAAAATGAAGAAGAGAGTGGGTGAAAATGATGATTTCTAAATGAAGGGTTTATCAGGCAATCAGACACCACTAGAGGGTCTAGATGAGTCCAATGATGCTTGTGAGGTCCACAAATCTAAGGGTTCCATGGGTTTGGTCGGTGGTTTGCGCGATAGAAGGATTCGGTGGAGGATTCTCACAAAAGGTAAAAACTTTCATTTTCAATGAGAAAAGACACGTTGGCTAGTTAGGAGAGATTTTTTAGACTCTATAGATGAAATCTCAGCTTCCCATGCAAAGTGAATTGCTCGGATTAGAAGTTCTTAAAAGGTATAGTTTGATAGAAAACTTAGATCGGAGAGTACACCTGACGGATGGTGAAACAACTTTATAGGAGTGGGTTTAGGTGAGGCACGGAGCAAATGAGTTGTTTGGATCATGCTAATGGGGACCACCTGATAAATGGAAGAGAGGGCAACGACGAGGGTAAGGAGAGAGATGGAGATTCGTCTTGGAGTCGCGTGGCGTTTGACCGTGCACTCAACGTGCATAAGTTATACGTGGGTCCCACTGTAGTGTTCATGAGAAATCCAATCCATCCATCATGGTGGGAGGATGGTTTTAGGGTACTCTACAAAAAATGGGACAGATTTGAGTTCAAGTGGACCGTCCAGATGCCAATTTCTAATTGGGGTACTTCTACAATGATCGGAGGATCGAAACTTGACGTGTACGGTTAAAATGTGTTCAATAGGCTATGTCTAACGTTTTGTGACAAACTGATCATGGAAAACTACCACACTTAAAATCATAGGTTTAACTTAATGACATTTTTGTAATTATTGAAAAATGCAAGTTTTGTGAAATCCAACAGTTCTACGTCATTTAGGCATCATTTTAAAAGACTTTTGTAAAGGGTCTCCTATCAAAACTCTCACGGATGATCCGTTGTTCTAAAATCATAATGAATTCGTGATATTTAACTTGATTAAAATCAATATAAAAAAATCTCGAAAAATCTAATTAAATTCTGAAAAATTCGGGGCATTACACTTGCCTTGTACGTTTTGGCCTTTTTCTCTGTTAATGCTTCATTTTTTCTTTAAACCCATTTACACCCTATAACCCTTTAATCTTCCGGAAGTTCCACCAACTCCCATGTTTGATTCCTGTGAAGAGATTACATCTCCTCTGCCATGGTTAACATCTACTTGTCGCCATTTTTTCTAGACTTAGCCTCTAGAAAGGTGGATCTCCACTCCTTGTGAACAATGTAAAAGATATCATGTCCTCGAACCCATATCGTACTGAGCTCTAATGGTTCTTTTCTCCCTGTTCCTGGCTATACTTTTTCATGTATCCTGTTGATTTTCTTTCTCAGTTCTTTTCCTTGTTGAATTTCATCTTCAATAACCTGCTTAATTGGCTTCACTTGCATTAACAACTTCTCTGCATCACCATTTGGTTCTAACTTCCCCGCAACTTCCTTGTTGGCCTTCAACATTGATGCCTCATCAAAGATAATATCTTTGCTAATGACCGCCTTCTATAAAATTGGATCTCAAAGCTTGTAGTCGTTGACACCTTTTTCATATCCGACAACGATGCACGTCCTAGACTTTAGATCCAATTTCGACCTTTGTCCTCTATACGTGAACAAATGCTAGGCACCCAAAGATTCTCAGTCCTAAGTAATCGATGTCCTTACCTATCCAGATTTCCTTTGTAACCTTAGAGTCTAGTGTTGTAGATGGTGACCGATTTACAATATAGTATGTCATGTTTACTGCTTCAGCCCAGAAGCTCTTAGGCAGTCTTGCATGCAATCTCATACTTCTCGCCCTTTTCAATAGAGTTTTATTCATCATCTTTATCATCCCGTTCTGTTGTGGGGTCCCTAGAGTTGAGAAGTGCCTCGTAATGCCTTGTTCCTTGCAAAATTTTATAAATTTCGCCTCTCTGCACTCTGTGCCATTGTTTGACCTGAGACACTTAGCCTATCTCCTGATTTGTTTATTTACTTCCGTCTTTCATTCCCTGAACTTGGTGAACATCTTTGACTTGTCTTTCATGAAGTAGACCCCAAACCTTCCTCGAGTAATCGTTAATGAAGCTCATAAAGTATCGTGCGCCTCCCTCAGACGGTACTATCACTGGTCCCTAAACATCAGAATGTATATAGTTGAGTTCCTTACTGCTAGTTTGTGTAACAGACTTAAACTTTACCCTGTA
This sequence comes from Liriodendron chinense, assembly GCA_003013855.2. NCBI lineage: Eukaryota > Viridiplantae > Streptophyta > Magnoliopsida > Magnoliales > Magnoliaceae > Liriodendron > Liriodendron chinense. Next base: position 1,622,831 of record PVNU02000362.1, read on the forward strand.
CTACTTTCCATAGACACAATGCTCATAAAAAATCATATTTCATGCCTTAACTCGCTTCAACAATTTTCATTCATGGAGTTTCATCATGCCTCTCTTGCTCATATGCCCTAGCCGCATATTCCATAGATTTGTGTCATTTGTGCCGGATTCTACGAGTGAGGTGGTGGCATCCTCACCAATAATCGTGCCCCCAATCAGATTGTACAGATTTCCAACCTGATGTCCCTTCATTATCACCATTGCACCTCTTGTGACCTTGCCTACACCGCGATGAATGTGCACCTATTTGTATCTAAAACCCCCTCGAATATCATATTTTTCTTCAGATCTGGAACATGCCTGAAATCATCTGGAGTCTGCACTAGTCTATCAAACATCTTTACTTTGATGGTCCCTATTCCAATGGCCTTGCATGCTACTTCATTCCCCATCAAAACAATTCCACAATCATAGGACTTGTAGAAATCTAACCAAGTCTTGTCTGGGCACATGTAATAGAACATCCTGAATCTATAATCCATGTGTCTGAGAGATGGTCTGCACCTTAAAAGATCGAGAGGAGGTCTCCTTCTAGGCTCTCTTCTGTTATATTAGCTGATTCACTTGTGTCCTTTTTCTTCTTGCTTTTGAAGTTATTCTTCCTTTCCTGATAGTTTGAAGTGCCACTTTACGCCACAATAGAAGCATCCGTCCTTTGCATTCGATTTCAATCTCCCATTTTCTTCTTATTAAACCGAGATCGCTCTACGAATCTCCCACATCCCTGTACCAACTTCGCTACCAACTCCTCTGCCTGAGAATCCTCACCACTAGATTTCTTCCTCATCTCGTTAAAGACAAGCGTTGCAGTAACTTCTTTTGTCTTCAGAGTACTCTTCCCATATAGCAGAGTAGCAACAAGATGATTATATGATATGGGAAGCGATGCTAGAAGTAGCGATACCTTGTCTTTATCCTGGATCATCGAGCCTTAACAACTCGCTACATTTTTTTATAAATGAGTTCATGTGATACAAAAGATCAGATCCCTCCTTCATCCGTAGCCCAAAGAATTGTTTATTCACAAACAACTAAACGAGTTCATATGTTCTAGAAGATTAGATCCCTCCTTTATTCGTAGCCCGAAGAATTGTTTCTTCACAAACAACTTGTTAGTAAGGGACTTCGCAATGTATAGGTCTTCTAGTTTTTCACATTTTTCTAGGAGACTCCTTATTCAGAACGTTGTACGTGATTTCATCTGAGAGGCATAAACGGATGATGCTCATAGCCTTCTCCCTGAGTTTGTTCCAGTCATCTTTTGTTATCTTCTCCGATTTTGTCTCCAATAATGCATTGCTCAACCCTTGTGATATTAAAATATCTTTAATTTTTCGCTGCCACAAACTAAAATTGTTCTTCCCATCAAATTTCGACACCGACATCTTCGCTGAATTCCTGAACGTCTTAAACTTAACTCTTTGATACCACTTTGTTGGGATTCAAACCCCCAATAAACCCGGATCAACCCTAATGTTAGAAATTTAAATCTAATACCACCGCTAATCCAAACGCTTTGCAGAAACACGTTCAATGAAGACGAAACAATAACAATATAACAAAATAACCAAACAATAATCAAGCAACCACTCAAACACAAGATATTTTACATGGAAAACTCTTGCAGAAAAAAACCATGGCACAAAGTAAACATAGATCCATTATAATCAAACCTTAGAGTTTATACCACTCACCTTCTTCGATTACAGATGTACTTAATCTCTCCTTGAAATGTGCACCATTGAGAAAACCTTCTCAAGCCCTTACAAGCATTGGAAACCCTCTATCACCTTGCGAAAAACCTCGCCCTTAGAGAGAAAACTCATAAGAATCGTCTCTACATGACTTGAAAAGCCCTAATTACAAATCAAGCGTTAAATACCCACACTTATGCAAACTTGTGTAAGGCTTTCGGTTCGACCTTCGGTATAACTAAACTTAATCTTTGGTCAGATCGAGACGAGCTGATTGATGATACCGGTCGAACAAAAAACCACCATATCTTCATAGTGATCAGCTACGAAAATCACCATTATTCGATCATACCAAACCCCTTGTTCAGTCGAACCGAAACCGAGCAAAAACATCATAGCAAGCAATCTGTGATTTCTACCAAAATTCGGCTGTTTGAACCGAAGAGTGCCTCCTCTACCTAACAAATTGGCAGAATCCAAGGCATCTTGCATAACACATTTGTAGTTGGTACAACCTACACCATAAATGCATCCTACACTTTGTAATCTAAACCGTTCACCCTCTGATATCACAATAGATGGCCCACAAAAAAAATGTGAAGAAAAGAAAAACCAATGTGAGCAATCCTAGTCTTCCAATTGATAGGCTTCGGCTCGATGGATGTCATGGATCTTTATTCTCAATACTCCTTCCTTGCTGAGCTGGAGTTGACTCGGATGGGTCTCATCCAACTCAGCCAAAGTCATCAATGGATAATCACTTTTGCCTTGTCCATGCATTAGTTACAACCATTCAATTTTCGAATTTTGGGTACATGGTCCATCCATGGTAAGATCCATCACTGGAAAGGTTTGGATATCAAACGATGCCACTGCTTGTGCAAACTGAAGAGGTGAGCCCCGCATTCAAATTTCAAACTACATGTCTGGCCCACCTGATGAGCAAATGTAATTTTTATAATCCAAGGTCCTAAGTGATGAATGGCTCGGATCTCCCACACGTGCTCCCCTACTTTGGATATTCCTATGAACTGCCTGGCTTTGTGGATGGAGAAAAATTGATATATTCGGGCAGAGTGTGATGGATGATACTCAGGCACTTATAAACTTCTTAAAAATTGTACACGTAGCATTTAAGTTATTCAAACTTTAGTACAATGAATAAAAAAATTAAGCTTATTATTTTTTTTTATGGGATTGGATGGTATAAAAAAAATCATATCGATCCAAATAAAGGAATTAGATGGCATAAAAATATTATGGCGGCCCCAAAATGGTTTCAACAATGGGCATTTTCATCCACACTATTTCTGGTGATGTGGCCCACTTGAGTTTTGGATTTCCATCATGCTTAGGCTTATCTTGAAAATGAGCAGGCGATGCGGACCGATAGAGTGGATAAAACACAAACATCATGGTGGACCCTACAGATGTTGGGGTTGCTGGGGATTCTTGTAGTCCGCAGAACACAACGCCAATGTCGGTACCATGTACAGGTGGCAAAACGCTGTGGGCCCTACCATGATGTGTGTGTTTTGTCCACGCTGTATGTCTATTTTTCCATATCATTTTAGGGCATGAACTAAAAAATAGGCAGATCCAAAGCTCCAGTGGACCATACCATGCACAAGAAGCGGCATGGATAATGACGCGTACGTGTGAAACCTTCCTGGGCCCACCATGATGTTTATTTGCTATCCAACTTATTCATAAGGTACGTGGGTGAGGTGGTGATGGTGTGTCAATGTGTTGTGCAACATGATATATGTTGAATAATTTCGGATCTCAGAAAATAAATTAATTTGGAAAAATCGAGAAATAAGGACTGGCTGAAGCACGTGAAAAACACGCTGTCCAATTCGCCCCTACTTAAATTATTTTGAGTCTGCTGATAGGTTGTAGGCGGATTGCTCCTAGGATACGACGAGCCTTATGTGGTTCTACGTTCAGCAAGAAACGAAGGAACCACTATGGAACTCAGTAACACTGTCTGGCAGATGAAGAAAAGAAAGTGAGCGGAAGAATGGAGGTCTTCTTTTTACAACAGCAGACCACTACACTGATCTAAGTGGCTTGGTTTGTATCAACCAAACCGAGAGGCTAATAAACTTAGATGGGTGCTGGTTCAGTAGAGATGGTTGTGATTGCTGTTGTTGTGTTGAAATGAACCAGACCTATCCAATTTATATAGGCAAGGGTGGCTGGCAGTTTTGGTCCAGAGCCATAATGGCAATAGCCGTTTTCCGACTGTTGTGAGAAACTAACCATTTTTTTACAGTTTTTTACTATTGTGCATTTGGGAGTTACACACTTGCATGCTGGCTATTTAGACTCAATGGCTAGCCGTTATAACTGTTGGGCTAACCACATGCAACTGTTACCGCATGGTCTGGACCGTTACTGCAAGATCAGTTACACAGGTCCCTCTAATTAGCCCTGCAACTCTCTATAAAAAGTAAAGAGGTCTCTCTGTCAGACCTCCTACCCACAGCACCTCTGTTCCGAACCCAACCACCTGACCTACTACCCAGCCTCTGTCGCAATGCGACTAGCACCGGTCAACGAGGTCGCGACCCATCTGCGACACGATGTGCATGTGCGAAGTGCCAAGTGCGCCACTAATGCTTCTACAGCCACACTACCTCGCATGCCCAAGCCCTCGCAATTAACCCGAGCCCGAGCTCGTGCCCGTGCTCGTGCTCGAGACCGAGACCGAGCTCGTGCCCGTGTGCGTGCGCACTGAAACACGCAAGCCACCATACTCCCTCTCTTCCACCATAAATAAGTAAGGTGCATAATACCCTACTTATAAAGAGGTAAAAAATCTTTCTCCCATTCGATATGAGACAAAACAAAGTTTGGTTTTCAAAGGTTTTCCAAAATAATTTTTAACCAATATATATTTTATTTAAAATATTTCAACAATCCCCCACTTCGTTGAAAATAATTTTAAAATGAAAAACGATATCTGCCAGAGTATAAAAAATTATATGCGTAAGGAAAGATATCTTTCGATTTGAATAATTTCTTAGTGTAAGTATTTCAAAGACCTATCGAAATTATTGGTAGCCGTAGCTTTGAACCAGTTATTTTTATATAATAAGACCAAAAATACCACACACATACTTTCTAAGTGTTATTTGAGTTCCCACAATTCTTTCTCAGCACATTTAATGACATTGTGCTTATCCTGTTTCATCAACAATCCCGAGAAAACTCTCATTCTCATGAGAGGCGGCACCACCTCTACGTTCATATAGGTGAAGTCCTTCCAGTGTCTATGTTACTTTCAGACACTTGTCCTTAAGACTGGACTACATTAAGAGTTTCTAAGACTTAACCATCTATCTGTAACAGCCAGCACTATAATCCTAGATGAGGTATATATTTATAATTTAGTGCTAAAACTTTTTACGTATCAGTTACCCATTAAACCCTTATATAGAGATTTTTTAATTTTAGGTTGGGTTTCCATCACTGGTGAAATCTTTTGAAAAGAGTTTCAATCCCATTCCTCTAGATGTTGTCCTTACTACCTCTATCGTTAGAGGTTTAGTAAAAGGATCAGCTAAGTTATTACTTGACTTTACATAAGAAATTACAATAATTCCATCTTGAATCAGTTGTCTTACATAGTCATGTCTTAGACTTATATGTTTGGATTTCCTATTATACGTGCCGCTGTAGGCTCTAGCTAATGTGGCTTCACTATCGCAATGTAGAGAAATAGCTGGTATCGGCTTCGCATAGAATGAAATTTCTAAAAGAAGATCCCTACGCCACTCAGCCTCTTTACCTGTTGCAGCAAGGGTAATGAACTCAGACACAATAGTTGAGTGAGTTATGCAGGTTTGTTTCTTGAATCCCCAAGATACAGCTGCACCTCCAAAGGTAAAAACCCATCTAGTAGTGGATTTGTTGTCACTTGCACTCGATATCCAACTTGCATCGGTATATCCTTCCAGTACAGTTGAAAATTCTGAGTAAAATAATCCTAAGTCTTTGGTTACTTTTAAATAACCAAGTACTCTTCCTATTGCTTTCCATTATTCTACAGTGGGATTACTAGTAAACCTACTTAGTTTACTCACAGCATATGCGATGTCTGGTCTAGTGCATTACATTGCATACATTATACTTCCTATAACACTTGCATACTCTAATTGTGTAACTGTTCTTCCAGTATTTTTATTTAACTTGATACTTGGATCGAATGGGGTTTAAATTTGTTTATTATTCAGGTGTTTAAACTTGTTTATTATTTTCTTAATATAATGACATTGGCATAGCGCATAATCCCCACTATGAGTTTTTACTTTAATACCTAGAATGGTATCAACTTGTCCAAGATCCTTCATTTTAAATACGGAAGACAGAAACTTCTTGGTTCAGTTATACCTTACATATTGTTACTTATTATTAACATATCATCAACGTATAAACAAATAATAATTATATAGTTACTATTTGTTTGAGAATATATGCATTTGTCTGCTACATTATACATGAAACCATGAGAAAGTATATTAGAATCAAACTTCTCATGCCATTGTTTAGGTGCCTATTTTAGTCCATATAATGATTTAATTAATTTACAGACTTTCTTCTCATTTCCTAGCAAAACGAACCCTTCAGGTTGTTCCATGTATATCTCCTCGTCAAGGTCTCCATTTAGGAAAGCAGTCTTTACATCCATATGATGAATATACAGCTGATGTATGGATGCTAAAGCAAACATAATTCTAATAGATGTTATTCTCGCCACAGGTGAGTATGTGTCAAAATAATCTATTCCTTCTTTATGTCTGAATCCTTTAGCTACCAGTTTAGTTTTAAAGGTTTGAATAGTTCCATCAGTGTGATATTTCTTTCTAAATACCCACTTACACCCTATAGGTTTAAAAGCTGGAGGTAGATCTACCAGTTTCCAGGTTTGGTTTGACATAATCAAGTCCATCTCATCATTGATAGCTTCTTTCCAAAAAGTTGAATCTCTAGAAGTTACAACTTCTCTATAGGTTGTTGGATCATCTTCTATAGTCATAACTATAGGTATCTTTCTAGTGACATTCTTTCTATCTCCTTCTACGAGATAAAAAGAGATACGCTGAGAGTCTATCTGTTCAGGATCAAGACTCTTTTCTATTCTTACTCTTTGACTCCTACGTGGTTCTATTGGAGCTCCAACTTCATGTTAAGTTTCTACTATAGGTTTCTCTGTTGGAGTTTGGATTTCATTATCCTTTGACTCTAAAGATAGTGAGTTTTCAAAGAACTCAACATCTCTAGACTCTATGATTGTATTAGACTCTAAGTCTAGGAGTCTATATGATTTTTTATTTTGTGCATACCTTATAAAGGCGCACTTAATAGCTCTGGATCCTAATTTAGTTCTTTTGGGATCAGGCTTTTTACAATATGTGAGACACCTCTACACTTTAAGATATCCTAAATTATGTTTTCTACCTTTTCATACCTCGTATAGTGAAGTGTTAAACTTCTTAGAAGGAACTCTATTTAGGATGTGACACGCTGTGAGAAGTGCTTCTCCCCAAAGTCCTAGTGGCAACTTTGCTTTTATTAGCATTGAGTTGACCATTTCTACTAAGGTTCTATTCTTCTGTTCAACTATACTATTCTGTTGTGATGTGTATGGTGCAGTGCATTGGTGTATTATGCCATGTTCTTCACAGAAGTTAGAGAATTCATTTGAAAAATACTCTCCTCCTTTGTTGCTACGAAGAACTTTTATACTCTTGTTTAGTTGATTTTCTACTTCTGCTTTATAGATTTTGAACATGCTGAGTGCTTCATCTTTATTCTTTAGAAGGTATACATGTATATATTTGGAGCAATTATCGATGAAGGTTATAAAATATCTTCTTCCTTTATGTGTAAGAATGTCATTTAACTCACAAATATCAGTGTGTATTAGGTCCAATATTTGAGATGATCTCTTAACACTGGAAATATGTTTCTTTGTAAATTTGGACCTTGTGCACACTTCACATTTTTCATTTTGACTATCTGAGTATGAGATTAAGCCATTTTTAGACATGAATTTTAAGGTACTATAACCTATGTATGATAATCTACCATGCCACAATGCTACATATTCAATCATATACGCAGAAGAGCTACTTTCATTCAAGAAAATTTTTATCATCCCATTACAAGCATATCCCTTACCAACGAAGTTTTCGTTTTTCGACAGAATCAGTTTTCTTGACTCAAATACTACCCGTATTCCAGGTTTTCCTAGAAGATCCCCAAAAATTAAGTTTCATCTCATGTCAGGGATATGCAGTACATTAATTAGAATCACTTTCTTTCTAGAGGTAAAGACTAGTTCTATGGTTCCTTTGCCTACGACCTTCGATTGGACTTCATTACCCATTTGGACTTCTTGACCAACGGTCACGAACTCATAAGTTTTAAAGGTTGATCTGTCATAGCTTACATGGACTGTGGCAGTTGTATCATACCACCAACTGGGTACTTTGCCTTAGGATCATGTTTACCTCCGTGATCATGGCAACTATGTATTCTTCAACTGCACTTGCCTCATTCTTCAATTTTTGAAGTCGGCATACTCGAGCGTAATGCTCGGTTTTCCCACAGACATGGCAAGGGCCTTTGAACTTTTCGTTCTTCTTCTGTGGTTTCTTGAATTTCCCTTTATTTGGTTGTTGGGAACCGTTCTTCTCGGGATTCTTGTTTTGGGTACTTTCTACTGCTTGCACCTTGGACGAGGAATTCCCATTCCATTTTTCTTTTCACGGTTTCGAAATTCTTCCTCTATTCGGATATGTTTCTGGATTTGTTCCAGTGAATAATCATCGGTTTTATGTAGCAGTTTCTTCCTGTATTCTGTCCAACTCGGGGGCAATTTTTCGATTGTAGCCCCGACTTGGAAAGATTCATGGATATCAAATTTTAGGGCACTAATTTTGCTAACAATTAGCTATACTTCGATTTGGGCTAACAGCGATTTGTTATCTACCATGGTGTAGTCGAAATAGCTAGCCATGAGATATTTGTTCCTACCTTCTTCCTTGGCCTTGAATTTGAACTTGAGAGTGGTGCAAATTTCTTTAGCAGATTCGGTTCTGGTGTATTGATCATACAGACGATCAGATAGCATGTTCAGGATGTGTCCTCGACACAGCAGATTATCTTCTTCTCTTTTGATACGTGTGTTGATCTGCTCAGTCGTGTCTTTATCAGTAGCTAGAGGAAGCGACTTCAAGTTCGGGTATAAGATATAGAATATCTTCAACACCGTAAGCAGGAACTTTATCTTATCCTACCATCTGGTGAAATTGGTTCCATCGAACCGGTCCAGACGAATTAGATCCTGGTTCATTAGTTTGATTGATGATACCCCCTCGGTTTATATATCAGAAAATTATGCTTTAAGATTGTTGAATAATTTCTGATCTCAGAAAATAAATTAATTTGGAAAAATCGAGAAATAAGGATAGGCTGAAGCACGTGAAAGACACGCTTTCCTTAAAGTGTAATTCGCCACTACTCAAATTATTTTGAGTCTGCTGATAAGTTGCAGGTGAATTGCTTGCAGGATACGACGAGCCTTATGTGATTTTGTGTTCAGCAAGAAATGAAGGAACCACTATGGAACTCAGTAACACTGTCTGGTAGATGAAGAAAAGAAAGTGAGAGGAAGAATGTCGGTCTTCTTCTTGCAATAGTAGACCACTACACTGGTTTAAGTGGCTTGGTTTGTATCAACCAAACCGAGGGGCTAATAAACTTAGATGGGTGTTGGTTCAGTAGAGATGGTTGTGATTGCTATTGTTGTGTTGAAATGAACCAGACATGTCCGGTTTATATAGGCAAGGGTGGCTGGCAGTTTTGGTCCAAAGCCATAATAGCACTAGCCATTTTCTAGCTGTTGTGAGAAACTAGCCGTTTTTTGCAGTTTCTGACTGTTGTGCATGTGAGAGTTACACACCTGCATGCTGGCTGTTTAGACTCAATGGCCAGCCATTTATGACTGTTGGGCTAGCCACATACAACTGTTACTGCATGGTCTGGACCGTTACTGCATGAACAGTTACACAGGTCCCTCTAATTAGCCCTGCAACTCTCTATAACAAACAGAGAGATCTCTTTGTCAGACCTCCCACCCACAGCACCTCCTCTCTTCCGAACCCAGCCACCTGACCTACTACATAGCCTCTGTAGCACCGGTCCGCGAGGTTGCTACCCATCTGCGACACGATGCGCACCTGAGAAGTGCCAAGTGCGCCACTAGCGCCTCTACATCCAAACTACCTCACATGCCCAAGCCCTTGCACCTAGCTTGCCCGAGCTCGTGCCCGTGCGCGTGCGAGGTGTTCCAGTGGAAGAGAGGGAGTATGTTGGCTTTGCACTGGAACACGCAAGCCACCATACTCCCTCTCTTCCACCATAAATAAGTAAGGTGTACAACACCCTACTTATAAAAAGGTAAAAAATCTTTCTCCCATCCAATATGGGACAAAACAAAGTTTAGTTTTCAAAGGTTTTCCAAAATGATTTTTAACCAATATATATTTTATTTAAAATATTTCAACAATACATGTGTTATATCCACACTATTTATTTGTTTAGCCCCCATATTTTAGAGCTTAAATCCAAAAATGAAGTAGATACGAGCTTAAATGGACAACACTGCAAGAAATAATGGTGACTGAACGCCCACTGTTAAAACCTTTTTGGGGGCAACAAAAGTTTTAGGTTAAGTTGATCTTTGTATTTTCCCTTCATCCAGGGAATACTCCGCATGCTCTTATCGTGCGGAGTAAACTCTGTTGGGCCCACCTAGAATCTATGTGCTTTGTCTATTCTGTCCACATGTTTTTCAGCTCATTTTAGGGGTTGAGCCCTAAATTTAATCATATCCAAATCTCAAGTGGACCATGCCATGGGAAACTATGGGAATAATGATTTCCACCGTTGAAACCTTCCCAGGCCCCACAGTGATGTTTATTTGTCATGTAACCTGTTCATAAGATCACATGGATATGGATGAAGGGAAAACACAAATATTAGCTTGATCCAAAACTTCTGTGTCCTTCGAGAATTTTTCAATAGTAGACATTCAGTTCACACTTTTCCTTTGGTGTGGTCCACTTTAGATTTTGATATGCTTCACTTTTTGGCACCGTACCTAAAATTTTCTGTTAAGATGGATGGACGGAGTGGATAAAATACTTAAATCACGGTAGGCCCCACAGAGTTTACTCCGCACGCTTAGTGTGAGGCGTTACTCACTACGCTTCCTTCATCCAGGGTAGAGTGACCTTATCAACAGGTTGGATGAAAAATAAATAGTATAGTGGGCCCTCGAAAAATTTCAACTGTAGGTGTCATTATCCCAACTATTTTCTGTGATGTTGTCCACTTCAACTTCAAATTTCTTCATCTTTAAGTTCATGCTTTAAAATGAGCTGGAAAAATGGATAGATTGGGCCCCACGATGCCCAACACATTATGGTTGGAGGTGGTGCTGGCAACACCACGTCCCTTCATATGGCCATGCAGACATGGGCGACCGGAACACAAATGTCAGCTGATCCAAACTTCTGTGGTGCCCAGAAATCTTCAATGGCAGGCATTCAAATATCAGCTATGTAGTGGCCCACTTGAGCTTTGTATCTGCCTCAGTTTTGGGCTTATGTCCTAAAATATCCAAAAAAATGAATAGAGTCGTGGTGGGCCCCACAGTTTTGTCACTTAACGGAGTGCTACGTTTTACACGAGCGTGACTTGGCTGCGACTTAGAACCCGCTATGCGAGTGAGACCCTGAGTGCCTAGCCCCCACATTGATGTATTCATCGTATATCCATGCTGTCCATCTGTTTTTTCCAGTTTATTTTAAGATATGGTGCCAAAAATGAAAGCTATACATGGTCGACCACATCACAGGAAACAGTGATCATTGAACTGCTACCACTAAAATATTCCTATCATCTGTCACACCATAATGTTTATTGACCATCCAACCTGTTGATAACGTCACACAGATTTGAATCAAAGGAAAAAAGAAGAAGACAAATATCAGGTTAATCTAAAACCTTTGTGGCCCAGAAAATGTTTTCAATGGTCATAAACTACTGTTTCCTGTGGTGTGGTCCACCTGAAATTTGTTTCTACTTCAGTTTTGGGATCACAGCCTACAACAATCTGGAAAAACAGATGAACGGCGTGGATAGAAAGTGCAAATGTCGAGATGCACTCCTACTGTCTAGGTTTTACCCACATCCTCATTTTGCACATGGATAGAAAGTGCAAATGTCGAGATGCACTCCTACTGTCTAGGTTTTACCCACATCCTCATTTTGCACATAGGCAAATTGCCTACTATGCTGAACAGGGTGGCTATAGGACAGTGCTCCATGGACTCTACCATGATGCATGTGTTTTATCCACACTGTCCATCTATTTTTTTAGATCATTTTAAAGCACGAACCCAAAAAGAGACAGATCCAAATCTCAAGTGGACCATACCACAAGAAAACAATAGTGATTGAATACCCACCATTAAAAACTTTCTAAGGCCCACTTGTGGACCCTCGCCGTTCCGCGCTCCCACACGACGTTCGTCCTCCCTTTCCTTTCGGAAGAAGGAAGAAGAAAAAGAGGTGCGTGCGTGCGAATCGTCGTTTGTGCCTCTAGCTTGCCTCGTTCTCGAGGGCTTTGTTTGGTTGTTGTATTAAGCTGGATGTGTTTAAATGAGTTTATATAAGACCAGAGTCGCTACTAGCCAGTTACTTCGAATCTACAGTCGGCTAAACCCCGTAGAAACGTTAGAGAAGGGGATCCAAAGATTCCTTCCTCTAAAATGACTCCTTTTTTATCTGCAGCCAGAGATTCGAGGTAAGGGATCACGGTTACAGGGTGGGAAGAGGTTAAGCACCCCACACACTGCCCGTACCGAAGTATGGTCTCTACTTCACAGAATCGAACTAACACTTGAAAGTCTGTTTTAATCCTCGTATATTCTTATAGATGACATGATGCATGAATGCAGGTCTGAACAGTAACAGTTTTTGATGGGCAGGTTTCCATTAACAGGCAAGCCCAGAGCATACGCTCGAACTGACAGGTGCTTTATGCGATATGCATGCTGTGTGTTTGAATAATCAAAGTGCTTGTAGTAACTATGTATGAATGCAGGTTTGAACAGTAAGAGTTTCTGATGGGCAGGTTTCCATTAACAGGCAAGCCCAGAGCATATGCTCGAACTGACAGGTGCTTTATGCGATATGCATGCTGTGTGTTTGAATAATCAAAGTGCTTGTAGTAACTATGTATGAATGCAGGTCTGAACAATAAGAGTTTCTGATGGGCAGGTTTCCATTAACAGGCAAGCCCAGAGCATATGCTCGAACTGACAGGTGCTTTATGCGATATGCATGCTGTGTGTTTGAATAACCAAAGTGCTTATAGTGACTATGTATGAATGCAGGTCTGAACAGTAAGAGTTTCTGATGGGCAGGTTTCCATTAACAGGCAAGCCCAGAGCATACGCTCGAACTGACAGGTGCTTTATGCGAGATGCATGCTGTGTGCTTGAATAATCAAAGTGCTTGTAGTGAAGCAGGGGGTTGGAAGAAAAGTAAATGTTGCACTTATGCTAGATGCGAATGAGATGATGCTGGTAAAAGAGTAGCTTAATGGACGGAGGTGTCGCAAGGGTTGGCTTCGAGTGGCTGGATCAAGACTTGGATAGCTTGGGAGACTTGGACCAGTGGTCAGGCTGGGCTGGACCAGGGCTAGGCTCTCCTCACTCGGGCACTCCTTGGTGGAAAGATGGGTTAAAAGGGTGGAGAATGACTCAGACGGACGGGTCGCTGGACTGAATGGATTGGATTTTGAAATGGGAAGAGGCTAGGGGTATTTATAGCGTTGGAGAGTGGCAGTTTGCGTAAATAATTTTGGGCGGCCCCCACTCCTCGGGTTCCAGCACGTGGTACGGACATGTCTCGGGGCTGCTGTTTTGACTCAGTGGGTTGACTCGATGAGTTGACTCAACGGGTCGACTTGGTGATTTGACTCGGCGGGTTGACTCGGCGGGTTGACTCAGCGGTTTGACTCAACGGGTTGACTCAGCGGGTTGACTCGGTGTTTTGACTCAGCGGGTTGACTCGATGTTTTGACTCGGTGTTTTGACTCAGCGAGTTTGACTTTTTTAGGATTTTTTGACTGGTTTTTCTTATGGGGGGTTTTTCAGGCTGATGTTTAGGGGTGGGTTGACTGGGTTCAGGCTTGAGTTGGGCTATGGATTGGGGCTTACAAGGGTGAGTTTGGCTGAGTTTGGACTTGGGATTTGGGGGTATGGTCCTCCATTCATACAGCTATCTCTACCAATAGTGTAGCCGAAGGTGGGGTGTCTACAGATGCCCCTCTTTGGCAGAGGTTGCGTGCAACCGATTGCCAAAGCGAGTGGACACCCCACTTCTGACCCGGTCATTCATGGACCATGGTCTGAAATCTTTGCTTGCCTTTGCATCTGTGCCAGTTGATTGTCTGGAAATCGATCACTCGCACATACCGCGGAAGTTTGGAGAAAACGTTGCTATTGTCCCTGCAGTTTGCTGCAACCTGGGTACCCAATCGCAACCCTTCCATTCCCGATCGGTACTAACATCGGAAAGGTACAGCAGAGCCTCTGCGTTGCTAGTCTTACGAGGATACTGACCCTGAGACTGATTGTGATGTTTGATGTTTTCCCAGATCACTCCAGGAGTACTTGTTTCGCTTGACTGTCAAAGTGGTTAGATGCCCTGCGTCATGTAGTCTTACGGGATTCTACTACGCCGATTTGGACTCAATCAAGGTACTTCAAGCATCCACGCCTAGGTATGTGCGGGTGAACTCTTTCCACCTGATCTACTGGTTTTGATGCTTGGTTTGCAGTTCATTCTTTCCTAGATTGTGGTCTGGAATCTTTGTTGTCCTTTGTATCTGCGTCAGTTGATTGTTTGGAGATTGATAACTCGCACATACCACGGGAGTTTGGAGAAAACGTTGCGATTGTCCCTGCAGTTTGCAGCAACCTGGGTACCCAATCGCAACCCTTCCATTCCCGATCGGTACTAACATCGGAAAGGTACAGCAAAGCCTTTGCGTCTCTAGTCTTACGAGGTTGCTAACCCTGAGACTGATTGTGTGATGTTTGATATTTTCCCAGATCACTTCAGGAGTACTTGTTTCGCTTGACTGTCAAAGTGGTTAGATGCCCTGCGTCATGTAGTCTTACGGGATTTTACTACGCCGACTTAGACTCAATGAAGGTACTTCAGGCATCAACGCCTAGGTATGTGCGGGTGAACTCTTTCCACCCAATCTGCTGATTTTGATACTTGGGTTACAATTCATCGTTTCCACCTGTTCAAATGGTTTCTTTGACCGAGACTTTTGGCTTTCATCTTTTCGTATCTTGGCATGTAGTATGACCGCACTGACACTGGAGTTCAGTTTGACCGTACTCTGAGTGCATTGGATCCAATGGTCTCCGGGAAAACCGCGAGACATCGGATCTTATTTGATTTCCGCAGCGGCTCCTACCCAAAGATATGGAAGATCTCCTGGTGTTTTGGAGGCAGAACGCTCTACTGGGAAAATATTTTTGGATTTTTGAAAAGATAACCACTCTGGGGAGTGATACTCCGTGGGGTTTTTATTTGCAAATAGGAATATTTTTTGTCTTTTTGAAATGGAAATCTGGTTTGCATGTGCCTCCACTAGGGATGCCTGTGGGGTCTTTGGCTAACCGACTTTTATTTTGAAAGCAGGTAAACATGATGATTGATGCGATGGATGCTGATGTATGGAGATGCATGATGAATGCATGGTTTGGCTCATTCTCCTTCAGTTTGATGATTTTGCTTTTGCTGGAGATGAAGAGAATTTTGAGCTTATTGCTTGCAGGGTTGTGCTTCCCTGGGGTTTTTCTTTTTTCTTTATGCGGAGGTTTGGTCAGCAGGTTGGTCAAGATCCCGACCCATGGTCGATTAGGTCCATCATCCCAAGATGCTGTTTCTTTGCTAATGAGAATGTATGAGGATGTTATCTGACTTCAAGATGTTCTTCTGGGCATAAATGCGATTGAGACGGTGCTTGGTCGCCAGTTTTGGTCAAGATTCCAATTTGCGGGCGATTGGATCCGTCATCCCAAATTGTGAAGAGAGTGGAGTTCGAGACTCCTGAAGTGTAGTGCTGGGGATAATGACAATTTTTGTGATTTTTGTAAATATGTGGTCCGAATCTTTACCTGAGTGGTCAGAATAGAGATCGGTTATTGAAAACAAAGGAAATATTTTTTGTGTTTTTGAAAATTTTTGGCTTGAAAGCAAGGGAAACATTTTTTGTGATTTTTGAAAATATTTGATTTGAAAGCAAGGGAAATATTTTTTGTGATTTTGGAAAGGTGATTTTGCAATGTTTTGGTATTTTGTGATTTTTCTGAAATGTAAGGAAAAGTGTGGAATTTTCATCGACTTCCAGCTTCTACTGCTGGTAAGGCACCCGATCCATTTTACGTCACCGAGCAAGACGAGTCTCACACAGTTAAGTGCCGTAGTTTTACATCTTCGGATGAGGAGATTTTGAGGGTTTTCAGTCAACACACCCACAAAGTTGCCTGTTCCTCATGTGCAATGCACATAGACTACGTATCGTCTGACGGACTCCTTCGGCCACAAAATGAGCCACATCCTCACATTTTCCTTAGTCAATCCAGTTTGGGGCCTTACGTTGCTCACAATTCCGTGAGGGTGCGCTCCACCTCCCAATAGCCTTAATCCCCTACATGAGTTTTAGGAACAGAGAATATCCGTCGGATTCAACAGCGACTTCCAAATCAAGGTTGTCTATCACAGTGCGTTCAACACGAACAGGATTGCGGGGCTCTGCCCGCCTCAACCTTTACCTGTTTAAAAGATTCCGGACACTCGTACGATCAACTGTCAGCCATGTCCGGAATAGGTTAGGAAAGAAAGCCCCCGAGAAGTTAATCCCAGTGTAGTTTTAGGTCTTCGGACTACTGGGGATGGATTTGTGAACTTGATGGTGATTTTTTTTTTTTTTTTGAGAAAGTTCCAGTTTTCAACTCGAGTAATCGAGGTTGATGCTGGTTTTTATGGAAAGCTTGAAATCTTTTTGGTATTTTGGGAAATGATCCGGGTTATCAAACCTTGATCCTAGCGGCCGAGGCTGATGCCGGTTTTTAGTTGAAAGCAGAAAAAGGTCCCCCGAGAAATTAATCCCAGTGTAGTTTAAGGTCTTCGGACCAAAAATACGTACATGCTGAAAATACATTCTTTTTGTGATTTTTTTAAATGTTCCAGGCTGTTAAATCTCAATTTGAGCGATCAAGGTTAACATTAGTTTTTATTGAAAATCTCTCGGGATGTTGATCCCGACGTAGTTTAAGGTCTTCGGACCCCAAAACTGTACAAAACAGGGCAAACACATTTTTTTATTTTTGGAAGATGTCCGGAGTCATCTAATCTTGATGTGAGCAAACAAGACTGACACTGGTTTTTATTAAAAATCTCTCGGGATGTCAATCCCAACGTAGTTTAAGGTCTTTGGACCCAAAACTGTACAAAAGAGTGCTGGAAATGTGTGTGTGTGTGTGTGTGTGTGTGTGTGTGTGTGTGTAGATTTTGTGATTTTTGAAAATTGTCTGGTGTTGTCAGATCTTGACTCGAGCAATCAAGACCGATGCCGGTTTTTATTGAAAATCTCTTGGGATGTCGATCCCGACGTAGTTTAAGGTCTTCGGACCAAATTTTTGTACAAGCTGAACTTACATTCTTTTTTTTTCTTTTTTTTTGCGATTTTTTCGAAATGATCCAGGTCATCAGATCTCGGCCTGAACGGCTGGGATCGATGCTGGTTTTTATTAAAATCCCTCGGGATATTGATCCCGACGTAGTTTAAGGTCTTCGGACCAAAATATGTACAGAACAGGGCAAACACTTTTTTTTTTTTTTGGAAAATGTTCGGTATCAGCGGATCTTGATTTGAACGATCCAGACTGCTACCGATTTTTATTTGAAAAGTCCCTCGCGATCTTGATCCCGACGTAGTTTAAGGTCTTCGGACCCGAAACTGTACAAGAGAGTAGCAATCAAGGTGGAAGATTCCGGGGATTCTTCTTAGAATGGTTTAGATCATCAGGTCATGCCTTTGAATGGTTGAGATTACTGTTTGACCAAGTCAATTCTTTTTCTTTTTCTTGAAAATTCCATGGAACTTTTTCCACATCATCAAGCCAATTTCTCACCAATTTCTTACAAGATGAGATTTTGGTGAGATTCCTTACTTTTTCTCACCATTCTCTTCCATCACTTCATTCTTACAAGGAGGTACAAGATTCACTTGCAACCACCCTTCCCAAGGAGGAGTTCTTCCCAAGGAGAGAGGGGGAGAGGTCGTTTCAACTAGAGGGAGGGTAAGACGGCCCCCTAGGCTCCGCCCGGACCGTCTCTGCCCACTGGTTTTTCCAGTGGGTCGGGTAAAGAGGTGCACTCCCCTTTTCTATATAACACGGGGCACCCTTGCCCCCTCCAACGTGCAATCTCTCTTCTCTTTCTCTTTCTTCAAGTTTTCCTCTCTCTCTTGGTGGTTCTTTGCTTCTCTCAAGTGGTGGGCCTTAGAGAAGCTTTGGGACAGCAAGGTGGTCCCTCTTTGGTGAGTGGTAAAGGTATGGATCGCTCCCTTTCTCTCTTGTCTTTTTCATTCTTCATTGTCTCTTCTCATGACTCTTTCTCTTTTTCATGTAGCTATTCCAAAAGGAGTGAAGGTGGGCCCAAGTGATTTTAGCCTTTTTCTAGATCTTCTAATCTCTTCTAAAGGTGGTGCATGGAGAAGGACATTGCAAGCTTCCATTTCATTCTTTCTTTTCCTCTTTCACACTCCCTTCATGTGTATGTAAAGGGTAATTTCTCCATGTCCATCAAGTGTGCATGGCAAAATATCCTATCTTTCTTCATGGGAGTTGGGCCTCTTTTCATGTGTATCAAATGGGCTCAAAGTGAAGTTATGGCCCTTGGTGTATTTGATGGGCCCAATGCTTCATTTTGGGCTCCCTCATGCTTTCTTGCCCTTGTCATTTTTCCTTAAAGCTCTTCTTTTCTTTTCCATCTTCTTTTCAAGGTTTGGGCCCATGAGAATGGTGGGGCCCACCTCAAGTTTTGGGCTCATGGGGCTCACTTTGGGTGGCCCCATCCTTCTTCACATGCGTATGGACAATGGTGACTAGCCCATTCTTCACTTGGATCTTCAAGTGGGCTAGATTTCTTAATTGGGCCTTTATGGACAAGTGGCCCAAATCTCCCACCATCTCTTGATTATGATGTACATCCTTATGTACAAAGTGTGGTGGGCCCCTTAAGATTTTCCATATGGATGGGCTTTTGGGCCTTCATTGAAACTTGGATTTCTTTGGACCATGTGTGCACCACTACACTTTGTTCATGTAAGATTTTTTCTTTAATGTTTTTTCTTTTGATGGATGGAGGACTTGAATTACTTGACCATCTACAAGTCCCATGAGTAATTTGTCTCAACAATCTCACTAGGTTCAAATGGTTTTTTCTTGTGGTAAGAAAGTGATTTCCAAGAGTTTCCCTTTAATGTTATCAACCTCAAATGGATGACCCTCCTTCAAGTGAAGCTATCCATGCAACCATAGCTCCTTGAACTTCTCTTGGGGTGTTTGATGGGTCATCCACCATCATTCTCAAATATGAGTGATTTTTTCAATTTTTGGGAAAGAATGATACCCATAAGTTGCCCAATTTTGTCCCATGTTTTGAGGCATTTTGGATTTTGATCTTCAAGTGGGCTATGTTTATCATTCTTAGCCATTTTCATGATGGTTGGGTGACTCATCAAGCCATGCCCTCTTGTGCTCAAATGGTCTCCCTTTTTTTTTTTTTTTAAGAAATTGGTGCACATAAGTTGCCCAAACTTGTCCTTTCATGGGCATTTCCAACTTTGATTATTCACGTGGGCTATGTGCATCAAATTTTTTACCATTAGCTTCTTTGATTCATATGTTTGTGGGTTGACCGCCATGTTATGCTCTCATAGCCAAAACTTTCATCAAGATGATGCACATAGGGGTGCCCATGGTTAACCCACTGAATGGGTCCTCATGTTCTTCAAGTGGGCTATATGTTCCCTTCAATCCATTGAGGTGAGGCATTTGGGTTGCTCTTGGGGACCCACTTCCTTTCTATTCCCCACTTGTCCATGTACATGTGTAAAAAGATGGAAACATCTTAAGTGAGGATCATGGCCTTGGTATAAAAAGTGGATCGATCCTTGGCCACATATGGACTTTGAAGAGGGACTTCTCATGTGAAGTAGGATTCTTATCTCTCGTTGATCTCATGGCACTTGAGTGCATTTGTTGTCCAAAGTGTGACCTTGGATGATGGACTTTCCTTGCCTAGGCGATGGCATGCAACCTTCTTTAAGGTGGCCCTTGCCTTCTTTGTTAGGCTCAACATATGTCCTAGGTAACACATGGAGTTGGACTTTGGATTTTGCATTTGAATGTGAGTCCAATTCCATGGGCTTCCTGGATGATAATTTGGATTTTGACGGGTAAAGGATAGGGACTTACCTTGCCAAGCTCGTAGGATTCAATGGCGGACGGTACAAGGGGACGTCGAGTGATTGATGAGGATGATCCTGCCTTCATCATCCGTCGAGGGGCCCATATGTATTCTTTGGCTCAAGAGCACCAACCTCTTCCCGCCATCAAGGGTCGAGGTACCCGAGACCACTAGGACAACTGGGTACAACATCCACAGCCTTTGGTTGAATGAGTATTGGCTGACACTCCTTTTGTTGGCCTCCTTACCTTACGCTTTCATAACAACAGTGCCAACCGCATGATGCTCGCGGCTCTTTGCGAAAGGTGGCGGGATGAGACCCACACCTTTTAACTCCCTTGTGGCGAATGGGGAATAACTCCCCTGGATATTTATACGCAAATTAGTTTTCCATTTCGTGGGGCAGTTGTTCCTCAAGTCAGTTCTCTTGCTCCCATCACTTCCACTGACTGGCTACGGCTTGTTGGTGTTGTCCCGCCCGAAGATGAATTCCAAGGCCATCAAGTAAAGATGCGATGGTTCTACAACACTTTTACCTCCGTCACCCCCACTAACGAGCTAGAGGCCCTCCACAAAGCACGGGCCATGATCACTTATGCCTTCGAGTCTTTCCTTCTCTGCCACGCAAATGAGAGAGTTGATCCTAAATTTCTTCGCTTGGTTGAGGATCTTCATCATCCCTATAATTGGAATGGGGCTATCCTGACTCATATTTTCCAGGGTCTGGATAAGACTAGTCGGAATAGTCGGTCCTACACAGGTTTCTGGCCTATCGTTGAGGTACTTCCTCTTTCTCCTTTCTTGGAGACATTTACCCTCTTCCTCTCTCTAATCATTAGGTGTGCCCTTGCCCAGACTTGCTTTTATGACTATTTTCCCCACCTCGCGCCGAGGATGTGGGTCGACATTGAGCTATCTTTGTATCGCCACATGTACTGGCATCAACAAAACCGTCAGCGGAACTCTCGAGTTTCTGGGGACAACTGGCGTGCTGACATAGACGGATTGACCGTTGAAGATGTAAGTATCTTGCTTTCCTTATCCCTCGTGCTGTACTGTAATTGATCGTGATGATCTCCCTTGTTGTAGCTTGCTCGGATGCCATACGCCAACTTTCCTCTCTACTACACCCTCAGCGTGTGGAGACCTATGATGCCTCATGTCTCTGGATCATGCTTTCTGACGCTGAATCATTTCAGTGGTATTTGGGCGAGAGGCTTCTTCGACAGATTACCGGAGTGGCTAGAGTCCCTTGTTCTGCACCTCCTCCAGCTGCTCAGATCCCAGCTGATGAGATAGCTGATGCTCTTGTAGGCATGCCCGGGTTTCGTTTCATGATCCCGGATCGCGATTATGACGAGTGGTACTTGTTGTATGGCCAGGGGCCTCTGCTTCCTCCGCTCTATGTTCCTGGGGGCCGTCGCAGATATGCTGGAGGCTCGGTGACAGCTCCTTTGATGGATCTTCATTGTCGAGAGCGGGACGAAAGGAGAGACGATGACGACTATGTTGGCGACCTGTAGCCTGCTTTTGTATTCAGCTTACTTGATGTATGATCTTCTTCTTTTTGCTCTTACCTTCTTCTGTATATAAAAAATCTTCTGAATGAATATACAATCTTTGACTTGTCTCAAATTCCTTGATGATGTCTGGATGCTTTGACTAGAGACTTCTTAATTGCACGGATGATGACTTGAATGGTTCAGATGGCTTGATTTGGCCCTGTGGGCCCACGTGAGACCTCGGCTTTACTTTGGAGCACCTTTCCTTGGTGTTTTGTGATGCTAAGAAGGCTTCTCATGGTGTGGATGATGACTTGATCGGCTCAGATCGCTTGATTTGGCCTTGTGGGCCTACTTGATGATCAGATCTTGGATTCTGACCCTTCCTTTGATGATCAATCCCTTGGTCTTGCTATTTGATGACCCATGCGAGTTCTTCCATGGTTTGGATCATAATAATCTAGTCTTCGAATGGCTCAGATTGCTTGTGGCCCTCTCTTGATCATCTTTCCCTCTCTTTGACTTGATCAGACACATTCTTGCCGCAGTGCTTCGTGATTGGATAGGTGGGGTACCTTCCAAATGATTTTGATCGATCTCAATCGAAGTCTGAAATCGATTAGAGCCTTGGGCAGCCCTCAGGGTGCCATCTGCTAATGTGGACTGTAAGCCTCACCTACCAAGAACCATGGAGCCAATCCCGCGGAGAGAGGGGGAGCGCGTCCGTACGGGCGGCCCAGAGCGGGCCGCCCAAGGCTCGCCTCTTGTGCGGCCTGGGCTGGCTCGTGCTCGGACATTCTCTTCTGTCTCCTGCTCTTGTCCCCACATTCTCTGTACTGGACCATTCGATTTCAGCTATGAATCTTCTTTCCTCTTTGTCTTTTCTCCTCATCTTGTCCTCATCTTGCTTTGTCCTTTCTTGGGCAATGGATGGTGGAGACTTAGGGGTTGTGGGGGCTGTCCATGGTGGGTCTTTCACTTCAGAAGGTGTTGAAAGCTTTAATGATGGAGGAATCTCTTTAATGGATGGTAGAGATGGAGCATTGAATGGGGGTATTGATGATGGATTAGGGGTGGTTGTTGGGGGAGCTTTGAATGGCTCTATTAATGATGGGATGGCTGTAATTCCAGATTTGGATAGGCCTTTAATTGTGGGAGAAATGGGTGGTATGGATGAGATGATGAGATGGGATATAGGTGAGGCTATGTGTCCCTTGAGTGTGGGCCACATGGATGATGTGATTGATGGAGGTGATGGGACCATGATGGACATAGATGGGCTGATCTCATGTCTGGATGGGATGGATGGTTCAGATGATACCTTTGACGGTTTGGATGCTCTTGATGAGGGCCAAGATGTGCGGCATACTTGTTTGGGTGGACTTGATGTGATCATTGATGATGTCCCCCTGATGATGGACGGTGTGGATGCCTCGATGATCCCTTTGATCGGCCAGGATGATGACTGGATTCATGATTTCCTGTTGGAGAGGGCCGCAGGTCCAGATCTGACCGTTGATTCTTTGATCGGGGTAGCCGGGACCCTTCTTGATGGTTCAGATGCATTTTTTGATGGTCGAATTGGCCAGGATGCCACGATGTGTGGTGTGATCTTTGCTGGTAGCCCTTTTGATGGACAGTGTCGTCCTTCTCCTGATCGTCGGTCTTTTGCGCACTCTGTTCATGAGGTGGGCGAGTCTTCTCATGCGGCTGAGGTTGTGACAGTTTCAGACAGTGATGCAACTATATCAGACATAGCCGTTACTGAGGGCAGGTCAGGGGCTGTCGAGTCTGCAGAGGTTCCAGCTTTTCCTTCTCCTTCGCCCGTTGATCTTCCGATCCTTGATGAGCTGTCATTGATTTCTCGGCCTTTTGTTCTGAAGGGGGTACCCGTGAGGACTTGTCAGCTGCTTCCTCGTCCTTCTTGCTCGCCACGACTGCTTGCTTGGCTTGACAGCTTGTCAGCTTATGAGATTCGAGATTTGGAGTCTTATGGCTTTGGCAGTCTGATCCATATGGCTAGAGTTGACATTGACTGGAGGATGCTCGGAGCTGCATTGATTGACTGGGTCCCTTCGTTGAACTTGTTCGCATTCAATGATATGGAGATGGGACCCTCTTTGGAGGAGCTTGCACGCTTGACAGGCCTATCTTGGGATTATACTCAGTATTTTTCACCGAAGACATTGCCGAAGACTGCCACACCGCAGAACTGGTTTGGGATCCCCTATCTGGTTCAGCCTGCAGCTGCCGGCCAGGATGCTGTAGTGTTCTCCTTGGACTTGCTGTATGATCTTTTTTCGGGTCCTCGGAGTGTGGCCGGATCTATTCTTGCTCGGAATGCACTGATGTTCTGCTTGATATCTGAGGTGCTATTCTCGGGATGGCGCAGGTCCCAGACTCCTTTGCTTTTTGAGGTGATGGGCCGAGCTACCCGACGGCAGGGGACCATTTCTCTCGTCCTGGCCGAGCTGTTTAGTGGGCTGACTGACTGTGCCCTGGGCCGCACTCGTGTCCTTCGCGGCTGCTGTGTATTTCTTCAGGTATCTTTTCTGCACCTTTCCTTTCTTGCTCTTTAGGAATTGCTTTGCTCTAACTGAACTTCTTTTCCTTTCTTGTGATCAGGTCTGGCTATGGGAGCGTCTTTCGCTGACCGTTCCTGTACCCTTTCCTGACACCCGTCGCCCAAACCTAATGCGACATATCATGGAGTTTCTTCCGCATACAGCTAGGATGAGCGAGCCTTTGTATCGCAGGATGTTCGCTGATCTTCGTGACTGGAATGTTCGTTGGGAGTCATCTTGGCTTTCACTTCCTCCAGTGCTATGCGATGCACACCGCTTTCCTCTGATGCTGGTAGGCTTTCGATCTTACTTTTCTTACCACCCTGTCTGGTTCCTGCGGCAGTTTGAGTATGAGCAGGATGTTCCTCTTTTTGCTTTCATGGGTATCGGGCGTCGAGCACTTCCATCCAGAACCTCTGACTTCAGGACTCGGGTCGATGGATCTTGGGCGAGTTACTTGACTGCCGATTTTCTTGGTTTTAAGCTGCGGGCTTTTCCGATGGCGACCGCCCCATATCAGTACTGGGTTGCTGAGCAGTCTTTGTATCGACGTATCCCTTGCTGGCACCAGACTGCTGATGAGGATGAGCAGGATATCCTTGGAGATGCCGGCTCTTCATCTGGTTCATATGAACCCTTTGAGGAGCGCCCGTTCATTGATCCTGGTTTCCTTTTGGCCACTCATGGCCATTTGCTGTCTGAGATTTCCGCACTTCGGTATCATTGTGAGATGATGTCGAAGAGCTTGGCTGTCGATCAGAGGTTATCTGATGAGGAGGCCGCGATTCATACCCTTGAGCGCGATGAGGCACATTACCTGCGTATGGAGGTGAGCAGGCAGAAAGCGAGACTATTTCATTATGAGTCAGGGGACTTACCTGATATGGCCGAGGAGGAGGGTAGGGATTGATTGTATTGGGCACCTGCGCATTCCTTTTTGCACATATGATTGATGATGATGCATTTTTTTGTATTTTTTGAAAAAGAGATGAGTGATATATGTAAAAGAAATATGATGCATTTAATGAAAAAAGAGAAAACTGTTTGAAAATCTATTGTGCCATGAGTTGTCTTGTGAGTGTGTCTGGATTTTGTGTCGAGATATAGGAATCAGAGCTAAGGTTCGGCCAATGCTTTGACTAATGTCCTGAGGTTTGACTTGTGTGATCCTTTGGTTCCCTAAAGGTGGAGGCAATGGAAGCTGTCGCTTCCTGAGATTGTCAGAGTTTGTAGAGCTCTTCGTTCCTGACTGCACTTCTTCTTGTTCTTGAACTGGAACTGCTCGAACCGATCTGGACTGTCTGATTTCCTGGTACCTGCACTTTTATTTTTTCTTTTTCCATTTGAGCCATTTTTGCCTGAAGCGCTCTTTCGAGTTTTCAACACAGCCGACCTTTTCCCGTCATTTTTGCCCACGGCGCCCTTTCAGGTTTTCACCACGTCCTGGGTGTTTAATCTTGCCTGCCCCTTGGCAGCTATGCTGTTTTTACCCTCAGTGCCCTTTCGGGTTTTCACCAAGTCCGCTGTATGCCCACTGTTTTTACTCGGAGCACCCTTTCGGGTTTTCACTCCGCCCTCTTTGTTTAGGCACACATTTTCTTTTTTCTTTTTTCTTTTTTGTTTTTTCTGGATCTTTGGATAACTGCGCCGGCTAGAGGTTGGGAATCCGTCGTTGCATGCCGATGGCAGTCTTTCAGCCTTTATCCTAGGTTACGATGATAGAGCTGTTGGTCTTAGCTAAAGACCCTTCTGAGATGAATGGATGGATGACTGTGTTTCTTCTTGGGTTGATTTTTCTCAGGTGCCTTGTTTTGGCTTCCCGTTTTCTTTTCCTTTTTTCCCTTTTTTGTATTCTTTCTCTCTCTTTTTTTTGTATTCTTTTTCTTCTCTCTCTTTTTTTTGTATATTCTGAATCCCCTTATTTGAAACACTTGTTGGTGGACGGAAATGATATCTCACAGGTTTTAGCTTCGACCTCTTGACTTCAGCTCTATTAAAGTATCTCTTAATAATGTCAGAATGACTTACCCGTGAAACATCTTCACGTTGTCGGCATTGATTGGCTCAGGAAGATCCACCCCTCTCATGCTGGTGAGTCTGAGGGCGCCTCCAGGAAGTACTTCACTGATGATCAGCGGCCCGTCCCACAAGGGTTTGAACTTTCCTCTGGGATCCGGAAGGTGCGACGGTGGAATCTTCTTCATGACCATGTCGCCTACCTTGAAGCTTCTTTTTCGGACTCTCTTGTTGTAAGCCCGAGCGATCCTTTTCTGATAACACTGGGAATGACTTAGCGCACGCATACGCTTTTCATCTGCTAGCTGCAACTGATCGAATCTGGCCCGTTGTCATTCTCCTTCTTCAATTCCGCTTTCGAGTAACACTCGTAGTGATGGTATTTCCACCTCGATTGGCAGAATTGCCTCCATTCCATAAGTAAGCTTGAAAGGAGTAACTCCCGTAGCAAACCGTACAGACATTCGATAGGCCCACAGTGCATATGGGAGCATATCTGACCAATCTTGATAGGTCACGACCATTTTCTCGAGTATCCTGACGATTGTCTTGTTTGTAGCTTCTACCCCACTATTCATCTGAGGACGATAGAGGCTTGATCGATGACGTTGAATCTTGAATGTGCTGAGGAAGTCATCCATCTTCTTGTTGACGAATGGGGTCCCATTATCTGTGATGATAGCATTGGAGATTTCATACCGGCATATGATGTTGTTCTTCATGAATTTGATCACCTGGGATGCTGCAATCGTGGTGTAGGAGGCTTCTTCTACCCACTTGGTGAAGTAGTCGACTGCCACAAGTATGTACTCATGACTGTTTGATGCTTTGGGACTAATCTTGCCGATGATGTCGAGTCCCCACATGGAGAAGGGCCAAGGGGTGGTCAGGTTGTATAATTCTGATGAGGGGGCATGGATTTGATTCGCATGCTCCTGACATTTGAAGCATTTTCTGACGTACTGGCAGCAGTCTGTCTCCATGGTGAGCCAATAGTAGCCGAGTCGTAAAATCTTCTTTGCCATCATGTGCCCGTTCATGTGTGGGCCACAGATTCCTTCGTGTATTTCTTCCATGATCTTTACAGCTTCTGTTTCATCGACGCATCGAAGGAGGATGTGATTATAGGATCGCTTGTAAAGAACTTCGCCACTGATGGTGAACTGGCCGGCCAAACGCTGGATGGTTCAGCGATCTGTTACTGTTGCTGACTCCGCATACTCTTGGGTTTCAAGATATCGCTTGATGTCAGCATACCAGGGTTTGTCAGGGACAGCTTCGGCTTCTTCTATTTACGGGCAGAAAGCAGGTTCATCTTGAATTTCGACCGTGAGCTCCCATTCTGAAGCTCCTTTCGGGATCTCGAGCATTGACGCGAGTGTGGCGAGAGCATCTACAAACTGGTTCTTGGCTCTGGGCATGTATGAGAAGGTAATTTCTTTGAACTCCTCGATCAGATTTTCAAGATACACATGATATGGTATCAGCTTCTCGTCTTTGGTTTTCCATTCACCATTGGTCTGATTGATGATAAGCTGTGAGTCTCCAAATACTCTTAGCTTCTTGACGCCCAAGATTATGGCTTCCCTTAAGCCAGCGATGCATGCTTCGTACTCTGCCATGACTCGAATGCTATGCGCCTTGAGATAGGAATAGGGACATCATCTAGAGAGTAGAGGATTGCTCCAATACCACTCCCTTTAGAATTTGTTGCGCCGTCGAAGAATAATGTCCACTCATCTTTTTTCTTCTTTTCTTCACCTTCGATAAGTAAAAGATCTTCATCAGGGAAGAATGTCTTGAGTGGTTGATAATCCAGGAGAGAGTGAGTGGCAAGATGATCAGTGAGGGCCTGCCCCTTGATTGCCTTCTGAGTGACATAGGTGATGTCGAACTCAGACAGGAGTAGCTGCCATTTAGCTATCCTTCCAGTGAGTGTCGGTTTCTTGAACAGGTACTTGAGCGGATCCATGTGAGTGAGGAGGAGAATAGGGAAGGCAATCATGTATTGACGGAGTCGCTGAGTTGCCCAGACTAGGGCGGGGCAGGTCTTCTCGATCGGGGAATACCTGGTCTCGTAGTCGGTGAACTTTCGGCTCAAATAATATATTGCTTGTTCCTTCTTCCCGGTCTCGTCGTGCTGGCCGAGGACACAGCCAATGGCTTCTGCTGCTACTGAGATATATAACAATAGTGGTCGTCCAAGAGTGGGTGGCACTAGGACTGGAGGATTCATGAGATATTTCTTGATGCGATCGAAGGCGACTTGGCAATCATTATTCCATTTTTTTGGAACATTCTTCCGAAGGAGCTTGAAAATGGGTTCACAAATAGGTGTGAGCTGTGCGATGAAGCGACTAATTTATTGAATTCTGCCGAGGAAGCCACGAATTTCTTTCTCTATTCTAGGAGGGGGCATCTCGATGATTGCTCTGGTTTTGGTCTCGTCGACCCTGATGCCATCCTCGCTCACCATAAAGCCGAGGAGCTTACTTCCCATTGCACCGAAGACACATTTCTGAGGGTTGAGGCGGAGCTTGTACTTTTCTAATCTGTTGAATAACTTCTTCAGATCTTTAAAGTGTCCTTCAACTGTGCGAAATTTGACTATCATATCGTCCACATATACTTCAAGCTCTTTGTTCATCATGTCGTGGAATAGTGCTGTCATTGCCCGCTGATATGTTGCTCCTGCGTTCTTCAGACCTAACGGCATTACCCTGTAACAGAAGGTTCCCCAGGGAGTGATAAACGGTGTCTTCTCACGATCTTCAATTGCCATCTTGATCTGATTGTAACCTGAGAAGCCATCCATGAATGAGAAGACCTTGTACCCAGCAGTGTTGTCGACCAGAGTGTCGATATGTGGCAAAGGGAAGTCATCTTTAGGACTGGCCTTGTTGAGATCTCGGAAGTCGATGCACATTCGAACCTTGCCATCCTTCTTTGGTACTGGTACGATGTTGGCGAGCCATTCAGGGTAGTTGGAGACTACCAGGAATCCTGCATTGTACTGTTTGATGACTTCATCTCGGACTTTCAGAGCCCATTCTGGCTTCATTCTTCGAAGTTTCTGCTTTACTGGCTTCATATCCGCCTTAGTTGACAGATGGTGTACAACGAGCTCTTCATCGAGCCCCTGCATGTCTTCATATGAGAACGCGAAGTTGGACAATCTTGGAGCTAGGAACTCTATCATTCTCTATTTCATCTCAGGTGGCAACGATTTTCCAATGCGTACTTCCCTAGGGATCTCAGGTGTCCCCAAGTTTACTATCTCGAAATCATCGACGACAACATTGGCTTTGGATTTGAACTTTTTTAGGAGATCCTCTAGTTCAAGAGCCAAATCATCATCTTCCTCATCCCGAGCTTCGTCCAGACCTATGAACTCGAAGTCTAATTTGATGTCAAAGTCATATGATTCGACTTCAAACTCATGCGACTCTTTAGACGAACTTGGCACACTATTGAATGCAGGAAAAGAAATGTTTTTTGGTTTTTGAGATTTTTCTGAAATGGAAATGCTAGATGTTTTTGGCTTTTGAAAGTTTTTTATTTTTTTAGATTTTTGAAATTCACGGGACTTTGAACAAGCGGGCATTGCAGACCATGATTGAGCCCAACTTGTTCCAAAGTTCCGATCGCTGCTTAAACAGGTGTTTTTTTTAAGCCAGAGCCCTCAGATGGCTCTTTGGCTGATTCAAGAGTTAGGGGAACGGATGACCATTCAGGACCCCACACTTCCTCCCCTGAAGAGGTGGGGTTGATGATTCGGGTCAAGAGTCACGGTCTGGCCCAATGACCATGATTTCTTGCTGGTCGGGTTCGAGATCTGAGTCGTACTCAGTCCCTCCCGGATCGCTTACCTCGCACTGTAGTTCGTCTGGTTCCACAGTGAGACACATATTTGGGATCTGGACATCGGACCAATCCAGGGCTGGCCATTTCCCTTTCCTGGTCCAATGAATGGGCTACTTTTGCCCCTGGCTGATGATTGGTGATGTTGATTCTGCAGAGATGGGCGGGTCATGCCCTTTACTTATTGATGTTGAGATGGGCAAGTTGTGCCCCTGGCTAGCTGGAATTGAAGCGGGCAGGTTGTGCCCCTGGTTGATTGATGATGAAATGGGCAAGTTGTGCCCCTGGCTGGGAGTAGGTATCAGAGTAACCAGTCCTGAAGCTGTTGTATTTGACTTCCTTCTTTATCTTCATCCTTTCCTTCTTCTT
Organism: Liriodendron chinense; assembly: GCA_003013855.2. NCBI lineage: Eukaryota > Viridiplantae > Streptophyta > Magnoliopsida > Magnoliales > Magnoliaceae > Liriodendron > Liriodendron chinense. The sequence goes on from PVNU02000362.1 coordinate 1,653,521, forward strand.
CTGGAGGCTTAGACGGTTCGAGAATCTGATCCCATCGAATGGGGGGCCATGTGGCCCAAGCTAGGCTCATCGGGAGGCCTTTGTGTAGTGCAGTCGGTTGATTCCCTCCTGGATCTTTGCAAAATTCTCCTGGCTTGACGAATTGGATGGGTGAGCACCGAAATTTCTTCCTTCTTTTGTCCATGAAGATTGCCCTGTATCCGAGTCCCCATTTGTGTTGGTTATATACCAGCGGTACCTTTCTAGACTTGAAATGATTCTTCATTCGGTATTTGAGGCTCAGACACTCTGCTGGTGAAAAGACACGGTCCACCCTTATCGGTTCCAGATTGGCGATAGTGTTCACAGTCTCGAATTCAAAACTATGAAACAGGACGTCTTCTTCGGAGTGCTGGATATTGATGATCGGGATGTCTGGTTCAGTGGAAGCAGCATTGGAAGGAATGATGAGTTCCTTCTCTACATGGATAGAGATCACTTGATTTTCACAGATGTATTTCACTCGTTGATGCAAGGTTGATGGCACAGCTCCCACCTTGTGCAGCCAAGGTCGTCCGAGCAACATGTTGAAAGAGGCTGATATATCCAGAATTTGGAATATGATAGTGGAGATTTCCGGACCTATCTGTACCTCTATGTCGACCTCCCCTTCCACTGATCGGCGGGTGTTGTCGAATGCTCTGACACATATGGTGCTGGGTCAGAATGAAGAAGGACTGATTCCCAGACGTTCCGCAGTCTTAAGTGGGTAGACGTTTAGGCTTGAGCCATTATCGATAAGGACCAGCGGGACATAGAGGTCTTTGTATCGTAAGGCTATGTTGAGGGATCGCCCATGATCGCGTCCTTCCAGTGGCAACTCATTATCGATGAAGGTGATGGCGCGCAGAGCTAGGAGTTGTCCAATCATCAATGCTATCATCTCTGGTGCCGTATCGGAGGAGACGTGAGGATCGTTTAATGTTTTGGCAAACATTTCTCGGTGTATGCGAGATGTGCAGAGTAGCTCCCATACTGAGATTTGAGCAGGGATTGACTTGAGCTGAGTTGCCACATCGTATGCGGCTTCATTTTTGTTGCCGAGGCCTGAGAGCGCGCCTTTGGGATCTCCTCTGTTCTGATTATCTCTTTGGATACAACGTTCATTGGGATTCATGTTTTCCACTTCCGCACATTCTGGATAGTGCCATGGGACCTCTTTATAATTTTCCTCACCTTTGCCCTTTAGGACCACCGGTTCTTGCGACGGTGCTAGTGTGGGTACCAGATCTTCCTCGTACGGAGCTTTTGCCTTGAGAACTACATTGTTGCTTGTGCTGAAGGAGTAATATCGAGGCTTGTCTTCATAGATCACATAAGGTTGCAGTCCTGGCTTGACCGTTCCTGGAGCAGGAGGCTCCCATGGAATGAATACTGGTCCTCTCGATATGGCAGGAGGTTTCTCTGTTCGTCCCAGCTGTCATAGTGTGATTGAAACGCCTCCGGGATTTGCCCCTTGCAATATGACTGGCTCAACTGGAGGAGCTCCTTCCAAGACAATGGGCTCTTGCTGCTGATGAGTATGGTTTCTCCATGGCAAATTGTATTGTTCCTGTGCTGAAACTGCCCCTTGCAAGATGACAGGTTCGTATGTGGGCTCGATGAATGATTGTGCTCCTTCCAGAATGACTGGCTCCCAACATGAAGGGCTGTAAGATGCCCCTTGCACCACTGGCACATCATATGGAAGTATTCCTTCGAGTACTACTGGCTCGAGGACTGGAGGAGGAAAGGGACTTGCCCCTTGCAGGATCGGAGGAGGATTTGTTGGCCCATAAGTGTAGGTATGAATGGACTGGATAGGGGAGAAGAAGCGATCGAGGCGCTCTCCTTCTTCTATGCTGTTGACGGTGGGGCCACGAGATGAACTGGGATCCGTCGGATGTTGAGGCAGAGGATTCTGATGAATGTTGGTGGAAGCTGCTGCAGGAGTTCCGGGGACTGAGATGACGATCTTTCGGTCGTCGATCAGATCTTGTATGGCATTTTTCAAAGTAAAGCATCGATCAGTGGTGTGGCCACGTCCTTGATGGTAGGCACAGTACTCATTTTCTCGGTAGTTCGGAGGCAGAGGATGAGGAGGAGGCCTGGGTGCCATTAAAGTGAGTAACTGCTTTTGTACCAGCATAGTCATAACTTGACTAAGTGGTTGAGTGAGTGGAGTGAACTTCCTGAGCTCCCTGTAATTCTGCCTATTCTGGTATGAGTATTGACCGTTCCCTCTGAACTGCTGCTGTTGACGAGGTGGTTGTGGCTGTGATTGAGGATTTGATTGCGGCTGATACCGCTGAGGTTGGTGCTGAGCCTGATTCTGCTGATACTATGGGGGAGCTTGTTGATTACCCTGAGCAGTGGTGCTGATGTTGTACCTCTGTCAGACGGGGAGGAGAACCGCTGCGGTTTCCATTCCCATATCCGATGGGTCATCCCTCCACTCTGTTCCTCTTGACTGGAGTGGCTTGATGAGGTCATGGGGAGATTGTCCCGGCACCGATTCTCGCTTCGACTTGCTCTCCAGCACGGATCAATTGTGAGAAATTCGCATATGGATGCGAGATGAGATATCCAGATATGCCCGAATATGTTGAATGAACAATCATGGAGATCTGTTCTTCGTCGTCGATAGGTGTCCGCATTCTGGATGCCATAGCTCGCCAACGTCCCACATAGGCTGATAGCGTTTCATCACTCCTTTGCCTGAGAGCTGCGAGGTCAGCTCTTTTGGGTGTCATGTTGAGATTGTATGCGAATCTGTCGACGAAAGCCTGGGAGAGTTGTTCCCAAGTCCTGATGCGGTGGCAGTCCAATGAGGTGTACTAATCTAGGGCATCGCCCTTCAGAGATTTTTGGAACAAACGAATGAGGGCCCCTTCATTTCCTGAGATTGCACTTAGCTCTCCACAGAAGGCCTTGAGATGTGCTGTGGGACAACCGCTGCCATCGTATCTTTTGAATTTTGGTACCTCAAAGTTTTGAGGTACTTGAGCATCTGGGAAAGGACACAAGTCTCTGAACTTGGTCGAAGGTAAATCGATTCCTTGTTGTCGCTAAAGCTGGTTTTGTAAGATCTGGAACTGCTCCTGCAACTCGTCCAGTCCTGAGTGATCCGTTCGAGCAACTGGTGCCTCTTGAAGTAAGGCACCTTCTTCTTCGACATAGTGGTCGATGTCTTCGACCCTATGTGCTTGCTGAAAAGCAACCACGGGTTGCTGAAATTGATTTGATGACTGAACTGGATTCTGATGAACTTGTGCTTGAAATGATTGTAACTGAACTGGGAATTGTACTGAAGGTTGAACTGGAACTTGCTGGAAATTGACTGGAGATTGCTGAATTGAAGATTGCTGGAAATTAACTGGAGTTTGCTGAATTGAAGATTGCTGGAAATTAACTGGAATCCCATCGGCGGGGATGTGCTGGAATTGAAAAGTGCTCATGTTTGCAGGAGGCTGAGATGCTGGGAAGTGACCCCCTTGTTGGGTATTCGCCACTGTTCGCTGATTGATGTGGGCTTGACACTGACCCCCATTGTGGGCATTCGCCAGTGCTTCCCCTGTTGCTGGAAATTGAATTGAAATCCCATCGGCGGGGATGTGCTAAAATTGAAAAGGGGCCCCATCGACGGGGACATGCTGAGATCTACTGAGACTGTTGTTTGTAGGATTGACAGGAAGTTGACTGGAAGTCCCTGCGACGAGAGTGCTCTGAGGCGGCCTTGTTGTCGCGGGAAGGTACTGAGGAGGATGCTCCATAGCGAAGGGCTGAGGTGGGTGCTGTCGGTAGTCTTGGGCAGACTCCGATGGTTGTGCTTGATTTGAACTGGAGGCCGGAGGGACCCGGCATGGCTACTGAGATTGCTGAACTGGGCCAACCTAATTGTTGGCTGCTATGGTAGCTTGTGCTTGCATGAATTGCAAGAGCATTTCTTGCATTCCTCTCGTTCCTTGTGCCAATTCTTGCATGAGTGGTGTATTCTCAATTGGCTGTTGCGCTTGAAGTTGCGCTTCGGTCATTTCAAGAGCGGGGAAGAGGTGAGTTTCCTCTTCGTGGTCGGACATGGCTTGCTGAGCCCGAGTGCGGATTATGCTGCGGAAGGGAAGTTGCTTCCGAACACGTTGAGCCTGAGGAGACGCAATGGTAAGGACTATACTCTACTCTTTTGGGTTTTGGGATTTTCTTTCTTTTTTTTCGTTTTGGTTTTGGGTAGAATGTTATGCAGATGAGATTGTATGAGGACTAATGACTTTCAAGTATAGGAATGATTCTGTTTTTCAAGTTGGATCACGACTAGTGGGACTAGCATATCCCCAGTGGAGTCGCCATTCTGTGGACCCTCGCCGTTCCGCGCTCCCACACAACGTTCGTCCTCCCTTTCCTTTCGGAAGAAGGAAGAAGAAGAAGAGGTGCGTGAGTGCGAATCGTCGTTTGTGCCATTGGCTTGCCTCGTTCTCGAGGGCTTTGTTTGGTTGTTGTATTAAGCTGGATGTGTTTAAATGAGTTTATATAAGACCAGAGTCGCCACTAGCCAGTTACTTCGAATCTACAGTCGGCTAGACCCCGTAGAAACATTAGAGAAGGGGATCCGAAGATTCCTTCCTCTAAAATGACTCATTTTTATCTGCGGCCAGAGATTCGAGGTAAGGGATCACGGTTATAGGGTGGGAAGAGGTTAAGCACCCCACACACTGCCCGTACCGAAGTACGGTCTCTACTTCACAGAATCGAACTAACACTTGAAAGTCTGTCTTAATCCTCGTATATTCTCATAGATGACATGATGCATGAATGCAGGTTTGAACAGTAAGAGTTTCTGATGGGAAGGTTTCTATTAACAGGCAAGCTCAGAGCATACGCTTGAACTGACAGGTGCTTTATGCGATATGCATGCTGTGTGTTTGAATAATCAAAGTGCTTGTAGTGACTATGTATGAATGCAGGTCTGAACAGTAAGAGTTTCTGATGGGCAGGTTTCCATTAACAGGCAAGCCCAGAGCATACGCTCGAACTGACAGGTGCTTTATGTGAGATGCATGCGGTGTGCTTGAATAATCAAAGTGCTTGTAGTGAAGCAGGGGGGTTGGAAGAAAAATAAATGTTGCACTTATGCTAGATGCGAATGAGATGATGCTAGTAAAAGAGTAGCTAGATGGACGGAGGTGTCGCAAGGGTTGGCTTCGAGTGGCTGGATCAAGACTTGGATGGCTTGGGAGATTTGGACCAGTGGTCAGGCTGGGCTGGACCAGGGCTAGGCTCTCCTCACTCGGGCTCTCCTTGGTGGAAAGATGGGTTAAAAGGGTGGAGAAGGACTCAAACGAACGGGTCGCTGGACTGAATGGATTGGATTTTGAAATGGGAAGAGGCTAGGGGTATTTATAGCGTTGGAGAGTGGCAGTTTGAGTAAATAATTTTGGGCGGCCCCCAGACACTCCTCGGGTTCCAGCGCGTGATACGGACATGTCTCGGGGCTGCTGTTTTGACTCAGTGGGTTGACTCGGTGAGTTGACACAACGGGTCGACTTGGTGATTTGACTCGGCGGGTTGACTCGACGAGTTGACTCAGCAGGATGACTCGGTGTTTTGACTCAGCGAGTTTGACTTTTTTAGAATTTTTTTACTGGTTTTTCTTATGGGGGGTTTTTCAAGCTGATGTTTAGGGGTGGGTTGATAGGGTTCAGGCTTGAGTTGGGTTATGGATTGGGGCTTACAAGGGTGAGTTTGGCTGAGTTTGGACTTGGGATTTGGGGGTATGGTCCTCCATTCATCCAGCTATCTCTACCAACAGTGTAGCCGAAGGTGGGGTGTCTACACCATTGTAATGTTTATTTACCATCCAACCTATTGATTAGGCCACACAGACATGGATTAAGGGAAAACACATCCAAAACTTTTGTGGTCCCTAAGAAGCTTTTAACGGTGGATGTTCAATCACCATTGTTTTTTGTGGTGTGATCCACATGAGATTTGGATCTTCCTCATATTTGGGCTCATATCCTAAAATGACCTAGAAAAATGAATGGACGGCATGGGTAAAACATATACATCATGGAGGGCCTCGTAGAGCACATCGTCCAGTAGCCAAGGGCTACTAACACTACCAGGAGGCATTCCGCGTCCATTTTACCCCACCGACACAGGTCTAGGCAATTTGCATCACTCATAGTGCGAGCGCGGCTCTGTTCCCATCATGGTAGAGCTCCCACGTTGTACAATTTAGCCTGCTCTTTCAAACTATATACCTTTATTTGTCCTCAAATCCCCCCTTTAAGAATTTCAATAACGTTATGGGCCATCTAAACCTCTGGATTGGATCTTCCTCACCTAGAATTGATGTAGAGAAAATTGGAGATGGGAAATTCGTTTTGTTTTCTGGTTTGGAGACCCAACATTCCTTAAATAGAAATTTGTACATGAGTGTACAAATTTCTACTCCATATGAAGTGGGTAAAACGAAATCCATGTTCTACTATTACACTGCAACGGGTAGTTTAGACATACCACCCCTTGTTCGAAATTACGTCGGTAGTCTAACACGACACCTTCATATGTGCGAAAGCTTAAAGCGCAACTAGAATTATGGCTAAGTCCTATGGGGGGTGTGATTAGGACCTTTTGAAATTCTTTTCGCCTTCTTACAATACAATTCAACAAATTAAGCTAAGTAAGCAAGAACACTTCGGCTTCCAAGCATAAGTGGGTCCAATCACAAGACTAGCATATGTAGGGCTAGTCATGAGCCGAGTCAGATCGAGAAACTCGATTGACTCGACTCGAAAAAGCTTGCCTCGGCTCGGAACAAGTCAAGCCAAGCTTCATTTAGGAGCTCGATTGACTCGACTAGAACAGGTCAAGCCAAGCTTCATTTAGGAGCTCGAGTCAGAAATCGAGTCAAGTTCGACCATTGGGTCACTCGACTCGATTCAAGCTCGACTTAGCTCGAGCTCGATCTCAACTCATTTCATATAGATATTTGTTAAAAAAAAATCCTAATCTTCTTATTTCTTGGTTCTCTCTCACCCCCCCCCCCCCCCCCCCCCCCCCAACACACACACACACACACACACACACACACACACACACACACACATTAGGGTCCAAGCTTAAGACATATAAAACCCTCACACGTTGGGGGGTTTCTTAATCCTACTATTTTGTTCAGGTAAGAACATTTCTTGTTGGGCATATCTGATGGATTAAGTAATTTCAAGTATAAAACATGGTGAGCACATAGTGGTTGTGTGTTTTACACGCTACACAAACACATGTGCTACGGTGAGACCACACACCATACATATCTACAAAACAGGGGCTATGGTTAGACCAAACACCATATGCAGCTATTGATTGCAATTTTATGAGGGAGGTGGTGCATCTGATCCATGAATCAGCTGGGCCTCATCATGAAGATGGTCCACACGATAATTAGGGTAGTCCATTCATGTGGTGAGCTATGCATGTACTGTGTTAATTATGATTCATAAAATATTACTAGTGGTCTGCATTCAATGTATGTGTGACTTGGCCAAAGAAAAAACCGATCAGAGCTAGGTCATTTTAATGGTGGGGTCCCACCTATAGAAATACTATTCTCCCCTAATATGCGTGTGACTTCTCGAACTTAATGTTGTTGACATTTAATTTATATTTTGTAGTAAAAAATATAATAAATTGAGGTGGGAGCAAGCTCTCCTCGACTCGAGGTAAGCTCTCCTCGACTCGATCCACTAGCTCGCCTCGAGCTCCTCTCGAAAGTTTTAGCAAACAAGGCAAGCTCTAATGGTAAGCTCGAGGGTGAGCTCGAACTCGAGGAGAGCATAGACGAGTCAAGCCAAGCTTGGCCCACATCGACTCGACTCGGCTCGATGTACACCCCTAAGCATATGGTTTAAGCAATAAACAACCTAGTCTAAGCATGCATAGATAATTAAATGATTTAACCAGTCAAACTCCTAATTAATGTAACCTATGTAGACTTATGAGAATGGATCAATGAGCTCAAGTCTACACAACTAGTGAAAGTACATCTTGTGTGTGGATGTGCTTATCTAATGTCTACCATACATTCTTATCAAGCATACATAATTAACAATTAAACATTTAATGCTAAGATAACAATGTGCTCAATCAATCACAAACACAAGCATGTATAGTGGTTAGACTTTGGGTATACTCTACTCCCGGTTCGAGTACTTAACTCCTTTGAGCACACCGGCATTCACTATCGGAGGTTTTAAATGAGGTTCGCCTTTCAACTTTTACACGGAGGTTTTACCGGTTCACCTCTCAACCATAACCGGAGTTTTGGACAAATGGCTAACTCTTAACCTAAATGGAGTTTTGGACATAGGCTAACTCTCGACCCGACGTACGTTCACTCTCGTGTCGGAGGCTCCCCCTTGGAGACTTTGTTTAAGCCCAACAAACGAGCCAAGGAGTGCCAAACAACCCTTAGACTTTACGTTGACAAACAAGGTAATGAACGGCCAACGTCCCTAGTTCGAGTTTGACAAACAAACTCTACACTCAACTCCCACAGGAAATTGAGTGGATGGACTCCCAACAAAGACAACCTTACTTGTCGGATGAGGCCCTTGTTCAGCGCTGGTTTGGGTTGCTTAATCTCCGCTCTCCCGTGCTTCAATCAGTTTTCCTTGCTCCCCCGATTGTGTTACCGTTACGACGCCAATGCCTCAACAACACTTGATCAATCACCTTGCTGGTGATGCCTTTGAGATGCCCAAGGTGATAAGAGGGTAAGTTTGAGAACTCTACAACTAATAGGAATGTGTTGCCTAAAGTTGTTCACCTACAACTATCATATCTTAGAGATTTGGATAAGGATATGCCTATCAAGGAAGATCCAAATTCTAGAGATCAAGAGGGGATGAAGGTCATCTTCTTCATGAGCTTGGAATGCTCCAATCTTGTGTTAAAGCACAAAGAAGATGCCTTGCATAGGTTAGGAATGAGCCTCAAATGGTCTCCAATAATGGTGGCTTCACTCATCACAAAATCCCACTTATTCCCCCTCAATATGAGCCAAGTCCCTTTATAAAAAGGTTTACGGATTAAAAATGGGCAAAAAACGGCTACTGCCAATCTGTCCCGACCGGTCAAGACCGGTCGGCGAGAGGCCAGCCAAGACAGTGAGATCGCTGTCAAGAGGGGGGGGGGGGGGGGGGGGGGGGGGGGGGGGGGGGGGGGGGGTGGGTCTACCTGACTGGTCAGCCCAATGGCCTGTGTACACAGCAGTGTGCTGTCCAATTTGGGAGCCAGTTCGGCCTGTCTTAACCGGTCGGTCCAGTTCAGCCGACCGGTCAGACAGGCCAAGCAATGTGCAGATGGGTATGGGCATGTGTCTCGCCGCACATGCAACCTCTTAGGCCAATGTTGGGTGATCTTTTGGGACACTTAGGGCCAATCCATGATGACTAAGGGTATTCCTAATATGGTCAAGGTCATTAAGAGGTTAAGAGTTTGATTTTGGTCAAGGTTAAGGCACACCAAGGTATCACTTTTACCTATTTCTTCTTCCTTGATGCAGCAGGGCCACTTGAGTCTTCGGTCTTCGTCTTCATTAAGCTCAACCGACTCTAGACTCACTGACCTAAGTGATTGACAGACAAGGTACACTACTATGCCACAGAAAAGTGCACTAATAATATCCCCCTTTTTCAATTACTTACAAAAACCTAACCTACCAAAATAAAATACATGTACAAGATATTACATTAATATAAAATAAATACAGGACTCTTGACATGCCTAACTAAGCAGTTCCTCTTCAGTTTGCTCCCCCATAACCTTTTAATCCCTGCATCACAAAACATAGCAAACTAGTCTTTGTGGGACTTGATCTTTCTCCCCCTTTTTGTCAGCAATTGACAAACTATTCTCTCCCCCTTAGTGATGTATCAATTAGGGTTAAGGTAACAGTAGATAGTATGTTGCAGTTAAAACAATAAGCCTATGCTAACAAGAAGAGCATAGGGTGCATGAACATAAAAACATGGAGCATGCTAAGGAACATGATTAACAAAAAAATGTAACTATGTAAGCATAGTTAATCACGCATAATTGGTCAAGGATATACATTTCTAACAAAAGTACAAAGGGCTTATAGCCCAATCAACCAACCTCCCCTATTGGTATATCAAGACTAATACTAAACAAAGATTAACATACAATGAAGCATGTAATTCAAAAAGATTAGCTAATCTAAGCATGGTGATAGTCTAGCAAGCAAATATACAAATTAAAAGCATGGCTAAACTACCAAATTTGGACTCATGAGGCTTGAATCCTCTGATTTGTCCGTACACACAAAAATGAGGCTGAAATCCTCAGATATTCCTATAGAATCACTTTCTAGCTACCCTTACTAACTATGTTTAGTTTGAAAGGCCTAAGGGTAACTAATTTCCTCAACACCTTCATAAAATGTAGCATGAGGTGAGGGGTTGGGAACTCCTTCTAGAAGGGATAGCGGTTGGGATCCTCTCTTAGATTAGGGGAAAGAGAGATAGTGGTGAAAGCCATGAAAGCTTTATCAATATTTTGGCTTCCATCACTAGTGGAGTCACCAAATTTAAATTCGGACTCCTCCTTATCATCCCAAGTGGCAGCCATTACCTTTTTACCTTTCAGTTTAAGCCCGCTCGAACATTCCGGGGCGATATGGCCACGATGATCGCAACCGTAACAACGGACGGATGAAGATTTGGATGATTTTCTTTTATGTTTATCACTCTTCTTGTTCTTCTTCTCACAGCTACTCCCTCTATTAAATTTGAGGAATCTTTTTAATTTTTTATTTAACTTTTCTTTTTCACCATCCTCATCATCACTATCTTTCTCCGACTCACTCTTAATTTTCTTATGTTTGTGAGATGACTTTAGAGCAATGCTTTTCTTTCTAGAGGGAGTGTAGTTCATGAGTTTGTAGGGAACCTATGATTTCTTCTACTTTCATGTTATCTATGTCTCTACACTCATTTAAGGCTACTACTTTGGTGTTAAATCTTTTCCGGAGGGACCTAAGTATTTTTCTACATATACGTCCTTCCGGAATCCAATCACCCAAGACAAACATGGAGTTGCGAATATCAGAAAGTTTTGTATAAAACTCCATGAAGGTTTCAGTCTCTTCAATCCTAATGTTTTCAAGTTTGGTAGTTAAGAGCTGAAGCTTCGAGCGTCTTACTGTGCTAGTTCCCTCGTGGGCAACCTCAAGTATATCCCACGCTTCTTTTACAGTTGCGCATGTGAGAATGCACTGAAATTCATCCAGGGAAACCGCACAGCAAATCGCATTGAGAGCTTTGGCATTTACCATGTATTGAGCTCTCTCACTCTCATTCCATTTTTCATCATCCTTGGAAATGACAATGTATTTCCCATCAACCTCTACTTGTTCGGTGGGCAAGGCATATCCACGTTGTGTGCTTAGCTACACCGGACGGTCCATGGATTGTAAGAAAATCCTCATCCTAGCCTTCCAATAGGTGTAGTTGGACCTGTCAAAGAATGGTGGACGGTTGGTGGTACCCTCATCTCGGTTAGACATCATGCTAGTGCTCCAGTACCCAATCTTACTCTAAACAGTTAAGTCCTTGAAGAGCAACCCGCTCTGATACCAATTGAAATTACGTCGATAGTCTAACACGACACCTTTGTATGTGCGGAAGCTTAAAGAGCAACTAGAATTATGGCTAAGTCCTATTGGGGGGTGATTAGGACCTTTTGAAATTCTTTTCACCTACTTACAATACAATTCAACAAATTAAGCTAAGTAAGCAAGAACACTTCCGCTTCCAAGCCTAAGTGGGTCCAATCACAAGACTAGCATATGGTTTAAACAATAAATAACCTAGTCTAAGCATGCATAGATAATCAAATGATTTAACTAATCAAACTCCTAAACTATGCAACCTATGTAGACTTATGAGAATGGATCAATGAGCTCAAGTTTACCCAACTAGTGAAAGTACATCTTTTGTGTGGATGTACCTATCTAGTGTATATCATACATTCTTATCAAGCATACATAATTAACAATTAAACATTCAATGCTAAGATAACAATGTACTCAATCAATCACAAACACAAGCATGTATAGTGGTTCGACTTTGGGTCTACTCTATTCCCGGTTCAAGTACTCAACTCCTTTGAACACATCGGCATTCACTATCAGAGGTTTTAAATGAGGTTCACCTCTCAACCTTTATACGGAGGTTTTACAGGTTCACCTCTCAACCATAACCGGAGTTTTAGACAAAGGGCTAACTCTCAACCCAAACGGAGTTTTGGACATAGGTTAACTCTCAATCCGACGCACGTTCATTCCCGTGTTGGAGGCTCCCCCTTGGAGACTTTGTTTAGGCCCGACAAACGAGCCAAGGAGTGCCAGCAACCCCTAGACTTTAGGCTGACAAACAGGCCAAGGAACGGCCAACGTCCCTAGTTCGAGTTTGACAAACAAACTCTACACTTAACTCCCACAGGAAATTGAGTGGATGGACTCTCAACAAAGACAACCTTATTTGTCGGATGAGCCCCTTGTTTAGCGTCGGTTCGGGTTGCTTGATCTCTGCTCTCCCATGCTTCAATCAGCTTCCCTTGCTCCCCCGATTGTATTGTTGTTACGTCGCCAATGCCTCAGCTATACTTGATCAATCACCTTGCTTGTGATGCCTTTGAGATGCCCAAGGTGATAGGATGGTAGGTTTGAGACCTCTACAACTAATAGGAATGGGTTGCCTAGAGTTGTTCACCTACAACGAGCTTATCTTAGATATTTGGATAAGGACATACCTATCAAGGAAGATCCAAACTCTAGAGATCAAGAGGGGATGATTGTCATCTTCTTCATGAGCTTGGAATGCTCCAATCTTGTATTAAAGCACAAGGAAGATGCCTTGCATAGGTTGTGAATGAGTCTTAAATGGTCTCCAACAATGGTGGCTTCACTCCTCACAAAATGCCTTTTATTCCCTCTCAATATGAGCAAAGCCCCTTTATAAAAAGGTTTGCAACGGACTAAAAATGGGCAAAAAACGGCTACTGCCGACTTATCCTGACCGGTCAAGACTGGTCGGCCAGAGTCCAGCCAAGACAGTGAGATCGCTGTCAAGAGGGGTGGGTCTGCCCGACTGGTCAAGACCGGTCGACCCAATGGCCTGTGTACACAGCAGCGTGCTGTCCAATCTAGGAGCCAGTCTGACCTGTCTTGACCGGTCGGTCCAGTCTAGCTGACTGGTCACAACCGGTCGGACAGGCCAAGCAATGTGCAGATGGGTATGGGCTTGGGTCTCGCCGCACATGCAACCTCTTAGGCTAACGTCGGGTGATCTTTTGGGACACCTAGGGCCAATCAATGATGACTAAGAGTATTCCTATTATGGTCAAGGTCATCAAGAGGTTAAGGATTTGGTTTTGGTCAAAGTTAAGGCACACCAAGGCATCGCTTTTACCTATTTCTTCTTCCTTGATGCAGCATGGCTACTTGAGTCTTTAGTCTTCGTCTTCATTAAGCTCAATCGACTCTAGACTCATTGACCCAAGTGATTGACAAACAATGTGCACTAGTATGCCATAGAAAAGTGCACTAACATTGTTGTCCTTTACACGATCATAACTATAGTGGGGGTTCACTGGTTAGTCCACACAGTCTCCTAACATCTGTATCAGATTCAGGCCATCGATCAATTGGGCCCACTACACATAAGACTTACACCTCTCTTCTCTGCCAAGAAGCATCAATGGCAGAGAATCGAGGAGTTGCTGCCAATTGATCTTACCGCAGAAGTTGCAATTTCAGAGAAAGGAGTCTGCTCATGAAGCTGAAAATGACTTGGAAGCATTTCAACCCTCTCTCTTATCAAACATCGTTTCTGCAAATGGGATTCCTCCCCTCCCGCAAGGTTGTGGACCCGCCATCCAACCTCTCCATAAGGTCACACAGACATGTACGAAGGATAAACTCAAATACAGCTCAATTCCCCCGGTTTCCTCTAGTGTAGTTCACTTGAGCTTCAAAGATATCTCATTTTGGGCTTGTGCCCTAAAACGAGCCAGGGACATAAGTATCAGTGACTGCCGCCAAGTTGTCATGAGGTGTCAACTCAATGAAAGGACTAAAAAAATTCAAAAGGCTAAGGAAAAACGTTCGAGTATATCGAAAATCTACTTATATAAGTGATGTAGTACTCAGAAAGTGATAACTGCTATTTAAATATTCACCAAGCAAGTGGGCGAGCAGTGCCTTCCAATCCTTGGGTGGATTCTCACCCAAATGTTGGCTGGTTCTAAAATCCAGCCTCATCCGTAACTCATGTGGAACGCATAAAGAGAGACCAACGGGTGACATTGCAGGGGCGTTTCCAATGGAATTTTTAGTGTATATGTCATCCAACACATTCATCAAGTGGGCCCCACCATGATGGTTTGCCACACCAAAACTCAGGTGGGCCAGGACCAGTGAACATATAGGTTTTATTTGTGATTGTACATTTACCCATATGGTGTTTTTTTTACTTGAGTCTGGATCCTGATGATTCTTGGGACGTAGGGTGAAGATGAGAAGGGTCACTAGATGAACGGTTTCGATTCCACATAGACATCATGGGTGAGCCCCACATAGCTTGAATGGATGGCGATTACCATAAGTTATGTTTGTATGAAAATGAAACATGTCCCCTCTTATGCATCGTGGATAAGATCCTCCACATAGGACTCAATTAGGCAGCTGGAGTATGGAGATGGTTAGAATCCCGTATATGTGAGCCACATGGAAAATTTTGTGTCCTCGACCCAAAAGTGTATACCAGGAAGACATGTATATGATCTGGACCATTCATCAGGCGGGTTGGGATTTGGATGGTGCCTGGCTCTGGAATCAAACTGATCTGGTGATCCTAATCGTTCAAACATTGACAGTTTACACACTGAATGTGAACCACTGGATTGGTATTTGGTGTCCATCTGTAGATCACGTCTCAGATGTAAAAAGTGTGGCCCTGGTAGGGCCCGCCTGATGATAGGTTTGGATATAGTTCAAATATACCAGGTTTACATACAATTTGGGGTCAGGATAGAGAGCGGATTAAGTGAGACACCGGGCTCACCTATGACGGTGAGGCCCTTACAATGGGGTTACCGTGGGGCCCACATTGATGTATGTATTATGTATCCACTCCGTTCATCCGCTTTGCCAAATTATATTAGGGCATTATCCCAAAAACAAAGCAGAGAAAATTATCAGGTGGACCACACCATAAGAAATAGTGGTGATTGACCATCCTACCATTAAAAACTTCTTAGGACTCACCTTCATGTCTACGTAAGTGTTTATTTACCATCCAATCTGTTGATAAGGTCACATGATCCTGGATGAAGGGAAAAACAAAATATCAGCTTCATCCAAAACTTTCGTGGCCCATTAATAGTCAATCACCACTGTTTCTTATGTTACGGTCCACCTGATGATTGGATCTGCTTTATTTTTAGTATAATCCATTAAACATATCTTTTAAAATGGATGGACGACATGGATACATAAGACATACATCAAGGCCGGGGTCTCAACTAATCCGCTCTCATCAGGATAGGACTCAATTCTAACTTTGATTAGACCTGAGAATATCCTAAGCATGATCCAAAAAATGAAGCAGTTCCAAATCTCAGATGACCATAGTAGAGGAAACTGTGGTGATTGAACATTTAAAACTTGTTGTGGGCCACAAAAGCATTGGATCAAGATGCTATTTGTGTGGTCTCTTCATCTAAGGTGTTTGTGACCTTATCAACAGGTTGGATGGCCAATAAACATTCTGGTGAAATTCATTAAGTTTTTAATGTTGGAGATTCAATAATGATGGTTTGTTGTGGTGTGGTCCACTTAAGATTTGAGTCAGCTTCATTTTTAGGATTCTACCCTAAAATGAGCTTTCAAAATAGTTGGACGGTGTGGTTTTAAGGCACAAACATCACTATGATCAGCCCCACAGTTAGGGGTCCCACCCACTACGGTGGATCAGGGTCTCACCTAATCTGCTCCCCTTGCCTCTCACTTCGCAACTTGCCATGTGTGTGAGATCCAATCCTCTGGATATCCTGCCATGTGGACACATTCTCCTTTAGGAGCTTGTATTTGGAAGACGTTGGAATCCAAATCACAAATGAAGGTGATTGGAAATTTTAAATTGTTTGCAACCTGTGATTGTGATGCAGTCGAATTCAAAAATAAAAATCATTGAAATTATATAATATATTTATAGAAATTTACATATAATTATTAAATTAATTTTATCATCCTTAATGAATTTAAGTACGTGATATTTTATAGAATAATTATAATAAGCTCATTGAAATATATACTTTGACAAAAAAAAAAAATGATAAAATTCTGAGCCATAAGTAGGCCCACAAGCATTTAAATCACAATTGAGCGACTCGCCAATATTTATTAACCATAAATTTACGCCGCCAATGTTTGATACTTTGGATCATTCTATTAATGTGATTTTAGTAATGCTGCTAATAATTATATTATTTTGAAGCATCATAAGCATGCCTTTGATATAAAGGTTGACCTTAGCCAACTTGAACCCTGGACAGTCCTTTGGGTTAGTCTGTTTGGACAACCATGTTTAGACACTCCCATGAATCTGATATCTAGGCCATTGCAATTTATGTGGGGCCCATGGGTCATCTAATTAATTGCTTCTAAGCCTGACATTGTCATCCATGAGTGTATGTAGGATGGGACAAGGCATGATGAGTGACATTCAAATCCCCATCTTGATAGATGGGTTTTGATGCGTCATAGCCGTAGGATACAAGTGAGGGTCCCTACTGTACGCATGGCATGTACCTCAAATTTAAACCATCCAAACAGTGGAAATCACATAGATTGGCCATTTCCTTAAGGGAATCAAAACTCCATAGTTTTCCTAGTTTCGAGTTATATGTGGAGAAATGATTATTGGTGTGTCGAGAATGGATTGTAATTACCATACCATTCGAACGGACCCCACCACGCTCTATTGTCAGTTCAACCAGGTTGGTCAAGGTGAAGTAGGGACCTAAAATATCTTAAGGCTAAGAAACAAACTTCTCAATATGCAAGAAATTGTATTCTTAGTGAGTGACGTAAGTGACATCCAACTCAAAAAATCATAAATACCTCGGACTGTTATTCCGATGAGTGAGGCAGACCATTTTGGTCCAATGGCATCCAACCCTTAGTTGGATTGGATTCTCACCCCAATGTTTGGCTTATTCTAAAATCCAGCCTTATTGGTAATTCATGTGGACTACATAATAGAGACCAATGGGTAACATTTTAGGGACGTTCCTAATAGAAACTTCTAGATGGTTTGTGCATATGTCATCTAACACATTCATCAAGTGGGCCCCACCATGATGATTTACCGTACCAAAACTCAGGTGTGCCCGGACAAGTGAATACATAGGTTTTACTTATGACTGTGCATTTATTCGTATGGCGCTTCTTATTTGAAGTCTTGGATCCTGGTGATTCTTGGGATGTACGGTGAACATGAGGAGGCTAACCAGATGAACGGTCTTGATTCCACGTGGACGTCATGGGCGAGCCCCACGCAGCTTGAATGCATGACGATTACCATAAGAACGAACCTACCTTGTATGAAAATGAAACATGGCCCCTTCTTATCCACCCTGGATAAGATCTTCCACGACTCAATTAGACAGCTCGAGTATGGAGATGGCTAGAATCTGCATCTGTGAGACACATAGAAAACTTTGTATCCTCGACCCAAAAGTGTATATCAGGAACACATGGATATGATCTGGACCATTCATCAGGAGGGCTCTGCTTGGGATGGTCCCTGGTCCAGGAATCAGACTGATTGGGTGATCCTAATCATTCAAGCATTGCAAGTTTACACATTGAATGTTTACCAATGGATCAGTCTTTAGTGTCCATCTGCAGATCACGTATTAGATAAAACCATTGTGGTTTTTTTAATAACAATACCATTCTGGTGGGGGCCACCTGATGATCGGTTTAAATCTTGTTCAAATATGCCAGGTTTATAGTTTGGGGTCAGGATAAATCTTAGTTCTAACTTCTAACTTTGATTAGACATGAGAATGTCCTACTAGGGCTCTCAATGGAGCAGATCAGATCTGAAATCCGATTAGCTCCGAACTTGTATAATGCGGAGTTAGATATTAAAATAGGTCCAATTAATTAAATGAATTGAATTCAGTTCACAAAAATAAATTCAAATCATATTTGGATCGGATCTGAATTTAGTAGTGAGATCCGATTGGATCCCCACTGTTGCATGCTTCAAGCTTTCAATCGAATCTTTTGGTCTTAAGGCCCACTCATGGAACACATTATGATGTATATGTTACATCTATACTGTCAATTCATCTTGACAGATCATTTAAGGTCATAGGCCCAAATCTGGAGAATATCCAGATCTTAGGTAAACCATACATCAGGGAATAGTGAAGTTATGTGTCCACCATTGAAACCCTTCTAAGCCCACTGTGATGTATATATGCCACAAAAAACTACCTAATATAGGTCTATTTGGGTCTTTCATGGAAAAACCGAGCTAATGAATGAAGTGGATCATTTGTACTTGGACTGCACTTGGTTAAAGATTAAAAACAAAAAAAACAAAAAACAAAAAACAAAAAACAAAAACGTTTAGACGCTGGAACTAACAGCATCAAAGGACGCTACTGCCCAGCGTCCGTGAGCAAGAGGCGAAGGCCCTTTTTTAGTGTGAATGAGCAAGTGGGACCCACCTTGATATATATGTTATATCCACACTAACCATCCAATTTTCCATATTATTTTAAGGCCATGTCCCAAAAATGAGACATATCCCAATCTCAGGTCAACTATACCACAATAAATAGTTGGATTTGCAGCATTTTATTACTAAATTAAATATATTATATTATATATTTTTTAGATTTGTGATGGGGTGGATTTAGACCTAGATCTGACCTAAATTCAATGGCTATATAGATTTTGGATCGGAAATGGATCTGGCTATTTATAAGTGGATCGATATGGATATCACTTTTTAGATCTGAATTGGATCCGAATCAGACTTCAGATTTTTAGACTTGGAGTCAGACCCAACTGGATCCAATCTAGATTCGACCCATTGAGAGCCTTATATCCTAGGCAGGTGAAGGCGACTTGAGTGAGTGCACTCTCCTCTCATCATGGCAACTTGTCACATGTGTGAGAGATCCAAACCTCCCATCAGGAGTGTCCCACTATGCAGACTAATAGTTTGGAAGCTTATATTCGAAATGCATTGGAATCCAAATCACAAATCAAGATGATCTTGAATCCCCAATTGTGTTTGGCAACTTGCAATTGGAATGCACATGAGCCCAAAAATGAGGCATATCTAAATCTTATGTGGACCACACCATAAGAAAAAATGGTGATTGAATGACCACCATTAAAAACTTCGTAGGGCCCACCTTCATGCCCACCATAATATTTATTTTCTATCCAACCTGTTGATTAGGTCACATAGGCTTCGATGAAGGGAAAATACAAAATCAACTTGATCCAAAACTTTTGTAGCCCACAAGAAGTTTTTAATGGTGGGGTTCATCACCACTGTTTCTTGTGGTGCAGTCCACCTGAGACTTAGATTTGCCTCATTTTTGGGCTTGTACCCTAAAATGATCTAGAAAAATGGATATATAGTGCGGATTAAACACATGCATCATAATAGGGCCCACAAAGCTCTTCCACAAATCCACTGTCCAATTTTACAAGACCGTAATAAGACAAGATTCGAAAGATCAGGCAGATCAAAAACTCAAGTGATCCACATCACATCAGTGGAAACACAAACATCTGCCGTTGAAACCTTCCTGGAGCCGACCATGATGTTTATAGGCTATCCAAACCATTTATAAGGTTATTACCACTCAGATAAACTGTAGGCACAAATATCATCCAAATGCAAAACTTTTGAGGTGCCCACAAAGTTTCCATTGGTGGGCATCTGTAGACACCCCACCTTCGACTACAATGTTGGTAGAGATAGCTAAATGAATGGAGGACCATACCCCCAAATCCCATGTCTAAACCTAGCCAAACTCACCCTTGTAAGCCCCAATGCATAGCCCAGCTCAAGCCTGAACCCAATCGACTCACCCCTAAACATCAGCTTGAAAAACCCCCCATAAGAAAAACCAATAAAAAAATCCCAAAAAATTCAAACTTGATGAGTCAACCCGCTTAGTCAAATCACCGAGTCAACTCACCAAGTCAATCCAGCCCCTGCACCCAGTCAACTCATCATATCAATTCATCTTTCAAACCCAGTCAACTCACCTGGTTCCGAGCCACAGCTTCGGAGTCGCTCCGAACCTCGAACCTCGGGCTTTGCTGCTTCAGGTTCAAGGGTCGTACGCTCCGAAGTTGGATCAGCGTAGCCGTACGAGCAGCCCCTAGGGTGCCGCCCAAGCCTATTTACGAGAGCTGCCATCCTTCGCAGCTATAAATACCCCCGCCCCTTCTCATTCACAGCATCCACATCCCATCTTTCCAGCCCGAGAGCTCCGAATCCATCTCCACCCCCCTTTAGTCCATTCCTCCACCAAGGAGAGCCCAAGTGAGAAGAGCCTAGCCCTGGTCCAGCCCAGCCTAACCCTGGTCCAAGTCTCCCAAGCTGTCCAAGTCCTGATCTAGCCACTCGAGGAAAACCCTTGCGACACCTCCATCTATCTAGCTACTCTTTCACTAGCATCATCTCATTCACATCTAGCATAAGTGCAACATTTACTATTCCTCCAACCCCCCTGCTTATCATATCACTGCAAATACTTTGATTATTCAAATACACAGCATGCATCCCGCATAAAGCACCTGTCAGTTCGATCGTATGCTCTGAGCTTGCTTGTTAATGGAAACCTGCCCATCAGAAACTCTTACCGTTCAGACCTACATTCATGCATTATATCATTCATGAGAATGTACGAGAATTAAATCAGACTTTCAAGTATTAGTTCGATTCTGTGAAGTAGGGACCGTACTTTGGTACGGGCAGAGTGGGGTGCTTAACATCTTCCCACCTTGTAACCGTGATCCCTTACCTCGAATCTTTAGCAGCAGATCAAAAGGAGTCATTTTAGAGGAAGGAATCTTCGGATTCCCTTCTCTAACGTTTCTACGGGGTCAAGCCGACTGTAAATTTGAAGTAGCTGGCTAGTGGCAACTCTGGTCTTATACAAACTCTTCCAAACGTATCCAACTTAACATGACAACCGAGAAAAAACCTTCGAGAACAAGGCGAACCAGTGGCACAAACGGCGATTCACGCGCATGCACACTTTTCCAAGAGGTAGGGTCGGGAGCGCGGAACCGCGAGCGTCCACAGAATGGCGACTCCATTGGGGATATGCTAGTCCCACTAGTCGTGATCCAACTTGAAAAATGAAATCCCTCCTGTACTTAAAAGTCATTAGTCCTCATACAATCTCATCTGCATAGTATTGCATAAAAAAATAGAAAATCCCAAAACCCAAAAAAAAGAGTAGAGCATATTCCTCACCATTGCGCCTCCTCGGGCTCAACGTCTTCGGAAACAACTTCCCTTCCGCAGCATAATCTGCACTTGAGCTCAGCAAGTCATGTTCGATCACGAAGAGGAAGCTCACCTCTTCCTTGCCCTCGACATGGCCGAAGCGCAACCTCCAGCGCAACAACCAATTGAGAATATGCCAATCATGCAAGAATTGACACAATGAATGAGAGCAATGCAAGAAATGTTCTTGCAATTCATACAAGCACAACCTACATCAGCCAGCAGTCAAGTTGGCCCAATTCAGCAACCTCAACAACCATCTAAGGCCCTCCCGGCCTCCAGTTCATCCCAACCATAACCGTCAGGGATCACTCAGGACTTTCGATACCCTCCTAATAGAGGCCTTCAATCAGAATAACCCTCAACCTTAGGGTATTTCTTTCAATATCCTCCTACAAATGAGAGCCATTTTCAGTCACACCCTACAACCAGAACTCCCAGCCAATTCCAATATCCTCTCGCTAATGGGACTTCCAGCTAATTTCTATATCCTCATGTGATTAGGATTTCTTTGTAGTCTCCCTTCTCAGCTCCAGTCCAACAAAGTCCCTACAATGGGAGTAATTACCAGGCTCAACCTCCTTCAACCAGGAATCATAAGAGCATCAATGACACCAATTATTATGAAAGGGGGCCATCTCAGTCCTAGCAATGGGCAATATCTCCTTCACCTGGTCCCTCCAAAATAGAGCAACTCCGAGAGCAGATGCAAGAGATGAAGAGAAAGTTGCAGAAGCAACAAGGGGTGGATCTTGCATCCACTAAGTTCAAGTACCTGTGTCCATTTCCTAATGCGATGGTACCTCAAGGCTTCCAGGTACCAAAATTTAAAAGATATGATGGGACATGGTGTCTTGTAGACCACCTATGAGCTTTCTGTGGAGAGCTTCATGCCGTGGCAGGCAATGATGGAGCACTCATCCACCTGTTTCAAAAATCTCTTAAGGGTGATGCCATAGACTGGTATACATCATTGGACTGCCATCGTATTAGGACGTGGGAACAGCTTTCCCAGGCTTTTGTTGACAGATTCGCATACAATCTTAACTCAGCACATAGAAGGGCAGATCTTACAGCCTTAAGGCAGGGGAATGATGAATCATTATCAGCTTACATTGGACGGTGGCGGGCAATGGCCACTAGAATGAGGACACACATCAAAGATGAGGAGCAAATCTCCATGATTATCAACTCGGCAAATTCAAGTATCTCTGGATACCTCGTCTCATATCCATATGCCAACTTTACCCAACTCATCCGCGCCGGGGAACAAGTCAAAGCCGAAATAAGGGTTGAGATGATCTCCCCTTGGTGGCATCGGCAGGCCTCTCCAGTACAACCGATAGTGGAAGGTGAGGCTACTGGATACGAGAGCGATAATGATAATGTTCCCATCTCCCATCCAATGGAAGAAGACGATCTTATCACTTCTACCGAAGTCGTACTATTCATCCCTCAGCATGGACAACCACAGCAATAACATTAACAACTGAGATGGGACCCACAGTGCCCTAATCTAGGTTGGCAAGAGGCACTCCTAACCAGTCCAGTTTCAGAACCCCTCATCCTGCAAGTGTTCGCTCGCCTCAAGTGTAAGGCTGCGATGTAGTAATAAAACTCGGTAAGACCGAGGTCGATTCACAGGGAATTGGATAACAAATTCGAAACTATTCCAGCAACTCAGTTTGAAATAGATAAGAGGTTCAATTGGAATAATTATGCTAAAACAGTAACTTAATGAAAATCAGTAGTTTAAGGTACTAAGGCATTCAAGGATCCACTTGTAGCAATCCCATGTCAATCCAATCAATCCAAGCAAGATACACAACTAGATTTGAAGTCCTATCTCTCATCTAGTTGGAAAATAAAGCATTAAACACATTCAATCCCATTCAAGTTGAACTTCCAAGTTCTAGTCCCATTCAATCAATGTAGAATTCAAAATCATAGCCTTCGGAGTAACAGCCATACCTATGGACTATGGCCTGCTCAAGGATTGCTATAATTCGAATCTAAACAAGCACCATATGATAATCTCAGAGAATTGCAAGGAATCCATGTCCGGAGCACATGAACTCTCATAAAACATCTCAAATTATCAACTTGAAGAACTAAAATAGATAAAAATCCAAACTTGAATTGAAAGTACTTGAATTAACTGAATCAAAACATGAAATTAGCTACAAGCTTCACCTCTCAGCCTTAGCTGAGAGATTCTAACCGAGCATTGTCATACTACAACCATAACTCAAATAAGAAAACATAAAAACTAGAAAAATCAGAGTTTGGAGGGTTGCAGACGCTCCACGACTTCCTTCCTTCCTCTCCCACGACGTCCCTTGGCTTTTATATGCCTTAGGAAGAACCCATAAGTGTCCTTTTATAGTGAGGACGCTCGGTTGCGTCAGAATCTTTCAGAAACCGCGTAAGGATACGCATTGCGCAGCAATTTTCGGAGCTAGAAATAGAAACAATGCGTTTTTGTATGTGGCTGACAGGTCGGCCGACCGGTCGGATTGGCCTGGCCGACCGGTCACGACCGGTCGGACTACATTGTATTTTTAGTCCAGAGGGTTTCCCAGCAGCCACTGACCTGTTGGCCGACTGGTCACGACCGGTCGGACCAACTGGTCCTTCTTCTAATGGTTTCCAAAGGTGTGGCCGACCGGTCGGATGACCGGTCGGACTAACTATTCTTCTTCTTTTTCTTCTTTTCTTTATTCTCTTTTCTCCCTCTTTCTTCTTCCTTCTTTAGTCCACCTTGGACCTTCGTTCACAGGTTCTAAATGGACCCTTTTTTGTCTCCAATTGAGTGAAGTCTGCTCTCATCCCTACAATCACAAAACATGCATTAGATGGGCCTTTAAATCATGAAAACCATGCATATAATGTGATGTAGTGGGCTATGCAATGTATAAATTGGAGGTTCAACAGCAAGGGGCATCTCCTGCCTATCCATCTTTCATCAACCAAGAAGAGCCTCCTCTCCAATTTATCCGTGACATCGACTCTAGTTCAAAGTTCGAAGCTCTCATCCTGCAAGATACACCTCCAGATATTTCGATCGCAAAGCCCATCATCATGCAGGGGGCACCTCCAGTTGGTTCATTCCCTGCGTCATTGCTCAACCATGGGCATAACCTGCCCATTCCATTCAACCAAGGGGACAATCTCTCCGTCTCAACATCACTCAGCCAGGGGCACAACCTGCCCACTTCTTAAGCAAACAACCAGGGGCACAACTTGCCCACAGTAGCTGCCTATTTGGTTTCTACTCCAGCCATCATTCTCCAAGAAGAAAACCTTTCATTGGACAACACGTCACATGCCCTAGCAGAGTCAGGGCCCAGCTTCAATTGTGTGGCCACTATCGAGGGAGTAAGCTCTACTCCTCAAAAGGACATGCCCGGTTCTATTTAACCATTAGTCCTCCAAATGATTCCTACTCTGAAAATTCTAGAAGACAAGATGAAGGAGAGATTGATGTCAAGGTTCAGATTGGTCCAAAAACATCAACCATCACTCTTCAGGTCTTTGACATCTTAGCTTCATTCCATCTCCTTCCCGAACGGACCTAGTTTCACAGAATCGGTGACATCTCTTCAAATCTTCACTAAAGGGTCAAGCACATCTTCAGAGATAGGGCGGTCACCATCATCACCGATCCCGAACAAACTCTCATGGTAGAAGCATCCAACCTTCGAGAGCCTACCATCCCAGCCATGGACATACAACGCTTTAATGGGGAGGTCTCATACCAAAGTCTTAAGTTTCGCAATGCAAAATACTTCCCTTGTGCATGTCCCATCGGATCAAAATACGTCTTCCTTCCTGCCAAGCGTCAAACCTTCTACTATCAACTCGAATATCAAGACTCTACCCAAATTATGGGAGTTCAAGAGAATGTTAATAGAGGGAGACTGCAATATCAATCTACTCTGATTAGGAAACCAAAGCGCGAAAGTATCAGAAGAAAATGAGGTCATCAAGAAGAAGGCAATCCTTGCATCTACACGCTAGTCCAGTTTATCAATGTAAGGATTATCTACCCTGATGATGGGCTGGATTCCACCTTTGACGATCAAGTGAGCAGATCAAGTCTCACAGAGCTGACTGAAGAAGACCTAAGCAAGAGGTAGGAGTTTCACTCGATCAACTGGACCGCAGTCCTGGTCCCACCTCAACTAGATGAATCCGAAGAGCTGTAATACACTAGGATGAGCCAGGAGAAATCACATCCAACACAGACTCAGAGTTCAGCCCCAGATCTATCATGACATTTGGGCGCGATGATGAGGGTTGGTCTACTGATCCCTCTGGCCCTGCCTCTTGAGGGGAAGGAGTGCAAGGCAACAACAGGTTTGTAGTCCCCATGACGGCAATAAAAGCCGACAGTGCTCAGCTCCCCAAGCCGAATCAGGCAACACCTAGTTCACATCGCCGTCTTGCTCAGGTCCTTTGTAAAAAAAAATTCAAAAAAAAAAAAAAACAGAAGATTCAAAAACCCAAAATACCAAATATTTCAAATTTTCAAAAAAAAAAAATCAGATTTTCACAAAGTCTAAAAAAAAATCCAGATATTCACAAAAATCCCAAAAACCAGAAAATCTTTCAAAGCCAAAAAAAAAAAAATCAGAAATCTTTCAAAAATCTCAAGCAATAAAATGTCAAGTCTCTCTATCAAAGCACTTGAGTATGAAGTTGACTCATAAGATTTCGATCTAGAGTTGGACTTCAAACTCAAGGGTCTGGACAAAGCCAAATGATGAGCTGACTCCCAAACTAAGAGGGTCTCCTCAAAAGTTCAAACCAAAAGCCAATGTCATCTCAAAAAATTTCAAAATTATAAACCTAGGATCTCTTGAGACCCATAAGGAAGTGTGCATTGAGAATCCTTATCCCCGAAAAATAAGCAGAGAATGATTGAATTTTTAAAGTCATGACTTCCCAATCTTGCGTCCTATGAAGACTTATCCAGACTCGATAAAAAACTCATCAAGCCTATCAAGAGGATGCTGCCAAGACTATGCTTGCATTCCATGCTGGAGTATGCGACCAGACAAATGATCGAAGAAATCTCGTAGCTCAATGAAGACAAGATTGCTGCCAACATGTTAGAAAATACTTCAAGTGTAAGCAGCATGCACATCGAATCCATGTGTGTGCATCAACCTGAAAATGCTCCAGCTATTCCTTGTACGAGGTATCTACATCAACGGAAAGATCAACTCAGCATCATCTAACAATTGATTACTTCACAAAGAGGAAGGATGTAACATTCTGATCTCGTGCAATAATTCTCATGAAGAATGACATCATCAATTGTTAAGGGCTCCCACATGCTATCAACATTGGCAATGGGACGTCCTTCGAAATCTAAGGATAAAGGAGTTCCTCGAGAAGCTTAAAATCAGAAAACAAACCTACTAGTTCGAGTTAAAATCATATCACCATGAGTGCTGATAAAGAATGAAGCCGAAGAAAGAAAAGTCATATCGGGTTTACAACAAGCACTGCCGCATCTATTAGACTCAAGGGGCAAGCCCCGAGAATCAAAGAAGTCCTTTTGGAAGGCACCGTTCGACTCACCAACCTGAGAGGTAAGGATCTTCCAGAGCCAATCAACGCCAACAACGTGAAAATCTCTCACAGGTAAGCCAATCCAACCTTATTAAGAGTTACATTAGTAGAGCCGAAGTCAAGAGGTCAAGGCTTAGACCTCTGAGAATCCCTTCTCGTCCACCAATAAGTGTTCCAAATAAAGGGTTCAAAAGCCAAAGAAAAAAGAAGAGAAAAAAAAAAAGAATAGAGAAAAAAAAAATAGGGGTTAAAAAAAAGAGGGGCACACAACCCAAAAAAAAAAGAAAGAAAGAGAAAGAGAAAAAAATTGAATAAAAAGAAACAGATCTATCTATCCATTCACCTCAGAAGGGTCTGTAGCTAAGACCGACAGCTCTACCATTATAACTTATAATAAGGGTCGAAAGGTTACCATCGGCCGGCAACGACGGATTCCTGACCTCTGGTCACCGCAATTATCCAAAAAAAGAAAAAGGAAAAGAGATGTGTGCTTAAACAAAGAGGATGAGTGAAAACCCGAAAAGGCACTCCGAGTAAAAACAGTAGGCACACAGCAAACTTGGTGAAAATCCGAAAGGGCGCTGAGGGTAAAAACAGCATAGCTGCCAAAGGGCAGGCAAAATCAAATACCCTGGACGTGGTGAAAACCGAAAAGGGCGCCACGGGCAAAAATGACAGGCAAGCCGGACGCAGCGAAAACTCGAAAGGGCGTTGCGGATAATAATGACTAAGGAAAAGAAAAAGAAAAAAAGATATGTACATGAAAATTTTAAGCGACATGAGGATTCAACGGAAGCAAGGATGACGGCCATGAATCGAGAATTCTTTTAAGCTCTGCCCAAACTCTAGGGTAAGGATATCATAGCACTAGTTTAAGGGGATCAGGACCCTTGGTGAATAATTAAGAAAATCGAGTATGACATCAGGCTGAATCAAATGTTCTGATTCCTACATCTAAAAGTACAAGTCTGAATTACGCACAGTCAGACAAGCACTTCGCACAAATTTTCATTTTATGCATTATTTGCATACATATATTTTAAAAAAAAATCTTAGAGGGCTTTCAAAATAAACATCCCCCAGCCAACTCACAGAGTGCCTCCTGCAAACGCCCTTCTCCTGGTCATTCCTCCCAAAAGGTAAGTATCTCTCCTTCCGCTCCAATACTTCAATCTTTTGCTAAATTGCTTTCTCTCCTCACAGGTGTTGAAGCTCCATCAACCACAAAGTCATATTACCCGTTGGTAAGAGACAAGGTGTAAAGATGGGTAATCGGCGTGCCATGACCATTAGGATTACTGTGTCAATCAAGAGCACACCAGAAGCCAAATAAAGAGAGGTAAGTATTGATTTTCAATCAAACCGGTCTCGACCTCAAACATTCGAGATGAGATCCAGGTCATTCTAGAAAAATAAAAAATAAAAAAATATATAATTCAAAATTTTCAAAAGTTCGTGGTCCGAAGACCTTAAACTACATTGGGATCAAGATCCCGAGGGATTTGAAATAAAAATGGGCATTGATCTTAACCATTAAAATCAGAATAGATGACTCAGAACATTTTTCAAAATCACAAAAAATATATTCCCAGTCTTACTTCCAAAGTTTTGGTTCGAAGACCTTAAACTACGTCGGGATTAACATCCCGAGAAACTTTTTAATAAAAACTGGCATCGATCTCGACCACTTGGATCAAGATCTGATGACCCGGGTTTTTTATAAAAGAAAACACTATATATATATATATATATATATATATATATATATATATATATATATATATATATATATATATATATATATATATATAGACACACACACACATTTCCAGCAGACACACACACACATTTCCAGCCTCGCTTGTATATAATTTTCAGTCCGAAGACCTTAAACTACACTGGGATTAATTTCTCGGGGGACTTTTCCTGCTTTCAACAAAAAACCGGCATCAACCTTGACCACTCGAATCAAGGTTTGATAATCCGGATCTTTTAAAAAAATCAAAAAAAGAATTTATTTTCAGCTTGTACATATTTTCGGTCTGAAGACCTCAAACTACACTGGAATTAATTTCTCGGGGGACTTTTCCTGCTTTCAACCAAAAACAGACATCAACCTCGACCTCTCAGATCAAGGTTCGATAATCCAGATCTTTTCAAAAAATCACAAAAAGAATGTATTTTCACCATGTACATAATTTTGGGTTCAAAGACCTTAAACTACACTAGGATTAATTTCTCGGGGGACTTTTCTTGCTTTCAACAAAAAACCGGCATCAAGCTCGACCACTCGGTCAATGTTCGATAACCCGGATCATTTCAAAAATACCAAAAAGATTTTAAGCTTTCCATAAAAAACCAGTATCAATCTCGATCACTCGAGTTGAATTCTGGAACTTTCTCAAAACAAAAAAAATTTCACCATCAATTTTAACTGCACAAATCTATACCCAGCGGTCCGAAGACCTAAAACTACATTGGGATTAACTTCTCGGGGGCTTTCTTTCCCAACATGTCCTGGACATGGCTAACACTTGATCGTACGGGTGTCTGGAATCTTCTAAACAGGTAAGGGCTGAGGCGGGCAGAACCCCGCAATCCTGTTCGTGTTGAACGCACCGTGATAGTCAACCTTGATTTGGAAGTCGTTATTGAATCTGATGGATGTTCCATGTTCCTAAAACTCATAAAGGGGATTAAGGCAGTTGGGAGGTGAAGCGCACCCTCACGGAATTGTGAGCAGCATAAGGCCCTAAAATGGATTGACAAAGGGAAATGTGAGGATGTGGCTCATTTTGTGGCCAAAGGAGTCTGTCGGACGATACATGATCTATATGCATTGCACATGAAGAACAGGCAACTTTGTGGGTGTGTTGACTGAAAACCCTCAAAATTCCCTCATCCGAAGATGTAAAATTACGGCACTTAATTGTGTGAGATTCGTCTTGCTCGCTGACGTAAAATGGATCGGGTGCCTTACCAGCAGTAGAAGCTGGGGATGGATGAAAATTTCATAAATTTCCCTGCATTTTAAAAAAAATAGAAAAATACCAAAATATTGCAAAATCATCTTTCAAAAATCACAAAATACTTCCTTTGTTTTCAATAAATACCGATCTTTACTCGGACTAAATATTTTCAAAATCACAAAAATATTTCTTTTCTTTTCAATAACCGATGACTACTCAGGTAAAGATTCGGACCAAATATTTACAAAAATCACAAAAATTGTCACTATCCCTAGCACAGCATTTCAGGAGTCTCGAACTCCGCTCACTCATTTCACAGTTTGGGATGACAAATCTGATCGCCCGTAAATTGGAATCTTGACCAAAACTGGCAACCAAACACCATCCCAATCACACCCATCCCCCAGAAGAACATCTTGAGGTTAGAACTGACAACTTCCTTCATCAATCCTCATCAGTAAAGAAACAGTATCTTGGGACGATGGACCTAATTGACCACGGGTCGGGATCTTGACCAACCCGCTGACCAAACATCTGCATTGAAAAGAAAATCTCTATGGAAGCACAACCCTGCAAGCAATAAGCTCAAAGTTCTCTGCATCCCCAACGAAAGCAAAATTATCGAACTGAAAGAGAATGAGCCAAACCATGCATCCATCATAAAATATGCATCCCCATGCATCATCATCCATCACATTAATCATCATGTTTACCTGCTTTCAAAATAAAAGTCGGTTAGCCAAAGACCCCATAGGCATCCCTAATGGAGGCACGTGCAAGCCAGATTATCTTTTCAAAAATCCAAAAAATATATATTCCTATTTACAAATAAAAACCCCACGGAGTATCACTCCCCAAAGTGAGTATCTTTTCAAAAATCCAAAAAAATATTTTTTCAATAGAGCATTTGACCTCCAAAACACTGAGAGATCTTTCATATATCTAGGTAGGAGCTACGGTAAAAATCAAATAAGATCCGATGTCTCGCGGTTTCCTCGGAGACCATCGGATCCAATGCACTTAAAGTACGATCGAACTGAACTCCAGTGTCAGTACGGTTGTACCAAATGCCAAGATACGAAAAGATGAAAGTAAAAAATCTCGGTCAAAGAAACCATCTGAACGGTGGAAACGATGAATTGTAACCCAAGTATCAAAACCAGCAGATTTGGTGGAAAGAGTTCACCCACACATACCTAGGCGTGGATGCCTGAAGTACCTTGATTGAGTCCAAGTCGGCGTAGTGGATCTCCCGTAAGGCTACATGGACGTATGGCAACTAACCACTTTGACAGTTAAGCAAAACAAGTACTCCTGGAGTGATCCGGGAAAGCAACAAACAATCAATCACAAGGTCGGTAACCTCGTAAGACTTTGACAGACACAAAGGCTCTAATATACCTTTCCGATGTTAGTACCGATCGGGGACGAAAGGGCTGCGATTGGGTACCCAAGTTGCAGCTCATGCAGGGACAACGTAACGTTTTCTCCAAACTCCCGCGGTATGTGCGAGTTTTCAATTTCTAGATAATCAACTGACTCAGATACAAAGGCAAGCAAAGATTCCAGACCATGATCTATGAATGACCGGGTCAGAAGTGGGGTGTCCACTAGCTTTGACATTCAGTTGCACGCAACCTCTGCCAAAGAGGGGCATCTGTAGACACCCCACCTTCGGCTACAATGTTGGTAGAGATAGCAGAATGAATGGAGGACCATATCCTCAAATCCCATGTCCAAACCCAGCCAAACTCACCCTTGTAAGCCCCAATCCATAGCCCAGCTCAAGCCTGAACCCAGTCGACTCACCCCTAAACATTAGCTTGAAAAACCCCCCATAAGAAAAACCAATAAAAAAATTCTAAAAAAGTCAAACTTGATGAGTCAACCCTCTGAGTCAACTCACCGGGTCAGTCTAGCCCCTGCACCCAGTCAACTCACCGTGTCAATTCATCTTTCAAACCCAGTCAACTCACCTGGTTCCGAGCCACAGCTTCGGAGTAGCTTCGAACCTCGAACATCGGGCTTTGCTGCTTCAGGTTCGGGGGCCGTACACTCCAAATCTGGAGCAGCGTAGCCGTACGGGCGGCCCCCAAGGTGCCACCCAAGCCTATTTACGAGAGCTGTCATCCTTCGCAGCTATAAATACCCTCGCCCCTTCTCATTCACAGCATTTACATCCCATCTTTCCAGCCCGAGAGCTCCGAATTCATCTCCACCCCCCTTTAGTCCATTCCTCCACTAAGGAGAGCCCAAGTGAGAAGAGCCTAGCCCTGGTACAGCCCAGCCTGACCCTTGTCCAAGTCTCCCAAGCTATCCAAGTCCTGATCTAGCCATTCGAAGCAAACCCTTGCTACACCTTCGTCCATCCAGCTAGTCTTTCACTAGCATCATCTCATTCACATCTAGCATAAGTGCAACATTTACTATTCCTCCACCCCCCTACTTATCATATCACTACAAGCACTTTTATTATTCAAATACACACCATGCATCCCGCATAAAGCACTTGTCAGTTTGAGCGTATGCTTTGGGCTTGCCTGTTAATGAAAACCTGCCCATCAGAAATTCTTACTGTTCAGACTTACATTAATGCATCATATCATTCATGAGAATGTATGAGGATTAAATCATACTTTCAAGTATTAGTTCAATTCTATGAAGTAGGGACCGTATTTTGGTACGGGTAGAGTGGGGTGTTTAACATCTTACCACCCTGTAACCGTGATCCCTTACCTTGAATCTTTAACCGCAGATCAAAATGAGTCATTTTAGAGGAAGGAATCTTCGGATTCCCTTCTCTAACGTTTCTACGGGGTTTAGCCGACTGTATATTCGAATTAACTGGCTAGTGGCAACTCTGGTCTCATATAAACTCATCCAAACGTATTCAACTTAACACGACAACCGAGAAAAAGCCCTTGAGAACGAGGCGAGCCAGTGGCATAAACGGCGATTCGCGCACACACCCTTTTCCAAGAGGGAGGGTCGGGAGTGCGGAACGACGAGCGTCCACAGCATCCAATCTCTGTTGTTTCATGTGGTGTGGCCCACGTGAGTTTTGGATCTATTTAAGTTTTAGACTCCTATCCTTTTATCTTACAAAATTGACAAAATTGATGGATGGAGTTAATTTGTTACGGAAATCTCTGTGGGCCCCGCTCAACTTTTGATTACAATTCAGAAGCTTAGGGAGCAGAGACAATCTGCGTGTCTGTGTTGTGCCATGGTTTGAAGGTTTTTGGAATAGGTGAGCCCTTGACTTCACCCAACATGATGCGGCCCTAACTGTGGAGCCCACCTTAATGTATGTATTGTATATAGAGTTGAACACGAGTCGAGCTAGCTTAAAAAGCTCGGCTTGGCTTGGCTTGGCTTGGCTTATATGCCAAATTTATCCTTGTGATTAACAAGCTCGTTTGAAATGAGCGAAGCTCAAGCATGAGGGAGCTTGATTCGACTTGAAGCTTGAATCTCCCTCTCTCTCAACTCCCCCCCCCCCCCCCCCCCCCCACCCCCCCCCCCCCCCCCCCCGACTTGAAGCTTGAATCTCCCTCTCTCTCAACTCCCCCCACCCCCCCCCCCCCACCCCCCCCCCCCCCCCCCCGAGCGACTCTGCCTGACTCAGCTGCACGACTCAAACGTTCTTCTCACTTCTCAAGTATGGTTTTCTTAAATTTTTTTTTATTTTTTATAAATTGTGTTTAAAATAGAAAAACCTCAAAATAGTAAGGTTTTGGGTCAGTTTTTTTGGTTGAATTGGGTTAGGTTGAGGGCCTGAAGCTGCTAGCTAGGTTGGGTCAGGTGGGGGGCTAGGTCAGTAGGATGGGTTAGGTCAGTGGGTTAGAAAAAAATGAAAAAAAAAAAAAAAAATAGAAGACAAAGCTCGGCTTGACTCAACTCAGCTTGATAGAGCTCAATTAGCTTGGCTCAAGCAAATCTTGCTCAACTCGAACAACAAGCCAACTTTGAGCTACTGTTTTGAGCTCGAAGCTCAAGCCAAGCCGAACTCGAGCTGAGGTGGTCATTGCTCAAGCCAAGCTCGAGCAGGGCAAAGCTCAGCTCGTGTTCAACTCTAATTGTATATCCAAGCTGTCCATCTATTTTACTAGCTCCTTTTAGGCCATGAAACTAAAATTAAGCAGATCCAAATCTCAACTTGACCATACCATAAGAAAGGGTGCTGATTGAATGCCCACCTTTAAAAACTCTCTCGGGGCACACAGTAATGACAACCATAATGTTTGTTTATTTGCCATCCAACCTGCGGATAAGGACACATGGACTTGGATGAAGGAAAAATAACAAATATCAATTTAATCCAAGACCTTTGTGGCCCACAAGAAGTCTTTAATTGTGGGTGTTCATCACCACTATTTCCTATGGTGTGGTCGGCTTGAGATTTGGATCTGCCTTAGCTTTAGGCTCGTGCCCTAAAATGATCTGACAACTTAGATGGACAACATGGATTAAATACATACATCGTAGTGGGCCCACAATGCTCCATGTTCAAGGTTGATGGCATTTTAGTCATTTTAGAAACAAATCATAATTTAAATGAAAGTTATTTAAGTGACAATAACTTGATTAATGAGGTAGCTTAATAAAAACTTAATAAAAAAGGTGTAAATACCCTGAGGTATTATTTTGTAAAATTTCCTTAACTTATTTTGAACATTATCATCATGCCATTTGTACGATGGATCGGTAGCCTAGCCTAGCAACACTTGTGTTACACATGTGACTCTCTTGTTTTTCAAAATGACAAAAAAAAAAAAAAAAGACATTCACTCAAAGTAAAAGAGTGATATTTCAAAACACAGTATTGTTATGTATTTCATTTACGTCCAAATCTATTTTAGTCACAAATCTGCATTAGCAGATGGCTTTTGGATTCGGAATGCACTCAAATACACGCCTAATAATTTAGGCGGCAACGATAATGTGCAGACACGTACCTACAGCCTCACCATGGTGAACTGGTGGGGTGGGCTGGCTCCACCCCCAAGATTTGGTGGCCCATCACTTGTTGACGGTTTGATTGTTACAAATTAATTGGACAATTTGGATCAGCCCATTAGTGTTCTATCCAAATGGGCCCACCAATTCCTCCAATCATCACATTCCTTGGGTAGACACACCGTTGCAGCCCGTGCAAGTGTATATGCATCTCACTCTTTGCAATCTAAATCGTCCACCTTCTGAGATCACAATAGCTGGCCCATAAATGAAAAAAAAAAAAAAAAAAAAAAAAAACATGTGTACAATCCTTACCTTCCAATTGCAATTGATAGGCTTTGGCTTGATGGATGTGATGGATCTCCATTCTCCAATACTCGCTACTGAACCGACTGAGACGATCGTAATTCAAAATAAAAATTGTATCTGTATCATATGAACCTGTTTGGTACAGTGAATAAAAAAATTAAGCTTATTTAAAATTTTTCATGGGTTAGTGGCATAAAAAAAATCATCTTTGATGTGGCCCACTTGAATTTTGGATCTCCATCATGCTTAGGCTTGTCTCTAAAATGAGAGACAGTGAAATGGACGGATGGAGTGGATGTAATCCAAACATCATGGTGGACCCCACAGTTTCATGGGATTCTTACAGTCAGCAGAACAAAGCTCCAATGTCGGTACCATATATACGTGGCAAAACTCTATAGGCCGCACCGTGATGTTTGTATGTTTATTTTTTCAGATATTTTTAAAACATTAGTTAAAAAATAGGTAAATCCAAAGCTCAAGTGATCTGTAACACGTAACACGGGAATTAGATATTTTTAAAATAAAGTTTATTTGTCATCCAGCCTGCATGGACGTGGATTCATGAGGCGGTGTTACCACCTCTCTCGGGCCCACCATAATGTTTATTTGCCATCCAGCCTGGATGGACGTGGATGCATGAGGCGGTGTTGGTAACACCACCCTCAGCACCCGTGTGTGAACGTGTTGCACACTATGGGCCCCAACATGATGTATGTGTTATATCCACACTGTCCATCTGTTTTGGATCCTCATTTTAGAGCATGAAACCAAAAATGAAGCAGATAGGAAGGTTAAGTGGACCACACTACAGGAAATAGTGATGATTGAAAGCTCACCATTAAAAACTTTTTGGGGCCACAAAAGTTTTAGACCAAGGTGATCTTCGTGTTTTTACTTCATCCAGGTTAAAGTGACATTATCAACAGGTTGGATGAAAAATAAACACTACAGTGGGCCCTAGAAAGATTTCGACGGTGGGTGTCATTATCCCCACTATTTCTTGCAATGTGGTCCACCCTCAACTTCAGATCTGCTTCATTTTTAAGATCGTTCTTTAAATGAGCTAGAAAAATGGATGACGATGTGGATATAAAACATATACATCACGTGGGCCTCACAACGCCCAACACGCCAACACATTATTGTTGGAGGTGGTGTTGGCAACACCACATCCGTTCATATGGCCATGCAGACATTGACGACCCGAACACAAATATCCAATGGCTGGCATTCAATCTTCACTATTTTGTATGTAGTGGCCCACTTGAGTTTTGGATCTGCCTTAGTTTTGGGCTCTTATGCCCTGAAATAAAAGAAAAAAATGGAGGCCCACATTGATGTATTCATTGTGCATCCAGGCCGTCCTTTTGTTTTTCCCACTTATTTTATTTTAGTACATGGTGCCAAAAATGAAGATGATACAAGTTTCAGGTAGACCACACTACAGGAAACAGTGGTTTGTGTATATGTCAGCCAACACATTCATCAAGTGGGCCCCACCACGATGATTTGCCACACCAAAACTCTGGTGGGTCAAGACAAGTGAATACATAGGTTTTATTTATGGTTGTACATTTATTCGTTTGGTGTTTTTTATTTGAAGCCTTGGATCTTGATGATCCTTGGGTGTACGGTGAACATGAGGAGGCTAACCAGATGAACGGTTTGGATTCCACGTGGACATCATGGACGAGCCCCACACAACTTGAATGCATGGAGATTGCCATAAGTATGAACCTACCTTGTCTGAAAATGAAACGTGGCCTCTTCTTATCCACCGTGGATAAGATCTTCCACGTACGACTCAATTAGACAGCTGGAGTATGGGGATGGCTAGAATCCTGTACCTGTGAGCCACATAGAAAGCTTTGTATCCTCGACCCAAAAGTGTATGCCAGGAACACATGGATATGATCTCTGGACCATTCATCAGGTGGGCTCTGCTTTGGATGGTCCCCTGGTCCAGAATCAAACTGATTGGGTGATCCTAATCATTCAAGCATTGAAAGTTTACACATTGAATGTGTACCAATGGATTCGTTCTTAGGTTCATCTGCAGATCATATATTAGATTAAAAAAAAAAGTTGTGGTTTTTGAATAACAACACCATTCTGGTGGGGCCCACCTGATGATTGGTTTAGATCTTGTTCAAATATGCCAGGTTTACAGTTTGGGGTCAGGAATTAGGATAGGTCTCAGGTCTAACTTCTACCCTTGATTAGACCTGAGAATATCATAGGCTGGTGAAGGTGACCGGAGGGGGAAGCGGATCAGGTGAGACCCCGGATTGACTGAAGTGGGTGGGACCCCTTACTTTGGGGCCACTGTGATGTATGTGACTACATCCATGCCACACATCTGCATTGAAAGTTCATTTTAAGGTATGATCCAAAAAAATGAAGCAGTTCCAAATCCCAAATGTGCCATAGTAACAGTGAAACAGGGGTGATTGACCATTAAAACTTCCTGTGGGCCACAAAGCTTTTGATCACGATCATATTTATGTGGTCTCTTCGTCTATTTTTCCCACTTTAGTATATGGTCCCAAAAATGAAGATGATACAAGTTTCAGGTAGACCACGCCACAGGAAACAGTGGTTTGTGTATATGTCATCCAACACATTCATCAAGTGGGCCCCACCACGATGATTTGCCACACCAAAACTCTGGTGGGTCAGGACAAGTGAATACATAGGTTTTATTTATGTTGTACATTTATTCGTTTGGTGTTTTTTATTTAAAGTCTTGGATCTTGATGATCCTTGGGTGTACGGTGAACATGAGGAGGCATTGGTCTACTTGCCAAACCTAAGGTGCACCTGTAGTACCTGCTCGGGGTGTGTTGAACTTACGTACCTCTAATGGTATTCATACTTGGATGGAACAGACTTTTACTTTGCACCGGAGAAGAATATGTGGTACCTATTCTAGAAGGTGCATCCTGAGTTAATCTGTCGACCTCATACCCCTACCGATCTTAGGACGTGGACACTCTGTGTATCTTTCGAAACATAGGTACTAGGTTTTCACATATGGTCCTCGTATACCTATACTAGACCTGGTAAGTAGTCCACCCTAGACGAAACCTACCACGGACTATATCCTTAGTTTGACTAACCCACTAGGATTAGTAAGTTCGTAACGTTCAAATGTACAACTTACACATAGTTACCTAGTCAGAAATCACAGGTAGACGTCTAGTAAATAATCTACTTTGTTAACACCAAAAAGTTATGGTTATGGTAAGATCACCCCGGGTGGACTACTAGCCAAATCTAGAACAAGTTTATACGGTCCACATATCAAACCCCAGTCCTTAGTCCTATACAGAGTCCAGATTGAAGATGGGAACTAATCTGGACTCTTATAGCATCCGTCCACTTCCACTGTCCTCACCCCTCGCCTAATCCACTCTGGGCCTAGCTGACTTCACCACCCTGGGACTGAAACCCCGGTGACACTACATACACTGATGTAAGTACGGTGTGTAGACGTAACTTTCTAGTAAAATCCCATACTAGGTT
The DNA here is from genome assembly GCA_003013855.2 of Liriodendron chinense. Classification (NCBI taxonomy): domain Eukaryota; kingdom Viridiplantae; phylum Streptophyta; class Magnoliopsida; order Magnoliales; family Magnoliaceae; genus Liriodendron; species Liriodendron chinense. The sequence continues at coordinate 1,692,525 of PVNU02000362.1, forward strand.
TTTTACTTCGTCAAGGTTTAGGGTCTACACGGTATCATGTCCTTTGTCACCACTAACTGGTAATTTTGAAGGACACCCGGTGTTTACGAAAACTAGTGCTAGTATAAATACACCAGAGAAGTAGATCCACAAACACTATAATAGTTGTCCAACCTACTTTTTATTTGTAAGACCACCTTAGGTAACTTTTAAGTACTTCAAAAGTTACCATCTCTAAGTTAGTGCTGACAAAGACAACACACCAGGTGGATTCTAAACTCAGTCGAAGTAACAACCATAGTACGGGATTTTACTAGAAAGTTTTACCAACCTGCGAAACCTAAATTCTGTGTATGTAGTTACACTCGGGGTGTCAGTCCCCAGGGTGGGTGGAGCCACCTAGGCCCCAGAGTGGATCAGGCGAGGGTTGCCCACTCACGTGAGATATCGTGAACGGAGAGTGCCACCGTTGAATGTGCACACTCTCTAGGTTTGGGAAGTACTCCTCATAGGTTGTACACCTGCATAAGAGAGTAAACCTTCGAATAAAAGACTTACGTAACCTTAGGGTTATTCTTACGTAACTATAAAATATCATTAAACTTAAATTAATAATTTAATTAAAATTATAAAAATTAATCACACATATACACTATAAACTGATTTACTAATATTATACGATTTAACTTTATCTATGAGTATTTTTTTACTACTTTAAAGCTCGGTAGTCAACTGGTGTTCGCATTCCTATTTTTTTTACTTTTTAAGTAAGTACAAAAAATTAACAGTTAACGTAAGACTATGACGCAGAGGCTCTACTGTACCTTTTCGATGTTAGTACCGATTGTGAATGGAAGGGTTGCGATTGAGTACCTAGGTGGCAGCGCATTGCAGGGACAGTCGCAACGTTTTCTCCAAACTCCCGCGGTATGTGCGAGTGATCAATTTCCAGACGATTAACTGACGCAGATGCAAAGGCAAGCAAAGATTTCAGACCATGATCTATGAATGACCGGGTAGGAAGTGGGGTGTCCACTCGCTTTAGCATATGGTTGTACGCAACCTCTGCCAAAGAGGGGCATCTGTAGACACCCCACCTTCGGCTACAATGTTGGTAGAGATAGCTGAATGAATGGAGGACCGTACCCCCAAATCCCATGTCCAAACTCAGCCAAACTCACCCTTGTAAGCCCCAATCCATAACCCAGCTCAAGCCTGAACCCAGTTAACTTACCCCTAAACATCAGCTCAAAAAAACCCCATAAGAAAAACCAGTAAAAAAATTCTTAAAAAGTCAAACTCGGTGAGTCAACCCGCTGAGTCAAACCACCAAGTCAACTCGCTGAGTCAACCCATCGAGTCAACTCACCGTGTCAACACATCTCTTAAACCCAGACAACTCACCGAGTTCCAAACTGCAACCTCGGAGCAAGCTCGAACCCCAAAGTTAAGAAAATGTTGCTTCTGGTTCGGAGGTCGTACACTCCGAACTCGAAGCAAATTGACCATACGGGCGGCCCCCTGGGTGCCGCCCAAAAATAATTATGGGTTCTGCCACTCCCCGCTGCTATAAATACCCCCCTCCCATTCTCATTTCATAGGCCATCCAGCCCGAGTGCGATTGGTCTGTTTCGAGTCCTTCTTCACCATTTTAGCCCACTTTTCTACCAAGGAGAGCCCTAGTGAGGAGAGCCTAGCCCTGGTCCAGCCCAGCCTGACCCTGGTCCAAGTCTCCTAAGCCACCCAAGTCTTGATTCAGCCACTCGAAGCAGACCCTTGCGACACCTCCGTCCATCCAGCTATTCTTCAGCATCATCTCGTTCGCATCTAGCATAAGTGCAACATTTACTTTTCTTCCAACCCCCCTACTTCACTACAAGCACTTTGATTATTCAAACTCATAGCATGCATCCTGCATAAAGCACCTGTCAGTTCGAGCGTATGCTCTGAGCTTGCCTGTTAAGGGAAACCTGCCCATCAGAAACTCTTACTGTTCAGAACTGCATTCATGCATCAGCCACTACAAGCACTTTGATTATTCAAACACACAGCATGCATTCTGCATAAAGCACCTGTCAGTTCGAGCGTATGCTCTAGGCTTGCTTGTTAATGGAAACCTGCCCATCAGAAACTCTTACTGTTCAGACCTGCATTCATGCATCATGTCATCCAAGAGAATGTACGAGGATTAAAACAGACTTTCAAGTATTAGTTCGATTCTGTGAAGTAGAGACCATACTTCGGTACGGGCAGTGTGTGGGGTGCTTAACCTCTTCCCACCCTGTAACCGTGATCCCTTACATGGAATCTCTGGCCGCAGATCAAAAGGAGTCATTTTAGAGGAAGGAATCTTCGGATTCCCTTCTCTAACGTTTCTACAGGGTCTAGCCGACTGTAGATTCGAAGTAACTGGCTAGTGGCGACTTTGGTCTTATACAAACTCATCCAAACACATCCAGCTTAACACGACAACCAAACAAAAGCCCTCGAGAATGAGGCAAGCCAGTAGCACAAACGACGATTCGCGAGCACGCACCCCTTCTTCTTTTCCGAAAGGAAAGGGAGAATGTTCGGGAGCGCGGAACGGCGAGGGTCCACAGTCACACACAAACCATTTGCGCCTAAAATGCACTATTCCAATGGATTTAAAAAAAGAGAGTAAATGAGGTAATTTGGTCATTTCATTTCTTGAAAAGCACTTTCTAGTCATTACCAAACCTTTAGACATTTTTGGTAAAACTAGAATCCGTGAGGAATTCTGCCGTAAAATTGTTTTTTCATCTAGGTCACCCATGCTTGTTTGAAAATGAGGCATATGTATCCATTTAAGTTTTTAAGCTTTTGGAGTTTTGTGAGGATACCTAATTAATTGGTGCTTATCTAGGCATGTTCTCACCTATCAATGTTCTTTCCTAAGTTGTAAAATGTAGTCCTTATGAATATGAATAATAATAATAAAAAAAACCTGATTTAAGCAACCTTAAAAAATTGGGCTTCGTAGTAGATGTAATAATGTTGTATCAACTTGAAAACAAGTTAGAATAAAAAATTGATAGGTGTAATTTCATAAGTTATCTTCATGAGTAAAAACGGTTGAGCTCTACCATAAAAAAAATCCATAAAAAGTAAAGATGACTTTAGTTATAGAAGAATTTAATAAAAGTGATAAAGTAGATAATATCAAACCTCTTCTAGGGATAGGTTAATATAAAAGACTACATTGTGGCAACTTTATCATATTTATTTTATTGAGAATAACTGAAATATATAGAAAAAGGTGGGAGATCAGATGTATAAAAGATCTTAACAAATATACACGATTCCATCCATATAGATATCTATATGTACGACTATACATACACATCCTGTAGTACCCTTCCTCAAGCTGGCATGTTTAATTATGCTTAACTTGAAATATATATGAAAAAGATGATGATGATTAACATGCGCCACCACTTCTCCCCACACAACATTTTTGGATATAAGATCTTTAAGTATTGCTTGTTGATAGATTGACCTTTTGTTATTTATTAAATTTTTTCTTCAAATAGTAAACCATCCAAATTCAACAACCATTAACCACACATGAACATTCACATGCACTTATGCACTATATGCAGTTATACACTTATAACAATATGTATCATGTTGTCTTTATCCTCAATGTTGGGGTGGATGCACAAACTTTAAAATCTCGCAACCCCAACCGCCTTAAATTATAGGATATATAAATGCGGAAAAAATAAATAATCAACCACTACCACAACATATAAGAGATTTTACGTAGAATACCCTCTAACAGATGTAAAAACCACGGGATCTCGTCTAGTCAAATAATCAATTATGTAAGAACTTATTACACAGCGATCATGAGCTTATAACACGCCCGGATCCGATTTTCTTCACCCTTAGGCGGATTACAATTAAAGAGAACAAAACAAGAGAGATCTCATTGATACGAGGAACTTGAAGAAGCTAGAAATGAACTGGCATTGACCTTCTCACTCTTCGATTTTCCTCTCTCTTTTCTTTCATTCTTCTTTTTCTTCTTTCTCTTGATCTAGACGTGTAGTAATCTTTATTCTCCTATAATTCCGCATAAAACATACTTTTATAGCATTTCAAACTAGAATTGGAGCCCAAATAGAAAATTGCGTATTACTGTCTTGTGCATTGTAAGGTGCCCGAACTCAACTGTGTGCCCCACCTGACACTGTAGGGGTGCCCGAAACTGTCTAAAATAGTCTAGCAACCAACTTCCATATCTTAGGGAATTTAGGTCGCTCCACCTAAACTGGTAGGGCACTTGATGACCCAAAACTACATTCTCTCCTCTCCTTATGAGGAGGAGCACCCCATCTATCTCTCCCTTCCGACTCAGGAGGAGGGCTTCAATGTCTTCAAGCCTGCCAGGCTTTTACAAGCCTCAAATCTGCCCTTGACCAATGCCTTGGTCATCATATCTGACTCATTATCATCTGTATGGATCTTCTCAAGTTGTAGCACCTTGTTCTCCAATGTATCCTTAATCTAGTGATATCAAACCTCTATGTGCTTCGACTTGGAATTCTGGCTTATATTCTTGGTCAAATATATCGCACTCTGGCCATTACAATAGACCACGTGCTTATCATGCTTCAGGCTAAATTTCTATAGGAACCTCTTCATCCAAAGCATCACCTTGTATGCTTTTGTAATTGTGATGTACTCGGCCTCTGTCATAGACAACATAACACACTTCTGTAGCTTGCTCTGCCATGAAACTGTTCCCCCTGCAAATGTGAATATGTACTCCAATGTAGACTTCCTGGAGTCTATGTCACCTGCCATTTTTGCGTCTGTGTAGCCCTCTAACACGGGTTTCCCTTCACCAATGCATAAGCTCAACTTCAAAGAGCCCCTTAAATACCGTAGTATTAACTTCATTGTTGCCCAGTGCTCTTTGCTAGGATTGATAAGATATCAACTCACCACGTCGATAGCATATGCTATGTCTGGGCGCGTACACACCATATCATACATCAAACTTCCTACCATTGAAGCTTAGGGTATCTTCGGCATCTCTTCAAACTCTTCCTTAGTTTTGGGACACTGTTTGTTGCTCAATTTGAAGTGACCATCGAGTGAAGAACTGACCGGCTTCGCTGTCTTTATATTAAACTTTTCTAGGACATTTTCAACATACCGCTCTTGTGACAGCTATAGATTTCTGACGCTTCTGTGACGGGTGATTTTCATTCTTAGAATTTTTCTAGCTGGACCCAAGTCTTTCATCGCAAAAGACTTTTCCAACTCCTATTTCATCTTATTAATCTTCTTGATGTCTTTCCCAATGATAATCATGTCATCAGCATATAGCAGAAGGATGAAAAAGTCATCATTTAAAAATCGTCTCGTAAACACACAATGATCTAACTCTATTCTATTGTATCCATGCTTTAACATGAATGAGTGAAACTTCTTGTACCATTGTCTTGGAGCTTACTTCATCCATACAAGCTCTTCTTTAGCTTAGACACCATGTGCTCCTTGCCCTTGATTTCGAACCACTCTGGTTGCTTCATATATATCTCCACCATGGAGAAATGTCATTTTCACATCTAGATGTTCCATCTCTAAGTCCATACTTGTAATCAAACCAAGCAACACCCGTATGGATGCCATCTTCACCACTTGTGAGAATATCTCGTCGAAATTAACTCTGTTTTTCTGTCCATAGCCTTTCACCACTAGCCTGACCTTGGACCTTGGATGTAAAATCTTCTACTCTACATTCTTTCTGAGCACCCACTTGTTGCTTAAAGCTTTCTTGACCCTAAGCAGTTTTCTCAATTCATACGTGTGGTTCTTATGTAAGGATTCTATCTCCTCTTACGTAGCTTTCAACCACTCAGTTTTATGCACGTCGGATAGGGCCTCAGAGTAGTATTCTGGCTCCCCCCCATCGGTAAGCATAACATACTTATGGTTATCTCTCCCTAGATAACATTCTCATTTATGACTCAACAGGTGGATTGGGTGGGGGCTGCTCCCTTGGTTTATCTGCTTGAGGGATACCTTCGTTCCCTGCGCCTTGCTACACTCCCCCGTCATCAGGCATCACGGGATGAGTGATTAGATCCATATAATCTAGGTCACTTGAATTAGGCTGAGTCTTCTCGGCTTTTTAAATGTCTTCAACACACTGATCTTTGATGAAAAACACATCTCTGATCCTGAATATCTTCTTCTCAAGTAGATCCCATAATCTGTAACCGAACTTCTCATCCGAATACCTCAGAAAAACACAATGCCTGGTCATTAAATCGAGCTTGGACCTGTCGTCTCTACATGGATGGATGCCCGACATCCAATCACCCTGAGATTACTGTACGATATGTCATGTCTAGTCCACACCTTCTCAGGAACCTCTCCATTTAATGGGGCTGATGGAGACCCGTTTATCAAATACACCACTGTGTGCATTGCTTCTCCCCAAAATATCTTGGGCAACTTAGCATGGGAAAGTATGCACCTGATTCTCTTTATAATGGTGCGATTAATACGTTCAGCTACAACATTGTGTTAAGCGGTCTTGGGCACCGTCCGTTGATACCGCATGCCTAGGGTTTTATAATATTCATCAAACGCTCCAGTGTATTCACCTTCATTATAAGTGCAGATGAACTTCAATGGTCTACATGTCTCACGCTCGACCATGACATGAAAATTTTTAAGCACCCCAAAGACCAAATCTTTAGTTTTTAATGCATCATCTATAAATGAGACAAAGTAAAATGCCACACCCAAGGTTCTTGTCTTCATCGGACTACACACATCAGAATAAACCAAATCTAAAATATTCAATTTATTTACATGGGAAGCAATTTTAACAAATGAAACTCTATGCTGTTTCCTTGATAAACATTCAATACAAGTTTTTAGAGGTACACCTGTCATGTCTAGGAGGAGCCACTTCTTCATCAATAGTTGAAGCCATTTCTTTCTCATGTGGCTTAGCTGCTTATGCCACACGTCCATCACCGAGTCTTCTGTTACGTTCAATTTACCCTTGCTGAGGGTTATGTATGTCTTGTACAGGGTGTAACACTTCTTCCTTCTCTCCATGATTAATGAACCCATGATAAGCTTCCAGCGCCCATCAACAAAGTGGCTCCCATAGCCATTATCATCCAACCTTTCCGTTGACATCAAGTTAAGGCGAAGGTCAGGAATATGCCTCACATCTTTGAGCACCCATGTGCAATATACATCGGTATTTACATGTATGTCGCCAGTCCCCATGATCTTGGACATATCAGAATTCTCCATCTTCACCCACCAAAATCACCCAACTTGTAGATTGTGAAGATCTGCCTACGTGGAGTAGTGTGATACGACACTCCTGAGTCGATCACCCAGCCTATGTCCTAACTTGTAGCAGTGAGACATTCATCATGCTTTGTCGAGAGAATAACTATCATGTCGCCATCCGAGGCGACTATAGTAGATTTTGATTCTTCTTTCTCCTTCCTTTTACCTTTATTGTCCGTCTTTTCCTTGCGACATTTATTTTTATAGTGACCATTCTTGCCATAATTTCATCACTCAACTTCTTTTCTTAACTTAAACTTGCCTCTAGATTTGTCGCGGTTATTACCACCATTCATTTGCTTTCCTCTCCCCCGATCTTTTGTCACCAGGGCCTCCTGCTGAGACAACCCTTGCAATTTTCTCATTGTCTCCTCATTGAAGAGACAACTTGTAACTTGTTCCATGAACACCTTTCTATCTGGCATGAAGTTACTCAGAGACACGACCAATGTATCCCAGCTATCAGGCAACGAGCTAAGCAATAGCAAGGTTTGTAGCTTATTGTCCGAAACCATCTTCATGGTAGAGCTGGTTCACGATGCTGCTGACTTCGTTCATATGCTCAGCCATGGAACCATTTTCCTTGAACTTCAGGTTCACAAGTCTTCTTATCAAGAAGATTTTATTGCCGGTTGTCTTCCTCTCATAAATCCCTTGTAGTTTTTATCATAGGCTAGCGGTTGAGGTCTCCGTAGACACGTGATGGAATACCATATCATCCAGCCACTATTTGATGAACCCCACCGCCTTTCCGTCCATCTTCTTCCAATCTTCATCAGATATATTCACTGGCCTCAATGTATCACCTGTGATTGGTGCATATAGGTCTTTGCATACAACAAGTCTTCTAGATGGACCAATTAGACCCATTCTGTCATGCCCCGAGATTCGGGACTCGAGTAAAACAACCCAAAGCCCGAGTTCTAGGATGTGAATTTAAAATTCGAGCATAAATTTCATAAAATTTCATTCCACATATCACATAACTAAAATAAATCCCAAATATAAAGTTTCTTTTCCACTAATGTTTTATTACATTAAATTTTACAAAATAAATCGATTACGGTTAGCGTTTAAGTAACACATGACCATCTGAATACTCTCCTTTGCCTATGTCTTGTTCTTCCTGAAATCTGCAAGAACTGTGGTGATTTTGGTGAGCTAAAAGCCCAGTGAGATCATTTTCAACATAAGGAAATTCTAATTGATTCAAGATAAGATCCTACACAATACTAAATATGGAGAGTTATTTTCATGTTACATCTAAATAGTTTTATGAGTTGTGTTCTTGAATGATGCTTATGAGTATCATGATGTTATGGATATGCATGTTCAATGCATGATGCAATAAATATATATGGGCAAATCAACCATGCCCTCCATCTTCAACCTTGCAAATCAACCATGCTCAACATCTCCAACCAGGCAAATCAACCATGCCTTGGGCAAATCAACCATGCCCGACGAACGGATCCCTTTGCCCCTAGATGTTAGGGTACCTATTGTAAGTCAACCTTGCTCACCTAACCCAGAGCATAGCGAGGCGGCAAATTAACCATGCACGCCAGGAGTCAAATCAACCATGCTCCTGTTTTGTCGTTTAAAACAAATAAAGCATATATAAAATAGTGCATATGAATGTCATGGATCATGAAAGCACTTCTCAAACACACAATGCATTCAATAGTTTAAACCCAAACACACCATGCATGTATTTCCACATGTTTGTTCGATTATAATGTCTGATTCATATCCTAACCGTCAATTAAAAGAGGAATTGTACAATGTCAATGTGAGAGGAAACGAAACCTAGTAAAGGCAATATTAACATTATCCTAACATCAATTAAAGTGTAACTAAGGGATGGATATCTTACCTAGAATCCTAAAGAGAGATAAGTAAGGAAAGAAAATGAATTCCAAGTCAGATATCTTTCCTAAGATCTTAACACTAAAAATTAGAAAGAATTGTAGAATTGAGAATGGAGAAAAATCTAAATTCTAATGCACACACAACTAGAAGGAAATGGTTGGAAAAATCAATGAAAATTATATGAAGAATCACTCACAGATTTACTGTTCTCTAGGCTTCAAATAAGACCTAACTCGAATTTAAGTTGACTCAGCGAGTCGACTCGGTCTTCCTCTTTCTTCTTCCTTCTTTCTCTCTCCTTCTTTCTTCTTTCTTTCTTTCCTTCTTCTTTCTTCTTCTTTCTTTCTTTCTTTCTTCTCTTCCTCTTTTCTTCTTCTTTTTCTTCTCTTTCTTTTTTTTTCTTTGCCTGGGATGCTGCCCCAGCAACAGCAGCAACAACAGCGTGGGAGCTGCTCTCATTCTCTCTCTCACGTCACCTCTCCTCTCTCTCTCTCTAATGTTCTCTCTCTCTCTCTCTCTCTCTCTCTCTCTCTCTCTCCCCTCTTTCTCTCTCTCTCTCTCTCCCTCTCTCTCTGACGTTTATCTGGAAGAATGAGGAGCGGACAGTTGGCTTTTATATCTAAACAAGTACTTGCAATTAACGTGGATGGTTGGAGGTTCCGAATCCAAGTTGGATTTGGTTCCTATTTTCTTGCAACACACGTCTCAGGGAATCCGTTGCTGAGATAGGTTGGGTCCACACGACCGTTATGTAGTCGATCTTGAACGTCCATGCACAACAAGAACTCGGATCCTGACAATCTTGGGTTTGAACGGTGGGTTGAAGTGGGCTACACAAGTGACTAGCGGTCATAGAATTTGGACGGACTGAGCTTGGGTGGGGTGTGGTTTTGATGGACAAACCGGATATACAATATGGGGCCCACGTGATGGACGGCCGAGTCCACACAAATTGGCAGCGTCGGACGCTATAACAGCGTCTAGAAGAAGGCGCTTTTTAATATATATATATATATATATATATATATATATATATATATATATATATATATATATATATATATATATATATATATATTTGTTATGTGCGCCGCATGTATACATGTATTTATAATTGCCCTTACATGTGGAGTCCACATGTAGTGGGTTGAGTGCGTTTCCTCTGTCCAACAGGTGGGCAACATAAAGTTGGTCGTCGACGAGAAAAATGAGGCAGATCCAAGTTAAGGTGGCCCACCTATGGCCTAATTTCTGATTAGGGCATTTGTGGGATGATCGGAAGGCTGAAATTCAACGTGTACGGTTAGATTGTGTCTTAGAATTCGTATATGAAGTTTCATGTGACAATGATCTCCATAAATCATAAAACTTAAAAATGGCCATTTTATTTAAGTTTTCTAATAGCATTTTCGTAATTATTATAACTTTACACTTCTACACTGTTCTAGGGCTTATTCTGAGCAAATTTAATAAAGGGACCATACCCTAATTCCCTACGGATGATTTATTATTAATTTATCAATATAAAAAGTCATTTAAATTATTAAATAATTAACTCAATTCTAATTTAAATGATTCTAAACCCTAGGGTGTTGTAAACACACCTGAACAGGTTCATAGGGCCGAAGAATAGATAATCGAAGCATATACTTGGTGATGGACAAGGTGTACGGATCAGATTGAGGGATAGACACGTGTACAAGACGATGTGGAGATTGTACAGCGGGTTTACGTTGGTCGCGTAATTTGAAATCGAAGTGGACGGTTAGATATTCTAATCTAGCAACGATAACTCATTCTAACGGTCAGTTTATTGACTTAACTAAGTACGCTAAGTTTTTAGAGGCCTTAAAAGTTTCGCAATACCTATAAAAGTGTATGTGTGTGTGTATACGTGTGAACAACGTAGCTTAGAATTTAAATTCTCACGTGTGGACATACACTCGTGTACTTACTCGTGCGCCTAAATTTTCGGGGTATTACACATTCAGGATGGTCATCCTCGATGAGCCAACCTCCATAATTCCACTGTCTATTCTACACAACCTAGATGCTCTGATACTACTTTTGTTGGGGTAAATGCATAAACTTTAGGATCTCGCAACCCCAACTCACTTGAATTATGAGATATATGAATGCGAAAAAACAAACAATCAACCACCATCACGACACACAAAAGTTTTTAAGTGGAAAACCCCTTAACAGAGGTAAAAACACGGACCTCATCTAGCCAAACAATCCACTATGTAAGAAATTATTACAAAACGATCACGAACTTATAACATGCTCGGATCCGATTTTCCTCACCCTTAGGTAGATTACAATAAAAGAGAACAAAACAAGAAAGATCTCACCGATCTAAGGAACTTAAAGAAGTTAGGAACGAGCTAGCGACATGGATGAATTGTCACGGACACGAACTTCTCACTCTTTGATATTCCTCTCTCTTTTCTTCTCTTCTTCTTTTCCTTTCTCTCTCTTTCTTTGGATATGTAGAAATCTCTATTCTCCCCTAATTCTGCATAAAACATGCTTTCATAGCACTTCAAACCTGAATTGGAGCCTAAATAAGAAACTGCGTATTGTTGTCTCGCGCACTGTAGGGCTCCCAACAAGACATTGTAGGGTGCCCGATAATGGGCAAAAATTGTCCAGACACAAACTAAGAAAATGACTCCAAGTTTAAGGCACTTGACATGACACTGTAAGGTGCCCAAAACTGTCTGAAACAGTCCAACAACCAAGACCATATCTTGGGAAATTTAGGTTGCCCGACCTAGACTGGTAGGGCGCTTGATGACCCCAAAATTGCATTCTCTCCTCTCCTCATGAGAAGGAACACCTCATCACTCAAAACAAATGAGAACTTTCAAGTGCTTTATGACACTAATGGCTGCTTCTGTCAATATACAATTAATTAAGGATGAATAGTCGAATTGCTCAAGCCTTACAAGGTCTAGTATGTGCAGTTTGGTCAAAAAAATTTACCTCGACACTTATGATGGAAGACCATCCCACTCATCAAGGCCAATGACACCATCCAGCTTTACTTGGAGACATATAAGATCATTGACTTCATCATGTTTGGTATTGGAATGTCGTCATGGTAACTACTAGCAGGAGTAAGGGATGTGCGAACGTTATCAAGAATAGGGAAAAGCACAAGGGAGCTTCGAGAACCTCCACATTCAAGATGCCACCACCCACATTTTGCAATTCATCTAGGCAATGTGTTCACCATCAGTAAGGGGATGAAGCTGTAGGTCTCTTTGCCCAAGGGCAAGGCATCAAGTTCATATATCTATAATATCCCATGCTCTAACAGGTGAGAAAAATTGAAGAGAGCTTTTTTTTTTTTTCCCTATATTTTGAAATATATATACATAATTGTAAACATTTAAGCAATTGTGTATATATATATATATATATATATATATATATATATATATATATATATATATATATATTTAAAAACTATAGAATTTTCTCACTATGATCTCCAAATACATCGAAGTCCATGTCCAGGATTTAAGATCCATTGACATGGAATTCCTTAGAATCCCCTTCCAGGCTTCAAAAGGGGAAGTTTTTAGTGCGTGGTATATATACATGATGATGCATCCAGTGTACAGCAATTGGGGTCTGCCAAATTCCACTTAAAAGTAGATAATTAAGATGAGTGGGTCACTGTCTCCCACTAATATTAGTGTCAGGAGTGGAGAGCATGAGTAACATTTGAACAGGTGGAAAATCCAACTATTCAATACCGGCCGTCCATTCGATCCAGTCCACTTGTACCATGGCCTGTGTTGAAAGTCAATCACCCACCTAAACCAACCATTAGGCATGTCCACTAACCATGTTTCGACTGGGTTAGATCACCACGACCCTGACCCGAAAGTCTGTTGGACCCGATTGTCTACAACACCTGTTTCATGGAGACCGGAAAACAGCCAAGCTCTTTGGGGCTCACCATGTTTTATTAACTGGAATCCACTCCGTCCATCAGGTGAGAAACCTTATTTTCACCGTTCATAAAAATATCGGAAAAATAAAATACTCATATTGTCCCATAACAATAGGAAAAATGTAAAATTGCACCTAAAACCTCTAAGTTGTTTCCTGTAGTGTGGTCCACCTGAATCTGAATCTGGCTGAATTTTGGCCAAATAGCCTAGAATCCAGGAGTACACATGATTGACGGAGGGGATTTTACATATACGAGATGGTGGGCCAGAAAGAACTTGAATGTCTTATGCATAAAAACAGGTGCTGTGGAGGATTCCGGCTTTGCAAAGAGAAGAAACTTTGATACTCTGGCAGAGCGTAATGGATGATGCTCATACACTTAGAACAAATTAAGAGTAACGCTTATTTATATCCGAGTATCAGATTGGTGGACCTTTATTTGACGGTTAAAAATGGGGAAAAAATCCAGTAGTCTTATTTCATCGAACAAGTGTCCATGAGTCAAAAGGTCAGGATTGTGAATTTTGGATGCTAACTTAGAACCAGCAGTTTACACAAATTAATCCATTTATTTGAGTTAATATATGCCACGTGTACCATTTCAGGTGCCTGCGTATCAAGCGTCACATGCAGCCAGAGTATCCATAACATCCCTGTTCGGAAGCCAAAACCCGGCCAGTCCGCACGACGAACCAATGAGCTTGCCGGGAACCCGGCCGATTCAATAATCGGGCCCGAACTTTCAGACCCGGTACCCAACGGGTCTAGCACTCTAGCTGCCTAGCCCAAATCTGAGGACACTGGATGTTGATCTGATCCATAGACATCTTACTAAGTGGGTCCTACACACACACACACACCTATGATCATCCCATCAGGGCCCTTTTTTTTACGGTGGTCCATGAAGAGTTGGATGGGTATAACAGACGGCCCAGATCAATCGATTGATCTGTCCAGATGAGAGTGCCATTGAATGGGTATAACAGACGGCCCTGATCAATCGATTGATCTGTCCAGATGGCAGTGCCACCGTGGTCAGGAGCTATGTGGGGCTCACACAGATGCCCGTGAGAAATCCACTCCGTCCATCAGTTTTTCAAGCTCACAATAGAACAGAAGTCCAAATATCAGGCATATCCAAAACTCAGCTGAGCCACACGATAGGAAACAGTGAGAACGGGAACATCCACCGTTGAAACCTTCCTGAAGCCGACCATGATATTATATCACATCCAAACCGTTTATAAGGTTATTATCACTGGATAAAATGTAGGCGTAATATCATCCTGATGCAAAACTTCTGCGTCCCCCACAAAATTTCCAATGGTAAGTGTTTATTCCACTCTTCTGTGTGGTGGGGTGATCCACCTGACTTTTGGACCTGCGTGATTTTTTGACTTCTGTTCTACTGTGGACCGAGTGGATTTCTCACGTGGCATCTCTGTGGGACCCACATAAATTCTCCAGGGTATTATTAGACTTTTTCTGAACCAAAATGGGGGATGATGGTGAAAACCCTTATCACTTTAGCCCCTTATTAGAGCCCTTTATTTATCTAGCCTCCAGGGTGTTATTAAACTTTTTTTGGACCAAAATGCTCATCTGCCCAGTCTTCCTCTCGTACGGTTGCAACAGAATATGGAAGTCGAGAGGGCCTTTTGAGAATAGGGTGTGGGCCCACTAAATCAATGATTGAGGCCACCCCTCAATTGATCCGATCCGTTCACTTTAATCTGACACTTGTGGACTCACAATAAGTTATTTTTAAAAAAAAGAGCTTTCTGTGACCCACACTAGCATTAACGCTATAAGTTAATTCTGCATTGTTTCCTTCCGTGTGGTTAATCTATGATGAGTTTTGCCATTAAATTTAGATAGATGACATGAAATTAAAACCCCATTCATGTGAACAGCTTAGATCTTCTCCAAGACTATCTAGTAGGCCCTACATAAGATGTGAGATGGTTCAATAGATGGGTCCCTTACGCGGGAAAGGTCATTTGACTATGAAGACCATTACCACCTCCATAGGACCCGCTCCGACGAGCTTCCGACATGCATTTGAAATCATTCCCTCAATTCCAGTTAAATTTCTAAGTGTTCTTTTTTAAAGATTTTTTTCCACAATCTCTAATGTAGAAGCTATGACAACCAAATGTGGGTTTAAGTTAGGATACTAGTGACTTTTTTTTTGTGGGTATCAATAATGCAAGTTTGTGAAAAAGAGAAGGGTGTGGTGGTTCCCTTTATAATCTTTTTAAAATTTTTGGGTATGAAAGGTGAGAGCATGTGAAGGGAATGAATTTTGTAATGAAAAAATGTTGTAGTGAAAGAATGTTGAAATGGATGAACAATCATAATTGTTATAACTCCATGTGGGTTGTAAATCTTACGAAAATGGATCCATTTTTTTCAGTAAAATGGTGTCCAAATGAAATGATTCCAAAGTCATTTGAAAGTTAATCAAAGTACCTATTCAATGAGTATAAGATCACCCAAATCGGACATGTAAAAAGGGAGTTATGACCGTTTTCGTTTAAACGATGTTGAGTATCGACAAATGATAGTGAGTTTGGGCCCACTTTTGGGTAATCAAATGGCTTTCATATGAGGTGATTCGAAAGCCATTTAAAAGTTCATCATATTACCTTTTCAATAAATACAAGATTACCTAAATTGGACATGTAATGTGGGAGTTATGATTGTTTTCACAGATAGACACTAGAGTATCGACGACGGTTAGTGAGTATCAGCGATGGTCAATGAGCATCAGCGATCGGCAACAGTCAGTGTTTATCTGAAAAATGGTCATAACTCCCTTGTTAGATGTCTGATTTAGGTGATTTTATACTTGTTGGAAAGGTAATTTGAAGAACTTTTAGATGGCTTTGGAATCACTTCATTTGGATACCATTTAATTGCCCAAAAGTAGGCTCAAAATTATTGTCATTTGTCGATACTAACCGTCATTTGTAGTTCCGATGAAAACGATCATAACTCGCTCGTTACACGACCGATTTGGGTGATTTTGTACTTGTTGGAAATGTAATTTGATGAACTTTTAAATGGTTTTGGATTCACCTCATTTGGACATAGTTTGTCTACCCAAAAGTGGGTCCATTTTCATGAGATCTACAACCTGCATGGGGTTATGACAGTTATGACCTTTCATCCATTTCAACATTCTTCTACTACAGCATTCATTAATTATAACATTCATCCATTTCAACATTTATGAATTATAATATTCTTCAATTTCAAAATTCATCAATTACAACATTCTTTCAGTACAAAAATCATCCTTTTCACAAACTTCCATCATTCATACCCATAAAAAAAATTATAAAGGGAACCACTACAATTTCCTCCCCCCCCCCCCCAAAAAAAAAAAAATCCACTATCATACCAATCTAAACTCACCTTTGGTCATTATAGCTTCTACGTTGGAGATTGTTGTCAGAAATCTTACAAAAAACACTCAGAAGCTTGTTGGAATGGATCAGAGAATGACGCTGGAAGCTTGCTAGAGTGGGTTCAACGGAGGTGACAATGGTCTTAACGATCAAATGATATTTCCTAAGTAAGGGACCCATCTATTGAACCCATCTCACATCTTATGTGAGGTCCATTGGATAGTCTTGGAGCAGATTCAATCCGTCCACATGAATAAGGTTTTAATTTCATGGTATCTATCCAAGTTTGAAGACAAATCTCATCACTGAGGGACCACACGGGAGGAAACAATGCAGAATTAACTCATAACCTTAATGCAGGTGTGGGCTACAGAAAGCTCTAATTTTTTTTTAAATAACCTTACTATAAGTTTACGTCTGCTTGATTTAAGTGAATGGATCAGATTAGCTAAGGAGTGGCCTCGATCATTAATTTGATGGGCCCACACCCCATTCTCAAAAGGCTCTCTTGACCTTTGCATCCAAATTACCTCATTTGGATACCATTTAATTGCCCAAAAGTAGGCCCAAAGTTATTGTCATTTGTCGATACTAACCGTCATTTGTAGTTCCGATGAAAACGATCATAACTCGCTCGTTACACGTTCGATTTGGGTGATCTTGTACTTGTTAGAAATGTAATTTGATAAACTTTTAAATGACTTTGGAATCACCTCATTTGGACACAGTTTGTCTACCCAAAAGTGGGTCCATTTTCATGAGATCTACAACCTGCATGGGGTTATATCAGTTATGACCATTCATCCATTTCAACATTCTTCTACTATAACATTCATTAATTACAACATTCATCCATTTCAATATTCATTACATTCATCAATTATAATATTCTTCAATTTCAAAATTCATCAATTACAACATTCTTTCGGTACAAAATTCATCATTTTCACAAACTTCCACCATTCATACTCATAAAAAAAATTATAAAGGGAACCACCACACTCTCCTCCCTTTCACAAACTCCAATAGTTGATACCTACCCCCCCCCCCCCCCCCCCCAAAAAAAAAAAAAAAAAAAAAAAAAATCCACTATCATACCAATCTAAACTCACCTTTGGTCATCATGGCTTCTACATCGGAGATTGTTATCAGAAATCTTTAAAAAAAAAAAACGCTTAGAAGCTTGTTGGAATGGATCAGGGAATGATGCTGGAAGCTTGCCAGAGTGAGTCCGACAGAGGTGACAACAGTCCTAACGATCAAATGACATTTCCTAAATAAGGGATCCATCTATTGAACCCATCTTACATCTTATGTGAAGTCCACTGGATAGTCTTGGAGCAAATTCAATCTGTCCACATGAATGAGGTTTTAATTTCATGGCATCTATCCAAATTTGAGGACAAATCTCATCATTGAGGGACCACATGAGAGGAAACACTGCAGAATTAACTCATAACCTTAATGCATGTGTGGGCTACAGAAAGCTCTAAATTTTTTTAAATGACCTTACTATAAGTTTATGTCTGCTTGATTTAAATGAATGGATCAGATTAGCTAAGGAGTAGCCCCAATCATTAATTTGATGGGGGCCACACCCCATTCTCAAAAGGCTCTCTTGACCTTTGCATCTAAGAAGTAGTCTAACAATGCCCAGAGTCTAGATAATTAAAAGCTTTGACAAGGGGGCTAAAGCCATAAATGATGTGATAAATCAATGCTTTTACAATTATTATCTCGGGTTAAGGACTTCTCATGTGTAACTGGTTCGAAGAATAGTTACGATCCGCCCAGTCGATAACTTCCCACCTCCCATGTGATTTCTACAATCAACTCTACCACTGGTTTGGTTCCACAATTGTCTTGTATAGAAATCAGCCCCATCCACTCATCTGGTGGGCCACACCAATGTATAGCCACTGATAAGAAACAAACTATAAGTGTGGTCCACCTAATCAATGGATGTGGCCAATTTTACACAATGCTGATCCTCATGGTGGGGCCAACCAATTGGGTGGATGAGATATCAAACTCACATGACAGGTTCGAAGTAATCCACCAGATGGACACTAACTTATCATCCAACCCGTCGGACATAAGACCCTTCCCGTGTATAAAACCCCCTTGGGAGGGAATGCAATGTATTCTAACCTCTAACATCTGAAAACATTCCTCTCCAATTCCAAATGGTTATATGGAAACTCATTGCCAAACCAACCTTCTTCATACTACTCATGTGCTTAAGTACTACAACAGTGACATCGCAATTAACCCCTAATTTCTATCAGAGATCCTGTCCGTCCGTGCTCAAGATCGTGCGGGAAGCAATCCTGACCGCTCTTAAGGCCGATATGCTGACCGCAGCGTCTTTGCTTAATCTCCACTTCCAAGATTGCTTCGTAAATGTGAGTTTTAGCCGTTGGATTATGCGTTAATTCGTAGTTGATCATCTGTCACCTGGTGGGCCACCGTTATTGGTGATCATCCATTTGGTGCTATGACCTCTGATTGGATGACATACCACTATTAAATACCTTTGATTTTTGGTAGATGGGTCATCAGTGCTGTGATGCACCAAATGAACGGTCCTGATCGACCTACATGCCTTGATCGGGCGATGATCGCTGGAACCGTTCATGCTGTAGGCTGTCTTTACAGTCTCCATACCACAGCGTGAAACATACAAGAGAACGGATGATTCTGACCGTTGATATTTTTAAGACGAATGCGGACCACAAGAAAGAAGATTTTCGCTGGCTCATATTCAATTCCTCGAACCAATGGTCAGGATCGGTCTTCCGGTTTGATTGATGGACCATATCCCATTCAAAATATCGCCCATACGGACGGTCCTGATTATCCGAATATCTCTGCATGGCATACATGCACACTAGGAATAAAGGTCCAACGTCCGATTTTAATGATCAAAAGCTGGTGGTTTAGATTGTCCGCCTGATTTTCAGGGAGCGGCGGGTAGAACACCCGAGTTTCTTGGGGCTCACAGTGTTCTACTCGTGATATCCAGTCCGTCCATCAGGTGTGCCTTCTCATATCTGCCCCACATCCCAAAAGTAAGCCCGATTAAAGACTCAGGTGGGCCACACCATAGGAAATAATGCAAAGTCGTGCCTGAAATCTATAAGTTCACGCAGTGTGGCCAGCCTGACCATTTGATTAGGCTGATTTTTTTTTTATCCAGTCTATGTACCCTGGTTAGGCGAACCAGATGAACGGATTGGATTGAATATACATACCATGATGCACCCCACGCATAACTAATGGTTGGCGTCATTGTTCCCTGTGGTGTGGCCCATCTCAGCTGTGGATCAGTCTGAATTTGGGCCATAAACACTTAAAATCGAAGTGTGAATCAGATGAATGGAGTGGATGTTACTTAGGCAACAAGGTCACGCGGAGAATTCCAGTCCGATTTTCAAGTTATATCTCATTGACAGTGGGGCCCACTATTTGAAAGGCCCAAACAGTCAACTCGAACTCACTTGGACCTATTTGGTTTGACACTATGGCCCGACGGAGTGGACTCGGGGGCCGACTCACCCCCACTCAGGGAAGTCCTGACTCGACTTGAGATCAGATGAGTTGGTCCGAGTCACCGAGTCTTTTAATCGTTGATTGATTGCTGGGCCCACTTCATAATTCTTACTGGATCTCAAGGGTTTGCATGGTTTCATTTTTTTTTTTTTCTTTCTTATTCTTTTGAAGGGCTGTGATGCATCGGTTCTTTTGAATGGCTCAAATGGGGAGAAGTTTGCTGCTGCTAGCTTAAACTCGACCAGAGGATTGGAAGTTGTGGACAGGATCAAGCGTGATGTAGAGAGTGCATGCAGTGGAGTCGTATCATGTGCAGATATACTGGCTATAGCTGCTAGAGAAGCCGTTCTCTTTGTAAGTAATAATCTAATCAATCAATCCGGACCGAACATTAGTTGTGGCCACACTTGGACCCCCCCTTGCATTAATCATACAGATCGGATGATCTTATCCACCCAAATCTAGGGTCCTTTTTTGTTGAACATCTCCTATGGGTAGGATGATCTGATTTATTGCGAGGTGGACCCCACTAAATGGATGGATAAAATTGTGGATTTAGATCATGATGACCATAGGTCTCACTCACGTAGACATCTTGATATGCCCTAATGTCTGGTGTTACCTTTTAACTTATATAGATATGGGTTAGTTAAAGAGTAAGTCCTTTGATTGTGCTTGGAAACTATAATCATTGATTTGGGAGAATTGTTGTAGATTTCACCTTATTTGAACCATGACTATCAAAAAAAGTATATGACACTAATGAAAAGTATAGCTATCCTGTGTGAAAGGATTGGCTTTAGTTAAGATAGAGCCGATTTGACATCAATTTACCTTTATATCAGTTATCTTTACCAGGGAGCTGATTTGATATCAATGCGCCCTTACCTTTAAACCATATAGGAGTGTGAGAGTGCTGTAAAAATAGAGTTTAAGCCAGGACCTTTGGGTATTTAGAATGGTTAGATCGAAGTCAAGTCATTGGTCCGAGGGTCTATTGGCCTAGACAAGATAATTATGATGATGAGGACTTGATGTTGCATTAAACATAATCAATCTTTAAGCTTGAGAGTGTGTAAGGGTCACGACCTTAGCTGGTTAGTTTGGCTTTGTTGGGAAAACCAACTCGCAGCGGAAGTAAACTAATCAACACAGCAGAATATCCCATCAAATGAGCAACACAATGCAATCACACCCACATGCAATTAACCACACAAAGAATCCAATTTTACGTGGAAAAACCCCTTAAATTCAACATAATTTGAAGGCTCCTCCAACAAGCTCTTCCTATGAGACTATCGGATGGCAATTGAAATTGAGCATGGAGGATAGTAGAGTGGGTTAAGAATCCAAGTGTCATTTGGCAGTATGAATTAGGAGGCATGTGGATTTTAAATACTCAATTTTGTTGCCATTCCCAATCCTTTTCATTTATTGTCATTTTTAAAGGTAGAAGAGTCACACGTTACACGTGAGTGTCGCCAGGCTACAAAGCCATTGTATGTATGGTTTGCTAATGATTTCTCTAAACAATCAAATTATCAACTACATCATTAAAATTATATCAACAAAATAATACGAGCTAGCCAAACATTAGCCATATAAATCAATAGTTAAGAAATGATGGTTAGTCGCTCAATTGAGATTCCATGCATGTGGCCCATTGGAGGCTTGAAATTTCATCATTTCTTTTTTACCGAAGTAAATATTTCAATGAGCTTATTATAATCATTGTGTCAAACATCACACACACACACACACACACACATGGGAAATCGTACTATGAGGTCAACCTCATCGGAGGTCGAGCTGTGTGGGCCCCACCGTGATGTGCATCAGACATCTACTCCAATTACATGCACCATTTCATGATGGGCCACAGGCCTAAAAATCAAGTCAATTCATAAGTTAGGTGGGTCACACCACAAATAGTAGTTGAGAGTGATTACCCACCCATTGAAATCTTCATGATTGTTTATAGGGTCCACTAAGATGTTGTTTAGACATCCAACCCATCCATTGTGTGTGTCCCACTTGGATGAGAGGTGACGCAAGTTTCAGTTGTATCCAAAACTAAAGTGGGCCCCACCAAGTGCTTTTAGATGTTTTAGCAAGTTTCAACATGATTTTAGATGGTGTGACCCACCCAAGTTCCATATACGGCTGATATTTGGAATATTTCATAACTTAGAGGGGACCCACCAAATACATGGTATGTGTGTCTATATATATATATATAGAGAGAGCTCACAATAGCTCGTGAGAATTTTTTAAGGAGTCATCACACACGTGATGTGTTCCTAAAATCTAAACTGTCCATGTGACGCAGCACATCGAAAAGCCCTTGGAGTCCAAAATTCAACCTGATCCAGAACTCTAGTGGGCCATAAAAGAGAGAGAGAGAGGCAAATCAAGAGAGGAAATTGTTTCCTTTCGCCATGGCCCACCAAATGTGTCCTCAAAAAGTTCAAACAAGTTCTCGTAAAAGATGGTTTGTAGATGAACATCCGACATATATATATACACACACCTCAGTGTAACCAATCCCATCCGATTCGAGAACTAGAACCACTGAAACCGAATCATCAGCCTAGTATAGATGGTCTAGGAGTCGGACGCGGACGCGGATTGCCTGCGAAAAGCATTTGGCACCATCTCCTGTGCAAGGAATCTAGGAGGGGGCCACCATGATGTTTGTGAGAAATCTACGCTGTCCAACCGTTTTGTGAGATCATTTTAGGCGTTGCGACAAAAATATGAACCGAATCCAAGACTTAAGTGGGCCACACTAAAGCCAAAGGTGGGTAGGAAAATTCCTTCATTTTTTAGCTCATAACCTAATATAGCATGGAAAATTAGATGGATGGTGTGGATAAAATCCATACATCACGTCCCTCATAGCCTTAAAATTTGTAATTAAATTCAAAGTGGGACATTGGCGGTGACGTGGCAAGCTTAAAATTTGTTTTAATAACCGTTGATTTTCTAATTACATACCATCACATCCATGTGGGGCCCACCTGGTAGGCGGGCAGGATCAATCGCACGTGTGCCATGTTCACACGTGTAGCTTTTAAGGAAGTTGGTACTTACGATTATAATTCTAAAAGTGGCACGTGTTTGGCAGAGTGGAGGGCCCACGTGGAAAGTATCGTTGGGAAGGAGGGATGGGTTAGTGGCTGACCAATCAGCAGCTAGCGTTGCAGTTCCTTCCCCATTCGACTCGTTGAACCAAATCATTGCGAAATTTGCTGCTGTAGGCCTCAACGTTAAAGATGTGGTCGCTCTATCAGGTGCGTCTCTCTTAGGTTTACTTGTCCATCTACACATGTACAATGCCAATGCGGCGCACTTGTTTCGTGAGATTACAGCTGTCCATCAGGCGATCTCCACCGTTGAGATGCCCTTGTAAAATAGCAGACATATCCACTCATCAGGTGGGCCATGGTGAACAAATGGACAACTAAATCAGATATTTCAGCATCAATTTTTTTCGTCCACAGTGGCCCACCTGACCAGTGGGTGGTTGATTTCTGGACCAGGGAGTTTACATGTTGGGTCCCACCTGATGGACCGCTGGGCCCTCCCATCAGTTTATCAGGCCAAGCCCGGATTAGATGGTCTTGGGTTTGATCTTCAGGCCCATGGGCTAGCGAGTGAAACCATCAATCTCCGTGGGTTCACCTTGTTGTATGTGTTACATCCGGTCCATCCATCAGATATGTCTGTTGAATTTAGCCCCAGGGGCCAAAAACTACTCCGATCTACAACTCTTATGTGCCACACCAAAGGGAACAATAGGTGAGGCAACAGTAACCATTGGTTTGTTTGTGGGGTACGCCATGGTGTATACATTCCATCCAAGCCGTTCATCAGATGTGCCTCACTGAGATTAACAAACTCTTTTAAATATACAAGATCCAGGACTCAGGAGGGACCCACCACTCGAACTAAAAGGTGTTGCGCGTGGTTTTGCATTGCTCCAGATGGTCTGGCCCAAATCAATTTTCAATCTGGTTGAATTTCTTTTTTGAATGTACGGTGAAAATCAGAAGACTCGCCTAATGGACGGAGTAGATTCCCCATATACAACACGTGGGCCGCAGAGAGCCTCAGCGACTTACCAGGCATGATACAACAGGTGTTGTACAGGATTGTAGTCCTTGGGCCACAAGCAAGCTTGTACATGACTTCAGGCCCCGCAAGCAAGGCTCAATTTTAAAGGGCTGACAACGGCGGGCCCAAGCCCGCATATGACAGCTGGTTAAAAGACCCAGCCGGTCAACCCAACTCATCTGGTTGATTTTTTTTTTTAATGTACGGTGGAAATTAGAAGACTCGCCTAATGGACGGAGTAGATTCCCTACATACAACATGTGGACCGCAAAGAGCCCCAGTGTCTTACCAGCCATAATACAACAGGTGTTGTAGAGGATTCTAGTCCGGTCACTTGTGCCTTTTAGAGGGCTGGTCTTGGCACATGACAGCTGGTTAAAAGACCCAGCGAGTCGACCTGGCTCATTCGGCCCTGAGTTGAGTCGCGACTAGCCCAAGTAAACGCTTAATCGGTCTGACTCTTGGTATTGAACCAGATTGGGTCCAACCGAGTCCGAGTTAACTCAGGCGAGTCGCATCAAACTCCTCCGTGTCTTGAAAACCAATCATGAGTACATCAGCTTCGAGTGTTCAACACACAGTCAGGACGTTTGGTTGCACCATATATCATGATATTTCATAATTAATCAGCATATATATATTTGGCACAAAATTCATGAAATTTGGTGCAACCAAACGCACCCAAAACTGATTGACCTGCAAATGTGCACTGTGTGCATGTGGATACAGGCGGCCACACTATCGGATTCGCCCGCTGCGCCACATTCAGCCAAAGGTTGCACAATTTCATGGGCACCGGCGCTGTGGACAGCATGATGGACGCCAACATGGCTGCAGATTTACGAAGCTTGTGTCTCCCAAACGGCGACGGAAACAACGCTACCGCTCTCGATCGCAACTCGATCGATCTGTTCGACAACCATTACTTCAAGAACCTGATCAACAACAAGGGCCTTCTCTTTTCAGACCAGGTTTTATACTCCGGCGATGAGGCCGCATCGACGACTAGAGCTCTCGTAGAGATCTACGGCAGAGATTCTATTGTTTTCTTCAAGGATTTTGCTAACTCCATGATCAAGATGGCTAATATAAGCCCTTTGTTGGGTTCAAATGGAGAGATACGTAGGAACTGCAGGGTGGTGAATTGAACTGATCACATGTGTGAGAGATATGGGCCGTTCATCATGAGAGATAGGCCCACTAAATACTTTCCTTTAAGCTGTTTTTTTAGTGCTAAATATATGGATAGTATGGTTTGATCAGTATGATTTTTGGGCTATGATCCATTCAGCAAGGCCCCACTATTTCAATGGTCTGGATTGACATTTGACCTGAGTTTACTACATATAAAATGGGCCTAGACTATTACCATATTTATTTGGGTGAGTTTGGCTGCACCAAATATCAATCTAGGCCATCGAAATCGTAGATTGGACCCTTCAAATTTAGACAGTAGAGCATGGCCCCACCACGATGCTCTAAAAATCAGGCCAATCCAATCATTTGGTGGGCCACCATATCGATTTGGAGCCAGACAGACTTCCTGTCAGGATCTGTGGGCCTACTGCAATGTTGTGTGGCATTAACTCCATACATTTGTTGCACCAGCTCATGTTATCATGTTGGACCGAAAATCAGGCTGATACAAAACTCAAGTGGGCCACAACATGAAAAAGAGTGGTGATGGGATGCCCACCAATGAAATCTCCCTATGTGGTCCAGGGTGATGTTCATATGCAATCCAACCCGTCCAGGGGCCATCAGAGCTGCTTGTTGCAAGAAATTCTCGCCCCTCCACAACTCTCTTTTCATTGAGGTGGGCCATCCCTTTTTTCTTCTAGTGATGACACGTGTCCCTAAATATTACCACAAGTTTGATAAAAATAATTAAAGATTGTATCACCCAATCAAACCAATAGCCACCTGGACATTGTTGTGCATCGGGCCCCATCATCTGGTCAGATCTCTAGCCATCTGACCCCTTGTTTGAAAACATAAAAACTCGTTTCAGACTCAAAACCGAGTCGAGTCAACTCAAAAAGTTGCATGAGCTAGTCTGTGTTTCTCCAGTAATATCTAATATTAAAAAATATCAATAACGTATAAATAATGCCGGTTCGTGCCGAGTTAAGTCGAGGTTTTATTGGGTTTTGCCGAGTTCAGTTGAGTTTGGACATAATCTCGGCTAGCTAGACCTGTGATCAAATCTGGTTAACTTGAGTTGACTCAGACAAATCAATCAAGCTGTTTTGAGTTTTTAACTATGAATTTATGCCCCTTAATCACAGCTTTCAATGGGCCGACTAAGGGGAGCTCGGATTAGGAACTACCCGAGCCTGTCCCAAGCTCAGGAAAGGCCCGATGCAGCACGCACGTCTCACATTTGTATTGGTGAAGGGCACGTTGTCAGAAGAGGACTGACACAAGCATGTCAGGCCTCCTCTCACCCAATGCCCACATGCCACATACTAGCCTGTCTTGAGCTCGGGACAAGCTCAGGTAGTACGTAATCCGCACTTGACTAAGGGTTTCTTGAGCATTGCCCTGATTCGACTAATAATGTAAGACTCCTATTAGGTGGACTATACATGATCATTGATTTTGATATGACCATTGAATTATTCAGATTGAGCAATCCATGGCCCCACTAAAGTTGTGATTATTACATTTAAGTCTAGGATGGGACGTTTGTACCATAGTCTCTATATACAATTATTAAGATGAATATGAAAACCTACGTCAAAGAAGACAAGTGTGATGGGTAAAATTTTTCAATTTTATTTTCTATAAATATATGTCTTGGTCCCATTATCAACACAGACAAAAAACTCTAGTCCTATTAAGAGGTTTTCTTAAGTGTGTAAGGTGCGGAAGGCCAAGCATTAACTCTTGGTAACATCGCGGACATCGGAAATGTTTTATCAACCAGGTGTGCATTTAAGATCATAGTGTAGAATCCCCTTTATTTGATGCATGGACAATCCATTTGTTCCACTATTCAGATAAAATAAAATAAAATAAAATAAAATAAAATAAAATAAAACCTCAGCCCTAGCCTTATAGGGCTGGCCAAACAATCCATGTGAGCCTCATTACGGATATCTCTTAGGCGTAGACCATTTTGCACCTTGATAATTTTACACTTTTCCTTGAATGGGTTGGCTTTGGCCTAGGTCTTATAGGGTTGGGTTGGGTTGGGTTGGGCTCGGCTCGGCCCATGCAAGGAAAATAGTAAAATTATCTGGGGCTTGAAATTGGCCTAGCCGACAAAACTTCCATGTTAAGGCCCATCACATAGATCATTTTGATCACAAAAACAGACCCTGGTCCAAAGAAGCTACTAAACCACAGATGCCTATTAAATGGGGTCCTCACAAGTGTGTTTAAATTGTCCATCTGTTTTGTATGATGGTGACCCACTTGATTATTCGATCCGGCAAACTAGTTGAGCCTAGTTATGTTATTCACTCGTCCTGACCCACTTGATCATTGGATCAGGCAAACTATTCGAGCCTAGTTATGTCATTCACTTGCCCTGACCCACTGGATTATTGGATCAGGCAAACTAGCTGATCTAGCTATATGATTCACTGGCCCTGCCTGAACATCGGGCCTAAATTTCAAGCCCTGGCCCAACCCCTGGGCTAAGTTTAGGGGTCCAAGTCTTGGGCCAACAGGACTAAGCCATAGTGCAGGGATGGGCTGCCTGGCCCATAGCCACACCCTAGGGCCTGGCAGGTGGGCCACCTCTTGGACCAACCCTACAAAGGGTTGTGCTTGCATTAAACTTCTAGGCCCTTGGTCTTGGCTCAAGGCCCAAATCCCAGGCATGAATTCAACAACATTTTTCATTTGAGGACCGGCCCCAGCCCGAATTTAGGCATGTGGGGCCCACTTTTAAAGCCTGCTTGTAGGGCCTAAATGATCCAGGATCATGAGGTTGACCTCGGCCCAGCTTGAACACCTAGACAGCCCTGAAAGTAAGTCGTTTGGACAACCAGGTTTAGATACTCCCGTGAATCTGATCTCTAGGCCGTTGCAATTTATGTGGGCCCACCGGTCATCCAATTGCTTCTGAGCCTGACGTTGGCATTCATGATTGTCTGTAGGATGGGCGCAGTTTGAGTGAATCCCCAGATCCACCGACCTAACTGTGGGGCCCACTGTGATGTATGTGCCTTACATCCACACCGTAGATCCATTTTGATAGCTCATTTTAGAGCATGATCCCAAAAATGAAGCATATCCAAATCTTAGGTGGATCATACCACAGGAAACAGTTGTGATTGAATCCCCACCATTAAAAAACATCATGGAGGCCACCAGAATGTTTATTTGCCATCCAACCTGTTAATAAGGTCACGAAGACCTGGATGAAGAGACCATACAAATGTCAGCTTGATCTATAACTTTTGTGGCCTACAAGAAGTTTCTAATGGTTGATTACCATTGTTTCTTGTATTACGGTCTACCTAAGATTTGGATGTGCTTCATTTTTTATTTTTTTTTATCATGCCTTAAAATAAGTTTTCAAAATGGATGGATGGCATGGATATAAGGCACATATATCATGGTGGAGACCACGTTTAGGGATCCCACTCACCTCAGTGGATTCGGGATCTATCCAAGCGATGCTAGCGCCATGTAGGATGGGACTAGACATGATAAGCAACACTTAGAATTCTAATCTTGAAAGATGGATTTCAATGATCTCACCAAATGGATGGATGGTGTGGATATTATTATAGACACCCCCACCCTAGGCTGACAAGTTGATAAACTTGTATGATTTAAATGGAAGGTCCAAACCCTAGCCTAAACCCTAATCCAAATCCCAAACCCTAAGCCTAAATAGAACCTTAAACCCTAGAACCCTTGAGTCAACTCAGTGGATCAACTCTTTGAGTCAACTCACTGAGTTAACTCACCTGTTCGGCCTACCCAATCCTATAACCTAGTCTAGTCCAACCTAAAACTAAAGCCCAAGCCCAAAACGGAACCCAGACAAAACTAGAGGAAGGGCAACAACTTGGAAAAGCAAGAGGAAAGCCCCCTCACATGTTTGAGGTAGGCCACCTGCCAAGACAGGGCAGGTGATGTCATTTGGCTGTTGCTGGGGGCGCCACCTACGTGGCATCCCTCCTCTCTTGGCAGAGCTCTCACATGCGGAGTGATTCCTCCTTTTTGCAACCTACAAACGTGTAGAAAAGTATAATTATGACGTTATCCCCTCATTTAGCCAAATTCACCATTTTACCAAGCCATCCAATCGATAAGATGCCACCATGTGGTGATCTCAAATCCTAGCCTTTCAACCATTTTTCAACCCTGATCTTACCTAGAATTATAAGAATACTAGGGTTAGGGACTATAAATACCCCTCTCCCCTTATCATTTTAAGACATACCAAAATCAAGTGAGAGAGAGAGAGAGAGGGCCTCTTCACCCTTAGCCATTTATCCTAGCCACCATTCCACTAAGGAGAGTGAGAGTGATGAAGTGAGCCTAGCCCTAGCCTCTTGAGCTAGCCAATTTTTAATCCCAAGCCACTTGAGCCAACCTTTGCGACATCCCCATCCATCCAGCCATCCAATCCTGAATCAATCATGTCCAACCTTGCATCAACATTTGTGCAACACCTACTCCCTTCTCAACCCCCTTTGCTCACCTTACCCATCCATAACACATAGCATTTCGCATTAATATCAACCTGGGGTGTATGCTTTGTGGCTTGTCGATCGAATTAGATCCTACCCATCAAAAACTCTGGTTGGTACGCATTACATTCATACATAGCATTTTACCCAGTCAACTCAAGTGTATGCTTTAAGGCTTGTTGAGTTTCTCAAATCATGCCCATAAAAAACTCGGGTCGACTGGTCATTCCGCTCGTTCGGTACATGAGTTAGGGCAGACACGTCTAGCTCAAGACCCTACTTGGCAGCGATGATGTATTGAACATGACATTTCACACGCACTGCATATCAGCAATGTATAGGAACCGAAACTAATCCTTGGAAGTTGTTTGATCCTATGAAGTAAATACTGTACATCTGTACGAGCAGAGTGAGTACCTGACACCTTCTCTCTCTGTAACCACGGTCATTACCCTATATCTTTGAACACAAATCTAGGAGTCATTCTCAGGATTTGGAATCTTTGGATTCCTGCTCTTAAGCATTTGTACATAGTCTAGCCGATTATAGATTTGAGGTAACTGGTTACTAGCGACTCCAATCTTATATAAACTTTTTTCAAACGCGTAGCAAGTGCAAAAGCTATCAAAAGAAACAAACCCATCAAAGCCTAAAAGTTGATTCCGTCATAAAAACAGAATTTTCTAGCGTCCACAATAATACATACATCATAGTGGGGCCCACAAATCTTGGTGCGTCAACACAACACCGAGGTTAGTGGTGTGTGGCACACCACGCAACATTTGGAGGGAGCAACTTAGGCGAGACCCGAATCCACCTTAGTGGATGAGACCCTTGGCTGTGGGGCACATAGTGATGTATGTGCCTTAAATCCACATTGACCAACCATTTTCAAAACTCATTTCAGGGCATGATCCCAAAAATGAACCATGACCACATCTTAGGTGGACCACACCACAGGAAACCTGCGTGATTGAATCCCCATCTTTAAAACTTCATTTAGTCCACTAAACTTTATTTGTCATCCAACCTATGGATAAGGTCACAAAGACCTACATGAAAAGACCACATAAATATAATCTTCATCCAGAGCTTTTACTATCTACAATAAGTTTTAATGGTCAATTACTATTGTTTCCTGTACTATGGTCCGTTTAAGATTTAGATTTGCTTCAATTTTTGGATCATGCCCTAAAATGGGTTTTCAGTGCAGATAGACAACGTAAATATAATCATATACATCAAGGTGGGCCCACAATTAGGGGTCTCACCTACCTCGGTGGATGTGCCCTGGCATAGTATAAAAGTGAGGATCCTTACCATACGTATGGCATATACTTCAAATTCGAACCATCCAAACAGTAGAAATCACATTGATTGGCCCTTTCATCAGGGTAATTATAACTCTTTTCAACACTTATCCATTTACACAGGTAATGTCGAACTCAGAAAATTATAACTGATATTTAACTATTTTCCTAACAAGTGGGCCGACAGTTATGTTCTAGAGCCGTCCAACCCTAGAGTGGATTCTCATCAATGATTGACTTATTGTAAAATCCATCTTTATCCATAATTCATGTGGACCACAGAAGAAACCAATGGATGACATTACGCAGGACGTCCCTAATAAAACTTTTAGATGGTTTGTATATATGTCATCCAACACATTCTTCAAGTGGGCCCCACCACGATGGTTTGCCACACCAAAACTTAGGTGGGCCAGGACAAGTGAATATGTAGGTTTTACCTGTGATTGTGCATTTATCCGTGTGGTGTTTTTTTATTTGAGTTTGGATCGTGATGATGCTTGGGATGTAGGGTGAATATGAGGTGGCTCACCAGATGAACGGTTTTGATTCCATGTAGACATTATGGGTGAGCCCCACATAGCTTGAATACATGGCGATTATCATATATACGAACTTAAAGGTGTATGAAAATGAAACATGGGCCTTCTTATCGACCATGGATAAGTTATTCCACGTAGGACTCAATTAGGCAGCTGGAGTATGGAGATGGCTAGAATCCTGTATATGTGAGCCACATGGAAAGTTTTGTGTCCTCGACCCAAAAGTGTATACCAGGAAGACATGTATATGATCTGGACCATTCATCAGGCGGGTTCTGATTTGGATGGGGCCTGGCTCAGGAATCAAATTGACCTGGTGATCCTAATCGTTCAAACATTGCCAGTTTACACATTGAATGTGAACCACTGGATTGGTATTTGGTGTCCATCTGTAGATCATGTCTTAGATGAAACAAGTGTGGTCCTGGTAGGGCCCACCTGATGATAGGTTTGGATCTTGTTCAAATATACCAGGTTCTCACCTGCTATTCGACCCTTACGTGTTTCAACGGCAGGTCTCAGGTTCAAGTGCTAAAGGAGACACTCTAACTCCACTGGTGGTTGGTGCATCGTGTGACTAATCATGTGGGTGTATTG
Organism: Liriodendron chinense; assembly: GCA_003013855.2. Classification (NCBI taxonomy): domain Eukaryota; kingdom Viridiplantae; phylum Streptophyta; class Magnoliopsida; order Magnoliales; family Magnoliaceae; genus Liriodendron; species Liriodendron chinense. Next base: position 1,724,885 of record PVNU02000362.1, read on the forward strand.
TTCAACCAACAGGGTGGGCACGTTGCATGACTAATAAAAAAAAAAAAAAAAAGGTTTGGTTAGTGTTTTATAGCTCATCAAGCTCTAGTAGAGTTTTTGAGTTTGTGTGCGTACACTAATTTTTCTCAAAACCAGCAAATTGATGCTAAAACTTCTATTGGAATATATACTTTAAAAAAAAATAATAAAATTTCAATCCTCGCAGAGGGCCACAAGCATTACAATCACAGTCCAGCAACTCACCAATATTTGTTAACGCATCCATTTACATTGCTAATGTTTGGCAGTTCGAATCATTTTATTAATATGATTTTAGTAATGCTGCTGATAATTAGATTATTTTAGGGTATCATTAGCAAGCCATGCATACAATGGATTAATAGCCTAATAACACCTTTGCTACAAGGGTTAATATTCTTGACTTACGTTGATCCCCTCAACAATCCTTACAGTAAGTCTGTTTGGATAACAATGTTTAAATACTCTGATCAATTTGATTTCCAGGCTATTGTAATTTATGTGGGGCCCATGAGTCATCTAATCACTCCCAACCCTGTGCATGTAGGATGGGACAAGGCATGATGAGAGACATTCAGAATCTTGATTTTGATAAATGGGTTTTGATACATTATAGCCGTAGGATGCCAGTGAGGCTCCCTACTATACACATGACATGTATCTTAAATTTAAACCATCCAAACAATGAAAATCTTATACATTGGCCATTTCCTCAGTAGAATCATAACTTCTTAATTTTCTTATTCTTGAGTTGCATGCGGAGAACTGATCATCACGCTAGGATAGTCAAGGCAAAGTGCAGACCTAAAATATTGAAAAAATAAAATATAAAACACTTGTAAATATTAAAAAAAAAGAATTACCTTCTAAATGACATAAGTGACGTTGAACTAAAAAAATTCATAACTACAATCGAGTTCTTCTTCCAATGAGTGAGGCAGACAGTCATGCTCTAGTGCCAACCAACCCTTTAATTGGATTATCAACCGAATATTTGTCTTACTTTAAAATCCAGCATTATTGGCAACTCATGTGGACTGCATGAAAGAGACCAATGGGTGATATTGCATGGGAACTTCTAGATGGTTTATGTGTATGTCATCCACCACATTCATTAGGTGGGCCCCACCACATTGAATATACACACAAAAACTCAAGTGGGCCAGAACAAGTGAATATATAGGTTTTACTTGTGATTATACATTTATTCGTATGGTGTTTCTTATTTATGCCTTGGATCCTGATGATTCTTGAGATGTGCGGTGAACATGAGGAGGCTCACCAGATGAACGGTTTTGATTCAAAGTGGAGATTTTGGGTGAGCCCCACACAGCTTGAATGTATGTTGATTACCATACGTACGAACTTAAAGTGTACGAAAATGAAACATGACCTTCTTATCCACCATGGATAAGAACTTCCACGTAAGACTCAATTAGGCAGCTGGAGGATGAAGATGAATAGAATCCTGTATCTGCGAACCTCATAGTAAACTTTGTGTCTTCGATCCAAAAGTATATACCAGGAAGACGTGGATATGATCTGGACCATTCATCAGGCGGGCCCAGCTTTGGATGGTGACTGGTTCAAGAAACAAACTGATCAGCTGATTCATCAAACATTGCAAGTTTACACATTGAATGTGTACCAATGTATTGGTCTTTAGTGTCCATCTGTAGATCATGTATTGGATGAAATAAGTGTGCGTTTTGAAAAATTGTACCACTCTGGTGGGGCCCACCTGATGATAGGTTTAGATCTTGTTCAAGTATGCCAGGTTTACAATTTGGGGTCAGGACATGTCTCAGTTTTAACTTCTTGCTTCCATCAGACCTGAGTGTTGAAACGAGCTGTGTCTACCACTGAGCCCACACACATGACCCTAGTGTTGAAACGATCGAGCTCTGTCTACCACTGAGCCCGACGTGGTTTGGCCAGTGGCCCCAATTCCAGATAGCTGGTGTCAAAGCTATGTGGGCCCAACATGATGTATGTATTTTATAGGAGCGGATTAGGTGTTATCCGGGGAACCGTTTAGTGGGTGTTACCCTTACCGTGGGGCCCACATGGATGATTTTTTTTGTATATCCACGCCGTCCATCTGTTTCTACAGACCATTTTAGGATTGGGTTCCAAAAATTATGCAGATCCAAATCTGAGGTGGACCATACTGCTGGAAACAGTGGTGATTGAGTGCCTCACCATTAAAAAATTTGAAGGACCCATCGTAAGGTTTTATTAATGTTTATTTTCAATCCAAGCTATTGAATCATTGATAATTGCCAAGAAGATATGGATGAAGGGAAAATACAAAGATAGGCTCCATTCAAGACTTCTGTGGCCTATAAAAAGTTTTTATTGGTCATTCATCACTGTTTCTAGTGGTATGGTCCACCTGAGATATGGATATTCTTAAGGTTTGGGATCACTTCCTAAAATGAGATAGAAAACAGATTGACGGCATGGATATACAATAAATGCATCAATATGGACCCCACACGGTTAGGGTAACACCCACTAAGCTATTCCCTAGGTAACATCTATTCTGCACCGTAGTTTATCCACACCTTAAAACTACTTGAGGCCACGAAAGTTTTGGATCAATACGAATATTTGTATTTTCCTTTCATCCATGACTTTGTCACCTCATCAATTGGGTTGTACATCGAGCCAAGCCGAGCCGAGCCAAGCCGAGCTCTGCCCTGCTCTGCTCGAACCTATAATTGTCTCGTATCCAACTTGGCTCGGCTTGACCTTCAAGCTCAAAATGTTAGTTCAACTTGTCTTGAATGTTCCAGCAAGCTATGTCAAGCCAAGGCGAGGCGAGTTAAGGGGAGCCAACTGACCCAACCCGACCCAACCTAGCCCCAACCCGACCTAACCCAGCCCCCACCCAACCCAATCCAACCCCAACCCAGCAGCAACTCTATTGGAGAGCCTTCAAACGGTGCACGGTTTGAGTGCTCAGACCGGTCGGACGACCGATCTGCACATAATGGCCCAGATGCACAAAGGTCTCCGAACAATTTTCTCTCACCCTAGACCTGTTTGGCGACAACTCTACGGGGGGCTTAGACTAGTCGGGCGACAGGTCTAAGGTGAGGCAGATATGCGATTTTTGTGTGATTCTCCTCTGAACTGTTTTGTGCAAGCTTCGACCGGTCGGGCGACCAGTCGACTGTGCACGCGTTTTCTTACGCTGTTACGCGGTTGTGTGTAAGAAATTTCTAATTTTGGTTTGTTGCTTATATAAATGGGTTGTAACTGAGATTAAGAGTAATCCTAAGGTATCCAAGGTTTCCTAAGTGGGTTGGGAAGAGGGGAAAGTTTTTTGAGAGGGAGAGAGCTTAGGTTTTCTCTGTTTTTCCTTGCTTGTGAGATGTCAATCTCTGTAATCTTTTGCTTATCATAGTGGATCGTTTTGTGCCATAGTTTTTTACCCGTCGATGGGTTTTTCCACGTAAATTTGGATTCTCTTGTGGTTGAATGCTTGTGTGTGGCTTGATTTCATAGTGTTTCTCATTTGATCTCGCATTACTTTGCGCGTTCGGCTTCCGCTTCTGCTACTGGTTATCCCAACAAGTCGTATTAGAGTTAAAGTTGGGGTGGATAGAATTCGGATCTGAGACGAGAAGATGGGATCAAGCACAAGGTTCGATATAGAGAAATTCTCCAGCAAAAATAACTTCGAACTATGGAAGGTGAAGGTTGAATCCGTCCTAGTTCAGCAAGGGTTTGATGAAGCTCTTGGAAAGCGACTTGAGGTTATGAAAGATGATAAGTGGATGAAGCTCGACAAGAAGGTTAGAACCTCGATCTCGTTAAGCCTTACGGATGATGTCCTCTATCACGTCACGAAGGAGAAGACAACTGTTGATACGATGACGAAGTTAGAGAATGTTTATGCCAATAAGTCTTTAAAGAATCGCATGTATCTGTTGATGCAGTTGTTCACCTTAAGGATAACTGAGGGGACGGATGTGGAGGACCACTTAAGCATGTTCAATCGGCTAGTTTGCAAGTTGGTGGAGATAGATGAGCCGATGAAATAATTCTCTTCCAGATTCATATGAGTCGTTCATGGACTCTGTGTGTGCAAGGAGGGAGACCATCAATGTCAAGACAGTTATTTCAGCCCTCCAGTCGAAGGCGATAAGAATGAAAAGCGGTGACGTGGGTTCTCGTTCTTCCTTAGAGGCACTGATTATGAGGGGAAGAAATTCTGAGTATGGTGGAGGATATTCGAAATCAGGATCTAAGGCCAAGGGTAAAGAGAAAGCTAAGGTGAAGTGCTGGAGTTGTGGTAAGGAAGGCCATATGAGAGGGGATTGTTAGAATCCTAAGTTGAAGCAAGAGAGGTATGAAAATTCTACTGGAGAGGGAGCCAATATCGTAGAGGACGGTGACGATCTTTGTGAAGTTCTGACTACATCTAGCAAGAGATCTCACAAAAGAGAGTGGATTTTAGATTTAGGGGCTTCATGTCACGTTTGTCTTGACCGGAGTTCATTCACGACATACATGGAGTATGTTGGTTAATCGGTGTTTGTGGGCGATGGATATGCTCATAAGGTGGTGGGTATTGGTACGATGCGCATAAAGATGTTCGATGGGATCTAACGAGTCCTGGAAGATGTGAAGCATGTCCCCAAGATGAAGATGAATGTGATTTCTCTTGGTGCACTCGAGGTGAAAGGGTGCGTGTTCATTGGCTGTGATCGTTATTGTGAAGTGTTGAAGGGGGCACTCCTGTGTATGAAGGCACGGAGGTGTGGCCATCTTTACAAGTTGATCGGAACCACAATTCACGGTGGATCTGCGGGATCGGTAGTGAGATCCACTGTTGCTCGTATGTGGCAAGTGCCCAAGGGCCATATGAGAAGAGCGAAAAATGGCGTGAATATGCAAGGTTAGAGTCAATGATGGCATGAGAAGCGGTGGAGCTATGGTTGAAGTTGAGATGATGAAGTGAGGATTTTTTTTATTCGACGTTTGAAGCTTCGGTGGAGATTGTTGGAGAGCCTTCAAACGGTGCACGGTTTGGGTGCTCAGATCGGTCGGGCAACCAGTCTGCACGTAATGGCCTAGATGCACAAAGGTCTCTGGACAGTTTTCTCTCACCCTAGACCTGTTTGGCGATAGGTCTGCAGGGGGCATGGACCTATCGGGCGACAGGTCTAAGGTAAGGCAAATGTGCAATTTTTGTGTGATTCTCTTCTGGACTATTTTGTACAAGCTCTGATCGGTCGACTGTGTACGCGTTTTCTTACGTTGTTACGCAGTTGTACATAAGAAGTTTCTAATTTTGGTTTGTTGCCTATATAAACGGGCTATAACCAAGATTAGGAGTAATCCTAAGGTGTCCAAGGTTTTCTAAGTGGGTTAAGAAGAGGGGAGAGTGTTTCGAGAGGGAGAGAGCTTGAGTTTTCTCTATTTTTCCTTGCTTGTGGGCTGTCAATCTCTATAATCTTTTGTTTATCATAGTGGATCATTTTGTGCAGTGGTTTTTTACCCATTAAGGGGTTTTTCCACGTAAGTTCGAATTCTCTTGTGGTTGAATGCTTGTGTGTGGTTTGATTTCGTACTGTTTCTCGTTTGATTTCGCATTACTTTGCGCGTTCGACTTCCGCTGCCGGTTATCCCAACAAACTCGACCCAAATGAGTGCCAAGCTAGCCCACCTCGACCCCCAAACCTTTCATTTTGCAAATCAAATCCCAAATCTCAATTTTAGGATTTGGGATTTTCTTATTTTTAATCAATTACATAAATGACAAAGAAAAAAAATAAAAAATATAGAGTTTACCTTGCTGAGTTGAGTTGAGAGAGAAAGAGAGAGTGTCGGGCGAGTGCAAGCTGTGCGGCTGAGTTGGGCAGACTCCTCTTAGACTCGGTTATGTCGAGCAGGTGTGGTGGTCGACGAGGAAGAAGGAAGAGGGAGAGAGAGAGAGAGAGAGAGAGAGAGAGAGCTGCTTTGACGTGCTCGACGGGGTGAGTAGGGAAAAGGAGAAAATGAGAAAGGGACAGGCAACTTTAGGATATATATATATATATATATATATATATATATATATATATATATATATATATATATATATATATATATATATATATATATATATATATAGAGAGAGAGAGAGAGAGAGAGAGAGAGAGAGAGAGGAATGCTCACTTGCGCACCAGTTCTCATGAGAACTTGTGAGCACTTTTTGAGAACTCATCATATGTGATGTGAGCCCAAAATTTGAACCGTCCACATGATGCAGCACCCTATAAAACCCCCATGGCCCAAATTTTAACCTGATCCAAAACTCTGGTGGATCGTAGTAAAGAGAGGCAAATCAAGGGAGGAAACTGTTTCCTTTTGCCATGGCCCACCAAGTTTTAGATTAGGTTAAAAGTTAGGCTCTGAGGGTTTTTTAAGGTGCTGCATCGTGTGGACGGCTCAGATTTTGGGTTCACATCACATGTGATGGGTTCTCAAAAAGTGTTTACGATTTCTCGTAAGAACTATGAGTAGGTGAGCATTCCTCCCTCTCTCTCTCTCTCTCTCTCTCTCTCTCTATTTGAGCTAAGCCGAGCTTAGACTCGAGCTTTAAGCTGATATGAGCTGAGCTCCACTCTGCTCGAACTCGGCTTGTTTTCAAACGAGTTGAGACATAAGAGGCTCGGCTCGGCTCGCCTCGAGTCACATTTCAAGCAAAGTCAAACCGAGCTATATCGAGCCAAGCTGAGCGAGCTTTTCAAGCTAGCTCAGCTCATGTACAACTCTACTTATCCACAGGTTGGATGTCAAATAAAGATTACAATGGGCATTATGAAGTTTTTGATGGTATACATTCAACCAACATTGTTTTCATGTGGTGTGGTCCACTTGAGATTTTGATTTGCCTCATTTTTAGGCTCATCCCTAAAATGAGGGGATAAAACGGATGGACAACATGGATAAAATGCATCCATCATGGTGGGGCCATAAAGCTTTGGCACCAGTTAGCTGGCTGGTGTTAGGGTCATTGGCCAAACCATGCCCCACTGAGCCATATCACTTGCCTCCTTTGAGAACTTGTCACATGTGTGTGAGATCCAATCTTCTCATTAGGAGTGTCCTACCATGCAACACATAATCGTTTAGGTATTTGGATTGCATTGAGTCGAAATCACAAATCAAGGTAAATTCGAATCCTCAATTGTGTTTTGTACTCGTAAGCATGATGTACTATAATTCAAAAATAGCCATACATTGAAGTTTTGTAATATATTTATAGGATTTTAAATTTAAATACTAAATCAACTTTAGTGACCTAAAGTAGCGTAGATACTTGATATTTGACAAAATGATTATAAGAAGACTATCGAAGTATATACTTTGGCAAAAAAATGATGAAATTTTGATCCTTGGAAGCACCACAAGCACAACAATCACAAGCGCTTGACTTGACAATGTTTTTCAACCGTTGGTTTACATAGCCAATGTTTAGACCATTTGAATCATTCTATTTATATGATTTTAGCGATGTAGTCGATAATTAGATCATTATAAGGTTAAGGAGCATGCATTGATGTAACAAAGACACCTCTCACAGGTTCTATCTATTTAAATCAAGCGATTACATCATTATGGGGTTAAGGAGCGTGCATTGATGTAACACCCATATACAAAATCTCATAACATATCGTGTGAATTATCAAATACATCATTAATACATGTAAAGCATGGATTAAGAATAACTTAGCATAGTTTCTCGTACAATTATGAATACAAGCATCTTTTCTCACCCAATCTTCCGTACACGTATCGTAAGGAAAAATCATGAACATTCAACGATAAATCTACTTAAAACATCATATTAAATCACATTTAAATCAATAAACACAAGTTACTCATAAACTACATCGAACACTTGACTATTAACACATGAAAACTTTAGAAAAGCATGTTATTATTGGGTTTGGCTTGAAGGGAGGTCCTCATCTATCAGATTTGATGTGTTGGTGGGTCTCAAGGGTCGCTGACGTTGTCGAAAAATTGAACAACGACAGGGTGCGGCTCTCTCTCTCTCTCTCTCTCTCTCTCTCTCTCTCTCTTCTTCTTCTTCTTCTTCTTCTTCTTCTTCCTTCCTTCCTTCCTTTCTCTTCCTTCCTCTTTCTTTCTCCTTCTTTTCTTTCCCTTTCTCTTTTATTTTCTTTTCTCCTTCTCTAGAATTGTGGTGAGACAACACTACTTCCCTCACGTTTCTTCTTCTCTCTCTCTCTCTCTCTCTCTCTCTCTCTCTCTCTCAGCGTGATTGGGGTGTCTTTACACTGGAAAAGAGATTATATAGATGAGAGGGTCAGATTTTAGGGCAAAGAGAGGGCTATGCACGGCTGCATGTGGGCGAACGTGATACGACGAGATTCAAGTGAGTTTTCAGCTGAATTTGGAGAGTGTACACATGATAGATGGATGCGATATTTCATACATGGAGTATGAGGTGGATGGCCTACAAAATGTTCGTGATGGATTTTGAAATGGGGTCCACCAATGAATGAACCGTTCTGATGCAAAAATGAAGAAGAGAGTGGGTGAAAATAATGATTTCTAAACGAAGGGTTTATCAGGCAATCAGACACCACTGGAGGGTCTAGATGAGTCCAATGAGGCTTGTGAGGTCCACAAATCTAAGGGTTCCATGGGTTTGGTCGGTGGTTTGCGCGATAAAAGGATTCGGTGGAGGATTCTCACAAAAGGTAAAAACTTCCATTTTCAATGAGAAAAGACACGTTAGCTAGCTAGGAGAGATTTTCTAAACTCTATAGATGGAATCTCAGCTTCCCATGCAAAGTGAATTGCCCGGATTAGAAGTTCTTAAAAGGTATAGTTTGATAAAAAAAACTTAGATCGGAGAGTACACCTGACGGATGGTGAAACAACTTTATAGGAGTGGGTTTAGGTGAGGCATAAAGCAAATGAGAGGTTTGGATCATGCTAATGGGGACCACCTGATAAATGGAAGAGAGGGCAACGACGAGGGTAAGGAAAGAGATGGAGATTCGTCTTGGAGTCGCGTGGCGTTTGACCGTGCACTTAACGTGCATGAGTTATATGTGGGTCCCACTGTAGTGTTCATGAGAAATCCAATCCATCCATCATGGTGGGAGGATGGTTTTAGGGTACTCTACCAAAAATGGGACAGATTCGAGTTCAAGTGGACCGTCCAAATGCCAATTTCTAATTGGGGTACTTCTACAATGATCGGAGGATCGAAACTTGACGTGTACAGTTAAAAAATTGTTCAATAGGCTATGTCTAACGTTTTGTGACAAACTGATCATGGAAAACTACCACACTTAAAATCATAGGTTTAACTTAATGACATTTTTGTAATTATTGAAAAATGCAAGTTTTGTGAAATCCAACAGTTCTACGTCATTCAGGCATTATTCTAAAAGACTTTTGTAAAGGGTTTCCTATTAAAACTCTCACGGATTATCCGTTGTTCTAAAATCATAATGAATTCGCGATATTTAACTTGATTAAAATCCATATAAAAAAATCTCAAAAAATCTAATTAAATTCTAAAAAATTCGGGGCATTACACTTGCCTTGTAATTTTCGCCCTTTTTCTCTGTTAATGCTTCATTTTTTCTTTAAACCCATTTACACCCTATAACCCTTTAATCTTCCAGAAGTTCCACCAACTCCCATGTTTGATTCCTGTGAAGAGATTCCATCTCCTCTGCCATGGTTAACATCCACTTGTCGCCATTTTTTCTAGACTTAGCCTCTAGAAAGGTGGATCTCCACTCCTTGTGAACAATGTAAAAGATATCATGTCCTCGAACCCATATTGTACTGAGCTCTAATGGTTCTTTTCTCCCTGTTCCTGGCTATACTTTTTCATGTATCCTGCTGATTTTCTTTCTCAGTTCCTTTCCTTGTTGAATTTCATCTTCAATAACCTGCTCAATTGGCTTCACTTGCATTAACAACTTCTCTGCATCACCATTTGGTTCTAACTTCCTCGCAACTTTTTTGTTGGCCTTCAACATTGATGCCTCATCAAAGATAATATCTTTGCTAATGACCGCCTTCTATAAAATTACATCTCAAAGCTTGTAGTCATTGACACCTTTTTCATATCCGACAAAGATGCACATCCTAGACTTTAGATCCAATTTCGACCTTTGTCCTCTATACGTGAACAAATGCTAGGCACCCAAAGATTCTTAATCCTAAGTAATCGATGTCCTTACCTGTCCAGATTTCCTTTGCAACCTTAGAGTCTAGCGTTGTAGACGGTGACCGATTTACAATATAGTTTGTCATGTTTACTGCTTCAGCCCAGAAGCTCTTAGGCAGTCTTGCATGCAATCTCATACTTCTCGCCCTTTTCAATAGAGTTTTATTCATCATCTTTATCATCCCGTTCTATTGTGGGGTCCCTAGAGTTGAGAAGTGCCTCGTGATGCCTTGTTCCTTGCAAAATTTTATAAATTTCGCCTCTCTGCGCTCTGTGCCATTGTTTGACTTGAGACACTTAACTTATCTCCTGATTTGTTTATTTACTTCCGTCTTTCATTCCCTGAACTTGGTGAACATCTTTGACTTGTCTTTCATGAAGTAGACCCCAAACCTTCCTCGAGTAATCGTTAATGAAGCTCACAAAGTATCGTGCGCCTCCCTCAGACGGTACTATCACTGGTCCCTAAACATCGGAATGTATATAGTTGAGTACCTCACTGCTAGTATGTGTAACAGACTTAAACTTTACCCTGCACTACTTTCCATAGACACAATGCTCATAAAAAATCATCTTTCATGCCTTGACTCGCTTCAACAGTTTTCATTTATGGAGTTTCCTCATGCCCCTCTTGCTCATATGCCCTAGCCGAATTCTACGAGTGAGGTGGTAGCATCCTCACCTATAACTATGCCCCCAATCAGATTGTACAGATTTCCAACCTGATGTCCCTTCATTATCACCATTGCACCTCTAGTGACCTTGCCTACACCGTGATGAATGTGCACCTATTTGTATCTAAAGCCCCCACGAATATCATTTTTTTTTTCAGATCTGGAACATGCCTGATATCATCTGGAGTCTGCACTAGTCTATCAAACATCTTTACTTTGATGGTCCCTATTCCGATGGCCTTGCATGCTACTTCATTCCCCATCAAAACAGTTACACCATCATAGGACTTGTAGAAATCTAACCAAGTCCTATCTGGGCACATGTAATAGAACATCCTAAATCTATAATCCATGTGTCTAAGAGATGGTCTGCACCTTAAAAGATCGAGAGGAGGTCTCCTTCTAGGCTCTCTTCCGTTATAGTAGCTGATTCACTTGTGTCCTTTTTCTTGTTGCTTTTGAAGTCATTCTTCCTTTCCTGATAATTTGAAGTGTCACTTTATGCCACAATAGAAGCATCCGTCCTTTGCATTCGATTTCAATCTACCATTTTCTTCTTATTAAACCGAGATTGCCTTACTGATCTCCCACATCCTTGTACCAACTTCGCTACCAACTCCTCTGCCTGAGAATCCTCACCGCTAGATTTCTTCCTCATCTCGTTAAAGACAAGCGTTGCGGTAACTTCTTTTGTCTTCAGAGTACTCTTCCCATATAGCAGAGTAGCAACAAGATGATTCTATGATATGGGAAGTGATGCTAGAAGTAGCAATACCTTGTCTTCATCTTGAATCATCGAGCCTTAACAACTCGCTACATATTTTTATAAATGAGTTCATGTGATACAAAAGATCGGATCCCTCCTTCATCCGTAGCCCAAAGAATTGTTTATTCACAAACAACTAAACGAGTTCATATGTTCCAGAAGATTAGATCCCTCCTTTATTCGTAGCCTAAAGAGTTGTTTCTTCATAAACAACTTGTTAGTAGGGGATTTCGCAATGTATAGGTCTTCTAGTTTTTTCACATTTTTTGAGGAGACTCCTTATTCAGAACGTTGTACATGACTTCATATGAGAGGCATAAACGGATGATGCTCATAGCCTTCTCCCCGAGTTTGTTCCAGTCATCTTTCGTTGTCTTCTCCGATTTAGTCTCCAATAATGCATTGCTCAACCCTTGTGATATTAAAATATCTTTAACTTTTTGCTGCCACAAACTGAAATTGTTCTTCCCATCAAATTTCGACACGGACATCTTTGCTGAATTCTTGAACGTCTTAAACTTAACTCTTTGATACCACTTTGTTGGGATTCAAACCCCCAATAAACCCAGATCAACCCTAATGTTAGAAATTTAAATCTAATACCATCGCTAATCCAAACGCTTTGCAGAAACATGTTCAATGAAGACAAAACAATAACAATATAACAAAATAACCAAACAATAATCAAGCAACCACTTAGACATAAGATATTTTACATGAAAAACTCTTGCAGAAAAAAACCATGGCACAAAGCAAACATAGATCCATTATACTAAAACCTTAGAGTTTATACCACTCACCTTCTTTGATCACAGATGTACTTGATCTCTCCTTGAAATGTGCACCATTGAGAAAACCTTCTCAAGCCCTTACAAGCATTGGAAACCCTCTCTCACCTTGCGAAAACCCTCGCCCTTAGAGAGAAAACTCATAAGAATCGTCTCTACATGACTTAAAAAACCCTAATTACAAATCAAGCGTTAAATACCCACACTTACGCAAAATTGTGTAAGGCTTTCGGTTCGACCTTCGGTATAACTGAACTTAATCTTTAGTCGAGACGAGCTGACCGATGTTACCGGTCGAACAAAAAACCACCATATCTTCATAGTGATCAGCTGCGAAAATCACCATAATTCGATCATACCAAACCCCTTGTTCAGTCGGATCGAAACCAAGCAAAAACATCATAGCAAGCAATCTGTGATTTCTACCAAAATTCGGCCGTTTGAACCGAAGAGTGCCTCCTCTACCTAACAAATTGGAAGAATCCAAGGCATCTTGCACAACACATTTGTAGTTGGTACAACCTACACCATAAACGCATCCTACACTTTGTAATCTAAACCGTTCACCCTCTGATATCACAATAGATGGCCCACAAAAAAATGTGAAGAAAAGAAAAACCAATGTGATCAATCCTAGTCTTTCAATTGATAGGCTTCGGCTCGATGGATGTCATGGATCTTTATTCTCAATACTCCTTCCTTGCTGAGCTGGAGTTAACTCGGATGGGTCTCATCCAACTCAGCCAAAGTCATCAATGGATAATCACTTTTGCCTTGTCCATGCATTAGTTACAACCATTCAATTCTCAGATTTTGGGTACATGGTCCATCCATGGTAAGATCCATCACTAGAAAGGTTTGGATATCAAACGATGCCACTGCTTGTGCGAACTGAAGAGGTGAGCCCCGCATTCAAATTTCAAACTACATGTCTGGCCCACCTGATGAGCCGATGTAATTTTTATAATCCAAGGTCCTAAGTGATGAATGGCTCGGATCTCCCACACGTGCTCCCCTACTTTGGATATTCCTATGAACTGCCTGACTTTGTGGATGGAGAAAAACTGATATACTCGGGCAGAGTGTGATGGATGATACTCAGGCACTTATAAATTTCTTAAAAATTGTACACGTAGCATTTAAGTTATTTAAACTTTAGTACAATGAATAAAAAATTAAGCTTATTATTTTTTTATGGGATTAGATGGTATAAAAAAAATCATATCGATTCAAGTAAAGGAATTAGATGGCATAAAAATATTATGGCGGCCCCAAAATGGTTTCAACAATGGGCATTTTCATCCACACTATTTCTGGTGATGTGGCCCACTTGAGTTTTGGATTTCCATCATGCTTAGGTTTATCTTGAAAATGAGCAGGCGATGCGGACTGATGGAGTGGATAAAACACAAACATCATGGTGGACCCCACAGATCTTGGGGTTGCTGGGGATTCTTGTAGTCCGCAGAACACAACGCCAATGTCGGTACCATGTACAGGTGGCAAAACTCTGTGGGCCCTACCATGATGTGTGTGTTTTGTCCACGCTGTATGTCTATTTTTCCATATCATTTTAGGGCATGAACTAAAAAATAGGCAGATCCAAAGCTCCAGTGGACCATACCATGCACAAGAAGCGGCATGGATAATGACGCGTACATGTGAAACCTTCCTGGGCCCACCATGATGTTTATTTGCCATCCAACTTATTCATAAGGTACGTGGGTGAGGTGGTGATGGTGTGTCAATGTGTTGTGCAACATGCTCTATGTTGAATAATTTCGGATCTCAGAAAATAAATTAATTTGGAAAAATTGAGAAATAAGGACAGGCTGAAGCACGTGAAAAACACACTGTCCTTAAAGCGTAATTCACCCCTACTTAAATTATTTTGAGTCTGCTGATAGGTTGTAGGCAGATTGCTTCCAAGATATGACGAGCCTTATGTGGTTCTGCGTTCAGCAAGAAACGAAGGAACCACTATGGAACTCAGTAACACTGTCTGGCAGATGAAGAAAAGAAAGTGAGAGGAAGAATGGAGGTCATCTTTTTACAGCAGCAGACCACTATACTGATCTAAGTGGCTTGGTTTGTATCAACCAAACCGAGAGGCTAATAAACTTAGATGGGTGCTGGTTCAGTAGAGATGGTTGTGATTGCTGTTGTTGTGTTGAAATGAACCAGACCTTTCCGGTTTATATAGGCAAGGGTGGCTGGCAGTTTTGGTCCAGAGCCATAATGGCACTAGCCGTTTTCTTGCTGTTGTGAGAAACTAGCCTTTTTTACAGTTTCTGACTGTTGTGCATGTGGGAGTTACACACCTGCATGCTGGCTGTTTAGACTCAATGGCTAGCTGTTATGACTGTTGGGCTAGCCACATGCAACTGTTACCGCATGGTCTGGACCGTTACTACATGAGCAGTTACACAGGTCCCTCTAATTAGCCTGCAACTCTCTATAAAAAGCAGAGAAGTCTCTCTGTCAGACCTCCCACCCACAACACCTCCTCTGTTCCTAACCCAGCTACCTGACCTACTACCTAGCCTCTGTTGCACTGCGACTCGCATCGATCCGCGAGGTCGCGACCCATCTGCCACACGATGCGCAAGTGCGAAGTGCCAAGTGCGCCACTAATGCTTCTATAGCCACATTGCCTCGCATGCCCAAGCCCTCGCACTTAGCCCGAACCCGAGCTCGTGCCCGTGCCCATGCCCGTGCTCGAGACCGAAACCGAGCCCGTGCCCGTGCGCGTGCACACTGAAACACGCAAGCCACCATACTCCCTCTCTTCCACCATAAATAAGTAAGGTGCATAATACCCTACTTATAAAGAGGTAAAAAATCTTTCTCCCATCCGATATGGGACAAAACAAAGTTTGGTTTTCAAAGGTTTTCCAAAATGATTTTTAACTAATATATATTTTATTTAAAATATTTCAACAATCCCCCACTTGGTTGAAAATAATTTTAAAATGAAAAACGATATCTGTCAGAGTATAAAAAATTATATGCGTAAAGAAAGATATCTTTCGATTTGAATCATTCCTTAGTGTAAGTATTTCAAAGACCTATCGAAATTATTGGTAGCCGCAGCTTTGAACTAGTTATTTTTACATAATAAGACCGAAAATACCACACACATACTTTCTAAGTATTATTTGAGTTTCCACAATTCTTTCTCAGCACATTTAATGGCCTTGTGCTTATCCTGTTTTATGAACGATCCCGAGAAAACTCTCATTCTCATGAGAGGCGGCACCACCTCTACGTTCATATAGGTAAAGTCCTTCCAGTGTCTACGTTACTTTCAGACACTTATCCTTAATACTGGACTGCATTAAGAGTTTCTGAGACTCAACCCTCTATCTGTAACAGCCAGCACTATAATCCTTGATGAGGTATATATTTATAATTTAGTGCTGAAACTTTTCACGGATTAGTGACTTGTTTTTACCCATTGAACCCTTATATAGAGATTATTTAATTTTAGGTTGGGTTTCCATCACTGGTGAAATTTTTTGAAAAAAGTTTCAACCCCATTCCTCTAGATGTTGTCCTTACTACCTCTCTCGTTAGAGGTTTAGTAAAAGGATCAGCCAAGTTATTACTTGACTTTACGTAAGAAATTGCAATGATTCCATCTTGAATCAGTTGTCTTACATAGTCATGTCTCAGACTTATATGTCTGGATTTTCCATTATACGTGCCGCTGTAGGCTCTAGCTAATGTGGCTTCACTATCGCAATGTAGCGAAACAGCCGGTATCTGCTTCGCATAGAATGAAAGTTCTAAAAGAATATCCCTAAGCCACTCAGTCTCTTTACCTGTTGCAGCAAGGGCAATGAACTCAGACACCATGGTTGAGTGAGTTATGCAGGTTTGTTTCTTGGATCCTCAAGATACAGCTGCACCCACTAAGGTAAAAACTCATCCAGTAGTGAATTTGTTGTCACCTGCACTCGATATCCAACTTGCATCGGTATATCCTTCCAGAACAGCTAAAAATTCTGAGTAAAATAACCCTAAGTCTTTGGTTACTTTTAAATAACCAAGTACTCTTCTTATTGCTTTCCAGTGTTCTACACTGGGATTACTAGTAAACCTACTTAGTTTATTCACAGCATATGCAATGTCTGGTCTAGTGCATTGCATTGCATACATTATACTTCCTATAACACTCGCATACTCTAATTGTGTAACTGTTCTTTCAGTATTTTTATTTAACTTGATACTTGGATCGAATGGGGTTTTCGCTTCTTTAATATTCAGGTGTTTAAACTTGTTTATTATTTTCTCAATATAATGAGATTGGCATAGCGCATAACCCCCACTATGAGTTTTTACTTTAATACCTAGAATGGTATCAACTTGTCCAAGATTCTTCATTTTAAATACGGAAGACAGAAACTTCTTTGTTTTAGTTACACCTTCCATATTGTTATTTATTATTAACATGTCATCAACGTATGAACAAATAACAATTATATAGTTACTATTTGTTTTAGAATATATGCATTTATCTGCTACATTATGCATGAAACCATGAGAAAGTATATTAGAATCAAACTTCTCATGCCACTGTTTAGGTGTCTGTTTTAGTCCATATAATGATTTAATTAATTTACAGACTTTCTTCTCATTTCCTGGTAGAATGAACCCTTCAGGTTGTTCCATGTATACCTCCTCGTCAAGGTCTCCATTTAGGAAAGCAGTCTTTACGTGCATATGATGAATATACAACTGATGTATGGATGCTAAAGCAAACATAATTTTAATAGATATTATTCTCGCCACAGGTGAGTATGTGTCAAAATAATCTATTTCTTCTTTTTGTCTGAATCTTTTAGCTACTAGTCTAGCTTTAAAGGTTTGAATAGTTCCATCAGTGTGCTATTTCTTTCTAAATACCCACTTACACCGTATGGGTTTAGAAGCTGGAGGTAGATCCACCAGTTCCGAGGTTTAGTTTGACATAATCAAATCCATCTCATCATTGATAGCTTCTTTTCAAAAAGCTGAATCTCTAGAAGTTACACCTTCTTTATAGGTTGTTGGATCATCTTCTATAGTCATAACTATATGTCTCTTTCTAGTAACATTCTCTCTATCTCCTTCTACGAGATGAAAAGAGATACGCTGAGAGTCTATCTGTTCAGGATCAAGACTCTTTTCTATTCTTACTCTTTGACTCCTACGAGGTTCTATTGGAGCTTCAACTTCATGTTGAGCTTCTACCATAGGTTTTTCTGTTGGAGTTTGGATTTCATTATCCTTTAACTCTAAGGATAGTGAGTTTTCAAAGAACTCAACATCTCTAGACTCTATGATTGTATTAAACTCTAAGTCTAGGAGTCTATATGCTTTGTTATTTTGTGCATACCCTACAAAGGCGCACTTAATAGCTCTGGATCCTAATTTAGTTCTTTTGGGATCAGGTTTTTTACAATATGTGAGGCACCTCTACACTTTAAGATATCCTAGATTATATTTTCTACATTTTCATACCTCGTATAATGAAGTGTCAAACTTCTTAAAATGAACCCTATTTAGGAGGTGGCACGCTGTGAGAAGTGCTTCTCCCTAAAGTCCTAGTGGCAACTTTGCTTGTATTAGCATTGAGTTGACTATTTCTACTAAGGTTCTATTCTTCCGTTCAGCTATACTGTTTTGTTGTGATGTGTACGGTGTAGTGCATTAGTGTATTATGCCATGTTCTTCATAGAAGTTACAGAATTCATTTGAAAAATGCTCTCCTCCTCTGTCACTACGAAGAACTTTTATACTCTTGTTTAGTTGATTTTCTACTTCTGCTTTATATATTTTGAACATGCTGAGTGCTTCATCTTTATTCTTTAAAAGGTATACATGTACATATCTGGAGCAATTATCGATGAAGGTTATAAAATATCTTCTTCCTCCATGTGTAAGAATGCCATTTAACTCACAAATATCAGTGTGTATTAGGTCCAATATTTGAGATGATCTCTCAACACTAGGAAAATATTTCTTTGTAAATTTAGACATTGTGCACACTTCACATTTGTCATTTTGACTATCTGAGTATGAGATTAAGCCATTTTTAGACATGAATTTTAAGGTACTATAACCTATGTGTGCTAATCTACCATGCTACAATGATATAGATTCAATCATATAAGCAGAAGAGCTACTTTCATTCAAGAAAAATTTTATCATCCCATTACAAGCATATCCCTTATCAACGAAGTTTCTATTTTTCGACAGAATCAGTTTTCTTGACTCAAATACTACCCATATTCCAAGTTTTCCTAGAAGATCCCCAGAAACTAAGTTTTGTCTCACGTCAGGGATATGCAGTACATTAGTTAGAATCACTTTCTTTCCAGAGGTAAAGACTAGTTCCACGGTTCCTTTGCCTACGACCTTCCAATTGGACTTCATTACCCATTTGGACTTCTTGACCAATGGTCACGTCCTCATAAGTTTTAAAGGTTGATCTGTCATAGCTTACATGGACTGTGGCAGCTGTGTCATACCACCAACCAGGTACTTTGCCTTGGATCATGTTTACCTCAGTGATCATAGCAACTATATCTTCTTCAACTGCACTTGCCTCATTCTTCGATTTTCGAATTCGGCATACTCGAGCGTAACGCTCGGTTTTCCCACAGACATGGCAAGGGCCTTTGAACTTTTCGTTCTTCTTCTGTGGTTTCTTGAATTTTTCTTTATTTAGTTGTAGGGAATCATTCTTCTCGGGATTCTTGTTTCGGGTACTTTCTACTGCTTGCACCTTGGATGAGGAATTTTCATTTCCATTTTTTTTTCACGGTTTTGGAATTCTTCCTCTATTCGGATATGTTTCTAGATTTGTTCCAGTGAATAATCATCGGTTTTATGTAGCAGTTTCTTCCTGTATTCTGTCCAACTCGGGGGCAATTTTGCAATTATAGCCCCGACTTGGAAAGATTCGGGGATATCAAATTTTAGGGCACTAATTTTGCTAACAATTAGCTGTAGTTCTTCGATTTGGGCTAATAGTGATTTGTTATCTACCATGGTGTGGTCGAAATAGCTAGCCATGAGATATTTGTTCCTACCTTCTTCTTTGGCCTTGAATTTGAACTGGAGAGCGATCCAAATTTCTTTGGCAGATTCGATTCTGGTGTATTGATCATACAGACGATCAGATAGCGTGTTTAGGATGTGTCCTCGACACATCAGATTATCTTCTTTTCTTTTGATACGTTTGTTGATCTGCTCAGTCGTGTCTTTATCAGTAGTTGGAGGAAGCGGCTTCAAGTTCGGGTCTAAGATATAGAATATTTTCAACGCCGTAAGCAGGAACTTTATCTTATCCTGCCATCTGGTGAAATTGGTTCCATCGAACCGGTCTAGACGAATTAGATCCTGGTTCATCAGTTTGATTGATGATACCCCTTCGGTTTCTATATCAGAAAATTACGCTTTAAGATTATTGAATAATTTCTGATCTTAAAAAATAAATTAATTTGGAAAAATTGAGAAATAAGGACAAGCTGAAGCATGTGAAAAACACGCTTTCCTTAAAGCATAATTTGACACTACTCAAATTATTTTGAGTCTGTTGATAGGTTGCAGGTGGATTGCTTCCAGGATACGACGAGCCTTATGTGGTTTTGTATTCAGCAAGAAATGAATGAACCACTATGGAACTCAGTAACACTGTCTGGCAGATGAAGAAAAGAAAGTGAGAGGAAGAATGACGATCTTCTTCTTGCAACGGCAGACCACTACACTGGTCTAAGTGGCTTAGTTTGTATCAACCAAACCAAGAGGCTAATAAACTTAGATGGGTGTTGGTTCAATAGAGATGGTTGTGATTACTGTTGTTGTGTTGAAATGAACCAGACCTGTCCGGTTTATATAGGCAAGGGTGGCTGGCAATTTTGGTCCAAAGCCATAATGGCACTAGCCGTTTTCTAGCTGTTGTGAGAAACTAGCCCTTTTTGGCAATTTCTGACTGTTGTGCATGTGAGAGTTACACACCTGCATGCTGGCTGTTTAGACTCAATGGTCAGCCGTTTATGATTGTTAGGCTAGCCACATGCAACTGTTACTACATGGTCTGGACCGTTACTGCATGAGCAGTTACACAGGTCCCTCTAATTAGCCCTACAACTCTCTATAAAAACAGAGAGATCTCTCTGTCAGACCTCCCACCCACAGCACCTCCTCTCTTCCGAACCCAACCACCTGACCTACTACATAGCCTCTATCGCACCGGTCCGCGAAGTCGTGACCCATCTGCAACACGATGCGCACGTGCGAAGTGCCAAGTGCGCCACTAGTGCCTCTACATCCACACTGCCTCACATGCCCAAGCCCTTGCACCTAGCCCAAGCCCGTGCCCATGCGCGTGCGCGTGTGCAGTGTTCCAGTGGAAGAGAGAGAGTATGTTGGCTTCGCACTGGAACACGCAAGCCACCATACTCCCTCTCTTCCACCATAAATAAGTAAGGTGCACAATACCTTACTTACAAAGAGGTAAAAAATCTTTCTCCCATCCAATATGGGACAAAACAAAGTTTGGTTTTCAAAGGTTTTCCAAAATGATTTTTAACCAATATATATTTTATTTAAAATATTTCAACAATGCATATGTTATATCCACACTATTTATCTGTTTAGCCCCCTTATTTTAAAGCTTGAACCCAAAAATGAAGTAGATACGAGCTTAAATGGACAGCACTGCAGGAAATAATGGTGACTGAACGCCCACTGTTAAAAATTTTTTGGGGGCAACAAAAGTTTTAGGTCAAGTTGATCTTTGTATTTTCCCTTCATCTAGGGAATACTCCGCATGCTCTTATCGTGTGGAGTAAACTCTGTTGGGCCCACCTAGAATGTATGTGCTTTGTCTATTCTGTCCACATGTTTTTCCAGCTCATTTTAGGGGTTGAGCCCTAAATTTAATCATATCCAAATCTCAAGTGGACCATGCCATGGGAAACTATGGGAATAATGATTTCCACCGTTGAAACCTTCCTAGGCCCCACAGTGTAACCTGTTCATAAGATCACATGGATATGGATGAAGGGAAAACACAAATATCAGCTTGATCCAAAACTTCTGTGTCCTCCGAGAATTTTTCAATAGTAGACATTCAGTTCACACTTTTCCTGTTGTGTGGTCCACTTTAGATTTTGATATGCTTCACTTTTTTGCACCGGACCTAAAATTTTCTGTTAAGATGGGTGGACGGAGTGGATAAAATACTTAAATCACGGTAGGCCCCACAGAGTTTACTCCGCGTGCTTAGTGTGAGGCGTTACTCACTACGCGCTTCCTTCATCCAGGTTAGAGTGACCTTATCAACAGGTTGGATGAAAAATAAACATTATAGTGGGCCCTCGAAAAATTTCAACTGTAGGTGTCATTATCCCAACTATTTTCTGTGATGTTGTCCACTTCAACTTCAAATTTCTTCATCTTTAAGTTCATGCTTTAAAATGAGCTGGAAAAATGGATAGATTGGGCCCCACGATGCCCAACACATTATGGTTGGAGGTGGTGCTGGCAACACCACGTCCCTTCATATGGCCATGCAGACATGGGCGACCGGAACACAAATGTCAGCTGATCCAAACTTCTGTGGTGCCCAGAAATCTTCAATGGCAGGCATTCAAATATCAGCTATGTAGTGGCCCACTTGAGCTTTGTATCTGCTTCAGTTTTGGGCTTATGTCCTAAAATATCCGAAAAAAATGAATAGAGTCGTGGTGGGCCCCACAGTTTTGTCACTTATAACGGAGTGCTACGTTTTACACGAGCGTGACTTGGCTGCGACTCAGAACCAGCTATGCGAGTGAGACCCTGAGTGCCTAGCCCCCACATTGATGTATTCATCGTATATCCATGCTGTCCATCTGTTTTTTTAGTTTATTTTAAGATATGGTCCCAAAAATGAAGGCTATACAAGGTAGACCACATCACAGGAAACAGTGATCATTGAACTGCTACCGCTAAAATATTCCTAGCATCGGTCACACCATAATGTTTATTGACCATCCAACCTGTTGATAAGGTCACACAGATTTGAATCAAAGGAAAAAAAGAAGAAGACAAATATCAGGTTAATCTAAAACTTTTGTGGCCCACAAAAGGTTTTCAATGGTCATAAACTACTGTTTCCTGTGGTTGGGTCCACCTGAAATTTGTTTCTACTTCAGTTTTGGGATCACAGCCTACAACAATCTGGAAAAACAGATGAACTGCGTGGATAGAAAGTGCAAATGTCGAGATGCACTCCTACTGTCTAGGTTTTACCCATATCCTCATTTTGCACATAGGCAAATTGCCTACTATGCTGACCAAGGTGGCTATAGGACAGTGCTCCATGGACTCTACCATGATGCATGTGTTTTATCCACACCGTCCATCTATTTTTTCAGATCATTTTACAGCACGATCCCAAAAATGAGACAGATCCATATCTCAAGTGGACCATACCACAAGAAAATAATAGTGATTGAATACCCACCATTAAAAACTTTCTAAGGCCCACTGTAATGTTTATTTACCATCCAACCTATTGATTAGGTCACGCAGAAATGGATGAAGGGAAAACACATCCAAAACTTTTGTGGTCCCTAAGAAGCTTTTAATGGTGGATGTTCAATCACCATTGTTTTTTGTGGTGTGATCCACATGAGATTTGGATCTTCCTCATATTTGGGCTCACAACCTAAAATGACCTAGAAAAATGGATGGACGGCATGGATAAAACATATACATCATGGAGGGCCCCGTAGAGCACATCGTCCAGTAGCCAAGGGCTACTAACACTACCAGGAGGCATTCCGCGTCCATTTTACCCCACCAACACAGGTCTAGGCAATTTGCATCACTCATAGTGCGAGCGCAGCTCTGTTCCCATCATGGTAGAGCTGCCACGTTCTACAATTTAGCCAGGTCTTTCAAACTATATACCTTTATTTGTTCTCAAATCCCCCCTTTAAGAATTTCAATAACGTTATGGGTCATTTAAACCTTTGGATTGGATCTTCCTCACTTGGAATTGATGTAGAGAAAATTGGAGATGGGAAATTCGTTTTGTGTTCTGGTTTGGAGACCCAACATTCCTTAAATAGAAATTTGTACATGAGTGTTGCAGTATTTAAAACCCATCACAACATTGCAACCCCTCTACTCAATATGAAGTGGGTAAAACGAAATCCATGTTCTACTATAACACTGCAACGGGTAGTTTAGACATACCACCCCTTGTTCGAAATTACGTTGGTAGTCTAACACGACACCTTCGTATGTGCGGAAGCTTAAAGAGCAACTAGAATTATGGCTAAGTCCTATGGGGGAGTGTGATTAGGACCTTTTGAAAAAAAAATTCGCCTTCTTACAATACAATTCAACAAATTAAGCTAAGTATGTAAGAACACTTCGGCTTCCAAGCATAAGTGGGTCCAATCACAAGACTAGAATATGTAGGGCTGGTCATGAGATGAGTCAACTCGAGAAACTCGATTGACTCGACTCGAAAAAGCTTGCCTCGGCTCGGCTCGACTCAGTAGAACAAGTCAAGCCAAGCTTCATTTAGGAGCTCGAGTCAGAAATCGAGTCAAGTTTGACCATTGGGTCACTCAACTCGACTCGACTCGATTCAAGCTCGACTTAGCTTGAGCTCGAGCTCAAATCGTTTCATATAGATATTTGTTAAAAAAAAAAAAACCCTACTCTTCTTATTTCTTGGTCTCTTCTTATTTGTTGGTCTCCCCCCCCCCCCCCCCCCCCCCCCCACCCCACACACACACACACACACACATTGGGGTCCAATCTTAAGACATATAAAACCCTCACACGTTGGGGGGTTTCTTAATCCTACTATTTTGTTCAGGTAAGAACATTTCTTGTTGAGCATATCTGATGGATTGAGTAATTTCAAGTATAAAACATGGTGAGCACATAGTGGTTGTGTGTTTTACACGCTACACAAACACAGGTGCTACGGTGAGACCACACACCATACATATCTACAAAATAGGGGCTATGGTTAGACCAAACACCATATGCAGGTATTGATTGCAAGTTTATGAGGGAGGTGGTGCATCTGATCCATGAATCAGCTGGGCCTCATCATGAAGATGGTCCACACAATAATTAGGGTAGTCCATTCATGTGGTGAGCTATGCATGTACTGCGTTAATTATGGTTCATAAAATGTTACTAGTGGTCTGCATTCAATGCATGTGTGACTTGGCCAAAGAAAAAACCAATCAGAGCTAGGTCATTTTAATGGTGGGGTCCCACCTGTAGAAATACTATTCTCCCCTAATATATGTGTGACTTCTCAAACTTAATGTTGTTGACTTTTAATTTATATTTTGTAGTAAAAAATATAATAAATTGAGGTGGGAGCAAGCTTGACTCGACTCGAGGTAAGCTCTCCTTAACTCGATCCACTAGCTCGCCTCGAGCTCGCCTCGAAAGTTTTAGCAAACAAGGCAAGCTCCAATGGTAAGCTCGAGGGTGAGCTCGAACTCGAGGAGAGCATAGACGAGTCAAGCCAAGCTTGGCCCACATCGACTCGACTCAGCTCGATGTACACCCCTAAGCATATGGTTTAAGCAACAAACAACCTAGTTTAAGCATGCATAGATAATTAAATGATTTAACTAGTCAAACTCCTAA
Organism: Liriodendron chinense; assembly: GCA_003013855.2. Classification (NCBI taxonomy): domain Eukaryota; kingdom Viridiplantae; phylum Streptophyta; class Magnoliopsida; order Magnoliales; family Magnoliaceae; genus Liriodendron; species Liriodendron chinense. Next base: position 1,750,016 of record PVNU02000362.1, read on the forward strand.
TCTATATAATCTATGTAGACTTATGAGAATGGATCAATGAGCTCAAGTCTATACAACTAGAGAAAGTACATCTTGTGTGTGGATGTGCCTATCTAGTGTCTACCATACATTTTTATCAAGCATACATAATTAACAATTAAACATTCAATGCTAAGATAACAATGTACTCAATCAATCACAAACACAAGCATGTATAGTGGTTCGACTTTGGGTATACTCTACTCCCGGTTCAAGTACTCAACTCCTTTGAGCACACCGGCATTCACTATCGGAGGTTTTAAATGAGGTTCACCTTTCAACCTGTACACGGAGGTTTTACCGGTTCACCTCTCAACCATAACCAGAGTTTTGGACAAATGGCTAACTCTCAACCCAAAAGGAGCTTTGGACATAGGCTAACTCTCAACCCGACGCACGTTCACTCCCGTGTCGGAGGCTCCCCCTTGGAGACTTTGTTTAGGCCCGACAAACGAGCCAAGGAGTGCCAAATAACCCCTAGACTTTAGGCTGACAAACAGGCCAAGGAACGGCCAACGTCCCTAGTTCGAGTTTCATAAACAAACTCTACACTCAACTCCCACAGGAAATTGAGTGGATGGATTCTCAACAAATACAACCTTACTTGTCGGATGAGCCCCTTGTTCAGTGTTGGTTTGGGTTGCTTAATCTCCGCTCTCCCGTGCTTCAATCAGCTTCCCTTGCTCCCCTGATTATGTTAACGTTACGACGCCAATGCCTCAACAACACTTGATCAATCACCTTGCTGGTGATGCCTTTGAGATGCCCAAGGTGATAGGAGGGTAAGTTTGAGAACTCTACAACTAATAGGAATGTGTTGCCTAAAGTTGTTCACCTATAACTATCTTATCTTAGAGATTTGGATAAGGATATGCCTATCAAGGAAGTCCAAACTCTAGAGATCAAGAGGGGATGAAGGTCATCTTCTTCATGAGCTTGGACTGCTCAAATCTTGTATTAAAGCACAAGGAAGATGCCTTGCATAGGTTAGGAATGAGCCTTAAATGGTCTCCAATAATGGTGGCTTTACTCCTCACAAAATCCCTCTTATTCCCCCTCAATATGAGCCAAGCCCCTTTATAAAACGGTTTACGAATTAAAAATGGGCAAAAAACGGCTACTGCCAATCTTGACCGGTCGGCGAGAGGCCAGCTAAGATAGTGAGATCACTGTTAAGAAAGGGGGGGGGGGGGGGGGGGGGGGGGGGGGGGGGTGGGGGTCGGCCCAATGGCCTGTGTACACAGCAGTGTGCTGTCCAATCTGGGAGCCAGTTCGGCTTGTCTTGACCGGTCGGTCCAGTCCAGCTGACCTGTCACGACCGGTCAGACAGGCCAAGCAATGTGCAGATGGGTATGGGCATGTGTCTCACAGCACATGCAACCTCTTAGGCCAATGTTGGGTGATCTTTTGGGACACCTAGGGCCAATCCATGATGACTAAGGGTATTCCTAATATGGTCAAGGTCATCAAGAGGTTAAGAGTTTGGTTTTGGTCAAGGTTAAGGCACACCAAGGTATCACTTTTACCTATTTCTTCTTCCTTGATGCAGCAGGGCCACTTGAGTCTTCGGTCTTCATCTTCATTAAGCTCAACCGACTCTAGACTTACTGACCTAAGTGATTGACAGACAAGGTGCACTACTATGCCACAAAAAAGTGCATTAACAATATCCCCCTTTTTCAATTGCTTACAAAAATCTAACCTACCAAAACAAAATACATGTACAAGATATTACATTAATATAAAATAAATACAGGACTCTTGACATGCCTAACTAAGCAGCTCCTCTTCAGTTTGCTCCCCATAACCTTTCAATCCCTGCATCATAAAACATAACAAACTAGTTTTTGTGGGACTTGATCTTTCTCCCATTTTTTGTCAGCAATTGACAAACTATTCTCTCCCCCTTAGTGATGTATCAATTAAGGTTAAGGTAAGAGTAGATAGTATGTTGCAGTTAAAACAATAAGCCCATGCTAACAAGAAGAGCATAGGGTGCATGAATATAAAAACATGGAGCATGCTAAGAAACATGATTAACAAAAAAATGTAACTATGTAAGCATAGTTAATCACGCATAATTGGTCAAAGATATACATTTGTAATAAAATTACAAAGGGCTTATAGCCCAATCAACCAATCTCCCCTATTGGTATATCAAGACCAATACTAAACAAAGATTAACATACAATGAAGCATGTAATTCAAAAAGATTAGTTAATCTAAACATAGTGATAGTCTAACAAGCAAATATACAGATTAAAGCATGGTTAAACTACCAAATTTGGACTCATGAGGCTTGAATCCTCTTATTTGTCCGTATACACAAAAATGAGGCTGAAATCCTCAGATATTCCTATAGAATTACTTTCTAGCTACCCTTACTAACTATGTTTAGTATGAAAGGCCTAAGGGTAACTAATTTCCTCAACACCTTCATAAAATGTAGCATGAGGTGAGGGGTTGGGAACTCCTTCTCCTAGAAGGGATAGCGGTTGGGATCCTCTCTTAGATTAGGGGAAAGAGAGATAGTGGTGAAAGCCATGAAAGCTTTATTAATATTTTGGCTTCCATCACTAGTGGAGTCACCAAATTTGAATTCGGACTCCTCCGTATTATCCCAAGTGGCAGCCATTACCTTTTTACCTTTCAGTTTAGGCCCGTTCAGACATTCCAGGGCGATATGGCCACAATGACTACAACCCTGACAACAGACGGATGAAGATTTGGATGATTTTCTTTTATGTTTATCACTTTTCTTGTTCTTCTTCTCACAGCTACTCCCACTATCAAATTTGAGGAATCTTTTGAATTTTTTGTTTAACTTTTCTTTTTCATCATCTTCATCATCACTATCTTTCTCCGACTCACTCTTAATTTTCTTATGTTTGTGAGAGGACTTTAGAGCAATGCCTTTCTTTCTAGAGGGAGCCTGAAAATGTAGTTCATGAGTTTGTAGGGAACCTATGAGTTCTTCTACTTTCATGTTATCTATGTCTCTACACTCCTTTAAGGCTACTACTTTGGTGTTAAATCTTTTCCGGAGGGACCTAAGTATTTTTCTATATATACGTCCTTCCGGAACCCAATCACCAAAGACAAACATGGAGTTGCAAATATCAGAAAGTTTTGTATAAAACTCCATGAAGGTTTCAGTCTCTTCAATTCTAATGTTTTCAAGTTTGGTAGTTAAGAGCTGAAGTTTCGAGCGTCTTACTGTGCTAGTTCCCACGTGGGTAACCTTAAGTATATCCCACGCTTCTTTTGCAGTTGCGCATGTGAGAATGCACTGAAATTCATCGAGGAAAACCGCACAGCAAATTGCATTGAGAGCTTTGGCATTTACCATGTATTGAGCTCTCTCACTGTCATTCCATTTTTCATCATCTTTGGAAATGACAATGTATTTCCCATCAACATCTACTTGTTCGGTGGGCAAGGCATATCCACGTTGTGTGCTTAGTTACACCGGATGGTTCATGGATTGTACGAAAATCCTCATCATAGCTTTCCAATAGGTGTAGTTGGACCTGTCAAAGAATGGTGGACGGTTGGTGGTACCCTCATCTCGGCTAGACATCATGCTAGTGCTCCAGTACCGAATCTTACTCTAGACAGTTAAGTCCTTGAAGAGCAACCCGCTCTAATACCAATTGAAATTACGTCGATAGTCTAACACGACACCTTTGTATGTGCAGAAGCTTAAAGAGCAACTAGAATTATGGCTAAGTCCTATGGGGGGTGATTAGGACTTTTGAAATTCTTTTCACCTACTTACAATACAATTCAACAAATTAAGCTAAGTAAGCAAGAACACTTCGGCTTCCAAGCCTAAGTGGGTCCAATCACAAGACTAGCATATGGTTTAAGCAATAAACAACCTATTTTAAGCATGCATAGATAATCAAATGATTTAACTAATCAAACTCCTAATCTATGCAACCTATGTAGACTTATGAGAATGGATCAATGAGCTCAAGTCTACACAACTAGTGAAAGTACATCTTTTGTGTGGATGTACCTATCTAGTGTATATCATACATTCTTATCAAGCATACATAATTAACAATTAAACATTCAATGCTAAGATAACGATGTGCTCAATCAATCACAAACACAAGCATTTATAGTGGTTCGACTTTGGGTCTACTCTACTCCCGGTTCAAGTACTCAACTCCTTCGAGCATATCGGCATTCACCATTAGAGGTTTTAAATGAGGTTTACCTCTCAACCTTTACACGGAGGTTTTACCGGTTCACCTCTCAACCATAACCGGAGTTTTGGACAAAGGGCTAACTCTCAACCCAAACGAAGTTTTGGACATAGGCTAACTCTCAACCCGACGCACGTTCGCTCCCGTGTCGGAGGCTCTCCCTTGGAGACTTTGTTTAGGCCTGACAAACGAGCAAGGAGTGCCAAACAACCCCTAGACTTTAGGCTGACAAACAGGCTAAGGAACGGCCAACGTCCCTAGTTCGAGTTTGACAAACAAACTCTACACTCAACTCCCATAGGGAATTGAGTGGATGGACTCTCAATAAAGACAACCTTACTTGTCGGATGAGCCCCTTGTTCAGCACCGGTTCAGGTTGCTTGATCTCTACTCTCCCATGCTTCAATCAGCTTCCCTTGCTCCCCCGATCGTATTGTCGTTGCGTCACCAATGCCTCAGCTATATTTAATCAATCACCTTGCTTGTGATGCCTTTGAGATGCCCAAGGTGATAGGATGGTAGGTTTGAGAACTCTATAACTAATAGGAATGGGTTGCCTAGAGTTGTTCACCTACAACGATCTTATCTTAGAGATTTGGATAATGATATACCTATCAAGAAAGATCCAAACTCTAGATATCAAGAGGGGATGAAGGTTACCTTCTTCATGAGCTTGGAATGCTGCAATCTTGTATTAAAGCACAAGGAAGATGCCGTACATAGGTTGGGAATGAGTCTTAAATGGTCTCCAACAATGGTGGCTTCACTCCTCACAAAATGCCTTCTATTCCCTCTCAATATAAGCGAAGCCCCTTTATAAAAAGGTTTGCAATGGACTAAAAATGAGCAAAAAACGGCGACTACCTACCTGTCCCGACCGGTCAAGACTGGTCGGCCAGAGGCCAGCCAAGACAGTGAGATCGCTGTCAAGAGGGGTGGGTCTGCCCGACCGGTCAAGACCGGTCGGCCCAATGGCCTGTGTACATAGCAGCGTGTTGTCCAATCTAGGAGCCAGTCTGACCTGTCTTGACCGGTCGGTCCAGTCCAGCTGACCGGTCACAACCAGTCGGACAGGCCAAGCAATGTGCAGATGGGTATGGGCTTGGGTCTCGCCGCACATGCAACCTCTTAGGCCAATGTCGGGTGATCTTTTGGGACACCTAGGGCCAATCCATGATGAGTAAGGGTATTCTTATTATGGTTGGTCATCAAGAGGTTAAGGATTTGGTTTTGGTCAAGGTTAAGGCACACAAAGGCATCACGTTTACCTATTTCTTCTTCCTTGATGTAGCAGGGCTACTTGAGTCTTTGGTCTTCGTCTTCATTAAGCTCAATCGACTCTAGACTCATTGACCTAAGTGATTGACAAATAATGTGCACTAGTATGCCATAGAAAAGTGCACTAACATTATTGTCCTTTACACGATCACAACTATAGTGGGGGTTCACTAGTCAGTCCACACAGTCTCCTAACATCTGTATTAGATTCAGGCTATCGATCAATTGGGCCCACTACGCATAAGACTTATGTTAAGCTCTTAATTGTGCATATTTTAACCCCAATTCATCACTCATTATGCATGGTTTTCATAATTTAAAGACTAATCAAATACATGTTTTGTGGTTGTAGGAATGAGAGTTACTTTGCCCAATTGATGACCAAAAGAGCTGATTTAGAACCTTGGATGAAGACCCAGGGAGGGCCGAAGGAAGAAGGAAGCAAAGAAAGAAGCAAAGAAAGAAGAAAATAGAAGAAAGAAAGGAAGAAAACAAGAAGAAAAAGAGACCGACCGGTCTTGACCGGTCGGCCATGCTTGCTGGAGTAATGCCAAAGAGGGCCTGACCGGTCGTGACCGGTCGGCCAGCCCTGTCCGACCGGTCGTGACCGGTCGGCCATGCAAGTTTCAGATTCCAGATTCTAAAACAGCAATGTATTCCCGCACCTGGTTTTTCGGACCAGTTTTCTGGGCCGATCTCAATGATATTTGGAAATCCAACACATCCATGTCGAAGAGGAACTCGACGCCGAACTAACCCAAGTGGTTTCGTGTCGATCGGAGTTACGGATTGATCGTGGTGACCAAAACAATACGAACTGTCCAGAAAGTTCCAGATTTCGCTGTTCCACTCTGGGCCGGTCCAGGTGGCCCATCATTGATGATATGAAGAATCTACTTTGACCATCTTTTAGACCACATCCATATATGAATAACCACAAAAGTTTCAGATCAAAAGGATGTGTGGTTTGATCGTACCGGTTGAAGAAAGATGGACCATCCAGAAAGATCCAACTGCACAGAGTTTATAAAAGCCCTAATTGTTCTAATTTTCGGACCATATTCTGGGATTGTTTTGGACAATCTAATCCGTCTATCATGTATAGGAGGAAGCTTTCTACTAATGTTCCAAATTTGGGATCAATCCGACGTCTGTACACTCCGGAGCGTTGGAAGCAAGATGACTGGTTCTGAAGGTACCCGAAGTGCACGATTTTGAGAGGCGGTCGGTGATGTGATTGGTGGGCCCATTCAGAGGACAATCTTGGAAATCTAAATCATCTATGAGGAATATCACATTACAAGGAAGCTACAAATCAATTTTGAAGGCAATCCGACCATTGGTTAAGCCGTACCAAGCGAAACAAATTCTGCTATGTTGCTGTACTATTGCTACACTATAAAAGGGGTTGCTCTCTTCTATTCCAAGGCAACGAAGGACGTGGGGAGCAAGGAGTTCAAGTCATAGGAGGCTTCCTAGCCTCCTCCAGCTAGTTTTTCTTCCTTTTCTTAGTTCTAGTTTTATTTTTAATATGCTTTTCATTAGCTAATCTCCTAGCTAGAGCTAAGAGGTGAACCTTATAGTTTTCTTAGATTGTTTAATTCGTTTTATTGGTTTTAAGTATGGAATTCATGATTATGAACTCTGGTTTAAAGTTTATACAAGTTTTTAAGTAATTTTTCTTAGTCTTGTGATGACTCATGGATGTTTGGATGAATTACTTAGTTTCTTAATTCGTTTGCAACGGTCTAGACCTGTATGATCCGAGGAATCGGAGTGCACTCTAGTACTAAGCTCTTCATGAAGGGACTTCCTACCAAAGTTCTATTTTTGTTGATTTTCTGGAATATGTAATGACTGTGCATATAATTTGAATCCAGTTTAAATACTGATCTAGCCTTGTCTTGTGAGAGGACTTAAGGATGGTTATGATTGTAAACTGGACTTATAGAAAAGGGGAATGACCTATGCAATTGAGCATGCTCAGATCAGCCTACATTGAGTGAATTTGATGCATGGAACTTACATATTACAGACTGTTTGGTTTAACAGCTTTATCATCCGACTAGATAGATTTGAATATCGATTCTAGTTGAGAGAATGAGAAACCATAGCGAATTATGCATCTAAGGAAAGCTATAAGTGGATCATTGATGCTCTAGTTATCTTTCCATTATCAGATTTTCTATTTTATGTTCAAAACCAATTTCACAAACCTCTTTGATTCTAGTTATTAGGATAGTTAGAATTGTTTACTTCCTTCCCTGTGGATCGACCTCGGTCTTACCGAAATTATTACTACATCGCAGCCTTGCACTTGAGGCGAGCGAACAACTTACACCTCTCTTCTCTGCCAAGAAGCATCAATGGCAGAGAACCGAGGAGTTGCTGCCAATTAATCTTACTGCAGAAGTTGTAATTTCAGAGAAAGGAGTCTGCTAATGAAGCTGAAAATGACTTGGAAGCATTTCAACCCTCTCTCTTATCAAACATCGTTTCTACAAATGGGATTCCTCCCCTCCCGCAAGGTTGTGGACCCGTCATCCAACCTCGCCATAAGGTCACACAGACATGTGTTGTATTTTAAAAGGATTTTAAAATATTTTATTTCAAATTTTCACTTTGAAAATGGTTTTCCTCCACAAGCTTGTTTTTGGAGTTTTGTGCATTTCCTTTGTCCCACTTCGGAAAGAACTAAGAAAAAAAGCAAGTATATAAGTAGAGACTTTGCACATGGGCTAGGCCCTCAGGGGGCAAGTGAATTTTGTGGTTTGTGGGGGGCTATGCACATTGAACCACACTATGCCAAAAACCACACACGCGCGCCCTCCGGCTGGCCGACCCAGCCTAGCCGAGCCACGCCGTCGTCGTCGCTGATGCCGGTGCCGGTGCCGGTGCCGGGCTGAGGCTCGAGTCCAGGTCCAGGTCCGGGTCCAGGTCCGGGTCCGGGTCTATTATGAGTATACTTGCGCACCTTCTTTTTGCTCTAACGGACACTGAAAGTGTACTTGCACCAACGGTCTTTTGTTTTAAACGTCTAGAGAAGCGTCTGTTCGGGTGGTCGCATCAGTTGGGTTTTAAACCCAACGAACTTAACCCAATTCTAGGGTGATAGTCGTTGTATCCTGGAGGCTAACTGTCCGTGACTCCTGTTGCATTTGGAAAGTGTTCCAAGTAGGGCTGCACATCGATTCGATCAATTCAATTTTGGATGAAATTGAAATTGAATTGATCTTAAATTTTCAAAATTGAAATTGAAATTGAATTGATCTTAATTTTGAAATTTCGAATTGAAATTGAATTGACCTCATTTTTTTGGAATTGAATTGAGATTGAATTGATGAATTTTTCGATTCAATTCGATTCGATTTTTCACACATTGCAGTTTGAAAACTTATAGGTTTTGTAAGCTTGGATTTTATAGTACTTCAAATAGTAATATTAGTAGAAATACTTCTGAAAACATATGCATAATAACTAGTCCTTACATGAAAATTAGAAAGATCGTATTGATCCAAAGCTTTTGAGGCTCGAAAAATGTTTTTAATGGTTATTTATCACTCTTTCTCTTGGTATGGTCCACCTAAGATTTGATCTTCTTATAATTTTGGATCATGTCCTAAAATGAGACGTAAAATTAGATGGACGTAATGGATATACAAAAAAATACATCAAGGTAGGCACCATAAGATAGGGGTAACACCCACTAAGTTGTTACCAACATCACACTTAATTTTCTCTCGGGTGAACTTCAAATTGTACGCTTTTATCGTACTGACTAAACTTAGTTGGGCTTACTTTGAATGCATTTGGTTTACCACACCGTCCATTCGTTTTGCCTGCTCATTTTAGCCGTTGAGCCCAAAATTGAAGCGTATCTGAAACTTGGGTGGACCATGCCACATGAAATAGTGGGAATAATGATTTCCACCGTTGAAACCTTCCTAGGGCCCACAGTGACGTTTATTTATCATCCAACCTGTTCGTAAGATTAAGTAGACATGTATGAATGAAAAACAAAAATATCAGCTTGATTTAAAACTTTGGTGGCCCACAATAATTTTTCAATGGTAGAGGTTCAATTCACACTGTTTCCTGTGGTGTGTGCCACTATACGGTTCAATTTTGGGCTCATGCCATAAAATTATCTTTTAAAGTGGATGAATGGAGTGGATAAAATGAATCACCATGGGCCCCACAGAGTTTACTCAGTACACCAAGCGCATTGAGTTACTAAGTACGCAATCTGATTCATCTTGGACACTTGGGTGGGCGCGGATATGCAGAAGGGTGGTTTCAAAGCTTTGTGGGCCCCACCATGGTGTATGTGTTTTATCTAGGCCCTTCATCCATTTTCCATATGATTCTAAGAGATTATCCAAAAAATGAGACATCTAAGTGGACCACACTACAAGAAAACAGTGGGGGATTGACGATTATTATTGAAAACTTTTTGGGGCCTTAAAAGTTTGATATCAAGCTGATTTTTGTTTTTTCCCTTCCTCAAGGTCTATGTGACCTTATCAACAGGTTGGATGGCAAATAAACATTACAATGGGCCATAGGAAGAATTTAATGGTGGACGTTCAATCTCCATTGTTTTGTTGTGGTGTGGTAATATGAGATATATATCTTACTAATTTTTTAAAAATTCCTTAAATTTAGATGTAAAAATAGATGGACAGCATAGATAAAACTTACTATGATGTATCTATTTCATCCATACCGTCCATTAATATATATATATATATATATATATATATATATTCAATTCAATTTGATCAATCGATTCAATTCGATACAGATCAATTCGATTTTCGATTCGATTCAATCGATCGGAACTAAAAATTGAAATTGAATTGAAATTGAATTTTTTCTTTTTTAAAAAATTGAATTGAATTGATCTTCGAGAACGATTCGATTCGATTCGATTTGTTCGATTCGATTCGATCGATAAATTGATCATAAATTGAATTGTGTGCAGCCCTAGTTCCAAGGAGGGCAGATTTGGTTTCAAGCCCAGTGACTCGTCACGCCTCGTCTCAGTGTTCTTCAAATCAATAAGTTCCTTACATTTCTTTTTAATTTTCATTTTTTAATATCTGTAAGTTGTTTTCAATCTCGTCTTCCAACAATCTTGAAACCAAATCAAGTTGAAAACAACAGACAGATTTCATTTCTGTGATCTTTTGTTGTCAGTTCCAATTTCAACTCGGAACAGATTACAGATCCTCTTGTACTGTCTGTTCCAAACCTAATTCGGAACAGAAATTCACTCTTTTCTCTTCAAAACAAAGTGAATCATACATGGCTACTATCACAGTTAATCTTACTACTGAACTGTCCAAGATTGAACTCTTTTCTGAACAGAATTATAAACGATGGAAACAGAAAATCTCTTTTGCTTTACAAACCTTAAAAGTCTTTTACATCTTGTCTGATACATTTATAGTTGACCCAGCCAACCAAACTGAAGTTCAAGATGCCAATAATTACAAACATTACATTCTGAATACCTTGTCAAATGAACTGTATGATGTTTTTGTTTTGTATGATTCTGCGAAAGAGATATGGAATGCACTTCAGAAGAAGTATGTTCTTGAAGACGCTGGATTTAAAAAACATGCAATATCGAACTTCCTTCACTTCAATATGACAGGTGATAAACCTGTCACAAATCAAATTCATGATTATCAAAATCTGACTCATAAATTAACAATTGAAGGAATAAAGTTAGACGAGGTATTTCTTTCTGGAGCGTTAATTGAGAAATTATCTCCTTCTTGGAAAGATTACAAAAATAAAATGAGACACAAAAAGAATGGCATCTCTTTGGAAAATATAATTGTACACATACGTATAGAGGAGGCAAATAGGATCAAAGATCAAATTGGTGATGCCAATGAGTCTGTTTCAAAGGCTAACCCAATCGAATCAGGTAAGAAAAAGAAGTACAAAAGTAAAATACAATGTCACAATTGTAAAAAGTTTGGACACTATGCTAATGAGTGTCGGCTGAAAAAGAAGTCAAACAAATAGTTCAAAAAGAAAGGCAATTGTCATTTTTGTGGAAAACCAGGACATTATGCAAACGTATGTAGGCTGAAGAAAAAAAACAATAAGCCACAAGTTAATCTTGCTGAAACAGAAGCTGATACGGTTGTTGCGGTTCTGACCGAAGTCTTCCTTGTACACAACCTGGAATGGATACTGGATACCGAATACCGGGGTAACTCGGCATGTGTGTAAAGACCATAACATGTTTACCTCTTATCAAGAAATAAGGGATGATGAACAAGTCTTCATGGGAAATGCTTGGACCTCTCCGGTTGCTGGAAAAGGAAAGATAGTTCTGAAGCTTACGTCGGGAAAGACGTTAATGTTGAACAATGTCCTACATGTACCTGATATTCGACGAAACTTGATCTCTGGTTCGCTCCTCAACAAGGCTGGTGTTAAACTTGTATTTGATTCAGACAAGCTTGTAATGACTAGAAATGGTACCTTCATTGGGAAGGGTTATTGTAATGATGGTCTTTATATTGTAAACATTAATAATAATAAGATGTCATCCAGTTTTGCCTATATTGTTGAGTCTACTTCTTTGTGGCATAGTAGATTAGGTCATGTTAATGTAGCATCTATAAAAAGAATGAATAGGTTAGGTTTATTACCTAATATTTCAGAAGAAAATATAGGAAAATGTGAGGTTTGTGTAGAATTAAAATTCCATAAGAAACCTTTCAAATCTATAGTTAGAAATTCTGAATTACTAGAGTTAATTCATAGTGATCTAGGTGATTTCAAAAATCACATGTCTAGAGGTGGTAAAAGATATTATATAACTTTTGTAGATGATTGTTCTAGGTATACCATAATTTACCTTTTTAAAAATAAAGATGATGCATTTGAAGCCTTTATCAAATACAAGACTGAAGTTAAAAACCAACTAAGTAGAAGAATTAAAAGGCTTAGATCAGACAGAGGTGGAGAATATATGTCAACACAGTTTAAGGAGTTTTGTGAAAAGTATGGCATAATTCATGAAACCACTACACCTTATACACCAGAACAAAATGGAATAGCAGAACGTAAGAATAGAACTCTAAAAGATATGATGAATGCAATGTTAAATAGTTCAGGTTTGCCTCTCAACATGTGAGGGGAAGCTATCCTATCAGCCTATTATGTCCGAAATAGAATACCTCACAAGGTGTCTGGAAAGACACCATATGAACAGTGGAAAGGTCATACTCCTAGTTACAAATATCTAAAAGTGTGGCGGTGTCTTGCTAAGGTAGGATTACCTGAAAACAAGAAAACCAAGATAGATCCAAAAACATCAGACTGTATCTTCATAGGTTATGCACAACATAGTGCTGCATATAGATTCCTGGTTCTAAAATCAAAGAATAATGTTTTAGATCCAAACACTATTATAGAAGCCAGGGATGCAGAGTTTTTTGAACTTGTCTTTCCTTTTAAATCATGTTTGGAAGGAACAAAAGATGATAATACTTTGGATATGAACTTAACTAGTAAAGCTATAGACACTACTAATGAAATAGTGGAAGAACCTAATACTTCTAATGAAATAAATCAAGAACCAAGAAGAAGTAAAAGGACTAGAAAAGAAACTAATATGGGAGATGGGTTTTTTACATTCCTATTAGAAGATGACCCTGTAACATACTCAGAAGCTATAAATTCTTCAGACGCTACCTTTTGGAAGGAAGCTATAAAAGATGAATTACATTCAATAATATCTAATAACACATGGGAACTAGTAAATCTTCCTCCTGGAAGCAAACCTATATGCTGTAAATGGATTTTTAAAAAGAAACTTAGACCTGATGGAACTATAGATAAGTTCAAAGCCAGGTTAGTAGCAAAGGATTTTAGACAGAAGGAAGGATATGATTATTTTGACACATATTCACCTGTAATCAGAATTACATCAATTAGAGTATTAATAGTTATTGCATCCATTTATAAGTTAGTGGTTCACCAAATGGATATTAAGACAGCATTTCTAAACGGTGAGTTAGAAGAAGAAATCTATATGGAACAACCTGAGGGATATAAAATCATAGGACAAGAAAACAAAGTATGTAAATTTGTTAAGTCCTTGTATGGTTTAAAACAAGCCCCTAAACAGTGGAATGAAAATTTTAATAATGTCTTAAAATCAAATGGTTATATTGTAAATGATGTAGATAGATGTGTTTACAGTAAATTTTCTGGTAATGAAGGTGTCATTATATGTCTATATGTAGATGATATGCTAATCTTTGGAACCAAACTTGTGAATAATACTAAACAACTCCCATATTTTAATTTTATTATGAAAGATTTAAGAGAAGCAAGTATGATCCTATGTATTTAGGTAATCAGGAAAGATGATAATTGTTAGAACTAGAAAATGTATCACAATGACATTTTCTGAAATGTGGTGTTTTGTTGCTCTGGGGTTCTGAATATAGAAACATTCGTAGATAATCACAAGCATTCACCAAAGTACACAAGAGAAAAGATATCGCAAGGCGAATTTTATTTCAGAGATTCTGAGATCTTGTACATTCCAGGCCGTGATCTGGCACGAGCCCTTAATTACATCGAATGATCGATGACCCTTGATTAAAAGGCAAAAGACTAGTCAGCGGGGACTATGGTCTCAGAGTTCTTTGGTCACGGAGACCTGTGTTTTGGTGGTCGCGGAGACCTGTATTTGTATGGTCGCGGAGACCTGTGTTTGTTATGGTCGCGGAGACCTGTGTTTGTTATAGACTGATCCACCTTTGTGCGAGTCGGATGTCTATGTCCCATGTTTTGACCGGAGATCCGGGCTGAGACTGTCAGGGTTTATGGCTGAGATGGACGACTCTGGGCCCGCGCCTGTCAGTGTAGGGACAGGTGACCTCGGGAAGTCCATTCTATAGTTGTGTGTACCTGCGCAGCTCAACCAGCGGATGCCGTTTGGATGGGTAGGGCATCGACTGTTCTTGGAATATCAGTTTCTAACAGATTGTGTGTGATAGTTCAAAACTCTCCTGGTGTGGTTTATCGTGTTAACCATGGTCCCCTTTGGTTAGTCCAGACCTGGATTAGGGTCATATTATGATAGTACACGTGATGATAATGCATCAGTATGATTATGGGCGCCGGCGGCCTCTTTTCGAGAGAATCGTTCCATTCAGCTCGTTGGGTCGGATCGGACTCCGAAGGCTAGCGTTCTGCTCATTGGGTAACCCGGATGGGTCGTTTGGCTGCTCCATTGCGTTCGGAACGCTCGAAATACCCAAAATAGGCTCAAACGGGGCTTAAAAATGTTATAAAATGAGGATTTAAGGGTGCTGGAATGAATGCGCAAAGTGCTGATTTTTGCGATCCGCTGGCCTGATTTTATTGATGCGCTGGGGCCAGTGCGTCCTTAAATGATTTTTATGATGCGCCGGGTAATTTTATGACGCGCTGGGGCCAGTGCGTCCTTAAAATCTAATTTTTCGATCCGCTGGGCTATTTTGCGACGCGCTGGGGCCAGTGCGTCCTTAAATTGTAATTTCCTGATGCGCTGGGTAATTTTATGACGCGTTGGGGCCAGTGCGTCCATAAAATAGCTTTCACTCTAAAACTTGTATTTTTCTGATCCGCTGGGCTATTTTGCGACGCGCTGGGGCCAGTGCGTCCTTAAAATGCCACGATTGATGGTTCATATAATCCGCCGAGGATTTCCCTGATGCGCTGGGTCACAGAAAAAAGATGACTTAGCCATTCCTCCAGACCTGGTATGATCGGAGGTGCGATTTCCGACGAGGGGATCCGGCGGTCGGAGAAGGATTCCGGCGATCGGCAAAGGTTTTCCGGCGACGAGGTCCTCTCTCTCTCTTGCTGAATGATGCAAATGAGGTGGTGGGCGGGGTATTTATAGGTATCGTCGTCCAATAGGTGGTTGACACGTGTAGCGCGTCGAGAAAATGAGTCGGCGCGTCGATAAATGCGCTCGGCGCGTCGCGAAATGATCAGAGTCCAGGAGTTGGTTTGCAGGACGCGCCAGCTGCCAGCGCGTTCTGAAATTAACTGATTTTTTGGATGCGCTGGGTGAATTTTTGGATGCGCTAGAGGCAGTGCGTCCTTAAAATCATTTTTTGGATGCGCTGGGCGCAGTGCGTCCTTAAAATCATTTTTTGGATGCGCTGGGCGCTGTGCGTCCTTAAAATCTTTTTTTTGATGCGCTGGGCGCAGTGCGTCCTTAAAATCCTTTTTTTGGATGCGCTGGGCGCAGTGCGTCCTTAAAATCATTTTTTGGATGCGCTGGGCGTAGTGCGTCCTTAAAATCCTTTTTTGGATGCGCTGGGCGCAGTGCGTCCTTAAAATCATTTTTTGGATGCGCTGGGGGCATTCGTGTCCCACAGATTTGGGTTTTGCAAATTGGGGGTTTTGCGGGGTCCGCATCGCGGTGAATGCCGATGCACTGCTCCTATTTCTTCATAATTGAGGTATCTTCCCCATTTTGGACAGTTTTGGTCACGATGTCCGGTGGGGTCCATTACCGGTCCAATTTCATGCTCGAGGCAAATCTGGTGCGTGTCGTGATTCGTGTTGCGATTTTCGATGCACTGGCCCTAAATCCGACCGCGTGATGGTTTCGGCATTCGGAATCATCATTTCGGGGATCCTCACTTTCGGGACCCCAACAATAATATTACATTATCTCAGTCACATTATTGAAAAGATATTAATGAAGTTTGAACACTTCGATTGCTTACTTGCCAGTACACTATATGATCATTCTATGCAACTCAAGAAGAATACAGGAAGTAGTATATCTCAACATGCTTATTCTCAAGTGATTGGTAGTTTAATGTATCTGATGAACTGTACAAGACTAGATATTGCTTTTGCTGTAAATAAACTGAGTAGATATACACATAACCCTAGTTATGATCATTGAAATGCTTTAAATAGAATATTAAGATATTTAAAAGGTACTGCTACATATAGTATATGTTATACAGATTATCCACCAGTATTAGAAGGATATACTGATGCCAATTGGATAACTGACTCTGATGAAACTAAATCCGCAAGTGGAAATGTATTCACAATTGGTGGAGGAACAGTATCTTGGAAATCTACAAAACAAATGTGCATTGCTAGATCGACAATGGAGTCGGAATTCATTGCATTAGAAAAAGCAGGTTCAGAAGCTGAGTGACTGAGAAATCTCTTTGCAGATATACCTATTTGGCCAAAGCCTGTATCAGATGTATCTATTTATTGTGATTGCCAGGCAGCTATAGCCAGGGCTAATAGTAAGATCTACAATGGTAAAAGTAGACATATCAAACTTCGACATAATATTGTTAGACACCTGCTGACTGATAGTGTTATTACTATTGATTTCGTACAATCGGAAAAGAATCTGGTATATCCTCTGACCAAAGGACTATCCAAAGGGTTAGTCATAGAAACATCGAAGGGAATGGGGTTGAGCCTAACATTATGAGCTACCAGTGTCGGCAACCCAACCTATACAAGTGGAGATCCCATGTGATAGGTTCAATGGGTAAACAACAAGACACTAGGAGACTGGGAAGCATTGCAGTGAGTTACCCCTTCCTGAGATATACACAGTGCAAACAGTAATGTTTGGGAGGATGAGTTTGAACTCTTAATGAATCTATAACCAAGATTGGTGGTGTATCCTTTTGTTGTGTACACTTGATGAAATTCACCTATATGAGTGTGGAAGTTGAGGCCGCTTCCTATGAGATATTAGGCTATTCTCTAGAGCGCTCATGAAAATCCATGTAAAGGTGCATGGCCAAAACACACCAAACCGCAGAACCAGTAGTATCGGAATAGTTGTGTGAGTGGCATGTATGGCCGTTTACGTTGAAGGGTTATGTTAAAGACCGATAGTCACCTAATTCCTGTAAACCTGTCTTGCTTACTCTAAATGTTGATTAAAGTCCGATAGACATCAACACTATTACACAACTGTTCTACTCTAAACTCGAAATGTTTTGAAATTTGAAACATGTGGGAGATTGTTGTATTTTAAAAGGATTTTAAAATATTTTATTTCAAATTTTCACTTTGAAAATGGTTTCCCTCCACAAGTTTGTTTTTGGAGTTTTGTGCATTTCCTTTGTCCCACATCGGAAATAACTAAGAAAAAAAGAAAGTATATAAGTAGAGACTTTGCACATAGGCTAGGCCCTCAGGGGTTAAGTAAATTTTGTGGTTTGCGGGGGGCTATGCACATTGAACCACACTATGCCAAAAACCACACACGCACGCGCGCCCGCCCGCCCACCGGCCGAGCCGAGCCGCGCCGTCGCCGTCTCCGGTGCCGGGCTCGGGCTCGGGCTCGGGTCTGGGTCTGGGTCTACTATGAGTATACTTGCGCACCTTCCTTTTGCTCCAACGGACACTGAAAGTATACTTGCACCAACGGTCTTTTGTTTTAAACGTCCAGAGAAGCGTCTGTTCGAGTGGTCGCATCAGTTGGGTTTAAACCCAACGAACCTAACCCAATTCAAAACGGTGCATTAAGCACCTAATCAAGTCTATATATAGATTTGATTAATCCGTTTTAAAAAAAAGATTCGAAAATCATCTTCTCTCTCAACTTTACTAAAGCTCTGGACTCGGTTTTGATTTTCTGTTTTCTCTGACTCACTGAGTCACTGCATCTCGAGTTTGCGGTATACTTATTGGTTCGAGCCCTGTACGGCGAGTGCACAGCCGGGACTAGGGTGATAGTCGTTGAATCCTGGAGGTTAACTGTCCGTGACTCCTGTTGTATTTGGAAAGCGGTACAACGAGGGCAGATTTGGTTTCAAGCCCAATGACTCGTTACGCCTCGACTCAGTGTTCTTCAAATCAATAAGTTCCTTACATTTCTTTTTAATTTTTATTTTTTTAATATCTGTCAGTTGTTTTCAACATCTTCTTCCAACAACATGTACGAAGGATAAACACAAATACAGCTCAATTCCCCCCATTTCCTCTAGTGGAGTTCACTTGAGCTTCAAATATATCTCATTTTGGGCTTGTGCCCTAAAATGAGCTAGGGATATTAGTATCAGACACAGACATAATGGTGGGCCATACATGTCTAGCAATGATCATCACGTATTGCAATTACCATATGCTTCGACTGACTGCCGCCAAGTTGTCCGGAGGTGTCAACTCAATGAAAGGACTAAAAAAATTCAAAAGGCTAAGGAAAAACCATCCAGTATATCGAAAACCTACTTATATAAGTGATGTAGAACTCAGAAAGTGATAACTGCTACTTAAATATTCACCAAGCAAGTGGGCGAGCAGTGCCTTCCAATCCTTGGGTGGATTCTCACCCAAATGTTGGCTGGTTCTAAAATCCAGCCTCATCCGTAACTCATGTGGAACGCATAAAGAGAGACCAACGGGTGACATTGCAGGGGCGTTTCCAATGGAATTTTTAGTGTATATGTCATCCAACACATTCATCAAGTGGGCCCCACCATGATGGTTTGCCACACCAAAACTCAGGTGGGCCAGGACCAGTGAACATATAGGTTTTATTTGTGATTGTACATTTACCCATATGGTGTTTTTTTTACTTGAGTCTGGATCCTGATGATTCTTGGGACGTAGGGTGAAGATGAGAAGGGTCACTAGATGAACGGTTTCGATTCCACATAGACATCATGGGTGAGCCCCACATAGCTTGAATGGATGGCGATTACCATAAGTTATGTTTGTATGAAAATGAAACATGTCCCCTCTTATGCACCGTGGATAAGATCCTCCACATAGGACTCAATTAGGCAGCTGGAGTATGGAGATGGTTAGAATCCGTGAGCCACATGGAAAATTTTGTGTCCTCGACCCAAAAGTGTATACCAGGAAGACATGTATATGATCTGGACCATTCATCAGGCGGGTTGGGATTTGGATGGTGCCTGGCTCTGGAATCAAACTGATCTGGTGATCCTAATCGTTCAAACATTGACAGTTTACACACTGAATGTGAACCACTGGATTGGTATTTGGTGTCCATCTGTAGATCACGTCTCAGATGTAAAAAGTGTGGCCCTGGTAGGGCCCGCCTGATGATAGGTTTGGATATAGTTCAAATATACCAGGTTTACATACAATTTGGGGTCAGGATAGAGAGCGGATTAAGTGAGACACCGGGCTCACCTATGACGGTGAGGCCCTTACAATGGGGTTACCGTGGGGCCCACATTGATGTATGTATTATGTATCCACTCCGTTCATCCGTTTTGCCAAATTATATTAGGGCATTATCCCAAAAACAAAGCAGAGAAAATTATCAGGTGGACCACACCATAAGAAATAGTGGTGATTGACCATCCTACCATTAAAAACTTCTTAGGACTCACCTTCATGTCTACGTAAGTGTTTATTTACCATCCAATCTGTTGATAAGGTCACATGATCCTGGATGAAGGGAAAAACAAAATATCAGCTTCATCCAAAACTTTCGTGGCCCATTAATAGTCAATCACCACTGTTTCTTATGTTACGGTCCACCTGATGATTGGATCTGCTTTATTTTTGGTATAATCCACTAAACATATCTTTTAAAATGGATGGACGACATGGATACATAAGACATACATCAAGGCCGGGGTCTCAACTAATCCGCTCTCATCAGGATAGGACTCAATTCTAACTTTGATTAGACCTGAGAATATCCTAAGCATGATCCAAAAAATGAAGCAGTTCCAAATCTCAGATGGCCATAGTAGAGGAAACTGTGGTGATTGAACATTTAAAACTTGCTGTGGGCCACAAAAGCATTGGATCAGGATGCTATTTGTGTGGTCTCTTCATCTAAGGTGTTTGTGACCTTATCAACAGGTTGGATGGCCAATAAACATTCTGGTGAAATTCATGAAGTTTTTAATGTTGGGGATTCAATAATGATGGTTTGTTGTGGTGTGGTCCACTTAAGATTTGAGTCAGCTTCATTTTTGGGTTCGTGCCCTAAAATAAGCTTTCAAAATAGTTGGACGGTGTGGTTTTAAGGCACAAACGTCACTATGAGCCCCACAGTTAGGGGTCCCACCCACTACGGTGGATCAGGGTCTCACCTAATCTGCTCCCATTGCCTCTCACTTCGCAACTTGCCATGTGTGTGAGATCCAATCCTCGCATCTTGGATATCCTACCATGTGGACACATTCTCCTTTAGGAGCTTGTATTTGGAAGAAGTTGGAATCCAAATCACAAATGAAGGTGATTGGAAATCTTAAATTGTTTGCAACTTGTGATTGTGATGCAGTCGAATTCAAAAATAAAAATCATTGAAATTATATAATATATTTATAGAAATTTACATATAATTATTAAATTAATTTTATTATTCTTAATGATTTTGAGTACGTGATATTTTACAGAATAATTATAATAAGCCCATTGAATTATATACTTTGACAAAAAAAAAAAATGATAAAATTCTGAGCCATAAGTAAGCCCACAAGCATTTAAATCACAATTGAGCGACTCGTCAATATTTATTAACCGTAAATTTATGCCGCCAATGTTTGATACTTTGGATCATTTTATTAATGTGATTTTAGTAATGCTGCTAATAATTATATTATTTTGAAGCATCATAAGCATGCCTTTGATATAAAGGTTGACCTTAGCCAACTTGAACCCTGGACAGTCCTTTGGGTTAGTCTGTTTGGACAACCATGTTTAGATACTCCCATGAATCTGATTTCTAGGCCATTGCAATTTATGTGGGGCCCATGGGTCATCTATTTACTTGCTTCTAAGCCTGACATTGTCATCCATGAGTGTATGTAGGATGGGACAAGGCATGATGAGTGACATTCAAATCACCATCTTGATAGATGGGTTTTGATGCGTCATAGCCGTAGGATACAAGTGAGGGTCCCAACTGTACACATGGCATGTACCTCAAATTTAAACCATCCAAACAGTGGAATTCACATAGATTGGCCATTTTGTTAAGGGAACCAAAACTCAGTTTTCCTAGTTTTGAGTTATGTGGAGAAATGATCATTGGTGTGCCGAGAATGGATTGTAATTACCATACCATTCGAACGGACCCCACCAGCCCAATTGTCAGTTCAACCAGGTTGGTCAAGGTGAAGTAGGGACCTAAAATATCTTAAGGCTAAGAAACAAACTTCTCAATATGCAAGAAATTGTATTCTAAGTGAGTGACGTAAGTGATGTCCAACTCAAAAAATCATAAATACCTCGGACTGTTATTCCGATGAGTGAGGCAGACCATTTTGGTCCAATGGCATCCAACCCTTAGTTGGATTGGATTCTCACCCCAATGTTTGGCTTATTCTAAAATCCAGCCTTATTGGTAATTCATGTGGACTACATAATAGAGACCAATGGGTAACATTTTAGGGACGTTCCTAATAGAAACTTCTAGATGGTTTGTGCATATGTCATCTAACACATTCATCAAGTGGGCCCCACCATGATGATTTACCGTACCAAAACTCAGCTGTGCCCGGACAAGTGAATACATAGGTTTTACTTATGATTGTGCATTTATTCATATGGTGCTTCTTATTTGAAGTCTTGGATCCTGGTGATTCTTGGGATGTACGGTGAACATGAGGAGGCTAACCAGATGAACGGTCTTGATTCCACGTGGACGTCATGGGCGAGCCCCACACAGCTTGAATGCATGACGATTACCATAAGAACGAACCTACCTTGTATGAAAATGAAACATGGCCCCTTCTTATCCACCCTGGATAAGATCTTCCACGACTCAATTAGACAGCTCGAGTATGGAGATGGCTAGAATCTGCATCTGTGAGACACATAGAAAACTTTGTATCCTCGACCCAAAAGTGTATATCAGGAACACATGGATATGATCTGGACCATTCATCAGGAGGGCTCTGCTTGGGATGGTCCCTGGTCCAGGAATCAGACTGATTGGGTGATCCTAATTATTCAAGCATTGCAAGTTTACACATTGAATGTTTACCAATGGATCAGTCTTTAGTGTCCATCTGCAGATCACGTATTAGATAAAACCATTGTGGTGTTTTTAATAACAATATCATTCTGGTGGGGGCCACCTGATGATCGGTTTAAATCTTGTTCAAATATGCCAGGTTTATAGTTTGGGGTCAGGATAAATCTTAGTTCTAACTTCTAACTTTGATTAGACATGAGAATGTCCTACTAGGGCTCTCAATGGAGCAGATCAGATCTGAAATCCGATTAGCTCCGAACTTGTATAATGCGGAGTTAGATATTAAAATAGGTCCAATTAATTAAATGAATCGAATTCAGTTCACAAAAATAAATTCAAATCATATTTGAATCGGATCTGAATTTAGCAGTGAGATCCGATTGGATCCCCATTGTTGCATGCTTCAAGCTTTCAATCGAATCTTTTGAGAAAAGTGGTCTTAAGGCCCACTCATGGAACACATTATGATGTATATGTTACATCTATACTGTCAATTCATCTTGACAGATCATTTAAGGTCATAGGCCCAAATCTGGAGAATATCCAGATCTTAGATAAACCATACATCAGCGAATAGTGAAGTTATGTGTCCACCATTGAAACCCTTCTAAGCCCACTGTGATGTATATATGCCACAAAAAAACTACCTAATACAGGTCTATTTGGGTCTTTCATGGAAAAACCGAGCTAATGAATGAAGTGGATCATTTGTACTTGGACTGCACTTGGTTAAGATTAAAAAAAAAAAAAAAAAACAAAACAAAAAACAAAAACGTTTAGACGCTGGAACTAACAGCATCAAAGGACGCTACTGCCCAGCGTCGTGAGCAAGAGGCGAAGGCCCTTTTTTAGTGTGAATGAGCAAGTGGGACCCACCTTGATATATATGTTATATCCACACTAACCATCCAATTTTCCATATTATTTTAAGGCCATGTCCCAAAAATGAGACATATCCCAATCTCAGGTCAACTATACCACAATAAATAGTTGGATTTGCAGCATTTTATTACTAAATTAAATATATTATATTATATATTTTTTAGATTTGTGATGGGGTGGATTTAGACCTAGATCTGACCTAAAGTCAATGGCTATATAGATTTTGGATCGGAAATGGATCTGGCTATTTATAAGTGGATCGATATGGATATCACTTTTTAGATCTGAATTGGATCCGAATCAGACTTCAGATTTTTAGACTTGGAGTCAGACCCAACTGGATCCAATCTAGATTCGACCCATTGAGAGCCTTATATCCTAGGCAGGTGAAGGTGACTTGAGTGAGTGCACTCTCCTCTCATCATGGCAACTTGTCACATGTGTGAGAGATCCAAACCTCCCATCAGGAGTGTCCCACTATGCAGACTAATAGTTTGGAAGCTTATATTCGAAATGCATTGGAATCCAAATCACAAATCAAGGTGATCTTGAATCCCCAATTGTGTTTGGCAACTTGCAATTGGAATGCACATGAGCCCAAAAATGAGGCATATCTAAATCTTATGTGGACCACACCATAAGAAAAAATGGTGATTGAATGACCACCATTAAAAACTTCGTAGGGCCCACCTTCATGCCCACCATAATATTTATTTTCTATCCAACCTGTTGATTAGGTCACATAGGCTTCGATGAAGGGAAAATACAAAATCAACTTGATCCAAAACTTTTGTAGCCCACAAGAAGTTTTTAATGGTGGGGTTCATCACCACTGTTTCTTGTGGTGCAATCCACCTGAGACTTAGATTTGCCTCATTTTTGGGCTTGTACCCTAAAATGATCTAGAAAAATGGATATATAGTGCGGATTAAACACATGCATCATAATAGGGCCCACAGAGCTCTTCCGCAAATCCACTGTCCAATTTTACAAGACCGTAATAAGACAAGATTCGAAAGATCAGGCAGATCAAAAACTCAAGTGATCCACATCACATCAGTGGAAACACAAACATCTGCCGTTGAAACCTTCCTGGAGCCGACCATGATGTTTATAGGCTATCCAAACCATTTATAAGGTTATTACCACTCAGATAAACTGTAGGCACAAATATCATCCAAATGCAAAACTTTTGAGGTGCCCACAAAGTTTTCATTGGTGGGCATCTGTAGACACCCCACCTTCGACTACAATGTTGGTAGAGATAGCTAAATGAATGGAGGACCATACCCCCAAATCCCATGTCTAAACCTAGCCAAACTCACCCTTGTAAGCCCCAATGCATAGCCCAGCTCAAGCCTGAACCCAATCGACTCACCCCTAAACATCAGCTTGAAAAACCTCCCATAAGAAAAACCAATAAAAAAATCCCAAAAAATTCAAACTTGATGAGTCAACCCGCTTAGTCAAATCACCGAGTCAACTCACCAAGTCAATCCAGCCCCTGCACCCAGTCAACTCATCATATCAATTCATCTTTCAAACCCAGTCAACTCACCTGGTTCCGAGCCACAGCTTCGGAGTGGCTCGGAACCTCGAACCTCGGGCTTTGCTGCTTCAGGTTCAAGGGTCGTACGCTCCGAAGTTGGATCAGCGTAGCCGTACGAGCAGCCCCCAGGGTGCCGCCCAAGCCTATTTACGAGAGCTGCCATCCTTCGCAGCTATAAATACCCCCGCCCCTTCTCATTCACAGCATCCACATCCCATCTTTCCAGCCCGAGAGCTCCGAATCCATCTCCACCCCCCTTTAGTCCATTCCTCCACCAAGGAGAGCCCAAGTGAGAAGAGCCTAGCCCTGGTCCAGCCCAGCCTAACCCTGGTCCAAGTCTCCCAAGCTGTCCAAGTCCTGATCTAGCCACTCGAGGAAAACCCTTGCGACACCTCCATCTATCTAGCTACTCTTTCACTAGCATCATCTCATTCACATCTAGCATAAGTGCAACATTTACTATTCCTCCAACCCCCCTGCTTATCATATCACTGCAAATACTTTGATTATTAAAATACACAGCATGCATCCCGCATAAAGCACCTGTCAGTTCGATCGTATGCTCTGAGCTTGCTTGTTAATGGAAACCTGCCCATCAGAAACTCTTACCGTTCAGACCTACATTCATGCATTATATCATTCATGAGAATGTACGAGAATTAAATCAGAATTTCAAGTATTAGTTCGATTCTGTGAAGTAGGGACCGTACTTTGGTACGGGCAGAGTGGGGTGCTTAACATCTTCCCACCTTGTAACCGTGATCCCTTACCTCGAATCTTTAGCAGCAGATCAAAAGGAGTCATTTTAGATGAAGGAATCTTCGGATTCCCTTCTCTAACGTTTCTACGGGGTCAAGCCGACTATAAATTTGAAGTAGCTGGCTAGTGGCAACTCTGGTCTTATACAAACTCTTCCAAACGTATCCAACTTAACATGACAACCGAGAAAAAAACCTTCGAGAACAAGGCGAACCAGTGGCACAAACGGCAATTCACGCGCACGCACACTTTTCCAAGAGGTAGGGTCGGGAGCGCGGAACGGCGAGCGTCCACAGAATGGCGACTCCATTGGGGATATGCTAGTCCCACTAGTCGTGATCCAACTTGAAAAATGAAATCCCTCCTGTACTTAAAAGTCATTAGTCCTCATACAATCTCATCTGCATAGTATTGCATAAAAAAAATAGAAAATCTCAAAACCCAAAAAAAAAAGAGTAGAGCATATTCCTCACCATTGCGCCTCCTCGGGCTCAACGTCTTCGGAAACAACTTCCCTTCCGCAGCATAATCCACACTTGAGCTCAGCAAGTCATGTTCGATCACGAAGAGGAAGCTCACCTCTTCCTTGCCCTCGACATGGCCGAAGCGCAACCTCCAGCGCAACAACCAATTGAGAATATGCCAATCATGCAAGAATTGACACAAGGAATGAGAGCAATGCAAGAAATGTTCTTGCAATTCATACAAGCACAACCTACATCAGCCAGCAGTCAAGTTGGCCCAATTCAGCAACCTCAACAACCACATAAAGCCCTCCCGGCCTCCAGTTCATCCCAACCATAACCGTCAAGGATCACTCAGGACTTTCGATACCCTCCTAATAGAGGCCTTCAATCAGAATAACCCTCAACCTTAGGGTATTTCTTTCAATATCCTCCTACAAATGAGAGCCATTTTCAGTCACACCCTACAACCAGAACTCCCAGCCAATTCCAATATCCTCTCGCTAATGGGAGTTCCAGCTAATTTCTATATCCTCATGTGATTAGGATTTCTTTGCAGTCTCCCTTCTCAGCTCCAGTCCAACAAAGTCCCTACAATGGGAGTAATTACCAGGCCCAACCTCCTTCAACCAGGAATCATAGGAGCATCAATGACACCAATTATTATGAAAGGGGGCCATCTCAGTCCTAGCAATGGGCAAGATCTCCTTCACCTGGTCCCTCCAAAATAGAGCAACTCCGAGAGCAGATGCAAGAGATGAAGAGAAAGTTGCAGAAGTAACAAGGGGTGGATCTTGCATCCACTAAGTTCAAGGACCTGTGTCCATTTCCTAATGCGATGGTACCTCAAGGCTTCTAGGTACCAAAATTTAAAAGATATGATCGGACATGGTGTCTTGTAGACCACCTATGAGCTTTCTGTGGAGAGCTTCATGCCGTGGCAGGCAATGATGGAGCACTCATCCACCTGTTTCAAAAATCTCTTAAGGGTGATGCCATAGACTGGTATACATCATTGGACTGCCATCGTATTAGGACGTGGGAACAGCTTTCCCAGGCTTTTGTTGACAGATTCGCAGACAATCTTAACTCAGCACATAGAAGGGTAGATCTTACAGCCTTAAGGCAGGGGAATGATGAATCATTATGAGCTTACATTGGATGGTGGCGGGCAATGGCCACTAGAATGAAGACACACATCAAAGATGAGGAGCAAATCTCCATGATTATCAACTCGGCAAATTCAAGTATCTCTGGATACCTCGTCTCATATCCGTATGCCAACTTTACCCAACTCATCCGCGCCGGGGAACAAGTCAAAGCCGAAATAAGGGTTGAGATGATCTCCCCTTGGTGGCATCGGCAGGCCTCTCCAGTACAACCGATAGTGGAAGGTGAGCCTACTGGATACGAGAGCGATAATGATAATGTTCCCATCTCCCATCCAATGGAAGAAAACGATCTTATCACTTCTACCGAAGTCGTACTATTCATCCCTCAGCATGGACAACCACAGCAACAACATTAACAACTGAGATGGGACCCACAGTGCCCTAATCTAGGTTGGCAAGAGGCACTCCTAACCAGTCCAGTTTCAGAACCCCTCATCCTGCAAGTGTTCGCTCGCCTCAAGTGTAAGGCTGCGATGTAGTAATAAAACTCGGTAAGACCGAGGTCGATCCACAGGGAATTGGATAACAAATTCGAAACTATTCCAGTAACTCAGTTTGAAATAGATAAGAGATTCAATTGGAATAATTATGCTAAAACAGTAACTTAATGAAAATCAGTAGTTTAAGGTACTAAGGCATTCAAGGATCCACTTGTAGCAATCCTATGTCAATCCAATCAATCCAAGCAAGATACACAACTAGATTTGAAGTCCTATCTCTCATCTAGTTGGAAAATAAAGCATTAAACACATTCAATCCCATTCAAGTTGAACTTCCAAGTTCTAGTCCCATTCAATCAATGTAGAATTCAAAATCATAGCCTTCGGAGTAACAGCCATACTTATGGACTATGGCCTGCTCAAGGATTGCTATAATTCGAATCTAAACAAGCACCATATGATAATCTCAGAGAATTGCAAGGAATCCATGTCCGGAGCACATGAACTCTCATAAAACATCTCAAATTATCAACTTGAAGAACTAAAATAGATAAAAATCCAAACTTGAATTGAAAGTACTTGAATTAACTGAATCAAAACATGAAATTAGCTACAAGCTTCACCTCTCAGCCTTAGCTGAGAGATTTTAACCGAGCATTGTCATACTACAACCATAACTCAAATAAGAAAACATAAAAACTAGAAAAATCAGAGTTTGGAGGGTTGCAGACGCTCCACGACTCTTCCTCTCCCACGACATCCCTTGGCTTTTATATCCCTTAGGAAGAACCCATAAGTGTCCTTTTATAGTGAGGACGCTCGGTTGCGTCGGAATCTTCCAGAAACCGCGTAAGGATATGCAGTGCGCAGCAATTTTCGGAGCTAGAAATAGAAACAACGCGTTTTTGTATGTGGCTGACAGGTCGGCCGACCGGTCGGATTGGCCTGGCTGACCGGTCACGACCGGTCGGACTACATTGTATTTTTAGTCCAGAGGGTTTCCCAGCAGCCACCGACCTGTTGGCCGACTGGTCACGACCGGTCGGACCAAACTGGTCATGCGTCCAACGAGCTCAACAAAGGGCACCGACCGGTCAAGACCGGTCGGACCAACTGGTCCTTCTTCCAGTGGTTTCCAAAGGTGTGGCCGACCGGTCGGATGACCGGTTGGACTAACTATTCTTCTTCTTTTTCTTCTTTTCTTTATTCTCTTTTCTCCCTCTTTCTTCTTCCTTCTTTGGTCCACCTTGGACCTTCGTTCACAGGTTCTAAATGGACCCTTTTTTTTCTCCAATTGAGTAAAGTCTGCTCTCATCCCTACAATCACAAAACATGCATTAGACGGGCCTTTAAATCATGAAAATCATGCATATAATGTGATGTAGTGGGCTATGCAATGTATAAATTGGAGGTTCAACAGCAAGGGGCATCTCCTGCCTATCCATCTTTCATCAACCAAGAAGAGCCTCCTCTCCAATTTATCCGTGACATCGACTCTAGTTCAAAGTTCGAAGCTCTCATCCTGCAAGATACACCTCCAGATATTTCGATCGCAAAGCCCATCATCATGCAGGGGGCACCTCCAGTTGGTTCATTCCCTGCGCCATTGCTCAACCATGGGCATAACCTGCCCATTCCATTCAACCAAGGGGACAATCTCTCCGTCTTAACATCACTCAGCCAAGGGCACAACCTGCCCACTTCTTAAGCAAACAACCAGGGGCACAACTTGCCCACAGTAGCTGCCTATTTGGTTTCTACTCCAGCCATCATTCTCCAAGAAGAAAACCTTTCATTGGACAGCACGCCACATGCCCTAGCAGAGTCAGGGCCCAGCTTCAATTGTGTGGCCACTATCGAGGGAGTAAGCTCTACTCCTCAAAAGGACATGCCCGGTTCTATTCAACCATTAGTCCTCCAAATGATTCCTACATCTGAAAATTCTAGAAGACAAGCTGAAGGAGAGATTGATGTCAAGGTTCAGATTGGTCCAAAAACATCAACCATCACTCTTCAGGTCTTGGACATCTTAGCTTCATTCCATCTCCTTCCCGAACGGACCTAGTTTCACAGAATCGGTGACATCTTTTCAAATCTTCACTAAAGGGTCAAGCACATCTTCAGAAATAGGGCGGTCACCATCATCACCGATCCCGAACAAACTCTCATGGTAGAAGCATCCAACCTTCGAGAGCCTACTATCCCATTCATAGACATACAACGCTTTAATGGGGAGGTCTCATACCAAAGTCTTAAGTTTCGCAATGCAAAATACTTCCCTTGTGCATGTCCCATCGGATCAAAATACGTCTTCCTTCCTGCCAAGCATCAAACCTTCTACTATCAACTCGAATATCAAGACTCGACCCAAATTATGGGAGTTCAAGAGAATGTTAATAGAGGGAGACTGCAATATCAACCTACTCTGATTAGGAAACCAAAGCGCGAAAGTATCAGAAGAAAACGAGGTCATCAAGAAGAAGGCAATCTTTACATCTACACGCTAGTCCAGTTTATCAATGTAAGGATTATCTACCCTGATGATGGGCTGGATTCCACCTTTGACGATCAAGTGAGCAGATCAAGTCTCACAGAGCTGACTGAAGAAGACCTAAGCAAGAGGTAGGAGTTTCACTCGATCAACTGGACCGCAGTCCTGGTCCCACCTCAGCTAGATGAACCTGAAGAGCTGTAATACACTAGGATGAGCCAGGAGAAATCACATCCAACACAGACTCAGAGTTCAGCCCCAGATCTATCATGACATTTGGGCGCGACGATGAGGGTTGGTCTACTGATCCCTCTGGCCCTGCCTCTTGAGGGGAAGGAGTGCAAGGCAACAACAGGTTTGTAGTCCCCATGACGGGCAATAAAAGCCGACAGTGCTTAGCTCCCCAAGTCGAATCAGGCAACACCTAGTTCACATCGCCGTCTTGCTCAGGTCCTTTGTAAAAAAAAATTCAAAAAAAAAAACAAAAGATTCAAAAACCCAAAATACCAAATATTTCAAATTTTCAAAAAAAAAAATCAGATTTTCACAAAGTCTAAAAAAAAATCCAGATATACACAAAAATCCCAAAAACCAGAAAATCTTTCAAAGCCAAAAAAAAAAAATCAGAAATCTTTCAAAAATCTCAAGCAATAAAATGTCAAGTCTCTCTTTCAAAGCACTTGAATATGAAGTTGACTCATAAGATTTCGATCTAGAGTTGGACTTCAAACTCAAGGGTCTGGACAAAGCCAAATGATGAGCTGACTCCCAAACTAAGAGGGTCTCCTCAAAAGTTCAAACCAAAAGTCAATGTCATCTCAAAAAATTTCAAAATTATAAACCTAGGATCTCCTGAGACCCATAAGGAAGTGTGCATTGAGAATCCTTATCCCCGAAAAGAAAGTAGAGAATGATCGAATTTTTAAAGTCATGACTTTCCAATCTTGCGTCCTATGAAGACTTATCCAGACTTGATAAAAAACTCATCAAGCCTATCAAGAGGATGCTGCCAAGACTATGCTTGCATTCCATGCTGGAGTATGCGACCAGACAAATGATCGAAGAAATCTCGTAGCTCAATGAAGACAAGATTGCTGCCAACATGTTAGAAAATACTTCAAGTGTCAGCAGCATGCACATCGAATCCATGTGTGTGCATCAACCTGAAAATGCTCCAGCTATTCCTTGTACAAGGTATCTACATCAACGGAAAGATCAACTCAGCATCATCTAACAATTGATTACTTCACAAAGAGGAAGGATGTAACATTCTGATCTCGTGCAATAATTCTCATGAAGAATGACATCATCAATTGTTAAGGGCTCCCACATGCTATCAACATTGGCAATGGGACGTCCTTCGAAATCTAAGGATAAAGGAGTTCCTCGAGAAGCTTAAAATCAGAAAACAAACCTACTAGTTCGAGTCAAAATCATATCACCATGAGTGCTGATAAAGAATGAAGCCGAAGAAAGAAAAGTCATATCGGGTTTACAACAAGCACTGCCGCATCAATTAGACTCAAGGGGCAAGCCCCGAGAATCAAAGAAGTCCTTTTGGAAGGCACCGTTCGACTCACCAACCTGAGAGGTAAGGATCTTCCAGAGCCAATCAACGCCAACAATGTGAAAATCTCTCACAGGTAAGCCAATCCAACCTTATCAAGAGTTACATTAGTAGAGCCGAAGTCAAGAGGTCAAGGCTTAGACCTCTGAAAATCCCTTCTCGTACACCAATAAGTGTTCCAAATAAAGGGTTCAAAAGCCAAAGAAAAAAGAAGAGAAAAAAAAAAGAATAGAGCAAAAAAAAATAGGGGTTAAAAAAAAGAGGGGCACACAACCCAAAAAAAAAAAAGAAAGAAAGAGAAAGAGAAAAAAATTGAATAAAAAGAAACAGATCTATCCATCCATTTACCTCAGAAGGGTCTGTAGCTAAGACCGACAGCTCTACCATTATAACTTATAATAAGGGTCGAAAGGTTACCATCGGCCGGCAACGACGGATTCCTGACCTTTGGTCACCGCAATTATTCAAAAAAAGAAAAAGGAAAAGAGATGTGTGCTTAAACAAAGAGGATGAGTGAAAACCCGAAAAGGCACTCCGAGTAAAAACAGTAGGCACACAGCAGACTTGGTGAAAACCCGAAAGGGCGCTGAGGGTAAAAACAGCATAGCTGCCAAAGGGCAGGCAAAATCAAATACCCTGGACGTGGTGAAAAGCGAAAAGAGCGCCACGGGCAAAAATGACAGACAAGCCGGACGCAGCGAAAACTCGAAAGGGCGTTGCGGATAATAATGACTAAGGAAAAGAAAAAGAAAAAAAGACATGTACATGAAAAATTTAAGCGACATGAGGATTCAACGGAAGCAAGGATGACGGCCATGAATCGAGAATTCTTTTAAGCTCTGCCCAAACTCTAGGGTAAGGATATCATAGCACTAGTTTAAGGGGATCAGGACCCTTGGTGAATAATTAAAAAAATCGAGTATGACATCAGGCTGAGTCAAATGTTCTGATTCCTACATCTAAAAGTACAAGTCTGAATTACGCACAGTCAGACAAGCACTTCGCACAAATTTTCATTTTATGCATTATTTGCATACATATATTTAAAAAAAAATCTTAGAGGGCTTTCAAAATAAACATCCCCCAGCCAACTCACAGAGTGCCTCCTGCAAACGCCCTTCTCCTGGTCATTCCTCCCAAAAGGTAAGTATCTCTCCTTCCGCTCCAATACTTCAATCTTTTGCTAAACTGCTTTCCCTCCTGACAGGTGTTGAAGCTCCATCAACCACAAAGTCATATTACCCGTTGGTAAGAGACAAGGTGTAAAGATGGGTAATCGGCGTGCCATGACCATTAGGATTACTGTGTCAATCAAGAGCACACCAGAAGCCAAATAAAGAGAGGTAAGTATTGATTTTCAATCAAACCGGTCTCGACCTCAAACATTCGAGATGAGATCCGGGTCATTCTAGAAAAATAAAAAATAAAAAAATATATAATTCAAAATTTTCAAAAGTTCGTGGTCCGAAGACCTTAAACTACATTGGGATCAAGATCCCGAGGGATTTGAAATAAAAATGGGCATCGATCTTAACCATTAAAATCAGAATAGATGACTCAGAACATTTTTCAAAATCACAAAAAATATATTCCCAGTCTTACTTCCAAAGTTTTGGTTCGAAGACCTTAAACTACGTCGGGATTAACATCCCGAGAAACTTTTTAATAAAAACTGGCATCGATCTCGACCACTTGGATCAAGATCTGATGACCCGGGTTTTTTATAAAAGAAAACACTATATATATATATATATATATATATATATATATATATATATATATATATATATATATATATATATATATACACACACACACATTTCCAGCCTCGCTTGTATATAATTTTCAGTCCGAAGACCTTAAACTACACTGGGATTAATTTCTCGGGGGACTTTTCCTACTTTCAACAAAAAACCAGCATCAACCTCGACCACTCGAATCAAGGTTTGATAATCCGGATCTTTTAAAAAAATCACAAAAAGAATTTATTTTCAGCTTGTACATATTTTCGGTCCGAAGACCTCAAACTACACTGGAATTAATTTCTCAGGGGACTTTTCCTGCTTTCAACCAAAAACAGACATCAACCTCGACCTCTCAGATCAAGGTTCGATAATCCAGATCTTTTCAAAAAATCACAAAAAGAATGTATTTTCACCATGTACATAATTTTGGGTTCGAAGACCTTAAACTACACTAGGATTAATTTCTCGGGGGACTTTTCTTGCTTTCAACAAAAAACCGGCATCAAGCTCGACCGCTCGGTCAATGTTCAATAACCCGGATCATTTCAAAAATACCAAAAAGATTTTAAGCTTTCCATAAAAAACCAGTATCAATCTCGATCACTCGAGTTGAATTCTGGAACTTTCTCAAAACAAAAAAAATTTCACCATCAATTTTAACTGCACAAATCTATACCCAGCGGTCCGAAGACCTAAAACTACACTGGGATTAACTTCTCGGGGGCTTTCTTTCCCAACAAGTCCTGGACATGGCTAACACTTGATCGTACGGGTGTCTGGAATCTTCTAAACAGGTAAGGGTTGAGGCGGGCAGAACCCCGCAATCCTGTTCGTGTTGAATGCACCGTGATAGTCAACCTTGATTTGGAAGTCGTTATTGAATCTGATGGATGTTCCCTGTTCCTAAAACTCATAAAGGGGATTAAGGCAGTTGGGAGGTAAAGCGCACCCTCACGGAATTGTGAGCAGCATAAGGCCCTAAAATGGATTGACAAAGGAAAATGTGAGGATGTGGCTCATTTTGTGGCCAAAGGAGTCTGTCGGACGATACATGATCTATATGCATTGCACATGAGGAACAGGAAACTTTGTGGGTGTGTTGACTGAAAACCCTCAAAATCCCCTCATCCGAAGATGTAAAATTACGGCACTTAATTGTGTGAGATTCGTCTTGCTCGCTGACGTAAAATGGATCGGGTGCCTTACCAGCAGTAGAAGCTGGGGATGGATGAAAATTTCATAAATTTCCCTGCATTTTAAAAAAAATAGAAAAATACCAAAATATTGCAAAATCATCTTTCAAAAATCACAAAATACTTCCTTTGTTTTCAATAAATATCGATCTTTACTCGGACTAAATATTTTCAAAATCACAAAAATATTTCTTTTCTTTTCAATAACCGATGACTACTCAGGTAAAGATTCGGACCAAATATTTGCAAAAATCACAAAAATTGTCACTATCCCCAACACAGCATTTCAGGAGTCTCGAACTCCGCTCACTCATTTCACAGTTTGGGATGACAGATCTGATCGCCCGTAAATTGGAATCTTGACCAAAACTGGCAACCAAACACCATCCCAATCACACCCATCCCCCAGAAGAACATCTTAAGGTTAGAACTGACAACCTCCTTCATCAATCCCCATCAGTAAAGAAACAGTATCTTGGGACGATGGACCTAATCGACCACGGGTCGGGATCTTGACCAACCCGCTGACCAAACATCTGCATTGAAAAGAAAATCTCTAAGGAAGCACAACCCTGCAAGCAATAAGCTCAAAGTTCTCTGCATCCCCAACGAAAGAAAAATTATCGAATTGAAAGAGAATGAGCCAAACCATGCATCCATCATAAAATATGCATCCCCATGCATCATCATCCATCACATTAATCATCATGTTGACCTGCTTTCAAAATAAAAGTCGGTTAGCCAAAGACCCCATAGGCATCCCTAATGGAGGCACGTGCAAGCCAGATTATCTTTTCAAAAATCCAAAAAATATATATTCCTATTTACAAATAAAAACCCCACGGAGTATCACTCCCCAAAGTGAGTATCTTTTCAAAAATCCAAAAAAATATTTTTTCAATAGAGCATTTAACCTCCAAAACACTGAGAGATCTTTCATATATCTAGGTAGGAGCTAAGGTAAAAATCAAATAAGATCCGATGTCTCGTGGTTTCCTCGGAGACCATCGGATCCAATGCACTTAAAGTACGATCGAACTGAACTCCAGTATCAGTACGGTTGTACCAAATGCCAAGATACGAAAAGATGAAAGTCAAAAATCTCGGTCAAAGAAACCATCTGAACGGTGGAAACGATGAATTGTAACCCAAGTATCAAAACCAGCAGATTGGGTGGAAAGAGTTCACCCACACATACCTAGGCGTGGATGCCTGAAGTACCTTGATTGAGTCCAAGTCGGCGTAGTGGATCTCCCGTAAGGCTACATGGACGCATGGCAACTAACCACTTTGACAGTCAAGCAAAACAAGTACTCCTGGAGTGATCCGGGAAAGCAACGAACAATCAATCACAGGGTCGGTAACCTCGTAAGACTTTGACGGACGCAGAGGCTCTAATATACCTTTCCGATGTTAGTACCGATCGGGGACGAAAGGGTTGCGATTGGGTACCCAAGTTGCAGCTCATGCAGGGACAACGTAACGTTTTCTCCAAACTCCCGTGGTATGTGCGAGTTTTCAATTTCCAGATAATCAACTGACTCAGATACAAAGGCAAGCAAAGATTCCAGACCACGATCTATGAATGACCGGGTCAGAAGTGGGGTGTCCACTAGCTTTGACATTCAGTTGCACGCAACCTCTGCCAAAGAGGGGCATCTGTAGACACCCCACCTTCGGCTACAATGTTGGTAGAGATAGCTGAATGAATGGAGGACCATATCCTCAAATCCCATGTCCAAACCCAGCCAAACTCACCCTTGTAAGCCCCAATCCATAGCCCAGCTCAAGCCTGAACCCAGTCGACTCACCCCTAAACATTAGCTTGAAAAACCCTCCATAAGAAAAACCAATAAAAAAATTCTAAAAAAGTCAAACTTGATGAGTCAACCCGCTGAGTCAACTCATCGGGTCAGTCTAGCCCCTGCACCCAGTCAACTCACCGTGTCAATTCATCTTTCAAACCCAGTCAACTCACCTGGTTCCGAGCCACAGCTTCGGAGTAGCTTTGAACCTCGAACATCGGACTTTGCTGCTTCAGGTTCGGGGGCCGTACACTCTAAAGCTGGAGCAGCGTAGCCGTACGGGCGGCCCCCAAGGTGCCGCCCAAGCCTATTTACGAGAGCTGTCATCCTTCGCAGCTATAAATACCCTCGCCCCTTCTCATTCACAACATCCACATCCCATCTTTCCAGCCCGAGAGCTCCGAATCCATCTCCACCCCCCTTTAGTCCATTCCTCCACTAAGGAGAGCCCAAGTGAGAAGAGCCTAACCCTGGTATAGCCCAGCCTGACCCTTGTCCAAGTCTCCCAAGCTATCCAAGTCCTGATCTAGCCATTCGAAGCAAACCCTTGCTACACCTTCGTCCATCCAGCTAGTCTTTCACTAGCATCATCTCATTCACATCTAGCATAAATGCAACATTTACTATTCCTCCACCCCCCTACTTATCATATCACTGCAAGCACTTTTATTATTCAAATACACACCATGCATCCCGCATAAAGCACTTGTCAGTTCGAGCGTATGCTTTGGGCTTGCCTGTTAATGAAAACCTGCCCATCAGAAATTCTTACTGTTCAGACTTACATTAATGCATCATATCATTCATGAGAATGTATGAGGATTAAATCATACTTTCAAGTATTAGTTCAATTCTGTGAAGTAGGGACCGTATTTTGGTACGGGCAGAGTGGGGTGTTTAACATCTTACCACCCTGTAACCGTGATCCCTTACCTTGAATCTTTAACCGCAGATCAAAATGAGTCATTTTAGAGGAAGGAATCTTCGGATTCCCTTCTCTAACGTTTCTACGGGGTTTAGCCGACTGTATATTCGAAGTAACTGGCTAGTGGCGACTCTGGTCTCATATAAACTCATCCAAACTTATTCAACTTAACATGACAACCGAGAAAAAGCCCTTGAGAACGAGGCGAGCCAGTGGCATAAACGGCGATTCGCGCACACACCCTTTTCCAAGAGGGAGGGTCGGGAGTGCGGAACGACGAGCGTCCACAGCATCCAATCTCTGTTGTTTCATGTGGTGTGGCCCACGTGAGTTTTGGATCTATTTAAGTTTTAAACTCCTATCCTTTTATCTTACAAAATTGATGGATGGAGTTGATTTGTTACGAAAATCTCTGTGGGCCCCGCTCAACTTTTGATTACAATTCAGAAGCTTAGGGAGCAGAGACAATCTGCGTGTCTGTGTTGTGCCATGGTTTGAAGGTTTTTGGAATAGGTGAGCCCTTGACTTCACCCAACATGATGCGGCCCTAACTGTGGGGCCCACCTTAATGTATGTATTGTATATAGAGTTGAACACGAGTCGAGCTAGCTTAAAAAGCTCGGCTTGGCTTGGCTTGGCTTATATGCCAAATTTATCCTTGTGATTAACAAGCTCGTTTGAAATGAGCGAAGCTCAAGCATGAGGGAGCTTGATTCGACTTGAAGCTTGAATCTCCCTCTCTCTCAACTCCCCCCCCCCCCCCCCCCCGAGCGACTCTGCCTGACTCAGCTGCACGACTCAAACGTTCTTCTCACTTCTCAAGTATGGTTTTCTTTTTTTTTCTTTTTTTTTATAAATTGTGTTTAAAATAGAAAAACCTCAAAATAGTAAGGTTTTGGGTCAGTTTTTTTGGTTGGATTGGGTTAGGTTGAGGGCCTGAAGCTACTAGCTAGGTTGGGTCAGGTGGGGGGCTAGGTCAGTAGGATGGGTTAGGTCAGTGGGTTAGAAAAAAATGAAAAAAAAAAAAAAATAGAAGACAAAGCTCGGCTTGACTCGACTCAGCTTGATAGAGCTCAATTAGCTTGGCTCAAGCAAATCTTGCTCAACTCGAACAACAAGCCAACTTTGAGCTACTGTTTTGAGCTCGAAGCTCAAGCCAAGCCGAGCTCGAGCTGAGGTGGTCATTGCTCAAGCCAAGCTCGAGCAGGGCAAAGCTCAGCTCGTGTTCAACTCTAATTGTATATCCAAGTTGTCCATCTATTTTACTAGCTCCTTTTAGGCCATGAAACTAAAATTAAGCAGATCCAAATCTCAACTTGACCATACCATAAGAAATGGTGCTGATTGAATGCCCACCTTTAAAAACTCTCTCGGGGCACACAGTAATGCCAACCATAATGTTTGTTTATTTGCCATCCAACCTGCGGATAAGGACACATGGACTTGGATGAAGGAAAAATAACAAATATCAATTTAATCCAAGACCTTTGTGGCCCACAAGAAGTCTTTAATTGTGGGTGTTCATCACCACTATTTCCTATGGTGTGGTCGGCTTGAGATTTGGATCTGCCTTAGCTTTAGGCTCGTGCCCTAAAATGATCTGACAAATTAGATGGACAACATGGATTAAATACATACATCGTAGTGGGCCCACAATGCTCCATGTTCAAGGTTGATGGCATTTTAGTCATTTTAGAAAAAAATCATAATTTAAATGAAAGTTATTTAAGTGACAATAACTTGATTAATGAGGTAGCTTAATAAAAACTTAATAAAAAAAGGTGTAAATACCCTGAGGTATTATTTTGTAAAATTTCCTTAACTTATTTTGAACATTATCATCATGCCATTTGTACGATGGATCGGTAGCCTAGCCTAGCAACACTTGTGTTACACATGTGACTCTCTTTTTTTTTTAAATGACAAAAAAAAAAAAAAAAAAAGACATTCACTCAAAGTAAAAGAGTGATATTTCAAAACACAGTATTGTTATGTATTTCATTTACGTCCAAATCTATTTTAGTCACAAATCTGCATTAGCAGATGGCTTTTGGATTCTGAATGCACTCAAATACACGCCTAATAATTTACACGGCAACGATAATGTGCAGACACGTACCTACAGCCTCACCATGGTGAACTGGTGGGGTGGGCTGGCCCCACCCCCAAGATTTGGTGGCCCATCACTTGTTGACGGTTTGATTGTTACAAATTAATTGGACAATTTGGATCAGCCCATTAGTGTTCTATCCAAATGGGCCCACCAATTCCTCCAATCATCACATTCCTTGGGTAGACACACCGTTGCAGCCCGTGCAAGTGTATATGCATCTCACTCTTTGCAATCTAAATCGTCCACCTTCTGAGATCACAATAGCTGGCCCATAAATGAAAAAAAAAAAAAAAAAAAAAACCATGTGTACAATCCTTACCTTCCAATTGATAGGCTTTGGCTTGATGGATGTGATGGATCTCCATTCTCCAATACTCGCTACTGAACCGACTGAGACGATCGTAATTCAAAATAAAAATTGTATCTGTATCATATGAACCTGTTTGGTACAGTGAATAAAAAAATTAAGCTTATTTAAAAATTTTCATGGGTTAGTGGCATAAAAAAA
Source organism: Liriodendron chinense (assembly GCA_003013855.2). Classification (NCBI taxonomy): domain Eukaryota; kingdom Viridiplantae; phylum Streptophyta; class Magnoliopsida; order Magnoliales; family Magnoliaceae; genus Liriodendron; species Liriodendron chinense. Next base: position 1,790,138 of record PVNU02000362.1, read on the forward strand.
ATCATCTTTGATGTGGCCCACTTGAATTTTGGATCTCCATCATGCTTAGGCTTGTCTCTAAAATGAGAGACAGTGAAATGGACGGATGGAGTGGATGTAATCCAAACATCATGGTGGACCCCACAGTTTCATGGGATTCTTACAGTCAGCAGAACAAAGCTCCAATGTCGGTACCATATATACGTGGCAAAACTCTATAGGCCGCACCGTGATGTTTGTATGTTTATTTTTTCAGATATTTTTAAAACATTAGTTAAAAAATAGGTAAATCCAAAGCTCAAGTGATCTGTAACACGTAACACGGGAATTAGATATTTTTAAAATAAAGTTTATTTGTCATCCAGCCTGCATGGACGTGGATTCATGAGGCGGTGTTACCACCTCTCTCGGGCCCACCATAATGTTTATTTGCCATCCAGCCTGGATGGACGTGGATGCATGAGGCGGTGTTGGTAACACCACCCTCGGCACCCGTGTGTGAATGTGTTGCACACTATGGGCCCCAACATGATGTATGTGTTATATCCACACTGTCCATCTGTTTTGGATCCTCATTTTAGAGCATGAACCCAAAAATGAAGCAGATAGGAAGGTTAAGTGGACCACACTACAGGAAATAGTGATGATTGAAAGCTCACCATTAAAAACTTTTTGGGGCCACAAAAGTTTTAGACCAAGGTGATCTTCGTGGTTTTACTTCATCCAGGTTAAAGTGACCTTATCAACAGGTTGGATGAAAAATAAACACTACAGTGGGCCCTAGAAAGATTTCGACGGTGGGTGTCATTATCCCCACTATTTCTTGCAATGTGGTCCACCTCAACTTCAGATCTGCTTCATTTTTAAGATCGTTCTTTAAAATGAGCTAGAAAAATGGATGGACGATGTGGATATAAAACATATACATCACGTTCGGCCTCACAACGCCCAACACGCCAACACATTATTGTTGGAGGTGGTGTTGGCAACACCACATCCGTTCATATGGCCATGCAGACATTGACGACCCGAACACAAATATCCAATGGCTGGCATTCAATCTTCACTATTTTGTATGTAGTGGCCCACTTGAGTTTTGGATCTGCCTTAGTTTTGGGCTCTTATGCCCTAAAATAAAAGAAAAAAATGGAGGCCCACATTGATGTATTCATTGTGCATCCAGGCCGTCCTTCTGTTTTTCCCACTTATTTTATTTTAGTACATGGTGCCAAAAATGAAGATGATACAAGTTTCAGGTAGACCACACTACAGGAAACAGTGGTTTGTGTATATGTCAGCCAACACATTCATCAAGTGGGCCCCACCACGATGATTTGCCACACCAAAACTCTGGTGGGTCAAGACAAGTGAATACATAGGTTTTATTTATGGTTGTACATTTATTCGTTTGGTGTTTTTTATTTGAAGTCTTGGATCTTGATGATCCTTGGGTGTACGGTGAACATGAGGAGGCTAACCAGATGAACGGTTTGGATTCCACGTGGACATCATGGACGAGCCCCACACAACTTGAATGCATGGAGATTGCCATAAGTATGAACCTACCTTGTCTGAAAATGAAACGTGGCCTCTTCTTATCCACCGTGGATAAGATCTTCCACGTACGACTCAATTAGACAGCTGGAGTATGGGGATGGCTAGAATCCTGTACCTGTGAGCCACATAGAAAGCTTTGTATCCTCGACCCAAAAGTGTATGCCAGGAACACATGGATATGATCTCTGGACCATTCATCAGGTGGGCTCTGCTTTGGATGGTCCCTGGTCCAGGAATCAAACTGATTGGGTGATCCTAATCATTCAAGCATTGAAAGTTTACACATTGAATGTGTACCAATGGATCATTCTTTAGTGCTCATCTGCAGATAATATATTACATAAAAAAAAAATGTGGTTTTTGAGTAACAACACCATTTTGGTGGGGCCCACCTGATGATTGGTTTAGATCTTGTTCAAATATGCCAGGTTTATAGTTTGGGGTCAGGAATTAGGATAGGTCTCAGGTCTAACTTCTACCCTTGATTAGACCTGAGAATATCATAGGCTGGTGAAGGTGACCGGAGTGGGGAGCGGATTAGGTGAGACCCCAGATCGACTGAAGTGGGTGGGACCCTGACTTTGGGGCCACTGTGATGTATGTGACTACATCCATGCCACACATCTGCATTGAAAGATCATTTTAGGGTATGATCCAAAAAATGAAGCAGTTCCAAATCCCAAATGTGCCATAGTACAGGAAACAGTGGTGATTGACCATTAAAACTTCCTGTGGGCCACAAAAGCTTTTGATCACGATCATATTTATGTGGTCTCTTCGTCTATTTTTCCCACTTTAGTATATGGTCCCAAAAATGAAGATGATACAAGTTTCAGGTAGACCACGCCACAGGAAACAGTGGTTTGTGTATATGTCATCCAACACATTCATCAAGTGGGCCCCACCAGATGATTTGCCACACCAAAACTCTGGTGGGTCAGGACAAGTGAATACATAGGTTTTATTTATGGTTGTACATTTATTCGTTTGGTGTTTTTTATTTAAAGTCTTGGATCTTGATGATCCTTGGGTGTACGGTGAACATGAGGAGGCTAACCAGATGAACGGTTTGGATTCCACGTGGACATCATGGACGAGCCCCACACAACTTGAATGCATGGAGATTACCATAAGTATGAACCTACCTTGTCTGAAAATGAAACGTGGCCTCTCCTTATACACCATGGATAAGATCTTCCACGTAGGACTCAATTAGACCGGCGCGGATTAGGTACTTCCTCCGCCTGTCTCGAGCTCAAGACAGGCTAGGGCTATGAGGGCCACCGTGATGTATGGATTTTATCCACACCGTCCATTCCGTTTTCCATCTCATTTCAGGTCATGAGCCCAAAAATGGGGTAGATCCAAACTCAAGTGGACAATGAAATGAAGATTAAAGGCTGACCGTTGAAAACTTCTCCAGTCCCACAGGAAGTTTTGGATCAAGCTGATAATTGTGTTTTACCTTCATCCAAATCTCCATCCTCTTATGAACAGATTGGATAGCAAATAAACATCACAGGGGGCACTAGGAAGGTTTCAACGGTAAAAATCATTAGCACTGCTGTTTACTGTGGTGTGGCCCACTTAAACTTTATATGTGCCTAATTTTTTGTACTATGTCCTAGAATGACATGTAAAAATGCATGGATGGTGTGGATACAATCCATACATCATGGTGGCCCTCAGAGCCCTAGCCTGTCTCGAGCTCGGGACAGGTGGGGGGAGTACCTAATCCGCGCCCCAATTAGACAGCTGGAGTATGGGGATGGCTAGAATCCTGCACCTGTGAGACACATAGAAAGCTTTGTATCCATGATCCAAAAGTGTATACCAGGAGCATATGGATATGATCTGGACCATTCATCAGGTGGGATCTGCTTTGGATGGTCCCTGATCTAGGAATCAAACTGATTGGGTGATCCTAATCATTCAAGCATTGCAAGTTTACATGTTGAATGTGTATCAATGGATCAGTCTTTAGTGTCCATCTGCAGATCATTTATTAGATGAAACAATTGTGGTTTTTGAATACCAATACCATTCTAGTGGGGCCCACCTGATGATCGGTTTAGATCTTGTTCAAATATGCCAGGTGTATAGTTTGGGGTCAGGAATCAGGATATGTCTCAGGTCTAACTTCTACCCTTGATTAGACCTGAAAATATCGTAGGCAGGTGAAGGTGACTGGAGTGGGGAGCGGATTAGGTGAGACCCGGATCGACTGAAGTGGTGGGACCCTGACTTTGGGGCCACTGTGATGTATGTGACTACATTCATGCCACACATCTGCATTGAAAGATCATTTTAGGGTATGATCCAAAAAATGAAGCAGTTCCAAATCCCAGATGTGCCATAGTACAGGAAACAGTGGTGATTGACCATTAAAACTTCCTGTGGGCCACAAAAGCTTTTGATCACGATCATATTTATGTGGTCTCTTCATCTAGGTGTTTGTGATATTATCAACAGGTTGGATGAAAAATAAACATTCTGGTGGAATCCATTGAAAATTCATGAAGTTTTCAATGGTAGAGATTCAATCACGACTGTTTCTGTTGTGTGGTCCACCTAAGATTTGAGTCAGCTTCATTGTTGGTATCATACCCTAAAATGATCTTTCAAAATGGTTGGACGCTTTGGATTTAAGACACATACATCAATGTGAGCCCCACAGTCAGGGGTCCCACCCACCTCGGTGGATCCGGGGTCTCACCTAGTCCGCTCCCAACGGGTGAGTGCACTCTATAGCACTTGCCTCTCACGGCGGCAACTTACACGTGTGAGAGATCCAAACCCTTCATGAGGAGTGTCCGACATGTGGACGTATTCTCTCATTTGGAAGCTTATTTTCTGAATGCATTGGAATCCCAATAAGAATGCATTGATATTTTATAGTAATTTGAATTTAATTATTAAATTAATTTTAATATTTTTAATTAGTGTGTATATGTGATATTTGACTAAATGATTATAATATGCTAAATTGAAATAGATACTCATAAAAAAATGATGAAATTTCGAGCCATCAGGTTGACCACAAGCGTAAGGATAAAAAAAATGAAAAATTCATTCATGTTTTTTAATTGTCAATTTACATAGCCAATGGATAGTTCAAATCATTTTATTGTTGTGATTTAAGAAATGCAACTCATATTTATATTATGAAAATTTTACAAATTAATATCTCATTAGTATGATATTTACATTTTGATATTTTTTCTAAGTTTTCCTTAAGCTATATCATTAATCAAGTTGTTGTCTAATGGATACCTTAGTTAAATTTTTTTTCTTCTAATTTTGTTGGTTTAAAGAATAGTTTTTCCTAAAATGACAAAAATGCCACTAATTAATGAGGTTGCTTAATAAGAATTAAATAGGAACCTAAGTATAAATATGTGTTATTATAAAAAAATAAATAAAAAGAAAAAAAAAATCTTTGCTAAGATGTAGTTACTGGTCAGTGTTTTGTGGGACCCACCACTATGTTTCCACATAGTCGATCCATTTTTTTCATATCATTTTAGGGCATGAACCCAAAAATTAGGCAAATCCAAATGCCAGGTGGACCGCACTATAAGAAATAGTGGTGATTGAATGAGCACCATTAAAACTTCCTAAGGCCTACCATAATGTTTATTTTTCATCCAACATATTGATTAGGTCACACAGACCTTAATGAAAGGAAAAAACAAATATCAGCTTGATCTAAAACTTTTGTAGCCCACAAAAAGTTTTTAATGGTGGGTGTTTATCACCACTGTTTTGTGCATGGTCCACTCAAGACTTGGATCTACCTATTTTTGGGCTCATTCCTTAAAAGATCTGAAAAAAAAAAAGAAGAAAAAAAAAAAAGAATAGACTGTATGGATTAAACATATACATCATGGTGGGGCTACAATACATTATATTCAATTCAGGTTACAGGCACTACTTTAGTGTCTTTGCCCAATACAGAGGAAGTTCATGTAGTAAAAAATGATGTGCGGGTAGCAGAGATTTCCATCTCAAATTTACTTTGGCCATCAATTTTACAAGACTACAATAAGACTGAATTCTAAAGATTAGGCAGATCTAAAACTCATGTAAATTACATCACATTAAACAATGAAAACACAAACATCCACAGTTGAAACATTCCTTAAGCTGTCTATAGTGTTTATAAGCTATCCAAACCGTTCGTAAGGTTAGTACCACTTAGATAAACTGTTGGCACAAATATCATCTTGATGCAAAACTTCTTTGCCCCCACAAAGTTTCCATGGTTAGGCTTCCAATCTGTACAATTTCGTGTGGTGTGGCCGCATAAGTTTTGGATTTGCCTTACTTAACGTTGTTGTTTTACCTTGCAAAACTGATGAACCGAATAAATTTGTTACAGAAATTTTTATGGGCCCTGCACAACTTCCAACAACAAGAAACCCTAGGAGCACAGGCACTGCATGTCTGTGCCCTGGGTTAAAGGTTTCTCGAATAGGTGCGGCCTTGGCTTCACCCAACACAGTGCGACCTTGATTGTGAGGCCCACCTTGATGCATGTATTGTATTATGTCATCCATCCATTTTTTTAGGCCATGAAACTAAAAATTAAGCAAATCCGAGTCTCAGCTCAGTCATAACATAAGAAACAGTGCTGATTGAATGCCTATAGTTAAAAACTTTCAGGGTCCACTGTAATGCTCACCATAATGGTGAGGCACTTACTCACCACAGGAAACAGTGGTCCACCTGATATTTGGATCTGTATAATTTTAGGGACCCATCCTAAAATGGGCTGAAAAAATGGATGAACGGCCTGGATAAACAAAACATAGTAAAGGTGTGCCCTACGGTAAGGGTAACACCCACTAAGCTGTTATCCGGGTAACACCTAATCCACTCCCCTAATTGATAAGCTTTGGCTCGATGGATGTGATGGAGCCCTATTTTCAATCCTCCTGCGGAAACAATTGGGAGGAGTCATATCCAACTCAGTTGATTCATTAATCTATAATCACTGGTGCTTTGTCCATGTATCAGCTACGATCATTCAATTCTGGGATTTTCAGTACATGGTCCATTCATGGTAAGGTCCATCACATCAATGGTTTGGAACGAACTGAAGACCCTCACCACTCCTTTGAACGGGGAGACCACCCCCGCATTCAAATTTCAAAGTACATGTCTGCCCACCTGATGAGTTGATGTAATTTTTATAATGTCCCAAGGGATGAATGGCCTGGATCTCCCACACGTGCTACCTTACTTTAGATATTCCTCTGAACTGCCTGCCTCTGTGGATGGAGAAAAACTGACATACTCTGGCAGAGTGTGATGGATGATACGCAGGCACTTAAAAATTGTACACAGCATTTTAAGTAATTCAAACTAAACTGTCTGAATCATATGAAGATGCTTAGTACCATGAATAAGAAAATTAAGCTTATTTAATTCTTTTTAGGCTTAGAAGGCGTTTGAATATTACGGCGGCCCACAAGATGGTTTGAACAATGGGCATTTCCATCCACACTATTTTCTAGAGGTGTGGCCTACTTAAGTTTTGGATCTCCATCATGCTTATTCCTGTCTCTAAAATGAGCTGGTGAAACAAATGGATGGAGTGGATATAACCCAAACATCATGGTGGACCCCACCGATCATGGGGTTTCACGGGATTCTTGTAGTCCATAGAACACAACACCAACGTCAGTTCCATATACACGTGGCAAAACTATGTAGAACCATCGTGATGATGTATGTGTTTTGTCCCTGCTATACGTCTATTTTTCTAAATCATTAAGGCATTCTAAGGCATGAGCACAAAAAAATAGGCAGATACAGAAATCAAGTACACAATGCCACAGAAAGCTACGTGGATAGTGACGCTTACTATTGAAACCTTCCTCAGCCCGCTATAATATTTATTTCCCAACCAATAAGATGTGTCAATGTGTTGTGTACAGGAGCCAACATGATGTATATGTTATATCCATACCGGTCATCCATTTTGCCCCCTCATTTTGGAGCATGCACACAAAAATAAAGAAGATATAAAGATAAGTGGGCCACATTATGAGAAAGTAGTGGTGATCAAATGCTCGCTATTAAAAACTTCTTATGGTGCATAAAAGTCTTGGATCAAGTTGATATTTGTGTTTTCCCTCATCTAACTTGGGGTGACCTTATCAATAAGTTGGCCGGAGAATAAACATTAGAGTGGGCACTAGAAAGATTTAAATGGTGATGTCAATATCCAGAGCTTTGGAACTTCTTTATTTTTAAGTTCATGCTTTACAATGAGCTGAAAAACAAAATGGATAAATGGTGTGGAGATAAAACACATACATCAAATTGGGGCCCACAGCCCCCTTCACATCAACACATGATTGTTAGACGTGGTGCCAGCAACACCACGACCATTCATGCGGTCATACAGACGGGAACGGGTGAGCCGTTACGTGGTAATTCAGGGTGTTGATGCTGAAAATTAATCAACAGACGAGACGAGGATCCCTTGATCTGACGGTTGGATGGTGTTGATCTTCCCCCTGAAAGAAGATTGAAGCTGAACAAAAGATTTCCTGGATCCTGTAGAACACAAAGGAAAGCTAAGGGGAGTGGCTGGGATCCAGCCGTTAGCCTTCCGATGCCTAACTTAGTTGGACCTTTAAAGGATTAAATGTCTCTCTCTTTAGGTCAGTTTTTGTGTCATACCTTGATAATGAAGAGAATGCTCCAATTTATAGACTTAGGTCGTGGAGTTGCGTCCCTTATTTGTTGCCTTGATGTTTGTAGAGGAAATCTCGGATCTTTGAGATTTCCGGAGCTGTCCCGTGATCTTCGAGGATCTTTGGACGAGTTGGTTAGAGATTTTCCGGATTTCTTTCCTCTTATCACGCACAAACTTAGATAATTGCGGTAACAAAATCAGGTGGCAAAGTGATCGGCCTTACGAGGTCGTTCACAAGGATCACCTCTCCCTTAGGTCGGGTCGGTCAGACCTGGCGACCTGCATTTGGATCGTTCCATCTGTCAATCAGATCGGCTTCAAGCTGAGCGAGCTGGACCAGATCCGTCATCAGGTCAGCTCGTATTCTCTTCGCGATGGTACCGAGGTCAGCTCGTATTCTTCTCACAATAGAAGTCCCCCCACTCCCGAGCCTAGCTCGTCTGTCTCGGGAGTAGCTTGATAAAGAAGATACGACGATCTGGCTACCTTTAGTGTTTTACAGCTGTTGCGCCGTCATCTCGACGGGCGGGAAAACGGCATCTAATGCGTCGTTCAAAAAATTGAGGCGTCATAATTCGTTTGTACGGCGTGTTAGCGCTCAATAGAATATTATCGAACGGGGGGATGCCACGTGTCCGGAGTAATGCGTTACTTTTCGTACGCTTCAACCGAGAGCCGCCACGCGGAATCATTGCATTAAATGCCAAAGAATCCTTCGGGTATAAAACTCGAGAGTTAGCGAATTTCGGAAGAATTCTTCTCTTCTCCGATTCTGCTTTTCTTTCTTTTTGAGTCCTTCTCCATTCCCTGATACCTCTCATCCGGTCGGTGTACCAATCACCTGGGGTACGCTCTCCTTACCCTTAGAAGACCTTCTTCTCCCCTTAATATTTTTTCAAAAATGTCGGAGACCTCCTACTCTGATGCCATACCGATGGTGAGGTTCGGGGATTCCGAATCGGACCCACCTCTATCAGAGCATCAGGAGGTGGACCCCCGAGAATCCCATTCCAAGACAGCCGATCCTGTGAATGAAGAGGAATCCGACGTTCCTGAGCCAGAAGTTGGGAATGGGAGGGCTTAGAGAAATTCCTTCGAGCTGGATGGCGTGACCTCGCAGATTACCCAGAGAGAACTGGATAATGCGAGGAGGACGTACAGGATTCCGAAATCCGTAGAACTTAGGATTCCGGACCGAGCTAATAGACCAAGCCGACCTCGCCGGGGGGAAACCGTAATCTCCCTGATGCATTTAGAGGCTGGGCTCAGGCTACCTCTGCACCCCTTTGTGCGAGAGGTCCTTAGCGTCTTAGGCCTCGCACCGAGCCAGCTGCAACCCAATGGCTGGAGGTGCATGGTGGGAAGCTATATCTTGTGGCAGAGAGTGGGAAATAAAGAACTGACCTCGAACAAGCTGTTCTCTATGTACAGTCTCAAGTCTCTGGGAGGTCAGGGTCTTTATTACCTTTCTTCTCACCCAGGCCATGGGGGCTCAATAGTGACCGGCCTACCATCCTCGACAAGAATTTGAAAGAGGAAATGGTTTTTTGCATCGGGGGATTGGGAAGCTTCGTCGGATGAGCTTCGCCCTCTGGAGCATAGGGTTCGAGCTGATTTTGCTCTGCCAGGTCGAGCTGCACTTAGACAATTTTTTTTTTAATTTCTAATGCTTTTCATTTATGCTTTGTTGACTCTGACGTGGGTTTCCCTGTCTGTGCAGCTTCGGTGGCCATCAGAGTAGCGCTTTCTACAGTCCAGGAGAGGCAGATCCGAGCTGCACGGGAGTATCCGCTTGAAGAAAGGAACTTCCGCAGTCTAATCACTGTAGAATCCGTCTTTGAATCAGGTCAGCAATGTTGACATTTATATTTTACTTGTCTTTTCTCCACATATTTTGTCCTGACATCTTTTTTTGTGTTTTGTACAGGCATGGCACCAAAGGCGGTTTCTAAATCCCGCAGAATCCCCGCTCGGCTCCTTGAGCACGGGGAGAGCTCGGTAGAACCTCCGAGCAAGAAGGTGGCCACGGAGGCTCAGAGATAATAAAGGTTGCCTCAATCATTCGTGTGCGGGTCTGGACAACCTCTGGGCTCATCCCCTGCAGGGGGTGAACCTTTGGCTGCCCAGCCCCCAGCTTCCGGGGTTCCGGTCGTCAACGTGCCGGACACCTCAGATTCCCGGGCCGAACCGTCAACGGGCCGCCCCACAACTCGTGCTAGCTCGTCGGGCACTCCGATAGCATCGACTTCAGCGGGCCCCGCTCGCACCCCAGCTGAGGTCGGATCGTCGCGCCCTCCTCCAGCTCCTCGTACCACCCGCACCGCAGCTGCTCCTGAGGCCGAGCAGCGCGAAGACCAGGTCGACATGCCTCCGGTAACGGAGCAATTTTCGACCTGGAAAGAGGGGGTTAACGCCTATATAGACGTTAACCAGAGCATCCCTCAGGATCTGAACTCTCTTGCATTGTCAGATCCTGACCAGATGGTCGGAGTCGCAATTGAGAGCAGTCTCAGGGTGAGCTGACTGCCTCTTTTTCTCCCATCTCTTTTTTTTTTACTCATGCTAATGTTGCATTACTGACTGTCGGAACTCATTTTTGTAGGACTCGGCCTTGCTGATTATGATCCGCCAGAAGATGGCTGAGCGGATTCACCAGATGCAAAAAGCTCTGGTTGCTGCCTCTTCTTGGAAGAATAAGACTGAGGCGATGAAGGCTGAGCTGAAGAAGAAACTGTCTGAGCTGGCGACGGCCCAGACGGAGCTGCAGACGGCCCAAGCTGAACTGCAGACAGCCCAATCCGAGCTGAAGGTGGCTCAGTCCGAGCTGGAAGTGTCGCAAGTACAAGTCCAGTCTCTGGAGGAGGCGATGAGGGAGACCTCGGCCAAGGCCCAGTCTGAGGGGAACAAGGTCGAGTCGCTCGAGGCCGCTCTCAAGACAGCTGAGGAGGAGAAGGTGGACCTGGCCAAGCTCTTGAAGGAGGTCCAGATGAAGGCTCTGGCTGATGCAAAAAATGCAGAAGCTAAGTTTGAGAGGCTGAACGCAATTTCTGAGGAGCTGTACAATCATGGCTTCCAGGATTGCAGACGGCTTGTTCTCAAACACTTCCCTGATCTCGACCTGACTCCTGTTGACAATGATGAAGACGAGGACGAAGTCGTGAGGGAGGGACCTTCAAAAGGGTCTACGGCCTGGCCATCTAATGCTACCGAAGGCTGAAACACTTTGTGTGTGTGTGTCTATATATATATATATATATATATATATATATATATATATATATATATATATATATATATATTGTAACAATGTAAAACAAACTTTTACTTCAATGTAATCCCTTCAGAGGCATCTTTATTCGAATTGTGTGCACAGCATTTTCTCTCTTTTATGCATACGCATTTTCTCTCTTTTATGCATACGTGAGTCTTGGAATGACTAAGGAACCCTTTGTAATCGGCGAAGCTCGGTAACATAAATCCAACCATAATATTGTATTAGATGACTAGTCGTCAGGCTTCGATAACAGCTAGGAACGTTAACACCGCTGGGCCGATCTGCTGCTGCAAGTCGGAATGCCGCTATTCACACTAGTTAGGAAGCAATCTTAAAGCAACTTTATCGAATCATCACCTCGGAAGACACATTTTATACGAGGCCCTGCCCGTTCATGGATAGTAGGTCTTCAAGTGATCAGCATTCCATGGATGGGAAAGGGGTCTGCCGTCCATGTCTTCGAGCCAATAAGTACCAGGACGACGTGAGCTGAGCACCCTATATGGCCCTTCCCAGTTGAGACTGAAGGCAGCGATTTTGTCTTTAATACTGACCTTTTTGAGAACCATGTCGCCAGCTCGAAACCGTCGCTCTTTTACTCGGGAGTTATAGTATCGCCTAACCCGTTGCTGATAGGCTGCTAATTGTATTTGGGATGCCTCGCGTACTTCATCGAGCAGGTCCAGGTTTGTCCGTAGTTGTTCTTCATTTTGGTCAGGTCGGTGTTGGCTCGTCCTGCTCGTGGGCATCCCGACCTCTACAGGAACGACGACTTCTGCTCCAAAAGCTAAAGAAAAAGGCGTTTCTCCGGTTGTGGACCGAGCCGTGTTCCGATAGGCCCAAAGTACTTCGGAAAGTTCGTCAGCCCAAGCACCTTTCTTCTCTCCGAGCTTTGTTTTGAGGTGATTTTTTATGATCTTGTTAACTGCCTCGACCTGACCGTTGGCTTGCGGATGGTGGGGAGAAGAATACACGTTCTTGATCCCCAGACCTTTGCAGAACTTTCGAAACTTTTCGTTGTCGAACTGCCGCCCATTATCAGTGACAATTGTATTCGGGATCTCGAATCGGCACACGATTGCTTTCCAAATGAAGTCTGTTGTTTTCTTCTCGGTAATGGTGGCTAGCGGTTCTGCTTCTGCCCACTTCGTGAAGTAGTCGACGGCGACGATTGCGTATTTCACCTGTCCCTTCCCCGTCGGAAGAGGGCCAATGATGTCGACTCCCCATTGATCGAATGGCCATGGTCCAGACATGGGAGTAAGCTCTTCGGGCGGTAGGTGAGGAATTGGGGGGAATCGTTGGCATTTATCGCATCTTTTAACAATTTCCCGGGCGTCATGCTGGATGGTGGGCCAATAATATCCCTGCCTGATCACCTTTTGCGCTAGTGCTCGGGCACCAGAATGATTCCTGCAACAGCCAAAATGGATTTCGCGTAACACGTAATCAGCTTCTTCGGTCCCCAAACAACGCAGACATGGAAAAGAAAATCCTCTCTTGTAGAGGATTCCATCGATCAGAGTATAGCAAGCCGATCTATAGCGAATGCGCTGAGCTTCTTTTTGATCGACGGACAATTCGCCCGACTGTAAGAACCGGATGATAGGGTCTCTCCAATCTGGGGTAGCCGACACTGAAAAAATCTCTGTTGACTCATTTGACGATATGCTTCGTTGATGGAGGAACTCGATGGGAACTGTCCTACCGAGCTCGTCGTTGGCTAATGAAGCGAGTTTTGCGAGGGAATCCGCATTCATATTCTTACTCCTTGGGATCTGAACAATTTCATATTGATCAAATCGTGACAGTAGCTCTCGAGTTCTTGCCAGATATGCGGACATTTTCCCTCCTTTCGCTTGGTATTCTGCGGTCACTTGCCCGACCACCAATCGAGAGTCACTATGTATCTTTATAGATTGGATTCCTATTTCAGAGGCGAGGCGGAGACCAGCTAGGAAGGCTTCATATTCAGCCTCATTGTTCGAAGCTCGGAATCCGAACCGGAGAGCATATTAAATTTGGATCCCGTCTGGCGCTGTCAAGACGAGACCGGCTCCGCTACCTTGCGAATTGGAAGATTCATCAACGTGTAATAACCAGGTCGATGTGTCATAGTTATTTACTGGTGACAGGTCGGATTTGCTGTTGTCCTGAACTTCGAGGGGCTCGGTCAGTTCGACGATGAAGTCAGCGACGGCCTGGCCTTTGATCGCAGCTCGAGGTCGATACTTTATGTCGAATTCACCGAGCTCGACAGCCCATTTGACGAGACGACCTGAGGTTTTCGGGTTCTGTAGCACCTGTCGCAATGGTTGATCAGTCAGCACAGCTATAGGATGCGCCTAAAAGTATGGCCTCAACTTTCGGGTTGATGTGATTAGAGCCAAAGCTAGCTTTTCTATTGTCGGATATCGGGTTTCGGAATCGAGTAGGGCTTTGCTGACGTAGTAAACAGGCCTTTGGATCCCTTTGTCGTCCCGGACGAGTGCCGAGCTTACCGCCGCTGGGGAGACTGCTAAGTACAGGAGCAGTTCTTCTTTATGTGCTGGTTTGGATAACAGCGGCGGAGAGCCGAGGTAGGCTTTCAATTCGCAGAAAGCTCGCTCGCAGTCCGAGGTCCAAATCATCTCCTTGCATTTACGCAGCTGCTTGAAGAAGGGGAGGCATCGATCTGTAGCCTTTGAGACAAACCTGTCGAGTGCTGCAATCCTTCCTGTGAGCTGCTGGATATCCTTTACTGTGCGAGGTGAGCTCATGTTGAGAAGTGCCTGAATTTTTTCAGGGTTGGCCTCAATTCCTCGCTGGTTTACCATGAAGCCAAGGAACTTTCCCGAGCTTACTCCGAAAGCACATTTGCTGGGGTTGAGCTTCATTTGATACTTCCGCAATATCCTGAGCGCAGTGCAGAGGTCGCAGACATGGTCCTTTGACCGTTTGCTTTTCAGGAGCATATCATCCACGTACACTTCCATAGTTCTGCCGAGTTGGTCTGCGAACATCTTGTTCACTAGTCGTTGGTAGGTTGCCCTGGTATTTTTTAGCCCGAAGGGCATAACCTTATAACAGTAGAGCCCCCGATCCGTAATGAATGCTGTCTTTTGCCTGTCGGGAGCATGCATTTGGATCTGATTATATCCAGAGTAAGCATCCATGAAGCTGAGGAGCTCGTGCCCGACGGTTGCATCGACGAGCTGATCTATTCGTGGTAGAGGGAAGCTGTCTTTAGGACAAGCCTTGTTTAGGTTAGTGTAGTCCACACAGACTCTCTCCATTTCCCATTGTTCTTTTTGACGAGGACAACGTTTGCAAGCCATTCCGAATAGCATATTTCTTGAACGAATCCCGCCTTGCGCAATTTCTGTACTTCTTCTTCAATGATCATGTACCTTTCTGTATTGAAAGAGCGCCTTTTTTGACGGATCGGTCTGATAGTTGGATCGACGTTTAGCCGGTGGACCATCACTTCTGGGCAGATTCCGGGCATCTCTTCATGGGACCACGCAAAAACGTCAACATGGTCCTTCAAAAAGGTGATTAGGCCCTCTCGCTGCTTGCCCTCCAAACATGATCCGATTTTGATAGTTCTGGTCAGGTCGGTATCCGACAATGGAATGTCGACCAGCTCCTCGGCGGGTGACCCGCGCTCCTTCTCTTCCTCCCTTGGATCGAGAGAGGTCGCATGAGAAACGGTTGATACCGTACTTTTATTCTTTCCTCATAGGGAAAGTTCATAGCAACGACGGGCTTCCTGCTGACTACGCCGATTCCATCGTCAGTTTTGAACTTCATTGCAAGGTGATAGATGGAAACGGCAGCTTTGAGAGCCCGCAGGATAGGGCGGCCGATAATGACATTATAGGCAGAGGGGGCACTTACGACAAGGAAGTCAACCATTATTATTTTCTGGTTTGGTTCTTCCCCGGCGGTAACTGGTAGAGTTATCTTCCCTTCGGGCATGATGCTGTCTCCTGTGAATCCGGTCAACGCTGTCTTGACAGGTCTTAGTCGGGATCGGTCGATCTTCATTTTTTCAAATGCCGAAGCGTATAGGATGTCAGCCGAACTACCCGTGTCGACCATCATCCTGTGTAGTCTTTTATTGGCGACCACCATCGCAACGACAAGGGAGTCGTTATGTGGATGTACGACCCCCCGAGCGTCCTCTTCGGTAAAAGCTATTGTTTGTGAGGTTACCTTTGCGACCTTTGCAGGTCGGCTGGTGACGTTCATAGAAGGTCTTGGTAAGGACGTTCTTCCTTGCCGTACATAGTTTTTGCGGGAGTTCCCGGTATCTCCAGTGGTCGGCCATCCGAAGATCATGTGGATTTCTTCCACAGGGTTGTTGTTTTGTTCCTCGTTCAGGTCGTTGGCTCGACCTTCATCTCTTCGTCCATCCGAGCGCTGGGCAATGTAGTCTTTAAAAAATCCTTGCTGAATGAGGGCTTCTATCTGTCGCTTCAAGTTAAAGCAATCCACGGTGTTGTGACCGTGGTATTTGTGGAACAAACAGTACCTTGATTTCGACCTTCTATTGGGGTCGATTTTTATCTTCGCAGGTCGTTCGAAATTGTATTTGCCCTTCTCCGCTAAATACATTTGCTCGATGGTTTTGTTGAGCGGTGTGTACTTTTCGAACCGTGGTGCAGGTGATTTTGTTCGGCGAGTAGGCCCGTTCCGAGTCGGCGATCTTTGCTCTGACTTCTGCCCTGACCTGTGTCTTTTTGAGCTGCTGCTATCCTGACGATCCTTATTCCTGGTCGTTGGTCGGTGAGCGTTAACCAGTTCCTCGACGTTGATGTGTTTTGCCGCCCGATCTAAGAATTCTGCCACAGATTGAGGTGGCTCTTCCCCAACAGACCAAAGGAATCTTCGGTCCCGCAGTCCTCCAATCATGGTGTGTAATAGTACGTCTTGCGAGAGATTTTCAATTTCAACAGCTCCGGAATTGAAGCGTGCGAGGTAATCTTTCAGGGACTCGTCTTCCTTTTGCTTGATCGCAGCGAGATGAGTTGAATGCTTCATCGGGTCGGTGCTCCTGATGAACTGAGTGGCGAAAGCTCGGCTCAATTGAGAGAACGAACTGATTGTGCGGGGTTTCAGGTTACGAAACCAAGTCCATGCCGAACTCGTTAAGGATAATGGAAAGGCCTTACACATTATGTGTCCGTTGGCCCCGAGGAGATCCATGTGGACTTTAAAGTTTTCTAAATGTTCCGCCGGATACCCTATCCCAGAGTACTGTTTCAACTGAGGAACCTTAAACCCTTTGGGAAGGGGCTCTTCACGAATCTCTTTGGTGAACGGCGACTCAGATGAGTCGACCAGTGCATCCACAGCGATTGGAGCTCGGGCTCGCTGTGCTCTCTGAATATCGCCCATTTGTTCTCGTAGTTCCCTCAGCTCGGCCTCTAGTGGGCTCAAGTTGTCATTAACCCGGTTGCTGGCTCCAAGATCAGCTCGTTCATGTGCGAGACGAGTTGTTCTTCGTTCCTCGAGCCTATGTCGTAGATCTGTGGCGGGCAAGCTTGTTGTTGGACGAGACCTGGTCTCGGTTGCTCGGCTGGCGACCTCGTTTTCTTCTATCGGAGTGGGGTGGTGAAAACGCTGCGATGGCCGAGTTTGGTGAGAGTGCTGGGTTTATTGAGGCTGAGAATGGGTATGCCGAGGCCCCTCACGGTCTCTATCATTCAACATGGTTGGACGGGCTAGACCAGTTAGCATGGTTTTAATTTCGTCCAGCTTCTGGTCCACGTAGCCCAGTCGTTCGTCGACCCCACCCAGTTTTTGGTTGACCCCTCCTACCTGCTCTTCGAGAAGGGACAATCTGACTCCTCGGTTGCGAGGTCTCTGTTGTCCCCCCTGCTGAGCGAAAAGAGGAGTGTTCCCACTGACTTGGATAGCGGGGGTGTCGGGGAATGATCCTTCATTCTCAGAGATTTGATCGTCTGAAGGTCCATCGATCGCGGGTGCTTTCCCTTTATACTTTCGCTTTCCAGCCATAATAAAAGAGAAGGAAGAAGTTGAGATCGTCTTTAGTGATTGGGCGAGAACACGGACTTCCTAATTAAAGGAATCTTCGAGTTCCCACAGACGGCGCCAATCTGTTGATGCTGAAAATTAATCAACAGACGAGACGAGGATCCCTTGATCTTGATGGTTGGATGGTGTTGATCTTCCCCCTGAAAGAAGATTGAAGCTGAACAAAAGATTTCCTGGATCCTGTAGAACACAAAGGAAAGCTAAGGGGGGTGGCTGGGATCCAGCCGTTAGCCCTCCGATGCCTAAATTAGTTGGACCTTTAAAGGATTAAATATCTCTCTCTTTAGGTCAGTTTTTGTGTCATACCTTGATAATGAAGAGAATGCTCCAATTTATCGACTTAGGTCATGGAGTTGCGTTCCTTATTTGTTGCCGTGATGTTTGTAGAGGAAATCTCGGATCTTTGAGATTTTCAGAGCTGTCCCGTGATCTTTGAGGATCTTTGGGCGAGTTGGTTAGAGATTTTCCGGATTTCTTTCCTCTTATCATGCACAAACTTAGATAATTGTGGTAACAAAATCAGGTGGCAAAGCGATCGGCCTTACGAGGTCGTTCACAAGGATCACCTCTCCCTTAGGTCGGGTCGGTCAGACCTGGCGACCTGCATTTGGATCGTTCCATCTGTCAATCAGATCGGCTTCGAGCTGAGCGAGCTGGACCGGATCCGTCATCAGGTCAGCTCGTATTCTCTTCGCGATGGTACCGAGGTCAGCTCGTATTCTTCTCACAACACAGGGGTTGTTGCCCAGCTCTAACCGTGTGGGGCCACCTTAATGTATTGTTTGTATATCCACACTGTTCATCTATTTTTCTATCTTATTTGATATTGCGATCGCAAACCTTAAGGAGATAAAAATCTGTAGTGGACCATACCACTAGAAAAAGTGATGAATGATCATTAAAAACTTTTTGTGGCCCACAAAAAGTTTTGGATCAATTTGATCTCTGTGTTTTCCCTTCATCCATATCTTCTTTATATTATCAATAGGTTTGATGAAAAATAAATATTACAAAAAACTTATGATGGGCCCTTTTCAAATTTTAAAGGTAAGGAACTCAATCACCACTGTTTCCTGTGGTGTGGTCCACCTGATATTTAGATCTTCTTAATTTTTGGGACCAAGTCCTAAAATGGGTTGGAAAAACGGATGGACGGCATGGATATATCAGCCAATCCAAACTTCTGTGGTGTCCAGAAGTATTCAACGGCAGGCATTCAATCTTCACTATTTTGTATGTAGTGGCCCACTTGATCTTTGGATCTCCCCAGATTTGGGCATATGCCCTCAAATATCTGAAAAAAAAAAAATAGAGTCGTGGTGGGCCCCACAGAGTTTGGCTACCTATAACCAATACCGACGTGGGAGCTATGGCTTAAACCACCAACACTGGTCGAGGCAACTCTCGTCCCTCGAAGATCGAGCGCGGCTCTTTTCCCATCCCGGTGGAGCTCCCGTGGTCTACAATTTAACCTGCTCCTTCGAACTACCTGCCTTCATCCGTTCTCAAATCCTCTCTCTCTGCCAGAAGCATCAATGGCAGAGAATCGAGGAGTTGCTGCTAATCGATCTAATTGCAGAAGCTGCAATTTCAGAGAAGGGAGTCTCCTCACGAAGCTGAAAACTACGAGAAATCTCCGAAGCATTTCAAGCCTCTCTCTTATGAAACGTCGTTTCTACAGATGGGATTCTTCCCTTCCTGCAAATTGCTGCATTTTGAGGTCTATTTCTTCTCTTAAATCCACCAGAAATTACATGCATCCATATATCTATGTATTTAGCGGCTCGCTCCATTGGAACCGGCCAGGGCCTGTTGAACGGCTCTGATAGGTGGGCCTTCAGGGTCCAAAGTTCTCACAAATCCGAAGATAGACGGTCTACATCCACCATTTAAGCGGAGAGGATACGATTACTCCTTTGATTCTATGTTTAAGATGGCTTCCTAATTACAATTAACGGTTTAGATCGTCTAAAGGCTGGGGGTCATGTAAAAGCCCTTTATATAAAGGGGAGGAATGGAGAGGATATGAGAGATCCGATCTCTCTCCCATTATACCAAACCTCTGGAAGAGGAATTTGGAGGGAAATCATGTGGGGTCCACCAAGTGGTTGTCCACAAGTAGGTCCCACGGACCCATATCCAACTGGGATCACTTGATGTATTCACAAAATCCAACCCGTCCATAAGGCGCGTCGCCTTCTGTTATCCACAGGGCCCAGAAATCATACCAAACGGAAACTCAGGTGGGCCGCATTACAGGGGACAAATTGAGAGGCGATGTCCGCCATTGATTTGCATGGGGGGCTACCATGTTGTATATATGGAATCCAGGTAGTCCAGACCGTCCATCTCCCCTGGATGAAAGGTCAGGACAAAAATCAGGTGACCCCAGCAAAAACCAAGGGTGGGCTGTGGGCATTCCCTTCCATCTTGTTCCTGTGTTGTGGCCCACTAGAGGTTCTTTATCGAGCTGATTTTCTGGCCCTGGGGGTAACCCGATTTGCATCTAATGGACACGTTGGATGTGATACATACATCATTTGGACCCCACTTCTGCCTGGTACCACTGGAGCTTACCTCATGTATGTATGTATTTATGTGTGGAATAGTCTGTTTTCTTCTCTGAGAAAATTCAAATCTGTTGAAAATTGAGATATACACGAGTGAATATTTAAGGCACGGTTGGATGTCTCGAATTGCAATCCGAATTGATCGATAATTATTCTGCTGTGCGGTTGGGGTAATACAGAAAATGGCAGCTCTGCATAATAGGGGATGCTATTTTCTGAAGGTTTTATCGAGTGTATTGCGTGGTCGAGATGGATGGAGGGCTGTGGTGGCATGTGAGCATATGTTGCACATGTGTGTGAGATCCTGGGGCATTCATTTGGTGAGGCCCACCATGAGCATGCTGTTGCTCCAGTAATCAGGCCGTTCGATTTATAAGGTGGGCCATGCATGTATGTTGAATATGAATTGATTGTTGATCCTCTTAACCACCTGTTACATCCTACTTGATCAGCAGACTCGCCTTTTTTTTTTCCAGCCGATGGATCTAAACAGCGGACCTGCCTGTCATGTGTCTTGGATCTTGCTTGATTTGGATAGCCCTACAGTTGGGTTGGGTTGTTCCTTCAGTTTTCATGTTCATTTGTCTTCTTCTTTCTTGTTTTAGTTCTTTGAATTTGGTTGAAAGCCTTTTCGTGAATGCGTTGGGAAATCTCCATTCTCCAGTATGCCTCTGTGATGGACTAAAAATCGAAAATTGCGATTGCTGCTTACAAGAGTAAGATTTTGAGTCCTCTTCCCCAGCATGGCAATGTTGCATGTATGGGCAGGACCTGGAAATTCATCTGCTGGGCCTTGGTGTGTTTGTGCCATGACCAAAAATCATTCTGGTCCAGTCAACAGGTGGGCTGCAGCTGGGGAGAAAACCGATGATTAGAGGAAATCAACCAACAGCCAGCATTTATCTTACATGTGTGC
Organism: Liriodendron chinense; assembly: GCA_003013855.2. Classification (NCBI taxonomy): domain Eukaryota; kingdom Viridiplantae; phylum Streptophyta; class Magnoliopsida; order Magnoliales; family Magnoliaceae; genus Liriodendron; species Liriodendron chinense. The sequence goes on from PVNU02000362.1 coordinate 1,811,185, forward strand.
CCCACCTAATAATTGAGCCACAATTTCAAATCTCTGTCTGTCCCTCACCTATTCGAGGCTGCTACCGGGTTACGTACTTGTGTTGCTGTGACCAATGGAACTTGTTCAAAATGTTCGACCTACGAAACTGAGTTCATAAAAATTTGGGAAAATCAGAAAAAATAATAAAAGTTGGGTAAAATTCCAAACAAATTTTAAAAAGAAGTTTGGGATGTTCACACAAACTGAGGTTCAGATAGATGGGTTTTTGGTTATAACTTATCAAGTCTTGACACCATGAATTCAGCCATGAGAGGACTGTATGGTCAATAGCACATGGAAATCCATGCTTGTTCAAACCTGTCGTTATCTCCATCGGCACAATTCTAACCCTATCCATATTTGAAGAACATATCATGGTCACTTCCACTTTCACTTTGAGAACCTTCAAACCCACAGCAGTTCACACTAACCGGGTATGGAACCCACCCTAGCAAGTCATGGGATCCACACCTGATCCCTAAGAACAAGCCAACTGTTGGCAATTTCAACACCCAGTGAAAGTTATTGTGGCTATCTCACACTAGATCATTCGTCACTAGTAATGCATGCATTTTAAAATTTAGAGCCAATTTCATCATACCACTCTCAACGCTTGACTTCTATAAATTTTGATTTGCCAATTTTTAGCTTTTATTTGATAAATTTTATGCTCTGCAGCGCGGTTTACCATGAGAAATCCAGATCAACGATATTGAAATCTTCAAAACAAAAGAGTGTCCCACTTTTTGTGATGATGCCAGTTGATGCGTTTGGCATTGATACTGCTGGGGTTCCAAAGATTAGAAGGTGATCAGTTCTTATCCTTGACTTCTGGTGTTACATATTCTACTCCTACCAAATTTTCATGTTTGCGACATGTTCCCTTTTGATCTAGATCTCTGAAGAAATACAAAAATTAGTGGGCGTTGCCAGTTATTGTTCCTTCTTTTCTTTCTTTCTTTTTTATTCTTCTGTTTTTTGTTTTTTTGCCCCTCCCTATGAACATGTGTATCAGTTAGCATTCTTGGGTTTTCCTTTTTGACATAGAAATTCCCTTTACGTCGCTCGTTTGTTGTTACAGAATCAAGGCCTTAACTATGTCTCTAAAAGCACTCAAGTTGGCAGGTGTTCATGGAATTGCGGTTGAGGTTTGGTGGGGACTAGTAGAGCGGTCTTCCCCTTTCGCATATAACTGGCTTCTGTATGACGAGCTTTTTAAGCTAATATCTGAGTCTGGTTTAAAGTTACATGTTGCATTATCTTTCCATGCTAGCATGCGATCATCATCTAATGCGAAAGGCTATGTCAGTCTTCCACTGTGGGTTGTTGAGGTAAGAGCTTTGTTTAACTATTTTTGCAAACATCAGTTGAATGGATTTACTGTAGAGGAGGCAACGTCTTGGACCTTAGACTTGAAAAAATACCTACTAATAATTTGTTTTTCTTTTCAGATTGGTCATCTTAATAGAGATATTTATTATCGAGATCAAAATGGATTCTCAAATGATGATTATCTTACATTAGGGGTGGACCAAGTTCCTTTGTTCTGTGGTCGGACTGCCCTCCAATGCTATGAAGATTTTATGTTCAGTTTCATATCTAAGTTTGGATCACTGTTAGGAAATATCATTGAAGAAGTAAGCATTGGTCTTGGTCCTTCTGGGGAGCTAAGGTATATCTTTCAACCCAATTGTTAATCTAGAAGACTGAGAACAGTTCTAGGTCAGGAATGAAACAGGGATGTTAGCAAGGTATTCTGTAACAGTAACGGTGCCCGTAACAGCCACCACTGTTACCTTTATGAAATGGGCTGTAATAGCCGTTACACTCTCTCTCTCTCTGTTTTTTTTTAATTGAAAAAGATAAATGAAAAACCTACATCTGCCACGTAACGGCCTTTTATTGGGGGGGGGGGGGGGCGCGGTAATGGGCCGTTGTGGGGGCTGTAATGGCAGTTACGGGTCATTGTTTTTCATAACAGCTGTTACAACCCCATAACGTGTGACGGTTGCCACTGTTACCTTTACGTGACGGCCCTTACGGCACACCGTGGATCTTACCTTCTCTATGGATGTTGGCACCTATAGTGAACAGATGGGCATGATAAAAGACGGAGTCATATTTGCATAGTGACAACCGACAACTAGTGGATATTGAAAATGTCGCGTGGCATGTTTGAAAAAAATGAAAAAATCAGTAAAATATCACTCCTTTGAGTTTATTGTTCACATTTAGAAGTATCGTGATATTCATATATCTATAATTTTTTTTCTCCTTTTTTAATTGTCATATTTTCTGTGAGATCTTCCCTAATATATCTTGAGAAAAACCAAAATTTGAAAATCTCATGATAAATTCCTGTGTTGAGGAATAGCTGAGAACAAGATTTCTCACTTTGTTTGGAGTAGGTTATTCTTGAGATTTGTGGAGTGGGAGAACCATTCAGACTAAGGGGGGGAAGCATAACCTTGTTTACTGGCTCTCGACCGCACTGCACTGCCTTCGGGTCTGTTTGATACTAGGATACAAAATACACTGTGAAAGGAAATTTTCTCTTGAGTGTGCAATGATGACAGTTTTTGTATTATTTCTTGTCCTTTATCAAGCCAGCCATGCTAATAGAAGCTCAGCAATATCTTTTTCTCGTTGGTGATTTCCTCCTTTTAAACAATAAAAGATAGAGGAAGTAAAAAAAAAAAGGTTTCATAATTACACTTTTGCAGTAAATGTTCCTAGCATGGAAATTTCATCTCCAACTACCAAACAGATCCCAAGAAAAAAACTCACCTTAGGTTTCTTTCATGTCGGACATTTCACCATATGGAGTGCATTTGGAGTAATGTTGAATACTATGGTTCAGTGTAAATTCACTAAAGGTATCGTTAGCTGCATCAGGTCATACGCTGAGTAACTGCACTCAAGAGTAAAGGTAGATTTTGGTGTCCTGCCAAATCATTGCAAGCCAACTCAATGACTTATTGTTTGGGTGGCCACGTTATTTGTGTAGCATTTTCTGATGTTCTTTAGTACACAATACTTCTATCTCAGCCTTCATTTGGTTGTAGTGCATCCTGTTTGGTGAACACTCAAAACCAAACTGATGGGGACATCATATTATGGACGCCATTATGCACATATTGGAGGGTCCGATCCCCAGTGTCCCTGTGGCTAGGTGAGTACCTGTTCGAGTCCCGAGGAGGAGCCGAAGACCCTATGTAACATGTGGACTACGTGGAGGATATTTTCGGACTGTTGGATTGCGAGGACTTCATGATTGGGCCGTTGGATGCGACTTGATCATGGCCCCCCGTGATTGTGGGCGTCTTTAGAGTTCATCGGATAATCTTAGTTTCTTAGGATCAAGTGAATCTCGCCCCGATGGGTCAATAAAAGCAAAGCAATTAGGAGCGAAACAATTCATTGCATTGATATTTCTCTACAAATAATCATTTGACCCTAGAACTTCCTAGGTAAATCAAATTGCTTGTTCTTGAATGAGCCCCCTATGCATACATGTATATATGTAAATATAGTATATACATAGGTACATGCATATTATGGATGCCATTATGCACATATTAGAGGAGGGTCCGAGCCCCAGTGTCCTTGTGGCTAGGTGAGTACCCGTTTGAGTCTCGAGGAGGAGCCGAAGACCCTACATAGCATGTGGGCTACGCGGAGGATATTTTCGGACTGTTGGATCGCGAGGACTTCATGATCAGGCCGTTGTATGCGACTTGATCGTGGCCCGCTGTTATTGTGGACGTCTTTAGAGTTCATAAGATCTTTGTTTCTTAGGATTATTGTGTTTTTGAGCACTTAGTTTACTTTTTGAGACTTTATTTACATGTTTTACTAATTTTATGCTTTTACAAGGGCTTATTTTGTAATTTACAAAGTAGGGGGTTAAAAGGAAATAGGTTTTTCATTAATGATCTTTTTGTAAATGACCAATTTTTTTACTATAACGGCTTGGGCGTCTAACCCTAGCTAGTGCTGGGCATGGGATCCAGTAACTCGGCAACTCGACTCATCCGACTCGATTCAGATCCAACTAGATCCAAATCGAAGGGCTTAGTTTGTCCGAACCGAGTAAAGATTGCCCGATCCGAATTAAAATCGAGTCGAGTCTAAGTCCACCGGTAATTTGACTCGACTTGATGTGGGTAGTATATAAGGAAAAAAAAACCCTAAGTCTATCTACCCTAAACAGCAGCACACCTGACCCCAACCCCCCATCTCTCTCCAATCTCCATCTCTCCCTCCCTCCTCTCCCGAGCTCGCCGGCAACCGGACACCCTCCTCCCTCCCTCATCCTCCTCTCACAGTCCCTCCTCTTCAGTCTTCATAGTGCTAGACCTCTTCGACAGCCAACCTGGACATCCATTCTCGCGCCGGACCCTTTGACAGCCAACTCGCTCGTCTCGACTGAGCAACCCTCCTCCCTCCCTCCTTTCACTCCCTCCCTCTTTAGTCTTTAGGTATGGAAAAAACAATTTGAATTTCATGTTTCTAACCGTGTCTTGTTTAGGAGGGAAAAATTATTTCCATGCTGAGAAGGGTCGTCGGTTACCTTAGGTCCCACCATAGTGTTTAGGTGAAATCCAACCGACCACCAGGTGTGTCACCCCACGTTAGTCCCAGGGCCTAAAACTCAGACCCATCCACGTTTTAGGTGGGCCACACTAATGGAAACCATCTACAGGCAACGATTACATTCCAAATTGTTTCCCTATGTGTGGCCCACCTGAATAATAGATTGACCATATATTTGGGTTCCACGCCTACATTCTGATTTGATATCTAATGGGTGGAATGGATTTTATATAAAATAATCATGGTGAGCCCTATTAATATCAAGGGTGGTTGTCACTCTTCTAACTATTTTCATTGTTGTGGTCCACTTGAGCTAAGTGAAATCTTGATTTTTTCTCCATAGGCATGATGGAGGATTATGCATCTAATGGTCCGAGTGGATTTTACGTACATATTAGTCAAGCTGGGCCCCTTGAAAATAAACCATGAGCGCCTTGGGCGAAGTTACTCTGTACGTGACAACGCATGACATCCCAATGACAGCAATCACAACACATGACAGAAGGTGCGAATCTCAAGGACATTTTTATATGATTTTTTTGGAAAAGTGGGATGTAGCTAGGGAAAGCAAACGTTCACATCAAGTTTTTTATATCTTAGGTGAGCATATGTATCCACGTGCACGCACACAATCATTGCGCATGTGGAGCACATTTGAGTCGATCTAGAACATTTAGTAGTGTGGATCCCATTATGAAGTATATAATTTCAAAAAACAAGAATAAAACTTCAAAAAATGGTCGACTTGACCTGACTCGGTCCCTGTGATCGCATTAGACTCGGATTGGGTCAGGCATGCTAGACTCGGTACCGAGTCGGGTCGAGTTCGGGTTAGGTATATTTCAACACTAGGTCGGATTGGGTCCAGCCCAAACTCAGTCCAACTCGACTTGATGTCCAACTCTAACCCTAGCCTCTTTTTTTATTTATTATTATTTTTTTTTTATGTTATGTTAATGAAAAATGCTTGAAGTTCTCCTCTTTCTTTTGTGTTTATGGAGAATGCGGTGTGAAACCCCATTCAGGTGAATTCGAATGAAAGCTACATTGGTGTGAAGCCTTGTTTATCCACCTTTTCTCTCTTTCCAGCTCTAAAGCATCCTCAACCCATCCATACCCAACCCATCCCATCCCATCATAACCCAAACCATCCCAACCTATATGCAAACAAAAGGTTCAGCCGTATGTGTGAATCCGTACGGATTGTTTTGTGGATCCTACTTCAGCCCTTTTCTTACGTCCTTCCTTATTCTTCTTTCTTCAGTTAAACTCTAACCTAAAACCCTAGATTCCCCTTTCAAATAAACCATAATTTCATATTTCCTAATTTCCAAACCCTAACCCTAACCCTAACCCTAATTTCTCTAAACCTAGAATCCTTTAGAATCCCTTTAGGACTTAGGTGATTCCCTATAAAATAGTTCTACACTCATGTTTTGGATGGAATTTCTTAAATGTATCGGTTACCTATCAAGTTTAGTAAAATAACAACACTAAATTCTTTACGTTGAGTATAAATATAATACTTTTAAAATGTTTAATTATAGAGTAATCATACTATAAATGTAAAACTATAAAAAATATTCAAAAGGAATTCGATATAGTAATTAGTTCAACAACAGATTACCTATGGAATCAATTTAAAAAAAAGAAGATTAAAACAACCAAATTTCTTATCAAAAGGATTTTACTGTTTTTACGGTGATTAATTACTCCAACGAATTATTCTTAATTTATCCTTGGAGTCATATTTATACACAATAATATTTTTTTATTTATTTTTCTTTTTTTTTTAGAAACGATTCTACATCAATGACCAGTCACAAAACACCCTGGGTGGTGATACTTTCCACATAGTCGATCCATTTTTTTCATATCATTTTCGGGCATGAACCAAAAATTAGCAAATCCAAATGCCAGGTGGACCGCACTATAAGAAATAGTGGTGATTGAATGAGCACCATTAAAAACTTCCTAAGGCCTACCATAATGTTTATTTTTCATCCAACATATTGATTAGGTCACACAGACCTTAATGAAAGGAAAAAACAATATCAGCTTGATCTAAAACTTTTGTAGCCCACAAAAAGTTTTTAATGGTGGGTGTTTATCACCACTGTTTTGTGCATGGTCCACTCAAGACTTGGATCTACCTATTTTTGGGCTCATTCCTTACAAGATCTGAAAAAAGAAAAAAAAAGAAAAAAAAAAAAGAATAGACTGTATGGATTAAACATATACATCATGGTGGGGCTACAATACATTCTATTCAATTCAGGTTACAGGCACTACTTTAGTGTCTTTGCCCAATTCGTATTGTTGTACCAGGGCAGAGGAAGTTCATGTAGTAAAAAATGATGTGCGGGTAGCAGAGATTTCCATCACAAATTTTCTTTGGCCATCAATTTTACAAGACTACAATAAGACTGAATTCTAAAGATTAGGCAGATCTAAAACTCATGTAAATTACATCACATTAAACAATGAAAACACAAACATCCACAGTTGAAACATTCCTTAAGCTGTCTATAGTGTTTATAAGCTATCCAAACCGTTCGTAAGGTTAGTACCACTTAGATAAACTGTTGGCACAAATATCATCTTGATGCAAAACTTCTTTGGCCCCCACAAAGTTTCCATGGTTAGGCTTCCAATCTGTACAATTTCGTGTGGTGTGGCTGCATAAGTTTTGGATTTGCCTTACTTATCGTTGTTGTTTTACCTTGCAAAACTGATGAACCGAATAAATTTGTTACAGAAATTTCTATGGGACCTGCACAACTTCCAATAACAAGAAACTCTAGGAGCACAGGCACTGCATGTCTGTGCCCTGGGTTAAAGGTTTCTCGAATAGGTGCGGCCTTGGCTTCACCCAACACAGTGCGACCTTGATTGTGAGGCCCACCTTGATGCATGTATTGTATTATGTCATCCATCCATTTTTTTAGGCCATGAAACTAAAAATTAAGCAAATCCGAGTCTCAGCTCAGTCATAACATAAGAAACAGTGCTGATTGAATGCCTATAGTTAAAAACTTTCTAGGGTCCACTGTAATGCTCACCATATTGGTGAGGCACTTACTCACCACAGGAAACAGTGGTCCACCTGATATTTGGATCTGTATAATTTTAGGGACCCATCCTAAAATGGGCTGAAAAAATGGATGAACGGCCTGGATAAACAAAACATAGTAAAGGTGTGCCCTACGGTAAGGGTAACACCCACTAAGCTGTTATCCGGGGTAACACCTAATCCACTCCCCTAATTGATAAGCTTTGGCTCGATGGATGTGATGGAGCCCTATTTTCAAAGGAGCCCTATTTTCAATCCTCCTGCGGAAACAATTGGGAGGAGTCATATCCAACTCAGTTGATTCATTAATCTATAATCACTGGTGCTTTGTCCATGTATCAGCTACGATCATTCAATTCTGGGATTTTCAGTACATGGTCCATTCATGGTAAGGTCCATCACATCAATGGTTTGGAACGAACTGAAGACCCTCACCACTCCTTTGAAGGGGGAGACCACCCCCGCATTCAAATTTCAAAGTACATGTCTGCCCACCTGATGAGTTGATGTAATTTTTATAATGTCCCAAGGGATGAATGGCCTGGATCTCCCACACGTGCTACCTTACTTTAGATATTCCTCTGAACTGCCTGCCTCTGTGGATGGAGAAAAACTGACATACTCTGGCAGAGTGTGATGGATGATACGCAGGCACTTAAAAATTGTACACAGCATTTAAGTAATTCAAACTAAACTGTCTGAATCATATGAAGATGCTTAGTACCATGAATAAGAAAATTAAGCTTATTTAATTCTTTTTAGGCTTAGAAGGCGTTTGAATATTACGGCGGCCCACAAGATGGTTTGAACAATGGGCATTTCCATCCACACTATTTTCTAGAGGTGTGGCCTACTTAAGTTTTGGATCTCCATCATGCTTATTCCTGTCTCTAAAATGAGCTGGTGAAACAAATGGATGGAGTGGATATAACCCAAACATCATGGTGGACCCCACCGATCATGGGGTTTCACGGGATTCTTGTAGTCCATAGAACACAACACCAACGTCAGTTCCATATACACGTGGCAAAACTATGTAGAACCATCGTGATGATGTATGTGTTTTGTCCCTGCTATACGTCTATTTTTCTAAATCATTAAGGCATTCGGAGGCATGAGCACAAAAAAATAGGCAGATACAGAAATCAAGTACACAATGCCACAGAAAGCTACGTGGATAGTGACGCTTACTATTGAAACCTTCCTCAGCCCGCTATAATATTTATTTCCCAACCAATAAGATGTGTCAATGTGTTGTGTACAGGAGCCAACATGATGTATATGTTATATCCATACCGGTCATCCATTTTGCCCCCTCATTTTGGAGTATGCACAAAAAAATAAAGAAGATATAAAGATAAGTGGGCCACATTATGAGAAAGTAGTGGTGATCAAATGCTCACTATTAAAAACTTCTTATGGTGCATAAAAGTCTTGGATCAAGTTGATATTTGTGTTTTCCCTCATCTAACTTGGGGTGACCTTATCAATAAGTTGGCCGGAGAATAAACATTGGAGTGGGCACTAGAAAGATTTAAATGGTGATGTCAATATCCAGAGCTTTGGAACTTCTTTATTTTTAAGTTCATGCTTTACAATGAGCCGAAAAACAAAATGGATAAATGGTGTGGAGATAAAACACATAGATCAAATTGGGGCCCACAGCCCCCTTCACATCAACACATGATTGTTAGACGTGGTGCCAGCAACACCACGACCATTCATGCGGTCATACAGACGGGAACGGGTGAGCCGTTACGTGGTAATTCAGGGTGTTGATGCTGAAAATTAATCAACAGACGAGACGAGGATCCCTTGATCTGACGGTTGGATGGTGTTGATCTTCCCCCTGAAAGAAGATTGAAGCTGAACAAAAGATTTCCTGGATCCTGTAGAACACAAAGGAAAGCTAAGGGGAGTGGCTGGGATCCAGCCGTTAGCCTTCCGATGCCTAACTTAGTTGGACCTTTAAAGGATTAAATGTCTCTCTCTTTAGGTCAGTTTTTATGTCATACCTTGATAATGAAGAGAATGCTCCAATTTATAGACTTAGGTCGTGGAGTTGCGTCCCTTATTTGTTGCCTTGATGTTTGTAGAGGAAATCTCGGATCTTTGAGATTTCCGGAGCTGTCCCGTGATCTTCGAGGATCTTTGGACGAGTTGGTTAGAGATTTTTCGGATTTCTTTCCTCTTATCACGCACAAACTTAGATAATTGCGGTAACAAAATCAGGTGGCAAAGTGATCGACCTTACGAGGTCGTTCACAAGGATCACCTCTCCCTTAGGTCGGGTCGGTCAGACCTGGCGACCTGCATTTGGATCGTTCCATCTGTCAATCAGATCGGCTTCAAGCTGAGCGAGCTGGACCAGATCCGTCATCAGGTCAGCTCGTATTCTCTTCGCGATGGTACCGAGGTCAGCTCGTATTCTTTTCACAACAGAAGTCCCCCCACTCCCGAGCCTAGCTCGTCTGTCTCGGGAGTAGCTTGATAAAGAAGATACGACGATCTGGCTACCTTTAGTGTTTTACAGCTGTTGCGCCGTCATCTCGACGGGCGGGAAAACGGCATCTAATGCGTCGTTCAAAAAATCGAGGCGTCATCATTCGTTTGTACGGCGTGTCAGCGCTCAACAGAATATTATCGAACGGGGGGATGCCACGTGTCCGGAGTAATGCGTTACTTTTCGTACGCTTCAACCGAGAGCCGCCACGCGGAATCATTGCATTAAATGCCAAAGAATCCTTCGGGTATAAAACTCGAGAGTTAGCGAATTTTGGAAGAATTCTTCTCTTCTCCGATTCTGCTTTTCTTTCTTTTTGAGTCCTTCTCCATTCCCTGATACCTCTCATCCGGTCGGTGTACCAATCACCTGGGGTACGCTCTCCTTACCCTTAGAAGACCTTCTTCTCCCCTTAATATTTTTTTCAAAAATGTCGGAGACCTCCTACTCTGATGCCATACCGATGGTGAGGTTCGGGGATTCCGAATCGGACCCACCTCTATCAGAGCATCAGGAGGTGGACCCCCGAGAATCCCATTCCAAGACAGCCGATCCTGTGAATGAAGAGGAATCCGACGTTCCTGAGCCAGAAGTTGGGAATGGGAGGGCTTAGAGAAATTCCTTCGAGCTGGATGGCGTGACCTCGCAGATTACCCAGAGAGAACTGGATAATGCGAAGAGGACGTACAGGATTCCGAAATCCGTAGAACTTAGGATTCCGGACCGAGCTAATAGACCAAGCCGACCTCGCCGGGGGGAAACCGTAATCTCCCTGATGCATTTAGAGGCTGGGCTCAGGCTACCTCTGCACCCCTTTGTGCGAGAGGTCCTTAGCGTCTTAGGCCTCGCACCGAGCCAGCTGCAACCCAATGGCTGGAGGTGCATGGTGGGAAGCTATATCTTGTGGCAGAGAGTAGGAAATAAAGAACTGACCTCGAACAAGCTGTTCTCTATGTACAGTCTCAAGTCTCTGGGAGGTCAGGGTCTTTATTACCTTTCTTCTCACCCAGGCCATGGGGGCTCAATAGTGACCGGCCTACCATCCTCGACAAGAATTTGGAAGAGGAAATGGTTTTTTGCATCGGGGGATTGGGAAGCTTCGTCGGATGAGCTTCGCCCTCTGGAGCATAGGGTTCGAGCTGATTTTGCTCTGCCAGGTCGAGCTGCACTTAGACAATTTTTTTGAATTTCTAATGCTTTTCATTTATGCTTTGTTGACTCTGACGTGGGTTTTCCTGTCTGTGCAGCTTCGGTGGCCATCAGAGTAGCGCTTTCTACAGTCCAGGAGAGGCAGATCCGAGCTGCACGGGAGTATCCGCTTGAAGAAAGGAACTTCCGCAGTCTAATCACTGTAGAATCCGTCTTTGAATCAGGTCAGCAATGTTGACATTTATATTTTACTTGTCTTTTCTCCACATATTTTGTCCTGACATCTTTTTTTGTGTTTTGTACAGGCATGGCACCAAAGGCGGTTTCTAAATCCCGCAGAATCCCCGCTCGGCTCCTTGAGCACGGGGAGAGCTCGGTAGAACCTCCGAGCAAGAAGGTGGCCACGGAGGCTCAGAGACAATAAAGGTTGCCTCAATCATTCGTGTGCGGGTCTGGACAACCTCTGGGCTCATCCCCTGCAGGGGGTGAACCTTTGGCTGCCCAGCCCCCCGCTTCCGGGGTTCCGGTCGTCAACGTGCCGGACACCTCAGATTCCCGGGCCGAACCGTCAACGGGCCGCCCCACAACTCGTGCTAGCTCGTCGGGCACTCCGATAGCATCGACTTCAGCGGGCCCCGCTCGCACCCCAGCTGAGGTCAGATCGTCGCGCCCTCCTCCAGCTCCTCGTACCACCCGCACCGCAGCTGCTCCTGAGGCCGAGCAGCGCGAAGACCAGGTCGACATGCCTCCGGTAACGGAGCAATTTTCGACCTGGAAAGAGGGGGTTAACGCCTATATAGACGTTAACCAGAGCATCCCTCAGGATCTGAACTCTCTTGCATTGTCAGATCCTGACCAGATGGTCGGAGTCGCAATTGAGAGCAGTCTCAGGGTGAGCTGACTGCCTCTTTTTCTCCCCTCTCTTTTTTTTTACTCATGCTAATGTTGCATTACTGACTGTCGGAACTCGTTTTTGTAGGACTCGGCCTTGCTGATTATGATCCGCCAGAAGATGGCTGAGCGGATTCACTAGATGCAAAAAGCTCTGGTTGCTGCCTCTTCTTGGAAGAATAAGACTGAGGCGATGAAGGCTGAGCTGAAGAAGAAACTGTCTGAGCTGGCGACGGCCCAAACGGAGCTGCAGACGGCCCAAGCTGAACTGCAGACAGCCCAATCCGAGCTGAAGGTGGCTCAGTCCGAGCTGAAAGTGTCGCAAGTACAAGTCCAGTCTCTGGAGGAGGCGATGAGGGAGACCTCGGCCAAGGCCCAGTCTGAGGGGAACAAGGTCGAGTCGCTCGAGGCCGCTCTCAAGACAGCTGAGGAGGAGAAGGTGGACCTGGCCAAGCTCTTGAAGGAGGTCCAGATGAAGGCTCTGGCTGATGCAAAAAATGCAGAAGCTAAGTTTGAGAGGCTGAACGCAATTTCTGAGGAGCTGTACAATCATGGCTTCCAGGATTGAAGACAGCTTGTTCTCAAACACTTCCCTGATCTCGACCTGACTCCTGTTGACAATGATGAAGACGAGGACGAAGTCGTGAGGGAGGGACCTTCAAAAGGGTCTACGGCCTGGCCATCTAATGCTACCGAAGGCTGAAACACTTTGTGTGTGTGTGTGTATATATATATATATATATATATATATATATATATATATATATATATATATATATATATATATATATATATATATATATATATATATTGTAACAATGTAAAACAAACTTTTACTTCAATGCAATCCCTTCAGAGGCATCTTTATTCGAATTGTGTGCACAGCATTTTCTCTCTTTTATGCATACGTGAGTCTTGGAATGACTAAGGAACCCTTTGTAATCGGCGAAGCTCGGTAACATAAATCCAACCATAATATTGTATTAGATGACTAGTCGTCAGGCTTCGATAACAGCTAGGAACGTTAACACCGCTGGGCCGATCTGCTGCTGCAAGTCGGAATGCCGCTATTCACACTAGTTAGGAAGCAATCTTAAAGCAACTTTATCGAATCATCACCTCGGAAGACACATTTTATACGAGGCCCTGCCCGTTCATGGATAGTAGGTCTTCAAGTGATCAGCGTTCCATGGATGGGAAAGGGGTTTGCCGTCCATGTCTTCGAGCCAATAAGTACCAGGACGACGTGAGCTGAGCACCCTATATGGCCCTTCCCAGTTGAGACTGAAGGCAGCGATTTTGTCTTTAATACTGACCTTTTTGAGAACCATGTCGCCATCTCGAAACCGTCGCTCTTTTACTCGGGAGTTATAGTATCGCCTAACCCGTTGCTGATAGGCTGCTAATTGTATTTGGGATGCCTCGCGTACTTCATCGAGCAGGTCCAGGTTTGTCCGTAGTTGTTCTTCGTTTTGGTCAGGTCGGTGTTGGCTCGTCCTGCTCGTGGGCATCCCGACCTCTACAGGAACGACGGCTTCTGCTCCAAAAGCTAAAGAAAAAGGCGTTTCTCCGGTTGTGGACCGAGCCGTGTTCCGATAGGCCCAAAGTACTTCGGAAAGTTCGTCAGCCCAAGCACCTTTCTTCTCTCCGAGCTTTGTTTTGAGGTGATTTTTTATGATCTTGTTAACTGCCTCGACCTGACCGTTGGCTTGTGGATGGTGGGGAGAAGAATACACGTTCTTGATCCCCAGACCTTTGCAGAACTTTCGAAACTTTTCGTTGTCGAACTGCCGCCCATTATCAGTGACAATTGTATTCGGGATCCCGAATCGGCACACGATTGCTTTCCAAATGAAGTCTGTTGTTTTCTTCTCGGTAATGGTGGCTAGCGGTTCTGCTTCTGCCCACTTCGTGAAGTAGTCGACTGCGACGATTGCGTATTTCACCTGTCCCTTCCCCGTCGGAAGAGGGCCAATGATGTCGACTCCCCATTGATCGAATGGCCATGGTCCAGACATGGGAGTAAGCTCTTCGGGCGGTAGGTGAGGAATTGGGGCGAATCGTTGGCATTTATCGCATCTTTTAACAATTTCCCGGGCGTCATGCTGGATGGTGGGCCAATAATATCCCTGCCTGATCACCTTTTGCGCTAGTGCTCGGGCACCAGAATGATTCCTGCAACAGCCAAAATGGATTTCGCGTAACACGTAATCAGCTTCTTCGGTCCCCAAACAACGCAGACATGGAAAAGAAAATCCTCTCTTGTAGAGGATTCCATCGATCAGAGTATAGCAAGCCGATCTATAGCGAATGCGCTGAGCTTCTTTTGATCGACGGACAATTCGCCCGACTGTAAGAACCGGATGATAGGGTCTCTCCAATCTGGGGTAGCCGACACTGAAAAAATCTTTGTTGACTCATTTGACGATATGCTTCGTTGATGGAGGAACTCGATGGGAACTGTCCTACCGAGCTCGTCGTTGGCTAATGAAGCGAGTTTTGCGAGGGAATCCGCATTCATATTCTTACTCCTTGGGATCTGAACAATTTCATATTGATCAAATCGTGACAGTAGCTCTCGAGTTCTTGCCAGATATGCGGACATTTTCCCTCCTTTCGCTTGGTATTCTGCGGTCACTTGCCCGACCACCAATCGAGAGTCACTATGTATCTTTATAGATCGGATTCCTATTTCAGAGGCGAGGCGGAGACCGGCTAGGAAGGCTTCATATTCAGCCTCATTGTTCGAAGCTCGGAATCCGAACCGGAAAGCATATTGAATTTGGATCCCGTCTGGCGCTGTCAAGACGAGACCGGCTCCGCTACCTTGCGAATTGGAAGATTCATCAACGTGTAATAACCAGGTCGATGTGTCGTAGTTATTTACTGGTGATGGGTCGGATTTGCTGTTGTCCTGAACTTTGAGGGGCTCGGTCAGTTCAATGATGAAGTCAGCGACGGCCTGGCCTTTGATCGCAGCTCGAGGTCGATACTTTATGTCGAATTCACCGAGCTCGACAGCCCATTTGACGAGACGACCTGAGGTTTCCGGGTTCTGTAGCACCTGTCGCAATGGTTGATCAGTCAGCACAGCTATAGGATGCGCCTAAAAGTATGGCCTCAACTTCCGGGTTGATGTGATTAGAGCCAAAGCTAGCTTTTCTATTGTCGGATATCGGGTTTCGGAATCGAGTAGGGCTTTGCTGACGTAGTAAACAGGCCTTTGGATCCCTTTGTCGTCCCGGACGAGTGCCGAGCTTACCGCCGCTGGGGAGACTGCTAAGTACAGGAGCAGTTCTTCTTTATGTGCTGGTTTGGATAACAGCGGCGGAGAGCCGAGGTAGGCTTTCAATTCGCAGAAAGCTCGCTCGCAGTCCGAGGTCCAAATCATCTCCTTGCATTTACGCAGCTGCTTGAAGAAGGGGAGGCATCGATCTGTAGCCTTTGAGACAAACCTGTCGAGTGCTGCAATCCTTCCTGTGAGCCGCTGGATATCCTTTACTGTGCGAGGTGAGCTCATGTTGAGAAGTGCCTGAATTTTTTCAGGGTTGGCCTCAATTCCTCGCTGGTTTACCATGAAGCCAAGGAACTTTCCCGAGCTTACTCCGAAAGCACATTTGCTGGGGTTGAGCTTCATTTGATACTTCCGCAATATCCTGAACGCAGTGCAGAGGTCGCAGACATGGTCCTCTGACCGTTTGCTTTTCAGGAGCATATCATCCACGTACACTTCCATAGTTCTGCCGAGTTGGTCTGCGAACATCTTGTTCACTAGTCGTTGGTAGGTTGCCCTGGCATTTTTTAGCCCGAAGGGCATAACCTTATAACAGTAGAGCCCCCGATCCGTAATGAATGCTGTCTTTTGCCTGTCGGGAGCATGCATTTGGATCTGATTATATCCAGAGTAAGCATCCATGAAGCTGAGGAGCTCGTGCCCGACGGTTGCGTCGACGAGCTGATCTATTCGTGGTAGAGGGAAGCTGTCTTTAGGACAAGCCTTGTTTAGGTTAGTGTAGTCCACACAGACTCTCTCCATTTCCCATTATTCTTTTTGACGAGGACAACGTTTGCAAGCCATTCCGAATAACATATTTCTTGAACGAATCTCGCCTTGCGCAATTTCTGTACTTCTTCTTCAATGATCATGTACCTTTCTGTATTGAAAGAGCACCTTTTTTGACGGATCGGTCTGATAGTTGGATCGACGTTTAGCCGGTGGACCATCACTTCTGGGCAGATTCCGGGCATCTCTTCATGGGACCACGCAAAAACGTCAACATGGTCCTTCAAAAAGGTGATTAGGCCCTCTCGCTGCTTGCCCTCCAAACATGATCCGATTTTGATAGTTCTGGTCAGGTCGGTATCCGACAATGGAATGTCGACCAGCTCCTCGGCGGGTGACCCGCGCTCCTTCTCTTCCTCCCTTGGATCGAGAGAGGTCGCATGAGAAACGGTTGATACCGTACTTTTATTCTTTCCTCATAGGAAAAGTTCATAGCAACGACGGGCTTCCTGCTGACTACGCCGATTCCATCGTCGGTTTTGAACTTCATTGCAAGGTGATAGATGGAAACGGCAGCTTTGAGAGCCCGCAGGATAGGGTGGCCGATAATGACATTATAGGCAGAGGGGGTACTTACGACAAGGAAGTCAACCATTATTATTTTCTGGTCTGGTTCTTCCCCGGCGGTAACTGGTAGAGTTATCTTCCCTTCGGGCATGATGCTGTCTCCTGTGAATCCGGTCAACGCTGTCTTGACAGGTCTTAGTTAGGATCGGTCGATCTTCATTTTTTCAAATGCCGAAGCGTATAGGATGTCAGCCGAACTGCCCGTGTCGACCATCATCCTGTGTAGTCTTTTATTGGCGACCACCATCGCAACGACAAGGGAGTCGTTATGTGGATGTACGACCCCCCGAGCGTCCTCTTCGGTAAAAGCTATTGTTTGTGAGGTTACCTTTGCGACCTTTGCAGGTCGGCTGGTGACGTTCATAGAAGGTCTTGGTAAGGACGTTCTTCCTTGCCGTACATAGTTTTTGCGGGAGTTCCCGGTATCTCCAGTGGTCGGCCATCCGAAGATCATGTGGATTTCTTCTACAGGGTTGTTGTTTTGTTCCTCGTTCAGGTCGTTGGCTCGACCTTCATCTCTTCGTCCATCCGAGCGCTGGGCAATGTAGTCTTTCAAAAATCCTTGCTGAATGAGGGCTTCTATCTGTCGCTTCAAGTTAAAGCAATCCACGGTGTTGTGACCATGGTATTTGTGGAACAAACAGTACCTTGATTTCGACCTTCTATTGGGGTCGGTTTTTATCTTCGCAGGTCGTTCGAAATTGTATTTGCCCTTCTCCGCTAAATACACTTGCTCGATGGTTTTGTTGAGCGGTGTGTACTTTTCGAACCGTGGTGCAGGTGATTTTGTTCGGCGAGTAGGCCCGTTCCGAGTCGGCGATCTTTGCTCTGACTTCTGCCCTGACCTGTGTCTTTTTGAGCTGCTGCTATCCTGACGATCCTTATTCCTGGTCATTGGTCGGTGAGCGTTAACCAGTTCCTCGACGTTGATGTGTTTTGCCGCCCGATCTAAGAATTCTGCCACAGATTGAGGTGGCTCTTCCCCAACAGACCAAAGGAATCTTCGGTCCCGCAGTCCTCCGATCATGGTGTGTAACAGTACGTCTTGCGAGAGATTTTCAATTTCAACAGCTCCGGAATTGAAGCGTGCGAGGTAATCTTTCAGGGACTCGTCTTCCTTTTGCTTGATCGCAGCGAGATGAGTTGAATGCTTCATCGGGTCGGTGCTCCTGATGAACTGAGTGGCGAAAGCTCGGCTCAATTGAGAGAACGAACTAATTGTGCGGGGTTTCAGGTTACGAAACCAAGTCCATGCCGAACTCGTTAAGGATAATGGAAAGGCCTTACACATTATGTGTCCGTTGGCCCCGAGGAGATCCATGCGGACTTTAAAGTTTTCTAAATGTTCCGCCGGATACCCTATCCCAGAGTACTGTTTCAACTGAGGAACCTTAAACCCTTTGGGAAGGGGCTCTTCACGAATCTCGTTGGTGAACGGCGACTCAGATGAGTCGACCAGTGCATCCACAGCGATTGGAGCTCGGGCTCGCTGTGCTCTCTGAATATTGCCCATTTGTTCTCGTAGTTCCCTCAGCTCGGCCTCTAGTGGGCTCAAGTTGTCATTAACCCGGTTGCTGGCTCCAAGATCAGCTCGTTCATGTGCGAGACGAGTTGTTCTTTGTTCCTCGAGCCTATGTCGTAGATCTGTGGCGGGCAAGCTTGTTGTTGGACGAGACCTAGTCTCGGTTGCTCGGCTGGCGACCTCGTTTTCTTCTATCGGAGTGGGGTGGTGAAAACGCTGCGATGGCCGAGTTTGGTGAGAGTGCTGGGTTTATTGAGGCTGAGAATGGGTATGCCGAGGCCCCTCACGGTCTCTATCATTCAACATGGTTGGACGGGCTAGACCAGTTAGCATGGTTTTAATTTCGTCCAGCTTCTGGTCCACGTAGCCCAGTCGTTCGTCGACCCCACCCAGTTTTTGGTTGACCCCTCCTACCTGCTCTTCGAGAAGGGACAATCTGACTCCTCGGTTGCGAGGTCTCTGTTGTCCCCCCTGCTGAGCGAAAAGAGGAGTGTTCCCACTGACTTGGATAGCGGGGGTGTCGGGGAATGATCCTTCATTCTCAGAGATTTGATCGTCTGAAGGTCCATTAATCGCGGGTGCTTTCCCTTTATACTTTCGCTTTCCAGCCATAGTAAAAGAGAAGGAAGAAGTTGAGATCGTCTTTAGTGATTGGGCGAGAACACGGACTTCCTAATTAAAGGAATCTTCGAGTTCCCACAGACGGCGCCAATCTGTTGATGCTGAAAATTAATCAACAGACGAGACGAGGATCCCTTGATCTTGATGGTTGGATGGTGTTGATCTTCCCCCTGAAAGAAGATTGAAGCTGAACAAAAGATTTCCTGGATCCTGTAGAACACAAAGGAAAGCTAAGGGGGGTGGCTGGGATCCAGCCGTTAGCCCTCCGATGCCTAAATTAGTTGGACCTTTAAAGGATTAAATATCTCTCTCTTTAGGTCAGTTTTTGTGTCATACCTTGATAATGAAGAGAATGCTCCAATTTATCGACTTAGGTCGTGGAGTTGCGTTCCTTATTTGTTGCCGTGATGTTTGTAGAGGAAATCTCGGATCTTTGAGATTTCCGGAGCTGTCCCGTGATCTTTGAGGATCTTTGGGCGAGTTGGTTAGAGATTTTCCGGATTTCTTTCCTCTTATCATGCACAAACTTAGATAATTGCGGTAACAAAATCAGGTGGCAAAGCGATCGGCCTTACGAGGTCGTTCACAAGGATCACCTCTCCCTTAGGTCGGGTCGGTCAGACCTGACGATCTGCATTTGGATCGTTCCATCTGTCAATCAGATCGGCTTCGAGCTGAGCGAGCTGGACCGGATCCGTCATCAGGTCAGCTCGTATTCTCTTCGCGATGGTACCGAGGTCAGCTCGTATTCTTCTCACAACACAGGGGTTGTTGCCCAGCTCTAACCGTGTGGGGCCACCTTAATGTATTGTTTGTATATCCACACTGTTCATCTGTTTTTCTATCTTATTTGATATTGCGATCGCAAACCTTAAGGAGATAAAAATCTGTAGTGGACCATACCACTAGAAAAAGTGATGAATGATCATTAAAAACTTTTTGTGGCCCACAAAAAGTTTTGGATCAATTTGATCTCTGTGTTTTCCCTTCATCCATATCTTCTTTATATTATCAATAGGTTTGATGAAAAATAAATATTACAAAAAACTTATGATGGGCCCTTTTCAAATTTTAAAGGTAAGGAACTCAATCACCACTGTTTCCTGTGGTGTGGTCCACCTGATATTTAGATCTTCTTAATTTTTGGGACCAAGTCCTAAAATGGGTTGGAAAAACGGATGGACGGCATGGATATATCAGCCAATCCAAACTTCTGTGGTGTCCAGAAGTATTCAACGGCAGGCATTCAATCTTCACTATTTTGTATGTAGTGGCCCACTTGATCTTTGGATCTCCCCAGATTTGGGCATATGCCCTCAAATATCTGAAAAAAAAAAAATAGAGTCGTGGTGGGCCCCACAGAGTTTGGCTACCTATAACCAATACCGACGTGGGAGCTATGGCTTAAACCACCAACACTGGTCGAGGCAACTCTCGTCCCTCGAAGATCGAGCGCGGCTCTTTTCCCATCCCGGTGGAGCTCCCGTGGTCTACAATTTAACCTGCTCCTTCGAACTACCTGCCTTCATCCGTTCTCAAATCCTCTCTCTCTGCCAGAAGCATCAATGGCAGAGAATCGAGGAGTTGCTGCTAATCGATCTAATTGCAGAAGCTGCAATTTCAGAGAAGGGAGTCTCCTCACGAAGCTGAAAACTACGAGAAATCTCCGAAGCATTTCAAGCCTCTCTCTTATGAAACGTCGTTTCTACAGATGGGATTCTTCCCTTCCTGCAAATTGCTGCATTTTGAGGTCTATTTCTTCTCTTAAATCCACCAGAAATTACATGCATCCATATATCTATGTATTTAGCGGTTCGCTCCATTGGAACCGGCCAGGGCCTGTTGAACGGCTCTGATAGGTGGGCCTTCAGGGTCCAAAGTTCTCACAAATCCGAAGATAGACGGTCTACATCCACCATTTAAGCGGAGAGGATACGATTACTCCTTTGATTCTATGTTTAAGATGGCTTCCTAATTACAATTAACGGTTTAGATCGTCTAAAGGCTGGGGGTCATGTAAAAGCCCTTTATATAAAGGGGAGGAATGGAGAGGATATGAGAGATCCGATCTCTCTCCCATTATACCAAACCTCTGGAAGAGGAATTTGGAGGGAAATCATGTGGGGTCCACCAAGTGGTTGTCCACAAGTAGGTCCCACGGACCCATATCCAACTGGGATCACTTGATGTATTCACAAAATCCAACCCGTCCATAAGGCGCGTCGCCTTCTGTTATCCACAGGGCCCAGAAATCATACCAAACGGAAACTCAGGTGGGCCGCATTACAGGGGACAAATTGAGAGGCGATGTCCGCCATTGATTTGCATGGGGGGCTACCATGTTGTATATATGGAATCCAGGTAGTCCAGACCGTCCATCTCCCCTGGATGAAAGGTCAGGACAAAAATCAGGTGACCCCAGCAAAAACCAAGGGTGGGCTGTGGGCATTCCCTTCCATCTTGTTCCTGTGTTGTGGCCCACTAGAGGTTCTTTATCGAGCTGATTTTCTGGCCCTGGGGGTAACCCGATTTGCATCTAATGGACACGTTGGATGTGATACATACATCATTTGGACCCCACTTCTGCCTGGTACCACTGGAGCTTACCTCATGTATGTATGTATTTATGTGTGGAATAGTCTGTTTTCTTCTCTGGGAAAATTCAAATCTGTTGAAAATTGAGATATACACGAGTGAATATTTAAGGCACGGTTGGATGTCTCGAATTGCAATCCGAATTGATCAATAATTATTCTGCTGTGCGGTTGGGGCAATACAGAAAATGGCAGCTCTGCATAATAGGGGATGCTATTTTCTGAAGGTTTTGTCGAGTGTATTGCGTGGTCGAGATGGATGGAGGGCTGTGGTGGCATGTGAGCATATGTTGCACATGTGTGTGAGATCCTGGGGCATTCATTTGGTGAGGCCCACCATGAGCATGCTGTTGCTCCAGTAATCAGGCCGTTCGATTTATAAGGTGGGCCATGCATGTATGTTGAATATGAATTGATTGTTGATCCTCTTAACCACCTGTTACGTCCTACTTGATCAGCAGACTCGCCTTTTTTTTTTTTTTTTTCCAGCCGATGGATCTAAACAGCGGACCTGCCTGTCATGTGTCTTGGATCTTGCTTGATTTGGATAGCCCTACAGTTGGGTTGGGTTGTTCCTTCAGTTTTCATGTTCATTTGTCTTCTTCTTTCTTGTTTTAGTTCTTTGAATTTGGTTGAAAGCCTTTTCGTGAATGCGTTGGGAAATCTCCATTCTCCAGTATGCCTCTGTGATGGACTAAAAATCGAAAATTGCGATTGCTGCTTACAAGAGTAAGATTTTGAGTCCTCTTCCCCAGCATGGCAATGTCGCATGTATGGGCAGGACCTGGAAATTCATCTGCTGGGCCTTGGTGTGTTTGTGCCATGACCAAAAATCATTCTGGTCCAGTCAACAGGTGGGCTGCAGCTGGGGAGAAAACCGATGATTAGAGGAAATCAACCAACAGCCAGCATTTATCTTACATGTGTGCCCCACCTAATAATTGAGCCACAATTTCAAATCTCTGTCTGTCCCTCACCTATTCGAGGCTGCTACCGGGTTACGTACTTGTGTTGCTGTGACCAACGGAACTTGTTCAAAATGTTCGACCTACGAAACTGAGTTCATAAAAATTTGGGAAAATCAGAAAAAATAATAAAAGTTGGGTAAAATTCCAAACAAATTTTAAAAAGAAGTTTGGGATGTTCACACAAACTGAGGTTCAGATAGATGGGTTTTTGGTTATAACTTATCAAGTCTTGACACCATGAATTCAGCCATGAGAGGTCTGTATGGTCAATAGCACATGGAAATCCATGCTTGTTCAAACCTGTCGTTATCTCCATCGGCACAATTCTAACCCTATCCATATTTGAAGAACATATCATGGTCACTTCCACTTTCACTTTGAGAACCTTCAAACCCACAGCAGTTCACACTAACCGGGTATGGAACCCACCCTAGCAAGTCATGGGATCCACACCTGATCCCTAAGAACAAGCCAACTGTTGGCAATTTCAACACCCAGTGAAAGTTATTGTGGCTATCTCACACTAGATCATTCGTCACTAGTAATGCATGCATTTTAAAATTTAGAGCCAATTTCATCATACCACTCTCAACGCTTGACTTCTATAAATTTTGATTTGCCAATTTTTAGCTTTTATTTGATAAATTTTATGCTCTGCAGCGCGGTTTACCATGAGAAATCCAGATCAACGATATTGAAATCTTCAAAACAAAAGAGTGTCCCACTTTTTGTGATGATGCCAGTTGATGCGTTTGGCATTGATACTGCTGGGGTTCCAAAGATTAGAAGGTGATCAGTTCTTATCCTTGACTTCTGGTGTTACATATTCTACTCCTACCAAATTTTCATGTTTGCGACATGTTCCCTTTTGATCTAGATCTTTGAAGAAATACAAAAATTAGTGGGCGTTGCCAGTTATTGTTCCTTCTTTTCTTTTCTTTCTTTTTTTATTCTTCTGTTTTTTGTTTTTTTGCCCCTCCCTATGAACATGTGTATCAGTTAGCATTCTTGGGTTTTCCTTTTTGACATAGAAATTCCCTTTACGTCGCTCGTTTGTTGTTACAGAATCAAGGCCTTAACTATGTCTCTAAAAGCACTCAAGTTGGCAGGTGTTCATGGAATTGCGGTTGAGGTTTGGTGGGGACTAGTAGAGCGGTCTTCCCCTTTCGCATATAACTGGCTTCTGTATGAAGAGCTCTTTAAGCTAATATCTGAGTCTGGTTTAAAGTTACATGTTGCATTATCTTTCCATGCTAGCATGCGATCATCATCTAATGCGAAAGGCTATGTCAGTCTTCCACTGTGGGTTGTTGAGGTAAGAGCTTTGTTTAACTATTTTTGCAAACATCAGTTGAATGGATTTACTGTAGAGGAGGCAACGTCTTGGACCTTAGACTTGAAAAAATACCTACTAATAATTTGTTTTTCTTTTCAGATTGGTCATCTTAATAGAGATATTTATTATCGAGATCAAAATGGATTCTCAAATGATGATTATCTTACATTAGGGGTGGACCAAGTTCCTTTGTTCTGTGGTCGGACTGCCCTCCAATGCTATGAAGATTTTATGTTCAGTTTCATATCTAAGTTTGGATCACTGTTAGGAAGTATCATTGAAGAAGTAAGCATTGGTCTTGGTCCTTCTGGGGAGCTAAGGTATATCTTTCAACCCAATTGTTAATCTAGAAGACTGAGAACAGTTCTAGGTCAGGAATGAAACAGGGATGTTAGCAAGGTATTCTGTAACAGTAACGGTGCCCGTAACAGCCACCACTGTTACCTTTATGAAATGGGCTGTAATAGCCGTTACAGTCTCTCTCTCTCTGTTTTTTTTTAATTGAAAAAGATAAATGAAAAACCTACATCTGCCACGTAACGGCCTTTTATTGGGGGGGGGGTAATGGGCCGTTGTGGGGGCTGTAACGGCAGTTACGGGTCATTGTTTTTCATAACAGCTGTTACAACCCCATAACGTGTGACAGTTGCCACTGTTACCTTTACGTGACGGCCCTTACGGCACACCGTGGATCTTACCTTCTCTATGGATGTTGGCACCTATAGTGAACAGATGGGCATGATAAAAGACGGAGTCATATTTGCATAGTGACAACCTACAACTAGTGGATATTGAAAATGTCGCGTGGCATGTTTGAAAAAAATGAAAAAATCAGTAAAATATCACTCCTTTGAGTTTATTGTTCACATTTAGAAGTATCGTGATATTCATATATCTATAATTTTTTTTCTCCTTTTTTAATTGTCATATTTTCTGTGAGATCTTCCCTAATATATCTTGAGAAAAACCAAAATTTGAAAATCTCATGATAAATTCCTGTGTTGAGGAATAGCTGAGAACAAGATTTCTCACTTTGTTTGGAGTAGGTTATTCTTGAGATTTGTGGAGTGGGAGAACCATTCATACTAAGGGGGGGAAGCATAACCTTGTTTACTGGCTCTCGACCGCACTGCACTGCCTTCGGGTCTGTTTGATACTAGGATACAAAATACACTGTGAAAGGAAATTTTCTCTTGAGTGTGCAATGATGACAGTTTTTGTATTATTTCTTGTCCTTTATCAAGCCAGCCATGCTAATAGAAGCTCAGCAATATCTTTTTCTCGTTGGTGATTTCCTCCTTTTAAACAATAAAAGATAGAGGAAGTAAAAAAAAAAGGTTTCATAATTACACTTTTGCAGTAAATGTTCCTAGCATGGAAATTTCATCTCCAACTACCAAACAGATCCCAAGAAAAAAACTCACCTTAGGTTTCTTTCATGTCGGACATTTTACCATATGGAGTGCATTTGGAGTAATGTTGAATACTATGGGTCAGTGTAAATTCACTAAAGGTATCGTTAGCTGCATCAGGTCATACGCTGAGTAACTGCACTCAAGAGTAAAGGTAGATTTTGGTGTCCTGCCAAATCATTGCAAGCCAACTCAATGACTTATTGTTTGGGCGGCCACGTTATTTGTGTAGCATTTTCTGATGTTCTTTAGTACACAATACTTCTATCTCAGCCTTCATTTGGTTGTAGTGCATCCTGTTTGGTGAACACTCAAAACCAGACTGATGGGGACATCATATTATGGACGCCATTGTGCACATATTGGAGGGTCCGATCCCCAGTGTCCCTGTGGCTAGGTGAGTACCTGTTCGAGTCCCGAGGAGGAGCCGAAGACCCTATGTAACATGTGGACTACGTGGAGGATATTTTCGGACTGTTGGATTGCGAGGACTTCATGATCGGGCCGTTGGATGCGACTTGATCATGGCCCCCCGTGATTGTGGGCGTCTTGAGAGTTCATCGGATAATCTTAGTTTCTTAGGATCAAGTGAATCTCGCCCCGATGGGTCAATAAAAGCAAAGCAATTAGGAGCGAAACAATTCATTGCATTGATATTTCTCTGCAAATAATCATTTGACCCTAGAACTTCCTAAGTAAATCAAATTGCTTGTTCTTGAATGAGCCCCCTATGCATACATGTATATATGTAAATATAGTATATACATAGGTACATGCATATTATGGATGCCATTATGCACATATTAGAGGAGGGTCCGAGCCCCAGTGTCCTTGTGGCTAGGTGAGTACCCGTTTGAGTCCCGAGGAGGAGCCGAAGACCCTACATAGCATGTGGGCTACGCGGAGGATATTTTCGGACTGTTGGATCGCGAGGACTTCATGATCAGGCCGTTGTATGCGACTTGATCGTGGCCCGCTGTTATTGTGGACGTCTTTAGAGTTCATAAGATCTTTGTTTCTTAGGATTATTGTGTTTTTGAGCACTTAGTTTACTTTTTGAGACTTTATTTACATGTTTTACTAATTTTATGCTTTTACAAGGGGTTATTTTGTAATTTACAAAGTAGGGGGTTAAAAGGAAATAGGTTTTTCATTAATGATCTTTTTGTAAATGACCAATTTTTTTACTATAACGGCTTGGGCGTCTAACCCTAGCTAGTGCTGGGCATGGGATCCAGTAACTCGGCAACTCGACTCATCCGACTCGATTCAGATCCAACTAGATCCAAATCGAAGGGCTGAGTTTGTCCGAACCGAGTAAAGATTGCCCGATCCGAATTAAAATCGAGTCGAGTCTAAGTCCACCAGTAATTTGACTCGACTTGATGTGGGTAGTATATAAGGAAAAAAAAACCCTAAGTCTATCTACCCTAAACAGCAGCACACCTGACCCCAACCCCCCATCTCTCTCCAATCTCCATCCCTCCCTCCCTCCTCTCCCGAGCTCGCTGGCAACCGGACACCCTCCTCCCTCCCTCATCCTCCTCTCACAGTCCCTCCTCTTCAATCTTCATAGTGCTAGACTCTTCGACAGCCAACCTGGACATCCATTCTCGCGCCGGACCCTTTGACAGCCAACTCGCTCGTCTCGACTGAGCAACCCTCCTCCCTCCCTCCTCTCACTCCCTCCCTCTTTAGGTATGGAAAAAACAATTTGAATTTCATGTTTCTAACCGTGTCTTGTTTAGGAGGGAAAAATTATTTCCATGCTGAGAAGGGTCGTCGGTTACCTTAGGTCCCACCATAGTGTTTAGGTGAAATCCAACCGACCACCAGGTGTGTCACCCCACGTTAGTCCCAGGGTCTAAAACTCAGACCCATCCGCGTTTTAGGTGGGCCACACTAATGGAAACCATCTACAGGCAACGATTACATTCCAAATTGTTTCCCTATGTGTGGCACACCTGAATAATAGATTGACCATATATTTGGGTTCCACGCCTACATTCTGATTTGATATCTAATGGGTGGAGTGGATTTTATATAAAATAATCATGGTGAGCCCTATTAATATCAAGGGTGGTTGTCACTCTTCTAACTATTTTCGTTGTTGTGGTCCACTTGAGCTAAGTGAAATCTTGATTTTTTCTCCATAGGCATGATGGAGGATTATGCATCTAATGGTCCGAGTGGATTTTACGTACATATTAGTCAAGCTGGGCCCCTTGAAAATAAACCATGAGCGCCTTGGGCGAAGTTACTCTGTACGTGACAACACATGACATCCCAATGACAGCAATCACAACACATGACAGAAGGTGCGAATCTCAAGGACATTTTTATATGATTTTTTTGGAAAAGTGGGATGCAGCTAGGGAAAGCAAACGTTCACATCAAGTTTTTTATATCTTAGGTGAGCATATGTATCCACGTGCACGCACACAATCATTGCGCATGTGGAGCACATTTGAGTCGATCTAGAACATTTAGTAGTGTGGATCCCATTTATGAAGTATATAATTTCAAAAAACAAGAATAAAACTTCAAAAAATGGTCGACTTGACCTGACTCGGTCCCTGTGATCGAATTAGACTCAGATTGGGTCAGGCATGCTAGACTCGGTACCGAGTTGGGTCGAGTTCGGGTTAGGTATATTTCAACACTAGGTCGGATTGGGTCCAGCCCAAACTCAGTCCAACTCGACTTGATGTCCAACTCTAACCCTAGCCTCTTTTTTTATTTATTTATTTATTTTTTTATGTTATGTTAATGAAAAATGCTTGAAGTTCTCCTCTTTCTTTTGTGTTTATGGAGAATGCGGTGTGAAACCCCATTCAGTGTGAATTCGAATGAAAGCTACATTGGTGTGAAGCCTTGTTTATCCACCTTTTCTCTCTTTTCCAGCTCTAAAGCATCCTCAACCCATCCATAACCCAACCCATCCCATCCATAACCCAAACCATCCCAACCTATATGCAAACAAAAGGTTCAGCCGTATGTGTGAATCCGTACGTCCGTACGGATTGTTTTGTGGATCCTACTTCAGCCCTTTTCTTACGTCCTTCCTTATTCTTCTTTCTTCAGTTAAACTCTAACCTAAAACCCTAGATTCCCCTTTCAAATAAACCATAATTTCATATTTTCCTAATTTCCAAACCCTAACCCTAACCCTAACCCTAATTTCTCTAAACCTAGAATCCTTTAGAATCCCTTTAGGACTTAGGTGATTCCCTATAAAATAGTTCTACACTCATGTTTTGGATGGAATTTCTTAATTCTATTGGGCCAATTTCGAATTAACATCTTACTAGTTGCTTCATACAAGCATGTGGAAGCCTAGGATTACATGTAATTGCTTATTTGATTAATTGTTTGGTTTATGATGAGGTTGCTGAAATTTCATACTTTTGTTGCTTATGTTTAAACTGAAAATCTGATTTCAACTATCATCCTAGGTTAGAAAACCATCCTGCATCACAAACATAGAAAACATAAATTAGCTGTTCTAGTATGGAAATAACTTGGTAAAGTTCCTTCATAAACATGCCAAATGGCTTCTGTTCCTTGGGTTTCTACATTTTCTATGTGAGTTACTACAGTTATTAGGAAGGGCTAGTTTATCAGGAGAAAACAGATTTGAGTTGTTACTGGGTTGTTATGAATAACTAAGCTGTACTATGGTTTGATTTAGGGAATGTTTGGTATCCATTGGAAAAATTACTTCGATATTTCTTCATTGCAGTAATGTTGTGTCCATGGACGACAGGTAAGCAATAGCCTGTTTTCTGGTGGGTTCACACTGATATATGCAATGAAATAACATTTTCCAAACTGGCCCTGAATGTTGAGAACTAGTAATGTCCATGACCTCTGTACCAACTATTCTCGATACTTTGCTTCCAACGACATGAACTCTCAACAAAAATCTGTTTGCTTTGAACTCTTTGCAGCATTTCTTCTCACGGGTGGTTGGCTGCAGGTATCCAGCACATCCATTCAATGATGGCAGATGGAGGTTCCCTGGAATTGGTGAATTCCAGTGCTACGATAAATACATGTAGGTTCTATTATCTTTTTGTAAAAATTATATGAATCCTATTGCGACAAGTTGCGTTCCTCATCAGGATGGAGGACTTGAAGATTGCTGCTTGCCAGGCAGGAAAACCTGAGTGGGGGAACAAGCGTCCACAGAATGCTGGGTGTTACAACAGTTGTCCATCTGGAGTCCCTTTCTTTGGAGAAGGAGAAGAAAGCTTTCTCTCTGATTATGGCCATTTTTTTCTAGTGCGTACCACGTGAACCATCCCCCATATGATATTTGTGTGCATTGGCTTTTCACAGCATCAGCACTAAAGATGCGTATTGGCAACTTGTCTGCTATTTGCTGGCTTTTTCTTTGGATCTAACGGATTACAAGTCAATGACGTTCAAAAAGATTGAAAGTGGTCTTCTGTTGAATTAACAACTTAAGATTATAACTCATAACAGATAGGTACTATATGATGCTTGGCCATAGAAATGCCATCTTTTATTTATCTTCTGTAATGACTCAGGTGGGGGCTTGTCTGTTTGTCTCTGTGGCCACACTCTTTCATGGGCCATTCCCATTATCTCCCCTGTCAGATAATTGTAAATATCTGATGAAAATGAAGAATTATAATCAAAGATGCACAGTTAATGGATTGGTCGCCCAATTGGAGGGTTATGATAATCCATCGTGAGAGATTTTTGGGTATCTTTGATCCATCGTATGAATGATTTGGATCGCCAAAGACAGACGCCACATGTACAATTTTTTGGCCAATTGTATGCTTGGGAGAACTACATTTTCACCATAACAAAATCTGTAGAAGCAAGTTGCATGCAGTTGCATCACTTGCTGCAGTTAGTATGGAATTGGGGTGCAACTCAGGTGTCTTGGGTTGGGTTGAGGATCAACCTGAGCTCTGCCTGACCTCAAGAGAATCCAACCCACAACCCAACCCGAGGTGCCCAATCCGAACCCAACCCAAATTCCTTTATTCTCAACCCAACCTGACCCAAATACATGTAATTGTTCCCAACCCAACCTAACCCGACCCGAATTTTCTCTACTCAAACCCAACCTGATTTCACTAGGGTTGGTGTTTTCCAACCTGAACTCGATCCGTGGACCTTGACAACCCTACCCAACATGATGCAAACTCGGATTGGGTCAATTGGGTTTGGGCTGTCCCGAACTCAAGTTGCAGCCCTAGTATGGAAACATAATGAGTGTTCGCCTTTTTGCAGGAGTGGTACAGTGGGAGGCTCATCCATCATGCAGATGCCATTCTTGCTAAGGCTGCTAATATGCTGAATAAATATCAACAAGACAGATCTGACTCTGTTTTACTGGTGGCAAAAATCGACGGAATATATTGGTGGTACCAGACAGATTCACATGCAGCTGAACTCACAGCAGGTTATTATAACACTGCTTTTAGGGACGGTTATGATACCCTGGCTTCAGTGTTATCTACACATGGAGCTGCTCTACACATTTCGTAAGTTTCTTCTGTATAAGGTTCTTCCTTGCACATTAAGTCTACACAGTGATAAGATGGTTCACTTTTCGCTTTTCATTGGACTTCAATATGTGGTAGAAATTGGTGTTTCTTTAAGGATTAGCAAATTCAAGGGGCGATCGTCAACTACTTATGTAGCCGCAGCTACATGTGATAGTGTCACACATCTGTGCTAAATCCAAGCTGTCTGCCTGGTAGGCTCCAAGTCCAGATTCCCTGGCTAAAAATCAGGCTGATTGAATCATCAGGTGGGCCACACATTCATGTTGAATGGGAACTGTTGGTGTGTGTTCTCTACAAGTTATTCTATTCACCCACTTTATGACTACCTGATGATTGGACCTGCCTGATTTCTTCTCGAGAGTATCTATACTGTGGGGTCCACCTGATGCATGGCTTGGAAGTGACGCACATGTATTCATAGTTTTAAAAATCTGATACTAGACAGTCCACATGGTTTTAAATATCTGATATGCTACAGCTGTATTGTCGGTGCTGTACCCCTATAGGCCTTCCTTGACGTTCAATACAAGGGCTGATATGTGCCAATGTGGGCCATATCAGCCCCCATTTCTTTGGAAAGTTGGGGGGCTGATACACCCTGTGATACTGATATTTAAAACCCTGCATGTACTTACACTGTCATTTGTAGTGGGCATGTAGGTGGGTTTGTAGAGGTTGGTGTTTACAGTTAGCAAACATTGTTTCAATTTCAAACCAACTAAAGATGCTGATTTTTTTCTTTTCTTTTCTTTCTTTCTTCTTCTTCTTCTTCTTCTTCTTCTTCTTCAAACCAACTTCTGCATGTAGTGGCTTAGAAATGCATGACAGTGAAGTTCCGTCAACCTATCTTTGCAGCCCTGAGGGTTTACTTCAGCAGGTAAATTCTCTTCTCCAACTGCTTCCCCCTTTCCCCTTTATGTTATTGTCTCTGATCTTTTAATGACTTGTATATGTTATCTTTAAAATTCTTATTTACCATAACTGTGGGGTTGGTGTGTTTGCATTTGGATCAACTTTAACTGTATCACTAACCCCCTACTTTTTTCAATGCAACGTGCTCGATCTGGATTATGGGTCATTTGCAATCACAGTAACTATTTCTTGCAACATGGAATTATGTTTCTATACACTTAATGTTGATTAAGATGTAAGTTAAGTACATATTTAAAATGTAAAAATATGGCATTTGGGAAATAATCCCATGCGGTCGACTGTACAGTGCAGTTCACTGCCTGTGGGATTCACGGTGATGAGTCCCCCATTTGAACGATGCATCAGATGCAGGTCATCACAAATGATCAGCTGGATCCGAAACTCAAGTGGGCCACACCACAGGAAACAGTGTGAAATTATGCCTAAAACCTCTGAAATCATGTTTGGGCCCACCTGAGATTTGGAATGACCTGTTTCTAGCAGTCCTTTCATCGAGATGAGCTGCACACAATGAATGGGTTGAATTTCATATAAACATCATTTTGGGCCCCACACAGCAACCAATAATGCGTATTCAATGCCCATTGTTTTTTGTGATGTGGCCCACCTTGGTCATGGATCAGGATGGTTTTTGGGCTCCGGCCCTAAAAGGCTGGGATGCAACTGCTTGGACGGGGTGGATGTCTACAACACATACGGCGGTCTCACGTAACTTGACCCTACCAACCGCAGTTGTGGTAGGGTTGACCACATGTGAACATCATCATCATCATCAGTGTTTTAAATAGCGGTAGTGTGTTGCATAGCGTTCAGGCCCTCTGTAGCGTGTAGCTTAAGCTGATACTTCTAGTTTTTAATTTAAAAATAGAAAAATATGATAAATAGTAAAAAAAATAAAATATATAAAAATGCCTAACAGATGAATCATTTTTTTTTTTTTTCATTTTTCAAGTATAAGAATGTTCAAAGTTATTAATTATCATTTATCAAAAGCTAATCTACATATATAAAGTTATAAAACAAATCAAATGATTATTGCATCAATAACTTTCCAATCCCTTGTAATGTTTAGGGATTAGGCGCTTTAACTTGTCGGGTTGGCCTGGGTGAGGTCTTTGTATTTCCTTGTTGGTTTTTCCCCCCTCTTTTGTTGCTTTGCCATTTTTGGGCTTCCAATAATATTCTTATCTTGCAAAAAAAAAAAAAAAAAAAAAAAACAAAAAAACAAAAAAAACTTTCCAAGTGAAACAACAAGTCACAACTCACAAGTATGAAAAGAAATAAAAATCCCACAGGTTAAGAGTATTAAGTACAATATAGATGCCATCTCTATACAAAGAGGGTTTTTCGAAAACCCTCTTTCAAAACCCTTCTTCCTTTTAGTTTTAAAGGTTTTTTAGTGTGTGAGATTTACACCAACTTTAACAAAGGATCACCATCATTTTAAGTGAGAGTAAATATAAGAAGGTTTGGTTTTAACTTTACATTTGAAGTTTTTTATTTTATTTTATTTTATGATGTGAGTTTTACACAATTAAAAAAATAATAAAACTTAAAAAAAATTATGCTACAAACACTACACGCTACATAGCTGTAGCGTACGCTACAGGGGATTTACGCTATTTAGCTACGGTCCGGAGTGCTACGGCTCTGCTACGCTACGAATGCTATTTAAAACACTAATCATCATCTAAGCCTTTTCCCAACTACTTGGGGTTGGCTACATGAATCCTGTTATGCCATTCCACTCTATCAAGGACCATATCCTCAATCATACCACAAGTCACCAAGTCATTTATTACTCCCTCCCCCTACATCCTTTTGGGCCTTCCGTTTGTTCTTTTATAGCATGTGAACACTCTCCATAATGTAATACTAATTGTGGAATATTTATAATAATAACATTCATCAATTCATATGTAAAGTTTTGAACAATAATTATGTATGTATTGCTATACTGCATTAGTAGCCTTGTACCAGAGTGACCCAAATGATCATAGTCGCAGCTTAACACCCAATGGTGAAATAGCGTATTGCATACCCATATCCGTACAACATATTGGAGCTACATGCTAGCCAAGTAATCTTGATTTGGATTAAACGAAATTGTTTTACACAACCAAACTAGATAAATTCCTGCTTGATGTGACGAACCACAAATGTTGTGCTAACACTGCTTGAATTTGCCCAAGGATTATTTAGTGTACTCCTGCCACTACAATTTGATATCATCATGTGACGTGGACAGAGAGGGAATTATCAATGAATGAGTGACGTAGGACGGCCTAATCTACCATGCATGCGTGAAAAAACATATAGATTCAATGGAATAATGTAATCAAAGCAAGTAAACAATAGCCCAACATCATCATAAATAAGAAAACATGTGGGAAACACGCAATAGATAGGCCATCATCACAATCACGCAATATGGGGTTCAAATCATGCGTGGATTGGATCTGGCGAGGGATGGGACCTCCTGATTTTGCATTGTTTCATCCAAACAACTAATAGGATTCACTAGTCCAAGAAATCAAGGAATTTCTGAATTATGAAATCTCAAAATCTGAGAAAAGGCTTGTTAATTGGGAATTTCATATTGTAGGAAGAAGATGAAGTGAAACTGATTAGAAGAAAGAGAAAGATAGATTGCCTCAGAGGAGGAAGATTTGAAATAGGGAAGAAGAAAAGAAGAGATTTAGGGAAGAAAAGAAGAGATTTAGAGAAGAAGAGAGATCCACAGAGAGAGAGAGAGAGAGGAGAGCCACCAAAAGCTTTTCTTAATTTTCATAAACAATAGCATAATCAGAAAGGTTTATGGCAACACCCTTATAAAATTCGGAATTAACATAATTACCAAAATCCCCTACTAGCAAGAAAAAAAAGAAGAAGACATTCGCACGAAAAAACGTGTGCATACTAACCCAAAACTCAAATAAGTAAGAGTGCATAAAATAAACTCAAATCTAAGATGTCTAATGGCTTCCAATGATAGCACGATAAAAGTGGGTCACGTTGAACCAACGGTCCGATCACATCATCCTCATGATCCAATGGTCCAATCATCTCCTCCAAGCAACTTACACACGTCACGAATACATGTGTAATGGTCTTCAGCACGATCTAGGGACCCAGACTCGATCCAGGCTCATCATCAAGCCATATGGACACACGCATGGCTCGTCCCCTACGCTGGTATACTCTAAAGGGCTTGATGTCTGCATCATTCTCCTCATCTAAGAAGAGCTCGACTCCGGCGAGATAAAGCTCTGGTGCCTCTCCAACAAATTTGGACCAAGTCTCTGTAACTCTGCTTTCGTAAGCCATGTACAATCAAATGGTGGCATGTTCTTCCATTTAACAAGGTATTGTTGGAAGCCTCCATCTCGAGAGGATACGATCTCTTCATCCACAATCCCTTCAATTTCTTCTTTTTGCTCAACTACGGTTGGGATGGGTGGAACAGGCTGGGAAGAAAATTCAGAGTATGACCATGGATGGGGAGAATGGTCTATAGAAGGATCCGGACAATGGACTAGATCTTCCACATTAATTTTGGATTGGTTCCCATGTCAGGTGGAAGGTCTATCCTGTACTCATTGGACCTAATTTTCCGCAAGACTTTGAATGGTCCAGCACCGCGTGCTTGTAATTTCCTCACGGTACCCTAGGGAAACCGCTCTGGCCTTATCCGTACCATTACATAATCTCCCCCATGGAATTCTTGAAGTTTACGATGCAAGTTAGCTGATTGTTTGTAACTTTCATTGGTTACATTTATCCGATGTCTAATGTATGAATGCAACTCATGAATGCGACGGGCAAATGCATCGGCTGACTCTGAAGATCTCTGGGAGACAGACATGATTGAACTAAAGGATGCACTGGTAAAGCAATAGACTCGAAATAAACAACCCTATGAAAATAAACAACCCTATGATCTAGAACTTGGGAAACTCTAACAAACGGACACTTCTTATGGGTGACACATAACTTATCATTCTTTAGGATTCCACGAACCTGCTCTAACTGATAGAGGTGTTGATCTTCATACGTGTTATAAACAAGGATGATATTCAGGTATCCTAACACTTGAGAACACACACTTTTGATACCAAGTCTTGAATAAATCTTGGCATCGGTCATTATTTTCAACATCTCATCGTGACGTGGGATAGGGACTCTGGCCATTATATCCACCATGACGTAAATACACCGCAAAATGAACCAACACCTGACCGGAATTTTGTGGACGGCCAGGATGTGCCCATATGTGCGCTACATGCCATTGTTCTTGGAAGTGAAAAGGGCAGGCATGGCACAAAGAAAAAACTCCAACTCAAACTTTCCTGATTGAATTCTTCCCCGAGAAGTTTATCAAATTGACGCTGCATTTCTGCATGTTCTGTGGGGTTCACTTGGTATGGAGGAAAGCTTGATAGAATCAACTCAGGGACAAGATCGATTGTGTGTTGAGTGTCCCATTTTGGAGAAAATTCATCCCATAAATCATCTGGTGGGATATCACAAGTCATATGGGTGTCTACCATCATATCCTCACTAGTCTCTTTTTCAAATTTATTCGTGCTCACCATGGTAAGAGACTTAGATCAGGACTCTACATCAATGAAGTCACACATGACATCTGGAAGTGTTGCGGTCCCAAACTCTTCGACCTTTTCATCACCAGCACACACTTCTTCATACCCAATAATGGTGAGTAATGCCTCAATTTCTTCTTCTTCATCATTATCAACTTCAGGCACGTACTCGACCTCTTCATAAATGACTTGTTTAGGCTCTTTCAACTGGCCATTCACCAAGGCTTTTGACAGTAAGAGATGGGACGATATTTTTCTTTCAAACGCTCTTTTATCTCGTCCCATTGTGAGATCAAGGCCTTACCTTTCTACTCAATTCGTCGTTCCAAATCCACCCAAAACGACTTGGCTTGACCCACCAATTTCAACTTGGCAAAACGCACTTGCCGATTCTTTGACATATCATACCACTCAAAGTAGTAATCCATGTCAGCTAACCAGTCAAGGAATGCTGTAGGGTCAAGATGCTCATAAAAACTTGGGGCCTCTATTTTCACGCTCTTCAACACACGATCATCAGGATCGTAGCGGTCCTGATACTCAAATGTGGGTTGCGGGTCTCGCACCCCACCACGACCTCTAACTCCATGACCTCCACCTCTACGCATAGGGGCACGTTCCTCAACGGCTCCTCCCACTTGAGATTGTTCATTGCCCTCATTGTCGAGGGTTTCCTTCTAGGACACTTCTAGACTTGGGTGCCTAAATGAGCGAAGG
Organism: Liriodendron chinense; assembly: GCA_003013855.2. Lineage (NCBI taxonomy): Eukaryota > Viridiplantae > Streptophyta > Magnoliopsida > Magnoliales > Magnoliaceae > Liriodendron > Liriodendron chinense. Next base: position 1,848,301 of record PVNU02000362.1, read on the forward strand.
CATTCTTGTTTGCCGTGTCCATGACGGTTAATTGAGTGACGACATTCTTGTTTGCCGCTTCCATAGCGGTTAACCTTTGGATCAGTTGAGCAAGTTGTTCGGATAACTGCTCGTTGCTCATGATGGAATGAAGTCTGAAACCTTTTCCAGTTCTTGTGGGCATACACGGGAAGACTTGATCCAAGTTTTCCTAAACTTGACTCTACAGAACAAACGACTCACAATATGAATGCTATGATCCTACTCCTATTATGATGCATGAATTGACACACTTCCTAACCTTAAATTCACCAAACTAGAATTTTCTAATTCAAGAAATTTCCTAAATTTGGAAACTTTCCAAAATGGAAAAATTTTAAAAAATAGCAAATTTCGAAAATTAGACTTTCTAAGTCTGGAAAATACTAAATCTGGATACTGCGACCTAAATCTAAAATTTCCAAATCTGGAAACTTTTTAAAAATGGAAAGTTTCTATTTTTGAAAACTTTTTAAATCTGAATTTTTTTTTTTTCTAAACTGACCTAAAGTGAAACCCAAAAAAAAAAAGACAAAACCCTTGGTTGATAACTCGATCTAGACTAACCCATTCAAGGATCCTAAGCTCTGATACCAAATTTGACGTAGGATGGCCTAATCTACCATGCATGAGTGAGAAAACATATAGATTCGGCGGAATAATGTAATCAAAGTAAGTAAACAATAGCCCAACATCATCATAAATAAGAAAAACATGTGGGAAACACGTAATAGATGGGCCATCATCACAATCACACAATATAGGGTTCAAATCATATGTGGATTGGATCTGGCGAGGGATGGGACTTCCCGATCTTGCATGGTTTCATCCAAACAACCAATAGGATTCACTAGTCTAAGAAAGCAAGGAATTTTTGAATTAGGGAATCTCAAAATTTGAGAAAAGGGTTGTTAATTGGGAATTTCAGATTGTAGGAATAATTTGAAGTGAAAAGAGAGATTAGAAGAAAGAGAGAGATAGATTACCTTAGAGGAGGAAGATTTGAAAGAGGGAAGAAGAAAAGAAGAGATTTAGAGAAGAAGACAAATCCACAGAGAGAGAGAGAGGAGAGCCACCGAAAGTTTTTCTTAATTCTCATAAACAATAGCATAATCAGAAAGGTTTAGGGCAATACCCTTATAAAATTCTTAATTAGCATAATTACCAAAATACCCCTACTAACAAAATTAAAAAAAAAGACATTCGCACGAAAAAATGTGCGCACACTGACGCAAAACTCAAATAAGTAAAAGTGCATAAAATAAACTCAAATTTAATATCTCCGATGGTCTCCGATGATGGCATGATGAAAGTGGGCTACGTCAAACCAACAGTCCGATTACACCATCCTCACGATCCAACGGTCCAATCATCTCCTCCAAGCAGCTTACACATGTCACGAACAAATGTGTAATGGTCTTCACCACGATCTAGGGACTCGGACTCGATCCAGGTCCATCGTCAAGCCGTATGGACACGCACATGGCTCGTCTCCTACGCTGGTATACTCTAAAGGGCTTGATGTCCGAATCAATGAGGGTCTTCATTGTTTATTTTGATTGATTTACCAAGCAATGAAATTCTTAACAATTTGTGTGTATTGCTTGATTCACATTTTTGACCTTGAGATTCTCGAACTTTAGCTTCAAAATCTTATATCAGCTTCGATAGACTTTCTACATGCTAAGAGGCTAGATCCATAGGATAAAATTTTCAACAACTCTCATTCCACAAAGAGCAATTTGTCCCAGGGGGTTGCAAAGATCATGTCTTGAGGCGTCTTTTTTAGTGTCTGGTCTCCTATTTGCTAGAGTATCTTTTGGAAATGCTATGAATATTTTTGTAATCTTCATGAGTGGCTTCTGTTTTTTTCCCCCCATGAATCCATGTCTTGGAATTCTTAGAGATGCCCCCATTGTGCTAAAAAATTCAAACACTTCCCCAGTCTTTTGGAAACTCCAATGCAGAGTATTTTTCATGTGACATGCTCTTATATAGATCTATTTCTCCATATGTGAACTTCATCTAATGCATGTGCTAATCTTTCAGAAAGGAGAATAAAAAGAGAAAAAAAAAAGAAAAAAAAAAATCTAATATATGCAACCCAAGATGGAGGTCATTTAGTTGGAGCCAATTGTCAGTGAATACAAACTGTTCCTTTTCTAGTATGCTTCATGGTACTTCCTTAAGATGAATGTGTTTTATGATGCTTCTGCTAGTTTCATATTTACACACCTTTCTAAATTTCTTTTCATGATCCAGATAAGGGAAGTGTCAAAGAAAAGAATAATACACTTGACTGGAAGAAATGCAAATGAAAGATTTGATAAGGTATGGCATTGTTTTTTTTTTTTTTCCAGTGATGTTCTAGTTTCACATGCAGACCTAGAGTAAATCTATAAGATTAATAGGCATGGCATTCAGGGTTCACTGCCTCCACTTTCAAGTATAAACCGAGGTGTTAAAACTCATCCAAGTCTACTTCATTGATTGGAGAATGAATGAATCGCATGTTCCAAAACATGTAGAGATCAGGTTGAGTAACTGTGTGTTGTTGGTTTTAGCAGAAACTGAATGACCTGTAGTGGTTTTTCGCCCTCAGGCAAGTTGCAACCTGAACCCAAGTTTAAAACATTGGTGTAAATTGCAACTGACTAATTTGTTGTTAAAGTGCATGATTTATTTCTTTGCTTTATTTCATTTCAACTATTATATCTGCCTTTTGTGGTGGTTGATGGAATGTAGGCAGCTGATTACTTTCAAGGTTGATCCATGCCTTTTTTTATCTAGTATCTCATCATCATCATCATCATAGCCTTGTGCAAGTTATTTATTTAGAGTGTGGCGAGTGTGGCGAATCAATCCCTTTATCTCATAGCCCAGGTCGAGAGGGCCCCGAATCCATGTGTCACCCTAGGCCCTCGGTCGAATCCTCCTACATGGGCCCCGAATCCACGGGTGGGTCCAAATCCATGGTCCCCCTGAGTCCATAGCCAACCCCATCCCGAGTGTGCTGTGAGGAGTTTCAAACATGGTGTCCCGTAGCGGTATCGGTGGGCGTAATGGTGCCCACCGTTTCCGATACGGATACGGGCCGTATCGGCCGATACGCCCCCTGTAACGGTCTAAATTTTTTTTTTTTTGCCAAAAAATTCTAAAAAAATATGGATTAAATCCAGAAAATTCCAAACATCCCAAATATGCATTCATTTATAATTTTGAACATGTTTATGGTGGTGAAGCGGTCTACTCTTTGGTGAGAAAGCTGTATCGGGCTGTCTGATGAATTTATGAAGCTGATAACCTGGAATTAACTGCAAAACTTATAAATTCAAATTTCTAACTGTCTATTATAAGTAACACATATTATCCAACCTTTAAACCAGAATTTTTTTTGAAAAAAATGAATTTCCCTAATTTTTAAAATTATTCCGAAATTAATCTGAAATTGATGCAACTATTGTTTAAATTGATTCCATAATATATACAAATGTAACAAGACATTAATGTAAACACAACCAATGCATTGGCAAAGTAAAACAAGCAAGAGAGTTGAGAAATATTCTAGTTTTGACTGAATGAGTATCCTCCAATGCAGTTTTGACTATTGAACTTCAACGCAATGCATGCTATCCTATATGACCTAGATCAATATGAGGATTCAATAAAATCTAGAAAATAACTAACTGGACTCAACAAACTATAACCCCTACGCAGAGTTGGAACGCGGGTCGAGCTGCGCGGTCAGCTCGCCGGGGGTGCAGGGGGGGCGCGCCCCTGCCCGAGGTTTGGGGCGGAGCGCCCGAAAGCCCAACGATTTTTTTTTTTTTTTTTAGGGAGGAGAAACTAGAAAAAAACCGAAAAAAAAAAGTCATTTTTTTCTACAAAATGGGGACTCTTGTGTGTCTAACCAATATAGTAAAATAGGCCGATCTGCAAACACTGGTTTTTAGCAAAAGAATAGATTAGAAAAGAAATGGGAGAAAAAAAGTGTGAAAAAATAAAAAAACATCAGATTTATATATTAAAAAAAAAAATCCGTTTTCCGACCGTTACGGGGGGCGTAACGGCCGTTACGGCCAAAAATTTGGGGGTCCCCGTTTTGGACCCCGTATCGCGTAACGGCTTCGGCCGTTTCCGTTACGTATCGGCCGATACGTAACCGTTTTGGCCTACCTTGGTTTCAAACACAGACCTCCTACTTTGATACCAATTTGATGCAGGACAACTAACCACTTGCTCTAAAAGCTCGAACTGTTAGAGTGTGGCGAATCAATTCCTTTATCTCATAGCCCAAGTCGAGACGGCCCCGAATCCATGGGTCACCCTAGGCCGTCGGTCGAATCCTCCTACGTGGGCCCCGAATCCACGGTCCCCCCAAGTCCACAGCTGACCCCACCCCGAGTGTGCTCCTAAGTCCACAGGCCGACCCACTCGAGCCCGGTGTGAAAATGCCCCTGCATTAATCTATCATACAATTCAATCTCCACTAAGACTCAAACTTGCATCATCACCTTGCTTGGTATAAACTAGGCAAGTCTTTGCCCAACTTGACCATGTTTTAGACCATAATCTTATATCTGTTAATCCTGTCTTAGGAGGTTCATTTGTCTATTCAGTGTCAAGTTGCTGTGATCGATTTCTTTGGGCAGCTGTCATGGACCTTTAGGATATTCATCAATGGTAAATGTACACTCAATGGATATTATATGATATTAAACCCAATCTTTCCACCCAGTTCGTTTTTTATGGTCTCAAAGCTTGGAAATTGGACCGTCTCAAGGAGGAGCAGAGTCCCAAGTCTTAGTTGACCTGAAACCAAGTCATGCACTCAATTGCGCATTTCAGCTTGACACGCTTGTAGATATTCTTCCTGATAGCAATCCACCAGCCAGTCCCTAGCCCATTTGGAGGGTTGGCGTCATATGTAGCCAGTCATTGAACTTTTGCCCAGCAATCATGAGAATCCTGTTTCAAATCTCGATCATTTCAGGTGAAAGAGGATTACTAAGGCTGACCATGGATAGTGACAATTTATAGATAGGGACAAGACTGTAATGATGATGATGATGATTGTAATTGTATTGTCTTTTATTTCTATTTTTTAAATGAGACATGATCCATTTCTCTCAGAGCACTATAAGTTATAATGCTAGTTGCATTGAAACACTTGGACTATCCAATTCATTTGTACAGGCTGTTCATTAGGTTGGACATACATTTCATGGACTACCATGCAAACATTACACGGAGTGGAAAAATATTAACTATTTGATCAACGTCCTTTAATATGGACATTCAAGATTGTTTCCATAAAAATAGATCCACTTAGCGATTTGATTCATCTATTTTTCAGCCCTATCATGGATTTCTTATAATTCTAAAGAACGACTTTAGTAAGGTAATCATAACCATGCCATCCATGGCTTCGAAAAAGGTTGTCTATTTAAAAAATAATAATAATAGAAAAAAGACAAATCAAGGATGGATTGGATCATCTCATGAATGCAATTTTTGCATGAGAGCACATGAATTTGTATTGAACTTGATGGACAGTTCATATCGGTTGATTGCGTTGCCCAAGTGAACCGAAGCAACTAGGAGAACTATAACTTATAATGCTCTGAGAGCATTGAAGCAACTCTCTTTTTGCAAAAGGCTCTATCAATTTCTGCTTCTGGGTTTTCTTTTTATTTAAGAAACTGTAGCTCCCCTTTTAACTCACCCTGTGTCAACTCGACTAGTGTTTGGAGTGCTAAATCACATTAGAAGTTTTCAAAGATTGCAGATTTATACTCTTCTCAAGGGGTTATTTTGGTTCCCATTTCTAACAACTGAACTTGTTCCTCACAGGCTGGATTATGCCAAATACTAGCTAACTGTTACCATCCACAAGCAGAAACCGTAAGATCTTTTACTTACTTTCGGATGAATGATAAGATTTTTTGGGGCGAGAACTGGAATAACTTTGTGCCTTTTGTTAGAAATATGAGCAAAAATATGTAAAATCATCTCTCTCTCTCTCTCTCTCTCTCTCTCTCTCTCTCTCTCGTATCTCTAGAACAGTTAATCCATCAAACAGATTTGCACTTGTAAAAACTCCATGGGCACAAAGGTTTACTAATTTCATGTGTATAATAAGACCAGCCCCTATACATATGGCATGTGATGAAGTGGTACCCATGTGGAGTCTAAGCTGTCCAATCAATGGTATAGGTGGTTTGATCCATGTTCAGAATCATCATTCACGTTGCATGTGTGGCTTCTAGTTTTGAAATCATATTATAATAGAAACAAACAAAGAACCCAAGTACACAAAACTAATGAAACCAAACCTTAATAAGTATCATCTAAAATACCAGTGTACTTATTTCCTGATACTCATATGACGTACCAGCCCGACATGTGCCTGAAACAGAATGCTATGAGTTGATACGGCCATGTAACAGTGGTGAGCAATATTGTACATCAAAACTGATTTTTAAACCTCGAGTGAAATGGGCATGTGGGATGCATGTGGAGAGAGAGAGAGTGGGGTTGCAAGCATAGCGAGAAACCTTGTTCTTGGCAATTTCTCTTTGATTTTGAGGTTCTTCTGGAGATTATTGGGAAAATCTTGCTAAAACTAAAGAATTAAAAAATGTTTATTACAAAACAAACAATTTCCAAGTATATAATGAATTATTTAAAAATTTAAACTACTTTTGTGTTAAATCGCAATATATACTCTCACCCTTCTCAAAAAAAAAAAGAAAAAAGAAAGAAAAAAAAAAGGTACTTTCATCATAAAATTGTTGTAAATTAAAAACCATTGAGAATATGAAAATCCGCCTGTTAATGTAAAAATATCGTTTGGTTGACTATTAAGGAAAATATTGCAAGATTTTCAAGATCTTGGCAACATTTGTCACTATGGTAGCATCTTAAAAAATAATAAATAAATAAATAAATTTGTCACTATGGTAGGAAGTTGTGCTGACCCATGTTGTAACGGACGCGGCCCATGGACTCGGTCCTGGCAGGAGCTCTGATCCAAAGCTCAAGTGGACCACACCACAGGCAAGGTTTCAACGGTGGCAAATAAACTTCAAGGTGAGGGCCTAGAAAGGTTTCAACGGTGGTGTCATTATCACCACTGCTTACTATGGTACTGTGGCCCACTTCTTTTTGGGCTCGTGCCTTAAAATGATATGTTAAAATGGATGGACGGCGTGCATAAAACAGATGCATCACGGTGGGCCCCATAGAGCCCATTTTCCCTGTTGAAACAGTGTGGAGGCTGAGTCAGTACTGCCTAAAGATACTGAAGAGGTAAGAGGGACCCATGAGGCTATTTGAAGCAGGCATGGTATGTGGAAGAAGGTCCTGGCCATTCAGTAGGTGGACCACATCTCTATTATTAGAAGATTGGGGAATGTTAGGACAAAGGGCTGACCCACATCAATGCTGAGGGGATTTTGAAGCAGGAATGCCATGTGGCCGGAGGTATTTGCTATTCAATAGGTGGACCCCATCTCTACTATAAGAAAACAACGTGAAATGCTGTGATGATTGGCCCAAAGATACTGAAAACATGATCTGAAGGAGGGGGACCATGTGAGAGCACATGTGAGAGGTTCTCACCATTCAATAGGTGGACCACTTCTGGAGAATGTTAACACAAAGGCCTGCCGATGTGTTAAGCCCTGCCTTTTCTGACCACCGATGTGGGTGAGACCCTGACCGTGGGGCTTACCTCGATGCATTTATTGTATATCCACGCCGTTCATCTGTATTTCCAGCTTATTTTGAGGCAATGGTCCCAAAAATGAAGCAGATAAAAGTTTCAGGTGGACCACACCACAGGAAACAGTGGTTTTTTTCACTGTATTTTTCATGTATCATATCTTTCGACTGCAAGCCATCAGGCCCACCACCCAATAAACCAACCCTTCCCACGACTTTTACATTCATGGATTAAGGGTGGATGGCCTATGTTTGGAAATTAGCACTTATTGGACAATCGCATCCATCACTTTTCTTTATTTTACAATGCTTAGTGTTGACCAGGCCAGGGCAAAATTCACACGACTTGTTAATCCGCACGAAAAAACCAGTGTTCGGGTCCCGCCTTATCATGTCGGGTTGCTAATGGGTTGACCCATTAAGACTCGTTAATATAACGGGTCAGGTCAGTGTTTAACCCGCAAACCCGTTTAACCCTGTTAACATAATGGTCTAGATCACGAAACTATGGCCCACCTATGAACCTTGGCACTCCATCATATGCAATATTGCAATGTACATGTGATTCTTCCTAGGTCTCACTAGTGAATCCTATTGTTTTCAAAGATAGAATGGGCCCACTGGGTGGACCATGGCTGTATGTTGGGTCAGACTATTAATTGTCCTCATCAATGGTGTGGCCATCTGATGAGTAGATTGGCCTAACGGGTTAAACAGGTCGGGTTACGGTAACCGGTTAAATTAACGAATGGGTTTGGGTTTTTAGATTTTAACCCGTTAGTTAATGGGCCAGGTTTGGGTGAGCAATTTTTGACACGACATGGCATGAACACGGTTCAACACGACCCGTTGCCAGGCCTAGTGTTGACCATGAGGTTACCATTGCTTTAAAGACCTCTAACCAGATGGTTAGGATTATCCAATTTATCTGAGACGAGGAGAGTATGATCATTGATGCACATGCACTAAGAGACTGTAAGTGTTGTATAACCCAAACGGCGATGATTTTGGTGTAAGCAATGTTCTATTTTAGTTCTTTACAGCAATGATTTACACACCTTTGGTTTTTAGATCAATGTTTCGAAATAACACAAAGGTGAGGCAAAGAAAGCAACAAGAAGAACCTTCTAGCTTTGGTTTTTAGAACCGGTTAGACGGGGTGAAAAGGGTTTTCCTTGATTCGAGGGTTTCACTTGATTGAGAATGTAAACCAGCTATATAAATGTATTTCCTTTTCTACCATTTGGAATGAAAACAACGTCACATCATTTCATCCCTCTAATTAGGGTTTTTGGAGTCGATGGCCATACTGTGACGAGTTTGTGTTAGTGGCCTGTACTTTCCCAATTAAGTTTTCTTAGCCCTAAAATTACTTTCTAACTTTTTAGTGGACCAAAATGTCCCTCTGCCATTGCTGCCCCTTGTACGGTGGACTCTTGTCTTGAGAGGAGACCTTTTTTTATAAGAAGGGTATGACCTTAACAAAAATAGGGATTTGACCCACCCCTTGTCTAATCTAATTCGTTCATTTTAATTGGACTGTCGTGAACCCACAGAAGGATTTTTGCAATTGTTTTTTTTTTTTTTAATCTCTCTGTGGCTCATAACCACTGCTAACGATATGCATTAATTCTAAACTGTTTCTTCTATTGTGGTCCATCTGTAATGGGTTTTGCCCTCAAACTTGAGCCGATAATATAAAATTAAAACTCTTTATATATGGAAGGAATAGATTTTCTTTAAGACAACCCAGTGGGCTCCGCATAAGATATGGATGGGTTCAAAACGTGGGGTCCTTGACGCATGTTGCCAAGTTGTTTTAGTTTTTCTTCCTCTTTTGTTTTTTTGTTTTTTTGTTTTTCACTTCTTGGGACTACGTGAAGCTGAATCTTCCTCGATAGTTGGTAGTTGTACGGACGGTCTCCGCATGCTCTGGGTGATGAAAAAAAAACTTAGGTAAGCTATGGCCAAGCTTAGACTAGTTCTCTAGCAAAAAAATAGTTTTTTTCCTAAAGTTTTTCGGTCAGAGTCTTCTAAGTAGAAGTTATGGTAAGGAGTAAGTTTTTTGTTTTCTTCTTTTGATCGGTATGAATGGTGGGAGTTTGTGAAAGAGAAGAGGGTGTGGGGGTTTTTTTTTTTTTATGAATTGTGGGACCACATGGATCGCAGATATTCATTGAGGATTGCGGATATTAACAGTGGAATATTCATGATCTTTTAAATATCATTACCAAAACAAGAGGCTACAAATTAAATTCGTAGCCATTGCCTTTATGGCTACAAGTATAAACCATGGCATTGCCTCTATGACTACGAATATATCCACAGTCCTTAGTGATTATCCGCAATCCTCAGAGAATATTTACGATCCTTGGTGAATATCCGCGATCCATGTGGTCCTACCATTCATATAGCAGAAAAATAAAAAAAACAAAAAGAAATAAAAGCCCTACAACCTCCTCTCTTTTATAACTTCCACCATTCCCATCCACCAAAAGAAAGAAAACAAAAAAAACTTACATCTGCTAAAAAAAAACTCTTTTTTTCGTCAGAGAACTAGTCAGAGCTTGTTCGGAACTTGCCAGAGTTTTTTTTTTTTTGTCGCTTGGAGTGCGAAGATCGGCCAGTACAACTACCAATTGTTGAGGAAGATTTTGTTTCATGTGGTCTTGGAAGTGAAAAAAACAAAGGAGAAGAAAAAAGAAAACTAAATCGACTTTGTCATCATGTGACATGGCCCCACATTCCCATCAACATTTTATGTGGGGCCCATTGGGTTGTCTTGAAGCAAATCCATCCATTCCACGTGTAAATAATTTTAATTTCATGTCATCGATCTAGTTTGAAGGCAAAACTCATCACAGATAGACCATAAGAGAGGAAAGAGTTCAGAATTAATGTATACCATTAGTATAGTTGTAAGTCCTTGAGATTCAAGTAGAAAACTACAAAAACCCTTCTAAAGGTTCATGGTTGTCTAATTAAAATGAATGACTCAGATCGGCCAAGGGGTGGGCCAAATCCCTATTTTTTATGGGGCCCACCCCCTTTTCAAAAAAATGTTCTCCACCTGAGAAAAGAGCACGTTGTACAAGGGGCAGTTGTGGCAGAGGGCAGTTTTTATCTACTAGAAAATAAAAAAGTGGTTTCAGGGCTAAAAAAATTTGAGTTGAGAAAGTGCGAGTTACTGACATGAACACGTACTTTTCCTAAAACCCCCTCTAATTGTAAAAAGAAAAATAGACTATATGTACATTTCTCAGGTGCCTAGTGGGATTACCTTCTTTAGTGTGGGGTAAATGAGATTTAAGGTGCATGAAATCTATCCTATCCACTGGGTACACCACTCCTTGTTTGGTCTTAATCTCAAAATTCAGGTTGATTTACTTAAGCGGGCCAACCACTATAAAATTATATCTAAAACCTCAAAATTCATGTGTTATGATCCACTTGAGTTTTGGAATATTAGGATTTTTAGGTATTTCTTTCATCCCGAAATGGCACATCAAATGAATGGATCGGATGATATTTAAACATGATTGTTGGGAGAACCATGACATGGTATATATTTATGTCCTGATTGCTGTGTTGGGAAACCACACACCTTTTCCTTCTATGTGTAAATCAACAGGATTAACAGCATAAAACATTTAAAAGATGATAATCACATACAACATAAGCAAGCAAATCATCAAACATGAAAGATGGAAGAGACGAAAAAAAATTATGAGGAAATCCCTTCAATATGAAGGGAAAAACCATGAGACTTGGTCCAGCACAAATCCACCATGGTGTTTTTATTCCCTTGTTCTTTTGTTGCAATTATTCTTATCTTCTTATTTTATTTTTAGAACTAGGGTTTTGGGGGGAGTCATGCAATTTACTCACCTCACACATGCGAATGAGTTACACACCTAATTAAGGTCTCGCTTTCAGTGCCAAGGACAGTTGACAATTGCCACCTCAGTCATAGTCGAAGTCCCAATCTACCATTTTTTTAGAAAGATTTTATTACCAATTAAAAAGGACCAAAGCTCAATTGCAAACGGCATATGGTAGAGAGAGAGAGAGAGAGAGAGAGAGAGAGAGAGCCCATAACCCTAATTAGAAGGAAGCCAGAAAATAGAGAACACAAAAAAACATACAAGGAAAATAAACAAACAAACAACTAAGCTGTTTGAAGGATCCTATTAAAACCTCAAGGTAAACAAGGAAAGCAAACAAATAACGGAGTTGTCTGAAAGATCCTATTAAATCCCACCTATATTTATCACATATCACATTGTTCCACCATAAGCTCCTTAGACCCACCTATATTTTTCATATGTCATATGGTTGGACTGCAAGCCCTCAGCCCCACCAACCAATAATCCAACCCAACCCTTCCCACAACTTCTACATTCATGGATTAAGGGTGGATGCTTGTTGGAGAGCCTTCGAACTGTGCTCGGTTTGGGTGCTCAGACCGCTCGGGCGACCGGTCTGACGTTGTGACCCAGATGCACAGCAAGGCAGACAGGTCTTGGTGTGGCCCTAGACTGGTCGTGCGACCGGTCTGGAGGGGGCTGCGACCGGTCGGCTGTGAGGCTGGGACGGAGTGTTCTCCCTGGATGTTTTTTGTGCTATGTGCGACCGGTTGGGCGACTGGTCGGCTGTGCGCACGGATTCCTCGCTGCAGTCCGCAGTACTGCGCAAGGTGTTTCTATTTTCGGATTTCTTCCTATTTAAGGTGTTGTAATCCGACTTAGAGATGTATCCTAAGGTGCCCAAGGTTTCCTATTCGTACTAGGAAGAGGGGAGAAGTGTGTGTGAGAGAAAACTTGGAGTTTTTCTGTGTTTCCTTGCTTGTGGGCTGTCAAATCTCTGTAAATCTTCTGATATTCATAGTGGATCGCTTTGTGCCGTGGTTTTTTACCCGTTTTGGAGTTTTTTTCATGTAAAATTCAGAGTCTCTTGTGGTGAATGCTTTTGTGTGATTGATTGCATCTTGTTACTCGTTTGATTTCGCATTGCTTAAGGGTTTCGGCGTTTAGCTTCCGCTGCCGGCTTTTCCCAACAAGTGGTATCAGAGCTAAATTTGGGGTGGAGTAAATTCGAATCTGAGACGAGAAGATGGAATCAAGCGCAAGGTTCGATATAGAGAAGTTCTCCGGAAAAAATAACTTTGAGCTATGGAAGGTGAAGATTGAATCCTTCCTGGTTCAGCAAGGGCTTGGTGGAGCTCTTGGAAAGCGACCCGAGGCTATGAAGGACGATAAGTGGACGAAGCTCGACAAGAAGGCAAGAACCTCAATCCTATTAAACCTTACGGATGATGTTCTCTATCATGTCATGAAGGAGAAGACTGCGGCTGAAACAATGGCGAAGCTAGAGAAGGTTTATGCCAAGAAATCTCGAGAGAATCGCATGTATGTGTTGATGCAGTAGTTCACCTTGAGGATGGCTGAGGGAACTGAGGTGGAGGACCACCTGAGCACGTTCAATAGGCTGGTTTGCAAGTTGGTGGAGATCGATGAATCGATGAACGATGAGTACCAAGCATGCATCTTGTTGAATTCAGCTTCCCGATTCATATAAGTCGTTCAGGGACTTTGTGTGCGCAGGGAGGGAAACCATAAGCGTTGAGACCGTTATCTCAGCCCTCCAGTCGAAGGCGATGAGAAAGAAAAGCGGTGATGTGGCTTCCCGTTATTCCTCAGAGGCACTGGTTATGAGTGGAAGAAGTTCTGAGCATTGAGGATATTCAAAATCGGGATCTAGAGCCAAGGGCAAAGGTAAGGCTAAGGTGAAGTGCTGGAATTGTGGCCAGGAGGGCCACATGAGAGGGGATTGTTAGAATCCCAGGTTGAGGCAAGAGAAGTTTGGAAATTCTTCTGGAGAGGGAGACAATATCGTAGAGGACGGTGGCGATCTGTGTGAAGTTCTGACTGTTTCTGGCAAGGGATCTCACGGTAGTGAGTGGATCCTTGATTCAGGGGCTTCATGTCACGTTTGTCCTGACCGGAGTTCATTTACGACATACAGGGAGTATGGTGGAGAATCGGTATTTGTGGGCGATGGAGTCGCTCATAAGGTTGTCGGTATTGGTACTGTGCGCATCAGGATGTTCGATGGGGTCGAATGAGTCCTGGAAGATGTGAAGCACGTTCCTAAGATGAAGATGAATGTGATTTCTCTTAGTGTACTCGAGGCGAAAGGGTGCGTGTTTATCGGCCGCGATTATTGTTGTGAAGTGATGAAGAGGGCACTCGTGTGTATGAAGGTACGGAGGTGTGGCCATCTTTACATGTTGATCAGAAGCACAATTCACTGTGGAGTTGCGGGAGAGGCAAGCGAGATCCACGATTGCTCGTATGTGGCAAGTGCCCAAGGGCCACATGAGAAGAGCGGTGAAGGGCGTGAATTTGCAAGGTTAGGGTAGATGGTGGCACGAGAAGCGGTGGAGCTATGATTGAAGATGAGATGACGTTGCAAGGATATGTTGATTCGACGTTCGAAGCCTCGGTAGAGATTGTTGGAGAGCCTTCGAACTGTGCTCGGTTTGGGTGCTCAGACCGGTCGGGCGACCGGTCTGACGTTGTGACCCAGATGCACAGCAAGGCAGACAGGTCTTGGTGTGGCCCTAGACCGGTTGTGCGACCGGTCGGCTGTGAGGCTGGGACGGCGTGTTCTCCCTGGACGTTTTCTGTGCTATGTGCGACCGGTCGGCTGTGCGCACGGATTCCTTGCTTAGTCCGCAGTACTGCGCAAGGTGTTTCTATTTTCGGATTTCTTTCTATTTAAGGTATTGTAATCCGACTTAGAGATGTATCCTAAGGTGTCCAAGGTTTCCTATTCGTACTAGGAAGAGGGGAGAGGTGTGTGTGAGAGAAAACTTGGAGTTTTTCTGTGTTTCCTTGCTTGTGGGCTGTCAAATCTCTATAAATCTTCTGATATTCATAGTAGATCGCTTTGTGCCGTGGTTTTTTACCCGTTTTGGGGTTTTTTCCATGTAAAATTCGGAGTCTCTTGTGGTGAATGCTTTTGTGTGATTGATTGCATCTTGGTACTTGTTTGATTTCGCATTGCTTCATAGTTTCGGCGTTCAGCTTCCGGTGCCGGCTTTTCCCAACAATGCCTTATTCCTTATGTTTCGTAATTAGCACATGTTGGACAATTACATCCATCACTTTTCTTTATTTTTCAATACTTAGTGTTGACCATGAGGTTACCATTGCTTTAAAGGCCAAAAAACAGCTGATGGCTAGGATTATCCAATTTATTTGTGATGGGGATAGTATGATCGTTGATGCATATGCACTAAGACATTGTACTTGTGCTGTAAAACCCAATTGGTGATGACTAACAGAATAGTTAGAATATGGTCATGGCATAAGCAATGTTAGTCATGCAATACACCCACCCTCTTAGCTAGACAACGCTCCCACTTGGTTAGTCACACATGCACCCACCCACCAGGCGGCTTAGTGTGTCTCCTTAGCACTTGAACCTGAGACCTGCCATTGAAACGCCTAGGCATCTTCCAGCTGGGCTCCGTTGAAAAGGGTTTTCCCCTTATTGAAAGGTTTTGCTTGATTGAGAATGCAAACCAATCATATATATGTATTCCCCTTTCTACCTTTGAATTGAAAATGACACCACGTCATTTCATTTCTCTAATTGTCAAAAGGAAAATCGCTCTGTAACTCTCTTAGTTCCTACTTGGTCTACTTTCTCTTATGTGAGGAAACGATTCAACGTGCATGAAATCTATCCTATCTATCAGGTAAAAGACCTCTTGTTTGGTCTTAATCTAAAAAATCAGGTTGTTTCAATGCTCAAGTGGGCCACTATATAAAAAACATACCAAAACCCTCTAAATTCATATGTTATAGTCCACTTGCGTTTTGGAATATTATGATTTTTGGATATGATTTATTTCGTCCTGATGAGGCACATCAAATGAATGGATTGGATGGCATTTAACATGATTGTTGAAAGCACCATAGCATGAGTATGTATGTATGTGTCCAGATTGCTGTGTACCACTATTGCATGGCTATATATATATATGTATATGTCTTGGTTGTTGTAAAGCGCCATAATAATTTTGAATTAGACATGAATGCTTTTGCTTGTCAATTCAAACATATGAAATGAAAACCAAATAGATGAAAGGGAAATGGGAACTAAATAATTTTACTAGGGAATCGGCCATCTTAGTTTTACCTGGGAAATCTATTCTTCCTTTCAGTCACTCAATTCAAACAGGCCCTTCGGATAGGATTACATCGTAGCAAATATTGAAAATTTCATCATTGATTTTAACTTAAGTGTGTTTGGCAAAAATAGAGAAATGAAAATTCAAATCTATGAATTTTCCCTGACATTTTGTCAGTGAAATCAAAGATATTCCATGGGAAATACATCTCACTACAGCGTCACTTGGTTGGTACCCAAAACAAGTGATTTGGCTACCACTCTGATCATAGGGTCCACCTTCATATATGCATTATATATCTAAGCTATTCATCTATTAATGTGGGCCCCACATGCCTAATTACCTTCCTTCGAAACACATGGCTAGTCAAATTGGTAAAAAGTCCAATTTACATCTTTATCCAAACATATGCATTAGTTAGTCAAAATACACTGACAGCCCTGGTTAGCGTGATGGGTAAGTCATTATTGCTTATTTGCAATACAATACCACCGTAAGTGGCAATCCAAACAGCCCAGAGAAAAATGAAGAATCAATTCAATGTGGTGCAACAAAACAAAGTTTACTAACTATTTTGCTGCACCGACTTTGCTTGATGGCTATAAATATTTGGTAGGTGTTGAAGTGTTAAAGTCCCTTGATATGCATTGATGTGTCATCCTCTAACGGCTCGAGCTTTTAGAGCAAGTGGTTGTTTGTCATGGTATCAAAGCGGAAGGTTAAGTGTTCAAATCCCGGGAATTGCAAATATACTTCTATAATTTGACGCTCTTGTGGGAGAATAAATTCCGGTGGCATATTTGCTTCTTCCGGGATTCAAACACTAAACCTCCCGCTCTGATACCATGTCAAGCAACCACTTTCTCTAAAAGCTTGAGCTTTTAGATCAAGTGGTGATTTGACAGTAAAAAAAAAAAAGCGTTAATCCAACCAATCTCATTTGCTCCCAGTATCTTAGAAGGGATTATGAATCCAATTCCAATTCATAAATTCTCAATGAAAAATATTCGATCTATAGTTTTCGGACAAAGAGAAGCAACTACCAAAATTCTAGCTCTTGTGTTTAGATACAAGTAGTAAAGAGGAAAGAATAGGCTTTTTATCTAGGGATGTCAATGGTGATGGCTAGGCCTGGCTTTACACCACAAAACTCTTGAAGCTGGCCCAAGTTCAGCCATGCCCAAAATAATAATAATAATAAATAATGTTAACAATATTCTAAAGTGTTGTCCAATATTCCTAACTCATATGACAATTTATATGCCCATGACCAGCTCTGCCCTGCATTGTCCATAACCACCTGAAAATGCCAAGTGTGCAAAAATAAAATGAAGACCTTAAAACTGAAATGAGAATCTTAATTAATGTACATCTTAAGTTAAATTAAAAAACTATGATTTCAATTAAGGCCAATAGTGCATCTTATATCACCCATGTATGTCTTACATATGTAGAACTTAAAAAGGCCAAAATCTCATTTAGAGAGACTCAAGTGAGTACTTCCAGTAGGTTATACCTCTAACTTAGCCGTTCATTTTATTAAGTACATGAGCTCAAGAGGAATTAAGTAGGATGGAATTGCATTTGTTTCCATGCAAATTTCATGAGGCGTTTGAAGACACGAGAAGGAATGGGATTAGGTGGAACCGAATTGCATTTGGTCCATCCGGGATTTTTAGGGCCTGTTTGGAGCATAGGTTTGGAACCCCCTGGATTCAAAACCCCCTGGTTGTGTTTAGCACCCTAAATTTAGAATCCCCTGTAGTCCAAAAGTATGATATTTACAAGGGTTTGAATTTAATTACTAAATTAACTTTAATATCCCTAATTAGTATAAGCATGTAATGTTCAACTCAATGGTTGTAATAAGCCCATTGAACTATATATTTTGGCCAAAAATGATGAAATTCCAAGTCTTGGATGGGCCACAAGCACAGGATCACATCCAAGTAACTAACCTATCAATTTTAAGCGTTGATTTCCTTGGACAATGTTTGGACGGCGCAAATCATCATATTAAAGTAATTTTAGTGATGTAGTTGATAATCTAATTGTTTTGAGGTATCATCAGTGGGCCATGTGCCCAATAGATTAGTAGCCTAGTGACACACACATTACATATGTAACTCTTGGAAGGATTTTAGATGTAATCCAAGCTTCTACCTTGGATTGCAAACCCCCTCATCGAGGAGATTTGAAACCCTCTGGATTTGAAACCCCCAGTTACTTTATACGCCAAACGCACTAGGGGATTCGAACCCCGCCCAAATCCCCCCAAATCCATGGTGCCAAACGCACTAGGGGATTTGAAACCTGCTCAAATCCCCCCAAATCCATGGTGCCAAACGGGCCCTAAGTGGATTTTGAAATACACTACATCCGTGAGCCCCATGTTGATGCATGTGTTTCATTCACGTGGTCAATCATATACATGTACAAGTAATCGACATTAGTTATAAATTTGGTTCTTCGATGACAAATCCATCATCCACCAAATAGGATTTTGTTTAATATTGAGTTTTTGTTTGAGGAAGAATATGATACCTCACATGAGGATTGGATTGTCAAATAGCATGGTATTTTCAGACATGAAATCATTACGAAATAATGGTCTAATACAATTCCATACCATTTAATCCCCGGCCGTACCTGGTGGAGCTAGGACCGCTGACCTGCCACAGCCGGGTCAAATTCCATTCATGTCCCATGAATGCACTCTCTTGCCATGGATTTTAAGCATTTTGGTGATTTTTATGCAGGGAGTGTATACCTGTGCTAATCTAGAACAGACATGGCCAAGAAGCAGAGTGGATGTACGTGTGACATGTGGAGAAATCTGATCAAATTGCTCCCATTCATTTCTCAAATTGATCAATACAATCGGATGAGTGGATGTGCTTGATTTTGGATCTTATTTCTGTGATGTTCTGGCTAGCCTGATCGTATACAATGGTTGCATCGTACACGCATGCAGGCTGCAACAATCGTTGATTGTGATGGTTGATCTTGACAGGAGGGCACAAGGGCACGTGTCACACATGTTGTCAGAGATGTGTACATCAAAGATCAGATGAAGATTCGACACTGCTCAGCGTCCACGGCATATACTGGCAAAAGTATAACTTCGTTGAATTTGATTGGCTTACAGGCTACTTATGAGAAGTGGGGCTCAATTACAACTTTCATACATGTTTTGTGTGGGCTTTACCTTTGACAGCAGCCTGCCCACTAAATCATGCTTGTCCCACGTCTCACCAGAAGAGAGATTTGAGTGGGGGAGCGAATTTGACACGACATGGCCATTACTGTAGGGCCACTGTCTGTTTTACTAGATCATTTTAGGGCATGAGATTAAAAGTGATGAAAATTCAAATCTCAGGTTGACCGTACTATAGGACCAGTAAAATTTTCTAAAGCTGGCTGTGATGTAGTTTATTTTCTTAGAAAAACTTTAACAGCCAATAGCATATCAACTGAGAAATGTACTCTTACTGCTTAGGGCATGTTTGTTTTGCTGTATATGAAGGTAAAGTATCAGTAAGTAACTAACTGTAAATAGTTCATTATTGCTATTCATTGCTGTTTGAAAGCTAGAGATAATTTCACCTTAAAAGTCGGTCAAAAAAAGATTCATTTAAATTTGTGGAGTCCACCATAATATATGTAACATTATCCATGCTGTTTATTCATTTTAGATGAATATTTTAGGGCATGAACAAAAATATTAAGGTAAATCTGAGCTCAAGCGACCAACACCATAGGAAATCATGCTGGTAAAAGGTTTTTAAAGGTAGGCACTCAACCCGTTATTTTATGTGGCATAGTCCACTTGAGCTTTGGATTTGCCTCAATTTTGGGCTCATGCCCTAAAATTACCTTACAAAATGGATGGGCAGCATGGATAAGCCACATGTATTATAGTGGGATCCACATGAAATTCACACTCTCATTGATTTTTTTTTATAAAAAGTAAGCAGTCATTATTAATCATTATCTATTTACATGCATTTATACGTGAAAAATGAGAAACAAACAGACCATTTACTTCATGGGCCCATACCTTTTGGATATGCATTTGTTTTTTTCCGGCATAAGCAAGTAGAATGCAGATTGTCTATGTTGAAGGTACAGGAAAATTCAGCACCATAGCTTCTCACTGGTCCACGTGATTGTTGATAACGAGAGCTTTGATAACGAGAGCTCTCAAAACATGCCGATTTTCTCTATGGGGGATTGGATTGTGCACTACACAACCTAACTTTGTTCATGTGTAATTTCTTTGGGCTCCACCATGATTCATATGTTAGATCCAGACCGTCCATCAATTTTTCCAGATTATTCTAGATCTAGATCCCAAAAACCAAGCACATCCAAAGTTCAAGTGGACCACATCATAGAAAGCAGCAGGGATTGCATGACTAACGTTGAAATTTTCTTAGGGTCCACTATGAGGTTTATTTGTCATCTAACATCTTCATAAAGATCACATGGACTTAGATGAAGTGAAAACACAAATATCAATGCGGACTTTGATGAAGTGAAAACACAAATATCAGCTTGATGAGAGCCTTATGTGGCCTTAAAAATCTTTCAACGGTCGGCATTCAATTCCCACTGTTTCCTATAGTGTGGCCCACTTGAGCCTTGGATCTTCCTCGTTTTGGTTTGATGCCCTAAAAGGTATGAAAAAAATGGATGGACGGTGTGGATCTAATACATATATCATGATGGGCCCCATGGATGTTCAACATGTCAACCCTACCTACCGGTTTTCTTCTCGCCAGCAACCACCGGAATTTCTTCGTGTGTGAAATTTAGGTGATCTCCACTGTCTATCCATTTTTTCAGATCATTCTAGGAATTGAGCCTAAAAAAACAAGGTAGATCCAAAGATCAAGTGGACAGTAGGAAATGACGCTACCATTGAAAACTTCTTGGGGCCACAGACGGCTCTGATCAAGCTGACATTTGTGTTTTACCTTCATCTAGGTATGGGGTGACCTTATGAGCAGGTTAGAAGGCAAATAAGCCTCACGCTTGGCCCTAAGAAGGTTTCAATGGTCGTTTGTTCAATCCCTGCAGAATTTTGTGGTGTAGTCCACTTGAGCTTTAGATGTATCTCATTTTTCTAATCATGATTTAAAATTAGCTGGAAACATTGATGGACAGTTTGGATCTAACACAAAAATCGTAGTCGACCCGGATAAGTTTCACACGTTGAAAATTATGTTGTGTAGCGGGCAATCAATCAGGGAGAGAGAAATTCAATGGTGCTTGTTTGGAATACGGTAGTATCTTGCTAAATCATGTTCCTGATGGGATAGACAGTAACATTTCTGTACGTAAAAATAATAGTGTACGATGTGTTAGACGTACAAGAGTTTATTGATAAAGGCCCACTTGCTTACTGACCCTTAGGATTGCCCGGCAGCAAGAGGCACCGTTGGTCTGAAATCATCATACAAGTGTGTGGGGAAGACTGTGCCATTGTGGTGCACCCAAAACCATTTACAAAAGGTTTGGTGGAAATTTCCACTCTTAGCAAACAGTGGATACTCGTTGGAGAGAGAAAGTTACAGGCCCATCATATCTTCATCCAAACGTCCACTTACATCAGTCAATGGCTGTAGTAATGATAGCTAATGTCCTACACATTACTGTGGAATTTGAAACCCGAACATGGCCTCAAAGGCAATCCTCAAACGGGCCCAAATACCTGCCCAAACCAAAAAGATCATGGGTCAACCCAGCCCATTCACAAACCCTATTTCATCATTTGAAATTCATTTCCCACCCTCTTGACCCCACAAAACAATGTCAACCTTTTGGACTCTTTGGCATGTAGTATTAGATGAGATTAGGCAGCATGGAATTTCATATATTCTTATGCAAATTCTTTCTAGTGTTTGGAACAACACGAAGGATTAGATTAATATGAGTATCATATATTCCAGAGACAATGGTGGATAACACAGGATTTCTCATTACATGTGTTTTATCCACGATGTTCATCCATATGTGCCCTTTATACGTGACATTCAAGTTGTATATATGTACAGTGACTGTGTGACCTGTTGACTACAATTTTGTGGTCCACCAAATGCAGGCTCTACCTAATCTAGTGTATTTCCCAAATTTGATCCCTAACGTGAGATTAGCCGGTGAAACGCACAACCACCCACCCACCTATGTCCTCACACCAGATACTCGAACCCATGATTACGTGTTGAAACTCTTGCCCTTATACCACATAGGCCCATGCACTCACACCACAGCGGATACCTAAACCCATGACCTGTTGAAACGCTTGAGAGTCTAGCACTAAGGCACGGGTAAGAACCCTGAATTAGGGCTGTACATGAGTTGAGTCGAATTGAGTAAGTGGAACGAGCCACGAGCTAAGTTTGGGAGAATGGGGACGAGCCATGAGCTGAGATGAGCTGGCTCAACTCGTACCGATATGAGCCGCTCGTCTAACTCGTTGAAACTCATAATCAAAAGCTCTATCAGGTTGATTCTTCTACTACCGACGATAGGTGGGCACCCATCCACGTAGTACACTGACTGGACACACCCACGTAACACGTTGATTGTCCCACCCTCACAACGTATTGATTATTTTTTTTAGGTACTCTCTCTCTCTCTCTCTCTCTCTCTCTCTCTCTCTCTTGGAGAGGACACACCCAAAGTACGGCGATACTCGTTTACCTGTACCGTCCAACTCCCCACCGGCTGTAGCTCGCTTGTACCGTCGTGCTCCACCGGCCTCCAACTCGAGTCTCTCTTTCTCCCTGTCCCCACCAGCCTCAGTTCGTTTGTCCCATCATCCCCCACCGGCCGGCAGCTCGAGTCTCCCTCTCTCCCCCCAGCTCTAGGCTCCCCCCGGGTTAGGGTTTGGGAAAGAGGGGGGTGCTCAGGCGGGATTAGATTTAGGGATTTTTTTTAGCATTTTAGATATTTATATTCCGGGTTAAACGACCGAGTCTAAACGAGTCATATCGAGCCGAGTTCAAGTCTATGTTCAAGTTGAGCTGAATTGAGCAAGGCCATTCTCATTACCCGCTCGAACTCATTCCAGCACAAAAAAAAAAAAAAAAAAAGACTCAATTCGACTCAAACCCACTTTCAAAGCGAGCCGACTCAATCATTTTCAAGCCGAGTCAAGCTAATTTTCCGAACTAACTCGGTTCGTGTTCAGCAATACCTGAATGATGTTAATTACATCTAAGGCAGTTCCGTATCATTTAATACCGCTGAATAAACAGGTACTGAATCCATTTGCCAGGCTCAATTCCCGGCAACAAAAAAACAAATATTTTGTAACCGTAGGGATGGGTTGAATAAATGACAGTTAATTGATTATTAATTGGACCTAATAGTCTCCCACTTTAGAGAGAATTTTGGACAGTGTTGTACCACGTGGACAGTCGAGATTGACTGGATCATTCAACCAAAGAATTATTGATCACCTGGTTAAAATAATCCATCACGTCATATAATTACGCGAGATACACGAAGAGGGTCATTTCAGATCTACATCTCCCTCTCTTTCCATCTGGATTTCCAAAGAAAAGTCTAGAATTTCACCTGCTCCCACGTGACACTTTTTGTCTGCCAATAAAATGAAATAAAAAGAAAATTATAAAAATATCATTACCTCTCAATTTAGATAAAAAAAAAAGAAAAGCCAAAGGGACCAAAAGAAATTTAAAAAGACCTAACAGCACCAAAATTGTACTATTTTCTCCCTATAAATAGAAAATTAAGGGTCCATTTATCAATGGGGGTGGGTGTCCAAATATCATTTCCCAAATAAATAAAACACAATTAAAAAAAAAACATCAAAACCCACTCACCTTTACAACCATCCACACCTCACAAAATACGAAAAAGAAATAAATAAAACAAATTTCTAACACACCAAAAAAAAAATTAAAATTACAAATAATCACAAATAAATAAAACCAACCAAACACCACCCCACAAAAAAATGGGCCACTTATTTCATAATTATAAAAAAAAAAGAAAAAGAAAAAAAAAAAATCCTAATTCACACATACAAACCAAAAAAAAAAAAAAAATCTAAATTAACAACATAACTCCCAACCCCACAACCATGGCCCACCCGCCCTTAAATCTAACGCATCCAGAGTCATCATCCGCCGCCTTCTGATCAGCTGACGGAGCTAGATCGGGCCCCTCCGGCGCCGGCGGCGACAACTTCTTCCCCTTAGGCGCATGCGCGGCCTTCTCCGGCGCAGGCGCTGGCGCCGGTGCCTCGACCTTCTTGAACAGCTCCTTGGGCTCCAGCACCTTATCGAGCGTGTAAATGGCTAACGGCTCTTCGTCAATTAACGTCCCCGTTATCTTCGCCGTTACGATCTTGGTCTGGAGGGTCACCTGCTCTCCGTTGTTCTGGACCGTGAAATCGAACTTCTTCACGCCGTCCGTGGCCAGCGTGTTCATCAGACCGTTGTTTGACTTCAGCATCGAGATCGATTGGTAGATCGGCACGCCGTGGAATAACAGCAGCGATGCTTTCCCCTCAGCCGTTAGATTCTTGTACTTGGGCATGAACTTCTTCGTGGCATCGTCGCCAGGGCAGAACACCGACAAACCGCCGTCTAAGTTGTCTTCGAACGTTTTAAGGGCTCCTGACGCCGATAAGAGGTCGGCGAAGACCTTTTGTGGGAAATTTCAAATGGTGTTAGTAAATGGCTTGAGAAAGTAATCCAGACCGTTGATCTGATACGTTCCGACATGAATCTTTAGTAGGCCCCGTCCAGTTGTTAGGGCATTGTCCATCCAACGGCCTGGATTGCTGAACCATGGGCCCCACTAGGAATGGATGCCCGTAAGTGCTTGGGAGCTTTGCTAAGCCTGCACCCACGCCACCCATGTGCTGAAGTGGCATAGCATGTGGGAGATCCAGCTGTTCATCAGTGGCTCCCACCCACGCAGATGCGCTTGACTAAAATATCAGGCCTGACAAAACCGATCAGTTCGCTACATTTCATCTGAGCCATCCTTTACGCTGACCTGATTCGTGACTTGACTGGCCGGATCTTTGAACAGGGGCATCTGCTCAGTGGGATTTACCCAATGGACGGTTTTGATCTCACGCTCGTGTGCAACGTACGCAAATGGGGTGGCGTGTGTACATGGGCTATCTCGCAGATGCGTGCCACATGTTCTATCTGGGGATAGACGCCCTTTCTTCCTACTCTTGTCTAAAGAAAGTACAACCCAAAGTACAGAAGAAATGGTTGAATATGACAATCGGAGGGTGTAAATATCACTTTAAGTTGTGAGTACCGGGAAATTCAGGAAATAATTATTCAGAAATGCTCAAATCCAACGGGCCAGCCACTGGATTATTTATAACCTTTAATGTATATGTGAAATCCAACCCATACAACAGGTTGGCCGAATTATAAGAATATCATAATGAAAAAAATCAACCCATTCTACTCATTGGGAGGGACACACCATTAAAAAACAAAGGATGAACGTTGATACGATAGAAATAAAGGTGTGCCAACCTAATGGATCGATTTGGATGATTAGTAATCCTCATGTTGGATGTTTCACAAACATGATATGGTAAAAAATATCTACTGGTTGTAGCCCCGTTCGATGCCAGCATTTCTCATTATCATCACACGCTTCTCTCTCTCTCTCTCTCTACTATTTATTACCGTATGGATAAATAAAAGCAGTATGAATGCCTGAGGCTAGCAATCTGAGTGGATAAAAAAAATGAAGCTGATTCAAATCTTAGGCGGCCCACACCACAGGAAACAGTCGTGCTTGATTGAATCCCCACCATTAAAAACTTCATGGATTCCACCGGAGATGAAGAGACCACACAAATATCATCTTCATCCAAAGCTTTTGTGGCCCACAAGAAGTTTTTAATGGTCAATCACCACTGTTTCCTGTACTATGGTCCATCTGGGATTTGGAACAGCTTCATTTTTTGGATCATGCCCTAAAATGAGCTTTCAAAATGGTTGGACGGTGTGGATTTAAGATCATGGGGCTTAAGACTTTCACGCTGTTTTAACTCCCCAGGTGGATAGCGGGAGCGAATCAGTTGAGACCCAGGATTAGGGCTCGACTCGGCCCACTGTGTTTTATCCACTCCGTCCATCCATATTGCCAGCTCAATTTAGGGCATGAGCCCAAAAATGAAACAGATCTCTCAGGTGGACCACACCAAAGGAAACGGAAACAGTGGTAATTGAACGCCTGCCTTTAAAGACTTCCCAAGGCCCACTGTAATATTTATTTGCCATCCAACCTGTTGATTAGGTCATACAGACATGGATGAAGGGAAAGCAAAAAATCAGCTTGATACAAAACTATCTTGGCCCCCCAAGAAGTTTTTAATGGTGGGCGTTCCATCACCACCGTTTCCTGTGGTGTGATCCACCTAAGACTTGGATCTGCCTCATTTTGTCTCCTAACCTGAAATGAGCTGGCAAAATGAATGGACGGCGTGGATAAAAAGACATACATCATGGTGGGCCCCACGAGCTTCTCCAGCACCGACATGGGTCACAACCGAATCCGAATCCAAGATCTTACAATGTGAGGCCCTGACGGCTCCCAACTTGCACGTATTTCAAATCGACACGTGTGCTTCTGCTTTACTAAGGCAGGCCCGGGACCTTATCTCCGCAACGGACGTCAAAATGGCCGTCATAAAATAGGGGAAATCTTGACGGTCCATTTCGGCATGCGTCTGCGGGACAGTGGTTAGGATCTCCCCGGTGAAAAAATCAAATCCTCAGGTGGGCCACAATGTTCAAAAAAGAAGTCCACTTTTCTTTTCTTTTCTTTTCTTTTCTTTTATACTGTCGGCCAGCACATCTTCCGATGTGGACCGCCCGATGGAAAGCTCGGATCCTTGCACGCGTGCGCGCGTGGGTTCAGCAATTTCTCGTGAGATTTTCAATTTTCACGTTTTCTCGTTATTCTATCGGGGAAATCTAGCTTGGAAATCAAATATTTAAAAACTATTTATTATTAATTTATAATCAATTTTTAAAAACTATATAGGTATATAAAATGATTTATTTCAACAGTTAAATGAATTTTCGTTAAAATCGGGATAATTTATAGACGCGAAAAAATAAAACCGATGAGAATTGTAAAATATCGTGATATTATCGTTTGATCAAAACTCGGCGATAATATCACGATATTTTAAAAAACTGAGCGATATTTTGCCACATTGCTATCTCAGACTCACCTTGCAACCCTGCTTCGACATCAGAGCCGTCAGATTCATGTCGTTGGGGGCCGGCGTGGGGGCCTCGGCCTCAGGCGAGGTGAGGATCTTGCTGATGTGGATAATGGAGATGTTGTACGGAATCTCCTGCACCGACTTCAGGAAGGAAGCATCCAGCGTCCGCTATCCTCCGCCCCAAACCCTACCTTTCCGCCCTTGAGATCTGTGATATTTACGAACCCTGACGTGCCAGGGGCGGAGCCCGTGGCCTGGTACATGGTCGCCGAGAGGGCTGTACCGTTGGTGATCTGGTGCAGCTTCTTCGCACCGAAGTAGTCGAGGAGGATGTGGAGTGAAAGGACGTTCTTGAGCGCGTAGATCGTGAGGTGCTTCGCGAGGAGCTCGGACATGCCAGGCATTGTCGACGGCGAGGACTGTGATCGTCTCTCGACGGTTGATTTCGGGGGCCAGGTGGGTCAGTGTCAGGTAGTGGTTGAAGGTGGAGAATTCAGGGTGCTTGGCGAGGATCTTGGTGATGTTGTGCGCATCTGCCGCGCAGATTAGCAGCAGTAGGAGGAAGGCTGCTGGGAGGAGCTGCATTGTAGTGGGGAGGAGTGAGAGTGAGAGGGAAAGGGAGAGGAGAGGAGAGGAGCAGAACGGAGGCGAGCTGTAGAGAAGAGTGAGGGGTGTTTGTAGTGGAGATCTGAAGCAGGTGCGGATGGAAATGGGGAGGGATTTTGGGGAGAATTACGAAGGGTGCCATTGCCTTTTTTGTTGGACTTGGGGGAACGGCGTATGGACTAAATTACTAAAATGCCCTCGGATTACCGTACTTTGGGCCTTCTAGTTACCGTACAAGTTGCCACCTGTGAGGTGAGTCACGTGTAAGTGAATGTGTACTCTTGGAGTCGCGTGCCACGCGGACTCGGTGGATCTCTGACTGTGGGCCCACCGTGATCTAGTTTTATTACATCTGTGCCGTTCATCCGTTTCCCCATATCATTTTAGCGCAAGAATCTAAAAGCTAAGTAGATCCAAATCTCAGGTGTACCACAC
This sequence comes from Liriodendron chinense, assembly GCA_003013855.2. NCBI lineage: Eukaryota > Viridiplantae > Streptophyta > Magnoliopsida > Magnoliales > Magnoliaceae > Liriodendron > Liriodendron chinense. Next base: position 1,876,536 of record PVNU02000362.1, read on the forward strand.
CACAAGAAACAGAGTTTATAAGGTCACAAAGATCTGGATGGAGGGAAGCTTGATCCAAAACTTCTGTGGCTTATAAGTAGTTTTCTTAATGGTCCATCACCACCGTTTCCTGTGTTGTGGTCCACCTGAGATTTGGATCTGTTTATTTTTATGCTCGTGCCCTCAAATGAGCTGGAGAAACAGATTTACGGCGTGGATCACGATTCTCTGATTTAACGGTGTATGTATTCGCCCCCGTTGTTTCCTGCCTTGTGGCCCAATTGAGTTTTGGATCAACCTCATTTTTTGGACTCCTATTCTAATATGATCTCACAAAGCTGATGGATGGAGTGGATTTCACACGGACATTGTGGGGGCGGCCTGTGCAACTCACCTTCCACATGGACAATCGGGTCTCGTTGTTTTGGTTTCAAACCAAACACTGGAACCGTGTTAATTGGGTCCAGACCTAAGTTCGGATCCGGACCCGACCTTAATCTAATGTGATATGAATCCAAAAAAAAAAAAAAAAGATCATCGGTTTAGATCACTGAAAAATGGGCCCCACTTGTACGATATACCCCTTTGAAGCTAACTTACCAGATTGCCCTTTTCTAATGAATTTGACGAGAAGAATAAATGGTAAATTAGGGAGACTTTTGCGATATAAAGGACCCAACTGCCAGCACCTCCTTTCTTTTTACGTGTTAAGAGATCTGAACCGTTCATTAAGAGCCCTGACTGTGGTTGGAATAGCCCAAAAAGCTCACTCGCCGAATGATCCCGACCATATAATCAGAGAGCTTTCAACAATTACAGATGGACAATTAAGAGAGATCTGACTGTGGCCAATAGTGAAAAGCTCTCTAATCAAGCAGTTATTATTGTATCTAAAGGGTTCATCAGATGAACGTTCCAGATCTTAAACACATGAGGGATTTTGGTAATTTACCCCATTCAAAAACGGATCTGGATCCGGGTCCTGCGGGCCTGGGTATCAGGATTCAGGCATCCAGTCATCCGGGTAGCGTAGAACGGCCAATACACATGCAGACAGAATTTGTCCACGTGGCACATTGTAGATCAGCAGATTGTTTCACTACAACCGTCCAATAAATACCCCACCAAATCAGTATCATTTCTGGTTTATAATCCATCTAATTGTGGCCGACAATTTCGACGGTTTAAATTGAGTGTCAGACAAAGTTACACAATTACCAGAATTGGAAAGAAAAGCAACATGTACGATACTCTGGTTGAGTACGACTCTTGATACGCAGGCACATAGAAATTGTACACGTGGCATATATTAACTCAAATAAAACCGACTAGATACTGCATACGGTTTCTCAAGGTTACATTCCAAGATGGTAATCTCTAATCGTCGACACTTGATTACCGAAATAGGACCGTTGGATATTTTTCATTTTAACCGTCCAATAAATATCTACCAATCCAAGGGTCAGATTATCAAATAAGCTTAATTTTTGTTTTATGATACATTTAAACTAGGTAACACTATTTGGACGGTTTAATTTGACGATTTGCATGCTACTAATGCAATTTCTATGTGTATCAGCGATCACACTCTGCCAGAGTATCAATTTTTCTCTTTTGACAAAACCTGCGGTTTGCTAACTTGCGCTTTGAAAAAGTAACAATGGTAACGAGGTTTAAGTAATGGGGAGTTATTTGATACTCTGGCAAAGTACGACGCTTGATACTCGGGCAGCTCAGAAATTGTGCACGTGCCATATATTAGATGAAATTAAACCGACTAAATTGTGGAAAATGCTGTCAATATTCATACCGCCAAACTCAGGTTGTTTGAAAAATCCAAACCACAATTAACCATTGGATACTTAATTTTTAACCGTCCAATTAATGTCCACCAATAATCAAATAAATATAGTTTTAGTCGGCACATCTAAACTCGGTACGTAATTTCGATAGCTTAATTTGATTATTTTATACGCTAATTATGTAATTCCAAGTAAGTCTGAAGTGCCTGAGTATCATCCATCACACTCCGCCGGAGTATCAAAGTTTTTCTCTTTAAATAAAGCCTTCGCTATCACGTGATTTGGGCATCTTCATCAGAAAACAAGGCATTAAAGCAACGCACCCCTTTCTTTACTAAGGATGTATCTAACGTGCGCGGGTCCCCTAATGCGCTAAACGCGGCCAATCCGTGCCGTTGAACAACCCGTCAGGCGCGAGGATAAGGCGTTGAGCCGTGCCGGCGCATGTTAGCACAGACCCCGAAACGGAAAACGAGACTGGACTGACACGTTACCATTTGCCTAACGGTCAGTCACTGCAAGAGGGGTATTTTCGTAGTTTAGAAGAACTCTGTGGGTGTTTTTCGTTTCTTGCCTCACCTGGGTTAGGTAACCATGGTTAGGACGTGGGGCCTTGGTCCAGCTCCTGGCTATGTATTCCAAAAGAACGCCAGGCTGGTGGAGAAGATCTTATTGGATGCCGCCACGTGTACGAAGATCTGACCCTTCTCTTACGTCAGGAGATGCCTCCACCGACAAATGCTCTTGGCTGTGGCGAGTGGTTGGGAGAAACAGCGCATTCGACGGCTGTGATTTCTGGCCGCCGTGAGTTCATGAACTCTGCAAACGCTATCCTCCTCACTACCAAAGGTTGTGCTCACGCCCAGGGTTTTGCACGTATAGGAATCGTGTATTAATGATCTAAACCGTTGATCAGATGGACCCAAACAGGATGGGAATCCATGTGAAACTTTCTATGTAAAGAGGTTGATATTTCGGCTACGACTACGACGGTTAGGAAATAAGATAAACCGACGGTCGTCTACTTTCACAGGTTTAGGAAATTTCGTTGTAGAAGAGTTCTAGAGGAAAAGTGGCCCCCCATATCAACGGTTTAGATCACCCAAAAAAGGTACCACGTGTTAATCCTGCGTGTCAGAGAACAATACCCTTGCTGATAATCAAGACGCTATTATTCCTCAAACAAGCGAAAATAAAATGATCGGAGCCGTTCATATGATAGCCACCGTGGTGATTGTTCCCTAACCCCCAAAAAATCTGGACTGTCCGTTCAGCAGGTTGTTCGCACACGTACGGAGAAATGGACGGTTAGGGTTTTGATAGTTATTTGTCTACCCTTAGAGTGCGTGTGTTGCTCACTGACCACACAATACATGCACCTCAATCCAGGCCGTTCAAAGCATGGGCCTGGCTTTTATATATGGAAAATCATGCTGATGAGCTGATTTTGACTAATTTTCTTTTTGGCGTCTATTAAATGGCCACAAATTCAATCGGGTCCACATGATTTCGACGGTATGAATTGATCCACGTTTCTGCTACACGCAGTGTCATTCCTCCAGTAATGATACGTCTCTACCAACACGAATCAGGGGCTGATAACCAGCTTCTGCGTTTTCCCATCATTTAATGATCATAACCATTAAAAATAGATGCCCATCAAATGGACGGTCAAAAGAGAATGGTCAATTGCCGGAACGCAGGAGCAGATATCGGATGGTCGATATTTTCCTATCGATGTGGTTATGGGAATCTTCCATCTACGATTTCGGCGGTCTAGATTTGCTGTATGCATTGGAAGAAAAATCGTTACAGGCCCATGCCTTTGAACTTTTACATACAGCTCGTTCGGGCCTACGTGTCACATTTAGGGCCGTTTGTTTTTCTAATATCCTATAAAATTGAGGTAAATGAGCCATCATTATCACTATCACTTACAGGTGTTTGTTTAAACATGAATTATGAATTATGGCTTATAAACCTAAGGGTCAAATACACCTGCAAATGATAAAAGTAAAGTAGAATATAATTATTACATTTTTCTATTATAAACCCACCATTTTTACATTAACTATGGAGTAAAACAAGCAATGCACAAAAGCTATAATTACAGTTAAATGCACATGATGTGACCACACATTTACAAGGGTAACTAAGGCCGCATATTGCCTGCTAAAAGCCTTGCGCAGAAGTTCCTGTGCTGGGAAACAAGGTGGGGCTGACATTGATTTTTTTGTTAAATCCACCCAGTCCATACGTTTTGGGAGTTCATTTTAGGCTATGAAAACAAAAATGAAACAGATCCAAGAGTCAAGTAGGCCGAAAACGTGAGGATTAAACTTCCACAGTTGAAATATTTGTGGAACCACAAGATTTCGAATCAGGATAATATTTGTGTTTCCAGTTCATCCCAGCAGTAGTGACGTTACGAACGGTGTGGATGTCATATAAACATCACTGTGGACACCAGGGAGGTTTCAACGGTAGTAATTTACCTACCCACCTCTTCCTTTAGTGAGGCCCACTTGAGTCTTGGATCCTGTTCATTTTTGTTTTTATATCCTAAAATGAGCTCCCAAAACCGATGGACAGGGTGGATTTATCAACAAATATCACTTTAAGCCCCACCTTGGTTCCAAGCGCAGGAACTTCCTGCCCAAGGCTTCCGCAGGGAATCCGCGCCCGGTAAATAATCACGGACCTTTTACAACCAAATACAATTGTAATTGGAAAATCAAACGGACCCTTGTAGAAAATCTTAGCCGTACAAAAGGAGGGACCCACCATAAAGATTATTCACATTTCAATTAAGCCAATGCAGTCGTTGGTGGGGTACACCTGTACAAATCATCGGCTGTCCATTGATCTTTAGATTGCGTCCCATCTAATGAGTGGATTGACCTGATTCTTGTAGCAGGTTATCTTAATGTTGTGGGCACCTTTTGCACGGCTTTGATATCACACATGTATGATAAATTAGCATGAAGGGAAGGGTTGTCAGGTCATTTCACACCTCGGGTGGGCCACATCATATCAAAACAGATGAACGGCTAGAAAAAAAAAAAAAAAAATAACGGTTAATTTCTCTTGTATCTCTTGTCGCTTTTTTCAGGCAGAAAATCTAAGCCTTATTTCCAACCTTCTATTCAGATCTCAGACATGTTTTCCATACTCGCACATGTGCTGCATGCGGATGTGTACCGCTATACACGCGTGCGAAATTAATAACATTCCCTCATTTCTTCACCACCACTTGATAACCTTACAGCATATGAGTGGACCCCACTTCCTATTAGGTAGATGTGGGGCCCACCCAATCATGTCTGTACCCACCATATGATCGATCGTGACATTAATGTCGCGACATTTGTGTGTCTCATAAGCTGCATTTTTTTATAACCGTTCGATGCGTCGGTACAGAACGTCTCAAGTCCAACCGGTTGGACCATAAGTTACGGTCCACCCAGCAGAAAATTTCTAACATTTCATATTCATGTAAAATCCAACCCGTCCAATAGCTTGGTCCCACCAGTAGATTAGATTGTAGAAAAACCATCCACAACCACTGACCGAGTGGGCCACATCAGCTGAGAGAAATTTTATTTTATGGTGTGGCTCACCTAATGAGAAAATAGTTCTGATACTTTCACTGTATGATTTCACGGTGGTTCTGGCCGATTGGAAAGGTTGGATTTTCCATTCACTTAAGCAGTTGAAAATTATCTTGTGGATAGACCGTAATTTTCTGTCCAACGGGATGGACTAGAGACGACCTCGTGATTATACTGATTCTACAATGATTAGGGTTTAATTGAAGCACGTACACCCTATGCTCAACTTCCCATGCTACACCGCTTTTCCGGCCATGCAAAATTTACACCATCACGATGATCTTAACCGTCCGAGCAATCACTGATGAAAATGGATGATCAGGATCGTTTATCTAAGAGTAGGTCCAATCAACAGTTTGATATGTTTATTTTTTTAGGCCCATCATGGATGGCTAATGGTTCCAAAGCATCACTCTTAACGGGTCATCCTAGCCATCAAATCCGTGATCTGGAAAATGGATGGCTATAAGAAGAAAGCCTTGTAACGGATGGATTAATAATCTGGTTTGTGTGATATTTTCATGGAAACTCACGAAATGTTCACTCAGCGTAATGGACAGACCAGATCAATCATTTGATCTGTCCGAATGTCCCAATGCAACTAGGTGCACTGTTACTTATGGTGCATCTGAGAGCACTGGATCGCTGAATGATCCCAGCCATGTAATGCTTGTGATTGAGAGCCCGGCTCAACCAATGTGGGGCCTGCAAATATCTGATGGTCCATCAAGCATCAAAGGTGGGGCCCCATCTTTTCGAACCGGATCATTTCCCATGTTCATTTACAGACCGTTTATTATATTAATCGTATTTTTTTGTCCTTTTCCAATCTTTGAAAAGAAATTACATGCGATGGTGTAAAACATACACCCATTCATAGATAGCGACCCCCTTTTCCTTTTGTTTTTAGAAATGATCACATACAACTCCCTCATCAGTACTTACACATACAGCTCTCTCTTTCCGCCAACGTATCACACGAGTAGAAAATCTGGTCCGTTAAAAGGTTGGGGAGGGAAATGAAGATCACTGAGAATGAAAATCAGGTTAAAACACTTGTTGGGTGGGCCATGTCAGTACATTGAATCATGAATGTCCGTTGATTTGTCCTGTCCTATTAGTGGATCGGCCTGATTTCTAAATAGGGTGATCATAAGTGGATGGCCCACCCTTTGAATGGAACGGATTTACAGCATATGCGACATGTATGAGGAAGAGAAAGGGTTGTATGTGGAAAAAGTTCACATACAGGCGGTGTACCTGATTATTTCTTCATTGAATCTCTCACTCCTCCCACCCTTCTCATTGTCGGCGAGTTTTGACTTAGAACAGTATAACTGATAGTATTTGCTGTCTCACATAGAACCAGCCCATAATACTTGAACATAGCCAATGCACACATGGAATCCTTATACTTCAATCCGAACCGTCCAAATCATGAGGCCCACTGTAGATAGGTAACCCTTTGAATATCACACTAAATGGATGAACCCACCATCCTATCCGTCTGATTTGTGTTCATCCAATGGATGGTTGATGCAGTGAATCCAAAGAGTCCAAATTCAACAAGAAAGGTCCATTAGCTGGAGACTAGGAGTGTGCAATTAATCCACCTATTTTCGGTGATACAACCCATCAGTAGTGGGGCCCGCCTTACATATGAAACTGAATTGGACACGCTTACATCTGTATTTCATGTTATTTTATGATGGTATATGCACACGTTAAGAGCTTGTTGAGGTGTCACCCACTCCATAATGGTTTTCACTATCGTAATGGGGAAAGGATCTTATGCAACAAGTGGGACTATGAGCTTGCAATACAGCTGGTTGATTTGGACACGTGTGACAGTTCAAACACACATCGGATCCGACCGTTGAATCATGGTGGGGTCCACTAGAACGTCGGTAGAAAAAAAAAAATTCTACCACTATGATGCACCTGCGTGTAAAGTTTATTAACATGAAAGGAGCTTATTCACCTGCCTATATATGTTATTCAACTGCCAGTGTGGGGTCCACTGTGTTATCTGTATGTCATCAAACCCGTGCATCAAGTGAGTTACATCGTGATAATGGGATGACCTAAAATTCAGGGATATATATTAATTAGGTGGGCCACACAATAGAAAACAATAGATATTCAGTCAAAATTTTCAAATGCATGTGATGGTCCACGAATGATTGGATTGTCTCTATTTTCAGGGTGTCCCAATTTCTTGGTGGGACCGCCGTTTTGGAAGGGTTCGATCGGTACAAACCACTGTGGACCCCACAATCAAGCTTCTTGTACCAACGTTTTAGTGGATCTGCCTTCAACTGTCGGCAGGTGACAATGCAAGATCACCAATTACACAATCCTATCCATTTGATCAGTAGCATGCAAAAGAGTGGACGGTTGAGATCAACCATACAAAGTGGGTTAGACAATCAACTTGAAGCATCTGTTCAGTGGGACCTATCTTGGATTGCTTATGGAGTTATGGTTCCAAAGAAGTACTTTGGGGAGGTGCTGCTCACCATCTGATCCGTGTGGTTTGTAAAATGGACGGCTGTAAAAAGGGGTGACCAACAATCAAGGTGGACCACGGATAGAGTGTATGTTTGGACGGTCCCAGGTGTCTAGAAGAGGATCCAACTGAGCATATGATTGGTTCAATGGACAGCACGGAATGGAATCCTCTCTAGAAGCACCCGAGCTCTGTGGGGCCCACCATATTGTGCTCGTAAGATCTGCTCTGTATATACAAAGCTAAAAATTTAAGTATATATACCAAGCCTAACTAAAAAATTGATCGGATGGTCCAAGCCCTTAGGTCCAAGCTCGGCCCCAAGCTGGTAGGGGCTCCTATTAGGTACTACCCCCAAGAACGCACGAGGAGATGGATGCCTATGAGGCGTGTTGTCATTGACCGACATAGTGGGTCCCACACCTCAAGTCTGATGTAGAGCTGTTAGACTCGTCACATCTCACTATTATTAAGGTGCGGAGCCCACTGCATTGGCCAATGGTGACACGCCACGTAAACATCCGCCTCTTCAGTGCATCCTGATGGGGTAGTACCTGATCCGAGCGCAGCTAGTAGCTATTTGTCGACCTCAAGAAGTGGACCACAGTTGTATTATGCGCCTATTAGTCACCAAAAATCTTATGTCTATAATGTCATAGGATTGAGAAATTTGTATGGGATAAACGTTTAATGAAGGACCGTGATGTGACCTATGACTTAGAACCAGCCATGTAGGTGTGACCTTGACCGTAGGGCCCACCTTAATGTATGCATTGTATATTCACAATATTCATGGGGTTTCAGCTTATTTTAATGCTTGAAACCCAAAATGAAGCATATATAATTTTCAGGTGGACCACACGATTGAAAAAAATAAAGTAGTTATTGACCATTTAAAACCTTATGTGGGGAACGGGTAGTTTTGTATCTAGCTGATATTTGTTCTTTCTTCTTATCCAGGCTGGTGTTACTTTATCAAGAGGTTGGATGGTCAATAAACATTACAGTGGACTGTAGGAAGTTTTTTCTACAATGACCTTTGTTTCTTGTGGTGATGCACTGATGGCATAGATATACAATGAATGCATCGAAACTTGCCGTAGTGGATTGACCATAGACCTGGTGTTGAAACTCCTTGGAGTCTATCACTGAGGCAAGCATATCTAAACCTCCAGTAGGCCAACACCACAGAAAATAAAAGAAAACTTCTACGGGGTGTAGGTGATTTGGATCAAGCTGATATTTGTGTCCATATATGTGTAACCTTATAAACAGGTTGGGTGACAAATAAACATCACTGTGGGCCCCAAGAAAGTTACAACAAAGGAGGCCATTTTTTCCACTGTTCCTTCTGGTGTGGTCCACTTGAGCCTTGGATATGCTTCAATTTTGGGCTCATGCCCTAAAATGAGCTAATAAATCGTGTGGACAGCATGGATAGGACACATACATTATGATGGTGGGCTTTACAGATGCCACCACATATGCCGTCACTGTGGCATAAAGACAAAATATCCAAGCCATGCATCAGGTGGGCCTTATCATGTAGATGTTGCCCAAAAGCGGTCCATTCAATAGGTGAGTCTTGGTATTGGAAGTAAGTCGACGTGTTGGAAAATTCAGCTAATATTTTCATAGCAATATATGGCCCACGTGACTAGTGGACCTACTGGTACGCCTCTGATGGATGGCTTAGATATTGCACCTGTCCCTGTGCTGGGGAGTGTGGTCATCTGATCTCATGCCATAGGTGGGGCTTGAGCCTGGATTGATGCCGTTTTGGGTTTCTTCAATCTAAAACTAACACGTTTGGCTGGTGCTGCTTCTCGGCCGTGTTGCTGTAGATTTCTGAATAACTGACGAAGAGAGCCGAATGATTGCCCTGGCTTGGAGTGTGAGGAAAATCTCTTTGCTGATGATCCGACTAAGTTGGACACGGCTGGTCTGCACAGCACAAAGGAAGGCTAGGAAGATGGTCGGAGATTGGCTGTTAGTCATCCGATGCTTAAGTCAGATGAGTTCTTAAAGAGAATATGACAGGCTTGATGGTAGTGAGGATTGTGTACCTTTCATGGAGGTAAAAGTACTTATTTTATAGCATCAGAAGAATAATCGCGAGCCTTGGACGTGGCTATGATCGTAGCTATAGTTACGAGAGAGATTCCTACCAGGTTGCCGATATCTGGAGACGTGAATTGAGCCTCGTAATGGTTAGAAATGTGTCCATCCTTTTTCTGGCATATCCTTGGTATTTCACCCACGACAATGGTGGCAGTGATCTAGGTCAACGGTAGTTTCTAGATAAGATAAATGCCAACTCAGAAAATAGGTCAATAATTAGGTCCAAAGAACCTGGCTAAGGTTGACCAGATAACAGGTTGGAAGAACATAGCCGAGGTTGATCAAATAAATAGGTGGGTGAGAGCGAACTGAGCTGTTTGCCTTATTAGCTCAGTTCGAATTATCCCCATAACAGGTGGGACAATCTTAAACTTCTAATAAGAAATAAATGATTTGGAAGAAATACAAGGAATAATCTAAATTGAATAAAAATATCTCAAAAAATTGGACAGCCAGGATCTTCCAACACGAGCCATCTTCTTGGTTTTAAAGTGTAAAGATGTGTGAGCTCCGCAGCTTCCAACATGAGTCATCTTCTTGGTTTTAAAGAGTAAAGGAGATGCGTGAGCTCCGCACTTTCACGGTGCCATTATACTTCCTTGCATGCATACTGTTGTGGGGATTCCAGCTAACCCCCAGCGACAGCCGACTAGAGGAACACCAATGCTAACGGACAGCAACGGCAAGCCGAAGATGAGTTGAGGTGCTAATTGGATCTACCAACTGGGCTAATGGGAGGAGCTCGGTTCCCCGACCAATCTAGGTTGACCTTGGGGAAGAGGCAGCGCGTGAAAATTGAATATGCATCCCCCCTCAGTCTCTTTGAGCACAACACATAATGAATGTCAGGTACAGAGCCTGCACCCACACCTAATAATTGTGACAGGCCTAATGTGTCAGCTTAGGCCTGTCAGCATCACAAAGCCACCCCCACACTCTTATGATTGGAAAGCTGCATGTTAGTGTATTTAGGTAGATTTGTCACACTAAGACATACCGGCCATTCTCTATAAAGACCTCCACTATTCAGGACCAAGTTACGTTAACTAGCTAATACTTATCTAATTGTTGCCCAACTAAAGATCTAACCTAACTTAGGCATCAGAGAACTCCTTGCCGCACAATGGCTCCCCCTCTCCTCCCCTTTTTCTCTGTTTGTGTTTCTACAGGACCGAAGTAAGGAGCGCAGCCACCAAACTACAGGCTAGCTCCTACCTTTTCACTTACCGACTAGATTTGGGCGACAACATATAAAATGTCTCCTACATGTACCAAAAATCCAAGGATATTGATCTAATCTTTCATATTAAATAGATGCATGTGGCCCACCTTCTCATCAATTTTTTATGGCAGCTAGAAATGGTAACTCCACAATTTCTTTCTTTATTTCAAGGACTCACTTCAATGATCTTCCATGGCTGTACAACAATAATAAATTCGAACGTTGGATTATTTTTGTGGCCCCAACCATTCTTCTTGTGTTATTTAATTGATGGGGTCCACCTGATGAGCGGCTTGGATTCATGAATATGTACCACATTCTCCCCAACTAAAGGCTCGAGGTTAGTGTGTTAGAACGACCAGTCGTGTACTGAGGGCGTGCCTACAACCAAGTGGGGGAAGAACCTGCATCAAATCTAAACCGTCCATCAGGTGCGCCAGCACGTTTTCTCCATGAGTCCTAAAAATGACTCAGGTGTGGCCCACATAATTATATTTTACAGACCCCAGCGGGCCCCACACATAATTTGGACGGTCTTAATCAACTGTTCAACATGGTGGAGCCCACCTGTGAGTCCTAATATTTGGACCAGACAGGATGGGGCAATTGATGAACGGGTTAGATCTGCTCCACATGAAGTCCTCCATCCACGTCAGCAAACATTCATAGACAACCCCACAATCACGCAAGCGTTTTCATTTTTCTAACTTTTGACTGGTTCCAAACGACCAACTTCCCCCAATCCCTAATTATAAGATTGGAAGATCATGTCCGTTGATTTAACGGCCGTAACTGAAACACGACAAATCCTCGATCGCAACAAGATATCAAGTGACAAATAATGAAGGGTTCAAATAACGATGATCTAACGGTTTTGTGACTTGGCCCACCGTTCTGATCAACGCTTCCTCGATTTGTGGGAGGCATGGAAGAGGTCAATCGCGCCACATGTGCCTTGATCGAACACGTGTGCAAGATCCAAGCCAATCATTTTGTTGGTCCATCTGTGAAAAATCATCTATTCATAAACTAGTTCAATCGTCTGATTGATTGGGGCACATACGTATGAGAGAAATGGACGGTTAAAAAGATGACGACCTCTTGTCAGCGTACATTTAGTCAATCTGATGAGCGAAACTGCCTAAATTTTTTGAAAGGATATGTTAACTCAGTGGGCCACCTCTCACACGTGTTACATGTTAGCGTGTGTGACGCGACTTACTTATTTAATCTATCCTCGCGCGAATATATTTAATTCTAATTTAAAAACGACTCGGACAATGTGACGCCGTAGGAGATTCGTAACGTCGGCTTTCCCTGCGCCGTTAACTTCGAATCGTAGTTTCCAAGGCGTAGACTAGAGTGGGGCAGTGTAGACTAAAAAAAAACGCTAGATGTTATTTTAGTGCCACGTGTAATTAATCCAAACCGTCAAAATAGTATCCCATCATGGACTTGTCAATGGACATAAACCAGAAAATATTTTAAAACTAGAAGGTGGGTCCCACATAATACACGTTTCAGATTTTTTGGTATCAGATTCGCACGTGTGCTTGCATGTAAAGGTGCATGTGGGGCTAGAAAACCTTTGTATTGCTAGGAAAACCCAGAAACTTGATTAATCCGTCAGAAAGCGATTTGCCAATCAGCAGTGGGTCCCTGCATTTGAACGGTTTAGATTTATGTTATGTTATGCCAGAGTATCAGTATTTCCGTCACATGATTCTTTCGTCTGGAGAGTACCTCCAGTACTCCGTTTGTACAGATGGGACCATTTTGAATTGATCCAGGCCGTACTTTTGAATTGATATTTTTTTCAGCTTAATATGAACGGTTGGGAACCCCAGCCAACAGGAAGTGCTTGTGGGCGAAGCTATGTGGGGCCCACCACGATGTCTGGTAGACATCCACTCTATATCCGCTCCGTCCATCAGTTTGGAAAGCTTAAAATAGGGCAGTAACCCAAAGTTAGGCAGATCCGAAACTCAAGTTAGGCCACTGACAGAAACAATGAGAATGTAAATAGCCACCGTTGGAACCTTCCTGAAGCGCACCATGATGTTTATATGCCATCCAAACCGTTCATAAGGTTATTCCCACTGGGGTCAACTTGAAAAATAAATATTAGCCTGATCAGAAACTTCTGTGGCCCACAAAGGTTTTCTCTAAGCGACTGTGTGACTGTCCCCTCTCAACATGGGGAATCTCCACGCAAATCGACTGTGTGACTGTCCCCTCTCAACATGTCCCATGTGCTGTGGTCCATCTGACTTTCCAATTGGGCTGATTTTTAGTCTCTGCCATTAAACTAAGTCAAAGAATCTGATGTAGGGTTTGGATGTCTTTAATTTATGATACACTCGAGTCCAACCGTATAAATAGTTTTGATTACAAAATGTGACACCGAATTTGAAAATGCTTTAAAACTACACCTATGATTGGGGCTGGTCATGAGCCGAGTAAGCTGGAGAAACTCGGTCGACTCAACTTGAAAAAACTGGCCTCGGCTCCACTCGGCTCAGTAGAACAAGTCAAGCCAAGCTTCATTTAGGAGCTCGAGTCAGAAATCGAGTCAAGTTCAATCATTGGGTCACTCGACTCAACTCGATTCAAAACTCGACTCGATTCAAGCTCAACTCGGTTCAAGCTCGAGCTTGACTCGTTTCATATAGATATTTGTTAAAAAAAAAAAACCATAATCTTCTTATTTCTTGGTTCTCTCTCCCCGCTCCCCCACAAACACATATTAGGGTCTAAGCTTAGGACATATAAAACCCTCACACGTTGAAGGGTTTCTTAATCCTACTATTTTATTTAGGTAAGAACATTCCTTGTCGAGCATATTTGATGGATTGAATAATTTCAAGTACAAAACATGATGAGCACACAGTGGTTGTGTGTTTTACATGCTAGACAAACACAGGTGCTACGGTGAGACCACACAACATACATATCTACAAAACAGGAGTTATAGTTAGACTAAACACTATATGCAATTATTGATTGCAATTTTACGAGGGAGGTGGTGCATCTGATCCATGAATTAGCTGGGCCTCATCATGAAGATGGTCCACACAATAATTAGGGTAGTCCATTCACATGGTGAGCTATGCATGTACTTGTTAATTATGGTTCATAAAATATTACTAGTGGTCTGCATTCAATGCATGTATGACTTGGCCAGAGAAAAAAAGGATTAGAACTAGGTCATTTTAATGGTGGGGTCCCACATGTGGAAATACTATTCTTCCCTAATATATGTGTGACTTCTCGAACCTAATGTTGTTGACTTTTAATTCATATTTTGTAGTAAAAAATATAATAGATTGAGGTGGGAGCAAGCTCGACTCAAACTTGAGGTAAGCTCGCCTCGACTCGATCCACTAGCTCGCCCGGAAGCTTTAGCAAACAAGACAAGCTCCAATGGTAAGCTCGAGCTCGAACTCGAGGAGAGTAAGACGAGTCAAGCCAAGCTTGGCCTACCTCGAATCGACTCGGCTCGATGTACAGCCCTACCTATGATAAACCAAACCGTTGATGTGACCCACTTAACGATTGGACACGGTTGGGTTGGCCCATTCTTTATTGGCCTCGGGCCCGCGTTGCACCGGTTTAGATATCCATGCTGTCTGTCAGTTTTTCCGGCTCATTTCAGGGCATGGTGCAAAAAAATGAAGCAGATCCAAATCTCAAGTGGACCACACCACAAGAAACAGTGGTGATTGAACGGCCACCATTAAAAAATTCCTAAGGCCCACCGTAATGTTTATTTGCCATCCAACCTGTTGATAAGGTCACACAGACATGGATGAAGGGAAAACACAAATATCAGCTTGATTCAAAACCTTTGTGGCCCACAAGAAGATTTTAATAGTGGGCATTCAATCTCTACTGTGTGGTTCCTGTGAGATTTGGGTTTGCTTCATTTTTGGTACCATGCTCTAAAATGAACGGGAAAAACTGATGGACAGCCTGGATATGCAATACATACATCAAGGTGGGTCCCACGGTCAGGGCATCACCTAATCCTCTCCCTTAGGGGCCCAAGCCCTGGCCTTATAGGGTTAAAACAGGCTGCCCGGCCCACTAGTGACATGATCATCATAACCATTCATCAATTAGGCCGCCCGATCTGGACCGGGTCTATTTTCAATAACAGCCCCAGGCTGTTGAGGGGTTCTGAACTTCAACCCTTGGATCTCAAAACCATAGACTCTACCCCGGCTCAAAATTCAGGTTCAAAATCCAAATGTACCAGGCCCCACCTAACCTTGGCCCACCCCAAACCCGGGCTATTTCCAACCGTATAGTTTTCACATACAAGGCTCTTACCTGTCCTACAATATCTGATTCAAGACTATCAATGTTCACAAGCATCAAAACCGTCCATTACCATTGCTCCATGTCTAAGGACATCCAACGGCCAAATGGCTCATTCCAGACCTACAACATTGCATTGTCCACACAAAATCACTTCAAAACAAGTCATTTAAGGCTACAGACTATCACACTCCCTTAGTCTAAGTACCATACACACCACACATATATATTTTTTTTTCTCAACACCTACCTAACACCATTTAAAGAGGGTTGGCGGGAATTTAGAAATCATTTCAAAATGTGAACTTCCAAAGTCCCATTATGAAATGCCTGCTGAGATTCCCGCCGACCATCATCGCATAGCGATCGATACGATCAGACACCGAAATGTTACAGATCAGGTGCGAAAAAGAAAATATCGTCGAGCCGGTCATTCGTCGGCGAATTTCCACCGTAAACCAGCAATCCATCTTTGCCGTCGATCTGGGCCGCAGAGAAAGCACACCAACCCCGTGGCCCAGGGTGGTGGCCCACATCAGCCAAATCCTCCCAACGTTCCCATTTCAGTGTCTCAGTGTCCAGTGCAAAAGCATCTCCTGAGAACATCCCAGCCCCTAGATGCCCTTGATCACTTGGGTCGATTTCTCCACCGTATATAAATATATATCTCCCAATCCCAACCGTTGAAAACACGCTCCGAGGAGTGGGCCTTTCCCCCATTGTCTCGATAAGGGCCCACTCTTCTTTCACCGGATCAAAGCAATGTACATCGTCGAGTTCTTCACCAGAGAATCCATATATGACCCAAATCTTCCCCCCAGAGACAGTCAGGCCCGGCCCACCTCTACCGAGACATTTCTCGCCTGGCCCGGGGAATCTGACCCACTGATGATCATTGACGTCGTAAGCCCAAAGATCATTCAGCCGGCCGGCGACCCCACACCCACCAAACACATACACCCGCCGGTCATCGGCGGTCGTAGAATGGTAGCTACGATTGGCGGGCCCATCTTCCCCAGAGGAGAGTAAGGCCCACTTATTTGTGCATGTATCAAAAGAGTATAGCTCATTGAGCTCAGTGTGATCTGCATCCCTACCACCGAAAACATAGATGGTCCCCCCAACTGCAGCCATTGTCACGCCGACACGTGGCGGCGGGACGTCGCCGGACGCATCTGCGATCGTCCACGTATGATCCTCGAGATCGAACACGTGGAGCTTGTTGTCAACTGGGACACGTGGCATGAGCTCGCCCCCAAACACGTAGGCCTTTTTCCCCACAACTGCTATTGCATGGGAGCTTCTTGCCCCTGGCCCACTTCCTTTCTGGCCAAGCTGATCAAAGGAAGAAAAATGGAACTATCAAAATAGAAATACAGACATTTCACTGGGAAAAACTGGAAAAAGAAAAAATAAATACTACAACAGATCTACTTGATCCAGACCATCCAAATTCTGGGCCCCACTATGGATGGGGCCCATTCCAAACTCAAGCTAGGAGCTTGATGGGCTTGTACAAGTGAGATTGAGGAGGGACTACACTGGCATTGGCGCCAGTGTGAGTGATCCAGGCCATTCATCAGGTGGGTCACATTTGTACGTTGAATGTGAGCCATTTATCATCCATGTTGGAGGAAAATGCAGCTGATCCATCCCATCCATCAAGACCAACATCGAAAAAATCACACTCACTAGATCATCCTAACCTATAAAACACGTGGTCCAGATCATTTAGAACATCCTGTATTGATTTGGACCTTTCCATTACATGGCCCCTCCTTGGATTTGATTTTGTTGGACAATCCTAACCGTCCAACTCATTACCAATAAAACGGACAGTTCTAACATGAAAAGGCCAGCAAGGGCTTGATTTTCAATGTTAAGGTGTGGCCCACCTAATGAATGGATTCGCCTGATTTTCAATGCAGGTAATGTTTATGGTGTGACCCACTTTTTGCACGGCTCTGATGTCCTACGCCCATGACACATCGCATTTACAGGACTGATCACATACAACAGCAACAATACCCCAACACTACAAGTTACAGTACCATTGCCTGCGTTCTCATCTCTTTATTTCAATACAATATATTAAAATTTTAAAATAAACATATAAAAACAGCGAAAAAGACAGAACTTTGATACTCTGGCAGAGTATGATAGATGATACGCATGCACTTAGAACTTGTATTCTTATCATTCAATTCATTCAAATGGAACTGTTCACATTATGGTTCCCAGCTTAGATGTATCATGAACCAAAAATTACTCTATTTGATTATCTGTTTAGAGGAAAGGTGGACATTTAATGGACGGTTATAAATGAAAAAAAAAAATCCAACGGTCCTGTTTCGAGAATCAAGTGGCCACGAATCAGATCTTAGGATCAATCAAGCATTTCGATATTGGGACTGTGAATTTAGCCACACTGGGTTCCACAACTGAATCCGTTTAGCCTGAGTTAACTTATGCCAGGTGTACATGTTTCTGAGTGCCTGCGTATCAAGTGTCATACAGAGTATCATATGACTCCGAGAGAGAGAGAGAGAGAGAGAGAGGGAGAGATCGGTTCCGAAAAAAATTGTGGAGCAGTTCTCGATTCGTGCGCGGATTGCCTGCGAAAGCCTCTGACAGGCATCTCCTGCGCTCGGAATCTAGGTGGGGCCCACCGTGATGTTTGTGATAAATCTACGCCGTCCAAACTTTTTGTGAGATCATTTTAGGCGTTGAGACAAAAAATGAACGGTATCCAAGACTAAAGTGGGCCGCAGTAAATCAAAAGGTAGGTAGGGAAATTCTTACCGTTGAAACGTCTGTGGGGTCCACAGTGATGTTTATTTGACATCCATACCGTTCATAATTTCATTACTACTGAGATGAACTGAAAAAATAAATATTATCCTGATTCGAAACTTCTGTGGCCCCACGAATATTTCAACTGTGGAAATTCAATCGTCACTTTTTCGGCCCACTTGAGTCTTGGATCCAGTTCATTTTTTGTGGCAACGCGTAAAATGAGCTCAAAAAACGGTTGGACGGTGTAGATTTCTCACAAACATCACGGTGGGCCCCACCTAGATTCCGAGCGCAGGCAATAAGCGTCCTGCAACTAGAGTTATATGGGGCCCACCGTAATGTTTATATGGGATCCAACCCGTCAATTAGTATTTAACCATCGTGAAAATAGAATCCCACAAATATCAGACCGATAGAATCATCAGATGGACCACCAATTGTCTTTCGAAGTTGGGTGGTTGTCCTTTGTTTTCTATTGTGTAGCGCAATTGATGATAGGACCCACCTATAGTTTAGGGCATCCTATTTTCATGGTAGGATGACCTTTACAGACGGGTTGGATGCTATACATACACCACAGTGAACCCCACACGAAGTTAGTTCCCACCTCCAACAGTAGTACAGTAAGTAATAATAAAAAAAAGGACAATCCCATGAAAATTTTCTTGAAGCCCTTACATTTACGAAATTTATAAGAACACCCTCGAAATTAACCCGGTCCTTCTTTAACGAAGGGTGAAAATTGAAAAAGAAACATCTCCTTCTTGCTAGAGAGGGTGTTTTATGAAATTTCAGAAAAAACCGAGGGTGCGTTTGGTAAATTTTGAAACAGAAAAAAGGAGAGGACAGACCTTAACCCATTTTCCTTGAGAGGCAGCCATTGATTCCAGCAATCGAAGTCGTCTGCTGCTGTTTTGCTGAAGCTTTCAGTGGTTTATATAGAACGGATTTTAAAGTTTAGATGCTGAGCTAATACCCACCGATGCATATGAAATTACCATGGTGCCACTGCCCGACTGATTTGCACCGGAGTGGGTGGGACCCCTGACTGTGGAACTCATAGTGATGTATGTATCTTAAATCTACACCGTCCAACCATTTTGAAAGTTCATTTTAGGGAATGAACCCATAAATGAAGTTGATTTAAATCTTTGAAAGTTCATTTTAGGGAATGAACCCAAAAATGAAGTTGATTTAAATCTTAGGTAGACCACACCATAGAAACAGTCGTGATTGAATCTCTACCATTAAAAACTTTATGGATTCCACCGGAATGTTTATTTGCTATCCAATCTGTTGATAAGGTCAGAAACACCTAAATGAAGAGACCACATTAATATCATCTTGATCCAAAGCTTTTGTAGCCGACAGGAAGCTTTTAATGGTCAATCACCACTGTTTCCTGTACAATGGCCCATTTGGGATTTGGAACTGCTTCATTTTTTGGATCATGCCCTAAAATGAACTTTCAATACGGATGGACAGCGTGGATGTAGTCACCTACATCAAAGTGGCCCCACAGGGGTCCGACCCACCTAATCCACTCCTGGCAGATTGCATCCTTGCAGCACTAAGTTCTGTGGGGGCCACTATGATGTATATATTATATCCACTCCGTTCATCAGTTTTTCCATATCATTTTAAGGGATAATCCAAAACATGAGGCAGATCGAAAGCTCAACTGGACCACATCACATGAAATAGTGCTGATTGAACGCTCACCATTAAAAACTTCCTAGGGACCATAAAATATTTTGAATCATGCCCAAATTTATGTTTTCACTTCATCCAGGCTCGAATCACCTTATGAACGGGTTAGATGTGAAATACACACTACGGTGGGCCTAGAAAGGTTTCGACGGTGGACATCATTTGCTACACTCTTTCTTGTGGTGTGTTCTACTTGAGAGTTAGATGGGCCCTAGATCTGCTTTATGTTTGCTCCCATGCCTTAAAATAAAATGCCAAAATACATGGAAAGTGTAGATGTAATACATACATCACGGTGGGTCCTACAGAGCTTAAGGGTGCAGGAATAACTTGGAGATGCGGGCTGCAAACAATCTGCCTGGAGAGTACGATGGGCCATGCCCTCACGCACACGTGGTTTCTACGTATATAATATAAATCTTTCTAGTTGCGGACCCAACTATGGGTGGGAGGTGTACCGTAAAAATGATTCGCACGCTCACCAGGTCTGCAGGTAGGGCTGTAAATGGATCAGCAGACACGATGGGGTACCTACCCTACCCATATTTAGACCTAAACCGGACCTGTCCCATTTGTTAAATGTTACGGGTATGGGTCTAAGAACAAACAGAGTTGTTAACCGGGTCTGGATTTGACGCAGGGAGGACGTGGTAGGTCGATTACCGTCTCCCTAACCGATTGTGTCTCGAATCCACGAGAAGAAATAAAAGATAAAAGAAGAAATTAATTCCAAATAATTGCTTCATTGATAATTGAATGAATAATAAAAAAAACTTAATTACCTTGCTTTAAATAATAAACTAAATCCTAATTTCATACTTGACACTAACTTGCAAAGGAAGAAAAGAATCCTAATACAATTAAAAAAGAAATAGAAAAATTTGCGCAAACTGTATAACGCCTATAGGGTGTCGTCTTCCTTCCGCTGATACGAGCAATCCACATATCTGATTGCCACAAAACTTTATGATTTTATTGATATTGACGTACTCTTCAAGATGGTCGGATTAGATTCTCCATATCAGTAATAGTGGCCCACTTGGACCATCTCCAGTTTTAGTGGGCGAAATTCGGAACTTTTCAGATAGTTAGTACCATTTTGGACGCCACGATCAATCCGTAACTCGGATTGACGTGAAACTTGATGGGTTTTCTCGGCGTCGAGTAACTTTACAAAATGAACAGAATGGATAATCATAAATGATCAAGATGGGCCCCACGAGTTGGGCCAAAATTCAAAAACGGAAATAACAATTTCATGTTTGGGTTGAAACTCCAAAAGATGAAATTCCTTAGTTTTCTCTTGTTTTTCTTCATGTCCCCTGTAGGAAGGTGCATGATCCACGGCCTCGATCATGGGGTTCTTCCCCTACATCAGGATTTGGTTTCCTTTATATCAAGCTCGAACTGAACCCATTTAGTAAATGGGTAGGTTTGGTTTATGTTGCAAGTGACCTATCAAGGTCTGGATCCATCCAAACCTAGTTTTAAACCTTGTAAGAATGCTTGCATATCAAATCCAAACCTAAACCCATTGGACCTGACCTATTTATAAGGATGGATCTCCTCTACTCGGCCTGGTTCTAAACTCATTTATAAATGGGTTTGATCGGGATAACTTAAATATGACTCAAACCTGTTCATTTAGTAAAAAGGTCTGGGTCTAAAATTTGGACCAAACTCATTTAGTAAATGTGTGGGTCTGGTTTAGGCTAAACCAGACCATTTACAGCCCTATTGCAGGTGGTGGCGCGTGTAAAAGAGTGGGCCCAACCAACCTCGAGTACTCAATGTTAGTGACATTCCTAATAATATTTGTTTAAGTGTAAGGGTATTTTTGGAAATTGAATAATAAGGATTTCTTAATTGGTTTCCAGGTATGATCTTGGGAAGGCATTTCCTTGCAGTGAAGTAGCCTTTGAATAATAAATTAGTAAAAAAGAGTAGTACGGAACCACAAGATTCGCAGCTCTTTAGCAGGATGAATTATCAAATACGAGGGAGGTAGAATGTCTGCAACCGGGAGCGGAGTAGGTGTTACCAGTGATTACTGAGCTCGGATTAGGTAATACCCGACCCTGTCCTGAGCTTAGGACAGGCCCGACATGGCACGTACGTGTCACATTTGTATTGGTGAAGGGCACGTGCCCTTGTAAGATGGCACGGAAGTTCCTGCGCCGGGAACCAACCACCCCGGGTTTCACTGAAAAAACTATTTAGGTGGGGCAGGTAGGCAAAACCCTCGAATAAAATCTTGTAACTTTGTTTTTACTTGGCCTAACTCCTGAGTACACCCGGCTTTTGCACTCCTAACTTGCAGGTGTCAACTTTATAAACACCTCGGTATCCTCAAAGCTTAGACCTATTATAAACACAAAGGTCAAGTAGGATCATCATCACTGCAATACCTACAGTATACTCGTAATGAAAATGACATCCGGGTCCTTCTAAAGTTGCCATCATTAAATGGATGGGTAATCCTTTAGGCGCGGGGTGCGGGCATGATCGGACAGTACTCGAGTCCCGTCCGAGCCCATCATGGATTAGGCGCGATCGCTAATGAGCCCATCGTCCAGACTGTGTTCTCGGTTCAATTTGCCTTCCTCTAACGGACGACTCATTGAGTCATACAAATCGCATACTCATTTGAGACACCCCCGGTGGTACTAAATAAACAAAATAGGTAAGCGTCCATCGATTTTAATAGATAATTTTAGGGCTTGAGCACGAAAATGAAGTATATACAAGGGTCAAGTGGACCACACCACAGGAAATAGTGTGAATTGAATCTCTAACATAGAAAAACTCTTGGAAGCCACAGAAGTTTTGGATCAAGCTGATATTTGGAGGCCAACTGTGTTTACTCAGTGTGTTTTTATAGTAATTACTAAACTGTTGGGCCCACTGTGAATGCATGTGGTTTATCCACACTGTCCATCCATTTTTCTACCTCGTTTTAGGGGTTGCCTAAAATTGAAATATATCCAAAGCTCAAGTGGACCTTTGGGAATAATGATTTCCACCATTGAAACCTTCCTAGGGCCTACAGTCATGTTTATTTTTCATACCCCCACGGTATAATGATTTCCAGCCTGTTCATAAGATCACACTCACATGCATGAATGGAAAATACAAATATCAGCTTGATCCAAAATTTCTGTCACCCCTAAGAATTTTTCAACGGTAGAGGTTCAATTCACACTACCTGTGGCGTAGTCTACATGAGCTTTGGATATGCTTAATTTTTTGTTTCAAGCCACAAAATTATAGGGTAAAAAGGATAGAGTACATAAAATACATACATCAAGGTAGGCCCACAAAGTAAACTATGCTTGGCATACTGAGTTACTCATCACTCAATCTGCTTCCCTGACTGTGGGGTTCACGATGATGTATGTGCCTTAAATCCACACCATCCAACCATTTTGAAAGCTCATTTGAGGGCATGATTTAAAAAATGAAGCTAACTTAAAACTTAGGTGGACCACACCACATGAAACAGTCGTGATTGAATCCCAACCATTAAAAACTTCATGGATTCCACTAGAATGTTTATTTGCCATCCAACCTGTTGATAAGGTCACAAACCCCTAGATGAAGAGACCACACAAATATCATCTTGATCCAAAGCTTTTATGGCCCACGAGAAGTTTTTAATGCTCAATCATCATTGTTTGTTGTACTATTGTCCATTTGGGATTACTTTAACGATGTAAAAAAATTAGTACGGGATTTAACTCGAAAGTCATACCTACCTGTCACACTTACAACAGTGTACGTCGTATCATCGTTGGTATCAATCCCCAGGGAGGCAGGAGTCGCCTTCAACACAGTTTTTAACTTGCAATATTTTTCGAATTGACATGGTGTGGTGTACTTTGTCAGCACTAACTTAGGGTTGGTAATTTTTGAAGTACCTAAGGTGATCTTACAAATAAACGGTAGGTTGAACAACTATTCCAGTGTTTGGGGATCTACTTCTCTGGTGTGTTTATAGTAGAACTAGGTTTCGAAAATACCGGGTGCTCTTGAAAAATTACGAGTTAGTAGTAACAAACAACATGATGACAGGTAAACCCTAAACTTTAACGAAGTAAAAAAATTTGTACGGGATTTTACTCGAAAGTGATACCTACCTGTCACACTTACAACAGTGTACGTCGTATCATCCTTGGTATCAATCCCCAGGGAGGGTGGAGTCGCCTTCAAGTGTCAAAAAATGAAGCATATAAAAAGCTTAACTGTACCACACCACAGGAAATAGTGTGAATTGAATATCTACCATTGAAAAACTCTTGGAGGCCACATAAGTTTTGGATCAAGCTGATATTTGTGTTTTCCCTTCATCCATGACTTTGTGATCTTATGAACAAGTTGGATGAAAAATAAACATCACTATAGGCCCTAGGAAGGTTTCATCGGTGGAAATCATTATTTCCATTGCTAGTTTCCTTTGGTATGGTCCACTTGAGCTTTGGATATGCTTCAATTTTGGACTTACCCCTAAAATGAGTGGGAAAATGGATGGGCAGTGTGGATAAACCACATGCATTCACAATGGGCCCAACTGAGTTTACTCAATATGCTTTCATTGTAATGAGTAAACTGTTGGGCCCACTATGAATGCATGTCGTTTATCCACACCGTCCATCCATTTTTCTATCTTGTTTTAGGGGTTGAGCCTAAAATTGAAACATATCCAAAGCTTAAGTGGGCTATACCACGGGAAACAAGGGGAATAATGATTTCCACCATTGAAACCTTCCTAGGGCCCACAGTAATGTTTATTTTTCATCCAGCCTGTTCATAAGATCACACTGACATGGATGAAGGGAAAACACAAATATCCGCTTGATTCAAAACTTTTGTCGCCCCGAGAATTTTTCAATGGCATATGTTTAATTCACAGCATTTTATGTGGCGTGGTCTACATGAGCTTTGGGTATGCCTCATTTTTTTGGTTCAAGCCCTAAAATTATCTAGTAAAATGGATGGAGTACATAAAATACATACATCAAGGTGGGCCCCACAAAGTTTACTCACTAGGCTTAGCATACTGAATTACTCATCACGTAATCTGCTTCCCTGACTGTGGGGCTCATCCTGATGTATGTGCCTTAAATCCACACCATCCAACCATTTTGAAAGCTCATTTAAGGGCATGATAAAAAAAAAAAAAAAAAACGAAGCTAACTCAAATCTTAGGTGGACCACACCACATGAAACAATCATGATTGAATCCCCACCATTAAAAACGTCATGGATTCCATTGGAATGTTTATTTGCCATCCAACTTGTTGATAAGGGCACAAACCCCTAGATGAAGAGACCACACAATTATCATCTTAATCCAAAGCTTTTGTGGCCTACAAGAAGTTTTTAATGGTCAATTACCATTGTTTCTTGTACTATGGTCCATTTGGGATTTGGAATTACTTCATTTTTTTAATCATGCCCACCTCGGTGGATCTGGGTCTCACCTAGTCGTGTTTGATCACACCTAGTTGAGTCAAAAAATGAAGCATATAAAAAGCTCAAGTGGACCACACCACAGGAAACATTGTGAATTGAATATCTACCATTGAAAAGCTCTTGGAGGCCACATAAGTTTTGGATCAAGCTGATATTTGTGTTTTCCCTTCATCCATGTCTTTGTGATCTTATGAACAGGTTGGATGAAAAATAAACATCACCGTAGGCCCTAGGAAGGTTTTAACTGTGGAAATCATTATTCCACTAGCTAGTTTCCTTTGGTATGGTCCACTTGAGCTTTAGATATGCTTCAATTTTGGACTTAACCCCTAAAATGAGTGGGGAAAATGGATGGACAGTGTGGATAGACCACATACATTCACAATGGACCCAATCGAGTTTACTCAATATGCTTTTATCGTAATGAGTAAATTGTTGAGCCCATCGTGAATGCATGTGGTTTATCCACACCGTCCATCCGTTTTTCTATCTCGTTTTAGGGTTGAGCATAAAATTGAAACATATCCAAAGCTCAAGTGGGCCATACCACGGGAAACAATGGAATAATGATTTACACCATTGAAACCTTCCTAGGGCCCACGGTAATGTTTATTTTTCATCCAGCCTGTTCATAAGATCACAGACATGGATGAAGGGAAAACACAAACATCAGCTTCATTCTAAACTTTTGTTGCCCCGAGAATTTTTCAATGGCAGATATTTAATTCACACTATTTCATGTGGTATAGTCTACATGAGCTTTGGATATGCCTCATTTTTTTATTCGAGCCCTAAAATTATCTGGTGAAATGGACGGAGTACATAAAATACATACATCAAGGTGGGCCCAACAAATTTTACTCACTACGCTTAGCGTACTGAGTTACTCAATATGCAATTTGCTTCCTTGAATGTCGGGCTCACCTTGATGTATGTGCCTTAAATCCACACCATCCAACCATTTTGAAAGCTCATTTGAGTGCATGATCCAAAAAATGAAGCTAACTCAAATCTTAGGTGGACCACACCATGTGAAACAGTCATGATTGAATCCCCACCATTAAAATCTACATGGATTCTACTAGAATGTTTATTTGCATCGAACATGTTGATAAGGTCACAAACCCCTAGATGAAGAGACCACACAAATATCATCTTAATCCAAATCTTTTGTGGCCCATAAGAAGTTTTTAATGGTCAATCACCATTGTTTCTTGCACTATGGTCCATCTAGGATTTGGAACTGCTTCATTTTTTTAATCATGCCCTAAAATGAGCTTTCAGCACGGATGGATGACGTGGATGTAGTAACATACAACATAGTAGGCCCCACATTTAGGGGTCCCTCCCACCATGGTGGATTCGGGGTCTCACCTAATCCGCTCCCTAATAAAATGGGGAGTAGATTAGGTGGGTGGTGCCCCTAATGGACACACATTAGCTACTGACGACACCCATGGGCCCCAACATAATGTATGTGTTGTATCCACACTTTCCCTCCATTTAGAGAGATCATTTTAAGGCATGAGCCAAAGAATGAGGCAGATCCTAAGCTCAAGTGGGATCAACATGATGTACAACATCAAATACATGCACTCCATGGTATTCACAAACTAAAAATTTGATCGATCTAAGTCTACACATTTATTTGAATGCTCTTGAGTCGTATATATCATTTATATGGTTTACCCACCTTATGATGAGGAAATTTTTACTTCAAATTCCTTATAAATTTACATTTTACCAAACAATGTGTTTCCAAAACATATGAAAATATTCTTTTCAACTGTTGAAAATACCAAAATACCAAAAGGTAGTGAAGTTAAGAATTATGAAAGTCGCTTACACTCAATTTCAGCGCTTTGGTGTGGACTAATCAAAGGCTACCACGTGTCAACACTATCATAAATCCTACTCTCATCCGAGAGTATCTTCATTTGATCTTCCTTCGGTGATATGCATGTAATTATAAATGTGGAGGCACAAACCCTTACGCCCGCCTTTAGAGGAATGAATCGACGCTTGTCATGTAGCCACGTTTATCGTGCCAATTAATGAAGCAAAATACCAAGCACACTTATAAGAGACCTACCGAGATAAGATCTTATCACATATTTGGTGATGATACACTCGGTGAAATCATCTCTCGTTGTCCTTCCAAAATGGGAGATCTTCTTAGAGACATTCGGAGAGGCTGTAGCATTCAAAAATATTCTAAATATTCGAAGATCGGACCGATACCCACAAAATCCAGTCATGGTTCAGACCTAGATCAGGAGAGACAGACATCAATCTGGTTGGGTCCGAAACCATGCATCGATCGAAATAAAGAGGATAAGAAAGGGGGCTCGAAGAAGGATATGATTTGTCCAATAACAGATTAGTGTCGGATAGATCTGGGCCACCCACCACAAAGGTTGGAAGAGAATGATAAATCTTGATGTGATAGATCCAGCCCATCTCTGATAACAAATCAGTATTGGGTGTAAAATCCTTCAAGCACTCCAAACCACCAGGGAGGATGGTTAAATGCAAGTGGTTTGATCTGGATCGTCCAACACCTCGAAGTGGAGGAACTAGGTCACCAAGTGAGTGGCCATGATCGATCTGAAATCCACAGCAGCTCTTGAGATTCCCAAATCGTGGTCTAGTTATCCTCATTAGAAGAACATTGGCGTTCTAAGGCCTGATCTTGAATCCATTTAGTGGGCCATGAAGATCTCCATAGCGGGATCAACTATAAGAAAATCTAAAAAGCCAACAGTTCTAGGGTTAACTAGAGTCATTCATTTCCACTGTAAGTAAAATACGCGAAGGATCTGCGATCATCAAGAAAACCTAGCGAGGGTTTTGTTATCTCGACAATTTATAAAAGGAGCATCCAAATAAGAACTCGAGGCCCCATGCCAAACACATCAATCTATTTTTCAAATTATCTTTCAAATTTATTATTCTTAACATAGCCTGGCCAAGTTATAGTTTACATTGCTACTGCCTAGCGGTTCCCGCTATAGTAACTTAGGAGTAGAAGTAAATATTTGTAACCTTAAGTTGTATAACTATGATCAACTAAGTTTCAATTTAGCTGATCATACCCATTCAGTCACATCCTGCTGTCCACCTGCCTCGATCATCTGTTCCGATAGACACATTAGGTATTTATCTTTCTTTTTTGTTTATTTATTTGGCCGTTTCGTGCATTGTCGATTGTAATGGGCAATATATTCAAATATTAATGAAATTGGCAACATTTAGTCTACTTTAATTTATCCGTACATTCTTATCCCTTTGAGAAATGTTAAACTGAAGTACTGGTGAAAGAACAAGTCCCTAAGTTTGTAGACTCACAGTTATTGTCACAAGGTAAAAAGAATCTATTCGAAATGGCTAACCCTTACCCTTTCACAAATCACCTAAACATTAAGCTCAAATTGGTGGTTGAGAGGATAAATGAATCCCATGTCCAGTTTCCAATTTGTTTGTCTTAATGAGGGGGAACACTAGCGGTTCAATCAAACTTTGAGTTAAGTGGACTCTAGCACGCCCACTCATCTTACCTACACATGAAAACTGAATATAATATAGGCCCTCATTCGCATGTGTGGCCCAATTTAATTGAATTGCTAGAAACAAAATTCACGTGGTATGTGTATAACACCCAATCCATCTAACATATAAAATATATGATGATGTTCACACCATCCAAAAATCTAGCCGATCGATTCACCACAATGATTTGTGTATATTAATTTTTATGGTTTGGACCATCTTATCATTTGACATGCTAGAATTTTGGTTCATATGGTAATCATGGTATGGTGCATCCGTGGGATGGATTAGATGTTAGACACATATCTCATGGGCTCCACAATTCTTAATTCACTACTTTTTAAAGCAAAATTAATATAATGTTTAAGTAATCTTTCTCTTGAAAAAGCATAGTTAAGTAATTTCAGTTATAGAAGCATTATTAGTAAAATTCAAATTTCTAAGAAAATTTTGTTATAAAAATTCCTATAACTAAATCTTACACATATTTGATTTATCCAGTATTCATGGTGGGGTGGATCTGTTATAGGTTGGATGTCAGAAATATAATATATGGGCCTTATAATTCTTGATCCTTTACTTATTAAAGAAAAATAAATAAATGAGGATAATTACGGCTTAAAATTTTTGGTTTCTTAAGACACTTATTTGGCAAAATCTAAATTTTTGAAAAATTTTACAGTAGAAATCAACATGTTAAGGCCCAATAAATGAATGGACCTAGTTAATAGAAAAATATGCTTCTTAGATTAAAGAATGATGACTCTATAAAATTTTAATTCCTTCGGGGTATCATCTTAAGATGGTTTTCAATAATTTTCCACCTTAAAAGAAGAAAAAAATGTTAAAAAATTGCTCAAACTTTTCTAAAAAATACTGTAAAAAAATAGGACATGCCATATGAAAGGACCATTAGAAGAAGTACTTTGTGGTTACTTATATTTATAAATAAAGAACCATACAATGTGTGATGCAAGGGTGGATTGAATTATCAATTAGGTCCATTTGTTTGATGGGTCCTAGTAAGGATTAGTGTTGTACACAAGTCGAGTCGAGCTTAATTTGCCCTGCTCGTTGCTCGGCTCGAATCACCCAACCCCTGCTCGATGCTTGAGAGCGTGGACCTGTTCGATTAGCAGACCGAGCGAGTTCGAGCCTAGTTCGAGTATGAGTTTTCGAGCGGAGTCGAACGGGGAAAATGATGGCGACTACAATCCAAGAGAGAGAGAACCTGTCATGTATGAGTCACATGCACGTACCAGCAAGCAGAAGGAGATGAAAGGTCTAATGAAGATAATAGATCTTCACAGTAAAGCAGATCCACCACATTATGCTGTCTTTGATCTCTTTTTTAGTCATTAAGGAAGGTGGAGTGGTAATTCACAAAAATTGATCAAAGCCCCATTAGGATCTTAGGGCCTATTTGGTTGCAGAACCCAGATTCTAGAGAAAATCTAGATTCCACTGTTGGAATCCAAAATTGCAGAAACTAGAGTGGAACCCAGGTTTCATCCGTAACTTGCTGTTTGGTTGAAAACAGTGCAAGCTAGATTGTGTTCCAACCGTTGCTTGTGGTATGGCCCACTTGGGCTTCAGATCCACCTGAAAACCTTACCCCTGGCCTATTATAGTCCCGCAAGACAGATGGCCAGGTTGGATGGCAATTAAACATTATAGTGGGCCATAGGAAGTTTATAATGGTGGATGTTCAATCAACATTGTTTTCTTGTGGTGTGGCCCACTTGAGATTTAGATCTGCCTCAAATTTTGTCCAATGGGGCCCTTAGGTTCTCTAAAGTCTAAGGAAGCATAATAAAAATGAGAAGTACACCCACCCAATGTTAGCCACCCCCACCATGGGAATTGATACCATGACCTCAGTATTGAAACGAGGCTATCTTCACTCAGTCCGCCACTTGAGCTATGGATCTGGGTGTATGTATGTATCAATCATTACTTCTAAATTACGCTGGGAGAACAATCCTACTTGGCCGGATTGGCCGAATGGACATTTGATGGACGGTAACATCAAAGTAAAACCCTTCAATTCAACGGATAATCTGTCGATCAGGATAGTCTAATCAATCTGATCTTGGAGGTATGACCAATCACCTGTAGGTCCCACTATTTGGGCAGTTTGTATTTTAGGTGAATGCCACGTGACCTCACATTGTACACTTGGCGGTCTATCTTTCATGTGGTAGGTCGAACTTGAGTGGACCACGGATTAAAAACAATAAGATTAAGTCAATCCTAGCCATCCAATCAATTGGATTCCAATATGCAGCAGAAGACAAAAGTGGTTAACCATCACCATCCACTGGGGAGAAGGTGGGAATATCTTGCGTTCAGTATTATCTGTTGCTGTGTTATCTTAAATGTAGACCATCCATGGTTGGTCCAGTACATAGACGGTCTGGATCTTCCTTCCTCTCATCGAGACGGGAGTATTCTGTCCTTCATTAGAGTACCTTCATTGATTGCCAGAGACATAAGATGTGAAGCCAGTGAATCCAGACCATCCATCATCTGTGGGCTTTACTGTGTATGGCCCACCCAGAGTCAAAGAAATCACCATGACAAGGGGATAATTTATTTAATGATGATTACGTACGTTCCTAGGCAAGTACGCATTATAAAAGCTGGAAACTTCTAGAACCCAAGAAAAAAAAATCTATTATGAAGTTTGCTTTAAAAAAAAAAAAAAAAACAATTTTGATGCTCTAGAAAAGTGTGTTGGAGAGCCTTCAAACATGTGCAAGGATTGGGTGCTCAGATCAGGTCGAGCGATAGGTCTAGCCGTTTGGCCCAAATGCACAAAGGAAAGCTGGACAATTTTTTTGTATCCTAGGCCTGTCTGGCGACAGGTCTACAAGGGGCTTAGACCGGTCGTGAGACGGGTTTAAGGTGAGCTTAAACCGATCGGGTGACAGTTTTAAGGTGAGGCAGCGTATTGTGCTTTGACTGTTTCTGTGCAAGGTGCAACCGGTCGGGCGACCGGTCGACTGTGCACGCGGTTTCTTGGGCATTACGTGGTAGTGCGTAAGATGCTTCCATTTTTTGGATTCTTGCTATATATGGCATGTATCCGGACTTAGATGGTATCCTAAGGTGTCCAAGGTTTCCAAAGTGTGTTTGGAAGAGGGGAGAGAGTTTTGTGAGAGAGACAGCATGGATTTTCTCTGTTTTCCTTGCTTGTGGAGCTGTCAATCTCTGTAATCTTGTGTTAATCATAGTGGATCGCTTTGTGCCGTGGTTTTTTACCCGTTGAGGGGTTTTTCCACGTAAATTCGGATTCTCTTGTGATGAATGCTTGTGTGTGGTTTGATTGCATAGTGCTTCTCGTTTGATCTTGTATTACTCCGAGCTGTTTCGGCTCCCGCTGTCATTTTTCCCAACAAGTGGTATCAGAGCTATCGTTGGGGTGGAGTAGAATTCAGATTTGAGACGAGAAGATAGGATCGGGCGGAAGGCTCGAGGTAGAGAAGTTTTTCGGAAAAAATAACTTTGAGTTATGAAATGTGAAAGTTGAATCCTTCCTAGTTCAGCAAGGGCTTGATGAAGCTCTTGGAAAGCGATCGGAAGCCATGAAAGATGATAAGTGGACGAGGCTCGACAAGAAGGCTAGAACCTCAATCCTGTTAAACCTTACGGATGATGTTCTCTATAGTGTCATGAAGGAGAAGACTGCGGCTGAAACGATGGCCAAGCTAGAGAAGGTTTATGCCAAGAAGTCTCTAAAACACGTTCAATAGGCTGGTTTGTAAATTGGTGGGGATTGATGAAGGATAAATATCAAGCATGTATCCTGATGAATTCTCTTCCAGATTTATATGAGTCGTTTAGGAACTCTGTGTGCGTAGGAAGGAAACCATAAACGTTGAGAGCATTATCTCAGCCCTCCAATCGAAGGCGATGAGAAAGAAAAGCGGTGACGTGGCTTCCCGTTATTCCTTAGAGGCACTGGTTATGAGGGGAAGAAGTTCTGAGCAATGAGGATATTCAAAATCGGGATCTAAGGCCAAGGGCAAAGGGAAGGGTAAAGTGAAGTGCTGGAATTGTAGTCAAGAGGGCCATATGAGAGGGGATTGTCAGAATCTCAGGTTGAAGCAATAGAGGTATGAAAATTCTTCTGGAGAGGAAGCTAATACCATTGAGGACGATGACGATCTTTGTAAAGTTCTGACTATATATGGCAAGGGATCTCATGGTAGTGAGTGGATCCTAAATTCAGGGGCTTCATGTCATGTTTGTCCTGACTGAGATTCATTCACGACATATAGGGAGTATAGTGGTGAATCGGTGTTTGTGGGCGATGGATTCGCTCATAAGGCTATGGGTATTGGTACAGTGCGCATTAGGATGTTCGATGGAATTGAACGAGTCCTGGAAGATATGAAGCACGTCCCTAAGATGAAGATGAATGTGATTTCTCTTGATGCACTCGAGGCGAAATGGTGCATGTTTATCGGCCGCGATCATTATTGTGAAGTATTGAAGAGCGCACTTGTGTGTATGAAGGCACAGAGGTGTGACCATCTTTACAAGTTGATCGGGAGCACAATTCACTGGTGGAGCTGCGGGATCGGTAGCGAGATTCGCGATTGCTCGTATGTAGCAAGTGCGTAAGGGCCACATGAAAATAGCAGAAAATGGCGTGAATGTGCAAGGTTATAGTCGATGGTGGCACGAGAAGCGGTGGAGCTATGATTGAAGATGAGATGACGTTGCAATGGATGGTGTTGATTTGACGTTTGAAGTCTCAGTGGAGATTGTTGAAGAGCCTTCAAACATGTGCGAGGATTGGGTGCTTAGACCGGTCGGGCGACCGGTCTAGCTGTTTGGCCCAGATGCACAAAGGAAGGCTGGGACAATTTTTTTGTACCCTAGACTTGTCTGGCGACAGGTCTACAGGGGGCTTAGACCGGTCGTGAGACAAGTCTAAGGTGGGCTTAGACCGGTCAGGGTGACAGGTCTAAGGTGAGGCAGTGTGTTGTGTTTTTTCCTTTGGACTGTTTCTGTGCAAGGTGCCACTAGTCAACTGTGCATGCGGTTTTTTGCGCATTACGCTATAGCTGCGTAAGATGCTTCTATTTTCGGGATTCTTGCTATATATGTGGCATGTATCCGGATTCTTGCTATATAGATGGTATCCTAAGGTGTCCAAGGTTTCCAAAGTGTGTTTGGAAGAGGAGAGAGAGTTTTGTGAGGGAGAGAGCTTTGGTTTTCTCTGTTTTCCTTGCTTGTGGGCTGTCACTCTCTGTAATCTTCTGTTAATCACAGTGGATGTTAATCACAGTGGATCACTTTGTGCCGTGGTTTTTTACCCGTTGAGGGGTTTTTCCACATAAATTCGGATTCTCTTGTGGTGAATGCTTGTGTGTGGTTTGATTACATAGTGCTTCTCATTTAATCTCGCATTACTCCGTGTGTTTTGGCTTCCGCTTCCGTTGCCGGTTTTCCCAACAGTGTGATGGTTGATACACAGGCATCATAAATTTATATAGTTGGCAAACAAATAATTGGGCTAACCAGTCCCAATTGTGGGTCTCAACTTAGATTTGATTACGTAGTCAGTGGATTGGTGGACATATATTGAATGGCTGAAATGAAAAACATCAAACGGTCTGAAGATAGCAAACTACTGCCCAAGAGTCAACGGTTAGGATTGTCCAACCAGCTTGATTTCGGAATGACAACCTGTCAGAAATGGGTCCGCAATTTGAACTTGTTTTTTAATTAATATATTACAAAATTAAATTGTCCGAAGCCTGCACATCAACATCATACTTTTTCCACAGTATCAAACAACTCCCCTAGCTCTGTAGGGCCCACCTTAATGCATGTTTTATCCATGCCGTACATCCTTTTTGTTAATTCATTTTAGTGTATGATCCTAAAAATGTACGCAGATCCAAAGATCAAGTGGAACATACCACAGAAAACAGTAGGGATTGAACGCCTACGGTTGAAAGTTTTGTAGGGCCCAACTTGATGTTTTATTTGCCATCCAACGTATTCATAAGGTCACACAGACCTGGATGGAGGGAAAATATAAGTATAAGCTTGATCCAAAACTTTTATGGCCCCAGGAGGTTTTCACGGTTGGCGTCCAAACCCTACTATTTTGTTGTGTGGTCCACCTGAGCATTGGATCTACATTACTTTTGGCTTCCATCTCTAAAATGAGATGGAAAAATGGATGGACGGCAGTGGATAAAACACATACATCATGGTGGGCCCTACAAAGCTTGGGCCACGTCGTGCCTTGGGGAATCCGCTGCCAAGGACGACGCAGATAGGGCTGCACATCTGCAAAGTTAACCTGACCGACCTGGCAGAAACCTAATCAACCCCAACCTGACAAAGAAAGGGGTACGGTCTCGGGTGAATGTGCTTAATCGTTTTTAATCTAGTTACAATATAAGATACATGTCAAATTTGACCGACCCCACCCATACCCCGACCCAAAGAAAAAAGGTCACTTGCACCATTTATTATTGAAGTTCTCATTTGTGCCCAAGATTGGTTAGCTCCTAAATGGAGATAACACAATTTTGATGTGAAGACAGATAAATCTTTCATCTAAAATTTGTAATTTGTTTTGAAGTTAAAGAAATGGTCATTGGTGATTTAGATAGAGAGAATACTATTTAATACTATTAGAAATGAGTAAGACACTTCTGTTTTTAATATATAAAGTCTAAAAAAATGTAAATAAGTATAACTCAGTCATAACCCAACCTGGTTCAACATATAGGGCCGAGTAGGGTTAGGGTTAACCCTTTTGCAAGTAGGGTATGGGTTGGGTCAGTCCAAACTAATCACAACCTGAACCGAAATCCAAAATTTTCGTTTTAGGATTGGGCCCAACCCAACCCTAACTTGACCTGTGTGCAGACTTAGACACAGATGGTACTAACCCGCATGTCCTGACCTTGGCATGGGCAGGGGGCCTGACCATCGTGATGTATGGGTTTTATCCACACCGCCCATCCATTTTTCCATGTCATTTTCGATAAAAACCAAAATCGAGCAGATGTGAACCACATCCCAGGAAGCAGTGGCGATAATGACCACTGTCCATCATGATGTTTATTTATCATCCAACTTGTTCATAAGGTCACATGGACATGAACAAAGGGGAAACACAAATATCAGCATGATCCAAAACTTCCGTGGCCCTAGGAAGTTTTCAACAGTAAGCGTTTAATCCCCACTGTACGGATACACTTAAAACTTAGATTGGCCTCTTGTTTTTGGCTTATTTCCAAAAATGATATGGAAAAAATGATGGACGGTGTGGATAAAAGCCATACATCACGGTGGCCACTCAGAGCCCCTGCCCGTGCTGATCTGGGAATAAGTTGTGACTATAGCCATTGGATCTGGAGTCCGTTCGGTTCGGTGATCCAAGCCATCAACCTGAGAGTACACAGCTGATGGTAGTTGCCTTGAGAATCTTCAACTTAGAAGATCCCAAACTCTTGATCAATGGCCCGTATACAGCGGTTAAGGATATGGTCCATATGTAAAGGAAAAGTGTTAAATGATAGAAGGGTTGGACCATTCCATTTAATACTTTTATTTTTATATTTATTCTTTGGTATAACCCATCCACATCTTGGCCCACCATATAAACGGTTTAGATCATTGAATGAAACTGACCCAGATCCAACGGCTATAATCCCGTAAGTAGTATGACGAGATGTGGCATGAACTTGGCATGTCTAATAAAAATGAAGAAATGGAAACGGTTCATTGCATGCTGTTTGATTTTTTAATATATATTCCACTACCGACTTGGTCTCAGTACCAACCCATTTGGACCACAAGTTATGGTCCATCAGCCAGCCAATAACTTGCAACCTTTCATGCAACATCCAATCCGTCCAATGGGTTGGCCAAATATGAGAATTGGCTTATGCCAAAAATCAGCCACATCCACTTGTTGAATGGACTATAATAGTATTTTGTTATTTATCAATGGCTAGACATTGTTTTCTATGGTATGGCCCACAAACATGGGCTGATTTTTGCATTAGGTGATCGTCATGGCGGGGCCAACCATGGGATAAGTTGGATTTGGTATTCATAGCTAATAGTGGAAGTTCTCTATTGGGTGGACCATAACTTGTGATCTAATCGATGGACCTTAGACCTCTCCCATAAAAATACCTTAAGTCCACAGCTTTCCATCCGGTTGGAATAAAGTTATATCTTCTACATAAAAAATAATAAAATAATAAAAATAGTTACTTTCGCTGCTTGGGTTGGTCACGGGCCTAGAGCTGTACACGAGCCGAGCTCAGCCAATTCTCGAGCTACGGACCAACCAATGAGTACCTTGGCTCGTGTTCAACGTGACTTGGCCATCAAGTTAGGAATTTCATGTTCTTGTTGGTGAAGGAAAGAGTTGGTTACTAAACTCTAACCTCTCTATTATTATTTATAATAAAACTTAATAAAATTTAGCCATTGAGTTGGGGCTACAATCATATAAATGAAAACTAACGATGAAAAAAAAATCAGAGTGGTCCACGAGATCAGGGTGGTGGACCGCGTGAGAAGTAGATTTTTCAACTTCTCATTTAACACTCCCCCTCAAGCTTAGGCTAAAAATGTCAAAAAGCCAAGCTTGAACAAAATAATCCAATGACGATATTTTGCTAGTGACTTTGGTAAATACATCAGCAAGTTGGTCAGATGTGCAAACATAAGGAGTAACAATTTCTTGAGACTTGATTTTTTTTCGAATAAAGTAACAATCTACCTCGATGTGCTTTGTGCGCTCATGGAACACTGGATTACTTGAAACATGAATGGCAGCTTGATTATCACACATCATCTACAATGGAGTAGGAGGAGTGAAACCAAGCTCAGTTAAAAAAAAAAAAAAATTAAGCCATAGTAATTCGCATGTGGTATGGGCCATAGCACGATATTCGGCTTCGGCACTAGAACGAGCCACCAGAGTTTATTTTTTGCTTTTCCATGTGACGAGATTACCTCCAATAAAAGAACAATAGCCGGTTGTAGATTTTCGATCATCTTTCGAGCCGACCCAATCAACATTAAATAAGGCAGAAATATGCAAGCGTCCATGGTTATAATAAAGAAGACCTTTACCAAGAGAGCCTTTCAGATAACGAAGAACCCGATATACAACATCCAGATGTGAAACTCGAGGTGAATGCATAAACTGACTGAGGACACTCACAACATGAGAAATATCCGGCCGAGTTATTCTGAGATAAATGAGTCGCCCTATTAGACAGTTAATAAGATCCAGGGTCAGAAAGGGCCTCACTATCATGTGAGGATGAACTGATGGGTAACCTCAAGTGGGGTGTCAAGAGGCTTACACCCAAGCATACCGATCTCACTGAGTAAGTCCAGCGCATATTTCCGCTGACATAAGGAAATCCCACGGTGAGAACAGGCAATCTCAATACCTAAAAAATAACGCAGAAAAGCCTAAGTCTTTCACCTCAAAAGCGCAGGAAATGTGACATTTGATGTTGAATATGGTACTAGCGTCGTCACCCATAACAATAATATCATCAACATAAATAGAGAAAATTGTAATCCCACTATCTGTGCGTTTCCAAAAAAATGGAATGGTCAGAGCTACACTGATGGAAACAAGCATCTTTCATTGCATGTGTAAATTTGTCAAACCATGCCCTGTGGGAACTGTTTGGGGCCATAGATGGATTTGCGAAGGCGGCACACTCTCTTTTCCTCCCTCTGACGATGAAAACCAGGCGAAAGGCTCATATAAACTTCCTCATGGAGGTCACCATGTAAGAATGTGTTTTTGACATCAAGTTGATGAAGAGGGTCATCCCAAATTAGCAGCAAGAGATAAAAGAACTCGAATGGAGTTCATCTTCGCTACTGGTGCAAAAGTTTCAGTATAAGTCGATGCCATAAGTCTGAGTAAACCATTTTGCAACAAGGTGAGCTTTGTATCGATTAATAGAACCATCAGGCTTATATTTAAGAGTATATATCCATTTACAGCCCACAGGATAGCTTACCCTTAGAAAAGTTAACGAGTTCCCATGTATGCTTTTTTTCTAAAGCATTCATTTCTTCCATCATGGCACGTTTCCAGTTCGGTTGAGCTAAGGCAACATCCACCTGGGTGGGAATGGAGGTAGAGTCCACACTGGTAAGAAATGACCTGTATGTTGAGGAAAGAGAATGATAGAAAACAAAGTGATGGATATGATGAGAGGTGGAAAAAGAGGTACCATTACTCGTTGTAGATGTAGGTCCCATAACTTCTGATGATGGTGATGGTAGTGAAGATGTACTCTTCATCGATTGTGGCGCAGAGGCATGAAAACACAAATAATCCTACAAATGAGAGGGTTTATGATGGGATGAGTAGAATGGCGCGGGACGGATGGAGGAGGCGGTGGTGGTGGTGGAGAGGGAGTTGTGATAGGAAGAGAATCTATTGTAGGATGAGGGATAGAGGATGGGGAATCTAAGAAAGGTGTAAGGGTAACAGTAGAAGAAGGACTTGAGGACTTTGGATAAGAAAATTTGAGGGACTCAAAAAATGTGGCATCATGGGTGACAAAGCGTCTGCCAGTGTTAGGATTGACAAATTTATAGCCCTTTTTAGGTAAGAGAATATCCAACAAACATGAATTGAATAGATCGAGGGGACAATCTTATGCAGGAGGGAGAGAAGTCAAGCACATAAGCAGTGCACCCAAAGACAGCAAAGGGAATAGTAGTAACATGATGTTCCTTGTTGAAAAGAGATATTAGAGTCTGAAAATTGAGGGCCGAATGAGGCAATCGATTGACTAGGTAGCAAGCAGTGAGAAACTACATCTCCCCAATATTGTTTGGGAACATGCATCTCAATAAGAAGACACCGAGTAATATAGAGATGTTGTTGATTTTTCTGCTTGGCTGCCCCATTCTGTTGAGGTGTCAAGGCGCAGGTAGTAGTGGATTCAATGCCATGATGGCAAAGATAATTGAGAAAAGAAGCTAAGAGGTATTCACCACCATTATCACAATGAAGAATTTTGATTTTGGCACTAAATTGATTCATTAACCAAGTATGAAAAGATTTAAAGATATCAAATACTTCGCTTTTATGTTTTAGGAGATAAATCCACATCATCTTAGTGGTAGCATCCATAAAGGAAACAAAGTAACGAAATTCCTATAGACGAGGGAATAGGGGGAGGTCTCCACACATCAGAT
This sequence comes from Liriodendron chinense, assembly GCA_003013855.2. NCBI lineage: Eukaryota > Viridiplantae > Streptophyta > Magnoliopsida > Magnoliales > Magnoliaceae > Liriodendron > Liriodendron chinense. The sequence continues at coordinate 1,916,862 of PVNU02000362.1, forward strand.
TGAATATAAGAGAATATGGGAACGAATTCTTTATTTAAAACCAGAGGAAATCTTTGTGTGGAATCAAACCTGTTTCGTGTACATGATGTAACTTTTAAAAATAACCAAACGAATCTTGTATTTCTCCTTTTATTCGATGCATTTTGACTTTTACTTACTACTGGTATTGCTGTTACGGTAGCTATTTATAGGAGTACTAGTTATCTTTATACATCTCGTCTTCGGACCTGGACATGTGAACGTGGTTTTGCCATCTCTGGTGGCAGCAGTGCTGGTGGTGGTTAGTAGAAGACGCAAGCCTATAGGATTTATTTGTTACTCTTTCTTCTTTCTACCGTCGTGTCAATTCAATCATCCAATTACACCGGTGTCTTTCATTTAAACTATGATCGGGTCCTTGTTCTTCTCAAAACAGTTCCCACTGTAATCTCCTTTCTGCTTACCTTGGGTAGGGTCACTACCCCATTCTAAAGGTAGGCGATTAAACTGTTTTAGATTCCTTCTTGACCTCCATTTAAATCTCTTTTCTACTCTGTATGGTCAGTATACCAGAGTGGCCCCGGTATCAATGACCCAAGGCTGGAGACGAAGAAACAGTGGTGGATGTACCTTGCACAGTTGGACTGAAAACAGTAAAAGATTTAGAAACAGATAGGATGGCTTTCTAAGCCGTGAGGCATTCATATTCCTCTTGTGGGACTTGGACCATAGTGGAAGAGGAGTCAAAATGGGCTTCTTCATATTCAGTAGTAGAGAAATATGCACCACGTTCAGTAATCGAGCGACCGCAACCACGAGAAAGACCCCACGCATGAGAGGTCGTCCATGAAGTATCCAGCAAGTATCCACCATATGATGTGTATGCTTGCGATGAGTGCAAAAAAGATGATTTCAGCCACGTCCTCGAGTGTCACGGCCGCAAGCACGATTAGTAAAAAATGAAGTAGAGGTATCAGCCTGTAAGGCAGACTAAGTGAGGGAAACAAGTGAAATCATGACCTATTTTTATTTTTCTTCGCGGGCTAGTGTGGCGTAGACCTGATTCAGCATCATATTCTCTGCATCACGAATAATCTGCTAGCCGAAGTCCATCATACTCGTCTTTAAGGCCATCCAAAATTTGAAAATACGTCGTTGCTCTTGACGTTTCTTGATTATAACCACATCCTTAGCACAGTAAGTGTCTTCATCATCATGATAGGCTAGTTCCTCCCATAAACTTCACAGTTTAGCATAATACTCAGTGAGATTCTTATCATCTTGTTGAAGAGAGGCGATCTCCTTTTCCAATTGAAATATGTGTGCCATATTATGTGCATCACTGTATAGCTCTTTGACGATATCTCATATCTCTTTCGATGTCTTGAGGAAGAGAAGACCACTATGAACATTATCATCCATAGAGTTCCACAGTCATGACAGTGACAATCATGTCATCTGATTCCCATTCTGCCTTTTTTGGATCATCCTTGGGACAAAGAAGAGTTCCAATAATGTGGCCAAGTTTCCAGTTTGTCGCCAATAAAAATGCGGACAGCCTATTGCCACTGGAGAAAATTAGGCCCTATGAGAGCAGAAGAGGTGATCCACAACCCAGGATTATCTGAATGACGAATTTTACCTCAGTAGAGGCCGACGATTCAGTAGCCATGAGGAAAAGAAGAAGAAAAAAAAAAGGCAAAGGAAGACCGTGGAGAGTCGCAAGAGTTAGAGCATTGACGAGGAGAGATGGAGGACGTGTGGAGGAGCAAGAGTGTATTATTAAGGAGAGGCGTCAGGAAAGAGATAGTTGACGCGTGAGGCAAGGAAGGGAAGTTAGTATTTAGGATCAAGGTCGTGGGAAGGACCGAAAGGGTGGACCGTGGGCTAGTAAAGGCCTGTCGTTGGAGGGTGAGAGGATTGTGAGTGGGTGAGGAGAGGTTCGGGCTACCAGCGGTGACCAGCGGTGAGGAGGGGTTACCAACGAGTGGGAGTGGTTGCGAGTGGGAGGGCTCGATAGGTCAAGGCCAATGAGTGTGGTTGCGGGTGGGTGGGGCGTCCAGCGGGTTGGAGGGGGGGCGAGTGGGGATGGGTTATTGGATGGGTTCAATGGGCGAGGATGGGTTCAGTGGGCGGCAGACGGGGCAGGGTGCTTGTATGGGGGTGAGTGGACGGTGGCGTCCAGCGTGTGGGAGCAGTGGACAGCGGCGACGGACAAGGATGGGTTCAGTGGTGGATAGCGGCGGGGATCTTGGATGGGGCGTGTGGGGGCGGCGGCGGACGGTGGCGGACGGAGATGGGTTCAATGGTGTACGGCGGCAGACGAAGCAAGCAAGGAGGGGGTGGAGATCGATGGTGATGAGATGTGAGATGGAGATGGGATTTGGAGATGGGGGCTAGGGATTGGAGAAGAGAGGCTAGGGTTTTGAGAAGGGGGCTAGGGTTTCTCTCTGCTACCATTTTGAAGGAGAGAGTTGGTAGCTAAACCCCAACCTCTCTATTATTATTTATAATAAAACTCAATAAAATTCAGCCATTGATTTAGGAGCTACAATCATATAAATGAAAACTAACGATGAAGAAAAGATCAGAGTGGTCCACGAGATTAGGGTGGTGGACCGTGATAAGCGAATTTTTCCGCTTCTCCTTTAACATGTGCTGCTCGACCGAGCTTTCAAGCCGAATTGAGCTTAGTTCGAATTGATTTGAAGCTCAAGCTTTTCGAGTTAAATTCAAGTTGATGGTCGAGCTTGGAAATATGTATATAGAAGTTTCATATACTAACCGACACAATTAAGATAGGATTGGTCAGACGGTGCCTCTGGAGGTCAGACGATGCGGGCAAAGTAGGGAGGGAGGGGCCTCAAGTCAAGCAAAGGAATAGAGAGGGATTAGGGTTTTTACTTTTATATATATATATATATATATATATATATATATATCGAGCTACGAACGAGCCGAGCCAAATCGAGCGAGGCCCAGCTTACATTTGGATTGAAATTCATTTCAAGCAAGAGAAAAGGGCTCGACTTGGTTTGAAGCCTTCTTTCAAATCAAGCCGAATTGAGTGAGCTAACCAAGCTGGCTCGGCTCGTGTACAGCTATAGTCATAATGTGCACAGTAAACCAACGGTTGAATAATTTCTTATGAGTTGTCCATTTGTTTGCCATCCAACACATTAAAAAGATCATACATACGTAAACGACGGGAAAACATCAATTCCCACTATTAGCCACTCCCACTTAGGAATGGATACTAAGGCCTCAGTGTTCAAACGATCTATCTTCATTCAGTCTCCCAAACAATGGACAGGGGCTTATCAACAGGTTGGATGGCAAATAAACATTCTACTGGAATCCATGGAGTTTTTAATAGTGAGGATTCAATCACGACTGTTCATTGTGGTATGGTCCACCTAAGATTTGAGTCAGCTTCATTTTTGGGGTCATGCCCTAAAATGAGCTTTCAAAATGGTTGGACGGTGTGGATTATGACACATATGCCCAGTTAGGGGTCCAACCCACCTCGGTGGATCGGGGTCTCACCTAATCCGCTCCCCCGACGCAGAGCTCATAAATTATCCGGTCTAGATTGACGTACACGTATACCGCATGTATGCTGGATGTGCCCCCTCTTGCAAAAGATCAGACCAGTCTTTGGACTACTCACTCTTTTTTAAACCCAAGCAAGAGCATACATTTGAAATTAGAGTCTGAATGAGGAAATCTCAAATACTCTGGCAGTGTGATGGTTGATATTCAAGCACTACAATATTGCATCAGTAGAATACAAAAGTTTAAAAAATAAGCCGATTGCGTACTGACTAAACTTTGTGGGGCCCACCATGGATTTAAGTGTCCTATCCATGCCGTCCATCCGTTTTTCCAGATCATTTTAGGGCATGAGCCCAAAATTGAAGCATATCTAAAGCTCAAGTGCACCATACCACATGAAACAGTGGGAATAATTATTTCCACCGTTGAAACCTTCCTAGGGCCGACACTGATGTTTATTTGGCATCCAACCTGCACAGACATGGATGAAGGGAAAACAGCCTGATCCAAGACTTCTTTGGCCCTAAAAAAACTTTTCAACGGTAGGGGTTCAATTTACAATTTCATGTAGTGTGGTCCACTTGAGCTTTGGATCTGCTTCAATTTTGGGATCATGCCCTAAAATGATCTGGTAAACAAGATGGACGTCGTCAATTGGAAGACATAAATCATGGTGGACCCCACAGATACTCAGTAGGCAATCCGCTTCATGCATTAAACCGCCCAATGTCCCAGCTTAGATAACTGCTGTTATTTTCAAAATCTCGCAATATTATCACGATATTTTAAAAATCTCGCCGATATCTAACCCCAGTGAATAGAGAAATGCGACATCGATCAGCAGGTAGCTTCGTGGGTAACAAACGTACTAGAAAATGAACGGTTAGGAAAAAGATGAGAAAGATTCGGAAGCTAGGTGGGGCCCACCCTGATGCTTGTGAGAAATCCACCCCGTCCATCTGTTTTTCCAGATCATGTTAGGACATGGGTCCAAAAATGAGGTAGATCCAAAACTCAAGTGGGCCCCAGGGAGGTTTCAATGGTAGGCATTTCACTACCCACTTTTTCATGTCCGTTATGCAGCCCACTTGAGTTTTGGGTCTTGCCTCATTTTCGGGCCCATCTGATAACATGATCTGGCAAAACGGATGGACGGAGTGGATTTCTCACAAACATCATGGTGGGCCCTACCAAAGGCTTTCCGCAAGCAATCCACATCCCTTTCTAATTTCTATGCTCAAAAACATCCTGCATCTGACACATGTGTTATGTTGGCGCGTGTAAGGATCCCTCCCGCAGATAACCACAGCATCTCTCGGTGGGAATAAAAGACAAGACCAAAAGAGATCAGAAGAAGACAAACCGTCCACAACCAAACCGACAATTCCATGGCAATGTGGGGCCCACCTCAAACGCTACGTGTACCAGAAACACCCAAAACCTCCTACCAAACCTCAAACTCCCCTTTTTCTTATCTTTCTCAGTTTCCTACCATCACAATCTTCACAGAAATGCTATCTCAAGAGCTCTAACTATGCAAGAAGGGGGGAAAATGCAAGTAGCGAAGGCCCCAGTTCATTTGGCATCTGGCCCACCAGCGACATCAGGCCCCAAGGGCTGGCCCATCAGGCTCTGATCCACATGGTGGGTTTCTGAACATGCTCAATCTATGGCTGTCATTGGCCGGGCTAGCCTCAATTTCAGGCCCAAAAGAGAAAATAGACCTCACCTGGCATGAATTTCAGGCCGCTGAATAAGCAGGCAATAGAGCTCTACTAATATTCAGGTTTATCAAAGTTTCTAGTCAAAATAATGAGAGATGTAAAAAAATATTTAATCACAGCATCTCCAATGGAAAAATGCCAATGCTCAGCCAAGCAAAACGACGTTATTTGCCTACACAGGTGGGCGCGCAGTTTCAGTGATCCAGACCATTCAACTCATGGGCTTCATCGCGGACTGGACATGCTCCACCATGATTGGTTCCCCGTTAACCATCCATTTGTATGCCAGGGCTCACATAATTGTCACTCACATTGGATCATCTGATTGTGAAGACTTTCTCGCACGTCCATCACAGAATCCACAAAATAAACAGTCTAGACCACTGAAAAGTGCATCCCACATCCATGGTTTGTGGGCCGAACTTCATATAACAGTCATTTCAAAATCTCAAATGGTAGTGTCACATAACAATCTAAATAATCAAATCCATCCACATGCAAGAAGCATCAGCAAACCTTTATAACTACAATGATAACATATTAGCACTAGGAACACTGATCAAACCCAAAACCTCATATCAGATGCTGTTCTAAATTAAGAGATGTCTGCAGAAGAAGAGATTTCAAAACATCACCACATCTAGAAAAGAACACCATAGTAGAATGATATGAAGAAAACGGAAGGGATGGAACTGACTAAGGGGCTGCTTGGAAAGGGCAAACGCGGAGCGGAATTGTAGTAAGGCAGAGAAGTGTAAGGACTTGGTGGTGGATATTGGCAGCACTGGACACCATTAAATGGCGGGCAATTGCTTTGAGGAAACGGGGGCGGTGGCGCAGCAAACGATGGATAAGCTGGCGGGGGTGGTGGACTGGAGATGCATGGGTACTCACAAAGGGAGCTGTTGCTCTGAACCTTCCCCACCGTCTCAACGGAGTCGCTGTTGGAAACCCATAGAAAGAGTGCTGCTAGGAACATGAACTTAGCCAGAGACATCTTGCTTATGATCGCCAGAAGCATGCAGAGAGAGAAGAAGGCAATGGGTGCTATACCTGACTAGTATTAAAATGAAGAACGTCTCTACCTCACTTGCAAGATGTGGCCTAATGGCTCTGAAATGGGGTTGGATTTTTCAGCTTTATTTTTGAATTCTAGCTACATGTGGGCATGTGGTCTGCTGCATGGCATATTGGCATGACATGTGTAATGCAAGTTCTGTCGTTTTGTTTCTTGCCGGCTGCCGCACAGAGTGTGAAGATTACCTTTGTGCATGGATTTCCTGCACATTACCTCATTCAGAGTTCTACTTGTTTCCAATTCAATCAATGTTATGCATGTAAATTGTATCCAAGATAGGATTCTTTGTGTAGAGAGCATTTGTGGCTTTTGCAAGGTTTGATCATGCAAGTGTATGAGTTGTCAGCAATTTTGTAGTCCCAGGTTAGCCATTTTCGGTATTCAAACGATCTTGAGTAAAAATAAGAAAGCTGAAAAGAAGGCCATCAAAATCATAGCTCAAAAACCCGATAACTTGACTCAACTCGATCTCCGGGTTTGGGTTGATTTGATGACTCGATCAAGTCTTCACTTGACTCAATATTTAATAATTAAATTTAATATATTTTCTAGTAGTGGGGATCTTTAAGGAAAATAATAGAAGTTAAAGAATATAAGATAACATGATTAATCAAATGAAGTCAAGTTAAAGAATATATGAAGCAAACAGTGTTGTGCTTGCTTCATATATTCTTTAACTTGACTTCATTTGATTAATCATGTTATCTTATATTCTTTAACTCTATTTTAAAATATACTGATGAGCAAGTTTTCTAGTGACTAGGCTTGAATCTTGTCAAGTTGACTCAGCTGAGTTTGAGTTGAGTCACCGAGGTTTCAAATTATGGTCAAAATAGCAAAATAACTGTTGCAGCTGAAATCGGGTCTATGACTCCATTTCAATTTGGACAGTTTTTACACCCCTAATGATATGCAAAATCAGCATGTACAAATCTGGTTTTAACAGCTTATATCAGTATATGTAACTCATATCTTAAAGTAAAAAAGAAAGGAGAAACACTTCTCTATTTCTACTAAAATCCAATGTGGTTCTTGTCATTTCTTGAGTAAAAAATTGAAAAGAAGACCGGCTAAGATAAATGAATAAAAGTTCATTTATTTCTCTTACCTTGACAGAGAAGAGTACATGTAATAAATCAAACAATGTACAGAAAATAATACAACAGACAGCATTTGAAGGCAGTAGTGCTAGGATTCATTACCAGAACTTAAAGACTGGTTGAGATCCCTTCTGTTTAAATACAATTGGCTTTGCTGACCGGAGAGGCTTGATTTTGCACGTACTGGTGAAAATCCAGAATACCCTTTCCCTGTCTTCGCCAAGCAAATATCGGCAATGTACTTAAAAAGCTTGTGTTTCTGTACAAAAGGTTGGGACGCATATTCCTCGATTGGCATCCACTGAAAAGAAAAATATATATAAATGATAAACTTAATGGTTTGATGGAAAAAGCATGGAAGTGTATAAAAGATAAATTTAAAAAAAAGTTTTATTATGATTTTTCCAATGCTGTCTAGGAATGTTTTGAAAGTATGATTGGATTGTGAATTCGTAGAAGGATTGAAATCGTAATGATAGATTGTGAACTATAAAATTCGAAGGATTTTATAATCTATTATACAAAATTTAGAAGAAAAAAATTTCTGAAATAGTATTCATAAAATCTGAAGAAAAAAAAAGATATGATCAAATAATCAATATTCTATTGTTCCACATCGTAGTTTGTAGATAATTATAGAATATATTACTACCAAAAACAAGCTGGATTTTTTTTAATAAAAATCAAGCTAATTGTAGTTTCTTTTCTTCTTCTTTTTCCTTCTGCTTTTTTTTTTTTTTTTTTTTTTGAGAGAGAGATAACATCAAATTTATTAGAAACTTGCAAAGCGAGAAAAGAATACAAGGCCCCCAGAATCAGCAGAAAAAGACAAATTAGCAGCCGAGGCTGCATTGACATAACCAGCCTACCCCGAAACTAGATACTTGACCTTTCTAATGACATCCTCCACCCCATGATTTTCATTATTAAAAGAAAAAACCCTGTTTCGGGCTCCCCAAATAGACCAAAGAACAGCCATTTAGATCAGCTTCCACTTAGCTTTCTCAAAGTTTTCCACATCAAATAGACCAAAGAACAACCAAATAGACCAAAATTTTTCACTATCATAGAAAGAATCAAATAAACCTTGAATTTAAAATCACATAATTAAACCCTAGTTGAAGTCAAATCCTAACCATTATTGCCACAATAAATATTGGTCAACATAAGAGCAACCATCCATAAAAAAACATTCTAATATGTCATAGATCAATTTGGTGTTTTGACTAGTTAAGATGTAAGAAATCATGAAAAGAAGCTCTATAATTTAAGGTTGAGAGAGATGTAAGAAATCATGAAAAGAAGCTCTACAATTTAAGGTTGAGAGCCAATCCATCATTTTTTATTTTTTTTATGACGACAAGGTGTGCCCGCCCCTTTTTAAGGTGAGACTATTTCCTGCAGATGCATGCAATCACCTGCCAAACACATGCATCAGGTAATCCACGGGGAGGGGAATCGAACTCGTGTCTATGGGGAGCAAACCCACAACCCTAGCCATTCACCCAAACTGTGATGGGAGAGAAAATCCATCATTTAATCTGTTATAAAGAATAAAATAAAACAATTGACCCATTTTTAAAAGATTCTCAAATCCCCCACCAATTTAAAAATATTAAATGGAAACCAAATAAAATTTAGAAAAGAAGGGAACATGTATAACTTTGAATCATAAATCGGGAGTCAAATCATAAATTTAAGGATTCAGGCCATAAAATGGTAGGATTCAACCATAGAGAGATACAAAGTGGGGTTCAAATCATTTTGCCTAAGATTCGACTTAAATTGCAATTGTGAGTCGTAGGACTATTATGCTCTCCAGTACTCAAAGTGAACTCCAAGATATTTCTTGGTCCAAGAACAAGCATACCGAATTGTGACATCTTTCTTTTGTATTAGGCAAAATCAGGGAGTTACACTAGGTTAAACCTTTCATTTTTCTTTGTTCAAAGAGAGGCTTACTCCCTTGCTAACAGTTAAGCAGCCTTCCCTTTGTACTGGAAGTATTTCACATTTATAGTTTTCTTTGATCTTTCTAATAAAATATTGTTATCCAGTAAAAGGAAGAAACATGGCAGAAGTTACGGTCTTTTTTTTTTCTTTTTTTCTTTTCTTTTTTTCTTTTCTTTTTTTTCTTTTGGATGATACAAGCAAGGATAAATGAGCTAAAAACAAGTAGTGGAGGGTTTTGTAGATTACGTTTAGTCACAGAGTCCCATTTTCCATTGAGTAAACCAGGAGAGTGACAACATTTGTGGTATACTTGTATTTGCTCTCTTTTTAATTGACAAAGCTTTCTTTCAGTGAACAACAAAATGAAGTATGCAAATAGCCAAAACGTGAATCAAATTTATAAGCAAAGACAATCAAGATGGAGAAACCTTTTTTTTTAATAATAAACAACAACAATTGTCTGGTTTACTTGTTATCTGAGAGCATGCACAGGCACCGGATACATCAAGGGATGGGTATGCGGTGGATCAAGGGATTATAACAAAGCCTAAGTAGTAATCATGTTAAAATGTCTCCCCACTGATATCAAAAGTTGTCTTGTAGTCCAGTTGTTAACATCAACTCTAAATTCTGACATAATTAATTTTCTTCAAAACAAACACAAACGTAGATCTGGAGTTCGAGTCTCAAGGAAAGAGGATCCTTAATCCAACTTTTTTCTTACTTAGGATGGGTCCTTTATAATTATCCACCACATATCCAAGTCACGTACTACAAGTTTTTGAATGATGTGTATCACAAGACAAATCTTGGGTGAGTCAACTCATTTTTTGGAGCAACTGAATTGAAATACCTGAGAAATTCAGGATTCAGCCAAAATCACAAGAATGAAAGCATTTTGAGCGATCAAAACACATTTCAACACTAGGGGATTTTCTATTTCTTTTCTTTTCTTTCTTTTGAAGTGTTTTTCATATTTTTTGCCCTCTTTTTGCATCTGGTAGGATTGCATCTCTAGAGATGACTTCCAACCAACCCCCATCCCTCTCCCCCTTCCCTCCCATCACAGCCAAGGAACTAAGCTATCTTTGCAATCGGCTCAAGAGGACCTCTTACATGGTGATCGAAGAGACCGAGGAAGTCACTTTATTTTATTTTTCAAATACATGCATATATGACTAAAATATGCATGTTATATTTTTTTGAAGGGTAATGAGTGCTTTTATTGCAAGGCTGCTTGACATGACCAAGGCAGCGAAGAATACATACGCAACAACCAAAAGAAAACAGCATTACAACCCCAAAAAGATGAAACTTCTAGGAAATCGACATGTTTGGACCCAAAGGCCCAATCTATGATTTCCCTCTGACTTCCACACTACTTCCCACCAATGTTCGAAATATCGGTATCGCGTTACGTATCGCGCCCTTGGGATACAAATATGTATCGTTTATCGCAGGGAATATATCATTTGTATCAGGTAATTTATTGCATTTTTTGGGAAACATTGGGAAAATGGTTGAATTTTTCAATGGAACTTCAGGGATTGTTAAAAAATACCTTAATACACACTTTTAAATCATAACATCTCAAAAAAGAAGTGCACATAATAGGTTTCCTTTGTATAGGGTCCTAAGTTGTGCATTGCCTAACTGAACTGATGCAACTATATTCAAATTTAATGCATAACATTTAGAGTGTATGTGATGATCATTTCATCAAACATTGATAAATACTTCGAAATTAGTCTCAATTAACAGCTGGTTGAGTGGAAATTTTAAAAAATATATATTTTTTTAATAATTTTTATTAATTTCTAATTAAAAAATGATTTTTATTTTCTGAAATTTGACAAGGACTTGACAAATCAGTAGTTCAGTCCACATACATGCTTGATTTCATGTTTGGAGTGCAACATTGCATGCAATTTGGGAGAAATTGGGGAAATTTTGAATTTTCCCCAATTTTTCCCAAATTGGACCACCTACTCTCAAATTCCGAAATTAAAGTGTATATGTTGATTATTTCATCAAATGTTCCTAAATACTTCGAAATTAGTCTCAATTGACAACTGGTTGAAGGAAAATTAGGGGAAAAAAATGGAGAACATGAAGAACCAATGGATATCAAAATCAAAGCTCCAACTCCATGATTTTTCATGCAAAACATGAAGAACCAATGGATTTGTAACCATTTGACATTGATTTAACATAATTTGGAAATTGAAAATGCTCATTGAATTGAACATGTGGGATATGTTGGCACTCCCTGTGCGTTTCGTATCACACAGACACAGGTGGGATACAAGATATATCGATAGATATCGTCGATATTTAAAACATCGCTTCCCACATCCCTTGCTTGTCGCAGAAGCACCTGCCATTACCCTCCCCCCATATATTCCATTAGATTGGAAGGATGACCTGGTGCCACACCATTGTTCTTTTCTCATCAAGCAAGACGCCATGCCACATCCAAAGTGGTTCACTACTGATTGTGGCAGTTGTTGAGAAGAGCCATGGCCCTCTTTTGTAGATTGTCTATAGTTAGGATGCACTCCCTACCTACCAGCCAGACAAAAGAAGCCACCTTAGATGGGGCGCCATAAAACCAAAAGGCATGGAAGAATTCTCGGACACTTGAAGATGCGGTCTTCCAAAGCATCAAATAAAGTGATTTGATCTGTGAATTTGTCGGATGGAGCACCAGACCAAACCAGCGAGTCATTATAGTTCGGCATAGGTTGGATGAATTGAAGCCGCACTAATAACTTGGCATATTCTTCCACCTCCTCATCTGATAGGACCTTACGACAAGGACGGCAACACAACCCTCTCCCTCTAGTGGTAGAGAAAAAAGAGGCCACTGACATCTTCCTCAAAGGGGATAGCCTTGCCATGGATGGGAATTCTACCGCCAAAGAATTCTCGCCGCACCAAGGATCCTACTAAAAGTGGATCCTGTTACCGTCTCCTAGGGCAAACCTCACACCTGATTTAACCAAAGGCACTATTAAAATAACAACCTTCCAGATTCCGGATGTTTTGTAGTATGAGGACCTCGCCCCTCCAGACTCCATATTTAGAGGCAACAACTTCCCTCCAAAGGTTGCCCTCTTCGGTATCAAAACTACCACTTCCCAAGGAAAGCCACGTTCATTAATTCCAACTCTCTTCTTCCTTCACCTCCCCAACGAATGGCTTGCACACATCTTCCAATTTTAATAAATGAAACTTATGCTTGTCTTCCACCCCATGCCATAAGAAATCCCTCTGCAACTTTTCTAGCTTATCCAACACTAACTTTGGGCATTTATATAAAGATAGAGGTGGGCAACAATCCGATCCGAGTCGAACATGGACCAGATCGGATCATTCGGCTACTTGAGTGGGTGTGTTCGAACAAACATTCGAACAGGGTGGCTCTGTTCAAACTCAGTTTGGTCTAGCCCAATCATGTTCAAACATGTTCGAACATATGGATTTCGGCGAGTTCAAACAATTTAACTCTTTTCGCTTGAAAATATTTTTTCTACTATTAAATAGTGAATATCGATTTGTTCACAAATTACATATCACAAATGACAAATCACAAGGTTTAAAGTTTTTAACTAACTAAATAAAAAACCATAACGTAGATAGTTAATGTTCATACTTTTGCTCACCTGAAGAGGGAAGAGTAAAGACTGAAGCGAACCCTTGACTGTTCAAAGCTCTGTGGGTCCCACCATGATGTATTTACTTTATCCACTCCGCCCATCCATTTATACATCTCATTTTGAGGCATTAAACAAAAAATGAGGCAGATACAAAGCTCAAGTGGACCACACCACAAAAAACAATGAGAATGATGTCCACCATTGAAACCTTCCTACGAACCACGGTCATATATATATATATATATATATATATATATATATATATATATATATATATATATATATATATATATATATATATATATATATATATATATATATATATATATATATATATATATATAATCGAGTCGAACGAACAAGTCGAGTCGAGTTCGGGTTCGAGTCGAGTCGAACAGGGTTGTGATTGAAACCGACTCGAATTTTTTTCCAAACAAACCCCATGTGTTTGAACAAGACTTTCTATTCGAACAGAGTTTTATCAAGTCGATCCAAGTCGATCCGAACAAGTCGAGTCGAGTTATGTCCAACTCTATATAAAGACATAAAGTAAATAGGAAGGTTAGAGAGGGCAAATTGCTACTCTTCCACTTTGACAACTTCCTTTCAAATCTTTCAATGACCTTATTCCACAAATGTTTGGGAGGCTTGCTCAAACAAAGCGGGAGACCTAAATATGAAGATGGAAATGATCCAACCTCACACACAAAGGTCCCACAAAGATAGATACCACTTCTTTAGGTAAACTAATGCCGAGCATCTCACTTTTCCTGACATTTATCTTTAGTCCCGAAACCTCTTCATAGCACCCCAAAATCTTTCTAAGATTATCAACCACAATTTCATTCACATCACAAAAAAGAAGGATTGCCTGCGAACTAAATGTGGATTATACTAACTACATTATGTGCACCTCGAAAACCCGAGATAAAACCCACCTCTTGGCCTTGGACAAGCATTCTACCCAATGCTTCCGCTACCACTATGAATAAGAAAGGGAATAATGGATTGCCTTGCCTTAAGCCTTGGGACACTTGGAAGAATCCTTTCGGAGAACCATTGATCAAGACCGAAAAAGAAACCGATGACACATTCTATTCATCCATCTTATCCATTTGCTTCTACAACCTATTCTGCCCAACATATATAGTAAAAATAAATAAAAATAAATAAATAAAACCCGGTCCATGTGATCATATGCCTTTTCAATGTCCAATTTGCACACTGCTCCTTTCTTCTATTCCTTGTGTCTCGAATCGATACATTCATTGTGATGCGGACATCAGTGGTGCACCCTTTAGAGTGTACCAGAGGAGGCGACGTCGTAGATCGAGTATTGGAGCAGACGAGTTGATGTGGATGGACGCCGGACCCATTGGGCCCATTTTCTGACGCGTTATGAGTACGCGAGATGCAGGATCGCGCAGGAGCATCATGACCGCTGGACCATGGAGCGGATTTTACGTTTAGGCGCTTTTCTGTTTATTTCCTTGTTTCTAGGCGCTTTAGTGTCGCTATTTACTTTAGGCGTTTTTATGTTATTTCTTTGGTTTGCAAGCACTTTAGTGCACTTTTTTTTATTTTCGTAGCTTATATATACTGTGAGAAACCCTATTTCGAATTATTGAATGAATAGAAAATTCGTGAGTTTCTTCCTCTTTGTTTGAGAGATTAGGGTTTCAAGATTGGCCCTCGGGTGTTGAGGATTCCACCCCGGAGTTTCCGTTTTTCTCTTCTTTATTTCTTCAAGGTGCGAGGAAAGGTAAGCTTCTTTTCATTCCTAATTCGTGCTTCATGAGAACCCATTGCTTTTCGAGAACCCATTGCTTTTCGACATCCCTCGTCCTTTTCTGAACCCCCCCCCCCCCCCCCCCCCCCCCCCCCTGGGTACGATCGAAAAGAGGGATGCCTAGCCATGAGAACCGGATCCAAACTTGACTGTAGACTGGTCTATGCTAGATCTGGGATATCCTCATATCTCTAGATCCTCCCTGTTTTACGATTTTACATGGTTTTATGTGAAGGGGCATGATCCGGACGGACGGATCTCATCTTCGTGTTGAGATTTGTTAGTTTCCTCTGATTGAAAGTAGTTAGTTTCGTGATTTTATTATTTAAATATCTTCCAACTGAATATACATGCATCTAGGGTTATGTCATCATATGCCCCTGCATCACATTGGCTAGTAATGCATTGTCTAAGATCTATCTTTCCACAATGAAGGCAGCTTGGTTTTAAAAAATAACCGAATATAAGATTGGCCTAAACCTAGTTGCAAAAACCTTTGGTAAAATCTTATAAGGACTTCCGTTAAGACAAGTGGGTCGAAAATCTAATGTGAATATGTACCTTTCTCCAAAATAATAGCTATGAATGAGGCCCCCATCCATTTGGGTAGTTTATCCTTCACACAAAACTCTTGCACAAAATCGACGACACCTTTCTTGAGAATGTCCCAAAAAGCTTGAAAAAAATGCCACGGAAAAACCGTTGGGTCCCTGGGCTTTGTCTCTACCCAAGGAATCAACAACACTTTTAACTTCTTCTTCCAAGATTGGCTTTTCTAGGGATTCCCTATCCACACTTGAGATGGTATGAAAAGGTAGATTATCCAACAATGGCCTCCTCCACCCTTCACTAGATAATGGTTTGGAATAGAATTGTACAATGACCTTACAAACTATGTCTTTTTCTTCCACCCTTTGTCCATC
Source organism: Liriodendron chinense (assembly GCA_003013855.2). NCBI lineage: Eukaryota > Viridiplantae > Streptophyta > Magnoliopsida > Magnoliales > Magnoliaceae > Liriodendron > Liriodendron chinense. The sequence continues at coordinate 1,932,622 of PVNU02000362.1, forward strand.
TACCAAAATGTTGCTTATCCGATTGTCCATGGCCCTAGCACTAGTAATACCGTGTAAGAATTTGGTGTTCCTGTCACCCTCCTTGAGCCATATGGCTGTCGACAGTTGTCTCCACCTAATTTCTTCCTTGAGGAATTTGAAGTACTCTGTTGATAAGAATAACAGCATGTTTTTGTCTCCTTCCAATGAGGCAGCCCCCTCTTCTTTAATATCTAGCTTGTTTAATTCTGAAATAATGTCCTAGATTGCAGCAACCCTGTTAGACAAAAAATCCTTCTTCCAAACATTTATTTTACCTTTGAGAAGCTTGAGTTTTTTTAGCCAAACATAAACCAGCCATATGTGATACCTTGAATGATAACCACCATTCCCTGATTAGTAGCCACAAACTTTTCCACTTCTAGCCAAGCAAGTTCAAAGCAAAAAGGTTTTGGATCCCGACTGTCTTCCTCCACTTCCAAGAAAACAGGTCGATGGTCTGATGTGGTTCTGGGCAAACCATGAGATACTGTCAAAGGGTACTTGCTGACCCAATCGAGTGATAGCATGAACCTGTCTAACCTTGCCATTCTTGGCTTTCTCTCTGCCGCCCATTGATCATCTCGTTTTGGCTTACCTATTCCTCAAAGCCCCTAATGCATCTAGTAATTTTACCTCCATTTCATGCACAAATCTACTTACATTGAAGTCACCTCCAACACACCATGGTAGGTTGAAAGAGGCTCTGATCTGGTTCAATTCTGCCTAGAAAAGGTGTCTGAGAACTAGGAAACAAGGACCACATATAGTTGTGAATAAACTGAGATGAAATTTCCTTATGCACCACCGATACCAAAAAGGAGCCTATTTGACTGCCTTCCGAACACCAAAAAGCCTTGTTCTATGTCACCACAACTCCTCACAGCCGAGCCTTTCACGTTTAATGCACACCAACCCTTGTTGCTAATACCCTAGATAGAATCAGGAATCCTATCATCGAATTTCTCCAGATCTGTTTCCTGAATAGGAAGAATTTGAATCATGTACTTTTTGCACACCTCTTTTAACTTGGGCCCTTTTCATTCCAGCTAAGGATCTTCATTGGATGCCAGATCAAGAGCCCCTTTCCTTCTTGCAACCATTATCTTTGCTGGACGAATCATAATTTACCGAACACTCTAGATTACCTCTAGGATTCTTTTGCTTGACTCTCTGCCTCTACATGTGCTTCATCTTACGATTACCTCTAGCCTCCACGAAGCTAATGAATGCATGAACGTCATCGTATTCTGCTCCGAAGGTCATACCAACTGACTTGCAGACACGCTCCAACATATTCCTGTAGCACATCATCTCCTCTGACGTTGATTGGCCATCACATCCAGCCACTCTTGGAAGAAGAAGAGTATCGTTGTCCCCTGCAGGAATTTCTCCCGCTGCTTGTAAGTGACTGACGTGAAGGGCATCGTCGAAGTTTTCAGCACTAGCTGCCTCGAAAGACTCACTTGCCTCAAAAAATTTGCCGCACGTCTCCAGCGCTAGTCCCTCCATGTAATCGGAGCCCTTTGATGAAAGATCTTCTTCTGTCTCAAGATCCTTGTAGCTATATCCCACCTCTTCTCAATAAGCCGGATCTCTAAATGTCTGGAGATCAATCTCATATCGGGGCTTCAACAATCTGCTAAGTAAGAAAAAGGGTTCCCTCCTCCACTTAAAATAAAGGAGGAATCAATCTCCCACGTGCAGCCGAGAAGCATGTGGTGCACGTGCGAATCATCCACTCCTGCTCTCTCGTGTGAAGAGAAAGACACGAGTGCCATCATCTCCGATGACTTAGGACCAGATGAATGACTCAGGGTGGATCAGAGAGGCACGAAGCCATGAATAAATGATGAGTTGTGCTAGAACATGCCAATCAAGTCAGTTTTTGGAATTGAGTTCAATATGCAATACATAGTTTTTATTAGGTGGCAATTTAGCTGGGACAGGTTGGCCTGACTCATGTCGAACCATCTTTGTGTCAGGTTTTGGATGAGCATTGAGGACCATGGGTTGGAGCCATGCCTGAAACTCAGGCTCAACCTTTATTGGGCTGGACCTAGGCTTGCATCTGCGTAAAGACCCAGCAACTAGGCCCAACCTGGCCAACTTTTTCAACATTGGTGAGTTGAGTGTTTAGATGATAGCCCGGACCATCCTGAGCCCGAGCCTAATTTGGGTTTAGCTGGGCCTGGATTCAGGTACTCAGCTCATGGACTGGACTTGGACATACTTTGCCCCAGCCCATCCCATTTACGACCCAAGTATTTATTAATCCCGAGACCAAGCCTGAAAATAGGCTAAGCCTGGAAGACCTGCGGGTCTGCCTGACTATTGCAGGCCTTCTTCTTTTTTCTTTTTTCTTTTTTTTTCTTTTTTCTTTTCTTTTTCGCATATGAGCATGTAAAAACACTAGTAGTACAGGTATGAGTAAATGTGAAATCCCTCTGCAGGGATTTAATCAGTTCATTCAAAAGCGTTGATGGCATTTCATTTACTTCTATACTTAATGATAAACTAATGCTTCACTTAACTTGATAATTTACCATACATTAAAAAAAAAAAAACGTGATAATCTAACATCATTAAGAGAGAATCACCTGGGCTGCCTCGATTTCTGATTCTTGCTTCTGAATGTTGGAGGAGAGGGGGCGTAACATGCATATGAAGAATAAATCTGACTTCTCAAAGAATGACTTGTGGCTTTGCCTGTCAATTGAACTCATCAAACAGGTTATAAACTTAAGATCTTGCTCAGGTAAGAAACATGTTTCCCTACTTGGAATTTCACATGCTGAAGGGTGCAATTGAATGCACTATTGAATTGGATTGCAATAATTAGTCCAATAAAGAGGAAATGACCAAAACATAATCCTTTCCTTGCCATTCATGTTAATGGTATGGGCTCCAAATTCCAATGTTTTAAAACGTGTTGGAGGCTTATGCCTTACGGCTTGTCTCGAGGCGTGGCTCTCCTACACACTGAGAGACAGACCCTGAGGCTTAATGGACATGAGGTTTATGTCTCAGATAGTGAAAAATATGGGAGGCATGTGCATCTCTCAGTTTGTTCTTTCAAGAGTGGAAGTAGTAAAAGAAAACTCTTTTTTTCTGTCTACTTTTTAACTTTTGTCTCTCTACCACAATGAGAGCAATAGATGAGCAACTAGTGAATAAACAAATTTTAGAGATACATTTAACCCCACTAGAGAGTTTTCCCACTTTCCTCTACCTCTTTCATCTATGTATTGGATGAATTAGCCCCATAATTTTTTTCTTTTCTTTAAAGCAAGAATGCTTAAGGTTTGGTAGTTCAACGTTTTCGTAAAAATTTCTTTTGCTGGTTTTTTATGTTTAGGTTATGCATCTTGACTAAATCATGTCGTATAATCATTTAACGTTTAAACGTAAACTAATTGAATAGATAATGCACATAAAAATTCATATGAAATATTAAAATTATGTACAATGTTTCACATAATATATAGAATTAATTATTAATTTTATCTATTTTTCTGATTACATTTTTTAAATAAAAGGAAGGAAATTAGGAAGGCATTTCAGGAGGCCTGACTCACGCTTCAAGGTTTATTCCTTGCCTCTCAGGAGACCTAGACATCTCACCTCACACCTCTGCGTTTTAAACCACCGCCAACTCGCAATTACACTACTTTCAAAATGGACTTTGAAGTAGTGTGAAGCTTTAAGTTCAAGATCTCTTTTCGTGAACACATTTACCTTCAAATGGCTTTGTGTTGGCATCACTCAAGGTTCTCTTTTTTTTTGTGTGTGCGCGCGCACCTGCGCATCCAGATGCAGGAAAAACATATGTATTCCCACAATTGATTGTGCACATCTAATCTATGGCTGTTTGATCTAAATATAGAAGTTCAAGCACTGAAGCAATGTAGTCCACCGAATACCAGAGAAAACAATGATCATCAACTGTTGCTCTCAAAAGACAAGGTATTACACAATTTACAAACCTTGGTCAGAGTGGATTGTTGAAAAAGATTTGCAGTGCTGACGTGTGCATATGTGGGTACATGTGCTATGGGCATATGTTATATCAATGCATTGGCTAACTGTAAACCACCACTAAGTTTCTCATATTCACTGATAAAAAATCCAAAAAGAGTGACAACCAATGTGATCAAATTATAGTAAAAGGGATATAAAATATAAATTGTCCTCCCTCTCCTATACAGAACTTCTAGGAAATTTCATCTTCAGACACATACTTTACAGTAGACATAGCCATGAGAACTGAATTCTGAAGGATCATTGTTCTTGGAGTGGTATTGGCCACTAATCAAATTCTCTAAACATTAACCATGGAACCTGATTCCATGAGAAGTAAATTTGCCTGCCCCCTCATCATATATCTGCATGTTCTATTCCCATTGCAAGAAGGAAAAAGGTATAAATGATATACTTTGCTTGTGGCATAGGATTAGTACAGCTAAAGAATTCAGTGAAGTCATTCTACAAAGTTATACTTCAATTTTGTGCTATGACAGCAGAATTCATGAAAGGCAGGGATATTAGCTCAGACGAATTGTACAGAATGCTTGATCCATAGAAAAGGCATTTTTTGTTTTACCCAGAAATGGTACAGGTGGGGCCCACCTTTGGGTAATTTAATATTCTATTACATTCCTCAGCATTTGATAGGCCACTTTCCAATCTCTGCCCTATCAGAAGATCCTAGCCATCTGACATAACAGGAATTATAGGTCCTGCTAATCAGCAAATGTACGATTTGATGACATGAAAGATTCAATACATGTAGGGAAACAGTTTGGTGATCAGAACTGTTGAACTGATGGAATCCACACGGATGAGGGATTCAACCAAATTACAGATATTGGAAGATCTGACCATCAGATCAAATCAACATAAACCACAGTCCCACATGTATGAAATACTGTGGTTCAGAGAAAGCAGGACATATAATTCCTCCAACAGAAATAGAAACTACAATCTTTGGTCCACATTCACAGCACCAGTTGGATGCTTCGAATCGCCCCATAGAGGAGAGTTTTTGGGTATACATATCAACCATGGGGGCTACCATATGAATGATTTGGGATCGCCAAAAGATTAGGCCCCACATGTACAATCGTTGGGCAAGGAGAGTACTCAATTGAAGAGGTTGGTTCCACTATGAGAATGCTTATTAATCATAACCTACATAACATGAAGAAAAAAAGGGTAATGAATTCCTAATCTAACTTATAGGTAAAAAACCCTTTGAGATTATGCAAATTACCTGAATGCAAGTACTTCGACAAATTCCGTGTCAATCTGGCACATTATCAAAACTCAGTAAGACCATCTCCAATGCTTTGAAAGGAACTTCAAGATATGACCATTTGCAGATAGAGTTGAAATTATAAAATTGAAATATAGAACTTAATTAAAATTATAAAATTGAAATATAGAACTTACTCCTGTCTCCTCTTTAACTTCCCTTATTGCCCCAGCATAAATATCCTCACCCTGGGGAAAAATGAGGTTAGTATGTAGTAAAGGCATGAGTGCATTTTCAAGTAGCAAAGAAGAGTAGACATGCCTCGTTAACTACTCCAGTAGGTAACTTCCAAACACCTGTGCCTCGGAGTTTGCCACCCTTTTCCTGGACTACGAGCACCTACCAAATAATGGATTTGAACATGCAAAACTAATGAGCCAAAATTACAAGGTCAACATTCGGACATATTGAGAGATCCATGGCAGTCTACATATGTTACAAAAATTTACAAGAATATATTTTAAAATCTGGAAACAAGTCTCTAAATCTGTTCTTTTAAGAAGAAGAAAAGGGGATTGATTCAGATTTCATATTAACCTGAAGTCAAGAAAAGGTGCTAGATTTTTTGAAGAGCAAAAGGTTGAAACACCAAAGTAGAATGTAATGCAATCTGTTATAATTAATGGATTAATTTGGAAGGTAATGAACTAACAGGTAATTCAAGATAGAAAGTACCTCTCTTATATCATTCATCACAAAACCACCAACGCCAACTCTGTGTGTAGCATTGATAGGGAGAGTGTTAACAGTATCTGGAATCCAATACACGAGCATCAAGTAGGTTGGCTCTGCATGATGGTACCAAAACCCCTCCTAAAAATCAATGTAAAAATCGTATTGAAAACTGAATCAAATAATAGACAAGAACCACTACGATTAGAGGTAAAGGTCAAAAAATAAGAGAGACAAGCATCCTTTTGTCATGCTTCAAGACCCAATCCAGGCATGTCCATCGATAATGTCCTCTTCCAATACACACTAACTACAGTCTATATCTTCACATATAGTCTTGTCCTCATCATCGTCATCTACGCCTTATCCCAACTAATTGGGGTCAACTTCATGAATTCTTTTCTGCCATTCCACTCTATCAAGGGCCATAACTTCAATTAGACCATGGGTAATCAAGTCTTTTCTTCCCATTATCTTAAGCCTAATCACACATATAGTCTATAAATATCAAAAATCATAATTAGAAATGTGGAACATTTGCTAAAAAGTAACTCAACTCCAGCCATGAGCAACCATAGCCTAAGATGGTTTAAACATGACATGACAAATATAAAAGAACTAAGGGCCTGTTTGGTAGACACCTAAAAATGAGTTCATATTTTTTAGTTAATCATAATTATGTATTAGAGATTATGATCTCTAATAATAGATGGTATTCGAGATCATATTTCTTAGAGATCATAATCTCTAAGGCATAATTACGATTAACTAAAATGAGAGGACTCATTTTTAGGCATCTAACAAACAGGCGCGAAATTTTAACACTTTCTTACAAGAAGCCCAAAGGTTCTTGCTTTTGATAGACACAAAAAGATACTATTATAGAAAAGCAAAACAGAACTACTAGCATTGCTTAGTGTTTGGAATACAAAGTGAAACCCTTTACAAAACTTCTCTGGAAAGAGTAGAAGCGACCCTGTTTACCTTTCATAAAGGAAAAGGGTAAATTAACAAATACATACAATCTCAATGTCATTAAATACAAATGATATCTCAACAGTTTGGAATCCTTAGATGGTGCACATTTTACAAGCTGCCTTCCACTATCAATGGCATGAAACAAGAGTCAATGTTCTCTCAACCCTTCACTTAGCAACCTAACTTCTACTTCATCCAAGTGTTTTTGCCCAGTAGAGCAGAGAATATCACTATGCAAACACCATCACTCTTAAGCCAATTCCAGAGGAGCCCAGATTGATGACAACTCTTCCATAGAAGTTCTACCAATTGAAAGGTGGGTACTTATGTTATACTTGCAAGCAGTAGCCATTGTTTTCCATACTAGAGTCAACCTGAGGACCCCCTCCATCCTAGGCACACAGCCTCAAAGTTTCCTTCCCTGAAGATATGGGAGAGGGTAATAGCAGAACTGCCTTTATGGGCAAATAATAAGAAAAGATATACATCGAACAATAGTGATAAGACCATGACACTCAAAATTATTCACCAAGAACCACTCCCCACACCCACTGTTATATGCGGAGAAGAGTATCATAGGAATATCACATCTCTAAGGACTATTGGGGCCGATCTGAATTGGAAGATAGCTGGGAAAGAGACCAAAGATCTAAATTGAATACATAGCAGTTAAGGAGCTTCAAATTCTTTCAGCTATACATCATGGCTGACAAAAACCTAAACAAAAAGGACTGTTGGTGATGACTAAACAGTCTAATGATCAAAACTAGTAAGCACAAACATAAACATATTCATAATAGGAGAAGGAACACATACTCTATAGAGGGTAGGAGCAACACTACCCGCAACAGAATAGGACCACAATGTCTCCCATTGGATTTTTGTTGAATAGGTGATCCTCTATGAGGCTCATAATAGCAACATTTTGGATCATTGAACCATGGGCCTCATTTGAACCAATAAATTAGAAAGAAAAAGAAAAAAAAAAAAAAAAAAAAGGAATCCTCTTCCACCTCTTCTTTTTTAGGAGGACAGAACCAAGGGTCTTACAGCGTTAGAGAATATTGTTAAGTTTTAAATTTTAAGCTTTAACCCTTCTCTAGTCACCATAATGACCTTGGGTCAACTTGGTTCTCAACATCCACTTTCCTTTTCCATGAGAATATCTACAGTAACTCCTAGGAGCTTATTAAAAACCCTTTTTGCATCCCCCAAGGAAGAATTCTCTCGTTTTTTCCTTCTCCGACCCTGCATTGTTCCTTCCAAACTCCATAAGACTCCTTGACTTGGAAAGAAGAACAAGAAAGAAGAAGACCGAAGATCATCACACTAATATTTCAAAGGCCCTAATCAACCAATATGTTCCCATGTGACAATTGACAGGTTGCCACCCAAATCTACGGCTGCAGTCTATCAACGCTATTCCTTTGGGGATTGACAGCTTGGACTGATTAACGGCTTGAATCACCAATATATTATCTTTGGGGATCATGACACAGTGCCACATTTCAATGGCCATACTGAATGCTCAAAAAATCACGAGCAAGAGTGTGCAAGGATCCACATGCATGAGCAACACATGTAAAGATTCAAGAGGCAACACATGCCACCATCGCAATTCATGCGAAGAGAATAACTTCTCAACTTTTGTCAATATTCAAGCTCTAAAAAGATGTGATGTGTCCAATAATAGATTTCCTTGTAAGCCAGCAACAATTAAAACCCTAACAAAAGGAAAAGACCAAAACACTAAGCATTAATTCAATCAGTCCTTAAGTGAGGGTAGCTTAGACTTTTTACATTTGTTTTAAGGATTAAACAAAAATAAAATAATCACGTGATACATGTGGACCCCATACTGGGCTCACGTATGACCAAGTGGGACCCACGCTAGTCATCCAGTTGGGATTCAGTGATCTACTGGCATTATATTGGCACAAGTATTGAGCCTAGCAGACACATTATCAATAAAAGTGGTGACTAATGAAAATAGTAAACAACCTCAAACTCTAAATCACTTGCATGGTAGGTTCCATGAATAATGCATCAATTCAAGAAAATTAAATACCTCAACAGCAGCTTGAACAAGATTTACGAGCTCAATGGGCATCTTGATCCAAATTCCCTTTTTCCCCTAAAAATAAACATCAAAAAGAGTTATCCAGTAGTCATGGATAAAAATTATAAACACCTTCCATAAATCATAATCATTGAATATGGACATGAAATTTGTTAAACGTGCTAAAATCTAGTCTAGACCGCAGTTTTCCAAGGAAAGCAAAAATAAAGTACACAATCTATAGTAGTCAAAGTTGACAGACAAAGTCAAGCATTCGAAGAAGACATATGCTAAATTTAACTACATTGAACATGGTTATGAAATTTGTTAAAAATACTAAAATCTAGTCTAGCCCACAGTTAGAAGAAATAAAGTAGATAATTTATAGTAGTGTTATTGTTGACAAACAAAGTCAAGCAATCAAAGAAGACACATCAAGCTAAAATTAACTTCATTAAACCCATGAAATGGATATCTAATAAATAGGTTACAATAAAAATAAAAAAAATTGCACACAATAAATAATATCATATGGTTTAGATGCTATATAACCATTGGCATTGTGATGAGGACACAAGACCCTTCAAAATCTATCAGCGAAGAAAGCGTGCACCACAAGCATCTTCCTTGTGGTTAGGGGATCATTGAGGAGTATTGAAGACCCTACACACATGGTTTGACACATAGAAGACCCCACATTGGGAAAACGTGTGTAGGATGATGGAAGATCCGACTGCATGTCATAAGATGAAGAAGACCCTTGCTGGACAGTTTTCACTGTCTTCGAGCTCCCGACCGTTGCCTTCGGACACTCGAACATTGCCTATTTGGAGCCCGAAACTCACTAGATGTCTTTGAACGTCTTCGGGCGCCCGACCGAGCGCCCGATCACCGCGCAAGTTATTTTTTTTATTCCATTTTTGCTTAAGTATTAAGGGTATTTTGGTATTTTTCTGTTTTCTTATTGGTTATTTAAGAGGGTTAAGCCCTAAATTTGAATTTAGTTTTTGATTAATGAAAAAAAGCCTCTTTGATTGCCTCTCTCTCTCTCTCTCTCTCTCTCTCTCTCTCTCTCATGGAACTTCATCTTCTTCCTTGATCTTCTTCTTCTTCTCTTTTCTTCTTGCGCCCCTCCAACTTTCTTCTAGGTAATCTATCTTCTTTTCTTATCATTCTAAATCTCTATTTTGTTTACTTCCCACAATCCAAAATCTGAGAATTGATCCAAACCCTAACTCCTCAGATTTTCAAATCCCTAATTCGAGAAACCTTTTGATTCCTCGGACTAGTGATCCCCATTGATCGATTGGGTTAAGACCATGCAAGATCAGGAGGTTCCATCCCTCACTGGATCCAACCCTAGCAATAATTGAACTTTACACTTCGTAGTTGTGATGAATGGCCCGCTCCATTGCATGTCTCCTTGTGGTTTTCTTAGTTTGTGATGATCGATGCTAGATTTTTAGATTATTATTGTCTTTTATTTCCGCTGAATTATGTGTTCATGAGCATGCATCATATTTAGGGCATCCTACATCACATTGTTATCAAAATCATACATTTCTTATTTGAATCTTACAATTCAAATCGAACCAAACCCCAAATGATTTACATCAGGGATAAGAATTGTTTTTGAGGTAAGCCACACAATTTACAATGTTATTGGTTGGTAATGGAAGCCATGACAAAAATTCACTTTTAGCTATAAAAAAATTCCTTTTCAATATATTTTATCAATAAAAAATTCTTAGATTCTTTCGGCACTAAAAACAATTAAAAAATAAAAAATAAAAGATGTTTAGAATTTGATTTTTGAGGGAGAGTTTGAAGATTTATCAGCTTTTTTCAAACCCGACATGGGAGGATAAAGAAAACACCTTTTGGAAGTTTTGATGCTACTGAGTAAATGCTTGAATACCACAAGTTTCTTATAAATTCCAAAATCCAAAAACGCTAAGGTGGTATTATGATTGTGTTTTGCCATCACAATTTACAATAAAAGAGAACAACAATAAAGGCATAGGGTTTTATCATGCTTCCCCCCCAAAAAATGAGCCCATTGATCTTCATGTTTGCACGTCAAGAATGCAGTTATGGATTATTCTTTCTATTTGGAACCATGTTCTAAGATGCGATTCTCGAAGATTCAGTGTCACACTCTGTCCCACACAAACCCTTGGGATATGAAAATATCGTGGGAAAGATTGGGAAATATCACATGCATTACTTAATGTATCGCAGCTTAAGGAAACACTGGGGAAACTATAGAAAATTTGTGGAACAACATTCTTTTTTTAATTTCTTGAGCTGCTTTCCCTGGTATAGGCAAAATGAAAACATCACATCCTATTAGGTAGCAAATCTCAATATATAAAATAAAGCATGTCATTCAATATCACGATTCATATGCATAAAGAAGCAAAACACGTGTGCCCGCCCAGTGAAGGTGAAAATTTGAGGGGATGACGAAATGGACAATGTGCTAATCAATATCTTACTTGACCAAGCACAAATCCAACACTGGCTTTACAAAGGAAGCATACACTGTTGTGGTAGACTATTTCAAAAAAACATGGACTTTCCATTACTCCTAAAAATGTCAAGAATCTATTCAAAACCCTAAAACAGCAATACAACTGCTTGAAAGAGTTGTTACAGCCTTACAGGCTAGCGGTTTCAGATGGTATGAGGAAAAGAAAAGGGTCACAGCCACGGATGAAGTCAGGGAGTACATAAAGATACTTGTGAGTTGTGAAATAGATGAAATCAAAGTTAACGAAGTAGTTTCCTTTTTATTAAAAATACCTGTGTGCACATACCATCTGCTTTAGTTTCTTGCACATAGCCACATGCGAAATACTATCACAATCAGTCAAAGGACCATTCTGAGCTGATGTTATTGGGTGTTCAATGAACAACATGGCTGATGCAGTTCACTGTTCACAATGGGGTAGAATGTGCAGGATATATTATTGACTAGGTTGGAGAAGGTAGGGGGACTCAGTAAAACAGAATTTCTTTTGGCAAACAACAAGCATTCCGAAGATGCACAGTACATTGCATTGTTTCTCAATTTAGCTAAGCATAGTCAACGTGACTGGCTGCAAGTGCTAGTTGTCTCAGATTTAAGTATCTAACCTGGATGGGGTACTGCTTGAAGGTATTTTTTGCATGATCATGTTTTTGTATAGACTGTTTGCATGGTATGTTGTGGTGTAGGATCTTTAATAGCTGAACTGACTGTGTCATATTGGTCATGTGGGTTTTAGGCCATTGCAAACAAATGTTGCCGGACCATTGCATTCTCTTTTTCTTTTGAAAGGCCTGTGTGACAGGAAAAACAGGACTCAATCTTTCAGACCCACTTATGGTTGTTGGAATCCATCAGGCCTGATGCAAATCTGTGTTCATTGTGAATGATGTATGAGGCAGGTAAAAGATGACAGATTGGATTGTCTATGGTCGATGGTGTGGACTCCAAACATGTATAAGACAGGTACATGCAGATGGACAGGTACATGTGTCAAACTTTTTTTTTTTCTGAAAGGTAACTAAACTTTTTATTAGAAAAGAACTGCTAGAGAAAACAAAGGCAGGAAAAAATGCAGCCCGAAATAAAACAACTGCAGCCTGAAAAGATATAATCATTTTTACAGACATCAACAGCCTTTAAACAAGAAGCCCAATCCACCACATCCCACTTGATCTTCCTGACCACCTCTACCTCCAACCCACAAAAATTATGGAAGCATCGGATATTCCTTTCTCCCCAAATAACCCATAAAGCTGTCACTAAAACTAGCCACCACGCCACTCTCTCTTCTTGTCCGACCCCTCCTCCATGCCAAGCCAAGAGGAGGTCTTCCATGGAACCCAGCATCACCCATGAGGTTCGGATGATATCGAAGAGGCTGCCCCACACCTTTTGAGCAAAAGGACAATGGATGAAGAGATGAGTGATCAACTCCGCGTTGCTCATAGACGTAAGCAAATGTTAGGGGGTACCATTGACCTTTATTAGAGGTTGTCGATTGTGAGCACCCTCTTCCTACCCACCAACCACACAAAAGCCACAACCTTGGGAGGTGCGCCGTAGAACCAAGTAAAGAAAGTTTTGTGCTTTACCTCTCCCAGTAGGGGTCCCCGTCCCCGAAGCATCTTATAAAAAGAGAGAACCAAAAAGCGGCCAGACTTCTCTCTATTCTACATGAGTGCATCTTTCTCACCCAAGGGAGGCAGCCATTAAGATACTCCAAAAGCCTAATAAAATCATCTGCTTCCTTATCTGAAAGGTTCCTACAGCAGGGGACTTGTCAAACATGTATAAGACAGGTACATACAGATGGACTCCAAACGTGTTGATTTTGGGAATGTTGGAGTTAAACTGTATGTGGACTGACACAAGTTTTGCAGTTTCCTTATTTGGCCAGATGCATAATTGTGTTGGTTTTCTCTCTGGTTTAATTCAATGTGATTATGAACTACTTTGGAAGAAACTCCTTGGTGGATGATATACGGTTAGCAATGTGCTTTTGCAATTTTATTTTATTTTTAAATCTTTATGATAGAGGGCAGAATTCAGCAATTGGTGTGACTAGATTTATAGGCTAGCAGGCAGGTGGTGAATAGAAAGTCATATTTGGTAGGTTGTTTCTGACCATAGTCACCCTGTTACAGCGACACTAGGGTGAATCAATCTGTTATGAAAAAAATGGGCCATATTAGCAGATATGATCATAAAGGCCCCATTTTGAAAATTTTATTTTCAATTTTCTCTTGTTTTTCCATTTCTTTATTCATTTCAACCTTGAAGGAAGCTCAAAAACTAAAACTAGATATAAGACTATTTCGAGGATCAAAACATGAAATTGAGTGGGATTCATTGAATTGAAACGGAGTAGAACATTTGGTAAATGTTGAAAGGGGTAAACCATTACTTTTTTTCATTTTTCCATCTTTATTTTTGCTCAATGATTGTGTTATCTTGGAATATTAGAGGTCTGGGCTGCCCAACTAAGAGGGTCAGAAACGCAAGTTATGTAAAAAAACACAAGGCTGAAATTCTTAGAATTCAAGAGACAAAATTGCAATGGATTGATATAAGTGTTGTCGATTCTATTTGGGGGCATCGAGTACAGATTGGGTTTCTCTTGATGATGTTGGCTCTACTGGTGGTATTCTTCTGGTTTGGAATTCTGGTATATGGAGAGGGAAGGATGTAAAGATTGGTCAGTTTTCGATCTTGGTGTTATTCTATGACACCACTTCAGGATTTCGTTGGGTCTTCTCTTCAATCTATGGTCCCTACACTGTAGGTCAGTGTACATATCTATGGCAAGAACTGATGTAGGACGGCCTAAACTTTCATGCATGTATGAGACATAAAATTCAGCAGAATAAATCAAGCAATCTAAATTAAACATTCAACAACTATCATCATAATCAAGAAAAATATAAGGGAAACATGCAATGAAATGAGCCATCATCACAATCTCACAGTGAGGGTTTCAAATCATGCGTGGATTGGATCCGGCGAGGGATGAAACCTCCCGATCTTGCATGTTTATGATCCAAACGCTCAATAAGGTTCGCTAGTCCGGGGAATCAAAGGATTTCTCGAAATAGTGAAACAAAAATCTGACAAACAAAGGTTTTGGGATCAAATTCAGATTTGAGACAATGGGTAATATGAGAAATAAGACTTGAAGAAAATAAGAAGAAGAAGAAAGAGGAAAAAAGAAAGAATAGTGGATGATGAAGGAAGAAGAAGAAAGATAAGAGATGAGAGAGATCACCAACGAGAGGAGAGGGAGATAGCCACAAGCTTCTTCTTTTCATAAAATCAATAGCATAATGAAAAAGGTTTAGGGCAACACCCTTATAAAATTCGAAATTAATATAATTACCAAAATACCCCTACTAACAAAATTTCAAAAAAAAAAAAAAAACATTCGCACGAAAAAAAACGTGCACACACTGACCCAAAACTCAAATAAGTAAAAGTGAATAAAATAAAATCAAATCTAAGATGTCCGATAGCTTCCGATGATGGCACGATGAAAGTGGGCCACGACAAACCAACAGTCCGATCACATCATTATCGCAATCCAACAGTCCGATCATCTCCTCCAAGTAACTTACACGTCTTCCCAAGGTGGGGTCTTCTCAAATGTCTCGAACCACATGTGTAAGGTCTTCAATGCTCCTCAAGTCGTCACGAACGATCCAGGCCCGTCATCATCGAGCCATAAAGATATAGGTATCACTCGCCTCCTACACTGATAAACCCTGAAGGGCTTGATGTCCGCATCAAGAACTTTCTGATGTTCGACAGTGTTGGAGAGAGTCATGGGTTGTTGGGGGTGATTTCAATGTCATCCGATTTACACATGAGAAATTGTGAGGGAGCAGGATTACTCGTAGTATGCAGGACTTTACATATTGGATTGATCTTCATTGTCTAGTGGATTTGCCTCTCCAAGTACACTTGTTCTAATGGCCTGACAAAATCCTCTTCTGTCCAGGTTAGATAGATTTCTGGTTTCAGTGGACTAGATGGATAAATTCCCTCTTGCGATTTAGCACGTTCTACCACATTTAGTTTCTGATCATCATCCTATTCCACTGGAAGTAGCTTCAGAAAATTGGGGACCTAAACCTTTTCGATTTGAATCATCTTGGTTACAAGTTCAAAACCTAAGCTGTTAAAAGATGAGGTAAAGACTTGGAAGCATGATTTTCTTAGCACTCACGAGTCCAAATATGCAACTGTTTTGCAGGAGATTAATGATTTAGATACTCTTGAAGAAAATGGTCCTCTGTCAACAAAAGATCATGCTAAGAGAGATTCTTTAAAGTATCGTTACGATGAATGGTTAAAGGAAGAAGAAATTAAATGGTGATAGAGGTCTCGGGCATTATGGCTTAAAGAGGGAGACAAGAACACAATTTTTTCATCATGTAGAAAGGGCCAGAGCTCAAGAAAACAAAATCTGCAGTATTGTAGTGGATCATCAGCGAGTTACAGCAAAAGAGGAAATATGCTCATCGATTGTCTCTTTTTACAATCAACTTTTATCTAAAGATCAATGGAACCGTCTGAGATTTGACATGTTGGATTTTTTTGCTTTGTCTATGGATGAGGCGGAGTATCTTGAACGTCCTTTCTCTGAACAAGAAGTTTCTACGCCTACAGGTTCAATGTGTCGTGACAAAGCTCTCAACCCAGACAGTTTTTCTATTTTATTTTTTCAAAGATTTTAGCAAAATCAAGGATGACGTCATGGTTTTTTTTTTCATGAATTCTATGAGCGTGTCATCATCTCTAAAAATGTGGGTGCATCTTTTATAGCTCTCATCCCCAAAATCAAAGGTGCCAAAGAAATGAAAGACGTTCGACCAATTAGCTTAATTGGTGGTCCATATAAGATTCTCGCTAAGGTGTTGGCTCAATAGATTTCATGAGGTGTTATCTACAATGATTTCGAAATATCAAGGTGCATTTGTGATGGGAAGACAAATTATAGATAGTGTCCTTATTGCAGGCGAATGCATTCACTCATGACATCATACTGGGCAGAGTGGTTTGGTTTGTAAGTTGGATCTTCACAAGGCTTATGATAACGTTGATTGGGAGTTCCTCAATTATACGCTCACTAGGTTTAGATGTGGAGACAAATGGAGATGTTGGATGAGTTCTTGTGTTCAATCCGCTTATTTCTCAGTTCTAATCAATGGTTCACCTCAGGGTTTCTTCAAATCTTCTCGTGGGGTGAGGCAGGGTGATCCATTGTCTCCCTATCTTTTTATTGTAGTTGGGGAAGCTTTTACTAGAATGATGCAGCAAGGAGAGGCAACTGGATTGGTCAGTGGCTTCCATGTTGCGGATTCGGGAATTTCCGTTTCTCATTTACAGTACACTGATGACACTTATTTTTTGTTATCTAGATGAATCATTTGTTGATGATTTGCATAAAATCATAGTCTGCTTTAAAGCCGTCTTAGGACTACGCATCAACATCACCAAGAGTGAAATGTTGGGAATCGGACTGGAGGAAGCAGAATTGGATAAGTTAGCATGATTATTTGGTTGTAAAAAAGGTTATTTTCCTACAACATATCTTGAGATGCCTCTTTGCGTCGGAAAGCCTCCGATTGCTTTATGGGATAAGGTGATTGAAAAGGTGGAATGGAAATTATCCATTTGGAAGTGTCATTATTTATTTTTGGGAGGTCGTCTCACACTTATTAAAGTTGCTCTTTCTAATATGCTGATATATATCATGTCTCTCTTTAAGTGTCCCAAATCAGTTTGGAGTCATTTGGAGAAACTTCGGAGAGATTTTCTTTGGTATAGGTCAAATACTAGAAGAAACTTTCATCTGTTAAAGTGGAAAGAGGTATGTCGACCAGTGTAAGGAGCTGGTGTTAAGAATTTAGGTCTCATGAATACAGCTCTTCTTGGTAAGTGGCTTTGGCGATTGGACTATGAAGAGGGTACATTGTGGTAGAATATTGTTGAAGATAAATATGGTCTTCATTCTTGTGGATGGGGAATTAAACATTCTACTCTATATCGTGCTTCTAACATTTGGAAATCTATCACCTCAATTGAATATTTGTTTTGGCAAGGTATTTCCTTCTCTCTTGGTTCTGGGACTGAGAATCCGATTTTGGGATGATATATGGTGTGGTGCACGATCATTTGTAAATGAATTTCCTACTTTGGCTAAGGTGATGGTGGATCGGTGTTATTTCATTAACAATGACCAAGTAATTTGGGCTCCTCCTCGTCGATGGAATTTAATAGACTTAGAGGTTGATGAATACGCATCTTTATTGTCCCAGCTACATCCTCTTGTTCTTGATTTGCTGCAAGTGACTCTATGGTTTGGCATGCTCATACTTCAGGACGGTTTTTGGTCCGTTCCTTTTATACATTGTTGCATGGTTCATCTCCACGAGATCAACAGCTTCATTTCCCATCTCATATTTGGTTGTATGGTACTCCATCTCGCATTAACAACGGCGGTCTTTTAATCTTCCAAACGTTTGTTTGATGTGTATGGGGGATGCAGAATCCGTTGATCATTTATTCATCCACTGTTCTTATGCAAGACAAATTTAGGAGCATTATTTTCCTATTCTCCGTATTGAGTGAGTGATGCCGAATTCAATTTGTGATCTCCTTTGGGCTTGGCATGGTGAAGGAGTTGGTAAATCTACAAAGGCATTATGGCGTTTACTCATCGTGGTTATCTTTCGGGTTATTTGGCAAGCTCGAAGTGATTGTTGTTTTAACAATAGGGAGGTAATGGTATTGGATTGTCTTCATAAGATAAATTTCTGCTTATCAGGTTAGGCTAGTCTTGTAAATATGATAGATATTGACCACCTTCGCTTGGCGATTCTTTTGTAATTATCTGTTTTGTTTTCTGCTAGATTCTCTCGAGTTTTCAATAAAATTTGATATAAAATTTTTTTTTAAATGTTGTACTTGTATGTAACGGGCCCTAAACCACCAAATCATGCTTGAGTTGTTTTCGAAGCCTAAATTAGGCAGCTTAAGATGGCATTCTTACTAGAAAAATGGCCCGTTACACCATCAAATATATGTCCAAAACTATAAAAGAAAACATATTTGGGATCCTCACATTTTTCTGAATTTTTACGTTATTTCTTTTACATTTTTTCTTTTAAAAAAGTTTTGAACATTACAAGGCCGTAACAGCCGTTACGGGGGTCTAAAGGCAGTTACGGCCATATCGTAACGATCACATGGCCAGCCGTTACTGTTACTAAATACCTTGTTTCTGACCCTTGGTTAGAAATAATTTCATGCAATCAGTGAGTATAGAAGTTTTATTTGGTTTTCTTTTTGCTCCTGTTCATTGATTCAAAATTTATTTATCATCAGTTCATGATGTATACTTATTTCATTATGGAAATCACAGAACACTGACTTGTAGCAAATTTTGAGGGAAATGGGCAAATTCTATGCCGTAATTTAAGGATGCATCCCTAGGGTGTATGACTATCGGTCTAGAGAATATTAGTATATATGTGTGTTAGTATGTGGCTCTTTTATTGTAAGTGCATGTGCACATCTTTTCTCTTCTCCTACAGTGTACTATATGCTTATTTTAATAAAGCTTTGTGTGGTGGGCATGTGGCACACATACACAACATTCACCCTAAAACTCTCACTCACTCTCTCTCCTCTTCCCTTTCTTCTCTCCTCTTCTTCCACCCTAATCATCTAATCTTCTTCTACTTGGTATCAGAGCTAAGATCAGACTATTCCACATCAAGGGAGTTGAGAGGCGACACGTCAGATTGCTGACGTCAGCGACCGTACGGCTGACATCAGCAATGTACGGTCAAATGGACCCCGTTTGAGCTGAAAGTTTAGGGGTTTGATAGATCTCTATTTTAGAAGATTTGTCATCATTTTTTTAGAATTTTTTAGAGCCTTCTTGATGGTGATTTGGCTTCGTGTGAAATTCGAAAATCGAACCCCGAATCAGTTTTTCGTCGATTTTTCTCAAATCGGTAAGCTTTTCTCTTGTTTCTTTCCTCTAGATGGACTGATATCTCTCACTCAAGCTAATATTGGAGGAGTTTTTTGCTGATATTAAGATTTGAGTGGGTTTTAACCCCAAATAGAGGTACGGCCATGTCATTTTTGGGCTGTTTGCGTCAGATTTGAGTACTTTGGGTGGTATTTTCAGAGTTTTCTGGTTGATTGTGGTTAGTCTCTCATCTCCTCAAAGGATTGCTTATTAGAGACTTTGTTGAAGTATATTTTACTTGGACCCCTCATTCTTATGGAGGACAAAGGGCAATCTCATCTTGGCATGGGTTCGCTTAAACCCAACCCACTCCAAATCACATCGATTAAGTTAAATGGTGATAACTATCTTCAATGGGCACAATCTATAAAGGTGTTCTTGGGGGCCCGTGAGAAGTTGTCGTATATTCTGGATGATCCCCCAAACTCTACAGAAGACACCTACAAGACTTGGACAAAGGAGAACTATCAAGTCATTGCATGGTTGTTGAACAGAATGGATTCTTCGATTAGCCACTCCGTGATGTTTTTGTCATCGGTAAAGGCATTTGTGACTCCCTTCATGATATGTACTCCGAGTCTAAAAAAATTTTGCGGGCATTTCAGCTTATTCAAGAAATTGGTCGGTTCCAGCAAGACTCAAGATCATTAAAAGATTACTATTCGACACTTCAAGGCATGTGGGATGAACTGGACTTGTATCAACCTCTTCCTTTGAAATGTCTAGACGATCATGAGCATGCTTGTAAGCAACGGGATGACACTCGTGTTATGCAGTTCCTCGCAGGATTGAACTCCGTCTACCTCAGTGTTCGGGATCAAGTGGTTGTTAATGATCCCCTTCCTCCGTTGACAACAGTCTATGCCATGTGCCAGCGCTATTATATCAACTCTTCCTTCACATCCTTTTGTACCACCAGAGCGTTCAGCACACCTTGCTGGCGATCCATCTTCCATTTTTCCTAGATCTCGCACACCATCCTTGAGTTCAGGGCGCACTTTTGGTTATGGTGGTCGTGACAGAGGCCGAGAGGGAGATCGGGGATGTGTTGGTCGTCATCTTCGAGGTTGTGGTGGACGTGGACGAGGACATGATAGTTCCCACATTTGTTCGCATTGTGGCGGAACTAATCACACTGCTGATTATTGTTGGCAGCTCCATGGTCGTCCTACGTGTGTTGTTGCCTCTATTACAGCTACTGTTGCTCCTGAGGGACAACCTTCCACCCTAATAGCTGAGCAGCCTTCTTCTGGAGAGTCTCTCATTATTTCTCGAGCAGCTTATGATGCCCTGATGCGGCTTCATATTCGTGATGTTCCTGAGCCTTCTCATGCAGCTTCGGCCTAGTCAGGCACTGCTCTACTAGCGTCTTCTTCTACCACCTCCTGGGTCATTGACTCTGGAGCTTCCTCCCACATGACTGGTAAGTCGCATCTCTTTTCCTTTTATTCACCTTCCTCCCACTCTCAATATGTTACAGTCGCAGATGGAACACATGCCCCCATTTCTGGGATTGGTTCCATCTCCCTTTCCCCTTCCTTGTCATTGTCCTCAGTCTTGCATGTGCCTCATTTTTCATTAAACTTTACAGACGAAGAGAGTGATTGGTGGGAGGCATGAGCGAGGAGGCGTTTATCTTCTCAATGATACACCTGTTGCTGCTTCAAGTACCTCTTCTCTTGATTGAGACTCCATCACACAGTGGCATTGCCGCTTAGGACATCATTCCTTAGCTCGATTGAGACTTTTGTTTCCTTCATTCTCGATTACTAAACCTTTGTGTTGTGATATTTGTGAATTATCAAAACATCATCGTACTATGTTTCCTCCAAGTGTTTCAAGAAGGAAATCTCAACCTTTTGATCTGATTCATTCAGATGTCTGGGGACCAGCCCCGGTTACTTCCACTTTTGGTTTTAAATATTTTGTCACCTTTATTGATGATTATTCTCACATGACCTGGGTTTACCTTTTGAAATCAAAGAGTGAAGTGTTTGATGTGTTTAAAGTGTTTTATCGTGAAGTGTGCACTCAATTTCAATGCTCAATTAAAACCCTCCATTTTGATAATGGGGGGGAGTACCTGTCCGCTACTTTTTTGCCCTTCTTACAGGAACATGGTATTTTGTCTCGGACATTATGTGTTTACACTCCACAACAAAATGGTATTGCAGAACGAAAGAACCGTCACCTTTTTGAAGTCGCACGTACCCTTCTTCTTGGTATGCATCTACCTAAGCACTTTTGGGGTGACGCTGTTCTTACTTCCACTTTCCTTATTAATCGTTTTCCCTCACATATATTGTCTTCCAAATCCTCATTTAATATGTTGTATCCTCATGACAATCCATTTCCTTTACCCCCTAAAGTTTTTTGTTGCACATGCTTCGTTCAAATTTTGGATGGTCGTAATGATAAACTTAGTCCCAGGGCAACTAAATGTGTTTTCTTAAGGTATACTCGGAGCCAAAAAGGGTATAAGTGTTATGACCCCTCAACTCGTAAGAAATATATCTCTGCCAATGTAAGGTTTTTTTAAGATGTTGCTTTTTTTTCGCCTCACGGTCGATTCCTCTGTGATCCTCTTGCGAGTAAGGGGGAGCATACTGCTTCTCCCCCTCCTCTTGTCATTAGTGATCATAAGGAGACTCTTTCACCTCCCATTCCTAACTCTGTTGGTGATTTGGGTGACCTGAAGCCTCTGCGAGTGTATCATCGTCGAGACAAATCTTCATGCGCTCCGCCGTCTACTCTTCCACTCTGGATGTTGGCTCAAGTGATTCTCCTACCTTAAGTCCAGATCTTCCCATTGCCTTGCGTAAAGGGACACGATCATGTACTCAACACCCCATTAGCAATTTTGTTTCATATGATCATCTTTCACCGTCCTTTCAGTCGTTTGCAGCTTCCATTTCATCTCAGGCTATTCCTCGGTCTCTCTCCCACGCTCTTCAAAGTCCTGACTAGACGAAGGCAATGATGGAAGAAATGTTTGCTCTTGAGAAGAATCATACTTAGGAGTTAGTTTCTCTTCCTCCAGGGCACAAACCTGTTGGGTGTCGATGGGTGTACACAATCAAGTTCCTTCCCGATGGCTCCATTGATCACTACAAGGCCCATCTTGTTGCTTGGGGATATATGCAGACTCAGGGCGTGGATTACTTCGAGACATTCTCTCCAGTGACAAAACTTAATTCTATTCGTATGGTGGTCTCCTTGGCCGTCAATTTATCCTGGCCCTTGTTCCAACTAGATGTCAAGAATGCATTTCTTCATGAGGATCTTGCGGAGGAGGTTTACATGCATCAACCTCCAGGCTTTGTTGCTTCCCACAATCCTACGCTTGTGTGTCGATTGAAGAAGGCCCTTTATGGGCTCAAACAGTCCCCACGTGCTTGGTTCGACAAATTCAGTCAAGCTCCCATGGAGTTTGCCCTTGTTCGTAGACATGCCGACCATTCTCTCTTTATATGTCCACGATCGACAGGCATCATGGTTCTCATTGTGTATGTGGATGATATTGTACTGTCAGGCAGTGATTTGGTTGGCATGGGCGATGTCAAAGAATTTCTGAAGAACAAGTTTGAGATCAAGGACCTTGGTCCTCTTCTCTACTTTCTGGGCATCGAGGTTGCTCGCTCCCAAACCGGGGTATCCTTATCCCAACGAAAATATGCTCTTGATCTTCTCATAGAGACTGGCATGCTAGGATGCAAACTGGCTACCACCCCTATGGATACTTCGCATAAGCTTCAGCCAGATGATGGTACTCTTCTTTCTGATCCTGGCATGTACCGTCGGCTTGTAGGTCGGCTCATTTATTTGACTATTACTCTTCCAGATCTTTCCTTCGCAGTGGGAGTTGTCAGTCAGTTTATGCAAGCTCCCCGTTCTTCACATCTCACGGCCGCATACTCCAGTATCTTAAATCAGCACCGGGCCTTGGCATCCATTTTCAGTCTCATGGTCATCTTCATCTTTCAGGCTATTCCGATGCCGATTGTGCCAATAGTATATATGATCGTCGATCTACATCCGGGTTTTGTACCTTCCTAAGTGGTAATCTTGTCACGTGGAAAAGTAAGAAGCAATCAGTTGCTTGCGCGCTCCTTGGCTGAAACAGAATATCGTGCTATGGCTCATGCTACATGTGAGCTCGTGTGGCTTCGCACCCTTCTTGACGAACTTGGCTATTCTCGTTCGAGCCCTATTCCTCTTCATTGCGACAATCAAGAAGCCATACATATTGCTCCTAATCCTGTTTTCCACGAGCGCACCAAGCATATTGAAGTTGACTGTCACTTTATTTGGGAGAAAGTTGCCTCGAAGGAAATCATCACTCCTTTTGTTCAGTCCGGGGATCAACTTGCGGATGTTCTTACGAAGTCTTTAAGTCGAGATGATCTTCATCGTGTTCGTAACAAGTTGGGCATGATCAACATCTATGCTCCAACTGGAGGGGGAGTCTGGACAATATTAGTATATATGTGTTTTAGTATGTGGCTCTTTTATTGTAAGTGCATGTGCACATCTTTTCTCTTCTCCTACAGTGTACTATATGCTTATTCTAATAAATATTTGTGTGGTGGGCATGTGGCACACATACACAACATTCACCCTAAAACTCTCACTACACTCTCCTCTTCTTCCCTTTCTTCTCTCCTCTTCTTTCACCTTAATCATCTAATCTTCTTCTACTATCGGGAGGCATACAACCTGCAGGTGAATAAGGGATGCAGTATTTGTTAACTTCCGACAAGAATGGAAGCTATGGCTGCTGGAGGGCATACATTGGGTCAGTGGCTGTTAATTAGGTGCGACCAACAATTTGCAAGGATTGAATGTTGTTTGTAGATGTTCTGGCCAGTGACATGAGAGGGAATTGCAACATTTACATTGGTGCCTAGAACATAGGAGTTGGGTTGGGTTGGGTTGGGTTTATTTTGTGGAATTCTAAGTCTATTGAAGTTAATCGTGTCAGTCATGTATTTCTGGTGAATAGCTGTTAATGTCCTTCTCTTTTGTATGGCTAAGGTGTTTTGGTCTTCATTCTCCATCCGCATTGTCGAGTATTGGTCAAATATTTGCATTGGTTGTCTGTTCCATGGCAGAGGTTGTATGAACTACATATTGTGTGCACATTGTTTCATATGGGATATATGTTTTGGACCGGCAATATGAGTAATTTGGGACGTTATTACGCTGCATGCTCCGATTTCAAGTTCCAGCTATGTTGCTGCTTTTGTTATGATTTTGTGCTTCATTTTTCTTTTGGAGATTCCATGGAGTGGTAAAGCCATTAGATCCGTCGCATGGGTGGCATCTTGCAATTGGAATGCTTTAATCCAACCCATTGAGTTGATAATCTGCAGTTTAATATACAGCTGAACTAGTAAGAGTTAGTTAAATAGACGTGGAATCCACTCGATACCAGACAAGGGTAATTAACCATTGGATGGATGAGTAAATGTTCAATATACCTTCGTAACAATGGTGATGCATTGATTTTATTTCATTTTTTCTAAATGGAAGATTCCACACAATCCATGTTGCTATCCAAACATCAGTCACTATCCGTTGGAGTGGCTCTCCCATATTTCCCAATTGCTATCCAAACAGACTGATGCGGACACAAGACCATTTCAAGTTTACCAACGAAGAAAACGCCCACCACAAGCCTCTTCCTTGTGGTTAGGCGTTCATTGAGGAGCATTGAAGCCCTTACACATGTGGGTTGACACATAGAAGGCCCCACATTGGGAGGACACGTGTGTAAGAGGAAAAAGAAGAAGAACCGCTGGATGGACAGATTTCACTGTCTACGGGCGCCCGATCAGGCGCCTGACCACTGTCTTCGAGCGCTCGACCAAGCGCCCGAAAATTGCCTGTCTGGCGCCCGAAACTCACCGGACGTTTTTGGACGTCTTCGGGCACCCGAACTTCTGCGCAACTTACTTGTTTTGTTTCGTTTTTGCTTAAGTATTTAGGGGTATTTTAGTACTTTCATGTCTTTCCTTTGCTTATTTAAGTGGGTTAAGCCCTAAAAACTAGATTAATTGATTATTAATGAAAGAACAAACCTCTTTGGTGGCCTCTCTTCCCTCTCTCTCATGATGCTTCTTCTCTTTCCTTGATCTCCTTCTTCTAACTTCTTCTCGTGTCCCTCCAAATTCTTCAAGGTAATTATCTTTCTTCTTTCTATTTCCAGTTTTTCTAATCCTTCCTCGATCAAACCTAGAGAATCAATCTAAACCCTAAATCTTTAAATTCTCAAATCCTTAATCCGAGAAACTTCCTGATTCTTCGGACTAGTGATCCTCATTGATCGACCGGGTATGACCACAAGATCGGGAGGTTCCATCCCTCGCCGGATCCAACCTAAGCGATAATTGAAATCCATACTTCATGGTTGTGATGATGGCCCGCTCCATTGCATGTTTCCTTTATGATTTTCTTAGTTATGATGATTAGTGCTAGAATTTTAGACCATTACTGTCTTTTATTTCTACTAAATAATTGTGTTCATAAACATGCATTATAATTAGGGCATCCTACGTCAAATTTGGTATCAGAGAATAGGTTTGCATGGTTTTGTCTAGATCGAGTTATCAAATTAGGGTTTCGATTTTTAGGTCTAATTGATGAAAGTTCCAGATTTAGAAAGTTTTCAATTTTAGAAACTTTCCAACCTTAGAAAGTTTCCTAATTTGGAAAATTTCCAGATTTGAGTTGTTTTCCTGTCTTAATTTAATTGTGTCAGTTCATATTAGTTTTGCATTCATCGCATTCATCTTGTAAGTCGTAATACCTAGAAGTCTAGTTGGGTAGAGTTTGGTTCAAGTCTTAGTTGTATGCCAACGAGAAAAGGTAGAGATTTCGGACTTCAACCAATCATGAACAACGAGTAATTATCTGAGCAACTTGCTCAATTGATGCAAAAGATAACTGCAATGGAAACGAGACAAAAGAATGAATTCGCTCGTTTAAGTACCCAGATCACCACTACCATGAATAGACTCGAGCAATTAGAGACATCCCAAAGGGAAAACCCCACTTTTGGGGAAGACACACACTCTCAAGCAGGAGAAATCATTGAGGAACGTGTTCCCATACGTGGAGGACATGGTGGTAGGGGACGTGGAGCCGGTCGTAGTGTTGGGCGAGAGGCACAAGCTACATATGACTATCCAGACCACTACGATCCCGATGAACGTGCGATGAAGAACGTGAAGGTGGAAGCCCCAAGTTTTGATAGGCGTCTGGATCCCAAGGCATTCCTTGACTGGGTTGCTGACATGAACCACTACTTTTGAGTGGTATGGCATGTCAGAAAACCGTCAAATGCGGTTTGCAAAGATAAAACTTGTGGGCCAGACCAAGTTGTTTTGGACCAACACTGAGCGAAAGGTAGAAAGAATTGGTAGGGCCCCTATCACAGATTGGCATGAGATGAAAGAGAAATTGAAGGAGAAATATCTTCCTCTCTCATACCGACAAAAGCTCCTTGACCAGTGGCAATCCTTACGCCAAGGGTCAATGTCTATCGCTGACTACATCGCTAAATTTGAGGAATTTATGATGTGATGTGATATCCATGAGGACCTTCTAGTAACACTCTCGCGTTTCAAAACGGGCCTTCGAGCAAATCTTCAGCGCGAGCTTATGACTCGGCCCTTAACGGACTTGGATGAAGCATATCAAGTTGTGCAAGAACTAGAGCAATACCCGAAAGCTCCTGTCATTAGACGTGTTGAGTCCCAAGACTCTAATGCTAGATTTGGTTCCCAGGAAACTAGACCTAACGTTGGTAGTCAACCTAGAGCACAAGCGACTGTCCCGCCTAAGCCTAGGGAGGACAAAGGCAAAGGGGTTCTTGGTGCCGGTCCTAGTGGGGGTAGCCAAGTGAGGTGCTACGAATGTGGGAATCTCGGTCACATGTCTAATCAGTGTCCCACGAAAAACCGTGGGAAAGCCTTAGTTGTAGGCGAGTCCCATGAGGGTGTTGATGCGCAGGGTGATTATAAAGTAGAAGAATATCACCCTGAAGGAGGTCTTACTGACGAAGATGGTGTAGATGAAGAAGCAACGCTTGCAGTAGTCAAGCGTGTGCTAGCTCAGTCTAGGAGTAGTGTTGATTGGCGTCGGAACACTATCTTCTATACTCTTGCCAAGTGTGGAGAAAAGAATTGTAAGGTGATAGTGAACAGTGGGTGTTATCAAAATGTGATTTCCGCTAACACCTTAGATCGTCTGAAATTGAAACCCACACCTCATCCTGACCCATACAAAGTTTCTTGGGTTGACAAAACATCCCTTCCTGTTACCCATCAGTGCTTAGTTCCTATCAAGTTTGGGTCATACAAGGAGTCCCTATAGTGTGATGTGATACCTATGGATGTTGGACACATTATCCTAGGTAGGTCGTGGCTATTCGACAATGATGTCACGATCTTTGGCCGTTCGAATGCGTATACCTTCATGCATAACGGTAAAAGATCAAACTTAATCCCATGCCACCTGAAAGCACACTAGGGAAAAAAGGATGAGAAGGCGAGTGAGCCTAAGAAAGTGAGGAAATCCAATCCTAAGTCTCTTCACATAATCAATGCGAGAGAGTTCGAGAAAGAGACTAAGGAGGATTCCATGGTGTATGTCCTTGTGGCAAGAGAGATTACACCTAAAGTTCCATCAGAGTTACCCCATGAGGTAACGTCGGTTCTAAAGGAATACAGTGACATGTTTTCCGAAGATTTATCGGATGAGTTACCACCTATGAGGGAAATTCAGCATGCCATTAACCTCGTCCCAGGGTCGACTCTACCGAACCTTCCTCACTACAGGATGAACCCTGCAGAACATGCAGAGTTGAAAAGAAACTGATGAGCTTCTGCAAAAGGGTTTTATCCAAGAAAGTATGAGCCCGTGTGCCGTGCCAACATTGTTGACACCAAAGAAAGACAGCACGTGGCGCATGTGTGTGGACAACCGTGCCATAAACAAAATTACCGTCAAATATAGGTTTCCCATACCTAGACTTGATGATATGCTTGACATGATGGCGAGGTCCACTATATTCTCCAAAATTGATCTCAAGAGTGGATATCACCAAATCCGCATACGCCCAGGAGATGAGTGGAAAACGGCGTTCAAAACCAAAGATGGGTTGTACGAATGGATGGTCATGCCCTTCGGCCTGACTAATGCGCCCAGTACTTTTATGAGGGTGATGACACAAGTCTTGAGGCCGTTCATGGAAAAATTTCTAGTGGTGTACTTTGATGACATTCTTATTTATAGTACCACTAAGAAATCACACCTTGAACATCTAAAGTAGGTCTGTAGCGTCCTTAGGAATGAGAAGTTGTACGCTAATCTTAAGAAATGTGCATTCCTGTCTAGTCAAGTCGTGTTCTTAGGATTTATAGTGTCTTCAGAAGGAATGCGCGTAGACACTGAAAGGTCAGGGCCATAGTTGAGTGGCCTGAACCGAGGAACATTCATAAGGTGCGAAGCTTTCATGGCTTAGCAACTTTTTATCGTCGGTTCATTAGGGGTTTTAGCACGATCATGGCTCCTATTACTGAATGCATGAAAAAGGGAGAGTTCGTGTAGTTTAAAGCCGCAGTCAAGGCTTTTAGGGAAATTAAGGACAAAATGGTAGAAGCTCATGTCATACGTCTACCTAACTTTTTTAAAGTCTTTGAGGTGGCGTGTGATGCGTCTGGTGTTGGTATAAGTGGATTGTTGAGCCAGGAGGGCCACCCTATAGCCTATTTCAGTGAGAAACTGAATGAGGCAAAACAAAAGTACTCCACCTATGATAAAGAGTTTTACGCGATAGTGCAATCCCTAAGACATTGGCGTCACTATCTCCTACCGCAAGAATTCGTCTTGTTTTCTGATCATGAGACCTTGAGATATTTACATTCTCAGAAGAAACTGAACCGAAGGCATGCTAAGTGGGTAGCGTTTCTTCAGGAATATTCATTCGTCCTAAAACATAAGACCGGGTTCGAAAACAAACCAGCAGATGCCCTTAGTAGGCGAGTGACGTTGCTCAATTCCTGGAGTATAGAGGTAGTCGGATTTGAGCAATTGAAAGATGAATACCCCACATGTCCTGATTTTGGGGATTACGCATCGCTCTCTAGTGATCAGCATAGTACGGGCGATTATGTCCTTAAAAATGGTTTCCTTTTCAAGGGAGACCGACTTTGTATTCCTCGTATGTCCCTTTGTGAATTCCTCATCTGGGAGCTTCATTCAGGAGGGATAGCTGGCCACTTTAGTCGTGATAAGACCATTGCTCTCGTAGAGGATCATTTTTATTAGCCAAGTCTCAAATGAGACGTAGCCAAAGTATTGGGGCAGTGTCGTACATGTCAGCTAGTAAAGCAATGAAAGCAAAATACCGAGCTATATACGCCATTGCCAACGCCACATGTGCCGTGGCAGGACATTAGTATGGATTTCGTGCTGGGACTTCCCAAGATGATCAAAAAGCACGACTCCATCTTTATTGTTGTTGATCGCTTCTCTAAAATGGCGTATTTTCTCCCATGTTCTAAAACGTCAAATGCGTCTCATATTGCTCGTATCTTTTTTGATGGTGTGGTGCGTCTCCATGGATTGCCTAAGACCATAGTGTCTGACCGTGATGTCAGATTTACCAGTTATTTTTTAAAGACACTATGGCGCATTGTGGGTACTCGTTTACAGTTTTCTACTACCTACCACCCTCAAACAGATGGGCAAACAGAGGTGATAAATCGAAGTCTTGGAAATCTTCTACGTTGTCTAGTGGGTGAACATGTTAAGACTTGGGACCTAATTTTACCAACTGCTGAATTTGCTTATAATGGGTCAGTAAATCGATCTACAGGGATGCGTCCATTTGAAATTGTTAGTGGGTATAAGCCTAGAATGCCAATAGATCTCTTACCCATGTCAGTCACCCAAAGGTCTTCTGAATCAGTCGATGCATTTGCACGACATATCCATGAATTGCATACGCATATTAGACAGCGGATAAATAAGAGTAATGATAATTATAAAATTTCAACTGATTCTCATTGTAGACTGCAAAATTTTCAAGAAGGGGACTGTGTAATGGTGAGGATAAGGCCAAAGCGGTTCTCACAGGGTTCCGCTAAGAAATTACAAGCGCATAGTGCTGGACCATTCAAGATATTGCAGAAAATTGGGTCCAATGCGTATCCGATTGACCTCCATCTAAAATTGGCATTAATCCGACTTTTAATGTGGAAGATCCAATCCGTTCCTCTGACCTTACCATTGATCTATCATCTCATTCATGGCCTTTTTCTGATTTTGCTTCACAACCCCTTCCTCCACCTATTGCCCATAAAGAAGAAATTGAAGAAATCTTGGATGAGGAGATGGTATCTACGAGAGAAAGAGGTTTCCAGAGGTACTTAGTTAAATGGAAGAATAAGCCACCGTCAGAATCTACATGGTTGACTGAAACAGAGTTGCAGAGAGTTAATCTGGATTTGCTAGAGCACTACAACAGTTTTAACTCATCGGAGTCGAGTTTTTCTCACCCGAGGGGAGTTGATGCGGATACAAGACCATTTCAAGTTTACCAACGAAGAAAACGCCCACCACAAGCCTCTTCCTTGTGGTTAGGCGTTCATTGAGGAGCATTGAAGCCCTTATACATGTGGGTTGACACATAGAAGGCCCCACATTGGGAGGACACGTGTGTAGGAGGAAGAAGAAGAAGACCCGCTAGATGGACAGATTTCACCATCTTCGGGCGCCCGACCGAGCGCCCAAACTTTTGCGCAACTTGTTTTGTTTCGTTTTTACTTAAGTATTTAGGGGTATTTTAGTACTTTCATGTCTTTCCTTTGCTTATTTAAATGGGTTAAGCCCTAAAAACTAGATTAATTGATTATTAATGAAAGAACAAACCTCTTTGGTGGCCTCTCTCTTCCCTCTCTCTCATGGTGCTTCTTCTCTTTCCTTGATCTCCTTTTTCTAACTTCTTCTCGTGCCCCTCCAAATTCTTCAAGGTAATTATCTTTCTTCTTTCTATTTCCAATTTTGCTAATCCTTCCTCGATCAAACCTAGAGAATCAATCTAAACCCTAAATCTTTAAATTCTCAAATCCCTAATCTGAGAAACTTCCTGATTCTTCAGACTAGTGATCCCCATTGATCAATTGGGTATGACCATACAAGATCGGGAGGTTCCATCCCTCGCCGGATCCAACTTAAGCGATAATTGAAATCCATACTTCATGGTTGTGATGATGGCCCGCTCCATTGCATGTTATCTTTATGATTTTCTTAGTTATGATGATTAATGCTAGAATTTTAGACCATTATTGTCTTTTATTTCCGCTGAATAATTGTGTTCATAAACATGCATCATAATTAGGGCATCCTACGTCACAGACCTTTTGGAATCTATCAGTGAACCTGTAACGCCCCGTAAAATCGCCTTCCTTAAGACTCGAATACGTGCTCGAACCCGCTAGACACATATCATCCTTTAGATTAATAATTGGCCGCACAAGACTTAGAGAACCATAGTCTCATGGTATCAGGAACTTAAACACGCACATAGGAGCCCGTTCCACCGCCCATTCCGAGACAGTTAAGCCCGAAACTCATCAGGGACCACCCAAATACTAGGCTTGACACTCTTAGGTGGGCATTACGACGAAATTAGCACCCAAAACCATAAATTGAAGTGTCCTGCAGTTGCACATAGGAGTGCAAGTGTACTTGCACTGTACCTTAAGTGAGTAATCATTACTCAAATCACTTTTCTTGTGTGGGCCCCATGGACCCTTGCATGGCCATGGAATGTGGACCATGGACTTGAAACATAAACTAGCACATAATACCTCGACATGGGCCCCGATTGACAACCGGTGATCGTTGAACGGATGTCGCCTTAGATCCAGCAATCGCCATGTCCGATCGGTCCCAAATCGTACCCAAACAAGGATCTCAACATAGTAAGGCCATCCTATGGGCTGGATTAGCCCAGAGGGGTCAGGTGGGCCCCACGTAATCAAAACAGGGCCCAAAAGGCCACTTTTATGCAACTTAAAACACTGGGGGCCATATGTCCCAATTCCCCCCAACCCTTATAACCCATTTTCTCAGCCCTCTCTCTCATTTCTCAGCCAATTTTCTGAGAGAGGGGTGTGTGAGAGAGAAAGGGGGAGTTATAGAAGAAGGATTCTCAAGAAAAACCCTTGCATGCTACCCTACCCGGACCTAGCCGCCTTCACAACACTCAAGTCGGCTTCTCTCACGATTGGAGACCTTCTCGGATGTCGATAGAAGTAAGTCCATGATAAATCCCCATCTTCTCTAGCTTCCTACATAGGTTTTTCCCTTTTTCCTAATTTACAAGCACCTTCTTGCAAGATTTCTCTAATTCTCCTCATCCAAACCAAGGTGTGTATCATTTACCAATGTGTTGCCATGCAACCAATACCTGCAATTGTAGTTGATACCTTCAATTTTCAGGTTTAAGAAGTTGGATTTGAGCTAGGGAAATTATATGAGATTGGTAGAATTTCGTTGCCTAGGGATTTGAATGCTAGGTGTGTGCTAGGACCATTTACATGCTCATATCATCCTACACATGTTCTCATCATGCAAATATTCTATGCTAAGATGTCTTAGAACTTATACTAATATGTGATAGTTGAGATTCTAGTATTACATGTTTTGTAAATTAAATTATGCATGAGCTAGGGAATCAGGAAGTGTTTGGGGTGACGGGTAGTAGCTTCCGGCCCGGCAAGTACAATAGTTGAGGCGGCCGCACAAGGTCGGCAGCCTCGGGAGCAGGGTAGTCGACTATGGTGAAAGTTGGGGCGATCGGCTGTGGTCAAGGACCACGTAGTGTTTGAATGTGTTTCTATCACTTATGTAGAATCCATATACCGGCGCATCATTTGATGGGCCCACTAGAAACCATACAGCGTACCAATCCCTCAAGACTCATAAGCCGGGGATGGTGGTATGGGCCCTATTCCCTTGCTGTCGGCCTACGCTGGGGTGATGCCTCCCAGTAGTATCCGTTGAGCACCATCGAAGGTAACGCACCTACTACTCGACTATGGGATAGGGCGATGAACCATATTCCGCCTGTGTTGGGCGCGACTGACTAGCCGCAACCAAACCAGGCCCCTTGGGGCTGTAAACCTGAGATAGGATCGAGGAGCTACTGGCTACAACCTGCATTCGCCCCGCAGGGAGTCAGGTGGTCTCAGTCAGCCAAATTGATAGAACGTTGGTACAGGGGCTTCGCCAACCGGCTCTGCAATGAAAGGACTTAACTAATTACTTGGCTAATCATGTATAGTTAGGCATGACATGCATTGTCTGTGCGGGTGAGGTGGTGGTGCCACTCACTGGCGACTGACAAACATCGGTGTTCGGGCATGCATCTGCATTACATGCACTCATCCCATTTAATAACCATGCTTGCGATGATGTGTTATTCTTTGATTCTATCTACGGAAAATGAAGTTATTATCTATATTGTTTGTATTGGTGCATGTGTAATCTAAGGAAATGAAACCACTGAGTTGGCCACTCACTCCTCTTTCTGGGGCGATGGTTTAAACCACCAGCCAGATGACCCATGTGACTCAGGTATACAGAAGGCGGTCGAAGCGACCGAGTTCATAGAACTTGGAGAGGACGGCGACGAGTACCTTCAGTACGTAGGTGACCAGGACTATTAGAATGCAGGACGTCGGGAGTACTTCTTTTGGGGTTTGGCGCCTACGTGGCGTTCACGGTTCAATTTTTTGGGACAGTATACTCTGAACTTATAGTGGGGGACCCAATGGGCCCCAATGTGAGGAATGTAGTCCATGTACATTTTTGGAATTATATATATATATATATATATATATATATATATATATATATATATATATATATATATATATACACACACACACATGTTCCTCTTTCTTTTGGAAATGTTTCGCCTATGATTAAGTTGTTTATGCTTGGCTAAATCTACAATTCTGCAATTAACCACAATACATTCATGTACCGCATTATGTGGAGCCCGGGATATCGGGGGCCGAGGCCAACCACGGACCCTGGCATCTGGGGTGCCACAGAATAGTGCTGGAAAACGTAACTTATCCACCTCCACGGTGTGGATTCCTTGCATCAGAATAGCCCCTAAGGGTGCTCCTAGTGCGGAAATCACGTTTCCAATCATGGAAATCTTTATGTGCGTGCGTGCATGTGTGTGTGTGTGTGTGTGTGTGTGTGTGTGTGTGTGTGTGTGTTTTGGTGACGATTGGGCAGGCTCTCATGTAGATAGAAACAAACCATTTGTTGCATGATCCAGTGTTGAAGTTGAATACTACATCATCCACATAATGCATGTGAGTTGGTTAAAGAATCTTTTGGCTAAGTTGCCAATCTGTCTAGGAAAAGTAACGTCCAAGGAAATATTTATGCCACCCATGCAATATGGGGATTAGGCTACGAATATCTTTACCAAAGCTCTTGCAAAAGATCGTCAAAGAAATATTCTTGACAAGCTAGTCTTGATTGATAAATATGCTCCATACTGCCTCCAGCTTGTGAGAGACTGTTGGTGTAAAGTCTAGTCTTATAATATTATTTCGGGGGTATTTTTGGCTTTACCTTTGTAGTTCTATTTATAGCTGTAATGTTTATATAAAGGGCTCCGATTGAGGAACAAGTTTAAGGGATTTTGCCTTTGTAGAGCAGTATAGATTATTGCATTCTCGGATTATGGGGTCATTTAAAACCAAAATAGAAGAGAGAAAAAATTCCCTTCATAATTTTGTTTTTTTAGTTTACCATTGTCTTTAACTTGAACCTTCATGATTCATAATTTAAAGCATATGCATGCACCTATTTCATACTTAATATTTATTTTATCTTCCTTATTGTTAACTATTTTTAATGATTGGTTTACCATCCAGGCTTATGCTTCTTTCTACTTAGAGGAAACATAGTCAGATAGGTCTCAACCACCTCAACTCCACAACCATACAAATTCATTAACAACAACCTTATCCTGGTTATGGCTCCCTTAATTTTCCTTTATTTCAAACATTGCAATGCCAAGATTCATATAATACTAATCACACATCACTTTTTAGCAAGCATGACATACATAACAAGCAACTGCTTCGCTATAGCTTCTGAGGTCTAACCCTCAAACAAAAAGTACTGCTCGTCAATTTTTCTTTGCTCCAATTTTCACACAGAAATTCATTACACAAAAAGAAGAATGACTTGTTCCAGCAATGAGACCAATGACCAAAGGAAAAGAGGAGTCACCTGTTTCCTCCAATGAGATATCGATGCTCTTAGAGAAGAAACAAAGGCTTTGGAATCCATTGGCACCTTCATGTCAACGATGACTCCTCCATGGGTGTCACTGGTTGCAAAGAGAAGTTCAACCGCCTCTTCATCATCAGATAATGTTGATAGTACAGATGATGATGGATTTGCTAAGGTTGGCATAGCTCTATAATCATGATTCGCAGCTTTAACCTTGTAACCTACAGGAGCAAACTAAAAGCACTTCAAAATGTGTCGCTAGGAATAATCAAATAGTGCTGAAAAACAGTAGTATAGTTTTTTTTTTTTTTTTTTTTTTTAAAGGTGGAGAAACTTTTATTAGAAAATCACCAAAGAAACAATGGCGAGAAAGAATACAGCCAAAAAACAAAATATAAACTACAGCCAAAAAAGGAGGGGCAATTTACAAATAATGATGGCCTTTAGGCAAGAGGCACACACTACCACATTCCGCCTGATCCTTCTAACCACCTCAATCAGCGAACCCAAGGAATTCCGGAAACACTGATTGTTCCTTTCTCCCCAAATGGCCTGTAGGGATGCCCTTAAGACAAGCCGCCAAATAGCTCCTCCCTTCATCCCCAACCCCTCCACCGTGCAAAGCGAGGAGGAGATCTTCAATAGATCCCGGCATCACCCAGGCAGTTTGAAGAGAGACAAGTAGATGAGCCCAAACCTTATAGGCGAAAGGGCAATGAATGAAGGGGTAGTCAATCGATTCAGCATTGCTCATACACATCAACATTGAGAGGAATCATTGACCTTCATTGAAGATTATCGATTGTGAGGACCTTTGTCCTACCCACCAGCCACACATAAAAGCCACAACCCGGGATGGGGGGTTCACCATAGTTCCAAGTGAAGGAGGTCATAAACATTGACTCACTTGGAGCAGGACCTGGAGCATCCTATAAAAACATCGGACCGCGAAGCAGCCAGACTTGTCTTTGTTCCATTAGAGTGCATCCTTTTCCTTTATGGATGGGTGACAACCACTCAAGTGTTCCAAATGCCTAAGGAAGTAGGACACTTCCTCCTCTGAAAGATTCCACTGGCAAGGAGGTGACCAAATGATGTAAAGGGTATGGCTGACCTCTACATGATGAAGATGGACCAGCGGAAGGATCAGCGGAAGACCGCATCGAAGGGACCAAGTCAGAAGTTGCAAACGAAGAAACAGCCCCAACCGACCAGTCGTCTATTACCCAGATCGCCCAGATCGGTCCTGACCGGTCCGAAGACCGATTGAATTTCCAGCGTTTGAAGTCCAGACTCACTGGACTGTTTTGACCAACAACTAACCGGTCATGGGGAGTAACGACCGACCCCGACCGGTCGCCTGGCCAGTCGAATTTCTCTAGCCAACCGTCTATTCTCTCTGGACTGTTTTGGCTACATCCGACCAGTCATGGACCCCTGTCTGACCAGTCAGCTATTGTGCAAAGTTACGTGCGAAACTTGCTATTTTGATTTCAAACTTCTGTTTTTGCGTAGGATTTCTTCTATTTTCGTTATTAGGGTTTGTGATTGATGTCTGGACTATTTTCCAGAGTTTTCTCTGTTACTCGCGCTCTTCGAGTGCCCCATGAGAGATCAAGGAAGATCGAGTCGCTTTGCTTGATAGGTCCGTGGATTCAGATTGTTTTCCCTACAAGAGAGACGGTCATTGATCTCGGCTTGCTAATGTTTGCGCCACCAAATGATTGCTCCATCACAAGAAGAGAAGCATCAAGCCACTTTAATGTTCTTTTTTGAGGAGATCCAAGACGACCTTGGAAAAACTGACAGGAGTGAACTCTCACCACTCCACAAATCTTCCCAAAATTGAACCCTTGAGCCGTCGCCAAGCGAAAATAAGATACCTTCTTTAAACATTGGGGCCAACCTAGCAACTACTTTCCATAAGCTACAAGCCCTATAGATGGAGTCTCTAATCCACCAACCCCCCTTCTTAGACACCATATTTGCTTGCGATCATCTCCCTCCACCAACTTCCTTCTTCCATGCCAAATCTCCAAATCCATTTCCCAAGCAAAGTTGTATTCACGGTGGACAAGACTCTCAAACCAGAACCTACCTCTGCCAACAGCCTATGCGCCTCCCAATTTAGGAGGTGGAAGTTACTCCATCTCCACAATACTAACGTTATTACCATTATTAAGTAAAGAAATAACGATCTAAAAAGTGGAGTCTAACCATCTTTCAATATCACATTAATAAAACTAATAAAAAAATCTGAGGAAATCCATGGTGTGGTATACATGCGAAAGAAGAAAATAAGAGTATAAGAACCGATTTGCACAACCCAGATGATTCAAAGATGTTTATAGGATTTTCTCCATAAACTAACACACTTTTTTTATCCAATCCCATTACCATATGGCACCTACAAAGATTTTTATATAAAAAAAACTCGATTATTATAAAAGAGAGAGGCGGTGATCCCATCAAAAAGGGTCGCCCAACTATGAAATTGGGACGCTCCAAAATCATACCAATCCAACCATTATGTGGGCCACCAAATGAATTTGGACATTTTTGGGTAGCAAGCACTCATCTTCTGGTATGAGCAATGTTTCAAATAGCATCCGTAGCGTACGCTACATAGCGTAGCGTAGCCGTAGCACTACGTAGCGTAACTAAATAGTGTAAATCCCCTGTAGCGTACGCTACAGGGGTCGTAGCGTACGCCACAGCTACGTAGCGTGTAGATTTTGTAGCGTAAGCTACAATGTATTTTTTTATTATCTCTCAAAAAATGTATTTTTTAATTTTTTTGTTTTTTATTATCGTTTTTTTTTTAAATGGTGTAAAAGTCGCAACATAAAAATAAAAAATAAAAACTGAAAATGTAACGTCAAAACCAAACCTTTTTAAGTTTACTTTCACTTAAAATGGTGGTGATCCTTTGTTAAAGTTGGTGCTTTTTATTTCTTTTCATACTTGAAGTGGTTTGCTTAGAAAGTTGTCGATGCGGTAATTATTTAATTATTGATTTTTTTATACCTTTATATATGTGGATTAGCTTTTGATAAATAATAATTAATAATACTTAAAAAAATGAATCATTTGTCAGGCATTTTTATATTTTTTACTTTTTTTCTTACTAATTATTATATTTTTCTTATTTTTAAATTAAAAAAATAGAAGTATCATGTAGCTTTCGCTACACGCTACAAAAGGTTTAATGTACGCAACACGCTACCGCTATTTAAAACACAGGGTATGAGTTTAAATACTTGACTCCAAGTCATGAGTATCATTGTTTCGAATCGGAGAGTTTCTTGTTGAGGAATGTTATTGGATGGCCCTCCTAACTGAGAACCCCACTAATGCCGATGTTGGAAGTGTCGCAACTCACCTCAAATACCTTCTCACAAAGTTTGGAAGGCGAAAAATTGGAGCTTTTGTCATCTTATGTTTGATACTATCAAACGCTCATGTTAGTTCACTTGTGCATCAAAACTCTTTCTATGTCTTGCAATCAGTGATTTAAAGCCATGATGTTATTGAAGTTTCACACAAAGCATCGATAAAATATAACGTGACCACGGAAATTACGAACTTCAGAGATAGTGGTAAGTATCTGGCCAACTAAAAACAGCTTTCACCTAGGCAGGATCCACCTCTACATCTCATAATGAGACAATGTACCCTACAAAGATCATGGATGTACTCATGAAGGTGCATTTTTTAAGGTTGATGTAGAAGCGCTCGCGGCAAACGATTTCAAAGATAAGACCCAGGTGATTGAGGTGCTCCTTCCTCGACTTACTATAGATAAGAATGTCGCCAAAGTAGACAACGACAAACTTGTCAATAAAGGGATGCAACAACTAGGTCATGACACACATGTAAATGCTAGTCACATTTGTGAGACCGAATGGCATGAGCAACCACTCATGGAGACCGATTGGCATAACCAGTCACTCATAGACAATGTTCAAAGTTTCAGTATCGCTACAAGTTTCGCTAGCCGGGGATACAGAAACAATATCGATATCGCTGATAACCGAAAATGTGGGGAAAATGGGAAAATGGGAAAATGATGGAATTTTTCAGTGAAACCTCAGGAGATGATAAAATACACATATTTTCATATTAAGGAATAAAATAAAATTGCAAAAAGAATGCATACATAATCGGTTTCTATTTAATGGGGGGCCTAAAAGCATGTGCTACTATAAGAAATCAGTCCAACCATCTCATCCATCCAATATATGACCTTTCATCCAAACATCCATTAATATTTCAGAATATCGGCAACACATGATATTTCCAAACAAATCGTTAACAACTAAAAAAGAAACTAAAGATTGTGGTCTCTTTATTGCTATATTGCGATAATGATAATATCGTGATATTATCAATATTATCGACAACAAATTGAACGTTGCATACAACCATGCGCCCATAAAAAATATGAAATGAAAAGTTTTTAATATACAGATTTTTGGCGTATCGATACATTGGCGATATGATTGAAATATTGCAGATACATTGATGATACAAGCGACACTTGGAATTTACACAGTAAAAAATATTGGCGATACATCAGTGGTATCAATGCATTGGCAATACAAGCGACGCTTGAAATTTACACAATTGAAAATATTGACGATATCAATACATTGGTGATATTTAGTGATACATTGCCGATACCTAGAATTTTTTATACTATCAGTGTTATCAGTATCACTACCGGTGTTATGGGTATCACTGAGTACCGAGCTAGAAATAGAGATAATATTGAAGATATTTCAATAATATCGGAGATATTTCAATAGTATCGAAGATAATTCAAACACTGCTCATAGAGACCATCCTTCATCTTAAATGTTTTCTTCCATTCATCACCAAGTCTAATGCAGATCTTGTGGTATCCACTACGAAGATCAACCTTGGAGAAGATGCTAGCACCAGGCCTAAAGTCCAGCATATCATCAAAGCCGAGGAATAGGGAAGCGAAACTTCACTGCGATTTTATTAATGGCTCAATTGTCCACACACACCAACTTCCATCCTTCTAGGGGGTAAGGAGGGCTGGCACAGCATATGAGCTTATGTATTCTTAGATAGTCCCTTTTTAGCAACTCATCTACTTGATGCTTCAACTCTGTATTCTCGATTGAACTCATTCAGTATGATGGTAAGTTAGATAAAGGTGCTCCGAGAATAAATATATGGCATATTCAAAATATCCTGCAATGAAAGCAACTCCTTAAGCAGACTATCAGAGACCAAGTCTTGAAAGTCATGAAACATGGATTTGACTTCATCAAGAATAGGCTCATTCTAATCAGTAAACAGGCTCCTTCACCTGTTTTGTAACTAGAGCAAGCAATACGCCTTTCTCCTTGCTCTCTTTCTCAAACTTCCGCATGGTAAGAACACGGAAGTTAGGAAAAGTGGCTGATGTCGATGATAAGGGCGTAAATGAAGAAGGTGACTTAAGCTACAATGTGCGAAAGTGGATCCAACAACCTCACCATATGAAAGTATGCATGTTAGTGTTAGCCTCACCGTCACTTTGTACCTTTTGGTCAAAAAGCTAAGGTTGACCAAGAATGATGTTGGTGATATTCATCGGAATTATGTCACACCAAATGTCGTCCTCATATATGCCGATTTTAAAAGACACCAAACACCTTCAAGTCACGGGAATGGCAATGTCATCGACTTCCAGAAACCTTGTATCGTTTTAGATGCCATTCAGTTGGTAATTTGAGCTTATCAATGACCTCTTATGCGGTGATGTTCATCGCACCGCCGCCATCAATGCTCATGTTACATCCATAACCAGTCTTCGCTTCCTCCTCGATGGCGATAAAGAGGTGGCGTAAGATAAGAGTGGGGCCTTCAACCTACACTTCGACCACAGTTTCAGCAAGAGGGGCCTCTGGCCGTGACGTA
This sequence comes from Liriodendron chinense, assembly GCA_003013855.2. Classification (NCBI taxonomy): domain Eukaryota; kingdom Viridiplantae; phylum Streptophyta; class Magnoliopsida; order Magnoliales; family Magnoliaceae; genus Liriodendron; species Liriodendron chinense. Next base: position 1,974,506 of record PVNU02000362.1, read on the forward strand.
GGCTCTACATAAGGTTATTCCGTCTTGATGTGCTCATCTTAATACTTGGGGTTGTTTGGGTATTAGGGGTCTTCATTACCGTAGTAATGGAGGTTGCCGGATTGCGGACACTCATTCGAAAAGTCTCCTCGATGTCCCAAAAAGTAGCAATCAATATCCCACAATTCTTGCCTAAGGGGAGGACTTAGATTATGACATTGCCCTCCAGTGTCATGTCCCAACAGCACTAGTTGCCTCTGGTGTGAATTCTAGTTGCCTTATAGGTGGAGTCTGTATCTATGAGCATGGCTGAAAATAGTAGAAAATGGTCGGTAGCCTTGCAGTGGAATCCAATTAAGATGTGGATTTGAACTTTCCTCACAGAAGATTCATCAGCTTCAAAGCCAAAGCATCATAGAGTTTGTTCCCACAGTTGTTGTTCGACTCGTCAAACCTTCTTATGAATATCATTGACTGACTCGAAATCTTACATGACTATCTCGCATTCGATCTCTTGGTATAACCTTGCCCGATAGCAGTTAGCCGTTACACAGTCGGTCTCTGCAAGCTTACAACAGACAAAAAGCTCATTGAGCTTCTCAATGTAGTCATCTACCGATAAAGTTCCTTGTTTGAATGTAATGAGCTCCTAGAGAAGGATATCCATGGAGTCGAAGGCAAATATTTACTTTCCAGTTTCTCTCTCATAACAGCCCATCTGGTGATAGTAGGGCGACCTATAATGAGATTGTTGTCATCAATGCTTCACAACCAAATTCTTGCTAGGCTGTTTAGCTTGACTTTAACAAGAGACACTCAATGGATGTCGTACTGTGCAAAATAATCTTCAAGCAATCCAATCGACAAAAGCCTTTGCATCAAGGCGACCCGCAAAGTCAGAAACATCAACTCATACTTTTTTGTGATATCATCCTTCTTAGGCATTTCTATCAAGTCGTCATAGGCTCTTTCTGCAAAAGCCATTGGATGAAGTCATATCAAACTCCTGATAACCAGTATCATTTTGATTCCCCGAAGGTTTTAGTTGGGACACCTAGTTGCATATTTAAGTCTATTAGAATCCCAGTGGAGTCAGGCTACTCTCCATGTTGTTCTCCACATAGCCGGTCAACAGCGGCTTCCAAGCTCGCGACCTTTGTGAATAACTCAGTGATGCAATTGTCTTGTTGTAGATGGGTAAACCTCCCTCAATAAATGTGACCACTACGGTTGAACAGAGCAATGCCGACAAACTAATTGACAGAATATAGCACAGTTTCTGGGCTAGAGTAGAGGACTGTTAATGGGCCGAGATTCTAGTCTGTAATGGGTTGGAACGAGGCTACAATTTTAGATGTTAATGGCTAGATTCTGCGCTTTTAACGGGCTGGAATAGGGGCTTGATTTGGACTTTTAATGGGCTGGTTTATGGGCTTTTAGTGGGCTGGATAAGGGCTGGATTTGGACTGTTAATTGGCTGGTTTTGGGGCTTTTAATGGGCTAGAATAGGGGATGGGTTTAGACTGTTAATGGGCAGGTCTTCTAGGGGATGTTGGTCTTCTGAGCTTTTAATGGGCTAGAATAGTGCCTGGACTGTTAATGGGCTGATTTTTTGGGCTTTTAATGGGCTGAAATAGGAGCTAGATTTGGACTAATAATAGGCTGGTTTTTTGGGCTTTTAATAGGCTGGAATTGGACTATTAATGGGATGGTTTTCTAGGCTTTTAATAGGTTGGCAGTCTCCTCTTGTTAATTGGACATTTGGACTTCATAAAAGAAAAGAAAAGAAAAGAAAAATGTCAAGGGGATATGAAGAATTGATGCAATGAAGAAAGATTTTTTAATGATTCAAGAACCCAAAAGCAGAAATTTGTGATTGTTGTTGATCTAGGACTTTAATCCAGCCATTGAAACGCGCTCCAATACCAATCTAGCGCAACCAGTATTGGATATTGAGGTTTGGAAAACTATCAAGAAAATAAAATTAAAATGAGAAAATGAGAATTATCAGTTTGAAGAAGTCGAGGCGTGATTTGGAATCACTCGGCTTGAAATTGAATTTGCCCTCCTTGGACCGCGTCCCAAGTGCAATAGGATTTTCCGGGCAATCAACCTCTAGGATACAACAACTATCACCCACTCCCAGCGGTGCACTCATTGTACACAGGCTCGAGCCATTTGTAGTCTTAACCCGAACAAGAAAATACTTAAATCATATTTTGAAATCAAATCAGACATTTATAGACTTAAGTGGACACCCTTACATAAAGGGTTGTGACAGTTGGGTTTAAACCCAATTGATTTGTCCCTTGGGATTGAAAAGAAAACACAACCTTTTAAAACAAAAAAGTGAAGGGATGCAACCCTCCAGACTTGCATGAAAAGATCCATCCCCCAATGCACTCATGCATGCACTCGTAACCATGGCCATAGCCCGGCTCGGCGGAAATTTTTAAACATTAATTTATTTTTAAAATAACTTGAAAATACAAAAATTCTCCACATGTTTCAAATTTTAAGACATTTCGGCGTTGGGTCCCTTAAATCACTCAATCATCTAACGCCTTAATATTTCTCGAGTCTGGGAGTGTTATTATAATCAAAGATCTAGGTGGATGATTAGGTTAGATAATTACCAAGGATGTTTGATCACTAATGGGACGATTGATCGGGAGTTTATAGATTAGATCTAAGTTTGATTAAGTCTCGGCATGATCGAATGGTCATTGCCAACAATCAATGCCTAGGAAACTTCGGGGACGAAGTTTGTTTTTAAGGGGGGTGGATTGTAATGCCTCGGATTTTCGAGGTTTATTTGAAAATTTCTAAAATTTTATTTTGATTTTTTTTAATTTAAATATCGGGCATTTACTTTGTTTTGAAAACAACGGGCCATCCGTGAGAGTTTTGATGGACGACCCTTTACAAAAATTGCCTAGAATAATCCCATAAATGTCGTAGAAAGATCGGATTTCGAAAATCATTATTACAGTTGTGTAATAGTGTCGATGTTTATCCGACTTTAATCGACATTTAGAGTAAACAAGACAGGTTTACAGGAACCACGTGACTATCGGTCTTTCACCTGACCCTTGAAGCATAACCTGCTATGTGTGCCACTCACACAACTTTTCCCCTACAATTGGTTTTGCGGTTTGGTGCCTTTTGGCCATGCACCTTCACCTGGATTTTCATAAGTACTATAGAGAAATAGCCTATATATTCTCATATGAAGCGAGCCCACTTCCACACTCATATAGGTGAATTCCATCAAGTGTACATAGCAACTGGATACACCACCACATATGGTTATGGATTTATTAAAAGTTCAAAAACTCATCCTCCCTCATGTTGTTGAGTGCACTACCTACACCATAAGAAGGGGCAAATTCTCTACAATGCCTCCCAGTCTCCTTGTGTCTTGTTGTCTACTCATTGAACCTATCGCATGGGATCCCACTTGTATAGGTTGGGTTGCCGACATTGGTAGCCCATTCAGTTGGGCTCAGCCCCATTCCCTTCGATGTTTCCACGACTAAGCATTTAGATAGTCATTTGGTCAAAAGATCTACCAGATACCGTCATTGCTTATTTTCTGGAAAAAGAAGTTCACAACCCATGGGCCTTCTACCTCCACGCGACATGGTTTGTTAAGCTTTTTCCCATTACAAAAAATTCCCCATTGTTGTCTCCTGCAGGGTTCTGGGCCATGTCTCAGTCCCAGTGTGGCAAATCATCCTCTTGGACTAGCTAACAATTATTGCCCTGGTAAGCTATTGCCTCACCAACAAGCTAATCAAACGCAAGCTCCCCCTCGGGTGGATTCCTCCTTTTACTCCTTAGCCTACAAGGTATTAGTAGCCAATAGATCTAGCCAAAGATCAGGGCCATAATCAACATCCCACCACTTTACAACATTAAGGAGTTATATAGTCTTCGTTGGTCGGTCACAACCTCCTTGACGATTCATATCTCAAGCCAGCACATACCAAATTTTTATTTTTATTTTCAACCCCACAGAGTCAACGACTATCACTACATTATGCAATAGATATTGTCCATCATTCTTTTATTTTGATAGTTGTTGTAGCAATAGCTCTGAATACAACTTTACTATTCAACCAACTCCACTAGCCCTAAATGCATTCTTATCATTTAACCAACTGATGACAAAGCCAAACTGGCATATTGTACCTATAGTACGAAAAGGATGTCATGCATATACATATCAAAACTAAAATGAAGTATTATCTTCATGTAATTGCATGCATCATGAAAAGCTGGCCAATTTATTGACTAGTTATTAGAATTCAATACAATCAATGGATTTTCAGCAATGAAGTATGGAGGAGAAAAGTCCAAATCCTTCATTCTCAATTCATATCTAGCATCTTGACTGATGGTTTGGTCACTGAATAATGGGTCCCACGGATGTTAAAGTTTGCCCATTAGAAACCTATATATTTACTGATCCTCAATTACAAATTTACAATAGTCTCTATTGTTTCCTAGACAACTTGTCTCCAAGATCCAAACACAAGTATCCCACAAGGGCCAATATAACATGTGTATGGATCTGTAACTTTGGACCCTTGCCCATTCATCTCCAAGCATCTATGGGCTAAGTTGGTCTAAGTTGTTTTATCAATGCTTCTAAATGCATAATCCCCACAATTTTAGATCTTTATAACTCGGAACGTGATTTGATCTTTCTTTTTTTTTAAATTCATATGATGATTTCTTCTAGAAGTAAAGTATCCTAGTTAGATTTAATGTATGTCATATGTACAATTTTCTGAATTCTACGTGTCAAGAGTCATACATTGCCTAATGTTCCATGTTATAATGGGTTGACTATATTTTATACATGTGACACATGAATACAAAATTCAAACAGATGTAAGACAGATCAGAGACCACAATGCAATAAGACAATCCTAACCACTTCTTCAGAGGATATTTGGAAGAAAAACGGACATGTAAGAAAAGTTTAATGAAGTGTTACTATTCATCAGTTTCTTAGAACATCCTCAATTTGAACATCTAGTATCGTTAAACCAGTGTGACCATGGTCCATTATGTTAATACCCATAGCATATTTTCTGCACTCTCAATGCAGTGGGCACTATAGATGACTTTGATCCAACATGTGTGTGATAGGTTTACACTGTGTCTATGACACAAAGATGATTTGCAGGTTATAGTTCCAAGTAATCATGAAATCATGTGACAGAAAATTATTCCAACAATGGAAATGATATGCCTTCCTTTACGCGACTTGTAGCACACGTGTGTGAGATCCAGTCCAAGCAATACATGCATTTGATCATACACAATACCTTGTCCCATAAATTAAGCCAATGCACTCATCTTTTGACCACACTTATAATAGAATGGCTACCTTCAACATACACAGAGTGCTCACGTGATGGACATCCCTGTCTGACTTTCTGACGAAGCCCACTATACAGCCCCACTTGGTAGATGGCCAGGATCTCTCACACGTGCACCAGGCTAGCATGTGTAATCCAGAAACTTTTCCATACTCTTTATATGCACACATTATAATAGAGACGAGCCATACCCATGACTAACCCACCTTATAATTAAACAACATATACTTCAAACATGTGTGGAGTGACACCTTAGTATGTAAGGGTGCATCCCACTGGGTTTCTAAAGATGAACATCAACACAGTTATTCATTTTATGCACATCAGTCACACAAAAGACAACTCCACAACATGTAGTTAAAAAAATGATATATCCTGTTCTACCACCAACAGTATGGAAGGCCCATCTTTTCATGATTAGAGCATGCACTCTTGTGCCACCCCCCATCAGTGCCCGTCAGTTATCTTCCCAGAATTTTTCATCAGAATTTCTTAGCCATAAAGTAGATCCTTGGACGGACCATCCATTTGTGATCCACAATGGACAAGATTGTTTAACAAAAAAAATATTGTGACAATCACATCATTCATATTGTACCAATTCACCATCAAAGCATACATTTCAGTAGGGTTCACCAGAGGGTCACATGGATTAGTGGACCCACTCATTGTGGGACCCACATCTGAACTTTTTCAATCATCCACGCAAATCATTCAATTTGCAGACTATGAACATATAATAGTAGCCAACGGACAATAGAGATTGGGTTCCCATGGATTATTCCAACAAAAGATGGGAACCACGTAATTTGGTAGTCTGGCTACCCACCAAATCAGGCCAAGTATTTTCAAGTCAACAGAGTGGTTTCAAAACGTCCATTAAAAAAAATACTAAAAAGACCAGAATTCTTCTCAAAGCCACCAAAACACCGTTTGGAAGTTATATCATCTCCTCAAAATGCCCTTTCGACGATCTCATTCCTCATGAATCTCACTCCTCATGAAGACCTCCATTGACATGAGATTTAGTACGATCAACCGCCACTTCCCATCCCCACGGAAAACTCCATTTTCCTCACCTGCACCAGTGCCTACACAACCCCCGCTTCCATGGACCCTTGTACAGATTACTTGAGCAAATGACAAGATATAGTTGTAAGGCTTCAGAGGTGGCGTGTGCTAGATCTGATGGGAGGCTTTCCTGGCAAGGAGGGAGGATAACAAAGGGCCAAGACACATCTATGTGATTAAGGAGAAAGAGCGGAAATAGAAGGGACATTTTATGAAGTGGAGCATGTTTCATCGATGGTTACAATCAACAGATCAACGGTTTGGATTACCTAACCATGGGCCCCACTTTTCAGAATTGAATGGATCACATAACTTGGAATTTCAACTTTATGTTGTTACACCATCACAATTAGACAGGTGTTGTCATAGTGACCAAACATGCAATCATGGTTGTCCAATCATTGCCTAAAAATTGGATGGTTAAGAATAAAGAATGGTCCACATGTAACAAGAATGGATTCAACTGGACCAGAAAGATATTTGGATGGATGTAATTCTCAGCTTATTGATCATCTACTGTTTGGTCCATCATATGAATGGTTTGGATCGCTCAACAATGGTCCCACTTGCATGGAAATCTGACCTAACTGGAAATGCCTAGTTAGGTTGTTATATAATGAATTTTTTATAGATAATCTCTGCTATGGCTACATTAACGATGGTAATCACCCAAATCTGACCCATTCAAACCATTTTTCATATGGGTCTCATCATGTTCCATGGCTGGTAGATTAGGCCATGCAAGACAATAGGTGAGAGCCACACGCCTAACTTGGGCCATGGCTCATACAAAGTGGCACTAGATGAATGGCCCATATCTCATGTACACATGCCAAATTGCCACATGCAGTCGACATGGCACTCAGATGGCTACAAAGCAAGTAGGCCAACAAAGTTCTGATTATTAATTGCTTGCTACATGCGATGATCAACTACATCAAAATGCTACAGGGTGACTTATGGGCTACTCCATGATGGATTTTGTATTAACTTAATTACAATCATAATTTTAGATAGTTTTCCAAAAGAATTGTTGGATATTGAGGGTTGGAAAACTATCTAGAAAATAAAATTAAAATGAGAAAACTTATCGATTTGAAGAAGTTGAGGCTTGATTTGGAATCACTCGGCTTGAAATTGAATTTGCCCTCCTTGAACCGCGTCCCAAGTGCAACAGGATTTTCCGGGCAATCGACTTCCAAGATACAACGACTATCATCTGGTCCTAGCGGTGCCCTCACTGCACACAGGCTCGAACCATATGTAGTCTAACCCGAACAAGAAAATACTTAAATCATATTTTGAAATCAAATTAGACATTTTCTTATCTTTCATATATAAAAACCTAATGAAGACAAGTCTATTTATAGACTTGAGTGGACGCCCTTAAGGGTGTAGAGACACCCTTTCATAAAGGGTTGTGCAGTTGGGTTTAAGCACAACCTTTCAAACAAAAAAATGAAGGGATGCAACCTTTCGGACTTACATGAAAAGACATCCACCCACGCACGCATGCACGCACCAGTGGCCATGGCCATGGCCCGGCTCAATGAAAATTTTGAAACACTAATTTATTTTTAAAATAACTTAAAAATACAACAACCAGCTGATGAAAAGGATCCACCCAGACATGGGCACCTCGAACCTAAGCATAAGAATTACAAACAATGTAGAAAACAATATGCAGAATTTTTTTTATTCACTTTAAAGGTGCCTTGACACTACTCATGTCAAGCCCTTAAATAGACTTCCTAAACGTACAAAGAAGAAGGTTCATCATGTCATTGACAATGACAACTAATGACTAACTACAAAAATAGAGGAGTGGTTAAGAAAGATGCTCAATGGTTAAGAGATCTAATGAGAATTTATTGCATAGCTAGCTGATTGATTTTGTATAGCTAGTTGCCTAATTAAAAAGCCTAGGCCTCCATGCTGATGGGCCAGCTGTGTGGCTTGGGCCTGGACCTAGCCCATAGATCTTGGGTCCAATTCAACCTACATCAATTGCCTACCAGATGATTTATAGGCCCGATCTTTTAGAAATCCATCCTCATTCTATGACTCACTTGACGTGCAGGTTGGATCGCATAAAACAACGCAGTGGGCTACACCGTAGAAAACAATGGACAACCACCCAAAAACCTCTAATTCACGAGGTGGCCCACATGATAAAGGTTGGATCGGCCTATTTTTTAGGCATCCAAATTTCATGCCAGGCTACCCTTCTAAACCAGGTTGGGTGCCATGAAAACATCGCCGGTGCGTTCCCTCACAAGAGCTATAGAATAAGCTTATGCCACTAGCATTTTAGACAATCCTGTCTCCAATTAAAAAAATGAAAGCCCAAACATTCAATGACTACTATGATGTGAATGCTCAACGTATATCCACAAATATGCACTATAACATCTCTAATTTACTAATCACATTTGCTTCTGGTGATCCAGAACAGTTGATTTGGTGGGCCACAGCACGGATGGGCCATATCTAAAATGATCAGTGGCCTGAAAAGGGGATGGTTAGCCCAAAATTGAGCAAAACTGAGTGCAGTCTGCATACAACTGGTGAGACCCATCTATGCAGTGGCCACCCAGATCAAAAGTCCCATCAGCACAGATAACTGCCACGTGTACGGTGAGGACACACTACAGAGAACTTCCTGAAGCTTTCTCTTCATCAAATAAACCAAACCGAGATTCCAAATCATCAGAAGTACAGTTCAGACTCGAACTCGAGCTAGAAACGGCGAATTGAAGGAAATCATACCTTTGGAAGTGGAAAAACGCGAGAGGAGAGAGACGGGACGTGCTGTGCTCTGGACGGTGTTGATCGATAGACGAGAAGAGGATCGTATGAAATTCTCATTCAAAGAAATGCAGAGAATTGGCAGAGGCCGAGAAAGAAATCTCAACATTTTCTCTTCTTTTTTTTGTTTTTTTATTTTTATTTTTATTTTTAATTTTGAAAGTTGAGAGAAGAAGTGATTCTGAAAATTCTGAACCTTTCTTCTGTGGAGAGGAATTAGAAGAGGTTTTGGCAGTTGGGACGTAGGGGTGCCTTTTGGCCGGGACGCTAACATGCGCCTGCGTATCGATACGCACCCGTGACTTTGGGACGCGGATTTCCTGCAATGGTAAGCTAGGTGGGGCCCACCGTGATGTTTCTTAGAAATCCACCACGTCCATCCGTTTTTTCAGATCATGTTATGGCATGGGCCTAAAAATTAAGCAAATCTAAAACTCAAGTGGTCCGTACGAAAGAGGATTGAACGTCCACTGTTGAAACATTCGTGGGGCCACAGAAGTTCTGGATCAGAATAATTTTTTTCTTTTTCACTTCATCACAGTAGGAATGACCTTATGAACGGTATGGATGGCAGATAAACATCAAGATGGACCCAGGGAGGTTTCAATGGTAGGCATTTACCTACCCACGTTTTACTATCGTGCGGCCCACTTGACTCTTGGATTTGCATTAATCTTAGGCCTATGTCCTAACATGATCTGGAAAAACGGATGGACGGGGTAGATTTCCCACAAGTATCACGGTGGGCCCCACCTAGCTTAAGGAAGTTCCTGCCAGAAGCCCTTGCAGGGATTCCGCGTCCATGACTTCGGACCTGGGACGGTCAAGGGTCAGGTCGTAGGGTTCCCGAACCCGGTCTAGTCGGAGTCGAGTCTTGCTGTGCCGTGTCCTCTGGGATCTGGGGATGTTTTTTCAGGACTCGGACTGGTGTGCTTATACCTTGGTACTTAGATTCAGTTAGATTCATGCTAGTACATTCACACGGTCGCCCTAACTTCGGACCTGGGACGGGTCAAGGGTCAGGTCGTAGGGTTCTCGGACCCGGTCTAGTTGGAGTTGAGTCTTGCCGTGCCGTGTCCTTTGGGATCTGGGGCATTTTTTAAGGACTTGGACTGGTATCCGGTTACGCATACCCAATGGGTAGCCATCAGGTACTTGTACCCTGCTACTTAGATTCAGTTAGATTCATGCTAAGTACATTCACATGGTCGCCCTAACTTCGGACCTAGACAGTCAAGGGTGAGGTCGTAGGGTTCTCGACCCGGTCTAGTCGGAGTTGAGTCTTGCTGTGCGCCGTGTCCTTTGGGATTTGGGGCTTTTTTTCGGGACTTGGACTGGTATCTGGTCACAGGTACCCGATGGGTGGCCATCAGGTACTTATACCTTGGTACTTAGATTCAGTTAGATTCATGCTAAGTACATGCATACGGTCGCCCCTATTTGAATGGATGGATTAGATGGCACACTCATATGATAATTGGACACATTCCAGGTGCCATGGATTGACAAACTCAAACCCTTGCAACAGTAGTTAAGATATATTTAAAATATATAAGATAATAAAATTTGCTGGACCCGACCTCAGTTTAGACCCTGACCCGCTGACATTAGTGACATATGTTTGGGCGCTCCAGGTATTCGTTGACAAACAGCAGAGCACGGAGAACTCTGGTAGGCCACCATGAATGCATACATGCATATGTACGTACATACTAATGGGTCAGATCTGGATCGGATCCAGCTGGATCCGGCTCCAAGTCCGTATATCTGTAGACGGATTAGGATCGGATTCGGATCCAACTCGGATCTAAAAGGTGATATCCATATCCGATCCATTTATAAATTGTTAGATCCATTTCCGATTCAAAATCCATATAACCATCGGATTCGGATCGGATCTAGGTCCGAATGCACCCCATTACAAATCTAATAAAATATATAATATAATATAATATATTTAATTTAGTAGTAAAATTATGGAAATCCTGTGTGGTATGGTCAACCTAAGAGTGGCATGTCTCAATTTTGAGACATGGCCTAAAATAATTTATAAATCGGATGGCCAACATGTATATGACATATATAGTAAGGTGACAATGGGTCAGATCTTAATCATATTCGGATCGATTCGGATATGTTTCTATGAATCCAAATCTGGTCCATTTAAGTAATCGAAACCTATTTTAATATCCAAATCCGGTCTATTTAACTAATTGGACCTATTTTAAGATCCAAATCCACATTATTAGGATTCGGAGCGAATCGGATCTCAGATCTAACCCGCTCCATTGAGAGCCCTACAGGTACTAACACTATCAATAGCCAGTAGCTACGGATGCTGGTTTGTAGGCCCCACCAATGATGTATGTGTTTCATCCATTCTGTCCATCTATTTTTTCATATCATTTTAGGCCATGAGTTTAAAAATTAGCTAGATTCAAATCTCATGTAGACCATACCACATGAAACAATGGTGATGGAATGCCCACCATTAAAAACTTCTTGAGGGCTACAAAAGTTTTGGATGAAGCTGTTATGTGTGTTTTACCTCCAGGTCTGTGTGAGCTAATCAACAGGTTGGATGGTAAATAAACATTATAGTGGACATTAGGAAGTTTTTAATGGTGGTCATTCAATCACCATTGTTTTCTTATGATGTGGTCCACTTGAGATTTAGATCTGACTTGTTTTTTGTCTCATTACCTAAAATGATCTATAAGAAAAGATGGACTGGCATGGATAAAACACATATATTATGGTGGGGGCCACAAAGCCTTGGCAATCGCTCCCTACATGTGTGTGTGGGGTACCATGAGGCCGACCTTATGCCAAGCTTCCCATGAGGTCGAGATGCGTGGGTCCCGATGTGTGATTGACATCATTCCATTAATCAGATGCACACCCTTCTATGGGCATAAAAATCAGGCCAATTCATTAATTACATGGGACACCAAAGACAACAGTGGATGCTGGCCCATTGAAACCTTCCTGAGTTATATGGGGCTCAGTGAAATGTGGTTTAGAAATTCAGACCATCCATTGTATGTGTACCACTTTTATGACAGGTCCCACCAAATTTTAGGCCATTCTAAAACTCAAGTGGGCTCCATCAAATGCTCTTAAATGGTGTGGCCCAAATGAGTTTAGGATGCGGCTGATTTTTCAAATATCCCATGATCTAGATGATACCTACTAAATACACGGTGTGGATTTCCACCACACATCACGTTGAGGTGCACAGATCTCGACCTCATGTGTGTGTGTGTGTGTATACCGGACATATCCGGTTAAGCTGGTAGGACTAGAAAGTGATTTCCGGGACATACGTTTCCCATGTTGTGGGTGGCAAAAGGTATAACATACATGGATTGGATGATCCTAGCCGTTCAATTCTATGGCTTTCAAGTATAAAACGTAACCGGTTGGGCCATCTCACAACTGCCACAGTTGTCTTGGACAGGTCAGTGTAGACGCATCTCTCTTTAAAAGAGAAAATAGCAAAACCTTCTTTCTGTACACCCTGCTGTTGTCCAAACCTCTAGCTATTGTTTGCCAAACGTCTTGGTTTGAGCAGTCGTCTTTTCACAACCCAGCAATCAAAGTATTCGGATCATTACATTAAGATGGTATTTATGAACCGAGATAACTCTTGTCACTAAAAGGATCTTAATAAACACAAAAATTTGTCACATCAGCACCAACGGGATAAAATTCCTGACAGTCTAGTTTATAAAAACAAGAATCATTTCCTTTATCTATCATGTTAGTTTATAAAATTCCTGAAGTTCAACAATGCTTGGTTGATACTTATGTCGACTCAAGAAGGTTTGAGGAAGTCTTGATAAGTGACGAAGACTACTTTGGAAGAGAAGAGGGTACTTTGGGTGAGGAAGGTGCTTGCCACGAAGGGTATGCAAGAGAGATCTTTATGCCAAAAGTTGTCGATTTTCAAAGATGTCCAACTGCTATTTGCAGTAGAGTCATAATTAGGGACGCCCAACCATATCTTTTTGCATAAGAGTACTTGGTTTCCCTCATTCTTTCTTACATCTCCCCAAATTTGCATCAACATTCTCACACATACCATCCAATATTCTCTTTCAACATTTTTACCCATTTCTTATTTTATTCCGGCATTTGCCACTTGATCCCAAATGCAGTCACCTTTAGAACTTTCCAGTTCCTTAGAAAATTTAGAATTCCGAAAAGTAGAGACTGCACTTTTGTAACTAGGAAAGGTGCCTAATCTTTTATTTTTAATTCTGAAACCCTTAGAATCTTTGGTTGTAGATGAACCATAGGAGACACTTAGGTTGAAGGATCTTTGGATCCTTCATCTCTTAAGGCGATTTTAGTGTTTCTAGCTGGTTGTAGGTCTTGAGCTTAATGGGCTAGTGGTCATTCCAAACAAACAAATTACTATTACTCTAGTTAATATCACCCCCATCCGCACAACAAAGCACAATCAGAGAAGTGCTCCACGCGATCCAAACCTAAACACAATCCAAGTTGGCCTAGAACCTACTATACTAGCTACTCAATTTTTTTAATGTGGCACGACTGGACCAAAAGATTTCTAAGGTAATTTATAGTTCATTGGAAAGCTTATCGAATTATCTTTCCAAGAGCTAAAGATCACTCAAATTCGATAATATCAAGATCAATATGGTCAATTTATCTGAAGTTATGTATAATTGAGTTTGTATGTAATAAGGGTCACACTATTAAATGCCTTTGTTTTCACTTTTTAAGGCTTAAATGGCCTCCAAGTGAGGTGATTATGGCCTCATTGGAAAGCTTATCAAATTATATCTTTGATGAATATAAGAACATAAAAAATAGAGCTATATGAGGGAAATATGAATGTTTGGCGAGATATGTATCGCAACTACCTGATATTACCCACCTTCCAAAATCAAATTTGAGCCATTTTGGAGTAGCCAAGGCAAAGCCGTCAATGCCACATGGCAGGCGACACTCGGAGTGCCACCCATCAGCTATCTGGAGCTTTGCTCGAGAGAGGAGTTGGTGAGATCTTGGGGAAAAGTTTTTTCTCTCGAGATGGGTGCCCAACCTTTAATTTTCCTAAAGTGCCCTCCATGTCTTCACTTAATTACCTTTTGTAGACACCCTACCTCAGGCCGAAAAGTTGATTGAATAATTGGATGGATGAAGTCCATTACGTTGCTGATCTTTCGGGCACCATGTTGACCATGTTGTCTTTAATGTCACCGATCTGGTTGGGAATTTGTTCTCGAAGACGAACCTCGATATCCTTCAGGCCCTAAGTCCACTTTTTGTCATGGCCAATCGATTCGCCAAAGGTCGACTGTGGTCATATTAGCCTCCAAGACCATATGGAATGGATCTGTATTGATCAATATTGTTTTTTCAGTCTTTTTTCGGGAACTTCAATAGCCCTTTGTCAATGTTATCCTAGATACCGTTCCTGAAAACCGCATATATTGTTAGTATAATGGCTATGAGTTCCATGCCATTTATAATACTCACCCTTCTTTAATTCCTCGGTCATCAGTATTTTATTATTAGGCGAAATTGTAATAAATTTCTCGATTAGCAGGAGCTCAAATATTTCATCGGCTCGAGTAATATCGAAATTATAAGTTTTATGGGCCTTATGTGTGATGGATGTTACTATGTCAGCCTTAACCAAGGCAGAGCACATAAGTGACTTTTTTTACAACTGCTTCAGCAACTACCACATCATAATTAAGATTAAAATAATATATTCCAATTGACAAATTCTTTTACTTGGAACCTTCTTGCAAAAGTTCCTCACATCAGGACACTTTTAAGGTCAAATCATACAGATCTGCGAACTCTATATCAACAAAATTTTTATGGAGCTTGTATTCCAAACTGTCTAATGCAAGTTGCACAATTTTGGCCTCTGGTGTAACTATCTTACACTGGCTCCTCGTTTTTTTAAATAGGGCTGTTGGGGTCCCAAAATGTCAGGGTTTTCAAAGCAAGCAACACAGTTAGTGCTCCTCGAAATGGAGCCCAATGAAATCCACAAAAATAAACCATGGTGTGCAAATAGTAAGAAAGATTACTAGTAGGCTAGTTAGCCAGCGCATCACAAAATTCAAGGCCAGCGCATCACTAAACTCAGCCCAAAATACAATGTGCACTGGCCCTCGCTTAACATGAAAAATTGACATCTTTGGTGGGCCTCACCACCCACAATGATCAAAACCACCCAAAATTAGGTCGTGGCCACAATCAAGCATAAATATAGCTAGTGCATGAGGACGCATCACCAATCGGGCTACACAAATCCATCATTTAAAGCAATACATAAAGAACAACTAAAATAGGTGTCTGTCAACGCATCATGAAATTCACAGTTGGCACATCGAGAATAAGCCTTTTCAACGGAATGAATTTCTCGATGCTCTCCCTCCAGTGCATTGAGAAATTCAATCATTTCAGACAGTGAATTTCTCGATGCTCCAAACCGTAATGCATCTAGAAAATAAGTCATTTCATACTAGAATTCTTGTTCGAATCAGGCATTTTTCGTGTGCACTGCCTTAATTTTTTACCAATTTAAGGATGCACTACACGTGACATGATCCTATTAGCCGAGCTTCGTTATTTCTGGGTATAAATACCCTTTCTCCTATTCATTTGTAGGAGTATCCAGAGAGAGAGAGAGAGAGAGAGAGAGAGAGAGAGAGAGAGCTTTGTCCATTAGGTATTTGCGTGCTCGCCGGAAAATTTTGCCGGAATCCCTTTTTTCACTATCGGAAGATCTTTTTCGACTATCGGAAGATCTTTTTCGACCATCAGAATCCCTTTTCGATTACCGAAATCCTTCATCAAAAAACCCATCGCCGACCACCGCAGGTCCAACATAAAAATGGCTAGGCCAAAAACTTTTCAAAATTATACAAGTGTGGTAGCGCGTCTTGAAATTTGTCAACTTAAACCATGAATTTCTCGATGCTCTACCCTAAGCGCATCTATAAAATCCACTGTTTTCGGACAATGAATTTCTCGTTGCTCTACCCCAAGCGCATCTATAAAATCCGTTGTTTTTAAACATTGAATTTCTTGATGCTCCAGGGGGTAGCGCATCATAAAATTCAGCACTTTTCGGACTTTCAAGTTGCATTGGACCCCTACTTTTGACTTATTTTAGGTATTTCGAGCGCTCCGGACAGTATGGAATAGTCAAATAGTCCTTCCGGGATACCCAATAAGCAGAATAAGCAAGTTTTTGGAGGCCAATTCAGTCTGGTATGATGAACACAACTAGGTTTCCGAAAAGAGGCCGCCAACATCCAGAACTATGTAAACACATTATTATTTCATATACGATCACGATGTGACTAGATTAAGGTTTGGATTAAACAAACGGGACCATGTTTATCATGATAAACCTGACCAAGGAGGTCCAAACTGCTACATAATGCTTGTTAAAGATTGACATCTCTATAACAATCGATGTCTATACCCATCCAAAACGGCATCCACCGGTTGAGCTGCTCAGGTACAAACAACTGCGGATAGGTCTTCCCGAGGTCGCTGTTCAAAAATGGTCGGTGCAGGCCCATAGTCATACCCTCTCGGTTAATAACCCTAACAGTTTTAGCTTGGATCTTTAGTCAAAACATATGACAGACATCCTACCTGTACAAAAAGATGGCTCAGCCTATAACAAAACACATCGGTCTGCGACCATGAACTTAAAGATATGTGCCATCGCGATCAATCTTTTGTTTTTAATCAAAATCGAATGATTTAAAGTTTCACAATTGAAATTAAATTAATAATCTTAATTTGAAATTTCCGATTGAATATCGACCTTTTTTTGGAATTATGATGATTTTCGATAAATGATTCGATTTTCACACATGTCTATAAGCTGGATTTATGTTTCAATAGAATTAGTAGAAATACTTTAACATATGCATAATAACTAGTCATTACATGAAAATTAGAAAGATCGTATTGATCCAAAGCTTTTGAGGCTCGAAAAATGTTTTTAATGGTTATTTATCACTCTTTCTCTTGGTATGGTCCACCTGAGATTTGATCTTCTTATAATTTTGGATTATGTCCTAAAATGAGACGTAAAAGTAGATGAACGTAATGGATATACAAAAAAATACATCAAGGTAGGCACCATAAGATAGGGGTAACACCCACTAAGTTGCTACCAACATCACACTTAATTTTCTCTCGGACGAACTTCAAATTGTACGCTTTTATCGTACTGAGTAAACTTAGTTGGGCCTACTTTGAATGCATTTGGTTTACCACACCGTCCATTCGTTTTGCCTGCTCATGTTAGCCGTTGAGCCCAAAATTGAAGCGTATCCAAAACTTGGGTGGACCATGCCACATGAAATAGTGGGAATAATGATTTCCACCGTTGAAACCTTCCTAGGGCCCACAGTAACGTTTATTTATCATCCAACCTGTTCGTAAGATTAAGTAGACATTTATGAATGAAAAACAAAAATATCAGCTTGATTTAAAACTTTTGTGGCCCACAATAATTTTTCAATGGTAGAGGTTCAATTCACACTATTTCCTGTGGTGTGTGCCACTATACGCTTCAATTTTGGGCTCATGCCATAAAATTATCTTTTAAAGTGGATGAACGGAGTGGATAAAATGAATAAATCACCGTAAGCCCCACAGAGTTTACTCAGTACACCAAGTGCATTGAGTTACTAAGTACGCAATCTGATTCATCTTGGACACTTGGGTGGGCGCGGATATGCAGAAGGGTGGTTTCAAAGCTTTGTGGGCCCCACCATGGTGTATGTGTTTTATCTAGGCCCTTCATCCATTTTCCATATGATTCTAAGACATTATCCAAAAAATGAGACATCTAAGTGGACCACACCACAAGAAAACAGTGGGGGATTGACGATTATTATTGAAAACTTTTTAGGGCCTTAGAAGTTTGATATCAAGCTGATATTTGTTTTGTCCCTTCCTCAAGGTCTATGTGACCTTATCAACAGGTTAGATGGCAAATAAACATTATAATGGGCCATAGGAAGAATTTAATGGTGGACTTTCAATCTCCATTGTTTTGTTATGGTGTGGTAATATGAGATATATATCTTACTAATTTTTTAAAAATTCCTTAAATTTAGATGTAAAAATAGATGGACAGTATAGATAAAACTTACTATGATATATCTATTTCATCCATACCGTCCATATATGTGTGTGTGTGTGTGTGTGTGTGTATTCAATTCAATTTGATTAATCGATTCAATTCGATACAGATCAATTCGATTCAATCGATCGGAACTAAAAATTGAAATTGAATTGAAATTGAATTTTTTCTTTTTTTAAAAATTGAATTGAATTGATCTTTGAGAACGATTCGATTCGATTCGATTTGTTCGATTCGATTCAATTGATAAATTGATCATAAATTGAATTGTGTGCAGTCCTACTTAAAGACCATGGTCCCCATTGACTTAATCTTTTGTCTTTTAATCAAGAGTTATCGATCACTCGATGTAATTAAAGGCTCGTGCCAGAGCACAGCTTGAAATGTACAAGATCTCATAATCTCTATAATAAAATTTGCTTTATGATATCTCTTCTCGTGTGTATTTTTGTGAATGCTTGTGATTGTCTATGAATGTTTCTATTACTCAGAACCCTATAGCAACAATACACAAAAAAACTGCCCTGTAGCATTTTTCTAGTTTTAACACGGCCGATATAGCTTTCACATGGTTCTTAAGGCGGTTGTCGAAATCGTGCAAGATTTCGGTCCTTACAAAAGAACTGAGGGTGAAACTTTTCCTCTAACTCTTGCCACGAATGAATTGAATTCAGTAATATATTAGAATACCATGTAAAAGTAGCGGCCATCAATGAATGACTAAATAATTGTAATTTAAAGTAGTCATTATTGCTAACCCGCTACATTGCACAGTGAATCTCCCCACATGCTCAATAGTAGATTGACTTGAATTGTCCAAAAACAGTGTAAAATCCAGCTGATAATTTCTTAGCAATGGATGTTGTTGGTCAATCAATTTCGAATAGGGCTTATGATAAATAGGAATAATGTTGCGGTTGAGGACTTGGCCATCCACTTCTTGGACCAGTTGCATTATCTGTTCACGATCCACTTATTGTGGTTTGACAACAGGTGGTGGGTCAATACCCATACAATTTTGTCCTTTATTAAATAGCAGATTCCTGGGGAACGCTTGAAATGGCTTCCCATTGGGCAACCCATGGTTCTGCACTTTTGAGATAAAATTCCTAACCTCTCTTTCCGGATGCCTATACCGAGGAGGTGGGACAACATTGCGTCCTTCTGAAATTAAGGTATGTTGTGAATTTCATTGTAATGGAGCCACTGATGGTGGTTGAGGAGTGTTACTGACATAACTCTCTTCATTATGTGGTGTTGGAACAGACGTTCTTTCAATAACAACACTAGGTGATGCATGGCTTCGACTTGATGGGCCATTCACTTATTGAAGTTCTTAATTTGCACGTAGAGATGCTTGGCCTGAGCATGTATAATCTTTGCCTGAGCTCTCCCATATTCATATACATGCTGTACATTCATTCGAACTTCCCTAAGTTGACTGTTATGTCTTCCAAAGGTGTTGTTTGGGATACAAGCAGTCATGGCTGATTATTAGGGTTGAATGGTGGATTAGTGTTCAAGTTTAATTCGGGGGCCATTTTGATCAGAACATCCTCCACAGGGGATGGTGGAGTAGGAGTCCCAAGTTTAGCCCTAGCCGCTC
The DNA here is from genome assembly GCA_003013855.2 of Liriodendron chinense. NCBI lineage: Eukaryota > Viridiplantae > Streptophyta > Magnoliopsida > Magnoliales > Magnoliaceae > Liriodendron > Liriodendron chinense. Next base: position 1,994,529 of record PVNU02000362.1, read on the forward strand.
GATTACTTCTTCTAGTCATATATTGTTTCACAATGTCACGCCGGTTAATGAACCAAAGTAAGGTTCCATCGGGCGTGCCAAAAAATGTTGTCCTTAATTTTTCGATCACACGTGTAATGCCTGTGCAGGAGCGTGCCATAACCGATTGTATGGCTTGATTTAAACCGAATAACGATGACCCCAAGCACCGAGATAGACAAATATGCTGTGATCAACCGTATGTGACCATGACCTGTACAGAGATTGGTCGCCTATTTAACCACTGCACAATTGTTTTGATATAAATCAGAATATACTTGGAGGGTGAAATTCGTCCTCCAATAATAAGTTACATCTCTGCCTTCCGTATGAAAGAACTTTTCAATACAAATAAAACAATATAAAAGGAAATACTTATAGTCGGTCGCGTAGAAAGTGCTGCAGATCCCCTTTTTTTAAATAAAACACTTCATCAAAATAAGTCTAGCGCGTGAGCATAGACATCAAATACAACTAAAATTATCAGTTACTGAATTACTGTTACTGATTTACTGCTACGGACAATGAATTCACAACTTATGCTATAGAATGTGAATAGTAAAATTATGCTAATGATAATAAAATTAAGTATGCTGATTATGCTAAGGAAGGTAAAGAGCAAAACGGTAAAGAGCATGATAAATTGAGATTTGATTTAATTTGATTTAGTTGGTGCTGGATCCTTTGCTTTGTTGAGGTCCTTTATTATTCATAGCTTCACGTTCCAAAGCTCCTGGCACTTTATTTGGCATGATCGGTCTTCTGGATTCTTATTCTTATGATACTTGTCCCCATAACTGTCTTGCTAACTTGGCCATGATCGCTCATTTGCTCTATCTTTATTGGTGTCGTGGCATCATTCAATCAACCCTAGCCGTGTTACCATGAATCTTGCTACTCTCGCCTGCTGCTTCACACATCCATTACATATACTCATATCGTCATACATGTCCTGTCCTAATTGGCTCTCGTACAACTGGGCAAAAATAGAGTACACCATCTTTATTTGCCTTTCGTATTGCCACTAAAAGTGGGTATAATTAAGTTCTTTCATCAGGATCATCGAAGTACACACAATCCAACCTTAAGGCTATTAATGGGCTAGGCATGGGGTTGGGCTCAGCTCGGATATGCTTTGAGCCGGGCTATTTAAAATTTTGATTCTAGTAGGCCTGTGCCAAACCCATTGACAACCTTATCCAACTAAGATCCAGGGGATCTTATCAGGACGTCAATATTACATGAATAGGTGGTTAAGCTTAAGGTTTGGTTTAAAAGTCGACCAACACCTTTGAAGTTTTCAATTGGTTAACCTAAGTTTTATACTACTTACCGGATACTGTAGTGTATTTCTTATTTTTTCTTTTTTCGATGAAAAAGTAACAACCCTCCATTGCTGCTCCGGACGGCAAGGGGGAGAGAGCTGCTGCTCTCCAACTGTTGAGATAGAGAAAGAGAGAGCTACCATCCACGTGGTCACTTGCAACTTGCCAAACTTAAAAAGGGCAAAAAGTGGAATGCGAACAGCCACTAATGGTAACGATCCATCTTACATGCAGCATACATGCATGGCCAACCAGACCATCTAAACCCATGGACCGACACCATTCTTTTGATACGCAAAGCAGTGCTTACGGGATAATCCTGACCATTAATCCATCGGTTTACCATTTCAGGTTCAACCACCCAGTCAATAGCTACCAATTGCCTGGACAGTGAGGATCGACTTAAATGAAAGCCGAAGTACAGTGCATCAGTTGCTGCAATGTCCAAAACGGTGGTAAAAAACCACAATAGCCCATACCACTTAAGAAAGTAACACGACTCTTGTCAAAAGGGTATTCAGGTCATTTGCCACCAACAAAAATCCCCTCCTAGGATGTCGGGATTTGGGAAGGCTTTGTTTTGCAGTTTAGTGGGCCTTCTCTATATAAAGGATCCCAAGCTTCCATTCCTCAGAAAAGAAGAAGAAAGAGAAGAAGAAAACAAGAAAAGAAAAAAGAGAGCAGTCCCTTTCACTAAGATATAAGAGAGAATCATGTCTCTGGGCTATGCAGAGAAACTCTCTTATAGAGAGGATGTGGGCACAGTTGGAATGTCTGAGATATTCGACCCACCTCACCTTTTGCAGCGAAAGGCAACAATCTCTCTCTCTCTCTCTCTCTCTCTCTCTCTCTCATTTGGGTTTTTGTTCTTTTCTCATTTGAGCTTATATCTGTAACCATTGAAGTAGAAAACCCATGAAAATTGCTTGTGGCTTATTTGATGTTTCATCTTTTGATGGCATCTTACTGATGATTTTTGGTGCCTGTAGCATTTATGAAGTAGGAAAAAAAACCCATGAAAATTGTTTCTCTTTAGTCACTTACAATATCATACTTTTGATTGACGGTTTATTTAAATTGTCGATTATAGCTTGCTTATGAACGTTGGTGTGTATAATGATTGAAGTAGAAAACCCGCTAAAAAATGCGTCTTTGATCGTTTATGATATCTTACTGCGTGTTTGGAGGCTCCTATATTGGAATGTAGTGGAATGGATGCTTGCCCAAGTGTACATTGTGCTTGCTTCTTCAAAAAATGGTGCTGGTTTAATGGGCTTTATCCATTTGCTTGATGCAGAATGTGGTTTTAATTGACTTCCCAAAAAGGCATTGATTCAGCCAAATGGCCACAAAAGCTGGTAGATCAAAGATCTGATCATTCTGACCGTTCAAATTGTCTTGATTGCTGATCTGGACTAGATCAATGGTTTAATGATAAACTTGATTAGATCGATGATCAGCTTTTACTGTGGGTCATATGGGATCAATCGAGTGGCCATTAAATGTATAGGGTCTAATTATTTTAAATCATTTTTACCGTTGGATTTGATCATGAATTAATTAATGATTTCCTTTTTATTTTCACCATTTTTCTGGTAGGCCACTTTTTGGGAACTAAACGATGTTAGAATGGCATGAAGTTGGTCCTGTGTGATGGCCTATTAGGTTAGCTTCCAAATGAGCCCATACTGTTGGAATTTACTTATGGCCCATATAAAGCTAATTTAGGATATCGTTCTCTTGTTTAAGCCTATATAAAGCTATGTTATAGATGTGTAAGGCATTATAATGAAGTAATAAAATGCCGTGTTTCTTATCTTTGGTGTGTGGTCTCAGAAGAAGACTTGAAGAGGGGTTTTTTCGTGATCCTTAATCTCGACTAGAGGGATTGTTGGGTTCTTTCCCACAATCATTTTTCTTATTTTCTTTGATCCATTTGTATCTCCCATTAGGGTTTGTATTAGTCACCATTTTTAGTTTGAAGTTGGTGCCGTTTAAGAGCGATTAAATTCCATTTTGCATAGTTTTTCCAAATGGCCCTTATTGCCTCTTATTGTTGTTATTTTCTCTAATAATGAATGAAAGTGAACTTGAAAACCCATGGTAATTACTGATGATTCTTGATGTTTATATCGCTTGTTATTGCCTTCTTTTGGAGTTACTTGTTGTTGCTCTCATTGTTATAGTCTTTGATTCTTAATTCTGTAAAATTAAGGTTGTTGCATCATGCCATCTCCTCATCTCTTGCATTTATTTTTTTCTTCTACATTGTTGTGCAATCTAGTGGGCCGTGCCAGTAGATTCTCTCTTTGAGAATGGCACAATATACTTGTGGATTTGTAGTTTGGCACGGAGATTTCTTCTCAGTCTCTTTGTTTACACGTGGTAGAGCTGGTATGTGCAAGTTTTTGGGCCCTTTTATTACCCAAGAAACTTTACAAAGTGGCATCAAAGCCTAGTCGATCCTTCTGGGAGCAACACTTAGTGATTGTGTGATCAGAAATTTATTGATTAATTGTGAGAAGTCGAATTTGCAGATCCGGTATGTTTGTATATCTGTTATGCAACCAAGAAGAAGGGTCTATATCTGGGAAATATGTAGATGGTGATTGGATATGGCTGGGACTTGGGCTTCTTGTTTTTGAGAAAGTTGAATGCCTCAATTACAAGCTTTGGAAGTTGTGTACGGAGTAATAAGTGCAAGGTCATGGGTTGTGGGAGGTTACTTGTGGGTCAATCATGTCTACCCCTGAGGACTGTACACAACAAACAAAATGGAGCATTAAGGCGGGAAGGCATTGCGTGCAACTAATAGTTGGTTGAGTTGGGAGTATTAAAGTTGTGTACGGAATATTAAAGGCCCGCCTGCAAAAGCATGACAAGAAAAGAATACAAGGAAAGGAGTCCATAGGGACTACAACAAAAAAGTAGACATATTACAATCATTCACATCTTTCAAAAGAGCTGCCAATTCAAACACGGACACCTTAATTGAAGCCACTATCGCCTTGATCGAGCCCAAGGATTTCCGAAAGCATTGCTTATTCCTCTCGCCCCAAATAGCCCACATATGGCAAAATTAGATGCCATATAGCCTCGTCTTTCTTCATATGGTCATCATACTTATTTTTTAGTTGAGAAGCACGTCTTGGGACATGACGAGAACCATGGTCTTGGGTGGCATGCTCAAATTCTCTCTCCCAATGATTAGGCTAAGATGCCTTTGACTACGACTCTCGCTACGGATATCCCCATTGCCATCACGCCATTGCCATCATCATCATCATCATCACTCTCATTGTCACTACCCCTGCCGCTCTTCGTGTCGTTGTCAATGTAAGAGAGTGTGGTTTCCATGAGACCTTGATGCTTGGTTGTCTCCAATGCCCCTCAACTACGACTCTCGCTATGGATATCCCCACTGCCATCACGCCATTGCCATTGCCATCGCCATCGCCATCACCATCGCCATCATCATCACTATCATTGTCACTACCCTTGCTGCTCTTCGTGTAGTTATCAATGTAAGAGAGCGTGGTGACCATATGTTCCATGAGACCTTGATGCTTGGTTGTCTCCGACGCCCCTCAACAATGGCTGAAAAGCTTCGGGGGGAGATCTTGCCCTCAACGTCAATGCTTGTGATGCTGCCTCCTCTGCTATCTTCGAATGCGGTAGGCCATCTGCTAATCTAGGCGAGCTGACTTAACCCATTCGAAAATTGGGTTATTTGTATCACCTTCATAAAATGCGTCTTGACTAATCATTATGACATCTAGCGGGTCCTCTTGTCCTCTTCTACTCTTTTTGCAAGCAGTCTCTGTCGAAGCTTCATGTTTTGGTGACAAAATTTCAGCTTCTAGAGCCTCTCGCAACCAAACTTGTTCATGTGAATGAGCGAGAAAGTGCATCAATTACGCTTACGCGGTGATGATGGCATCGTTTGTGAAGTATGTGGATAACTAATTGCTGTAGCGCTCGTAGTCACTCCCATACACGGCTCACCATTCGCCAACAAATTGTTCATGACCTTCTCTTAGTTCCATATATAATTTTCAAATATGAAATCTAACTTTTGAGTACAAGATTACATGCAACAACCCATATGGCATCATCGTTTTGTTCAACTCTCTTGCAATTTCACACTCAAACATGTCCCTCGTATCTCGAAAGTCCACAATCTGTTGATGGAATTTAATTCCAATTGTCAATATAATAGCAGGAACTTCGACAAGAATCAAATGCAACAATTTGCCTTGTCCATGAAATGGACTTTCTCTGGAGAATTGGGGAATAACTACTTGTATACTTCGTGCACTACCCTCTATACATCGATTGTCCTCACCATGTTTACGAATGTAGTGGCACTTAGGGGTTCAGAAAATATGCTGAAACCCATCACGGTGCATGCATTTACTTATTAGTATCAAGAAAATACCCATCAATGTCCATACTATACAAGTAACTAATAGAGTATTGAAACATATAAAAAATTAAATGTAGTTACGTACCAACCTTCTGAAGTGGGTGCTCGAGAGTCATATCCCATTAGTCATTAATGATTGTGCGCACTCAATTATATACCTTTGGGGCTTTAGCCTTGATGACATCTTTCATGTACCACATGGACTCATACATGGAACCCATTGATGGATGTCTTGTTATCTACCATCCATAACACTATAAATGGGCTCCAAAATACCCACTACACTGTATGTAGTTTCAGAAATAGTTGCTCATGACATTCCCCTCAATCGTCGTTAGTAGTTTACTGCTGCTCTGAGTCCAATTAACATACTTTCTATAATTAAACAACTCTCTAACTCCATTCTTGTGTTTCAAGAGGCCTTTTAAGGTAATAAAATTCGTAGCAAACTATGTTACCCTAGGCCGTACCATATCACTACGATATGTTGCGCGCGTCTCAAATAATAGCCAGGTGTGACTATAGATGGAATTTGTAATTGCTCAAGCATCAATAATCACACTCTTAACTGCGGATCTAACCCTTATCGTGTTAAGCATCAAATCAATGCAATGGGTTGGGCATTGTGTCCGGTACAAGTCATACTTCTTCATTAACTCCTTCCTTCCATGAATGCGCTCCCATTGTCAATGACGAATTGCATTGCTTTCTTCATTCTCACCTCCTTCTTCACATCCTTTATCAGCCCATATATGTAAAATTCGTGTTCTTAATTTCATTCAACACATCAATGGAGGTTAGAAATATGGTCCTCCCTCAACAATAGACTATAAAATTTAGAGGCAATGCTGTACAAGCGCTCATATTTTGCTTGAATTCCCCCCAAAAAAAAAGCTTTCTTTTAAACTATTTCCTAAAACCTACTAAAATTTCAGCTGTTAGCCAAAAAACTGCATATTGTCTCATTCCGTTGGGTATTTCCTACCGTACTTTTAAAAAGACAAATTTACCCTTGAAGCAAACCTTAAACAACATACCTAAAAAAACACGCATCTCTCAAACGTCACAACCCCCCTCCCCCACGATCTCGCCCAACGGCTACAGAGCCCACTATAATGTATATGTTTTATCCAGCCGTCCATCTATTTTGAAATATCATTTTAGGGCACGAGACTCAGATTGAAGATTCAAGTGGACCACACCACATAGAGCAGTGGAGATTGAACTCCTACTGTTGAAAACTTCTTAGAGCCCACCACAATGTTTATTTTCCATCCAACTTCTTATAAGATCACATATGCTTTTACCAAGGGCAAACATAAATATTAGCTTGATCTAAAACTTTTGTGGACCTAAGAAGTTTTCAATGGTTGGTTTTCAATCCCCATTGCTTCCTGTGGTGTGGTTCAATTAAAACTTCAATCTGGCTCCTTTTTGAGCTTATGCGCTAAAATTATCTGTAAAAGTAGATGGACGGCGTGGATAAAACATATACATCACTTTGTGGGCCCCACAACTTCTGACATGACCGTCCGTCTCTTAGCTACGCCCCTTAGGGTAGTATCTAGGGCTGTCAATGGGCCGAGCTTGGGGTAGGTCTTAAGGGATGTCAGACCTAGTAGTATCCAATCCGGGCATGGGTCTGCTATTCTGAGTGGGATTAGCTTAAGGGATGGTTTCAAATATCCCTGGGCCCCACCATGATTTATATGTTTTATCCACGACGTCCATCCATTTTTCCATATGAATTTAAGGCACGAGCCCAAAAATGAGACAAATCTAAATTTCAAGTGGACCACACCACAAGAATATAGTGGGGATTGAACGTCCATCATTAAAATCTACCTAGGGCCCATTGTAATGTTTATTTGCCATCCAACCTGTTGATGAGGTCACATAGACCTAGATGAAGGGAAAAACAAATATCGGATTGATACCAAACTTCTATGGTCCCCTAAAAAGTTTTCAATAGTAAGTGTCAATCCCCACTGTTTTCTTGTGTTGTGGTCCACCTGAGATTTGGATCTGTCTCATTTTTGGGCTCATGCCTTAAAATTAGATGAAAAAATGGGTGGACAACGTGTATAAAACGCATGCATCATGGTGGGCCCCACAGAGCTTTGAAACACCCCTTATCGGGACTAGCAGATCCGTGCGCATCCAATCCCCGCGGGTTTCCAGTTCTGTAGGCGTATTTCCTGCAAAAACCTTTTTGCAGAAGTTAATGGGCTGAGAAGATAGGTGGGGCCCATGGTGATGTCTATGAGTAATCCATCCCGTCCATTCATTATACGAGCTTATTTTAGGACATTCGACTAAAGCTGATCCAAATCCAAGAGTCAAGTGAGCCACACAAGAAGGAAAAGTAGGAAATGTAATACCTACCCTTGCAACCTTCCAAGGCTCCACCTTGATGTTTATATGCCATCCAAACCGTTTATAAGGTCTTTCCTACTCGGATTAATTGGAAACACAACTTTTTCCTAACACAACTTTTATGGTGATACAAATGTTTTAATGGTGGACATTGAATCCCCACTGTTTTCTCTCGTGTGGCCCACTTCAGTCGTAGATCTGGCTCATTTTTTTTGTCACATATTGAACTTGAAAAATGGATGAATGGAGTGGATTTCTCACAAACATCATAGTGGGCCCTACTTAGCTTCCTTGCCAATGAACTTCATGCCAAAGGCTTTGGAGTAAATCCCCTGGTCGCTCCTCCTACACATGGTGGTTAGAGTTTGAAAACTTGTGGGCCTTATCACGATGAATGTGGTACATCCACACCATTTATTCATTTTTTGAGGTTATTTTAGGGCATGGGCCGAAATATGAGGTGGATCCAAATCTTAAGTGGACCACACCATAAGAAACAAAAAAGAATTAAACGCCTACCCTTGATTACTTTTTGGGGGCAAAAAAACGTTGGATGGAAAAGAAGAATTATGATGGGCCTGAATTTAGGTCCACACTATTAATCAACATGTTGGATGGGAAAAAAAGAAATACAGTGGGCCCTAGCAATTTTTTAATGGTAGGATTTAATTGGCACTGTTAACTATCGTGGATCCACATGAGATTTGGATCTTTTTAATTTTTTGGGCTCATGCCCTGAAATCATAACCAACAAAGAATAGACGGTGTGGATTAAACAAATGCATCATTGTGAGGCCCACCGCATAGTCACCGTGGCAGTGGATTTTGCAAGCCTTGCGCAAGAACAAAAAGCTTAAAAGGGCATTAAGGTCTTTTGTTAATGCAACAAATGGAATTCTCTAATGAGTCTAGGTGACTTTTTGACCATATTTCAAAATTATAAGCAGGTTTTAGGAAACAGTTTACAAGCAAGCTGTTTTTTGGAATTCAACCAAAACTTAAGCGTCTAGACGACATTGTCTCTAAAATTTATGATTGACAACTTCATCGGCCTTGTCAATCTGTCACATAGTAGTGTGATACCATTAGTTTCTCATAACAACCTTAACTCGTTGATATAACAATGCATCTCAATAACTTTATCATCTATGTAAGGCCCCATAATCACATGTGGTGTAGGTGACTCATATCCTCATCTCCATGTTGCACTTTAGTAATCATATTCTTGATGTGGGGGTTTGTGGTTGCCTTAGTTAGCATGTGGTCATATGTAAAAAACTTGGCCATAAATTTTTTCCACCCTCTTTCTCACTTCCCCTCAACTCTAAAGATCCTTCAACCACTTCTACTTCTCCCATTCTTTCCTATACATTGCTGGATATGAAGGTACATCTAACATTCACACACTACTACTGCAATGCCTACTTATTCCCCAATCTCCCCTTTACTACCTTGGCACGTACCTAACCCCCAATCTCCCCTTTACTACTTTAGTGCCTACCTATCCCCCAACCTCCCCCCTCCCTTGACTGCTGCTCTACACATCACTGCGCTCCCTGCTCTACTCCTCCCACTAGCATCCCACATAGAACCCTTGAAAGTAGGCCTACTTGCTTCTCCCTGCCTTATCTAGTGTCTATCACAATCCTCCCGTAAAGACTCCTCAACAACCCGTCTATACTCGGGGTCTTCATCTTTGTCTTCCTCTTCGATTATCCCAAGACCCTGCACCGGACACGCTAACTCCTCACTGTACTCTCTCTCATGCTCAACATGCTTATTTTTTAGTCTCACCCCTTTCTACAACTCCTCATCATCCGCATTCTCACCTCTTCCGAAACACGTGTGCAATGCACAACGTTTTGATACCCCCCTAGGCGTTCCTTCAAATGTGACACCCCATCGCTCTTTGACATGCACCACAATAGTTGCTCTTGGACTCATGTCATTTGTCGGTAAGCGGAGTCCCGTGCTATCAACCAATGTCAGGTTGTCCTCCCTTTTGCAAGCATTTTCTGCTTGCACGATTGCGTTAAGTAAAAAAAATATTAACAACAACAGATAATATCATCTCAAATATTTTCAAATTTTTAATTACTTTTAAAATAAATATTTAAATAATAAATATAAAAATCACTAATATTTCTATAATTCACTAACACATTTAATATATTAATTAGTTGCACAAAATCTATCCAACAAGGTATGGTGAATAAGGCCGTATTGACCTGATACAACCCCCACGTATATGCTAGTAGTCTATCTGATATGCCAGCTGATACCATTGCATTGTGTAATTTTCTCATACGAATTGGTTCTGATGAGAACCTGTGAGAACCCTTTGAGAACTCATCTAATGTGATGTATATGCAATTTAGGCCGTATAGGCCCTTCATCTAGTTTGAATGAAAGACTGGGAAAAAATCACGTTGTTTTGCAACTCAGGTGGGCCTCGATGAAAATCAACGGTGAGAATTCCCTCCCACTTTGCTATGGTCCACTTGATTTTTGGATTAAGCTGACTTTTAAGCCCTAGGGGTTTCATGAGGTAACTCATCCAGTGGATGGTTCGGATTTTGTGCACACATCACGTGAGATGAGTTCTCAAAGGGTCTCACGGATTCTCATGAGAATTGGTTCCTAGGAGAATTTCTCCCATTGCATAATACCTTGCTTTGGAGTGTTGTGTGATTGTTGTATGCTTGTAGACCTTAAGGAAAGTTTTATGAGACAGCTATACTACTATATGGCGTAGTAGTTAGGTAGTTAGAAAGCAAAATGAACAGAGGTTGATTGTTTTAGCAATGAGAATGTTGAGGTGGATGTACGAGAAGACTATGAAGGGTACATTTTAGAATGAAGTCTTCCAAAGTGGCCTATGAGTAATCTCAATAAGAGAAAACATGATGAAGAGAAGATTGATATAGTTCAGTAAGGTGGAAAGCAACTCATATATGACTAGTGTTCGAAGTATCGGTATTGCTACAAGTTTTGCTGGCTAGGGATACAGAAACAATATTGATATCGTTGATTACTGGAAATGCAGGGAAAACATTGGGAAAACAGGTGGAATTTTTTAGTGAAACTTAAGGAGATGCTTAAATACACATATTTGCATAATTTTTTTTTGAAAGATGATATTTGCATATTTATGAATAAAAAAATTGCGAAAAGAATGCATACATAATAAGTTTCCATTTAATGGGGGGCCTAAAAGCATGTGTTGTCGTAAGAAATCAGTCCAACCAAACATCCATCGATATTTCAGAATATTGACGACACACGATATTTGGAAAGGAAACGAAAGACTATGAACTTGATATCGCCCATGTTGTGATAATGATAATATCGTGACATTATCGATGCCATTGTCGACAATTTGAACACTATATACAACCATGTGCCCATAAAAAGATTGAAATGGATTTTTTTTTAACGAACAGATTTTTGGTGATATTGATACATTGGCGATATTCTTGAATTATTGCTGATACACTGGCGATACAAGCAACACTTGGAATTTACATAGTCGAAAATATTGGCGATATCGATACATTGGTGATACAAGCGACACTTGGAATTTACACAGTTGAAAATATTGGCGATATCGGTATGCTAGTGATACTTAGCAATACATCGCCAATACGTGGAATTTTTGATACTACCAGTATTATTGGCATCGCTACGGATAATATCGGGAATACTCTGAACAATGTATATAACTATGGTGAGGAGGGTGCAATGATTAGGGTTACATGACTTGAAAAGTGGATGAGCAGAAGGACATGATTGAGATGGCGAGAAGGATATGAGGCTTGTTCACTTACCAAGGTTGGGCACCCTTGGGATTGATTGATGAAAAATGACTTGTAAAGTTGACACAAAATAGTTGGACAAGGCTATGTTGAGATGACGACGACTGTAGAAATATATTATCTGTTGACAACAACGCAAGTTTGCTCTTATCTTGAGAATGGATAAACTTAGACTACTCTAAATTCTACTCTTCTAGATAATATCCTTTTTCTGTTGTCTAGCTGAAAGGTCTATAATTGGTGAGCATATCATGTTGGTGACTTGGGTCATTTAGGATGTCAAAATATCTTTACTGGGCTCTGATGTTTAGTTGCAGATAAAGTGGAAATGGGGTTAGACAATTAGTTTCCTTTTCCTTTCTGCTGATTTAGCTCTTGACAGGAAATTTTGTTTCCAAGATAGCTGGGTCAGGTCTCTATTTTCTTTGATTTATTCACATTCCTGTTCTTCCCAAATTCATGCCTTGTCTTTCTGTATTAGATGGAAATCTTTCTTACTCGAGTTGTTTGCTTGTTTTACTGATGCCCACTGCTTTGATTTGCATAATGACAGATCGAAGAGCTTGCTGCGATGATTCACAAGGTTGGAATGCTTAAAACCTCATCGAAAGGATATCATTGAATTAATGTATATGATTTCACGAGCACGTGGGTTTGGTGATATTCAACTTGTTTGTATACCTCTGTTTTTTCATGTAGAGCAAGCATCTGGTGGCTTTTACAGGCGCAGGGATATCAACTTCATGTGGCATACCTGATTTTCGAGGTCCCAAGGGAGTATGGACTCTTCAGGTAAATTGTATTCAGAAAATATTTAGGACTGTAGGAGTTAACAAATTAAGAATTGTAGTTAGAATGTAAAACAAGTCATGGTAAGAATTTTGGATCATTTGTTTGGACTCTTCATTTATCACATTGTAAGTACAGTCACTACGCATGCGCTTGCACACACATTTTGTCCAGTTCGAATTGGGTGGGCAACATTCCCCAGAATCAATTATTTGATAGATAAGTTCTCTTTGAAACAAAATTGATTAGGCCTCAGAACAAAGATTTCTTAGAGGGGCCTAATGGATAATTTGGTAATTAGGTACGGACTCGTTGTTTTAGGATTCTTTCCATACCTCTTCCTGTGAGAAAGTAAAACGGTAAAAGAAATTATTGTGTGCTCTGTTACATATTTACAGTAGATTGATCTTTACACCTGCATGATGTTAGTGTGCATGTGCCATATTGGTACCTCAATCCAAACCATCCAAATCTCTGGCCCTTTTGTAGATGACTTGTATCCGAGAAATTCTAATGAATGGGTGATCCCATGTCAGAGAGCTAGGGCTGGCAAATGGCAATGAGCTGAGCCTGAGCCTGAGCCTGAGCCAGACAACCAATATTTTGCATAGGCCTGCCTGACTTGGTTCAAAATCTTTGCATGAACCACCCCTGGAACACCCTATTGCCAGCCCTATAGATAGCGTCGAATTAATGGTTAGAATGAAAAATTTTAATGGTCCAAATTGGACAAATAGAACTGCAGCAAGAAGAGATTGAGAGTGTTCACCTATCTGAATTTTTGTCTCTGCCTCATCTTCATTGGGACCTATGATTTACAGAGTTTGGATTGAGTTTCATATCTGCCAGTCTGCCAGTGCCAATATACATTATACAGTGCCTATGGCTATGTATAGGCGTATGATAACAAAAAATTCACAATAAACCAAACTCAGAATGCTCTGTGCATGGTTGTGCAGAGCGCATGCCTTTTTATGGTATATTTAGGAGAAAATGAACACACCCAAAACCTGCACACATGTGTGCCCACACACGTGCACTGATGTACACCAATAATTTTCATCACCGTGGATAGATTTATATCTGCCTTCTAACATGTTTAAGACCCTGATTGGACTGGACAGTCACATTGTTTTGGACTGGATTTAGCCAAAAAGTTGTGTCAGTACAAACCTAGGTCAACTAGGTGGTGAACTGTATTCCTAACAAAAATGCTAGATCACCAAGCAATTCTTGCACCCATGACCTCTGCCTGTAAACCGAACACCCTAAGTATTATGCTAGAAGCAGATTTCTTTATTATTTGTTTTACTTAAGCCGTTTTACATTAAGGGCCTGCTTGGATTGAGGATTACCTCAGTTATGTAATATAAAAGCATCATGATGACAAATTACAATACCCTGTCCTCTAAATACATCTGCATCCTGACATCAAATACCTGTTTGAATATCAGTGTAAAAGTCATAATGGATCCCTGGCAGCTGGATTTCGACCTTTGGATTAGAGGGCAAAACTCAAACTCCCATGAAATCGTCCAAAAATGTTATGGTGGTCTTCTATCCCAAATAACCATACACGTTTTCAACATGTTTGGATATCCTATTGCAGAGTTCGAATTACCTTGTCAAACACACAGTACAAATGTGCAACTAACTGCTTCATTCAAGTGTGAGCTGCACACAATCAGAATGTATATAGCAACCAAATTGATCATTATTCTGTTTACCACACAAGAATGTCTAGATCACATGATTATGAATGGACAGCCTGCTGGCGTTCATGCATCTTTCGATTACATGGATCTAGTTGTGAACATGTGGCCACAGTGTCCACCTTAGTTGTGAAAATGTCCTCAGGCGTGGGTTACAGGCTGAGCCCAGCTATGAACATATAGCAGCTAAATACGTTGCATGCATTACACATAGATGCACTCAGATAGAAACAGTCCTCGAAAGAACAAAGTCCAGCACATAGATCATCCGTCCACTGTCAAGTTAAACTCTAACATGTAACTATCCCAGAATAAAGCCTATTTGTAGAAACAGATCACATCGGCAAGACACATTGGACCAAGCCATTTTTGACTCAATCATAATCGACTGTGCTCAGCTGAGGGATTATTTAATCGGTTATGCATTGAATGGGGCTTCAGTGTCAACCAATATTCACCATGCATTTGCAAATCCTATGTTGGATCCTTTCAGATGAGCTTGGAGGATTTTCTTGGGCATGGTCAATCCATGAATGGGGAAAAGAAGAGCAGAAGGGTAGAATGAGACGAAGGAGGTGGGGAAGATCCATTGATCATTTAAGTGTCTCAAATGGTGGAAAAACCATCACTACATTTTACATTGTATTGACGTTGCTGCTCTGTGGACGTTCGGCGGAAGGAAGCTAGCCACCGCAAGTGTCTGTTGATCTGACCATCACATTGAAACAGGCTGTAACCTCCACGGGTGAAAGACTCCCACAATGAGCAGGTGGTTGGGAGTTTCAATGTGGAAGAACCCCTCGGAGAAGTAGAGTTTTTTTTTTTTTTGTGGGGGGGGGGGGGGGGGGGGGGGTGTTATTGAAGACGGGTATGTCACATGCAAGGTTTAGCGGAAGATGGAGAGGGCATAGCTGCAACTTTGTATTCCACGAAGATCTTTGGCTAGTCAGGTTGTAAGGCGGAATAGGGAAACTGATGAGGACATCCAAGCAACATACCGGAGAAGGAGGGCTAAGCCGGTCTCCTTCTAGCTAGATGACCATTACATGGGGCCCACTTGGCCCAATTCACATTCCCAGCCATGTTGAAGAGCCCACGTGCATGTTCGTGCATGTTTGAAGGCCCCACGCTAGGAAGATGCACGTGGGCTGCATATAGGAGCTTGATGGACACATCGAACCGTTGGATTGCGAGGACACGTCGATCGGATGGATGGATCTTGAGGACGCTTTGATTGGACGGTTGGATCATTGTGATCCTCACATGATCGTAGATTTTAGGATGTTTATATTTATTTCTTTTATTTAATTGATTATTCATGTTGGATTTATTTTGATATTTAGTTGAGATTAGGGAGTTAGGAACAAGTTTTCTTTCATCGAGCATCTTAATGTGAGGATTTTCATTTGAGAGCGCCTTTTTGTAAAAAGTCCCTTTTGAGACTATAAAAAGCTTGGACGTTTAGCCCTAGCCTATTATTAAATGTTATGAATGAAAGAGATTTTCTCTCCTTTTGCTTTGAGATTGAGCAAAATTTCATCCTGTGATTGGATTGGTGGTGCGAAATCACGGAGAACGATTCCCTAGTTATCTTTTCTACCTTTCTTTCTTCTCAATAAGGTATCATCTTCTCTCATCTTCTTCTTTTTTCCAATGTTATCAAAATCGACATTGTATCACAAATCGTAGTAGGGTTTGAATCGTATCGAATCACATCGTAAGATTTGTTACAATTTTGTTATGAAAAATATAAATAAATTGGAATTAAAAAAAAAAAAAACTTATCAATGTTCCTTTTGCCATCAATGTGCACGAAGTAATACCATGTCATGATAGCGTTAAAGGATTCTTATTCCTTTTTTTTTTTTTCCCTCTCTTTTAAGAAATTTCCCTATAAAAAACATATAAAGGTTTTTAATAATTTATGTTCTTGTTACCTTTCTTGAACATAGAATCATGGTGGAAAAACCTTTAAAAAAAAAAGAATCATGGTGGAAGTAACCGTCCATAAAAACATTATAGGTAAATCATACATTAATTTGGTGTTTCTACCATCTAAGAAGTAAGAAATCACAAAAAAAGCTACATGATTTAATGTAAGAGAATATATATCATTTAATCTCTTATAAAGAATAGATAAAATAATTTACCTTTTTTAAACGATTCTTAAAACCTCCACCAATTTAAAAACATAAAACGAAAGCCAAGTGAAACTTAAAATAGAGAGGACAAGCATAATTTAAATTGTAAATCGGGATTTGAATCCTAAATCATAGGATTCAAATAACAGAATCATAGGATTCATATAAAAAGGGATTCAAATCGTTTTACTTAAGATTCAACTAAAATCATATATCGTAAATCGTAAGATTTTGACAACACTGCTTTTTTTTCTTCTTCTTCATTTCTTATTCTTTGTTACCATCTAAAACCTAAACCAACCCATCCCAACCCCAAACCGACCACACCTGGCTATCTCTTGCTGTCCGTACGGACGACCTTGTATAGTGCCCCCCCTGTCTCGTTATGAATACTCTTCCCTTCCCTTTACTTCCCTCTTTAAAGCCCATTTTTTTTTTCCTGTCAGTGAATAATTTGTCCAATCCACAGATTTAATTCGAATGAACAATTCATGGTTAATCTTATTATTAGTTATAGAATCTTTTCTATTTTCATTCGGTTCATATACTTTCCTCAATCCAAATAAGAAAATGGGATTTACCTTTGCAAACTCCTTCACTATTCTTTTTATAAATAAAACTAATTTCACCAAATCCTAACCCTAAGATTTTCAAATTCCAAAATCCCCAATTTTTCCAAATCCAAATACCCAAAATCTGAAAATCCCTTTTTCAAATCATAAATCCCTAATTCTCACAACCTGAAACCCATATTCCCAATTCTAGAAATCCTAAATCCCTTAAATCCAATATTTGAAATCCTAACCTGAAACCTCCCAAAACCTCAACCCTTAATGTTCCAAATCATAATTCCTCCAAGCCTAGATACTCCAAACTCATTTTCCACATTCCCTAGCCTTTAAACAGCCCTAACACGTCAAAACTCTTACAAGACACATGATTTCCATTGAATTCATATTTAACCCTATGCTAGGATGGGGGTTCTATCTCCCATAGGTCCCGGTTAATTAGTAATTTATGAGATTCATATTGTGGGATTGTCGTAGGCTTGGATTTGGACATGTCATGAATCTGAAATTTCTGAATTTACGATAAATTAGCTTTATTTTGTTGTTCCATTGCTCTAGTTAATCTGTCTTTTAATTTCATGGCATCATATTAGGTTAGATCATTTCGTTCTGCATCAGAAATAATCAGACGATGGGTTTATGGTTGGTTCTTCCACTGGTGAGGAAGCATCCGTCAAGGAAGATTGAGAGGAAGGTCTGGTGGAGAGGGCATTGTATGAAGGTGTGTTTGCATCCTGCCTAGCTTGGTGTCTTATTGCTATAGGCACTTACCTCATGAGAATGTAGGTTGATTTTATGAGGAAACATCAGTTCTAGATTCATGGATGCTGTGTGCGTGAAGTAGCCTGTGGTTGAGCTTGTCTATGCCGAGGTACCTAGAGCTATCTATGGTTGTGTGCTTTTGCTTGTTTGTGCGGAGATACATGGAGTTGTTTGGGGTCGTGTGTTAGAGCTGTCTGCAGTTGAGTTCGCGTTGCTTGTCTGCGCAAAGGTGTGTAGAGTTGTTATAGTTTTGTGCATAAGGGTTGTCTAAGCACAGAAGCGCATTGTACCCGTTTGTGCTGAGGCACGTTGTAGTTGTTTGTGTTGAGGTGTGCAAGCTTGCTTGTGCTGAGGCCCGTAAAGGTAACTTGTGCCGAGGTTGTCTTGTTCCTAAGGTGAGCACTTTAGAAGATTTTTGCCCTACTACTCAAATTGTTCATGGGCGTGTCCTCCAGGATCGTTGGTTGTAGACTTGTAGTTACTACCCTCCTAGCCTTGTGACTCCAACGAGGCCCCGATGAGGCATTGCTATCTTCTTCAAGTTCTGGATGGTCGCAGTAAAGACTTTAAGTTGGGGTCACTAACCTCTAGGCCTGGCGACCCTTTCACATATGCGAGTGTCATTGGATGCCTTGAGTAGTGCAATCGCTACCCTTATTGCCCTGCAGTCCATCGTTGTATCTACTGTTCCAGTGAGCTCCTGTGACCATGTTTGTTTGTGAGCATAGCTTTAGATGCTTGGAGTGTAGGGTGCTACTTTCCTAGCCCTGTGACCCGTCACATCTCAATCGATTTAGCACAACTTTGCATTCTTGCACACAAACATTCGCAGCGTGCTCGGAGGTTCGTTGCATGACACGCTAGAGACTCATCTCGTGGAGGTGGGCCCTGCATCATGACACATGTACCTTAGTTGCAGGATCCGTTCCCACTTGCATCTTATAACGTGACCTCACCTTTGGTCACCATGTGTCATCTTCTCATAAGCTACCAAGCACTACATGTCGGACAAAGATTGTCCATTGGCTAACCACTTCTCCCCGCCACCCTTTAAATAAGGGTCATTCATTACTAAAAAAGGGAGATCTAAGAAGGAATGGAGGAGAGAGAACACTTAAGGGGAGTGGGCTTTGCAATTGGTGGAAGCCTCACAATAGCTCCTAGCCTCCCACCCTCTTTACTTGTCACCTGGGGTGGTTTGGCGTCCTGATAACCGCTCTCATTTCACCCATTCTTTTCTATGCTTAGGAGATTGTTTTGTTGCCTGTGTGCTCACGGTACCCATTCTCTCTTCTTGTATGTGAGGATTTGCTCGTTGCCTATGTGCATGTTGCACTTGATTTCATTTGATGCATGCATAACGATGGGCTCCATAGAGCTTAGGGATCCTGTAGCTGGTCTGTAGGCAATCTATGTTCCTGTTTATTGCTCCAATGCTCTTAGAGCACCATATAAGCTAAGATTGCATTGTGGGCCATTTTATCCATGGTGCAGAGCCAGTGGGCCATCTTAAACCGTTCGATTGGTGACAATTTACAGCTAACAAATAGGGGTTGATTGGCAGCTTGTAATTGGTAAATTGGAATCCAAATCACAATTACCATGGAATCCATGTGAATTTGAATCCTCGGTTGTGTTTGACACCGGGTAGATGGAATTCGATGGAGTAAAAAAATTGAGTTGGGTGGATGGAGTGAAACCACGTCATTTTCGAAGTAAGCGTCAGATGGATTCTATGAATTTTCACACAGGCCCACCGTGATATTTATGTGAAATTGTAGCACCCCGGATGCTAGGGGCTGTGGACAACCTTAGTCCCTGATATCCTGGGTTCTACATTATGCAAATGCGTGAACAGTAATCATCATGATTAAATTAAGTTAATCCCAGTTATGAACAAACCATGGCATGAAATAAGATCGCCCAAAAATATAGTAGGCAAGGAAATCCAAAAATATACATGATATCGCCTCGCTCAAGGGGCCCCGCAGGGATCCTCGCTGTCCCAAGTCAAAAAATGTACATAACTACGCTAGCCAGGTGTCACCACCAAGGCTCCCAGCTCCCAAAAGATCTGCTCTGGCCCTCCTCTAGGCTTGATTGTTGGCGACCTGTAAGTACGAGTCCTAATCGAGCTCCACATCTCGTACTCTACTAGCGAGTCCGTCTCGAGTGCACCTGCGTCAATCGTATTGTCTGGTTGGTGTTTTAAAACATCGTCCCAGAGTGGGAGTGAGTGATAAACCCAGTGGTTCCATTTCTCGAAGTTACTCAAGGATCAAACGCAATCAAACGTAGGTAATGAGGCATACTTCAACAAGCATTCTAGCAGATTCACTCTTGTTATATTAATGCATGTATGCATGAGATGCATATGCATGTCCGAAAAAACACTGTTTTGGTCACAACCGACAGTTAGTGGCTCGTCACCACATCACCTGCAAAGACCTGAGCCGCTAGTGAATGGGGCTCGTCACCCCATCACCCGCACACAATGCGTGCCATGCGGAACTATGCATGATTAGCCAGGTAATTGGTTAGTCCAGTTTCATCCAGCAAGTTGGTGAAGCTATAGTACCGTCATTCTATCACTAAGCCTAACTGGGACCATCTGGCTCCTTGCGTTGCAAACCCCTATCATCGCCAGCAACCCCTCGATCCGGGCTCGGGTTATTCACCCAAGGGCCTGGTTTGGTCGTGACTCGTCAGCCACGCCCAACATAGGTGGAAAATGGCTCGTTGCCCAGTCCCATAGTCAGGTGGTAGGTGCGTCGCCTCCATGGGTGCTCAAGGGTCACTACGGGGAGGCTCGTCACCCCAACGTAGGCCGACGACTTGGACACGGGTTCCATACCACCATGCCCGGCCCATGAGACTTTGGGGATCGATTCATTGTGCAATTATAAGTGGGCTATTCCGATGGTAATGTCGGTACTTTGGATTCGATGGTATGACGATAAGTAATAGGACACACCCATGTCCAACCCGGTGTTGGGCCGGCACATTCGACGGAGGAGAAAGTCGGGAAGGCCGGCCTTAGGCATGCATGGCTCGTGTGGTCCTCAAACAATAGCCGATCACCCGTATTCTACCTCCAATTGAGCAACCTAGCCCAAAGGCGGTCAACCCCAAGCGGCCGCCTCGATTTTCGTCTAATTGCCGAGTGAGACTAGCATACAAGAGCAATCTCATAGAATAACACAAAGTAAATTTCAGATAATACGAGCTTGAATCATGTAACATGCATAATTAGTTTTATTACAGCATAGTGATGGCATGAAGCAATGGAAGATTTTAAAGTTCCACCAACATAAAGCAAGATTAGCATCATACAATCATATAAGCATTTTAGTAGGACAATCATTCCATTCCCCAAGCATCATTTGAAAGCATGGCACTTAATATAAGCACGCAAGCTAATCTAGGCATACATCATGGTATCAAGGATTAAATCAAGCAATTTCAGCACTCATGTAAGAATCCAAGCATATTGTCACATTCCAACAGTAATCTTCAGCATTCGTAACCACTAATTGAGGCATTAACTTCATCTAACTACATTTGGGTCCTAGGCAACCTAGGGATAATGGTCCGCACCTTAAGTCTTGATGTAGCTCGGGTAGTCTTACAAAATTGGACCTTGCATGCCAGTGATTTGAGGATTTCTAGCAAGGGTAACTAAAATTTAGGGGGAAAGATCCTTCCACTTCTAGTAGCTGGTGAAGTGGCCCCACTACAAGAGATGGTGGCTGCGGTGATGCCGACGCTCTCGGAAGCTATTGGGATGGCATGCAAGGCACACCTCCACCTCAATTCTTCTCCTTCTTCTCTACTTCCACCCCGCCCCCCCCCCCCCCCCCCCCCCCCCCCCTCTCTCTTAATTGTTTCCAGAATGGAATGGGGGTTATGGTTGAGATTGATACCTTTATATAGTACTGGGTTGAGGGGAATGGCCCCGGTTGTATACCTTCCGTTATAATGGCCCTGCAGCGTGTTGTTTTGGCTGTGAGGGGCCCAACCGAACCAATCCAATCCATGGGTCGGCTCCCTCTAAAGTAGATCCTCCAATGGTTACAATATTACGCAATTTGAATGCGGGGATCTCCAATTAAGAGTGCAAGTTCATTCAATGGTCATCGATCGCAGATCGGGATCACGACTTCTAGGTTAAGTTCTGTAACAGCTCTGCCCAAGGATATGATATTGTCCGCTTTGCCTGAGGGCGCATGGTTTTGTTCTCGGGTTTTACCCCATAAGGCTTCATATTTTTAAGGAGAACTCCACATATAGCTAGGAGTTTGGGCGTTCATCCATCCGATGTGGGACAAGCAGCCACCAGGCCCTACCAATTGGAGCGCTATTTTCGAAGCCCGACCGATCCCACAAGGGACCCGGAAGACAACCCACGCTCGAACCACAGCCAAGCTGCACCAGGGTGTTAGAATGGTCCCTGGGTTATCTGGGTTGTTCATCCGGGCTTGTCATCCGGGTCCTTTGGATTGGTTGGGCTTGTCGGTCAGGGCAGCAGGTCGGGCCTTGGACTTAGCCCCACATCGGAAAATGAGTGACTCTCGGTGATGCAGACACAAGCGCATTCAAGGTGTACCAACGAAGAAAGCGCCAACCACAAGTACCATCCTTGTGGATAGGCGACTATTGAGGAGCTGAAGACCCTCCACATGTGATCAGACACATAGAAGACCCCATTCAGGGAAGACACATGTGAAGGAAGAATGGAGAAAGAAGACCGAAGAAGTGAAGAGAACTGAAGACTTCGGGCGCTCGATCGGGCGACCGACCATAGCCTTCCCGAACTTGGCCTGCCGAGCGCCCGAACCTCTCTGGAGGTTTTCGGACGACTTCGGGGGGGACCTCGGGCGCTCGAACTTGGACTTCGGGCGCTCGACCTAGCGCCCGAACTTTCCCGCACTTTTGATTATTTACGCGTTTTGCTTAGTTTTAGGGATATTTTAGTACTTTTATGTCTTTAATTGGTTATTTAAGTGGGCTAAAGCCCTAAACTCGAATTTAGTTATTGATTTGATTAATGAAAAGCCTCTTGGAGCTTTCCTCTTCTCCCTCTCTCATGGTGATGCTTCTTCCTCTTCCTTGATCTCTTTCTTCTACTTGCTTCTTATGCCCCTCCTATCCTTCTTCCAGGTAATGCTATCCTTCCCTTAATCTATTTGTTTCGATAACCTAAATCTCCAAAATCTGATTTTATCCTAAAACCCTAAGTTTTCAGATTTTTGCAAATCCCTAATCCAAAATCCTTTGATTTCCTGGATTAGAGATTCCTCTTAATTGATTGGGTTATTGCCATGCAAGATAGGGAGGATTAATCCCTCGCCGGATCCAACCGTAGTGATATTTGAATCCCCTACTTCATGGTTGTGATGAATGGCCCGTTCCATTGCATGTTCCTTGTGATCTTCTTGGTTCATGATGATTACTGCTAGATTTTATTCCGTTATTGTCTTTTAATTCCGCTGATTTAATTGTGTTCATGAGCATGCATCATAATTAGGGCATCCTACATCAAATTTGGTATCAGAGAATGGGCTTGCATGTTTGTGTCTAGATCGAGTTATCAAATTAGGGTTTTGAATTTTTAGGTTTAATTTAGGAAAGTTCCAGATTTAGAAAGTTCTCAATTTTAGAAACTTTCCAATTTTAGAAAGTTTCCTAATTTGGAAAATTTCCAGATTTGAGTCGTTTTCCGTTTTAATTTGATTGTGTCAGTTCATATTAGTTTTGCATTCATCGCATTCATCTTGTGAGTCAAAACACCTAGTAGTCTAGTTGGGTAGAGTTTTGGTTCAAGTCTTAATTGTATGCCCACGAGAAGAGGTAGAGGTTTCGGACTTCAACCTACCATGAATAACAAGCAGTTATTTGAGCAACTTGCTCAATTGATATAAAAGATAACCGCCCTAGAAGCAGGTCAAAAGCGTGAGTTTGCCCGCCTTGAGAACCAAATCACCACTACCATGACTAAGGTTGAGCAACTAGAGGCGTCCCAAAAGGAAAACCCCGCTGTTGGGGATGATGCACACTCCCAAGTGGGAGGAATTATTGAAGAATGCGCTGCCACACGTGGGGGTAGTGAGGATAGAGGTCGTGGTGTTGTGCGAGAGGCATGAGCCACATGTGATAATCCAGACCGCTATGATCCAGATGAGTGTGCGATGAAGAGTGTGAGAGTTGAGGCCCCGAGTTTTGATGGGCGCTTGGATCCCAAGGCATTCCTTGACTGGGTTGTTGACATGGACCACTACTTTGAGTGGTATGGCATGTCAAAAAACCGTCAAATGCGATTTGCTAAGATGAAGCTTGTGGGTCAAGCCAAGCTCTTTTGAACCAACACCGAGCGTAAGATAGAAAGAGTTGGTAGAGCCCCTATTACACATTGGTATGAGATGAAAGAGAAGTTGAAGGAGAAGTACCTTCCTCTCTCATACCGTTAGAAGCTCCTTGACCAATGGCAATCATTACGCCAAGGGTCAATGTCTGCCGTTGACTACATTGCTATGGTTGAAGAATATATGATGCGATGTGATATCCAAGAAGACCCTCTAGTAACGCTCTCGCGTTTCAAGACGGGCCTTCGTGCGGATCTTCAGCGCGAGCTTATGACTCGGCCCTTAACGGACTTGGACGAAGCATATCAAGTCGTGCAGGAGTTAGAACAATACCTGAAAGCTCCTGTCGTTCGTCGTTTTGAGTCCCGAGACTCCAGTGTTAGATCTAGTTCCCAGGGTACCAGACCTAATATTGGTAGTCAACCTAGGGCACAGGCGACCATTCCGCCTAGACCTAGGGAGGACAAGGGAAAAGGGGTTCTTGGTGCCGGTCCTAATAACATGAGCCAAGTGAGGTGCTATGAGTGTGGCAACCTTGGCCACATGTCTAATCAGTGTCCTACGAAGAGCCGTGGAAAAGCTTTAATTATAGGCGAGTCCCACGATGGCGAAGATGACCAGGGTGATTATGAAGTTGAAGAGTATCACCCTGAAGGAGGACTTACTGATGAAGAAGAAGTGGATGGAGAAGCAACACTTGCAGTAGTTAGGCGTGTGCTAGCTCAGTCTAGAAGTAGTGCTGACTGGCGTCAAAGCACTATCTTCTACACTATTGCCAAGTGTGGTGAAAGGAATTGTAAGGTGATAGTGGACAGTGGAAGTTGTCAAAATGTGATTTCCACTAACACCTTAGATCGTTTGAAACTAAAATCCACACCTCATCCTGACCCATATAAAGTCTCATGGGTTGATAAGACATCTCTTCCTATCACCCATCAATGTCTAGTCCCCTATCGAGTTTGGTCGTACAAGGAGTCCCTGTGGTGTGATGTCTTACCTATGGATGTGGGACATGTTATCCTAGGTAGATCGTGGCTATTCGATAATGATGTCACGATCTTTGGCCGTTCGAATGCGTGTACCTTCATGCATAACGGTAAAAAGATCAAACTTAACCCCATGTCACCTAAGAACACACCTAGGGAAGAAGGATGAGAAGGCAAGTGAGCCTAGAGGAGTGGGGAAATCCAAACCTAAGTCTCTACATATAATCAACGCAAGAGAGTTTGAAAAAGAGGACTAAGGAGGATTCTATGGTGTTTGCTCTTGTGGCTAGAGAGATTACACCTGAGGTTCCATCATAGTTGCCCCGTGAGGTGACCTCGGTCCTGAAGGAATACAGTGATGTACTTCCTGAAGACTTACCGAATGAATTGCCACCTATGAGGGACATACAAGCATGCCATTGATCTGGTCCCAGGGTCTACTCTACCGAACCTTCCTCACTACAGGATGAACCTTGCAGAGCATGCGGAGTTGAAGAAGCAAGTTGATGAGCTTCTGCAAAAGGGTTTCATCCAAGAGAGTATGAGCCCGTGTGCCGTGCCTGCATTGTTGACACTAAAGAAAGATGGCACGTGGCGCATGTGTGTGGACAGCCGTGCCATAAACAAAATTACTGTCAAGGTATAGGTTCCTCATACCTAGACTTGATGATATGCTTGACATGATGGCCAGCTCCACTATATTCTTTAAGACTAGACCTCAAGAGTGGATATCACCAAATCCGTATACGCCCAAGAGATGAGTGGAAGACTGCGTTTAAAACGAAAGATGGGCTGTATGAGTGGTTGGTCATGCCCTTTGGCTTGACTAACACACCCAGTACTTTCATGCGGGTGATGACACAAGCTTTGAGGCCAGTTCATGGAAAAATTCCTAGTGGTGTACTTTGATGACATTCTTATTTATAGTACCACTAAGGAATCACACCTTGAACATTTAAAGAAGGTTTGTAGTGTCCTTAGGAGGGAAAAGTTGTACGCTAATCTTAAGAAATATGCTTTCATGTCTAAGTCAAGTTGTATTCTTAGGATTTATAGTGTCATCTGAAGGGATGCACGCAGATCCTGAAAAGGTCAAGGCCATAGTTGAGTGGCCTGAACCGAGGAACATTCATGAGGTACGAAGCTTTCACGGCCTAGCAACTTTTTATCGTCGGTTCATTATGGGTTTTAGCACGATCATGGCTCCCATTACTGAATGCATGAAAAAGGGAGAGTTCATGTGGTCTAAAGCCGCAGTCAAGGCTTTTAAAGAAATTAAGGGCAAAATGGTAGAAGCTCTTATCATGCGTCTACCTAACTTTTTTAAAGTCTTTGAAGTAGCGTGTGATGCGTCTGGTGTCGGTATAGGTGGAGTGTTGAGTCAAGAAGGACACCCAGTGGCTTATTTAAGTGAGAAACTGAATGAGGCAAAACAAAAATACTCTACTTACGACAAGGAATTTTATGCGGTAGTGCAATCCCTGAGACATTGGCGACACTATCTCCTATCGCAAGAATTCGTTTTGTGTCTGACCATGAGGCTTTGAGATATTTGCATTCTTAGAAGAAACTCAACCTAAGGCATGCCAAGTGGGTAGCGTTCCTTTAGGAATATTCGTTTGTTTTGAAACACAAAGCCAGGGTTGAAAACAAACCAGCGGATGCCCTTAGTAGAAGAGTGGCGTTGCTCAACTCCTTGAGTGTAGAGGTAGTCGGATTTGAGCAACTGAAAGATGAATACCCCACGTCCTGATTTTGGGGGTACTTATGCGTCGCTTTCTAGTGACCAGCGTATTATGGGTGACTATGTGCTTAAAGATGGCTTCCTTTTCAAGGGAGACAGACTTTGTATTCCCCGTATGTCCCTTCGTGAATTCCTCATCTGGGAGCTTCATTTAGGAGGGATAGCTGGCCATTTTGGTCGTGATAAGACCATTGCCATTGTGGGAGATCGTTTTTATTGGCCAAGTCTCAAGCGAGACGTAGCCAAAGTCTTATGGTAGTGTCGTACATGTCAGCTGGCAAAGCAGAGAAAGTAAAATACCGGGCTGTATACGCCATTGCCAGTGCCACAGTGCTCCATGGCTGGACATTAGTATGGACTTCGTGCTTGGGCTTCCCAAGACAATAAAAAAGCACGATTCCGTTTTTGTCGTTGTGGACCGTTTTTTTAAAATGGCGCATTTCCTCCCTTGTTCGAAAACGTCGGATGCGTCTCATGTTGCTCGTATCTTTTTTGATGGTGTGGTGTGTCTCCATGAGTTACCTAAAACCATAGTGTCTGATCGTGATGTTCGATTTACTAGCTATTTTTGGAAGACACGGTGGCACATTATGGGAACTCGTTTGCAATTCTCTACTGCTTACCACCCACAAACAGATGGTCAAATTGAAGTGGTAAACCGTAGTCTTGGAAATCTTCTACGTTGTCTAGTGGGTGAACATGTTAAGACTTGGGACCTAATTTTACCAATTGTTGAACTAGCTTATAATGGGTCAGTTAATAGATCTACAGGTTTGAGTCCTTTTGAAATTGTAAGTGGTTATAAACCTAGAATGCCCATAGATCTCTTACCTATGTCCATTACCCAAAGGTCTTCTGAATCAGTCGATGCATTTGCATGCCATATTCATGATTTGCATACACATGTTAGACAACGGATAAATAAGAGCAATGATGACTATAAAATTTCAGCTGATTCTCATCGTAGAGCGCAAGAATGTCAGGAAGGAGACTACGTAATGGTGCGAATAAGGCCAGAGCGATTCTCTCAAGGAGTCGCTAAGAAGTTACAAGCGCGCAGTACTGGACCATTCAAGATATTACAAAAGGTTGGGTCCAACGTGTATCGGATTGACCTTCCACCTGAAATGAGCATTAATCCAACTTTTAATGTGGAAGATCTAGTTCGTTCCCATGCTCCCATTGCCGATCCATCGTCGCTTTCATTGGCCTCTTTCTGATTTTGCTTCCTAACCCCTTCCACCCCTTCCTCCACCCATTACCCATAAAGAAGAAATTGAGGCAATCTTGGATGATGAAATAGTATGTACGAGAGATGGAGGTTTCCAGAGGTATCTTGTCAAGTGGAAGAACAAACCATTGTATGAATCTACGTGGCTGTCGGGCGACTGCATTGCAGTGTATTGATCCGGATCTACTAGAGTGCTACAAAAGTTTCAACTCGTCGGAGTCGAGTTTCTCTCACCCGGGGGGAATTGATGCGGACACAAGCACATTCAAGGTGTACCAACGAAGAAAGCGCCAACCACAAGTACCATCCTTGTGGATAGGCGACTATTGAGGAGCTGAAGACCCTCCACATGTGATCAGACACATAGAAGACCCCATTCAGGGAAGACACATGTGAAGGAAGAATGGAGAAAGAAGACCGAAGAAGTGAAGAGAACTGAAGACTTCAGGGCGCTCATCGGGGGCCCGACCACTGTCTTCGGGCGCCCGATCGGGCGATCGACCATAGCCTTCGGGCGCCCGAACTTGGCCTGCCGAGCGTCCGAACCTCTCTGGAGGTTTTCGGACGACTTCGGGGGGGGGACCTCGGGCGCTCGAACTTGGACGTCGGGCGCTCGACCTAGCGCCCGAACTTTCCTGCACTTTTGATTATTTACGCGTTTTGCTTAGTTTTAGGGGTATTTTAGTACTTTATGTCTTTAATTGGTTATTTAAGTGGGCTAAAGCCCTAAACTCGAATTTAGTTATTGATTTGATTAATGAAAAGCCTCTTGGAGCTTTCCTCTTCTCCCTCTCTCATGGTGATGCTTCTTCCTCTTCCTTGATCTCTTTCTTCTACTTGCTTCTTGTGCCCCTCCTATCCTTCTTTCAGGTAATGCTATCCTTCCCTTAATCTATTTGTTTCGATAACCTAAATCTCCAAAATCTGATTTTGATCCTAAAACCCTAAGTTTTCAGATTTTTGCAAATCCCTAATCCAAAATCCTTTGATTTCCTGGATTAGAGATTCCTCTTAATTGATTGGGTTATTGCCATGCAAGATCGGGAGGTTCCATCCCTCGCCGGATCCAACCGTAGTGATATTTGAATCCCCTACTTCATGGTTGTGATGAATGGCCCGTTCCATTGCATGTTCCTTGTGATCTTCTTAGTTCATGCTGATTATTGCTAGATTTTATACCGTTATTGTCTTTTAATTCCGCTGATTTAATTGTGTTCATGAGCATGCATCATAATTAGGGCATCCTACATCACTCGGTCTTGGCTATAAGTGGGGGTTCCACTCTTAACGGTAATGAGGCCTTTTAGGGGAAACCCCGAGACCAAAACCGTGAGGCTTCGGCCAAAGCGGACAATATCCGTGCCATTGGGGTGGGGCTGTTACAAAGTGGTATTAGAGCGGGGTCGCTCTGTCTCCCAATTGGGGGGGGGGGGGGGGGGGGGGGGGGGTCCCTAGGTTATCCGGGTTGTTCATCCGGGCTTGTCATCCGGGTCTTTTGGATCTTTCGGGCTTGTCGGTCAGGCCTTGGACTTAGTCCTACATCAGAAAGGGAGTGACTCTTGGTCTCGACTATAAGTAGGGGTTCCACCTTTAACGGTAAGGAGGCCTTTTGGGGGTAATGCTGAGACCAAAATCGTGAGGCTTCGGCCAAAGCGGGCAATATCCATCCGTTGGTAGACAAAACTTGATTAATTAACCGCGGTTAGTAGACAAATAAATACGCTTGATCAAATCCAAATAAGATACAATAACGTATGCTACCAACTAGATAATCCGATGTACGGAACTGATTACCCGAAATCGGACCATTCACAGCTAAAATTCTTAAAATGACTCTAGACCGTTCGTTAGGGGACCAATGATCAGGAAGTTATAGCATTACAGTCGACGTAGTGGACTTGTCAAAGTGTGCAAATCAGATTGTCAGAGCGACGCTTTGAAATGCACAACTTATACCTGAGGCTAAGAGCATGTGTTTGCAAGCTCCTCCTTCGTTTTGATCCAAAAAGTCTATAAATAGAATTTCTTTTAGAATTTAGAAATCAGATTTTTAAAACCCTAGTTTTAGGTTTTCTCTAGGGTTTTTAAGCCGTTTTCTTCGTAGATTGATGACTCGTTGTCGGAATTCAGTTCTGATTGCTACATACAGTAGCCTGGAGGTAAGACTACCTACTGTGTAGATGAAAACCGATTTTCCATACATTCTCTCCATCTTAAATCACATCTATTTGTGATACAAGTTTAGGGTTTTATGCAGTTTCGAAATACGTATCATAGGAGAGTTCGATACGTAGAACCTCACGTAAAGGTGGGGACTATTTTTTCCAAGTTAGGATTTATTCGCCTAAATTAGTTTCAATTAATGAATTAGGTAGTTATAAATGTATGTTTTTTTTTTTTTTTTTAAATTTAATTGATAAGCATGTATCTATTGCTTTACTTTAATATAACTACTATAGAAATTCCATGTATGTTAAATTTGGTATTCATATGGAAATATGGAAAAATGGGTTGTATACCCAAAATGCATATTAAGTGTTTGGTGAAATGCCTGAATGGCAGGATCATGTTAAATGATATTTGGAATGCTGAATTGTAAAGCGGAATTGCTTTTGTAGTATTGTAAGGGCGATGTATTACATTTACGCCATACTTGAATACCATGAATTGCGAATGTTTAGC
This sequence comes from Liriodendron chinense, assembly GCA_003013855.2. Classification (NCBI taxonomy): domain Eukaryota; kingdom Viridiplantae; phylum Streptophyta; class Magnoliopsida; order Magnoliales; family Magnoliaceae; genus Liriodendron; species Liriodendron chinense. The sequence continues at coordinate 2,025,467 of PVNU02000362.1, forward strand.
TCGGATTGACGACCGAAAACCGCACGTATGAAATAACATACTTTGGGTTGGTATTCATTGACTCATTCGGTCGACCAAGGCAGAACTGGGTTGACCAGCACAGCTAGGGCTACCATGGTGATTTCACCCAAGGCCGGTCATGCCGAGGTTCGCTCGATCCATCGGATTAGCCTAAGTCGGAGTCGATTCCTATTGTGTGAAATGGATTCTATATACTTAAGGATGGAACCTGGAATACCACAATCTCCGATATTACGTAGTCTACTTATAACTGTTAGCGGAAACACCGTTCACGAAGTCTCAATGAGCCAGGCATGGTGGTATAGGATACCGTGTCTGTGTTGTTGGCCTACACTGGTGACGAGCCCCCGTAGTGTTCCGTTGAGCATATTTGGGTACACAGCCCTGACCATCCTAAAATGTCGCTTTTGGGTGCACAACCCTGGATGTTTCTAAAATGTTTATCGGGTGTATAGCCTTGACCATCCTAAAGTGTCGCTTTTGGTTTCACAGCCCTGGATGTTTCTAAAATGTTTATTGGGTGCACAGCCTTGACGATTCTAAAATGTTATTATGGGTGCACAGCCATGGATATGCTCAAAAATGTTATTATGGGTGCATAGCCCTGGCTATGTTCCAAAAATATCTACAGTTGCCTATGACTTTTCGTGTTTGGGGGCGGGATAGCCAGTGGACATAGGGCATTGGTGACGAGCCAATCACACCTATCACAGGACTCTTGGTACATAGTGGTATTCTGGTTTCACAAATACTGTTGTTTGAAAATCACTAATTAAGGAAGGTTTGGGCCAAACCACACAAATCACACATTGATTAGACCTATACATTTTTTTTATTACTTCATATATAAATTGTTTGTGTCATTACTTGAACTTACTTATGTTGATAACATGCTAGCTTAGAGAAATAGTAACACTGAGTTAGCTACTCACTCCCACCTGGGATGGTGTTTTAAAACACCAACTAGACCCTATTGACGCAGGTACCCTAGAGATGTCTGCTGTAAGGAGGCATACGAGGACCAGGTCGAGGAGTTCCCCTACTTTCAGTTAACCGAGGGTTAGGACAAGGCGTTGGTGCCTTAGTCAGTTATGGGGACAGTTGTTGGCTAGAGACTTCGGCATGTACCATATTTTTTTGGATTTGTATCTTAGCCCCAGTTGTGTGGCTAGTATTTTGGGTGTTTGTGTATTTTGGACTTCACATCTTACATCTTGTTATATATATACACTGCTTAGTTTTATTATGTGCTTTAGCTTTGGTGCCATTAATCAAACTATTAATCACGCTTCTGCTTCGAAAGTGACACTCGGAAATTCGGAGATCGAGGTCATACTCGAGCTCTGAAATTCGGGGCATTACAAGTTCAATGTTATAATCTAAGTCCAGGCTCTAAGTTCCATGATCATGCAAGGTTCACAATGGCCCACCTAGGAAAAGGTGCGTTTGGTAATGATTACTTAGGGTGGTTCGTGTGTGGGTGGAATCGCACTAGCAAGTGCTTCTACCAACTTCTGGAAGTATGCAATTCGGTCAATAATCTTGTGTTGGCGCCCCTCCATCGTTGCCAAGCTCGGTGAGAGGGTTGTCCCTCCCAGGTTTCGGGTTCATTGGGCCCCACGATGGGCGATACAAGGGCCTATTTCGAGTGCGTTTACGTTTATTTTAATGAAACTAAGGTCTTCCAAGGTTAAGAGTGGTCCATTAATCGGCCTAAGGTGATGTATGCATGACGTGGCCCGAGTGCGTATTCGGGTTTTGAAAGGGCGATTTTACGGGGTGTTACAGAAATCCACCCTGACCACTAGGTGTGTCACCCCATGTTAGGCCCGGGGCTCAAAATTCAGCCATATCTGTGATTTCGATGGACCGCATAATTGGAAACAATGTATAGGGCAACACTCACCCTTGAAACTATTTCCCTTTGTATGGCTCACTTGAATTACTTTTGGGCCCGATCTGTTGTACTCAGGGATAAATATTAGCTTGGCATCTAATAGTTGGAATGGATGTCATATGATCATCACAGTGGGCCTTAAAAAAACAAGGGTGGACGTTTCTCCTCCAACCGTTTCCTTCGGCGTGACCCACCTAAATCACATTTCAGCTTGATTTTTTTGGCCCTAGACCTAATTTGGGATGATGCATCTAATGGTAGGAGTGGATTTCTTGCAAACATGTCAGCGGGCGATGTAAAATCAAGGGTGGGCGTCCCTCTCCCAACTATTTCCCTTCGAATGGCCCACCTGAACCATGGACCGGGCATATTTTTTGGCACTACGTCTAAAATGGGGTGACAAACCTGGTGATCGGGGTGGATTTCACTTAAACTATGGTGGGGCCCACTAATTCTTGAAGTGGATTTCAGGTAATTTTCATGTAGAAGCTGACTGATGTTAACCACATGTAAAGCTAAAAAATTCTTACATGTGGCCCATTGTGATGTTTATACGAAATCCATCTTGAGCACCAAGTGCATCACACCATGTTAGGTGCAAGACCCAGAATTTAACCCCATCTGTGATTCAGGTGGATCACATGATTGAAAATAGTATAAGGGGCAACACTCACCCTCCAAACAGTTTCCCTTCATGTGGCCCACGCGAATCACGGATGGACCCGATTTTTGGTCTCGAGGCTTAAATTTTAGCTTTCCATCTAACGGTTGGAGTGGATTTCATATAATCTTCATGGCAGGCCCTAAAAAAAAATCAAGGGGTGGGCATCCCTCTCCCAATTGTTTCCCTTTGTATGCCCCACCTGAATCATGGATCAGGCTGATTTTTGAGCCCTATGGCTAAACTGGGTTGATACACTTGGTTACTGGGGTGAATTTCACATAAACATCACGATGGGGCTTACCCAAGCCCACTCGGGCCATCACCTCCAACGGCCGGACTTTTGACCGTTGGTGGAATCCATGGAAATTGATGTTGAATTCATGTTTCGACGCAGTGATATTTTTTGAAAGGTGAATACATACACACTCTTACACCCACACACACACCACATGGGTTCTTGAACCCATGACCTCAAAGTAGAAACGCATGGTGTTTACCACCGAGCCATGAGTAAAAACCCCCTTCGATGTAGTGATTTGGATCATTTGGTGGAAAACGGAATCCATTTACCACCGCTGTATGCGCTGCCAAACGCAAAAACTTTTTGCGATTACACCGATTCCCACTGATTACCATCGAATCCATGCTACCAAATGACCCCTTAATAGATGAGAACTGTTAGTGGGTCAAAGTCGGTCTGTTAAGAAAGGCTAATCCGTTAGTTTTTTTTGGGCTATTACATGGGTAATGATCAGACACTTTACCATATGTTTTAGTTGTGTGGTGCCCACAAGTGATACATGGATTAAATTGTTTATTAGGACTATTTTCATGTAAGCTAACTTGACTGTCAATATTAAATGCCATTGATCAAATGGTTTAGATTGTCCAATCGGTGTGATGCTTGCATGGTATCCCATCACATGAGCATTTAACCTAATGGATAGTCTAGATCAATGGATTGGATTGTCCAAGTGTCCCATTCTATTTATTGGACCTCTTTTTCTGTAAATGATCTTTGATCGTTCACATTCAGTTTGGTTGCCTACCTAATGAATTGGTTAGATCTCGCACACACGTGCCATGTTTGTGTTTGGGCTATATACACACTTGGATTGTCCCATTAAAATGCAATGTTCTTTATGCTAGCTCATTAAAAATGTGTTGTGGACTTAATGGGCAGTTCAAATGGTTGAATTGCAGTGTGCAAGTTGTGAATTGGATGATTCAAATTGAAATATGGATTTCCTCTCTTCCTGTAAAGCAAGAAATCCTAAGGGGATTAAAATCAACTAATTAAATACGTTAGGGCAAGCCCATTTATATCCACTCAGGCTAAGAATCATCATTCGGGCTCAAATTCCGATTGCAGAACTGAGCATGGGATTAATATAATTATGGCAACAACTTTTGTTGCATCAGCGACGACTGTGGTTTCTCAAGCTGCAACCATGGCGGGAACTATAATCATTGCACATTACATGTCAGAAGTAGAAGACGAACCTCGACATGACCACATCTGGTCAAAGTATCCATTTTACTAATACAATTCTCATGGACCCGGTTTAACATGCTTCGACCATATTCGAATGAACAAGGAATGTTTCATTTGTTTACACGATATTATTCACGAGAGTGGTTAATTGTCCAACACATCTAAAGTTGTCCAAGAAGAGCAGTTAATAATGTTTTTGTATACCATTACCCATAGTATAAAAAACCACATTCTATGCCACTAATTTAACCGTTTAGGTAAAACTATTAGTCGATACTTTATTAGAGTTTTGAACTCCATTACTAGATTTCATGACATATTAATATAGCCTCTCGAGCTTAGAATCCCTCCGAAAATACACAACAATGAACACTTATTTCGATATTTCAAAGATTTTATTTGGATCCATAGATGGTATGTACATCCCAGTAAGGTTCTCAGTAAAAGAGCAAGGTCCATAGTGTAATAGAACGGGATGCATTTCTCGAAATGTTTTGGCTGCTTGCTCTTTTAATTTAAAATTTCTGTACATCCTCATTGGCTAGGAAGGAAATGCTTCGGATTCACATGTAATAGCATTTGCATGTACACAAGAAGGAAAATTACCTCTTCTTAAAGGGTAAGTACTACTTAGTTTATGCGGGTTTTCTTAACACCCCGGGGTTCCTAGCACCCTATTGTGATGTTTGTTACTATATCAATATGTAGGGTTGCTGACGCAAGATCACTAACCACTTGCTTTAAAAGCTCGAACTAATAGAGCGTGGCGAACCAATCCCTTTCTCTCATAGCCCAGGCTCCTGCTTCACACAGGCCAGGCCCTTGATTGAACCCTCCTTCGTAGGCCCCACTTCATACGAGTTCACATCACACTAGCTACCCACTTCACACGGGTGGGGCCCGCCTTACACGGGCCACCTACTTCAAGTGTGTCCTTGCTTCGCATAGGCTACCCCACTTGAGCCTGGTGTGAAAATGCCCTTGCATTAATCACCCTCGGTGAGGAGTCTCGAACACGAGGCCTCCGGCTCTGATACCACTTTAACGCAGGACGACTAACCACTTGCTCTAAAAGCTCGAACTGATAGAGCGTGGCTAATCAATCCCTTTATTTCATAGCCCAGGCTCTTGCTTCACACAGGCCAGGCCCTCGGCCGAACCCTCCTTCGTGGGCCCCAGTTCACATGGGTTCGCATCACACCGGCCACCTACTTCAAATGGGTGGGGCTTGCCTCACACGAGCCACCCGCCTCACACAGGCCGCCCACCCCGAGTGTGTCCCTGCTTCACACAGGCTACCCCACTCGAGCCCGGTGTGAAAATGCCCATGCATTAGTTGCACTCCAGAGGACAAACAAAAAAGGAGTTCAATTTTTATCATTCGTGGTTACGAAATGCCATTGGACGGGCACTTGGAGTTTTGAAATCATGGTTGGCTATATCGAAGTGCACCCCATCCTATCTGATAGATTTACAGGTGAAGATTGCAATAGCCTGTTGGATTGTACATAGTCATTTTGTGAACCAAAGGAATGGTGAACTTTTCAATGAAGCCAGCACTCTAGGCAACGATGAAGATGTAGATGAAGAAATAGAGGAAAGAGATAGAGTGATGGGTCGAATAAAGCGATGCAAACTGGAGAACCAAGCATAAGGGAGAGAGATGCCTAGAACTAGTTTCGTGAGAGACTCATAGAAGCTCTGTACGAGAAATTAAATCTTTATAACTGCTAATGTATGTTAGTAATTGTGTCGTAGTATGTGATGAAGCATATCTTTCTTTCTTGTGCCTTATTTTGCATGTTTAGTTGCAATTTATTAGGAATGCTGACAGCGAAGGAAGCTACGCCATCTTGTGGGAAAATAATCAAATGGAATTCAATGATGGATGATCGTATGATCGAGGTGTTGTTAAAGCACATCTCCCTTTGCTATCGTTGTAACAACAACCAATTCAAACCCGCAACATATAATGCAATAATTAATTCGATTTGTGAGAAATTGGGCATTTAGTTGAATGGCAAGCATTGCAAAAATCAAATGAGGATATTGAAGAAAAATGACTTCATGGTGAAGAACTGAAGATCCCTAATTGAATTGAGTAGATTTGGATGGGGCGATAACCTCAAGTGCGTTATTGTACAAACTGAAGTATGGGATGCCTACATCAAGGTAAACTATGGAAATTGATTTTCAAATAAAAGAATGATAACTATAGCTTGCAATTACAAAATACTTTAATTGTTTTGTATTTTAATGGCTACAGAAACATAGTGAAGCAAAGGGTTTTCGGAACAAATCCTTTCCTCATTATGATAATATGGGAAAAATAGTTGGTGCCGATGATACTAGCGGCTACAAATTACAAGCACAGGCTAAATCGCTTGAAAACCCTAGGAATTTTACATGGGAGACATTTGAATCAGACCCATATGAATATAGCCCTTATGGGAGAGTTGGGTCTGATTACTCTGGTGTAGATACACAACTTGCATCATCACCGGATTTATTTTCCATATTTGGAATGACTGGGACTTGGCAAGATGGACCATCCTCTTTTAGACTATAGTAGAAGAAAAAGAAGGCTATATTTTTATAGGAAGTGCTGGACAAAAATGATGGCACATCCTCACTTATGGAAGATTGAATGGAGGTAATGAAGGTTATCAATGATACCCTACGTATGTATAAACATAGAACGAAATTGCCGAAGAGAAGAATGGGTTAGACCCATACTTAATGCAGTGTTTGATGAGCATGGCAAGCATCATTGTAGTGTATTGGTGGAACACACTTAAACATCTCATAGCACAAAGAATTACTGAAGCTCTTAACTCGAATGCCACATGAAATGAGACATGAGTTTATGCTGAATATTGTGAGAGATTGGGAATGATGCTTTTGTTAAATTGTTTCCATCTTTTAGTTAGATGTTTGTCATTTTATTTAATTGGGCATGTATTGATAAACATTTGATGCTTGAGATTGTTTTAATCGAATTGCAATTTTTGTTTATCAATTTGTGGTGCCATCTAAATTAGATTTGCACATTGTTCATGTAGTTGACTTCATATGTTTTTGTCAGTAGCTTTAAATTTCTAATGCCACGAGACATATTATTTGGTATTTGTCTATCCTAGCCTTGGCATTTATATGTTGTGGGAAGAATGTTACAAAGAGGTGCATAGATTTAGTCATAATAAATACAAGTCATTCACCTCTTTAGTTGAAAGCCCAATATGCTTTTATGGACTTTACGAAAGAACAAGAAAGTAATGTAAGTAATTTTGAATTGAGTGGAAAGACACATCGTAAATATTATGTTGTATTTGAAGTCATTGCTCAGGAACCTACTGATCATGGGAGGAATGTTTTGCACAGGTTCATGGATTTTCTAGTGGTTGTTACGTCTTACAAGTCATTGTACACTTTAGAGGAAGCACACAATGCCTTAACACAATCTGTTGCAAATTGGGCGAATGAGTGTAATAATCAACCATTGTACTTTTCTAAAGTGTAATTTGAATTTTGTGTGGGTTTGGACTGTAAATAAATACATTGAAATGGATAACTTTTATTATCTTGAGCATATGAGTTTTGCTTCAACTATAAAATTAGTGGGGCCACTTGAGGTTTGAAATCGCTTCATTTTTAGCCAAAATATATCTTCAACGGGCTTATTGCAATAATTATCTAACATGTCACACATGTATGCCATTTTGGGTATTAAAGATGATTTACTTCATCGAATTGATTGTCTTGTGAATATATTACAGAATTCCCCTTTAGCCTAAATTCAGGCTGCCACTGCTAAACACAAGTTTTGGATTCCATAGTTTTCCAATTCTATAGGCTTCCAATCACAATTGAATATTCAAAATCACTTGGATTCTAGTGAAATTTGGATTTGGATTTGGATTCCACTGTATTCTATATCCACGCTGCCAAATGAGCCCTTGGTTTGTCTGGAATTGGATCAACAAACTGTGGTTCCCATTTGTATAGACTGGGTGAATATGGGCCTCGTTCATGTCATGGGATTAGCACCAAAAAATTTTCCTTTCAAAAACATAAAGAACCATTTAATTCTTTACAAAATATAATGACTAAACCACATTGCACCCTGAATGTATTGCGGCACCTCGGATGCCAGGGTCCGTGGTTGCCCTCGGCCCCCGATATCCCGGGCTTCACATAATGTGGTGCATGAATGTATTGTAGTTAATTGCAGAATTGTAGATTTAGCCAAGCATAAACAACTTAATCATGGGCGAAACATTTTCAAAAGAAAGAGGAACATGTGTATATATATAATTCTAAAAAAAATGTACATAGACTATATTCCTCACATTGGGGCCCATTGGGTCCCCCACTACAAGTTCAGAGTATACTGTCCCAAAAAGGCTGAACAGGAATGCCGTGTAGGCGCCAAACCCCAAAAGAATACTCCCGACGTCTCAACTCTAATAGTCCTGGTCGCCAGCGTACTGAAGGTACAAGTTGGCATCCTCTCCCAGTTCTACGAACTCGGTCGCTTCGACCACCTCCTGTATACCTGAGTCACATGGGTCATCTGGTTGGTGGTTTAAACTAATACCCCAGAAGGGGAGTGAGTGGCCAACTCATTGGTTTCATTTCCTTAGGTTACACATTCACCAATACAACAATATAGATAATAACTTCATTTTCCAAAGATAGAATCAAAGAATAACACAGCATCACAAGCATGGTTATTAAATGAGATGAGTGCATGTAATGCAGATGTATGCCCGAACACCGATGCTTGTCATAGCCGCCAGTGAGTGGCACCACCACCTCACCTGCACAGACAATGTATGTCATGCTTAACCACACATGATTAGCCAAGTAATTGGTTAAATCCTTTTATCACACAGCCGGATGGCGAAGCTCCTGTACCAACGTTCTATCAATTTGGCCGACCGGGACCACCTAACTCCCTGTGGGGCGAACACAGGTCACAACCAGTAGCCCCTCCATCCTATCTCGGGTCTACAGCCCTGAGGTACCTAGTTTGGCTGCGGCTCGTCAGACGCGCCCAACACAGGCGGAATATGGTTCATCACCCTATCCCATAGTCGAGTAGTAGGTGCGTCACCTCTACAATGCTCAAAGAACACTACGGGGAGGCATCACCCTAGCGTAGGCCGACAGCACAGAAATAGGGCCCATACCACCATCCCTGGCTCATGAGTCTTGAGGGATCGGTACACCGTATGCTTTCTAGTGGGCCCATCAAATGGTGCGCTGGTACATGGATTCTACATAAGTGATAGAAATACATTCAAACACTGGATACATATATTGCTATCCGACCTGGTGGTGGGCCAGGGTCCTCGGCTAAGGGAAGCAAGGGGAAGACCGGCCTTGAGCACGTACCGCCTGCGTGGTCCTTGACCACAGCCGATCGCCCCGACTTCCACCATAGTCGACCACCCCGCTCCCGAGGCTGCTGACCTTGTGCGGCCGTCTTAACTATTGTACTTGCCGGGTCGGAAGCTACTACCCGTCACCCCAAACACTTCCCAATTCCCTAGCTCATACATAATTCAATTTACAAGACATGTAATACTAGAATCTCAACTATCACGTATTGGTATAAGTTCTAATACATCTTAACATAGAATATTTGCATAATGAGAACATGTGTAGGATGATATGAGCATGAAAATGGCCCTAGCACACAACTAGCATCCAAATCCCTAGACAACGAAATTCTACCAATCTCATATAAATTTCCTAGCTCCAATCCAACTTCCTAAACTTGGAAATTGAAAGTATTAACTACAATTGTAGGCATTGGTTGCAAGGCAACACATGGTAAATGATACACACCTTGGTTTGGAGGAGGATTAGGAAAATCCTGCAAGGAGGTGTTAGTAAATCAGGAAAAAGGGGAAAACCTATGTAAGAAGCTAAAAAAGATGGGGAATTTATCATGGACTTCTACCGACGTCCAGAAGGTCTCTAATCGCGAGAGAAACCGGCTAGAGTGATGTGGAGGCGGTTAGGTCTGGGTAGGGTAGCATGCAAGGGCTTCTCTTTGAGAATCCTTCTTCCACAACTCCCCCTTTCTCTCCCACACACCCCTCTCTCAGAAAATTGGCTGAGAAATGAGAGAAATGGCTGAGAAAATGGGTTACAAGGGTTAGGGGAATTGGGACATATAGCCCCCAATGATTTAAGTTGCATAAAAGTGGCCTTTTGTGCCCTGTTTTGATTATGTGGGGCCCACCTGACCCCTCTGGGCCAATCCAGCCCATAGGATGGCCTTACCATGTTGAGATCCTTGTTTGAGTATGATTTGGGATCGATTGGATATGGCGATTGCTGGATCTAAGGCGACATCCGTTCAACGGTCACCGATTGTCGATCGGTGTCCATGTCAGGGGATCATGTGCTGGTTTATGTTTGAAATCCATGGTCCACATTCCATGGCCATGTAAGGGTCCATGGGGCCCACATAAGAAAAGTGAATTGAGTAATGATTACTCACTAAAGGTATAGTGCAAGTACACTCTCACTCCCATGTACAACTGCAGGACACTACAATTTATGATTTCGGGTGCCGATTTCGACGCAACGCTCGCCTACGAGTGTCAAGCTCAGTACGTGGGTGGTTCCTGACGAGTTTCGGGTCCAACAGTCTTGGGACGGGCGGCGGAACGGACTCCTACGCGCGTATCTAAGTTCTTGATACTATGAGACCATGGTTCTCTAAGTCATGTGTGGCCAATTATTCGTCCAAAGGGTGATATGTGTCTAGCAGGTTCAAGCATGTGTTCGAGTCCAAAGGAAGGCGATTTTACGGGGCGTTACATGTATTTTGTTCACATCTTAATTGATGTTGGAATCCCATGATCTTGGGGCTTGTTGGAACAATAATCTGATTGGATCGATTTCGCGTTGCTCTGATACCTTTTGGTCTGCGAACCAAGGTACAATCTTGGATGATGGAAGTCGGTACTAGGAACCGTCTCATAATAGTGCATTGTATTTGTGGTTTCCTAAGCACGTCTATTTGACCATGAAACAACCTCACTTCCTTGCATGCCTTGAACCTTACACAATGCTCAGAGCAACGAAGCAGTAAGACATCTGGAATTACCCTTCATGTTAGGAGTTGTCCAGCATGGTTTGTACTTTATACTGCTGACAACATGGTAAGGTATGCACAGTCTGTAGAGGGGTGCGCGTGCGCTCGCTGATTTGGACTTTAGACTGCAGACAACACGGTAAGACATGCACAATCTGTAGAGATGGGTGCGCGTGCGTGTATCTAGGGACTGGAACCTGGATCACTCGCACACACGGACACGTCTCTACCAGCTCAACTAACAAAAAAATGAGTATAGTACTCTGGAAGACTACATAAACACAACACACATGTCTACATAAGCAATGTGCTTGCAATACCAGGAATAATTTACCTAAGGTTGGCGGAATGTTGGTCCATCAAACTTGTTTATTGACATTGATTTTTCTCTTATCACCCTCTTTAAAACTGATGAAATATTAGCTTCTTTCTTTTGGTTGTGAAATTAGCAAGAAATGACATAAAATTGGTTCTAAAACATTAAGGAGTTATATGATACTCAGGCTGTGGGTCATATGACGCTTGATGTGCATGCACTAAAAAATTGTTCATGTGGCATATATAACCCGAATAAACCAACTAGATTGTGTACAACACTGTCACCAAGTCAGAGTCGCAAGATCAGATTGGTTGAACCATCCTAACCTTTGATTCATGGATACCTTTTGTGGAAATGGGACCGTTGGATATTTTTCATTTTTAGCCATCTAATTAATGTCCACCAATCCAATACTTAGCTAAAAAAAAGCTTAATTTTTGGTTCATGCATCTACACTGGGTACCATAATTTGGATGGTTCAATTGGACCCTTTGTATGCCACGTGTGCAATTTCTAAGTGCCTGTGGATTGTCCATCACACTCTGCTAGAATATCAAAGTTTTTCTCTAGAACATTTTGACTGAAAATAAGGAACAATTTTCTCAATGGTTCATTGATTCATTGCTTTCAAACTGCAGCGTGAAGGCAAAGGTGTGCCTGAAGCATCACTACCGTTTCATCGTGCTATGCCGAGTTTGACCCACATGGCTTTAGTAGAGCTAGAGAAAGCTGGTATATTGAAGTTTGTTATTAGCCAGGTAATGTAACATTGTTGTATTGGTACAGGGTTTGTTGATATGAGCTTTTCGTTTCGAACTTGGACTGTTTGGTTAGTATGGTCTCTTTGACATGTGTTTGTTTTGTTTTTCTTAGCATTTCTTGTATACTTAACTACTAAATTGTTCAACAAAAGACTTGCAAACTTTTCTCCACATTTCCACGGAAACGTGGCACATTTCTATGGTAATATGATCTATTGATCTAGAACAGTAACATGTTGACAGGTCATACATTGAAAAATCATGCTGATTTGACAATGCTAACCATTTAGTTGGCGCAATCTTTATTGATTGAATGTGTATTGTCATCTATGTTTAGGACAATCAGTATTCTTGCTATATTTAGGACATAGTGGGTGTTCTTCCTTTTGTTACTAATGCCATTGTTGTAAACTTATAATTATTGAAAACCATATTGAGGGAGGGGTCTCCTCTTTCTCTTTGATTTATCACACCACAAGGTATTAGATCGAAATTGATTTGGCCATTGATCTCTTCAATCAACTTCCTCGTTCCTTCTCTTCCTTCTTCTATTTACTCGAGGTGAATTTTTTAAAGTTGTTGAGGGCTGATCTACATGAATTCTCTTCCAACCACCATATGGGGGGCTGTGTAATCATGTATTGTGAATGCATGTGAGTCCCACTTTCTTATAACACCATTGTGATGGACAAAAGTGGGCCATTGTGCATGTGTGGTTAGATTTGCACGTGGTTAGATTTGAGATCTAAAGTGTGTGAAAGTTGTGTATTGTAAGGATTCGAGAACAAGTGTACGTGTGAAGTTTTTGGATCAAGTTGTGCTATCAAGTGGCTGTGTTCGTTGATATATGTGGTTTGTTGGAATTTGTGTTGGCTAAGTTAAACATTCTTTCCTTGTGTGTTTGATTTTGCCTATATCAATGGATTTCAAGAATGAAGCCAAGACTAGTCTTTTGTCTCCATATGAGTCAATGAACTTTTAGACTACATTGACTAAACTTAGTGGAGCAAATTATTTGCAATAGGCAGCAATAGTAGAGGTTTTCCTTCCAGGCCAAATAGAAGTTAAAGTATTTGACTTCTCCTTGAAGAAAGTTCAATAGAATACGAAGATTGGGTGGCAAAAGGATGCTCAAATTAGAGCATTGTTAGTATTATTCATCCTTGCAAAGCACGTGGGAAGAACTGAACGTATACTAGCCCCTGTCTAAATTCCTCTCTGGCCTTTGTCTTGAGTTCGAGCTTTTCGAGCTCAGATCCTTAGAGGCTATGAGATCCCATCCATCATTGATGCATTCACTCGCGTTCAACGTGCGGTTAGTGTACAGAGTTTGCCTTTGTTAGATCGTGCTGTATTTGTTTTTGCATCTCATAGAGGAGATGAAGTCATGGTGGCCGTTTTGGTGGTAGAAATTGGAAGGGAGGTCGCTTTGGAGGAAAAAATAATTGGGGAGGCCATGGTATAGGTGTGGCACCCCGGATGCCATGGACTGCGGATATCCTCGGTCCCCGATATCCCAAGTTTCACATAATGCAATGCGTGCAACATATATGGCATAACGAGTCATGATTTCAAGTATAGTTTCAACTAAGAAACAACTAAACAAGTAAGAAACCTTCCAAAATAGGAGAGGGAGCATGTATATATAGACTATCCAAAATGTACAATTAAACCAAGCTCACTCAATGGACCTCACCCGGGGTCCCGCCTCCCTGGCCTACAAAATATCATCCCATACCAGTCGGGATCGCCTCCAAGGCACCCGACTCACCAAAAAGTGACTGTCCCATCACTCGTCCTATGCCTGGTCATCCCTGAACTGAAAATAGGAGTCCTCACTGGATCTTAAGTCCTCGAACTCTGTAGCCTTGAGTGCCTCCTGTATACTTGGGTCACACGTGTCGTCTGGTTGGTGTTTTAAAACATCGTCCAAGAAAGGGAGTGAGTGGCCAACTCAGTGGTAACATTTCCTATAAGTTACTCATGCACAAATGAAACAGACATAGGTAATGAAATATAAGTACATTTGTCAAAGCATAACAACATAGCAGTAAACACGGTTATTTAATGCATTCGTGCATGAAGTGCAGATGCATGCCCGATCACCGTATTGTGACAGCAGATAGTGAGTGACACCACCACATAACCCGCACAGACTAGAGCTGCCAGTGAATGAGGCACCACCCTATCACCCGCCCATTAATGCATGCCATGTCGAACCATGCATGATTGGTCAAGCCTTTAATTACTCCGTATTAGCATCCAGCCGGTTGGTGAAGCCACTGCACCTTCACTATATTACTTGGCCGATCTGGGACCAGCTAGCTCCCTGCGGGCGAGTACATATCATCCCCAGTAACCCCATTGATCCCAGCTTTGGGCAGGATAGCCCAAGCGCCCGATTCGGCCGTGACTCGTCAGCCATGCCTGGCTCAGGCAGGAAGGTTTAGTCACTCCTTTCCCCATAGTCAGGTGGTAGGCTTGTCGTCTCTACGGGTGCTCAAGAGACACTATAGGGAGGCATCACCCCAGCGTAGGCCGACAACATGGGCATAGGTCCCATACTACCATCCCTAGCTCATGAGTCTTGGGAATCATCCACCATATGATTTTCAGTGGGCCCACACATCGAAAGCGTTGGTGTGAGGATTCGAATCAAGGTGTCAAGTCACATAGCATGCCTATCCTGGGTTCTGGGGCCGGTAATCATCAACTGAGGGAATGACAGAAGACCGACCTAAGGCACCTATGTCCTGCATGGTTCCCAAACCACAGTCGGGCACCTGCAATCCACCTCATCTGACGACCCCTGGTTTCCAAGGGAGCGGCTGACCTATGCGGCCGCTCCAATTTCTGTCTGACTCCCGGTTTAAGCGACGTAGTAGACAATTACATAGTTATACTAGCACTTTACCACCTTTCAATCCAAGTCATAAGGCATGCACTTCACAATATTGAGAATTTCAGTTAAGTTTCCAACAAACATCCAGCATTTCCAAGCATGCAACAGAACATACTTCATGCACCTTAAGATATCAATACTTCCTAGATAAATTAACAAATCTCATGATTCCATGCTATAAACATGAATGCTGAAATGAACATGCATAGATGAAAAGTATGCATGGCAGTGCAATCACTATAGGCCAAGAAATTCTTCACTAGAAGCATTCATAGAACATAATTCTTGAATATTCTACCATTTCCTAGCATCTCTACCTAATAATTAAGGCATTATCTGTGTCTCCTTGCATTTGGTGCAAGGTAACCTAAAGGTAAATGATACACACCTCATTATCTTGAGAATTCATTGAAATTCCTACAAGAAGAAGGTTGCATGTCAGGGGAAGAAACAATTTCAGCCAGAAATTTGGGAATTCTAGGTGTGGGGCCTATCTCCCCTACCTGAATGGTTGGATCTACAGAATTTGGGTGGCTCCTCGCTCCTACACGATGGTGGTGATGAGGGAGAAGCCGGGGAGCAACATGCAATAGCTCCCTTTGCTTGATCTACTTTTTCCCCAATTCTCTCTCTCTCTCTCTCTCTCTCTCTCTCTCTCTCTCTCTCTCTCTCTCCCCTTTCTCAGCTTTTGTGTTGAGAGAAATAGAAATGGCTGAGAGAGAAGGGCTTTTTATAATTTGGGCAATTAGAAAATATAGCCCTTATGAATTTTAGTTACTTGTAAGTGGCTTTTTGGGCCCACTTTTGGTAGTATAGGGCCCAACGGGCCCACCTGGCCCAATCTGGACTGCGGGATAGCTCACTCGGCACAAGATCTTGCTACATGAGCGATCTTATGGTCTTTGGCCGCGACCCATGTCGGATCCGCAGGCGGAATAGTTTAACGGTTACCAATCATTGATTGGGACCGCGGGCTTGGGGGCAAGTTTATGATTGCATTAGGGTCTCGTGTGCGTGGCCCCATGGCCATGCGAGGGTCCAAGTGGTCCATCTTGAAAAAGGTAATTCAGGTAATGATTACAATGATTGCCTATCTTAATTTTGGGGAGAAGGTATTTACACTTTTCAAGTGCTCCCTCTAGTCTTTAAATTTTACTGATTCGGGTGATGGTGACGACATGCCGCCCATCTAAGGTCGCCAGGCCCGGCTTACAGGTTGTACTATCCACGTCTCGGGCTTGTCGACCCCGGGACAAGTGGCGGGTCGGGCCTTGTCGAGTGCAACTGGGCTCTAAGTTCCTCAACTAGGATTTTCCTAAGTTCGGAAGGGGTGTATTACTCAAAGCAGAAGTATTTACACTTAACGGACCCGAGCACATGCTCGGTTCCCAGGTGACGGTTTTACGGGGCGTTACAATAGGTTTCAATGGTAGCCGCAGTTGTGGTCGTGTTAATTGGCAATGCACTCATAGTGATCTTAGTAATCACACAATTGATGTGTTGGGACCTTATTGTCTATTGATAAGCTTGCTTGAGTGAATCATGTTCATCTTTCGATGATGGCACTGAGGGTTGTCTCCAAGCCTCTTCTTCATTTTTGAGTGCAATACTATAAGGTTGTGCAATTACACTCAATGTTTTAAATATTGACGATATCGGCCGATATATCCCACGATATATCTTGTATCCCACCTGTGCGATATGAAACGCACAGGTAGTGCCGATATATCCCACATGTTCGATTTGGTGAGCATTTTCTATTTTCGATCCCTTTTTTTGTTGAAATTATGTTAAGTCAATGTCAAATTGTTACAAATCCATTGGTTCTTCATGTTTTGCATGAAAAATCATGGAGTTGGAGCTTTGATTTCGATATCTATTGGTTCTTCATGTTCTCCATGTTTTTTTTTTCGAAATTTTCCTTCAATGAACTGTTAATTGAGACTAATTTCGAAATATTTCTGAGTATTTGATGAAATGATCATCAAATATACTCTAATTTTGAAAATTGAGCGCAGGTGTTCCAATTTGGGGAAAATTGGGGAAATTTGAAAATTTCCCCAATTTCTCCCAAATTGTTTGCAATGTTGTACTCCAAACATGAAATCAAACATGTATAGGGGCTGATCTACTGATTTGTTGAGTCCTTGTCAATTTTCGAAAAATATAAATCATTTTTTATTTAAAAATTATTAAAATATTATTTTTTTTTCTCGAAATTTCCCTTCAACCTGCTGTCAATTGAGACTAATTTCGAAGTATTTAGGAGTGTTTGATGAAATGATCATCACATACACTCTAAATGTTATACATTCAATTTCAATGTAGTTGCATTAATTCAATAAGACATCGCATAACTTGGGGCCCTATACAAAGGAAACCTATTATGTGCGCTTCTGTTTTGAGATGTTATGATTTAAAAGTGTGTATTAAGGTCTTTTTTAACAACCCCTGAAGTTTCATTGAAAAATTCAACTATTTTTCTAGTGTTTCCCATGTTTCCCAAAAAGTGTGATAAATTACCCAATACAAATGATATATCTCATGCGATAATCGATACATATCCACATCCCAAGGATGCGATACATAACACGATACCGATATTTCGAACACTGGTTACACGTTCTAAGGAAGAATATGCCAGACTTATGAAGGATCGGTTTACTCACGCATCATCATCCACAGCTACTCTTCGTAGTCAGGTATCGTTTTTCTTGCATCATCTGATATTGTTCCCTCGGTCATTGACGCAAGAGCTTATGATCATATGACCATTAAGCAGTGTATTGCCTCAGTTAGTGCAATCGTTGTCCATTTCTTCTATGGCATTAACAGATGGTACTTCAACCTATGTCTGGGTTGGGTATTGTCCGACCCCATAATTTCATTGTCATCAATACTTTACATTCCCAATTTTCCTTTGAGTTTATTGTTTGTGAGTAGGCTAATCAAATCCTTAGATTGTTCTATCACATTTTATCCTTCTTATTGTGAATTCTAGGATCTAAAGACGGGGAGAATGACCAGTGGAGGGCATGAAGCGAATAGACTCTATTACCTCGATAGTGAAATAACGAGTTGCATTGTGGACAAATATCTCTCCTCATCAGTGGCATTTCAGGCTTGGTCATCTATTCTTAAGTAGTTTGAAGAGTCTAGTTCCATCGTTGTTGTATGTGTTCTAGATTAGCGTGTGAGGCTTGTGAGTTGAGTAAGCACCATGGAGTGTCGTCTCTTCCTTGTGTGGAGGAGAAGTATAAACCTTTTTTATTTACTGTATTTTAATATTTGGGGTCTAGTTCATTTTAACGGTTTATTTGCTTTCAAGTACTTTGTTATTTTTGTGGATGATGACATGGCTATATTTGATGAAAGATCGGTTAGAAGTGTTTTCTTGTTTGAAAGAATTTCATATAGAAGTATACTCAATTCAATTCTAAGGTTTATGTTCTACGTTCAAATAGTGCTAGGAAATATTTATCTTATGACTTTAACTCGTATTTTTCATCTTGTGACATTATTCACCAAACTTCATGTGCACATAAACCACAATAAAATGGGGTAACGGAACGTGAGAACCATTATTTACTTGAAGTTACTAGAGCGTTGTTATTGAATATAAAGGAATCACTCTTAATTATGCGTGCTACGTAATATACTAATGCCTTAAGCGATCATAGATGAAGAGTCACCTCTCTCTATCTTGTGTTTGTAAACTCTTTACTCTATTCCTCCAAAGGTGTTCAGTTATGTGTGTTTCGTGCATCAATTTGATCATGTTCATGACAAGTTTGAACCAAGGGCTATCAAGCGTACTTTACTTGGGTTCTCCTGCACGGCTGCACCTAATAGGGATATAAATTTTATAATCTTGTCTCCCAATGACTTTATGTGGCAACTGATCTCACATTCTTTGAACAAACTCCACATTTCTTTGAGAAAGGAATATCTTTATAGTTTGAAGAGAAGGTTATAACTTCTCTTTTACTTGTACTTAGTATTACTACTGGAGTTAGGGAGATATCAGTGCAACGTGTAGATCGGGCTTTACAGGTTTACTTTGGATGTTTGAAGGGCTATCAAGCGTATTTAACTTGGGTACTCTTGTACGCAATAGGGATATAAATTTTATAATCCCATCTCCCAAAGACGATTTGGGTCAATTGATATCACATTCTTTGAACAAACTCCATGTCTTTAAGGAAGGAAAGTCTTTATAGTTGGAAGAGAAGTCCATAACTGCTCCTCCTTGTACTTGAAAATAGTGAGAGTACATGTATTGATAAGTTGAAGAAATTCTTCAACAAACATTTCTATACTTGAACCCTAATCTCTCCTTTCCTCTTCTTCCTTTCACTCTTTCTCCTCTTTCCTTCTTCTCTTTCTTGTTTATCAATCATGCCGCATGTACAATTGCTCATTTTTTCTCAAATTTCGTTTGACCATCCATACTTTGCCCACTAATGCGATGGCTTAAGTAGACCAATAATGATGATATTTTGAGCTATAGCCACTCCACATGGTGGTTGTTGGTTGAGCTTTTATTAGTGATTTCATTGTATCCTCATAGTGATTGGTTGAGTTTGCAAACTCACAGCATTGGGTTTTAGATTTGTTTTCTTTACCCAGTTGAGTTTGTGTTCTCTTGAGGTGTAGTTGGTGCATGTTCCCTTACCAGCAAAGACCCCATCCTGTACGACATGTAGTGCTTTAGGCATGGGTGAGGAAACAAGGAATTGACCATTCTTTATATCAACCTGCCGTCAACAGGGTGTTTCGCTGTCGCTGTAGTGGGGGCATTTGAGCATCAATTTGTGTTCGTTTTCCATCTTCCTTCTGCTGAGCTCTACACCATTTTAGCGCTGACAAAAACATGTGGACAACTAATTAATCCAGGCGGACAACTAATTCAATCGATTCCCAGATTGATTCCCATATGATAGCTGATTGTCAAGCCATCCAAGGGTTTGTATTGCAGATCAGGCCCATCCGAGGGGCCATAAATCAGATCTGGGCCATTTAACATTTCAGGGAGAGGATGGGACTATGCACCTTGCTAGATTGAAATCTGCATGCAGATTGAGATGCTTGATGATCTGGACCAGGTCAGGGGCTATGATGACCAGATCAGATCCATCTGGATATCCCTGATCAATGAACTATTAGGCTGTTGGGTCCTCTAGTCCCAGTCATCAGTTTTTTTTTTTTTCAAACCGTATTGCCTATTTGGGTGGTTTATATAGATTGTACAGCCTTAAACAGTCTATATATTGATATATAAAGAAGATTAGTGATGTTTCAACTCTTTGCCTCAGTTTCCCTATTTTTCTTTCTTATTGCAAGCTGAGAAGGATCAGGCAATTATTTGTGGTCCAACATGATGTTAGCAAGAGAGAGCTCTGGAGATTTGTTTCTAGAATAATCTAGATAAAACTTGTAGCCCATATACAAGGCAATAGGGTCGTATATATGATGCTATAATGAATGTTTTGAATACTTAGAATTTTGATTGGAGTCATTTTAGTTTCGTGTGATTGGATTCTGGCTGAGGAGAGTGACCTCTAGATCCCTTTGGTGTAACTTATAGTTGCATGAAGCATGAAGTGAAGCGGCAAGAAACTTGGGTGCAGGAGCGGGGTAGCATCTGTGTCAAAATGTTTTCAAGTATAAACAAGTAGGAAGCAATAGCGGGAGGGTGAGTCCGCAACACAATTCGAAGCGGGAGTGGCACCTAGCTAGAAGGATCATGCAACTGTGGTGTCCTTAGGGGTTTTTCTTTTTGGTGTGATTCCTCATATTTATACTCTTTCATTTCATTTTATTTTATTTTCTATGGTTAGATAGAGAAGAAATCATTTTTCTTGGATGATTTCATCATTAAATTGACACTTATGTTATCCTATCCTAATTCTTTCATTTGTGCTACATCACTTACCTACCAAAAACAGAAGAAAGAAAAGGAAAACCAGGCCACCTTCATTAGTCTAATATTTTTGTTGCATTCACTTTCACCAAGCAAAATGGCTATTGACAAAGTGTTGGCGATAACTATTTGACATCAGTTTACTTGGAGATACATTATTGTCTTTCAGAGGTTTGCTAATCCCAAACTCACCTTTCATGCTCACGCATAGGAGCAGATGCAATCATATGCCACATGCATGACATCCAAGCCGCTCCCAGAAGCGTCCCACATGCACATGACCTGGACTAAAAATCAGGTTTATTCACTCATTAGGTGGTCCTCGCGTGCAAGTTGGATAATGGATCGTTGGCCCCATTTCTTTTAGTGTTAACTTTGCACACATGGGCCCCACCTGATATGAGTTTGATCATTGGGCTAGTTCATCTACATGGTGGACCTGCCTGATGAGCAACTTGGAGGTCACACATGCAGCACAACATCATATGTATCACTCATGTACTATGCCATTTTTGGTCCTTATATAACGGGATTATACATAGTGTGTAGAGAATTCTATAATAATCTAGAGTCTTGTAGAGAAGTGTAGATATCTCTGGATTCTTCTTGAGTTCTTTGGTGGGTTGTTAGTCATCTACAAAAGTTCTAGAGTATTCTTGACCATTGGATTAATGCCACATGGCTTCATCCTAGTCATTGATCTAAAGTAGCTAGAAACTTGCTAGTCCTATATAAGGAGGGTTTATCATTTTAGAGAAAACCTTAGAACCTCACAAGTTGTAATCAAGGAAGCTCTTGAGTAATTCAAGTCTTCGACATTCACCATCTCTTGTATGTTCTCTTTTGTGTTATGTTGGCTAGGCTGACACTTGGGTGGCTGGCTGACTTGTCCTCAAAAGTGATTCTAATATATGAGTGCCCCACAGTCCACACTTTGGGAAGCATTCAGGCCATGACAACACGCTGATGTGTGTTAGGTGTGCATTTAGGATAAGCAAACCTCTATATCCAATGACTTCATTTGTTACTCAAGTAGCTGTTTTAGCTTAAGGTTAGCTTGTGTAGTTTACGCACTTCCATTGCTAATGCTATTATAGACTACTAATCCTTGATCCTTTATGAACTTTGTGGGCAGAATGTGGATAGCCTCCATCTTCGATCAGGAATACCCAGGGAGAAACTTGCTGAATTGCATGGGAATTCCTTCAGGGAACTTTGTCCTTCTTGTGGATTAGAGTATGACTTGTACTTTTAATTGCAATCCAAGCCTTATCTTCAGCAATCAATTATTGTCGATGAAACTTCTTCAATACATCTACAGCTCTTCTTGATTTCATACTGCAAATATTGGGCTTTCGATGTCAAGTGCAGAGCGGATGTTTGAAAGTACTTATTTTCATCTTTTTAACATTTGATGCACTTAATTACATAGATATGTTCGGGATTTTGAGGTGGAAACTATTGGAATGAAGGAGACATCGCGTCGTTGTTCTGGTCGAAATTGTGGAGCAAAACTAAAGGATACAGTTCTTGACTGGGAGGTAGCTCATTTGCCATTTAAATGGTTGCATGATAGTTGAGGTGGCATTTGAAATTTGAGGTCCCATGATCCCTTTTTCTTTTGTTGCGTGTTTACTTAATGAATTTGGTAACCAAGTGGCGTGGCATGGTTGTCGGAAGTGAGGGAAGGACTGGACTACCATGTGTGTTTCCAGCATTTCTTAAATGGTGGTGACTCATCCATCATAGACATGCCATACATGTTATTCAATCTAGAATATCTAGATCATGGGCTCCACTATTAACAGAGCATATCTTGATGATTGCACCGATGCCACTTTGGGTCCATCAGATGGATGGTTAAGAAGAAATGGTCAGTGGTCCAAATCGAATCTTTGATATGAGATGCTTATGTCAATATCCAATCACCGTGATTTTCTGTTTATGCTCCTTCCACTAGCTCCCATGATTTGGATGATCAAGATTTGTTTAATTACATGGAAAACATGTGGTAGATGAATCATCACAATTTAAGAAATAATAGTCTCGACCCCAAGCAAATGATAAGGACTTCTTTTTAGTTTCTTATATTTCAATGCCGATGTAGTTCCATGTTCTGCTAATTTTTTTTAAAGCGAATATGTTATGTTTATTTGAAATTGTTTATTTTCTTAGTTTTGTGATCGTTTTTGCATGTCCTTATCGTTTTACCTTAGATATTTCCTTTTTCTTTTTCTAAAATGGGTTCAAGCCTTTTTTTTTTTTTTTGTGAAGATTACAAATATTATTAAAGAGAGCCAAAGCAACCCAAAAAGAAAAACAAAACAAAACAAAAACCAACTATACAATAAGAAAAAAAAAGAAAACAGAAAAACCTAAGACATCTATACAACTCGAGACAAAAACAACCAGGCCAGGGCCTGCAACTCTACACAAACCAAGAAAAGAAGAACAAGCTCACAATCGTAAGACCAAAGAGCAATCGACCAGTCACCCACTTTGTAGAACATCAAATCTGATAGATTGGAAGAGGAGGGAAGGTCAGGGAAGCAACTGTATTTTCTATCCCTCTAGATTGCCCATAGAGTAGCCACACTAGTCAGACGCCACAACAATTTTATATCTTCATTGGCATATCTAGCATGCCAACCAAATCTTTCAGCATGACCCAAGGGGTGTTGAGCTTGAAGAGAATAGCAGACCACGCATCTCTGGAGAAGGACAATGGAGGAATAAGTGGATGAACACTTCTTTGTCGTCGGTTCAAGCCTTAATAGCCACAATCTACTAATTAAAGTGTTGCTCCTACATACAATGTTGCACCGACTTCATGGACCTCCTTTTGTTCGTACCATTGACTTGCTACCATCATGGTTTTATGACTTAGACAGACTTATTTGATTTCGAGTAAAGTTATTACTTGGCTGAGTCAGGGGTGATTCATTCGAGTTAGGGCAAGTTGGTCCTAGTTTCACTATTGACTCATGGTGCCAAACTAGATCAGACTCGCCCTAGTCCGAGTTGACTCGGACGAATCATCAATACATGGCTACCATAATTCCATCAGGACCTTAATTGAATCTGTACTTACAGTAATGTTAAATTGAAAGGAAATAAACAGGAGAAGACGAGATGGGAAAAAGAAGAGAGAAAAATAGGGTTGTACATCCCTACTCTCTCCTTTTATATTAAATAAAAAAAGAAAAAATGCCAAAAATACCCCTCATGTACTTACAATATGACGTGTATATTAAGTGCACCTAAACCAAGGGGACACATGGACAAAACTAAAGACTAGATGGGCTGTACAACAGTATGATCCCTTATTCCAGTCATCCAGGTGGGCTATACAATCATACGATCCACATCCATTGTCATTAACACTCCCCTCAAGCCAGAGCATAGATGTCGTTGATACCTAGCATGGAATAAATATGTTGAGATTAACCGCAGCCAAAAGCTTTTGTGAGCACATCAGCAAGTTGATCCCGAGATCGAACATATGGTGTAGAAATTTCACCACTAGAAACCTTCTCATGTATGAGATGATAGTTGACTTCAATATTCTTGGTTCTATCATGATAATCTGGATTATTTGCAATTTGTGGAGGCTACCTGATTATAGTAAAATAATTGCATTGGTAGGTTACTTCAAAAACCATTTCCTACAACAGTTTCTTGATCCACATGAGCTCATAACTGGTATGAGCCATCGCCCTATATTATGCAACAACTTAATTGGGTTACAACAATCTATTTTTTACTCTTCCACGTGACCAAATTTCCTCCCACAAATGTGCAGTACCCTGTAGTAGACCGCCTATTAGCCGATGAGCGTGCTTAATCTGCATCAGAATACCCTGTAACTTGAAGATTATTATTCCTTTTAGAAAACATTTCTTAGCCCGGTGCTCCTTTGAGATATCGCAAAATCCAAACAACCACATTGATGTAAGGCACCCTAGGAGAGTTCATAAATTGGCTCAACTCATAACATGTGGTATATTTGGTTTTTGTGTGTGTGTATTTTTTCTTTTTTCTTTTTGAAGATTGAGCTTTATTGAAGGGATCCAAAGGTAACCTAAAAAGAAAAACAAAAGAAACATAAAAAAGAGAGAAAAGAAACAAAATAACAAAAGATCCAAGCATCTATACAACACAAACAAGAGAAGTGAAAGGGTATGAAAAACAAAAGAAAAGAAAGAAACCAAACTAAGACCTAGCCAGCTTTACAACTCAAGACAGACTAAATGCCTCAGATTGACTCTAGGGAGCCAGGCCTTTACAAACTAAGGAAGAGATAATACAACGATCTGATATCTGAAGACAAAACTACCAGTCCACTACATCAGGAAGGATCGAATCCACCACCTTGGACAAAGCGACCAGTTTTGCTTTGTGATTGTTTGGTAGATAAGTTTTCTAACCAATCTTCTATACCTTCCTAGGTCTTTAACCATATCTCCTTGATTACTAACTAGTTTATGATTTGAATCTATTGGTGTGTCAATTGGCTTAGCACCAAGAAGGCATGTTTCTATGAGCTAGTCCAAAATATATTTCCCTTGAGATAGATTAATGCCACCATTTGATCTAGTTTAGTGATTAGTGCTTTTTTTATGTCCTAAATCTTTTGTTAGAAAGTGACGTTGAAGATTACTTCTTAAGATCCTCAATTCCTTAACTATCACTCCCTATAACTACAATGTCATCCACATGTAAAAATAATACAATCAAACTAAAGGTGCCTGCTCGTATGAAGACAAAATGACCAATATGATTTTGAAAAAACCCGTGGGTCAACACAACCTTATTGAATTTACCAAACCATGAATGTGGTGACCGCTTCAATTCATAAATTGCCTTTCTCATTTTACAAACGCTATTCGACTCCTAAGTAACAATTAATTGGTTGCTCTATATAGACCTCCTTTGTGGGATCATTATAAAGAAAGACATTTTTAACATCTAGCTGCAATAGGTGCCACCCTGATGGGGACATCACGCATGAGGTACCTCCACTACGCACATATGAGAGGAGGAGGAGGATCCCACCATCGATCTACCTTGGCGACAACATGGATTGAAGACGCACAACTTGTGGGAGGAGTGTTGAGAGTCTTAGAGTCTAGGGTGAACTCGATCATGGCCCATCATGTCATGATCGTGGCCCACCACCATAGAACTTCGTAGAATTTTGGATTTTATTATTTTTCATGCTTAGGTTTCTGATGGTCGGATTGGATTGGTTAGAAGTTGTTTGGTTTTTATTATTTTTATTTGGACCTTTTTTGCGCACATGGCACAGGTACACTTTAGTCATTCTCCCCTCTTAGAGTTTCTTTAAAACTCCAAGAGAGGGGGCTGAAATTTTTTATGCATGAAATAAAGAAAAAAGACTTGTTTTCTCTCTTCTCTTTGTGTGTAGAGACGTAAGCCATAAGAGGGTGGGAAGCCCCCCCTTATTCATCAAGGGAAGACTACTGAGGTGTGAAGCCTTATCCCGATTCATCCACCATCACCACTATCATCATCCCCTCCACGTTTTCCAACCCAAAAGAGCATCCTAGTAGCAATTGTTCATCTTTCAGATTCAGCCCGTCGTAGGACCGCAACCTTTGGCGGAGCACTGCGCGCACAACGAAAGTTGGATCGAGACGAAACTTGGAGGGTTGGGAGATCTCCCCTGGCCGACCAAGGTGGAGGTGGCCGTTTCCACCACACGTGCCTCCCCACACGTGCGAGCCACCCGCGCATGTGCACGCACATGCCTCTTCTTCCTGGTTTGATTCCCCCATCTGGTAGACCTCTCTTTATACTCCAAAACCCATTTTGAATCAACTGATTTGGATTCTCGGTTTGAAAGATACGATTTTTTTTTTTATTTTCCCCGATTTTTCTCCTATTTTCTGCAAAATCCCCAAATCAGCCACGTTCTTCAAATTGACCAGATTTGTTCTCAATTCCTAACCCAATAAATCTTTCTAATCCAGAAACCCTAACCCTAGGATATCAAATATTCACTTTTCCCCAATTCTAGAACCCTAATTTTGCCCTAATTTGTGGTTAGAGAATCTCATTGGTAGTGGAATAATCCTACACATGTTTGAGGGCTTCCACATGTTTTGGTATTAACTAGATTGATTATTTTGTTTTGGAGGTAGCCCTAACTTGCGTGTAGGCTTGGATCTCCATGGATTCCCTTATTGAATGGTTTGGCCTTGTTGTGGGATGTGGAGTGTTGAATATTGTTTAATTATTTTGTGGTGATTTAAATATGATTTCTTGCATATCATGGTACGTTTTCACGTCCTGCATCACACCCATGATTAGCAACAAGAGAAAGAATGACTCAAATGAAATTAAGCTTGATGACTAGTTTTTATATAGTCGATGCCGAGAGTTTGAGTGTATCCCATAGAAACTAAGTATCCCATAGAAACTAAGTGAGCTTTCGATTAGTCAATTGTGCCATCAGGCTGATTTTTAATGGTATATAGCCACAGACAACCAACAATACATTTATCGGTTGGAAGAATAGTTAGCTCCCAAGTATCATTTTGATGAAGTGCCACCATCTCAGATTTCCTCCTTAGATTGCTTCCACTGTTTATGTGACAAGGGTTCCTTGTATGACTTAGGAACAAAATGAGATGACAAAGATAAAGCAAATTTATGAATGACGGAAAGCAAACAATGAAAGGAAACAAATTTGGAGATAAGGTGGTCGGTACATGCACACTTATATTTCTTTAGAGCAATAGGGAGATCAAATGGATCAGGAAATATTAGTTAAGTGATTGGATCAACAAGCTTGAAAGAAGATATGATGGATGACACATCATGGTTGGTGGCACTATCTCCTTGTTTTCATCATGAGTAGACTTTAGGTGTAGGCTTAGCAGTAGGAATGGGCAAACTAGTTGAAGAAGGCCATTAGATGATGTCTTTTTCAACAGGAATAGGCATAGGCACTGTGGGATGAGATGGTGAAGCTTCCAAATAGAGAGATCTACCTTCATTTGAGAAGAATGGAGCGAACTCAAAGAAGGTAACACCGACACAGATTAATTGTCTTTGAAGATGGAGGACTATAACACTTGTAACTCCTTTGAGTTCTAAAATACACAAGAAAAATGCATTTAATTGCTTTAAGGTCTAATTTATCATGTCCCAACTCTGACGGATTAATAAAGCGTACACACCTAAAAACCTTGAGGGGCAAAGAGAACAATGAAACCCTTGGAAACAAAATTGCACGAGGCGACTGACTATCAAGATCGTTGAGGGCATTCTATTGATAGATAACATACTGTTAAAATTGCATCACTCCAAAAACTTTTTGGGACCTTCATAAAAATCGATAAGGCATATGTCACCTCAAGCAAATGATGATTTTTCCGTTCTGCAACACCGTTTTGTTCTAGAGTGTGGGCACATGATGTTTGATGCAAAATACCATTTTCAGATAAATACAAGCTAAAAGAATTGGATATATACTCCTTAGCATTATCTAAACGAAATAAATACACTTTGGAGCTAAACTTGATTCAATACTTTCATATAAAAGATCTTAAAAATAGAGAACAATTTAGGTCTATCTTTTATTAAATAAAGCCAATTCATTCTTGAAAAATCATCAACGAAGGTAACAAAATACTTATGACACACTTGAGACCATTGTTGTCAAATGCGATCGCATATGCGCATATATGTGAAGCGATCGCATATGCCATCATGGCATATGCGATCCTGACAAGTATGCCATGACATATTTTATTGTGCGATAAATATGCCATCGCATATGCGAGTATGCGATCGCATACTGCATATGCGATCACATATTTCCCAATGGGACTTTATTTTTTTTATTTTTTATTTTTGCAATTTCAGTCACTTTTGCCTATAAATGGGCACTCAAATCCCCCTCCATTTTCACTATTCTCTACTCTAAAGCTTAAAATCACTCACTCTCCCTCTTTTATTCATCTTTCTCTCTTACTCTCTCTTTTACTCATCTTTCTCTTTAGTTTTAGAGTTTCTAATAATTAATTCTCTTTTAATGTAGCTTGTAAGTTGTTTTGTTAAAATTTATGTAAATATAATACAAGTAATTAACTATATAACTTAATGAAACATTCAAATTATAATGAAAAAAGTAAAATAAGTTATCTAATCACTTTTACTAATTAGGCAAAATTTCCTAATTTTTTAGATTTTTCTTTTCAATTTTTCAATTTTTTTATTTTTCAAAAAATAAAATAAAAAATAAAGATATACGATCGCATATGTGATTTAACAACATTGCTTGGGACTCAATCTCGTCTCCAAACATCCAAATGAACTAAATAAAATAGAACTAGACTACACTTTTACTCACGTGGTGGAATAGTAACTCGATGATGCTTAACGTACACACTTCATATTCTAAAGTTGACACAAACGGTAATGAAGGAATGCCACTTTTGCGAATATTCAAGGACAAGTGATTGAAATAACGATGCCATTGGTAAGGAGAGTTGTTATTCCATGCTTCTACTCCAATTACTTTGCAGTCAAGATAATAAAGTGCACCATGGTCATGTCCTCCATTAATCTTTTTTTTCGTCTTTAGATCTTGGAAAGAAGTGTGAAGGATAGAAAAACACAAAGCAGTTAAGTAAATTTTTGAGTTTACTAATAGATATAAGGCTACAAGAAATTTAGGTACATAAATAATATATGACAATGAAAGAAAAACTTGATGAACAATACCCATTCCACACACTTTGGACCGAGTATCTTTTGTTAAAGTGACCAATGAACTTGACAATATATTAATAGAGGAAGATGCATTGAACTCACCTATTGTATGGTCATAAGCTTCAGAGTCAATGACCCATGGAGCAGAGAACTTGGGCCCTATACAAGTCATACTTGAGCTCACAAATATGGCTATAGAAGTGGAAGTAGTGACAGACATAGGTTGATTCGTCAATAACTTGGAGTATTGATATTAGGTAAGTGTTACTTGGCTAACAAGTTCTAGGGGTAGAACTAGTAGACCGTTCTCTTTAGAATTAGATGAACGATTGCCCAAGTTGGCTTCCCATGGACGTCCCAACATTTCCTAATAGTGTGATTTGTAAGCCTACAATGAGTACACTTTTTTACGTTCAGGATCTCTACCAAGATCTCTCTCTCTCTCTGCATTACCATGGACACTTTTGAGTACCTTTGCCACCTCCTTGATTACCTTAGCCACCATGACGACCACCTCTGCCTTGTCTTGTAAATGATGCTAAAGCAAAATTATCATTGGCTCCATCTGCTAAGCCGAGTGATACACATTGAAGGAAAGCATAAACTTCTTAAGGATGAAACATCCTTACCACCAAAGATTTGCACACGCATTGGCTCATAATCTGGTATCAAGCCAGATAGGAATTTAGCCACACAAAACTCATCATGTTGCTAATGTTGTTTCTCAAGAGTTAAGATCATTACTAAGTGGCTAATACACATTCAACTCCTCTCACATTCTTTTAAGTTTTGAATAATCTTTACCGAGGGACTAATTCACTTATTGGAATTCAAAAATCTCTTCAAATAATGGATTTGTATGTGAAATGTTTTTATTGGATGAATACATCTCTTGTAACGCATCCTACACCTCCTTTGTAGAATCTAGAAACATTACATTCCCACTAACAAGTGTTTCTATGTTGTTAATTATAGGATACGGGGATTTTCTTGGATCCATTGATCATACATGTTATCAATTTTCATCTGGTTTATCTGTAGTTAGATATTTTAATTTGCCTTTGGCCGTAAAAAAACACTTGGATGGATTTAGACCACTAGAAATAATTTGTTCCATTTAGTTTTATAAAGGTTATTTGAACCCTTTGGAAATTAGATGGATTTAGGAACCGAGGTCTTTGGTCACCCTTCATTTTCATTAGATAAAGAAGTTAAAGAGAATAACAGTGTTATACGAATGAGGGTTCACTCTTTGAGATATAAGAACTCTCTAATTGCATGCTCCACACGATGTACACATCACACTTGACGTAACAATCGGCCCACACGTTCCAACCGAACAAGAGGAGCGTTGATCATAAACACACCATTCATACTCTCACATGTAGACCATTACAAAGTGATGCGGAACAAAACATTCAAGGTGTACCAACGAAGAAAGCGCCAACCACAAGTACCATCCTTGTGGATAGGCGACTATTGAAGAGCTGAAGACCCTTCACATGTGATTGAATACGTAGAAGACCCCACTTACGGAAGACACGTGTGAAGGAAGAAAGGAGAAAAGGCCGAACGAACTGAAGAATTCGGGCGCCCGATCGGGTGCTCGAACTTGGTCTGCTGGTCGCCTGAACTTCTCTGGAGGTTTTCGGACGACTTCAGGCGGGACCTCGGGCGCCTGACCGAGCGCTCGAACTTTCCCGCACTTATGTTATTTGCGCGTTTTTACTTAATATTTAAGGGTAGTTTAGTCTTTTTACTTGCCTTTAGTATTTATTTAAGAGGGCTAAGCCCTAAACTCGAATAAAGTTGATTATGAATGAAAAGCAAACCTCTTTGGTGGCCTCTCTCTCTCTCTCTCTCTCTCTCTCTCATGGTGATGCTTCTTCTCTTCCCTTGATCTTCATCTTCTAATTTCTTCTTGTGCCCCTCCAAGTTCTTCAAGGTAATTATCTTCCTTGTTCTATTTCCTAGTTTTGCCAACCCTTCCTCGATCAAACCTTGGGAATCAAACTAAACCCTAAAACCCCAAATTTTCAAATCCCTAATCCGAGAAACTTCCTGATTCTTCGGACTAGTGATCTTCACTGATCGATTGGGTATAGCCATGCAAGATTGGGAGGTTCCATCCCTCGCCAGATCCAACCTATGCATTATTTGAATTTCTTACTTCGTGATTGTGATGATGGCCCGTTCCATTGCATGTTTCCTTTATGATTTTCTTAGTTTATGATGATTAATGCTAGATTTCATTATTATTATTGCTTTTATTTCCGCTGAATAATTGTGTTCATGAGCATGCATCATATTTAGGGCTGTCCTGCATCAAATTTGGTATCAGAGAATAGGCTTGCATGGTTTTGTCTAGATCGAGTTATCAAATTAGGGTTTTGATTTTGGGTCTATTTTAGGAAAGTTCCAGATTTAGAAAGTTCCAGATTTAGAAAGTTTCCGATTTTAGAAACTTTCCAATTTTAGAAAGTTTCCTAATTTGGAAAATTTCCAGATTTGAGTTGTTTCCTGTCTTAATTTAATTGTGTCAGTTCATGTTAGTTTTGCATTCATCGCATTCATATTGTAAGTCATCCAGTCCATAGAGTTGAGTTTAGGAAGAACCTAGGACCAGTCCTCCGTTATGTGCCTATTCGTTTTGGTCATGGTCTTCGATTACACATCTCTACCATGAGTCCAGATCAGATTTCAGAGGCTTTGGCCGCCATATCTCGATGTCTGGACAACATTGACAACGATTCTAGAAAATTCTTCCAGAATCTCAACGACAAATTAGAGGACTAGCCCTAACTATGGAAAAGATGATCAACATTGTGCCTTGGTGAGCGGCAAGTTGGATGGGTCCAAACATGATGTTTATGAAGTGGAAGAGTACGTGCCTATCGTCACTAGTGATGAAAAGGAAGAAATTAAGGCATCGCTCATCATCGTTGAGGATGGCGAAGTGTGTGCTAGTGATGAAAAGGTCAAAGAGTTTGAGACCGCACCACTTCCATATGTCATGTGTGATTTAATTGATGCAGTCTCCCAATCTATGTCTCTTACCATGGTGAACACAAATGAAATTGAAGAAGAGACTAGTGAGGATATGATGATAGATGTCCACATGACTTGTGATATCCCACCAGATGATTTATGGGATAAATTTTCACCCATATGGGATGTTTCAACACACAATCGATCTTGTCCCTAGATTGGTCTTGTCAAGCTTTCCTCCATACCAGGTGAACCCCGTAGAAAATACAGAAATGCAGCATCAATTTGATAAACTTCTTGGGGAAGACTTCAATAAGGAAAGTTTGAGTTGGAGTTTTGTTTTGTGTGTCATGCCTGCTCTTTTCACTTCCAAGAACAATGGCATATGGCACACATGTGGGCATATCCTGACCGCCCACAAAGCTTTAATCAAGTGTCAAGCCATCATGCGACGTATTCACGTCATGGTGGATATGATGACCATAGTCCTTATCCCGTATCTTGGTGACATTTTGGACATAATGGATGATGCCAAAATCTGCTTAAGACTTGGTATTACTAGTGTTTGTTCTCAAGTGTTGGGATACCTGAAAATCATATTTGTTTATAATACTTATAATGAGAAATTATCTGTCACCCATGGGAAGTGTCCTATTGTTTTAATTTTTCAAATTCTAGGTCACAGGATTGTTTATTTCCATAGGAGTGTTTATTTCTAGTTCGTTGATTTTTCAGAGCGTCCTTTGGTTTCACCCATGTCTGTTATCCAAAAGTCTTCAGAGTCAGTCGATGCATTCGCATGCCATATTCATGATTTGCATACACATATTAAACAGCGGATAAATAAGAGCAATGATGATTATAAAATCTCAGCTGATTCTCATCGTAGATTGCAAGAATTTCAGGAAGGAGACTATGTAATGGTGAGGATAAGGCCAGAGCGATTCTCACAGGGTTCCGCTAAGAAATTACAAACGCGTAGTGCTGGACCATTCAAAATATTGCAGAAAATTGGGTCTAGCGTGTATCGGATCGACCTTCCATCTGAAATGGGCATTAACCCAGCTTTTAATGTGGAAAATCTAGTCCGTTCCCACCATCCCATCGTTGATCCATCGTCCCTTTCATGGCCTTGTTCTGATTTTGCTACACAACCCCTTCCACCCCTTCCTCCACCCATTACCCATAAAGAAGAAATTGAGGAGATCTTGGGTGAAGAGATCATTTTTATGAGAGGCGGAGGTTTCCAAAGATACTTTGTCAAATGGAAGAACAAGCCACCGTCAGAATCTACATGGTGGATAGAAGTGGAGTTACAGAGCGTTAATCCAGATTTACTAGAGCGCCACAAGAGTTTTAACTCGCCGGAGTCGAGTTCTTCTCAGACGAGGAGAATGATGCGGAACAAAAACATTCAAGGTGTACCAACGAAGAAAGCGCCAACCACAAGTACCATCCTTGTGGATAGGTGACTATTGAAGAGCTGAAGACCCTTCACATGTGATTGAACACGTAGAAGACCCCACTCAGGGAAGACACGTGTGAATGATGAAAGGAGAAAAGGCCGAACGAACTGAAGAATTCGGGCGCCTGATCGGGCACCCGACCACTGCCTTCGGGCGTCCGACCATAGCCTTCGGGCGTCCTATCGGGTGCCCAAACCTTTCTGGAGGTTTTCGGACGACTTCGGGCGGGACCTCGGGCGCCCGACCGAGCGTCCGAACTTTCCCGCACTTATGTTATTTGCGCGTTTTTACTTAATATTTGAGGGTAGTTTAGTCTTTTTACTTGTCTTTAGTATTTATTTAAGAGGGCTAAGCCCTAAACTCGAATAAAGTTGATTATGAATGAAAAGCAAACCTTTTTGGTGGCCTCTCTCTTCTCTCTCTCTCTCTCTCATGGTGATGCTTCTTCTCTTCCCTTGATCTTCATCTTCTAATTTCTTCTTGTGCCCCTCCAAGTTCTTCAAGGTAATTATCTTCCTCGTTTTATTTCCTAGTTTTGCCAACCCTTCCTCGATCAAACCTTAGGAATCAAACTAAACCCTAGAACCCCAAATTTTTAAATCCCTAATCTGAGAAACTTCCTGATTCTTCGGACTAATGATCTTCACTGATCGATTGGGTATAGCCATGCAAGATCGGGAGGTTCCATCCCTCGCCGGATCCAACCTATGCATTATTTGAATTTCTTACTTCGTGATTGTGATGATGGCCCGTTCCATTGCATGTTTCCTTTATGATTTTCTTAGTTTATGATGATTAATGCTAGATTTCATTATTATTATTGCTTTTATTTCCACTGAATAATTGTGTTCATGAGCATGCATCATATTTAGGGCTGTCCTGCATCACAAAGGACTGACACACCAAACAAAAAAGAAGGAATAAACTTTCAATATAGGGGAGGTATGAAGAGTAAAGAGGAAAAGAAAAAGAAGAATTTATGAGATAGAAGAGAAGAAAGTGGTGTAAATTAGAATGAAACCCACTTTGATACTATGTATAGTTATGTTAAAGTGAAAGGAAATAGAAAAGAGGAAAGGAGATGGGAAAAAGACAGAGAGAAAACTAGGGTTGGATGTCCCTACTCTCTTCCATTTTATATTAAAATAAAAAAGAAAAAATACCAAAAATATCTCTCGCCTTTTTTTAAAATTTTTTTTATTTTACGCACACACCCTCACACCCGCACACACCACAATGGGTACTTGAACCCATGACCATATCTTTGAAACTCTTGTGAGTCTACCACAAAGCCATGAATAAGGGACATACGGACAGAACTAATGACTAAGTGGGCCATAAAAACGTGTGACCCTTTATTATAGTCATCTACGGCCCACATCCATAGTAGTTAACACTTACAAAAGAAACTTTAGTAGCTTATATCCTGGATGATTGTGCTATAGATGAAATAGGAATATTGGATCTTGTTTACTATTTCCTTACTTGAGATGAAATGCGCTGTATGGGCAATTCAAAAAGGGTATGTAAATCTCTCTCAAGTTTCTAGTTTTGATTGCTACATGTTCCTTTTTCCCTGTCCAGGATGCATTGCCGCTGAAGGAGATGAATCTTGCGGAAAGACACTGTAAGATGGCTGACATTGTATTATGTTTAGGAACAAGGTAATCGAAAGGGTTACCCCTATCTTTGGTAAATGGATAAGGAGGCCAAATGATCTCTGCACCATATAAAATGTTCATCCTGACTTACTGGTGTTCATTTTGGGCTCAAGCACTTTGTACAAGTGGAATACATCTTTCAGTGATGTAGATCATTCATCTGGTAATGGTTCAAGCATTCTGTACATGTTGGGCCCACTGAGAGTGGATACTATACTGAAAATCTCCCCTGCAAAAAACTGCAAATATTTGGTCAGTGGATTTTCTTCCATTGAATGTGGGCCATTTGCTTTATTTTCTTTCTAACCCTTCATTTGTGGACCAAAGTTAGGATGGATAAGTTTTGTCCATAGGGGGATTGTTGTGAAGAATCATCCATCCATGATGATTGATGGGGCCCGCAAGATGAACAATATGGGTCACTAAGAGGTGGGCCCACCTGGAAGGAATGCTCCACCAAGTGACAACACTAGTAACTCAGGGCTGGTGTTGTTTATTTCCTTTTTATCTTCTCTGTGAATATGAATTTGGTTGTTTTGGATTTGTCATTAGATATAAATGTTATCTTGAGCTTGCTTGAACTTGAATGCATGGGAGGTGCATCTTTTTTTTTTTCTCTTATGTTTTCTTAGAAGTGATATGCCTGCTTGGTCCATGCAGTTTGCAGATTACTCCTGCATGCAACTTACCTTTGAAATCCATCCGTGGTGGTGGAAAGATTGTTATTGTCAACCTTCAGGTATGCCTCTATTTGTCACTGGCATATTCATATCCATTCAAAAAAAAAAAAAAAAGAAAAAAAAAAGAAAAGAAAAGAAAACTAGATGTGTATTAACCAGGAGGGATTATGGGTATTGACCCTCAGGAAACGTATAGCTTGCCAAGGCACAAGATTCTGTATACATGGGGCCCATAATGCATAATTTGATGATGCAGACTGTTGATCTGATGGGTCCTCCTAACCCTTAGTGGGGGATGTGCCAACGATCTGTCAGATAAGAAGATCCTTATCGTGCAATCTATGGCCTATTTTTGGTTTAATGTGAACTGCCGCTGTATTCTTTCTGCAAGTGTCTATTTGTAGGATACTGATCTAAGAATTTGGATTGTTTAACGTGGGAGGTTTTTGGGGGCATTCTCCATACAGTTGGACACATGGGACTCATCAGACAGACAGTTTGAATCACTGAACCATGGACACTAGTCACACTACACATATGGTATCTTGCAGCTTATTAAACTAAAGGTTTCATGAGCCTTGGTACCCTGTAATTCCTCATCAGTAGATTCCTTCAAAGTAAGCTAGCTTTTGTTCTATTGAAATGAGTATATGCCCGTTTATCACATGTATTGTGATTGCTATAGCACATGGGACTATGCTTAAAGAATGGCAATATAGAAATTGAAAATTTGACTTTATATGGAGCATGGCAACTCAAGCTCTTTTAGTCTAGGGCAGTTACCTTTGAAGATGTCATTTAAAAAATTTTCATTGTGCTTTTGCAGCCTACTCCAAAGGACAAGAAAGCAAGTTTGGTGATCCATGCGCAAGTAGATAAGGTATTTCCCTTTTGTTTTGAATGCATTACCAGCTTACCCTCCTGTCAACTTCTGATGTTATCCATACGTCATATGATTGCCAACCCCAAATAGCTGCGTTGAGGCAACGATGATGATGGTGGTTTGCATCCACATTTTTGGGATCTTGCCGAGTTGTTATTTTAGTGGGAACAAATTTCTAGTTTTGCAGACAAAGTGGGAACTTGGCGAGGTATTTTCTTAAAATTTAAACAAAGCTGTGTAATCACATACGGTAGGATGGTTTTGGCATGGAAAAGAGATGAATTTGTTTAAAGGATCTGTGAGGGCTGCTAACTTAGTTGGACATGTTTAAGTTGTGTGATGCATGCCTGCATCTCAGTTGTACCGAAGATAATTGCGTACAGTGATCCTAACTATTGATTTGGTGTTTCATCATGTCTCTTTGGCATAGCATCAGCAGTTGTACTAACCATCTGATCAATGGCCTACTGCCCGAATTCCAAGCAGGTGGACCAATTACCCAAGGACATTTTTGTAATTTACCCAACTAATTATATTTTTAACTAAAATATTGAATACTAATATGTGATATAATAATTAATTGGGAATGTAAATAGCAAATTACTAATTAGAATTTATTCCTATAACGATGGCGTAAAATGGTGTGAAATGGGAATATTCTACAACTATCTTGCATGTGTGGCGTGCTACAATGTCTGTATGGCATCGAAACCACCATAAGAGTTGGCTCACCATGAGAATTGGACTCCCTAAAAGCCAGGCTGATCTGATCATCAGGTGGCTCACAACATTGGGAACCAATGTGGGGCATTGTGTTGGAGTGTATAGTCCCTTGATATACATTGATACGCCCAATGTTCGAAGTATCGGTATCATTACAAGTTTTGATGGTTGGGGATACAGAAACTATATCGATATTGTTGATAATATCGCCGATAATCGGAAATGTGGGGAAATAAGGAAACATAGGGAAAACGGTGGAATTTTTCATTGAAACTTCAGGAGATGTTAAAATACACATATTTTCATATTTAAAAATAAAAAAATTTGTAAAAAGAATGCATTCATAATAAGTTTCCATTTAATGGGGGGCTTAAAAGCATGTGTTGTTATAAGCAGTGTTTTAAATAGCGAATAGTGTGTAGCGTAGCCTTCACCCCTCTGAAGCGTGAGGCGTAAGCTACATAGCGTGTAGCTAAGCTACATGCTACTTAGATTTTTAATCAAGTTTGCACTTGCTTGCACCAAATTAGATGATTTATAATAAAATTTAACAATTTTCATGATATTTGATGCAACCAAATGCAATCTAAAGTAATAGCAAGGGGTGATTATTAAGTATGAAAGTGAAGAAAGAGCGACAAAACTTATTTAAAACTGTTTCTTATATTATCTTACTAAAAGCATTGATAAGTCTAAAGAATTTTCATTGAAATAGAAAAATGTAACAAATCATTAAAAACATTATTGATTTCGATTTTAATTTTATAGTGAAAAATGACTTGTAATGTGAGATATGTAGCATGTAGCATAGTCTATTTAGCGTGTAGCATGTCCAAATTAATCATGTAGTGTAGGCTACATGCAACTTAAGCTATTTTCATGAGCTACGTAGCGTTTAGGCTAAGCTACGCTACGTAGCGTAAGCTACATGCTACATGGCGTAGCTATTTAAGACACTGGTTATAAGAATATCGACATCCTACGTTCCATCCAAACATCCATCAGTATTTTAAAATATCGACAACACGGTATTTCACCGAGAAATCATCGACAACCGAAAAGGAGACAAAAGATTGTGGTCTTGATATCGTCCATGTTGCATTTGTGGTAATATTGTCGACAATTCGATTACTGCATACAACTATGCACCCATAAAAAAATCGAAATGGAATTTTTTTAATAAACAGATTTTTGGCGACATCGATACATTGGGGATATTATCGAAATATCGTCTATGCACTGGCGATACAAGCGACACCTGGAATTTACACAGTTGAAAATATTGGCAATAATTTGGAGATATCAATACATTGGTGATACAAGAGACATCTGGAATTTACACGATCGAAAATATTGGTGATACATAGGCGATACTTAGCGATACATTGCCGATACCTGAAATTTTTTATACTACTGGTGTTATCGGTATCGCTACCAATGTTATTGATATTGTTGAGCTGAAAACAGAGATAATATCGGGGATATTTCGATAACATCAGGGGATAATTCGAACACTGGATACGCCATCCTCTAACGACTTGAGCTTTTAGATCAAGTGGTGATTTGACACATCGACTACAAAAAATTCCCAAATCAGTTTGGGGACCATCGTCTTTTTTGTGTATCATTCAACTTGTGGATAAATTGCATCCTACTATGGTGATGGGATTCCCAGTAATTTAGGCCTATCCAATCAGCAGGTGGGCCATATCATATAAAACAATGGAAACCACTAAGAAGCTCCAAATTCATGTCGTGGCCCACATGATGGTTAGATTAGCATGACTTTTGAGTAGAGCTGTCCACGAGCTGAATCGAATCGTGGCCTAGCTTGGCTCGGCTCGGCCAGCAAATTGGTTGGGCTCGAGCTCGGCTCAGCTTGGTTTGGACAAGCTTTTGAGTCGAATTCGAGCCTAGTTCGAGCCGATCCGAGCTCGAGCTTTGGAGCCTAAATTCGAGCTCGAGCTTTGGAGCCTAAATTCAAGCTCGAGAGAGGGCGTCGGATAGGGCCGGGCGAGGTGGGCGCGCTCTGGCTGCCGGTTGCTAGAGAGAGAGAAAGAGAGAGAGAGAGAGAGAGAGAGAGAGAGAGAGAGAGAGAGAGAGAGATTTGCCGGACGGTTGGCGACGGTGAGGAAGGGTGACGGGCAGGCTACGGGTAAAAGGGGCGCACTCATCGACTGAATGGAGACTAGGGCAAAAGGGGGAGCTCGTTTTTTTGGTATATTATATTTATATATTCTAAACCAAATCGAGCCGAATTCGAGCCTAGTTTGAGCCGATCTGAGCCCAGTTTCGAAGCAAGCCGAATCGAGCTTGACTTGAATTTTGAACAAGCTTAAAAAAAGGCTTGGCTTGGCTTGATCCACCCTACGAATCAAGTCGAATCAAGCTTTTTCGAGCCGAGCTCTACTTTTGAGGTGGGGTGCTTTCATGGTGGGCTGACACTTTTGGACAGGTTGGATGCCTTACACACCATGGTGGGCCCCACCATAAATAGTTGTAGAAAGACGATGCCTTTTGCTAAATACAACGTCAGAAATACAGTGCCGCAAGCAACAACTCCTCCTCTCTCTCTCTCTCTCTCTCCAAAATCCTCTCTCTCTCTATAGTCTCCAATTTCCATCTTCACTGCCTCTTCTATACCAATTGCTTCACGTAGATCCTTTACCTCTTCTTATTACATATACATGCATGTTGGTCAATATCAGTGCTGGGGCCCCACTATGATGTTTTTCAGGCATTAAACACGTAACAAGCCATCGTTTATTTTGGTGATCCCATTATATCTATATATATATATATATATATATATATATATATATATATATATATATATATATATATATATATATATATAGTAGCCGCCTGATGACTCGACAAATCCATCGTGTTCATGTCTTTATGCATGTGTAACCATCCAACTTTTTTTTTTTTTTCTTGAAGAGTAACCATCCAACTTTTTTACACAGAATTTTGAAGAGAATTTCATAATAATACTAGAAATGGCCATAACAATTATTATATAGAACTTATGATATATTGAATCCAGTGATTGTAGTTGTGGTTGGAGACT
Organism: Liriodendron chinense; assembly: GCA_003013855.2. NCBI lineage: Eukaryota > Viridiplantae > Streptophyta > Magnoliopsida > Magnoliales > Magnoliaceae > Liriodendron > Liriodendron chinense. Next base: position 2,066,779 of record PVNU02000362.1, read on the forward strand.
TGTTTTTCATAATGTCGCGACTAAGGTGTGGAGTCACTTTCTCACCGCGTACAACATGGATTGGGTGATGCCGAATTGCGACGAGAAGCTGTTCTGGGCATGGCATGTTGGTGGAAGTGTAAAGTGGGAAAATCCAAGTGGAGGTTGACCCTTATGGCCAGTCTTATGGTCCATTTTGGGGGCTAGGAACTAGCGTTGTTTTCAAAATCGTATCTTTGAGGCGGCGAAAGTGATCGTAAAGACTGAAGGTCTTTTGAGGGAGTGGGATATGGTTGCTCAGCCAACCTTGGTTTCCCTTAGTTTGTTCTTTTTGTTCATCTCTTGTATTCTTTCCTCGCTCCCTCGAGTTTTCTAATAAATGTTTTATCATCTCTAAAAAAAAATAAAAAATAAAAAACAATCCAGATGAGAATGATACTAATATTATGACCATTGAAGTATTTCTCAAGCAGTTGAAATTAAAATTAAAGGCTTGGAAAGATTTTAATAGTGTTAAAAAAGGGAAGCACAGTAGGCTTTTTTGTAAAGATTGTAAGAAGGGATTTTCAAGAAGTGGGAAAGATGAGACTAATCACTTTAGCTAATATTGGAAAATATTTTCCCCACTATAAGTGGTAAAAGAAAGATAGTGCATATGAAGTCTAGCTACTCCTAAAATCATGTGATAAGAAAAAATATGGGACCATTGATATTCAAAACTTTACGTTCAAGTAAGAGTTGAGTGGATTGATCTTTCTTGTATGATAATTCTGCATGAGTACTCATTCTCAATTGTAGGTCACTGTAGGTTTTATAATGTTTGTAAGAAATCTTCAACCATAGCTTAAGATGGTTCCATGTAACACTATCAAGGTGGGATTATATGAAGATTTTTGAAGATGAGAAGGAAAATGTGTATACGTTTTTTAATGAACTTTGATTTCAACTTCGCCTCATTGATGATATGTTGATTTTGGTACTGAGCAAGGGGTGTTTGTCCTTGATGGGTCATTACATTAATGAAGCTTGGAAGTTAGAGAAATGAAACATCAATTGTTGTGCAATTGAGGCTACTCAATTTAACTAAGGATATGATCCTTGACAGAGTGGAATGGCAGAATAGGACTTGTCTAGTCGACCCCAATTAGTTGGAATAAGGGTTAAATGATGATGGGACTCTTGTATGGAAGAGGCAATTTCTGAGGTTATCATTGGTAGGTTGTATAATTGGGTCATTGACACAAAATTGTCCTTAGTAGTCTTGGACAATTGCATTACCAATGACGTAGTGACAAAGGAGCTTATAAAAAGAAAACTTGCCATAGGGGTCATTTTTTTTTATAAATTGTGCTGAATTTCATGTGCGATGTTGAGCGCATCTACCTAAGTTGATTGTCCAAGATGGGAATGAATAGTACGAGATGTGATTTCTAAAATGTGTGAAAGTGTAATGTAATCCCCCCCCCCCCGAAAAAAGAAAAGAAAAAGAAAGTGTAAAGTATGTCAAGGCCTCATAGTTAAGGTAACACAAATTCAATAGAGTAGCTAGTTAAGTTCCAACTCCACGGAGGTTGGTAGTTTTGGATATTCTAATGAGATGGGACTCGACATACTTGATTCTCGAGAATGCCTTAGAATTTAAGGATGCATTTTCTTGCTTAACAGCTCATGATGGCTCTTACAAGCATGCACAATCTTTTGAAGAGTGAGAAAATGTGAGGATTGTTTGTATTGAAATTCTTTTATGATGTGAGACAAATTTTCTCCGATTTTAACTGCTCAATTGCAAATAGTTATTTTGTGCAAAATTGGAAACTTCATTTACTGTAAGGAATTAGGGTATAAGTCAACTTTCCTTTGTTTGCTCAATGACTAAGATGGTGGTGAAGTTTGAGAAGTATTGGGATGTTAATAGCATGCTTTTGGATTCTCTACTTAAGATGAAGTTTATTAAGTGTTACTTTCCAGTGATCTATGGTAGCGAAGGTGAGAATAAAATTTATGATGTTCATAAATGTTTGACAAACCATTGAACTTCTTAAATGGTCATACGGCTGGACTATTTGGGTTATTGGGCTTTATTGTATATGTCGGATAGTGTTTATGCCCATAGGATTAGTCTTTGCGTACAGTACTTAAGAAGGGTACTTATTATAATTTTCAGAAATTTAGTGACAACCCTATGAAACTAAAGAGGGGCGGGGATTCACACATTTTCACATGGTATCAGAGCGTAGTTGGATGTGATTTGGGCCTCGAATCTCCTCTTTTCAAATTCATAATTTCTAGACTAAGATTGGAGGCTCCCCCAAACCCTAGTGCGCTGATTGAATTTTAAGGTTGTTTGATGTTGTTGAGAGCTATAATGGGGCATGAATCTAATTATAAATCAACGTTTTTCTGTATAAGTTGAAGTAAATTAGTTCCAAAGTAGCTATGGAGCTGAAAGGTGTGGTTAGCAGTCCCTCATCACTAGGAGACGTGTCTTGACCTTTGTTTAACATGTCCATAACATTTGTGAAGTTGAATGGGAATTGGGAAGAATTATCCTCTTTGGGCTAAATCTGTTTAAGTATTTCTCGTATCTCAGGATTAATTCCTCACGGAATCTAAATTGGAGGAATCCGATCCTAGATATAGATAGTGGATGCGTGATGATGTCTATATTAGATCCATTGTTGTGGAATAGCATGGAACCTGAAGTTAGTTCTAATTTGGTGTTCTTAACATTGTGAAAGATATTTGGGATACCGTGAAAATAGGATGTACTCCTCAGAGCAGAACATCTCTCGGGTCTATCAGTTGTACGAGGAGATTTTATCATTCCAAAAGGGGCATAAGTCCCTTGATGAGTGTTTTGACAAAATAACTAGCATGTGGGAAGAGCTCTTAATATATCATCCTATTATTTCAGATATTACTCTTATAAAGAAGCAGTTGGAGGATACGAAAGTGGTAGAAACTTAAGTTTGGTTTGCCAAAAGAATATCAGTCGACTAAAGATTAGATTTGAGTGGTGTATCAATTCCTTCAGTTGTGGAAGTTTATGCTAGGCTTCGGAGAGTCTATGTTGCAAATAACTTTGATAGTGCTCATGTTAATGTTTCTGAATGGAGTTGCATTGGTCGCTTCATTTAGTTACACTAGTTTGTGTGGAGGCTGTGGTGGTTAAATAGGTCATGGTATGTCCTGTGGTGGCAGAGGTGGTAGATTGCCAAGGTGTGGTAGAAGTGGCCGGTGAGTAGATGAGATCGCATATGCACTCATTATGGTATGACGGATCACACTATGGATTTTTGTTAGGCTTCTCTATGTAAAGGCTCCAAAACCTAATCAAGCTTTTTCGCCAATGATTCATTGCTCTTGCAGTCGGGGCTAGAAGCATACCTTTGATCCCCCTTTTGTTGAGTCATCTACCCAGGATTTCGGCAATCATTATGTATAGGTAGGGGGAGTGATGGCAATGCTGATGCAGGACGCCCTAATTATGATGCATGCTTATGAACACATATAATCCAACGGAAAAAAAGACAATAATAATCTAAAAATTCAACACCAACCATCATAAAACTAAGAAAATCACAAAGAGACATGTAATGGAGCGGGCCATCATCACAACCACGAAGTAAGAAATTCAAATAATGCATAGGTTGGATCTGGCGAGGGATGGAACCTCCCAATATTGCATGGCCATAACCTAAATATCCAATGTGAATCACTAGTCCGAGGGATCGAGGGATTTATCGGATTAGGGATTTTGGAATTTGAGAAATAGGGATTTTGGATCAAATCTCAATTCTAGGATCTAGAAGTTATGAGAGAATAGAACTAGAGAAAGAGGAAATAACAAGTTTACCTTAGAAGAATGTTGGAGGGGCATAAGAAAAGAGAAGAAGAAGATTTGGGAAGAAGATGAAGTTCCATAAGAGAGAGAGAGGAAGGAGGCAACTAAAGAGGTTTTCATTCAATAATAATCAACTAATGAAAAAGGTTTAGGGAAACACCCTTATAAAATTCGGAATTAGCATAATTATCAAAATACCCCTACTAACAAAATTTCGAAAAAAAAGATATTTGCATGAAAAAAACGTGCGCACACTAACCCAAAACTCAAATAAGTAAAAATGCATAAAATAAACTCAAATATAAGATGTTTGATGGGCTCTGATGATGGTGTGATGAAAGTGGGCCACGACGAACCAACGGTTCGATCACATCATCATTGCGATCCAACCGTCCGATCATCTCATCCAAGCAACTTACACATGTCCTCCCAATATGGGGTTTTCTCAAATGTCTCGAACCACATGTGTAAGGTCTTCGATGCTCCTCAAGTAGTAACGAATGATCCAGGGCTGTCATCATCGAGCTATAAAGATATAGGTGTCACTCGTCTCCTACGCTGATAAACCCTAAAGGGCCTGATGTCCGCATCATTCTCCTCGTCTGAGAAGAACTCGACTCCGACGAGTTAAAGCTCTTGTGGCACTCTAGTAAATCTGGATTAACGCTCTGCAACTCCACTTCTGTCAACCATGTAGATTCTGACGGTGGTTTATTCTTTCGTTTGACTAAGATATCTCTGGAAACCTCCATCTCTCATGGATACTATCTCTTCGTCCACAATTTCCTCAATTTCCTCTTTGCGAGCAATAGGTGGGGGAAGGGGTGGAGTAGGTTGTGAAGCAAAATCAGAATATGGCTACGAAAGAGAAGAATGGTCAATAATAGGATGAGGAGAGGGAACTAAATCTTCCACATTAAATGTTGGAATAATGCCCATTTCAAGTGGAAGGTGTATCCTATACTCGTTAGAACCAATTCTTTACAATACTTTGAATGGTCCAGCACTATGCGCTTGTGATTTCTTAGTGGTACCCTGATGAAACCGCTCTGGCCTTATCCTCACCATTACATAATCTCCTTCCTGAATTTCTTGCAATCTACGATGCAAGTCAGCTGAAAGCATGTAACTATCATTGCTTCTATTAATCCGCTGTCTAATATATGTATGCAATTCATGAATGTGTCGTGCAAATGCATTGGCCGACTCTGAAGATCTTTGGGTGACAGACATGGGTGAAACTAAAGGACTCTCTGAAAAAGCAACTGGACTCGAAATAAACAATCCTACGACCTAGAACTTGAAAAACTGAAACAAAAGGACACTTCTCATAGGTGACACATAATTTCTCATTATAAGTATTATAAACAAGGATGATTTTCAGGTCTCCTAACACTTGAGAACACACACTATTAATACCAAGTCTTGAGCAGATCTTGGCATTAGCCATTGTGTCCAAAATGTCATCAAGATGCGGGATAGGGACTTTGGCCATCGTATCCATCATAAAGTGAATACGTCAAAAGGTGGCATGACACTTGACTAAAGTTTTGTGGACGGCCAGGATATGCCCACATGTGCGCCATATGCCATCGTTTTTTAAAGTGAAAAGGGCAGGCTTAGCACACAAAACAAAACTCCAACTCAAACTTTACTTATTGAATTCTTCCCCGAGAAGTTTATCAAATTGATGCTGCATTTCTATATTTTATGCGGGGTTCACCTGGTATGGAGGAAAGCTTGATAGGACTGACCCAGGGACAAGATCGATTGTGTGCTGAATGTCCCATTTGGGTGAAAATTTATCCTCTAAATCATCAGGTGGGATATCACAAGTCATGTGGGTGTCTACCATCATATCCTCACTAGTCTCCTTTTCAAATTCATTCGTGTGAATTATGGTAAGAGACTTAGATTAGGACTCTACATCACTTAAGTCACACATGACATCTGGAAGTGGTGTGGTCTCAATTTCTTCGACTTTTTTATCACTAGCACACACTTCGTCATTCTCAACGATGATGAGCGATGCCTCAATTTCTTCCATTTCCTCACTATTGATGTTAGGCACGTACTCTTCCACTTCATAAACAACCTGATTGGATTCTTCCAACTGGCCATTCACCAAGGTATTATCTCGCTTCCAAGGAAATCTAATTGGTGTTAAACACTCAAATTGTTCATAAGCCGAGATTTCCTTAATGATGGGTTGGACCACTTTACAAGGAGGGGACCATATTGGTTCTGTGTTTAGATGGGAAGGTGGGGCAACTCTCTTCTGAGCCAAGGGCTTTTCACGATAAGAGATGGGAATATATTTTTCTTTCAAACGCTCTTTCATTTCGTCCCATTGTAAGATCGGGGCTCTCTTAACTCTATCAATTCGTCGCTCTAAATATGTCCAAAACGACTTGGCTTGACCCTCCAATTTTCACTTGGCAAACCTCACTCAACGGTAATTCGACATATCATACCAATAAAAAAAATAGTCCAAGTCTTCAAGCCAATCAAGGAATGTTTGTGGGTCCATGTGACCATTAAAGTAGGCCAACTCATCGGAGTTCGGCTTTCCATTGGGTCTCGACGGCCACACGACAACACTTAATGCCCCTGAAGATCTCAAACGCCTATACTCCATTCACTACGCGGAGACTCTACGGACTGGGTGACTGATGCAGGACAGCCCTAAATATGATGCATGCTCATGAACACGATTATCCAGCGGAAGTAAAAGCAATAATAATAGTAAAATCTAGCATCAATCATCATAAAGCAAAGAAATCATAAGGAAATAAGCAATGGAACGGGCCATCATCACAACTATGGAGTATGGGATTCAATTAGTGCATAGGTTGGATCCGGCGAGGGATGGAACCTCCCGACCTTACATGGCTTTACCCAATCGATCAATGAGAATCACTAGTCCAAAGAATCAGGAAGTTTCTCGGATTAGGGATTTGGGAATTTGGGGTTTTAGGGTTTATTTTGATTCCCAAAGTTTTGATCGAGAAAGGATTGGCAAAATAGAATATAAAAAGAGGAAAATGATTACCTTGAAGAATTTGGAGGGGCACAAGAAGAAATCAGAAGAAGAAGATCAAGGAGAAGAGAAGAATCACCATGAGAGAGAGAGAGGAAGAGGAAAGCTCCAAGAGGCTTTTTATTAATCAATAATCAAAGTTAATTTCATGTTTAGGGCCTAGCCCACAAATAAACAAATAAAACAAGTAAAAAGTCCAAATTACCCCTAAAACTAAGCAAAACGCGCAAATAACCAAAAGTGCGGGAAAGTTCGGGCGCTCGGTCGGGTGCCCGAAGACGTCCAAAAACGTCCAGAGAGTTTCGGGCGCTCGAGAAGCCAAACTCGGGTGCCCGATCGGGCGCCTGAAGACAGTGGTCGGGCGCCCATCGGGCGCCCGAAGTCTTCAGCTCTTCAGTCCTGTTTCTCCATTCTTCCTTCATATGTGTCCTCCCTGGATGGGGTCTTCTATGTGTCTGATCACATGTGGAGGGTCTTCAGCTCCTCAATAGTCGCCTATCCACAAGGATGGTGCTTGTGGTTGGCGCTTTTTTCGTTAGTACACTTGAAATGATCTTGTGTCCGCATCAGTGACTCACAATACGAATGCGATAAATTTAATCTACAATGAATTGACACTAATTAATTCTAGATGATGTGACTCAAATCGGGAAATTTTCCAAATTAGGAAACTTTCTAAATCTGGACATTTCCTAAAACAGACCTAAAAATCAAAACCCTAATTTGGTAACTCGATCTAAACATAACCATGGAAACCTTAATCTCTGATACCAAATTTGATGCAGGACGCCCTAATTATGATGCATGCTCATGAACACATATAATCCAGCGGAAATAAAAGACAATAATAATTTAAAAATTCAACATCAACCATCATAAACTAAGAAAACGACAAAGAGACATGCAATGGAGCGAGCCATCATCACAACCACGAAGTATGAATTCAAATAATGCATAGGTTGGATCCGGCGAGGGATGGAACCTCCCGATCTTGCATGGCCATAACCCAAATATCCAATGTGAATCACTAGTCCGAGGGATCGAGGGATTTATCGGATTAGGGATTTTGGATCGAATATCAAATATAGGATCTAGAAGTTATGAGAGAATAGAAATAGAGAAATAGGAAATAACAAGTTTACCTTTGAAGAATGTTGGAGGGGCATAAGATTAAGAAGAAAAGAGAAGAAGAAGATGAAGTTCCATAAGAGAGAGAGAGAAAGGAAGAAGGCAACCAAAGAGGTTTTTATTCAATAATAATCAACTAATGAAAAAGGTTTAGGGCAACACCCTTATAAAATTCGGAATTAGCATAATTACCAAAATACCCCTACTAACAAAATTAAAAAAAAAAAGACATTTGCATGAAAAAATGTGTGCACACTAACCCAAAACTCAAATAAGTAAAAATGCATAAAATAAACTTAAATCTAAGATGTCTGATGGGCTCTGATGATGGTGTGATGAAAGTGGGCCACAACGAATCAACGGTCCGATCACATTATCATCGCGAACCAACGGTCCGATCATCTCCTCCAAGCAACTTACACATGTCCTCCCAATATGGGGTCTTCTCAAATGTCTCGAACCATATGTGTAAGGTCTTTGATGCTCCTCAAGTCGTCACGAACGATTCAGGCCCGTCATCATCGAGCTATAAAGATATAGGTGTCGCTCGTCTCCTACGCTGATAAACCCTAAATGGCCTGATGTCCGCATCACAATGCTTCTGCCAATGGTAGGTCCGCCACTTCTACTTCATCAAATGGTAGTGGTAATCAGATTAGTTTCACACTATCATGGGAAGAATATGCATGGTTCCCGTCTTCTAGTAGCTCTACGTCTAACAATGTTCCGTTCACTTTTGTAGTTACTTTGTCTCAGTTAGGTAAAGCGTGGCTCTTGACATCCCATCCCTCTTCTTGGATTGTTGATTTTGGGCGTCAGATTATATCTTTGTTAATCGCAACTCTTTTTCTTCTTTTGATTGTATTTTATAAAATATTTTTGTTACTTTAGCCGATGGCACCTTGCCTATTGTTGCTGGACTTGGTACTGCTCAACTTCATCCTAAACACGTGTGGAAGGATGTGAATTTCCTACCACAAATGCTAGAGGAGCCCATGCAACAAAAAGCTTTGTGGAGCCATGGTGATGTTTGTGACATTCATTTTGTCCATCTATTGTGCTAGCTCACGTTAGGACGCAATTCCAAAAGTCAAGCAGATCCAAAACTCAAATGGGCCACACTACAAGAAGTGGTGGGGATTGAGTGAGATGCTCACCATTGAACCTTCTTAGGCTCACAAATGTTTTAGATCAAGCTAGTATTTGTGTTCTCCCTTGTGGGAGTCCCCTTGTGAACAGGTTGGATGGTATGTAAACATGGTATATAAATATCATGGCGGGTGTTTTAGATTAGGCTGATATTTGTTGGAAGGTTTCAATGGTGAGTGTTTCCATCCCCAGTATTTCCTATGGTGTGGCTTACTTGAGTTTTGGATCTGCCTCATTTGTAGGCTCACCTCCCAACATAAGCTGGTGAAACTGATGGATGGAGTGGAATGTCGATGTCACACAGACAGCATGGTGGGTCCCATAGTCTTTTGCATGGTCCCATGATAGTTCTAGTAGATTTGCATCCCGGAACCTAGAAACCTCCTTTTAGAAAATGGGAGTTATTTGATACTCTGCTGCGTTCAATGATTCATTCACAGCCACTACTTAGAAATGCTACATGTGGCAAATTCTGACTTGAACTAAACAGATTAATTGTGGAACCCTTTTGTTGAATCACAGGCTCATAATCAGATTGGTTGAACAATCCTAGCCTCTTTGTGGACACTTCTTCTTTTAGATAAGACCATTGGGTATATCATTATTTACCATCAGAGAAATGTCTAAAAATCTAGCTGATTGATAACCAAATATGAGTAATTTTTGGTTCATGATACATCTAAATAGATAACTATAATTTGGAAGGTTTTGTTTGTGTTACTTATATGCCACTTATGCAATGTATAAGCCATTTTCCAATTGCCTGCGTATCAACAGTTGCACTCTCCCAAAGTATCAAAAAGTATTTCTCTTTTACAAAATCTAAAGAGGACTGGAATGGTCGCTCTAACCTGTTTTGTGCAACATGGTAACAACAAAGGTCTGTGGGGCCCACCATGTTGTATATGTCAAATCCATTCCGTCCATCAGGTGAGAGCCCTTCACTGTTCTTCAAAAATCCATCTTGATATAAAAACAAACAGTCACACCAAAACCTTTAAGTTCACATGTTGTTGCCCATCTGATTTTTTGATACGACTGATTTTTGTACCTTCCCTTCATCCTAGTGAATTATAATCTGATGATGGATTTGATGAAAGATACCCACCATGGTGGCCCCACGCACAAACCTATGGTTGGCGTCATAACCCCATTGTTCCCTGTGGTGTGGCCCACTTGATTTGTGCATCTGGATTATTTTTGGGCCTGGTCTGGAATTGAGGAGCACACCTGATGGACGGAATGGATGCCACACAGACAACTTGATGGGCCCACTATTGTTGTAGAGGATTCCAGTCCTCCTTAAGTTGGGTACTGAACTAGGTGGGGAGATATAGGGAATCTTCGGTGGGCATTGGAGCAAAATTTCGCCCTTTTTTTTTTTTTTTTGCGAAATCAAAAGCCGGCATTTTGAGGGTCGCAACGATTGGTGAGCATTTAAATTGGCTGTAGTTTCGATGCCCATCATGCCCCAAACATGGGAATTGCTAGTGTAGCGGGTGTTTTTAATACCCATGTATTCCAATTCCCCCAATCCAAATGATCCGTAAATTTCATAGGCACGCGACACTCTAGAGGCACACATTTAGATTGGCACCATTGCTGGTTGGAATCAAGGATTTAAATATCGGCATCGATGCATGTATCGCACCCTTGGGATATGGAAACACATCGATATCTCCTGGGAAACATCACATTTATCTGGGAATGTATCACTGTTTGAGTGAAACATTGGTTAATGATGGAAGTATTCAATTAAAACTTTAGGATGCGTTGAAAGAGACATGATTACACTCAGAATTCAAAACATCACAAAACAAGTATGCAAAACTGGTTTCCTTTGTATAAGATCCTAAGCTATGCATTGTTTGATGCAATTAAATCCAAAATGAGTTCATATAATTCATACATCATGCAATAGAAGTATAAAAACAAATTCCAATCAATTAGATCCAAAACGAGTTCATATAATTCATACATCAATAGAAGTATAAAAACAAATTCCCCCAAATAAATTTAAGAGAATAGTTTTTTTTTTTTTTTGTTATCTCATTGTATTGCATGTATCAGCAATATAGGGAACTTTGATTGTGGGTTGTTGGCAAAATATTACAATGTATGAATATATTGTGATATATCAATGATATATTGCGATATTTTGATGCGATATTGGGGAATTTAATAACTCCTGTATATCTTATCAGGTCACATGGGATAATATCGATATTTGAATCATTGGTTAGAATATCATTATTAATATAAAGCATAACAGGTTATTGCAGGTGTCATGCGCTTTCTTAATCTTCGGATTCCTCCGTATTTCCATGTTGATCTTATACAAATCAGTCTCACTCAATTCCTTAAAAGTAAGTTTACCTCTTCTCTAGTTTCCCTTTTTTTTTTTTTCATTATTTTATTTTCTTATTGTTTCTCATTCTTAACTAGCTTTGGAACTAAGAACTTCGATTTTACATCCTAAAAGAAAAACCGAGTATGTCAGGTGAAATAGAAAATAACCTTACCTGACTTTAATTTGTTATTGCTCCTGAGCCTACTAAATGATAATCTTTATAGGTAAAGCACTTTGTTAAGCCAACATGCCTCTGCAACGTGCCAACCTTGCAATTTGGGTGGCCGATATGTGTAGGTTACATCGGCCAAAAATAGGCTCTCAGCTAATCAGGCAAGCTACTTGCATGCAATATTTGAAATATTGGTATCGCGTTACATATCGCACCCTCGGGATACAAATATGTATTGGTTATCGCATGGGATGTATCTTTTGTATCGGGTAATTTATCGCACTTTTTGGGAAACATGGGGAAAATGGTTGAATTTTTCAATGAAACTTTAGTGATTGTTAAAAAAATCTTAATACACACTTTTAAATCATAACATCTCAAAAAAGAAGTGCACATAATAGGTTTCCGTTGTATAGGTTCCTAAGCTATGTGCTGTCTGATTGAACTAATGCAACTATATTAAAATTGAATGCATAACATTTAGAGTGTATGTGATGATTATTTCATCAAACACTCGTAAATACTTCAAAGTTAGTCTCAATTGACAGCTGGTTGAAGGGAAATTAAAAAAAAAAAATATTTTAATAAATTTTTAATGAAAAATGATTTTTATTTTCTGAAAATTAACAAGGACTTAACAAATCAGTAGAACAACCCTCATACATGCTTGATTTCATGTTTAGAGTGCAAAATTGCAAGCAATTTGGGAAATTTCCCCAATTTCTACCAAATTGGATGACCTTCTCTCAAATTTCGAAATTAGAGTGTATGTGATGATTATTTCATCAAATACTTGTAAATACTTCGAAATTAGTTTCAATTGACAGCAGGTTGAAGTAAAATTTCGAAAAAAAATCATGGAGAACATGAAAAACCAATGGACATCGAAATCAAAGTTCCAACTCCATGATTTTTCAAGCAAAAGATGAAGAACCAATGGATTTGAAACCATTTGACATTGATTTAACATAATTTCAACAAAAAAAAAGGGTTTGGAAATTGAAAATGCTCACCGGATCGAACATGTGGGATATATCGGCACTACTTGTGCGTTTCGTATCGAACAAGTGGGATACAAGATATATCGTGCGATATATCGGCCGATATGATTGATATTTAAAACATTGCTTGCATGAAAACAATGGATGCTATAAAAAGGTTGGCAATGAATTGCTAATGAAAAGTTGCCAATTGTCCAGGTTAGACTTACAAATGTAGCTTGCTAGATGAAGGAACTTAAATTGCTTTCTAGGCTAGGTCGTCTACATGTAGGGGCCCACCTTCAAGGCTATAATGCCCTAGACACGTGCACATGTATCTGTGGGGAGTTGAGTGTTAGCTGGATATGTGGCATGGGGGGGGGGGGGGGGGGGGGGCAAGTGTCAAAGTTTCCCAACGTTTCGAACATGGAATACTTAAAAAATATAAGCATAGGCACACTTCCATAATCAAATGTAACAAATAAAAAAGTGGGATGCTTTAGTGCTCCTCTCAGAGCACTATAAGTTATAATGATCGTAATTCCATTGGTTAACTTGGACACTCCAATCGATCAATCTGAATTGTCCACTAAAAAAGAGAGAGGCTTTATTGCTCTCAGAGCGCTCTAAGTTATAGTGCTCCCAATTGATCTGAACTGTGCACCAAGTGTGGAACACATTTCATGGGCCACCATACAGAAATTGCACTGATCGGATGATCCATTCTATCTGAATCGGTATTAGGCCTTCTGATGTACCGATATCAGCTGGCCTTAAATGGTTGGCTATCCTGGACCACCCGGTGGAGCACGCGTGATGGTGTACACTTGGGAACGGGAAAGGAAAATCGTTGATAAAGGTGAAGGTCAGAGTGATACCGTGCTCCTATGATTGGGGGTTAGGACTCTTGCTGAGGTCGTCTCGGAGGGTTTTGGCAGGTATCATAGGAGAGCTATGGTTAGAGATAGCTATATTAGCATTACTGCTCAACCCCATTCTGTCCTTGATTTTGCCTTTTTCTTTTCTTTTCTTTTCTTTTTTTTTTGTAGCCGTCCTTTCTCCATGCCATGGATGGGATGGTTGAGATTGCCTAATAAAAGTGATTTCTTAGAATTACGAGCAATCATGATGGTCCTCAACAAACAGATGGATCAAATTGTTGATTGGACCCATTTTTGTATATACAATCTTGACCGTTCATATTAAAGGACACTGATCAAATGGTTAATATTTGTTTGTTGGGTGTGGCATTTGCATGGTAGCCCATGAAATGTGTGTTGGACCTAATGAACGGTCTAGATAAATGAACTGGACTAGATAAGTGTCCTAGTGCTACTAGTACTAGGAACTCTATAGCTTATAGTGCTTTGAGAGCGTTGCAGCATTTCTCAATTAAAAAAAATAACATAAACCTACATAACAGTTAAAAAACAAAAGAAATAAGAAAAGAATATTCACGTAATTCTAAAAACCAATAATTAGTACCTTTAAAAACTCAATTACTAGCAATCTATTCTAACAAAAATCGATAACTAAAACATTGAGAATCATGCCTAATCATCTCAAGAAATAGTAGTTAGTATAATCATCACTCGTTTCTTAAACAAGTAATCTACAAAAAAGCATTGAAAATCATGCAAAATCATCTAAAAAAGTATTTAGTATGTAAAGAAATTAGAGAATTCCTTCAAGAACAAAATGCCAAAAAAAGCTTGTGCTTTTCTGTTACAAGAGTGATGGCAAAAGTGAACTGAAATCTAGAGAGTGAGTGGATGTCCTTATGAATAGTTTTTCCAACAACAAGAGAACGGAGTCAAGCTTGAGGGATATGAGTGAAAGATCTTTGTCTTGACAAAGGAAATTCATATTAAAAAAAAAAAAAGATGAAAGGAAAGCTTTGTGGAAAATCTGTATGGTCACCTCACTTAAAGTGTTCAACAAGCTAAACTTTTCGATGGAATCGCTAGGACACTAAGTTAATACAGATTTTGAAGTGTTGTTTTGTGTCTAGGAGTGCCAAGTGTCCCCAAGCAAAAGCGTCGCAAAGCCCCCGAAAGTGTAAGTATTCGGGTAACACTGGTGTAGGCTGAGCAACTAGTTGGATAACATTATCCGTTACCTGTAAAATAGTGGGAAGAGAGAAATGCTATTAATAACAAAATAAAAAAATCCCCTCTATGTCCTATGTAGGTCCATATCACATTCATTAACATAACCTAGCATTGGTCATCCGTATTGGATGCTTGATCAGAACTGAGGATTCTTTTTCATTTTCTGCAGATGGAATGTGCTGACTGTGGTATTTGCTATTCACCTCTAATATTTCTGAGTGTTTTTGCAGTGTGGACAGTACATTGAAACCTATTTTTCTTCAATGGGAATGATTATTTCCTCTGATCTGATGGTCCCTGCCTTTGATGTGGGATGCCCAAAAAATCTTCCAGATTGTAAGATCCTACCCTCTGTCAGTGGCCTATATAGATGTGCAAGAAAAAAGAAGGAAAAAAAGTCTCTAGCGAGGGTCCAGAAAAAAAGGGTCAGATATTGGCTATCCGGCTGGCTAGGATCTTTCAGTTGAGATTTTTTTTGGGGCATCCCCTATTCCCCTGTCCAAGATGGGATCCATCAGATCAGTGGCCTGATAAACTGAACCATGAACCCCACATATGACCTGGCTCATCAAGACACTAGATGTGTGCTAATGCAGCAGGACCTGAATTCCTATTTTTCTTCTTTGCCAGTGTCCCTCTTCTAGAACACTTCCATGGGGCTAGTTCCCACATTTTCCAGGCTTTTCATGGTTCAGATTATAAAACAAGTGTTTGGATGGTTGGACCTTATTCTCTGTACACTGAGGAAGCTTCTTGGTTATTTCAAAGCTATAAGTTGAAATAAATGTTACAGAAGACCATCATAGCTGTTTAGTTTCAGTAGACTTGTCTTCTATACAAGTCTTCTTGATTAATTGAACATTTTAATGTTGTTTTTCCAAGTTTTTAGTGATAAAGATTCCTCTGGAATCCATCTTTTACCCGTTTCAATCAATTTCTTGGACATTTTTTCTTCAATTTTGGTTCTATAGGGAGTCTATTAGCTATTTGAAGGTTTTCTAATATAATATGTCTAGTCAATCCCATCTGGAGCCGCCCATCAGGTGGGGCCCCACCCCTAATAAGCGAGCTGCCCTGGTTTTTGTGCCAGTGCATCTATGCTATAGGGCTCACCAGATGGACGGGTTAGACTTTTACCTCACGCCAACTTGGCATTCATGCTTGTCTACAAGGGTTTGCTATACATGCATGTGGGATTAGCAAACCTCTACCTGTCAGGAAGCATTTGTTCTTGAATTTCTCACGCTCTGGTCCATTTACTACAGAGACACAATACGTGAAATGGACTCTCAGGATTTCTAGTGTACATGGACAGAGAGCACCATTGCCGTTCCTCAAATCAGTGGATGTAAAGATAATACGAGAAGCTCTCTCTTGTTTCCTTTCCAACTTCTAGCTAATATCTTTCTGGATCTTCATAATCCACCCTGAAGTTGGTTTTCTTCTGTTTGAATTGTTAGGTTTTGTTTCCAGAGAGGCCATATCTAAAGTCCGCCCATCTTCAGAAGCAACCATTTTTGTTAAAAAGGTACCTCAAATCAGCTCAAAAGATGTGATCTTGTAGTATCTTGGACCAGGATTTGCAAAGCCCTTAGTAATGCCATCAGATATTACATTTTGTCATCTATACTCTTGTTTTGTTTCCAACCTTTTGCATTGATTATATATCAGAGAGACGGTGAAGACACGAGCGTTTAAGATGGTGTTGGAACTCAACTTTAGTGATGGTTGTGGGTGTACATGCACTAGAATTGAGTGGCCCGTTGATTTCCAGGTGAGGAATTATAATTTATAGCTTGTTTTAGTCAGCTTTTGGATTTATTGCCAAATCACAGTTTGTGGGACTTCCAAACGAATGAGGTGTGATTTGAGTCTGCCTGCACAGAAAATGGACCTGCATTAATCAGGCTCCTATTTCCTGCTTCTTCCATCACAATCCACAAGTGAGATACGTATGAGAAAGTCCTGAGCGTATCTCACTTGCGTTTTGGTGCTGGACTATAGTGTTGGTTTGGAACCATAAACTTCCAAATGTTTAGTTACGTTTTTTCTGTCCGGGTTTCCTTGTAAGTGAAAACTAACTATACTTGAGCTGATTTTGTGTGAAGAAATCAAGATTCAAGCTGGTAGATTACATTTTTAATCCTAATACGTACTCTTGAGAGGGTTTGTTGTTCTAATGCGAATTGGGTTCTCAATGGATAGCAGTTCTCCAATAGTAAAATCGTTCCATCAGCCAACAGTAACCATTAGGGGTTGTTTGGCAACCTGGAATTTAAAAGTTAATGATGAATGTTAATCATGGTCATTATCAAAACAGATTCCTTAGATACAATTGGAATATATAAGGGTCTCGATTTGGCAACCTGGAATTTAAAGGCCAATGATGGATGTCAATCACGATCATTATCAAAACTAGATTCCTTAGATGCAATTGGAATATATAAAGGTCCTGATGCCCAATGGATAAGGGACCTTTAGGAAGTGTGTGACACCCACTAGTAAGCAGTTGTTGAAATCAAATTTCCCGAGGAGATTTTGTTAGTCCTGTTTGGGTATTGGGAAGTGGGAAGTGGGAATGTAATTTTGTGGAATCCAGATACTGTCTTTGGGTCCTGGGAATGAAGCAGGCTGTACAGGTCTATTTATATATAAAAAAATGACTGTTGGGAGGGAATCCATTTCCTCGGAATTTGCTAGGCAGCCTTTGTCCAAGAATCCAAAAGTAGTTTTTTTTTTTTTTTTTTGGAATTGGATTCTAGATGGAATACATTTCTCGCCTTTTCCAGACAGGAATTTGCTCTACTTGAGGATTCCATTTCTAGCAGTGTACTTTTCCAGGTTCCCAAACGACCCCTTATATTGTGCAGGTTGTATTAGCTTCATCCGTTACTGAATGTGGTCATGCTAAATTTACCCAAGACATTCCAAATTTTGGACTGGAATCCTCTAGAACACATGAGTCTGTGGGGCCCAACGTGTTGTGTTTGACATCCACTCTATCCATCAGGTGAACCTTCTCATGTTCAATGTTCAACCCTAAAAATCAGCCTGATCCAAAATTCAGGTGGGTGACACCATGGGGAACAATGTAAAATCACCCTAAACCCTCTTTTAAGTTCAATGCAGTCTGGCCTGGCTCAGTTTTGAATCAGGCTGATATTTGGAGTGTCTGTTCATCCCGGTGGGTGCACCTGCTATATGGGTTGGATTGAATATACACACCTTGGTGGTCCTCGGCTCACACACAAATCTATGGCTGGCATTCCCTCCCCATTATTTCATGCATTGTGGCCCACCTGTTTTGTGGATTGGGCTGATTTTTTGCCCCAGGGCCTAACATTGAGGGGTTCATGTATGGATTGAGTGGATGTCACACACAACACAGTAGGCCTTATGGAGCTCGGGTGTTGTACCTGCTGCACGCCACATGTGTTGTAGAGGGTTGTGGTCCACAACTATCAGAGGTGAGCATTCTAGAAAAGTAGATGCTGAGGTATTGTAAAGCACTTAACCCAATAGTATCTAAGGTAGGTTCAGATTTTCAGTTTTATGTAAGCGGGGTCCATTTTCATTGAAACTGTCAATATTATGGACCTAATGTGGATACCACATACACTAAAGATCTCCCAGATTGGAAGATCACACCTGTGGATTCTTAGGCTTTTTTATTCAGGTTAAATCTGGACCTTTACTGTATTTCAACATATGGGAGACTTCTAGTCACGGGCTCTCGACAGTGGGGCCCATGATATCAACAGTTTTTGTCACTGAATCATGGGTATGTGGGGCCCATAATGTCAACAGTTTGTGCCACTGAATCATGGTTCTATTCGTTGACCATACTGTAGATATTCTCAGGTGAAGCATTATGAAGTACCTCTTCAGTACATGGTTAAAGCTCTCATCCTTTTGCAGTGGTGCATTTTTCAAAGTCCTTTTCTCAGTTGAAAAATGTTTAATTGCATACCACTCCTTCACACATGCTTTTACTAAAGAAACTATATGTAGTTCCCTTCTGGTAATCAATCAACAGTATTTGATCCTATGGCTCTCCCACATGAAAAAAAAGAAAGAAAGATCAATAAAGGCCTTCTCATGACAAACATCTCTTTATATGCTTAACATTTGTTTCTGATGTAGCATTTTTGTCTTGAAAGATGGATTATGCCCCCATTAAATAGGCTACCTTCAAAAATTATGTTCATCTGGTAGAGTCTAATAGCTAAGATACCTTCAAGACTGCAATATTTTCTATTGTGTGTAAAAACTTGAAACCTGACTCGACTCTTAAGGTCTGTCGAGCCAATCATGTTACTTGGATGAGTTGTTTGGAGTTTTTCTGAACTTTTTTTTTTGTTGGTAATATTGAATATTTAAACTACTATATTATGTAAATATTGATGAGGCCTAGCTAGTCTAGTCGAGTCATCGAGTTTTTTTCAGTCACGACCAAGTCGCGACTGAGTTGAGGTTTCTTGAGTCTTGATGAAATCTAATCGAGTTGTGTCGATCCAACAGAGTAGGGTGTAGTTTGTTTGGAGTTTTTTAACCACATTTTGATGTTCCCAACACTTTGATATGTTTATTTGGAAGTTATTGGCCCTATTGGATCTAGTTTGTTTGGAGTTCTTAAACCACGTTTTGATGTTCCTAATGCTTTGATATGTTTATTTGAAGCTTATTGGCCATTGAGCATTTTTTTTTTTTTTTTTAATCTTGAGTTGGCCTCTTCTTTGGATCTTTTATTAAGAAAAATCCATCTTGTAGCTACTGGCAGCTGATACCATTTTCAGTGTCTTCTGAGTCAACCAAATGATTCCCAACTGAACTAAGCAGCAGTTTTTGTTTACGACTGTTCGGATACCTGTATAGTTGATGTTCCAATTAGATAAAAATAAAAGAAAAGAAAAAAAGAAAAGAAAAGAGAACCATTTTCATGCTATCTAGCATTATTGTATTTTCTGAGTTTTTGGGGGTGTGATCCATTCATATGGGTCCCATCAAATGGTTGGATCCTTGTATAGTTGATATTCCAATTAGATTAAAAAAAAAGAAAGAAAAGAAAAAGAAAACCATTTTCATGCTATCAACTCTTTATCTTCTCGGGGCAATGCAGGTTTCGAAGGACAGCTTTTGCCATGATAAGGATACTGTTGTTGGGAAGCTGAAGGAGGCGGCACTCCAAGAATCATTCTGTGGGCAGTATGCAGCTATTGAGCAAAAGATGCTTTCAGCACCCATAACTGAAATTATCATCTATGCTGTTGGAACGAACACTGTCAGTTACAACAGTCAAGCGAACCCCAAAGAACTCGAAATTGTAACCAAAGGCGACGTTGATCTGATTAAGAGGCGCAATGAGGATGAGAATAAAGTGGAGTTGCCAAAGAGACTGAGATCTCTTCGTCACTAATGTCCACTGATTTGATTGTAATGGGCCCGTTATAAATATAGTAATCATGGGAGGTTTTTGGGTTGCTGTGTAGTATGAATATTGTAGTTTTGTTGAATCTCAGGCATAGGTATGCTGATCCTGCACATGTACGAGGGCAGCCCAAGAAAATGCTACCATGTGGCCATGAGGCAGATGGGTGCAAGATCCAAGCCGTCGATCAGATGGGTAAACTCAGTATCAACCCCTGGCTGAACATTCAGGTTGCTCCGCTAATCATGTTGTGTAGCGTTAGAAACAAGTGGACGGCTTAAAAACAATTGGCCAAGTTTTTTGACCCGTCTGTTTCTTAACATGTGGCCAACCCTGGTCAGTAAACATGTATATGGTGGGACCTCTCTGATGGATGGCTTGGATCTTGCACTTTGTGCACTAGTGCACTGTTGTGCTGCTTTATTCATGTGCATGGGATTAGCAAAGCTGCAGGAATAGATGTGTATATGCATGTAGGCTGAGTGGATTTTGTAAGCTGCACTGAGTCTCCAAATGTGGATAGAAGGGAAAGAACTTGTTTGGGTCATAACCATCTTGTAGAAGGATTCTACAGTTTCAAATCACATGTAATTTGGTATGATTGCAAATCATTGTAAATAAGTTTGGATAGAAATGGTGTTACAGAGAAGTGTTCTTCTGGAATGCTGACTTTCTAATGTTTTCTCATAGGGTCTGTTTGGATGCCAAATAATTTTGGACATCAATGGCAGTATAAAGAACATTTCTTTTGGGATATGTTGAAATTGTTATCTTCTCATAGGGTCTGTTTGGATGGGGGTGCGTCCAATCCAATCGGCCAGGATATCTTCGTCCATTGCATTTTGTTTGGATAGGAAAAGGAAAAAAAAATAAAATAAAATTGTAAATGGCGCTGTTTAGACGCCCAGGGAAAAGGAAATGGTTTCCCCTGATTTAACATGTGGGCCGTGTCTAGATGCTGATGCAAAGAGTGCATTTAAAATTAACATTTCCATCTTTATTTGGATACACATTTCTTGAGAAATTATTGTAGCTGTTATTGTAGTTAAGGATAGCAATGGGCCAGCCTTGGGTCCAGCCAAATGAAATTATGAATTGACCGGCCATATCAAAATCTAAGCCCTGAGCCTAATTTCAGGGAGATTGGGATTTCCACTTGCGAAACAAACACAACCCATGAAAATTGAATCCATTTTACCTATCCAATAGCCAAATGACAAGTTCAATTTTTGGTTAATTATACATGTAAGTTAGGAAATATAATTTGGACAGTCTAATTTGAAATAAATGTTTTCCATGTTATGTGTTGTCTAAGTAATTTCTAAGTGCCGGCGTATCATCATCCCACTTTGCCAGAGCATAAATGTTTTTCTCATTTCATGACCCTTTATTTTTCTCTGGTCAAGACTACAGTGTACATTCACCACAGCTTACCAAACTGAGGCAACCCATCTACCGCTAGGGCTCTCAATGGAGCAGGTCAGATCCGAGATCCGATTCTCTCCGAGTCCGTATAATGCAGGATTTGGATTTTAAAATAGGTCTGATTAATTCAATGGATCGGATTCGGATTCACAGAAATAGATCCGAATGATCCGAATACGTCTATAGATTTTTGGACCTGGAGCCCGATCCCACTGAGAATCCGACTAACATCCGACTCATTGTCGCCTTACTGTATATGTTATATTCATGCTGGCCATCCATTTTCCAGATTATTTTAGGCCATGTCTTAAAATTAAGACATGCCAATTTCAGGTTGACCAGATCTGAGTAAACAGTGGGATTTGCATTATTTTACTACTAAATTAAATATATTATATTATATATTTTTTAGATTTGTGATGGGGTGGATTCAAACCTAGATCCGACCGTTATATGGATTTTGGATCGAAAATGGACCTGGCTATTTATAAATGAACCGGACATGGATATCACCAATTGGGATCTTATAAATGAACCGGACATGGATATCACCAATTGGATCCCAGTTGGATCTAATCTGATCCAAATCCACCTACATGGATCCAACTAGATCCGATCCAGATCCAACCCATTAAAAGCCCTATCTACAGCAAAAGAGGGCATGAGAAACACGTCAACACTGACACTGCCAAATCATCGCCCCACTGTGGACAGGAATCCGCATTGATTAGACGGTAATGATCATCCAAGACATCTAACTGGTCCAAAAAAGAAAAGAAAAAAAGGTGAGTGTTCAGGTTGTTCTCACGTTCAGAATGAGGTTGACAATCTGGATGGTCTGGATAGTGTAGGTGTATGGTGCATGTTGGTAGATGAGTATGTGGTAAAAGCCCACATACTCTAGGCCCGATGTTTTGTTACATGGGGGGTTAGCTATGGAATCCTCAGTTAGGTGGTTAGGAGAAAAAAAAATAAAAAAAAAGAAAAAGAAAAGGAGAGATTTTGCTTGATGGACCGGTCTTGTCAGGAACTTGAGGTGGGGTGAGACGTCCTTCTCTTGTTTGGACCAAGTTATTAACAAATTAGACGGCCCGCCTTAATTAGGTAATTAGGCAATCTTTTCAAAAACTATATTTTAGACCTCTGACAGCAGCCTTTTTATTGATTTTTTTTTTACGTCCCATGCTCATCATTACGGCTGCAGGGGCTATGGTTTCACCCCCCCCAGCTGATGAAATGTCCACCGTTGAAACCATCCTTAGGTCCACTGCAAGTCCCATCCGAACCGTTCATAAGGTTGCACGTGTCACTGTAGGTGTATGATAAAATCTTTGGTGTGATCCACAAAGCCCATTGCCCAAGACGCTGACGATGGTTTGAAAATCTCCATTGTTTTGTGAGTTGTGGTCGACCTGAGGATTGGGTTCTGCTGATTCTTTGGCCCATGCCCTTAAATTATAACAGAAAATGGATGGACGGCTTGGATGTTTCTCGAAGCCTACGGTGGGCCACACACACAATGACCAATGAAGTTAAGTAAGACCCACGTTTCAAATCTATGCCATTCCCAAGCATAGTCACTTTGGAATTATCTCTCTGTTGTTGTCTTTCTTCTACAGGGTATTTTCCAAAAAAATCACTTCAACTATCCATCACTGGTGTTGTGAGCATCCTATGAAGAACGAAGGTATCTGTAAATCACGCTTCGTTGAAAGTGAAACACGAGTCTCCAAAAAACTGACGTAACTACGAATCGAGACTTTGAAACATGTAAACAAGCATGCGTAACTACAATCACGAACTGAAACCTTGAAAACTGAGAAAGACAGATATGAAATGAGAACAGAGAACCGCGATCCGCCACCCCTTTCAGCTTCTGAACTACGAACCTGCGACCCACAAATTTTACTTTAGTGATCCTTAAACTTTAGAATACCCCTGAAGCTTCTGTTTCGTAATGTCTTATTTGCGTAATAAATTACCATTTATTTAATTTTAGGTACTCCCACAATTTCCAATTGCCATAATTGCAAATCATGTGCATGATGGGAAATTTGTATATGAAGAAAGGAGGTTATCGTAGAAGGGTGGGGCCGTCGAAATGTGTGGTACAAGTAATAATATAAAATATCAGGAGCTTATAGCTAAAATCCATAAAATCACAAAGACAACACTAGACGAATATGTTATCAGAATGAAAGTTGTTTACCCTTTACACGATAGTAGATCATTCCCTCCAACCACTATCACAGACGACGAATATATCCTTATGTGTATCATTTTCTATGTTGGACAGAGCCTTCAATCTAGACAAATAGAGGCTTCAGGCAATTGATCGATTTGGTTAGGGCGATCAAAATTCCCCACGTAATACAGATTGGTCTCGGGACAATTTTAGGCAAGTTCGGGCACTTAATATTCTTTAGGTTTATTAGCAAAACTCTCTAGACAAATTTGGCATTCTGTCGGGCGCCCGATAATATCGGTTGCTATTACGCAGTTTACACGATTTTGCACTAGTTGTTTCTATTTTTTGGTTATTGTTTATAAAAGCGGGTGGTGTAATCGGGTTATGGAGTAATCTAATATGTTTCTAAACGTAATTAGGGTTTGGAGAGAGAGCTTAGGTTTTCTCTTGGGTGCTTTGTTCGGGTTGTTCATCTCTTGTAGCTTCGGTTTTGCATAGTGATATGCTTTGTATCATGGTTTTTTCCCGCAATGATTTTTCCAAGTAAAAATCGAATCGTCTCTGCGTGTGATTGCTTGTGTTGTGTGGTTTGCTTGTTTGATTTTCCTCTACACTTTCGCGAGGTTCCCAACATTCTACGGATATAATCCCAATTTTTTAATACAGTTGTACATAGACAAAGTGCGTTGTATAATTGTTCTTGAAGAGAGGAGTGCATGCGGGAGTCATTAAACATAGTGCATTGTGGTACCCATCTTGTTCGTCAGAGTATTGCAAAACCCATTCTCGATTTTACAACTATTCTCGGTCTGTTAAGGCATCATTTATTGATTATTAATTCTCAATGACTATCTTTTCATTTTCTTGATGGTGAAGATTGTGAAGAGAATCCTGGTCCATCAAGGCATGATCTTGGGGTTGATAATTTTAAGCAGTTATCTTTTCATTTGCTAGATAGTGAAGACTATATAGAGAATCTCGGTCCATCAAGGCATGATCCCGTGGTTGATAATTCACAGCAGCTATCTTTTCATTTCTTAGATAGTAAAGATTGTAGAGACATTCTTGGCCCATTAAGGCATGATCCATAGGTCCATCAAGGCATGATCCTGTGGTTGATAATTCTCAGCAGCTATCTTTTCATTTCTTAGATAATAGAGGTTATAGAGACATTCTTGGTCTATCAAAGTGTGATCCATCGACCATTAATTATCAACAACCAACTTTTCGCTTGATAGATAGTGAAGATTGTACAGAGAATCCTGGTCCATCAAGGCATGATCTCATAATTGATAATTTTCAGCAGCCATCTTTTTGTTTGCGAGATATTGAAGTGTACAAAGAGTTTTAGTCCACTAAGGCATGATCTTGTGGTCGATAATTCTAAGCGGCCATCTTTTTGTTTCTTAGATAGTGAAGATTATAGAGACATTCTCGGTCCATCAAGGCGTGATCCATTGGTCGTTAATTATTAGCAACCATCTTTTTGGTTGATAAATAGTGGAGATTGTACATAGAGACACAGTCCATTAAGGCATGATCCCTCAGGCCGATAATTCTCAGCAGCCATCTTTTTGTTTGCTAGATTGTGAAAATTGTAGTGTCTTGATCCATCAATGCATGATCTCGTGGCTGATGATTCTCAAGGGCCATGTTTTTGTTTGTTAGATAGTGAAGACTATATAGAGAGTCTCAATCCATTAAGGCATGATCCTGTGGTCGATAATTCTTAGTGGCCATCTTTTCGTTTCTTAGATAGAGAAGATTGTATAGATATTTCTGGTCCATCAAGGTGTGATCTATCGGTCACCTTAATAACTATTGAAACTTCAAATCGATTAAATGAGTAGGACTCTCTGCATGTCTTGGAAACAACCAACGGACCTGATTAACGGATCAAAATCAAACAAATCAAATCCTAGCCGATAATCCAAACTCTTTAGAAACCTAGATTGTACATCTCTTTAATAAAATGATCTCTGGCTAATCTAAGAAATGTCAAGAATTCAAGCAGGACAAGTCGAAAGCATCCTTGACACCTTCTAGAGACATACAATGGATCTAATTAACTGATCCTAGACAAAGGTAACCAAATATCTGACAAAATAATCAAAGTCCCTAGGGCATCGAATGCATAGTAGAGCACATTAAGAGGACAAAATGGACCCCTAGCTTATGGCAAGTCGACGGTCCATGTGGCATGCTTTTTACCTAATAAACATTCTACTTGACTATTACCTCAGCCTAATCATTGATGGACGATAAAAATGTCATCATTGGCCATCTATAGGCCAACAGATGGAGTTTATATATTTTGAACAACAACTACCATTCTAGGGGGGTTTAGGGAGGAACGAATAAAGGTCAGATAAGGAGAGAGAGTTAAGGAGAGTTGGCAGTCTGAGGTTTCAGAGTGCCCTAAAGATTTCCAACGCGCCAAGGTGCTGCCCAACAAAGGAGACCAGGTTGAAACCATTGAAATCAAAAGTAGGGTTGGAATCAGGTATATTCAACCATTCGTTTTGCAAAAAAATGGTATTTGGTCTCCTCTTTTCTTTCTCACATCTCGATCAAGCTCAAATTATATTCCACTCATGACATTCGCAGTGTATTAGCAACATTAGCTTACACTTTTATTTTCTTTATTTGATCATTTTCTCTTTAATTTATTTACCTGTTCGGAGTCTTAAACTTCGTTAAGTAATGCTAGGATTGCATTCACATCCTATTTACCTACCTTCAGTCTTAAAATCTATGGAGTAACGCTAGGATTGCATTTCATTTTATTTATTGTATTTTATTTTTTATTGCCTACTTAGAGCTACTTGGCTCTACAAAGTAGGGCTATTTTTTTTTTTTTTTACTTTGCCTACTTTACCTTTTGTGGGTTATGCGAAGTACAACCAACTATAGATATACCCAAGTTATGTTAAAATACTGAAACCATAAATTAGAGACAACACATCATGCAGGGAAAAGAGGGTGTCTAATCCCTTCCTCTTATATTATCGAGACCCTTATTCAGAATCTACAGTTGCAGAATAACTGCATGTTTTTAGAGTCTCTTGATATACATTGATATGCCATCCTCTAACAGTTCAAGCTTTTAGAGAAAGTGGTTGTTTGACATGGTATCAGAGCGGAAGGTCCTATGTTTAAATCCCAGAAGTAGCAAATATTCCACCAGTTAATATATTCTCCTACAGGGGGCAAGCCCGGCTATTTTATGGTGTGAGTGTCCCTCCACCTTGCCCAATATTTCCACACACAAAGCAGTTTATAGTCTTTTTATTATTTTTGTCTATTTTTTTGCTCTTGTGGAAATGAGAGTTCTTCTTTGGAGATCTAGTTTTTCAAAAATTTAATCATTTTGATTGTTTTCGATAAGGTGGGCATTTGCTACAAATTTCATTTCCATTGAAAGTTCATTATGGTTTTTTGCTTCTTCCTCTATCTAAATATAGAGAATGAGTTCATCCAAGGTCATTTTTCTTTTTCTTTTTATGTTTAAGTGAATTTTTATACTCTTTTTATGAAGGCAGAAGTTTCTCAACGATCACAACAGCTTGAAAGGCCTCATCACCAGCCAAACTTTTTGATAAAATCTCATGAGCATTTTTTTTTTTAATAAATTACGTACTAAATCCACCAAAGGTTTTTTTTAATCTATTTTTTAAAATCTATTTTTCATCAATTTTCATTTAGCTTGTTGAAAGGTTGTCACATGTTCATTTGCCTCAAAGATAGGAACCAGCTCTTGATGACATAGATAAACTTAAGTGTTGTTAAGTAAAATTTCATTTTCGCCACATCTTCAAGTTCTTCCTTTAAAAAATCTTGATTGTAGAATTCTCAAAGATGGATGCCATTGTAATTGAGATTTTGAAGGAGAAAATTTTCTTTAAATTGTTGGTTCGAAAAATAAAAATAAAGGCCTTTCTAGACCTCCCTCTATCGAATGTGGGTCCTTACTCATGCCTCAGTGGTAGACTCACAGGAGTTTCAACACGAGGTCATGGGTTCGAGTGCCCATTGTGGTGAAATCCTATTATGGGGTGAGTGTGTGAGTGTGTGTATAAAAAAATATCAAGAGAAAACCAAAGAGCTACATGGTTTTTTTTTCTTCATATTTTTAATAAAAAATTTCCAATAATGGTTTGGCTTAGCCACCATGATTAACAGTTGAAGGAAGAGAAATGATGGGTGTGTGTGTATGAGAGAGAGAGAGAGGGGAGAGAGAGAGAGAGAGAGAGAGAGAGAGAGAGAGAGATTGTAATTTATTACTTGGATTTGGATTCATTTTAATGATCAAACTGTGTTAGCAAAAAATAAGATTTAAAAAATTGAGGAAAAAATCATTTTTTCTGTTTTATCCTATACTGTTGGTTATCTTGTTTTGTTTTCTAGTGTTGGTTTTAATCCCACATTCAATTGGAAGTGGGATGAAAAAGTCTTTATATTAGATTCCTTCACTTTTGTTTGTATTGGAAACTAACAGTATTTCTTGAGAGCAACCTCGCATGCGTGCAGACTTTTAATTTGTTTTCTCTACATGGATCACATTATTAAATGAGCTATCATGCATCATCACGTTATTAAATGCGCTGCTTTGTATACACTAATGTGACAATGGGCATGTGCCATGTGTCCGGGTTGTCTCCCCCTTTCTCTTTAAAAGGCCCTTTATTTTTTCATTTATTTCATCCCGAAAATACTTTATGCTTTTTCTCTAATCTTGATTTGGTTCTCTGACTGTTTTCTGCGATTGTGCTTGCTGAGATCCAATGCATCGAGGATCTTCTATGTGGGGGCAAATCTATCTTTAAAACAACTGACAATAATGTGGCTCGACTCTTTAGATAATTTTTTTATATTATTTCTCGTCTTTGATATTTCTATTTTCTATTATATGATCTCTTTATTAGAACTAATAAACTATTTACCTTTATGGGGTTAACTTGGAGGGGGATAAATAAAAAAAAGAAAAACTTAGATTGAACATTTCAACTCTTTAATTTTGTTAAGCTCTCAAAGACCATCCATATTGACAACAAAAGAGAAAAATTCTCAAGAGCTGAAATAATCCAATTAAATAGGTTTATTTGACCTCTATCCACCATACAGACGAAAACTGGTCATGTAAATAGTTAGGCTCACTAGAATTAATCACGGATTCAAGGGCTACATTCCCCACTGCTCTTATTGCAAGGAAATTTATTTGTACACAATCCATTCATATCGAACCAATTAGATTAGTGGTTTGGATAAATTAATCATGAGCTCCAAACACACAAAATTGGTGCATAATAGGAAAGTTCCAAACTAAACTTGTTTTAGTTTAGAGGCCTATATAGAATACATCCCAAAGGGATTGCAGCACTAGCATACCTCTAAAATAAAACAAAGAGGTCAAATTCCTATTTTCGATGAAAAAGAAACTTTCCTGTTATGCATCGATTTTGTGCATATGAAGCCATTGATCTGATTGATTCCATCATGGATGGACTGCGAAAAAAAAAACCTTAATAAGTCAATTTTAATTTTTTCCACTACGAGCATGCATATACATGGTTAAGAGAAAATCACAAAAACATTTAATGGAGGAAAGACCAAATATTCGATGGTTAGGATCTTCAAATTTAGAAGACTTGGTGTCCATGGTTTATCCATGATGGGGCCTATATGATCAGTGGTTTGGATAAATCAACCCTGGCCCCACATACAAACTCGGTGCATAGGAGGAGAGGTCCCTAGTCACCATAGTGTGTATGCAGATCGCAGGTGGATTGTGCTCACGGGTGCCTTTTTAGGCTTTCTTGTATAGTTGTGACTCGGGGTATTATATGTTTGACTTGAAGTCGCCACTAGTCAGTTACTCAAATTTTCGCAGTCGGCCAAACCCTGCAAAATCTATAAAATACTAGAGAATCCAAAGATTCCCTTGTCCAAATGACTTATTTTATGTGATCTGAAATTCTGAGTAAGGGACCATGGTGACAGAGAAAGAAGGTGTTAGGCACCATTTTTGCTCATACAAGAGTATAGTTTCTACTTCATAGGACTCAATGAAATATAAGAGATTAGGTTAGTCTTGCGCTGGATGGTATGATGGAATGGATGATGTGTGGCGTGATAGTGTAGTGCCTGACTCAGGAGAGGGATCGGGAGAAATTCTCTGCTTAAACCCTCCTAATCGAAAAAGCTGTGAACCGCTAGTCAACCTAGTTTTTGATGGGCAGGATTTGAGAAACCGGCAAGCCGTAAAACATACACTTCAATTGACTAGCGTGGCGGATGCAAGATATATGAATATATGAAATGCAAGGGGGACCGGAATACAACGTCCTGATCCCAATCAATCTTAGCTTTTGATAGGGTAAGATTTAGAATTTCAACAAACCACAGAGCATTCACTTGAATAGATTAAGGGAGCGGGGTGGTTGGAGATGAAGCATAATGTTGATACTTATATGAATGAAGCTGGTCTGAGTTGGGTAAGTGGGTGAATGGGTTGTCGCAAGGATCGATTGGAGTGGACTGAATTAACTTTAATTTTATGACTCAAGTTGCTAAGATTCGAGCTTAGGCGAGTCTGACCCAAAGCTAGAATGGCTTCTTTTCCTTCCGCTCTCCCTCTCTCCTAGGTGGATGGATGGGCTATACCCACTCTTCTTCTCTTCTTTATGATGGGGGACTTATGATTTTTGGTGATAGAAGATGGTTTGGAAATGAAAGGAGGGGTATTTATAGATGTGTGGGATGTCATTTTTGTGATTTTTGAAAAGTTTGAGGTCTAGAGAAGGTTAAAAGGGCTATAATTAGCTAGAGAGCTAGTGGGTGTGTCATGTGGCATTGTGGTTGGTTGGGTGGATGGTAAAGAATGTAATTTTGGAAAAATCAGGGACAAAAAGGTCATTTTGGCCCAAACGGAGGTGGGGTTTCGTTTTTCTCTCCTTTAACTACCCCATGAGAAAGTATTGTGGAATTCCACGTGGCTAATGCACTGCTTGCTATTTAAACAGAGCCCAGACTTCATTGGGGCCACAGTGAGGTCTAGGTATCCCTTTATTCTGGTTTCTTTTACTTTATTATGGTTCTAATGTTGAATGGCCTTGGTCTGGGCTTAGGTTTTTGATACAGGGAGGACGTGGTAGGTCGATCACCATCTTCCTAACCAATTGTTTCTCAAATCCACGAGAAAAATTAAAAGGATTAAAAAAGGAAATTAATTTTGAATAATTATTTTTGATAGATTGAATGAATAATAAAATAAACATAATTACCTTACTTTAAATAATAAACTAAATTCTAAATTCGTACTTAACACTAATTTGCAAAGGAAGAAAAGAATCCTAATATAATTAAAAAAGAAACACAAAAATTTGCGCAAACTGTATAACGCCTGTCGATTGCCGTCTTCCTTCCGCTGATACGAGCAATCCATATATCTGATTGCTAGAAAACTTTGTGGTTTTGCTAACATCGATGTACTCTTCAAGATGGTCGGCTTAGATTCTCTATATCAGTAGTAGTGGGGCCACCTGGACCATTTTCAATTTTACTGGACGAAATTCGAAACTTTCTGGTCAGTTCTTACCTATTTTGGACGCCACGATCAATCCGTAACTTTCTGGGTTTTCTCGGCGTCAAGTAAGCTCTACGACATGGACGGAACGGATCATTATAAATGATCAAGATGGGCCCCACGAGTTGGGTCAAAATAAAAAAACGGGAATAACAATTTTTGTTTTGGTTGAAACTCCAAAATCGAAAATTCTTTAGTTTCCTCTTGTTTTTCTTCCTGTCCATCTCCCGCAGGAAGGTACGTGATCCACGCCCTCGATCATAGGGTTCTTCCCCTACATCAGTTTTGGAGCTTGGTTTGGGCTTAGATTTAGGGGTCTCATGCACAAGGTTCAAATAAGCTCTTTCATTCTGGGTGGGGTGTCTACATAGAGGTCACAATAATGGACCTAGGCCTCACCTAAAACCAAATAATCATTCATGTAAATAAGAAAATGTATCAGTAATACTATCCTTTCTTCTTGGATTTCTCATTTTTTAAGAGTTACGATTTGTTAGAATAAATTGATTCCCATGTGCGGTGACAAAATAAGTCTTGATTTTAGCCATTGGATATGGGTCATGTTAATGATCCAACCTGTTTATATGATGGGCCTCACCTTAAATAAGGGATAGTAAAAAATAGTGTACTCTTATACTGGAATATTCGACCCTACGATCCAGTCACTCTTTACCTTTGAATATGGACAATTTCTAACCTTTGAATGACCAAAGGGTTAAAGCATTTGCATCTGGGAAATTTCGTTTTGGATATCCCACACATCTATGGTGGAGAAAAATCATAAAATGGTTAGTATCACAAAAAAAGTGAAGGTCATTTATTAATTAGGACAGGCTTGGGCCATCGATAAAGGCCTGTCAGCTAAGCCCTCGGCTAGTTTATGGTTTTCTTGGATATATTAGTTTTTTTTTTTCTTTCATTTTTTAATATAGTTTTAAAAATATTTAATAAATAATTAATATTAGACAACTTATTAATAGCAATTAATATTTAGACTTAAATTAGAGCCAGGGTTGATTAGAGCCAGTTATTAACTTATATGATTAGGCTTGGACCTATACCTTTTGGTCTGTAGCGAGCCAGGGCTAGACTTGGGCTTAATTCCTGTCGTGCCGGTCAGGCTTGGACTGACCGTCGCGCAGTCCAAATCCGGCCGTTGACAGCCGTTGTACTAGCCTTGGGGAAGTATTTAGGCTATATAGATGGAGCCGAGGAGCAGCATGTTTATGTGCCATCAGGTCCATTAATCATATATTGGCCTTACTACGAATTTCATGTATTTGAAAAAAGAAATAAAAAAAGGTTCCAATCAGTCTTTTTCCATCCATTAATCAATGGCCACTAAAAGAATTGTGGAAAGCAAAATAAGTTGGCTAGTCACATGGATGAAATTGTTTGATGGGTTGGATTTTTGAAATATAAGCAACCCTTTAAAGGGTTCAAGAGATGAAAGGACTACATCATTCAACTTGCCATGTTCACCACGTGCGGATTCTTGTTATCATGCAGCTAGTGAATAATTGCCTACATGTGTATGATATCCAACCCGTCCAATAGGTTGGCCCCACCATGAACACAACCCATGGCAAAGATCAGATGGATCCATTCATTTGGTCCACATGTGTAGTTTGGATCAGATTGGTAGCCGTCCATTGTTTTCTGTGGTGTGGGACGCAAGATTAGTGGATCAGTCTTATTTTTGTATTAGGTGTTTTCCATGGTGGGGCCAACCTTTTGATAGGTTGGATCTTATACACACTTCACACATTGATGTTTATGGCCTGGGTTGGACATAACGCTATCCTCCGAGTTAAGTGTATGGAATCCCTCACTTTGAATCATACAGTGCTAGGCCTGAAGTTCGTCTCCCATCTGGGTTTCAGATGGTACAAGTGGGTAGACAGTTTGATGATCCAAACCGTTGGTATGGTGGGCCTCAGAGAGGATAGCACATGCAAAGAAAAAAAAAAAAAAAATCCTAAGTGGAAGATCCTAGCTATAGAATATTTGATCTTCTGGTGTGCAACGTATTTGTTTTATCAACTCCTAGTTTATGGATGACTGTTAAAAGGGTTTGAATTCTTCGATGGGATTTTGGGTGCATGGACCATGAACAGTGTGACCCATAATATCAACAGTCTGGATCACTGAACCATGGGCCCCACACATTGTCCAAATATCAGAAGGATCCAATGGGAAAGAACGAATGGTTAAAGATCTTAGTGCACTAGTATCATCATGGTCCAACGATAACTCATCACCGTATCTATTTGTGGCCAAAACCATGAAGGTGGGCCCCATGCAATGTATGAAATCCAGATAAAAAGTCCTGAAAGCCAGTATTTAAGCCCCTCTTTTTGATGCATACAACTCTTAAGTACAATCCGTTGATCTAGACTGTTCATTAGGTCCAATGCACATTTCATGGACTACCATGCAAAGATCAAACTGATACGAAAATAATAACCATTTGATCAATGGCCTTTAATATGGATGGTCAAGAACCATCGACACAAAATAGGTCTAATTAACAATTTGATCCATCTATTCGTTAGGTCCCTTCATGGATTCTATATGATTCTAAAAAAAAGCACCTATGTTAGGCAATCATAAACATCCCAACCATGGCTTGGAAAATGGACGGCTGAAAACAATAAGGTCAAATCAAGGATGGATTGGATCATCTGATGGATTAGATTTTCACATGGGCTACCACCGATTGATATGAACTGTCCAAATGAACTGATGCAGCTAGTAGCACTCACTCGAGTAGGATTACTTAAAAATGTAAATCTGGAAATACAACATTCCTACACGTGGGACATGAGTCCATCCAAATAAAGGAAACGTATATCTTGGACAAAAACCATCATGGAAACGTCTATCTTGGACAAAACCATCAGGCGCCACTTGGCTACACATGTGGGTGGGACCCTGACTGTAGGGCCAATCTGGATGCATGCGTTGTATATCCACGCCGTCCATCTGTTTTCCAGCTTATTTTATTTTGTGGTCCAAAAAATGAAGAAGATACAAATTTCAGGTGACCATAACACAGGAAACAGTGGTCGTTGAATGGCCACCATTGAAAACTTCCTAGGGCCCACCGTAATGTTTGTTGACCATCCAACCTGTTGATAAGGTCAAAAAGATCTGAGCGGAAGGAAAAACAAATATCAGCCTGATCCAAAACTTTCGTGGCCCATAAAAGGTTTTTAATGGTCAATAACCACTGTTTCCTGTAGTGTGGTCTACATGAAATTTGTATCTGCTTCATTTTTGGGACCATGCCCAAAAATAAGCTGTAAAAACAGATGGACGGCGTGGATATACAAAATATACATCGAGTTGGGTCCTACGGTCAGGGTTCCATCCACCGGTTCCGGACGCGGATTGCCTACTACACGGTAGGTAAGTAGCTACTAGATGGTGGTATGTGGGCCCCAACTTGATTTACGTGTTTTATCCATTCTGTCCATACATTTTTTCAGATTATTTTAAGTGATGAATCCAAAAAATAAGACTGATACAAATCTCTTGTGGACCACACCACAGGAAAACAGTGGTTATTGGACGCCTATCATTAAAAACTTCTTGGGGGCCACAAAAGTTCTGGATGAAGCTGATATTTTTTCTTTCCCTTCTTCCAGGTCCCTGTGATCTAATCAACAAGTTGGATGGAAAATAAACATTACAGTGGGCCCTTAGGAATATTGTAATGGTGAGCATTCAATCACCTTTTTTCTTGTGGTGTGGTCCACTTGAGATATGGATCTGTCTAATTTTTGGGATTATGCTATAAAATGATCTGAAACCATATATGGACGGAGTGGATAAAGTACATACATCTTGATAGGGCCCACAGGCCACTGTCCAGTAGCCACCTCGCTACTGTCAGCGACTGTGGCAATCCGCGACCTCTGGTTACCGGGTCGCAGCCAAGTCGCGCTCTCCCTTCTGGGAAAAATGGGAATTGTTTGATGCTCTGGAGGAGCATGAATCTTGATACACAGGCACTCAGAAATTGCACACATGGCATATATTAACTCATTGGAACAAACAGTCTCCCAAAATTAGTCTGTTTGAACGATCCTAATCCCTGATTCGTGGAAACTTGTTTGTTGAAATACAACCATTAGTTTTCAATATTAACCGTCCAATAAATTTCTTCATATCTCTTATGGTCAGATGATCAAATATCGTAGTTTTCGGGAAATGGTACGTCTAAGCTGGGGCCGATAATCAGAGCAGTTTAATTGGAATTACTTTTATACCACTCTTGTAATTCTAGATAATTTAGAAGTGCCAGAGTATGATCCATCACACCATGCCAGAGTATCAGATTTTTCTTCTTCTTCTTTTTTATTTATTATTTTTATAATTTTTTTTTTTTTTTTTTTTTCTTTTGAAGAGAAATAAAATACTTTTGGTCCATCCATCACACCATGCCAAATAAAATACTTTCTTTGGTAACACTCTACAATTAAGGTCGACCAACACCCACACCATTTGGTCCATGCTATATGATAAGTGGTCCACTTTTTGGACTATTCAAGCGACTTTTAAATTCTGATACGTGGGCCCCATGTTTCGAAAGTCCAGATCATTGTTCTGTTGTTTCCCAGAGTGGATTACTATTCTTCAAAGTTATTCTAAATAGGAGATGTAGACGGTTAAGATGAGAAATGAAGCAACCGTCTAGTGAGAAAGGTCCAAATATTGGTTGCTGAGATCTTCCAATTTTGGTGATTTTTGGGACATTATCCATCTATGGTGGTATTCAAGACCAATGGTCTAGATTACCCATAGTGGACCCCATTTGTCAGAATTGAAAACCCATGTATGTATGTGGGCCATCGATCATTATATCATTCATCACCATGAACATTAGGGTTGACAATAGGTGGGGATCAGCCCAAAGCTGACCCATTTACTAAGTGGTCCATGAATTCTTGCCCAAATTAGACCCACAACCATTAACCTCTGACCTGACCCGACCCACTTACAATTCATCAAGCCCAACCTAGCCCAAGCCGACCCAAGCCCACCCGACCCAGTTAGGAATAAATGGGTTAGGTTCCACCGACCTAACCCAACTCAACCCGCATGACCCAACTCAAGTTTAAGAATGGAATATGACACTATGGCTATGGACAACCTTCCTTAGTCGATGGATATATAAATATTAAATTCATCTGTATTAATCTTCTTTACTTTGTTTCGGGTTTTTGGTCTATCAGGTGGGGTCGTTCATCCCAACCTATTGATAATCTATATGGGCTGTCTGGGTGGGGTAGGGTTCAACCCAAGCCTGACCCATTTACATAAATGTGTCAGATTTCTAGCCTGAGCCTGACCCACTACCTATTTAGCTGAGCCCGAACATACCTCTCATGGCGGGGCCAGTTGACCCGTGGGCCAGCTCCCCCACTGCCACCCCTAGATTCAAAATGCATTCTATATAAACAACCAGACACAAACAACAGCAGTACCAATCGTACGAGAGAGAGAGAGAGAGAGAGAGAGAGAGAGAGAGAGAGAGAGAGAGAGAGAGAGAGAGAGAGAGAGATGGTTGCTTCTCTGCTCCAAACATCAGCTCCCATGGCTGCATTGCTGCTTGCACTGGGTGGGTTGTTCCTCTTGCCAGAGCTCACATGTGCCGAGCATGCGGGCATTACCAGGCGCTACAAGTTCGTCGTACGTAAGCTAATTGCCATTTACCATGAGCTAATGAAATATTATTTACATTATCCTTAATATTTTTCAACTGTTTGTCCTCAGATTCAGTTGCAAAACGTCACGCGGCTGTGCCACACGAAGAGCATCGTGACCGTTAACGGCCAGTTTCCTGGACCCACGATCGTTGCTAGAGAAGGTGATCGGCTTGCTATTAAGGTGGTTAACCATATTCAGAAAAACATCAGCCTGCACTGGTATGTAACCATCTTACCATCTTACCACCTTAGAACGTTTTCCTTCTTTATGGAAATGAGATAATCAGACATCCATCCTTCTGAAATGGGGCCCATCTACATGACACAGTCCTTGGAGGGTATCTCATGGATTCATGGACCATTCTCTAATCTTAGATCATTCATCCAGTTTGTCCCACCATGGACTTATAAATAGCCTGTAATTCAAACCGTTAGTTCGTGGGCTCCACCATCATTATGACCAACATGATCCATCACAAGTAGGAAAAACACACATCTCTATAACAATTAGGAGATTACAAAGCAAATCACAACCTTAAATACTGATGAATTAACCTAAGATGCACTTGATTTGGATTATTCGATGGATGGCGGATGTGAGAACAGGCATGGAGTTCAACAGTTCAGGAGCGGATGGGCTGATGGGCCCGCCTACGTGACCCAGTGTCCCATCCAAACGGGCCACACCTATGTCTACAACTTCACGATCATCGGCCAAAGGGGGACCCTCTTCTGGCACGCGCACATCTCGTGGCTACGAGCGACCGTCTACGGGCCGCTTGTTATCCTCCCTAAGCGCGGCGTCCCTTACCCGTTCATCAAACCATACAAGGAAGTCTCGATCATCTTCGGTAATCAAGATCATAAGATTATACCACCTAAAGAACAATAATGCAAGCTAATTAATTTGAAATCGTATTCGAATCGCAGGGGAGTGGTTCAATGGGGACCCTGAGGCCATCATTGCGCAGGCTCTACAGACCGGAGGCGGGCCGAACGTCTCCGATGCATACACTATCAACGGCCTCCCTGGTCTCTTATACAACTGCTCGGTGAGAGGTATTTCTACTTGCTATGTGGGAATTTCTGTAATGGGTTGTGGGGTAGAGGCTGGGCCCAGTAATCCCCGGTATGGTCCATTTGCAATTTGGGCCAAACCCCATCTCACGATCAACATAAGTGGGCCTTGATCTGGGCTCAGCATAATCTTCTTTAGCAAAATTGTGAATTTGAGCCAAGCCCATTTATTTATCTACCGCTAATTTATGACCAGGCTAGTCCCGATGGCCCCCGATGGTCCAAATGTACCAAGTTGAATGGTCCTATTACCTAGACCTTGGTGGCCCACCAATAACAGGTATCCATCAGTGTGACAAATATTGCTAAGATTTTCGAATATCATCAATTTTTCTTTTTACTTTTTTTTTTTGTGTGTGAAATATTCCGATATTATTGTAAAAAAATTTAAAATGAGAATAAGAAGTTATAATGATGATGGCCATGTGCACTATTAAGTCATGGGCTGACCGAATTTGCACCTCTATGTGGGACCCATTGTGATGTAACTGTTTGATTTACACCGTCCATTCATTTTCCCAG
Source organism: Liriodendron chinense (assembly GCA_003013855.2). Taxonomy (NCBI): domain Eukaryota; kingdom Viridiplantae; phylum Streptophyta; class Magnoliopsida; order Magnoliales; family Magnoliaceae; genus Liriodendron; species Liriodendron chinense. Next base: position 2,105,471 of record PVNU02000362.1, read on the forward strand.
CTCATTATAAAACATGAGTCCTAAACTAAGAGTTATATATAGATGAAGTGGACCACACCACATGAAACAGTATTGTGAGTTTCATACTACCATCGATAACCAAATGGTGGCCAAAGAACTTTTGAATAAATATGATATTTCTATTTATCTTTTAAACATGAATCTTTGATATCATGAACGGGTTGGATGACACGTAAATTTCACAATGGGTCCTATGTGTGTATTGATCTTTGTTAGTCGTAAGTCGGTACAACTAAAAGTGTAGCTTTTGACAGTTATGCTTCTCAATGCATTAATTTGCATTGTTTGATCAATAAGCTCATTGGAAGGTAGAGTAAATCCGTTACTAATGTTCGTGGCTCATAATTTGTATGAGAATGTTCTTTCTACACACTATACAAGCTCTCTATGGCCCACAACAATCAATAACGGTGACCGTTCACTCACACTATTTTCATGTGGTGTGGTCCACCTTATTCGTGGATGTGACTCATTCTTTGTCCCATAACCTTAAATTAAATTTTAAATCCAGTGAGCAGAGTGGATTTGACACATGCCCCATGGTGGGCTCCACAAACTTTAAAATAGACAACCTAAGGGCCTATGTGTTAAGGATCAAAGTTGTCATGTGTTAAGGGTTGAGATTGTCATGTGTACACTTGACAATCTCTGTAGTACACATGACAATATCAACCCTGTAGACATGACAATCCCAACCCTATAGACATGACAATCTCGGCCCTGTACACATGACAATCCCGACCTCAACCCTATATACATATGACAATCTCGATCCTTAACACATGAGAACCTCGATCCATAACATATGGGCCCTTAGGTTGTCTATTTTAAGCTTTGTGGGGCCCACCATCGAGAATGTGTCGAATCCACTTCGTCCACTGAATTTAAAATTTAATTTAAGGTCATGGGCCAAAGAATGAGTCACATCTACGGATAAGGTGGACCACACCACTAGGAAACAATTGTGAGGGAACGGTCACTGTTATTGGTTGTTATGGGCTATAGAGAGATTGCATCAGTGTGTAGGAAGCACATTCTCATGCAAATCGTAGGCCACGAACATTACTAACGGATTGGATCTATCTTCTGATGGGCCCCTTGATCAAACAATGCAAATTAGTGCATCTAGAAGCGTAATTGTAAAAAACTACACTTTCCGCTGTACCGACTTACAACTAACTATGATCAATATGCACTATGCTCTGTGGGACCCACAATGAAATTTATGTGTCATCCAACTTATTCATAATATTAAAGATACATATTTGAAAGGTAAACAGAAATATCATATTTATTCAAAAGTTCTTTGGCCTACCATTCGGTTATCAACGGTAGTGTGAAACTCACACCGTTTCTTATGGTATGGTCTACTTCATCTATATATAACTTTCAGTTTAGAGTTCATGTTTTATCATGAGCTGGGAAAATGGATGGACGGTGTGGATTAAACAGTTACATCACAATGGGCCCCACATAAAGGTGCAAATTTGGCCAGCCCACGACTTAACAGTGCACATGACCATCATCAATACTCTGCAAGCGCGGAGCTCAAAGCACAAGGGTATTTTGGTTTAATTTTTTTTTTCAAAAAGTGGTCAGAAGGTCAAAGGGCCATTGAGGGAATTTAGCCATTCCACACTATCAGCACGGTCAAAATTCCAAAAATTAATTCGGAAAACGAGATTTGTCCATAGCCATTCAGGGTCTGTCGGGATTTTGGGCTTGGCTTGCCTCAAGATGGGCTTGGGCTAGAATACTAGGCCCAAATATTGGGCCCAAGTCTAGAATTTAAGCCTTTTTAATAACAGGCCAGGCCCAGGATTTATTGAGGTTCTGTCGGCCTGGCCTGCCTTGTTTAGGATTTCATGTTGTATAGATCGGAATGGGATTCAGTGCAGTTTGGGAAACACCAGGTTCAGTGAAGCCCTGACATGGACAAATTTGATTGGGCCACGTGCCTCGATTACAGATGGGGCAATCCAAAGCAGGGGTGGGGTACACTCACACTCTCTCTCTCTCTCTCTCTCTCTCTCTCTCTCTCTCTCTCTCTCTATATATATATATATATATATATATATATATATATATATATATATATATATATATATAGTGTCATCAAAACAGTAGTGTCCTAGAATACATACATTAAGGTGGGCCACACGGGCTAGACCAATCAAATCTCACCACGTGAGAGCCTCACTGAACTTGGCGTCTCCCAGGCCTCACCAAATGCAGCCAGATTTTTTTTTTTTTTTATCAAATATCATGCATGATGGGGCACACTATATGAGCAGCCAGATCCTGCACAAAAGTGGGTGGCTAGACTGGTGATCCATCTGGACTCAGGTTCGGTCCATTCATGATCATCACGGGCAGCACCTAGGCCACTTTTGGGCCTGAGCTGGCTCGGCATTAGGTTTACTTCGTGGGCTGGGCTTTGAAAGACTTAGGTCCGGCCCAAGCTGAGTATCCATTTGATCTCTTACATTTCTTTTGAGTTGCATGGTGTGGAGCAGATACATTCAGGTTGAGTGTGAAGCCCGGGAGAACGTATCTCCTCCGTCTGATCAATGCAGGCCCTCAACGACAACCTCTTCTTCGGCATCGCCAACCACACACTCACCGTTGTTGAAGCCGACGCCGTCTACGTTAAGCCATTCGACACCGACAACCTCCTCATTACACCAGGCCAAACCACCAACGTCCTCCTCAAGGCCAAGCCACATTACCCAAATGCAGCATTCTTCATGGCAGTGAGACCCTACACGACGGGCCTCGGCACCTTCGACAATTCCACGGCCATTGGATTGCTCGAGTACCAACAACCCAATTCATCGCATCCCTCGAACATCGGCCTGTTCTTCAACCCATCCCTCCCACCCCTCAATGACACGTCCTTCGCCACAAACTACACCCAGAGACTGCGTAGCCTGGCCAACGCCCAATTCCCTGCGAACGTCCCTCAGACCGTTGACAAGCGGTTCTTCTTCACAATCGGCATGGGTCTCGATGCATGCCCCAAGAACCAAACCTGCCAAGGACCCATGGGGGCCAAGCTCTCTGCATCCATCAATAACGTCTCGTTCGTCCAGCCAATCACAGCCCTCCTACAGGCCCACTTCTTCGGGCAATCGGACGGCGTGTACGACCCCAACTTCCCAAACAACCCTCCATTCCATTTAATTACACAGGTGCTCCTCCGAACAACATGTTCGTGGGCCATGGCACTAAGGTGGCGGTGCTTCCATTCAATGCAAGCGTCGAGGTGGTGTTGCAAGGCAGTTCGTAAGAGCCGTGTCTTTTGGTGGGAAAGGTAGAGGTACCTAAGTTAAAGAAGCAGCAACCCGTTCCGAAACCTTTGATGCTGGGCTAGTTGCTAGGTAGTTCGAAGTTAGAGCAGCTGGGGGAGCTCCCCTTGTGGCAGCCTCAAGGCGGACGGCCAACCGAGCGGTAGGCGAAAGTTCGACTGTTAGGTCCAGTCCTACTTAGACTTGTACACAATAAGCTTTACCCATAAACCTTTAAGAGTAAAACTTTACGGACGACCTAAGGGCGGTTGGTAGAAAACTTACAACTACCACCCATCCCGACAGTTACCGTGCCTAGTTCTTGGCATAGGCTAGGCATAGGCTAGGCTAAATTAGCCTAAGCCTAGTTATTAGCCTATTAGCCTAGCCTATGCCTATAGGTTGTTACTAGGCAAATTATAAGCCCAGCCTAAGCCTAGTTGGAACTAGGCCGGGCAATTGCTAGGCTGGGCTATTTTTTTATTTTATTTTATTTTATTTTATTTTTGTATACTATTAGAGAGAGAGAGAGAGAGAGAGAGAGAGAGAGGAGAGAGCCTATAGGCCAGCCTATAGCCCAGCCTAGTATTAGCCTAGCCTTTGCCTAAAACTTTTTAAATTAGCCCAGCCCAAGCCTAGTATATGAACACTAGGCTTAGCCTAAGCCCAGCCTAAGCCCAGCCTATATAAGAATTAGCCCAGCCTAAGCCTAGTAGTGACTAGGCCGGGCATAGGCTGGGCAACTGTCACCACCCCTCTCTCATCCGAGTGGTTGAGAGCCAAGAGGCCCACACGTAACTCAAACATAAGAGTTTACACAAAAACAGACACTAGTTACCAACACGGGACTACAAGACTAGGTACGTTGACCTCGGGTACAAATCAACTAGGTTTGGCAATTAGACTACCTGGGTGGCGTCTACCCTATAAGAATCTTTTATAGGGTGCAATCTTTTTGGAGTGGGAAACTAGTTACCGGGTGTTCATCTGACAAAATTAAACATACATCAAAGGTTCAAAAAGAAGTATAGATATTGGACGCTTACTCTCTTCGAAGGTTGATTTTTTCGAGTAACTTCCACCATCCACGGTGGGGCCTACTGATTTAACGGCTCTGATCATCTCTACAGGGGATCCACTTGCACAAAATGGACACATCATGGCTCTCTTCATGTTTAGTTATACAGGACCTATAATTTCTTGTAAATCTGGCTTATTCTTCATGGGTCCGGTTCTAATACAAAGGGTGCATCCTAAACGGGTCCTATAAATTGGGTGGCCCAAAAATAGGTCCATCCAATTCATCTGAATGGGTTCCATGACATGCATATACATAAGGGGGGAGACTCACTAGCAATGTTCTTCTCTACAAGGATAATAATCTAATGTGTGATTTTATGCTGACATGGTATGGTTGATGATGTGGCAACAGGTGTATGGCTCATGCACTGCCACCTGGAAGCCCATACCAGCTGGGGCTTGAAGATGGCATGGTTAGTCTTGGACGGGAAGCTGCCCAATCAGAAGCTGCCACCTCCACCGTCCGATCTCCCCAAATGTTAACATTGGACGTCTGTGATGGGATTCATCTTGTTCTAGAGTGTCCCATTTTCTTTGATTTTCATGTAACTTAATTATTTTTATGGGTTCTTTTTATTTTCATTTCCCCCCGCCTCTATGAAAAGATGGAGTCGTTTTGTAACATATTGGAACCGAGGAGTTTGTGCCGGTGGCATCAATAACATCAACGGTTCGAAGTTCATCATCATCTTACAATCTTCGTAAGTTTGGTCTACTTCTCGCCATTAAAAATGAGGTAGTGATCCAGCGGTTCTTGATGCACGGAATTCGAACATGCATGATGATCCAGACCATTTATCCTGTGGGCTCCACGATGGATAGGCTGCTAAAAAAAAATTTACCTGATCAGTCTATCCTAACCATCTAATAAGTGAGCTTTTTTTCTACTTTTGGACACACGGAAAGAATGGCTTAGATCTTGTCCATGTATGCTATGGTGATAGTTCAAGACCATTTAAAAATGGAGGTGAACCATCCAATATGTAGCTAGAACGACTCCGTCCATCAAGTGCACTACCCTATGTTTCGACTAGGGCTAACAGTCAAGATGGAAAATTCCACCATTAAAATCATTTAAATTGTTTGTGGGGTTCACCGTGGTGTGTATATGCTATCCAATATTCCACCACCCATGACTCTGGTGCACACGATGAATGAATTTGCCAAAAACAAGACATTCTAATGATACGGAACGGTCTTAAGTTCTGTCAAATTCATTGGTTACATTATGGAAAAAAGGTGATCTTCTCTTTCTCAGTTGAATTACATGACGATTGTTCAAAGAAGCCCTTTACCTCATGTTCAGATATACTATAGCCAAGAGGTTTGGGATGGCTTAGAAGAATATATTTTACAGGTCACAAAGGACCATAAAATCCAACTAAAGCAACAGATGCAAGATATGAAACTGGGTACATAATCATTGTTTGATTATATTAATGTTTTTAATTTTTTTTTTTTTTGATTGGCTAGTGATTATTCAGAAACCTATAGTCATGACAAAGTTATCTATATGTCTGGTGGATTCAATGAAAAAAAGTATAATATTTTGATAATCTCTATGCTTGTAAGGCATTTATTTTTGTTTTTTGTTTTTTGGTTTTTTTTTTTGAACACGACCTGGCAGAAGTGCCTGCTATTATGTCTCGAACCTGAGACATGGTGGTTGACAAACAGGGACTCAACCAGCTGGACTAACAGGCTGTTGACCCTCCGTTTCCCTCTTGCTCTCAATTGGTTATAGTAGTTCAAAGTTTTGACCTACGCCTACAATCATGGAGCTTAAACCATGCCCAATAGATCATAACATGGCCCCTTTTGTCAAATGACCTAATGGTAGAGGTTGTGGTAGAGGCAATGGTAAAGGGCAAGGTAATTTTATATATCAATTCAATTCGAGGGAATGAGGTATTGCTTCCGCTGGGCAAAATTATAACTACTTAAGATATAGTTATAGGCTCTATACTCCAAGCCAAAATTCTTCAGTTTAAACCTTTCAGTAAGGACTGCCATTTAACCATAGACAGCATTAAACCAGGGATCAAATTTAGGTATTTTGCCTCCTTCTATGGTCCAAACCAAGATAATTCTCTTCCTCAACCTAAACTTGCAGGCATGCCAGATACAACAAAGGGACTAATTAGGAACCTTGCTGGATTTATGGCCGTAGGCGTCATACAGTCTTAAAGTGTTGGTACAGGAAGGATTTCCCTATAAATCCCAAGAAAATCTGCCTCAGGCTCTTACTATTATGACAGTTAATGAGCCGTAATAGCCAAACACGTATGCAGATACTGGAGCAAGTGCCCAATGACTAATGATCCAAGTAATTTAACTGACTTGATACCTTCAACGGTCCTGACAAAGTGATAGTAGGAGATAATTCTTAGGTAATTATTTCTCACGTTTGTGATTTTTTTGGTTATGGCAACATTAAATTAAAGAATCCGGGTCGTCTGCTTTTACCAAGCACGAATATCCAGCTTCCCACCTCTGTGATTGGGCCAGCTCACACTTACAGTCAGTGTGAGCTGGCCCAATCACAGAGGCAGCAGCAGAAGTTCTCTGCTGGGCAAAAGCAGATGATCCAGATTCTAAATTAAAAGATGTTTTGGTTCTTCTCAAAATTAAAAAGAATTTAAAATATTAGTAAAAGTTTACTCTGGTATTTTTTAATTTATTAACTTTTGGTTCGTGATAAGGATCAAGAAATGGACAAAGTTATGGAAACAGGGAGTAAACGAGAAAACCTGTTTTCCCTAAATAAAGATGCAGTTACAGCTATTGTAGCGGTGATATAATGTAGTGAGGAAGCCCCTTGATCGAGGCAAGGCAAGTGCCATGAAGAGGACCCAAGAGTGGGCCCAAAATGACTCGAGATCAGACCGAAGAAAGGGCCACATAGGCCAGGGAAAACGGCAGTAGGAAACCCTTGCCGACTGGTCGTCCGACCGGTCGGCACCCTTGACGACTAGTTGGTCGACCGGTCGACAGACGCATAGTTGTGCGCGCGAACTTTCCGTTTTGGATGATTTTATTCTGATTTTGGTTTAATTAGTTTCTTATTGCAATTAAGACACCTAGGCTATGTAGATTAGGGTTTTTTTTACTATTTAATGTTGCTTTGCATTCGTTTTAGACATCTTTGATATATTTTGAATAAAAACTTAGACTTTTCTCTTGTTTACTCGTGGATTCAATTCGTTCTTCGTGACCGTTTGATGCTTTGAGACTCATGACTGTTTGATGCTTTGGGACTCGCCTTCCCGATGATGTCAAGACCCCACATAGAGAAAGGCCAAGGAGTCGTCAGGTTGTATAGTTTTGATGAGGGGGCATGGATTTGATTTACATGCTCCTGACACTTGAAGCATCTTCTGACATGTTGGCAGCAGTTTGTCTCCATGGTGAGCCTAATAGTAGCCAAGTCATAGAATCTTCCTTGTCATTATGTGCCCGTTCATGTGTGGGCCATAGATTCCTTCGTGTATTTCTTTCATGATCTTTACAGCTCTGTTTCGTCAACGCATCGAAGGAGGACTTGATTATAGGATTGCTTGTAAAGAATTTCACCATTGATGATGAATTGGCCGGCCAAATGTTAGATGGTTCGGCGATCTGTTGTTGTTGTTGCATCTGGATATTCTTGGGTTTCGAGATATTGCTTGATGTCGGTATACCAGGGTTTGTTAGAAGTGGCTTCGGCCTCTTCTATCTGCAGGCAGAAGGCAGGATCATCTTGAGTTTCGACTGTGAGCTCCCATTTTGAAGCTCCTTTCGGGATCTCGAGCATTGATGCAAGTATAACGAGAGCATCTGCAAATTGATTCTTGGCCCTGGGCATGTATGAGAAGGTGATTTCTTTGAATTCTTCGACCAGATTTTCAAGGTACACATGATATGGTATTAACTTCTTGTCCTTAGTCTTCCATTCGTCATTGGTCTGATTGATGATAAGCTGTGAGTCTTTAAATACTCGTAGTTTCTTGATGCCAAAGATTATGGCTTCCCTTAGACCAGTGATACATGCTTTATACTCTGCCATGTTGTTGGTGCACTCGAATGCTATGCACCTTGAGATAGGAATAGGCACATCATCTGGAGAGTAGAAGATTGCTTCAATACCACTTCCTTTAGAGTTGGCTGCGCCGTCGAAGAATAACGTCCGCTCGTCTTTCTTCTTCTTCTCTTCACCTTCGATGAGCAAGAGATCCTCATCAGGGAAGAACGTTTTAAGCGGTTGATAATCTAGGAGAGAATGAGCAGTGAGATGATCGGCGAGGGCCTGCCCCTTGATTGCCTTCTAAGTGACATAGGTGATGTCGAATTTAGACAGGAGTACTTGCCATTTAGCTATCCTTCCAGTGAGTGCTGATTTCTCAAATAGGTATTTGAGTGGATCCATATGAGCAAGGAAGATGATAGGGAATGCAATAATGTATTGTCGAAGTTGTTGAGTTGCCTAGACTAGGGCGAGGCAAGTCTTCTTGATTGGGGAATACCTGGTCTCTTAGTCGATGAACTTTCAGCTCAAATAGTATATTGCTTCTTCCTTCTTTCCGGTCTCGTCGTGTTGGCTGAGGACACAGCCAATGGCTTCTGCTGCTACTGAGATGTATAACAATAATGGTCGTCTGGGAGTGGGCGGCATTAGAATTGGAGGATTCATGAGATATTTTTTGATGCGGTTGAAGGCAACTTGACAATTGTCATTCCATTCTTTTTGAATGTTCTTCCGAAGGAGCTTGAATATGGGCTCACAGATGGGTGTGAGCCGTGCGAAGAAGCGACTGATGTATTGAATTCTGCTGAGGAAGCGATTGATTTCTTTCTTAGTTCTTGGAGAGGGAATCTTAATAATTTCTTTGATTTTAGTCTTGTCGACCCTGATGCCATCCTCGCTCACCATAAAACCAAGGAGTTTGCCTCTAGTGGCACGGAAGACACATTTCTGAGGGTTGAGATGGAGCTTGTACTTTTCTAACCTGTTGAATAACTTCTTCAGATCTTCAAAGTATCCTTCAATCGTGCGAGATTTGATGATCATATCATCCACATATACTTCGAGCTCTTTATTCATCATATCGTAGAATAATGCTATCATTGTTCGCTGATATGTTGCTCCTATATTCTTTAAATCGAACGACATTACCTTGTAACAGAAGGTTTCCCATGGAGTGATAAACGATGTCTTTTCGAGATCTTCGACGGTCATTTTGATCTGATTGTAACTTGAGAATCCATCCATGAATGAGAAGATCTTGTACCTTGTAGTGTTGTCGACCAGAGGGTCGATATGTGGCAAAGGGAAGTCATCTTTAGGACTGGCTTTGTTGAGATCTCGGAAGTCGATGCACATTCGAACCTTGCCATCTTTCTTCGGTACTGGTACGATGTTGGCGAGCCATTCAGGGTAGTTGGAGACTACCAAGAATCCCCCATTGTACTGTTTGATGACTTCACCACGAACTTTCAGGGCCCATTCCGGTTTCCTTCTTTGTAATTTTCGCTTAACTGGCTTCATATATGGTTTTATTGGCAGATGATGTACAACGAGCTCTTCATCGAGCCCTGACATGTTTTCATACAAGAACGCAAAGTTGGACAGTCTTGGAGCTAGGAACATTATCATTCTCTGCTTCATTTTTGGTGGCAACGATTTCCCAATGCGTACTTCACTAGGGATATCTGGTGTCCCCAAGTTTACTACCTCAAAATCATCGGCTACAACATTGGATTTAGATTCGAACTTTTTGAGGAGATCCTCTAGTTCAGGAGCCGGGTCATGATTTTCCCTATCTCAAGCTTCGTCCAGACCCATGAATTCGAAGTCTAATTCGATGTCAAAATCATATGATTCGACTTCAAACTCATGCGACTCTTCAGACGAACTGGGCACATTATTGAATGCAAGAAATGAAATGCTTTTTGATTTTTGAGAATTTTTTGGAATTGAAATGCTAGATGTTTTTGGCTTTTGAATTTTTTTTATTTTTTTGAATTTTTGAATTTCACGGGTCCCTGAACAAGCGGGCATTGCAAACCATGATTGATCTCATCTTGCCCCAAGGTACCGCTCATTACTTAAATCAGTGTTTTTTTGAAAACCAGAGCCCTTAGATGACTTTCTGGCTGATTAAGAAGTTAAGGGAATAGATAACCATTCACGACCCCACACTCTTTCCCTTGGAGAGGTGGGAGTTGATGATTTGGGCGGAGAATCACAGTCTGGCCCAATGACCATAATTTCTCACTGGTCAGGTTCGAGATCTGAGTCATACTCAGTCCCTCTCGGATTACTTACCTCGCATTGCAGTTTTTCTGGTTCTACAACGAGACAATGCTTGGAATCTGGACATCGGACCAAGCTAGGGCTGGCCATTTCCCTTTCTTGGTCCAATGGATGGGCTGCTTCTGCCCCTGGTTGATGGTTGATGGTGTTGATTCCATAGATATGGTCGAGTTATGCCCCTTGTTGATTGATGCTGAGATGGGCAAGTTGTGCCCCTGGTTGGCTGGAATTGAAGTGGGCAAGTTATGCTCCTGGTTGACCGGAATTGAAGTGGAAGAGCAGGTTGTGCCGCTGGTTGACTGGAATTAAAGTGGGCAGGTTGTACCCTTGGTTGACTGGAATTGAAGTGAGCAGGTTGTGCCCCTGGTTGATTGGTGGTGACGTGGGCAGGTTGTGCCCCTAGTTGACTGGAATTGAAGTAGGCAGGGTTGTGCCCCTAGTTGGGAGCAGGTATCAGAGTGCCCTGGTTCTGAAGTTGCTGTATTTGATCTTCTTCTACATCCCCTTCTTCTTCTGGAGGCTTAGATGGTTCGAGAATCTAGTCCCATTGAATGGGAGGCCATATGGCCTAGGCTATGCTCATCGGAGGGCCTTTATGTAATGTAGTCGGTTGATTTTTTTATTGGATCTCTGCAAGGCTCTCCTAGCCTGATGAATTGAATGGGTGAGCACCGAAACTTCTTTTTTCTTTTGTTCATGATGACTGACCTGTACTCGAGTCCCCATTTGCGTTGATTATATACCAACTGGCATCTTTCTGAACTTGAAATGATTCTTCATACGATACTTGACACTTAGACGTTCTGCTAGTGAAAAGACACGATCCATACTTATCGGTTCTAGATTGGCGATAATGTTCACGGTCTTGAATTCGAAACTATGGAACCTGGACATCTTCTTTAGAGTGTTGGATATCGATGACGGGGATATCTGGTTTAATGGCAGCGACATTGAAAGGAATGATGAGCTTCTTTTCTACATGGACAGAGATCACTTGGTTCCCACAGATATACTTCAACTGTTGATGCAAAGTTGATAGTACGGCTCTGACCTTGTGTAGCCAAGGTCGTCCGAGCAACATGTTGAAAGAGGCCGATATATTCAGGATTTGAAATGTGATAGTGGAGACTTCCGGACCTATCTATACCTCTATGTCGACTTCTCTTTCCATTGATCGACGGATGTTGTCGAATGCTCTGATATACATGGTGCTGGGTCGGAATGAGGAGGGACCGATTCTTAGGCGTTCCACAGTTTTATGTGGGCAGACATTTAAGCTTGAGCTGTTATCGATAAGGACTAACGAGACACAGAGGTCTTTGTATCGTAAGGCTGTGTTGAGGGATCGCCCATGGTTGCATCCTTCTGGTGGCAACTCATTGTTAGTGAAGGAGATGACGCGCGGAGCCAGGAGTTGTACGATCATCAATGCTATCATTTCAGGTGCTGTATCGGAGGAGACGTGGGTATCGCTTACGGTCTTGGCGAACATTTCTCGGTATATGCGAGATGTGCAGAGTAGCTCCCATACCCAGATTTGGGCAGGGATTGACTTGAGATGAGTCGCAACATCATATATATATGTAGCTTTGTTTTTGTTGTTGAGGCCTGAGAGAGCACTTTTGAGATCTCCTTTGTTTTGATTATCTCTTTAGATGCAACGCCTATTGGGGTTCATGTTCCCTACCTCTGCACATTCTGGATAGTGCCATGGGACTTCTTTGTAATTTTTCTTTCCTTTGCTTTCTAGGACCACTAGTTTTTGCGATTGTGTTGGTGCGGGTACCAGGTCTTCCTCATATGGAGCTTTTGCCTTGAGGACTACTTTATTGCCAGTGCTGAAGGGGTAATATCGAGGCTTGTCTTCATATATCACATAAAGTCGCGGCCCTGGCTTGACCGTTCCTGGAGCAAGAGGTTCCCATGGAATGAACATTGGTCCTCTTGATATGGTGAGGGGTCTCTTTGTTTGACTGCTGTTATAGCGTAATTGACACACCTTGAGGACGTTTTTGTGGTTCGGGGACAGGATTTGCCCTTTGTAATATGACTGGCTCGACTGAGGGAGCCCTTTCTACGACAATGGGTTCTTGTTATTGATAAGTATAATCCCTCCATTGTGAATTAGATTGTTCTTGAGCTGAAGTTGCCCCTTGCAAAATGATAGGTTCGTATGCGGGCTCGATGTATGACTGTACTCCTTCTAGAATGACCAGCTCCCAACATGAATGATTGTAAGGTACTTCTTGCAAAGGGACAGGCCCTTGGACGACTGGTGCATCATATGGAGGTGCTCCTTTGAGTACTAACGGCTCGAAGACCGAAGGGAGAAAGGGGTTTGCCCCTTGCAAGATTAGAGGAGAATTTATTGGCCCATAAGTGTAGGCATGAATGGACTAGATAGGGGAGAAGAAGCGATCGAGGCGCTCTCCCTCTTCTATGCTGTTGACGGCAGGGCTGCGAGACGAACTGGGGTCCATCGGATGCTGAGGTAGAGGGTTTTGAAGGATGTTGGTAGGAGCAACTGGAGGAGCCAGGGACCGAGATGACTATCTTGCGGTTGTCAATCAAATTTTGGATGGCATTCTTTAGAATCATGCATCGTTCAGTGGTGTGGCCATGCCCTTGATGGTAGGTACGTACAATACTCATTTTCTCGGTAGTTCGGAGGCAGATGATTTGGAGGAGGCCTGGGTGCCATTAGAGTGAGTACTTATTTTTGTACCAGCATAATCATGACTTGACTGAGTGGCTGAGTAAGAGGAGTGAATTTCCTGATCTCCCTGTAATTCTGCCAATTTTGATATGAGTATTGGCCATCTGCCTAAACTGCTATTGCTGTCGGGATGGTTGTGGTTGTGGTTGAGGATTTGGTTGTGGTGGGGGTGGCTGAGGTTGGTACCTCTGAGGTTGATGCTAAGCCCGATTCTGCTGATATGGTTAACGTCTCTGCGGGGGAGCATATTGGTTGCCCTGAGTAGTGGCGATGATTGTTTACCTTTGTCGGGCGAGGAGGAGAATTGCTGCAGTTTCCATTCTCGTATCCAAAAGGTCTTCCTTCCACTTTGTTCTGTTTGACTTGAGTGGCCTGATGAGGCTATGGGGAGATTGTCCCTGCGTGGATTCTTGCTTTGACTTGTTCTCCAGCACGGATCAACTAAGAGAAATTCGCGTATGAATGCGAAATGAGATACCTAGATATGCTAGGATATGTTGAATGAACAATCATGGAGATTTGTTCTTCATTGTCGATGGGTGTCCACATTTTGGCTGCCATAGCTCGCCAACGTCCCACATAAACTGACAATGTTTCATCACTCTTTTGCCTGAGAGCTGTGAGGTCCGCTCTTCTGGGTGCCATGTTAAGATTGTATGCAAATCTGTGACGAAAGCCTGGGAAAGCTGTTCCTACGTCCTGATGCGATGACAGTCAAATAATGTGTACCAGTCTAGGGCATCACCTTTCAGAGATTTTTTGGAACAAGAGAATGAGAGCTCCTTCATTTCTTGCGATTGTACTCAGCTCTCCGCAGAAAACCTTGAGATGTGCTGTGGAGCAGCCATTGCCGTCGTTTCTTTTGAATTTTGGTACCTCAAAGTTTTGAGGTATCTGAGCATCCGGAAAATAACACAAGTCTCGGAACTTAGTCGAGGGTAGATCGATTCCCTGTTGTTGCTGTAGTTGATTTTGCAAGGTTTGGAACTACTCCTGCAACTCGTCCAGTTCTGCATGATTTACTCGAGCGATTGGTGCCTCTCGCAATAAAGCACGTTCTTCTTCGGCATAGTGGTCAATGTCTTCGACCTTATAGGCTCGCTGGAAAGCAAGTGTGGGTTGTTGGATTTGATTTGATGATTGAACTGGATTCTGACAAACTTGTGCTTGAAATGACTGTAATTAAGCTGGAGACTGAACTGAAGGTTGAGCTGGAACTTGTTGGAAATTAACTGGAGTTTGCTGAATTGAGGATTGCTGGAAATTAACTGGAGTTTGCTAAATTGAAGATTACTGAAAATTAACTGGAATCTCATGGGGATGTGCTAGAATTGACAAGTGCTCCTGTTTGTAGGAGGCTGAGATATTGGGAAGTGACCCCCTTGTTCGGTATTCGCCACTGTTTGCTGATTGATGTGGGCTTGACACTGACCCCATTGTAGGCATTCGCCAGTGCTGTCCCTGTTGTTGGAAATTGAATTGAAATCCCATCGGTGGGGATGTGTTGAAATTGAGTAAAGATACAATTGGTGGGGATATGTTGAGAAAGAAAAGGGGTTCCATCGGTGGGGACGTGCTGTAATCTTTTGAGATCATTGCTTGCAGGATTGACTAGAAGTTGACTGTAAGTCTCTACGATAGGAATACTCTGAGATGGTCTTGTCGTCGCAAGAAGGTATTGAGAAAGATGCCCCACAATAAAGGGATGAGATGACTGTTGTCGGTAGTCTTGGGCAGACTCCGATGGTTGTACTTGATTCAAATTGGAGGTTGGAAGGGCCCGACATGACTTTTGAGATTGCTGAACTGGGTTAACTTGATTGTTGGCTGTTGCAGTAGCTTGTGCTTGCATGAATTGTAAGAACATTTCTTACATTGCTTTCATTCATTGTGCCAATTCTTGCATGATTGGTGTATTCTCAATTAGTTGTGTTGGAGGTTGTGCTTCGGCCATGTCGAGGGCAGGGAAGAGGTGAGCTTCCTCTTCATGGTTTACTATGGCTTGCTGAGCTCGGGTGCAGATTATGCTGCGATAAGGAAGCTGTTTTTGAAGACGTTGAGCCCGAGGAGGCGCAATGGTGAGGAATATGCTGTACTCCCTTTTTTTTTTTTTTTAGATTTTCTATTTTTTAGTTATATGGATAGAATGCTATGTAGATGAGATTGTATGAGGACTAATGACTTTCAAGTGTAGGAAGGATTCCGTTTTTCAAGTTGGATCATGACTAGTGGGACTAGCATATCCTCAATGGAGTCGCTATTCTGTGGACGCTCGCCTTTTCACGCTCCTGGCCCTCCCTTTCGAAAAGGGGTTGCGCGAATCGCCATTGTGCCACTGGCTCGCTTCTTTCTCGAGGGCTTTTTCTGTTGTTGTGTTAAATTGGATATGTTTGGATGAGTTCGTATAAGACCAGAGTCACCATTAGCCAGTTATTTCGAATCTACAGTTGGCTAGACCCCGTAGAAACATTAGAGAAGGGGAACCGAAAATTCCTTCCTCTAAAATAACTCCTTTTGATCTGTGGTCAGAGATTCGAAGTAAGGGATCACGACTATAGGGTGGGAAGGTGTTATGCACACACTCTTCTCATTCTGAAGTACGGTCTTTACTTCAAAAAATCGAACTAATACTTGAAAGTTTGATTTAATCCTTGTACATTCTCATGAATGATATGATGCATGAATGTAGGTCTGAACAGTAAGAGTTTCTGATGGGCAGGTTTCCATTAACAGGCAAGCCCAGAGCATACGCTTGAACTGACAGGTGCTTTATATGAGATGCATGCTGTGTGTTTGATCGATCAAAGTTTCAGATGAATGAATTCCGGGCAAACCGGCAAACTTCAGAGCATATGTTAAGACCTGATCAAGTGTTTGTAGTGGAATGACAAGCAGGGGGGTTGGAAGAATAATAGATGTTGCATTATGCCAGATGCAAATAAGATGATGTTAGTATAAAAATAGCTGGATGGACGAAGGTATCGCAAGGATTTGCTTCGAGTGGCTAAGATCAGGACTTAGGTAGCTTAAGAGGCTTGAATCAGGGTTAGGCTGGGTTGGACCAAGACTAGGCTCTTCTCACTCGGGCTGTCCTTGGTCACTACCAAAAAAAGAGGCAAAGGCTACGGATTATAGGTGTTTTTTGCTGCGGATATAATCCCTAGCAGTTTTGCTATGGATTTAATCCCTAGCTAAAAGCTACTGCCCCACCTGCCGTGGTTAATGTTGGAGGGTTCCCTAAGGGGCTCTATAGGACACACCACAATGTGTGTGTTTTATCTAAACCGTCCATCCATTTTGGAAGCTCATTTTAAAGCATGAGCCCAAAAAAAGTGGATGGAAGGATCAAATGGACCACACCTTAGGAAACAGTGAAGATTAAGTGCCTATCGTTGAGATGTGGTGTGGTTTACTTGGGCTTTTAATCTGCCTCCTTTTTGAGATTATGCCCTAAAACGATCTTGCAAAATGAATTGACAGAGTGGATAAACTACATACATTAAGGTGGGCCCCACGAGCCTTTGACATGACAATCCGTCTTTAGCTCTATACTGTGCCAAAGCTCCGCACGCTCCCAAACTACCGCTAAAGTGAAAAAAGCCCCCTTTCAAAACCCTAACTACAACAAAAAAAGAGCTCCCCGTGTCTGTCTCTCCCTCTTCTCTCTCTCTCCCTCTCTCTAAAATGATCGATTTGGAAGATGAGGAAGATTGCTTCCACCATTGCCGGCGGTGACGCAACGTTCTCCGTTTTCGTGAGGTCTCTCTCTCTCTCTCTCTCTCTCTCTCTCTCTCTCTCTCCCTCTCTCACTTTTAATTCTTTGTTTTTTGATAGAATATTGAAATTTTGATATGGTGGTGGCATGTGTTTTTTCAGTGATTCTGTGTTAGATATGGAATTTGGTCTGTTTGAGATTGTGGTAGTATGATTCTTTTGGTTATATTTAGTAAAAATGCATTGTTTCAATTGGATCTAGTAATGATTTCTCTGTTCCTTGCCCTTTTTCTTTGGAATCAAACTAACAAATGGTTGCTTATTCTTCTAGGTTTCATGACAGATGTTGATATTGAATCTAGAAGTACAGGTGGATTGGAAGTGCTCATTTAGACTTCTACGAATGTATATGTTTATAGATCTTTTATTACCAGTTTTTTAGTACCTTATTTTCGGTTTAGGTTTGTCAGAGCTATATGCCTGTTGGGACTTTTATCAGTTTCATGATCTAATAGAGCACATTGTGTCTTAAAAGAATAATCATGTAGCTAAAAATTAATCCCATGGTCAATTGGATTAGGAATTAGAGGGTCTCTGCTGCAACAAATGTATAGTTTGATGTGAACAATTCTTTACAAATGTATAGCAAGATCCTTCATTGTTTGAAGAAATGCTTTAACCAAATCATATTTGAAACCTTCAACACTCCTGCTATAGTGCTATGTATGTTGCCATCTAGGAGATGAGTTAATTTGTCTCCTTTCTTTTCAGAAGATTGCACGAGAAGATCTATAGTGCAGTTGTTGTTGTAATGTTATGCAGTGAGAAGAATTTTATTACAAATGATTGTGTAAAAGCTTGCTTTTGATGTCTTCTTGCGGAAAAATGGTGAGCTTCATGCTTGGTCTCAAGTGGCGGTTGGGATGGTTGTTGTTTATGCTTGGTGGATTTGGATGTATTTTCTATGAATGGTAATTGGCGTGGTGTGTGGTAACTAAATGTTTGAGGGCCCTCTTGGATGTATTTTCTATGAATGGTAGCTGGCGTGGTGTGTGGTAATTAAATGTTTGATGATTACATTATCCATATGGTCCATGCTACCAATCTGCATCTTGATGTCGTGCAAACTAGTTTTATTGGATCATTCCTCATGACAATATATGATGACCTAGGTGCTTGCATTCTCTCACTTTTCCTCTCTAGCATTTTATTGGCATATCTAGACTCTTTTATGAACATTCTTTTGTTTTTCTATTCCATTCTAATTCAATTACTATTCGGTAACTAAATCTGACATTCTATTTCTCTTAAATTCGAATTTTGAAATTCTCTTCCATTTTCATTTGGCATGCAGTTTATCTGGTCCATTTCTCAAAAACTTGGGTCCAAATTCATTTCATTTTGCATTTCGATGACGTTTTTTTCTCTTTTTGTGTTAATGTACAGATGGTACACATATTTGAATTCGGGCGGCAAGAAAGGAGGGTTTGTGGAGACTGCTCACAAAATAGTGAATGTACACACCTCACCATGCAGTGGTCTTTTTTTTTTGTTCTGTTGTTGTTGTTGATGTCTGTCTGTTTGACAGGGCTGCCAGGAATTTGGGTCTATGTTGGCTTTGTTTTCATATGTCTGGAATGTACGGATATGCATGGGGGTATGAATGGTTGATATCGTGAAAATGCACAATGAGTCTGATGGATGAATTGGTGGCAATAACAAAGGATGCAGAGAAAGTTAAGGTGAAGACTCTTCGGGAGATCCTCGTAGTTTTTTTTTTTCTTTTTTCATTGTTTCTTTTCAGGCAACTTATGGGGGTGGGGAACCTTCTGTGTAGATTTTAATCTTAAGGCGCCATTTGAGTAGAGACTACAAATCATAGGCAATATAAGCTTATTCATCTTTAACTTTTTGCCAACTGAATGTACCAAGGATTTCCATGGTTACAATTTCTTCATTTATGAAACCTCCCTACCAACCATTGCTTGATTCTCTCTTCTTTTCTCTTCTTGCTCTGCAATTGCTTTTACATGTACAAACATAACGGAAATGGTGGTTTTGATCCGGTTTTGGCTGATGATTTGGCACCTGCTTAAGGATATTGGGTTTGATTTAATGTGATGAATAGACTGAATAACTAGATTCTTTCAGCTGTCCCTTTTCAAAATCGTTCTTGGATTTAAAATTTTGAGAATCTATTCTCATGCATTCTTATCTATAGGCCAAGATACTGATCTTGACATGCATAATTTGATTTGTACAGTCTGTCAAGGTTACCTTTGATCATGTAGCATGCGAGACTATATCACAGGTGTGGCTTGATAAAAATATCAGATTGTAGGATTTTGTACATTGTCTCCTAACAATATATACTTCAAATGGACTGGTATCTGATGCAAGGTTTGAATCTTGTAAAGGAAAAGCTTTTCAAGGTTGTATGTCTGCTAATGGTGGAGAATTGCATGTCCGGGTATAATAATTGCATGGATTGGTATCTGAGAATTGCATCGCCATCAGCGCTAGCACCTGCTCGGTGTAGTTCTTTTAGCTCCAGTCAACTCCAGAAAGGAAAAAAATTCGCAGAATCTCAAATAGGAAGAAGGAGCTTCTAGAAACTTTTAGAGCCAAGCTTGCCTCAACGTCCGGGAATTGATCCTTGTGGAGTTGTTCTTGGGAACATAAAAGAAAAGGCAAGATCCATTTCTCCTCATATTGTTTTTCATGAGTATTAATGACGTTCATTAATTTGGCAGTAAGATTTCAAATCACTTGGTTTTGGAGAAGGAACCACTTCGCTAGTACTAATTAGTTGTTCATCATTAATTTTCATTTGATTTCCAGATATATGCCATGTGAAATTCTGAGAAGTGCGATGGCCACTAGCAACAGCAGGATTTCCAATCTTAGTCTGCCCACATGTGAAAAAGAGGCATCTGAGCGAGATCTAGGATGTTCATCTAGTGGTCTCCACCATGTATGTACTGTGTGCAAAATCAGGCCAACTCAATCATCAAGTGTGCTACATGTATGAGAAAAATGGATGGCTATAAAATTTCACCAATAGCCCACATTCAATGTACACGTGATCCACTTGACAACCAGATTGTCCTAATTTTTGGGTCATGGCATATGCAGTGGGGCTCTCTTAATGAACGGTTCGACCTCATACCCATGTTGCATGCCCACCCTAAGCACCTAACCTAACTACTTTAGATAGTTGAAACCGTGAGGTCTGCTTAGTCCACAAGCATAATATCCCAGGAGCCACCCCTCAAGTCGAATCTATCCATCATCTATTCATCTCTGGGCCGTCGGCTGACCAGGTTTGGAAACACTATGGAGGTATGTTCAGAATCCAAACGGTGCCCGTCAGAGGTGTTTTGGGAAGAGTATCCAGCTGGTGGACGTCAGCTCCAAATGCCAATGGCTTTGCTATTCTTAGGGGTCTTTGCCCCAGTCTTATCCTCTGGGAGACATGGGCGGAAAGAAATGATAGCTGCTTCTAAGGGAGGTCTCCGAAGGCTTCTAATATCATCTCCATAGTGTCCATCTAGCTTAATCGTATTGGAGATAGCTACGCTCTACAGCACATTGGGATGAGGACAGGGATTGAAGCTCTTCAAGATCTAGGGATCCATCTTCTGAGCCTCGCTATTCCTTCTCGAACAGTGATCAAATGGAAGAGACCGGGGGAAAGCTGGGTTAAGATCAATGTCGACGGCTCATCCTGCGGTAATCCGGGGTCATCCGGGGGTGGGGGTATATGTAGAGACCAAGCAGGGGACTTTATCTTTGCCTTCTCGTCGGGTTACGGATTGGGCACTAACAACTTGGCGGAAATGAAGGCACTGGTGGAGGGGCTTACTCTATGTGAGGCTAGAGGTTATGTTAAAGTAGAAGTGGAAAGTGATTCAGCTGTAGTGGTGGGGACTCTCGATAAAAACTCCTCCCAGTCGTGGTCGATGTGGTATCTGTGGAATCAAGTGGCAGCTATTAAAAGAAATCTACATGTGAAAATTTAAGCGGTTCCAAGAGAAGCGAACAAAGTTGCTGATGCTATAGCAAGATGGGGTAGTGACTCTCAAAGGAAGAGAATGATTGAGGTGCTGGCAGATTTACCTCTGATTGTGCGGGGGATCATGACTCTCGACAAATCGGGTCTGGGATGTATTCCGATGTCATAATTTTTTTCCTAGTCCTTTAGGGTATTTCTTAGGTTGGCCCTGCTGTTTTTGGTGGAGGGGCCAGCCCGGTTTTCTAGGGTTTTTGCTTGTGTGCAGCCATGTTTCGTGCAGGTTTTTTCTTCAGCAGTTTTGGCAGCTTGCATAGAGGCTGGGGTGTGGAGCTCTCTTGTGCAGCTCACTTATGGGGCAGGTTTGCTCCACGGGTGTGCTCTTTTCTGAAGTCTCTGCCGCTCCTCGCCGTTGAGTGGCCATGCGCTGGATGGATTGGATTCTCGTCGTCTGGAGGTCCAGCCGGGTCCATTTTTGCCCTGTCCCAGTGGTTGTAGTGAGAGCGGCTCACTATGTTAGGGTGAGGGGTTATATCAGGCTTGCTTGGAGGTCTCAGTCTACGGATAGAGGCTGTTTCCCTCTTGGGCCTAGGTTCTGTTCTACGTGGGATATGATAGGTGAGGGCTCTCTCCAGCCCTGCCTGAATTGTATATGCTCTTTTTCTTATTTATATACAATTTCCTTAAAAAAAAAAAGCATGTGCAGCCCTGTCCATTCACACGCAGCTACACATGCCAATCTGGCCTACGCAATAGAGGGATATCCAAGCTTTCCATCAAGTGGGCCACTGTTAACATATTCTGGTCTAAACTGCAGACTACTTGACTCCTCAGGTGGCCCACAGCAGAAAGACCAAACAAAAGACTGAAATAATAGTTTCTAGCAATCCATTTATTTTAATTTGTATAATTTATCGCACCTGAGGGGTGAAACAGCCTGATGTTTAGGCTGGAAGATCTAAATAATGCGGTCCACATGATGGAAAGTTCAGATTTCACACGCGTGCTAAACTGGTATGTGTTATTGTGTTTGGATCACCAGGCTCCTCTGCATGTGGGTTCAGCCATATTTCTTTAAAGTAGACTAGACCGTATAGTACCCTACACTCAGGTGGGCCCCACATGTTGAATATGAATTGATGGTGAAAGGGATGTAATAAAATGAAAAATAGAATGGCTATATGATTCATTGATGTTTGTTTGTTTCTGCGAATAGTATATGTAGTTCGTTTGGCGCAGGGTTTCATGCCAATACCAGGATTCAACCTCATGTTCAAGGTCCATGAGCGTAGTAGATTCCTAGACTACCTAGCCGTCATCGTCTTTTACCAAGCTGGCCAGAAGGACATCACAGTCGTTGAACTGTGGCAGGCATGGGTCCACTAACATATTTTTAAAAATCTGTATCAAGAAGGTTATTGCAAGTGCCAATATATATCTAGGAAAGCACATAGGCAAAGTGTTAGCAATGGGCCTAACTTCTTTAGTGTGTAACTTGAGCTGTTGGCCCACCAAAACAAATGGTCCAGGCTGTTGAAGGACTTGAAGCATATCCAAAGTTCAAGTGGACCACACACGGCGCAAGGAAACGATGGAGGTAATGACGTCCACTGTTGAAACCTTCCCGGGGACCACAGTAATGTTTATTTGGATCTACCTAAGATTTGGCTGTTTAATATTTTTATTGTGGTGAAATCAATGGACAGTTCAGATGGTCTGTTTAATATATTGGTTGTTTAATATTTTTCTTTCTTTCTGGGAATTTTCTTTTCTCTAATTTGAGTTTTTTTTTCTTCCTTGAATGGGTTGCAGGTCTTTGGTTTTGTTGATGAGTACAGAGGTTCTTACAAGCAATGGGTTGAAGCCACATGGCTGTCCTTTTTACTGCTCTTATTCCGGCTATTAGGGTTTTTTTTATTTTTTTATTTTTTTATTTTAGCAACTTCTCCTTTATATAGATTTTCTACTTTTTAAAAACTTCTGATTTTTCATTGTCTTTATGTGAAGGATGAGCTGTTGTGGGGTGCTGCTTGCTGCACAAAACCACCAAAAACCCAGCTCATCTGAACTACATTCAGGTGAATGGTCAGACACTTAGAGTTGACGAGACTGACAATATCTTTGGTTGGGACAACAAACATGTTGGGGAATCTTAATTTCCAAGGTCTGATTTTTCTTTCTTTCTAATTTTTATCTTTTCTATTTTGATTTTTTTTAATATAAATATGACATGAGTTATAATCTATCCGAATTTGTTTCTCTCATTTTCAGGTGTTTTTTGTTCAAAATGTGAAATCCCTTTGATTATTACAGGGTCATGCAGATAATTTCATATGCTCTCTTATACCAGGAGCCTCCTCACTACATAAATAAAGAGAAGGGGAAACATTTAGCATTGTCCCAACAAGTACAGTAAGGTATCTCTGCTGTATCTAGGTGGAACCTTGTTGTTTCTGGATTTTATATCAATAGTTTGCAAAATGTGACAAACTATTTTTGACATTTGAATTTCTGAAACATTCGTGTTTGTGATCTTCTTTTGTTATTGGTGAATATACAGAAAACCATGGAGCAAAAGCTTAGAATGTTTGTTAATGAAGTACAGGTGTGGTTTCTCTCCATTGAAATTATCTTCTATTTCAACACTAGCTCATTGACTAACTTTGTAGTTTGAAAATTGAACTTGTTAATCACTATTCTATATGTCAATGAAGGTACAAGTGTGGTTTCCTTTTTCTATTTTGTTTTTTTATTTGATAAAGGAGAGTTGCATTGTTTGGGTTTTCAACACTGTGCTATTCGGATAAGATTGCTCCATCTAATGAGATAAAATTAATTGCTCCAGTTCCACATTCATAGGACCCTCAACTAGAATTAGAAGAATTGATGATGTGCAAGTAAACGGTAGATAAATAATTAATAACCGTCATCTTGTTATAGGGAATATTAGATGGATGGGTTGAAGTTTGCTGAAGTTTGAATGGAACCATTTACCGTCGATGGCAAGAAAGCAGGGCTATTGAAATCTTATAGGACGTCCCTTGGTTTCCTCAAGGTGAGATTCTTCTTCAGATTTTTTCTCCCCTCTTGTTTTAAATAAAATTTGTATTAAGAGAAACTGTTTCAAGTAGTATCATGTGATGCTAGGCCAAACAAAATGGATATTTGGAGAATAAGATTTATGGATTTGGAGTTGGCCTATTAAGGTCCGTAAGCCATGAAGTCCTTATTTGCATTAGCTTGGATTGATGTATCACGTAATGTACCACTAATGGCTAGAGAAACCATTATTTTAATTTTTAAAAGCAAATAGCTACGAATATAATCCACAGCACAATGTGTAGCTCGAAACTGAGCAGCTACGGATTATTTACTTACTACAATTTATGTTCGTAGCTTTTCGTAAACAGCTACGGTTATAATTCGTAGCCATATCTTAGATGGCTATGGCTACGGTACTTTTGGCTACGAATCAACTACGGCCCAGCTACGAATTATATTTGTAGCCATAGGTATATAGCTACGGAGTTTGTTCGAAGCCTTTGGTCATTTTGTTGTAGTGGGTGGAAGAATGGGCTAAAGGGAGTGGAGATGGACTCGAATTTTTTGGGATGTTGAGGGATATTGAAATGGGAGAGGGAATGGGGTATTTATAGCTGCGAAGGATGGCATCTTTGGTAATTATGCTTGGGTGGCCCCCTCGGGGGACTCTTTGCTTCAGCTTCGGAGCGTTCGGCCCTCTAACCTGAAGCAGAAAAGCTATTGGTTCGTGGTTCGGAACTTAGGTGAGTTGACTGGGTTTGAAAGTTGGATTGACAAGGTGAGTTGACTGGGTGCAGGGGCTAGACTGACCCGGAGAGTTGACTTGGTGATTTGACTCAGCGGGTTGACTCACGAAGTTTGACTTTTTTAGGATTTTTGGATTGATTTTCTCATGGGGGGTTTTTAGGGCTGATGTTTAGGGGTGGGTTGACTGGGTTCAGGCTTCAGTTGGGCTATGGATTGGGGCTTGCAAGGGTGAGTTTGGCTGGGTTTGGACATGAGGTTTAGGGGTATAGACCTCCATCCATTCAGCTATCTCAACTACCTTTGTAACCGAAGGTAGGGTGTCTACACATTCACATGAGCACTGCTTTCCCGAGGGCTGCTTTTTCTGCACTGAGCCGAGAAATAATTGGGGAAAGACTCCGAAGTCCCCTCTATCCTAAGCATACTCCAACACTCCCATGTTTATTTGGGTGAGGGAGCATTCATTAACAGGAATGAGAGGATCTTTGGTCTTGTGAGGCTCCTACTATTAATTAGAGGGGGCAAAGGAAGTACCTTGATGGATAGGTCCGCTGCATGGTCGATTCCCTCTGACAGCACCAATGCCTTGTCACTCGTGCAGGTTGCATTTGTTCCTTGTGCTCGAACATGCGCCTCAGAGAAGTCAGTATTTTCCATAGTTGTTGTCTTTATGTTTTGGTTGTGCCTTCGAGAGAGGGTCCCTCTCTTTGGCATTTTTTCGAGTAGAAGTCGCGTGTTCACTCCCCCTTGCTCCTGACTCAGTGATTGGGCAATTCCCTTCATTGGCAGTGTTTTGGTCGCCTGGATGTTGCTGATCGAATGTCTTAATCCCTTAGTGTTTGGTTCCCTCCTGTGGCTTCGTTAGGTGGCCGCTTTCTCTATTTCTTTGCTGGGGAAGAGCACCTTGAGTTGATTCTAAAAAGGCCGTGATAATGTACTTCCTCCCATCCACAAATAGATCTAGCCTCTTCATCAGTGTGTGTTCTGGGTGGGGGTTAACCCTGGCTTTGGCATACCAAAGGAAGGATCCTTCCACTGTTTGTCTGTCAAGCTCTAAAACAGACCCAAATTGCTCTACAATCCTGCTAATAGTCAATTCACTCCAAGCATGGAACGAAATGCCCTCTATTTGGATCTAGGTGCCCCTGGTAGGGGCCATCAAGCCAGGGTTAAACCAGGATCTAATGTTGGATATGGACATCTATTGATGAAGACCTCTGTCCTTTGAAAACTCCACTACCGCCTCTCTTGCCTTGAAGACCATGAGGTATTTTGATTTTGACGATCTAGCTATAATGCTTATGTGGGCTCCAAATGGAGACGATCTCATCATCTCTAGTAGACGAACTGACGCATCATCTGTATCCTTCACCTCCCCCAGAAGCGAGTTTGCTAGCTCAACTTTGCGTTTATCTAAAACCCATTTGGGTACAACAATCGACAATTTGCTCAGAGGAGGTGGCGGAGGGCAGTGGGTCTTTAGGGCATCTGCAAATGACATGAGATCTACATTATATGGGTTTGTCTCTGCCGGCGGCCCTCGACGTCCTTCTTGCCTTGGAATTAGCAATCTGATATTTCTTCCAGCAGTCATCGTGGGGGCCTTGTTGAGGCATCGGTTTTGAAATTCATTTTTTTCCTTTGCTCTGGCCTTCTCTGACTAGCGACGACCTTGGATGTGCGATACTGACATTCATTTTTCGGCCACCCAAGATTCTACCATTTAGTAGCTCCACAGCTGTTAGGGCTTCTTCCTCCTTCACGAACCTGACAAAAGCATACCCTCGCCCTCTACCAGATGCCTTGAAGCACGGAATGAAAAAGTCTAACAGAGCCCCAAACCACTTGAATCGAGCCCTAATGTCATCTGCCTTGATTTTATATGGCAGATTCCCACAAAAATGCTGAAGGTGCCCCTTAGGTTCTTGTAATTTCTGACAGTCTGCCAATCCTGATCTTCCTTATTACTTTATTAGGAAATATGTGACAAAAAATTAGACAGATCCGCAACTCAAGTGGGCCATACCATTAGAAAAAAATGTGAAAACGACTACTTTTTAAGGAATTGTGGGACACACATGGATGTCCAGGATCATCCACCCCACAAATCTGATCCGTTAGAACATTTTGGGGCCTGATATGAAAAATTGGCCCAATCGAAATAGCAGATGGGTTGTACAATAGCAAACAGTGTGTAAATGGGCCAAACGACCACGATCAGAGCATTTTTGGGCCTCATCTTGCTGATCTGAATTATCCACCTCATCCATCTATTCTTGCAACATTGTTAGGTCAGATAAGTAGGACAAATTCAACCCCATATTGATCATACCACTTATATTAGTGGTAATGTTACCACTTTTATAATACCTTGCACATTGAATGAATCTTTTGGTTGTAGATTATAACTTAAGCCTGTGAAAAAACTCAAGGGGGAGTTTCGTCATCATTAACAGGTGATGGAAGCCTACTCACTTGGTCGAGTAGATGCCGGCCCTAAGAGGGTTGATGCAAGTTGATGGAGTCTAACTCAAGCAAGTGAACGGACTTCCCACTTGATCCATGCATCATTCATACATAACATGTTGCACATGTTTTACATTGATATGAATGATTTGATGTTCCTATTTTAATTATGATGCATTTGAATTATGATGGGTTTCACTTACTAGGCATCCTAGCTGGCGGGTGCAAATTAAACATATACAGATGACACAAATGAGGTGCATGAGCAAGAACCTAAATCCATGGAAGAATCACCAAATATGTGGCATTATTTGATGGAGGAGGAAGCAGCTGCTATTAATCAAAATGTCTAGCTCATTGGCTTGTTTTATTTATGTTTTATGACATTTAACAAAGTCTCAAATGGGTAGACCGTAGGAGTAGATTTCAGAAGTTTTAATTGATTAGTTAATGGTTGGATAATATTCTTTGGAACTTAGTAAATTCTAAGTTTTTTGCCTTTATATCAATTTGACTCTTGAATGAAGTGCACCTATACATAAGTCATACCCCATAACCTGGGCTTGAAGGTGCACACTCTGTGTCCAGATTTTCAGGTGTGACACTTGACCCTAACAAGAAATCCATGTTTGTAGCCTTTTCAATGTTCCACAGCACACTATATAACATCAGTGTGATTAGGTTGCACTAAGGATGTGATCAGGTTTGCAACCTATGTGATGATGTGGACCAATAGAAAGGCTGTAAACAGAGATTTTCTGTTTGTACCCAACAGAGGATCCAGACTCCGTGACGAATGCTGCAGGTGTCTTGATGGCGTGGATATTTTGCAGGAACATTCCTGATCTCCTGATTTATTATAAGAACATGGACCTCTCTTTGATTTTGTCCATTGGAACATTTTTATTGTGTAGCCGATGCATTAGGTGTTATTCTTTTGATTAATTTGGACTATCAACACGGACGGTCTAGATATAATCATCATTCTCCCAGGTTGAGGGAAAACTCAGCCTCCATTTTGAATCAGTATTCTTGACTTTACAGGCTTCCATTGCGTAGGATCATTCTGTGGGATGTTTTTTCATACGACTATTTCCATCCTCTTGTCATTGTGGCGAACAGTCCTTGTTGGGTACCACAAATCTGACCGTTAATCTTTCCTCATGTATGCAACGTTAGAAGAATTGATCGATCCAACTGTTAATTCATCATCAGTTCCATTTTTTGATTCGTTAATCTTATAATTATCTAGAATCAGCATCTCTATGATCACTTCGGTAGGTTCTTGGTTGCTAATTAAGAATGTCAGGAAAGAAAAGCAGAGAGAGAGAGAGAGAGAGAGAGAGAGAGAGAGAGAGATTTTCGTAACATTCCAAAATCCATTAGATACCATTAAACATTAAAAAACTAAAGAAAGGAAACAAAAGACAGATAAAAACAAATACGTTGCTATCCCATTTTATTCAAACAATAGCATTAGTAAAGAATCATATTTCTGAGGAAGTTTACTGAAAGGGGGCATGCTCTAGTTTTTCATTCCAAACTGGGATTGGAGATAATCAACTATGTTCTTATCAACTTGGAATGCCTTGGCAAGAACATCATCTGAGATTGGCGGATTCGATCCGAACACAGCATTCGCAATGGTGATGGTTCCCGGGTTCTGGCTGCTCAGTCCTGCAATGGCTATGGCATTGGTGAGGCCGATGTTAAACTGGAAGTGAACCAGGCCTATTGGGAAGACAAACACATCACCCTTCCGAAGGACCTTTGTTATGAGGCGATTGTCAGGGTTGGAAGTGACAAATCCGACATAGAGGGTGCCCTCCAAAACTGTTAAGATCTCCGTCGCCCTTGGGTGCGTGTGGGGTGCATTGAGACCATAGGGTGCATAGTCTATCCGAACCAATGAGACTCCGAGGGTGTTGAGTCCTTCTATCTGAGCTACGTTTACTTGGGTCACATTGGACCCAACCTTGTTACTCGTGTTGCCTGGTTTGTCCAGTCCTGAGAAGAAGAAATCATCGGTTTGAACTTGCTTTGGGTCCTTGCACACAAATCCATTCACCAACACTGCCATCATATAACACAAAAGAGATTGTAAGGAGCATATTCTTTCAAGACCTATTAAACCAACATAAATAGAAGATAATGGACGATCAGATAGGTGGCGTGTCCCATTCATCATGTGAATCCTTTCACAAACGGGGTGGATTGCATTTACATGAAGAATCCGGATCCTCATGAAATATTTGCAGCATTGATGCAATTACTTGATCTTCTCAATGAAGTGAACATACCTGGGCTGTTGCGCACAGCGACACAGAAATCCTGCAATGGGCTGGGATCTGATGCGGAGACAAAGGAGAAACTGAATGCAAGGAATGCTAGGAGAATAAAGCCAGTGGTCATCTTGAAAATCTGTCAAGAAGTGTGTATGTATGCATGCTAGGAAACCCTAAATATTATAATGAGGAATGTTTTTGGCTGTGGGTTATGTAAGAAGATTAAGCTAGTATTTATAATAGGGCTACGAAAATTTGTATCATTGAAATGGTCCTATCACTTTGTAGGCAATTAAGTTTATTATTATTTTTGAAATGCAAAGACTTCTTCCTCTCCTGTGTCGAAGAAGGAATTGGTTCAGTCAGTTACGTGTAGAGAATATCTTCATTTGTTTACTAGTTCAGAAGGATTGCATAGATGCTAACTACTCCAAGGGTCATAAAACCATGTGAGAGGAAATATACTAAACTGAGTCATGCTGGGATTCAACATAAGAAAATTAACCAAAGGTAAGTAAAGACATGCTTGGTCTATTTCTTTTGTATTGGGAAACAATGACCCTAGTTGCCGTGTACGTCTGAGATCTGAGCCATTCATCATGTGGGCTTTGTCCTATGCCACACAATCTTGTATTTCGTATATCAGTCGACCTATATGCATGAAATAATCCACAGTAATGAGAAAGCCATACGATCTGAAAGGCCCATGCGAAGCAACAACCGAGATCTAACGTGATCTTAATTTGGACGGTGATTTGGAGTGGACCATGCCGTTGACAAATGACCACGATGTTTGGATGGACTAGGTTCGAGCGTCGAACAGACCTAATGGACGATTTGGATCATGCTATGAGGCCCGGGCTGAAGGACGACGGCTCAGTTCAACAGCGGTCGCTATTACAGGGAGGCGTGAAGAAGAAGGGTTTTTTTTTTTTCTTCGTCTTCTTCGTCCTCACGTGATAGCGTTGTACGGAACCCAAAGGTTCGGACTGGCTTTATTCGGTGGGGTCCACTCTGGTGGAAGTGGACCATTTTCTCCGTCCAATAGGTGAGAAATAAAAAAACAACCATTGAGGTGTAAAACGAGGCATATCCTAGTTAAGGTGGGCCTACTTATGCCCCGATTTTGGATTTGGGCATTTGTAGGATGATTGTATGGCTGAAATTCGATTTGTATGGTTAAAAGTGTCCAAAAGCTTATATATGAAGTTTTGCATGAAAACAACTATGAGACTTAAAAATGACTATTTAACTTAAACTTAATTAATAAAATTTTCATAATTATCTGAAAAATATGAGATTTTCAAAATCCGGTCTTTCTATTACGTTATGGGATCATTCTAGGCCGTTTTTGTAAAGTGACGCCCATCAAAACTCTTATGGTTGGTTTGTTGTTTTCAAAACAAAATGAATGATTCATATTGTGAAGGTCCTGTAGCTAGTTGGTTGAGTCCAAGTTTATCAACCCGAAAAAAAAAAAACAAAAAAAAAATATATAAAAAATATATTGTAGTTAAAATAAAATCAATTAAAATTTTAAAATTTTTTTCAGTAAATTTTGAAAATTCAGGATGTTGCATCCAAACTAACATATTAAGCGGTTGAGATCTGTTTTTAAGATTTTGGTGATGTATTAAATGGTAAACAAATAGACCCTATTCCAAAGATGTCCACCAATATGATAAATAAATAATCAGACAAGGTTAGCTTTGGTTCATTTTACATATAATTTGAAGCACCCAATTTAAATGGGTTATATTTTAGTTAATTATATTCCAAGCAAATCTCGCCCACCCCATCCACACAGAGCAAATCTTGCCCAACAACGCCTTCTTGAAGGTGACCATGCTCAGATGCACCCGCTGCCAAATGATTCTTCGCCACCCCTGCACAATGTAGAAGACCTCAACCACCTATTTATTTCGGGCTGCATTGCATCTCAGGTATGGTCATTCTTCTCTCACCTATTTGACATCCACCTCCAACAAAACCAGTCCATTGTCCAAAGAATTATTCAGTGGATGATGTGGGCTAGTTCAACATCTAGATTCAAAATTTTGAGAGGGTTATTCGCAGTTTTTGTTATTTGGGAGATATGGCTGAGTGGAAACGTCCACAGATTTGGAGGAAAGAAGATGTCAGCTGAAAATATTAAAACCAAAGTCCTGATCAATTGACTTAAAGAGGTGGGAGCCAACATCCCAGCTAAGGGTAGAGGAATCTCAGAAATCATTGCCCTCCGACCCTTTGGTCTAGAGGATCATCCACGAGGAGATGATAAGAGTCTTAATGTTAGTATCTGGTCCAAACCAGAGGTTGGTTGAAACTCAATGTTGACGGCTCAGCTAGGTTTAACCCTGGTGAAGGAGGTGGTGGTGCAATATATAGGGATCATAGGGGGGCTCTTGTTTTTGCTTTCCATAATCTTATGGCCGAGTGTCGAACACGGTAGCCGAAGCTCAGGCCTTCTTAGATGGTGTTCAAATATGTGAGAGCATGGGATTAACGAACATAATTACAAAGACAGATTCTAAAATACTAGCAGAAGTTATTGAGAACCCTTAGTGTGAGGCCTCTTGGAATCTTTGGTATCGGTTGGGAGCCATCCAATCCCTTCGTCAAGCTCTTAATTTCAAGACCTCTCATGTGCTGCGTGAGGCAAATGCGGTCAGAGATGCCTTGGCAAAGCTTGGAAGTGCTGGATGGCCCAATGCCAAATATCTATCTGCAAGTGAGCTTCCTGCCCCAATTAGAGGTCTGATTACCCTAGACAACACAGGCTTGGGGATAATTAGAAAGGAATAGAAAGGGATAGTGTTCCTCGTAATAGTGACCTATATAGTCTCACTCTTTTTTTTTTTTTTTCTTCTTCTTCTTCTTCTTCTTCTTCTTTTTTTTTAATTTTTTTTTATTTGGGGGGATTTGCATGTATGATAAGTGAGGTTGCCATCCTTTTTTGGTGCGCACCTGAAATGTTTTGGCTGTCTTCTATTCAAATAAAAATAACTTTTTGGAAAGAAAAAAAGTTGTATTCCAAGCATGCAATTTCTTAGTAAATTTTCAGCGTTTTCATATATCCATCACACTTTACGGTAATAGTACTGAAGTTTTCTCAAATAAAATTAGTAAAATATGCAATTGTCATGCCACTTTTGAGCTTTTAATTATGTGATGGATTAGAAACAAAAAGTAAATAATGTTTGCTTTTTAGTTCTTTAATTCAAAATAGGATTCTATTACATGATATTTTATGTTTTTATTAGGTATTATTATTTTTTTATTTCTACTATAAAATTTAGTCCTTTAACACTGGATCCCCATCATCATCATCTTCTTCTCTTCTTCTTCTTCTTCTTCTTCTTCATTTTTTTTTTTTTTTTTTTTTTTAATTACTTCTCAAATCGTGCAAATGTACCTAATACCTAATTACTACAACAACATTAAAACCCTATGTGACCAGCATGGGTGCAGTATCCCTTGGTTGGTTGTTATGGTATGGGTGACCTAGCACCGGCCCCAAGCTAGCTGATTGCTATGGGCCCACCTCGATGAATATATGTGTTGTAAAACCGTGCTGTACATCCAGTTTTCTAACTCATTTTAGACTTTGATCCAAAAACTTAAGAAGATCCAAATCTCAGGTGGACCACACTAGTGGAAACTGTGGTGATTGACCATTAAAAGCTTATTGTGGGCCATGAAAGTTTTGGATCAAGTTGAACTACGTATTTTCTATTCATCCAGTTCTGTTTGACCTTATCAACAGTTTGGATGGAAAATAAACATTAAGGTGGCCCTAGGTAGTTTTTAATGGTGGGCATTCAATCACCAGTGTTTCTTGTTGTGTGGTCCACCTGAGATTTGGATTTGGTTAAGTTTTGAGAACACTTTCTGAAATGATATGGACAAATGGATGGACGGTGTGGATATACAACACATTCATCAAGGTAGGCCCTACAGTCAGGGTAAGACCTAATACGCTGCCCAACCACGTCCATTGATACACCCACTCTCTCTCTCTCTCTCTGTACACACACACACACACACACACACACACACACAGAGATTTTCTTAACATGCTAAAATCCATTAGATACCATTATAGTTAAACAAATAAAGAAAACAAAACACAGACAAAAACAAATACGTTGAACTCCCCTTTTTATTCAAACAATTACATTAGTAAACTACATTCCATGGCTCAGTGGATGACTCTCTCTGTTTCAACACCAGAGGTCGAAGGCCGGGTATGTGTGTGCAAAAAAAAAAAAAAAAAAAAAAAAAAAAAAAACTACATGGCAAGAGGGAGTTTACTGTAAGCGGGCATGCTCTAGTTTTTCATTCCAAACTGCGATTGGAGATAATCAACTATTTTCTTATCAACTTGGAATGCCTTGGCAAGAACATCATCTGAGATGGGCGGGTTAGATCCAAACACAGCATTCGCAATGGTGATGGTTCCTGGGTTCTGGCTGCTCAGTCCTGCAATGGCTATGGCATTGGTGTGGCCGATATTAAACTGGAAGTGAATCAGGTTTATTGGGAAGACAAACACATCGCCCTTCTGAAGGACCTTTGTTATCAGGCGATTTTCAGGGTTGGAAGTGATGAATCCGACATAGAGGGTGCCCTCCAAAACTGTTAAGATCTCCGTCGCCCTTGGGTGCGTATGGGGTGCATTGAGACCATAGGGAGCATAGTCTATCCGAACCAATGAGACTCCGAGGGTGTTGAGTCCTTCTATCTGAGCTACGTTTACTTGGGTCACATTGGACCCAACCTTGTTGTTGGTGTTGCCTGGTTTGTCTAGTCCTGACAAGAAGAAATCATCGGCTTGAACTTGCTTTGGGTCCTTGCACACAAATCCATTCACCAATACTGCCATCATATAACACAAAAGATATTGTAAGCAGCATATTCTTTCAAGACCTATTCAACCAACATAAATAGAAGATAATGGACAAGCATATAGGTGGCGTGTCCCATTCATCATGTGAATCCTTTCACGAATGGGGTGGATTGCATTTACATGAAATATTTGCAGCATTGATGCAATTACTTGGATCTTCTCAATGAAGTGAACATACCTGGGCTGTTGCGCACAGCGACACAGAAATCCTGCAATGGGCTGGGATCGGATGCGGAGACAAAGGAGAAACTGAATGCAAGGAATGCTAGGAGAATAAAGCCAGTGGCCATCTTGAAAATCTGTCTGGAAGTGTGTATGGATTTATGCTAGGAAACCCTAAATATTATAATGAGGAATGTTTTTGGCTGTGGGTTATGTAAGAAGATTAAGCTAGTATTTATAATAGGGTTAGTGTAATGTTTAGAATTGAAATGATCCAATTATTTGTAGGCAATTAATTTTATTATTATTAATAGTTGAAATCCAAGACTTCTTCCTCTCCTGTGTAGAAGAAGGAATTGGCCTCAATCAGTTACGTGTAGAAAATATCAGCATTTGTTTACCAAGTCTTTGATTCCGTAGATGCTAAATACTCCAAATCAGCTAAGGGGAAAGCAACTATGTGAGAGGAAAAATACTAAGCTTAGTCATGCTTTGATCGGTGGTGATATGGTTGTAAAGGGGTCCGGATATGCCCTCTTGACTAATCATCCTTCATGAGATTTACCTAATCACACGACCAGGCTAAGCATTCATTCAACTTGAGAAAATTAAACAAAGGCATGCTTGGTCTATTTGATCTTTGAATTGGGAAACCATGACCTTTTCAACGAGACAAATGTGTGCCTTGTGTATAAAATCTGAGCCGCCCATTCATCATGTGGGCCCCAACTTTGGTGTCCTGTGCTACATAATCTAGTAGTTCGTATATCAGTGGGGCCATATGCATGAAATAATGCAAGAAAACCATCTAACAGTATACCGCCCGTTCGACACAACTTAAGTTTTTAAGTTATTATATTTTTAATGAGTGCAAATCATCTGTGTTGAATCCTCATTGGTACATGTCATTGCCAATGACACCAGCTTAGAAAATAAGTTGATTTTCTCCCTCAGGAATAAATTGCCTACTACAAAACACAACTTTTAATGTGTGGAACTTCTCTAGGGCCCACCGTGATTTATGTATTAGATCCACACAGAACATCAATTTTTATAGATCATTCTAGAGCATGAGCGCAAAAATGAGTCATATCCAAAGTTCGAGTGGACCACACCACAGAAACGAAGAACTACCGTTGAAACCTTTCTAGGGCCAACCATGTGGTTTATTTTCAATCTAACCGGTTCATAAGGCCACATAGTCTCAAAGCCTTCAGTAGCCCCAAGAAGTTTTCAACTATACACGTCAATTCCTACTGTTTCCTATGGTATGGTCTAATTGAGCTTTGAATTTTTCTTTTTCTTTTTTTCTTTTTTTTTTTTTTTTTTTTTAATGCCATAAGGAATTTTATTCACAGAGGAGGAATTACACATTCAGATGGCTGACAACACAAAAAGCCACAGTGGGTTGCCTATGGTATACGATACTAACAAAATGAGTAAACCTGCCCTTGGGCCCGTCATTACTTTGCTAAGATGCCCAGCCCTACTTTGTCTAGAAGAAGGCACCCATGTATGACCGGGGCAACTCTTTTTTTTTTCCCACAGTTCGAGCAGCCCCCAGCCCAAAATAGGAGGCTACCCATCCTGCCACACGTAGATCAAGGATGAAAGCACGAGCTTCAGATCAACCACAATTTTCTCTAATACATCCAACCCACTCTTATCTAACACCAAATTCCATCTGATAACCTCTGGAAGCGATCTCGTCGAAGGGAAGATCGATCTCCAACCTTCGAATGGCGCTTCCCAATCTCGCTAGCCCTTCCACCACTAGGTTAGCTTCCCTTAGGACGTGAACCACCTTTATCTGGGCCCGCACACTCAGGACGTTGAATCCGGTCCACCAGTAACTGAGGAACCCTTCGTCAGAACGCCCTCCACCATAGCAGAATCGGTTTCCATCGTAACTTTAGTGAAGCCGAGGGCCAAGCATATGGACAATCCTTCCACCAAAGCTCTTAGTTTAGCTGAGGAGTTGGTCCTGTTGGGCTTGGACGCCTCAAAGCTTCAAGCATGATCAAGATGGTGCAAAAGCTGGAGCCTTTTTAGGCCATCCGACCGGTTGGCAGTTTCCTTTTTGGTCTGGGTTTCTTGCGCAGTTTTGCACGAGGAGTTTCTAATTTTGGTTTTCTCCTATTTAAGGAGATGTAATCCGAGATTAGGGTGGCTGCCAATGGGCCAAGGGATTGAGAGGGTTCTAGGGTGAGAGAAAGAGCTAGCGAGGAAGCTTGGAGTTCTCTGGGTTGAGGGAAATGGATGGCTTTGTCCTCCTCATGTGAGAATTAGCTTCGGGTAGCTTGAGATTTCTCTTATGGGTTGTGATCCAGGGTATTCTTCTGTAATCTCTTGTAACTTCTGATTCATAGTGGATTGGTGTCGCTTTGTGCTGTGGTTTTTTACCCTTGAGGGGTTTTTCCACGTAAAAATCGGGTTGACTTCTTGTGTGTGATGATTTGCTTGTTGATTGCCATTGTGGTGTGTTCCTCGCCTACTTTAATTACTTCCGCCGCGGGGCTCCTAACCCCAACAAGTGGTATCAGAGCTAAAAGTTGGAAGGAGGCAGAGAGAATCTGAGGCGAGACATCAATGGCGTCTTCTACCATGAGATTTATTGTGGAGAAGGATTCCGTGAAAGAAAAACATGGAAAGCGATCGGTGTCTATGGAAGAAGTAGAGTTGAAGAAGGTGGATCAGTACGCCAATATCTTAATCAGGTTTGTCGACTGCGATCGGGTTTGATTGGGAGCACTATTCATGGTGGAGCTGCAGGATCGGCAGCGGGATCCACGGTTGCTCGTGTGTGGCATGCGCAAGGGCCACATGAGCGAGCAGATGATGAAGGTGCAAGTTTAAAGTCGATGAGGCATGAGAAGTGGTGGAGCTATGATGACAACGAAGTAGAGATGAATATGGTGCGTGCAAGGTGTTGCATGAAGATTTGAGTCGTGGTGGAGTTTGTTGGGCTTGGACGCCTCAAAGCTTCAAGCATGAAGACCACTGATTGGCTGGTCGGTCACGCTGGATCAAGACGGTATAAAAGCTGGAGCCTTTTTGGGCCATTTGACCGGTTGGCCGACTGGCCGGTGGGGGGGTACGAACGGTCGACAGTTTCCTTTTTGGACTGGGTTTCTTGTGCGATTTTGTGCAAGGAGTTTCTAATTTCAGTTTTCTCCTATTTAAGGAGATGTAATCCGAAATTAGGGTGGCCGCCAATGGGCCAAGGGATTGAGAGGGTTCTAGGGTGAGAGAAAGAGCTAGGGAGGAAGCTTGGAGTTCTCTAAGTTGAGGGAAAGGGATGTGTTTGTCCTCCTCATGTGAGAATTAGCTTCGGGTAGCTTGGGATTTCTCTTATGGGTTGTGATCCAAGGTATTCTTCTGTAATCTCTTGTAACTTCTGATTTATAGTGGATTGGTGTCGCTTTGTGCCGTGGTTTTTTACCCATGAGGGGTTTTTCCATGTAAAAATCGGGTTGCCTTCTTGTGTGTGATGATTTGCTTGTTGATTGCCATTATGGTGTGTTCTTCGCCTGCTTTGATTGCTTCCGCTGCGGGGCTCCTAACCCCAATAGGTCCCAGTCCCGTGTCCGCTTGCAAATGCAAACATGAATTCCCCCTTCCAATCCCTACACACTCCTCGCCCGATTTTCTTGGGTTACCTCGAGACGATCCATCAACGTTAACTTTCACCCACATTTCGTCAGGCCTCACCCATCTGAGCACCAAGCCTTTAGTAATCCTCGCCTTATGAATGGGAATCTGAAGGAGTTGCAGAGCCAACCTTTTGGAAAGAAGATCATCCGCTAGCGCAAGAAGAAAAGTGAAATTGCATCGGACCGTCTAACATGACACCCTACACTAATCATGGAAGCCTGGTGGAGCTTAGAACTATGAAACTCCTAGAGCTGGAGTGATTAGGGCCATTTTGAATTCATTTTAAAAATATCTTGCCTAATTAAAATAATTAGCACTTATGAACTAATTAACCAAGAACACTTAGCTTCTAAGCTTAAGTGGGTCCAATTACAAAGGCTAGCAAGGATAAGTAAATGAACAACCTAACCTAGAGAGCTATGTAGACAATCGAGTATACCATGTTAAGCATATGTCTACAAGCTAAGTGAACATACATCTTGTGTGTGATTGTGCCTATCTAAAAAATAACATACATTTCAATTAAGCATTCATAAATAAGCAATTAAACATATAATGCATAAGATGAAATGTACTCAAAACAATCCCAAACACAAGCATGTACAATGGTTCGAAAACTTGTCTCTATTCCACTCCTGGTTCACATACTCATCCATTGAGCACATGAAAATTCACTAAGGGAGTTTAAATAAGGTTCTTCCCAACCCAGGTGTTTTAAATCGGTTCCACCCTACCAGAGAGTTTGACAAGGTTCCTCCCAACCTATGACGGAGATTTTACCGGTTCTTCTCTCAACCAAGATGTTTATAAGATCCATCCTACCCAGGAGTTTGATAAGGTTCCTCCCGACCTTCGGTTCCAATCCAAGAACCTAGCGTATACTCCCACCGGAGGCTCCCCTTGGAGACTTGTTTGATCTTGATTCTAAACTCTCACACTCAATCCTCTACAAGGAAATAGTGCAACCGGACTCTTACAATTGACACTTGTCGAATTGAGCCCATTTTGTAGCGTCGCTTGAGTTATTTGATCTCCGCTCTCCTTTGCTTCAATCAGCTCCCATTTGTTCCCCCGATCATGTTGCCGATGCGTCGCTAATGCCTCAACTCCAACGATCAATCGCATTTCTTGTGATGCTGATGCCCAAGATTGTAACGCCCCGAAATTTCGACTCTCGTGGACAAGACGATGGGTCGAGCTTCCGGGTGTTAACTCATGTGTGTCAGGGTTACGTTTCCACACACTTACCTGTAATTTTATACATTCATGGCATACATAGCATAATGACGGAAATTTAAGTTCTTATTCCATAATTATTCTATTTTAAGTTCTAAATCAACGTAATAAAACATGTTTAACCAAACATTTCCACTTATTATCTCTATGAGAGACTTATTACATGTTCAAAAGAAAAAAAAAATCTACTCTACAAAGATAATAAACGTATTCCATCTTCAAGCCGCTTCGGTTTCATCGTCCGTCACTTACTGCCACGAGCCTTCGAGCACCTCATCTTAATGTTCGATTCTCTTACTGGATCTTCACCTGGATTATCTGATGTGTGGTTGGATAGCGTTAAACGCTATCATAGTGGGGAATATTCCTCCAAGACAGTCATGATAATAATAATGGCACAGAGTAAATACAGAGTAAACGCAAGCAAGATATTATCATTCAATCAAATCAAAACAACCCAATACAAGATCTTTATTAATGCAATGCATGACATGCATGCTTTGGCTAAGGCACCCTGACCGGATGAGACGGGACTTATTCCAACTCTTCTCACCAGCTACTAGTCACCAGAGTCCACGATGAAGCGGGTAATTCCACAACTTCATGTCAACAAACCCAGCCAATGGAGGTGATGGCCACCCATCCCCCTACCACAAGCTAGCGCCGTAGCACCCGCAGGGCTGACCCACCAAGTCGGGCCCAGTGAATGCATGATTAGTTTCATATTTAGTTAAGTAGTTTAACATCCAGCCAATTTAATGATGTTAACGACTAATGATCACTCATTACACCAATTAGTTTAAGGAAGCTCAAGGTCACTATGGGGGGCTCGTTACCCAGCATAGGCCGACAACTCAGGCTTAGTGGCCCATACCACCAACCCTGGCTCATGAAACTTCTCGTATTCATCAAGCTCATTCATCAAAGGGTCCACCGCAGGTAACATATCAAATGAGGATCCCTTGGCACGTATCCAACAATGCACACGGTGGTGCCCAATTCAACATCATGGCATATAATATCAACATCACATACACGGTAATGCCAACTTAATTCTTAACAATATGGCCCATATGGGCTTTATCTCTTTACATCAACGGTTACATTAGTATGGGTTTAAGGGGTGTTCATTAATGTAACATTCATGTATAATGTTTCATAGCAAACAATACATCAATCGTCATAAGCAGGTGACTACGTAAACTGAGCATGGTCTCCACATAAGTATGTACATTATCATAATTTCTTCTCCAACCACTTAAGCATGGTTCATACAGCAAAATTCGACATACACAATAAGGAACACCATATAAATCATATTCACATGAAGAGATTTCAACAAACAAAATTTCAAGAAATCATATAACAAAAACTCAAATTTTTAATCATAAAATCAACATATAATTTAATATTATCGTAGATGGGCTTAAAGGAAATCCCCACCTTTGAGATTTGATGATTTGAAACGCAATTAGAACCGTGAAACCTTTCTTTAATCCAAACCTAGGAAAGTTAATGACAAATATAAGATTAAGACGTAGAGTTGTATAGTTTCTATGGCTATGATCAACTAGGGCTAGATCTATACTTAAAACTAGGGTCTAGATTAGATTTAAGAATTTAATAACATGCTAAAATGGCTTACCTCTCTCATCAGCGACTCGTCTCGAGATCTCAGCCGAGTCGACTCACTTGGCCCAACCCAATCCTCTCTCTCTCTTTCCTTTTCTTTCTTCTTCTTCTTCTTTCTTCTTTCTCTTTTATGGTAGATGGGACTCACACGATGGCTATAAATAGGATCTGGAACGTCCATGTAAAGTGCATCCTCAGATGATCTGAATCTTGATTTCTAAGGTTAAAATCAATGAGTTAGAGTGGGCCACACAACTGACAAAAGATTGCAATATTTGGACGGATCGATTTTTGGTGAGGTACTAACCTGATGGATGGCTTAGATCCAAGAAAGGGGCCCAGCTGGTGGACGGTGTAGAGACGTGGGGGTGGCAGCGAACGCTGCTGTCACAGCGGGCGGATGAGGAAGACGAAACATCTCTCTCTCTCTCTCTCCCTCTCGTCCTCTCTTCACGATCTCTCTCTCTCTTTCTCTCACGGTCTCTCTATCTCTCTCTCTGGTGTTTCTGGAAGGAGGGAAGGAAGACGGATGAGGGGTTTATAGCTTACGTAAGTCGGTGGGAAGAGATCCGGTTTTGGCGTTGGCACCGCCTGGCACACACCCCGTCTGATTTTTTTTGCACTTTATTGACTGGGGACCGTAGGAGGGCTTGGTGGGGTCTACAAGGAGCTATGGGTGAAGTTTGGAGTGCCCATGCAAAGCGGTGGGCCCGATCTTGATAAATCTTCATTTGAATGGTGGTTTGGATCGGATTGCACAAGCGACGGATGACAACAAAACTTTGAATGACTAGGTTTGGGTGGGGCGCTGACCTAATGGACGGGTTGGATTTCGAAGTGGGGTCCAAATGATGGACGGTGTGGAGTTCATGGACGGCCAGCGTCCAACGCTGTTACAGCGAAGAAAACGGAGAAGAAGACTCGTAATGGAGAAGGAAATTTTCTTCCTTAGATAACGTGCATTGCACGTACACACGCCTAACTTATGCTGCCCTCACAGGTGGGGTCTGCTTCAGGTGGATCGGAATCATTTCCTCCGTTCAATAAGTCGGCATCATCATTTTAACCATTGAAAACAAAATTGAGGCAGATCCGAGTTAAGGTGGGCCACTTATGATCAAATTTCTGATTAGGGCATTTGCACAATGATCGGGGATCTGATTTTCGACATGTACGGTTAGTTTGTTTTAAATAGGTCATACACTAAGTTTAGGGTAAAAAATGATTGTGGGAAATGGGTTATTTAAATGGTGGGGTTTTAGTAGTGGCATAAAAAAAATACCAAAAAATACGGGAAAAATACAGGAAAATACGGGAAAATACGGGGTGTTACAAAGATGATATGAGATTATGTGAATTCTCTACAACTAGTAGGAGTTGGTTGCCTAGAGAATTTTCACCTAATTGAATCTTTATAGAGGTTTAGACAAAAGATCTACCTATGGTCAAAGTGCCTAAAACATCTAAAGATCAAAAGAGAACAAGTTCATTTTCATATGAGTTTTGAATGCTCCATCTTGTAATTTAATATAAGGAAGATGACTTGGAATGGTTAGGATTAGAGCCTAATGGTATGGGCAATAAGGATGACTTTTAACACACTAAAATCTCTCCCTTAAAACTTAAAACCGAGCTAAGCCTTTATATAAGAAAAGCTTCAATGGATATAAAATGGTTGGCAAAGGCTAGTTGTCGACTGGTTATCCAACCAGTCTATGGAGGTCTCCGACCAATCGGTCATTGAGGGATGACCGGTCTGAAATTGGGGCCTGGGACTGGAAATGTTGCTGTCCCAAATGTGCTCTCTGCCAACCAGTCGGACGACCGGTCGGTCAAATAGTCAGACTGATCAGGCAATCGGTCTATAATTAGCCAGGGGACTAGTTCGCTTCCTATCCCATTCTGGCTCTCTAACGATCGGTCGGCCATGGGCCAAGACCGGTCAGTAGGCATGTTTTTCTGCTGTTTGTTTGTTGTGTTTTATAGTAGTACATGCAACCTCTTTACCCAATCTTTGGGTGATCTTTTGAGGCACCAAAGGCCTATCTAAGATGATTAAAGGTCTACCTATTGGGTCAAATCATCTAGTGGTTTGGATTTTGGTTTAGGTTTAAGGTTCAAGGCTCACCAAAGCATCTCATTTACCTATTTCTTCTTCCTTCATATAGCAAGTCCGTTTGAGTCTTCGATTTTCATCTTCTTTAAGCTCCACTGACATCTAAAATCACTGACTTACATAATCGACAAATAAGGTGCACTAATATACCATAGAAAAGTGCACTAACAAAAATGACTAATCATCCTCACCCAGTTCAACACTCGATTGATCACCTTGCTCGCATATGCAACTTGGCCATCAAACCTGCTCCCATTCCTCCCCCGTAAAATCTCTCAAAGTATGAAGGCAGGCACTAGCCCTCTTAGCAGAGAAAAGAAGTATGAGAAAGACGTAAATCGCCACCATTAAGTCAACCGTGACGCTAGCGGTTGGACTGTTAAATAGGGAACGTCAAAAGCAGTGCCAAAAAAGGACCAAACCTGACTAGACAAAATGCTACCTAAGAACAAAATGGTCGATGGACTCTATGGATTTAGCTAACTCTACTAGGTAGTAGTTACATCTCGAGGCGAGGGTTATCCCCTTATCCTGCACTCTAATGTCAACCGGAACCCCTGAACGGATCACCTTCCAAGTGAAGATTGAAATTTTAGGTGGCAATTTAGCGTGCCATACCCAACGAGCCTAACTCTTGCAATCTCTGGATTCCCTGACCAACTTCCAAGCCGACTTCACTAAAAACTTGCCCGACATCTCAAGGGTCCAGACCCGAATATCAGCTACATCGCTGGTAAACATCCCCTCTGATTCAATATGGGTATAAACTTCTACTGGGATTAGAGTGACCGTTGACGAGTCCCGATTGATCCCTTTCAGACCAAGAATTTTTTTCACTTTGAGTCCCCTTAACTAGGAGGGAACTTGCTGTCCATAGACTTTATCTAGAGGGTCGAGCCCAGTCCAGTTACCCAGCCATAACCTGCAATTACCTTTCCCTACCAGCCATCGAGTATGACAGTCAATTGTGGGTAGAGCTGGGCACAAACCAAGCCAGCTCAAAAGCTCGGCTCGGATTTGTTTGAAAAAGCTCGGCTTGGATTGGTTTGAATGGAAGTTCGAACTAAACCAAGCCTCAGAGTCAAGCTCGTTTGAAAAAACAAACCAAGCTCAAAGTAGGGCAGTACTGGCATGACTCGGCT
The DNA here is from genome assembly GCA_003013855.2 of Liriodendron chinense. Classification (NCBI taxonomy): domain Eukaryota; kingdom Viridiplantae; phylum Streptophyta; class Magnoliopsida; order Magnoliales; family Magnoliaceae; genus Liriodendron; species Liriodendron chinense. Next base: position 2,149,984 of record PVNU02000362.1, read on the forward strand.
CGAAGCTCGATTTGATTCAGCTCAGTTTAATTTGGCTTGATTCGACTCGTAGATTATAAGCACACTGTTTCCTGTGGTGTGATCCACTTGAGCTTTGGATATGATTCCATTTTGAGATCATGTCCTAAAATGATATGTAAAATAGATGGAAAACGTACAATGTTGATAACACATATACATGATGACATGGATAATATATAATACATATACATGGATGCACACTATTTCCTTGCACTTGTAAAATTATGCTCGTGTACTTTTGTTTAGAAAATGCTCTTCCATGTCTATTTTAAAGCTGCACTCCTTTGGAGGATGTTAAACATCATATGGTAAGATACTTTTGTACTTTTTTTTTTTTTTCTAACTTTTTAAATTTCTTTTCTATTTAAATAAACAAGTAAAAAAAGAGCCGCCACCTATTTGAACTTGGCTTGGCCCGGTTTGAAATTTTTGACCAAACCGATCCTGGCTAAAACCAGATTTTTCTGGAGCAAACCAAACTCGGGCCACATGGGTCTGCCCGAAACCCAAACCAAGCCGATCCACAAACTAAGGTGGCACAAAAAAAGCCAAACCAAACTAGTGCGAACTCCGCTCAGCCTGGATCGTTGCCCACCTCTAATTGTTGGGAACAGATCTGTAAGGCTTTTCCAAAGAGGGAGGCCGAACCAGAATGCAGCCTGAGATCTGCAGAGAATGGAACTCTTCGCTATTTAACTCTCATGAAATCACCCTAGAGGGACTTCTCCTCGTCGTTGCCCACCTTCCCAGCCAATTTGAAGTGAAAGCTTCACATCACATCGTTCATGTGCTTGATTTCATGGTCCGGAAGAGAGGGAGGGAGGAAATTTGAATTCTCTACTTAGAAAAAAAAAGCTTCTCATCACATCTTTCATGCGCTTGATTCCAAGCCCACCTTCCTCTTTTGGCGAAGAGACGCTCTTCTAGTTGATCCAATGTTGTTTCTTTCTCCCCTCGTGTTAACCCTAAAAGAAGTACTCCGCTAACGATCTTTCCAAATCTGAGATCACCTGAGCAGGAATCACCGTGGCAGTGAAATTAGTGTGAATCAGAATACTGGAGAGGACCTGGTTGATCAGGACCACTCTGACTACTGGGTTCAGGTATTTACTCTTCCATCCCTCTATTCTAGCCGCCACGGAATCTAATTCTGGACACTGCCATGTTACTCGAACAAATAAAGTAACTTTTCTCGATGTTGATTTTCAGGCCCGAGGTACGCTGGTATCTCTCCAAGAATTGCTTGATAATAGAGAGAGTTTGCTTGCTGCCATTAGTGAAAATAATTGTGTCATCTGCATATAGAAAATGCGTAACTACCTTACACCCACGCCCAACGTGATACAGCTAGCATACAATAGACTGAGTTAACAATAGACTGTTTCTCCGCCATTAAGAGAATATCCCAAGTAAAGATCTAGTATGTCCCTAGGGAAGCCAATGCTGTAGCTGACGGCCTCGCAAAAATGGGGAGCAGCCATCAAGGGAATCAAGTCTACTTGGCATACTCAAAGCTACCTATGGAGTTAAGAGGTATGTTGTTCCTTGATAGAGTAGGGCTGGGTTATCTCAAGCTAGGCAAAGGATGATCCTCCTAATGCCTAGCGCTGTGGGTTTTCTTTGGGATTATATGATAGATAGTCCCAGCTTAAGGAATGACCATTTCACCCTATCGTACGCTTTCTCCATATCCAGTTTGAAGCTGATGTTCCCTCCCCTGACTTTCCTGTTAATGTCTCTGAAAAGCTCTTGGGTAAGTGCAATATTTTTCTCCATAGAACACCCTTGAACGAAAGCACGATGTTCTTCTGAAATCAGCTTGGACAACAAGGTATTAAGACGGGAAACTATAACTTTCACAAAAATCTTGTAAACACAATTACATAGGCTGATCGTCCGAAAGTCTAAAAATTTACCCGGGGAAGCCATCTTTGGAATGAAGCAAATCAGTGAGGAGATGAAGCCCTTAGGGAGAGATCCCCCCTTGAATAGAAATTGAATGGACCTCATCACGTCATCCCTAATGATGTCCCAACAGCCACTAAAGAAGGCTCTAGGGAGCTCATTTAGGCTAGGCGCACCATCTTTGAGAATTGTGCCCATCGCCTATTTTACCTCCGAAGGAGTCAGATAAGCCATTAATGCTAGATTATCTTCAAGAGAAACACAAGCCAGGATGAGGTCTAGAAGCTCTCCAAGGGGGTCACCATCTGAGATGACAGAAGATTTGAGAAATACACAATCCCCTCCTCTTTTTATCTTGGTCAAATCAGAAGTAACTTCCTCGTTGCACATCTGGATGTTCTGAATACTCACCCTTCTTGATCTCTCATTGGCGGACAAGTGGAAGAACTTGGTCTTCCTATCCCCTTCCTCCAACCACTTATTACGAGACTTCTGTTTCAAAAAAACCTCCTGAAAAAGTTCCAGCCTCTGAAGATTATCCTTGGCTTCCTGCAGGCTGAGCAAATTCTCCTCATCAGGGAATTCCAAGGTAATATTTTCTCTTCTAGTGACCTCGTCTTCCACCGACTTCAGGTTTTGGAAAATATCCCCAAAAACTTGTTTGTTCCAGGTTTTAAGAGTTTTCTTCACATTCTTCAGCTTTAGTAGCAGATTGAACATCGGTTGGGAGGGGTCCCTCGATGGCCCAAGCTTCCTTGACCTGCTTCAAAAAGGTGTTGTGAAGAAACCGCATGCACTGAAAGCAGAATGGCCTGGGGCGATGAGGCCGGCGGAGGGGACAGAAAGGAGTAGGGGGCGTGATCCGAGCCCACCCAAGGAAGGTGATCCACCTTAAATCGGGGGAATCGATTATACGACTTTGTATTATAAAGAACCTTATCTAATCTGGCCCAAATTTGCGAGTTACCTTGTTGATTATTAATCCACGTAAATGGGTTCCCTGAAAATCCTGCATCCAGCAACCCCATTCTCTTAATAGTTTCCACAAAATCAGATGAACTACCAAGATCAGGGTTTCTACTCCCCCTTCTTTCCAATTAATCGACAACTACATTGAAGTCACCACTGACTGCTTAGGGACCTGAGATCCAGTTGGCCACCACCATCAAGTCCGATCCTCCCATAGAAGCCTTCTCCTGGAACTGGAGCATTTCGCATAGATGAAAGACATGTGAACATGGTCTATGGAGCCTCTCATCCCAGTTTTCATGGTGATCATCTAATCAGAGGTGACTAGATCTTCTACTAATAGGGGGCTATTGAAAAAGATCCAGCATCCGCAATGGAAACCGATGAGTGAAAACCTAGATTAAGACCAATCCTCAACCTCTTATCCTCTCCCAGCATTGGCTCCTGCAAAACCACCATCACTGGATTGTAGTTTCGAATGAGCCTCCTTGTAGTCCTGACCGAAACCGCATTACCTATCCTGTGAACGTTCCAAACTAGGATTTTATCCATCTGTGGCACATCTTGTATCTATGGTCCTTTTGTTAAGCTTCCGGAGTCGTCCTTTCCCTTCTTCAGGATCCCAAACTTTTGATTTCTGATTAGTTATTTTTCCCCACCCCTTCTTCCTACCTATATTCTGCTTCTCGTGATCCTGTGCAGAAACTATCTGCAGGGGTATTCCACCTGGGACCTGCCCCTCAGTCTCACCTTCCTGTATAACCCCACCTTCTAATCTACCTGCCGGTTGGTCCAACGAATCCTTTCCTTCCTCACAGGCCAGCTGCAGTCCTATTCCCATATCTTCTAGCAGGTCATGGCCTCCTGGGTTGTCAGTCTTCTCCCTATTTATGATGGCACCGTTGAAGCACATCGATAGATCCACTACTATCTGGAGGCCTTCTCGTGACGGGTCGCCCCCAGTGGCTGGTTGTTGGCTCAATCGCATAGATCCACATTCCAGGGAATCCAGAACCTCTTCTGTTGAGTCTTCTGCTTCCATAGAAACCAACCCTCCCCCATGAGACATGATTAGGGGGTGAAGCTCTCCACATTAATGGGACTGCTGCCTTCTTATCTAGCCTTCTTCGCAACCCATCACCGAGTAGTTCTGCTGACAGGAACTATTTTAGGACTAGTACCACCCTCCTGACAGAGGTGGTTAGAGGGAAGATATATCTGCCCCTGGTTCCCTACCATTGTCCTGGCCCTAGAGAGAAGTACACCCTACAATTCTCTCCCCTAAAGCAACAGGGTCTCTGATCTCAGGAGGTTCCATTTGAACTCCTCCAGCGCACTGTTGTGGAGGTCCTCTAGGAGGTTGAGATCCTCCTTGAGGCCCAATAAGCAGGGGAGGACCCTCCCTATTAGTGGGGCCCTGGGAAGGGTGAACATGCTGCTGATCAACACCGAGAGGACCCTGCTGAAAGCTTGAGTGGGGAATGGCGTTAGCTGACCTTGAGCACGTAATTGCCTGTGCTGGGAGGGGGCCTGCAACAACTTCAGAAAGTACTTCAGGACCTTCCTTTGTTCTAGGCCTCTCTTGTTTACACACACACACACACTCTCTCTCTCTCTCTCTCTCTCTCTCTCTCTCTCCCTCTCTCCAGTGAGAGACTGCGAGGCCCCTCCAACTTCAGTAGAGACAATCTCGCAAACACCTAAGGGATGAGAAGCTTGCTTAGGTAGATGCTCAAGAGGACCTGCTGGATAGTGGAAAGAGTGTTCCACCCACTGTTTAGTACTCTCCTCCTGACCAGGGACGCTAACACCTTCTTCGACAAAGTCCTTAGCCACTCCACACCCTTCCGGCAGCTCCAAGGAGGCCCAAATCGAGAAGGAATTCCCAGAAACCTCCAATCTCCCGACTGTATGTATGTCAACCCCCAGCTTGAGAATGTATTTAACTCTAGCCACAAGTTGGATGAAACCCAGGAGCGAGCACCTATCGACCTCCACTACCGAACCAACAGTTTCCCCCAACCCTATGAACACCGACTCCAACCAAGCATGTGTCGGTATCCCAAATAAACGAACCCAGGCCCCTTAGGCTGACGACGCAAATTCTGGAGTCCAGGTCTACACTTTTTGAAGCCCCATTTCTCTCTGGAGAAGAGCATATGAGAAGAAAGATAAAAGATCCATCATAGATTTGAAGATAGTTAAAAACCGATCGAGTGCTAAATGGGCGATGTCGATAGTAGAGTCGACATACCTGGAGTTTTTGAGGAATTTTATCAAATGGATGATAGGCACTGAGCTGTCCTCTACTTCCCCCACTAATGCAAGCCCCAGTTCCCATTGTTTTCTCGACACTTCCTTAGGATCACCTTTGAAGGAGATGTCATGAAGGTAGTCTCTGACACCCTGATCTTCTACCGTGAGCTTGGATGGGCCATGGGATGGCCCCAAGGGAGGGTCTCCAGCCCTTCTGGCCACGTCAAAAAAGGACTGCACCGGAGCTTCAGATCTGGAAATTTGGGCCCCGGGAAGGGACAAAGGGATGGTCTACCTAGAGAATTGATCTTTGAATTTGCCTTGTGTTTGGGTTCATTTCCTAGAATGACCGAAAAAATGGATGGACGGTGTGGATCCTAGGGCCCATGCATATTTCACATACAAATAAATTTCGTTGCTAGCTGTGTGGTGCTGTAAATTATGGGGAAAGACAAAAACTCAAAAGTGTGATAGAAAAAAGGCAGATCCAAGGATAAAGTGGGCCACACTACATTAAACAGTGGCAATTAAACACCTACTGTTGAAAACTTTTTGGGTTCAAAGAAGGCCCTAATCAAGCTGATATTTGTGTTTTCCTTTCATCCAAGTCCGTATAACATTATGAAGAGGTTAAATGGAAAATAAACCTCAAGGTGGACCTTGGAGGGTTTATATGGTAGCCATTCAATCCCCTCTACTTTATGTGGTGTGGTCCACTTTAGCTTTAGATTGTGTCATTTTTTTTGGGCTCATGCTTTAGAATGATATGGGAAAATTGATGGATGGTGTAACACATGAATAATGGTGAAGCCAGAGAAGTTCTACATGTTCAAAGTTGTATTGTGTAGTACGCAATCTACTCGGGAGAAAATGAGTGTGTTTTGTGAGTACGTTGGTGTCATTGGTGATGACATGTACCAATGAGAAGTGACAGTATGTACAGAATTTTCCCATGCCTTCAACAATGACGATCCGCAATCATTTTTAATGTATTATGTCATTATATTTAGAAGTTGATTGTGCGTTGTAGACACTCCACCCAAGGCTGACAAACTAATCAAACTCAACCTAATCAATTCACCCAGGCAACCCAGTCAAACCCAATCAACTCACCAAGTCAAACCAATCAAACCTAGTCAACTCACCCAGTCAAACCAGTTAACTTATTCCACTAAACCCATTCAACTCGACCAACCTAATCCACTCAACCTAGTTAACTCAACCCAGTCAAACTAGACCCAATAAAAGTAAAACCTAGGATGACCAAGGAGCTGTGCCCGACCCGATGTCTACATCCTTCCTGAGAAGGCAGGGCATAGGCCACATGGGGGCCAGTGCCCCAGTGTGGTGCCAACCATGTGGCAAGTCTCTTGCCTTGGCAGGAGAGGGTGCAAAGCATGTGCTATTACACCAAATCCAGTTTCAATAATGTGAAAATGAGAAATGACTCCGCTGTCCTTCCCTTGAGCCAAAATTACAATCTCACCACCCCATCTAACAGTTGAGGTCTTACCACGTGGCAATCTCAAATCAAAATCATTGAGGACTTTTTACCATAAGCTTTCCTAGCAATTACCAAAAAACCAGACTAGGAGGCTATAAATAGCCCCTTCTCCTCTCATTCCAAATCACTTTAAAATTCTCAACACTTTCCCATCAAGCCATTAGCCATTCATAGCCCATCTCATCCTTCCACCAAGGAGAATAAAGAGTAGAAGGAAATTAGTCTAGCTCAGGTCAACCCAGCTTAGTATACCCTTCAGCCACCTGAGCAACCAAAACTTCAATCTAAACTACACAATCAAATCCTTGCAATAAGACTGTCCATCCAACCATTCAACCTTGATCAGTTTCATCTAGTCTTCCATTAGCATAAGGTAATATCTATTCCCTTCTTAACCCCAACCCCCTGTTCATCATATCCATCAATATTGCATAGCATTTTCACCCAGTCAACTTGAGTGTATGCTCTGTGGCTTACTGAGTTATCAGATCCTACACATCAAAAACTCAAATTGACCGGTTATTATTCCACTTCGGCAAGTGAGTCAGGGTAGATTTATTTGACCTGGGCTACCGCTTGTATAATGCCTCAGATTTTCATGGCTTGAGTATGGTACTTGAGTCCCGATATTCTAGGTGTTATCTAAATTTTTCCCAATATCACATTTCATGGAATCAAACATAATCACATTTATTCCACATTATATGGTATGCATCACAGAGTAAGATATACTGAAAAGGGAAACCAAACAATCCAAGTACAACATCTAGATTCATCAACTTAGAAGGGGACTTATTGCAATTTGAAATAATTCATTTAAACATCAATGTTTCACTTGGCACAACAATCATCTATCTATTGATTGAGCTCCAATAATTCCTATAAGGAATTTTTTCCACTGAATTCTTAACCGTTCTTCAGGTGTACTTGTAACTTCTAGTCAATTGGTTGGTGTTTTAGAACATCAAAAGGGTGAGTGGTCATCTAAGTGAGGAATTCCCACCAAGGTTTCATATCCATCATCAAATTCAAGCATAGTTGATAAAACAAGCAAGGCAATCACATTTATCAGATTAAAATTAAAATCTTAATTAAATGCATGAGTAAAAAATTAATCACACAAAATAATCAAAGGATTATAAAGGTAATATGATCCAAAAGTCACAGAGTGATGGTCAATGGTAACATGATCTAAAAATCGAATAAAAAGACAAAAGGACGGTCAACGATATCATGATTCGAAAGTCATAAAGTGACGGTCAACAGTAAGTAATCCAGAAATCTCACAAAATGAGAAAAGGATGGTCAACGGTATCATAATCCGGAAGTCATAAAGTGATGGTCAACAATAACATGATCTGAAAATCCCACAAAATGAGAAAAGGACAGTTAACGGTATCATGATCTGGAAGTCACAAAGTGTCGGTCAATGGTAACATGATCCGAAAATCCAAAGTGATGGTCAATGATAACTTGAACTAGAAATCACTAAGTGATGACGAACAGTATCATGAATTGGAAATCACAAAGTGATGGCTAATGATAACATGAATCGAAAATCACAAAGTGACGGTCACCGATAACATGAATCGAAAATCACAATAGATGACCTGGAATCACTAAATGACGGTCAACGATAACATGAATCGAAAGCCATTTCTAATTTCTTTTATTAGAAATGATGTGCCAAATAAAAAACACCATGGTATGGAGATCATAATCAACATAGACCACTAATGGTCAAGGTAACATCAAATGAGGCGTGATTCAATCAAACAACTTGTAAGGTTTAATAATATAGATGCATATTAGCACAACAATTCATATTGAGACAAATTATAACATAAACATATCCAAATTAAGCAAGCTAGACATATGGCAACATGGAAATCAGTTTGCCAATTCTAAGTAGACACATTAAATAGCACAAGCATTAAATTCACTCCATGCTAAGTACATATTAGAGATGTGAAACAAGCAAGTACAACCTACCATTCTAAATGTCATACACATACATTGATTAAAACATTAGAGATGAAACCAAACACAAATCTAACTAATATAAAATGCAAAGTTCATTCCAACTAGTAAGCTAAAAATGGAAACCAAAAACAATTCTAACCAATTATAGAAATTTCAAGGTACATGTGAGGTACGTTTCAAATTAAAATCCAAACCATAGCTAGAATAGGGATTCGGGAGGAAAACTTAGGGGGATCTCCTCACCTTATAAGACGATTCTTGATTCGAAGTCGCGTAAGGATGGTAGATGGACCAAAAGGACAAATTCTACCTTAAAATAGGATTTACACATCATTAGGTCACATTACAACACCCTTGTTGGGTTAGACGATAGGGTTAGATTAGATGACTAATCTAAGTGTAAAATTTGGAAAAATTGAGTTAGGCTTCCATGAAATGATCTAGACTACCTTCCAAGGTGGTGGATTTAGAGGCCTAATTAAGTTGAGTCGTGAATGGCCAAGATTGGTTGTAGGTTGATGAAACCCTAGATCGCGATTCAACTCGGCTATATGTTAGAAAACCTGATACAACTTGCTTGAGGCGACCTGGAACTAACCTGGATTGTTCCAAGCATTTTGGAGACGAACATGGGGCAACTACAACTCCCGACAATTTGGATTACATTGTAATATCTATGATTTTTTATGATTTATTATTTAATTTAAAAACTTGAATTAGAATTTATAAATTAAAATAATAATAATTTAATGTGTGTAAGGTTGATAACATGTTTGATGTACGTTTTTTATAGAATAATTGGGTAGAAAAGTGGAATTATAAACTACATTCCACGTACATAAATTTTAATAATTCATTTTAAATTATTTATATTATTTGTGGAATTGATCTGAGCCATAGATTGATAGCTTAAATCATGTAAAATCTAATAATATAGTCTGATCGACCCAGATCCAATCATAAATATTTCTATCGTGGCCATTCATCCTCATTTTGATCACTGAGGCCCATTGAACTGATCAAATGAAGTTTGGTTCCGTTGGAATTATAGAGTATCCTTAGAAGAACCTTCGTGACCGTTGAAATTCTCATCAAACTTCGATCAAGTCATTAAAACTTGTCCTAGCACCAAACTAGTGGTGAAAGTAAACCCCCGTGATTTATTTCAATTGGTGTGTCAGTTAGTTGTGGAATTTTCTCCACACATTTGTTATAACATTTTAGCCGTCCATGTAAAATTTCATCACTGGATGATCTTCCAAGATCGTTTAATCGAAGATTTACTGTGTAGGGCCATGTGGACCACCAATCAAGGTGAAATAACTCATGGACGACCTTTTTCATATACTTAGGTGACCTATTGGATTAGATTCCATCGTAGGGTCCTAAATATGTTCATGTAGATTGAGAAGTACAGAAGTCCCATTCAATCCGACGTACCAATTTAAAATCTAAATTTTAGCCTATGGTTACTGAGTTTGGTAGAGGGAGATTTCTATCTTCGTTGTGGACCGTCCATCTTTATGTATGGACATCGGTGTGTGTCAAGATTTTGTGTATTTTAGGTTTTCTAAGATGGCCTACGTCCCCATGTTTTCAGAATCTTGAACCGAGGTGTGTTCACTGTCCATCACACTTTTAATCAATTACTCTTAAACCGATAAGAGATTCATCGACCCAATTGTCTATTATTCAATCAATGGACATTCTAACCAATGGTGCAGACCACTTCTTATAACACTCAACGGTCATGATTTAATTCACCTCAAAGTGGTCAAGCTTATCCTTAGAAATTAACCACCTTAAGTTGTGGTGTTTACCACCATTTAGACCATCATTTGTGTCCTTATTAGATCGTGGGTGTGGACACTACCAAAATCTCTCAAACTCATACCACTTTGTTAGTTTTTCGAGGCCGATGTCATAATGGTTTCAGATTTGTGAAAGGTGGGCCTGATTTTAAGATGTTACACATCCATTCCAGAGTGTTCAGTTAGGCTAACTCTTACATAGATCATGATGTGTCCATCTATTGACCCTTTGATATAAGAGTTTACCCACTACTTGTTGTGTTGATCCTCTGTATGATGGACATCTTGGATCCAAGAGGGGATCACTAGGTGGACCATCAGAATATTACTTCTATTTCCACCACAAATATTTATGTTATAAGCTAGTGGACTTTATTTAAACTCTCGTAAGAGAGTCCTATTCTACCACTTTTACATTTACAAGCAAGTCGTAACCATCCCATCACATTCATCATCAACAGCTTCAAATCCCTACCATCCATCATCAATAGCTTCAAATCCCTACCATCCATCATCATCATCATCATATAACCGTTGATTGGGAAGAGGGAGGTAATATTTTATAGTGGGCCGAAAATTGGTTTTCTTTGTTATTTTCATCTTCAAAATCTCGGATCGGATTGACGATTGGTGAGTCTAAGGAGATACTCACTCCACATCATTGTTTGATTTGCGCATTTGTTTTGTTTAGTAGATCAGTTACATTACTTTGATTAAATCTATGTCATTCATCATGTATTTCAGTTCACGTTTGCTTGTGGGCCCAAATTTAAAAGGAATCTGACATTTAAGTGGGCCAGGATGGGAGAAATAAACCTAACTATTAAAAAGGAAATAAAACCACTATATTTGTTTTATAATTTTTGATCTGTGTAAAATCAGATTTGTGTATGGATTAAGGGCCCAAATAAATTTAATGGACGGATTGGATCTCGACCTGGTAGGCCCCACCTTGTGTGGACACAATTTAAAAAAAAAAGAGAGAAAGTTGCTGTCCAGCCCGCGCCCAAAAGGACGCTCCTAGAAGGCATGCGTCACCAGCGCCCAACGCTGGCGGTGGACGGACGGGCTGGTAGATGGGGGCCCACTCGTGAACCCCACCTTAATGCATTTGTTTTATCCACTCCGTCCATCAATTACCTCATCATGTGGTCCGAAAGTCCACAAAATTTCAGCTTATTCCGAGATCTGAGTGGACCACACCAACTTCTACAAATTAGACTATCTTGCTAAATTTTTTACAATTGTGCAGAAAATTCTGAATTTATCTCTCATGGATAGCGGGTAATCCGTGGGCCCCATTCTAAACTTTCTGTCAAATCTATACCACTCATTTATTACATTATTATGTCTGGAGGCTGAAAATCAAATTTCAGAGGGTTTTAATAACCGAGTGGGCCACACCACCTCAGACAATGGACAATGTAATAAAATATAAATATGAAGGTGAGCAGATTTTAAGTGGGGACAACAGGCCACTCATGGGCCCCACATGTGAGCTTTTGGAGAAATTCACCTTGTCCACACTGTTTGTTGGGTTGTGTGGGACTCACCATAAAAATATGGACCGAAACGGAGTTCTAGGTGGCCCACACCACTTGAAATAATGGGACTGATACCCTGAAAAATAGCAGAATCTGAATCTGAATTTGATTAGACTCTAACTTTTGGGTCCCACTGGGGAATACTTTGCCCAATCTAAGTCGTCCAATGCTTAGACCAGCAAGTCTTAAAACTGTAAAATAAATTTGGTACACATCAGACCTCCCAAACAGTCAGATTAAGTGAAATTGTGGGGACAACACTTGTCCATTTCCTTTGAATGCATGTTTATAATTTAGTTTAAAGTTCTTAAACCCCTCAAAATGCTTTGTTTCATAATATGGATGCATTCTTGCCATCTTGATATATATGCACTTGATTTATTTCTTAAATAATTATGTTATATGATTCATTAAATTGTATTAACATGCAATAAATTCTCATTATCACATGTTTATATTTATATGATCATATATGATGGACCCTTGCATAGAGCGGTTTATGGTGAGGTTAAGTCTACGGAGTTAAATCAGAGTAGGGGTATGTAAATGGTTCTTAACCATGACTATCCAAGTGTGGTTAAGAATAGTCGGTGTATATGGGTGTGGTTAAGTGTGGTCAAGTTTGTGTGGGATGGATATGGGTGTAACTATGGGACAACTATGTATGGATACATTGGATGAACTAGAGTATGGAAAATCATCAAGTGTGGTATGTTTTCTAGTCGAGAATGCGTCCCGTGTTGGGATCGGATCGTACCCATGTCAGGATTGGGGCAATTATTTTCTCATTGAGAATGCGACCGGTGTCAGGATCGGGCGTACCGTGTCAGGATCGGAGCAGTTGCGTATCGTGTCAAGATCGGGCGTACCGTGTTAGGATCGGAATGTACCTCACCTGTCTGGTTGTAAATGATTGTGAGATTATTTTCCAGGCGTAGCCTTGTATGACTGATTTACTTATGCGAAACCTGACTAAAGATCTTGTATTAAAGGCCACTCATATGATTGATTTATGCGCGTTGCATGGGAATTCATTATGGGATGTGTGTTTAGTGTTAATGAATGTGTCGTTATGGGGTACTGGAAAAGTGTGAGCATGGCATTCTATAACTTACAAACTGAATAGTTATGTTTTGATTCTATTTATTTATTTACTTGGATGCTTGATTCATATTATGGAGTGGAGCAAGTACTTGTACTCGCTGGGCATTGTTTTGCTTACCCTTTTTAGGGAATTGTAGGTTTAGGAGGTGACATGGAATCTCTTGAGGACGAGGCACAAGTTGAGGACATGGTGGAAATCCAGGTGGAGGAGAATGTCAACTTTAATGAAGATACTTTTATTTATTTTTAGATATTTTATTTAGTTTTAAGTTAATAGAATCGTAGTTGGATCTGATGAGTATATCAGTGTCATGTTTGTGAATTATGAACATTTGGAATTTATTTCCTGATGTAAGTTGGAATAAGAGTATGGGTATGGTTTAGTTATAAAAAAAAATGCTACTATTATTTGTGTTCTTGCAATTATTACCTTAGTAGCGCTCGAAAATTCATGCTCGGGTGGTATATTCGGCCGTTGAATTTTGGGGCATTACATACATAGCCCAAATGTAACTCTAATATTGCATAACTCGGCTTAAGTCAATCGGCTCAGATCGAGCTGGTAGAGAACCGAGTCTTCTCCCTTCTTCTCCTCTTGCTTCTTCTTCCTTCTTCTTCCTTTTTTTAACTTTTTCTCCTTCTAGCAAATCAACATGAAAACCCCAGCAACGGCGCTGGAACTACAATGTTCACACAGACGACCGAGTCCACTCGGGGATAAGAAAGAAATGGGAAACCGTCCTCTCTCCCTCATTGTTGCTTCTTCTCTTTGTTGGAATTCTTGAGAGCCTGATGTGGACATGTACCAGACTCTGGAAACCAGCACAAATATTGGGCAGAACTGCACCAGCGAGTCATAGACTTAGCAGTGATGGAGGTGTCGATCTCTCTCCCTCTCTCTCTCTCTCTCACACACACACTCTCTCTCTCTCTCTCTCTCTCTCTCTCTCTCTCTCTCTCTCTCTCTCTCTCTGTTTGTTTGGAAGGATGTTTGAAGGGGGAAGGTCCTCCTTTTATAAGGTTCAAACTTGGACGAGTTGGGTCCAAGAAGCCCGAGTTGGGTTAATGCAGCATAAGAGTCACGATCCATGTGACGTGTGTTTTATTGGTTTTGAATGGCTAAGGTTGTCAAAAGATCCACGCCTTGCTTAAACGAACGCTTAGGATAAGCTTTTCTAGCTTACCCTTAGCCATGTGTGTTTGGTTCTCAACGGTGAAGATGACTCCTCTAATGGTGGTTTTCAAATAGTTGGTTAATCACATGATCTGAGCCTTTTTAATGTCTTAGATGGGTCCCATAGAGCTTGTGGGGCCCACTTTTGTTAGTTTTGTGGGTTTAAGAAACACACATGCGCATGTTTTACTTACGCGCGGGAAGATGCACATGGGGGAACATATTCAGTTCAGTTTTCCAGCCGGATACGCTCCTAGAGATTCAATTTCAATGTCCTGAGGAATCTTGGTACAAACGTGGAGGGCTACGATAAATCTTAATCGAAACAGTTTGAGTTTGTTGGCGGGAAGAAGAATATACATATATATTTTTGTGTTTTGGCTTCCTAACGTGATCCGAGAGACTTGGAATGGATGGTTGGGATTCTATCATCCAACAGTTGAGATTGAGAGGAGTGCCCTCACTACATTTACTTCTCTCATGCGGGAGGGACTTTTGGTTCGAGCTTTCTGCATGCACAGATGCATTCACGTGTACGAGTTTATGCGGTTTTGATCGAAATCACCAGTCCTTGAATATGGACGGTTCAGATCGCACTCATGCAATTTGATAGTGGACCAGGATCGATCGAATGGACATCCTTCCCTTTAAAATTTCAAGCGCGGGAAATGTGCTGGAAAGATGAAGGGATATTGACCAAAGTAGCCTCGTGGGACGGCTAAATGCCCCAAGAGGAAAACCCTTCTAAAATATTCTCTTTATAGCCCTTTGACCACTTTTTGAATTTTTAGCAGATGAAAATGCTCCTGCTTTGGAACCTAGTGCCTGAACGGACCTTTGAATGTGAGAGATATCTGGGAGTCGGAAGTAGGAATCAACTCATCTTGAAGACAGAGGGAGGATGCGACTTCAGTGTAGTAGATTGCTTTGTCAGGCAATTCTTCTTGCAATTTTTTATCTGAACCTTAATTTCGCATCTACTCTCTCTTAGAGGATTGTTGCTTTGATCCCGAAGTTGTTATAACCACCACTTGGTGATTGAGCTTATTAGAAGGTAGATCCAATTCGTTCATTCTCTTTGTAGCCCATCATTTCTTTCGGAAGGTAGCCCTTATGTCGATATAAGTTCTCTATGGTCCACAAGACCCAATAAATGATAATGGTGGTCATTCATTACTAACTATTTTCATGTGGTCTGGTCCACATGATTGATGGATGTGGGTCATTCTTCGAACCATGGCCTTTCATCAAATTCTGACTTTAATGGATGGAATGGATTCAAGGCGTACCTCATGGTGGCCCCCAGAGATGTGGTCTGAAGCCCCTTTAGGTAGGGTTGGAGGCCATTCGAGGACTCATTGTTGTTTTCTTGAGATTGTTCTTCTTCCTTTTCGAACATGGCTTTTGGGGGCTCAACTATCCCCTTCGACTGCATTTTCTGGCTTGAGGTCACCAACATCAACTTCTCTGGCGTATGGGCACTACTAACAACTTTTACGACCCTAAAAATTAGTGTTATTTTTGCTCTAATGATCACATTTTTTATTGATGGAAGCCATTAATATGTGGAAGACATTTTGAATGGATTTTTTATTTTATTTTTATCGGAATAACATTTTCTTAGAGATGAAAGCCACTTTTAATTATAGATAGAGGGACGGTCGTGGTTGTTGTTGTGGCGAGAAGTGATTGTAATGAGGAGAAGTGATTGTTGGAAGGGATTTGAGGTGGAGAGGGATGGCTGTGGTTGTCATGTGGAAGACAATGAAGGAGATAGAATCTGGATTTTATAATGTATTACCTTGGTTGAATAGTAATGTTAACTACCTCGACCTTAATACATGTCAACTAGGGTCGAGGTTCTCATGTGATAAGGGTTGAGGTTCTCACGTGTTAAGGGTCTGGGTTGTCATGTGTTAGGGGTCGAGGTTTTCTAGGTTGTCACATGTTTAGGGTCTAGGTTGTCATCTATTATGGGTCGAGGTTGTCATGTGTGAAGGGTCATGGTTGTCATGTGGTAAGGATTGAGGTTGTCATGTGTGAAGGGTTAAGGTTGTTCTATGTTAAGGGTCGTGGTTATCAGGGTTGTGGTTGTCATGTATTATGGGTTGAGGTTGTCATGTGTTAAGGGTCGAGGTTGTCATGTGTTAAGGGTCTGGGTCGTGGTTGTCATGTGTTAAGGGTTTAAGTTGTCATGTGTTAAG
Source organism: Liriodendron chinense (assembly GCA_003013855.2). NCBI lineage: Eukaryota > Viridiplantae > Streptophyta > Magnoliopsida > Magnoliales > Magnoliaceae > Liriodendron > Liriodendron chinense. The sequence continues at coordinate 2,166,459 of PVNU02000362.1, forward strand.
GGTTGTAGTTGTCTATTTTTTGGGTTGTGGGGCCCACCATTGGTATGTGTCAAATCCAGTCTGTCTATTAGATTTAGAATTTAATTTAAGGTCACGGGCCAAAGAATTAGTTACATTCACAGACAGGGTGGACCACACCAGAAGGCAACAATAATGAGTGAACTGTAATGAGTGAAGGGTCACCGTTATTGGTTATTGTGGGCCATAGAGAGATCATATCAAGCTAAAATTTTTGTCTGTCCGCTGAAATGGTGGGCCACGATGAAAATGAACGGATTGGATCTACCTTCAAGTGGGTCCAATCATCACATGATGCCACATCATGCACTGGAATCCAAGCTACAAAGCTTCTAGCGTAAGAAAAGCTCGTACATGAGAAGCTCATAAAGGCAAGGGTATTTTCGTCTACTAAAAATTCAAAAAGTAGTCAGAGGGCCATGAAGGGAATATTTTAAAAGGCTTTTCCTCCTAGGGCATTTATGCATCTCAATATCTTGAAGAAGAAGGATCCGTCTTCTCTTCACTTAGTCAGGTCAGAGGCTTAATGCCTTGGTCAGTGCATTTGACCGGGTAACTTAACTTTTTTTTTTTTTTTTTCTGTCTTTATTTTTGTAGGGCCCTTTGGGGACCATTTTGATGATCAAAATTGGTCATTTCATTACCCATCCTTGTACTGGCTCAGTGAATAAAATTTATGTGGATAAGACTCCTAGGTGGGCCACACGACGTGTATTTTTGGCCATTCATTGTAATTTATGAATGTTTAATAGTCTGTTCGCTCCCAAATTGATCTATATTTCTAGTTTTTGGCATCCCACTAATAACAAATGAAACCTTCTCCTAGCTAGCCTAAGGGCGATGTACCTCTAACGGGCTAGAATCCCCTCCATATTCCTGAGGAGGTTGGCTTACTTGGGAAAGGAACTAGATGTCCGAAACTCTCTCTTCTTGTTCACATTAGAGCCTTGCTTCTGCTGTCGTAAAAATCTCCTTCCCCTCCCCCACAATTGGGACTCCTAATGGTTTCAGACTATCCCACGTAGCTAAAAGTTCTAGAGACCTCTGAGCTGGAGTAATCTCCCAGTTCTCAGTCTCTTGAGAAGACTAAGGAAGGTTATGTAGGGATACCCCTTCTTCTGGGTCTCTATCTCTCGCATCCATTTACCCCTTGGCTTCTTGCTGAATAGGAGGATGAATGTCCACATTATACCCAACAACTAGACCTGAATGACCTGTCTTCTCAACATTCCCACAAACCACCTCCATGCTTTTTTCTTTTTCTTTTTTTAAATGAAATTTCCATTCATAATGCAACAAGATATACATTTGAGCGACCCGACTAAACAAAAAATACAACAGGCCGCCTATTGTAAGCTACACACCACAAAGCAGCCCAGGCTCAAAGGAGCCTCATTTCCTCGATATAGCCCCCAGGCCCACTCTGTCAAGAAGTAGGCTACCACGAATTTCCTTGGGGAGTTCATTAACCAAGGTGAAATTTGTTTTCGTTTGAGAGTCACTTCCAAGCCGGGCTAACCCATCAGCGACTCCATTAATCTCTCTAGGCACAAAGTGAACTGTAGCCTCAATGTGCCTCAAGTGGTTAGAGATCCTCAGCCACCAATACTAAAGAGCCCAACTCAAAGGCGGGCCCCCAGCTAAGGTAGTCACAACAGTCTTGGAATCGCTCTCCAGCTCGACTCTTAGGAGACCCCGCTCAATACACATTGATAAACCCTCCTCCAAAGCCTTAATTTCCGCACGAACATTGGATCCATGCCCGTACCTACTCAAGAAGGCAAACATAAACCCCCCCTCCGCATCACGGCACAAACTCTCTCGCCCAACGGGCCCAGGTTACCCCTAGTGGACCCATCCACGTTCACCTTTGCCTAGCCCATTGGAGGCCTAATCCACTTCACAATGCGCACGTTCTTCGTGTTGGGATAGGTTGGCAAGATTCGAAGTATTTGGAAAGCCAGCTGAGAGAGCATGTTGTCCTCCTTGGCCGGACTCAGGAAAGGGCTGAGGGATCTCATCCACCATTGAATCCTAAGGATGACCTTGGAAGGGGACCCCAAGCTGTTATCAAACTGGCGAGCATTCCTTTCCAACCAACTCTCCCATAAGATAAGCCCAGGGGTGATACCTCTCAGTGTGGACAAGCAATCATCCACAGAAGCGTCTCTCCACCATTGCCCCGCTCTTCCCCCAATAGACTGCCCCTCAACCAGCGAAATCCCAAAGATGTTGCTAAAGTGATCCAGACTATCCTTGTCAGCTCACTAGAAACAAGCAGATGGTCAAGGTCTTCAGGGCTAGAACTGCTACCTCCTGAACAGCAGACACACTTGGAAACTAAATGGACTCCCCTGCGTTGAATACTGGCATCCACCGGCACTGCATCCAGCAACACTCTCCAAGTAAAAATTGCTATCTTTGGAGGCATAGCTGGGTCCAAACCCACTTGGCCCACCCCTTTCTTGTGCTCAACGCTCGGATGAATCCCCACACAGAGTTGACTATGAAACTACCCGAGGGGTTTCGCAGCCAAAATGGGCTGTCATCACTTCCAGAAGTGCATATACCCTCACTTTTAATATGGTCCAAAACACATTGAGGCATAGCTAATGTAACAGAAGAAGGAGCTCTCAAACCAGAGCTGGAAAGGCAGTCCCTAACCTTGAGCTGCGGCAACTCTTCAGGAATGGACTGCTGCACCCAAGCCGGTAGCGGTCCAAGATCGGTCCAGTCAGCCTCCCAAAAAGCACAGTCACCATTGCCCACAAGCCAACGCACCTCTACCTGAACTATCGGGAACAAACTGCAGATTTTTTTCCATAGCGGAGACTTATCCCTACAATGGGTGAGCTCGTCAGCCCCGAGGAAGTCTACATGGTATTTTTCCCTCACGAAAGACGTCTAGATGCTTTTTCGCTTATCAAAGAAGGCTGCCCAAACCATTTTCATCCTGAAACTGTGAAAAACCTCTGTTAGATGCTTCACCCTTAGGCCACCTGATTTGGTAGAGCAATCCTATCCCAAGCTATCCAGTGAAGCTTTCTCCTCCCTTGGTCCCAACCCCAGAAAAAATTAGCCATCGCTCGGTCCAAATCTTGCAAAATGCAAACTGGGACATCTGTTGCAGCCATGGTGTGAATAGGGATGCCACATATCACATGGTTGATCAGCTTCATCTTAGCTGTAGAAGAAAGGCATTTATCTTTCCAGCCAACCACCTTTCTCTTGGTTTTGTCCACCAAGGTCTGGAAGTAGATGCATTTAGATCTCCCCTGAAAGATAGTAACTCCCAGGTAAGTGAAGTTCCCAATTGACACCGCAATTCGAAGCCTCCACTGAATCGCTCTAACTCTGGTTGTCGACAATTTCCTAACCACTTTTGGCAATGTTGATCATCTGGCTCGACACCTCTTAGAACCTCTTGAGGAAGTCATTGACCTCCCAAATCGTGTTGCTGCTGCTGTTGAAGAAGAGAAGCATGTCGTCGGCAAACAGGAGAAGAGAGACGAGGGGGCATACCCGCCGGAGCTAGTAAGGTTGGCAACAACCACTTTGAAAGAGATTTTTAAAGCCTCTACTAAAAGCATCTGCTGCAAGAATGAACAAGTTGGGGCAAATGGGGTCCCCTTGCCGCAGTGTTGAACCTCCAATTTATACATTTGCCAACCCATTACATCACATTCTATGCATGCTTAAAAGACCCTTTTAATGCATGTCGTGTGAATGTAGGATTGAGAGAGAGACTTCACTCCATTGGTGCTTAAAAGATACATTTAGGAGCCTTTGATGAAGACCCAAGGTGGGCCAAAGAAAGAAGAAAGCAAGGAAAGGAGAGAGAGGAAAGAAAAAAAGAAATTGTGAAGAAATGAGGTCCGATCGGTCATGACCTATCGACCACCCTCCTACCCCTCTATATAGGTCACTGGACCAAGGACCAGTGTGGTCCGACCGGTTTAACCGGTTGGCCAACAGGTCGGGCACCTCTTTAAACTCTCTGGACCTCTGCTAGATCTGTCGGCCAGCCATCTTGATTGGTCTAGACCGGTCGGCCAACAGGTAGCCAGTGTAATTTACTGAAATTTAACAACTTCTTCAACAAGCTCCAAAAATCATGCGCTGTGGGAGTCCTTACGCAATTCTGAAAGTTTGTGAGGTGGTAGGGCCTCTCTACTATAAAAGGACACCTAGGGGTGGATCTAAAGACATCATAGAAGGCTTGGAAAGTCGTGGGAGGTGAAGGAGATCGCTGTAGAGCGTCTACAACTCCTCAAAACTCGGTTTTTCTATGTTTTTCATTACTTTCCTTTAAGTTTTAGTTTAACCTATTAATGGTTGGCTAAACCTCTTAGCTAGGGCTAAGAGGTAAAGCTTTTAGTTGTTTGCAATGTTCAATTCAAATTCATTCAAGTAGTTTTGAGTTTTATGAAGAACACTTCTAGTTCAAGTTTGAAATAAAGTTAGTATTTTTAGTTAATCTTCTATCTCTTGTGATTGCTCTTACATGTGATATTTTGATTATTGAGATTGCTTAATGGAGGTGTTGATTGATAGGATTTTGGGTTGTAGAGATTCTACATTTATCATGATATGTTGGATCCTAGGGGATCTTATAAACTAAGTTTCCTAAGAACTTATCTAGAACTAAACTAGAAGGGGTTCTTATCTTTTGATTTAATATGAGATAGGTGTTTATGTATTGATTTTGGTTTAATAGAAGTTCAATTCATACTTCTAAATCAAGTTTAGTGACAATGCTTAAGGAAAAATCATGAATGTGATCTTGCTTGTTTTGTGAAGGATTGGGTTGTGTGATCGAATACACCCAATACCTTAGTTGTTTATAAGAGAACCATATCAGTGGATGATTCATTTATGTTAGATGCATTATGATGATTTGATTGCTCTATATTTCGATTGGCTAGGGATAAAACTTTGATTCCAATTGTGTTATTGGCTTGAATGGTTTGAATTGGCATTGTGAATGATTATTAGTAGATCTTTGGCACTATAGTGGTTATTTCCTTGATTTAGTTCTTAAGTAGATAGATTTATGTTCTTAATTATCATCCATCATTATAAATCTGAATTTATCCCATCCTAGCTATAAAACTTAGAATTGTTACGACAATCCCTGAGGATCGACCTCGGTCTTACCGAGAATTATTATTACATCATAGCCTTACACTTAAGGTGAGCAAACACGCAGCCCTTGAGAAGACTTGAAGAAACTTGAGGCATGCCCATTCACAATAACCAAGAACCAACAGTTCGACTAACAACTCTCCACCAAAGTCACCCACCTCTTATTGAAGCCAAGAAGGAGAGCTTTCAGAAAACCCCAATCAACCCTGTCATAGGCCTTCTCCATGTCGAGCTTGACGACAATGTTGCTCCCACGCACTTTTCTACCGATGTCCCCGAAGAGTTCTTGGGCTAACGCAATGCTTTCCATCATAGATCGCTTAGGGACAAAAGCACCTTGCTCCTGAGAAACAATAGTAGGCAGCAGAGAATTAAGTCTATTCGACAAAATTTTTGCAAAATTTTTATATAAGCAGTTGTAAAGGCTTATGGGGTGAAAGTCCACAAACTTTGCTGTGGCAGTAACTTTTGGGATAAGTGCAATCAAGCTTGTTGTGAAAGCACGAGGCATCCTACCCCCTCTGAAGAAGTACACAACAGCTCATCAGATATCCCTACCAATGATACTCCAACATGCAGCAAAGAAGGCTGCCGAGAAGGCATCAGGCTCGGGTGCACCATCCTTGGGAATCTTGTCAATAGCTTGCTTTACCTCTTCCGGTGTAGGTTCCACCAGAAGCATATCATTATCCTGGGGGGACACACATTCTGGAATACCATCCAGAAAGTTCGTTGGTTTGGCACATTCTACTGCCTGGAACTGAGCGGTATAGAAAGTCATTGCCTCTTCCTTTATCCTGGATGGATATGTCACCTACTCCCCGTCGTCTAGCTTAATGTTGATGATCCTCGCTTTCCTGTGGCGGTCTGCGGCTTGATTATGGAAGAATCTTGTGTTCTTGTCCCCTTCCATTAACCATTTGTTCCTTGATTTTTGCTTCCAGAAAACCTCCTCATGTAGCTCGCACGCAGAAAGCTCTTCCTTTGCAGCATTTAAACAACTAAGATTTGTGTCCCCGGGGTCCAAAATATAGGCCTCCTCGGCTAGCAATACATTCTTCTCTACTTGCTTGACCCGCAGAAAAACATCCCCAAACACCTCCTTGTTCCATTTGACAATGGCCTGTTTTGTTGCTTTCAGCTTTGATAAAAGATCAACCATGGGGTTGAAGGCGTGAGTCGGAATGGCCGCTTCCCATGTGGACTGAACAATGGAAGTGAAGCCATTGTGAAGAGTCCACATTCTTTGGAAGCGGAAAGGTTTGGAGCTGTTGGAGTCCCCCTGAGGGAAGGAAAGGAGTAAAGGCGCATGGTCGGAACAAGACCGAGGCAGATGCTACACAAGGAAAGAAGGGAAAGTGTAGAGCTAATCAGCATTGCAAATAGCGCGGTAGAGCCTGGCCCATGCCCTGGAGGTTCCCCGCTGATTATTGCCCTATGTAAACCTGTTGCCACTGAAGTCGGCATCATAAAGTGCTGCACAGTTCAATGCTTCAGCAAAATTAGGAGACACGCCTCTCCAGACCTCTTCCTCCCCTTCTTTCAGACTGCTCAATAACTACATTGAAGTCCCCGCAGATAGCCCATGCTCCAGCATTGGTACCTGCCAGGGTGACCAGGTCGTCACACAGGTCCCTTCTCAGAGCTGCTGAGCATTTGGCATAAACGATGGAAAGGAGAACCGGAACTTCAGCTCCTGGAAAAGAAACTCTGATGTTGATAAGTTGAGATGAAGCAGATCTGAAATCTACTTGTTGCTAACTGCAAAAGAAAATCCAAATTTTCCCTCCTTCGGAAAATTTTGAGAAGGAATTATGGAAGCCCATAGTCAGTCTAGTCCTGACCCTCTTGTCATCAGAAAGAAAGGGCTCAAGCAGAGCAACGGTCCCTGGTTTAAATTCCCGAACAGACCTATTGAGAGTGCGAATGGACTTAGCATTCCCCACTCCTCGGACATTCCAGACTACGATTTTATCCATCTGACACACACCCTGAGTTCGTGGCCCATTGTTTGAGTCTCCTCAATCTCCCATTCCAGTCGTCTACCCTAAAAGTGTCCCTGTGAAGGTTGGCTCGAAGTTTCTTGGTCGTCTTCCTCATTGCTTGCTACATAACTACCTCCCCTGCTGTTTCTGCCGTAACAACAGGCTGTGGTGAAGCAGCCTCATGTAAAACAGTAATCAACTCTGCCTCATCGACCTCTTGGATGTGCCTCGGTGGCTCAATAGGCTAGATTTGGGGCTTCAGCCCAACAGAAGAGCTCTCACTCTGTAGCGGGCTGCTTGCCCCATCTTGGGAATCAGGCACCCTTAGAGGCGATTTCGGCCCCCTCTGGAGATTCATGTAGACTCCCCTTGGAATGCCATCCCTTGTCGCATCCCTCACACAGTCCTGTTCTGTCTCTGCGAAAAACGGAGACAGATCGATTTGAAGTTGGAGCCCTGCCCTGGCTGCACCTACCGTGGGGTCACTAGGCGTATGTAAGCTCCACCTCGAGCACCCTCTCCCTAGCCAGGGGACCTTTGTTCTGCACCTAAACATCAGTAGCACGCTATTGACCTGGCTCCAAATGCACTTGCATTTGACAGGGCTTGTTGCCTTCAGACAGGGATTGGATGCTATGTTTTTGTGGAATCCGGGGGGTTGAAAACGTACATAATGTAATGTCGTCGCGGTCTAGAGGGTTCAACCAGGGCAAAGTATCCATTGTTAGCGGAAAATCCCTTCGACGAGTCCCCTTCTCAGAAGGCTCCTCCTCCTCCTGTTCTCCTCTGATATCGATATTGACGCCCATAAGTAGGGCAGTATGTTGCTCCCGGACGAGTGGCTACTGATCCTTCCCTAATCCATCTACAACTACGCAGCTTATTTGCTGGGTATTTCTACAAACAGTTGGAGGGCAGGCTAAAGGAGTGACCTAGACATTTCCACATACAGTTGGAGGGCAGGCTAAAGTATTGACCTGGACATTTCCACAAACATCTTTTGGGTGAGGAATTTCTTCATTTCGAGGCTGGTAAACAACCTAATCCTTCGTAGAGATCTCATCTTCATCCATAGGCATTGTACATTTTCGTGGTGGAGCTCGCATGTCTTCCTTAGGTGTCTCAATAGTAGCGAAAATCGAGTATGATTTCCCTTCGACTCTGAAATCAATCACCTTGTAAATGTCCCTTCCTGGCGCGAGCACTACCTTGACCCTCTCGAAGCCTTGGAAGATTCTGTACCTAGACATCGTGTCAATCTCCACCACTCTACCGAAATGTTGTCCAAGTTTGACTATAGATGTTCGAAGAATGCGTGGGCAGGGATCCCAAATAGTTTGATCCAACATCCTCTGTGGCTACAGACTGAAGTTGGTTCCCATACCACTACCCTCTCCAACCCCAGGACTGGTGGAGAGGAGAGTCGGAGTAGAAGTTGATCATCTCAACCCTTGTTTTGAAGACCAATAAGAAGTGGAAGGCCTCTAGTTTTACGACATCCACTGTAGATGCCATGAACCTGGACCCTCTGAAGGACTAAATAAGATGTATTGCTGTGACATGAATTCCTTCTGTTTTGGTAACAAGGGCGTGCTCAAGGACCCTCCTCTTTGATTCAACTGCTGCTTGGTTTGCATACACGACGAAGGCCTCCTTTTGGGTGATGTTACTGCTGGCACTGACTTGCCCCTGAGGACGGACATTTCTAGCCTTGAATGCAGACCCCTAGGCTTGGGTGCCGTCACCATCTCTGCAGAGGGTGGCTCGTTGTCCCGATAGTTTGATTTCCTGGGTTTGGCCCATTGGACGGTGGCCTTCCTCCCATTAATGGGCTTTCCATGGAGCATCCCAATAACAGCCTGAGCATTTGCCTCATACAAGAACCTCACAAAAGCAAAGCCCCTATGCCGATTAAGAATCCAGCCCTTAGGGAAGAAGATGTCCTCAATCTTCCCGAATCGACCAAAGATTGTCGCAAGATCGTCAGAGGTGCAGTCAAATTTCAAATTTCCAGTGAAAATACTGAAGTCCCCTTTTGCCATCCTGCTCTTCCCCTATATCTGCATCCATGTCGGAGAGTGGCTCCTCCTACCATCGAGGCCTCTCTTCCCCTCCGTTTGTCATTTCGAATCCCTGGATTTACTTCTCCCTCTTTCCGGTGGTAGTGGTGCTTTGCCCTTGTCTGCCATCGTCCCCCCACTCCATGCTTGAGTTTCATGTTTGCTTAGCAATATGACCAACATGAGACAAGTGAGAGATTTCTTCCCCTCGATGTTGATCAAATGCCAACTTTACCCATTCCTTTGTTTTGATCTTCCCATTCAACAACCCTGAATGACTTGTCTACTTAGCATTTCCACAAACAACCTCTAGGCCTAAGAATCTTGTCTGCTTGGCAATACCACGAACAGGTGCTTGGCGAAAGATCTCTTTCCCTCAATGCCGATTAAATGCTGACTTTACCCATTCCTTCATTAAGATCTGCCCTCCCTCCCCAACCTTAGATTCAGGTTCTCGAGTGCTTGCCTGCAGTTCCACCCTGATGGTCTCAAGTAAGGCAAAAACTGGGTAGGACTTACCCTCCACTTTGAGTCCCACAATCTTGAAAATCTCTCTACCTGGCAATAGCTCCACCTTCACCCTATCATAGGTTTAAAAGATCTCATACGTAGATCTAGTATCAATCTCCACCATCTTGCCGAAGTGCTCGCTCAATTCCACGACCGCTGATTCAAAGAAAGGGTGGGTAGGTATGCCAAACAATCGAATCCAGCATCCACCGTTGCCCTAGACAAAGTGACGCAGGGAGGGACGTGGTGAGGTTGATCACTGCCTTCCTTACAGGATAACTACTTCGAATCTATGGAGCTATCCGGAATCCTCAATGGAGCTTCCTCAAATCCACGAGGGAAAATTTTGAATCCATAAGACAAAATCGAATAAATCAAAGTTTTGATTAATAATATGAAGAGAGATTAATAACAATAAAAATAAACGAGCTTAAATAACCTTAACAAACCCTAGATATGCATTAAACAAGTCATAATCTAATAAGAAAACTAAATTAGGAAAATTGTGCATTTTCGCTCAAATATGTCGGAACCCATTGACTTGTTGACTCGATCCGTTGACCGGTCGAAGTTCAGTGTTGATCATGATCGGTCGAAATAAGCAAAAATCATCCTGAGAGTTCAGCCTTGCGATCTGAATAAATCATCGGGCGACCGAAATTTGCTGAATTTCTCCACTTTTCCTTGATCTTTTTTTAGTCCATGTGTGATAGGAATGTACTTCATCCACACCCTTAATTATGGGGTTCTTGCTCTACGTCATACCTTTCACTTCAAATAAACTCGTCCTTGAGTTTCTCTTCGGACTTGGGTATTTGATTGTGCTTAACCTCCTTAACGGGCTTGGCTTGCTATATGCACTCGAGTTCTTCAATGGATTTGAGTTACTCCATGTAATATTAGCCACTTCCTAATGTGCGATAATAAAATTCCCTGATTCCTTCTTAGATTGGGACTGGTCGGTAGGAGGATTCTTTGTGTTGTCGAAGATTGGCTTTATCTAGCTCAATTTGAGAAAGATCAATCTCCTACACGAGGAATAAATCATAAAAAGTTTGACGACCACGATCGCCTCGAATTCCCACAATGCTGGTGTGGCATCTTCTGGAATGCCCATGGATTCCTGTAAAACTAGCTCCACAATTCCTAGGATGCCCATAGACCCCTCCTTGTTTTTCATGATGGAGGTAGCGATCTCCTCCACCTCCTCAGAATGTTGGACAACCTCTGAGATGTGAGTGGGTTGTATTTTAGAGACCTCGTCTGAACTTGCATTAACCCCATCCAGAATCAACACATCATCTATAGTTGCCAGTGGTATGGAATTTTCACTAGTGGGGTTATTTGAACTTGGATCATCATTCAGATTGATGACCTACTCAGTAGTACAGATTTGATTGACCACCAATTTTTTCCTCAATTGATTCTTCCTGTTCGGGCGAAGGAAATGCCTCGACAGGAGATGGTTCCGCATCCTCTGACCTGAAACATGACTGAACTTCATAAGGCCCACTATTCGTAAGCTTCACTCTAGACACCCGATCTGATTCTTTATTGTCCTTGTTCAGATCTAACGCACCATCATAAAATTCCTTGGTGAAATCCTAGACGGTTGTGGAAGACTGCCCCTCCACTTAAAAGTATTGGGTAGATTTTTCGTTTCCGCAAGAATGGCATACACACTACGATGAGGCTAGGGCTGTCAACGGATTGGATTTGGAGAGGATCATAGCTGATCCGAATTTGATCCGATTTGTGATCCGGATGATTCATATCCGACTCAAAATCTGACGGATCTCTAAATAGTTGATCCGAAATCCGACCCGATAGAGATTCGGCTGATCCGACTCCGATCCGACCCGATTCGAAATCCTACGCACACACCCACCCTGTTAGCTATGCACGCTGCACGCACGCACCCACCCTGTAAGCTATGCATCCACCCACCCCTGTTACCTACACACACACCCACCCTGTTAGTTATGCACACGCACACCCACCCCTGTTAGCTATGCACACACCCACCCTGTTAGCTAGTTACGCACCCACCCTTGCAACCTTGTTAGCCATGCATGCACCTACCCCTGTTAGCTAGCCACACACCCATCTCCGGGCCTCTGGCGGCCGGTGGGCCATCCAGAGAAGGAGAGAGAGAGAGAGAGAGAGAGAGAGAGAGAGAGAGATGCAGAGAGATAAAGAGAGAGATGGAGAGAGACATACCTGATTTTGAGAGGGAAGCAATTTAAGAGTGGAGAGGCGAGAGGGGACGGTCAGACGGAGGTGCTTAGGAATTTAGGGATTTTTTTCCTTTTACACTTGATGAGTCGGATCGAGGTCGATCCGAATCCGACCCGATTATCCCGTTGATCCGGATCGTTGATTCGAATCTGGAAAATTTGGAGCGTATTCGGACCAAGATCTGGTCCGTTGATAGCCCTAGATGAGACTGGGGATCTGTTGCAACTCAGTCTCAACCAGATCTTCATCATCGTATATGAATCGTGATAGTAATCATCATTTCATCTGTGACCACCTATAGATTGGTACCTTCATCACTTGCGCCCTACTACATTAAACGAATTTCCACCAAACCATAACATTGCCCTTCAAATGGTATGCCAGGATTGGAACCTTCTTCTCTTCAAGAATCTGCATGTAATCGAAGAAGCGTTCGACTTCAAAGAGCCATTCGTTGATGCGACTCGGGCCATTGAAGCTAGGGAGATCTATCATCCTCCTATAGGATCAATCCTTCTGATAAACCCGATCGTAAAATCTAGTGGATCTTAAAAGCGAGATTCCACAATGAACACCGATTTGTACGACGTCCACTTTGCGCTCGAAGGCAGCCTACAACCCTTGCATGGCTTGCCAATTCTTTCGTCGGTTAGTCTCAAGCATCGTCCAGGAAGTTGTTGCTGTGAGAGGATAGATCCCTGGAGCATCGTCCATATGATTGTTGTCCCAACGTTCGTAAAGAGACATTGGCCTGAGGGGAGTCCTCGCTCTGATCCCACTTGACGCAGAGAGGACGTGGTGATATCGATCACCATCTTCCTCACAGGCTAACTATTCTAAATCCACGGAGCTCTCCAGAATCCTTAACGAAGCTTCCTTGAATCCATGAGTGAAAATCTTGAATCCATGAGACAAAATTAAATAAATCAAAGTTTTAATTAATAATTTGAAGAGAGATAAATAACAATGAAAATAAACAAGCCTAAATAACATTAACAAACCTTAAATACACATTAAAGAAGCTATAATCCAATAAGGAAACTAAATCAGAAAAATTGTGCAAGTTCGCGCAAATCTGCTAGAACCCATTGATCTGTCAACCGGTCGAAGTTGAGTGTCAACTGGTTGACATGATCAATCGATCAGTCGAAATAGGAAAAAATCTTCCAGAGAGTCGAGGACAAAAGACGGGTCAACGAAAGGTCGGACTTAGTGCTGGTCATCTTAGATATATCAGAGACATATTTGATTGTCTAGTGATGCTGCTGACCCGACCTTAAGGTTGGTCGAAGTTGAGTGTCGACCGGTTGACATGATCAGTCGATCGGTCAAAACAGGCAAAAATCGTTCAGAGATTTCAGCCTTGCGATCTGGATAAATCATTAGGAGACGAATTGAACCAGATTCGTTGGGTAATTCATTGGGAATCCATCGGGTGACTGAAATTTGCTAAATTCCTGCCACTTTTCCTTCATCTTTTTTTTTTTTTATCCACGTGTGATAGGAATGTAACTTAATCCATGCCCTTCATTAGGTGGTTCTTTCTCTACATCATAGAAGAAGCATCCCAGGCTACCATACCCTTCAGCCTCATCGCCTGTTGGAGAGGAAGGTCTGAGTAGAAATCGACCATCTCCATCTTGGATCTGAACACTATAAGGAACTTATCTGCTTCCAACCTGACCACATTGACTATAGAGGCCTTGAATCTAGATCCCTTGAGGGTTTGGATCTGTTGGATTACTGTAACGTGTTTCCCTCAACTATGCCTACCATTGCTAGCTCAGGAGCCCTCTTCCTAGTTAGGACTGAGGCCTGGTCCACAACTGTCATGAACGATTCTGCCAAGGACGGGAGCTCTCTTGCAATGTTGCTCAATTGTGGAAGGCTCATGAGATGCAGGGGTTGAACCTTCGGTTGCTCGACGGGAAGCGAAGTCTATGGATCTCGATTGGGGACAATGGGATGGTGATTAGAGGTCGATTTTCCAGGCTTAGTCCATTGCACGGTAACAACCCTTCTAACTATGCACCTTCCATGGAGAACCCCTAGGAATGTATCATCTTCATCTTCATACATGAAAAGCATAAATGCAAATCCCTTGGGCCTAGACTGTTTTGGATTGAGGGGAATGCAAATACCAAGGAACTTCCCATATCTTCCAAAGATAGTCGAGAGGTCCTCCTTGGAGCAATCGTAGGGGAGATTACCCATGAAGAGGTTGTGGTCTCCATTTTTTTCTTCCCTTGAATGAAAGTCCAACTAGGCGATTGACTCCTCTGGCCAACGATTCCATCTTCTCTGACCAAACCTTGTCTTATATCTCAAGACTTCTCTTATAATCAACACCTTGTAGATGGCGACCCCTCATTTCTTTTCAACTTGCAGTAGCACGATGGTGGATCATAGCGAAGAGGTTTAGACTAAGCTAATTAATATAGGCATCCATGAGGGCAAAAGAAAGGTAGCTTTAAGCTGAAAAGGATTTGTGCTGATGACACTCGCATTTATACGAAAGCTTATGTTCTGCTTTCTTAAACATGGGTGAGGCGGCGGCTGTGTAGAATTACATAGCACCCTAGCTAGTAGCCTACACATAGATACTACACTGTAAAAATGTGAATTAGGACGGATTTTGCGACGAACATTGTCCGTCGCTAAATGTGAAATTTAACGACGAACTAAGTTTGTCGCTAACGTAAATAGTTGGTCGCTAAACGGACAAAAGAATCCAAAGAGCAATGTCGTAAGATTTGCGACGAATTTAGTTTGTCGAAAGTTATACCACGGACCAGATTCGTCACGAAATTATTAGAAGTGACAGATTTTCGACGGACTATATTCGTCACTAAATCCCGCCAATTTGACCCATCCAAAAAGCGATCAGCGACGGGACTCTTTTCATTAGCGACGGACATAGTTCGTCGTTAAGCCAAGTATTTTTAGAGACGAATCTAGTTCGTCGCAAAATAGAAAAGTACGATTTCAGTAATAGAACCTATATTGTAAAGTTAAAATATGGGTTTTCCAAAACCCTTTTTCAGCAACATATAGGGTTTTCAAAACCCTCTTTTCAGAAGAGGTAAAGCTTTCTCTCTCTTTCTTTCTTTTTTGTTCAAGTTAAATTTCTTGTGGGTAATCTACGTGGGTTTCTTGATTTTTCATATTTTGTTTTGATGGGTTGGTGAGGATTTGGGTATTCCTTTTCTTTTTCACCATTTGGAGTTAGATTTTTGACGTTTTTGTTTGCTAGGCTGATCTAGATGGGTTCTTTTTTCTTTTGGTGGGTTTCTGATTTTGTCGGTTTTTATTGATGGATTAGTGTTGGGGGTTTTTCATGTGGGTGTTCTTAGTTTTTTATTTTTGGAAATTTTTTCATTTAGACTAATTTGGTTTCTATTTTTTTTTTTTTTTGAGTTTTTTTGTTTTTTTTGTTTTTTTCATTTGAGCTCGTTTATTTTTTTATTTCTTCAAATCTGTGTATAAAGTTGGGTTCTTCTTTAGTGGGTGGGATTCAAGAGAGTCAGATATTACTCCTTTTAAAGATGTGAGAATTTTTTAATTATTTGTTGTGAATGTTTACGTGTGCAGAACATGTGTTTGATGAAATGTCATTGTTTAATAGTTTTCAATTTGTAAATGTATATAAAATAGTCTTTCCTTTAATTGTTTGTTGTGAACGTTTTAGTATGCACAACATGTGTTTGATGAAAATTTTGTGTGCACAGCATGTGTTTGACGAGATAACTTGCATTTGCAGGACAAGTTAGTATTGATGACAACGATTACTGGATATTTACGCTAGAAGGTAATGTTTTCCTTTCTAGGTACTTTCAATTTTGCAATAGGTGTGTTTTGAATCATAACGGCTTGTGATTGGTTACTTCTTGTTTATTTTTAATCATGTTTGTTGTGAATGTTTAAGTATGCCATGTATAGAATAGTCTTGCCTTTAATTGTTTGTTGTGAACGTTTAAGTTTGCATAACATGTGTTTGATGAAAAGTTTGTATGCACAGCATGTGTTTGATGAGATAGCTTACATTTACAGGACAAGTTAGTATTGATGAGAGAGCTTGCATTTGCAAAATTGAAAGTAGATAGAAAGAAAAAAAATTACTCACCTATTTCATTTAGCTAGAAGGGTAATCTTTTTCTTTCTATCTACTTTCAATTTTGCAATAGGTGTGTTTTGAATCATGATGGCTTGTGATTGGTTACTTTTTGTTTCAACTATTGAGAATGTTTGGTTTTTGCTCTTAAAAATTTTTTCAAATGTTTTTATCCAATTTTTTTTTTAAATTTTTGTAGTTATATCACAACTTTGGCAAAAGATAAGAGTATATGCATGTCCACCTTGATGAAATGACTATTCATTAGGTAACTGCTTCAACTTCTATAGTTCATATCTATTACTAACAAATGGTTTGTGGGAGGAAGAGTTTTTAGTGGGGTGGATATGTGACTTCACTACTCCCATGAAATGTCTTTGTTTAACAGTTTTCAATTTATAAATGTATGTCATGTGTAGAATAGTCTTTTGTAATGCCCCAGGTTTTTCAAAATTATTTAAAGATTTTTTAAATTTTTATTGTTATTTTATTTTGATTAAATATCATACGTTTATCTTGTTTTGAAAAAAATGGACCATCCGTAGGAGATCCGATAAGAGACCCTATACAAAAAAAATTTAGAGTGATCCCATAAACGTCATAAAAAGATCGGATTTTGAAAATCTCACAGTTTTCAGATAATTACAAAAATGTCTAACACTTTTAAGTATTTTAGTTTCTGACGATCACTTTCATGCAAAACTTCATATATGAGCTTTTAGGTACATTTTAGCTGTACATGTAGAATTTCAGCCCTCTGATCATCTTATGAATGCTCTAATTAGAAATCGGGCCATAAGTGGCCCACTTTAACTTGGATCTTCCTCATTTTTCTCGTCAACGGATATTTTTGTGTTGCCCAGCTTTTGGACAAAGGAAATGATCCTTATCCACCACAATAGACTCTAATTGACAAACCCAACCCTAACCACAGTTTCCTTACTGTGCAAGTTACGAAAAAAAAGAAGAAGTTTTCTTTGCTGCCTCTGTGACAGCGTGTGTTGATGACGATCTGGGCGATCCACGTCGTCCATCACCTGAGACCTCCTTCACTGATCCAAGCCATCCATCAAGTCTGTACCCCACCCAAAATTGGTTATCCCAATTTTTGAAACCTTTCATTGTCTGTGTGGCCCGCTTTAAACTACCGTCCAAAACCAAGTAATGTTAGATCCGTTGACCCACTTTGCATGTACGGTTCATATTGTTTCCAAAGAATCGTGGGGACCCCTACTATCATTCTAAGAGTTCTCATGCTCCGTCTCAGTCTCGTCCAAGCAGTTGCCAAGTCCTCCTCTAACTTTAACTTAGACCACACCTGATCTGATTCTTCTCTTCTCGTATGTAACCCACCAACTTAGCAATCTTCATAAGACCCTCGTGATGCTCACACCCCCCTCTCCACGAACATCTAATCTAGCAGAGAGAGAGAGAGAGAGAGAGAGAGAGAGAGAGAGAGAGAGAGAGAGAGAGAGAGAGAGAGAGAGAGAGAGAGTGATTGTGAGGAGAGAGGGAGAGAGTGATTGAAGAGAGAGAGAGAGACCGTGTGGGGAATAAGGAAACCCCACGTCTGTTGCTGTGCTGGAATTCTTTCCTAGAGGAAGAAAAAGAAGAAAGAAAAAGAGAATAAATAGGAAGGAAAGAGAGAGAGAAGACAGATAAAGTCGAATCGAGTGGACCCGGTTGGGATTATGAGTTGAGCTACTACTAGGAGAGGTAAGACCCATCAAACCATGATTTTATTTCCTAAGTTTATCCTAAATCCTAACCCTAGGTGTAGATCTAGCCCTAGTTGATTATGACGATGAGAATCGTGTCAATTTACACCTTAACCTCATGATTTCCGTTCAACATCATAGGTCTTGGATCTAAGAAAGATTTACACAGACTTAGCAACGTCTCAAATCATTCCATCGAAGAGGTGAGGATATCCTTTAAGCCTAGCTATGATAATATTAAATTGTATGTTAATTTATGCCTAGAAACTAGGGTTTTTGTTGCATGATTTCTTGAAACCGTACTTGTTGAAATCTCTCTATGTAATTATGATTTGCATGGTGTTCCTTATTGTGTACGCTGAATTTTAATGTATGAACTATGCTTAAGTGGTTGGAAAAGGAATTGTGATGATGTACATCCAGGTGAAGATCCAATAAGTGAATCGAGCACTACGACGAGGTGTTCGAAAGCTCACGGCACAGATGATGGGTGACGAAGTTGGAGTGATTTATTGAAGATTTTATTTGATTATATTTTTTTTAGGGTAGTTTACAACTTTATTCCACAATGTAATAAGTTTTTTTAATGAATGTAAGAATTGATTCTTTGTTTAATTTAGTTTTAAGAACTTTGTGATTATAACATAGATTAGAATTTCATTAAATCACATGTTTATCTTCCGTCACAATGCCTGAATGCCATTAAATTTCAAATATACGAAAAAATAACGATATGTTGAGGATTTCACCCCTGACATGTCTTAGATAATACCTGAGAATTCGGCCTATCGTGGAATCCACGGGAGCCAAAATTTCAGGGCGTTACAGTCTTGCCTTTAATTGTGTTTTTTGTGAATGTTTAAGTGCACAACATGTGTTTGATGAAATGTTTATGTGCACAACATGTGTTTGATGAGATAGCTTCCATTTGTGCAAATGGTGATCATAGTGTTGCTTGTCTGGTAAATAAATTCCTTCTGATCATGTGCCATGTTATATGTTATATGATATATGATATGCATAATGAAGTTTGTTAATCCAATGCATGTGTATACACTAAGCCAAAATCGCATTTTTGCGACGAACCAAGTCCGTCGCAAATCTGTATTAGCGACGGACTTGGTTCGTCGCATGGGCCGTCGCAGTTTACTATGTGGCAAATTTTAAACGACGGATTATGTCCGTCGCTTTTAAACGACGGATTACGTTCGTCACTAAATTATGTAAAGCGACGGACTTAGCGACGGACAGCGGTCCGTCGTACAAAATTGTTGCGACGGACATCGGTCCGTCGTACAAAATTGTTGCCACGTAAATTGGTCCGTCGTTAAATTTATGGGCGACATTTATTTAGGAATTTTAGCGACGGGTTAGGTCCGTCGCTAAAGTTTCTGAACGCACACCTATTACGTTTGAATTTATTTTTGAATCTATTGCACCTGATAGTCATCCAAATTATTTAAAACAAAAAAAAATTAAAACCTAACAAATCATAATTATATCATATATGAAACTTAAAGTCCTTACATTTCTAGTGAAAAATAATATTAATATTTGTTACAAATCTACACATTGAAGTGAACCATTCTCCATAGAATGAGCAACTAGGCTTTATTTTGTTCCCAATATTGAAACCAATCTCTTGACCATACGTGAAGCTAGCCTTCATTTCTAATCTTTCCTTTGTAGCTACTTCCACCTCATACGTTAGCAAATCCATCAACTGGTCCACCTGCAAAATCCAGAATATAAAACATAAAGAGTATCAGTATTATAATGTAAGAATAAAAGTTATATGAAACATACATAATGTTTTCTTCACATATGTGATTCAGAATCAAAATCTTAATCGGGCTTTCCTTGATCTCCGTGTAGTGAAAAAGATAATCATAAATTTGTATTTGAAGAAATTTCATTTTTAAAAATTTTAAACTGACATATTTTGTTATGCTTCTGCTGAAGAGCCCGATGGGAAAGAGTAGATGACATGACAGGTTAGAATGCAGCTCGCAATAGGTGTTCACTTCTGTAGAAGGAATTAGTACCTTGTGGACCAAGTGCTACGTGGGTAGAACTTTTATAAGATCCACACCGTCCATCGGGTATGCTGCCTCATCTTCTACTATGAATCGAAAATCCACGACCACCCAGAGTTCAGGTAGACTGCACCCTAGCAAAAAGTTAGGATGGGACACCGACCATTAGTATTGTTTAGGGCCCACCCTGGTTTTTGCATTTCATCCGATCCATTCATCTGATGTGCCTTAGTAGGATGAAAGATTTATCCAAAATCCACAGTATTCCGAAACTCAGATGGGCCATACCATATGAAATTTGTAGTTTTTTAGATATAAATTTATGGGGTGGCCCACCTGAGTGTTGAATCAGCCTGATTTTTAGTATCAATTCAAAACAAGGGATGATGTTCCTGATGGACGGGGTGGATTCCATGCATGTTAAAAAGGTAAGCAAGATTTTTCCTTTCAAGTATGCCTATTTTGTACAAATAGGCTTATGATTCATTTGATCCAGATCGTTAATGTTATGGCACCCACTACAGATGGAGGGTGATCTAGAACTCATCCCGTGGGGCAATGATTTATTGCTTCGTTGAAATATTGGAGAATATTTTTGTGGAATCCACCATCCACAACGAGGACCAAAAGAATAACAGTAACATGGCCCAGTTAAATTTCATTGGATAAAAGAATTGGATGGTAGTGATGAGTGGGACCCATAACAACATGCAAGAGAGCAACGATCCGGATTAATAAGCCATGTCCCGGCCTATCAAAATGAATTCGATTCCCATGGAATCTGAATTTTCCACGGTGTGTGGAAAAAATACAGAAATCGATTTCCATTTCCAAGGTTTTACTAAAAATGTGGATCAATTTTCAAGGTTATGAGAGACAACTAACTCTCTGTCCATTGACCTTCTAACATTTCTCCTGGAGAGCTGCACTCCAAACCTAACAATGGAACTTCCATTGGATTCCACAGGTTTCCATTTGATGAGGATTCCCCAGAGGTTTTCCAGATCCACATTTTGGATTCTATCCAAAATGCATGAATGCGTACTGTTTCAGTTCCCGAAATGGAAAATGCATGTATGAGAATAAAAAAGTGTGTAATTGTGGCTTCCTATCATACAGAAAAACTAGAAAAAAAAATGGTTAATTTAAAGGTTTCACCCAACTGCCATTTTGATCTTTGTCGGGCACACATTTAGGGCCCATTTGGATACCAACAAATAAGTTACTTTTTCTGCTTACAGCAGTAGATAAAGTAACTTATTTCAGATAAGTAAGTTTTGTTTATGGTTAATAATAAGTAACTTTTTTACTTAAAAGTATATAATCACTTCAGTAAATTTTTTTTGCTTTTCAATTTTTCATCGGTTGTCGAGGAGAGGAATAGAGGAGACGAAAGAGAGGAAAAGCTGATAAGTATGTTATTTACCAAACATACTTATATTCTTAATAAGTAGAAACTAAGACAAGCAACTCGTAGCATAAGTAACTTAAGCAACTTAAGATCCAAACGGGCCCTTATTGTGACAAAATTTTTGAAGGGTGAACTGTCCATGTTACATAGGAATGTGAATGTAATAATCCTCATAGTAATCTGATTGAACAGATCTTCACTAACCTTCCAGTCTCAAACTGAAAACCTAAGAGTGCACAGTGGAGACATCAGCTGGAATATCGCATAAGATCTCTGCTCTATATAAGATGCATATATGTGTGTATGCAATAGGCTGAACTAAATGAACATAAGAGCAAACATATGCACATAAAGAGTTGCATCTACAAGAGTCCCATAATTTTCAATGATGGCTGCTAAGAAAAAGTTAATGGTACATGTGGTAGAGACCATTATCAGTTAGCAGTGGTACTCAGTAAAGCTAGCAGCTATTTCATGCTATCAGGAGTGCTAATATGCAGCTACAAGGATATCAGACCTATATCAGCTGCATAGATGAGAAAACCCGCGGTTGACCACATTGATTCTAATTTTCTTGACCTACATCGACTGCCAGATAAGAAGAAAACTATGGAAGACCAGTGTTCTTTTAGCAATCACAACCGTTGATTTTGTGGCCATGTGTTTTTTGAAATAAATCATTCGATGTTTAAGGTTTAAACCGTCTAATAAATATTTGTCAATCTAAATAGTAAAATCACCAAACAAAAGTAATTTTTAGCTCACGGCACGTCTAAACTCTGACCCGTGTTTTGGACGGTTTAGGTTGAATTTCTTGAATGCGACCCACGCAATTTCTCAGTAATTTCTAAGTAGAACGTTTTCAACGAGCGGAGACCACTGATGTTATTTTTTTAAACCACCTTTTGTGTGAGACATTAATGGAAGGGCTGTTATATGCTACCATGGGAGATTTGTGGGCCTCAGTACATCATTGACCCATCCAATTTGATTGGTGGATCCGGAAAAGTTATGGTGGATCCATGACTGTGGGGCCCGCTGTCATTTATGTGTTTTATATTCACATCGTCCGCCGGTTTACCAGCTTATTTGAGGGCATATGATCCAAAAATGAAGTAGATCCAAATCTCAGGCATAGACGCGGATTGGGTACTACCCCTCGCTTGTTGGAAGCTCTCACAGGCTGCGGCTGTAAAGCCCACCGTGATGTTATATGTTTTCTCCACACCATTCATCCATTTTTCTATAAATATCAGGGTGTAAACCTAAATATTAGGTAGATCCAACGCTCAAGATCACACCCCCCTCTCCACGAACATCTAATCTAGCAGAGAGAGAGAGATGAGAGATGAGAGAAGAAGAGAGAGAGAGAGAGAGATGAGAGAGCGAGTGATTGTGGAGAGGGAGAGAGAGAGCGTGATTGAAGAGAGAGAGAGAGACCGCTTGTGGGGGAATAAGGAAACCCCACGTCTGGTTGCTGTGCTGGAATTCTTTCCTAGAGGAAGAAAAAGAGAAAGAAAAGAGAATAAATAGGAAGGAAAGAGAGAGAGAAGACAGATAAAGTCGAATCGAGTGGACCCGGTTGGGATTATGAGTTGAGCTACTACTAGGAGAGGTAAGACCCATCAACACCATGATTTTATTCCTAAGTTTATCCTAAATCCTAACCCTAGGTGTAGATCTAGCCTAGTTGATATGACGATGAGAATCGTGTCAATTTACACCTTAACCTCATGATTTCCGTTCAACATCATAGGTCTTGGATCTAAGAAAGATTTACACAGACTTAGCAACGTCTCAAATCATTCCATCGAAGAGGTGAGGATATCCTTTAAGCCTAGCTATGATAATATTAAATTGTATGTTAATTTATGCCTAGAAACTAGGGTTTTTGTTGCATGATTTCTTGAAACCGTACTTGTTGAAATCTCTCTATGTAATTATGATTTGCATGGTGTTCCTTATTGTGTACGCTGAATTTTAATGTATGAACTATGCTTAAGTGGTTGGAAAAGGAATTGTGATGATGTACATCCAGGTGAAGATCCAATAAGTGAATCGAGCACTACGACGAGGTGTTCGAAAGCTCACGGCACAGATGATGGGTGACGAAGTTGGAGTGATTTATTGAAGATTTTATTTGATTATATTTTTTTTAGGGTAGTTTACAACTTTATTCCACAATGTAATAAGTTTTTTTAATGAATGTAAGAATTGATTCTTTGTTTAATTTAGTTTTAAGAACTTTGTGATTATAACATAGATTAGAATTTCATTAAATCACATGTTTATCTTCCGTCACAATGCCTGAATGCCATTAAATTTCAAATATACGAAAAAATAACGATATGTTGAGGATTTCACCCCTGACATGTCTTAGATAATACCTGAGAATTCGGCCTATCGTGGAATCCACGGGAGCCAAAATTTCAGGGCGTTACAGTCTTGCCTTTAATTGTGTTTTTTGTGAATGTTTAAGTGCACAACATGTGTTTGATGAAATGTTTATGTGCACAACATGTGTTTGATGAGATAGCTTCCATTTGTGCAAATGGTGATCATAGTGTTGCTTGTCTGGTAAATAAATTCCTTCTGATCATGTGCCATGTTATATGTTATATGATATATGATATGCATAATGAAGTTTGTTAATCCAATGCATGTGTATACACTAAGCCAAAATCGCATTTTTGCGACGAACCAAGTCCGTCGCAAATCTGTATTAGCGACGGACTTGGTTCGTCGCATGGGCCGTCGCAGTTTACTATGTGGCAAATTTTAAACGACGGATTATGTCCGTCGCTTTTAAACGACGGATTACGTTCGTCACTAAATTATGTAAAGCGACGGACTTAGCGACGGACAGCGGTCCGTCGTACAAAATTGTTGCGACGGACATCGGTCCGTCGTACAAAATTGTTGCCACGTAAATTAGTCCGTCGTTAAATTTATGGGCGACATTTATTTAGGAATTTTAGCGACGGGTTAGGTCCGTCGCTAAAGTTTCTGAACGCACACCTATTACGTTTGAATTTATTTTTGAATCTATTGCACCTGATAGTCATCCAAATTATTTAAAACAAAAAAAAAATTAAAACCTAACAAATCATAATTATATCATATATGAAACTTAAAGTCCTTACATTTCTAGTGAAAAATAATATTAATATTTGTTACAAATCTACACATTGAAGTGAACCATTCTCCATAGAATGAGCAACTAGGCTTTATTTTGTTCCCAATATTGAAACCAATCTCTTGACCATACGTGAAGCTAGCCTTCATTTCTAATCTTTCCTTTGTAGCTACTTCCACCTCATACGTTAGCAAATCCATCAACTGGTCCACCTGCAAAATCCAGAATATAAAACATAAAGAGTATCAGTATTATAATGTAAGAATAAAAGTTATATGAAACATACATAATGTTTTCTTCACATATGTGATTCAGAATCAAAATCTTAATCGGGCTTTCCTTGATCTCCGTGTAGTGAAAAAGATAATCATAAATTTGTATTTGAAGAAATTTCATTTTTAAAAATTTTAAACTGACATATTTTGTTATGCTTCTGCTGAAGAGCCCGATGGGAAAGAGTAGATGACATGACAGGTTAGAATGCAGCTCGCAATAGGTGTTCACTTCTGTAGAAGGAATTAGTACCTTGTGGACCAAGTGCTACGTGGGTAGAACTTTTATAAGATCCACACCGTCCATCGGGTATGCTGCCTCATCTTCTACTATGAATCGAAAATCCACGACCACCCAGAGTTCAGGTAGACTGCACCCTAGCAAAAAGTTAGGATGGGACACCGACCATTAGTATTGTTTAGGGCCCACCCTGGTTTTTGCATTTCATCCGATCCATTCATCTGATGTGCCTTAGTAGGATGAAAGATTTATCCAAAATCCACAGTATTCCGAAACTCAGATGGGCCATACCATATGAAATTTGTAGTTTTTTAGATATAAATTTATGGGGTGGCCCACCTGAGTGTTGAATCAGCCTGATTTTTAGTATCAATTCAAAACAAGGGATGATGTTCCTGATGGACGGGGTGGATTCCATGCATGTTAAAAAGGTAAGCAAGATTTTTCCTTTCAAGTATGCCTATTTTGTACAAATAGGCTTATGATTCATTTGATCCAGATCGTTAATGTTATGGCACCCACTACAGATGGAGGGTGATCTAGAACTCATCCCGTGGGGCAATGATTTATTGCTTCGTTGAAATATTGGAGAATATTTTTGTGGAATCCACCATCCACAACGAGGACCAAAAGAATAACAGTAACATGGCCCAGTTAAATTTCATTGGATAAAAGAATTGGATGGTAGTGATGAGTGGGACCCATAACAACATGCAAGAGAGCAACGATCCGGATTAATAAGCCATGTCCCGGCCTATCAAAATGAATTCGATTCCCATGGAATCTGAATTTTCCACGGTGTGTGGAAAAAATACAGAAATCGATTTCCATTTCCAAGGTTTTACTAAAAATGTGGATCAATTTTCAAGGTTATGAGAGACAACTAACTCTCTGTCCATTGACCTTCTAACATTTCTCCTGGAGAGCTGCACTCCAAACCTAACAATGGAACTTCCATTGGATTCCACAGGTTTCCATTTGATGAGGATTCCCCAGAGGTTTTCCAGATCCACATTTTGGATTCTATCCAAAATGCATGAATGCGTACTGTTTCAGTTCCCGAAATGGAAAATGCATGTATGAGAATAAAAAAGTGTGTAATTGTGGCTTCCTATCATACAGAAAAACTAGAAAAAAAAATGGTTAATTTAAAGGTTTCACCCAACTGCCATTTTGATCTTTGTCGGGCACACATTTAGGGCCCATTTGGATACCAACAAATAAGTTACTTTTTCTGCTTACAGCAGTAGATAAAGTAACTTATTTCAGATAAGTAAGTTTTGTTTATGGTTAATAATAAGTAACTTTTTTACTTAAAAGTATATAATCACTTCAGTAAATTTTTTTTGCTTTTCAATTTTTCATCGGTTGTCGAGGAGAGGAATAGAGGAGACGAAAGAGAGGAAAAGCTGATAAGTATGTTATTTACCAAACATACTTATATTCTTAATAAGTAGAAACTAAGACAAGCAACTCGTAGCATAAGTAACTTAAGCAACTTAAGATCCAAACGGGCCCTTATTGTGACAAAATTTTTGAAGGGTGAACTGTCCATGTTACATAGGAATGTGAATGTAATAATCCTCATAGTAATCTGATTGAACAGATCTTCACTAACCTTCCAGTCTCAAACTGAAAACCTAAGAGTGCACAGTGGAGACATCAGCTGGAATATCGCATAAGATCTCTGCTCTATATAAGATGCATATATGTGTGTATGCAATAGGCTGAACTAAATGAACATAAGAGCAAACATATGCACATAAAGAGTTGCATCTACAAGAGTCCCATAATTTTCAATGATGGCTGCTAAGAAAAAGTTAATGGTACATGTGGTAGAGACCATTATCAGTTAGCAGTGGTACTCAGTAAAGCTAGCAGCTATTTCATGCTATCAGGAGTGCTAATATGCAGCTACAAGGATATCAGACCTATATCAGCTGCATAGATGAGAAAACCCGCGGTTGACCACATTGATTCTAATTTTCTTGACCTACATCGACTGCCAGATAAGAAGAAAACTATGGAAGACCAGTGTTCTTTTAGCAATCACAACCGTTGATTTTGTGGCCATGTGTTTTTTGAAATAAATCATTCGATGTTTTAAGGTTTAAACCGTCTAATAAATATTTGTCAATCTAAATAGTAAAATCACCAAACAAAAGTAATTTTTAGCTCACGGCACGTCTAAACTCTGACCCGTGTTTTGGACGGTTTAGGTTGAATTTCTTGAATGCGACCCACGCAATTTCTCAGTAATTTCTAAGTAGAACGTTTTCAACGAGCGGAGACCACTGATGTTATTTTTTTAAACCACCTTTTGTGTGAGACATTAATGGAAGGGCTGTTATATGCTACCATGGGAGATTTGTGGGCCTCAGTACATCATTGACCCATCCAATTTGATTGGTGGATCCGGAAAAGTTATGGTGGATCCATGACTGTGGGGCCCGCTGTCATTTATGTGTTTTATATTCACATCGTCCGCCGGTTTACCAGCTTATTTGAGGGCATATGATCCAAAAATGAAGTAGATCCAAATCTCAGGCATAGACGCGGATTGGGTACTACCCCTCGCTTGTTGGAAGCTCTCACAGGCTGCGGCTGTAAAGCCCACCGTGATGTTATATGTTTTCTCCACACCATTCATCCATTTTTCTATAAATATCAGGGTGTAAACCTAAATATTAGGTAGATCCAACGCTCAAGTAGACCAAATCACAAGAAGTTACCGTTGTAATAATGCCCACTGTTGAAACCTTCCTAGAGCCCGCCGTGACGCGTGGCGGGTCCCGTGCGCTGAGTAGCTCCCTTTGCCACACAGGCAGCACAGATGGGGTCCGTTCACCGCGTGCCAGCTCGCCCACTGTACTCATGAATTGTACGATCCCAGTTGCATCGCTCATGGTGTGGTTGAGTCGAAGGGCAAATATGAAACCACCACACGTGAGACGGGTCACCTGCACGTGTTTCACAACATTAGCTATAACAATACCATATGATCAATGATAGATGAGTGGGGCGCGGTTTGGGTGGATCCCCAGGTGGATCCCTGGATCCACTGAGGTCGGTGGATCCCCAACTGGGGGGCCAATGTAATGTATGTACCTTACATCTACACCGTCCATGCATTTTGAAAGCTCATTTCAGAGTATTATCACAAAAATGAAGCAGATCCAAATCTTAGGTGGACCATATCATATGAAGTAGTAGTGATTGAATCCCACCATTAAAAACTTCATGGGGCCACTGGAATGTTTATTTTCCATCCAACCTGTTGAAAAGGTAGCAAAGATACGGATGAAGATACCAAACAAATGTCAGCTTGAGCAAAAACTTTTGTGACCCACAAAAAGTTTTAATGGTTGAGTACCATTGTTTACTATATTATGGTACACCTGAGATTTGGATCTACTTCATTTTTTTGGTACACCTGAGATTTGGATCTACTTCATTTTTTGAATATTTTCAAAATGAATGGACGGCGTGGATGTAATACACACATCATACAGTGGACGGCATGGTTAGGGATCCACCCACCTCAGTGGATCTGGGGATTCAGCGAAGCCGCACCCAGATGGCTGAGGGCCATGTGTCACACTTTCCGCCTACTTTCCGCCTGAAACGGCAGGGTTCTCTTCGCAGCACGTGATGAGAATGAGAGCTCAGCTGATGCTGTGGAAACAATCTCAACAGTGAAAGCTCCAAGCCACTGTGCCAAATTGTAAATCAAAAACCTTAAATGGCTCCTTTTGGCAGCTTGTATTTGAAATGATTTGTAATTTAAATGCATCTTTTAATATGATAATCTACTAAATTGGATCAAAGAGATTTGGAATCTTTAATTATGGTTGATTATACGTTAAGTTGGGTGTGAATATTTCTCTGATTATAAAGCTCTAATCACCTGAATTAAAAGCAAAGGGCAGTTGATGACGTCTCCTGTGCCCGGAACGTCGTAGAGAAGCTCCTCAAAACATGGGAACGGAGGCTGCAGTGCATCCACCTAATCCATCAATTTGCAGTCAGAAAAATAAATGGTTAGGAATAAACCAAAATGAGAGCAAAGGTTCCACAGTTAGAATCTTCCAATCTCAAACTGAAAACCCAAGAGTGCACAGTGGAGACATCAACTGGAATATCGCATAAGATCTCTGCTCTATATAAGATGCATATATGTGTGTATGCAATAGGCTGATCTAAATGAACATAAGAGCAGACATATGCACATAAAGAGTTGCATCTACAAGAGTCCCATAATTTTCAATGATGGCTGCTAAGAAAAAGTTAATGGTACATGTGGTAGAGACCATTATCAGTTAGCAGTGGTACTCAGTAAAGCTAGCAGCTATTTCATGCTATCAGGAGTGCTAATATGCAGCTACAAGGATATCAGACCTATATCAGCTGCATAGATGAGAAAACCCGCGGTTGACCACATTGATTCTAATTTTCTTAACCTACATCGACTGCCAGATAAGAAGAAAACTATGGAAGACCAAATTGTTTTTTATGTTCTTTTAGCAGTGTTTTTTTATACCCATAAAAAAAAAACAAGAGAGAGAGAGAGAGAGAGAGAGAGAGAGAGAGAGAGAGAGAGAGAGAGAGACTATCGAATTTCCTTCTGATTTTATAATTTTTGCAACATATATTTTCTTAAAATTCCTACAACAGATGGAAGACTGGTTCAAGGGTATTTTGATCTTTTTATTAAACCACTGGTGAAATGGACCATCATCACCATAATCAAACACAAGCATGTTAGGACTACACTTGCTTCTGTTTCAAATATCAAAGCAAAATTCTTATTCTAATATTGCTCCCTCACACACACACTATGCCAACACACACAATCGTGTGGCGAGTCTTACATATCCACATACAAGCGCATGTGTCGTAATGTGACACATGTGTGAGATTGGAGCTTTACACTGAGTACTCTTTTTAGATCTTATGGCATAAAAATCAGGCCAGCATTTCACATCTGAAATGGGCCCCAACATATCAAAATTAATGAATGGCTAGGATAGAGCTTTGCTAACTATACACATGTGCAATAAAGCTCGTGCACACACCACACATGTGCCAGTATGGCACATATAGGTATGAGATCCAATCATTCCATAAGGTTCGTCTAACCTTTTCAAAAATAAATATGGTCCAATCAACATGTAGCTCCAATAATACAAACAGGTGGACTGGTTAGAAGCCCTCAGCCAAGTTATTCCGAGCTGTACCTTTGTTTAGCTAAATATAGCCCACCTAACTAGTGGATCAATCTAATTCTCAGCTATGGCATGAATATACTAGTGGGCTGTTCTGATGGATGGATTGGATTTCTGACCTATCGTGTCTTGCTGGCACATGTGTGAAATTCACTGGATCAAGCTTTACTGCACACGTGTGAGCTTAGGGGGAAAAAAAAAGCCAGTTCACTTTGTCAGTTGCAGCCCACCAGAAGAGTGAGATTGTCTGACCAGTTCTTCATAAGATCTAAGCATCATTACGAATCTTACAAAAATGCTGTATCTCACTCCCCTCTGACAGCCTTTGAATGTATACGGCTCTTCGTATGTGGAATTAGCAAACTGTGTGGACGACTAATTTATTATTCTAGCTACATTGAAAACGCAAGCATGCACACAAATGCACACATTTTTAGCTACATTGAAAACACAAGAAAATATAATGAAAAATGTAAATTCCAATGAGACAGGATCGGACTCACAAGTTTGTCATGCTCTCAAGCTTTTGGAATGCACGTGGAATGGTTCCATTCAGTCTATTCCCATACACATTGCTGCAACCAAACTCATGTTAAAATGATGATTGCTGCAACCAAACCCATGCTATATCATCCCCTCTGTTGTTACACTGCAAGATGAGAAAAAGAAAGAAAAAAAATGTGGCTGCACCGATACAGACTAGTTCGAATGGCTGCCTACGTACCCAAAAAAGTGATTTGGGATCAAGCCACTACGTAGTTCTTTTAATATTCAAATCAGAACATTTTACTGAGTCAATAGATAAGCCATCTAAAGTCTTCAAAGGTCCAGTCAAATAGTTCATACCGTCGTTGAATCAAACATTTATATTGTAAGAATAAGAAGAAGATCTGAAGAAAATAAAATACCAAAAGAAATCAACAAGTCGGAATGGAAAAAGCTAACTTATTTTACCTTTTAATAGGACTCGATGAGTGTCTTTTCCTTTGTATATCTTTCGAAAACAACTTTGAATGAAGATTCACACTGCAAGAAGTTAAAGAAAAGTATTTCGTGTTGCACCATACAGTCTAGTACAAACGACTACATACCAAAAATCACTAAAATAATCCAAAATAAGTCACCATCCAAAAGCATTAAAATAATCCAACATTAAGTTTTAGTCAAACAATCCAAAATAATATCAAGTTTGCCACAATTCCTCCAAAATAAACTAGCTTGTTTAGGAATTAAGAAGGGTTTAACATGGCCTCGTCAAGACTCTGGGCCAAATAAGAACTTCACCTAGATCGCAATCCCCCAATGTTCTGTCACCAACTTCATCAAAGACATCCGCACTAGGATCATCGACCGCATCTAAAATGATCTTCACGCATTCTGAAGGGATATTGGTCTCATAATCTGTAATTATCCGTCCACGCCCAACAACTCGACGACGCATATTTGTTAATGAATAAATTTGTTCCATACGCTGAGTAGGGGCTGAGTCTCCTCGAAGACTCGAAGCCTCGCCGGATCGAAGATTGGCCTACAATAAATAATTTTATCATTTTCGTGGAGTAACTAATGATGTTACATTTATCTTAAATAACGAATAAATGATGCAAATTTGTCACAAAAATTGCAGTACCTGCGATGCTGCAGTCCCAAAGGAGCATTGCATTGTCAATGGAGCATTGCTAAGAATTTGCTGCTTAAGTTCAATGATCTGTTGTTCCATGTTTTTATACATGTTCTTATTCTCGTTCCGTTGCTCTGCCATCTCCTTTTTCAATTCAGTCATTGATGCTTTAACGTCATCAATTTCATTCTTCTTGGCTCGAATTTCTTCCACGTAGGGGGTTGAAGCAATAATAGTGGTTTTTGAAAATAGTCTAATTCGAGAATTTGTCTAAGGATGCCATAGTAGGTGGCTTCCTGTTCTACAATGTTCCTATCCCTGGCACTCGACCTGAACCTAGTCAATGCTTTCATAGAGACCCCGCTGTTTTGTGTTGTAGAGTTCTTTTCAGAGTCTATTGTGCTAAAAACATATCCATTTACTGAGTATGTACTATACGATGTGGCTTTAAAGCTAGGACCAATAGCTATTCTCTTAAATTGTGACATTTCTTCATTCTCTAGTTGATCCCTTAACCACGTGTTATAGTCCATTTGTTTTTCTGCTGACGGATTGCCCCTCCGATTTTGTCCCCTACGTGCTTGAGACTGAAGGTATGCATTGTACTTCCTACAAGTCACATACCAAAGAATATAAATAATTTTATTATTTACATTAAGCCATTTTAAAAAACATTAAGGATAGAAGAAAACAATTTCATTAACTTACCCCTCCCACTGAGCATTTTCAGCGTGATGTTGTAAAACCCACCTGCGTGCTTGTTGATACTGCACCGTAGTAAGAAGATGGATTTTTGCTTTCTTGTTGATTTGAAAGTTATCGACATTCTCATCACCCTCATCATAGAATATCTTTCGTACTTGCTTATGGCTTCCTAGCTTCTTCTCGGGCATGTAGTCCATACAGTACATCATAGATTCCTCTAGTATATAGCGTTCCGCAATACAACCCTCTGGATAAGTTTGATTCATCACATACTTTTTGTATGTTCTCATCATCCTGATAAGTGTTAAAATAAGATATCGATAGAAAAAGGCTATTGTAACAAAATTTAATTCAATGCTGATAGTTTATGTTACCTCTCAAAAGGGTACATCCACCTATATCGAACGGGTCCACAAAGTTGTGCCTCCTCCGCCAGGTGCACAACTAGATGTGTCATGGGAACAAAAAAAGATGGAGGAAAGTATTTTTCGAATACACATAATGTTACCACTATTTTGTCTTTCATATATTGAAGCTCCTCACGATTAATAACTTTCGAACATATGACGTTGAAGAATCTTGACAATTCGCAAATGGCGGAGCGCAGTGGTTTATCTTTCCCTAAAAACGAGTGCATCAACAATACCGGTAGCAATTGCTGCATCACAATGTGATAATCATGCGACTTAAGGGCCTTAAGTTGGTTATCCTCCATACTGACACGATGTGTCCAATTTGCACTATACCCTTTCGGAACTTTCAAATCGATCAAGGTTCGACATAATAAGTCTCTTTCAGATCGGGACAAAGTGAAACGAGCTTTGGGTAAGAACACCCTGCCGTTCCTTTCTTTAGGCCACAATGACCTTCTTATATTCATAGCCTGAAGATCCTTGCGGGCTTGTAAACCATCCTTGGTCTTATCCTTTGTGTCCATGATCGTTGCGATGAGATTCTCAGTGACGTTTTTCTCAACATGTATCACATCCAGATTGTGGCGAATGGGTAAATGCTCCCAGTATGGCAAATCAAAAAGGATTGATCTCTTCGACCAAGCAGTAATGTTGTGCTCATCATCCTTGGACTTCTTCCTACTCTTTCCCACTTGCTTTCCGAACTCTTTTTTAATATTATTCATTTTACGTAGTACATCAGAACCTTTCATACGCTTTGGAATCTTCCTTGTGTCCTCCTTCCCATTGAATTCAGTTGTTTTCGTCCTGAAGTCATGATTAAGTGGCAGGAATCTTCTATGTCCCATATAAGCGAACTTCTTTCCATGTTCAAGCCAAACTGAGTCTGTCTCCTCACTACAAACAGGGCATGCATACTTTCCTCCTGTCCTACAACCAGAAAGATGTCCATATGCCGGAAAATCGTGTATTGCCCATAACAAAATTGCCCTCATTGTGAACCTGTTCTTGCTATGCGAGTCATATGTTACAGATCCATTCCACAATTCAATCAACTCTGCAATCAACGGCTGCAAGTAGACGTCAATGTCATGTCCTGGACCTTTTTTTCCAGGGATCAAAAGTGTTAACATTGTAAACTCCTTCCGCATGCATAAATGAGGTGGAAGATTGTACGTAACAATCATAACAGGCCAGCAACTATGTGAGTTGCTCAAATTCCCAAAAGGATTGAATCCATCCATTGCAAGCCCCAACCGAACGTTACGTGGCTCCGCAGCAAAATCATCGAACTTTCCATCTACATTCTTCCACATAGATGAATCAACAGGATGACGCATGTGACATTGATCTCCAACCGACTTCGAATGCCATATCATGTTCTCTGCAATCTACGGTACACTATAAAGTCTTTTTAACCTCGCGGTTAATGGGAAATACCTTAGCACTTTACACGGTACCTTTGGGGCAGTTGACCTTTTAACTCCATCAAATTTCCATCTGCTTGTTGTACATTTTGGACATCTATCCTTTGTAGCGTGCTCCTTCCAGTATAGAATACAATCGTTACGACATGCACGTATTGTCTCATAGTTCATACCCAATGAACCGATCAATCTCTTCGCATTATACATACTATCCGGCAAAGAGTTCTCGCTTGGCAAGATTTTCTTGAGCAAGTTTAATAACTCTGTAAAGCTATTGTCTGACCACTGATACCTAGACTTCATGCTCATTAACTCCACTGTCACAGACAACTTTGTATGCTCGGGTTTACATGATGGGTATAAGGGTTGTTTTGCATCCTCCATTAATTTCTTGTAACGGGAATCATCATCTAAGTCATCTTGAGGTTGAGTACCATCTTCATTATTAACCTCGTTCATACATGCATCTAAGTCATCGGGTTGAAAGCGACCAAAAGCATCATTCACCAAATCTTCCATTCTGGGCAACATATCTTCATTACGATTATCGGCAGATGTACTCGCACCTTCATTGGGACATTGTTCCCCATGGAGAAACCAGGTCGTGTATGTTTTATCTATGCCATGTAAAACCAAATGATCGCAAACTGTTTTTAATGGCTTCTTCCCATGCACATTACAACATTTGACACAAGGACAACAGTACCAATCAACACCATCTGAATTCTGTTTTGCGAACTCTAGGAATGTTGCAACACCTCTCAAGTATTCAGGGGACACCTTTTCTGCCGTCATCCAATTCTTGCATGGGGTCGTGGAAGCCATCTGCTGTGTATAAGTTAGGTCCG
This sequence comes from Liriodendron chinense, assembly GCA_003013855.2. Classification (NCBI taxonomy): domain Eukaryota; kingdom Viridiplantae; phylum Streptophyta; class Magnoliopsida; order Magnoliales; family Magnoliaceae; genus Liriodendron; species Liriodendron chinense. The sequence continues at coordinate 2,201,579 of PVNU02000362.1, forward strand.
GAAAGAGGCATAAAAGGAAGAAAGAAAGAAAAGAGTTTTACTCCAAAGACTTCTACAGAAACAGGCCTCCAAAATCTATCTTTAAAATATTATGAGAGTCACATGCAAAAATCTATCTTTAAAATATTATGAGAGTTCATCTGTTTCTTCAATTGATTTCAGGGCATGTGCCTAAAAATACATCTCAGGTGGAGCACGCCAAAGGAAACAGTGGTGATTGAATTTCCACCATTAAAAACTACCTGGGGCCCATCCAACTTGTGGGGTTAATGTTTTCAATGATTGAGAATTCGGGCCGTTTGGTAAATACAAAAAATTAAGCACTTAATTTTAATCATCACTTAAAATTTGTATGTTTTTTTTTTTTCAGCTACCGGCCCTCCACTTATCACTTATCATGGAATGTGGTAAGTGATTTGTATGGGCTGGTCCGCTGGGGAAATATTCAGCCCACTAATGTTAAATAAATAGCTTTGGCTCGACCCTAGTTGCTGGGCCTTTAGATTGATGTTAAATATTCAACCCGAAGACTACATGAATAAAAAGATGAATATTAATTACATGACGAAAGGAAATACAAGATACCTTGAAATTTACCAAACAGAACCTTTTCAAGGATACAGATCAGAATCATACAGGGAAAATAATTAGGTACTGTACCACAACATATAATCAGACCAAAACAGATAAAATAAAAGGAGAGAGAGAGGATAGAAGCAGCACATCCATATTGAAAAATACATTTTAGAATGAAGTTCCATTTTTACTACACCTCAATTTGATATTCTAATGATACATAATCCATCAGTGATACCATGGTCAACTAGATTGAATTGTATCAGACTGAAGTTCAACAAAGGCATCTATAGAATAGATTCTTGGCAGACAATTTAGCTACCTTATCTACCATAGCCATGTAATCTGATTTTGCACTTCAAGTTGAAAATTTTTTGTTGATCCAAGCACAATTTTTTTGAACTAAAATACCAATTGCCAGAGAGATCTTATATGATTATGTTCTCCTTCCCACTAACATCACTGAATGTAATAGACTATGCACCAGAATTCCAAATGTGTTTTGAGCCATCAATTTAGGTAATCTAATATATCTAGGAGTTATCTTCATTACTTGCAAGTTGCAAGTCATTCTTGTGGTTTATGAACAGGGATCCAGTTTCCTGCAGGTGTAGATCATGTCTTGTGGAAGGAAGGTAATAAAATGCAGTTGATACTTAGCCAGTAGGAGTTTTAATTAGATCATGTTAAACTGCACAAAGCCTTTTATTCATCATAAGAGGTGTAAAGACAAGCTCGCTATTCTCTATTCCACATTATGAGAAGATTAACTGCATACTTTTTCTGTAGTGATCACTGCTTGTGTTAACCTCATTCAAGAAAATATCTAAAGGAACCAAGATCTTTCATATCAAACTCGGTGAATATTGAGCAGCATCTGGATGGATCGTCTGTTTGTCTTTAGTAGGATTTTTCTGTTTGCCTATGACTAATTGGTTCACCTCAACTTTGATTTTGTCAGCACTGCTGCATTTAATGTAGTGAGTGCTGACGTGAGTTGAGCTGTACCAAATTCCTGTTAAAGATTAGCAGACAGTCCAGATTCATTTTATAAATGAGTCTGGATCCTCTGTTTGCTGGCCATGTGATAACATGGACCAGTCAAAAAGTTGCAAACAGTAATTTCCCTTTTTGCAGAAAACAGAGGATACAGAGGATCAGGGCTCTTTGTAAATGAATTGGATTAGGGTTGGATCAATCCTTTCTATGGCCCTGTTTGATCCCGAACGAAACTGTAGCTCTCAACGGTTGGGTCCTACTATTCCCAGACTGGGTTTTGCCTTGACCGGCTCTTTTTGGTTCCGGGTCTCATTTTTTTTTTAGGACCTGGATTGAGACCCGATGGGTTCAGTTCCTTTCACTTTCAGGGGCCCATTGGGTTTTTGGACCTTTGTTTTGAGTGGGGTTCATGTCAGGTCGACGTCAAAATAAGAGCATTTACATATGGATGTATTAGATCAACAACATGTGTGTTACTTAGACATATTCATGGTGTAAATGTCAACATGGGCTATCTAACAAGCCTGTGGCTTCAAACCTCTTTCTGTTGCTTGTTTTAACAAACACTGTGACCAAATGGGTGTGTCAGCTGGGGCGGGCCCCACCATGATGTAGACCATCAGGTGTGTTCTAAAAAACGAGACTAATCCGTCATTCATATGGGCCACATCAAGACAAATAGTTGGAAGGAGAAACATGTGCCTCCCTTTGGGTTGATGTTGTCCATCTCTCTCTCTCTCTCGTTGATATTTTCTCGTACAAAAAGCTGATCACCTGCCAGGAGAGGTACCGGAACTTGTAGCACCTTACTGTCATTTCCATCTACTTGCCACAAGAACGGTAGAATTTCCCTGTACAATATCCTATAGAATTTGTTTTCCACTGAGTCAGGCCCTGTTTGGTAGCTGTGGAAAAATGAGTTCATCTCATTTTATGGCTGCCCACAAAGTGTAATACCCGTAGAGGCACTACAGCAAACACCCAATGGGCACTTTTTACATCTCTACACTTCTCACACTCGACAATCATAACTGTCCATGATACTGCATTTTTTTCTCTGGCATTTCATCGAACATGTCTTTGGTGGCACCAACATTCCCCAATTCACATACCCATCAACCATAGCAGTTCAGGAAATGACATCCCGCTCCGGCATTTCATCAAACATTTTGCAATGAATCAAACTTTGATTCTCAGGCGGATGGGACTTCCGAACCATGACTCGACTGTGCAATCAATAGAGATTTTATGTTTTTTGGAGAGAGAGAGAGAGAGAGAGAGAGAGAGAGAGAGAGAGAGAGAGATTTCATACCAGCTGCAATGGCGTCGAAGCATGGAAGCTGCAACGGGAGCGGGGATGGGAGGCGTCGAAGCTTGGAAGCTGCAACGGGAGCGGGGATGGGAGGCGTCGAAGCTTGGAAGCTGCAATGGCGATTTTTGGGAGAGAGAGAGAGAGAGAGAGAGAGAGAGAGAGAGAGAGAGAGAAGGGGCGGGAGACAATTGAGAGGAGGGAATGACGATTTGGGGATTTTTTTAGGGTAAGGGTGGGTTAATCGGATTGCACGGTTTTACCGTGCGGAGTAAACTCAGTTGGGCCCACCTAGAATGCATGTGCTTTATCTATTCCGTCCATATGTTTTTCCAGTTCATTTTAGTGGTTGAACCCAAAATTTAAGCATATCCAAACCTCAAGTGGACCATGCCATGAGATCGAGCCTGTCTTAACCGTTGCTTTGGTGGCATGCTGATGAATGGCTGAGAAAAGTTGAGGATAAAGATCAAGGTGGGGTCCATTTCAATGGGGGCAGTTGTCACTGATGAGATGGTTACCTTTTTCTATCAACGGTCAATGCTGTTTCTGGGCTTTTAGCATGTTCACATTTTGAACCGCCAGATCAAATCCCCGGTCAATCTAGATGTGTGGAGATGCTTCGATGGACCATCATGTTGATGACTTCTGGCAAAAATAAGGTAGCAGGAAAATGGACGGTTGACATAAATTGGAGCAAAAGTTAGGCAAAGGTCCAGATTCTGACAATTAGGATCATCCAAATACTTCAGTTTTTTGGATACTGATCATCCATGTCGGGCCCTACCAGATCAACGGTTCCGATGAAGAGAAAAAAATTCCCATATTCACGTATGGGACCACACTTAAAATTTCTCTTCACAACTTGTGATTTGCCCATTCTCAGCGAAACCTTTCCAATGGATTAGGAAAAGTGATCACCTACAGGCGACCGTACCATAATATGTGGTACCGCACCATCATTACTACTAACAAAACCCCTTTCAGGAAATCCGTACCATAAGAACAATAGGCCCCACCATGAATATCCTCTCTTTTTTAAAATGAAGCTGTCTTGTCCGTAGATGGGCCACATATGTATTGGTTGTAAAATGATTTCAACGGTGTGGCCCACTCAAATAATAGAATAGTCAGATTTTTGTTTCAGATAATCTTCATGGTGGGATCCACCGTTTTCATGGTACTGATTTCCTACAAAAAAGTAAGGCTGGCGGAAAAGGATGGTACAGTACCACAAGTTGTTGTACCTGTATCTGATGGTGAATCCCGTAGACAACAGGGACGAAAGTGGGGCCTTTGATTATTGGAATAGATGCCTCTTCTTTTTAGGCGATCCACGTGAGAGGTTGAAGAGGTGAATCGCGACACGCATGCTGATAGAGAACACGTGTAAAAGATCCAGGCCAATGATTTAGGTGGGGCAGTCAATGAACATGCTCCAGCCATAAATCAGCTCATACATTCATCAGACGAGCACATCGTACGGAGGAAATCTGACGGTTCAATGGAAAATAACCAACGGCCTATGTGTGGGCTACCAGAAGAGTGTTAAAAGCATGAATTTTGGGAAAATCATTCTCTCATAGAGACCCACCTTCTACATTGTCTAGATCTCATACACGTACAAGAATTTAGCACGTGTGACGCAGATCACCTCTCCAATCACCAAACCTCAACTTTGCACCAATGAACATGTATGTATGCATAAACCAATCTGATAACCAGTTAACTGAATGAGTGTAATTTTGCATTTTCAACTATCCAATAAATGTCCACCAATAAATTTGGCCCACTCATTTCAAATTTCTCGCTTTTATTTAAACCACAATTTTTTTCCAACATTTTTTTTCAAAACCGGTAAAATTTCTTTTTTTTTTTTTATCAAATATTTCAACTTTTATTTCTTTTGAAAATATCATTTTTTTAATCAAACTTCTTAATTTTTTCGAAATACAAAATCTTAATTTCTTTATAAAAATTTCAATTTTTTTTACATACTTATCAATTTTATTCGAACTTCTCAACTTTTTTCAAATGGTCATTTTTTTTTTTTAAATCTCAATTTTTTGAATCTTATTATTTTTCTAAATCTTATCAATTTTAATTTATTTTCAAACCTCTCAACATTTTTTGTTTGAAAATCACAAATTTCTTTTTTAACTTCACAATTTTCTTTTTCAAAATATTTAATTTTGTGAAAATTTGAAAAGAAATTTCAAACATATTAATTTTATTCAAATTTCTCAATTTTGTTTTTAAAATCTCTTAACATTTTCTTTCAAATTACTAAATCTGTTATTTTAAATATCAAATTTTTTAATTTTTAAAAAATATCAGTTTTTTTCAATATCTCATTTTTCTTAAATTTTATTTTCCGACGGACCTTATTTGGGGGGCATCTTTTCGGGCTGGGATTAGCGACGGGCCAAATCCGTCGTTAAATAGCGACGGACTAAGTTCGTCGGAAATTAAAATTTTGCGACGGACTATGTCCGTCGGTAAATCCCGCGACGAAATCCCGCCTTAATTTCGCAAAAGCGACGGAATATTTTCAAATACGACGGATCCGGTTCGTCGTTAAACCAAACAATTTTTGCGACGGTCAATGTCCGTCGCAAAATCCGTCGCAAAAATGCGATTTTGGCGTAGTGATAGCTCCATTCTTGCACACACTATATATGTGTGCGAAATCCGAGCATCCATGAGGTAGGCTAGTGTTGAAATGGACATTAATTTAAAAAAGGTTGGTCAAAGGTCGACATTTAATGTACACGTGCTCCACCTAATCAGCTAACCTCCTTGATTCTTGGGCTAAAAGTTCACATTCAATGTACATGTGTTCCACCATGTGTATTCAAACGTCTTCTAAAATTCCAACTAGCTCCTATTTAAATTGAACATCTGAGGAAAGTTTTTGTTGTGAAATAGGATGTTTGAGATGGTTTCCTTATTAAAAGAAATTGTTGGAAAATTTTCTTCTCAATTATAGGTGTTTTTTTTTTTTTTTTTTTGTTCTATGATTGGATTGGTTCCTTCTTTACTGGCAGGCATTCTGATATCAATCTGGTTGACTTGGGAAAGGAAACTGTGAATGAAGATGACAGAAAATGTATTGCTCATTTTATCTCATATATTTGTAGCCTATGACAGGAGTTGCATTTTTTTTTTTTTTTGGCTACCCAACCCAAACACTCTATTCGAATCACCCAGAGGTGCTGCTAGTGTGTCTTGAACCTAAGACCTGCTGTTTGATAAACACGAACGTCAACCAGCTGCGATAACAGGCCTATGACAAGAGTTGCATTGCTATTGGTAATGGCGACATGAACATTTGCAATGTGGACCGGGCCATGGTATAAGGTTGTTATCTTCAAGCTTTACCTACAAAAATAGCATGATCCCGTGAGTGAATTTTTTATGTCATTCATTTTCAAAAGGAAGTATTATAAGATGCTCGGTTGAAAGGAACAACATACTTCTGTTGGACTAATCAATGATATGGGTAGACCCACTTGATGAGTGACTTTGATCTTGCTACTATAATGTTGGGGATTATAATGTTGGGGATTCTTTACACGTACACGCGGCCTTTAACTTAAATGTGAACCACCAAAATGTAGGTCACCTTTATAGCTGTTAATGGAAAGGGTCCGGGCCGGACAGAATCAAAATTCCAGGTTTGAAATAGGCCGCCTGAATTGTTCTGAATTGTTGGGCTAAGGTGGCTTCCACCTGATGGAGTGGCTTAAATCCCACACAAATGTTCAACGTTGGCATGTGTGCAAGGTATTTTCGAAGAATGTAACCGTTAATACTGGATGATGCAGGCTATTTTTGTCAGTGGAGTTTCTTACTGGCTACAGATATATGGTGTATAGAGAAGAAAGGTCCGAGTCTATGTGGCCATGTTTCTTAGATAGGTGAATTTCATTTTGAAGAGGTGAGTGTTAAGGTGCTTGCTTGTAATTTAAGGTGCTAGACTGTAGTCTAGCTAACTGGACAACTGTTGTCAAAGGCATAAAAGAGCACCTGCAATTGGATCCAATATTTGCTAGCCAATAACTTTTATATGTTAATTTACATTTTCAAGAGAAATAAAATTTCTATTTACTGTAAAGCTAAAACAGGCTATTATTTTCAAATTCATGGTTGAAATGGGCTACTATTATAAAAGCAATGCATCTATCTTTCCATTGTTTGATTGAATAATTGAGTTTGAGCTCTTGAGAGAACCATTTTCTATTCATATCTTTCCATTGTTTCAAAACAAAAATCAAATCAACAACCTTATGGTCTGACTTATGTTTAAATGAGTGGTACATTTGCAAATGTATTTTATGTGCCCATTATTCTTTGAATCCCTAGTAGACTTTAATCATATAATGGTTTTCATTCCCAAAGTCAGTTCAGATGTTTAAAAAAAAAAAAAAAAGTCAGTTCGGATGTTCGAATAAATTTTTCATATTCAAATGTCTGATATATAGATATTTTTTTGAAATTCTGTTAACATATGGAAATCATTTCTTATGATTTTTTGCTTCTATTATTTATAATGTTTTCTTATAATTTCTTATAATTTTTTATTTTTATTTATGATGACTCAAACCATTGTGTTGTTTGGATATATTTCTATTATATATCTTATTATTTTCATGTTAGTTGTATCTTCTACATTTCATTTTATTAGAAGAGCCTTAATTGTATATTAAGGCATTGACCAATGAAAGGATTAATTGATTTACTTTCATTTGTAGCCAAAACGCTTCCTTGCCATGAAAAATCTTGTCTGAGGAAAATGGATGGGTTGATCTTCGACAAGGAATAGATCGCCTTATAAATGCTATCTTTGTTGTCCTTGGTCATGAGCTTTCCCTTGGAAGCACTTTCTTTTTATGTTGTAAGGAAAGGATATGCAAAATTGCCAATGTCTCTAGATAGGCTTATATTTGAAAACTCGTGAGTGCATTTTCTTTACTTTCACATTTTCCTTACCCCGTTGCTTTATGATTGTCTTATGCTGTTTGAAATAAACTTACCTGAATGACTACATTTACTTTTTTATGCTAAATGACAAGCGGAGTCATATTGACTTGTGCATGCATTTTATTCAGTCTATTGTTGTAGAGATAAGCTCCGGACAAGAAACGCCAACTCTTCTCGAGTACATAACATAATTCTTAGTTTTTGTTTTTTTCTTTTATTAGTCAAGATAAGCTTCCTATTCAGATACAAGATCATTCTGAATGCAAAGGGATGCCTTCCATTTAAAGTACTATTTGTTGATAGTTAGTACATTATTGATATTGTAGGTGTGTTAGGTTCATAGTACTTTTTGCTCCACAAGTTGTTTCTGTGCATTCTAAAGTTTAAACACTTCTTCTGGTGATCCCACCTTCTGGAAACCTTATATTTATGCGATGTTGATTTTTTTTTTTTTTTTTTGAATTTATATGTCTATCAGGTACTGTAATAGATTCAACAAACAACAAAAATCAGCAGTTTTTATTTTTATTTTTTGTATTTGCAGAAATTGCGACGGCCTAAAACCGTCGCTAATTTCCAAAGTCCGTCGCATTAGCGTCTGATTTGTCCATCACATTATTTTAGAACGAAGGAACAAAATCCCTAGCTAATTGGGTGGTCTTTTTTTTTTTTTTTTGCGATGGATTTTTTTTTAGATTGCGATGACTATAATTCGTCGTTTATTTGCGATGCACTAAATCCGTTACAATTTAGCGACGGATCTTGTTCGTCGTTTTAAAAAATCCAAAAATAATAAACGAACCAAAGATGGTCAAAGTCCGTCGCTAATTGGGATTTGCGACGGATTTGGTCCATCGGTTTTTTGTTGTTTTGGTGTAGTGCTAGCAGTAGGAACTCAGTTGGCTGTCCAATGCATGTCCAGTTCATCAAGATCATCATCGAACTATAGTAGCAACTCAGATTGTTGCCCAATACGTTCAGCCAGTGCAATGCAGCCTTTTTCAAATACTCGAAGAATTGATCAAAACACTCCTCTCCCAGAATGATATAGAAGCCCATCATCTTGTTCAGTTCGCTACTCAAACCTGGTATAATGCTCAGCAGGCTGTCCAGCACAAACTTCCAATTCAGTTAGATGCTCAAGCAAACCAATCTGTTTAGATCAATATTCAGAGCCAGCATGATCATCATAATTCAGTATCAGATACTCAACAATCTGTCCAGAACAATCAATCTATCCACCTAGACAGAGGCGCTGATCAATCTCTCGAGTAGTCTCCTATGGAAACACAGGCATCGGTCCAAAGTTGAGGACCTGGACCATCGATCTTTTGCAAGAGCCTCATAGCAACAAAGGTATGAAATTTCTTTTCAGTAACATTTTTGGCATGCATATTAATCAGGAGCAGTCCAATTCTCAAATAATTAAACTGAGGATGTCCAGATCATTATCTTCTTCTAAAATTCAGAGTTTAAGAGGACTTGCCGCTGCCTTCATCGTCTGGAAAATTTGGCTAGGCTGCAATGCTTCTAGATTTGAAGGGAAGAAGGTGAAGCCATCAACGATTGTGGCTAAGGTGAAGAAATGGTTGGTGGAAGTGGGCGAACATATTCCAGATTTAGGTAGACAGAGTATTGGAATCAATCTCTAAATAATTATTAGGCATCCCTCCTTGTCTAGGCAGAAATGAAGAATCCGTCTGTATTGTGAAGTGGTCCTGGCCAAATGCTGACTGGCTCAATTTGAATGTTGATGGCGCCTCTCGAGAAAATCCAGGAGAAGGTGGAGGGGTGGGATTTGCAAAAATCATCAGGGGAAAGTAATGTTTGCCTTCCATAAATACTAGGGTTGTGTCTCTAACATGGTCATAGAAGCATAGGCTATGGTCGACAATATTCATCTCTGCAAGGAGAAGGGCTTCTCAAATATTATTGTCGAAACAAACTCTAAGATTATTGTGGAAGCAATATCTAATCCTTCAGACCGTAGTCCATGGAATATTTGCTACCGAATTGGGGAGATTAGGAGAAAGAATACCAACATGAACCTCATATTCTCCCACATTATGAGAGAAGGTAATGGAGTAGCCGATGCCCTTGCTAAGATGGCAAGCATCAGTCATACGGATAGAACTTTTCTTTCAAGGGCGGAGCTTTCGGCCTATGATCGAGGACTGCTCGCCTTGGATGATGCCGGGGTAGGTGCTATTAGGCAGACTAGAGTTTAGATGAGGATATGGGTTTGTCTATTTTTGGTAGTGTATAGTAATTTTCAAGGGCAGTCTAGTCGGTGGTTGTATATCTCTGAGGTATATGATAGGTGCGGTCCATCCTTTTTGTGGACCCACCGAATTTGATTGTTCCTCTTTTTCCATGTTTTCTAATAAAATCAAGGTGACGCCTTTCCTTTAAAAAAACAAGCACCGGCCCCACTGTTAGTACACCCATGCACCCCACTGTTAGTCACACCACAAAGTTATCCACCCTCACTTGGGAAATTGATACCAAGACCTCAGTATTGAAATGAGGTTATCTTCACTCAGTCTGCAGGTGTCTTGATGGCGTGGATATTTTGCAGGAACATTCCCGATCTCATGATTTATTATAAGAACTTGGACCTCTCTTTGATCTTGTCCATTGGATTAGTTTTGATTGTGGAGCCGATGCATTAGGTGTTCTTCTTTCGATTTGGACAATCAACACGGATGGTCTAGACATAATCATCATTTTCCCAGGTTGAGAGAAAACTCAGCCTCCATTTTGAATCAGTATTCTTGACTTCACAGGCTTCCATTGCATAGGATCGTTCCGTGGGATGTTTTTTTATACGACTATTTCGATCCTCTTGTCATTGTGGCGAACAATCCTTATTGGGTACCACAAATCTGACTATTGATCTTTCATCATGTATGCAACATTAGAAGAATTGATGGATCCAACTGTTCATTCATCATCAGTTGCATTTTTCGATTCGTCAATATTATAATTATCTAGAATCACCATCTCTATGGTCGCTTTGGTAGGTTCTTGGTTGCTAATTAAGAATACCAAGAAAGAAAAGCAGAGAGAGAGAGAGAGAGAGAGAGAGAGAGAGAGAGATTTTCGTAACATTCTAAAATCCATTAAATACACAATTGAACATAATAATAAAAAATAAAGAAAGGAAACAAAAGACAGAGAAAAACAAATATGCTGCTCTCCCATTCGATTAAAAAATTTGCATTAGTAAAGAACTACGTGTGGATATGCCACATGTTACCGACGGAGTTTATTGTAAGGGGCGTGCTTTAGCTTTTCAATCCAAACTGCGATTGGAGATAATCAACTATGTTCTTATCAACTTGGAATGCCTTGGCAAGAACATCATCTGAGATGGGTGGATTCGATCCAAACACAGCATTCGCAATGGTGATGGTTCCTGGGTTCTGGCTGCTCAGTCCTGCAATGGCTTTGGCATTGGTGAGGCCGATGTTAAACTGGAAGTGAACCAGGCCTATTGGGAAGACAAACACATCGCCCTTCTGAAGGACCTTTGTTATGAGGCGATTGTCAGGGTTGGAAGTGACGAATCCGACGTAGAGGGTGCCCTCCAAAACTGTTAAGATCTCGGTCGCCCTTGGGTGGGTGTGGGGTGCGTTGAGACCATAGGGTGCATAGTCTATCCGAACCAATGAGACTCCCAGTGTGTTGAGTCCTGCTATCTGAGCTACGTTTACTTGGGTGACATTGGACCCAACCTTGTTACTTGTGTTGCCTGGTTTGTCCAGTCCTGTGAAGAAGAAATCATCGGCTTGAACTTGCTTTGGGTCCTTGCACACAAATCCATTCACTAACACTGCCATCATATAACACAAAAGAGATTGTAAGCATCATATTCTTTTAAGACCTATTAAACCAGCACAAATGGAAGATAATGGATAATGAGGTAGGTGGCGTATCCCATTCATTGAATCCTTTCACGAATGGGTTGGTGTGTTTTTTTTTTTTCTTTTTTTAATGAAACAAGAGGAGAGACCCCACCTGGAATTTATTGCCAAAAAAGGGAGATATACAGCCATGAACTTCAGGTGGGCTCCACAAAAAAATACCGGGCCTCACTATCATATAGGGAATGGTGTGGATTGCATTTACATGAAATACTTGCAGCATTGATGTAGTTACTTGATTTTTCTTAATGGATTGAACATACCTGGGCTGTTGCGCACAGCGACACAGAAATCCTGCAATGGGCTGGGATCGGATGCGGAGACAAAGGAGAAACTGAATGCAAGGAATGCTAGGAGAATAAAGCCTGTGGCCATCTTGAAAATCTGTCAGGAAGTGTGTATGTATGTATGCAAGAAACCCTAAATGTTATAATGAGGAATGTTTTTGGCTGTGCGTTATGTAAGAAGATTAAGCTAGTATTTATAATAGAGCTACGAAAATTTGTATCATTGAAATGGTCCTATCACTTTGAGGCAATTAAGTTTATTATTATTTTTTGAAATCCAGAGACTTCTTCCTCTCCTGTGTAGAAGAAGGAATTGGTTCAGTCAGTTACGTGTAGAGAATATCTTCATTTGTTTACTAATTCAGAAGGATTGCATAGATGCTAACTACTCCAAGGGGCATGCAACTATGTGAGAAGAAATATACTAAGCTGAGTCATGCTGCGATTCAACATAAGAAAATTAACCAAAGCCAAGTAAATACATGCTTGGTCTATTTCTTTTGAATTGGGAAACAATGACCTTTTCAACGAGACAAATGGGTGCCCTGTGTATGTCTGAGATCTGAGCCATTCATCATGTGGGCTTTGTCCTGTGGCACACAATCTTGTATTTGGTATATCAGTCGGGCTATCTGCATGAAATAAACCACGGTAAAGCGAAAGCCAGGAATCAATATTCAGGCCCTGTTTGGACAAAACTTAATTTTTTAAGTTATTTTATTTTAAACGTATTATCTCATTATATTTAGAAGTCGCTTGTGCATTCAATTTAAATGCAATGCCGTTTAATTATTCCACTTAAGATTGTCATTGGAAGGGGTTTATATTATTTTCTTATTAGGTTACCCATTATTTATATAGGAAAATTGTACAGGGCCCACTTTTGATTGCTCAAATCTCGTCCATTTATACATCTTCTTGACAAGATCCTTCGCGGGATAGGAGGCTGGAAAGGTCGTTTGCTGAATCAAGGGGGGAAAACAATGCTTATTCCTCATGTTCTTAGCAGTATGGCTATCCACAACTTGGCTGCTGCTGAGGTTTCCAAAGGGTTATTGGACTCGCTTGCGAGGAGTTTTGCAGACTTCTTTGGGGGCTGGGTGGATGGAAAAAGAAAACTCCATTGGATTAGCTGGAAGAAAATCACACTGCCTAAGGAGGAAGGTGGGCTGGGGGTGAAAAGGTTGCGGGATATTATGAACGCGTTCAAGGTGAAGATGGCGTGGACATTTTTCTTTGGCTGTAACAACAATATCTGGGGCAAGTTCATGCAAGCTAAGTACAGGGTTGGCACATATGCTCATGCTCCCTATATTACAAGAAGAGGGAGCTCTTCCTGCTGGAAGAAAATGTGTCAATTCAAAGAGCTGACTCAAGACAACTCTTGCCTTATGCTGGGGAATGGGGACTGTAATGTTTGGAGTCATAACTGGACGGGTTTAGGTTTGCTTCCAGATTGTAATCTAGGTCCTATTCCGCCTGGTTTGGAGAATCTTCTCGTCTGTGATGTGTTGGGGGAAAATAGATTGCTGCCTCAATCAGTTTTTTAGCAATTTTTGCCAGATTGGATCAGAAATCATGTGCGGAAGCAGGGTATTTGTACCAGGCCTGGAGCGGATTATTTTGTTCGGAGCAGGAAGAATTCAGGGGATTTTTCAGTGAGGTCTGCTTGGCAGCTGGTTTGCAGTACAGGAACTCGAAAATCTTGGGTTAACTGGGTGTGGCACGCTAAGATGCCGACAAAGATAGCTACTTGTGTGTGGAAAATCCTGTTCGGAGCTGCTTCTGTGGATCTCCAAGTTAAAAAACGTGGTGCCAACTTGGCATCCAAATGTGAATGTTGTGGGAGCGAGAGGAATTTTTCTGAGGAATCGGTGGACCATTTGTTCACGGGAGGTGAGCTGGCGACTCTCGTTTGGAAGCACTTCTCTACGGTCTTTGCAATTTCCTTTTTGGAAGGTTAGTCTGTGTTAAGTAGGGCATCCCAGTGGTGGATCATGGCGCCTTCGGCTGATGTCGTGGGTTTGATGCGAGGTCTCGCCCCCTCCTTAATCCTCTGGGAGATATGGCTGGCTAGGAATCGCCAGCACTTTGAAGGTGAGAAGGCGATCGCTGGGCAAGTTATTTGGAAGGTTCGGTGGTGGTTATCTCTTCTTGCGGCTAACCTCCCGTTGCTACGTTCAATGTCTCCCGCGTCCTTGGGTCTAATTCAAGAGTTGGGCCTGTCGTTTAAACCCCCACGGAAGCTTCGGATATCATTTTTCAAATGGCTAAAAATTGAGAAGGGCTGGGTGAAGTTAAATGTAGATGGGTCTTCTCGAGGTAACCCTAGACCATCAGGTGGTGGTGGTGTGTGTAGGGGCGAAGAGGGTCAGTTTTTCTTTGCCTTCTCCAGTGGTTATGGGCTGGGGACTAACTGTTGTGCGGAAGCGAGAGCAATCGCTGATGGGCTAGCTATGCGTGTGATGCGAGGGCATAGAAAGATTGTGGTGGAGGGTGATTCCAAATTGGTTGTGGATTTGCTCGAAAAATGAGCCCACACCCCATGGAGGTTTCCATATTGGAAGGCCCGAGTCCAGAAGTGCCGGCATCTGCCCAAGTTCTTATCGTTTACACCCCTAGGGAAGCTAACACTGTCGCAGATGTCCTTGCTAGACTCGGGAGTGAGACCCAGGTAGCCAAGGAGTTTAATTCGGCTTTGTCCCTCCCCTTGGACAGTAGAGGTTTGTTATTCGTGGACCTTCTTGGTCTAGGATTCATCAGGGAGGATTGAGTCTGATGTTGATTTGGAAGTTGGGGCCTTCATGATCATTCTTCTTAGGAGGGCCCATCTTAATAGTAGTTTTCCTCACGATAAGCAGCCCGACGCTTTTTTGTCCTATCGGGTCGCCCGAATGTATAGCTCCTTTATATGAATGAAACTTATATTAAAAAAAAAAAAGCTGGTTAAATATTATCATACCAACATCTATTTCTTTAGGAGGGATTGATGGTCAAAGGTAGAACACACAAGGTGGATGATACAAATCAATGATTAATCGAAATTGGAAATGAATGGTTTGATTAAGATCATATTTGGATCGATATTGAAGATCAACAGTTGGAATGGATCAATATCAACGGTCTTATTGGCAAAATTGGAGATGAAATGTCCGATTAGGTAAAATTCATGATCAACGGTCTGCTTTGGCCATTATCTAACATGGACGGCATTATTGGATTGATGACAAAGTCCAATGGTCTAATTTGAATGATATTGAATATCAATAGTCTAAATACTCCAAAGTCGAATGGACCAATATCAAAGATCAACAATCAAATTTGTCTAAAATTGGAGATGAAAGGTTTTAGTGGGTTGAAATTCCAGATCAGGGGTCTAATTTGTTTGATATTGAAGATCTATGGCTAGTAGACAATTATTAAAAGATGAATTGCCTATATAGGCGAAAATAGAAGAATGGTCCAATTTTGCCAATATTGCGGATTAAAGAACCGATTGGACAAATATTGAAGATGAAAGGTTGGATTGAGCTGATAATGCATAGGGGTTGTGTATGATGCTCGAAATGAATGCACTCAGAAATTATACACGTGTCAAACAATAGCTGAAATTAAACTTAGTAAATTGTGGAAATCATACCCTGGAAGCACACATTGGTTGAAATATGACCATTGGATATTTTTTACTTGAAACTATAGGTGTGTTTGATAAACTAAATAAAAAAGTTTGAAATTAATTTAAGTATTGGATCCATTGTGTATTGAATTTTACATGTAAATATGTGATGGAATGCCTGTTTAGTAAACTATCTGGAAAAAAATTCCTGAACATTAAAATTTAATATTGAATTCAAAAATTTTCGTTTTATGAAAATGTTTGAAATTTGGCAATTTTATCTAATAGGCCAATGTCCTAACATGGTCTGGAAAAAGAGATGAACTCGGTGGATTTCTCACAAACATCACAATGGGCCCCACTTAACTTCTTGTGGTAGGAAGTTCCTGCTCAAGACTTTTGCTAGTGATCTGCATTGAATTAGGGGTTATTTGGTAACACATTAGTGAGTATTTCCCTAACCATAGGGCCTACTTTGATATAAGTGTTGTACATCCACATCGTCCATCAATTTTTACAGTTCATTTTATGCCATTGTCTAGAAAATGAAGTAGATCCAAATCTCAAGTGTACCAAAGAACAAGGATTTAATGCCCACCATGAAAAAAATTTATTGGGCCACAAAAGTTTTGGATCAAGATGATATTCATTTTTTACCTTCATCCTTGTCTCTGTGACCTTATTATCAAGTTGAATGGAAAATAAACATTACGTTGGGCCTTAGTAAGTTTTTAATGGCAAGAGTTCAATGACCACTATTTCCTGTGGTGTGATCCACTAGAGATTTGGATTTACTTAATTTTTTTTTACCATGGCCTAAAGTGTGCTGTAAAAGCTTATGGGCCCACAATCAGGGTAACATCCACTAATGTGTTAAGGGTAACACCCCAACCATCGGATTTTATGGTGGGGTAGCAAACACAACTCCAAAGTAGGGATATAGGTCCCTTCTAGGTCCTTTCTTTTCTTTTTTGGCCTTTGGGAGCTCACGATAGGTAGCCTCCGGGCAGAGTTCCGTGGTGCTACCCGAATATGTATGCTCTGTAAATTCCCCTTGGCTCAATAAAAATCTTTAAAAAAAAAAAAAAAAAAAAAAAAAAAAGGTGTCGTGTTGATGAGGAAAAGTTAAGTGAGCCCTACCATGATATATGTGTTAAACCCACAATGTCCATCCATTTTTCCATATCGTTTTAGGGCTTGAGTCCAAAGAGGAGGCATTTTGAAGGCAGTGGACACAACTCCAAGGTAGGTGTCGTGTTGACGGGGAAAAGTCAAGTGAGCCCGACCATGATATATGTGTTAAATCCACATTGTCCATCCATTTTACCAGATCATTTTAGGGCATGAGTCCAAAGAGGAGGCAGTTCGAAGGCTCAAGTAGACCACACCATATGAAGTAGTGGGGATTTAGGTACTCTTACTACTGAGAACTTTCCATGGCCCACCATGATGTTTATTTTCCATCCAACCTGTTCATAATGTCACACAAACCTTTATGAAGGGAAACCCATAACTTATGTGGCTCCTAATAAATTTCCCGTGGTAGGCTTTAAATATCTACTGCTTCATTTGTTGTGGTCTACTTGAGCTTTTGATCTGCTTCCTTTTTTGGGCTTATGCCCTAAAATGATCCGGAAAAATAGGTGGACAATGTGGATAAAATATATATAGATCACGGTGTACCCGACAAAGCCCCTAATATGATCGTCTGTCTCTAGCTATGTCCTGGTATTGGTAACATTCAATCTGTGTGTCTGCTGCTAGCAGCATCACTAAGTAATCCCTATCCGCAATCCTTGTCTGTAGCCACGTCGTGTTGAGGTGGCAAAGTTCTGTGGGCCTCACCATGATGTATGTGTTAGATCCACACTGTTTATTATTTTTTTTGGGATCATTTTAGATCTTAAGCTCAATAATAAGGCATATCTAAATCTCAAAGGTAGGACCCATTTTCCCCTCCTGTATTGCCCACTTGAGTTGTGGATACGCCTCATTTTTCATCTCATGTTATAAAATGAGCTGGAAAAATGATGAATGCAGTGGATTTATCGAAAACATCACAGTGGGATCCACCAAGCTTCTTAGTGCAGAAACTTCGTTTGAAATCCTTTTGTTGCCAATCTGCATCTGTTGAGCATAGCGTGTAACACAAGAAAGATGTTGAGGTGGGAAAGTTATGTGAGCCTACAATGATATGCGTCATATCCACCCAATCTTTTTTTCATATCATTTTAGGTTACGAGCCCCAATTGAGGCAGATCCAAAGCTCAATTGGACCACACCACATAAAATAGTGGGGAATGAACACCACCATTGGAAACTTCTTGGGGGCCACAAAAGTTCAAGAAGAAGCTAATATTTGTGTTTTTCCCTTCATCCAGGTCTGCGTGACCTTATGAATAGGTTGGATGGAAAATAAACATCATGGTGGACCCTAGGAAGGTTTCAATAGGGGACGTCATTGTCCCCACTAGTTTCTATGGTGTGGTCCACTTAAGTTTTGGATTTGCCTCGTTTTTCAGGTTATGCCCTACAATGATTTGGAAAATTGGATGGACAATGTGAATATAACAAATACATCATAGTGGGGCCCACAAGACTTTGCCATGTAAAAATAGAGTGGGTTCCAAAATCAGATCACATATGAAAGGGACAAAGTTACCATTTTTAGAAGAAAAAAAAAATTAACCCAAAGCCACTTACCACATTCCGGCCGCATTACTTACTACTTCCCACACATACATCACCCCTGAATTAATTTCATGATTAATTTTAATAAAGGATTATTTTTAAGTATGCTAAACGAACATCCAAAATAATATATTAAACGGTTGAAATCCGTTTTCAAGATTTTGGTGACATATTAAATGGTAAACAAGTAGACCCTATCCCCAGGATGTCCACCAATATGATAAATAAATAATCGTACAAGCTTAGCGTTGGTTCATTTTACATATAATTTGAAGCCCCCAATTTGAATGGGTTATATTTTAGCTAATTGTCTTCCAAGCATGCAATTTCTTAGTAAATTTTAAGTGTTTGCATGTATCCATCACACTTTACAGTAATAGTACTGATCTTTTTCAAATAAAATTAGTAAAATATGCAAATGTCGTGCCACTTTTCAGCTTTTATTTATTTATTTATTTTTTTTTTTTATCATAATCGCATTTCTAATGTTTCAACCATCGTACATCCTCACAAGCAGAGGCCATGATCAAGATACAAATAATTTAAAAGCATCCACCATTTAACTAATCTAACAACTGCAGTGTCCAGAATACATATAGCCAGCATCGTGACTTGGCACATTTCGGTGGAGACTCTGTTACCGCCTGCTTGATATACTGAAAGAGCTAACCTTCATCGGCGTCGCAACCACCAGCGGAGCCTCTGGAGAATCACTGACCGCAAACTTGTCGTGCATGAAGCGGCTGTCGACGATCAATTCTTCCTTGAGAACAATCTTGTAGCAGTAGCAGCTCTTTAGGCCTTGCTGGTTCTGATAGAACTCGTGGCTGCTGTTCTTCACTAGCTGGAAATTCCATATGATGCTGAACTTTCCAACGCTGGAAATTCAGCTTTTTATTATGTGATGTATTAAAAACAAAAAGTAAATAATGGTTGCTTTTTAGTGTTGGTTGTGGACCTTTGGGGGCCCACTTGTGGATTGGGATCCATAGGAAGTTACCGCAACCTTTTTCTTCTGGGAATTTGATTTTCAAATTCCGGAGGTGGTTAGATGAGATAAGGATAAATCTTATCTCATCTTACCGTATTATTCCTTTTATTCCTCGTATGAATGTTATAAAAGGAAGAACTCTCTTCCGATACAAACACAAGAAAAGCTGTGAGATACGGAGAGAAGAGAGAAAGAGGCTTCGAGAGTTCATCTAGTCCATTGTTTGGATCTGAGCCATAGATCTGATCCGGGGACCATCTTCATCGTAGGATCAGAGGGGTGATCAGACCCATTTGTTCCTGTAGCAAATAGGCGGACGGCTGGATCGCACCGCACATCCTCGGCTTTGCGAAAGTTTTCATCGTGTAGACCGTCGGATCCTAGAGGCCCACACTTCCGCAACATCCTTTCAATGGTATCAAAGTAGTGAACGACGGATCTCCGATTTAAAGACTGAATAATCGCAATCGAGGTAAGTGGCCTTTACCTTAGGATGATAAAAATTTAAAAAAATTAATTTTATTTTAATAAGTTCAATCGATCATTATGTTAAAATCACCATTTTATATTCCTTTTATTTATTACATTTATTCTAATTTTTTTTTAATCTCTGAGGTATGGAGATTAAAAATTTTAGAATAAGAAAAATAATTAAAATAAATGAGTAGAGATTTTTTTTTAGTAGAAATTCGAGAAGGGCCCATAAAAAAAATAAGTGCCAACACATATGACCTAGAAAATAATATAAATAAAAGTGGTGGTCCAGTTAGGCTAAGCCCATATAGCATATTGGGTCTAAGGCTGCACCGGCCAGTTTTTCCTTCCACTTATGAGAGCGGGCCCAACTAGGAATGGGCGGGCTAGCTTCACAGCCCATAGGCCCGAATCTACAAAGTCAGCTGTCCATCACCACCTGCAGCAGCGGCAGCCATGGCCGCCACCATCGGCAGCAGCAGCAGTTGCCGCAGCCATGACCACCGCCGCTGCATGCAGCAGCATCAGTCGCCCAATCTCAGGTGTGCTGATTTAGTCCGGGCTCTCGTGACTCTCCCTCTCCCTCTCCTGTTTTCCGAGCTCACCCACCACAGGAGCAACAGCCGCCGCAGCGTCTGCCTCCGCCGCTGCAAGTAACAGCGGTAGCATCCGCAATCCACACCGCTCATGGCAGCAGCTGCCATGGCCGGCGCCTCCATGGCCATGTATGGTAGCTGCTGCCGATAACAGCCATGGCCACGCCCGCCACTGCCGCAGCAGCAGCAGTGCGAGCCGCCGCCGCCGTCGCAGCAGTGCCAGCCATCACCTAGTTTAAATACAATCAGCAGTGACGGTCACCGCCGGTCGGCAGCAGCGGCAACGCCTGTCGACGGCAAGCGGCAATCCTTTTCAGTTCCAATTTTTTTTCAAAAAGGGTTTCTTGAAACCCAAAAATTGAAGAGGATATAGCAGATGGGCCATTTTTTTTTTGGAATTGGGCCTTTTGGGCCTTTTTGGAAATGGTTTGGAAATTTGGCAATGAGCTTGGAAATGTTTTGAAAAAAGGCCTAAATAGGTCTGTTATTTATTGTCTTATGGGACTAGTCCAAATTCTTTTAAGGGCCAGCCATCCTAAAGCCCAAACAGGTTTATATAATGGGCCTTTTATGAAAGGGAAAGAAATTGAGTTGGGCCTAATTAAAAGAATTATGGGCTATATTCCTTTATGAAACTTGGGGTGTTCCTAATTAAAAGGATTAGGACCATCACTAGACATCCATATGTGGATGGATAGTCTAAATATGGCCTAAATTTGATAAGATGACTCTTTACTATAATTTTTTTTTTTTTTTTGTTTTATAGATACCACCTGTATCCATTATTTGGGACAAAATTAAGGGACCATTATGAGCTATCCACATGTGATTGAACAACCCATATAGATCCCATTATTATGTCCAAAATAAAGATGGGCCAAATTAGAAGCCCAATTCACTTCCTTTTAAGATTTAGTGTATCTTGTAAAAGGGCCTTTAATAGACTATTTATGGACTGATTTAGACCAAGTAATGGAAAGTGACTTGGGATTTTTCGGCAAGATCTAACCGATGGTGTGGTCCGTTTTTGTGATTAACAGTCCAGATCTAAAATTACCATGATGATCGATGTATGTATTAAAATGAAACAATATATAAGAAATTATGGATTTTAATAAATAATGAATAATTATTCTGTCTCCACATATCTCATGATTATTTAATGTACATGTGCGTGCATTAATACATGTAAGTATGCATATGAATTATAATTTTTTCTTTATATATATACGATCACTATTGATCTCGGGTCCACAAGTGATCGAAACGATTATCAACCATGATGATCAACATTGATGAGAGGATCCATCATCAATGGTGAACATTAATGGTGATGATCAGAACCATCATGAATGGACACGATCAAAGTAGTGATTGTATTTTCCTTTCACCATTGCACTTCTTTTCTTTGTTCAATGGTCATGATTGTTTTCTTTAATTTAATGACTTATTCTATTTGGCTTTAATCTTTGATATGATTAGATTTAAGCCCTCCTTTCATTAGAATATAGATCTCATATCTTAAGGTTGTGCATAACCTAAGTGGAAGTTTTAATTCCTTCCCTAAATAATGCATAAACCCATAATGGTGAGTTGTAGGTTATACAAATAGATAGTCGTAAAAGCATCAATTTCATTTTATTTAGAGAACTTGATTGATCTGCACCACTCATACAGGTATGTAGGCTTGCAGATCCCTTATAAGATGGATTGCAGACTTTTATAAACTTAAAAGTTTGTATAACCAGTAGAAATTCTGGTGATTAGAGCCAATACTTTAGATCATAGCTAAGTAGTGATACATGATGCGATGTAGAAATGGCCTTTAAAGCATTGATCGCCGATCAACTCAAAGTACAACATTTCGACGCCAACAACTACGAAGACTGGTCCTGCGCAGTGCGAAGCCTTCTGGACGAAGATGATATTTCGCACACTTTGGATGTGGTTCAAGATGAACCCATATTAGCTGAAAATGGAAATCTAGGTGAATATAGGGCCGCGATGAATCGTTACAATAAGTGGCGTAAACAAAATCGCTATGCCCGTAATGTTTTGATTAGCATAATGCACAAAGAACTCATACCCACATATGAAGTGCATGAAACCGCTAAGGGGATCTCGGATGCACTGGCTAATGCGTATAAGCAGAAGTCAGATGTAAAGGTTCGGGCTATGGAATTAGAGTTTCAAGAATACAGTATGCCAGTAGGTTGCCCCATCAAGGATCATATCCATAAGATGGAGCAGATGATAGGCGCCCTGAGGAATGTAGGGTGCAAACTAACTGAAAATCAAAAGATTATAGCAATGCATCATCCTTACCCGAATCTTGGGCCCAAATCAAAACGATTCTGAACCATACTGATTCAATCACAACGTTCAGAGACTTTTACGGCCATCTGGTACGAGAGGTTGAAATGAATGCAATTCAACCAGGTTCGGCCAAGGCCTTTGCAGCAGAAACCCACAAGCGAAAAGCTAAGAAGAAAAAGTTCAAAGCTCGCAAGAAGGCGAAGAAGAACAATCAGGAACAGAAGACCGCAACGCCTCCTCCAAATCCCAAGAAGGGGAAAGGAAAGAGGAAACTTAAAAAGACAAACATAACCTGTTTCATCTACGAAAATCTCGGCCATTATGGCCGTCAGTGCATCCATAAAAAGATGATAATTCCTCTGTCATAAGACACTTTGTTTGTAGGTGTTTGTTCTGAGATCATTTCCGTTAATGTTCTGTCTAACGAGTGGATTTTGGATTCAGGAGCAACAAAGCACGTGACACGAGATCGTCGTGGACTCGAGGAATTTCGGCCTGTAGCCACAGGGAGCTACATGGTGTACATGGGGAATAACGCTGCTGAAGATGTGCTAGGGATTGGTGTTTATCATCTCCGTATGCGTGTAGGGAACACAATAACCCTCCATGATACTCTTTATGCTTCGGGCATGCGCCAGAATTTAATTTTTGTTTCTAGGTAGTTAATTAATGGTTTTGACATTCGTTTTTCCGGGACAAGAGTTTCTTTAAGACTCAATAACCTCATCTTTACATGGGGAAACTTGATTTCAGATTTATTTATTCTAGATGTAGAAAATGATAATGCACCTCTTGCTTTGTCTGCTACGTCGAATAAACATGTAGTATCTGAATCTTTAAAATGCCACAAGAGGTTAGGTCACATTGGAAAGGACCATATGACAAGACTAGCAAGATCTGGTCTATTAGGTTCATTATCCAAAGTTGATTTGCCATTTTGTGAATATTGTGTATCCGGGAAGACTTCTAAGAAACCATTTCCTAAAGCGACTAGGTCAAAGGGTTTGCTAGAGTTAATCCATTCGGATATCTATGGACCCTTAAATGTACGTGCTAGAAATAGATGCCAATACTTCGTCACATTTATTGACGATTACTCGCGCTATGGATATGTGTATCTCATTTCACATAAATCTGAGGCTTTTGATTGCTTTCTTAAATTCAAAGTTGAAGTAGAAAATCAACTTGAGAAAAAGATTAAAATTCTTAGATCTGATAGAGGTGGCGAGTCTACATCTGAAACGTTTAAATCATACTCTGCAAACGTTGACATCATCAGGTAATACACTATGTCATATACTCCACAACAAAATGGAGTTGCAGAGAAAAGGAACAGGACACTATTAGACATGGTCAGGTCGATGATGAGACATGCCAATCTCTCTACCACATTCTGGGGAGACGCGCTTCTTACAGCCGTTTACGTTCTAAATAGAGTACCAGCTAAATCCGTTCATAAGAACCCATATAAGATGTGGACTGCGATGATTCTTTCTCTAGCCGACCTGCGTCCTTGGGGATCTTTAGCATATCTTTTATTTCCTGCTTAGCATAGAAGTAAACTTAATAGTAAAACTATTGAGTGCGTATTCATTAGGTACCCAATGCACTCAAAGGGATACGTTCTAGTTTATGAGGATCGTGGAGGATGGACTGAGATTGAATCTCGGAACGTCACCTTCGTCAAATACAGATACCCCAGCCGAAAGAAACAAATGGTTTCCACAGAACTTTTTAAAATTTCCGATGTATCTCAGGAGAGTAGGAGTTCTGCTTCTGAAAATGGAGATACTCCTATGGTTCATCAGGACAGTGGGAGTACATCTCAGTAAGCTCCCGAGTTACGTCGAAGTGAAAGAGATTTGATTCCTAGAAGATATTTCGATATCGATGGTCAATCTTTCTCTTGTGTTGCGGTTGACGATGATGAACCTGATTCTTATCAGGATGCGTTGTTATCTCCGAATTCGGCTGATTGGGTAACAAGAGATTGCCTCCATGAAGAAGAACAAAGTCTGGAAACTTTTAGATCTGCCTTCCAATCGCAAAGCAATTGGTAACAAGTGGGTACTTAAGATCAAAAGAAAGGCAGATGGTACAGTGGACAAGTACAAAGCACGATTAGTTGAAAATGTTTTACACAAAAAGGTGTTGATTATGAGGAAACTTTTTCACCTGTTGTAAAATTCTCCTCAATTCGCATGATCTTGTCCATTGTCATAAGTTTAGACTTAGAGTTATATCAAATGGATGTAAAGACCGCTTTCTTAAATGGTGATTTGTACATGCAACAACCAATAGGTTATGTGGACAAAAAGTATCCAAAGAAAGTCTGCAAATTGGAGTGGTACATGAGGTTTCACTTAGCAATCACCACTTGGAGTCCAGTCCATCTCAAAACCAACGTGGAGACTCTCCCATCCTAGATGTGCTACCGAGGGTAATTTTGGACTCCACCTGCATCGTAATCTGCGCTTACTTGTGGTTTCGAAGTTTCGTACCAATCTTCTGAAAGATACCTAAACACTTGAAAAGTGGCTCGATCTGCAACCGATTCCACTAAAAATTGATGTAGACTGTATGTTATCCATAATAAATGTCCATGCAAAATATTGGACTCCATCGAGATCCGCATGCACAACTATTGCCTGATTTGGCAATCAGGGCCTCTCAGTTCCAAAAATTGTTAGTGCACTTTTCTGTGGCATACTAGTGCACCTTGTTTGTCAATCACTTACGTCAGTGAGTATAGTGTCTGTAATGCCCCGGATTTTCGAGACTTATTTTAAAATTTTAAAAATTTATTTTGATTTTTTATCGTACGTTTACTTTGTTTCGAAAACAACGAACCATCCGTAGGATATCTGATAGGGGACCCTTTACAAAATTGGCTTAAAATAACCCTATAAACATTGTAGAAAGACTGGATTTTGAAAATATCACTGTTTTTAGTTAATTACGAAAATGCCATTAGATAAACTTAAGTTAAGTTGACATTTTTAAGTATTATGATTTCTGACGATCACTTTCACACAAACCTTCGTATATGAGCTTTTTGACACATTTTAACCGTACATGTCGAATTTTAGACCTCTGATCATCCTACAACTGCCCTAATCAGAAATCGGATCATAAGTGGCCCACCTTAACTCGGATCTGCCTCATTTTTCTTGTCAACGGTTATTTTTATATTTCCCACCTATTGGACGGAGGAAATTGTCCAGATCCACCTTAGTGGACCCCGCTCATCGAGCCCATGCGTAACGCACGGGTTACGTACGTGACTTAACAAAAAAGAGAGTTTTTCTTTTTTCTTCTTCTTCTCCAGCGGCAACAGCGTGGTTTGCTGTCCATCCGTGCACCCCACGTTCTCCATCATGATGGACCCCATCGGTCAATCTAACCCGTCCATTAAATCCTCGGCCCACCTAAACTCAGTCCATCCGATTCCCACAACCAACCGATGATGTAGTGGCCCGCTCCAAACCGCCGTCCAAATCTAAGAAAGCCAAGATCTTTCAATCCGTTGCGTATGGCCTCTCCAAATTTCATCCATAGCTTCGTGTGGACCCCACCTAGCATCTCAATGGTCCTCATGCCATGTAAAACCCTCTTCACAATTCGTTTCCAACTCCAACTCCCGGATCCGACGCTACTTTCCCCATCGACCTAACCATTTATAGAACCGTCCATCCGTTTCTCCTTTCTTCAAAGAACGCCAGAGAGAGAAAGAGAGATAGAGAGAGATCGTGGAAGGAGAGAAAGAAGGAGAGAGAGAGAGAGAGAGAGAGAGAGAGAGAGAGAGAGAGAGTTCGTGTAGAGAAAGAGAGTGCCGTGCGGGAGGGATCTCTTACCCCTATATTGCTGCTGCAGGAGTTTCATAACAGACTAATAGAAGAAAGAAGAAGAAGAAAGAAAGAGAAGAAAGAAGGAGAAAGAAGAAGAGGGAAAAGAAGAAAAAGGAAAGAAGGAGAGAGAGAAAGAGATGAGTCAAACTGAGTCGACTCGGTTGGGTTCCCACATCGAGCCGTTGTTGGAAGAGGTAAGAGCCATTTAACCTTGGTTTTTATTTGCTAGATCTAATCTAAACCCTAATCTTAGGTGTAGATTTAACCCTAGTTGGTCGTGGCGATGAAAATCATACTAATCTATACATTAATCTCGTGTTCTCTGTTAAACATGTTAGGTTTTGGGTCTAAGAGATACTTCACGGCCCTAGCAATGTCTCAAACCAACCAAACTCAGAGGTGGTGATTTCCTTTAAGCCCATCTATGATAATATTAAATTATATGTTGATTTTATGTTGGAAATTAGGATTTTGTTACATGACTTCTTGAAACCGTGCTTGGTGAAATCTTTCCATGTAAATATGGATTGTATGATGTTCCATGTTTGTGTTTGTTGAATTTTGATGTATGAACTATGCTTAAGTAGTTGGAAAAGGAATTGTTATGATGTACATGCTCATATGGAAACCATGCTCGATTTACATTGTCACATGCTTATGATGATTGATGTATTGTTTGCTATGAGATATTGCATATGGATGTTACATTAATGAAAACTCCTTGGCCCCATACTGATGTAACCGTTGATGTAAAGAGAAGAAGCCATGCGAGGCCTTGTTACGTTGGCATTACCATGTGGAGATTTTGGATGAATATGCCTTATTGTGAAAGTCGGCATTACCATTTGTCTTATTGAATGAATGTGCCTTGACGTTGGGAATTTAATAGTGGCATTACCGTGTATGTGTTGTTGGTTGCATAAGCCATGATGTTGAGTTTGGCATTACCGTGTGCACATTGTTGTTTACGTGCAAAGGGATCCTTATTGATTTGTTACCTGTGATGGATCCACTGAAGTATGAAATTGATGAATATGAAGACTCTTGAACTAATTGGAGGTAAGGAGTGATCATTAGTCGTAAACATCATTTAATGGGCTGAATGCTAAACTGACTTACTAAAAGGTGAAACTAATCATGCATTCACTGGACTCGTCTTGGTGGGTCAACCCCTCGGGCGTTAGAGAAAGTGTGCATGGGCCCATTTCTCTCTCGCTATCTAGTGAAGGTGTGCATGGGCCCGTTTCACTAGTTGGGTTTTGGTGCATGGGAAGAGTGGAGTGATCCCGTCCTAGCTAAAACCTCTGGTGACTAGTGGCTGGTGAGAAGAGTGGAGTGATCCCGTCTCATTTGGTCAGGGTGCCTTTGCCAGAGCATGCATGTCATCCATTGCATTAACTAAGATCTTTTATTGAATTGTTTTGATTTGATTAAATGATAATATCCTGCTTGCGTTTACTCTGTGCCATTATTATCATGATTGTTTTAAAGGGATATTCCTCACTATGATAGCGTTTAACGCTATCCAACCACACCTCAGATAATCCAGATGAAGATCCAGTAAAAGAATCAAACATTACGATGAGGTGCTCGAAGGCTCGTGGCAGCAAGTGACGGACGATGAAACAGAAGCGGCTTGAAGATAGATTATGTTTATTATCTTTGTAGAGTAGATTTATTTTTCCTTTGAGCATGTAATAAGTCTCTCATAGAGATAATAAGTGGAAATGTTTGGTTAAACATGTTTTATTACGTTGATTTAGAACTTAGAATAGAATATTTATGGAATAAGAACTTAAATTTCCGTCATTATACTATGTATGCCATGAATGTATGAAATTATAAGTAAGTGTGTGGAAACATAACCCTGACACACATGAGTTAACACTCGGAAGCTCGACCCATCGTCTTGTCCACGAGAGTTGAAATTTCGTGGTGTTACAAATTGTTATCAGAGCATAAACGGGACCTCGGGGTGTGAAGCCCAACCCATTGCATAATGAATTCACCCTAGGACTTAGGCCCCTGAAACTAGTAATAAATTAACTTAGGAATGACCATGAATGATTGTATGTGATATTATGAATATAGAGACCCATACTTAGGCCCCTTGATATTGTTAGGGTAGCCGATAAACGTAGAAATCTGAAAATTTTAGGATTTTTGGAAAGTGCATTCCCACTTTTGTCTGTAAATTGGGGCTCTTATCCATTCCCCATATTTAGTTCAGCAATTCTCTGAATTGTGTGATTTATCCCCCTCGAATCATATCGTTAGCTATTTTTATTTAGAATTTTCATAGTTAGACTAGATTTTCCGAACCAGCAGTAGTACCACTATTAGAAATAGTACTTTCAGACTTAGAAAATTTTCGTAAATTTTTCTAGAGACTCTTGACTCATTGATCAGTATCTTCATAAAATTTTAGACCAATCTGATGGATGGATAAATCAGGAAAATTCTGACAGTGGAGAAAATACTGCACAAAACCCTGCTGACCTGCTACATTTTTCGGACTAGATTAGGATATAAACATGTGTTATCGTAGAAATCTTAACCTGAGAAAAATCATGGTTGTTCCCCACCTAACCTATAACCTACTTGCCAAATTTCAGGTGAAACTAATGTCCGATTTGAGAGTAATAATTCTAGGAATACTTATAGGTCCTGCATTCCAAATTTGGTGCCACCTTAGTTCCCTTAGCCTTAAACCCTGGAACCCATTTGATTAGGATTAATTTTCGTAACTCTACACCCTTAGGAGTGTTCCTCAACATTTGATTTTACGTTCCTATGTAATTTTTTCCCAACTCGGTACCTTAGGTAAGTTATCACAACCATAGAATGTCACTTAACGAACCCCATGTAGATCTTTGACCATGCATGTATGACAACGAAAGTAAACAGGATCTTGTAATGTTCTGATTTGTTGTAATGAATGATTTTATTTTGTATGAACTTGTTGATTGCTTTATGCCATTTGGGAGAATACATGAAGATCCCCATGATGTCAGGCTAAACGGCCACCCGGAAGGACGGAAATGTACCTTATACGATGTGTAAACGATTGGATCCAAGTTCAAATCCCGATGGTCGACACTCGAAATTTTGAATAGATACTAATGAACTCAATGCTCAACTGTGAGTAGAAGATCTAAGTATCAGATTCCAATCTACTTGAACCGTTCGCCTGTGATGCCGTCATTACATGAACCGTATTTATGGCTTAGCTTGGGGATTTTTTGCATTCTTCTAGATGTATGTATGTGTGTTTCTTGTATGATGACTAGAGAGAAGTAGAAGTATAAACAACCGTAGAACATGGAGATTAGGCCATCTAGACCATAACATGAGTTAAACTCCAGTACTCTTAATCCCATCTTGGCACTGCACTTTTAGCCGTCAATGATCATCAATGATACCCCATTCGCTTAGCCACACGCTCGTCTATCTACCCTGTCACTTGACCATTTGATTATGCCAACCCAAGTAACTTAAATCTATCCTTTAAGCTCTCGATCGACCGTCCCGTTAGTGATCAGGCATCCCTGATAATTATCTAACCTAATCACCCTCCCAGACCTTTGGTTTTAAGTAGCACTCCCAGACCCAATGAATATTAAGACACTAGATGAGTGATACGACCCATCGATATAAAGAGGACCATCTAGGAATCAGAGTGTGCAGTGGAAGCATTCCAGAATAGAGATTAAGAAGTCGACTTCTATGGCGGAGCCTTATTTTTAAGGGGGGTGGAGCGACCGCAACTAACCCAGAATAGGATCAGGGTACCTAGAAAAACAACGAAATGGATGGGGATTGACCATGACTGACTAGGATACTTCGGGGACGAAGTTTGTTTTTAAGGGGGGTGGATTGTAATGCCCCGGATTTTCGAGACTTATTTTAAAATTTTATTTTGATTTTTTATCGTACGTTTACTTTGTTTCGAAAACAACGAACCATCCGTAGGATATCTGATAGGGGACCCTTTATAAAATTGGCTTAGAATAACCCTATAAACATTGTAGAAAGATCAGATTTCGAAAATATCACTGTTTTTAGTTAATTACGAAAATGCCATTAGATAAACTTAAGTTAAGTTGACATTTTTAAGTATTATGATTTCTGACGATCACTTTCACACAAACCTTCGTATATGAGCTTTTTGACACATTTTAACCGTACATGTCGAATTTCAGACCTCTGATCATCCTACAACTGCCCTAATCAGAAATCGGATCATAAGTGGCCCACCTTAACTCGGATCTGCCTCATTTTTCTTGTCAACGGTTATTTTTATATTTCCCACCTATTGGACGGAGGAAATTGTCCAGATCCACCTTAGTGGACCCCGCTCGTCGAGCCCATGCGTAACGCACGGGTTACGTACGTGACTTAACAAAAAAGAGAGTTTTTCTTTTTTCTTCTTCTTCTCCAGCGGCAACAGCGTGGTTCGCTGTCCATCCGTCCACCCCACGTTCTCCATCATGATGGACCCCATCGGTCAATCCAACCCGTCCATTAAATCCTCGGCCCACCTAAACTCAGTCCATCCGATTCCCACAACCAACCGATGATGTAGTGGCCCGCTCCAAACCGCCGTCCAAATCTAAGAAAGCCAAGATCTTTCAATCCGTTGCGTATGGCCTCTCCAAATTTTATCCATAGCTTCGTGTGGACCCCACCTAGCATCTCAATGGTCCTCATGCCATGTAAAACCCTCTTCACAATCCGTTTCCAACTCCAACTCCCGGATTCGACGCTACTTTCCCCATCGACCTAACCATTTATAGAACCGTCCATCCGTTTCTCCTTTCTTCAGAGAACGCCAGAGAGAGAAAGAGAGAGAGAGAGAGAGAGAGTTCGTGTAGAGAAAGAGTGCCGTGCGGGAGGGATCTCTTACCCCTATATTACTGCTGCTGGAGTTTCATAACAGACTAATAGAAGAAAGAAGAAGAAGAAAGAAAGAGAAGAAAGAAGGAGAAAGAAGAAGAGGAAAAGAAGAAAAAGGAAAGAAGGAGAGAGAGAAAGAGATGAGTCAAACTGAGTCGACTCGGTTGGGTTCCCACATCGAGCCGTTGTTGGAAGAGGTAAGACCCATTTAACCTTGGTTTTTATTTGCTAGATCTAATCTAAACCCTAACCTTAGGTGTAGATTTAACCCTAGTTGGTCGTGGCGATGAAAATCGTACTAATCTATACATTAATCTTGTGTTCTCTGTTAAACATGTTAGGTTTTGGGTCTAAGAGATACTTCACGGCCCTAGCAACGTCTCAAACCAACCAAACTCAGAGGTGGGGATTTCCTTTAAGCCCATCTACGATAATATTAAATTATATGTTGATTTTATGCTTGGAAATTAGGATTTTGTTACGTGACTTCTTGAAACCGTGCTTGTTGAAATCTTTCCATGTAAATATGGATTGTATGGTGTTCCATGTTGTGTTTGTTGAATTTTGATGTATGAACTATGCTTAAGTAGTTGGAAAAGGAATTTTTATGATGTACATGCTCATATGGAAACCATACTCGATTTACGTTGTCACATGCTTATGGTGATTGATGTATTGTTTGCTATGAGATATTGCATATGGATGTTACGTTAATGAAAACTCCTTGGCCCCATACTGATGTAACCGTTGATGTAAAGAGAAGAAGCCATGCTAGGCCTTGTTACGTTGGCATTACCATGTGGAGATTTTGGATGAATATACCTTATTGTGAAAGTCGGCATTACCGTGTGTCTTATTGAATGAATGTGCCTTGACGTTGGGAATTAAATAGTGGCATTACCGTGTATGTGTTGTTGGTTGCATAAGCCATGATGTTGAGTTTGGCACTACCATGTGCACATTGTTGTTTACGTGCCAAGGGATCCTTATTGATTTGTTACCTGTGATGGATCCACTGAAGTATGAAATTGATGAATATGAAGACTCTTGAACTAATTGGGGGTAAGGAGTGATCATTAGTTGTAAACATCATTTAATGGGCTGAATGCTAAACTGACTTAATAAAAGGTGAAACTAATCTTGCATTCACTGGACTCGTCTTGGTGGGTCAACCCCTCGGGCGTTAGAGAAAGTGTGCATGGGCCCATTTCTCTCTTGCTATCTAGTGAAAGTGTGCATGGGCCCGTTTCACTAGTTGGGTTTTGGTGCATGGGAAGAGTGGAGTGATCCCGTCCTAGCTAGAACCTCTGGTGACTAGTGGCTGGTGAGAAGAGTGAAGTGATCCCGTCTCATTTGGTCAGGGTACCTTTGCCAGAGCATGCATGTCATCCATTGCATTAACTAAGATCTTTTATTGAATTGTTTTGATTTGATTAAATGATAATATCCTGCTTGTGTTTACTCTGTGCCATTATTATCATGATTGTTTTAAAGGGATATTCCCCACTTTGATAGCGTTTAACGTTATCCAACCACACCTCAGATAATTCAGGTGAAGATCCAGTAAGAGAATCAAACATTACGATGAGGTGCTCGAAGGCTCGTGGCAGCAAGTGACGGACGATG
This sequence comes from Liriodendron chinense, assembly GCA_003013855.2. Lineage (NCBI taxonomy): Eukaryota > Viridiplantae > Streptophyta > Magnoliopsida > Magnoliales > Magnoliaceae > Liriodendron > Liriodendron chinense. The sequence goes on from PVNU02000362.1 coordinate 2,234,713, forward strand.
AAACCGAAGCGGCTTGAAGATAGATTATGTTTATTATCTTTGTAGAGTAGATTTATTTTCCTTTGAGCATGTAATAAGTCTCTCATAGAGATAATAAGTGGAAATGTTTGGTTAAACATGTTTTATTACGTTGATTTAGAACTTAGAATAGAATATTTATGGAATAAGAACTTAAATTTTCGTCATTATACTATGTATGCCACGATTGTATGAAATTACAGGTAAGTGTGTGGAAATGTAACCCTGACACACATGAGTTAACACTCGGAAGCTCGACCCATCGTCTTGTCCACGAGAGTCAAAATTTCGGGGCGTTACAGTGTCGGTTGAGCTTAATGAAGATGAAGACCGAAGACTCTAGTGGCCCCACTGCATCAAGGAAGAAGATTTAGGTAAAAGTGATGCCTTGATGTGCCTTAACCTTGACCAAAACCCAACCCCTTAACCTCTTTGATGACCTTGACCATCTTAGGTATACCCTTAGTCATCTTAGATTGGCACTAGGTGTCCCAAAAGAGCACCCAAACCTTGGCCATTTAGTGTGGGGTGTGATAGAGTTGGGTCAGTAAACTGCCAGGCTGAACCCAGGCCTGTCCGACCAGTCACGACCAGTCGTGGACCCCTGGCCGACCGGTCAAGACTGGTCGGACAAACAGTCCAACTCGTGCAGCATGCTGCTGTGGTGAGAAGGCATTGGGCCGACCGGTCAAGACCGGTCGGCTGGGCTGGTCCGACCGATCACGACCGGTCGGACAGCCCCCCCAGTAGACAGTGAACTCTCTCTCTTGAATTGGCTTTTGGCCAACTGGTCTGGACCGGTTGGGACTGGTCGGAAGGAGCCGTTTTTGCCCGTTTTATGACCGTTGGAGCTCATTTTTCCTATATAAGGAGCTCAGTTTTTGGGCATGAGGGAGAGGTTTTTGAGAGCCCATTACCCACTCACTTTGTACATCATTTGGGGCTCAAAGAGGAGTTTCAAGTCATATCTCTTATGTTTAATCACAAGTGAGGGCATTCAAATGCAAACTAAGAGATGACTTGATTCCTCTCTCAATTCTAGAGGTGAGACACTACATGGGATATATAGTTACATCTCTTGTTCAAGACCTCTAGAAGACCCTCTAGGTGAATCTCCTAGTTAAAACAAACTATATATCCCACGTAGGAGATTCAACCATCCTCCTATCACCTTGGGTATCTTAAAGGCATCACATGCAAGGTGTTTGATCAAGTGTGGCTAAGGCATTGGCGACGCAACGACAACACGATCGAGGGAGCAAGGGAAGCTGATTGAAGCACGGGAGAGCGGAGATCAAGCAACCCGAACCGGCACTGAACAAGGGGCTTATCCGACAAGTAAGGTTGTCTTTATTGAGAGTCCAATTAGAGTTTGTTTGTCAAACTCGATCTAGGGACGTTAGCCGTTCCTTGGCCCATTAGCCGGGCCTAAACAAAGTCTCCAAGGGGTAGCCTCCGACACGGGAGTGAACGTGCGTCGGGTTGAGAGTTAGCCTATGTTCAAAACTCCATTCGGGTTGAGAGTTAGCCCTTTGTCCAAAACTCCAGTTATGGTTGAGAGGTGAACCGGTAAAACCTCCGTGTAAAGGTTGAGAGGTGAACCTCATTTAAAACCTCTGATAGTGAATGCCGGTGTGCTCAAAGGAGTTGAGTACTTAAACCGTGAGTGGAGTAGACCTAAAGTCGAACCACTATACATGCTTGTGTTTGTGATTGATTTGAGCATGTTGATATCTTAACATTTGAGTTTAATTGTTTAATTATGAATGCTTGATAGGAATGTATGCTAGGTACTAGATTGGCACATCCACACACAAGATGTACTTTCACTAGGTGTGTAGACTTGAGCTCATTGATCCATTCTCATAAGTCTACATAGGTTGTATAGGTTAGGAGCTTGATTAGTTAAATCATTTATTTACCTATGCATGCTTAGACTAGGATTGTTTATTGTTTAACCATATGCTAGTCATGTGATTGGACCCACTTAGGCTTGGAAGCCGAAGTGTTCTTGCTTACCCAGTTTAATTTGTTGAATTATGTAAGTAGGCGAAAAGAATTTCTAAAAGGTCATAATCACCTCCCTCTTATAGGTTTAGCCATAATTCTGGTTGATCTTTAAGCTTCCGCACATACGTAGGTGCCGTGTTAGACTACCGACGTACTTTCAAAAGTAGCCCGAGGGCCTCAGAGCTACTTTATCGGGGTTCGATCCATCTCGAAACTGACAAGGAGGCTCTCCCTTCCTGTACCTACCGTTGAGGGAAATTTTAGAGTCTACCTGCATCGGAATTCGTGCTTACTCGTGGTTTTGGAGTTTCGTACCAATCATCTAAAAGGCACCTAAACACTTTAAAAGAGGCTCCATCTATGATTAATTAGGCGCAAAACTGATGTGGACCATGTGTTATCCTTGAAAAATGTCCCCATAAAATTTTGGACTCCCCCGAGATCGATAAATACAACTATGGTTGATCCGACAATCAAGGCCTCTCGGCTCCAAAAGTGGTTTGAGGGCCCCAGAACGACTTTATCGGGGTTCGATCCATCTCAAAACCGACGTAGAGACTCTCCCAGCTTGTACCTACTATCGAGGGAAATTTCAAACTCCACCTGAGTCGGAATCCGCATGTACTCGCAGTTTCAGAGTTTTATACCAATCTTCTAAAAGCCACCTAAACACTTTAGAAGTGCTCTTTTTAGAGACCGATTCTGCTTGAAACCTATATGGAGCATCCTGAGGATTTGATAGTCGTCTTGGAAAAACTTTTGAATCCATTGGGATCCTATTCCACATTTTGCACTCGAGTGTCAGAATTCGTGGATTTATAATGCACCATCAGAGTGGGCCACACTATTGGGCCAACTGTGAATGTATGTGGTTTTGTCCAACTTGTTCATAACTTAACACAGACATGAACAAATGGAAAGCATGAATATCTGCTTGATTGAAAACTTCTGCGGGCCCTAGAAGTTTTAAATGGTAGCATTCAATCTCCACTTTTTTCTATGGTGGGGTCCACTACAGATTTGGATTTGGTTCCTTATTTAATGATGCCCTAAATTGATATCTCCAATTGGATGAATGGTGTGGATACACCACATACATATCATGGTGGGGCCACAAACATCAACCTGTCAGTAGCTAATCCACCTCCCAACCGGCGCGGATCGTCTAGTCCCAGTGGGACTAGCATAAGGGCTGGTTTCAAATCTCTATGGGCCCCAACATGATATATGTGTTTTATCCATGCCATCGGACATATAAAAATCTTAGGTGAACTACACCAAAGGAAAACAGTGGGGATTGAACGTCCACTATTAAAATTTTTTTGGTGGCCACAGAAGTTTAAGGTTCACCATGATGTTTATTTGACATCCAACTTGTTCATAAGCTAATTAAAACAGACACTAATGAAGGGAAAAAACAAATATCAGCTTGATCTATAACTTTTGTGGCCCTAGAAGTTTTTAATGATAGGCGTTCAATCTCCACTGTTTTTTGTAGTGGGGCCCACTCCAACTTTGGATCTGACTCATTCTTTGGCGCGTGCCCTAAAATTATCTCTCCAAATGATGGACGATGTGGATACAATACATACGTCATGGTGGGTCCCACAAGACATGGTGATGCCACTTCATCAGTAGCGAGTGTCGCTACTCAACCTATCAGTACCTAATCCGCGTCCGCGTGGGGAGCGGATTGGGTGGATCACCGGATCCACTGAGGTCAGTGGATCCCTAACTATGAGGCCCACTGTGATGTATGTGCCTTACATCCACACTGTCCATCCATTTTTTAAAGCTCATTTTAGGCATGATCCCAAAAATTAAGAAGATCCAAATCTTAAGTGGACCACACTATAAAAAAATAGTCATGATTGAATCTCCACCGTTAAAAACTTCATGGGGGCCACCGGAATGTTTATTTGCCATCCAACTTGTTGATAAGGTCAAAACGACCTGGATGAAGAGACTACAAAAATGTCAACTTGATCCAAGACTATTGTGGCCCACGAGAAGTTTTTAATGGTCAATTCCCATTGTTTTCTGTATTATGGCCCACCTGAGATTTGGATCTGTTTCATTTTTTTTTTTTTGTAGTATGCCCGAAAATTATAAGTTGTAAAAATGGATGGACGGCGTGGATATAAGAAAAATGCATCATAATGAACCCCAAGGTCAGGGATCCACCTAAGTCCCACCCGTCCGCGTGAGAAGCGGATTGTGTACTGAGTAACTCAGTCTAATGAGTAAACTCTGTGGGGTCCACCGTGATATATTCATTCTAACCACTCCGTTCATGCATTTTAACAGATAATTTTATGTATTGAGACAAAAGATGAAGCATATAAAAAGCTTAAGTGGACCACACCACAGGAAACAATGTGAATTGAGCTCATACCGTTGAAAAATTCTTAGGGGCCACGGAAGATTTGGATCAAGCTGATATTTGTTTTTTTTCCCTTCATCAATGTTTGCGTGATCTTGTGAATAGGTTGATGACAAATAAACATCACTGCGGGCCCCATGAATGTCGGGTCACACCCACCTTTAAATGGCCATTAACAACTATTTTTAATGCTATGGTCCACCAAAGATATTGATCAACTTAATATTTTTTTTTATAAGTACTTAAATGAGATGCAAAAAAGGACGGATGGTTTAATCTACAAAAAAATACATCATGAACGACCACACATGGTGAGGGGAACACAAATTGCGGTGTTACCCGGGTAACACTAGAGTCAGTGTAACCTAGCAACTCACTCACATTGATGCATGTATGGCCCACAAGTTTTTTTTTCTGATGATCTGTTCCGTCCATTCAACTGAAATGATTAAAATATTATATTCATAAAAAATGGGACATTTATAATGATCAGGTGGACCACAATAGCATCAATTTTTAACTTATTCGTTTAATGGAAAAAAAATGACCAGACTTCTGGGACCAGACTACTGGTCATTTCACCCTCATTTTTTCTTTAGTTATGAAAGAGGACATGAATATTAGGATGAACGGTTCTAATTGATGAAATTGTTAAAAGTGGGCCCCATTTCATGCTTCAATAGGCGTTTTGTAAATTAAAGGGTATAGTTGTAATAAACAGGGTGGTGAGGGGGAATGTCAGACGAAGTAACCTAGCAACTCATTGACATTGATGCATGTATGGCCCACAGGTGTTTTTCTGAAGATCTTTTCCATCCATTAAACTGGAACGATTAAACTATTATATTCATAAAAAATGGGACATTTATAATGATCATGTGGACCATAATAGCATCAATTTTTAACCTATTCGTTTAATGGTAAAAAAATGACCCGACTTCTGGGACCAGACTATTGATCACTTCACCCTCAATTTTTTCTCTAATTATTAAAGAGGACATGAGCATTAGGATGGACGGTTCTGATTGATGAAATTGTTGAAAGTGGGCCCCATTTCACGCTTCAATAGGTGTTTTGTAAATTCAATGGTATAGTTGTAATAAATGGGGTGGTGAGGGGCAATGTAAGACGGAGTATACTCTCATTGAAATGAGTACACTTACATTGCATTGTTGTGAGTATGTTTTTCTCAGGAAAAAGACAGTAATGCCCCCATTTGCAATTTAAGCATGTCCTACTGCGCTTGTGGTAGAACCGGCCTCATCAATATTCTTGACTTTATAGGCTTCCATTGCATGGGATTATTCTGTGGGGTGTTTTATCATACGACTATTTCAATCCTCTTGTCATTGTGGCGAGCAGTCCTTGTTGGGTACATCAAATCTGACCGTTGATCTTTCATCATGTATGCAACATTAGAAGAATTGATTGATCCAACTGTTAATTCATCATCAGTTGCATTTTTTTATTCGTCAATAGTATAATTATCTAGAATCACCATCTCTATGATCACTTCGGGTTCTTGGTTGCTAATTAAGAATGCCAGGAAAGAAAAGAAAAGGAGAGAGAGAGAGGGAGAGAGAGAGAGGGAGATTTTCGTAACATGCCAAAATCCATTAGATACCATTCGACATAAAAAAGACTAACGAAAGGAATCAAAAGACAGACAAAAACAAATACGTTGATCTCCCATTCGATTCAAACAATTGCACTAGTAAAGAATTACGTGTGGCTATGCCACATGTTACTGACAGAGTTTATTGTAAGGGACGTGCTCTAGTTTTTCATTCCAAACTGCGATTGAAGATAATCAACTACGTTCTTATCAACTTGGAATGCCTTGGCAAGAACATCATCTGAGATGGGTGGATTCGATCCGAATACAGCATTCGCAATGGTGATGGTTCCCGGGTTCTGGCTGCTCAGTCCTGCAATGGCTATGGCATTGGTGAGGCCGATGTTAAACTGGAAGTGAATCAGGTTTATTGGGAAGACAAACACATCGCCCTTCTGAAGGACCTTTGTTATGAGGCGATTATCAGGGTTGGAAGTGACGAATCCAACGTAGAGGGTGCCCTCCAAAACTGTTAAGATCTCGGTCGCCCTTGGGTGCGTGTGGGGTGCGTTGAGACCATAGGGTGCATAGTCTATACGAACCAATGAGATTCCGAGGGTGTTGAGTCCCGCTATCTGAGCTACGTTTACTTGGGTCACATTGGACCCAACCTTGTTACTCGTGTTACCTGGTTGGTCCAGTCCTGTGAAGAAGAAATCATCGGCTTGAACTTGCTTTGGGTCCTTGCACACAAATCCATTCACCAACACTGCCATCATGCATATAACACAAAGTAGATTGTAAGCATCATATTCTTTCAAGAGCTATTAAACCAACATAAATGGAAGATAATGGACAGTGAGGTAGGTGGCGTTTCCCATTCATCATGTGAATCCTTTCACGAATGGGGTGGATTTTTTATTTTTTATTTTTTCAAGTAGGAGAGACCCCCGGGAATTTATTGCCAAAAAAAGGGGATATACAGCCATGAACTTCAGGTGGGCTCCACAAAGAACAAGGGGCCTCTCATATCATATAGCAAATGGGGTGGATTGCATTTACATGAAATATTTGCAGCACTAATGTAGTAGTTTTTTCTCCATGGATTGAACATACCTGGACTGTTGCGCACAGCGACACAGAAATCCTGCAAAGGGCTGGGGTCGGATGCGGAGACAAAGGAGAAACTGAATGCAAGGAATGCTACGAGAATAAAGCCAGTGGCCATCTTGAAAATCTGTCAAGAAGTGTGTATGTATGTATGCTAGGAAACCCTAAATGTTATAATGAGGAATGTTTTTGGCTGTGGGTTATGTAAGAAGATTAAGCTAGTATTTATAATAGGGCTACGAAAATTTATATCATTGAAATGGTCCTATCACTTTGAGGCAATTAAGTTTATTATTATTTTTTGAAATCCAAAGACTTCTTCCTCTCCTTTGTAGAAGAAGGAATTGGTTCAGTCAGTTACGTGTAGAGAATATCTTCATTTGTTTACTAATTCAGAAGGATTGCATAGATGCTAACTACTCCAAATTGGCTTAGTCATGAAAATATGTGAGAAGAAATATACTAAGCTTAGTCATGCTGCGATTCGTTCATGATCGATCATGAGATTTACCTAATCACACGACTAGGCCAAGCATTCATTCAACATAAGAAAATTAACCAAAGCTAAGTAAAGACATGCTTGGTCTATTTTTTTTGAATTGGGAAACGATGACCTTTTCAACGAGACAAATGTGTGCCCTGTGTATGTCTGAGATCTGAGCCATTCATCATGTGGGCTTTGTACTGTGCCACAAAATCTGGTATTTCGTATAGGGATTTGATCGAAGTAACCCTGTGGTATGGCCAAATACCCTTAGAGTTGGGACTTTTACAAAATTTCCAGGGATACCCCCTGACAGCATTTTTGAAATTTTTGGGACAATTGCCTCTGATCACCTTTTGCGTTGAGCCCAGTGCGTGATGACAGGAAGGGATTGGGATGTTGTAAACACTGTGGGGCCCACTAATTCATTGGTCGCATGGCTTATTTTGGAGGAGAGAAACTTCTTGATTGTAGCTCTTAAGTCCAATTTTTTGAATTAATGGACCACAAAAATTATGTAAACAGGATTTTATCAGGTGTATAAGGATGTTGCTTAGAAGATTGACATTACATTTCATTAAATGTTCCTCTCTCTCTCTCTCTCTCTCTCTCGCTAATTGTTACCATGTTGCATGTAGAATCCTTTTTTTTTTTTTTTTTTTTTTTTTTTAAAGAAAAGAATTTATTGAGCCAAAGGGAATGTACAGAGATTACAGATTCGGGCAGCACCCCGGAACTCTGTCCGGAGGAAGCCTATCATAAGGACCCAAAGGCCAAAAGAAAGGAAAGGACTTAGAAGGGACCAAAAACCTTCCTAATGGAGCCCAAACCCGATTTGTCTAACACAAAATCGCCTATAATAGGAGGAGGAAGAGCACTGACCGAGGAGAGTCGGGAGCAGCGTTGAAGGTTGCTGCCCATCTTGGCCAAACCATCCGCGACCTTGTTGGCTTCTCTGAAGACATGGACGATTCTGACATCGGCAATGGCTTTCAAGGATTCGAACTTGGCTAGCCAGAACCTCATCTGCCACGGACGAGGGAAACCGTTCTCAAACATGTCAGCCACGAATCGAGAATCCGATTCTATGACTATTTTGGAAAGGCCGGCTTCCACACAGGTGGTTAGTCCTTCCACCAAGGCTCTGACTTCTGCAATGGAATTAGTCCCGAAACCGTAACCCCTGTAGAAAGCGCTGATGAAGTTACCGTTAGAATCTCTACAGACTCCACCACCACCTATCTGGCCCGGGTTACCAATGGAGGATCCATCAACATTAAGTTTAACCCAGCCAGCCTCAGGCCTAATCCACTTAACCACCTCGAATCTGAAATTGATGTCTTGCTGAAATCGGATCTGAAGCGAGGAGATGGCAAGCATATTGGACAGGGTGAGGTTATGAGGAGTGGGAAGGTTAGCACTAAAGCTCCGCATCCACGTTCGGACCTGCAACAGGACCCTATCGACGTTGGCAGTCAACTGATCAAACCGGCATCTATTTCTCTCCATCCAAATTTCCCAGATGATGACGCTCGGCAGCAGACCTCTGAGCAGCAGAAAACTATTCGACGTAGAGGCAGAAATCCACCACTGCTGAAGTCTAGCAACCAGCGATTGGGCTTCCAAGAAGTGGACGTCGAAAAGAGCGCTGACCGTGGCCCACACCCTTCTGGCAAGGAAACTGGAGGCAAACAGATGGTCGATGGTTTCAGAGGACGGCCTCACCTGCGTAGAGCTGTTCTGCACATGGCAGCAGTTGCATCTGGAAGCAAGGGAAATGCCTTTGCTCTGGACTCTGGCATCGACAGGAATACCTGAATGCATAACCTTCCAAACAAAGACTGAAAGCTTAGGAGGCATTTTGCTATGCCACACCCACCTGGCCCAGTTTTTCCTGCACAACGGCTGCCGACCCAGGGACCAAGCAGACCTTACCGAGAAGCCACCCGAAGATTCAAAAGGCCACACACGCTCATCGTCTGACTGCCGGAGGAACATACCTTCTGAGCAGATTTTGGATATCACTTCGTCCGGAAGAAAGGGCAGCGCTGGGGAATTGGGCAGGATCCCCTCTGTCCCAAGGATGTGTTTCACCTGCAGATTTCTCAGAGCAGGGGGAATCGGCTGTGAGGTCGTACTGGAAAGAGGGCCCAAACCTGTCCAATTGTCAGTCCATAGACCGCATTCACCTTTACCCACGATCCAGCGGGAGTTATCTGAAATCACCGGGAGGAGCTTCGCAATTCTTCTCCATAACGGAGATGCTGTCGATATCGAAGCTTGGTTAGTGGAGTTTCCTTGCGGAAGATATTTAGCTCTGAAGAACTCTCCCCAAACTGAGAAGCAGGAGGCGCTGCTAGCATTCCAGGCCATCTTGAGGCGCAAGCTTTGCATGACTTCTTTCAATCTCCTAACGCCGATGCCCCCTTCTGATTTGGGCACTGTCAAGGACTTCCAGCTGATCCAGTGATGTTTTTTCCTCCCCTCCACCCAACCCCAGAAGAAATCTGCAAACATCTTTTCCAGGTCTTGGAGAACTAGATTGGGAACCACCGACGCAGCCATAGAGTGAATAGGGATGCTGCTGATCACATGGGCAATTAAAACTGCTTTGGCTGCTTGATTGAGGAATCTGCTAGTCCATCCACAGATCTTACCTTGTACTCTGTCCAACAGCGGCTGAAAGTGGAACCTTCTAATTCTACCACGGATAATTGGAACACCCAGGTACTTCAGCATTCTGGAAGCATTTTTAATTCCCGATTGGTATTGAATGGCCCTGATTCTGGGGGAGGGAAGCTTGCTCGAGCAGTGAAATTCACTTTTGGAGAGGTTGATTTTCTGACCTGAGGCCTGCTGAAACTGCTGCAGAAACTGCTTGGTGGCGGCGAGAGAACTCGAACCTCCATTAGTGAAAATTATAGTATCGTCAGCATATAAAAGATGCGTCACCAAGGGACAGCTACGTTTAGAGATGAAAGGCTGGCAACGCCCAGATTCCGTCAGAAACTTCAGCCCTCTGCTAAGAACTTCCGAAGCAAGAATGAAAAGGGCAGGCGACAGGGGATCACCTTGGCGGAGGCCCTAAGAAGACTTGAAGAAACCAGTTGCCTCTCCGTTGAGCAAAACTGAGAACCAGCAAGAGCTCCAACACTGTTCTACCACTGCCACCCACGAGCCGTTAAAGCCTAATCTGAGGAGGACTGCTTTCAAGAAAGGCCAGGCTACCCTGTCGTAGGCCTTCTCCATGTCGAGCTTAAAAATAACATTCCCACCTCTGACCTTTCTATCAAGATCTCTAAAAAGTTCTTGGGTAAGGGCTATGCTCTCCGCCATCGAACGCCCTTGGACGAAGGCTCCCTGTTCTCGAGAGATGAGCTTCAGCAGAAGGAGATTTAGACGGGCAGCTAAGAGCTTGGTGAAGATCTTGTATACTACGTTGCAGAGGCTTATAGGGCGAAAATGAGAAAATTGTGTAGGAGAAGATGTTTTAGGAATGAGGCAGATCAACGTTGCTGTGAAGGCGCGAGGGAGTGACCCGCCCTTGAGCAGAAAAGTGGCTGCATCCAGCAAATCTTGACCAACCGTCTCCCAGCAGCCTGAGAAGAATGCGCTTGAGAAACCATCAGGACCTGGAGCTCCATCTTTTGGGATCGAATCCACCACGAGCTTGAGCTCCTCCAGAGTGGGATCTCGGAGGAGGGAATCGTTGTCTGCTGGGGAGATCTCTGAAGGCAAGAGATCAAGAAGCTCTGAAGGGGGGCTGACCTCTTCAGAAGCTAGGAGGTTGGAGAAGAAGGAGACAGCCTCTTCCTTGATCCTAGAAAGATCTGAAATGACATCCCCATTGTCTAACCGGATGGTTTGAATGAATGCTCTTCTAGCGCGATCCTTGACCGATTCGTGGAAAAACTTTGTATTCCTGTCTCCCTCTTCAAGCCTTATTTTGCATGTAGAATCCTTATTTTGCTAGTCTAGGTGATTTTGCTCATTATAAGTCAGGGGTTTATAAACACATTATGGTGCTTATCAAGGGTCAGCGAGAATCCACCAGTGGGTTTTTCGGTCATCTTTCTGTTAATTTACGGTCAAGTCCTTTCTTCTTTCAAATCATTGCGATGGTCTTCATTGTCCGCAAATGCTGCCCCTTAAGGTAAACTGAAACTGAGTTTCAACATGCTACCTTGGATTAAGGAGATAATAAAGAACTGCTAACTATTTTCTTCTTCTGTGAACTTTTAACTTTGCAGATGCTGCAGATTTCAAAATATCACAAAAATGATCTTGTTGCTGTAAATCCTCCTAGGCACCCTTCTTTAAAGATATGGAAGCAGAGGTTGCTTGCTTTCTTGCAAGGTAAATTTAACGTGAAGTTCTCTTTGCCTTTGTTTGATGAGGTCCTTATCCCATCAAACAGACACTCGCTGCAAGTTTTTTTTTACATGCAAACTAACAATGGTCGTGATTTATTCATGACAGAGAAGTATGATCCAATGCATGCTAAGTGGACGACAGAACGCTGTGCAGAATGCAGATGGGTTGAGGATTGGGATTACAATAACATTATCATCTGCAACTGTAAATTTCATTATGCATTGGTCCTCTGTCTACTTGGCCAGTTCTTATTTGGATATTGAAGTTGAATTTATTGATCTGGGTTTAAGTTTACTAACTATAATTCAATAACATTTATTCCAGATGTCAAATAGTTTCCACCAAGAATGCTATGGAGCAAGAAACATTCCAGATATCACTTCTCTAAAGAAGTCATATGCCCATCACCAACTTCCAAAGATGAAAGTCACATTGAGAGATGATTGTGAGAGATGTTTAATGGAATTTTTATCTTCACTTTGCAGGTTCGTCTTTCACAGGTTTGATTTATTATTTAAATTTTCATTTTCTTCCTGCAGACCCTCCAATGGAAGGAGTTCTAATTTTTGGGCAATATGGTGAGCTATAATGCGGACTGCAGGAGCTTCTCAGCATTCTTCTAACAATTCTCGTAGTTTGTAAGTAGAGGTGGGCAACAATCTGGGCTGAGCTGAATTAGCCTTAGTTTGGTTTGACTTATTTTTGTACCACCGCAGTTTGTGGATTGGTTTGGTTTGGGTTTCGGGCCGACCCATGCGGTCCGAGTTTGGTTTGCTCTAGAAAAATCTGGTTCGAGCCAGGATTGGTTTGGTCGAAAATTTCGAACTGGCCAGGCCGAGTTCAAACAGGCAGCCAGCTCTTTTTTTCCTTGTTTATTTAATTAGAAAAGAATTTAAAAAGTTAGAAAAAAAAGTACAAACATATCTTGCTATATGATGTTTAACATCCACCAAAGGAGTGCAACTTCAAAATAGATATGTAAGAGTGTTTTCCAAACAAAAGTACACAAGCAAAGTTTTACAAGTGCAAGGAAACAGTGTGCATTCATGTATATGTATTATGTATTATCCATGTCATCATGTATACGTATTATCCATGCTGTCCATCCGTTTTACATATCATTTTAGGACATGATCCCAAAATGGAATCATATCCAAAGCTCAAGTGGATCACACCACAGGAAACAATGTGCTTATAATCTTCGAGCCGAATCAAACTGAGCTGAATCAAATTGAGCTTTGAGCCGAGCTGAGCCGAGCCGGTACTGCCCTAGTTTGAGCTTGGTTTGTTTTTTCAAACGAGCTTGACTTGGAGGCTTGGTTTGGTTTGAACTTCCATTCGAAACAATCCAAGCCGAGATTTTCGAACCAATCCGAGCTGAGCTTTCGAGCTGGCTTGGTTTGTCCCTTTGATCAACAACTAATTCGAATTGTTGTAGGATTTAGTGCATTACTCTTTTTTAACTTTTTTTTTTTCATTCAACTTCTCTACGTAATTCTATTTCCTGGGAAAATGGTAACTACGCTTGTCGTCTTTCTTAACATGAGTCATTGGATTTGGGATGCACCTGGCATGCTAATATTGAGAATTTGTATCTTATTGTACCGTCTATCTCTGAAAAACAAGTAATTTTAATTTTTTTTTTTATATAGGTTTCTATCCTACCAGGAAGTGTCTTGAGCTTGATCATGTCTGACTAAATGTCACCCACTCAAATGAATAGAGGTTTGTATGCTATTGGATTTGAATTTCTTTTTTCTCCTTTCATTTTTAAATGTCTCTCTCTAATTCACAGATATTATGAGGATTTTTCTTTTTCAGAATCTTATGGATATTTATAAAACAGAAAAGAAGAACTATACAACCTGCAGACATTCGAGCTGGCCACCTACAACAAAAAGGAGCCAAGCCAGCCTATCATATACGTCTAAAAACATTAACCCCAACCCATGGGTAAGCCCTCGGCCTTGGATTCCCCTTTTTTTTTTTTTCTTGAACAAACACGAGCCAGCACAAAGGCCTATCCTCAGCCGGAAAATAGCGAAGAAGCAAGGCAGATGCATGAGGGCTCACTCCCTGATCTTACCCAAGCCTAAACGGTCCATAAACAACTCTCCTCGAGCTGTTGCCGGAAGGCCAACCGTATTCTCGAAGATCCTTCGCGCCTGAGATCCGCTACCCTCCCTCGCAAGCGCATCAGCAACTCCATTTGCCTCTCTTGGAGTAAATAGAAATCTGATATTCTTGTCTTTACCCAATTTAATGATCCTCGTCCACCAGTACCACATATTCCAGGAGGGGATCCTGTTCTTAGCGAGCGCATTAACCATGCAGCGCGAGTCGCTTTCCACGACTATTCTCGTATATCCCCTCTCTACTCCTTGGACGAGCCCTTCCTGAATCGCTCACAATTCTGTTGTGCCATTGGAACCTATACCATACCCACTTGAAAAGGCAAAAAGGAAATTCCCTTTTGAGTCTCTACCAGTCCCTCCCGCTGTGTATTATGAGGATGTTGGTACTATAGTTCTTTGTTGGATTTTCAAGTTTTCCTAATATGTTTCAAAGCTTATGCAACTGCATGTGCTATTGGAGTTAGACAAGTTGTTTGGAGGATTGTGGTTGTGGAGGATTGTGGATTGTTGGTACTTGTGGTTGTGAAGGATTGCGATTGTGGTTGTATTGTGTTGGTTATGTATTGTGGTTGTATTGTACGGTTATATATTATGGTTGTGAAGGATTGTATTTGTATATTGTGTTGGTAAATGTTATAGTTTTGTAAATTATTTGTGAATTAGGTTTATAGGATGTATTGGAGCACAGCCTCCACTAAATATTGGAGCACAGGATGTTGAGCACGGTCTTGTAAATTTTTTTTTCCGTGCAAACAAAAATTCGACGGTTCTAGACCGTCGTATTTATTTATCGCATGTCCAAGACCATCGAAATTCCCTGTAATTTTCAACCCAAAACGATGGTTATCAACCGTCGAATTATTTTCGACAGTTCACAGCTACCGATTATGCAAATACGAGTTTGATGGGTGTAGATGGTCAATACAGGATTGTCAAGGAACATCAAATACTAGTCGACCGTTATGAACCGTCGAATTTATTTTTCGACGGTCTACGACGGTTTTTTTCATTGGCCCAAACCGTCGAATTTCCAAGAATTTTTTGGACTGTCGAATTTAGCGCTTTTTCACATAGTGTCATTTCTTAATCACAAGACTAGCATATGATTAAAGTAATAACATAGTCTAAGTAAGCATAGATTATCAAATGATTATAATAATCAAGCTCCTAATTTATGTAACTTAAGTAGATTATATGAGAATGAATCATATAAGCTCAAGTCTACTCAAGTGAGTGAAAGTACATCTTGTGTGTGTGGATGTGCCTATCTAGTACCTAGCATACATTCTAATTAAGCATTCATAATTAAATAAAAACACAATGCATAATAAGAAATGTGCTCAAGTACAATCACAAACACAACGATATATAGTGGTTCGACTTTGGGTCTACTCCACTCCCAGTTCAAGTACTCAACCCCTTTGAGCACAAAGGCATTCACTAGGGAGTTTAAATCTGGTTCCTCCCAACCAAGGTGTTTTAACTCGGATCCACCCAACCAAAGAGTTTACAGGTTCCTCCCAACCTATACGTTTACACCCTTGTTGGTGGCTCCCCTTGGAGACTTGTTTAGGCTCTACAACCAAGCTAAGGTCCTACAACCGAACCTCAATTTAAATTCTACTCATGAGTTAAGGTCATACAACTGAACCTCAATAGATTTAGGCTCTACAACCGAGCTAAAGTCCTACAACCGAACCTAGCTTTTACTCTCGCCGAGGGTCCTCACTTGGAAACTCAATTCGACCTTACAACCGGGTCTAGGTCCTTCAACCGAACCTATGATCAAGTTTGAAGATAAACTCTACACTCAATTTCCACAAGAAAAAGAGTGGAACTGAACTCTTACAAATGACAACTTACTTGTCAGAATGAGGCCCTTTATTGCGCCATTTCGGGCTGCTTGATCTCCACTCTTCTGTGCTTCAATCAGCTACCCTTGTGCTCCCCCGATTTTTAATGCCATTGTGTTGCCAATGCTTCAGTTCCAAGATTAGTCACATTGCATATGATGCTCCAACAGAGATGCCCAAGGTGCTAGGAGGTAGGTTTTGGATCTCTACAACTATTGGAAGTGGGTTGCCTAAAAAGTCTCACCTAGAAAGATCTCATCATAGAGTTTTGGATAGAAATATCACTATCAAGATCAATCCAAACTCTAGAGATTAAAAGAGGGACAAGTGCATCTTCATCATGAACTTGGAATGCTTTATTCTTGTGATGAATCACAAGGAAGATGACTTGTTATGGTTAGGAATAGAGCTCTTAATGATCTTTAACAATGACGACTTCTATCTCCCTTAAATCCCTCTCTTATGCCCCCAAAACCATTTCCCCTATATTTAAAGAAAAATCTTCAACGGTCAGAAAACGGTCGCTTGGATATATCGAAAAGGGTTTTTCGATTGATCGAAATGATCATAGATATATCAAAATACCAGTTCGATATATCGAAAAATATGTCTAAAGATTTCAGCAAGTTCTTAGACATAAATTCTGATATATCAAACTGGTATTTCGATATATAGAAAACACCAATTCCGATACATCGAAATACCAATTTCATGGATCGAAGAAATTGTCCAGAGAGTTGCAAGTTTGCTAGACATACTTTGATATATCGAAAAGGCATTTCGACATATCGAAGATCTATCAAAATAAGCCTTCGATATATCGAAGGTCTATCGAAAATTGTTGTTTGAGCTGGATTAATTACAACAACTTTCACCTCTTATATTAACCAATTTATCATATTTTTCTATATGATCTAAGGCTAATAGGGATAACTAAGGATATTCCTAATTGGTCCAAGTCATTTAAGAGGATTTTGGTGTTTTGGTCCAAAGGGTTAGGGTCACCAAGGCATCTCATTTGCTTGTTCTTTTTCCTTGATGCTTCTTGTCCACTTGAATCTTTAGTCTTCAGTTTGTCAAGGGTCAACTGACATTTCAAAACTTGGACACAGGTGATTGACAAATAAGATGCACTAGTATGCCACAGAAAAATGCACTAACAAGAACAACAAGCAATCTGTGAGGAAGTCACACTTCTTCATATTGAGGTATAGTTTGTTGTCGCGAAGCATTTAAAGGACTCTCTAAGATGCCCGATTTGATCGGATTCACTTTGACTATAAATCAGGATGTCATTGAAGTACACCACTACGAACAGGCCTATGAATGACTTCAACACTTGATTCATGAGCCGCATGAAGGTACTCGGAGCATTCGACAACCCAAATGGCATAACCAACCATTCATATAATCCTTCCTTGGTCTTAGACGTTGTCTTTCATTCGTCCTTGAAATGGATTCAAATCTGATGATACCCACTACGTAGGCCCATCTTTAAAAAGACTTTTGATCTCTCGAGCATATCTAACATATCATCTAACTAAAGTATAGAAAACCTGTACTTGATGGTGATTTTATTTATCGCTCGGCTTTTTACACACATACACCAATCCCCATCCTTCTTTAGCATTAAAAGAGTCGGGATGGCGCACGGGCTCATGCTCTCTCTCAACATTCCTTCCTTTAGTAGTTCTTCAACCTGTCCTTGGAGGATCTCACTCTCCTTAGGACTCAACCGATAGTGCAGTCGATTGGGTAGGCTTGCTGTAGGGATGAAATTGATGTGGTTGGATGTCTCTCATCAGAGGTAATCCTTAGGGAAGGTCGTTAGGCCAAGTCTTCCGAAATTCTCTGAGCAAAGGGTAAAGACTCGGAAGAATGGCATTACCCTCGGATTCCCCTCCCTTCATTAGCTACCATGGCATATATCTTGCCAGTTTCTTTTGATTCCTCCACAAACTCTCTTATGGCTAAGAGAGATTTTTCCTCCACTATGGAAGCTTTGGGGCTGCTCTCTGGAGCCATAAGAGCAAGGATTCTCTTTTGCCCATCCTTGATAAAAGTGTATGTGTTGTCACGCCTTCAGTGGGTCGCGTCTCAGTCTGATTGCCACTACCTACTGAGGAGCATGTGACGGGCCTTCATATCTACCACATCACATAATGCTTCCTTATAAGTCCTACCAATGGAAAAGGAAATCAGACATTGTTCGATTAATTACCTTGGTGTCGCTAACCTTCTTAATCCAACCGATGGAATATAGGGCTGGATGTTTTATTGTAAGCAACCTGAGCTTGTCCACCATCATTTTGGACACGATATTTTCACTGCTCCCACTTTCGATGATGACATTACAAATCTTTCCATTCACTATGCAACGGGTGCAGAAAATGTTGTGACGTTGAGGATGAACTTCGAGCCTTAAGGTGTAACATAAACGCCTCACTAGTAAGGACTCACCATGGTCTTGATCTATCTAATTGGTGTCATCATTGCATTCGTCACTGGCTTGCTTAACATCTTCATTCTCGGGCTCAACCTCTTTGAACTCTTCTTCAATTCCTCCTTTGTTTGTGGTTAAATTAGTCGCGGGGCGCTTAGGACACGCATTGGACAAATGTCCCGGTTGGCCACATCACCAACAATGATTCAACATTGGTCAAGAATATAGATTATGAGCTTAATTCGAGCCTACAACAGCGGGCGCAGCGCATTGCAACCTACCAGGACTACTTCCTGGATCTCAGTTTGTGATCATTGAGGGTTGAGCTCGCCCACCAATAGGTTCTTTCCCTTTGGCTTGGGGCTCATCTTGAACCACAACGATAGTAGGAGCGCGGAGCGAAGAATACAGACGTGTAAGAACTCTCTCAAGCTGAGTTTTTGCATGCATAGCGTATTGTAGGGCGTCTTCCACTGTCTAGACTGGTTGCATCTGTACTCGATCTTGGATGTTGGTCCTCAGACCGCTAAAGAACCTTAGAGCCCTCTGAGCGTCCGAACCAATGTACTCGATCTTGGATCTTGGATGTTTCTGATAAATCATTATGAGTGGACAATATGTTGAATTCGGCTGCATATTCTTTGATAGTCCGGTTACCTTGACGAAAATTCTGATATTGTTGAAATAGAAGGTGCTCGTAATCGGGAGACAAAAATCGTGCTCGAAGAAGTTGTCTCATCATTGGCCAAGATCGGATTGGTAACTTATTCCGTCGGGTTTGAGAAATTTGCAATTGCTCCCACCATGTGGAAGCACCCGACTTTAATATATAAGCACCCGACTGTAATTGATCCCACCATATAATCAAAGAAGTTTTCTACTTCCGTTATCTAATCTAAGAATTCTTCAATACTTAATAGATCATCAAAAGCAGGAAGTTCAACCTTACCCCTATAATATCTCTCAGCACGATCTTCGCGATCATTGTTGCACATGTATTGCTAAGCAAGGACGTCCTTGACATCCTCATCGCTGCCTTCCGAATCCGCTGTGGTAGGACGATGATTTGCTGTTGGAAGAGCATGACAGAACTTTGATTGTTCTAAAATGTGATCATAGGCGATTATGCACCATCTTGAGCTTGGTGCGGAGCCAAAGTTGCTGCAATATGATTGAAAGATGCTTGTAGCCCTTGCATGGACATCTCAAATGATCGTTGGAGAGCCTTCATCTTCTCTACAAGATACTGAGTCCCCCGATCACCGTCAGCAGGATTATTGTCACATCCTTTGCTAGATGTCATCTTCTTGAGGTTGTTCCTCGCTCTGATACCAACTTTGTGCAACCGTAAGCGGAACAAGTTCGAACACCTTTGCTCTCATGGATAAATGATCCGAATACACAGACCATCCGGGAATCCTCAACCGGAACTTCCTTGATTTCTCAAGGGGCACTCGAAGAACACGAGTAAACAGAGATAAACTCAAAGAAAATAACTTAATAATGGATAATCAATCATCTACCACGAAAATAAAAAGTTTAAATAGCCTAGCAATCACTTAGAAACCCTAAAAACAAGATTATGAAGAATCCTAATCGAAAACAGAAAGTTCGGGCGTTCCTCTATGCGTCGGGCGACCGGTCAGTATAGGGCCACGACTGATCGTCAAAAGACCTAGGCAGTCCAGCAAGCTGGGTTGTCTCCATGACGAAATTCGACCAGTCAGGGGACCGGTTATCAGATTTCATGAACGGTCGGCCGATCGGTTGTCGGTGGTCCAGACAGCCTAGCAAGTTAGGATGTCTTCCTGCTAACATTCGACTGGTCAGGAGGACCGGTCGTCGGAGTGGCTGACTAGTCGAACGATTGGTAGTCAATTGATGTCGATTTGAGAATTGTCTGAATTATCCACTCCTTCGTTTGGTTCTTCCTTTGGTCTATTTTCTCCATGTAGAGTTCAACAACCTCCTCTACATCACAATGGTAGTGGTTCAATCCCAACTGTCACTTGTGGTATGGCTCACTTGGGTCTTTGACTAATTCATTTTAGAGCACGTATCGTAACATCAGCTGACAAAACTGATGGATGGAATGGGTTATACGCGGACATCTCGGGGGCCGCACCGGGCTTTGTGTTAGAGAAACTCTCGTCTCATGGCTCCAACACACTTTGCAGGCACTGGAACACATCTGAGGCCCACGAAATCTACCTACCAAATCATCTTTGGACAAGTGTCCACATGATCCGTAGAAGGTAGCAAATGCATCTCCAAAATGGCCTGGGAAACCAGAGGAAAACGACTTCAAAGTGGGATTTTCGAATATGCGACCATGTCTACGTGCATGTAATCCCTGGTTGAGAGAAAACTCTGCCTCGAATGTGAATCAATGTTCTTGACTTTACAGGCTTCCATTACATGGGATCATTCTGCGGGATGTTTTTCATATGACTATTTCGATCCTCTTGTCATTGTGGGGAACACTCCCTGTTGGGTACCACAAATCTGACCGTTGATCCTTCATCATGTATGCAACATTAGAAGAATTATCATCAATTGCATTTTTCGATTCGTCAATAGTGTAATTATCTAGAATCACCATCTCTATGATCACTTCGGTAGGTTCTTGGTTGCTAATTAAGAATGCCAGGAAAGAAAAGCAGAGAGAGAGAGAGAGAGAGAGAGAGAGAGAGAGAGAGATTTTTTCGTAACATTCCAAAATCCATTAGATACCATTAAACATTAAAAAACTAAAGAAAGAAACAAAAGACAGACAAAAACAAATACGTTGCAATCCCATTTTATTCAAACAATAGCTTTAGTAAAGAATCATATTTCTGAGGAAGTTTACTGAAAGGGGGCATGCTCTAGTTTTTCATTCCAAACTGGGATTGCAGATAATCAACTATGTTCTTATCAACTTGGAATGCCTTAGCAAGAACATCATCTGAGATTGGCGGATTCGATCCGAACACAGCATTCGCAATGGTGATGGTTCCTGGGTTCTGGCTGCTCAGTCCTGCAATGGCTATGGCATTGGTGAGGCCGATGTTAAACTGGAAGTGAATCAGGTTTATTGGGAAGACAAACACATCGCCCTTCTGAAGGACCTTTGTTATGAGGCGATTGTCAGGGTTGGAAGTGACGAATCCAACATAGAGGGTGCCCTCCAAAACTGTTAAGATCTCGGTCGCCCTTGGGTGCGTGTGGAGTGCGTTGAGACCATAGGGTGCATAGTCTATCCGAACCAATGAGACTCCGAGGGTGTTGAGTCCCGCTATCTGAGCTACGTTTACTTGGGTCACATTGGACCCAACCTTGTTACTCGTGTTGCCTGGTTTGTCCAGTCCTGAGAAGAAGAAATCATCGGCTTGAACTTGCTTTGGGTCCTTGCACACAAATCCATTCACCAACACTGCCATCATATAACACAAAAGAGATTGTAAGGAGCATATTCTTTCAAGACCTATTAAACCAACATAAATAGAAGATAATGGACAATCAGATAGGTGGCATGTCCCATTCATCATGTGAATCCTTTCACGAACGGGGTGGATTGCATTTACATGAAGAATCCGGATCCTCATGAAATATTTGCAGCATTGATGCAATTACTTGATCTTCTCAATGAAGTGAACATACCTGGGCTGTTGCGCACAGCGACGCAGAAATCCTGCAATGGGCTGGGATCCGATGCGGAGACAAAGGAGAAACTGAATGCAAGGAATGCTAGGAGAATAAAGCCAGTGGTCATCTTGAAAATCTGTCAACAAGTGTGTATGTATGTATGCTAGGAAACCCTAAATGTTATAATGAGGAATGTTTTTGGCTGTGGGTTATGTAAGAAGATTAAGCTAGTATTTATAATAGGGCTACGAAAATTTGTATCATTGAAATGGTCCTATCACTTTGAGGCAATTAAGTTTATTATTATTTTTTGAAATGCAAAGACTTCTTCCTCTCCTGTGTAGAAGAAGGAATTGGTTCAGTCAGTTACGTGTAGAGAATATCTTCATTTGTTTACTAGTTCAGAAGGATTGCATAGATGCTAACTACTCCAAGGGTCATGAAACTATGTGAGAAGAAATATACTAAACTGAGTCATGCTGGGATTCAACATGAGAAAATTAACCAAAGGTAAGTAAAGACATGCTTGGTCTATTTCTTTTGTATTGGGAAACAATGACCTTAGTTGCCCTGTGTATGTCTGAGATCTGAGCCATTCATCATGTGGGCTTTGTCCTGTGCCACACAATCTTGTATTTCGTATATCAGTCGGGCTATATGCATGAAATAATCCACAGTAAAGAGAAAGCCATACGATCCGAAAGGCCCATGCGAAGCAACAACCGAGATCTAACGTAATCTTAATTTGGACGGTGATTTGGAGTGGACCACGCCGTCAACAAACGACCACGATGTTTGGATGGACTGGGTTCGAGCGTCGAACAGACCTAATGGACGATTTGGATCATGCTGTGAGGCCCGGGCTGAAGGACGACGGCTCAGTTCAACAGCGGTCGCTATTACAGGGAGGCGTGAAGAAGAAGGTTTTTTTTTTTCTTCTTCTTATTCGCGTGACAGCGTTGTACGGAACCCAAAGGTTCGGACTGGCTTTATCCGGTAGGTTCCACTCTCGTGAAACTGGACCATTTTCTCCGTCCAATAGGTGAGAATTAAAAAAACAACCATTGAGGTGTAAAAAGAGGCATATCCTAATTAAGGTGAGCCACTTATGACCGATTTTAAATTTAGATATTTGTAGGATGATTGGAGGGCTGAAATTCGATTTACACGGTTAAAAGTGCCCAAAAACTTTTATACAAAGTTTTGCGTGAAAACAAACTTTGAGACTTAAAAATGACTATTTAACTTAAACTTAATGAGTGAGGATCGTCTGTGTTGAAAACACAGAAAAATTCAGTGCCGTCTATTCTCATTGGTACACGTCAGAGCCAATGACGTCAGCTAAAAAAACCAGCCGATTTTCTCTCTCACGTATGGATTGCGCTACACAACCCACTTTTACGGTGTGGAATTTCCCTGGGCCTCATCCTAATTAATCTGTTAGATCAGAACCGTCCATCAATTTTTTCAGATTATTCTAAAGCATAAGATAAAAAATTAAGCACATCCAAAGCTCAAGTGGACCACACAACAGAAAGCATGGGATTGAACGAAACGTTGAAACCTTCCTACGGTTCACTTTGAGGTTTATTTGCCATCTAACCCCTTCATAAAGTCACTTAGACGTTGATTCAGGGAAACCACAAACATCAGCTTGATCAGGGCTGTCTATTGCAACAAGAAGTTTTCAATGATAAGTGTTCATTTCCCACTCTTTCCCGTCGTGTGGCCCACTTGAGCCTTGGATCTGATTTATTTTCAGCCTTGTGACTAAAAGGTATGAAACAAAATGATTGGACTGTGTGGATTTAATACATACATCATGATGGACCCCACATAAGTTCCACCTTTCAACTGTTCCGTAGAGCGGAATTTCTTTAGGTGGGAAATTTATGCGGCCCATGACTTATTTCTTATATCCACACCGTCCATATAATTTTTCAGATCTTTACAGGATATAAACCTAAAAACAAGTTAGATTCAAAGCTCAACTGGAACACACCATAGGAAACAGTGGAATTGATGCTACCGTTGAAAACTTCTTAGGGCCCAGACGGCTCTGATCAAGCAGATATTTGTGTTGTACCTTCATCCAGGTATGGGTGGACTTATGAACTGGTTAGATGTTAGATGAAGCCTCACGCTTGGCCCGAGGAAGGTTTCAACTAAAATTTGTGTAATCCTGACTACTTTCTTTTGTTGTGGTCCACTTGAGATTTGGATGTACCTTATTTTTGGAACCATGCTCTAAATCTATTTGTAAAAATTGATAGACAGTGTGGATGTAAGACAAAGGTTATGGTGAAGGGCGGTGAAGTTACATACGTGAAAAGATGTGCTATGTAGCACGCAATGTACCCGAAGAGACAAATGCGGGATGTTTTGTGAGATGGAGATAACGCAAATTACGTGGCCCAACCAGAAGCGACCGCACCGGAAATTCTTGTGCTTTCAACACAGACAATCTGCACTCAAACTTAATTAATGAAATTTTCATAATTATCTGAAAAATATGAGATTTTCAAAATCCGGTCTTTCTACTACGTTTATGGGATCATTCTAGGCAGTTTTTGTAAAGTGACACCCATCAAAACTCTTATGGTTGGTTTGTTGTTTTCGAAACAAAATGAATGATTCATATTGTGAAGGTCCTGTAGCTAGTGGTTGAGTCCAAGTTTATCTACCCGAAAAAAAAAAAAACAAAAAACTATATAAAAAAAATATTGTAGTTAAAATAAAATCAATTAAAATTTAAAATTTTTTTTCAGTAAATTTTGAAATTCAGGATGTTGCATCCAAACTAACATATTAAGCGGTTGAGATCTGTTTTTAAGATTTTGGTGATGTATTAAATGGTAAACAAATAGAGCCTATTCCAAAGATGTCCACCAATATGATAAATAAATAATCAGACAAGGTTAGCTTTGGTTCATTTTACATATAATTTGAAGCCCCCAATTTAAATGGGTTATATTTTAGTTAATTATATTCCAAGCAAATCTCGCCCACCCCATCCACACATAGCAAATCTTGCCCAACAACGCCTTGTTGAAGGTGACCATGCTCAGATGCACCCGCTGCCAAATGATTCTTCGCCACCCCTGCACAATGTAGAAGACCTCAACCACCTATTTATTTCGGGCTGCATTGCATCTCAGGTATGGTCATTCTTCTCTCACCTCTTTGACATCCATCTCCAACAAAACCAGTCCATTGTCCAAAGAATTATTCAGTGGGTGATGAGGGCTAGTTCAACATCTAGATTCAAAATTTTGGGAGGGCTATTCGCAGTTTTTGTTATTTGGGAGATATGGCTGAGTAGAAACGTCCACAGATTTGGAGGAAAGAAGATGTCAGCTGAAAATATTAAAACCAAAGTCCTGAATTGACTTAAAGAGGTGGGAGCCAACATCGCAGCTAAGGGTAGAGGAACTCTCTCAGAAATCATTGCCCTCCGATCCTTTGGTCTAGAGGATCATCCGCGAGGAGATGATAAGAGTCTTAAGGTTATTATCTGGTCCAAACCAGAGGGAGGTTGGTTGAAACTCAATGTTGACGGCTCAGCTAGGTTTAACCTCGGTGAAGGAGGTGGTGGTGGAATATATAGGGATCATAGGGGGGCTCTTGTTTTTGCTTTCCATAATCTTATGGCCGAGTGTCGAACACGGTAGCCGAAGCTCAGGCCTTCTTAGATGGTGTTCAAATATGTGAGAGCATGGGATTAACGAACATAATTACAAAGACAGATTCTAAAATACTAGCAGAAGTTATTGAGAACCCTTAATGTGAGGCCACTTGGAATCTTTGGTATCGGTTGGGAGCCATCCAATCCCTTCGTCAAGCTCTTAATTTCAAGACCTCTCATGTGCTGCGTGAGGCAAATGCGGTCAGAGATGCCTTGGCAAAGCTTGGAAGTGCTGGATGGCCCAATGCCAAATATCTATCTGCATGTGAGCTTCCTGCCCCAATTAGAGGTCTGATTACCCTAGACAACACAGGCTTGGGGACAATTAGAAAGGAATAGAAAGGGATAGTGTTCCTCGTAATAGTGACCTATATAGTCTTAGTCTTTTTTTTTTTTTTTTTCATTTGGGGGGATTTGCGTGTATGATAAGTGAGGTTGCCATCCTTTTTTGGTGCCCACCTGAAATGTTTTTGCTGTCTTTAATTCGAATAAAAATAACTTTTTGGAAAGAAAAAAAATTGTATTCCAAGCATGCAATTTCTTAGTAAATTTTCAGCGTTTTCATATATCCATCACACTTTACGGTAATAGTACTGAAGTTTTCTCAAATAAAATTAGTAAAATATGCAAATGTCATGCCACTTTTGAGCTTTTAATTATGTGATGGATTAGAAACAAAAAGTAAATAATATTTGCTTTTTAGTTCTTTAATTCAAAATAGGATTCTATTACATGATATTTTATGTTTTTATTAGGTATTATTATTTTTTTATTTCTACTATAAAATTTAGTCCTTTAACACTGGATCCCCATCATCATCATCATCTTCTCTTCTTCTTCTTATTCTTTTTTTTTTTCTTTTTTTTTTTTTAATTACTTCTCAAATCGTGCAAATGTACCTAATACCTAATTACTACAACAACATTAAAACCCTATGTGACCAGCATGGGTGCAGTATCCATTGGTTGGTTGTTATGGTATGGGTGACCTAGCACCGGCCCCAAGCTAGCTGATTGCTATGGGCCCACCTCGATGAATATGTGTTGTAAAACCGTGCTGTACATCCAGTTTTCTAACTCATTTTAGACTTTGATCCAAAAACTTAAGAAGATCCAAATCTCAGGTGGACCACACTAGTGGAAACTGTGGTGATTGACCATTAAAAGCTTATTGTGGGCCATGAAAGTTTTGGATCAAGTTGAACTACGTATTTTCTATTCATCCAGTTCTGTTTGACCTTATCAACAGTTTGGATGGAAAATAAACATTAAGGTGGCCCTAGGTAGTTTTTGATGGTGGGCATTCAATCACCAGTGTTTCTTGTTGTGTGGTCCACCTGAGATTTGGATTTGCTTAAGTTTTGAGAACACTTTCTGAAATGATATGGACAAATGGATGGACGGTGTGGATATACAACACATTCATCAAGGTAGGCCCTACGGTCAGGGTAACACCTAATACGCTGCCCAACCACGTCCATTGATACACCCACTCTCTCTCTCTCTCTCTGTACACACACACACACACACACACACACACACACAGATTTTCTTAACATGCTAAAATCCATTAGATACCATTATACTTAAACAAATAAAGAAAACAAAACACAGACAAAAACAAATACGTTGAACTCCCCTTTTTATTCAAACAATTACATTAGTAAACTACATTCCATGGCTCAGTGGATGACTCTCTCTGTTTCAACACCAGAGGTCGAAGGCCGGGTATGTGTGTGAAAAAAAAAAAAAAAAAAAAAAAAAAAAAAAAAAAAAACTACGTGGCAAGAGGGAGTTTACTGTAAGCGGGCATGCTCTAGTTTTTCATTCCAAACTGCAATTGGAGATAATCAACTATTTTCTTATCAACTTGGAATGCCTTGGCAAGAACATCATCTGAGATGGGCGGGTTAGATCCAAACACAGCATTCGCAATGGTGATGGTTCCTGGGTTCTGGCTGCTCAGTCCTGCAATGGCTATGGCATTGGTGTGGCCGATATTAAACTGGAAGTGAATCAGGTTTATTGGGAAGACAAACACATCGCCCTTCTGAAGGACCTTTGTTATCAGGCGATTTTCAGGGTTGGAAGTGACGAATCCGACATAGAGGGTGCCCTCCAAAACTGTTAAGATCTCCGTCGCCCTTGGGTGCGTATGGGGTGCATTGAGACCATAGGGAGCATAGTCTATCCGAACCAAGGAGACTCCGAGGGTGTTGAGTCCTTCTATCTGAGCTACGTTTACTTGGGTCACATTGGACCCAACCTTGTTGTTGGTGTTGCCTGGTTTGTCCAGTCCTGACAAGAAGAAATCATCGGCTTGAACTTGCTTTGGGTCCTTGCACACAAATCCATTCACCAATACTGCCACCATATAACACAAAAGATATTGTAAGCAGCATATTCTTTCAAGACCTATTCAACCAACATAAATAGAAGATAATGGACAAGCATATAGGTGGCGTGTCCCATTCATCATGTGAATCCTTTCACGAATGGGGTGGATTGCATTTACATGAAATATTTGCAGCATTGATGCAATTACTTGGATCTTCTCAATGAAGTGAACATACCTGGGCTGTTGCGCACAGCGACACAGAAATCCTGCAATGGGCTGGGATCGGATGCGGAGACAAAGGAGAAACTGAATGCAAGGAATGCTAGGAGAATAAAGCCAGTGGCCATCTTGAAAATCTGTCTGGAAGTGTGTATGGATTTATGCTAGGAAACCCTAAATATTATAATGAGGAATGTTTTTGGCTGTGGGTTATGTAAGAAGATTAAGCTAGTATTTATAATAGGGTTAGTGTAATGTTTAGAATTGAAATGATCCAATTATTTGTAGGCAATTAATTTTATTATTATTAATAGTTGAAATCCAAGACTTCTTCCTCTCCTGTGTAGAAGAAGGAATTGGCCTCAATCAGTTACGTGTAGAAAATATCGGCATTTGTTTACCAAGTCTTTGATTCCGTAGATGCTAAATACTCCAAATCAGCTAAGGGGAAAGCAACTATGTAGAGGAAAAATACTAAGCTTAGTCATGCTTTGATCGGTGGTGATATGGTTGTAAAGGGGTCCGGATATGCCCTCTTGACTAATCATCCTTCATGAGATTTACCTAATCACACGACCAGGCTAAGCATTCATTCAACTTGAGAAAATTAAACAAAGGCATGCTTGGTCTATTTGATCTTTGAATTGGGAAACCATGACCTTTTCAACGAGACAAATGTGTGCCTTGTGTATAAAATCTGAGCCGCCCATTCATCATGTGGGCCCCAACTTTGGTGTCCTGTGCTACATAATCTAGTAGTTCGTATATCAGTGGGGCCATATGCATGAAATAATGCAAGAAAACCATCTAACAGTATACCGCCCGTTTCGACGTTATTATATTTTTAATGAGTGCAGATCATCTGTGTTGAATCCTCATTGGTACATGTCATTGCCAATGACACCAGCTTAGAAAATAAGTTGATTTTCTCCCTCAGGAATAAATTGCCTACTACAAAATACAACTTTTAATGTGTGGAACTTCTTTAGGGCCCACCGTGATTTATGTATTAGATCCACACAGTACATCAATTTTTATAGATCATTCTAGAGCATGAGCGCAAAAATGAGTCATATCCAAAGTTCAAGTAGAACACACCACAGAAACAAAGAACTACCGTTGAAACCTTTCTAGGGCCAACCATGTGGTTTATTTTCAATCTAACCGGTTCATAAGGCCACATAGTCTCAAAGCCTTCAGTAGCCCCAAGAAGTTTTCAACTATACAGGTCAATTCCTACTGTTTCCTATGGTATGGTCTAATTGAGCTTTGAATTTTTTTTATTTTTTATTTTATTTTTTTTTATTTTATGCCATAAGGAATTTTATTCACAGAGGAGGAATTACACATTCAGATGCCTGACAACACAAAAAGCCACAGTGGGTTGCCTATGGTATACGATACTAACAAAATGAGTAAACCTGCCCTTGGGCCCGTCATTACTTTGCTAAGATGCCTAGCCCTACTTTGTCTAGAAGAAGGCACCCATGTATGACCGGGGCAACTCTTTTTTTTTTCCCACAGTTCGAGCAGCCCCCAGCCCAAAATAGGAGGCTACCCATCCTGCCACACGTAGATCCAGGATGAAAGCACGAGCTTCAGATCAACCACAATTTTCTCTAATACATCCAACCCACTCTTATCTAACACCAAATTCCATCTGATAACCTCTGGAAGCGATCTCGTCGAAGGGAAGATCTACAACCTTTGAATGGCGCTTCCCAATCTCGCTAGCCCTTCCACCACTAGGGTAGCTTCCCTTAGGACGTGAACCACCTTTATCTGGGCCCGCACACTCAGGACGTTGAATCTGGTCCTCCAGTAACTGAGGAACCCTTCGTCAGAACGTCCTCCACCATAGCAGAATCGGTTTCCATCGTGACTTTAGTGAAGCCGAGGGCCAAGCATATGGACAATCCTTCCACCAAAGCTCTTAGTTTAGCTGAGGAGTTGGTCCTGTTGGGCTTGGACGCCTCAAAGCTTCAAGCATGATCAAGATGGTGCAAAAGCTGGAGCCTTTTTGGGCCATCCGACCGGTCGGCAGTTTCCTTTTTGGTATGGGTTTCTTACGCGGTTCTGCACGAGGAGTTTCTAATTTTGGTTTTCTCCTATTTAAGGAGATGTAATCCGAGATTAGGGTGGCTGCCAATGGGCCAAGGGATTGAGAGGGTTCTAGGGTGAGAGAAAGAGCTAGCGAGGAAGCTTGGAGTTCTCTGGGTTGAGGGAAATGGATGGCTTTGTCCTCCTCATGTGAGAATTAGCTTCGGGTAGCTTGAGATTTCTCTTATGGGTTGTGATCCAGGGTATTCTTCTGTAATCTCTTGTAACTTCTGATTCATAGTGGATTGTTGTCGCTTTGTGCTGTGGTTTTTTACCCTTGAGGGGTTTTTCCACGTAAAAATCGGGTTGACTTCTTGTGTGTGATGATTTGCTTGTTGATTGCCATTGTGGTGTGTTCCTCGCCTACTTTAATTACTTCCGCTGCAGGGCTCCTAACCCCAACAAGTGGTATCAGAGCTAAAAGTTGGAAGGAGGCAGAGAGAATCTGAGGAGAGACATCAATGGCATCTTCTACCATGAGATTTATTGTGGAGAAGGATTCCGTGAAAGAAAAACATGGAAAGCGATCGGTGTCTATGGAAGAAGTAGAGTTGAAGAAGGTGGATCGGTACGCCAATATCTCAATCAGGTTTGTCGACTGCGATCGGGTTTGATCGGGAGCACTAGTCATGGTGGAGCTGCAGGATCGGCAGCGGGATCCATGGTTGCTCGAGTGTGGCATGCGCAAGGGCCACATGAGCGAGCAGATGATGAAGGTGCAAGTTTGAAGTCAATGAGGCATGAGAAGTGGTGGAGCTATGATGACAACGAAGTAGAGATGAATATGGTGCATGGCAAGGTGTTGCATGAAGATTTGAGTCGTGGTGGAGTTTGTTGGGCTTGGACGCCTCAAAGCTTCAAGCATGAAGACCACCGATCGGCTGGTCGGTCACGCTGGATCAAGACGGTGCAAAAGCTGGAGCCTTTTTGGGCCATTTGACCGGTCGGCCGACTGGCCGGTGGGGGGGTACGACCGGTCGGTAGTTTCCTTTTTGGACTGGGTTTCTTGCGCGGTTTTGCGCAAGGAATTTCTAATTCCGGTTTTCTCCTATTTAAGGAGATGTAATCCGAAATTAGGGTGGCCGCCAATGGGCCAAGGGATTGAGAGGGTTCTAGGGTGAGAGAAAGAGCTAGGGAGGAAGCTTGGAGTTCTCTAGGTTGAGGGAAAGGGATGTGTTTGTCCTCCTCATGTGAGAATTAGCTTCGGGTAGCTTGGGATTTCTCTTATGGGCTGTGATCCAGGGTATTCTTCTGTAATCTCTTGTAACTTCTGATTCATAGTGGATTGGTGTCGCTTTGTGCCGTGGTTTTTTACCCTTGAGGGGTTTTTCCACGTAAAAATCGGGTTGCCTTCTTGTGTGTGATGATTTGCTTGTTGATTGCCATTATGGTGTGTTCCTCGCCTGCTTTGATTGCTTCCGCTGCGGGGCTCCTAACCCCAATAGGTCCCAGTCCCGTGTCCACTCGCAAATGCAAACATGAATTCCCCCTTCCAATCCCTACACACTCCTCGCCCGATTTTCTTGGGTTCCCTCGAGACGATCCATCAACGTTAACTTTCACCCACATTTCGTCAGGCCTCACCCATCTGAGCACCAAGCCTTTAGTAATCCTCGCCTTATGAATGGGAATCTGAAGGAGTTGCAGAGCCAACCTTTTGGAAAGAAGATCATCTGCTAGTGCAAGAAGAAAAGTGAAATTGCATCGGACCGTCTAACATGACACCCTACACTAATCATGGAAGCTTGGTGGAGCTTAGAACTATGAAAGTCCTAGAGCGAGAGTGATTAGGGCCATTTTGAATTCATTTTAAAAATATCTTGCCTAATTAAAATAATTAGCACTTATGAACTAATTAACCAAGAACACTTAGCTTCTAAGCTTAAGTGGGTCCAATTACAAAGGCTAGCAAGGATAAGTAAATGAACAACCTAACCTAGAGAGCTATGTAGACAATCGAGTACACCATGTTAAGCATATGTCTACAAGCTAAGTGAACATACATCTTGTGTGTGATTGTGCCTATCTAAAAAATAACATACATTTCAATTAAGCATTCATAAATAAGCAATTAAACATATAATGCATAAGATGAAATGTACTCAAAACAATCCCAAACACAAGCATGTACAATGGTTCGAAAACTTGTCTCTATTCCACTCCTGGTTCACATACTCATCCATTGAGCACATGAAAATTCACTAAGGGAGTTTAAATAAGGTTCTTCCCAACCTAGGTATTTTAAATCGGTTCCACCCTACCAGAGAGTTTGACAAGGTTCCTCCCAACCTATGACGGAGATTTTACCGGTTCATCTCTCAACCAAGATGTTTATAAGATCCATCCTACCCCTTAGAGACTTGTTTGATATTGATTCTAAACTCTCACACTCAATCCTCTACAAGGAAATAGTGCAACCGGACTCTTACAATTGACACTTGTCGAATTGAGCCCATTTTGTAGTGTCGCTTGAGTTATTTGATCTCCGCTCTCCTTTGCTTCAATCAGCTCCCATTTGTTCCCCCGATCATGTTGCCGATGCGTCGCTAATGCCTCAACTCCAACGATCAATCGCCTTTCTTGTGATGCTGATGCCCAAGATGATATGAGATTATGTGAATTCTCTACAACTAGTAGGAGTTGGTTGCCTAGAGAATTTTGACCTAATTGAATCTTTATAGAGGTTTAGACAAAAAGATCTACCTATGGTCAAAGTGCCTAAAACATCTAAAGATCAAGAGAGTACAAGTTCATTTTCATATGAGCTTTGAATGCTCCATCTTGTAATTTAACATAAGGAAGATGACTTGGAATGGTTAGGATTAGAGCCTAATGGTATGGGCAATAAGGATGACTTTTAACACACTAAAATCTCTCCCTTAAAACCTAAAACCGAGCTAAGCCTTTATATAAGAAAAGCTTCAATGGATATAAAATGGTTGGCAAAGGCTAGTTGTCGACTGGTCATCCAACCAGTCTGTGGAGGTCTTCGACCAATCGGTCGTTGAGGGATGACCGGTCTGAAATTGGGGCTTGGGACTGGAAATGTTGCTGTCCCAAATGTGCTCTCTGCCAACCAGTCGGACGACCGGTCGGTCAGATAGTCAGACTGATCAGGCAATCGGTCTATAATTAGCCAGGGGACTAGTTCACTTCCTATCCCATTCTGGCTCTCTAACGATCGGTCGGCCATGGGCCAAGACCGGTCAGTAGGCATGTTTTTCTGTTGTTTGTTTGTTGTGTTTTATAGTAGTACATGCAACCTCTTTACCCAATCTTTGGGTGATCTTTTGAGGCACCAAAGGCCCATCTAAGATGATTAAAGGTCTACCTATTGGGTCAAATCATCTAGTGGTTTGGGTTTTGGTTTAGGTTTAAGGTTCAAGGCTCACAAAAGCATCTCATTTACCTATTTCTTCTTCCTTCATACAGCAAGTCCGTTTGAGTCTTCGATTTTCATCTTCTTTAAGCTCCACTGACATCTAAAATCACTGACTTACATAATTGACAAATAAGGTGCACTAATATACCATAGAAAAGTGCACTAACAAAAATGACTAATCATCCTCACCCAGTTCAACACTCGATTGATCACCTTGCTCGCATATGCAACTTGGCCATCAAACCTGCTCCCATTCCTCCCCCGCAAAATCTCTCAAAGTATGAAGGTAGGCACTAGCCCTCTTAGCAGAGAAAAGAAGTATGAGAAAGACGTAAATCGCCACCATTAAGTCAACCGTGACGCCAGTGGTTGGACTGTTAAATAGGGAACGTCAAAAGCAGTGCCAAAAAAGGACCAAACCTGACTAGACAAAATGCTACCTAAGAACAAAATGGTCGATGGACTCTATGGATTTAGCTAACTCTGCTAGGTAGTAGTTACATCTCGAGGCGAGGGCTATCCCCTTATCCTGCACTCTAACATCAACCGGAACCCCTGAACGGATCACCTTCCAAGTGAAGATTGAAATTTTAGGTGGCAATTTAGCGTGCCATACCCAACGAGCCTAACTCTTGCAATCTCTGGATTCCCTGACCAACTTCCAAGCCGACTTCACTGAAAACTTGCCCGACATCTCAAGGGTCCAGACCCGAATATCAGCTACATCGCTGGTAAACATCCCCTCTGATTCAATATGGGTATAAACTTCTACTGGGATTAGAGTGACCGTTGACGAGTCCCGATTGATCCCTTTCAGACCAAGAAATTTTTTCACTTTGAGTCCCCTTAACTAGGAGGGAACTTGCTGCCCATAGACTTTATCTAGAGGGTCGAGCCCAGTCCAGTTACCCAGCCATAACCTGCAATTACCTTTCCCTACCAGCCATCGAGTATGACAGTCAATTGTGGGTAGAGCTGGGCACAAACCAAGCCAGCTCAAAAGCTCGGCTCGAATTGGTTTGAAAAAGCTCGGCTTGGATTGGTTTGAATGGAAGTTCGAACTAAACCAAGCCTCAGAGTCAAGCTCGTTTGAAAAAACAAACCAAGCTCAAAGTAGGGCAGTACTGGCATGACTCGGCTCGAAGCTCTATTTGATTCAGCTCAGTTTAATTTGGCTTGATTCGACTTGTAGATTATAAGCACACTGTTTCCTGTGGTGTGATCCACTTGAGCTTTGGATATGATTCCATTTTGAGATCATGTCCTAAAATGATATGTAAAACAGATGGAAAACGTACAATGTTGATAACACATATACATGATGACATGGATAATATATAATACATATACATGGATGCACACTTTTTCCTTGCACTTGTAAAATTATGCTCGTGTACTTTTGTTTAGAAAATGCTCTTCCATGTCTATTTTAAAGCTGCACTCCTTTGGAGGATGTTAAACATCATATGGTAAGATACTTTTGTACTTTTTTTTCTAACTTTTAAATTTCTTTTCTATTTAAATAAACAAGTAAAAAAAGAGCCGCCACCTATTTGAACTTAGCTTGGCCCGGTTTGAAATTTTTGACCAAAACGATCCTGGCTAAAACCAAATTTTTCTGGAGCAAACCAAATTCGGGCCACATGGGTCGGCCCGAAACCCAAACCAAGCCGATCCACAAACTAAGGTGGCACAAAAAAAGCCAAACCAAACTAGTGCGAACTCCGCTCTGCCTGGATCGTTGCCCACCTCTAATTGTTGGGAACAGATCTGTAAGGCTTTTCCAAAGAGGGAGGCAGAACCAGAATGCAGCCTGAGATCCGCAGAGAATGGAACTCTTCGCTATTTAACTCTCATGAAATCACCCTAGAGGGACTTCTCCTCGTCGTTGCCCACCTTCCTAGCCAATTTGAAGTGAAAGCTTCACATCACATCGTTCATGTGCTTGATTTCATGGTCCGGAAGAGAGGGAGGGAGGAAATTTGAAATCTCTACTTAGGAAAAAAAAAGCTTCTCATCACATCTTTCATGCGCTTGATTCCAAGCCCACCTTCCTCTTTTGGCGAAGAGACGCTTTTCTAGTTGATCCAATGTTGTTTCTTTCTCCCCTCGTGTTAACCCTAAAAGAAGTACTCCGCAAACGATCTTTCCAAATCTGAGATCACCTGAGCAGGAATCACCGTGGCAGTGAAATTAGTGTGAATCAGAATACTGGAGAGGACCTGGTTGATCAGGACCACTCTGACTGCTGGGTTCAGGCATTTACTCTTCCATCCCTCTATTCTAGCCGCCACCTTTTCCTTCGACGGTTGGAAATGTACTTTCTTGACTCTCCCTTGAACGGTAAGGACCCCTAAATATTTAAACTCACTAGACGACCTTTGAATCCCTATGAACCTCTGGATGGATCTAATTCTGGACACTGCCATGTTACTTGAACAAATAAAGTAACTTTTCTCGATGTTGATTTTCAGGCCCGAGGTACGCTGGTATCTCTCCAAGAATTGCTTGATAATAGAGAGAGTTTTCTTGCTGCCATTAGTGAAAATAATTGTGTCATCTGCATATAGAAAATGCGTGACTACCTTATACCCACGCCCAACGTGATACAGCTAGCATACAATAGACTGAGTTAACAATAGACTGTTTCTCCGCCATTAAGAGAATATCCCAAGTAAAGATCTAGTATGTCCCTAGGGAAGCCAATGCTGTAGCTGACGGCCTCGCAAAAATGGGGAGCAGCCATCAAGGGAATCAAGTCTACTTGGCATACTCAAAGCTACCTATGGAGTTAAGAGGTATGTTGTTCCTTGATAGAGTAGGGCTGGGTTATCTCAAGCTAGGCAAAGGATGATCCTCCTAATGCCTAGCGCTGTGGGTTTTCTTTGGGATTATATAATAGATAGTCCCAGCTTAAGGAATGACCATTTCACCCTATCGTACGCTTTCTCCATATCCAGTTTGAAGCTGATGTTCCCTCCCCTGACTTTCCTGTTAATGTCTCTGAAAAGCTCTTGGGTAAGTGCAATATTTTTCTCCATAGAACACCCTTGAACGAAATCACGATGTTCTTCTGAAATCAGCTTGTACAACAAGGTATTAAGACGGGAAACTATTAACTTTCACAAAAATCTTGTAAACACAATTACATAGGCTGATCGTCCGAAAGTCTAAAAATTTACCCGGGGAAGCCATCTTTGGAATGAAGCAAATCAGCGAGGAGATGAAGCCCTTAGGGAGAGATCCCCCCTTGAATAGAAATTGAATGGACCTCATCACGTCATCCCTAATGATGTCTCAACAGCCACTAAAGAAGGCTCTAGGGAGCTCATTTAGGCTAGGCGCACCATCTTTGAGAATTGTGCCCATCGCCTATTTTACCTCCGAAGGAGTCGGATAAGCCATTAATGCTAGATTATCTTCAAGAGAAACACAAGCCAGGATGAGGTCTAGAAGCTCTCCAAGGGGGTCACCATCTGAGATGACAGAAGATTTGAGAAATACACAATCCCCTCCTCTTTTTATCTTGGTCAAATCAGAAGTAACTTCCTCGTTGCACATCTGGATGTTCTGAATACTCACCCTTCTTGATCTCTCATTGGCGGACAAGTGGAAGAACTTGGTCTTCCTATCCCCTTCCTCCAACCACTTATTACGAGACTTCTGTTTCAAAAAAACCTCCTGAAAAAGTTCCAGCCTCTGAAGATTATCCTTGGCTTCCTGCAGGGTGAGCAAATTCTCCTCATCAGGGAATTCCAAGGTAATATTTTCTCTTCTAGTGACCTCGTCTTCCACCGACTTCAGGTTTTGGAAAATATCCCCAAAAACTTGTTTGTTCCAGGTTTTAAGAGTTTTCTTCACATTCTTCAGCTTTAGTAGCAGATTGAACATCGGTTGGGAGGGTCCCTCGATGGCCCAAGCTTCCTTGACCTGCTTCAAAAAGGTGTTGTGAAGAAACCGCATGCACTGAAAGCAGAATGGCCTGGGGCGATGAGTCCGGCGGAGGGGGGACAGAAAGGAGTAGGGGGCGTGATCCGAGCCCACCCGAGGAAGGTGATCCACCTTAAATCGGGGGAATCGATTATACGACTTTGTATTATAAAGAACCTTATCTAATCTGGCCCAAATTTGCGAGTTACCTTGTTGATTATTAATCCACGTAAATGGGTTCCCCGAAAATCCTGCATCCAGCAACCCCATTCTCTTAATAGTTTCCACAAAATCAGATGAACTACCAAGATCAGGGTTTCTACTCCCCCTTCTTTCCAATTAATCGACAACTACATTGAAGTCACCACTGACTGCTTAGGGACCTGAGATCCAGTTGGCCGCCACCATCAAGTCCGATCCTCCCATAGAAGCCTTCTCTTGGAACTGGAGCATTTCGCATAGACGAAAGACATGTGAACATGGTCTATGGAGCCTCTCATCCCAGTTTTCATGGTGATCATCTAATCAGAGGTGACTAGATCTTCTACTAATAGGGGGCTATTGAAAAAGATCCAGATTCCCCACCCCCCCATCCGCAATGGAAACCGATGAGTGAAAACCTAGATTAAGACCAATCCTCAACCTCTTATCCTCTCCCAGCATTGGCTCCTGCAAAACCACCATCACTGGATTGTAGTTTCAAATGAGCCTCCTTGTAGTCCTGACCGAAACCGCATTACCTATCCTGTGAACGTTCCAAACTAGGATTTTATCCATCTGTGGCACATCTTGTATCTATGGTCCTTTTGTTAAGCTTCCGGATTCGTCCTTTCCCTTCTTCAGGATCCCAAACTTTTGATTTCTGATTAGTTATTTTTCCCCACCCCTTCTTCCTACCTATATTCTGCTTCTCCTGATCCTGTGCAGAAACTATCTGCAGGGGTATTCCACCTGGGACCTGCCCCTCAGTCTCACCTTCCTGTATAACCCCACCTTCTAATCTACCTGCCGGTTGGTCCAACGAATCCTTTCCTTCCTCACAGGCCAGCTGCAGTCCTATTCCCATATCTTCTAGCAGGTCATGGCCTCCTGGGTTGTCAGTCTTCTCCCTATTTATGATGGCACCGTTGAAGCACATCGATAGATCCACTACTATCTGGAGGCCTTCTCGTGACGGGTCGCCCCCAGTGGCTGGTTGTTGGCTCAATCGCATAGATCCACATTCCAGGGAATCCAGAACCTCTTCTGTTGAGTCTTTTGCTTCCATAGAAACCAACCCTCCCCCATGAGACATGATTAGGGGGTGAAGCTCTCCACATTAATGGGACTGCTGCCTTCTTATCTAGCCTTCTTCGCAACCCATCACCGAGTAGTTCTGCTGACAAGAACTATTTTAGGACTAGTACCACCCTCCTGACAGAGGTGGTTAGAGGGAAGATATATCTGCCCCTGGTTCCCTACCATTGTCCTGGCCCTAGAGAGAAGTACACCCTACAATTCTCTCCCCTAAAGCAACAGGGTCTCTGATCTCAGGAGGTTCCATTTGAACTCCTCCAGCGCACTGTTGTGGAGGTCCTCTAGGAGGTTGAGATCCACCTTGAGGTCCAATAAGCAGGGGAGGACCCTCCCTATTAGTGGGGCCCTGGGAAGGGTGAACATGCTGCTGATCAACACCGAGAGGACCCTGCTGAAAGCTTGAGTGGGGAATGGCGTTAGCTGACCTCGAGCACGTAATTGCCTGTGCTGGGAGGGGGCCTGAAACAACTTCAGAAAGTACTTCAGGACCTTCCTTTGCTCTAGGCCTCTCTTGTTTACACACACTCTCTCTCTCTCTCTCTCTCTCTCTCTCTCCAGTGACAGACTGTGAGGCCCCTCCAACTTCAGTAGAGACAATCTCGCAAACACCTAAGGGATGAGAAGCTTGCTTAGGTAGATGCTCAAGAGGGCCTGCTGGATAGTGGAAAGAGTGTTCCACCCACTGTTTAGTACTCTCCTCCTGACCAGGGACGCTAACACCTTCTTCGGCAAAGTCCTTAGCCACTCCACACCCTTCCGGCAGCTCCAAGGAGGCCCAAATCGAGAAGGAATTCCCAGAAACCTCCAATCTCCCGACTCTATGTATGTCAACCCCCAGCTTGAGAATGTATTTAACTCTAGCCACAAGTTGGATGAAACCCAGGAGCGAGCACCTATCGACCTCCACTACCGAACCAAAAGTTTCCCCCAACCCTATGAACACGGACTCTAACCAAGCATGTGTCGGTATCCCAAATAAACGAACCCAGGCCCCTTAGGCTGACGACGCAAATTCTGGAGTCCAGGTCTACACTTTTTGAAGCCCCATTTCTCTCTGGAGAAGAGCATATGAGAAGAAAGATAAAAGATCCATCATAGATTTGAAGATGGTTAAAAACCGATCGAGTGCTAAATGGGCGATGTCGATAGTAGAGTCGACATACCTGGAGTTTTTGAGGAATTTTATCAAATGGATGAT
Source organism: Liriodendron chinense (assembly GCA_003013855.2). Taxonomy (NCBI): domain Eukaryota; kingdom Viridiplantae; phylum Streptophyta; class Magnoliopsida; order Magnoliales; family Magnoliaceae; genus Liriodendron; species Liriodendron chinense. The sequence continues at coordinate 2,274,852 of PVNU02000362.1, forward strand.
AGGCACTGAGCTGTCCTCTACTTCCCCCACTAATGCAAGCCCCAATTCCCATTGTTTTCTCGACACTTCCTTAGGATCACCTTTGAAGGAGATGTCATGAAGGTAGTCTCTGACACCCTGATCTTCTACCGTGAGCTTGGATGGGCCATGGGATGGCCCCAAGGGAGGGTCTCCAGCCCTTCTGGCCACGTCAAAAAAGGACTGCACCGGAGCTTCAGATCTGGAAATTTGGGCCCCGGGAAGGGACAAAGGGATGGTCTACCTAGAGAATTGATCTTTGAATTTGCCTTGTGTTTGGGTTCATTTCCTAGAATGACTGAAAAAATGGATGGACGGTGTGGATCCTAGGGCCCATGCATATTTCACATACAAATAAATTTCGTTGCTAGCTGTGAGGTGCTGTAAATTATGGGGAAAGACAAAAACTCAAAAGTGTGATAGAAAAAAGGCAGATCCAAGGATAAAGTGGGCCACACTACATTAAACAGTGGCAATTAAACACCTACTGTTGAAAACTTTTTGGGTTCATAGAAGGCCCTGATCAAGCTGATATTTGTGTTTTCCTTTCATCCAAGTCCGTATAACATTATGAAGAGGTTAAATGGAAAATAAACCTCAAGGTGGACCTTGGAGGGTTTATATGGTAGCCATTCAATCCCCTCTACTTTATGTGGTGTGGTCCACTTTAGCTTTGGATTGTGTCATTTTTTTGGGCTCATGCTTTAGAATGATATGGGAAAATTGATGGATGGTGTAACACATGAGTAATGGTGAAGCCAGAGAAGTTCTACATGTTCAAAGTTGTGTTGTGTAGTACGCAATCTACTTAGGAGAAAATGAGTGTGTTTTGTGAGTACGTTGGTGTCATTGGTGATGACATGTACCAATGAGAAGTGACAGTACGTACAGAATTTTCCCATGCCTTCAACAATGACGATCCGCGGTCATTTTTAATGTATTATGTCATTATATTTAGAAGTTGATTGTGCATTGTAGACACTCCACCCAAGGCTGACAAACTAATCAAACTCAACCCAATCAATTCACCCAGGCAACCCAGTCAAACCCAATCAACTCACCAAATCAAACCAATCAAACCTAGTCAACTCACCTAGTCAAACCAGTTAACTTATTCCACCAAACCCATTCAACTCAACCAACCTAATCCACTCAACCTAGTTAACTCAACCCAGTCAAACTAGACCCAATAAAAGTAAAACCTAGGATGACCAAAGGGCTGTGCCCGACCCCATGTCTGCATCCTCCTTGAGAAGGCAGGGCATAGGCCACATGGGGGCCAGTGCCCAGTGTGGCGCCAACCATGTGGCAAGTATCTTGCCTTGGCAGGAGAGGGTGCAAAGCATGTGCTATTACACCAAATCCAGTTTCAATAATGTGAAAATGAGAAATGACTCCGCTGTCCTTCCCTTGAGCCAAAATTACAATCTCACCACCCCATCTAACAGTTGAGGTCTTACCACGTGGCAATCTCAAATCAAAATCATTGAGGACTTTGTACCATAAGCTTTCCTAGCAATTACCAAAAAACCAGACTAGGAGGCTATAAATAGCCCCTTCTCCTCTCATTCCAAATCACTTCAAAATTCTCAACACTTTCCCATCAAGCCATTAGCCATTCATAGCCCATCTCATCCTTCCACCAAGGAGAATAAAGAGTAGAAGGAAATTAGTCTAGCTCAGGTCAACCCAGCTTAGTATACCCTTCAGCCACCTGAGTAACCAAAACTTCAATCTAAACTACACAATCAAATCCTTGCAATAAGACTGTCCATCCAACCATTCAACCTTGATCAGTTTCATCTAGTCTTCCATTAGCATAAGGTAATATCTATTCCCTTCTTAACCCCGACCCCCTGTTCATCATATCCATCAATATTGCATAGCATTTTCACCCGGTCAACTTGAGTGTATGCTCTGTGGCTTACCGAGTTATCAGATCCTACACATCAAAAACTCAAATTGATCGGTTATTATTCCACTTCGGCAAGTGAGTCAGGGTAGATTTATTTGACCTGGGCTACCGCTTGTATAATGCCTCAGATTTTCATGGCTTGAGTATGGTACTTGAGTCCCGATATTCTAGGTGTTATCTAAATTTTTCCGAATATCACATTTCATGGAATCAAACATAATCACATTTATTCCACATTATATGGTATGCATCACAGAGTAAGATATACTGAAAAGGGAAACCAAACAATCCAAGTACAACATCTAGATTCATCAACTTAGAAGGGGACTTATTGCAATTTGAAATAATTCATTTAAACATCAATGTTTCACTTGGCACAACAATCATCTATCTATTGATTGAGCTCCAATAATTCCTATAAGGAATTTTTTCCACTGAATTCTTAACCGTTCTTTAGGTGTACTTGTAACTTCTAGTCAATTGGTTGGTGTTTTAGAACATCAAAAGGGTGAGTGGTCATCTAAGTGAAGAATTCCCACCAATGTTTCATATCCATCATCATATTCAAGCATAGTTGATAAAACAAGCAAGGCAATCACATTTATCAGATTAAAATTAAAATCTTAATTAAATGCATGAGTAAAAAAATTAATCACACAAAATAATCAAAGGATTATAAAGGTAATATGATCCAAAAGTCACAGAGTGATGGTCAACGGTAACATGATCTAAAAATCGAATAAAATGACAAAGGGACGGTCAACGATATCATGATTCGAAAGTCATAAAGTGACGGTCAACAGTAAGTAATCCAGAAATCTCACAAAATGAGAAAAGGATGGTCAACGATATCATAATCCGGAAGTCATAAAGTGATGGTCAACAATAACATGATTTGAAAATCCCACAAAATGAGAAAAGGACAGTTAACGGTATCATGATCTGGAAGTCACAAAGTGTCGGTCAATGGTAACATGATCCGAAATCCAAAGTGACGATCAATGATAACTTGAACTAGAAATCACAAAGTGACGACGAACAGTAACATGAATTGGAAATCACAAAGTGATGGCTAATGATAACATGAATCGAAAATCACAAAGTGACGGTCAACGATAACATGAATCGAAAATCACAATAGATGACCTGGAATCACTAAATGACGGTCAACGATAACATGAATCGAAAGCCATTTCTAATTTCTTTTATTAGAAATGATGTGCCAAATAAAAAACACCATGGTATGGAGATCATAATCAACATAGACCACTAATGGTCAAGGTAACATCAAATGAGGCGTGATTCAATCAAACAACTTGTAAGGTTTAATAATATAGATGCATATTAGCACAACAATTCATATTGAGACAAATTATAACATAAACATATCCAAATTAAGCAAGCTAGACATATGGCAACATGGAAATCAGTTTGCCAATTCTAAGTAGACACATTAAATAGCACAAACATTAAATTCACTCCATGCTAAGTACATATTAGAGATGTCAAACAAGCAAGTACAACCTACCATTCTAAATGTCATACACATACATTGATTAAAACATTAGAGATGAAACCAAACACAAATCTAACTAATATAAAATGCAAAGTTCATGCCAATTAGTAAGCTAAAAATGGAAACCAGAAACAATTCTAACCAATTATAGAAATTTCAAGGTACATGTGACGTACGTTTCAAATTAAAATCCAAACTATAGCTAGAATAGGGATTCGGGAGGAAAACTTAGGGGGATCTCCTCACCTTATAAGACCATTCTTGATTCGAAGTCGCGTAAGGATGGTAGATGGACCAAAAGGACAAATTCTACCTTAAAATAGGATTTACATATCATTAGGTCACATTACAACACCCTTGTTGGGTTAGACGATAGGGTTAGATTAGATGACTAATCTAAGTGTAAAATTTGGAAAAATTGAGTTAGGCTTCCATGAAATGATCTAGACTACCTTCCAAGGTGGTGGATTTAGAGGCCTAATTAAGTTGAGTCGTGAATGGCCGAGATTGGTTGTAGGTTGATGAAACCCTAGATCGCGATTCAACTCGGCTATATGTTAGAAAACCTGATACAACTTGCTTGAGGCTATCTGGAACCAACCTGGATTGTTCCAAGCATTTTGGAGACGAACACGGGACAACTACAACTCCCGACAATTTGGATTACATTGTAATATCTATGATTTTTTATGATTTATTATTTAATTTAAAAACTTGAATTAGAATTTATAAAATTAAAATAATAATAATTTAATGTGTGTAAGGTTGATAACTCGTTTGATGTACGTTTTTTATGGAATGATTGGGTAGAAAAGTGGAATTATAAACTACATTCCACGTACATAAATTTTAATAATTCATTTTAAATTATTTATATTATTTGTGGAATTGATCTGAGCCATAGATTGATAGCTTAAATCATGTAAAATCTAATAATATAGTCTGATCCACCCAGATCCAATCATAAATCTTTCTATCGTGGCCATTCATCCTCATTTTGATCACTGAGGCCCATTGAACTGATCAAATCAAGTTTGGTTCCATTGGAATTATAGAGTATCCTTAGAAGAACCTTCGTGACCGTTGAAATTCTCATCGAACTTCGATCAAGTCATTAAAACTTGTCCTAGCACCAAACTAGTGGTGAAAGTAAACCCCCGTGATTTATTCCAATTGGTGTGTCAGTTAGTTGTGGGATTTTCTCCACACATTTGTTATAACATTTTAGCCATCCATATAAAATTTCATCACTGGATGATCTTCCAAGATCGTTTAATCGAAGATTTACTGTGTAGGGCCATGTGGACCACCAATCAAGGTGAAATAACTCATGGACGACCTTTTTCATATACTTAGGTGACCTATTGGATTAGATTCCATCGTAGGGTCCTAAATATGTTCATGTAGATTGAGAAGTACAGAAGTCCCATTCAATCCGACGTACCAATTTAAAATCTAAATTTTAGCCTATGGTTACCGAGTTTGGTAGAGAGAGATTTTTATCTTCGTTGTGGAACGTCCATCTTTATGTATGGACATCGGTGTGTGTCAATATTTTGTGTATTTTAGGTTTTCTAAGATGGCCCACGTCCCCATGTTTTCAGAATCTTGAACCGAGGTGTGTTCACTGTCCATCATATTTTTAATCAATTACTCTTAAACCGGTAAGAGATTCATCGACCCAATGGTCCATTATTCAATCAATGGACATTCTAACCAATGGTGCGGACCACTTCTTACAACACTCAACGGTCATGATTTAATTCACCTCAAAGTGGTCAAGCTTATCCTTAGAAATTAACCACCTTAAGTTGTGGTGTTTACCACCATTTAGACCATCATTTGTGTCCTTATTAGATCGTGGGTGTGGACACTACCAAAATCTCTCAAACTCATACCACTTTGTTAGTTTTTCGAGGCCGATGTCATAATGGTTTCAGATTTGTGAAAGGTGGGCCTGATTTTAAGATGTTACACATCCATTCTAGAGTGTTCAGTTAGGCTAACTCTTACATAGATCATGATGTGTCCATCTATTGACCCTTTGATATAAGAGTTTACCCACTACTTGTTGTGTTGATCCTCTGTATGATGGACGTCTTGGATCCAAGAGGGGATCACTAGGTGGACCATCAGAATATTACTTCTATTTCCACCACAAATATTTATGTTATAAGCTAGTGGACTTTATTTAAACTCTCGTAAGAGAGTCCTATTCTACCACTTTTACATTTACAACAAAGTCGTAATCATCCCATCACATTCATCATCAGCAGCTTCAAATCCCTACCATCCATCATCAATAGCTTCAAATCCCTACCATCCATCCATCATCATCATCATATAACCGTTGATTGGGAAGAGGGAGGTAATATTTTATAGTGGGCCGGAGATTGATTTTCTTTGTTATTTTCATCTTCAAAATCTCGGATCGGATTGACGATTGGTGAGTCTAAGGAGATACTCACTCCACATCATTGTTTGATTTGCGCATTTGTTTTGTTTAATCACTACAAGAGAACGGCTTTTTACCGATGAAAGTATTACCGACGAAATTATTTTCGTTGGGAAAAATCATTTTTCCCGACGAAATATAGAAATCGTCGGTAAAAATCATTCCAGCTTCCCGCCACCGCCGGATTTGCTTCCCGCCATACACTTTTACCGACGAAATTATAATTTCGTCGGTAAAAAGTTTATTGCCGACGAAGATACCTGTCGCTAAAAAATAAAACAGCAAATTTTACTTTTACCGACGAAAATTCCCGTCGGTAAAAGCGAAAACTTTTACCGACGAAAATTTTCGTCGGTAATAATGTGCAATGTGTGATTCCCGCCAAGAAAAGAGATGACTTTTATCGACGAAAAGTTTCGTCGGTAAAAGTTTTCATAAGGACTTTTAGTGATGAAAAAAAACTTTTACCGACGAACATTTTCGTCGGTAAAAGTCGTCTTTTTAACTTACCCGATCGCCCTCTTTTCTCTCATTCGCTCTCTCTCTCTCTCTCTCTCTCTCTCTCTCTCGCGGCCATCTCCCTCACTGCCGACCACCGGCCGTCCGTCACCGGCGGCCACCAAACCACCGACCCCCAGCCGACCACCGACACCGCCGTACGCCGTCATCGACGCCACCCGCGTGAGCACGTGCCTCCACCAGCCACCGTACGCCGCCTCCTCCGCCGGTAAGCGTCTCCCCCTTCCTTCTTCCTCCATTTCCTCTCTCTCTCTCTCTCTCTCTCTCTCTCTCTCTCTCTCTCTCTCCTCGTTGTTCATTGTGGGGCCCATTGCCAAAATCCAAAGCATGTGGGTCCCATGCGCCATCTCTGTCCAGTGCATGTGGGTCCCACCGTTGCTGTCCATTGCATGTGGGTCCCACCGTCGCTATCGCTGTCCATTGCATGTGCGTGGGGTCCGCCTTAGCTGTCCACGATTTGGTGGGGCCCACTGATTTAGTAAATCCCCTAATTCCTTCCTTAATTAGGGATTTTAATTTGTGATTTACAAATTAATAAAAATCATGATATACAATAAATGTGGGGCCCACCGTCGCTGTCCACTGCTCGTGGGGCCCACCTTCACTGTCCACTGTTTTGGATCAAGCATATATTTGTGTGGAGTAAACTCTGTGGGGCCCACAGTGATTTACGTATTTTATCCACTCCGTCCATCCATCTTAGCAGGAAATTTTAGGTATGGTGCCCAAAAATGAAGCATATCAAAATCTAAAGTGGACCACACCACAAGTGTGAACTGAATGTGTATCATTGAAAAATTCTTGGAGGACACAGAAGTTTTGGATGAAGCTGATATTTGTGTTTTCCCTCATCCATATCCATGTGATCTTATGAACAGGTTAGATGACAAATAAAGATCACTGTAGGGCCTGGGAATGGTGGAAATCATTATTCCCACTGTTTCCCATGGCATGGTCCACTTGAGAGTTGGATATGCTTAAATTTTGGGCTCAACCACTAAAATGAGGTGGAAAAACATAAGGACGGAATAGATAAATCACATACATTCTAGGTGGGCCCAACTAAGTTTACTCTACACTCCGCACGCAATCCGATTCCCATGGTGGGCCGCCCATACTTATTTGTTCACAAAATAGTCATTAGGTATTTGATTAAACTTGATTCATGGTGTTGATGATTCTGCCATTTTCATGTGCTTGTGTATCTAGAATTGATGGAGCAAACCCGGATGTGCGTCGGAGCTATCCGTGGTTGATTTATGTGGATATGTATGTTGTGGATGTATTTGGTTTATTATTAATAATTATTTTTTGTCCACAAATGGTAGTATAATAGAATCAGTTAGCCCATTTGGAGATTTCTATATTGCCGAGCATAGATAAAGTGTGTTTTGGAGGTATAGAAATCTGCCAAATTGTCCTGTTGGACAGTCCAAGGTTGGATAGATTGGAATGTTATCGTTGTTTGTCATTTACATGCTCTGTCATTAGTTTCGTGCAGTAACTCTCCTATTCTCTCTGGATATGTTTCTAATGTTTAATTCAATTGTCAATTTAATCCACACAATGTGTGCATAGTTGACGTGGAAATGAAATGTAAGATAAATATATCTGGAGAGATAGGGGGAGATGCTGTCGAAATTTAGGCTTGGGCATTTAAATGGAAATAATGATAGCATTTCAATCTATCCATCCTTGGATGGGCGACTGATTTTATTATATTATCATTTGGTGGCAAATTAGATGACGAACATGATACTTGTGATTAAGAGTAGTTGATTGATGTTGATGTTGAGCGGGGGTCCCTGGAAGGTGGGAACCGCTGTTGTGACCATGCTGAAGCTGTCCTATTCCTACGGACAGTAATATGGGTGGCCTGGCCATTTGGACAGGCCCGTGTTTATGTATTAGCTCGAAATTAATGGAGCAGACCCGGATGTGCGTCGGAGCTATCCGGGTGTTGAGCGGGGGTCCCTGGAAGGTGGGAACCGCTGTTATGACCATGATGATGAAGCTGTCCATTTCCTATGGACAGCAATATGGGTGGCCTGGCTATTTGGACAGGCCCGTGTTTATGTATTGGCTCGAAATTAATGGAGCATACCCGGATGTGCGTCGGAGCTATCCGGTTATTGAGCGGGGGTCCCTGGAAGGTGGGAACCGCTGTTATGACCATGATGATGAAGCTGTCCATTTCCTATGGACAGCAATATGGGTGGCCTGGCCATTTGGACAGCCCCGTGTTTATGTATTAGCTCGAAATTAATGGAGCAGACCCGGATGTGCGTCGGAGCTATCCGGTTGTTGAGCGGGGGTCCCTGGAAGGTGGGAACCGCTGTTATGACCATGATGATGAAGCTGTCCATTTCCTATGGACAACAATATGGGTGGCCTGGCCATTTGGACAGGCCCGTGTTTATGTATTAGCTCGAAATTAATGGAGCAGACCCGGATGTGCGTCGGAGCTATCCGGTTGTTGCTTGAGTCTCCAAGACCTACACCCTAAACCCGAAACCATAAACCTAAAACTAAAACCTATAAGCTATGGCTAAACCGAAACCTAAACTCAATTCATCTAACTCTAAACCTAGACCCTATAAGCTACGAAAATGCGACCCTAAACCCGATCCCGAACCCGCAAATCCAAACGTATGCCCTAAACCTAATCCTAAACTCATGTCATCTAACCTAAACCTACACCTATTCCTAAATCCATTTACCTAACCTAAACCTAGACCCAAACACGAGAACCAAACCCGAAACCCGATCCCGAACCCGCAAATCCAAACGTATGCCCTAAACCTAATCCTAAACTCATGTCATCTAACCTAAACCTACACCTATTCCTAAATCTATTTACCTAACCTAAACCTAGACCCAAACACGAGAACCAAACTCGAAACCCGATCCCGAACTCGCAAATCCAAACGTATGCCCTAAACCTAATCCTAAACAAATGTCATCTAACCTAAACCTACACCTATTCCTAAATCCATTTACCTAACCTAAAGCTAGACCCAAACACGAGAACCAAACCCGAAACCCGATCCCGAACCCGCAAATCCAAACGTATGCCCTAAACCTAATCCTAAACTCATGTCATCTAACCTAACACCTATTCCTAAATCAATTCACCTAACCTAAACCGTGACCTAAACACGAAAATGCGACCCTAAACCCGATCCCGAACCCGCAAATCCAAATGTATGCCCTAAACCTAATCCTAAACTCATGTCATCTAACCTAACACCTATTCCTAAATCCATTCACCTAACCTAAACCGTGACCCAAACACGAAAATGCGACCCTAAACCCGATCCCGAACCCATAAATCCAAACGTATGCCCTAAACCTAATCCTAAACTCATGTCATCTAACCTAACACCTATTCCTAAATCCATTCACCTAACCTAAACCGTGACCCAAACACGAAAATGCGACCCGAAACCCGATCCCGTACCCAAAAATCCAAACCTATGCCCTATACCTAATCCTAAACTCATGTCATCTAAACTAAACCTACACCTATTCCTAAATCCAAATACCTAACCTAAACCTAGACCCAAACACGAGAACCAAACCCGAAACCCGATCCCGTACCCAAAAATCCAAACCTATGCCCTAAACCTAATCCTAAACTCATGTCATCTAACCTAAACCTACACCTATTCCTAAATCCATTCACCTAAACTAAACTATGACCCAAACACGAAAATGCGACCCGAAACCCGATCCCGTACCCAAAAATCCAAACCTATGCCCTAAACCTAATCCTAAACTCATGTCATCTAACCTAAACCTACACCTATTCCTAAATCCATTTACCTAACCTAAACCTAGACCCAAACACGAGAACCAAACCCGAAACCCGATCCCGTACACAAAAATCCAAACCTATGCCCTAAACCTAATCTTAAACTCATGTCATCTAACCTAAACCTACACCTATTCCTAAATCCATTCACCTAACCTAAACCTTGACCCAAACACGAGAACCAAACCCGAAACCCGATCCCGTACCTGCAAATCCAAACCTATGCCCTAAACCTAATCCAAAACTCATGTCATCTAACCTAAACCTACACCTATTCTTAAATCCATTCACCGAACCTAAACCTTGACCCAAACACGAGAACCAAACCCGAAACCCGATCCCGTACCCAAAAATCCAAACCTATGCCCTAAACCTAATCCTAAACTCATGTCATCTAACCTAAACCTACACCTATTCCTAAATCCATTTACCTAACCTAAACCTAGACCCAAACACGAGAACCAAACCCGAAACCCGATCCCAAACCCAAAAATCCAAACCTATGCCCTAAACCTAATCCTAAACTCATGTCATCTAACCTAACACCTATTCCTAAATCCATTCACCTAACCTAAACCGTGACCCAAACACGAAAATGCGACCCTAAACCCGATCCCGAAACCGCAAATCCAAACGTATGCCCTAAACCTAATCCTAAACTCAAGTCATCTAACCTAACACCTATTCCTAAATCCATTCACCTAACCTAAACCGTGACCCCAACACGAAAATGCGACCCGAAACCCGATCCCGTACCCAAAAATCCAAACCTATGCCCTAAACCTAATCCTAAATTCATGTCATCTAACCTAAACCTACACCTATTCCTAAATCCATTCACCTAACCTAAACCTTGACTCAAACACGAGAACCAAACCCGAAACCCGATCCCGTACCCAAAAATCCAAACCTATGCCCTAAACGTAATCCTAAACTCATGTCATCTAACCTAAACCTGCACCCTTTCCTAAATCCATTCACCTAACCTAAACCTTGACCCAAACACGAGAACCAAACCCGAAACCCGATCCCGTACCCAAAAATCCAAACCTATGCCCTAAACCTAATCCTAAACTCATGTCATCTAACCTAAACCTACACCTATTCCTAAATCCATTTACCTAACCTAAACCTAGACCCAAACATGAGAACCAAACCCGAAACCCGATCCCGTACCCAAAAATCCAAACCTATGCCCTAAACCTAATCCTAAACTCATGTCATCCAACCTAAACCTACACCTATTCCTAAATTCATTCACCTAACCTAAACCTTGACCCAAACACGAGAACCAAACCCGAAACCCGATCCCGTACCTGCAAATCCAAACCTATGCCCTAAACCTAATCCTAAACTCATGTCATCTAACCTAAACCTATACCTATTCCTAAATCCATTCACCTAACCTAAACCTTAACCCAAACACGAGAACCAAACCCGAAACCCGATCCCGTACCCAAAAATCCAAACCTATGCCCTAAACTTAATCCTAAACTCATGTCATCTAACCTAAACCTACACCTATTCCTAAATCCATTTACCTAACCTAAACCTAGACCCAAACACGAGAACCAAACCCGAAACCCGATCCCGAACCCGCAAATCTAAACGTATGCCCTAATCCTAATCCTAAACTCATGTCATCTAACCTAACACCTATTCCTAAATCCATTCACCTAACCTAAACCGTGACCCAAACACAAAAATGCGACCCTAAACCCGATCTCGAACCCGCAAATCCAAACGTATGCCCTAAACCTAATCCTAAACTCATGTCATCTAACCTAACACCTATTCCTAAATCCATTCACCTAACCTAAACCGTGACCCCAACATGAAAATGCGACCCGAAACCCGATCCCGTACCCAAAAATCCAAACCTATGCCCTAAACCTAATCCTAAACTCATGTCATCTAACCTAAACCTACACCTATTCCTAAATCCATTCACCTAACCTAAACCTTGACCCAAACACGAGAACCAAACCCGAAACCCGATCCCGTACCCAAAAATCCAAACCTATGCCCTAAACCTAATCCTAAACTCATGTCATCTAACCTAAACCTACACCTATTCCTAAATCCATTCACCTAACCTAAACCTTGACCCAAACACGAGAACCAAACCCGAAACCCGATCCCGTACCCAAAAATCCAAACCTATGCCCTAAACCTAATCCTAAACTCATGTCATCTAACCTAAACCTACACCTATTCCTAAATCCATTTACCTAACCTAAACCTAGACCCAAACACGAGAACCAAACCCGAAACCCGATCCCAAACCTGCAAATCCAAACGTATGCCCTAAACCTAATCCTAAACTCATGTCATCTAACCTAACACCTATTCCTAAATCCATTCACCTAACCTAAACCGTGACCCAAACACGAAAATGCGACCCTAAACCCGATCCCGAACCCGCAAATGCAAACGTATGCCCTAAACCTAATCCTAAACTCATGTCATCTAACCTAACACCTATTCCTAAATCCATTCACCTAACCTAAACCGTGACCCAAACACGAAAATGCGACCCGAAACCCGATCCCGTACCCAAAAATCGAAACCTATGCCCTAAACCTAATCCTAAACTCATGTCATCTAACCTAAACCTACACCTATTCCTAAATCCATTCACCTAACCTAAACCTTGACCCAAACACGAGAACCAAACCCGAAACCCGATCCCGTACCCAAAAATCTAAACCTATGCCCTAAACCTAATCCTAAACTCATGTCATCTAACCTAAACCTACACCTATTCCTAAATCCATTCACCTAACCTAAACCTAGACCCAAACACGAGAACCAAACCCGAAACCCGATCCCGTACCCAAAAATCCAAACCTATGCGCTAAACCTAATCCAAAACTCATGTCATCTAGCCTAAACATACACCTATTCCTAAATCCATTCACCTAGCCTAAACTTAGACCCAAACTCGGCAACCTAACCCTAAACCCGATCTCGAACTCGAAAATCTCAACCTATGACTAAACCTAATCCTAAACTCATGTCACCTAAACTAAACCTGACTCTAATCTTTGCATTGTAGATATGGATAAGAGTTGGATGCAAGCTAAGAATCGGTTTGGCCCAGAGTATAAAGAAGGTGTTAAGGAGTTCATGGAATTTGCGAGAGATCGGGCAGATTCAGGTAATAGAATTAGGTGTCCATGCCGAAAATGCAAGAACATGATTCACAAGACATTGGACAAAGTGGAAGATGATTTGTTCATAGTTGGGATTGACCAGGGTTATACTTGGTGGATTCATCATGGTGAAGACTTCCACCAAAGAGTTGAGGCCACTGAAGTCCTTGCTGACCCAATTGTGCGTAATGACGAGGATGAAGATGTTGACGATATGCAAGATATCATTGGAGATGTGTTAAGGGGAACAATTGCGGATACTGATTTTGCAGCGACAAGTACTAGCCAGGATATTCCTCCTATGGGTGATGCCGAATCAGAAAAGTTTAGTAGGTTGTTGAGGGATGCGCAACGTCCACTCTATCCGGGGTGTCGGAACTTCTCCAAGTTGAATTTTCTTACATGGTTACTTCATTTAAAGACAATAAATCGTTGGAGTAACAAATCGTTCGACATGTTACTTGGCTTGTTGAAAGAAGTATTACCTGAAGGTGAGACATTGCCTAAGTCTCATTACGAGGCAAAATCGTTAATGCGAGACTTGGGCCTTGGTTACATCCTTATACATGCATGTATAAATGATTGTGTATTGTATTGGAAAGAACATGAAAATGTTGAGGAGTGTCCACAATGCGGAGAGTCTAGGTGGAAATATGACGAAGCTAAGCGTAAGAAAATTCCACAAAAGGTGTTAAGGTACTTTCCATTGAAACCTAGATTACAAAGATTGTTTACGTCGAGCAAGACGGCTGAAGATATGAGGTGGCATAAGGAGAAACGCCTTCATGATGATAATACATTGAGGCATCCCGCTGACTCTGAAGCCTGGCAACATTTTGATAAGTAATATGACTGGTTTGCAGAGGATTCTCGCAATGTTCGGCTAGGTCTTGCAAGTGATGGTTTTAATCCATTTGGTAATATGAGTAGCTCGTACAGTATGTGGCCAGTGATACTTATGCCCTACAATTTACCTCCTTGGTTGTGTATGAAGGAATCATTTTTTATGATGTCGTTGCTTATTCCTGGACCCAAGTCACCGGGGAATGACATTGATGTGTATCTCCGACTGTTAGTAGATGAGTTAAACGAGTTGTGGAGTCAAGGTGTCCAGACGTATGACACTTTTGCAGAACAGACGTTTCGATTGCATGCAGCGGTCTTGTGGACAATAAATGACTTCCCTGCATATGAAAATTTGTCTGGGTGGAGCACGAAGGGAAAGTTGGCTTGTCCTACATGTAGTACTGAGACTTGTTCATTGTCATTGAAGCATGGTAAGAAAACGTGTTATATGGGCCATCGTCGCTTCCTTCCGAGGGATCATAGTTGGCGCAGGAAGACGATAATCTTTGATGGCAAACAAGATCATAGGCCACCACCGAAAGAACTATCTGCAGAAGATGTGTTACAACAGCTGAGTAATATTGAAGAAGTTAGATTTGGTAAGGCACCGCACTTGAAGAAGAGAAAACGTACAGTATTGGAGTACAACTGGAGGAAGAAGAGCATTTTTTTTGAGTTGCCTTATTGGAGTCATCTGAAATTACGACACAACTTGGATGTCATGCATATTGAGAAGAATATATATGACAATGTCGTTGGAACATTGATGAACATAGAGAAGAAAACAAAAGACAGTTTTAAGGCTCGATTGGATCTACAAGCAATGGGTTTAAGGAAAGAGTTGCACTTGCAACCACATGGAAATTCATATACTATACCAGCAGCTTGCTACACATTGACAAAACTAGAGAAAAAGCGTGTATGTGAATGGTTGAACAAGGTGAAATTTCCTGACGGGTATGCATCGAATATCTCTTGGCGCGTAAACATTACGGACTGTAAGGTAACAGGAATGAAAAGTCATGACTGTCACGTCCTTCTGTAACGCCTACTACCGGTTGCGATTCGTGGATTCTTTAACAAGGATGTCAGTGCTACGTTGATTGAGTTGGGGATATTCTTTAAGGATTTGTGTTCGAAATCTTTGAATGTAGAGGTTATTAAACGACTGGAGAAGGATATTGTCGTAATCCTTTGCAAACTTGAAAGAATTTTTCCACCTGCGTTTTTCGATGTCATGGTACACCTAGCGATTCACTTACTGCACGAAGCGAAGCTTGCAGGCCCAGTACAATATCATTGGATGTATCCGATCGAAAGGTGATAGAACAATGATCATAAATTTTTATTCATTCCATAAACTACGTATATCCATGTTTTCATGTCCTAAATATATTGATTTTGTGTACAGATACCTTCACACATTAAAACAATATGTGAGGAATAAGGCACGTCCAGAGGGATCCATTGCTGAGGCGTACATTGATAATGAGTGCCTGACATTTTACTCCATGTATCTTTGTGGCATAGAGACTAGATTCAACCGAGAAGATCGTAATGCCGATGCAGGGCAGGAGCATGAACAAGGACTCTTATCTGTATTCGCACATAACGTCCGTCCTTTAGGATCGCCGACGTTTCAGGATATGGACCCTCGGGATCAAGCGAAGGCGCGGTGGTATGTGTTGCATAACTGTGAGGAAATAGAGTCGTACTTGGAGTAAGTCTTCGCACATAATTATTGTATATCTACAGACAGTTTTAATCTTAAAATTTCTTGCTTACAACGTACCAATTGTGTATAGAGAACACATCGAGGAGATGAAGTCCCAATACCCTACAAATTATGATCGAATGCATCAGGATTTGTTTCCAGAATGGTTTGCAAAACGTGTAAGATTAATTTACCTTCTATCTCACCACACTTACAATATTGTTGTATTGCACAATATTTACACGTAATTTTAAATGCCTAAACGTACATTTATATTCTATACGTGATGATAGATGAAGATGTTGCGCGCTAGCAACTCTGCGGATGCGTCTGATGCGCTCTACTCACTGGCGTGTGGCCCTGATAGACGTGTATCTAGATATACAGGTTGTATTGTAAACGGGATTCGGTTCCACACTGAGGAGCGTGAGAAATATAGGACCACACAAAATAGTGGTGTGGTTGTGAAGGGAACACATGAGGAGGTCGAAATTGATTTTTATGGCGTTTTGACGGATATTATTGAGCTGAGTTTTTGTATGAGAAAGCGGGTGTACTTATTTAAATGCGATTGGTGGGACATTGGAAATAAAAAGTTGGGAATACAGACTGATAATTACTTCACGAGCGTAAATTTATCTCGGAAGTGGTTTAAAGATGACCCATTTATCATAGCCGGCCAAGCCGAACAAGTATTCTACCTCGCTAACACCAAGTTAGGCGGCTCTTGGCACGTGGTGCAGAAAATAAAGCCCAGGAACATATTTGACGTTCCCGAAGTAGACGTTGAAGATAACGATGAAGGGAGTAATAGAACGTCGTCAGTTGAACAAGCATACCAAGAAGACATGCCATCTTGGGATAGAGAGAATGATCCAAATGTTGATATTGATGTGGTGCAATTGAATAGAGATGATGTGTCACCTGATCATGTTGATGCCTCAATCATAAATGACATTGTTAGAGATGATAACGCTTTCATCGATGACAACGTTGCAGACGATGAAGAGGAAATTCTGATCAGCGATAGTGATGGTGAAGAAGAAAGAGTCCTAAGCGATAATGATTCAGATGACGATTATTAAATGTATAAAAGATTTACATGTAATTTTTCAATTCGATTAATTTGATTATTACATGTATATATGTTTTACAAGTCATGATTTTTTTCCTGAATTGACTTGTTGATAATCTACATTTACAGTTAAGTCACTTTCTGATCATGTCCTCCACAAACTGGAGCGTAGCGGAAGCACGCAGCATACTTCATCAGCTGTTGCGGATGGACTTTCCGGCCCTATATTCTTCTGGTAGGGCCAGAGAGATACCCGGTCTGGTCGAGAAATGTAGGGAGGAAGACGATGACTCAGATGAAAGATTATACAATCTCAAAGAAATTCCGGACCTGATTGAGGAATATAACCGCGGAAAACTTCGTATGGAAGATGCGGTATTATCACTTGCACATCTGAATGGAGTCCCGAGAGATCAGATTTCTCCTATTGTGACTGGCATGTTGGCTGTAACAATGTCGAGTGCTTCATACAGCTTGACATATACATCTGCAGCGTACGATAACTTACGCAGGGAGTATTTCGGATAGTTGATCCGAAGTTGATTTGTATTACAATGAGATATATGTATTTAATATAGAATAACAATGTGTAATGGAATTTTCAACTTTTATATTCTGTTTACGGTTTTTTTATATTCTGTTTACGATTTTATTATATTCTGCTTGCATTATAGTGTAATGGTCTAATCATATTTTTATCATTTCTCTAAGCATAAGCACAAATTCACTCTGCAATGATGTTCATAAACTTGCATTGACATTGTTTAAATTTATAAGTTTGTATTTCAGATTTATTCAGTCATGGCACCAGGTGGGAGATCAGGTTGTTCGCGCACTGGATCTACCCCTTCCACCTGTGATGCGACGCAGATAGCATCGACGTCGCACGGTGCATCACAGTCATCTGATCCTTCGGTTCAGCATACACCGGGCACTGCATGTAAGTCTAGACATTTATTTAGTGATTTCTGTTTAAATTGTTATTTACATATATCTTTTCGCAGCAGCATCTTCTACCAGCCGACGAGGACGTGGACCCACGCGTGGGTTAGTTTTAGAGCGACTTATGCGTGAGGGTAGGGTGGCGGTAGAGTTCCCACAGGACTGCCTTAGACCTGTTGGGGACAGTGCCAGATTGTTTACGTCTGAGGTCGGTGTCCTATGCCGATCTCTGATCCCCGCCACCACCCCCCGTTGGACTGACGTGACAGATGATGTGCGACAGCTCATCCGTCAACGCCTTCAGGTAAAGTTTAGTAAATTGAAATTTTCTTTTGTGAAAGTTCATTTACGGTTAAGTCCTATTGTTAATAAGTTTATTGCCTTAATTTATTATTTACGAAACTGCAGGATAAATTTGAATTCGATTTGAATGTTCCCTACATTTCTCATGCCGTCGACGACATGATTAGAGAGCGGTTCAAGGAGTACCGTGGAGAGTTGCACCAGTGGTACAAGCGGTGTAGGACACACGATGAGGCCGTACTGTCCGCACTGCCACACGTTACTACAGACGACTGGCGGATACTCTGCGAGAGATTTTCGTCGGAGGCTTTTCAGGTAATATTTACATGTACGATATCTTACGGTAACAATTAAATTCGCAATTAATTTCACAATTAATAGAAATGTATTTTGTATAATGTGTTCAGAAGAGGAGTAGAATAAATTCTGCGAACAGGAAAAAGTTACAAGTGAACCACGTAGCCGGTTCAAAGTCATTTGTACGACATCGTTACGACATGGTAAGAAATTATTGATGATTATTAAGTTAATATATTATTTTGATTGGCATTTATTATAAGTCTTTTTTCCTTTCGATTGCGCAGCGGGATTCCGTCACCGGCCAGGAGCCTGGACCAGTAGACCTCTACAGAAGGACTCACTGTCAGCAGGCGACGGGATCTTGGGTTCATCCTAGAGCCAGTGAGCATTGGGTAAAAATCTTTACTTTGTAAAATTTAATTGCGTATTGATTGATAATAATGTCATTCATGTCATTTTTTATAAAATTTCATATCTTTTCATTACAGGCGGCGATGGACACCATACGCAGTCAGCCCACTCCCGATGGTAGTCAGCGGAGTGAGCCAGAAATCCTGAGCGAGGTGCTTGGCACCCATTCTAGATATGTGCGTGGGCTTGGCCATGGTGCTAAGCTCATGGCACAAACTAGAGCTGGCTCCAGCCGATCCGTAGCTGGTGAGAGCGCTCAACGCCGAGCTGACATCGCAGAGAGAGAGGTTCAGCAGCTACGGGTCGTCGTCGATGGGATTCGGGAGCAGCTGTAGAGGCAGAGGGAGGAGGAGGAGAGGCGACGGGAGGAGCAGGAGAGGAGGATCGAGGAGTTGCGGCAGGAGCATGAGCGACGGATGCAGGAGATGTTTCAGGCTCTCACTGCACGCCTTGGCGCCAATGCCCCTCCACCTCCGCCTTCATCTTCCTGATTATTTTTTTTAATATACGACTTTTAACTTGTATGTATTTATGTGTGGATGAATATTGTTTGTTTGTGGATGTGGAATGGATTATTTGTGTATGGATGATGTAGTTTTTGTTTATTTGTATGTTTGTGGATGTGAATAGGATTCAAAATGTATAGGTTTTTTTACAGGTGTATATCAGGAATTTTCCTGAATTTTGAAAACAAATGAAACCGAGACAGGAAAAACTTTTACCGACGAAATATTTCGTAGGTAAAAGTATGAAAAATCTTTTTACCGACGAAATATTTCGTAGGTAAAAGTATGAAAAATCTTTTTACCGACGAAATATTTCGTCGGTAAAACATTTTACCGACGAATTATTCCATCGGTAAAAGTTTTAACATGTTTTTACCTACGAATTATTTCGTCGGTAAAAAATTTTAACCTGCTTTTACCGACGAATTATTCCGTCGGTAAAAGTTTTAACATGTTTTTACCTACGAATTATTTCGTCGGTAAAAGTTTTTTCACCGACGTATCATTTTCATTCCCGACAAAAATTCATATGTTTGCCCGACGAATATTTTCGTCGGTAATGGTGTAATTATTAACTACGAAAAATTATTTCGTCGGTAAAAACCTTTACCGATGGGCTTTCTGCGACGATGTTAGCCGCGAATTATTTCGTCGGGAAAAAGATTTCCCGACGAAATTTTACTGATTACCGACGAAATAATTCGTCGGTAAAAATGGAATTTCTTGTAGTGAGTAGATCAGTTACATTACTTTGATTAAATCTATGTCATTCATCATGTATTTCAGTTCACGTTTGCTTGTGGGCCCAGATTTAAAAGGAATCTGACATTTAAGTGGGCCAGGATGGGAGAAATAAACCTAACCATTAAAAAGGAAATAAAACCACTATCTTTGTTTTATAATTTTTGATTTGTGTAAAATCAGATTTGTGTATGGATTAAGGGCCCAAATAAATTTAATGGACGGATTGGATCTCGACCTGGTAGGCCCCACCTTGTGTGGACACAATTTAAAAAAAAAAAGAGAGAAAGTTGCTGTCCAGGCCGCGCCCAAAAGGACGCTCCTAGAAGGCATGCGTCACCAGCGCCCAACGCTGGCGGTGGACGGACGGGCTGGTAGATGGGGGCCCACTCGTGGACCCCACCTTAATGCATTTGTTTTATCCACTTTGTCCATCAATTACCTCATCATGTGGTCCGATAGTCCACAAAATTTCAGCTTATTCCGAGATCTGAGTGGACCACACCAACTTCTACAAATTAGACTATCTTGCTAAATTTTTTACAATTGTGCAAAAAATTCTGAATTTATCTCTCATGGATAGCGGGTAATCCGTGGGCCCCATTTTAAACTTTCTGTCAAATCTATACCACTCATTTGTTACATTACTATGTCTGGAGGCTGAAAATCAAATTTCAGAGGGTTTTAATAACCGAGTGGGCCACACCACCTCAGACAATGGACAATGTAATAAAATATAAATATGAAGGTGAGCAGATTTTAAGTGGGGACAACAGGCCACTTATGGGCCCCACATGTGAGCTTTTGGAGAAATCCACCTTGTCCACACTGTTTGTTGGGTTGTGTAGGACTCACCATAAAAATATGGACCAGAACGGAGTTCCAAGTGGCCCACACCACTTGAAATAATGGGACCGATACCCTAAAAAATAGCAGAATCTAAATCTGAATCTGATTGGACTCCAACTTTTGGGTCCCATTGGGGAATATTTTGCCCAATCTAAGTCGTCCAATGCTTAGACCAGCAAGTCTTAAAACTGTAAAATAAATTTGGTACACATCAGACCTCCCAAACAGTCAGATTAAGTGAAATTGTGGGGACAACACTTGTCCATTTCCTTTGAATGCATGTTTATAATTTAGTTTAAAGTTCTTAAACCCTTCAAAATGCTTTGTTTCATAATATGGATGCATTCTTGCCATCTTGATATATATGCACTTGATTTATTTCTTAAATAGTTATGTTGTATGATTCATTAAATTGTGTTAACATGCAATAAATTCTCATTATCACATGTTTATATTTATATGATCATATGTGATGGACCCGTGCATAGAGCGGTTTATGGTGAGGTTAAGTCCACGGAGTTAAATCAGAGTAGGGGTATGTAAATGGTTCTTAACCATGACTATCCAAGTGTGGTTAAGAATAGTCGGTGTATATGGGTGTGGTTAAGTGTGGTTAAGTTTGTGTGAGATGGATATGGGTGTGACTATGGGACAACTATATATGGATACATTGGATGAACTAGAGTATGGAAAATCATCAAGTGTGGTATGTTTTCTAGTCGAGAATGCGTCCCGTGTTGGGATCGGATCGTACCCATGTCAGGATCGGGGCAATTATTTTCTCATTGAAAATGCGACCGGTGTCAGGATCCGGCGTACCGTGTCAGGCTCGGAGCAGTTGCGTCTCGTGTCAGGATTGGGCGTACCGTGTCAGGATCGGAATGTACCTCACCTGTCTGGTTGTAAATGTTGTGAGATTATTTTCCAAGCGTAGCCTTGTATGACTGATTTACTTATGCGAAATCTGACTAAAGATCTTGTATTAAAGGCCACGCATATGGTTGATTTGTGCGCGCTGCATGGGAATTCATTATGGGATGTGTATTTAGTGTTAATGAATGTGTCGTTATGGGGTGGAAAAGTGTGAGCATGGCATTCTACAACTTACAAACTGAATAGTTATGTTTTGATTCTATTTATTTATTTACTTGGATGCTTGATTCATATTATGGAGTGGAGCAAGTACTCGTACTCGCTGGGCATTGTTTTGCTTACCCTTTTTAGGGAATTGTAGATTTAGGAGGTGACATGAAATCTTTTGAGGACGAGGCACAAGTTGAGGACATGGTGGAAATTCAGGTGGAGGAGAATGCCAACTTTAATGAAGATACTTTTATTTATTTTTAGATATTTTATTTAGTTTTAAGTTAATAGAATCGTAGTTGGATTTGATGAGTATATCAGTGTCATGTTTGTGAATTATGAACATTTGGAATTTATTTCATGATGTAAGTTGGAATAAGAGTATGGGTATGGTTTAGTTATAAAAAAAATGCTACTATTATTTGTATTCTTGCAATTATTACCTTAGTAGCGCTCGAAAATTCATGCTCGGGCGGTATATTCGACCGTTGAATTTTGGGGCGTTACATACATAGCCCAAATGTAACTCTAACATTGCATAACTCTGCTTAAGTCAATCGGCTCAGATCGAGCTAGTAGAGAACCGAGTCTTCTCCCTTCTTCTCCTCTTGCTTCTTCTTCCTTTTTTTAACTTTTTCTCCTTCTAGCAAATCAACATGAAAACCCCAGCAGCGGCGCTGGAACTACAATGTTCACGCAGACAACCGAGTCCACTCGCGAATAAGAAAGAAATGGGAAACCGTCCTCTCTCCCTCATTGTTGCTTCTTCTCTTTGTTGGAATTCTTGAGAGCCTGATCTGGACATGTACCAGAGTCTGGAAACCAGCACAAATATTGGGCAGAACTGCACCAGCGAGTCATAGACTTAGCAGTGATGGAGGTGTCGATCTCTCTCCCTCTCTCTCTCTCTCACACTCTCTCTCTCTCTCTTAATTCTCTCTCTCTCTCTTTCTTTGTTTGTTTGAAAGGATGTTTGAAGGGGGAAGGTCCGCCTTTTATAAGGTTCAAACTTGGACGAGTTGGGTCCAAGAAGCCCGAGTTGGGTTAGTGCAGCATAAGAGTCACGATCCATGTGATGTGTGTTTTATTGGTTTTGAATGGCTAAGGTTGTCAAAAGATCCACGCCTTGCTTAAACAAACGCTTAGGATAAGCTTTTCTAGCTTACCCTTAGCCATGTGTGTTTGGTTCTCAACGGTGAAGATGACTCCTCCTCTAATGGTGGTTTTCAAATAGTTGGTTAATCACATGATCTGAGCCTTTTGAATGTCTTAGATGGGTTCCATAGAGCTTGTGGGGCCCACTTTTCTTAGTTTTGTGGGTTTAAGAAACACACATGCGCATGTTTTACTTACGCGCGGGAAGATGCACATGGGGGAACATATTCAGTTCAATTTTCCAGCCGGATACACTCCTAGAGATTCATTTTCAATGTCCTGAGGAATCTTGGTACAAACGTGGAGGGCTACGATAAATCTTAATCGAAACAGTTTGAGTTTGTTGGCGGGAAGAAGAATATACATATATATTTTTGTGTTTTGGCTTCCTAACGTGATCCGAGAGACTTGGAATGGATGGTTGGGATTCTATCATCCAACAGTTGAGATTGAGAGGAGTGCCCTCACTACATTTACTTCTCTCATGCGGGAGGGACTTTTGGTTCGAGCTTTCTGCATGCACAGATGCATTCACGTGTACGAGTTTATGCGGTTTTGATCGAAATCACCCGTCCTTGAATATGGACGGTTCAGATCGCACTCATGCAATTTGATAGTGGACCAGGATCGATCGAACGGACATCCTTCCCTTTAAAATTTCAAGCACGGGAAATGTGCTGGAAAGATAAAGGGATTTTGACCAAAGTTGCCTCCTGGGACGGCTAAATGCCCAAGAGGAAAACCCTTCTAAAATATTCTCTTTATAGCCCTTCGACCACTTTTTGAATTTTTAGCAGATGAAAATGCTCCTGCTTTGGAACCTAGTGCCTGAACGGACCTTTGAATGTGAGAGATATCTGGGAGTCGGAAGTAGGAATCAACTCATCTTGAAGACAGAGGGAGGATGCGACTTCAGTGTAGTAGATTGCTTTGTCAGGCAATTCTTCTTGCAATTTTTTATCTGAACCTTAGTTTCGCATCTACTCTCTCTTAGAGGATTGTAGCTTTGATCCCGAAGTTGTTATAACCACCACTTGGTGATTGAGCTTATTGGAAGGTAGATCCAATTCGTTCATCCTCTTTGTAGCCCATCATTTCTTTGGGAAGGTAGCCCTTATGTCGATATAAGTTCTCTATTGTCCACAAGACCCGATAAATGATAATGGTGGTCATTCATTACTAACTATTTTCATGTGGTCTGGTCCACATGATTGATGGATGTGGGTCATTCTTCGAACCATGGCCTTTCATCAAATTCTGACTTTAATGGATGGAATGGATTCAAGGCGTACCTCATGGTGGCCCCCAGAGATGTGGTCTGAAGCCCCTTTAGGTAGGGTTGGAGGCCATTCGAGGACTCATTGTTGTTTTCTTGAGATTGTTCTTCTTCCTTTTCGAACATGGCTTTTGGGGGCTCAACTATCCCCTTCGACTGCATTTTCTGGCTTGAGGTCACCAACATCAACTTCTCTGGCGTATGGGCACTGCTAACAACTTTTACGACCCTAAAAATTAGCCTTATTTTTGCTCTAATGATCACATTTTTTATTGATGGAAGCCATTAATATGTGGAAGACATTTTGAATGGATTTTTTATTTTATTTTTATCGGAATAACATTTTCTTAGAGATGAAAGCCACTTTTAATTATAGATAGAGGGACGGTCGTGGTTGTTGTTGTGGAGAGAAGTGATTGTAATGAGGAGAAGTGATTGTTGGAAGGGATTTGAGGTGGAGAGGGATGGCTGTGGTTGTCATGTGGAAGACAATGAAGGAGATAGAATCTGGATTTTATAATGTATTACCTTAGTTGAATAGTAATGTCAACTACCTCGACCTTAATACATGTCAACTAGGGTCGAGGTTCTCATGTGATAGGGGTCAAGGTTCTCACGTGTTAAGGGTCTGGGTTGTCATGTGTTAGGGGTCGAGGTTTTCTAGGTTGTCACGTGTTTAGGGTCTAGGTTGTCATCTATTATGGGTCGAGGTTGTCATGTGTGAAGGGTCATGGTTGTCATGTGGTAAGGATTGAGGTTGTCATGTGTGAAGGGTTAAGGTTGTTCTATGTTAAGGGTCGTGGTTATCAGGGTTGTGGTTGTCATGTATTATGGGTCGAGGTTGTCATGTGTTAAGGGTCGAGGTTGTCATGTGTTAAGGGTCTGGGTCGTGGTTGTCATGTGTTAAGGGTTTAAGTTGTCATGTGTTAAGGGTTGTAGTTGTCTATTTTTTGGGTTGTGGGGCCCACCATGGGTATGTGTCAAATCCAGTCTGTCTACTAGATTTAGAATTTAATTTAAGGTCACGGGCCAAAGAATGAGTTACATTCACAGACAGGGTGGACCACACCAGAAGGCAACAATAATGAGTGAACTGTAATGAGTGAAGGGTCACCGTTATCGGTTATTGTGGGCCATAGAGAGATCATATCAAGCTAAAATTTTTGTCTGTCCGCTGAAATGGTGGGCCACGATGAAAATGAACGGATTGGATCTACCTTCAAGTGGGTCCAATCATCACATGATGCCACATCATGCACTGGAATCCAAGCTACAAAGCTTTTAGCGTAAGAAAAGCTCGTACATGAGAAGCTCATAAAGGCAAGGGTATTTTCGTCTACTAAAAATTCAAAAAGTAGTCAGAGGGCCATGAAGGGAATATTTTAAAAGGCTTTTCCTCCTAGGGCATTTATGCATCTCAATATCTTGAAGAAGAAGGATCCGTCTTCTCTTCACTCAGTCAGGTTAGAGGCTTAATGCCTTGGTCAGTGCATCTGATCGGGTAACTTAACTTTTTTTTTTTTCTGTCTTTATTTTTGTAGGGCCCTTTGGGGACCATTTTGATGATCAAAATCGGTCATTTCATTACCCATCCTTGTACTGGCTCAGTGAATAAAATTTATGTGGATAAGACTCCTAGGTGGGCCACACGACATGTATTTTTGGCCATTCATTGTAATTTATGAATGTTTAATAGTCTGATCACTCCCAAATTGATCTATATTTCTAGTTTTTGGCATCCCACTAATAACAAATGAAACCTTCTCCTAGCTAGCCTAAGGGCGATGTACCTCTAATGGGCTAGAATCCCCTCCATATTCCTGAGGAGGTTGGCTTACTTGGGAAAGGAACTAGATGTCTGAAACTCTCTCTTCTTGTTCACATTAGAGCCTTGCTTCTGCTGTCGTAAAAATCTCCTTCCCCTCCCCCACAATTGGGACTCCTAATGGTTTCAAACTATCCCGGGTAGCTGAAAGTTCTAGAGACCTCTGAGCTGGAGTAATCTCCCAGTTCTCAGTCTCTTGAGAAGACTAAGGAAGGTTATGTAGGGATACCCCTTCTTCTGGGTCTCTATCTCTCGCATCCAATTACCCCTTGGCTTCTTGCTGAATAGGAGGATGAATGTCCACATTATACCCAACAACTAGACCTGAATGACCTGTCTTCTCAACATTCCCACAAACCACCTCCATGCTTTTTTCTTTTTCTTTTTTTAAATGAAATTTCCATTCATAATGCAACAAGATATCCATTTGAGTGACCCGACTAAACAAAAAATACAACAGGCCGCATATTGTAAGCTACACACCACAAAGCAGCCCAGGCTCAAAGGAGCCTCATTTCCTCGATATAGCCCCCAGGCCCACTCTGTCAAGAAGCAGGCTACCACGAATTTCCTTGGGGAGTTCATTAACCAAGGTGAAATTTGTTTTCGTTTGAGAGTCACTTCCAAGCCGGGCTAACCCATCAGCGACTCCATTAATCTCTCTAGGCACAAGGTGAACCGTAGCCTCAATGTGCCTCAAGTGGTTAGAGATCCTGTAACGACCCGAGATTTTCGACTCTCGTGTATAACACGACGGCCGAATTCCCAAGTAAATCATGAACTAATTGATTTATTAAATAATGAAATATAGCATTCAAGCACAATGGCAGAAACAATTATCATCTTATTCTATTAAACTTATTACGTCATCATCAATGTTTAAATAAAGGAACCAACCAATATCCATACTGATTAATTAAAATACAAAATCATGTCTTCTCTTGAAGACTTATTACAATTCCATAAATGTATCAACTACTCAAAAGAAATATTTAATAAATGATAACACCAACTAAGTTTCTCTAACATCGTCATCCGCCATGTGATCGTACGAACCATTGAACGTTTTTCCTTAAAAATCGGGTTCAATACCTGGATCTTCACCTGCATCATCTAAATTGTGTTTGGGATAGCGTTAAACGCTATCAGAGTGGGGAATATTCCCTCCAAGACTATCAAGAATAACAATGTACAAAACTCAGAGTAACGCAACACAATAATATCTTTATTCAAACAAAACAATCAAGTAAAAATCTTTGTTAATGCGATGCATGGAATGCATGCTCTGGCTAAGGTACCCTGGCTAGAATCACAATACATGAAGTGGGAGACTCCCTGTTACGACTTCACGCTAGCCACTAGTCACCAGAGGTTCCTGGGACGCACAAGCCCATAATTTTGCCCGACCACGTGAGAAACGGGATGCTCATAGCCCAAATCTACCCGTGACAGTGTACGGGAGAAGTAGGACGCTCTAGCCTATTCTCAATTCCGTACACCCACATGGAGCCAAGTGAATGCATGACTTTAGTTTCACCTTTATTTAAGTGTTTTCGCATACAACCGATTTAAATAAAACTCAGTGGTCACGATGGGGAGTCGCAAGCAACCCAGCATAGGCCGACAGCACGAGATTAGTGTCCATAGTACCAACCCCGGCTCATGAGAATTTGTATACCATTAGTGTCCACTCATTGTCCCGTTTTATGATTTCATCATGTCCCAAAAAGCTAATGTTGTACATCATGACCAAATTCATTAAAATACTCATGTAATGTAAATGGATCAAATCAAGCATCATGTACATGTAAGGATCCATTAACAAACAATCACTTCATTCTCTCAGTTAAGTCAAGATATATTCTTCCATCATGGACACCTCTCACGGGTTCCATCTCTCTACATCGAATAATTTTACCAACTTAGGGACAAAGAGTATACAATAATGGGATGTCCATATGATGATCTTATACAAATATTTCATATCACAATATGAAAAGCAATGTTACTTGTAATACATGGACTAAGAAAATAAGGGCATAGATTTCACAAAAATAAATAACACAAATACATTTGCTTCTTAGTCAAAAATCTAAAAAAAGGAATCACATCACCATATAATGATATTCATTACAAATCTCACATCAAACTTCATATTATATGGATAAGTAATTCAAAACAAAACAACTTCACATGCCACAAAAGAAACTTATGATAATTGAGATATTATTAATGAAAGGCTTGAAGGAAAATCCTCACCTTAGGATGGACTTAGAAGAAGAGGGTTGTAGAAGATCCTAGCCGTTGGAAAAATATGAGAAAGTACTCTCTCTGTCTCTCTCTCTCTCTTCTCTCTTTCTCTATGGCATGGAGGCTAGGGTTAGGAGAAGGATTTGGAGGTACGTAGTAGAAATATGGAGAGGGATGTGCACGCGAGGTCTCGTGTAACAACCTCTTGAGGTGAGTTTCTCAAATCTCAATATTCGGATGATCTATGATCAATTCCAATCCGTTCATCTTATCAAGCTCGAAGAGTAGAGTCAGAATACGTAAATTTCTTGATGATCCACATTGTAAATTGGCCGATCCTTGAAAATGGCCTAACGGGTGCTAAAATGGGCTTGATCTCAATTAACGGTCTACGCTTGATGATCAGGGCCCAAATTTTGGAAAAATATATGGTCATGATAGGAAAATAATTGTACAAAGTTTAGTGGTTGATTGATGGTGAGAAATGCCTAGATTTGAAATTTCAACTTTTGGCGGAAAAGGAAGGGGCTGGCTTTGTGGTTCAACGGTGTAGGATTATAGATCGAGGTCCAAATTTTATGTAAAATCGTAGTCATATGAGTATAATAAGTGGTCCAAATTTGAGAAGCGATTGATGATGGGAAGTGGGTAAATTGAAATGTTCAGATTTAAAAAGAGTTGGTAACTCATTAATTTCTAGAACGGGATAACTTCGCGCATAAGAAAGAGGCTTATCAAGATGGGGCACTCAAATCATACTATTGGTCCATGATAAAGACGATCCAAGTCACTCATATGAAGAGAAATATTTGACTACGACTAACCATCTACTTTCCTCACTCGATGGACATGAAAATTAAGGGTTAAGGGGCTAAGTTGACAATTGGAGCACTTTTACTATGATTTAAGGGCTGAAATTTGATATGTATGGTTAATGTGTCCAAAACCTTAAATCTAGGGTTTTGCGTGAAAGTGATCATCAGAAACTATAATACTTAAAAATGGCATCTTAACTTAGGTTTAACTAATGGCATTTTCGTAATTATCTAAAAAGTACGTGATTTTTGAAATCTGATCTTTCTACGATGTTTATGGGATCATTTTAAGCAACTTTTGTAAAGGGTCCCCTATCGGATCTCCTACGGATGTCCCGCTATTTGCAAATCAACGGTAAATGTACGATAATTAATAAAAAATAAATTAAAAATGAATTTTCAAAAATTTTCAAATAAATCTCAAAAATCTGGGGCGTTACAGATCCTCAGCCACCAATACTAAAGAGCTCAACTCAAAGGCGGGCCCCCAGCTAAGGTAGTCACAACAGTCTTGGAATCGCTCTCCAGCTCGACTCTTAGGAGACCCCGCTCAATACACATTGATAAACCCTCATCCAAAGCCTTAATTTCCGCACGAACATTGGATCCATGCCCGTACCTACTCAAGAAGGCAAACATAAACCCCCCCTCCGCATCGTGGCACAAACTCTCCCGCCCAACGGGCCCAGGTTACCCCTAGTGGACCCATCCACGTTCACCTTTGCCCAGCCCATTGGAGGCCTAATCCACTTCACAATGCGCACGTTCTTCGTGTTGGGATAGGTTGGCTAGATTCGAAGTATTTGGAAAGCCAGCTGAGAGAGCATGTTGTCCTCCTTGGCCGAACTTAGGAAAGGGCTGAGGGATCTCATCCACCATTGAATCCTAAGGATGACCTTGGAAGGGGACCCCAAGCTGTTATCAAACCGGCGAGCATTCCTTTCCAACCAACTCTCCCATAAGATAAGCCCAAGGGTGATACCTCTTAGTGTGGACAAGCAATCGTCCACAGAAGCGTCTCTCCACCATTTCCCCGCTCTTCCCCCAATAGACTGCCCCTCAATCAGTGAAATCCCAAAGATGTTGCTAAAGTGATTCCAGACTATCCTTGTCAGCTCACTAGAAACAAGCAGATGGTCGAGGTCTTCAGGGCTAGAACTGCTGCCTCCTGAACAGCAGACACACTTGAATGGACTCCCCTGCGTTGAATACTGGCATCCACCGGCACTGCATCCAGCAACGCTCTCCAAGTAAAAATTGCTATCTTTGGAGGCATAGCTGGGTCCAAACCCACTTGGCCCACCCCTTTCTTGTGCTCAACGCTCGGATGAATCCCCACACAGAGTTGACTATGAAACTACCCGAGGGGTTTCGCGGCCAAAATGGCCTGTCATCACTTCCAGAAGTGCATATACCCTCACTTTTAATATGGTCCAAAACACATTGAGGCATAGCTAATGTAACAGAAGAAGGAGCTCTCAAACCAGAGCTGGAAAGGCAGTCCCTAACCTTGAGCTGCCACAACTCTTCAGGAATGGACTGCTGCACCCAAGCCGGTAGCGGTCCAAGATCGGTCCAGTCAGCCTCCCAAAAAGCACGGTCACCATTGCCCACAAGCCAACGCAGCTCTACCTGAACTAACGGGAACAAACTGCAGATTTTTTTCCATAGCGGAGACTTGTCCCTACAATGGGTGAGCTTGTCAGCGCCGAGGAAGTCTACATGGTATTTTTGCCTCACGAAAGACGTCTAGATGCTTTTTCGCTTATCAAAAAAGGCTGCCCAAACCATTTTCATCCTGAAACTGTGAAAAACCTCTGTTAGATGCTTCACCCTTAGGCCACCTGATTTGGCAGAGCAATCCTATCCCAAGCTATCTAGTGAAGCTTTCTCCTCCCTTGGTCCCAACCCCAGAAAAAATTAGCCATCGCCCGGTCCAGATCTTGCAAAATGCAAACTGGGACATCTGTTGCAGCCATGGTGTGAATAGGGATGCCACATATCACATGGTTGATCAGCGTCATCTTAGCTGTAGAAGAAAGGCATTTATCTTTCCAGCCAACCACCTTTCTCTTGGTTTTGTCCACCAAGGTCTGGAAGTAGATGCATTTAGATCTCCCCTGAAAGATAGTAACTCCCAGGTAAGTGAAGTTCCCAATTGACACCGGAATTCGAAGCCTCCACTGAATCGCTCTAACTCTGGTTGTCGACGATTTCCTAGCCGTGAAGCAACCACTTTTGGCAATGTTGATCATCTGGCTCGACACCTCTTGGAACCTCTTGAGGAAGTCATTGACCTCCCAAATCGTGTTGCTGCTGCTGTTGAAGAAGAGAAGCGTGTCGTCGGCAAACAGGAGAAGAGAGACGAGGGGGCATACCCGCCGGAGCTAGTAAGGTTGGCAACAACCACTTTGAAAGAGATTTTTAAAGCCTCTACTAAAAGCATCTGCTGCAAGAATGAACAAGCTGGGGGAAATGGGGTCCCCTTGCCGCAGTGTTGAACCTCTAATTTATACATTTGCCAACCCATTACATCACATTATATGCATGCTTAAAAGACCCTTTTAATGCATGTTGTGTGAATGTAGGATTGAGAGAGAGACTTCACTCCATTGGTGCTTAAAAGATACATTTAGGAGCCTTTGATGAAGGCCCAAGGTGGGCTAAAGAAAGAAGAAAGCAAGGAAAGGAGAGAGAGGAAGAAAGAAAAAAAGAAATTGTGAAGAAATGAGGTCCGATCGGTCATGACCTGTCGACCACCCTCCTACCCCTCTATATAGGTCACTGGACCAAGGACCAGTGTGGTCCGACGGTTTAACCGGTTGGCCAACAGGTCGGGTACCTCTTTAGACTCTCTGGACCTTTGCTAGACCGGTCGGCCAGCCATCTTGATTGGTCTAGACCGGTCGGCCAACAGGTAGCCAGTGTAATTTACTGAAATTCAACAACTTCTTCAGCAAGCTCCAAAAATCATGCGCTGCGGGAGTCCTTACGCAATTCTGAAAGTTTGTGAGGTGGTAGGGCCTCTCTACTATAAAAGGACACCTAGGGGTGGATCTAAAGACATCATAGAAGGCTTGGGAAGTCGTGGGAGGTGAAGGAGATCGCTGTGGAGCGTCTACAACTCCTCAAAACTCGATTTTTCTATGTTTTTCATTAGTTTCCTTTAAGTTTTAGTTTAACCTATTAATGGTTGGCTAAACCTCTTAGCTAGGGCTAAGAGGTAAAGCTTTTAGTTGTTTGCAATGTTCAATTCAAATTCATTCAAATAGTTTTGGGTTTTATGAAGAACACTTCTAGTTCAAGTTTGAAATAAAGTTAGTATTTTTAGTTAATCTTCTATCTCTTGTGATTGCTCTTACATGTGATATTTTGATTATTGAGATTGCTTAATGGAGGTGTTGATTGATAGGATTTTGGGTTGTAGAGATTCTAGATTCATCATGATATGTTGGATGCTAGGGGATCTTATAAACTAAGTTTCCTAAGAACTTATCTAGAACTAAACTAGAAGGGCTCTTATCTTTTGATTTAATCTGAGATAGGTGTTTATGTATTGATTTTGGTTTAATAGAAGTTCAATTCATACTTCTAAATCAAGTTTAGTGACAATGCTTAAGGAAAAATCATGAATGTGATCTTGCTTGTTTTGTGAAGGATTGGGTTGTGTGATCGAATACACCCAATACCTTAGTTGTTTATGAGAGAACCATATCAGTGGATGATTCATCTATGTTAGATGCATTATGATGATTTGATTGCTCTATATTCCGATTGGCTAGGGATAAAACTTTGATTCCAATTGTGTTATTGGCTTGAATGGTTTGAATTGGCATTGTGAATGATTATTAGTAGATCTTTGGCACTCTAGTGGTTATTTCCTTGATTTAGTTCTTAAGTAGATAGATTTATGTTCTTAATCATCATCCATCATTGTAAATCTGAATTTATCCCATCCTAACTATAAAACTTAGAATTGTTACGACAATCCCTGAGGATCGACCTCGGTCTTACCGAGAATTATTATTACATCGCAGCCTTACACTTGAGGCGAGCAAACATGCAGCCCTTGAGAAGACTTGAAGAAACTTGAGGCATGCCCATTCACAATAACCAAGAACCAACAGTTCGACTAACAACTCTCCACCAAAGTCACCCACCTCTCATTGAAGCCAAGAAGGAGAGCTTTCAGAAAACCCCAATCAACCCTGTCATAGGCCTTCTCCATGTCGAGCTTGACGACAATGTTGCTCCCACGCACTTTTCTACCGATGTCCCCGAAGAGTTCTTGGGCTAACACAATGCTTTCCATCATAGATCGCTTAGGGACAAAAGCACCTTGCTCCTGAGAAACAATAGTAGGCAGCAGAGAATTAAGTCTATTCGACAAAATTTTTGCAAAATTTTTATATAAGCAGTTGTAAAGGCTTATGGGGCGAAAGTCCACAAACTTTGCTGTGGCAGTAACTTTTGGGATAAGTGCAATCAAGCTTGTTGTGAAAGCACGAGGCATCCTATCCCCTCTGAAGAAGTACACAACAGCTCGTCAGATATCCCTACCAATGATACTCCAACATGCAGCAAAGAAGGCTGCCGAGAAGGCATCAGGCTCGGGCGCACCATCCTTGGGCATCTTGTCAATAGCTTGCTTTACCTCTTCCGGTGTAGGTTCCACCAGAAGCATATCATTATCCTGGGGGGACACACATTCTAGAATACCATCTAGAAAGTTCGTCGGTTCGGCACATTCTACTGCCTGGAACTGAGCGGTATAGAAAGTCACTGCCTCTTCCTTTATCCTGGATGGATATGTCACCTACTCCCTGTCGTCTAGCTTAATGTTGATGATCCTCCCTTTCCTGTGGCGGTCTGCGACTTGATTATGGAAGAATCTTGTGTTCTTGTCCCCTTCCGTCAACCATTTGTTCCTTGATTTTTGCTTCCAGAAAACCTCCTCATGTAGCTCGCACGCAGAAAGCTCTTCCTTTGCAGCATTTAAACAACTAAGATTTGTGTCCCCGGGGTCCAAAATATAGGCCTCCTCGGCTAGCAATACATTCTTCTCTACTTGCTTGACCTGCAGAAAAACATCCCCAAACACCTCCTTGTTCCATTTGACAATGGCCTGTTTCGTTGCTTTCAACTTTGATAAAAGATCAACCATGGGGTTGAAGGCGTGAGTCGGAATGGCCGCTTCCCAAGCGGACTGAACAATGGAAGTGAAGCCATTGTGAAGAGTCCACATTCTTTGGAAGCGGAAAGGTTTGGAGCTGTTGGAGTCCCCTTGAGGGAAGGAAAGGAGTAAAGGCGCATGGTCGGGACAAGACCGAGGCAGATGCTACACAAGGAAAGAAGGGAAAGTGTAGAGCTAATCAGCATTGCAAATAGCACGGTAGAGCCTGGCCCATGCCCTGGAGGTTCCCCGTTGATTATTGCCCTATGTAAACCTGCTGCCACTGAAGTCGGCATCATAAAGTGCTGCACAGTCCAATGCTTCAGCAAAATTAGGAGACACGCCTCTCCAGACCTCTTCCTCCCCTTCTTTCAGACTGCTCAATAACTACGTTGAAGTCCCCGCAGATAGCCCATGCTCCAGCATTGGTACCTGCCAGGGTGGCCAGGTCGTCCCACAGGTCCCTTCTCAGAGCTGCTGAGCATTTGGCATAAACGATGGAAAGGAGAACCGGAACTTCAGCTCCTAGAAAAGAAACTCTGACGTTGATAAGTTGAGATGAAGCAGATCTGAAATCTACTTGTTGCTAGCTGCAGAAGAAAATCCAAATTTTCCCTCCTTCGGAAAAGTTTGAGAAGGAATTATGGAAGCCCATAGTCAATCTAGTCCTGACCCTCTTGTCATCAGAAAGAAAGGGCTCAAGCAGAGCAACGGTCCCTAGATTAAATTCCTGAACAAACCTATTGAGAGTGCGAATGGACTTAGCATTCCCCACTCCTTGGACATTCCAGACTACGATTTTATCCATCTGACACACACCCTGAGTTCGTGGCCCATTGTTTGAGTCTCCTCAATCTCCCATTCTAGTCGTCTACCCTAAAAGTGTCCCTGTGAAGGTTGGCTCGAAGTTTCTTGGTCGTCTTCCTCATTGCTTGCTGCATAACTACCTCCCCTGTTGTTTTGCCATAACAACAGGCTGTGGTGAAGCAGCCTCATGTAAAACAGTAATCAACTCTGCCTCATCGACCTCTTGGATGTGCCCCGGTGGCTCAATAGGCTGGATTTGGGGCTTCAGCCCAACAGAAGAGCTCTCACTCTGTAGCGGGCTGCTTGCCCCATCTTGGGAATCAGGCACCCTTAGAGGCGATTTCGGCCCCCTCTGGAGATTCATGTAGACTCCCCCTGGAATGCCATCCCTTGTCGCATCCCTCACACAGTCCTGTTCTGTCTCTGCGAAAAACGGAGACAGATCAATTTGAAGTTGGAGCCCTGCCCTGGCTGCACCTACCGTGGGGTCACTAGGCGTATGTAAGCTCCACCTCGAGCACCCTCTCCCCAGCTAGGGGACCTTTGTTCTGCACCTAAACATCAGTAGCACACTGTTGACCTGGCTCTAAATGCACTTCCATTTGACAGGGCTTGTTGCCTTCAGACAGGGATTGGATGCTATGTTTTTGTGGAATCCGGGGGGTTGAAAACGTACATAATGTAATGTCGTCACGGTCTAGAGGGTTCAACCAGGGCAAAGTATCCATTGTTAGCGGAAAATCCCTTCGACGAGCCCCCTTCTCAGAAGGCTGCTCCTCCTCCTGTTCTCCTCTGATATCGATATTGACGCCCATAAGTAGGGCAGTATGTTGTTCCCGGACGAGTGGCTATTGATCCTTCCCTAATCCATCTACAACTACGCAGCTTATTTGCTGGGTATTTCTATTAACAGTTGGAGGGCAGGCTAAAGGAGTGACCTAGACATTTCCACATACAGTTGGAGGGCAGGCTAAAGTATTGACCTGGACATTTCCACAAACATCTTTTGGGTGAGGAATTTCTTCATTTCGAGGCTAGTAAACAACCTAATCCTTCGTAGAGATCTCATCTTCATCCATAGGCATTGTAGATTTTCGTGGTGGAGCTCACATGCCTTCCTTAGGTGTCTCAATAGTAGCAAAAATCGAGTATGATTTCCCTTCGACTCTGAAATCAATCACCTTGTAAATGTCCCTTCCTGGCGCGAGCACTACCTTGACCCTCTCGAAGCCTTGGAAGATTCCGTACCTAGACATCGTGTCAATCTCCACCACTCTACCGAAATGTTGTCCAAGTTTGACTATAGATGTTCGAAGAATGCGTGGGCAGGGATCCCAAATAGTTTAATCCAACATCCTCCGTGGCTACAGACTGAAGTTGGTTCCCATACCACTACCCTCTCCAACCCCAGGACTGGTGGAGAGGAGAGTCGGAGTAGAAGTCGATCATCTCAACCCTTGTTTTGAAGACCAATAAGAAGTGGAAGGCCTCTAGTTTTACGACATCCACTGTAGATGCCATGAACCTGGACCCTCTGAAGGACTAAATAAGATGTATTGCTGTGACATGAATTCCTTCTGTTTTGGTAATAAGGGCGTGCTCAAGGACCCTCCTCTTTGATTCAACTACTGCTTGGTTTGCATACACGACGAAGGCCTCCTCTTGAGTGATGTTACTGCTGGCACTGACTTGCCCCTGATGACGGACATTTCTGGCCTTGAATGCGGACCCCTAGGCTTGGGTGCCGTCACCATCTCTGCAGAGGGTGGCTCGTTGTCCCGATAGTTTGATTTCCTGGGTTTGGCCCATTGGACAGTGGCCTTCCTCCCATTAATGGGCTTTCCATGGAGCATCCCAATAACAGCCTGAGCATTTGCCTCATACAAGAACCTCACAAAAGCAAAGCCCCTATGCCGATTAAGAATCCAGCCCTTAGGGAAGAAGATGTCCTCAATCTCCCCGAATCGACCAAAGATTGTCGTAAGATCGTCAGAGGTGCAGTCAAATTTCAAATTTCCAGTGAAAATACTGAAGTCCCCTTTTGCCATCCTGCTCTTCCCCTATATCTGCGTCCATGTCGGAGATTGGCTCCTCCTACCATCGAGGCCTCTCTTCCCCTTCGTTTGTCATTTCGAATCCCTGGATTTACTTCTCCCTCTTTCCGGTGGTAGTGGTGCTTTGCCCTTGTCTGCCATCGTCCCCCCACTCCATGCTTGAGTTTCATGTTTGCTTAGCAATATGACCAACATGAGACAAGTGAGAGATTTCTTCCCCTCGATGTTGATCAAATGCCAACTTTACCCATTCCTTTGTTTTGATCTTCCCATTCAACAACCCTGAATGACTTGTCTACTTAGCATTTCCACAAACAACCTCTAGGCCTAAGAATCTTGTCTGCTTGGCAATACCACGAACAGGTGCCTGGCGAAAGATCTCTTTCCCTCAATGCCGATCAAATGCTGACTTTACCCATTCCTTCATTAAGATCTGCCCTCCCTCCCCAACCTTAGACTCAGGTTCTCGAGTGCTTGCCTGCAGTTCCACCCTGATGGTCTCAAGTAAGGCAAAAACTAGGTAGGACTTACCCTCCACTTTGAGTCCCACAATCTTGAAAATCTCTCTACCTGGCAATAGCTCCACCTTCACCCTATCATAGGTTTAAAAGATCTCATACGTAGATCTAGTACCAATCTCCACCATCTTGCCGAAGTGCTGGCTCAATTCCACGACCACTGATTCAAAGAAAGGGTGGGTAGGTATGCCAAACAATCGAATCCAGCATCCACCGTTGCCCTAGACAAAGTGACGCAGGGAGGGACGTGGTGAGGTTGATCACTGCCTTCCTTACAGGATAACTACTTCGAATCTATGGAGCTATCCAGAATCCTCAATGGAGCTTCCTCAAATCCATGAGGGAAAATTTTGAATCCATAAGACAAAATCGAATAAATCAAAGTTTTGATTAATAATATGAAGAGAGATTAATAACAATAAAAATAAATGAGCTTAAATAACCCTAACAAACCCTAGATATGCATTAAACAAGTCATAATCTAATCAGAAAACTAAATTAGAAAAATTGTGCATTTTCGCTCAAATATGTCGGAACCCATTGACTTGTTGACTCGATCCGTTGACCGTTCGAAGTTCAGTGTCGATCATGATCGGTCGAAATAAGCAAAAATCATCCTGAGAGTTCAGCCTTGCGATCTGGATAAATCATTGGGCGACCGAAATTTGCTGAATTTCTCCACTTTTCCTTGATCTTTTTTTAGTCCATGTGTGATAGGAATGTACTTCATCCACACCCTTAATTATGGGGTTCTTGCTCTACGTCATACCTTTCACTTCAAATAAACTCGTCCTTGAGTTTCTCTTCGGACTTGGGTATTTGATTGTGCTTAACCTCCTTAACGGGCTTGGCTTGCTATATGCACTCGAGTTCTTCAATGGATTTGAGTTACTCCATGTAATATTAGCCACTTCCTAATGTGCGATAATAAAATTCCCTGATTCCTTCTTAGATTGGGGCTGGTCGGTAGAAGGATTCTTTGTGTTGTCGAAGACTGGCTTTATCTAGCTCAATTTGAGAAAGATCAATCTCCTACACAAGGAATAAATCATAAAAAGTTTGACGACCACGATCGCCTCGAATTCCCACAATGCTGGTGTGGCATCTTCTAGAATGCCCATGGATTCCTGTAAAACTAGCTCCACAATTCCTAGGATGCCCATAGACCCCTCCTTGTTTTTCATGATGGAGGTAGCGATCTCCTCCACCTCCTCAGAATGTTGGACAACCTCTGAGATGTGAGTGGGTTGTATTTTAGAGACCTCGTTTGAACTTGCATTAACCCCATCCAGAATCAACACATCATCTATAATTGCCAGTGGTATGGAATTTTCACTAGTGGGGTTATTTGAACTTGGATCATCATTCAGATTGATGACTTACTCAGCAGTACAGATCTGATTGACCACCAATTTTTTTTCCTCAATTGATTCTTCCTGTTCGGGCAAAGGAAATGCCTCGACAGGAGATGGTTCCGCATCCTCTGACCTGAAACATGACTGAACTTCATAAGGCCCACTATTCGTAAGCTTCACTCTAGACACCCGATCTGATTCTTTATTGTACTTGTTCAGATCTAACGCACCATCATAAAATTCCTTGGTGAAATCCTAGACGGTTGTGGAAGACTTCCCCTCCACTTAAAAGTATTGGGTAGATTTTTCGTTTCAGCAGGAATGGCATACACACTACGATGAGGCTAGGGCTGTCAACGGATTGGATTTGGAGTGGATCATAGCTGATCCGAATTTGATCCGATTTGTGATCCGGATGATTCATATCCGACTTGAAATCCGACGGATCTCTAAATAGTTGATCCGAAATCCGACCTGATAGAGATTCGGCTGATCCGACTCCGATCCGACCCGATTCGAAATCCTACGCACACACCCACCCTGTTAGCTATGCACGCTGCACGCACGCACCCACCCTGTAAGCTATGCATCCACCCACCCCTGTTAGCTACACACACACCCACCCTGTTAGTTATGCGCGCACGCCCCCACGTTGTTAGTTATGCACGCACACACCCACCCCTGTTAGCTACGCAGACACCCACCCTGTTAGCTAGTTACGCACCCACCCTTGCAACCTTGTTAGCCATGCATGCACCTACCCCTGTTAGCTAGCCACACACCCATCTCCGGGCCTCTGGCGGCTGGTGGGCCATCCAGAGAAGGGGAGAGAGAGAGAGAGAGAGAGAGAGAGAGAGAGAGATGCAGAGAGAGAAAGACAGATGGAGAGAGACATACCTGATTTTGAGAGGGAAGCAATTTAAGAGCGGAGAGGCGAGAGGGGACGGTCGGACGGAGGTGCTTAGGAATTTAGGGATTTTTTTCCTTTTACACTTGATGAGTCGGATCGAGGTCGATCCAAATCCGACCCGATTATCCCGTTGATCCGGATCGTTGATTCGAATCTGGAAAATTCGGAGCATATTCGAACCAAGATCTGGTCCGTTGATAGCCCTAGATGAGGCTGGGGATCTGTTGCAACTCAGTCTCAACCAGATCTTCATCATCGTATATGAATCATGATAATAATCATCATTTCATCTGTGACCACCTATAGATTGGTACCTTCATCACTTGCGCCCTACTACATTAAACGAATTTCCACCAAACCATAACATTGCCCTTCAAATGGTATGCCAGGATTGGAACCTTCTTCTCTTCAAGAATCTGCATGTAATCGAAGAAGCGTTCGACTTCAAAGAGCCATTCGTTGATGCGACTCGGGCCATTGAAGCTAAGGAGATCTATCATCCTCCTATAGGATCAATCCTTCTGATAAACCCGATCGTAAAATCCAGTGGATCTTAAAAGCGAGATTCCACAATGAACACCGATTTGTACGACCTCCACTTTGCGCTCGAAGGCAGCCTACAACCCTTGCATGGCTTGCCAATTCTTTCGTCGGTTAGTCTCAAGCATCGTCCAAGAAGTTGTTGCTTTGAGAGGATAGATCCCTGGAGCATCGTCCATATGATTGTTGTCCCAACATTCGTAAAGAGACATTGGCCTGAGGGGAGTCCTCGCTCTGATACCACTTGACGCAGAGGGGACGTGGTGATATCGATCACCATCTTCCTCACAGGCTAACTATTCTAAATCCACGGAGCTCTCCAGAATCCTTAACGAAGCTTCCTTGAATCCATGAGTGAAAATCTTGAATCCATGAGACAAAATTAAATAAATCAAAGTTTTAATTAATAATTTGAAGAGAGATAAATAACGATGAAAATAAACAAGCCTAAATAACATTAACAAACCTTAAATACGCATTAAAGAAGCTATAATTCAATAAGGAAACTAAATCAGAAAAATTGTGCAAGTTCGCGCAAATCTGCTAGAACCCATTGATCTGTCGACCGGTCGAAGTTGAGTGTCAACTGGTTGACATGATCAATCGATTAGTTGAAATGGGAAAAAATCTTCCAGAGAGTCGAGGACAAAAGACGGGTTGACGAAAGGTCGGACTTAGTGCTGGTCATCTTAGATATATCAGAGACAGATTTGATTGTCTAGTGATGCTGCTGACCCGACCTTAAGGTTGGTCGAAGTTGAGTGTCGACCAGTTGACATGATCAGTCGATCAGTCAAAACAGGCAAAAATCGTTCAGAGATTTCAGCCTTGCGATCTGGATAAATCATCGGGAGACGAATTGAACCAGATTCGTCGGGTAATTCGTTGGGAATCCATCGGGTGACTGAAATTTGCTAAATTCCTGCCACTTTTCCTTCATCTTTTTTTTATCCACGTGTGATAGGAATGTAACTTAATCCATGCCCTTCATTAGGTGGTTCTTTCTCTACATCATAGAAGAAGCGTCCCAGGCTACCATACCCTTCAGCCTCATCACCTGTTGGAGAGGAAGG
This sequence comes from Liriodendron chinense, assembly GCA_003013855.2. Lineage (NCBI taxonomy): Eukaryota > Viridiplantae > Streptophyta > Magnoliopsida > Magnoliales > Magnoliaceae > Liriodendron > Liriodendron chinense. Next base: position 2,316,765 of record PVNU02000362.1, read on the forward strand.
TCTGAGTAGAAATCGACCATCTCCATCTTGGATCTGAACACTATAAGGAAGTTATCTGCTTCCAACCTGACCACATTGACTATAGAGGCCTTGAATCTGGATCCCTTGAGGGTTTGGATCTGTTGGATTACTATAACGTGTTTCCCTCAACTATGCCTACCATTGCTAGCTCAGGAGCCCTCTTCCTAGTTAGGACTGAGGCCTGGTCTACAACTGTCATGAACGATTCTGCCAAGGACGGGAGCTCTCTTGCAATGTTGCTCAATTGTGGAAGGCTCATGAGATGCAGGGGTTGAACCTTCGGTTGCTCGACGGGAAGCGAAGTCTATGGATCTCGATTGGGGACAATGGGATGGTGATTAGAGGTCGATTTTCCAGGCTTAGTCCATTGCACGGTAACAACCCTTCTAACTATGCACCTTCCATGGAGAACCCCTAGGGATGTATCATCTTCATCTTCATACATGAAAAGCATAAATGCAAATCCCTTGGGCCTAGACTGTTTTGGATTGAGGGGAATGCAAACGCCAAGGACCTTCCCATATCTTCCAAAGATAGTCGAGAGGTCCTCCTTGGAGCAATCGTAGGGGAGATTACCCATGAAGAGGTTGTGGTCTCCATTTTTTTCTTCCCTTGAATGAAAGTCCAACTAGGCGATTGACTCCTCTAGCCAACGATTCCATCTTCTCTGACCAAACCTTGTCTTATATCTCAAGACTTCTCTTATAATCAACACCTTGTAGATGGCGACCCCTCATTTCTTTTCAACTTGCAGTAGCACGATGGTGGATCATAGCGAAGAGGTTTAGATCACTAAGCTAATTAATATAGGCATCCATGAGGGCAAAAGAAAGGTAGCTTTAAGCTGAAAAGGATTTGTGCTGATGACACTCGCATTTATACGAAAGCTTATGTTCTGCTTTCTTAAACATGGGTGAGGCGGCGGCTGTGTAGAATTACATAGCACCCTAGCTAGTAGCCTACACATAGATACTACACTGTAAAAAATGTGAATGAGGACGGATTTTGCGACGAACATTGTCCGTCGCTAAATGTGAAATTTAACGACGGAGTAAGTTCGTCGCTAACGTAAATAGTCGGTCGCTAAACGGATAAAAGAATCCAAAGAGAAATGTCGTAAGATTTGCGACGGATTTAGTCTGTCGAAAGTTATACCACGGACCAGATTCGTCACGAAATTATTAGAAGTGACAGATTTTCGACGGACTATATTCGTCACTAAATCCCGCCAATTTGACCCATCCAAAAAGCGATCAGCGACGGACTCTTTTCATTAGCGACGGACATAGTTCGTCGTTAAGCCAAGTATTTTTAGAGACGAATCTAGTTCGTCGCAAAATAGAAAAGTACGATTTCAGTAATAGAACCCATATTGTAAAGTTAAAATATGGGTTTTCCAAAACCCTTTTTCAGCAACATGGGGTTTTCAAAACCCTCTTTTCAGAAGAGGTAAAGCTTTCTCTCTCTTTCTTTCTTTTTTGTTCAAATTAAATTTCTCGTGGGTAATCTACGTGGGTTTCTTGATTTTTCATATTTTGTTTTGATGGGTTGGTGAGGATTTGGGTATTCCTTTTCTTTTTCACCATTTGGAGTTAGATTTTTGACGTTTTTGTTTGCTAGGCTGATCTAGATGGGTTCTTTTTTCTTTTGGTGGGTTTCTGATTTTGTCGGTTTTTATTGATGGATTAGTGTTGGGGGTTTTTCATGTGGGTGTTCTTAGTTTTTTATTTTTGGAAATTTTTTCATCTAGACCAATTTGGTTTCTTTTTTTTTTTTTTTCAGTTTTTTTGTTTTTTTTGTTTTTTTTTTTTTCATTTGAGCTTGTTTATTTTTTGATTTCTTCAAATCTGTGTATAAAGTTGGGTTCTTCTTTAGTGGGTGGGATTCAAGAGAGTCAGATATTACTCCTTTTAAAGATGTGAGAATTTTTTAATTATTTGTTGTGAATGTTTACGTGTGCAGAACATGTGTTTGATGAAATGTCATTGTTTAATAGTTTTCAATTTATAAATGTGTATAAAATAGTCTTTCCTTTAATTGTTTGTTGTGAATGTTTTAGTATGCACAACATGTGTTTGATGAAAATTTTGTGTGCATAGCATGTGTTTGACGAGATAACTTGCATTTGCAGGACAAGTTAGTATTGATGACAACGATTACTGGATATTTACGCTAGAAGGTAATGTTTTCCTTTCTAGGTACTTTCAATTTTGCAATAGGTGTGTTTTGAATCATAACGGCTTGTGATTGGTTACTTCTTGTTTGTTTTTAATCATGTTAGTTGTGAATGTTTAAGTATGCCATGTATAGAATAGTCTTGCCTTTAATTGTTTGTTGTGAACGTTTAAGTTTGCATAACATGTGTTTGATGAAAAGTTTGTATGCACAGCATGTGTTTGATGAGATAGCTTGCATTTACAGGACAAGTTAGTATTGATGAGATAGCTTGCATTTGCAAAATTGAAAGTAGATAGAAAGAAAAAAAATTACACACCTATTTCATTTAGCTAGAAGGGTAATCTTTTTCTTTCTATCTACTTTCAATTTTGCAATAGGTGTGTTTTGAATCATGATGGCTTGTGATTGGTTACTTTTTGTTTCAACTATTGAGAATGTTTGGTTTTTGCTCTTAAAAATTTTGTCAAATGTTTTTATCCAATTTTTTATTTTTATTTTTATAGTTATATCACAACTTTGGCAAAAGACAAGAGTATATGCATGTCCACCTTGATGAAATGAGTATTCATTAGGTAACTGCTTCAACTTCTATAGTTCATATCTATTACTAACAAATGGTTTGTGGGAGGAAGAGTTTTTAGTGGGGTGGATATGTGACTTCACTACTCCCATGAAATGTCTTTGTTTAACAGTTTTCAATTTATAAATGTATGTCATGTGTAGAATAATCTTTTGTAATGCCCCAGATTTTTCAAAATTATTTAAAGATTTTTTAAATTTTTATTGTTATTTTATTTTGATTAAATATCATACGTTTATCTTGTTTTGAAAAAAACGGACCATCCGTAGGAGATCCGATAAGAGACCCTATACAAAAAAAATTTATAGTGATCCCATAAACGTCATAAAAAGATCGGATTTTGAAAATCTCGCAGTTTTCAGATAATTACAAAAATGTCTAACACTTTTAAGTATTTTAGTTTCTGACGATCACTTTCATGCAAAACTTCATATATGAGCTTTTAGGTACATTTGTTTTTTACAAAAATCAGGCCACTCCAAAACTCAGGTGAGCCGAACCACTCTTTTTTTTTTCTTTTCTTTTTTTTTTACAAAGAAACCTTATATTGCTCTAACAAAAGGCCAATTACAATTCGGGCAGATCCTTGCTACAAAAGACTCAAGGAACCCGCCTATCTTATACCCCGACCCACTAAGCAACTCTTTCCCTAATAGCCCCAACCCCACTCGATCCTGGCACAAACTACTATTAACAAACAGGAGGAAGAGGCGCCCAAAGAACCTCCGCAAACCCCTAACATAAACCACAAACGAAGAGAGGAAACACCTAAACAAGGAGGGAGCAACCATGCAAACTTCAAACCTCCCTAACACAACCCAAACCCATACGGTCAAGATGAAGAACTCCACGGACAAATGAAGGAAGCTCACTAATGTTTTGAAAAGTTCTCTTGCATTGAGTCTCGCTAGCCAACCGGGCCAAACCATCGGCAACTCCATTTACCTCTCTAGGAGCATAAGAGATGTTCACTTCTACCCTTTTCGAGAGATAGGCAACCCTGTTCCACCAATACCACAAACACCAATTGGTTGGAATGCTCTTATTCAAGAAATTAACCACTGATTGGGAGTCACTTTCAACAACAACTTTAGAAAAACCTCGATCCATGCAAAGCGAAATGCCTTCCACTATCGCCTTACTCTCTGCTCTGACATTGGTTCCCAGCCCATGACCAGAGTAGAAAGAAAATAAGAAGTTTCCCCTCCTTCCTCTACAAATACCACCACCACCCGAGGCTCCCGGGTTTCCTCGGGCTGACCCATCTACGTTAATTTTAAACCAACCATCCATAGGCCTCTCCCATTTTAGGATAGAAACAGATTTAAGCCTCGGGGGCCCCTCCTCAATCCCCAACACTTAAAGAGCCATTCGATCCGAGAGATGATTAGCTTTGGTGCGAGGAAGGGAATGGCTAAGGGACGTAAGCCACCATTTGATTTTAGAGATAATCCTCTCCACACTTCCGAAGTGATTGTCAAAACGACAATCATTCCTCTCCAACCAGATTTCCCAGAAACAGATGCTAGGAAGCATACCCTTCAATGTGGAGAGACAGTCCTTGGATGAGGCCTCTCTCCACCATAGAACTGCCCTCCCCAATGCAGGCTGGCCTTCAATGAAGGCAATATCAAAAACATTGCTGAAGAAAGTCCAAACCTTTGATGCAACATCCCCTGCAGCAAACAGGTGATCAACGTCTTCAACGCTCGGCCTCTTGTCAGCCCCGCAACATACGCACATAAACGCCAATTGAATGCCTCTTAGCTGAATTCTGCCATTGACCGGAACTGCATTGTGCAAGAGTTTCCAGGAAAACACTGCAATTTTTGGTGGCATTTTTGAGTGCCAGACCCACTTCGCTCACTCTTTTCTCTCCGCAGAAGATCTACAAAGGTTCCAAGCTGATTTAACGGAGAAGTCTCCAGACGGATTCATGGGCCAAATGCATCTGTCTGGAGTCTCTGAGGTGCAAAAACCTTCTGAATTGATGTGGGATAGAACAATTTGGGGGAGAAGAGACTGCCAGTGAGAGTTCGGAATGACGCCATCGGGTCCTACACAATCCTTGACTTTAAGATGCACCATCTCATCGGGAAGAGGATTGATAGACCAAGAGGAGAGAGAACCTATGCCACTCCAATCGTCCTTCCAAAAATCACAATCGCCGTTGCCAACCAGCCACCGAGCTTGAGATTGGAGGTCAGGACGAAGCCTGAGGACACTTTTCCAGAATGGAGATCTAAGACCGCTTCCTACCGAAATATCAGAAGTAGAGAAGTCTTCCCTATACTTGGCTTTCATGAAGGAAGTCCAGATACTCTCTTCACTAGAAAAGAACACAGCCCAAGCTAACTTCATTCTAAAACTGGTCATGACCTCTGTAAGGTGCTTCATCCCCAGGCCTCCTTCCTCCTTAGGCAGGGAGATTCTCTTCCAACTGGTCCAATGATGCTTTTTCTTTCCATTCTTCTAGCCCCAAAAAAAAATCCACAAAACATTTTTCCATCATAGAAATAGTCCTGATTGGAACGTCCACTGCTGCCAGCGTGTGAATTGGAACACTGCTTAAAACATGTTTAATCAAGGTGAATTTAGCCGCTTGCGATAAGCAGCGATCCTTCCAACCAGACAATCGATTTCTAATCTTCTCTAACAAGGGAAGAAAATGAGAAGCCCTTGATCTGCCCTGAAAAATTGGGACTCCAAGATAGAAAAAGCTATTAGAAGACGTTACAATACCTGAGGCACGCTGAATGGCTCTAGCTCTGTTTGTTGATAGACCTGTGGCCACGTAGCATTCGCTCTTAACTCTGTTGATTTTCTGACCAGATGCCGCTTGGTACTTAGAGAGGAAATCAATAGTCACCTTCAGCGATCGAGAGCTTCCATTTAGGAAAAGGACCGTGTCGTCAGCGAACAACATGTGAGTGATGAGAGGGCATCCCCTATGAACCTTATATGGCTGGCAAAAGCCCCTCTGAAGAAGCCTTTTGATGCCTCTACTCAGCACCTCTGCAGCCAGAATGAAAAGACTTGGAGATATAGGATCTCCTTGCCTCAGTCCCCTAGAGGATTTGAAGAAACCTGAGGCTCGGCCATTAATCAGCACAGAGAACCAACTGTTCGACCAACACTTTTCCACCAAACGGACCCAAACCTGGCTAAATCCAAACTTCAGAAGAACTGCCTTAAGAAAGCTCCATTCAACCCTGTCATAAGCCTTTTCTATGTCCAGCTTCAAGACAACGTTGCTCCCATGAACCTTCCTTCCTATATCGCTAACAGCTTCTTGAACAAGGGCAATGCTTTCCGCTATCGACCTGCCCTGGACATAAGCTCCCTGCTCCTTAGAGACTAACTTGGGCAGCAGGATCTGCAACCTGTTGGCAATAAGTTTGGACAGGATCTTATAAATAAAATTGCAAAGGCTTATAGGCCGAAAGTCTGAGAACTTCACTGGAGAAGGGACCTTGGGGATGAGAGCAATAAGAGTAGTAGAGAAAGCCCGAGGAATCCTTCCTTCCTGGAAAAGATGCACTGCTGCACAGAAGACATCTCTCCCTACGATATCCCAACAAGAGGAGAAGAAAGAACCAGGGAAGCCATCTGGCCCTGGCGCTGCGTCTATAGGCATTGAGTCACCAACCAGCTTCACTTCGTCTAAGGATGGCACTCTTAGCAGCTCTGTGTTGTCCTGATGAGAGATACAAGGCGAGATAACGTCAAGGAGGTCACCTGGCTGTTCACAGGATTCAGCTTCGAACACCTTATTGAAATAAGATACTGCTGCTTCTCTAATGGAGTCTTGGTCAGATAAATTCTCCCCATCATCAGCTTGGATCGACGAAATGGAGGCTTTCCAAGCAAGCACTTTCGTGAGGTGATAGAAGTACTTGGTGTTCCTATCTCCTTCCTCTAACCATCTGTTTCTTGACTTCTGCTTCCAGAAGACTTCTTCCATAATTTCCAGATGGGCCAGCACTTCTTTCGCCGAAAGCAAGGAGTTCTGATTAGGCTGCCCTGGGTCAGATTGAATAGCCTCTTCCGCCTGAAGAACTGAGATTTCAGCCTGTTTAATCTGATTGAAGAGGTTCCCAAAAACGTTCCTGTTCCAATCTTTAAGCATCTGTTTCAGGGATTTTAATTTGACTGACAGAGAAAACATTGGATTGGAGAAGCTGGCCACCTCCATAGAATCCCATGCTGACTTGACAAAGGGGAGGAAAGAGTCATGCATGATCCACATTCTCTGAAAACGAAAAGGTTTGGGAAAAGAAGGCTCCACAAGCGGAAAGGACAAGAGCATAGGAGAATGATCAGATTGTAAACGAGGCAGATGTGTCACCTTAAAAGTAGGAAAGACGTGAAGCCATTCTGCATTGCAAAGAGTACGGTCCAATCTCGCCCATGCACGCCTTGTACCACCCTGGTTGTTGCACCAAGTGAATTTGTTCCCAACAAAACCAGCATCAAATAAAGTCACTTGGTTAATGGCTGCAACAAATTCAGACGAACCTGCCCTTTTATGATAGCTGCCACCCAATCTTTCTGACTGGTTAACCACTTCATTAAAATCCCCGCTGAGAGCCCAAGGTTTCTGAGTATTACTAGCCAGGTCGAGAATGTCCTGCCACAGGTACCTGCGTCAAGTGGCAGAGCATTTCGCATAAACTAGAGAAATCAGCACCTTGTTGTTGGTACCCTGATTTGCCACCTTCAAAGTAACCATTTGGCTTGAGGCAGAAACAAAATCCACCTGATGGGGGCTATCAAAGAAAACCCATATCTTTCCACCCTCGCGATCATTAGATATCGAAGAGTGAAAGCCAATTTTCAGACCCGTTCGAACTCTTTTACTATCTCTAAGCATGGGTTCAATGATGACCACAATCCCAGGCTTATACTCCCTCACATAGCGCTTAATCTTCTTGATTGTCAGATCATTTCCTACTCCACGAGCGTTCCACACAAGAATGTTATCCATCCGTAACACAACCTGAATTCACAGCCCTGCGTTTGAGTCTAGTCAACCTTTCACACCTCACCCCCGTGTTATCTATTTTATTCTTCCTAGTGCCTGCCTTCTTACCTATGTAACCATTTCCGAGCTGTATTCTGGTTTTCTCATTAACCTCCATCCTGTCTACTGTTGGAGCCACCCCCTCTGGTGTTTGAGCCACCCTCACCTCATTGGTACAACCTACAGAATCTACATTGAGATCTTCCTCGGTCTGGCTGGCATTGCTACTCTCCTGGGTCATAGAGGTGCATTGAATGACTTTATCACCTGTCCTGCCCAATTCGACACTTGTACTGAGTTCCTTCGATGAGTACCTATCAGCAAAGAAAGGAGAGAGGTCAACAGCTAGACTTAGCCCGGGTCTTAGCTCCTCCTGTGCAGGTTGCAAGTCGCCTCCTAGGCACTTTTCCGCCAGCAGGGTGTCCTCCAAGGTTAGGTGGTTGGGGTCCTCCGCAAAGCCAGGACCCTGCGGGGGACATTCATTCATGACCACCCATTCCTTCCCAAATCCCAATGGACTGCATCCTAAGGACAATGACCTCTGCTTATTGATGAGGGGTTGCACCATCTCCGAACTCGCTTTCTGTCCCAACAGGTTATCTGATTGAAACAAAAGATGAATATCTGAAACTGTGGCCTCCCATTGCTGCAGCTTTCTGGCTTCCTCAGCAATATTCTTATGTGGAGAGGGCAGTGGTTGAGCCACATCCAACCTCATCCTGAGGAGGTTATTTGAGTCATCTTGGTGAGGACCTGGAAGCATCATATTCGCCTGAGCCATGTTACAGACCCCCACTTGCAGCTCCTCTGGCATGACTATCTCTTGGTAAACCAGCTTGGGTTGCACAGCAATCACACCTTGGTTAATTCCCATGGCGCCCACTAGATCGGCAGGCACCTCAAGCTGGGCATATAATCTGCAATGTAATTCCCCTGGAGCTCTCAAACCTACGTCTTGCTCAGGAGCATAAACATGATCTGATGGACCACTACCCATATCTTGCATTGGATAAAAGTCACCTTCTTCCAGAACTGGGGCATCTACACAGGCTGTTTTAAATAGAGCATTCCCACTAGCTCCTTGAGCTTGAGCATTCACATAGGCTTCTTGAACTGGAATAATGATGCCACCATCCTCCTCTCGAGCATTACCGCATACATCAGGTACTGGGTCTATGATTCTGGCAACCGGCAATGGAGCATTATCACCATGCTCTAGAATTGAATTCCGACCGCACATTACCTGCACTAGGATGTTCTCACAAGCATCCTTAGGAGAATCACTACCTGAACTTGGGTCCATAACTGTAACAACCTGCCCAGGGGCATATTCACAAGCATTTATAGGTGGATCCAGAACACAAACTTCTTGAACCTGGGCATAGTCACAATTGTCTTGAACTGGATCACAAACTCCTTGCACAGCTGCATAATCACAAACACCTTGAGTGCGAAGACGGGGTACTTCAGTTTTTTTGAAAAAGCTTTTCTCCACCCAATCCTTCGTATTATATAGACTTCCCTGCGTCCTAGAGTTAAATGAATTTCCCTCAGACAGCCCCACCTCCACAGAGATCGGTTCAACCTCCGCAAAAATTGCAAATGCGTCACCATTAACCATCAATTTAAGGACTCTTTTTATATTCGCCCCCGGTTTGAGCACCACTTTAACTCTAGCAAACACCTGGAAAATGCCATATCTCGCATAACCGTCGACCTTAACCACCAATCCAAAGTAGTTGGCGAGATCCACTATCACCGATTCCATCCATGCATGCGCCGGGATGCCAAAGAGTCTCATCCAAATGCCATCCTCTCCCAATACAGTTCTTGGTTTCCATGGAGCCAGGTCCTGAATCCCCATCTTTTGATGGAGGGCCGCATCTGCACAGAAATCTACTAGGTCCAGCCTCGTCTTGAAAACTATTAGGAATTTGGTCGGTGACACTCTCGCCAGATCCAACGCTGCCGAAACGAACCTTGAAGTTCTGAGGTTGTCGGTCAACCTGAGAATGGATAGGTTTGCCTCGGAAGCTGTGGACACTATAGCTAACTCCAAATCCCTCATCTTTTTAAGGGCTGCAGCCTCATCTGCCCAAGTTGTGATGTCGTCGTCACCATCTCCAACCGAAATCTGTGTCAAGATCTTCCCTTGCTCCACCTCCTTCCTTGTCCCCTTTGTTGCTTCGACAAAAGATCGGGACAAAATAGGAGCTGAAACTGGACCCTGTTTTGAGACTTGACTCTGTTATAATCTAATGGGTTTTGATTCGGATGGGCTCCTGGGTCTAGCATCCTTGATAGAGACTATCCTCCCAGCAATGCGTTTTCCATCGAGAACCCCTTTGGCTTTGTGCGCTTCTTCCGCATATAGGAATCGAACGAATGCGAATCCTCTGGGTGAGTAGGAGGCATCTAGGGGCACGAAGACATCCGTTACTTTTCCATATCTGCTGAAAATCTCCCCAATATCGTCTAGCGAGCATTCAAATGGTAAATTGCCTACAAAGAGGCTGAAATCACTTTTCCCCTTATTGCCGAAGCCAACAGCTTTCCAGATCTTTCCGGTCATCGTTCCTACCTGAGGACCGTCAGACCATCGTTCCTTCCTGAGTACAGTCAGACCAGCTCATAGTAGCTTATCAGATGAACGAATTACGCGCTTTTTCACATATTGTAACAAGAGGTACCCTATGGAAGATGTGGTGAGCCGAGGTACATTTTAGGTACATTTTAGCTAGGTACATTTTAGGTACCTTACGCGCTTTTAGGTACATTTTAGTTGTACACGTAGAATTTCAGCCCTCTGATCATCTTATGAATGCTTTAATTAGAAATCGGGCCATAAGTGGCCCACTTTAACTTGGATCTTCCTCATTTTTCTCGTCAACAGATATTTTTGTGTTGCCCAGCTTTTGGACAGAGGAAATGATCCTTATCCACCATAATAGACTCTAATTGACAAACCCAACCCTAACCACAGTTTCCTTACTGTGCAAGTTACGAAAAAAAAGAAGAAGTTTTCTTCGCTGCCTCTGTGACAGCGTGTGTTGATGACGATCTGGGCTATCCACGTCGTCCATCACTTGAGATCTCCTTCACTGATCCAAGCCATCCATCAAGTCTGTACCCCACCCAAAATTGGTTATCCCAATTTTTGAAACCTTTCATTGTCTGTGTGGCCCGCTTTAAACTACCATCCAAAACCAAGTAATGTTAGATCCATTGACCCACTTTGCATGTATGGTTCATATTGTTTCCAAAGAATCGTGGGGACCCCTACTATCATTCTAAGAGTTCTCATGCTCCGTCTCAGTCCCGTCCAAGCAGTTGCTAAGTCCTCCTCTAACTCTAACTCAGACCACACCTGATCTGATTCTTCTCTCCGCGTATGCAACCCACCAACTTAGCAATCTTCATAAGACCCTCGTGATGCTCACACCCCCCTCTCCACGAACATCTAATCTAGCAGAGAGAGAGAGAGAGAGAGAGAGAGAGAGAGAAGTTGTGGAAGGAGAGAGAGAGAGAGTGATTGTGAGGAGAGAGGGAGAGAGTGATTGAAGAGAGAGAGAGAGACCGTGTGGGGAATAAGGAAACCCCACGTCTGTTGCTGTGCTGGAATTCTTTCCCAGAGGAAGAAAAAGAAGAAAGAAAAAGAGAATAAATAAGAAGGAAAGAGAGAGAGAAGACAGATAAAGTCGAATCGAGTTGACCCGGCTGGGATTCTGAGTTGAGCTACTACTAGGAGAGGTAAGACCCATCAAACCATGATTTTATTTCCTAAGTTTATCCTAAATCCTAACCCTAGGTGTAGATCTAGCCCTAGTTGATTATGACGATGAGAATCGTGTCAATTTACACCTTAACCTCATGATTTTCGTTCAACATCATAGGTCTTGGATCTAAGAAAGATTTACACAGACTTAGCAACGTCTCAAATCATTCCATCGCAGAGGTGAGGATATCCTTTAAGCCTAGCTATGATAATATTAAATTGTATGTTAATTTATGCCTAGAAACTAGGGTTTTTGTTGCATGATTTTTTGAAACCGTACTTGTTGAAATCTCTCTATGTAATTATGATTTGCATGGTGTTCCTTATTGTGTACGCTGAATTTTAATGTATGAACTATGCTTAAGTGGTTGGAAAAGGAATTGTAATGATGTACATCCAGGTGAAGATCCAGTAAGTGAATCGAGCACTACGACGAGGTGTTCGAAAGCTCGCGGCACAGATGATGGGTGACGAAGTTGGAGTGATTTATTGAAGATTTTATTTGATTATATATTTTTTTTAGGGTAGTTTACAACTTTATTCCACAATGTAATAAGTTTTTTTTAATGAATGTAAGAATTGATTCTTTGTTTAATTTAGTTTTAAGAACTTTGTGATTATAACATAGATTAGAATTTCATTAAATCACATGTTTATCTTCCGTCACTATGCCTGAATGCCATTAAATTTCAAATATACCAAAAAATAACGATATGTTGAGGATTTCACCCCTGACATGTCTTAGATAATACCTGAGAATTCGGCCTATCGTGGAATCCACGGGAGCCAAAATTTCAGGGCGTTACAGTCTTGCCTTTAATTGTGTTTTTGTGAATGTTTAAGTGCACAACATGTGTTTGATGAAATGTTTATGTGCACAGCATGTGTTTGATGAGATAGCTTCCATTTGTGCAAATGGTGTTCATAGTGTTGCTTGTCTGGTAAAAAAATTCCTTCTGATCATGTGCCATGTTATATGTTATATGATATATGATATGCATAATGAAGTTTGTTAATCCAATGCATGTGTATAGCTCCATTCTTGCACACACTATATATGTGTGCGAAATCCGAGCATCCATGAGGTAGGCTAGTGTTGAAATGGACATTAATTTAAAAAAGGTTGGCCAAAGGTCAACATTTAATGTACACGTGCTCCACCTAATCAGCTAACCTCCTTGATTCTTGGGCTAAAAGTCCACATTCAATGTACATGTGTTCCACCATGTGTATTCAAACATCTTCTAAAATTCCAACTAGCTCCTGTTTAAATTGAACATCTAAGGAAAGTTTTTGTTGTGAAATAGGATGTTTGAGATGGTTTCCTTATTAAAAAAAATTGTTGGAAAATTTTCTTCTCAATTATAGGTGTTTGTTTTTTTTGTTCTATGATTGGATTGGTTCCTTCTTTACTGGCAGGCATTCTGATATCAATCTGGTTGACTTGGGAAAGGAAACTGTGAATGAAGATGACAGAAAATGTATTGCTCATTTTATCTCATATATTTGTAGCCTATGACAGGAGTTGCATTTTTTTTTTTTTTTTTTTGGCTACCCAACCCAAACACTCTATCCGAATCACCCAGAGGTGCTGCTAGTGTGTCTTGAACCTGAGACCTGCTATTTTATAAACACGAACGTCAACCAGCTGCGATAACAGGCCTATGACAAGAGTTGCATTGCTATTGGTAATGGCGACATGAACATTTGCAATGTGGACCGGGCCTTGGTATGAGGTTGTTATCTTCAAGCTTTACCTACAAAAATAGCATGATCCCGTGAGTGAATTTTTTATGTCATTCATTTTCAAAAGGAAGTATTATAAGATGCTCGGTTGAAAGGAACAACATACTTCTGTTGGACTAATCAATGATATGGGTAGACCCACTTGATGAGTGGCTTTGATCTTGCTACTATAATGTTGGGGATTCTTTACACGTACACGCGGCCTTTAACTTAAATGTGAACCACCAAAATGTAGGTCACCTTTATAGCTGTTAATGGAAAGGGTCCGGGCTGGACAGAATCAAAATTCTAGGTTTGAAATAGGCCGCCTGAATTGTTCTGAATTGTTGGGCTAAGGTGGCTTCCACCTGATGGAGTGGCTTAAATCCCACACAAATGTTCAACGTTGGCATGTGTGCAAGGTATTTTCGAAGAATGTAACCGTTAGTACTGGATGATGCAGGCTATTTTTGTCAGTGGAGTTTCTTACTGGCTACAGATATATGGTGTATAGAGAAGAAAGGTCCGAGTCTATGTGGCCATGTTTCTTAGATAGGTGAATTTCATTTTGAAGAGGTGAGTGTTAAGGTGCTTGCTTGTAATTTAAGGTGCTAGACTGTAGTCTAGCTAACTGGACAACTGTTGTCAAAGGCATAGAAGAGCACCTGCAATTGGATCCAATATTTGCTAGCCAATAACTTTTATATGTTAATTTACATTTTCAAGAGAAATAAAATTTCTATTTACTGTAAAGCTAAAACAGGCTATTATTTAGAAATTCATGGTTGAAATGGGCTACTATTATAAAAGCAATGCATCTATCTTTCCATTGTTTGATTGAATAATTGAGTTTGAGCTCTTGAGAGAACCATTTTCTATTCATATCTTTCCATTGTTTCAAAACAAAAATCAAATCAACAACCTTATGGTCTGACTTATGTTTAAATGAGTGGTACATTTGCAAATGTATTTTACGTGCCCATTATTCTTTGAATCCCTGGTAGACTTTAATCATATAATGGTTTTCATTCCCAAAGTCAGTTCAGATGTTTAAAAAAAAAAAAAAAAAGTCAGTTCGGATGTTCGAATAAATTTTTCATATTCAAATGTCTGATATATAGATATTTTTTTGAAATTCTGTTAACATATGGAAATCATTCTTATGATTTTTTGCTTATATTATTTATAATGTTTTCTTATAATTTCTTATAATTTTTTATTTTTATTTATGATGACTCAAACCATTGTGTTGTTTGGATATATTTCTATTATATATCTTATTATTTTCATGTTAGTTGTATCTTCTACATTTCATTTTATTAGAAGATCCTTAATTGTATATTAAGGCATTGACCAATGAAAGGATTAATTGATTTACTTTCATTTGTAGCCAAAACGCTTCCTTGCCATGAAAAATCTTGACTGAGGAAAATGGATGGGTTGATCTTCGACAAGGAATAGATCGCCTTATAAATGCTATCTTTGTTGTCCTTGGTCATGAGCTTTCCCTTGGAAGCACTTTCTTTTTACGTTGTAAGGAAAGGATATGCAAAATTGCCAATGTCTCTAGATAGGCTTATATTTGAAAACTCGTGAGTGCATTTTCTTTACTTTCACATTTTCCTTACCCCGTTGCTTTATGATTGTCTTATGCTGTTTGAAATAAACTTCTGAATGACAACATTTACTTTTTTATGCTAAATGACAAGCGGAGTCATATTGACTTGTGCATGCATTTTATTCAGTCTATTGTTGTAGAGATAAGCTCGGGACGACAAGAAACGCCAACTCTTCTCGAGTACATAACATAATTCTTAGTTTTTGTTTTTTTCTTTTATTGGTCAAGATAAGCTTCCTATTCAGATACAAGATCATTCTGAATGCAAAGGGATGCCTTCCATTTAAAGTACTATTTGTTGATAGTTAGTACATTATTGATATTGTAGGTGTGTTAGGTTCATAGTACTTTTTGCTCCACAAGTTGTTTCTGTGCATTCTAAAGTTTAAATACTTCTTCTGGTGATCCCACCTTCTGGAAACCTTATATTTTTGCGATGTTGACTTTTTTTTTTTTTTTGAATTTATATGTCTATCAGGTACTGTAATAGATTCAACAAACAACAAAAATCAGCAGTTTTTATTTTTATTTTTTGTATTTGCAGAATATTGCGACGGCCTAAAACCGTCGCTAATTTCCAAAGTCCGTCGCATTAGCGTCTGATTTGTCCATCACATTATTTTAGAACGAAGGAACAAAATCCCTAGCTAAATGGGTGGTCTTTCTTTTTTTTTTTTGCGATGAATTTTTTTTAGATTGTGATGACTATAATTCGTCGTTTATTTGCGATGCACTAAATCCGTTACAATTTAGCGACGGATCTTGTTCGTCGTTTTAAGAAATCCAAAAATAATAAACGAACCAAAGTGGTCAAATTCCGTCGCTAATTGGGATTTGCGACGGATTTGGTCCATCGGTTTTTTGTTGTTTTGGTGTAGTGCTAGCAGTGGGAACTCAGTTGGCTGTCCAATGCATGTCCAGTTCATCAAGATCATCATCAGACTATAGTAGCAACTCAGATTGTTGCCCAATACGTTCAGCCAGTGCAATGCAGCCTTTTTCAAATACTCGAAGAATTGATCAAAACACTCCTCTCCCAGAATGATATAGAAGCCCATCATCTTGTTCAGTTCGCTACTCAAACCTAGTATAATGCTCAGCAGGCTGTCCAGCACAAACTTCCAATTCAGTTAGATGCTCAAGCAAACTAATCTGTTTAGATCAATATTCAGAGCCAGCATGATCATCATAATTCAGTATCAGATACTCAACAATCTGTCCAGAACAATCAATCTATCCACCTAGACAGAGGCGCTGATCAATCTCTCGAGTAGTCTCCTATGGAAACACAGGCATCGGTCCAAAGTTGAGGACCTGGACCATCGATCTTTTGCAAGAGCCTCATAGCAACAAAGGTATGAAATTTCTTTTCAGTAACATTTTTGGCATGCATATTAATCAGGAGCAGTCCAATTCTCAAATAATTAAACTGAGGATGTCCAGATCATTATCTTCTTCTAAAATTCAGAGTTTAAGAGGACTTGCCGCTGCCTTCATCGTCTGGAAAATTTGGCTAGGCTGCAATGCTTCTAGATTTGAAGGGAAGAAGGTGAAGCCATCAACGATTGTGGCTAAGGTGAAGAAATGGTTGGTGGAAGTGGACGAACATATTCCAGATTTAGGTAGACAGAGTATTGGAATCAATCTCTAAATAATTATTAGGCATCCCTCCTTGTCTAGGCAGAAATGAAGAATCTGTCTGTATTGTGAAGTGGTCCCGGTGATGTAGAACGGGTCGCTGATTATTTCATGGCCCAGATGGAGCAAAAGAAGACCGTTCGGGGTCGAAAGTGATCCGGACCGTCAGGACCGTAAATCGGTCGTATCTCACAATCCGGGATGAGTTACGGGACGTATAATATATCAATTTGGGGTAGCTCGAGCTACTTTAGCCAACCAACCCCGCTACGCCGGGTTGCCCAACCCAGAATCGCGAGAATCGACCGTATCGACGGTCATTAGGCTAGTTTATTTTCAGTTTTACTATTTATAGTAAGTTTTAATTCGATCATAACTTTGCATCCGTATGGTTTTAGAGTTAGTGCCCAACATGAAAAGGGCTTAGAATATTTAGTAGAACAGCGTGGTTGAGGCCGTTTGATAACTTTCTATTTTTGGCCGAAAACCAAGAGTTCTAGTAGGATTGAACGACTTCTATAAATAGAAAGTTTACTATTTATAGTAAGCTACGTTTTCTAGGAGTTTTAGTTGGAGTTGGATTCTAATACTTCACCTAGGGTTTAGTTTCCTATTTATATGCATTGTAATTCCATTTTTATTCATTCAATTATCAATAAATCAATTATTCGGAATTTATTTCCTCTTTTTATCTTTTATTTCTTCTCGTGGATTCGAGAAACTATCAGTTAGGGAGACGGTGATCGACCTACCACGTCCTCCCTGCGTCACCCGGCCAAACGCTGACTGGCTCAAATTGAATGTTGATGGCGCCTCTCGAGAAAATCCAGGAGAAGGTGGAGGGGGTGGGATTTGCAAAAATCATCAGGGGAAGTAATGTTTGCCTTCCATAAATACTAGGGTTGTGTCTCTAACATGGTCATAGAAGCACAGGCTATGGTCGACAATATTCATCTCTGCAAGGAGAAGGGCTTCTCAAATATTATTGTCAAAACAAACTCTAAGATTATTGTGGAAGCAATATCTAATCCTTCAGACAGTAGTCCATGGAATATTTGGTACTGAATTGGGGAGATTAGGAGAAAGAATACCAACATGAACCTCATATTCTCCCACATTATGAGAGAAGGTAATGGAGTAGCCGATGCCCTTGCTAAGATGGCAAGCATCAGTCATACGGATAGAACTTTTCTTTCAAGGGCGGAGCTTTCGGCCTATGATCGAGGACTGCTCGCCTTGGATGATGCCGGGGTAGGGGCTATTAGGCAGACTAGAGCTTAGATGAGGATCTGGCTTTGTCTGTTTTTGGTAGTGAATAGTTTTCAAGGGCAGTCTAGTACACTACAAGAAAAATGACATTTCCCAGCGGCCAAAACTGCTGGTAGAAGTCTAAAAAACCGCCGGCCAAACTTTTCCCAGCGGTTAGGTAAACGCTGATAAAAGCTGCGTCGGCAAATCATTTGCCAGCGGCCGGCATGATTTGGCAGCGTTTTCACCGGCCGCTGGGATAAGTTAATTTTTCGCGGCGTCCAGTATCATTTTCCAGCGTTTTTCTAGCTGCTGGTAAAAGCCTGACGAGACGCCGGAGAAGTCTTATAAAGCGCTGGGAAAGGCCTGACAAAGCGCCGGTAAATATCTGAGAAGTGATGGAAAATATATGAGAAGCTGATGGAAAAGTCCATTGAAACGCTGGAAAAGGCCTATTGAAACTCATATTGAGGCGCTGGTAAAAGTGTCCCAACATGCAAGCTAGCTAGGCAGTTAAAAAGAACCTATATTTATTTTTATTTTTTGTAATGTTTGAAACCTAAAGAATGTTGCACAATTCAAGTAAAATTGAATACCAAACAATAATTATATTACTTAACAATAAAAAATATATATAATATTTATTACAATGAGTTGAAAATTTGTTCGAATACATCTAAAAAAAATAACGTCATTCAGCCCTCATTCATCTTTTGCTTAGAACCTGCAAATCAAAATAGCAAAAAAAAAAAAAAAATTACATTTCAAATCTGCGATTCAGCCCTCATCCATTTTTACTTATAACCTGCAAATCAAAATAACAAAAAAATTAATTACATTCCAAATAACCCACAAATCAAAATAGCAAAAAAATTAATTACATTCTAAATAACCTACAAATCAAAATAACAAAAAAAATTAATTAATTACATCCCAAATCCACTATTCAGCCCTCATCCACCTTTGCTTATCACCCGCAAATCAAAATAACAAAAAAAGTACTTACATCCCAAATAACCAAAGTTGCACACAAGCGGAGCTGAATCGAGTTTCACTCAAGTTTGGTTTCACTTGTTTATGTGGGTCCATCTGTTTTACTAAGCTCATTTAGGGCATGGGCCCAAAAATATAGCAGATCCAAACCTCAGGTGCACTACACCACAAGAAACGAGGTAATTCAATACCCGCCATTAAAAACTTCCTAGGGCCTACCATAATGTTTATTTGCCTTTCAACCTCTAAAGATCATATAGCTATGGATGAAGGGAAAGCATAAATAAAAACTTGATCCGAAAATTTTATGGCCCACAATTATTCAATCACTACTATTTCTTATGGTGTGGTCCTGCTGAGAATTGGATTTACTTCAATTCTTCAGCCCATGCCTTAAATTGAGCCAGCAAAACAAACGGATGGCATGGCTATGTAGCATGTATATCAAGGTGGGCCCATGGTCATGGCCTCACCAAATCCATGTTCCTCCAGGAATATCCATGGAATTGGACGTGGCCCAAACTCTTTGGGCCACAACGTATCATTATCCACGCCATCCATCCATTTTGCTAGCTCATGTGTTCTGTCCATGTCATCCATATGTCTTGCCAGCTTCTAGGACATGAGTCATAGATGAAGCAAATCCAAAGCTCAATGGACCACAACACCGAAGATAGTAGGAGTGAATGCTCATCATTAAAAACTTCTCCAGGCACAAAGAAGTTTTGGGTGAAGCTAACATTTGAGATTGGTGAACCATTAAGGTGAAATTACATGGGAAGGTTTTAACAGTGAGCTTTAGAGCTCATGTAGTGTGGTCCACTTAAGATTTGGAGCTGCCTTATTTTTACCTCATCATGCTCTAAATGAGCTGGCAAAATGGATGACAGCATGGAGAGAACACATACATCAGAGTGGGCCCTATAGAGTTTGAACCATGTCCATTTTTGGAGACTAGGGTTGCAAGAAATTTGTGTACCTCTTCTGAAATGCCATGACCTTATGGCATCACATACACATCCACGTGGTTGGATTAGGATGCAAATTGCCTGCAACACCAATCTCTATGTCCAGGAAAATCAATCAAGCATGACGTACAACCCCCTATTTGAGCTTTAATTTTCACGAGCCAAGCTTCGTGCCTATCCCTACTGTTTGAGCTTGGTTAGGTCTAGATTACACGAACTTGAGCTTGGTTTGGTTTTGTCCAAATATCTGAGTCGAGCCAAACATAGCCAAGTTCGAACAAGGCCCACCATCAAGTATATATATCTATAATCCACTCTATCCATCCATTTTTACATATTATTTTAGTGCATGATCCAAAATTGAATCATATCAAAAGCTCAAGTGGACCAAACCATAGGAAACAGTGTGCATTCATGTATATGTATTATGTAAATGGAATGAGAACCGTCGTTGGAAAGGAAAGAGTCTTATTTCCAATATTTGAATATTCCAACAGACTTTTTTTTTAGTTCTTTGTGAATTAGAAGAGAAATATATTACAATTTCTCATATCAAAGTATATTAAAATAATTTCAGTAATGCGTATATGTATTTCAGTCCTATATAATGAACCCCCAAATGAACCTTGGCTTTCCACAAATCTAACTCACCTTTGGGGTACTTGTTTCGGAGGCATTCTGGCAAGCAGCTTGAAAGGATCTTGATCAACAACTTGCATGAATCCTGCAAGCCATGACATTTTCAGAAACATATGGATTTTTCTCAATTGATGAGAAAGTAGACAAAAAATAAAATCAACCCTTAAGACAAAATTTAACCTGAATGATGGACAGAAACCAGAAGGTTTTTATCTACAAAACAACCAGCAAACACTTTGACCAGCATATCTACAAAATCTGAAACATGACAGAAAAAAGAAAATATGTAAAATCCAACTACTCATTGAGGCTCATTGACAATCCAAATGAAAATAGTTCATGTACAAAATTTCACTGACCATTTAATTAGATTTTGAGAGAGAGAGAGAGAGAGAGAGAGAGAGAGAGAGAGAGAGAGAGTGTACATATATATACCTCAATCTGATGGCCTAAATTCACTACAAATGCATTAGGAAGAGCTTCCACATTCATCCATTCACCATCTTGAAGACTTGGAGGCCACATACTTCACTTAGAAGAAGAAGGGATATCACATTTGGGTCACAAAACTCAATGCCAGTGCTCTTACCTCCACACTATATGTTCCAACCACATGCCTGGAAAAAAAATGGTTGAAGAATCCTGACATATGATTCATTGACACTTGTCTGTTGAAATACGATTGTTGGGCCCTGTTTTGGTCCACACACTGTATCCAAGTATGGGTCCATACTCTAGACAGATTTGAGAAGGTTTTTGGGTCCTCATGCTAGGAAGATTTGAGAAGCTTTTGGAATCCACATGCTTTACAGATTGAAGGGTCACTGGAGTGTACACGTTGAGCAGTTTTCAGCCCACATGCTGTCCATAATTTTGGACAGATTTATGTAATTGAAAATCATGAAAATAATCAGAGATTTCTTCCAAATTATTACATCCTCAGGTGGTGGCATTTTGAATGGTCAGATTTGGTCCAAACAAATGCAGGTTTGGGCATCCCAACTAGTGTATATGGCTCAATTTAAATCAATGATTCTATCATAGTTTCTAGTCATTAAAATGAATCACCACAAGTCCTTGTCCAGAAATTCCAGATTAGAAATACGAAGATTGAAATAAAATAATAACAAAACAAAGTACAAACATTACTTCCAGTATATTAATGGCATAAAATCTTAATAGAAATTCAAGCAGAAAGGGAAAGAAAAAAACGGAGAGAGAGGAAAGGCTTACTCAGATTCTCTAGAAACAGGACAGAGAAAACAAATCACTGATTTTCACCTGAAATTACAGAGAAATTTTAGAAATTAAAATAAAAGGAGAAAATTGGAAAGAGGACCGAAAACAGTAAAACGACGGGATGGAAATACGTGCCGATGAGTGTATGTCTTCACCTGGACAAGGGCTGCTGGACAGTAGATGGTGTCGGCAAAACGGCACGACAAACTGACCCACCTTGCTGGAAAGTGGACGACATCATTTGATTCTTGGCTTGATTTAGCTGCATTAATAATAATAATAATAATAATAAAGACTCATCTAACAATATGAAAGTAATTTTCTGAGCATGTTATGATTCCATCTCTAACCAAGAGAAATTAAACGAAGATGAAAAAAAAATTGAAATAGGAAAATATCCAAAGATCAAATTAATTTAGGATGTGAAGGGAAGAATTTTCAAGATGACATCAAAACAAGGCATGCATTCCAATGCAAGCACATTAATGACAGTTAGAATGGTTGTATAGAGGCCATTTGTGTGCTATAGATATTGCATTCATTTTTTTTTCTTTCCTGGAGGAAAATATCATCAAAGGCCTGATTGAAAACACAAAAATAGGAAAAATAAGTGAAAATTATTACAAATCTTTCAATTCCTCGAAGGGAGTTTGAAATGCCAACCATGTAACCTAAAAGAATCTAAAAAGAAGCCAAAAGCAAAAACACTTGCACGCAAATCTGTTGCATTCCATTGCTTTTCCAATATTATAATAGACAGTGGTGTTCGAGAAATTGTAGAGTTTAAAGCTCACATATGAATGCACACATCATCACCTTCAGTCAACTTGGAACCATTATTGATCATCTCAAGTGTCTAGACAACATCAGATAGTCAAGTTGATCCATTTCTTCAAAAAGTGGAGTTCTCTAGCTAATGAATGATTAGTCTCTCATTTTACAATTCTTCATCCCATTCCTGTGAATCCAGTCACATTCTATTGTTTGGACAAAGCTTCTTTTATGTGAACAATACATCTAAATGCAATTCAAGCTCCTCGGACAAGAGTGTATCCATTTCAGCTGATTCCTGTCTATCCTCTTATAGCTGGAAACTCGTCTCATCAGCATGATATTAAAATGGACAAGCTTGTTCTAGTGAATGATGATCCAAATAACAATTCAAACTCATTGGACGAGGGAACACACGTCTTTAGTGTTGTCCATGTGTCCCAAGGATTCCTGAGTGGTGACTAACACTAATACAAAGCAAAAGCTATAAGACTCTGAGATTAATGGAGTGTACCACTGGATTTGAATTTATGTAATGCAACCAAATTTGAAATTTCTAGTGTGGTAGAAACTAACATTAACAGGCCAATGGAACACACAAAGAGCATCATTGAGACCCAATCTCTACTCAGGTATGAATGACAGGGCTTCAAACCTATTTCCCCATATACAGTAATATAATATGCTGGTTGGATCCAAATAAACATTACCAAAACATTGCGGTGGGCCCTAGGAAGTTTTTAATAGTAGGGTGTTCAATCACCATTTTGTCCTATGGTATGGTCCACCTGAGAATTGGTCTCCTTCATTTTTGGGTTCATATGGATATAGACTACATATATCAAAGTGGGCACGATGATAAGAGCCGCACGTATTGGGTGGCCAGGGCAGCACCTAAAAAACTCCTAGCGGATAGTGTCAAGGTGCCATACGAGGTAGCATCTATCATTGAGTGGGCCATGCACAGTTTGAATTTGGACCATCAAACTTTTTCTTAACTACTTATTTTTCTAATAAAAAATTTGGCCTGCCAGAACAGCAAAAGCAGTATTGTTTTTTGTCCAGATGAGGTAACATGCCTATATCTCAAGTCTGGCCTGAACATCGGTCACAAATTCATTGTTGGTGTTCAAATAGATGGTTCAATAATATAAAAAAAAAAAAAAAAAAAAAAACAACGAGGTCAAGATGCAGCCATGATTTTGGCATCGTGGCCCATACAGCACCCACAAGGTGGACGGTTCCAATCAACTGTCCAATGCTTATGCTGCTAACTCAAATAATATCCTATTATCCAACTGAGAAAAATAAAAATCGATAAACAAACATACCTAGCTCAGAACGGGCGAGATGCAAGTAGAGGTTGACGGCGCCTTCTCTATTCTCCATAAGATCAATCAAATCCCCAACCCAAATCAGAGAGGAAAGAGGGCTTGAGTGAAGAACTTTAGGAACAGAGAGAGAGAGAGAGAGAGAGAGAGAGAGAGAGAGAGAGAGAGAGAGAATAGGGGAGAAGGGGGCTTTATCACAGGACCTGCTGGAAACCATCTAATCTGTGAGAATCGGTATAAAAATCGGTTCGAAAAGAATGAAATTGAAAGAGAGAGACCTTGGGGTTAGGGTTTTGAGAGAGAGAGAGAGAGAGAGAGAGAGAGAGACCTTGGGGTTAGGGTTTAGAGAGAGAGAGCTTACCTGTGAGAGGGTGAGAATGATTTCAGGCGAGAGAGAGCTTACCTGCGAGAAATCGAGAGCAGATTTGACCCCGCTAGAATAGGGATGGAGAGAGAGAGAGAGAGAGAGAGAGAGAGAGAGAGAGAGAGAGAGAGGAATGGGGTTGGAGGGGGCTGTGTGCGAGAGAGAGAGAGAGAGAGAGAGAGAGAGAGAGAGAGGAAATGGAATGGGAGCTGAAAATGGGAAATTGGGCGCGGGAGGTGAAAATGGGGCGGGACGGGGAATAGTACTTTTGGGGTTTTTGTTTTGTTTTATAAGATTTAATAGCAGCCGGTCTTAAGTAGCGCAAGAAAATCAAACCGCAAATTCGACAATTGGATTTTACGGGCGGTTACTTCTTTAAATCACTAGCGACCAAGAGAACCGCTGGTGATTCTTATCGTTGCAAGCGGTAACTGTCAGCCGCTGGTAATAATGCGCTGGGAATGCTTATAATTCTTGTAGTGGTAGGTTGTTGTATATCTCTGAGGTATATGATAGGTGCGGTCCATCCTTTTTGTGGACCCACCGAATTTGATTGTTCCTCTTTTTCCATGTTTTCTAATAAAATCAAGGTGACGCCTTTCCTTTAAAAAAACACGCACCGGCCCCACTGTTAGGACACCCATGCACCCCACTGTTAGTCACACCACAAAGTTATCCACCCTCACTTGGGAAATTGATACCAAGACCTCAGTATTAAAATGAGGTTATCTTCACTCAGTCTGCAGGTGTCTTCATGGCGTGGATATTTTGCAGGAACATTCCCGATCTCATGATTTATTATAAGAACTTGGACCTCTCTTTGATCTTGTCCATTGGATTAGTTTTGATTGTGGAGCCGATGCATTAGGTGTTCTTCTTTCGATTTGGACGATCAACACGGATGGTCTAGACATAATCATCATTTTCCCAGGTTGAGAGAAAACTCAGCCTCCATTTTGAATCAGTATTCTTGACTTCACAGGCTTCCATTGCATAGGATCATTCCGTGGGATGTTTTTTTATACGACTATTTCGATCCTCTTGTCATTGTGGCGAACAATCCTTATTGGGTACCACAAATCTGACTATTGATCTTTCATCATGTATGCAACATTAGAAGAATTGATGGATCCAACTGTTCATTCATCATCAGTTGCATTTTTCGATTCGTCAATAGTATAATTATCTAGAATCACCATCTCTATGGTCGCTTTGGTAGGTTCTTGGTTGCTAATTAAGAATACCAAGAAAGAAAAGCAGAGAGAGAGATGGTCGCTTTGGTAGGTTCTTGGTTGCTAATTAAGAATACCAAGAAAGAAAAGCAGAGAGAGAGAGAGAGAGAGAGAGAGAGAGAGAGATTTTCGTAACATTCTAAAAATCCATTAAATACACAATTGAACATCATAATAAAAAATAAAGAAAGGAAACAAAAGACAGAGAAAAACAAATATGTTGCTCTCCCATTCGATTAAAAAATTTGCATTAGTAAAGAACTACTTGTGGATATGCCACATGTTACCGACGGAGTTTATTGTAAGGGACGTGCTTTAGCTTTTCAATCCAAACTGCGATTGGAGATAATCAACTATGTTCTTATCAACTTGGAATGCCTTGGCAAGAACATCATCTGAGATGGGCGGATTCGATCCAAACACAGCATTCGCAATGGTGATGGTTCCTGGGTTCTGGCTGCTCAGTCCTGCAATGGCTATGGCATTGGTGAGGCCGATGTTAAACTGGAAGTGAACCAGGCCTATTGGGAAGACAAACACATCGCCCTTCTGAAGGACCTTTGTTATGAGGCGATTGTCAGGGTTGGAAGTGACGAATCCGACGTAGAGGGTGCCCTCCAAAACTGTTAAGATCTCGGTCGCCCTTGGGTGGGTGTGGGGTGCGTTGAGACCATAGGGTGCATAGTCTATCCGAACCAATGAGACTCCCAGTGTGTTGAGTCCTGCTATCTGAGCTACGTTTACTTGGGTGACATTGGACCCAACCTTGTTACTTGTGTTGCCTGGTTTGTCCAGTCCTGTGAAGAAGAAATCATCGGCTTGAACTTGCTTTGGGTCCTTGCACACAAATCCATTCACTAACACTGCCATCATATAACACAAAAGAGATTGTAAGCATCATATTCTTTTAAGACCTATTAAACCAGCAAAAATGGAAGATAATGGATAATGAGGTAGGTGGCGTATCCCATTCATTGAATCCTTTCACGAATGGGTTGGTGTGTTTTTTTTTTTTTTTTTAATGAAACAAGAGGAGAGACCCCACCTGGAATTTATTGCCAAAAAAGGGAGATATACAGCCATGAACTTCAGGTGGGCTCCACAAAAAAATACCGGGCCTCACTATCATATAGGGAATGGTGTGGATTGCATTTACATGAAATACTTGCAGCATTGATGTAGTTACTTGATTTTTCTTAATGGATTGAACATACCTGGGCTGTTGCGCACAGCGACACAGAAATCCTGCAATGGGCTGGGATCGGATGCGGTGACAAAGGAGAAACTGAATGCAAGGAATGCTAGGAGAATAAAGCCTGTGGCCATCTTGAAAATCTGTCAGGAAGTGTGTATGTATGTATGCAAGAAACCCTAAATGTTATAATGAGGAATGTTTTTGGCTGTGCGTTATGTAAGAAGATTAAGCTAGTATTTATAATAGAGCTACGAAAATTTGTATCATTGAAATGGTCCTATCACTTTGAGGCAATTAAGTTTATTATTATTTTTTGAAATCCAGAGACTTCTTCCTCTCCTGTGTAGAAGAAGGAATTGGTTCAGTCAGTTACGTGTAGAGAATATCTTCATTTGTTTACTAATTCAGAAGGATTGCATAGATGCTAACTACTCCAGGGGGCATGCAACTATGTGAGAAGAAATATACTAAGCTGAGTCATGCTGCGATTCAACATAAGAAAATTAACCAAAGCCAAGTAAATACATGCTTGGTCTATTTCTTTTGAATTGGGAAACAATGACCTTTTCAACGAGACAAATGGGTGCCCTGTGTATGTCTGAGATCTGAGCCATTCATCATGTGGGCTTTGTCCTGTGCCACACAATCTTGTATTTGGTATATCAGTCGGGCTATCTGCATGAAATAATCCACAGTAAAGAGAAAGCCATTAGGAATCAATATTCAGGCCCTGTTTGGACAAAACTTAATTTTTTAAGTTATTTTATTTTAAACGTATTATCTCATTATATTTAGAAGTCGCTTGTGCATTCAATTTAAATGCAATGCCGTTTAATTATTCCACTTAAGATTGTAATTGGAAGGGGTTTATATTATTTTCTTATTAGGTTACCCATTATTTATATAGGAAAATTGTACAGGGCCCACTTTTGATTGCTCAAATCTCGTCCATTTATACATCTTCTTGATAAGATCCTTCGCGGGATAGGAGGCTGGAAAGGTCGTTTGCTGAATCAAGGGGGGAAAGCAATGCTTATTGCTTATGTTCTTAGCAGTATGGCTATCCACAACCTGGCTGCTGCTGAGGTTCCCAAAGGGTTATTGGACTTGCTTGCGGGGAGTTTTGCAGACTTCTTTGGGGGCTAGGTGGATGGAAAAAGAAAACTCCATTGGATTAGCTGGAAGAAAATCACGCTGCCTAAGGAGGAAGGTGGGCTGGGGGTGAAAAGGTTGCGGGATATTATGAACGCGTTCAAGGTGAAGATGGCGTGGACAGTTTTCTTTGGTTGTAACAACAATATCTGGGGCAAGTTCATGCAAGCTAAGTACAGGGTTGGCACATATGCTCATGCTCCCTATATTACAAGAAGAGGGAGCTCTTCCTGCTGGAAGAAAATGTGTCAATTCAAAGAGCTGACTCAAGACAACTCTCGCCTTATGCTGGGGAATGGGGACTGTAATGTTTGGAGTCATAACTGGACGGGTTTAGGTTTGCTTTCAGATTGTAATCTAGGTCCTATTCCGCCTGGTTTGGAGAATCTTCTCGTCTGTGATGTGTTGGGGGAAAATGGATTGCTGCCTCAATCAGTTTTTTAGCAATTTTTGCCAGATTGGATCAGAAATCATGTGCGGAAGCAGGGTATTTGTACCAGGCCTGGAGCGGATTATTTTGTTCGGAGCAGGAAGAATTCAGGGGATTTTTCAGTGAGGTCTGCTTGGCAGCTGGTTCGCAGTACAGGAACTCGAAAATCTTGGGCTAACTGGGTGTGGCATGCTAAGATGCCGACAAAGATAGCTACTTGTGTGTGGAAAATCCTGTTCGGAGCTGCTTCTGTGGATCTCCAGGTTAAAAAACGTGGTGCCAACTTGGCATCCATATGCGAATGTTGTGGGAGCGAGAGGAATTTTTCTGAGGAATCGGTGGACCATTTGTTCACGGGAGGTGAGCTGGCGACTCTCGTTTGGAAGCACTTCTCTACGGTCTTTGCAATTTCCTTTTTGGAAGGTCAGTCTGTGTTAAGTAGGGCATCCCAGTGGTGGATCATGGCGCCTTCGGCTGATGTCGTGGGTTTGATGCGAGGTCTCGCCCCCTCCTTAATCCTCTGGGAGATATGGCTGGCTAGGAATCGCCAGCACTTTGAAGGTGAGAAGGCGATCGCTGGGCAAGTTATTTGGAAAGTTCGGTGGTGGTTATCTCTTCTTGCGGCTAACCTCCCGTTGCCGCGTTCAATGTCTCCCGCGTCCTTGGGTCTAATTCAAGAGTTGGGCCTATCGTTTAAACCCCCACGGAAGCTTCGGATATCATTTTTCAAATGGCTAAAACTTGAGAAGGGTTGGGTGAAGTTACATGTAGATGGGTCTTCTCGAGGTAACCCTAGACCATCAGGTGATGGTGGTGTGTGTAGGGGCGAAGAGGGTCAGTTTTTCTTTGCCTTCTCCAGTGGTTATGGGCTGGGGACTAACTGTTGTGCGGAAGCGAGAGCAATCGCTGATGGGCTAGCTATGCGTGTGATGCGAGGGCATAGAAAGATTGTGGTGGAGGGTGATTCCAAATTGGTTGTGGATTTGCTAGAAAACCGAGCCCACACCCCATGGAGGTTTCCATATTGGAAGGCCCGAGTCCAGAAGTGCCGGCATCTGCCCAAGTTCTTATCGTTTACACCCCTAGGGAAGCTAACACTGTCGCGGATGGCCTTGCTAGACTCGGGAGTGAGACCCAGGTAGCCAAGGGGTTTAATTCGGCTTTGTCCCTCCCCTTGGATAGTAGAGGTTTGTTATTCGTGGACCTTCTCGGTCTAGGATTCATCAGGGAGGATTGAGTCTGATGTTGATTTGGAAGTTGGGGCCTTCATGATCATTCTTCTTAGGAGGGCCCATCTTAGTAGTAGTTTTTCCTCACGATAAGCAGCCCGACGCTTTTTTGTCCTATCGGGTCGCCCGAATGTATAACTCCTTTATATGAATGAAACTTATATTAAAAAAAAAAAAGCTGGTTAAATATTATCATACCAACATCTATTTCTTTAGGAGGGATTGATGGTCAAAGGTAGAACACACAAGGTGGATGATACAAATCAATGATTGATCGAAATTGGAAATGAATGGTTTGATTAAGATCATATTTGGATCGATATTGAAGATCAACAGTTGGAATGGATCAATATCAACGGTCTTATTGGCAAAATTGGAGATGAAATGTCCGATTAGGTAAAATTCATGATCAACGGTCTGCTTTGGCCATTATCTAACATGGACGGCATTATTGGATTGATGACAAAGTCCAATGGTCTAATTTGAATGATATTGAATATCAATAGTCTAAATACTCCAAAGTCGAATGGACCAATATCAAAGATCAACAATCAAATTTGTCTATAATTGGAGATGAAAGGTTTTACTGGGTTGAAATTCCAGATCAGGGGTCTAATTTGTTTGATATTGAAGATCTATGGCTAGTAGACAATTATTAAAAGATGAATTGCCTATATAGGCGAAAATAGAAGAATGGTCCAATTTTTCCAATATTGCGGATTGAAGAACCGATTGGACAAATATTGAAGATGAAAGGTTGGATTGAGCTGATAATGCATAGGGGTTGTGTATGATGCTCGAAATGAATGCACTCAGAAATTATACACGTGTCAAACAATAGCTAAAATTAAACTTAGTAAATTGTGGAAATCAAACCCTGGAAGCACACATTGGTTGAAATATGACCATTGGATATTTTTCACTTGAAACTATAGGTGTGTTTGATAAACTAAATAAAAAAGTTTGAAATTAATTTAAGTATTGGATCCATTGTGTATTGAATTTTACATGTAAATATGTGATGGAATGCCTGTTTAGTAAACTATCTGAAAAAAATTCCTGAACATTAAAATTTAATATTGAATTCAAAAAATTTCGTTTTATGAAAATGTTTGAAATTTGGCAATTTTATCTAATAGGCCAATGTCCTAACATGGTCTGGAAAAAGAGATGAACTGGGTGGATTTCTCACAAACATCACAATGGGCCTCACCTAACTTCTTGTGGTAGGAAGTTCCTGCTCAAGACTTTTGCTAGCGATCTGCATTGGATTAGGGGTTGTTTGGTAACACATTAGTGAGTATTTCCTTAACCATAGGGCTTACTTTGATATAAGTGTTGTACATCCACATTGTCCATCAATTTTTACAGTTCATTTTATGCCATTGTCTAGAAAATGTAGATCCAAATCTCAAGTGTGCCAAAGAACAAGGATTTAATGCCCACCACGAAAAAAATTTATTGGGCCACAAAAGTTTTGGATCAAGATGATATTCATTTTTTACCTTCATCCTTGTCTCTGTGACCTTATTATCAAGTTGAATGGAAAATAAACATTACGTTGGGCCTTAGTAAGTTTTTAATGGCGAGAGTTCAATGACCACTATTTCCTGTGGTGTGATCCACTAGAGATTTGGATTTACTTAATTTTTTTTTACCATGGCCTAAAGTGTGCTGTAAAAGCTTATGGGCCCACAATCAGGGCAACATCCACTAATGTGTTAAGGGTAACACCCCAACCATCGGATTTTACGGTGGGGTAGCAAACACAACTCCAAAGTAGGGATATAGGTCCCTTCTAGGTCCTTTCTTTTCTTTTTTGGCCTTTGGGAGCTCACGATAGGTAGCCTCCGGGCAGAGTTCCGTGGTGCTACCCGAATCTGTATGCTCTGTAAATTTCCCTTGGCTCAATAAAAATCTTTCAAAAAAAAAAAAAAGGTGTCATGTTGATGAGGAAAAGTTAAGTGAGCCCTACCATGATATATGTGTTAAACCCACAATGTCCATCCATTTTTCCATATCGTTTTAGGGCTTGAGTCCAAAGAGGAGGCATTTTGAAGGCAGTGGACACAACTCCAAGGTAGGTGTCGTGTTGACTGGGAAAAGTCAAGTGAGCCCTACCATGATATATGTGTTAAATCCACATTGTCCATCCATTTTACCAGATCATTTTAGGGCATGAGTCCAAAGAGGAGGCAGTTCGAAGGCTCAAGTAGACCACACCACATGAAGTAGTGGGGATTTAGGTACTCTTACTACTGAGAACTTCCCATGGCCCACCATGATGTTTATTTTCCATCCAACCTGTTCATAATGTCACACAAACCTTTATGAAGGGAAACCCATAACTTATGTGGCTCCTAATAAATTTCCCGTGGTAGGCTTTAAATATCTACTGCTTCATGTGTTGTGGTCTACTTGAGCTTTTGATCTGCTTCCTTTTTTGGGCTTATGCCCTAAAATGATCCGGAAAAATAGGTGGACAATGTGGATAAAATATATATAGATCACGGTGTACCCGACAAAGCCCCTAATATGATCTTCTGTCTCTAGCTATGTCCTGGTATTGGTAGCATTCAATCTGTGTGTCTGCTGCTAGCAGCATCACTAAGTAATCCCTATCCGCAATCCTTGTCTGTAGCCACGTCGTGTTGAGGTGGCAAAGTTCTGTGGGCCTCACCATGATGTATGTGTTAGATCCACACTGTTTATTATTTTTTTGGATCATTTTAGATCTTAAGCTCAATAATAAGGCATATCTAAATCTCAAAGGTAGGACCCATTTTCCCCTCCTGTATTGCCCACTTGAGTTGTGGATACACCTCATTTTTCATCTCATGTTATAAAATGAGCTGGAAAAATGATGAATGCAGTGGATTTATCGAAAACATCACAGTGGGATCCACCAAGCTTCTTAGTGCAGAAACTTCGTTTGAAATCCTTTTGTTGCCAATCTGCATCTGTTGAGCGTGTAACACAAGAAAGATGTTGACGTGGGAAAGTTATGTGAGCCTACAAATAGTGGGGAATGAACACCACCATTGGAAACTTCTTGGGGGCCACAAAAGTTTCAGAAGAAGCTAATATTTGTGTTTTTCCCTTCATCCAGGTCTGCGTGACCTTATGAATAGGTTGGATGGAAAATAAACATCATGGTGGACCCTAGGAAGGTTTCAATAGGGGACGTCATTGTCCCCACTAGTTTCTATGGTGTGGTCCACTTAAGTTTTGGATTTGCCTCGTTTTTCAGGTTATGCCCTACAATGATTTGGAAAATTGGATGGACAATGTGAATATAACAAATACATCATAGTGGGGCCCACAAGACTTTGCCATGTAAAAATAGAGTGGGTTCCAAAATCAGATCACATATGAAAGGGACAAAGTTACCATTTTTAGAAAGAAAAAAAAAAATTTAACCCAAAGCCACTTACCCCATTCCGGCCGTATTACTTACTACTTCCCACACATACATCACCCCTGAATTAATTTCATGATTAATTTTAATAAAGGATTATTTTTAAGTATGTTAAACGAACATCCAAAATAATATATTAAACGGTTGAAATCCGTTTTCAAGATTTTGGTGACATATTAAATGGTAAACAAGTAGACCCTATCCCCAAGATGTCCACCAATATGATAAATAAATAATCATACAAGCTTAGCGTTGGTTCATTTTACATATAATTTGAAGCCCCCAATTTGAATGGGTTATATTTTAGCTAATTGTCTTCCAAGCATTCAATTTCTTAGTAAATTTTAAGTGTTTGCATGTATCCATCACACTTTACAGTAATAGTACTGATCTTTTTCAAATAAAATTAGTAAAATATGCAAATGTTGTGCCACTTTTCAGCTTTTTTTTATTTTTTTATTTTTTTTTTATCATAATCGCATTTCTAATGTTTCAACCATCGTACATCCTCACAAACAGAGGCCATGATCAAGATACAAATAATTTAAAAGCATCCACTATCTAACTAATCTAACAACTGCAGTGTCCAGAATACATATAGCCAGCATCGTGACTTGTCACATTTCGGTGGAGACTGTGTTACCGCCTGCTTGATATACTGAAAGAGCTAACCTTCATCGGCGTCGCAACCACCAGCGGAGCCTCTGGAGAATCACTGACCGCAAACTTGTCGTGCATGAAGCGGCTGTCGACGATCAATTCTTCCTTGAGAACAATCTTGTAGCAGTAGCAGCTCTTTAGGCCTTGCTGGTTCTGATAGAACTCGTGGCTGCTGTTCTTCACTAGCTGGAAATTCCA
The DNA here is from genome assembly GCA_003013855.2 of Liriodendron chinense. Lineage (NCBI taxonomy): Eukaryota > Viridiplantae > Streptophyta > Magnoliopsida > Magnoliales > Magnoliaceae > Liriodendron > Liriodendron chinense. The sequence goes on from PVNU02000362.1 coordinate 2,350,390, forward strand.
TATGATGCTGAGCTTTCCAACGCTGGAAATTCAGCTTTTTATTATGTGATGTATTAAAAACAAAAAGTAAATAATGGTTGCTTTTTAGTGTTGGTTGTGGACCTTTGGTGGCCCACTTGTGGATTGGGACCCATAGGAAGTTACCGCAACCTTTTCCTTCTGGGAATTTGATTTTCAAATTCCGGAGGTGGTTAGATGAGATAAGGATAAATCTTATCTCATCTCACCGTATTATCCCTTTTATCCATCGTATGAATGTTATAAAAGGGAGAACTCTCTTCCGATACAAACACAAGAAAAGCTGTGAGATACGGAGAGAAAAGAGAGAAAGAGGCTCCGAGAGTTCATCTGGTCCATCGTTTAGATCTGAGCCATAAATCTGATCCGGTGACCATCTTCATCGTAGGATCAGAGGGGTGATCAGACCCATTTGTTCCTGTAGCAAATAGGCGGACGGCTGGATCGCACCGCACATCCACAGCTTTGCGAAAGTTTTCATCGTGTAGACCGTCGGATCCTGGAGGCCCACACTTCTGCAACATCCTTTCAATGGTATCAAAGTAGTGAACGACGGATCTCCGATTTAAATTAAAGAAGGAATAATCGCAATCGAGGTAAGTGGCCTTTACCTTAGGATGATAAAAATTTTAAAAAATTAATTTTATTTTAATAAGTTCAATCGATCATTATGTTAAAATCACCATTTTATATTCCTTTTATTTATTGCATTTATTCTAATTTTTTTTTAATCTCTGAGGTATGGAGATTAAAAATTTTAGAATAAGAAAAATAATTAAAATAAATGAGTAGAGATTTTTTTTTAGTAGAAATTCGGGAAGGGCCCATAAAAAAAATAAGTGCCAACACATATAACCTAGAAAATAATATAAATAAAAGTGGTGGTCCAGCTAGGCTAAGTGTCATGCCCCGAAATTCGAAACCCGAGTACAATAACCCAAGCCCGAGTTCCAGGGTGTGAATTGAAAATTCGAGCATAGATTCCTTGAAATTCCATTCCACACATCGCATAACTAAAATAAATCCCAAGTATAAAATTTCTTTTCCACTAATATCTCATTACATTGAATTTTTACAAGATAAAATAGATCAAATACAATTGGCGTTTGAGTAACACGTGACCATCTGAATACTCTGCTCTGTCTACGTCTTTTCCTTCCTGAAAACCTGCAAGAACTGTGGTGATTTTGGTGGGCTAAAAACCCAGTGAGGTCATTTCCATCACAGGTAATATTCCAGTTAATAAAAGATAGGACGTGAATCATCAACGGATATAATTGTATGAAATATACGAGGATAAGGTTATGTTTGATACACTTTATGATTTATTATGAATGGAACATGATTATTATGATGTCATGTATGTCATGATATGTGTGAGAGCAATAAACGTCTAGGAACTCGCTGCCACTGAACATTAGGAACCTGTCACAAATCAACCATACTCACCTAACCGATACAGCGAGGCGGCAAATCAACCATGCACGCCAGTGGGCAAATCAACCATGCACCACTGATCCAACCGAGTAAATCAACCATGCTCAATAAGTGAAACGACCAGAACTCGCTGCCACTGAACATTAGGAACCTGCCGCAAATCAACCATGCTCACCTAACCGGTACAGCGAGGCGGCAAATCAACCATGCACGCCAGGAGTCAAATCAACCATGCTCCTGTTCTGTCGCAGTGTATAAATGTATGCACATGTCATGAGTTATGGAAGCACTCTTCAATCATACAATGCATATCATAATTCAATCAATTCACACTATGCATGCATTAACTTCATTAGGAAATTCTTTATCTTGCTTTAGTTATTGTCAATCGAGGAATTTGAGAAGATCGTCGTATAAGGTTTATTGTGTTGACGAGCTAAGATTGTTACAAGAGTTATGTATTATATATTATCTAATCCTCAATGGTTGTTTATCAGGAAGTTTGAGAATGATGTCACATAGAATCTTAAAATACTATGTGTATCTAGGGTTGTATGTTGGTGACATCACATGTAAGAAACCTAAATCGAATTGTTGTAGAATTCTGACATGTGCATTAAAAATGAGAATTAATTCAAAAAGATAATTGGTGAGTGAACTTTAAGAACAAAGATAGAAGATGGATGGATTCCTTACCTAGGATTTAATATAATAGAAGGCACATAAAGCACATTAACGACCTAATTGAAGATGAATTTGTAGAGATGAATCCCATACCTAAGATCCCATACTAAGGAAGAAAATATTAAAGCATGCCTAAAACCTAGTTAGGGAAGAATAATTTAGAATTTCAACGTAAGCAGGAAAGAATACTAAAGAAAATCAACACAGAAAGTTACGTGAGATGAATCACTCACAGCATATGACAACGTGTTTCATGCTTCGAAAATAGTCCCGGTTCAAGTCTGAGTTGACTCAGCGGTCGGATCGGCTCTCTCTCTCTCTCTCTCCTCCTTCCTTCTTCTTTTTCTTTCTTCTTTCTTTCTTCTTCTTCTTCTTCTCTTTCTTCCTTTCTTCTTCTTCCTTTCTCTTTCTTCTTCTTCTTCTTCTTCTTCTTCTTCTCTTTCTTCCTTCCTTTCTCTTTCTTCTTTTCTTTTTCTTCTTCTTCTTCTTCTCTTGACTTGGTATGTTGTCCCAGCAGCAGCAGCAGCAAGAACAAAATAGACAACTCTCTCTCTCTCATGTTCTTTCTCTCTCTATTTCTCTTTAGACGATCTCTCTCTCTCATGTTCTCTCTCTCTCTCTCTCTCTCTCTCTCTCTCTCTCTTTTTCTGAGTGAGCTCTGAAGGAGGGAAACGGATGGATGGCTTTATAACTAGCTAAGTTGGTGGGTGCGAAAGGAGGTCTCGGTCTCATGGTTCGTGTTGGAGAGATGAACAACCATTTTCCTTTGGATTACTCGCACATAAGAACCGTTGGAAGGGTAGGTGGGGTCCACACGAAAGTCCCTGACGAGTCCATGATCATCCACGCGAAACGGATCTTCGGATCTTACGCGAATCACAATCTGTCGGTCTTGGAAGGATGGGTTGGAGTGGGCCATGTAAACGTCGAGAGGCTACAAGATTTAAACGAACCGACTGCGACTGGGGTGCTAATCTGATGGGTGTCTTGGATCAGTTACATGGGGCCCAGACAGTGGATGGTGTGGGGCCCACAGTCGTCGCTCAACGGTTGGAGGTTTCCGAATCCAAGTTGGATTCGATTTCTATTTCTCGCAGGCTAAGCCACCTATGATCGTTGAAAAGATAGGTGGGGCCCACACGACCCTACTACAAATGATCTTGAACGTCCATGCATTGCAAAGACCCGGATCTTGGGAATCTAAATTCGTATTGGTTGAAAATGGTGGTTCGACGTACGTTGGATAAGCCATGTTGGATAGAAATTCTTCACATAAAGGGTCATACGTTTGGGAGGAGTTGAATGGACGGTGTGGATCGAACTATGGAGCCCACCCTTCTGATCCAATGGATTCCCTCCATCAACAGCGGGCAGACGCTGTAACAGCGTCCGCTGAAATGTCGTGAGAAGAAGATGCTTTTAAAAGAAGACTTTACGTGCGGCGCACGTGAACACAAATTTCGTGCTCCACTTTCATGTGGGGCCTACTTGCAATAGTTAGAGGTCATTACCTCCGTTCAAACGGTGGATAACAAGAATTTAGTCGCCCATGAGAAAAACGAGGCAGATCTAAGTTAAGGTGGCCCACTTATGGCCCGTTTTCTGATTTGGACATTTGTAGAATGATCGGAGGGTTGAAATTTGACGTGTATGGTTAGATCGTGTCCTAAAACTAGTATATAGAGTTTCGTGTGAAAATGATGTCTAGAAATCATAAAACTTAAAAAGGTGGTATAACTTAAGTTTAACTAATGGCATTTTCGTAATTATCATAAATTTATGAGTTTTGTAAAATCTATCACTTCCATGTTGTTCTAGGGTTTATTATAAGCAACTTTAATAAAGAGGCTATATAGTAATTCCCTACGGATGATTTATTATTAATTTATCAATATTTCAATTTATTTAAATTATTAAATAATTAACTAAATTATAATTTAAATTATTCTAAAATCCTAGGGTGTTACAAACACACCCGAGCGGGTTCATAGGGCCAAGAAATCACTGGTCTAATCATATGCCTTGTGACGGACACGATGTACGGGTCATATTTATGGACAGACATGTATACAGGATGATGTACGGCGGTTTACATTGATTGCGTAATTCGAAATCGGAGTGGACGGTTAAATCTTCCGGTCTAGCAACGATAAATCATTTTAACGGTCAGTTTATTTATTTAGCTAAGTATACCGAGTTTTTAAAGACTTTAAAAAGTGTTAGAATGCGTATAAAAGTATATACGTGTGTGTGTGGGTGTGAACAACACAGCCTAGAATTTAAATTTTTCACGTGTGAACATGCACTCGTGTACTTACTCGTGCGTCCAAATTTTCGGGGTATTACATTCTACCACCCTTACACAGAATTTCGTCCTCAAAATTCAAGCAAACCCACTAAGCTAAGAGACGAATACTACAGTGTGTCTATGCCCTACAAGTCATGGGTTTATCTGCTCACAAGTGTATGTAATGACTTATATGACTTCGAGTTCTTACACTAAGCCCATATAGCATATTGGGTCTAAGGCTGCACCGGCCAGTTTTTCCTTCCACTTATGAGAGCGGGCCCAACTAGGAATGGGCGGGCTAGCTTCACACCCATAGGGCCGAATCTACAAAGTCAGCTGTCCATCACCACCTGCAGCAGCGGCAGCCATGGCCGCCGCCACCAGCAGCAACAGCAGCTGCCGCAGCCATGACCACTGCCGCTGCATGCAGCAGCATCAGTCGCCCAATCTCAGGTGTGCTGATTTAGTCCGGGCTCTCGTGACTCTCCCTCTCCCTCTCCCGTTTTCCGAGCTCACCCACCACAGGAGCAATAGCCGCCGCAACATCTGCCTCCGCCGCTGCAAGTAACAGCGGTAGCATCCGCAATCCACACCGCTCATGGCAGCAGCTGCCATGGCCGGCGCCTCCATGGCCATGTACGGTAGCCGCTGCCGATAGCAGCCATGGCCACGCCCGCCGCCGCCGCCGTCGCAGCAGTGCCGGCCATCACCTAGTTTAAATACAATCAGTAGTGACGGTCATCGTCGGTCGGCAGCAGCGGCAACGCCTGTGACGGCAAGCGGCAATCCTTTTTAGTTCCAATTTTTTTTTTCAAAAAGGGTTTCTTGAAACCCTAAAATTGAAGAAGATATAGCAGATGGGCCATTTTTTTTTAGAATTGGGCCTTTTGGGCCTTTTTGGAAATGGTTTGGAAATTTGGAAATGAGCTTGGAAATGTTTTGAAAAAAGGCCTAAATAGGTCTGTTATTTATTGTCTTATGGGACTAGTCCAAATTCTTTTAAGGGCCAGCCATCCTAAAGCCCAAACAGGTTTATACAATGGGCCTTTTATGAAAGGGAAAGAAATTGAGTTGGGCCTAATTAAAAGAATTATGGGCTATTCCTTAATGAAACTTGGGCTGTTCCTAATTAAAAGGATTAGGACCATCACTAGACATCCATATGTGGATGGATAGTCTAAATATGGCCTAAATTTGATAAGATGACTCTTTACTATAATCATTTTTTTTTTTTTTGGTTTTATAGATACCACCTGTATCCATTATTTGGGACAAAATTAAGGGACCATTATAAGCTATCCACATATGATTGGACAACCCATATAGATCCTATTATTATGTCCAAAATAAAGATGGGCCAAATTAGAAGCCCAATTCACTTCCTTTTAAGATTTAGTGTATCTTGTAAAAGGGCCTTTAATAGACTATTTATGGACTGATTTAGACCAAGTAATGGAAAGTGACTTGGGGTTTTTCGGCAAGATCTAACCGATGGTATGGTCCGTTTTTGTGATTAACAGTCCAGATCTAAAATTACCATGATGATCGATGTATGTATTAAAATGAAACAATATATAAGAAATTATGGATTTTAATAAATAATGAATAATTATTCTGTCTCCACATATCTCATGATTATTTAATGTACATGTGCGTGCATTAATACATGTATGTGTGCATATGAATTATAATTTTTTCTTTATATATATATGATCACTATTGATCTCGGGTCCACAAGTGATCGAAACCATTATCAACCATGACGATCAACATTGATGAGAGGATCCATCATCAATGGTGAACATTAATGGTGATGATCAGAACCATCATGAATGGACACGATCAAAGTAGTGATTGTATTTTCCTTTCACCATTGCACTTCTTTTCTTTGTTCAATGGTCATGATTGTTTTCTTTAATTTAATGACTTATTCTATTTGGCTTTAATCTTTGATATGATTAGATTTAAGCCCTCCTTTCATTAGAATATAAATCTCATATCTTAAGGTTGTGCATAACCTAAGTGGGAGTTTTAATTCCTTTCCTAAATAATGCATAAACCCATAATGGTGAGTTGTAGGTTATACAAATAGATAGTCGTAAAAGCATCAATTTCATTTTATTTAGAGAACTTGATTGATCTGCACCACTCATACAGGTATGTAGGCTTTCAGATCCCTTATAAGATGGATTGCAGACTTTTATAAACTTAAAAGTTTGTATAACCAGTAGAAATTCTGGTGATTAGTGCCAATACTTTAGATCATAGCTAAGTAGTGATACATGATGCGATGTAGAAATGGCCTTTAAAGCATTGATCGCCGATCAACTCAAAGTACAACATTTCGACGGCAACAACTACGAAGACTGGTCCCGCGCAGTGCGAAGCCTTCTGGACGAAGATGATATTTCGCACACTTTGGATGGAGTTCAAGATGAACCCATATTAGCTGAAAATGGAAATCTAGGTGAACATAGGGCCGCGATGAATCGTTACAATAAGTGGCGTAAACAAAATCGCTATGCCCGTAATGTTTTGATTAGCACAATGCACAAAGAACTCATACCCACATATGAAGTGGATGAAACTGCTAAGGGGATCTGGGATGCACTGGCTAATGCGTATAAGCAGAAGTCAGATGTAAAGGTTCGAGCTATGGAATTAGAGTTTTAAGAATACAGGATGCCAGTAGGTTGCCCCATCAAGGATCATATCCATAAGATGGAGCAGATGATAGGCGCCCTGAGGATTGTAGGGTGCAAACTAACTGAAAATCAAAAGATTATAGCAATGCATCATCCTTACCCGAATCTTGGGCCCAAATCAAAACGATTCTGAACCATACTGATTCAATCACAACGTTCAGAGACTTTTGTGGCCATCTGGTACGAGAGGTTGAAATAAATGCAATTCAACCAGGTTCGGCCAAGGCCTTTGCAGCAGAAACCCACAAGCGAAAAGCTAACAAGAAAAAGTTCAAAGCTCACAAGAAGGCAAAGAAGAACAATCAGGAACAGAAGACCGCAACGCCTCCTCCAAATCCCAAGAAGGGGAAAGGAAAGAGGAAACTTAAAAAGACAAACATAACCTGTTTCATCTACGAAAATCCCGGCCATTATGGCCGTCAGTGTGTCCATAAAAAGACGATAATTCCTCTGTCATAAGACACTTTGTTTGTAGGCGTTTGTTCTGAGATCATTTCCGTTGATGTTCTGTCTAACGAGTGGATTTTGGATTCAGGCGCAACAAAGCACGTGACACGAGATCGTCGTGGACTCGAGGAATTTCGGCCTGTAGCCACAGGGAGCTACAGGGTGTACATGGGGAATAACGCTGCTGAAGATGTGCTAGGGATTGGTGTTTATCATCTCCGTACGCGTGTAGGGAACACAATAACCCTCTATGATACTCTTTATGCACCGGGCATGCGCCAGAATTTAATTTTTGTTTCTAGGTAGTTAATTAATGATTTTGACATTCGTTTTTCCGGGACAAGAGTTTCTTTAAGACTCAATAACCTCATCTTTGCATGGGGAAACTTGATTTCAGATTTATTTATTCTAGATGTAGAAAATGATAATGCACCTCTTGCTTTGTCTGCTACGTCGAATGAACATGTAGTATCTGAATCTTTAAAATGCCACGAGAGGTTAGGTCACATTGGAAAGGACCGTATGACAAGACTAGCAAGATCTGGTCTATTAGGTTCATTATCCAAAGTTGATTTGCCATTTTGTGAACATTGTGTATCCGGGAAGACTTCTAAGAAACCATTTCCTAAAGCGACTAGGTCAAAGGGTTTGCTAGAGATAATCCATTCGAATATCTATGGACCCTTAAATGTACGTGCTAGAAATAGATGCCAATACTTCATCACATTTATTGACAATTACTCGCGCTGTGGATATGTGTATCTCATTTCACATAAATCTGAGGCTTTTGATTGCTTTCTTAAATTCAAAGTTGAAGTAGAAAATCAACTTGAGAAAAATATTAAAATTCTTAGATCTGATAGAGGTGGCAAGTCTACATCTGAAACATTTAAATTATACTCTGCAAACGTTGACATCATCAGGCAGTACACTATGTCATATACTCCACAGCAAAATGGAGTTGCAGAGAAAAGGAACAGGACACTATTAGACATGGTCAGGTCGATGATGAGACATGCCAATCTCTCTACCACATTCTGAGGAGACGCGCTTCTTACAGCCGTTTACGTTCTAAATAGAGTACCACCTAAATCCGTTCATAAGACCCCTTATAAGATGTGGACTGGGATGATTCTTTCTTTAGCCGACCTGCGTCCTTGGGGATCTTTAGCATATCTTTTATTGCCTGCTTAGCATAGAAGTAAACTTGATAGTAAAACTATTGAGTGCGTATTCATTAGGTACCCAATGCACTCAAAGGGATACGTTCTAGTTTATGAGGATCGTGGAGGATGGACTGAGATTGAATCTCGGAACGTCACCTTCGTCGAAGACAGATACTCCAGCTGAAAGAAACAAATGGTTTCCACAGAACTTTTTAAAATTCCCGATGTATCTCAGGAGAGTAGGAGTTCTGCTTCTAAAAATGGAGATACTCCTATGGTTCATCAGGACAGTGGGAGTACATCTCAGTAAGCTTCCGAGTTACGTTGAAGTGAAAGAGATTTGATTCCCAGAAGACATTTCGATATCGATGGTTAATCTTTCTCTTGTGTTGCGGTTGACGATGATGAACCTGATTCTTATCAGGATGCGTTGTTATCTCCGAATTCGGCTGATTGGGTAACAACCATGGGCGAGGAGATTGCCTCCATGAAGAAGAACAAAGTCTGGGAACTTTTAGATCTGCCTTCCACTCGCAAAGCAATTGGTAACAAGTGGGTACTTAAGATCAAAAGAAAGGCAGATGGTACAGTGGACAAGTACAAAGCACGATTAGTTGAAAATGTTTTACACAAAAATGTGTTGATTATGAGGAAACTTTTTCACCTGTTACAAAATTCTTCTCAATTCGCATGATCTTGTCCATTGTCACAAGTTTAGACTTATAGTTATATCAGATGGATGTAAAGACCGCTTTCTTAAATGGTGATTTGGATGAAGAAATATATATGCAACAACCAATAGGTTATGTGGACAAAAAGTATCCAAAGAAAGTCTGCAAATTGTTACGATCTATGGGTTGAAACAATCTTCAAGGCAGTGGTACATGAGGTTTCACTTAGCAATCACCACTTGGAGTCCAGTCCATCTCAAAACCAACGTGGAGACTCTCCCATCCTAGACTACCGAGGGTAATTTTGGACTCCACCTGCATCGTAATCCGCGCTTACTCGTGGTTTCGAAGTTTCGTACCAATCTTCTGAAAGATACCTAAACACTTGAAAATGGCTCAATCTGCAACCGATTCCGCTAAAAATTGATGTAGACTGTATGTTATCCATAATAAATGTCCATGCAAAATATTGGACTCCATCGAGATCCGCATGCACAACTATTGCCTGATTTGGCAATCAGGGCTTCTCAGCTCCAAAAATTGTTAGTGCACTTTTCTGTGGCATACTAGTGCACTTTGTTTGTCAATCACTTACGTCAGTGAGTATTGTGTCGGTTGAGCCTAATGAAGACGAAGACCGAAGACTCTAGTGGCCCCACTGCATCAAGGAAGAAGATTCAGGTAAAAGTGATGCCTTGAAGTGCCTTAACCTTGACCAAAACCCAACCCCTTAACCTCTTTGATGACCTTGACCATCTTAGGTATACCCTTAGTCATCTTAGATTGGCCCTAGGTGTCCCAAAAGAGCACCCAAACCTTGGCCATTTGGTGTGGGGTGTGATAGAGTTGGGTCAGCAAACTGCCAGGCTGAACCCAGGCCTGTCCGACCGGTCACGACCGGCCGTGGACCCCTGGCCGACCGGTCAAGACCGGTCGGACAAACAGTCCAGCTCGTGCAGCAAGCTGCTGTGGTGAGAAGGCATTGGGCCGACCGGTCAAGACCGGTCGGCTGGGCTGGTCCGACCGATCACGACCGGTCGGACAGCCCCCCCAGCAGACAGTGAACTCTTTGTCTTGAATTGGCTTTTGGCCGACTGGTCGAGACCGGTTGGGACTGGTCGGAAGGAGCCGTTTTTGTCCGTTTTATGACCGTTGGAGCTCATTTTTCCTATATAAGGAGCTCGGTTTTTGGGCATGAGGGAGAGGTTTTTGAGAGCCCATTACCCACTCACTTTGTACATCATTTGGGGCTCAAAGAGGAGTTTCAAGTCATATCTCTTATGTTTAATCACAAGTGAGGGCATTCAAATGCAAACTAAGAGATGACTTGATTCCTCTCTCAATTCTAGAGGTGGGACACTATACCACATAGTTATATCTCTTGTTCAAGACCTCTAGAAGACCTTTTAGGTGAATCTTCTAGTTAAAACAAACTATATATCCCATGTAGGAGATTCAACCATCCTCCTATCACCTTGGGTATCTCAAAGGCATCACATGCAAGGTGTTTGATCAAGTGTGGCTGAGGCATTGGCGACGCAACGGCAACACGATCGAGGGAGCAAGGGAAGCTGATTGAAGCACGGGAGAGCGGAGATCAAGCAACCCGAACCGGCGCTGAACAAGGGGCTTATCCGACAAGTAAGGTTGTCTTTATTGAGAGTCCAATTAGAGTTTGTTTGTTAAACTCGATCCAGGGACGTTAGCCGTTCCTTGGCCCATTAGCCGGGCCTAAACAAAGTCTCCAAGGGGTAGCCTCCGACACGGGAGTGAACGCGCGTCGGGTTGCGAGTTAGCCTATGTTCAAAACTCCATTCGAGTTGAGAGTTAACCCTTTGTCCAAAACTCCAGTTATGGTTGAGAGGTGAACCGGTAAAACCTCCGTGTAAAGGTTGAGAGGTGAACCTCATTTAAAACCTCCGATAGTGAATGCCGGTATGCTCAAAGGAGTTGAGTACTTGAACCGGGAGTGGAGTAGACCCAAAGTCGAACCACTATACATGCTTGTGTTTGTGATTGATTTGAGCACGTTGATATCTTAACATTTGAGTTTAATTATTTAATTATGAATGCTTGATAGGAATGTATGCTAGGTACTAGATTGGCACATCCACACATAAGATGTACTTTCACTAGGTGTGTAGACTTGAGCTCATTGATCCATTCTCATAAGTCTACATAGGTTGCATAGGTTAGGAGCTTGATTAGTTAAACATTTATTTACCTATGCATGCTTAGACTAGGATTGTTTATTGTTTAACTATATGCTAGTCATGTGATTGGACCCACTTAGGCTTGGAAGCCGAAGTGTTCTTACTTACCTAGTTTAATTTGTTGAATTATGTAAGCAGGCGAAAAGAATTTCTAAAAGGTTATAATCACCCCCCTCTTATAGGTTTAGCCATAATTCTGGTTGATCTTTAAGCTTCCGCACATACGTAGGTGCCGTGTTAGACTACCGACGTACTTTCAAAAGTAGCCCGAGGGCCTCAGAGCTACTTTATTGGGTTCGATCCATCTCGAAACTGACAAGGAGGCTCTCCCTTCCTGTACCTACCGTTGAGGGAAATTTTAGAGTCTACCTGCATCGGAATTCGTGCTTACTCGTGGTTTTGGAGTTTCGTACCAATCATCTAAAAGATACCTAAACACTTTAAAAGAGGCTCTATCTATGATTGATTAGGCTCAAAACTGACGTGGACCATATGTTATCCTTGAAAAATGTCCCCATAAAATTTTGGACTCCACCGAGATCGATAAGTACAACTATGGTTGATCCGACAATCAAGGCCTCTCGGCTCCAAAAGTGGTCTGAGGGCCCCAGAACGACTTTATCGGGGTTCGATCCATCTCAAAACCGACGTAGAGACTCTCCCAGCTTGTACCTACTGTCGAGGGAAATTTCAAACTCCACCTGCGTCGGAATCCGCATGTACTCGTAGTTTCAAAGTTTTATACCAATCTTCTAAAAGCCACCTAAACACTTTAGAAGTGCTCTTTTCAGATACCGATTCTGCTCTAAACCTATATGGAGCATCATGAGGATTTGATAGTCTTTTTGAAAAAACTTTTGAATCCATTGGGATCCTATTCCACATTTTGCACTCGAGTGTCAGAATTCGTGGATTTATAATGCACCATCAGGGTGGGCCACACTATTGGGCCAACTGTGAATGTATGTGGTTTTGTCCAACTTGTTCATAACTTAACACAGACATGAACAAATGGAAAGCATGAATATCTGCTTGATTGAAAACTTCTGGGGGCCCTAGAAGTTTTAAATGGTAGCATTCAATCTCCACTTTTTTCTGTGGTGGGGTCCACTACAGATTTGGATTTGGTTCCTCATTTAAATGATGCCCTAAATTGATATCTCCAATTGGATGAACGGTGTGGATACACCACATACATATCATGGTGGGGATCCACACCACATACATATCATGGTGGGGCCACATCAACCTGTCAGTAGCTAATCCACCTCCCAACCGGGCGCGGATCGGCTAGTCCCAGTGGGACTAGCATAAGGGCTGGTTTCAAATCTCTATGGGCCCCAACATGATATATGTGTTTTATCCACGCCATCGGACAGATAAAAATCTTAGGTGAGCTACACCAAAGGAAAACAGTGGGGATTGAACGTCCACTATTGAAAATTTTTTGGGGGCCACAGAAGTTTAAGGTTCACCATGATGTTTATTTGACATCCAACTTGTTCATAAGCTAATTAAAACAGACACTAATGAAGGGAAAAAACAAATATCAGCTTGATCTAACACTTTTGTGGCCCTAAAAGTTTTTAATGGTAGGCGTTCAATCTCCACTGTTTTTTGTAGTGGGGCCCTCTCCAACTTTGGATCTGACTCATTCTTTGACCCGTGCCCTAAAATTATCTCTCCAAATGATGGACGATGTGGATACAATACATACGTCATGGTGGGTCCCACAAGACATGGTGATGCCACTTCATCAGTAGCGAGTGTCGCTACTCAACCTATCAGTACCTAATCCGCGTCCGCGTGGGGAGCGGATTGGGTGGATCACCGGATCCACTGAGGTCAGTGGATCCGTAACTATGGGGCCCACTGTGATGTATGTGCCTTACATCCACACTGTCCATCCATTTTTGAAAGCTCATTTTAGGCATTATCCCAAAAATTAAGAAGATCCAAATCTTAAGTGGACCACACTATAAAAAAATAGTCATGATTGAATCTCCACCGTTAAAAACTTCATGGGGGCCACCGGAATGTTTATTTGCCATCCAACCTGTTGATAAGGTCAAAACGACCCGGATGAAGAGACTACAAAAATATCAAGTTGATCCAAGACTATTGTGGCCCACGAGAAGTTTTTAATGGTCAATTCCCATTGTTTTCTGTATTATGGTCCACCTGAGATTTGGATCTGTTTCATTTTTTTTTGTAGTATGCCCGAAAATTATAAGTTGTAAAAATGGATGGACGGCGTGGATATAAGAAAAATGCATCATAATGAACCCCACGGTCAGGGATCCACCTAAGTCCCACCCGTCCGCGTGAGAAGCGGATTGTGTACTGAGTAACTCAGTCTAATGAGTAAAGTCTGTGGGGTCCACCGTGATATATTCATTCTAACCACTCCGTTCATCCATTTTAACAGATAATTTTAAGTATTGAGACAAAAGATGAAGCATATAAAAAGCTTAAGTGGACCACACCACAGGAAACAATGTGAATTGAGCTCATACCGTTGAAAAATTCTTAGGGGCCACGGAAGATTTGGATCAAGCTGATATTTGTTTTTTTTCCCTTCATCAATGTTTGCTTGATCTTGTGAATAGGTTGATGACAAATAAACATCACTGCGGGCCCCATGAATGTCGGGTCACACCCACCTTTAAATGGCCATTAACAACTATTTTTAATGCTATGGTCCACCAAAGATATTGATCAACTTAATATTTTTTTTATAAGTACTTAAATGAGATGCAAAAATGGACGGATGGTTTAATCTATAAAAAATACATCATGAACGACCACACATGGTGAGGGGAACACAAATTGCGGTGTTACCCGGGTAACACTAGACTCAGTGTAACCTAGCAACTCACTCACATTGATGCATGTATGGCCCACAAGTTTTTTTTTCTGATGATCTGTTCCGTCCATTCAACTGAAATGATTAAAATATTATAGTCATAAAAAATGGGACATTTATAATGATCAGGTGGACCACAATAGCATCAATTTTTAACTTATTCGTTTAATGGAAAAAAAATGACCAGACTTCTGGGACCAGACTACTGGTCATTTCACCCTCATTTTTTCTTTAGTTATGAAAGAGTACATGAATATTAGGATGAACGGTTCTAATCGATGAAATTGTTAAAAGTGGGCCCCATTTCATGCTTCACGTTTTGTAAATTAAAGGGTATAGTTGTAATAAACAGGGTGGTGAGGGGGCAATGTCAGACGAAGTAACCTAGCAACTCATTGACATTGATGCATGTATGGCCCACAAGTGTTTTTCTGAAGATCTTTTCCATCCATTAAACTGGAACGATTAAACTATTATATTCATAAAAAATGGGACATTTATAATGATCATGTGGACCATAATAGCATCAATTTTTAACCTATTCGTTTAATGGTAAAAAAATGACCCGACTTCTGGGACCAGACTATTGGTCACTTCACCCTCATTTTTTTCTCTAATTATTAAAGGGGCGCGGATTTCCTGCGAAAGCCTTGCGCAGGAAGTTCCTGCGCTGGGAACCAAGGTGGGGCCCACAGTGATGTTTTTGATGAATCCACCCGTCCATCCGTTTTGGGAGCTCATTTTAGGACATGAGAACAAAAATGAACCGGATCCAAGATCAAGTGGGCCTAAAACGTGATGATTAAACGTCCACAGTTGAAATATTTGTGGGGCCACAGGAGTTTCGAATCAGGATAATATTTGTGTTTCCAGTTCATCCCAGTAGTAGTGACGTTATGAACTGTATGAATGTCATATAAACATCACTGTGGACCCCAGGGAGGTTTCAACGGTAGTAATTTACCTACCCACCTTTTCCATTAGTGAGGCCCACTTGAGTTTTGGATCCGGTTCATTTTCATCTTAGTGTCCTAAAATGAGCTCCCAAAACGGATGGACGGGGTGGATTCATAAAAAATCATCACTGTGGGCCCCAACTTGGTTCCCAGCGCAGGAACTTCCTGCGCAAGGCTTTCCCAGGAAATCCGCGCCCTTATTAAAGAGAACATGAGCATTAGGATGGACGGTTCTGATTGATGAAATTGTTGAAAGTGGGCCCCATTCCACGCTTCAGTAGGTGTTTTGTAAATTCAATGGTATAGTTGTAATAAATGGGGCGGGGAGGGGCAATGTAAGACGGAGTATACTCTCATTCACATGAGTACACTTACATTGCATTGTTGTGAGTATGTTTTTTCTCAGGAAAAAGACGGTAATGCCCCCATTTGCAATTTAAGCATATCCTACTGCGCTTGTGGTAGAACCGGCCTCATCAATATTCTTGACTTTATAGGCTTCCATTGCATGGGATTATTCTGTGGGGTGTTTTATCATACGACTATTTCAATCCTCTTGTCATTGTGGCGAGCAGTCCTTGTTGGGTACATCAAATCTGACCGTTGATCTTTCATCATGTATGCAACATTAGAAGAATTGATTGATCCAACTGTTAATTCATCATCAGTTGCATTTTTTTATTCGTCAATAGTATAATTATCTAGAATCACCATCTCTATGATCACTTCGGGTTCTTGGTTGCTAATTAAGAATGCCAGGAAAGAAAAGAAAAGGAGAGAGAGAGAGAGAGAGGGAGAGAGAGAGAGGGAGATTTTCGTAACATGCCAAAATCCATTAGATACCATTCGACATAAAAAAGACTAACGAAAGGAATCAAAAGACAGACAAAAACAAATACGTTGATCTCCCATTCGATTCAAACAATTGCATTAGTAAAGAATTACGTGTGGCTATGCCACATGTTACTGACAGAGTTTATTGTAAGGGACGTGCTCTAGTTTTTTTTTTTTTTTTTTTCTTATGCTCTAGTTTTTTTTTTTTCTTTTTTCTTATGCTTTAGAATAATCTGAAAACATTGATTAAGGGTGCGGATCTAACAGATAGATCATGGTGAGGCCCACAGAAATTCCACACGGTAAAAGTGGGGTTGTGTAGCACGCAATCCATTCTTGAGATGGAAAATCGGCTTGTTTTGTGAGCTGACGAATTAATGATGACGTGGACCAATGAGAATAGCTGGCAGAGAATTTTTCTGTGCCTTGAACGCAGACTATCCGCACTCTAAACATGAGAAAGAAAATCGAAGAATCCAGAGCTAGGGAAGGGAGTTTCCGCAATCGCGTCTGAAATGTTGGAATGCGCACAGCCCGTAGCTACGGAAAGGAGTTTTCCGCAACACGAAGCTGGGTGGGGCGTGTGAAATCCACTCCATCCATCAGTTTCTATAGATCATGTTAGGATGAGAAACCAAAATTGAGGTGGATTCAACGCTCATGTGGATCACACCAAAGAAAACAATGAGGATGGAAATGTCGACTATTTCAATCTTCCCGGGATTCGCCGTCATTCCAACCCGTTCATAAGGTGATTCTCACCATGATGAAGTGAAAATACAAATTTCAGCCCGATCCAAAACTTCTATGAGCGCCAATAAGGTTTTAATGGTAGTATTTCAATCCCAAATATTTCTTGTGGTGTGGTTCACTTGAGTCTTTGATCTGATTCATTTTAGAGCTCTTATCGTAGCATGAGCTGAAACAACTGATGGATGGAGTGGATTATACGCGGACATCTCGGGGGCCACACACGGCTGTGTTGAAGAAACTCTCGTCTCATGTCTCCAACCTAATTTGAGCCCCACCAAATCATCTTTGGATAGGTGTTCGGGGAAAACATCTCCAAAATGGTCGGGGAAACCAGAGGAAAACGACTTCAAAGTGGGATGTTCGAATATGCATCCATTGTGCTGCAGGTGTCTTAATGGCCTGTATATTTTTCACAAACAGTCGAGATATCATGATTTATTTTGAGAACGTGGACCTCCCTTTCATCTTCTCCATTGGATCAGTTTTGATTGTCCAACCAATGCATTAAATATTCTTCTATTGATTTTGACAATCAGCACGGACGGTCTAGATGTCATCATCATTCTCCCACGTTCAGAGAAAATTCAGCCTCGATTTTGAATCAATGTTCTTGGCAAAAGTTGGTGATGTAGTTTTCTCAACGTTACAGGCTTCCATTGTATATATAGGATCATTCTCTGGGATGTTTTTCACATGACCGTTTCATCCTTCTGTCATTGTGGTGGACAGTCCCTACTGGGTACCACAGATCCGAACGTTGATCTTTCATCATGCATGCAACATTAGAAGTACGGGTTGATCCAGAATAGAATAATTATCTAGAATCACCTTCTCTACGATCACTTCAGCAGGGTCTACGTTGCTGAACCTGCTAATATTCTTCCGAATGCAGAGAGAGAGAGAGAGAGAGAGAGAGAGAGAGAGATTTTCTTAATATTCTAAAATCCACTAGATACAATTAAACTTAAACAAATAAAGAAAGAAAACAAAACATAGACAAAAACAAATACGTTGAACTCCCGTTTTATTCAAACAATTCATTAGTAAACTACATTCCATGGCTCAGCGAATGACAGTCTCTGTTTCAACACTGAAACCAGAGGTCGAAGGACGGGTTTGTGTGTGAAAAAAAAAAAAAAAAAAAACCTACGTGGCAAGAGGGAGTTTACTGTAAGGGGGCATGCTCTAGTTTTTCATTCCAAACTGCGATTGGAGATAATCAACTATTTTCTTATCAACTTGGAATGCCTTGGCAAGAACATCATCTGAGATGGGCGGGTTCGATCCAAACACAGCTTTTGCAATGGTGATGGTTCCCGGGTTCTGGCTGCTCAGTCCTGCAATGGCTATGGCATTGGTGTGGCCGATATTAAACTGGAAGTGAATCAGGTTTATTGGGAAGACAAACACATCGCCCTTCTGAAGGACCTTTGTTATGAGGCGATTATCAGGGTTGGAAGTGACGAATCCAACGTAGAGGGTGCCCTCCAAAACTGTTAAGATCTCGGTCGCCCTTGGGTGCGTGTGGGGTGCGTTGAGACCATAGGGTGCATAGTCTATACGAACCAATGAGACTCCGAGGGTGTTGAGTCCCGCTATCTGAGCTACGTTTACTTGGGTCACATTGGACCCAACCTTGTTACTCGTGTTACCTGGTTTGTCCAGTCCTGTGAAGAAGAAATCATCGGCTTGAACTTGCTTTGGGTCCTTGCACACAAATCCATTCACCAACACTGCCATCATGCATATAACACAAAGTAGATTGTAAGCATCATATTCTTTCAAGAGCTATTAAACCAACATAAATGGAAGATAATGGACAGTGTGGTAGGTGGCGTTTCCCATTCATCATGTGAATCCTTTCACGAATGGGGTGGATTTTTTATTTTTTATTTTTTCAAGTAGGAGAGACCCCCGGGAATTTATTGCCAAAAAAAGGGGATATACATGTACAGCCATGAACTTCAGGTGGGCTCCACAAAGAACAAGGGGCCTCTCATATCATATAGCAAATGGGGTGGATTGCATTTACATGAAATATTTGCAGCACTAATGTAGTAGTTTTTTCTCCATGGATTGAACATACCTGGACTGTTGCGCACAGCGACACAGAAATCCTGCAAAGGGCTGGGGTCGGATGCGGAGACAAAGGAGAAACTGAATGCAAGGAATGCTACGAGAATAAAGCCAGTGGCCATCTTGAAAATCTGTCAAGAAGTGTGTATGTATGTATGCTAGGAAACCCTAAATGTTATAATGAGGAATGTTTTTGGCTGTGGGTTATGTAAGAAGATTAAGCTAGTATTTATAATAGGGCTACGAAAATTTATATCATTGAAATGGTCCTATCACTTTGAGGCAATTAAGTTTATTATTATTTTTTGAAATCCAAAGACTTCTTCCTCTCCTTTGTAGAAGAAGGAATTGGTTCAGTCAGTTACGTGTAGAGAATATCTTCATTTGTTTACTAATCCAGAAGGATTGCATAGATGCTAACTACTCCAAATCGGCTTAGTCATGAAAATATGTGAGAAGAAATATACTAAGCTTAGTCATGCTGTGATTCGTTCATGATCGATCATGAGATTTACCTAATCACACGACTAGGCCAAGCATTCATTCAACATAAGAAAATTAACCAAAGCTAAGTAAAGACATGCTTGGTCTATTTTTTTTGAATTGGGAAACGATGACCTTTTCAACGAGACAAATGGGTGCCCTGTGTATGTCTGAGATCTGAGCCATTCATCATGTGGGCTTTGTACTGTGCCACAAAATCTGGTATTTCGTATAGGGATTTGATCGAAGTAACCCTGTGGTATGGCCAAATACCCTTAGAGTTGGGACTTTTACAAAATTTCCAGGGATACCCCCTGACAGCATTTTTGAAATTTTTGGGACAATTGCCTCTGATCACCTTTTGCGTTGAGCCCAGTGCGTGATGACAGGAAGGGATTGGGATGGTGTAAACACTGTGGGGCCCACTAATTCATTGGTCTTATGGCTTATTTTGGAGGAGAGAAACTTCTTGATTGTAGCTCTTGAGTCCAATTTTTTGAATTAATGGACCACAAAAATTATGTAAACAGGATTTTATCAGGTGTATAAGGATGTTGCTTAGAAGATTGACATTACATTTCATTAAATGTTCCTCTCTCTCTCTCTCTCTCTCTCTCTCTTTCTCTCGCTAATTGTTACCATGTTGCATGTAGAATCCTTATTTTGCTAGTCTAGGTGATTTTGCTCATTATAAGTCAGGGGTTTATAAACACATTATGGTGCTTATCAAGGGTCAGCGAGAATCCACCAGTGGGTTTTTCGGTCATCTTTCTGTTAATTTACGGTCAAGTCCTTTCTCCTTTCAAATCATTGCGATGGTCTTCATTGTCCGCAAATGCTGCCCCTTAAGGTAAACTGAAACTGAGTTTCAACATGCTACCTTGGATTAAGGAGATAATAAACAACTGCTAACTATTTTCTTCTTCTGGAAACTTTTAACTTTGCAGATGCTGCAGATTTCAAAACATCACAAAAATGATCTTGTTGCTGTAAATCCTCCTAGGCACCCTTCTTTAAAGATATGGAAGCAGAGGTTGCTTGCTTTCTTGCAAGGTAAATTTAACGTGAAGTTCTCTTTGCCTTTGTTTGATGAGGTGCTTATCCCATCAAACAGACACTCGCTACAAGTTTTTTTTTACATGCAAACTAACAATGGTCGTGATTTATTCATGACAGAGAAGTATGATCCAATGCATGCTAAGTGGACAACAGAACGCTGTGCAGAATGCAGATGGGTTGAGGATTGGGATTACAATAACATTATCATCTGCAACGGTAAATCTCATTATGCATTGGTCCTCTGTCTACTTGGCCAGTTCTTATTTGGATATTGAAGTTGAATTTATTGGTCTGGGTTTAAGTTTACTAAGTATAATTCAATAACATTTATTCCAGATGTCAAATAGTTTCCACCAAGAATGCTATGGAGCAAGAAACATTCCAGATATCACTTCTCTAAAGAAGTCATATGCCCATCACCAACTTCCAAAGATGAAAGTCACATTGAGAGACGATTGTGAGAGATGTTTAATGGAATTTTTATCTTCACTTTGCAAATTTGTCTTTCACAGGTTTGATTTATTATTTAAATTTTTCATTTTCTTCCTGCAGACCCTCCAACGGAAGGAGTTCTAATTTTTGGGCAATATGGTGAGCTATAATGCGGATGCAGGAGCTTCTCAGCATTCTTCTAACAATTCTCTTAGTTTGTAAGTAGAGGTGGGCAACGATCCGGGCCGAGCTGAATTAGCCTTAGTTTGGTTTGACTAATTATTTTTGTACCACTGCAGTTTGTGGATTGGTTTGGTTTGGGTTTTGGGCCGACCCATGCGGTCCGAGTTTGGTTTGCTCTAGAAAAATCTGGTTCGAGCCAGGATCGATTTGGTCGAAAATTTCGAACTGGCCAGGCTGAGTTCAAACAGGCAGCCGGCTCTTTTTTTCCTTGTTTATTTAATTAGAAAAGAATTTAAAAAGTTAGAAAAAAAAGTACAAAGATATCTTGCTATATGATGTTTAACATCCTCCAAAGGAGTGCAACTTCAAAATAGATATGTAAGAGTGTTTTCCAAACAAAAGTACACAAGCAAAGTTTTACAAGTGCAAGGAAACAGTGTGCATTCATGTATATGTATTATGTATTATCCATGTCATCATGTATATGTATTATCCATGCTGTCCATCCGTTTTACATATCATTTTAGGACATGATCCCAAAATGGAATCATATCTAAAGCTCAAGTGGATCACACCACAGGAAACAATGTGCTTATAATCTTCGAGCCGAATCAAACTGAGCTGAATCAAATCGAGCTTTGAGCCGATCTGAGCCGAGCCGGTACTTCCCTAGTTTGAGCTTGGTTTGTTTTTTCAAACGAGCTTGACTTGGAGGCTTGGTTTGGTTTGAACTTCCATTCGAAACAATCCAAGCCGAGCTTTTTCGAACCAATCCGAGCTGAGCTTTCGAGCTGGCTTGGTTTGTCCCTTTGATCAACAACTAATTCGAATTGTTGTAGGATTTAGTGCATTACTCTTTTTTAACTTCTTTTTTTTCATTCAACTTCTCTACGTAATTCTATTTCCTGGGAAAATGGTAACTAAGCTTGTCGTCTTTCTTAACATGAGTCATTGGATTTGGGATGCACCTGGCATGCTAATATTGAGAATTTGTATCTTATTATACCGTCTATCTCTGAAAAACAAGTAATTTTAATTTTTTAATTTTTTTATATAGGTTTCTATCCTACCAGGAAGTGTCTTGAGCTTGATCATATCTGACTAAATGTCACCCACTCAAATGAATAGAGGTTTGCATGCTATTGGATTTTAATTTCTTTTTTCTCCTTTCATTTTTAAATGTCTCTCTCTAATTCACAGATATTATGAGGATTTTTCTTTTTCAGAATCTTATGGATATTTATAAAATAGAAAAGAAGAACTATACAACCTGCAGACATTCGAGCTGGCCACCTACAACAAAAAGGAGCCAAGCCAGCCTATCATATACGTCTAAAAACATTAACCCCAACCCATGGGTAAGCCCTTGGCCTTGGATTCCCTTTTTTTTTTTTGAACAAACACGAGCCGGCACAAAGGCCTATCCTCAGCCGAAAAATAGCGAAGAAGCAAGGCAGATGCACGAGGGCTCACTCCCTGATCTTACCCAAGCCTAAACGGTCCATAAACAACTCTCCTTGAGCTGTTGCCGGAAGGCCAACCGTATTCTCGAAGATCCTTCGCGCCTGAGATCCGCTACCCTCCCTCGCAAGCGCATCAGCAACTCCATTTGCCTCTATTGGAGCGAATAGAAATCTGATATTCTTGTCTTTACCCAATTTAACGATCCTCGTCCACCAGTACCACATATTCTAGGAGGGGATCCTGTTCTTAGCGAGCGCATTAACCATGCAGCGCGAGTCGCTTTCCACGACTATTCTCGTATATCCCCTCTCTACTCCTTGGACGAGCCCTTCCTGAATCGCTCACAATTCTGTTGTGCCATTGGAACCTATACCATACCCACTTGAAAAGGCAAAAAGGAAATTCCCTTTTGAGTCTCTACCAGTCCCTCCCACTGTGTATTATGAGGATGTTGGTACTATAGTTCTTTGTTGGATTTTCATGTTTTCCTAATATGTTTCAAAGCTCATGCAACTGCATGTGCTATTGGAGTTACACAAGTTGTTTGGAGGATTGTGGTTGTGGAGGATTGTGGGTTGTTGGTACTTGTGGTTGTGAAAGATTGCGATTGTGGTTGTATTGTGTTGGTTATGTATTGTGGTTTAATTGTACGGGTTATATATTATGGTTGTGGAGGATTGTATTTGTATATTGTGTTGGTAAATGTTATAGTTTTGTAAATTATTTATGAATTAGATTTACAGGATGTATTGGCGCACAGCCTCCACTAAATATTGGAGCATAGGATGTTGAGCACGGTCCTGTAATTTTTTTTTTCCATGCAAACAAAAATTCGACGGTTCTGGACCGTCGTATTTATTTCTCGCATGTCCAGGACCATCGAAATTTCTTGTAATTTTCAACCAAAAATGATGGTTATCAACCGTCGAATTATTTTCGACGGTTCACAGTTGCCGATTATGCAAATACGAGTTTGATGGGTGTAGACCGTCAATACAGGATTGTCAAGGAACATCAAATACTAGCCGACCGTTATGAACCGTCGAATTTATTTTTCGACGGTCTACGACGGTTTTTTTTCACTGCCCAGACCATCAAATTTCCAAGAATTTTTTGGACTGTCGAATTTAGTGCTTTTTCACATAGTGTCATTTCTTAATCACAAGACTAGCATATGATTAAAGTAATAACATAGTCTAAGTAAGCATAGATTATCAAATAATTATAATAATCAAGCTCCTAATTTATGTAACTTAAGTAGATTATATGAGAATGAATCATACAAGCTCAAGTCTACTCAGGTGAGTAAAAGTACATCTTGTGTGTGTGGATGTGCCTATCTAGTACCTAGCATACATTCTAATTAAGCATTCATAATTAAACAAAAACACAATGCATAATAAGAAATGTGCTCAAGTACAATCACAAACACAACAATGTATAGTGGTTCGACTTTGGGTCTACTCCACTCCCGGTTCAAGTACTCAACCCCTTTGAGCACAATGGCATTCACTAGGGAGTTTAAATCTGGTTCCTCCCAACCAAGGTGTTTTAACTCGGATCCACCCAACCAAAGAGTTTACAGGTTCCTCCCAACCTATACGTTTACACCCTTGTTGGTGGCTCCCCTTGGAGACTTGTTTAGGCTCTACAACCAAGCCAAGGTCTTACAACCGAACCTCAATTTAGATTTTACTCATGAGTTAAGGTCATACAACCGAACCTCAATGGATTTAGGCTCTACAACCGAGCCAAGGTCCTACAACCGAACCTAGCTTTTACTCCCGCCGAGGGTCCCCACTTAGAAACTCAATTCGACCCTACAACCGGGTTTACGTCCTTCAACCGAACCTATCGATCAAGTTTGAAGATAAACTCCACACTCAATTTCCACAAGAAAAAGAGTGGAACTGAACTCTTACAAATGACAACTTACTTGTCAGAGTGAGGCCATTTATTGCGCCATTTCGGGCTGCTTGATCTCCACTCTCCTGTGCTTCAATCAGCCACCCTTGTGCTCTCCCGATTTTTAATGCCATTGTGTTGCCAATGCTTCAGTTCCAAGATTAGTCACATTGCATATGATGCTCCAACAGAGATGCCCAAGGTGCTAGGAGGTAAGTTTTAGATCTCTACAACTATTGGAAGTGGGTTGCCTAAAGAGTATCACCTAGAAAGATCTCATCATAGAGTTTTGGATAGAAATATCACTATCAAGATCAATCCAAACTCTAGAGATTAAAAGAGGGACAAGTGCATCTTCATCATGAGCTTGGAATGCTTTATTCTTGTGATGAATCACAAGGAAGATGACTTATTATGGTTAGGAATAGAGCTCTTAATGATCTTTAACAATGATGACTTCTATCTCCCTTAAATCCCTCTCTTATGCCCCAAAACCATCTCCCCCGTATTTAAAGAAAAATCTTCAACGATCAGAAAACAGTCGCTTGGATATATCGAAAAGGGTTTTTCGATTGATCGAAATGATCATAGATATATCAAAATACCAGTTCGATATATCGAAAAATATGTCTAAAGATTTCAGCAAGTTGTTGGACATAAATTCTGATATATTAAACTGGTATTTCGATATATAGAAAACACCAATTCCGATATATCGAAATACCAATTTCATGGATCAAAGAAATTGTCCAGAGAGTTGCAAGTTTGCTAGACATACTTTGATATATCGAAAAGGCATTTCGACATATCGAAGATCTATCGAAATAAGCCTTTGATATATCGAAGGTCTATCGAAAATTGTTGTTTGAGCTGGATTAATTACAACAACTTTCACCTCTTATATTAACCAATTTATCATATTTTTCTATATGATCTAAGGCTAATAGGGATAAATAAGGATATTCTTAGTTGGTCCAAGTCATTTAAGAGGATTTTGGTGTCTTGGTCCAAAGGGTTAGGGTCACCAAGGCATCTCATTTACTTGTTCTTTTTCGTTGATGCTTCTTGTCCACTTGAATCTTTAGTCTTCAGTTTGTTAAGGGTGAATTGACATTTCAAAACTTGGACACAGGTGATTGACAAATAAGATGCACTAGTATGCCACAGAAAAATGCACTAATAAGAACAATAAGCAATCTGTGAGGAAGTCACACTTCTTCATATTGAGGTACAGTTTGTTGTCGCGAAGCACTTGGAGGACTCTCTAAGATGCCCCATTTGATCGGATTCACTTTGACTATAAATCAGGATGTCATTGAAGTACACCACTACGAACAGGCCTATGAATGACTTCAACACTTGATTCATGAGCCGCATGAAGGTACTCGGAGCATTCGACAACCCAAATGGCATAACCAACCATTCATATAATCCTTCCTTGGTCTTAGACGTTGTTGTTCATTCGTCCCTGAAATGGATTCAAATCTGATGATACCCACTACGTAGGCCCATCTTTAAAAAGACTTTTGATCACTCGAGCATATCTAACATATCATCTAACTAAAGAATAGAAAACCTGTACCTGATGGTGATTTTATTTATCGCTCGGCTTTTTACACACATACACCAATCCCCATCCTTCTTTGGCATTAAAAGAGGCGGGATGGCGCACGGGCTCATGCTCTCTCTCAACATTCCTTCCTTTAGTAGTTCTTCAACCTGTCCTTGGAGGATCTCACTCTCCTTGGGACTCAACCGATAGTGCAGTCGATTGGGTAGGCTTGCTGCAGGGATGAAATTGATGTGGTTGGATGTCTCTCATCAGAGGTAATCCTTAGGGAAGGTCGTTAGGCCAAGTCTTCCGAAATTCGCTGAGCAAAGGGTAAAGACTCGGAGGAATGGCATAACCCTCGGATTCCCCTCCCTTCATTAGCTACCATGGCATATATCTTGCCAGTTTCTTTTGATTCCTCCACAAACTCTCTTATGGCTAAGAGAGATTTTTCCTCCACTATGGAAGCTTTGGGGCTGCTCTCTGGAGCCATAAGAGCAAGGATTCTCTTTTGCCCATCCTTGATAAAAGTGTATGTGTTGTCACGCCTTCGGTGGGTCGCGTCTCAGTCTGATTGCCACTGCCTACTGAGGAGCATGTGACGGGCCTTCATATCTACCACATCACATAATGCTTCCTTATAACTCCTACCATTGGAAAAGGAAATCAGACATTGTTCGATTAATTACCTTGGTGTCGCTAACCTTCTTAATCCAACCGATGGAGTATGGGGCTGGATGTTTTATTGTAAGCAACCTGAGCTTGTCCACCATCATTTTGGACACGATATTTTCACTGCTCCCACTGTCGATGATGACATTACAAATCTTTCCATTCACTATGCAACGGGTGCAGAAAATGTTGTAACGCTGATGATGAACTTCGAGCCTTAAGGTGTAACATAAACGCCTCACTAGTAAGGACTCACCATGGTCTTGATCTATCTAATTGGTGTCATCATTGCATTCGTCACCGGTTTGCTCAACATCTTCATTCTCGGGCTCAACCTCTTTGAACTCTTCTTCAATTCCTCCTTTGTTCGTGGTTACATTAGCCGCGGGGCGCTTAGGACACGCATTGGACAAATGTCCCGGTTGGCCATTGGTCAAGAATATAGATTATGAGCTTAATTCGAGCCTACAACAGCGGGCGCAGCGCATTGCAACCTA
The DNA here is from genome assembly GCA_003013855.2 of Liriodendron chinense. Taxonomy (NCBI): domain Eukaryota; kingdom Viridiplantae; phylum Streptophyta; class Magnoliopsida; order Magnoliales; family Magnoliaceae; genus Liriodendron; species Liriodendron chinense. The sequence goes on from PVNU02000362.1 coordinate 2,377,753, forward strand.
CTAGGACTACTTCTCGGATCTCAGTTTGTGATCATTAAGGGTTGAGCTCGCCCACCAATAAGTTCTTTCCCTTTGGCTTGGGGCTCATCCTAAACCACCACGGTAGTAGGAGCGCGGAGCGAAGAATACAGACACGTAGGAACTCTCTCAAGCTGAGTTTTTGCATGCATAGCGTATTGTAGGGCGTCTTCCACTGTCTAGACTGGTTGCATCTGTACTCGATCTTGGATGTTAGTCCTCAGACCGCTAAAGAACCTTAGACCCCTCTGAGCGTCCGAACCAATGTACTCGATCTTGGATCTTGGATGTTTCTGATAAATCATTATAAGTGGACAATATGTTGAATTCGGCTGCATATTCTTTGATAGTCCGGTTACCTTGACGAAAATTCTGATATTGTTGAAATAGAAGGTGCTCGTAATCGGGAGACAAAAATCGTGCTCGAAGAAGTTGTCTCATCCTTGGCCAAGATCGGATGGGTAACTTATTCCGTCGGGTTTGAGAAATTTGCAATTGCTCCCACCATGTGGAAGCACCCGACTTTAATTTATAAGCACCCGACTGTAATTGATCCCACCATATAATCAAAGAAGTTTTCTACTTCTGTTATCTAATCTAAGAATTCTTCAATACTTAATAGACCATCAAAAGCAGGAAGTTCAACCTTACCCCTATAATATCTCTCATGACGATCTTCGTGATCATTGTTGCACATGTATTGCTAAGCAAGGACGTCCTTGACATCCTCATCGCTGCCTTCCGAATTCACTGTGGTAGGACGATGATTTGCTATTGGAAGAGCATGACAGAACTTTGATTGTTCTAGAATGTGATCATAGGCGATTATGCACCATCTTGAGCCTGGTGCGGAGCCAAAGTCATTGCAATATGATTGAAAGATGCTAGTAGCCCTTGCATGGACATCTCAAATGATCGTTGGAGAGCCTTCATCTTCTCCACAAGATACTGAGTCCCCCGATCACCGTCAGCAGGATTATTGTCACATCCTTCGCTAGATGTCATCTTCTTGAGGTTGTTCCTCGCTCTGATACCAACTTTGTGCAACCGTAAGCGGAACAAGTTCGAACACCTTTGCTCTCATAGACAACTGATCCGAATACACAAACCATCTGGGAATCCTCAACTGGAACTTCCTTGATTTCTCAAGGGGCACTCAAAGAACACGAGTAAACAGAGATAAACTCAAAGAAAATAACTTAATGATGGATAATCAATCATCTACCATGAAAATAAAAAGTTTAAAGCCTAGCAATCACTTAGAAACCTTAAAAACAAGATTATGAAGAATCCTAATCGAAAACAGAAAGTTAGGGCGTTCCTCTATGCGTTGAGCGACCGGTCAGTATGGGGCCACGACTGATCGTCAAAAGACCTAGGCAGTCCAGCAAGTTGGGTTGTCTCCATGACGAAATTCGACCGGTCAGGGGACCGGTCATCAGATTTCACGAACGGTCGGCCGACTGGTTGTCGGTGGTCCAGACAACCTAGCAAGTTAGGATGTCTTCCTGCTAACATTCGACTGGTCAGGAGGACCGGTCGTCGGAGTGGCTGACTAGTCGAACGATTGGTCGTCAGTTGATGTCGATTTGAGAATTGTCTGAATTATCCACTCCTTCGTTTGGTTCTTCCTGTGGTCTATTTTCTCCATGTAGAGTTCAACAACCTCCTCTACATCACAATGGTAGTGGTTCAATCCCAACTGTTTCTTGTGGTATGGCTCACTTGAGTCTTTGACTTATTCATTTTAGAGCTCGTATCGTAACATCAGCTGACAAAACTGATGGATGGAATGGGTTATACGCGGACATCTCGGGGGCGCACCGGGTTTTGTGTTAGAGAAACTCTCGTCTCATGGCTCCAACACACTTTGCAGGCACTGGAACACATCTGAGGCCCACGAAATCTACCTACCAAATCATCTTTGGAGAAGTGTCCACATGATCTGTAGAAGGTACCAAATACATCTCCAAAATGGCCTGGGAAACCAGAGGAAAACGACTTCAAAGTGGGATTTTTGAATATGCGACCATGTCTACGTGCATGTAATCCCTGGTTGAGAGAAAACTCTGTCTCGAATGTGAATCAATGTTCTTGACTTTACAGGCTTCCATTACATGGGATCATTCTGTGGGATGTTTTTCATATGACTATTTCGATCCTCTTGTCATTGTGGGGAACACTCCCTGTTGGGTACCACAAATCTGACCGTTGATCCTTCATCATGTATGCAACATTAGAAGAATTATCATCAATTACATTTTTCGATTCGTCAATAGTGTAATTATCTAGAATCACCATCTCTATGATCACTTCGGTAGGTTCTTGGTTGCTAATTAAGAATGCCAGGAAAGAAAAGCAGAGAGAGAGAGAGAGAGAGAGAGAGAGAGAGAGAGAAATCCATTAGATACCATTAAACATTAAAAAACTAAAGAAAGGAACAAAAGACAGACAAAAACAAACACGTTGCTATCCCATTTTATTCAAACAATAGCTTTAGTAAAGAATCATATTTCTGAGGAAGTTTACTGAAAGGGGGCATGCTCTAGTTTTTCATTCCAAACTGGGATTGGAGATAATCAACTATGTTCTTATCAACTTGGAATGCCTTAGCAAGCACATAATCTGAGATTGGCGGATTCGATCCGAACACAGCATTCGCAATGGTGATGGTTCCCGGGTTCTGGCTGCTCAGTCCTGCAATGGCTATGGCATTGGTGAGGCCGATGTTAAACTGGAAGTGAACGAGGCCTATTGGGAAGACAAACACATCACCCTTCTGAAGGACCTTTGTTATGAGGCGGTTGTCAGGGTTGGAAGTGACAAATCCGACGTAGAGGGTGCCCTCCAAAACTGTTAAGATCTCCGTTGCCCTTGGGTGCGTGTGGGGTGCATTGAGACCATAGGGTGCATAGTCTATCCGAACCAATGAGACTCCGAGGGTGTTGAGTCCTGCTATCTGAGCTACGTTTACTTGGGTCACATTGGACCCAACCTTGTTATTGGTGTTGCCTGGTTTGTCCAGTCCTGAGAAGAAGAAATCATCGGCTTGAACTTGCTTTGGGTCCTTGCACACAAATCCATTCACCAACACTGCCATCATATAACACAAAAGAGATTGTAAGGAGCATATTCTTTCAAGACCTATTAAACCAACATAAATAGAAGATAATGGACAATCAGATAGGTGGCATGTCCCATTCATCATGTGAATCCTTTCACGAACGGGGTGGATTGCATTTACATGAAGAATCCGGATCCTCATGAAATATTTGCAGCATTGATGCAATTACTTGATCTTCTCAATGAAGTGAACATACCTGGGCTGTTGCGCACAGCGACGCAGAAATCCTGCAATGGGCTGGGATCCGATGCGGAGACAAAGGAGAAACTGAATGCAAGGAATGCTAGGAGAATAAAGCCGGTGGTCATCTTGAAAATCTGTCAAGAAGTGTGTATGTATGTATGCTAGGAAACCCTAAATGTTATAATGAGAAATGTTTTTGGGCTGTGGGTTATGTAAGAAGTTTAAGCTAGTATTTATAATAGGGCCTATTACGAAGATTAAGTTTATTATTATTTTTTGAAATCCAAGACTTCTTCCACTCCTGTGCAGAAGAAGGAATTGGTTCAGTCAGTTGCGTGTAGAGAATATCTTATCATTTGTTTACTAATTCAGAAGGATTGCATAGATGAAACTATGTGAGAACAAATATACTAAGCTTAGTCATCCTGCGATCGTTCATGAGCAATCATGAGATTTACCTAATCACACGACTTGGCCAAGCATTCATTCAACATAAGAAAATTAACCAAAGCTAAGTAAAGACATGCTCAGTCTATTTCTTTTGAATTGGGAAACGATGACCTTTTCAACGAGACAAATGAGTGCCCTGCATACGTATGAGATCTGAGCCATTCATCATGTGGGCTTTGTCCTGTGACACACAATCTTGTATTTGGCTACATGCATGAAATAATCCACGGTAAAGAGAAAACCATTAACAATCAATATTCAGGCCCCGTTTGGACAAAACTTAATTTTTTAAGATATTATATTTTCGACGTATTATCTCATTATATTTAGAAGTCGCTTGTGCATTCAATTTTAAATGCGATGGCGTTTAATTATTCCACTTAAGATTGTAATTGGAATTCTTATTTGGTTACCCATTACTTATAAAGTAAAATTGTACCCATATATAGTTATCCCAGTTGGTTGACGTCTGTGTTTTCCAAACAGCATGTCTCAAGTTCGAGACACACTGGTAGCACCTTCGGGTGCTTTGGGTAAAGTGATCTGGTTGGTTTCGGGTCGGAAAAAAAAAATTGTTCAGATCTGCCACAGGGCCTACTTTTGATTGTTCACATCTCCTCCATTTATTAGCTGGTTATCGAGGGTCTAATTTGTTTGATATTGAAGATAAATGGCTAGTAGACAATTATTAAAAGATGAACATGATGCTCGAAATGAATGCACTCAGAAATTATACACGTGTCAAACAATAGCCGAAATTAAACTTAGTTAATTGTAGAAATCATATGCTGGAGGCACACATTGGTTGAAATATGACCACTGGATACTTTTCACTTGAAACTATAGGTGCATTTGATAAACTAAATAAAAAAAAGTGAAATTAATTTAAGTTTTGGATTTATTGTGTATTGACTTTTAAGTGCAAATATGTGATGAAATGATTGTTTAATAAACTATCTGAAAAAATTTCTGAACATTAAAATTTAATATTGAATCCAAAAATTTTCATTTTGTAAAAATATTTGAAATTTAACAACTTTATCTAATGGGCCCATGTTCTAACATGGTATGGAAAAAGAGATGGACTGGTTGAATTTTTCACAAATATCACAATGGGCCCCACCTAACTTCTTGTGGCAGGAAGTTCCTGCTAAAGGCTTTTGCTAGCAATCTATGTTGGATTAGGAGTTACTGATAACATGTTAGTGACTATTTTCCTAACCATAGGGCCTACTTTGATATAAGTTGTTGTAGAATAAATTTGGTTGAAGGTAGTTGTGATCGGATCTTTCGAGCAGCTTCACATGGTTCATATACGACGTGCGAGCGCCTCTCGGATATTTCAAACTGTGAGCAGATGCCGCGAGCGGATAAACATAATATATCGTCTAGCGAGCTGAGTTGGGCGCATCTCATTATTTCAAGGATCTGTTCACAAGACAATCACTATTCATATCCAAGCAGCTTTGGTTGCCAGTCGTTTGGTAAGGAAGTCTCCTGAGTCATAGTCTCAGCAGCCCATATAGCTCATGAGTTGGCCCAGATTACAGGCCTGCTTGGGTTTGTTTCTACTCATAATTCCCTGATTAAATGGGATCTCCATCGAACAACGTAATCACTTAGGTATCTAATTTGATAAGATGGCACCTCATCTCTTGAAGCCAGGAAGATCTCAACAGCCTATGTAACGGACTAATCCATCTGGACCTAAATAAATAGATGGCTGATGGATGAGAAAGTACATAACATATAAACTCATGTTTCACACTTCATCTTACTTTCAAGCCTATCTCTAACTTAGGCATCAGAGGGCTAACTGCCTAGCGCTGACCACCCTTAGTTTCTTTCCTTGATTTTCAGGTAAGGACGAGTGATTCATCTTCGGAAAGATCGTGCATTTGCGCATGTGTAGTGAACTCTAGCTGTCCATCAAGCCCCTCTAGCACCTTCTCATCAATGGTCAACCGAGCAATGGTGGATAATATCCCCACCTTGGCCACACGTACAACAACCGGATGATGGGTGATCATCACCATCTCAATCTGGCCATCGAAGAGGACCTCGCGCACCAGCTCTATCCAATCCAATGGCAACTCAATAGTGACTAGTGGACCCCACAATCACGTCCAATTACTGGACGTTTCAGTACTCCATCTCCTTGCCAGTCCAACAGCATCCATTTCCTCTTATCAGGTGTGGTAGATCACACATATGCAAGGACAGCCAACATCTGCATCTAACGCCCAACATCTCCACATGGAGAGAAGCTTCATCAACTCCACTCATCTTTAACTTGCATGTAAATCACCACCACCATCCAGTTGATCAACAGTTCTATTGTCATCATCATCCATCTTCGATAGCTGGCTGAAATCTCCACCATCCTTTGATCTGCACGTCCAAGGGATCTCTAGCCATATCACATCTCCGATAGTGCCCTCAACAAACAACTGGACATATTCCATTTTTCATAGATGCCCACTAATGGAACTGCATCTCGTTCAACTCATTGTCCAATAATCTGGACCATCTAATCTTCCAACACCTCCATCAACGGCTAGACTTTCAACTACGTCTAAGGGATATCTAAGCCTCCCACATCTTCAACATCTCACATCACATCAGATGGGCACCAGTTCAATCAGTTGTCTATGCAAACTCCCCATGGGAGCAACACATCCTCCACCGCATCATCTAGAAAGGCCTCGTCCTGAAGGTTTCATCCAGAAGGTGAGTACAAATTGAATACGGACATGAACCGAGTACTCGGCTCATCAACGGACTCGGCCTCGTCATTTGGCGCTCAGTCTTGGGCACTCACCCTTGGTTCGGCCTACTCGGCCCACTCGCCCTCGGATCGACACTCACCTCGGGTATTTGGCAGATGTCCTTGGCATCATCTTGAAGGCTTCGATAGACGACCTCCACATAATCTAGACAGTCCCATCCTGAATGCGAGTACGATCATGGTCCGAGTATTGAAATGTATTTGTTCGTTATCCAGGAAGTTACACACAATGGATTGGTCCCATCGCCTTAGCTCATCAACGCCTCAACTCACCAGGCTAGGCAACAAGCCTCGGACTTGTTGGACTTGTCATTCGGCACGGTCTACTCAGCCTCATCTACAGGCATTAGCACTTGGCTGCCTCAACTCGGCGACAATCATCTACCGACATTCATCCACAAGAGGCCATCCCCATAACTATATAGTATGGCGAAACTGCTCGTCTAAGAGGCGTGGCAAATCTCCAAGTTCGCAAAATTGACCACGACAGGATCAATCACCTCGATGGCCAAGCCGCAGGCGCCCAAAGAAGATGTCAAACAGTATAAGACTTCATCAAGCATGCACATGGATCCAACGCTTGGCTGCCCTTATCCTTAGAGGATACGAGGAATTAGGGGAAATGCTAGACGTTCCCCGGCCAAGAATTGGAAGCCTCCGGGCCATATCGCGCCTCCGGGCCACATCAATAGAGACTCAGTCAGTAGCTCCAACTGTCCAAGCAAGGGACAAGGCCGATTAGCACTCCCCTGACTGAGTGCGAATTACATTCAGTTGACAGTGATAGCTACCCCAATGAGGGACAACGTCGACCAGAGCGTCTCCTAACTGAATACAGTCTGCTAGCCAAACAACTAAAAACAACAAAAGCATATAGCCTCCAGGCCGTATAGCCTCCAGGCCGCATTGCCTTCGGGCACCTAGCCTCCGGGCCGCATAGCCTCCAGGCCATGTAGCCTTCGGGCACCATCGCCTCTGGGCCATGCTAATTAAGCTCAACCTACTCAGACGCTTTAATAGTAACCTCTTCAAGTTCTGTGCTCAGACTTTCTAACCATGAAACTTAGGAGGCTTCTGTTATAGGTAGATTCAGGCTGAGCTCAAAATACGGAAAGCTTCCCACTTGGGTTCATCTTCTACACCAAGTATGGTTATGGACTGAGTATTTAGGAGAGGAAGCTAAGTCAGCCTTCGGCCTTCTCGCTGCACGGCCCACTCTGGGTCGGCATTCGGCCTTCTCGAGCTCGGCATTCGGCCTTTTCATCCTCGACATTTGGCCTTCAGCTCGGCAAGAGACCTGGCCTCATCCGCCTCGGTTTATCCCTCTTGATAAGATTAAGGATAAGGATAAGGCTTATCCCATTGATCAAAATAAGATAAGGATTATCCCAACAAATTTGAGATCCATCTAAATCTCTCTAATAATTATCTATAAAAAGGCCCTTCGCACTCTCTCCAGGTATGCAATCCACCGCAATTAAAACTCCAACAACCTTTCCTTTCAGTATCCGAACTGACTTTGGCATCGGAGGGCCATAAGTCGGGCCAACCGGCGGCGGTTCTAACCTTTCTCGGTGATTGGTGGTCCCTTAATCTACACCATTCATCTTCGAGTGGAGATCAGATGACGAAGAATCAAAGTTGGTCCCTGACCAACATCTGTTAGTCAATTTTTGGTGTTAACATAAGTGTTGTACATCCACATCGTCCATCAATTTTTACAACTCATTTTATGCCATTGACTACAAAATGAAGCAGATCCAAATCTCAAGTATACCAAAGAACAAGGATTTAATGGCCACCAAAAAAAACTTTTATTGGGCCACAAAAGTTTTGGATCAAGATGATATTCATTTTTTTACCTTCATCCTCATCTCTGTAACCTTATTAGCAAGTCGAATTGAAAATAAACATTACGTTGGGCATTAGTAAGTTTTTAATGGTGAGAGTTCAATGACCACTATTTCCTGTGGTGTGATCCACTAGAGATTTGGATTTACCTAATTTTTTTTTACGATGGCCTAAAATGTGCTGTAAAAGTTAATGGACGACGTAGATATACAACACATATATGAAGATGGGCCCACAATCAGGTCAACATCCACTAATGTGTTAAGGGTAACACCCCAACCATCGGATTTGATGATGGGGCAGCGAACGCAACTCCAAAGTAGGTATCGTGTAGATGAGGAAAAGTTAAGTGAGCCCTACCATGATATATGTGTTAAACCCGCAATGTGCATCCATTTTTCCATATCATTTTAGGGCTCGAGTCCAAAGAGGAGGCAATTCGAAGGCAGCGGACACAACTCCTAGGTAGGTGTCATGTTGACGTGAAAAAGTCAAGTGAACCCTACCATGATATATGTGTTAAATCCACATTGTCCATTCATTTTACCAGTTCATTTTAAGGCATGAGTCCAAAGAGGAGGCAGTTGGAAGGCTTATGTGCACATGAAGTAGTGGGGATTTAGGTACTCTTACTACTGAGAATTGTTGTTAGAGGCTCCAAAGGTCTGCCACAACAGGGTCTCCAACCGGCTGGCCAAGCTAGGCCGACCGGTCTGATTTTTTCTGGGAAGGTAATTTTTCCTCAGGACATTGTCTGACCGGTCCAACCAGTCAGATGAAGGTTAGATAGGTTAGTTTTTTAAGGTAAATTCACTGGAGTGTTTTCTACATCAGTCCAACCGGTTGGAACTGGTCGGGTGTATACACGGAGTTGCGTAATTATGTGTTGTATGTTTCTAATTTGGGTTGGAGGCCTATACAAACACTTCTTAATCCGTCTTAGACGTATACTAATCAATACCAATTAGTCCTAATTCATGTTTAGGGCTTGGGGGAGAGATTGTGAGGTTTGAGAGTGCCTTGTTCATCTTTGAGATTTGCTTGAGGGTAGATTAGTTCTGTAATTTTCTGGAATTCATAGTGGGGGGTGTCTCTTTGTGCCATGGTTTTTCCCCGCAATGGTTTTCCACATAAAAATCGTTTGTCTTTGCATTAATTGCTTGTGTGGCGTGTGTTAATTGTTTAAATCTCTTCGGTGCTTCCACTAACCGGATTTCCAACAAGTAGTATCAACGCTATCGTTGGAAGGTTGAAGAAGAGAATTTTCTGAGACAATCTCATGGCATCGAGCATGAAGTTCGACGTAGAGAAGTTTTCAGGTAAAAATAACTTTGAGTTATTGAAGGTGAAGATGATCAGGGCCATCCTAACTAAGCAAGGGGTCGTGAACGCCCTTGGAAAGTGACCAACATACATAGATGATGATGAGTGGACCAAGATGGATGAGAAGGCTATGGCCTCAATACGATTGTGATTGGTAGATGACGTCCTCTATAACGTCATGAAGGAGAATACCACTGTAGAGACATGGACTAAGCTAGAAAACATTCACGCGAAGAAGTCTCTAGAGAATTGCATGTATCTTTTTTTTTTTAACACAAACGGCCCAAACACTCGAACATAACCTACACGACCGAGCCCAAACACCCGAACCCGACCCGGCCCGAACACCCGAACTCGAACACGACCGGGCCCAAACCCGACCTGGCTCAACCGAAAGCACCCAAAGGTGCTGCTAATGTGTCGCAAACCTGAGACCAACTGGTTGATAAACTCGAACTCAACCAGTTGGGCTACAAGCCCTTCCACGCAGCTCTTCACTTTGAAGATGGCTGATGGGACAGATGTAGAGGACCACATCAGCACGTTCAATAAGTTGATTTGCAAGTTGCTCGATATTGGTGAACAGATGAAGGACGAGTATCATGCCTTGATCCTGCTGAACTCACTCCTAGTTCATATGAGTCACTCAAGGACTCGTTATGCGCGGGTTGGGATACTATTAGTGTTAAGACCGTAGTCTCAACCCTTTAATCGAAGGAGATGAGACAGAAGAGCGGTGAAGCTGGTTCTTCCTCCGATGCATTGGTTGTTAGGGGAAGGAATTCGGAGTGAGGTGAAGGATTGTCACGTTCTCGATCCAAGTCGAAGGGCAAAGGCAAAGCGAAGTTGAAGTGTTGGAGATGTGGCAAAGTTGGGCACATGAGGAAGGACTACAAGAGTCCTAATAACAAGGAGAAGTCAGGAGATTGCTTTAGGGAGAGGCCAATACTGTTGAATCTGTGAAGGCGGTAGTGATGTGTGCGACGTCTTGACGACGTCAAAGATGGGATCTCTTAATGATGAGTGGATCATAGACTCCGGGGCTTCCTACCACATGTGCCTGGATAGGAGCGTCTTTACTTCCTATAGGGAGTATGAGGGCGGCTTGGTATTTCTAAGCAATGACTACGCCTGCAAGGTTGTGGGAATTGATACTGTACACATCAAGATGTTTGATGGGATCGAATGGACCTTGAAGAAAGTTAGGCATGTTCCCAGGCTAAGAAAGAATTTGATTTCCCTTGGTGCACTCGAGGCATTGAGGTGCAAGTTCACCGATTTTGATTAGTTTTGCAAAGTATCAAAGGGGCCCTTATAATTATAAAGGGATAAAGGTATGAAAACATTTATATACAGATTGGGATCACTTCAATAGGTGGAGCTGCAGCTATTGTAGCGGATTCCACTTCTACACGTATGTGTTATGCGCGCTTAGGCCACATGAGCGAGTGGGGCATGAAGGTACTCTTTTAACGATCTTTGATTCATTTCTTTAAATATGTAGATTTTAGTATATGTGAGCATTACATGTATGGAAAACAGTTTAAGTTGTCATTTAAAGGGGGAAAACATGTATGTAAAAGGGTGCTTGAATATGTTTATTCTGATGTGTGGGGTCATCGCCCGTAATTTCTGTTGGGGGTCATCGTGGTTCGTGTCGTTTATCGATGACTATAGTAGGAAGGTTTGGGTTTATTTTCTGAAAAATAAATCTAATGTCTTCACGACCTTCAAGTATTGGAAGGCGATTGTGGAGAATCAGTTAGGGCAGAAATTAAAGGTTTTGAGAACCGACAATGGATGTGAGTTCACTTTCAGGGAGTTTAACACGTATTGTAAGGAGGAAGAGATCGTGAGGCACAACACAGTGCTCCACACATTAGAGTAGAATGGTGTGGCAGAGCAGATGAATCGAACTCTCTTTGAGAAAGCCCGATCCATGATTAGTAATACTGGGTTAGGCAAAGAGCTGTGGACTGAGGCCATTAACACAGCTTGTTACTTGATAAATCAGTCACCCCCTATGGAAATTGAATGTAAAATCCCTATGGAAGTGTGGAGTGGACATATGATAAACTACTCAAGTCGACGGGTCTTTAGTTGTATGGCTTACTCTCATGTACCATCAGTTGAGAGAGATAAGTTAGACCATAGGGTCAAAAAATGAATCTTTGTGGGCTACAGTGATGGTGTGAAGGGTTATCCCATATATGACTCTGTCACACGAAAAACACCATGAGCCGTGATGTCAAGTTTAATGAGGGTTCTTTGTTTCGAAAGGATGATACAAAGGAACAAAAAAAAATCAAAGATTGTTGACACACAGGATGATAGAAATGAGACACGGGCAGATACTTAGATACAGACAGAGGTACAAGATCAGGAGGAGCATCCACCTGTGCGAAGAAATCCACCTAGAGATCGTAGGTTACCGGTAAGATATAGGGATGACTTGAACATTGCATTCGCTCTCATTACGGATGATGGGGATCCATCTAACTTTGAGGAGGCACTATAAGATGTAGATGCTGAAAAGTGGAAGACATTAATGCAATATGAGATATGCTCTCTATACAAGAATGAGACTTGGGAGGTTGTGGAGCTTCCTGTGGGTAGAAAAGCGATTGGGTGTAAGTGAATTTTTTAGAAGAAACAGGATAGACATAAGGCAAGGTTGGTAACGAAAGGGTATGCTCAGCATGAAGGCGTAGCTTCAGTGAGATTTTTGCGCCGGTTGTGAAGCAAGTATCTATCAGGTTCGTGTTGGCGTTGGTTGCCCAGTATGACCTCGAGCTGGAACAAATGGATGTAAAGACTGCTTTCCTGCATGGGGAATTGGAAAAGCGAATTTACATGGTGTAACCAAAAGGTTATATAGTGCAAGGGGCCAAGAATAAGGTTTGCAGGTTGAGAATAGCATTATACGGTCTCAAACAGTCGCCTAAGTAGTGGTACACGAAATTTGATTCCTTCATGATGAGTCAGGGCTTTTCCAAGAGCGAGTACAATCATTGTGTCTATTTCAAGACACTGAATGATGAGAATTTTCTCATACTAGTATTGTACATCGATGACATGATTATTGTCAGTCATAATATGTCTGACATCGATGTGTTGAAAACTCGGCATTCAGGGACATTCGAGATGAAGGATCCGGAGGCTGCAAAGAGGGTTCTTGGAATAGATATTCATAAAGACAGGAAGAAGAGAAGGTTGTTGTTATCCCAGAAAGAATACTTTGAGAAGGTGTTGAAAAAGTATGGGATGTATAAGTCCAAACTGGTTAGCGTTCCCCACAAAACTCACTTCAAGCTTTCTTTTGAACAATGTCCCAAGACAGATGAAGAAAAGCATGTTATGTCTCATGTGCCCTATTCAAGCGTTGTGGGCAATTTAATGTATGTCATGGTCTGTACAAGACCGGATATTTCACAGGCTATGGGTATTGTTAGCCGATTTATGTTTAACCCGGGCAGACAAGATTGAGAAGATGTGAAATGGCTACTTCGATTCATTCGAGGTATGCAGGACTACGTCTTGACATTTGAGAAGAACAAGGATAAGTTGGTTGGGTACGTCAATTTTGATTACGCAGGTAGTGTAGACTGTAGGAGATCGACTTCAAGGTACTCATTTGTTTTAGTAGGTGGAACAATTAGTTGGATGTCTAAGCTTCAATCTGTGGTGGCACTTTCCACTATTGAAGCTGAGTATATGACGGTGACAGAAGCTTTCAAGGAGGCTGTTTGGTTGAAAGGAATGATAAATCAGTTGGGGCTTCAGCAAGAGGCCCTGCCAATTAATTGTGACAGCTCTGGTGCTATTTATTTGGCTAAAAATTCTGTTTATTACCCTCGTACTAACACATTGATGTGCGTCACCATTTTATTCGACAGGTGCTTGAGGAAGGAGATGTGACTCTAGAGAAGATTCAGACTAGCGTGGATCCAGTGGATATGCAGACCAAGGTGGTCCCAACAGAGAAGTTCAAATTATACGTAACTTCTCTATGATTGGCAAGGACTTAATAAAGATGCAGTGGTGCACGAGAAGTGACGATACTATGTTTGAAGATGAGTTGATTGACGAAGCAAAGGGAAGATGGTTCGACTTTTAATCCTCAGTGAAGATTGTTGTTAGAGCCTCCAAAGGTCTACCGCAACAGGGTCTCTAACCGGTCTGATTTTTTATGGGAAGGCAATTTTTCCTCTGGACATGTTGTCTGACCTGTCCGACCAGTATGACAGGGGGTCCAACCGGTCATGACCAGTCGCATGGAGGCTAGACAAGTCAGTTTTTTAAGGTAAACTCTCTGGAGTGTTTTCTACATCAGTCCGATCAGTTGGAACCGGTCGGGTGTATATGCGAAGTCGCATAATTACGCATTGTATGTTTGTAATTTGGGTTGGAGGCTTATATAAACACCTCCTAATCCGTCTTAGACGTAAACTGATCAATACGAAGGAGTCTTAATTCAAGTTTAGGGCTTGGGGAGAGATTGTGAGGTTTGAAAGTGCCTTGTTCATCTTTGGAATTTTCTTGAGGGTAAATCTTCTGGAATTCATAGTGGATGTGTCGCTTTGTGCCATGAATTTTTCCCGCAAAGGTTTTCCACCTAAAAATTATTTGTCTTTGCATTGATTGCTTGTGTGGCGTGTGTTGATTGTTTGAAACTCTTCGGTGCTTCCGCTGACCGGATTTCCAACAAGTACTTCCCATGGACCACCATGATGTTTATTTTCCATCCAACATGTTCATAATGTCACACAAACCTTTATGAAGGGAAACATAAGTATCAACTTGATCCATAACTTATGTGGCCCCTAAGAAATTTTCAATGGTAGACTTTAAATCTCCACTACTTCATGCGGTGTGCCCTACTTGAGCTTTTGATCAGCGTCCTTTTTGGGCTTATGCCCTACAATGATCTGGCAAAATAGATGGACAATGTGGATAAAATATAGAGATCACAGTGTACCCCACAAAGCCTCTAATATGATTGTCCATCTCTAGCTATGTCTTGGTAGGGGTAGCATTCAATCTGTGTCCACTGCTAGCAGCATCACTAAGTAATCCCTGTAGCCACGTCGTGTTGAGGTGGCAAAAGTTCTATGGGCCTCACCATGATGTATGTGTTAGATCCACACTGTTTATTATTTTTACAGATCATTTAAGATCTTAAGCTTAATAATAAGGCATTTCTTTCCCCATTTTCATCTCTTGTATCGCCCACTTGAGTTTTGTATATGCCTCGTTTGAAATCCTTTCGTTGCTAATCCGCATTTGCCAGCGTAGCTTGTAACACAAGAAAGGTGTTGACGTGGGAAAGTTATGTGGGCCTACTATGATATGTGTCATATCCATCCCATTTATCCATTTTTTCATATCATTTTAGGTAACGAGCCCCAATTGAGGCAGATCCAAAGTTCAATTGGACCACACCATCAACAACAGTGGGGAATGAACACCACCATTGGAAACTTCTTGGGGCCACAAAAGTTTCAGAAGAAGCTGATATTTGTTTTTTTCACTTCATCTATGTGATCTTATGAATAGGTTGGATGGAAAATAAACATCATGGTGGACGCTGTGAAGGTTTCAACAAGGGACATCATTATCCCCACTAGTTTTTATGGTGTGGTCCACTTGAGTTTTGAATTTGCCTCATTTTTCAGGTCATGCCCTACAATGATTTGGAAAATTGGATGGATGATGTCGATATAACAAATACATCATAGTGGGGCCCACAAGACTTTTCCATTTAAAAATGAAGTGGGTTCCAAAATGGATCACGTATGAAAGGGACAAAGTTACCAATTTTAGAAAAAAAAAAAAAAAAAAAAAATTAACCCAAAGCCACTTACCACATTCCAGCAGTATCACTTACTACTTTCCGCACAAACATCACCCTTGAACTAATTCTATGATTAATATTTTTAATTAAGGACTATTTTTAAATATGTTAAACAAACTTTCAAAAAAACTTATTAAGCCATTGAAATCTGTTTTTAAGATTTTGGTGACAACTTAAATGGTAAGCAAATAGACCCTATCCCAAAAATGTCCACCAATATGATAATAAAATAATCAGACAAGTTTAGCTTTGGTTCATTTTATATATAATTTGAAGCCCCCAATTTGAATGGATTATATTTTAGTTAATTGTATTCCAAGCATGCAATTTCTTAGTAAATTTTAAGTGTTTGCATATTGATGTATTGAGGCAACCCCTTGATCAAGGCAAGGCAAGAGCCAAGAAGAGGACCCAGGACTGTATCCAAAAGAACCCAAGTTCAGGCCGAGAGAAGGCCAAGGAGATCACTGGGAAAAGCACAAAAAAGGCCCTTGATGACCGGTCAGCCCACCTGACGACCGGTCGAATTAAGCCAAGAGGACCAGCAACGCACTGGACTATTTTAGGAGCCAACCAACCGGTCGGAGCCCCTGACCGATCGGTCAGCTGACGCACAGAGTGTGCACGCGAACTTTTCCTTTGAACACTTTTCTTTCAATTTTTGCTTGATTTAGTTTCCTTTTGTAATTGGGACACCTAGGTTACATTTCTAGGGTTTAGTTTACTATAAATACTTGTTTTATTTTTATTTTGGAGGATGATTGAATATTACAACTTTTTAAAGAAGAAACTTCCGTTTTCTCTATGTTCTTCATGGATTTGAAGAGAATGTCTCGTGGATTTGAGATATCCCATCGTGGATTCAAACGAAGACAGGTTGAGGAGTCCCTGTAGATCCATGGATTCGGAACAGTTATCCCCATGAGAGAGACGGTGCTCGATCTCACCCACTCCGGTTGTGCCAAGTTGGTGTCAGAACGAGGTTCTTCCTCAATGATGGCTTTTAACGACAATCGTGGCAATGATTCCACTAACGGTGATCAGGGAATCCAGTATCTAGTAGAGAGGATGGAGCTCCTCTAGAGAACGGTAGAGATATCTATGCAAGGGCTGCGAGAGTCTCTCCATTAGATCACTGTGGCCTTAACCTAACAACAAGCTCCAGTGTGTGTCCAGCCACCTGCAGTTGAAGTGTGACACAACCCTACAATTCGCCTAGCCCTCCCAACCGTGAATCGACGGCTGAATCACACGGATTCAGATGACAGTGATGATGACGTCGAGAACATCCTCGCATGACCTCAAGCGCATGGCAATGAGCGTGGAGATCGACATGATTATGGCTACAGAGGTAAGGGAGAGCTCTCTACTTTTAATGGCATGCTTAGAATAGAAGAATTTTTGGATTAGCTAGCAGAAGTAGAGAGCTTCTTTGATTATATGAAAGTTTGAGAGGATTGGAAGGTTAAACTTGTCATGTACAAGTTGAAGTCGAGTGCTTCGGCATGCTGGGAACAATTGCAACTCTCCTGCACCCGATAAAATAAGTTGTTATCTTAGCCTCAGATGTGACAACTCCTTCGAATGCGCTTCTTACCTCATGACTACGAGCATGTCTTATTCAAGCAATACCAAAATTATCGTCAGGGCAATCAGACCTTTGAAGAATACGCCGCTGAGTTCAACCGATTAGCCACCCATAACGATTTATCGGAAACGGCGGAGGACCGCGAGGTTTATTGGAGGTTTAAGGCTCGATATCCTGGATCATGTCCAAATGTTATCGATTTATTCTGTTGAAGATGCCCTATAGTATGCCCATCGTATAGAGACTCACTTTGCCAAAGTTGTTGCGCGCCCCTCTTCTCCTACCCAAATCACTACGACAGGTCTCACTCAAAGCACATCTCAAGATCAACAACTACCCGCTATGAGTGCCGCTCGTGCAACAGGAAGTGGTCTAGTGAGATTGCAACGTTTACCCATTGTACCGGGCCCGAATAAAATTCCAAATCCCTACGAAAGACCGTGACTCGATCATTGCTACAGATGTGGACAGCCGGGCCATCTATCCAACGTATGCCCTCAATAGCCCACAGCAAACTTAGTCGTCTCCGTAGAGGATGCATCGGCTGAATCAGAAATTAATGTTGATGCTGAATAAATCGATGAAGAGGAGGAAGGTACTGACTGGATTTCTGGAGACCAGGGTTTGTCTTTGGTTGTACAAGGTAGTGCACGTATGACTGAGACACAAGTTCATCCCTAGCGCGACAATATTTTCCGCACAAGATGTAACAGGGATGGGAAAGGTGTGTGATGTAATTATTGATGGTGGTAGCTACAAGAATATCGTGTCCCAGGTGATGGTGGATAAGTTAAAGCTCAAGACCACGGTGCATTATTCACCCTACGACATAGGTTGGATTCAGAAAGGTAACACGACGACGGTTACGACACAATGTCTTGTTTCTTTTTCAATCAACAAGACCTACAAAGATCAAGTGTGTTGTGATGTTGTTGACATGAACACTTGTCGCATGATACTTGGGCACCCGTGGCAATATGATCGGGATGCAATGCATCGTAGTCATGTCAACGTCATCTCATTCATCAAGGATAGAAGGAAGGTCATCCTCGTTCTAGCAACATCGTGTGAAAGCTGCCAAGTAACCTGTGGAGATGGGCAATCTTTCATTGTTTCAAGCAACAAGCAACAAGGAGGCAGGAATGCAAGGAAAACAATGAAACTCGAGGTCGAGTTTCTTTTAAGAGGGGGTGACTGATGTGGTGAGACAATCCCTTGATCAAGGCAAGGCAAGAGCCAGGAAGAGAATCCAAGAGTGGTCCTGAAAGAACCCAAGATCGGGCCGAGAGAAGGACCAAGGAGATCGGGGAAAACACTGAAAAATGGCCCCTGATGACCGGTCGGCCCACCTGATGACCGGTTAAATTAAGCCTGGAGGACCAGCAACTTGCTTGACTATTTTCGGAGCCAACCAATCGGTCGGCCATCAACTCCGACCGGTCGAAGCCCCTGACCGACTGGCCGGCTGACGCACAGAGTGCGCGCGCGAACTTTCCCTTTGAACACTTTTGTTTTTATTTTTGCTTGATTTAGTTTCCTTTTACAATTAGGACATCTAGGTTGCGTTTCTAAGGTTTACTTTACTATAAATTCTTGTTTTATTTTCTTTTTTGGAGGATGATTGATATTACAACTTTTTAAAGAAGGAAGTTTGGTTTTCTTTGTGTTCTTTGTGGATCCGAATAGAAGGTCTCGTGAATTCGAGATATCCCATCGTGGATTCGACGAAGATAGGTTGAGGAATATTTATAGATCTATAGATTCAAATTAGTTATCCCTATGAGAGAGACTGTGCTCAATCTCATCCACCTAGGTTGCGGCACATATGTCCATCACACTTTACTGTAATATTGCTGAAGTTTTCTCAAATAAAATTAGTAAAATATGCAAATGTGGTGCCACTTTTCAGCTTTTAACTATGTGATGGATTAAAAATAAAAAGTAAATAACAGTTGCTTTTTAGTTCTTTAATTCAAAATAGGATTCAATTATGTTATATTTTATGTTTTTATTAAGATTTTTTTTTTTTTACTATAAAATTTAATCCTTTAACACTGGATCTTTGTCTTTTTTTTTTTTTCTCAATTACTTCTCAAATCGTCAAAATAAATCTAATACCTAATGACTACAACAACATTAACACCCTATGTGACACAGGTATGAGTGTTGATTTTAGGCCCGGCATGATAAGAACATGGGTGCAGTATCCATTGGTTGGTTGTTATGGTACGGGAAACCTAGCACCGACTCCAGCGCCCAAGTAGCCGATTACTATGGGGCCCACCTCGATGAATATATGGGTTGTATAACCGTGCTGTTCATCCAGTTTTCTAACTCATTTTACCATTTGATCCAAAAACGTAAGAAGATCCAAATCTAAGGTGGACCACACTAGTGGAAACTGTGGTGATTGACCATTAAAAACTTATTATGGGCCATCAAAGTTTTGGATCAAGTTGATCTTCGTATTTTCCATTCATCCAGGTCTGTTTGACCTTATCAACAGTTTGGATGGAAAATAAACATTTCGGTGGGCCCTAGGTAGTTTTTAATGGTGGGTATTCAATAACCAATGTTTCTTGTGGTGTGGTCCACCTGAGATTTGGGGTTGCTTAAGTTTTGAGAACACTTTCTGAAATGACATGGACAAACGGATGGATGGTGTGGATATACAACAAATTCATCAAGGTAGGCCCCACGGTCAGGGTAACACCTAGTCCGCTGTGCAACCACGTCCGTTGAAACATTTTTAGGGCACACAATGATATTTATTTGAGATCCAACCTGTTCATAAGTTAACAAAGATATGGAAAACTTCTGTGGCTCAAAGAACTTTTTAATGGTAGGCATTTAATCCCTACTGTTTTCTGTACTGGGATTCATTCTTTGGTTCATGTCCTAAAACAATTTCTCCAAATGAATGGACGGTGCGGATACAAAACATATATCATGGTGGGGCTCACAGAACGTTGTGAGGTCACTTCAGCAGGGAGATTCGCTACTGTCTAGTTCAGTTGCTAATCCGCGTCCAACGTTCGGATGATACTTTGAGATGGATGCACGTTGAGTGAGGCCCACAAGGTTCTCTCAACCATTTTGTGACAGCTGGCATGGAGAAGACCAAGTGCGGATCGTCTGTGTTGAAAGCACAGCAAATTCCAGTACCGGCGTTTCTCGTTTGCCCATGTCATTTTCGATATCTCCAGCTCACAAAATACTCTTAATATCTCTCCTCCCAGGCCATTGTCTGCTACATAACACAACTTTTAACGTGTGAAATTTTATGACCTCTCACCATGACCTTTGTGTTACATCCACACCGTCCATCTAATTTTCCAAATAGGTTAAGAGCATGATTCTAAAAATGTGGTACATCCAAAGCTCAAGCGAACTATACCAAAGAAAGCAATGTGGATTACACAAACTGTGGTTGAAACCTTCCTAGGGCCAAGCGTCAGGCTTACCTGACATCTAACCTGTTCATAAGGCCACCCATAACTGGATGAAGGTACGACAGAAATATCTTCTTGATCAGAGCCGTTTGTGGCCCTAAGAAGTTTTCAATGGTAGCATCAATTCTACTGTTTCACATGGTGTGTTCCACTTGAGCTTTGTATCTTCTTTGTTTTTAGGCTTATAACTTAGAAAGATCTAAAAATAAAAGAACAGCATGGATCTTGGAAATAACTCATCACGGCCCCCATAAATTTCCCACGTCTGGAAAGTCCGTTGTTAGCTTAGAGAGAAGAAAATGGGAATGGTTGAAATGTGGAACTTCCGTGGGTCCCATCATAATGTATTTATTAGATCCACACTGTCCATCCATTTTGCTTCATAACTTTTAGTCATGAGGTTGAAAACGAGTAGATCCAAGGCACAAGTGGACCACACCATAGTAAAGAGTGGGAATTGAATGCCTACCATTGAAGACTTCTTGGGGCCATAGACAACTCTGATCAGGATGATGTTTGTGTTTTCCCTTCATCAAGGTTTGAGTAACCTTATGAAGATGTTAGATGGCAAATAAACCTCATAGTGGACTGTAGGAAGGTTTCAACGTTACTCATTTAATTCCATGCTTTATGTTGTGTGGTCCACTTGAGACTTGGACGTGCCTCTTTTTTTTTCTTTTTTTTTTTTCTCTTATGCTTTAGAATAATCTGAAAACATTGATTAACGGTGCGGATCTAACAGATAGATCATGGTGAGGCCCACAGAAATTCCACGCGGTAAAAGTGGGGTTGTGTGGCACGCAATCCATTCTTGAGATGAAAATCGGTTTGTTTTGTGAGCTGACGAATTAGTGATGACGTGGACCAATGAGAATAGCTGGCACTGAATTTTTCTGTGCCTTGAACGCAGACTATCCGCACTCTAAACATGAGAAAGAAAATCGAAGAATCCAGAGCTACGGAAGGGAGTTTCCGCAATCACGTCTGAAATGTTGGAATGCGCACAGCCCATAGCTACGGAAAGGAGTTTTCCGCAACACGAAGCTAGGTGGGCGTGTAAAATCCACTCCATCCATCAGTTTCTATAGATCATGTTAGGGTGAGAAACCAAAATTGAGGTGGATTCAACACTCATGTGGATCACACCAAAGAAAACAATGAGGATGGAAATATCGACTATTTCAATCTTCCTGGGATTCGCCGTCATTCCAACCCGTTCATAAGGTGATTCTCACCAGGATGAAGTGAAAATACAAATTTCAGCCCGATCCAAAACTTCTATGAGCGCCAATAAGGTTTTAATGGTAGTATTTCAATCCCAAATATTTCTTGTGGTGTGGTTCACTTGAGTCTTTGATCTGATTCATTTTAGAGCTCTTATCGTAGCATGAGCTGAAACAACTGATGGATGGAGTGGATTATACGCGGACATCTCGGGGGCCACACACGGCTGTGTTGGAGAAACTCTCGTCTCATGTCTCCAACCTAATTTGAGCCCCACCAAATCATCTTTGGATAGGTGTTCGGGGAAAACATCTCCAAAATGGTCGGGGAAACCAGAGGAAAACGACTTCAAAGTGGGATGTTCGAATATGCATCCATTGTGCTGCAGGTGTCTTAATGGCCTGTATATTTTTCACAAACAGTCGAGATATCGTGATTTATTTTGAGAACGTGGACCTCCCTTTCATCTTCTCCATTGGATCAGTTTTGATTGTCCAACCAATGCATTAAATATTCTTC
The DNA here is from genome assembly GCA_003013855.2 of Liriodendron chinense. Taxonomy (NCBI): domain Eukaryota; kingdom Viridiplantae; phylum Streptophyta; class Magnoliopsida; order Magnoliales; family Magnoliaceae; genus Liriodendron; species Liriodendron chinense. Next base: position 2,400,127 of record PVNU02000362.1, read on the forward strand.
TATTGATTTTGACAATCAGCACGGACAGTCTAGATGTCATCATCATTCTCCCACGTTCAGAGAAAATTCAGCCTCGATTTTGAATCAATGTTCTTGGCAAAAGTTGGTGATGTAGTTTTCTCAACGTTACAGGCTTCCATTGTATATATAGGATCATTCTCTGGGATGTTTTTCACATGACCGTTTCATCCTTCTGTCATTGTGGTGGACAGTCCCTACTGGGTACCACAGATCCGAACGTTGATCTTTCATCATGCATGCAACATTAGAAGTACGGGTTGATCCAGAATAGAATAATTATCTAGAATCACCTTCTCTACGATCACTTCAGCAGGGTCTACGTTGCTGAACCTGCTAATATTCTTCCGAATGCAGAGAGAGAGAGAGAGAGAGAGATTTTCTTAACATTCTAAAATCCACTAGATACAATTAAACTTAAACAAATAAAGAAAGAAAACAAAACATAGACAAAAACAAATACGTTGAACTCCCGTTTTATTCAAACAATTCATTAGTAAACTACATTCCATGGCTCAGCGAATGACAGTCTCTGTTTCAACACTGAAACCAGAGGTCGAAGGACGGGTTTGTGTGTGAAAAAAAAAAAAAAAAAAAAAACTATGTGGCAAGAGGGAGTTTACTGTAAGGGGGCATGCTCTAGTTTTTCATTCCAAACTGCGATTGGAGATAATCAACTATTTTCTTATCAACTTGGAATGCCTTGGCAAGAACATCATCTGAGATGGGCGGGTTCGATCCAAACACAGCTTTTGCAATGGTGATGGTTCCCGGGTTCTGGCTGCTCAGTCCTGCAATGGCTATGGCATTGGTGTGGCCGATATTAAACTGGAAGTGAATCAGGTTTATTGGGAAGACAAACACATCGCCCTTATGAAGAACCTTTGTTATGAGGCGATTTTCAGGGTTGGAAGTGACGAATCCAACGTAGAGGGTGCCCTCCAAAACTGTTAAGATCTCGGTCGCCCTTGGGTGCGTGTGGGGTGCATTGAGACCATAGGGTGCATAGTCTATCCGAACCAATGAGACTCCGAGGGTGTTGAGTCCTGCTATCTGAGCTACGTTTACTTGGGTCACATTGGACCCAACCTTGTTATTGGTGTTGCCTGGTTTGTCCAGTCCTGTGAAGAAGAAATCATGGGCTTGAACTTGCTTTGGGTCCTTGCACACAAATCCATTCACCAACACTGCCATTATATAACACGAAAGAGATTGTAAGCAGCATATTCTTTCAAGGCCTATTAAACCAACATAAATAGAAGATAATGGACAATCAGATAGGTGGCGTGTCCCATTCAACATGTGAATCCTTTCACGAACGGGGTGGATTGCATTTACATGAAATATTTGCAGCATTGATGCAATTACTTGATCTTGTCAATGAAGTGAACATACCTGGGCTGTTTCGCACAGCGACGCAGAAATCCTGCAATGGGCTGGGATCGGATGCGGAGACAAAGGAGAAACTGAATGCAAGGAATGCTAGGAGAATAAAGCCAGTGGCCATCTTGAAAATCCGTCTGGAAGAGTGTATGGAGGTATGCTAGGAAACCCTAAATATTATAATGAGGAATGTTTTTGGCTGTGGGTTTTGTAAGAAGATTAAGCTAGTATTTATAATAGGGTTAGTGTAATGTTTAGAATTGAAATGGTCCAATTATTTGGAGGCAATTAATTTTATTATTATTATTATTTAAAATCCAAGACTTCTTCCTTTCCTGTGTAGAAAGGAATTGGGTCAATCAGTCACGTGTAGAAAATATCATCATTTGTTTACTAAGTCTTGATTTCGTAGATGCTAAATACTCCAAATCAGCTAAGGTGTCCGGATATGCCCTCTTGACTAATCATCCTTCATGAGATTTACCTAATCATACGACCAGGCTAAGCATTCATTCAACTTAAGAAAATTAACCAACGGCAGGTAAAGGCATGCTTGGTCTATTTGATCTTTTGAATTGGGAAACCATGACCTTATCAAGGAGACAAATGTGTGCCTTGTGTATAAAATCTAAGCCGCCCATTCATCATGTGGGCCCCAACTTTGGTGTCTTGTGCTACATGATCTCGTATTTCGTATATCAGTCTGGCCATATGCATGAAATAATGCAAGAAAACTATCAATATTCAGGCCATTTAGACACAACTTAATTTTTTAAATTATTATATTTTTAATAAGTGTGGATCCTTTTGTGTTGAAGGCTCATTGGTACATGTCATTGGTGTGGATACAATTGGTACATGTCATTGTTGATGACACCAGCTTACAAAACACATCAACTTTCTCTCTCCCAAATAAATTTCCTACTGCATAACACAACTTTTAATGCGTGGAACTTCTTTAGGGCCCACCATGATTTATGTATTAGCTCCACATAGTACATTGAAGTTTGGTAGTGAAATCACTGGGCAGCCAAGTAATGATCGTTGGTACGCACGATCCCACCATTGAAGGAATGATTCTAGAATTCCCCACCGATCAGCGAAAGGGGTGATTTCAAAGGTGGGTCTAGCATCCTCATAAAAATGGTCAATGTCAAGGTAATCTCTCACATCATTGAAGTTCTCTGGTTATAGGGACAAGGAATGCCTTGTACAAGACTAAATTGGCGGGTGAGTAAGTTGGGACAATATTGTTCTACTCTAGCTTTTGAATTCTTCCCAGACTCTATCATACCACCATAAGGAAGGTCCCTACATTGAAAATAACTTTTCCAGGCATTGTGCACTTTGGGATCAGATGATGAATCATTCATATTAGCTGTGAACTAGGACGGCCCAAATTCTTTCTAAAAAAATGGAGTAAAAGAGGGAGGATCTCTGTCGGCTGGTAAAGTAAAGAATAGATTGTTATGTAATGGGAGAAAGAAAGTTTGTTTGAAGGATAGTGCATATTGCGGTGACCGTAAGAGGTATAAATGATACTAGTTGGAGGAGGTCTTGTCACTAAAAATCAGCTAAAATACTTAAACAACCACATCTGAACCAGCCAAAGGGGACCTTCGCTGTTATATAGGCATTTGGTTGTCACATCACACATACCTTTGTACATATAGTCGAGCAAAAAAGGAGCAAGCGCAAATTTTTCACCACGAGTGAGTGCTTCGGCCAAAGGAATATATTCTTATATGATGTTGACGACATTTACACATATCAAGTGTCAACAAATCTAAAGTAGCAGAAATGCCGTATGTTCTTCCTGATCAATGGGGCCAGAATGCTTTCTATAAATATTCATGAAGAGGGTATATGCTTTGTTTCCCTTGACTTTGAAAGAGCCTTTGTCATTAGGTGAATTGGGGACGAATGACATACCAAAAAGAAGGAAATTAGTAAAGGCACAAATGTCTATGATTGTCGGGCTCATTGGACCGCATTTGAAAAGGAAAGCATTCAGAGTTTTGCTCCAGAAAGTTGAAGCAGCTAGAAGAAGATTAGCATCGACCGAATACGGGATGGTGGATAGTTTAATGCATTCATAAATATCGATTTCTTTCCACAATTCTCAATAATGGCTCTCGAGGGGCTCGAACCAATCATGTCATCCGAAGAACAGCGATACCCAGGGACGAGGACCTTTTCTGGCTAGAGTAGGGTGAGGGATTCTAATAATGTGAAACAAAATCTCTTCATCATCACGAATTGGGAAGAAAGGATCCAGATCTTGAACGACATCTAGAGTAATGTTGGGGAGAAAGGAAGGGCCGAGATGAGTTATCCGTTGATTGTCCGCAAATGTTGTGAAGATGATTTCGGTGGTCAGTTGATCATGAAAATGATCCATAATGCAAAATATTTCGTCAGTTGGGCGAACTATAGCAGAAGAGGAAGAAGCCATTGATAAAGAACGAAGGATTAAAAACTTTAGGAGGAAAAGGAGGAAGAAGAATAAAATGGAATTTGATTTTTCTTTTATCGTCCGCTCGAAGGGAAGTATTAATGAGAGTATCATCATTACATTTTATTCACCTAAGAAAGGAACACGCGTCAGCATGACATTGCTTCCGCAATAAGCACTGCCATCGACAAATGTTCCGTCTCCCATGCGTATAAGATCTGGTTGTGACACGTGGATGAAAGGACGGTAGCATTTAATGATATCTCAAACGTCATTATCACATTTTCCAAAGGCAATGCGACGTGGGGGCAATGTTATACCATATTTCTGACAGATGTAAAAGAGCCAATTATATGAGTACACACGTGATTACACAGCATTCTGAAGGGGAGAAATGAAGGGAGTGATTGGAGTTATAGCTAATTTTATAGTGATCAAGTTGGTGTTCCGAGACGATGCCACGACACTATAGAAGACGAACAGAAGTGGACAAGTCAACAAGTCAGTAACATAAGATAACAATGAAAAGGAGTAATGAAAATAGAAGCCCAGAAGATCAATTGCCTGGGAGAATCAGGTGGTTACGTAATTGATAATTATAAATAGCAAGGAGGAAGGTCGAGCTCAGGGTCCAGCACCAACCAAACCAAATTAAATCAAATTTCTCAATTTATCATGTTTCCTTTTATCCTGTTATCTGTGCTTCTTAGCGTAATTTATTTTTACTTTCATTAGTGTAGTCTTTTTCTCGTTTAGGATTACATCACATGGTCGAAAATCAATAGCTAATATCCAGTAAGAAGTAGTGGTAAGTATAACAACAGTCTACGCTCATATGCTGGACTTAGTTTGATAGTGTGTTCAGTCCTAAAAGGTGAACTACAGTTTGTTCCAAGCAACCGATTGTAAGTATTCCCTTTTGTTATTTGATTTACGTTATCCAATTTTATATTGAAAGGTCCTTTTATGGAAGGCAAGAGTGCAACCCACCTTTAGAGGATAAACCCCACTCTCTAAAGATCACTTGATTCTATTTAAACAACCAAGCGAGTGGCTAAATAGGTAGCCGATCTACACAGATTCTGGCCATATATAGCTGATCATAGTGTATTTGCCTATTCTAGCGCTCGGGGTCATCGTTGTTCGGTTGGAATCGAGCCGCACAGTCGGTTCTAACATGCCCGCACACATCTCACATGTGTGGCCAAAGACTAGCGAGAAACACTATCGATTTGGCAAGAGTAGGAGAATGAATACCAACATGAACCTTATATTCTCTCATATTCTGAGAGAAGGTAATGGAGCAACTAATGCCCTTGCTAAGATGGGAAGCAGTAGTCATACAGATAGAACTTTTCTTTCAAAAGTGGAGCTTCTGGCCTTTGTTCGAGGTCCACTTGCCTTGGACAATGCCGGGGTAGGGGATGTTAATAGGTGGACTAAAGCTTAAATGAGGCTCTGGGTTTGTCTTTTTTTTTTGTACTGTATAGTTTTTAAGGGCAGTCTAGTCGGCGGTTGTATAGCTTCGAGGTATATTATAGGTGCGGTCTATCCTTTTTTATGGACCCAGCTGAATGTGCTTGTTCCTCTTTTTCCATGTTTTCTAGTAAAATCAAGGTGAAACCTTTCCTTTGGAAAAAAAAAAAAAAAAGTACACACATCCCACTATTAGTCACACCACAAAGTTATCCACCCTCACTTGGGAATTTGATACCAAGACCTCAGTGTTGAAATGAGGTTATCTTCACTGAGGTTATCTTCAACTAGTCTACCACTTGAACTATGTTGAGCTATGGGTTGGGGTGTGTAGAGTTGGCTTTTGTAGATGGCCTTCCAATCAGTTAGTAGCCTCATTATGGTGTGTTTTCAATAGGATTTAAGATCCTTCAGACCCTATGATACTGTAAGTAGAGATGCCTCTATATTCGGTCTCTCTGATATTTGCTTGTAAAAAAGTACAACGTTGGACATGCTCATGCACTTGATGTAACGACCCCAAAAATTTTAGCCATTTCAAATAGAAAAAGGGGTTAAATGATTTACTTTATAACTAATAAATAAAAATAAAACGAGCTGGATGGTTAAGGTCCTCTTGGTTGAGAGAGGAGACCTAGGATCAAGTCTTACTGAGAGAGAGAGAGAGAGAGAGAGAGAGATCAGGTACATCTGACCCATCTATTTCTTTCTTTCTGCTTATTCTGCCTAGATTCAGCCAATGAACGGACCGGATCATCTATCCGTTCATTGTATATGTAACGCCCTGGAAATTCCAATCCTCGAGCCTCGAGAGTACCCAAGCACCTCTAAAAATTTTTCTAATTTAATTATAAATTGAGAGTGCAGACGCCCGATTTAGAACCAAGACTCTAGGAGATTTGTATTAAAAACCTAGTTTGGACGATCCAATTCGATCGAAATCTCGTAAGACATTTAAACACATCAATCTAACCGTACATTCTTTGTTAGATATCATGGATAGCTACGGATTCCTTTCTAATCGCCAAATCCTACATCCGATCTATTAATTTACGAATTTCGAACTATGATTTACTAGAATCACAATTGATTTACATATATTACCGATTCCCAGTGCAGACCCACCTTAAACTACCCTGATCAACGAATCAGATGTTGATCATCTTAACTATCAGAGTCGATTTGACCTAATGGACGACCTAATCTCCATTCAAACCCAACTGGCAACCTAATCTGATTCATAATGCCTAAAACTCCAAATAAATCCACGTTACCATTATAATCCGATACTTACTAGTGTACGCTACGACCCAGTAAAAGGATTCACCAAACTTTGTTCTCTAAATCATCCAATTGGTGTCTCGAAACCCTAGAATAGCTATAAATCGTTCGTTAGTGGGCAGTTGATCACAAATCTACATGAAATCGATCGTCTTACTAGACTTGACCTTTCCCCTGCATCAGATGTCCAACACCCTATCTTGAACCGCACAACATGGATCATGACCAGAGAGGGTGAGTTGTGCGACTCACCTCAACCTTGGACCATCTGGAACTATAAACACCAAGCCTATTTGAGAATTCCATTTGAAATGAAATTTAGGAATTTTACTTGGGTTTTCTTCTAAGGTTTGCTTAAACCTTTCTACTCTATCGCCATTCCTTCTACCGATTGTAGGCGGGCCATGCCTTGAGGTAAGATATTTTTTATATTGAAGAAATTAGAAAGTTTCATTAGGGATTCTCATTTTTAATTAAGGTTTTTGTCAAATTTTGGTGTTCTAACTGGATTTTCTCCAAATCCTTGAGGAATACTCATTTCTAACTCGTGGATTCGTCAATCAGGTGAGGACTATTCTTCTAAGCTAGCTATTATTAGCCTAAAAGGGTTTCAGATAGCGAAATTTGGGGTTTTTTGTGAATTTCATTTGAGGTTGACTGTTGAATGATTCATGTTTATGATTTATGATCTGTGTGTGTTGTTTGATTACATGTTTTCTATAAGGTATAGATTCAATACCCAATTAAATCGATTTTATGAAAATATGCGATTTGATGTGTTGTGCATATTAAGTGTTTGATGAAATTCTTGAGTGAACAGAAGTTCACATATTCTTGAGTAAGTAGATTACTATCCACCCAGGCTAGTACCTGATTGTGAATTTGATGAGTTAGCCTACAATAGCACGCCAAGTGTTTGATTTTACGCCCATATATGTGATTGATTTCCTCCAAGTGCAGAGGTTCAATTGTAATATTCCTGTGAGTACAGGGTCGATCCCACGAAGACAGTCTACCGAGAAAGCTTCTTACAGATCAACTAAACAGATAATGAAAATAGATATCAAAGGATCTATCCCAAATAGATTAAGGATTTTGATTGATATGGAAAAATCAAACCAAAGCATCGAAGTTCCACACATAGATTTAACAAACCATCTATCATGACTGATAATGATGACTCAACTAGATCAGAGCACTATGGTCTGTCTAGTCGAAATATTTAACAATTAAAGCATGTAAAAAGGAGTAGAAAACTGTCAAAGATTAGAAATCTCAAGTTCTACATCATTAAAACATACTTATGAGCTCCAGGGATTGTAAGGATTTGAAATCCATGAGATCACAAATCAAACAATGTGGAAGGTCAAAAGCCTCTCCCATCTAGGAAATCTGTATTAGTTAGATCTAAGCATCCACCATACAGTTCTCACATGATGGATCAAAGATTTTCCTAATACATGATAACATGTATCAATCTTAAGATCCCATCATGAAATCATTAAGGAATCATCATGATGGATAATCTATTGAATCCATGTGCTTCCCTCCTAGCTCTGGCTAGAAGAGAATTAGAAGCACATGTTTAGAAATGAAAATGGACAAGAAAAAAATAAATAAAAGAGGAGAAGAATTGCAATAATAAAAAAAACTTGAATTGATCTAAAGAACTTACACATCAATGAACTTGCATGAATAAAGAATCAAGTAAAAAAAATCTCTCTCTCTCTCTCTCTCTCTCTCTCTCTCTCTCTCTCTCTCTCTGGAAACTCCTAGGAAAGAAATCTAAAAGAAAAGGAAAAAAATGGAATATGATTTGTGGAATTCGGCTCCCCTTTTATAAACTTGCACCGTCTCGAAATTCGCAATTTAATAGCCCCAGGGCTATTTCTGCACTTTCTGCATATTACTTTTCTAGCCCTGCAGTTATGGACTTGGACTTTTCAGGAGATTTTCTGCATCATTCAACACCGTACAACTTCTTTTGATCTTCTTTCATCCACGTGCTCAGATCACCATCTCTTGGACTTTAAATCACCTTTTTGGCTCGAATTCATTATAATTCATTCAATCCCTATTAAACATGAAAATACATGTAATTAGATCATTTTAGCCAGATAATTCATGTAAATGTAAAATGAACATGGGATTAAACATGCAAATTTTGTCACTCAACACACCCCTCAACCAACATTTTGCTAGTCCTCGAGCAAAATATGTGAAATTTATATTAAAAAAATAATTTAGAAAAATGTGTATCAAACCTATCAATCAAATACATTAGAGTTCCAGAATAAGTTACACATAACCTAGGTAGAATAATGAAAATGTATTCCAATTCCTTGATTAATTCCAATAGATTGAGTTATCTAGATTCCTCAAAATTTAGAATAATTATGATTTAACACTCACTTGTACATGATGATACTGGAGTAACTAAAGTTTATGGTTGTGTAAGTTAGTCCATTCACTCACCTCCAATCATCCTTATGTTCACAGGGTTACCTCGAACACCAGCTCACCCGCCTAATCTTAACATCACGCATTTGATTTTGATTTTTTTTTTTAATTCTCATAGATATAACATTATTCTCTCACCCTACTTCATTGGTCAGCTGAAGAATCCAAAAGGCTTACTTCAGACTGACTAAAACACAGCAATGGTAATGACTCAGGATTAAGTCCTAGCCCCAGATTGCCAGTTCTCCTACGGCTGACTGATTTTTTTCTCAAAATATATATATTTTTTTTTTAAGTTTACTGGTCTTATTTACCTATAAACTTAAGGCTGTGAAGTTTATGATTCAACTAACTACACTTTCATTAACTTAGGCATCAAGTGTGTCATGTGAAAAATGAGTGTCAAGTTCTATTATATTCTAACTTATTGATTTACCTAGTTAACTTATCAATGAAATTTTTCAGTCCTTGAAATCTAAATTCATTAATTGCCCTTGTTAGTTGTAAACTACATTCTGGAATCTATGTATCCTTTTAACAAGTCATACTACACAATTTCTGAAAAAAATATTTGAAAAAAATTTCACACATTTTAGATATGTATGATGACTTAAACTCACAAAAGTGAAAATAAAATAACTTAAAGAAATCTAAAAATTGGCTCAATTTGCAGATTCATAGCATAGTCACTCAATTTGCAGATTCATAGCATAGTCCTCACCCCCCATCCTAAAATTTACATTGTCCACAATGTAAATGATAAAGCATATAATGCAAAATAAAGGAACCAAGTAAAAACAAAGTGAAAGGGATGAGTATCACCTGAAAAATGAAGAACCATCTGCAAAACACTAGCAAAACAAAAATAAATAAAAAAAACAAAATTGAATTAAAATGCACCAGCGAAAGGAAACTAGCCCTAGTCCTAAACTAGCCTAAAATTATTCTTCTATGAAATTGTTTGAGGTCAATCAGAGTATTTTGGCTCGTGGAGAGAGATGGACTTCTCTCCCAAATGAAAGTTTTCCACATATGGCTTTAATCTTTAGCCATTCACTTTGTATATGTTGCCATTACGTGGATTTTCAATTTCAATGGCCCCATGAGAATGAACATTTTTCACTATGAATGGGCCTGTCCATCTTGATCTCAACTTACCCGGAAAAAATTGGAGTCTAAAATTATAAAGTAGGACCTTTTGCTGAGGTTCAAAGGTCTTCCTCAGAATGTTTTTATCATGAAATGCCTTAGTCCTTTCCTTATAAATTCTAGAGTTTTCATAGGAGTCTCTTCTCAATTCCTCCAATTCATTTAACACTAATTTTCTTTGCCCACTTGCTTGGTCCACGTCAAAGTTGAATTTCTTAATTGCCCAATATGCCTTATGATCTAATTCAACGGGCAAGTGGCATGCCTTCCCATACACTAATCTGTACGGAGATATTCCAATCGGGGTCTTATAAGCAGTCCTATAAGCCCAGAGAGCATCAGATAGTCTAAGAGACCAATCCTTCCTATCCGGTCTGATAGTCTTTTCCAAAATTCGCTTAATCTCCCGATTCGAGATTTCGGCCTGTCCACTTGTTTGTGGATGGTATGGGGTACTCACTTTGTGCTTTATGCCATATTTCTTCATCAAGGTTTCAAATGACCTATTACAAAAGTGAGACCCGCCATCACTAATGATGGCTTTTGGGGTTCTAAATCTAGAGAATATATTATCTTTAAGGAATCGTAGGACCACTTTGCTATCATTGGTCCTACATGAAATCACCTCAATCCACTTGGAGACATAATCCACACCGACCAATATGTAATGAAATCCAAAAGAAGGTGGGAATGGTCCCATAAAATCAATGCCCCAACAATCAAATATTTCTAATGGTAATATTGGGGTTAATGGCATCATGTTGCATCGGGACACACTCCCCAATCTTTGACAGCGGTCACAGGCAATACAGAAAGCATGGGTATCTTTGAACATGGTGGGCCAATTGAAACCACACTGTAGAATTTTTGCAGTGGTTTTCTTAGCAGAAAAGTGGCCACCACATGCTTCTGTGTGACAAAAGAAAATGACACTATGGACCTCATCTTCCGGAATACACCTGCGAATGATTTGGTCAGCCCCGTACTTATATTAGTATGGGTCATCCCAAAAGAAATTCCTTACCTCGATTTTGAACCTCTTTTTATCTTGTGCCTTCCAATGATGTGTCAGTCTACCTGTCACAAGATAATTTACTATATCTGCATACCAAGGGAGGTGTGAGATTGCAAATAACTGTTCATCAGGGAATGTGTCATGGATATGTGTCTCCTCAATGGAATCATCTAAGACCAATCGAGAAAGATGATCGGCCACTACATTCTCTACTCCTTTCTTATCTTTAATTTCTAAATCAAATTCCTGGAGTAGGAGGATCCATCTCAAAAGTCTTGGCTTTGCATCTTTTTTAGATAACAAATATTTCAAAGCCGAGTGGTCAGTGAACACGATCACTTTGGATCCTAACAAGTATGACCTAAACTTGTCCAAAGCAAAAACTACTGCAAGCAACTCTTTTTCAGTTGTTGAGTAGTTCACTTGGGCCGAGTTTAAGGTTTTACTCGCGTAATGGATAACAAAGGGCCGTTTATCTTTCCTTTGGCCTAAAACAGCCCCTATTGCAAAAGCACTTGCATCACACATCAATTCAAAAGGAAGTGTCCAATCTAGTGGTCGTATAATAGGTGCAATAGTAAGAGATGTTTTTAATTTATCAAATGCACTTACACAATCATTCGTCCACTCAAATGAGACATCCTTTTGAAGGAGGTTACTTAAGGGTCCAGCAATGGCGCTAAAATCCTTAATGAACCTCCTATAAAAGCCAGCGTGCCCAAGGAATGATCGCACATCTCTAACTGATCTAGGGGTAGATAGATTGGCAATGATATCTACTTTTGAATGATCTACCTTAATTCCATTTTCAGAGATAACATGGCCTAAGACAATTTCCTTTTGGACCATGAAATGACATTTCTCCCAATTTAACACAAGGTGCTTCTCTTCGCACCTAGACAAGACTAGAGACAAGTTATTTAAACATTCTTCAAAACCATAACCAAATACAGAAAAATCGTCCATGAAAACCTCCAAAAAATGCCCAACCATATCAGAGAAAATGCTTATCATACATCGTTGGAACGTGGCTGAGGCGTTGCACAGTCCAAATGGCATTCGTTTGTAGGCAAACGTGCCAAATGGACATATGAACGTGGTTTTCTCTTGGTCTTCCGGGGCGATTTCTATCTAGTTATACCCGGAATATCCATCCAGGAAGCAGTAGAAGGAATGACTTGCTACCCTCTCTAAGATCTGATCAACAAATGGTAGAGGAAAGTGATCCTTCTTAGTGACCAAATTAAGCTTCCTGTAGTCAATGCACACACGCCAACCCGTGGTGACACGTGTCGGTATGAGTTCATTGTTGGAGTTTTGCACAACGGTTATTCCAGATTTCTTTGGAACCACTTGGGTTGGACTCACCCACTGGCTATCGGATATTGGGTAGATGATACCCACATCCAACAATTTGATCACCTCATTCTTGACAACCTCCATCATATTTGGATTTAATCTTCTTTGAGGTTGTCTAATTGGTTTGGCATCCTCATCCAGGTGAATGCGGTGGGTGCATATAGAAGGGCTTATACCCTTTATATCAGATATAGTCCAACCTATGGCCCCTTTATGGTTCCTTAGAACATTCAACAACTTCATCTCTTGCTCTTTGTCTAGGAGAGAGGAGATCACCACTGGATATGATTCATTTTGATCTAAATAAGCATACTTGAGCTCATTGGGCAATGGTTTTTGGTCAAGTTTAGGAGCATTAGTCAGTGACGGTAGAGGTCGCAAGTCCTCAATGGTTTGGACTTCATAACGCGGCCTCCATCGGTATATACCAATGTCCTGAGTAGTGTTTCTATCAATGGTTTCACAAAATTCAGCAATAACATTTTCAAAATCAGATTTTTCTAATTTTCCAAAAAAATCATTTAACTCCTCAGATAGGCTAGACTCACATTCCCCTTCATCTAGCAAGCAGTCTACAAAATTTAGCTCATGTATTTCATTTTCACCCACGAGCTACTTGCATAGATTAAAAATATTCAATTCCAATGTCATGTTGCCAAATGAAAGTTTCATCATTCCATTCCTACAATTAATAATAGCATTTGAGGTGGCTAGGAATGGTCGGCCCAAAATAATGGGAACTTGAGTGGTAGAGTTCACACATGGCTCAGTGTCAAGCACAATAAAGTCCACGGGAAAATAAAACTTTTCAATTTGGACTAACACGTCCTCTACTATTCCCCTCGGTACCTTAATTGAGCGGTCGGCGAGTTGTAATGTGATTGTGGTTGGTTTTAACTCACCCAACCCCAATTGTTGGTAGACCGAAAATGGTACTAGATTGACACTTGCACCCAAATCTAGTAGTGCATGCTCAACCCGAAAATTCCCAATTATGCAAGGGATAGTGGGGCTTCCCGGATCCTTATATTTGGGTATGGCCTTGTGTTGAATTATTGCACTCACTTTCTCAGTAAGGAAGGCCTTCTTATGCACATTTAATTTACGTTTCACAGTGCACATGTCTTTCAAATACTTGGCATACGATGGAATTTGTTTGATCACATCCAAAAGAGGAATGTTCACTGTCACCTTTTGGAGAACATTCAAAACATCCTGATACTTCATGGGGATGGTTGGGTTTCGAAGCCTAGATGGGAAGGGGACTGGAGGCTCATATGACTTAGTCTTTTCCTCTTGTTGTGGCACATGAACACTAGCCGGTTCATTATTATGTTGAGAAGTGGGCTCATCATTTGGTATTTCTACCGGTTGTGGAATATTATTTTCAATGATTTTGCCATTTCTCAAGGTGATAATGGACTTGGCCTGTTCATAGTGGGACTCAGATGAACTTGATTCTCCTACAAAGTGCACATTTCTAGGATTAGGCACTGGTTGAGAGGGAAGAGTGCCTTTCTCCCTAGCGTTGAGTTGAGTCTCAATTCTAGCCATCGCCGACTTAAGCTCTTGGTTCGCTTGGAACAAGGATTGATTCATTTGAGCCTGTGTATTCATGAATGCATTCAATGCATCCTCCACAGACGATCTTTTTTGTGGGGGCACGTATGGTGTATTGTTGTGTGCTTCAAAGGAATTGTTTTGTGGAGGCCCTTGGGGTGCATTGGGTGCATTAATTTGTGGTCCATTTCGCCAGCTAAAGTTAGGGTGATTCCTCCAGTTAGGGTTATATGAATTCCCTAGAGGTGGAGCAGGTGGCCTTTGGTAGTTATTGCTTGGTCAATGACCATGTCTTGAAAAGCAGAAATTGTTGGACATTCTTGTGGGTCATGGTCACTTCCCCCACAAATGCTGCAAAAGCTACTAGAAGGCCCACTTGATTTAATCATATTCACTCTACCAATTTCCATAGCCTCGATCTTTCTTGATAAGCTAGCCACCCTGGCTTGCAAATCTTCTTCTGGGTTGATCAAATACATCCCCCCTCTCTCTTTTTGGACGGGTTTGACAATTTCAACTTTTTGGGAAGTACCCCATGATTGGGTACTTTCTGCCAATTTATCTAGGAAATCCCAAGCCTCTTCAGGCTCGGTGTTAAGAAAACGACCTCCACACATCATTTCTATAAACTGACGTGTGTCATAATTGACACCATTATAAAAAAAACTAAGCACTCGCCAGATCTCATATCCATGGTGTGGGCAGGTTACGAGTAATTCCTTGAATCTTTCCCAAGACTGGAAAAATATTTCATTCTCTTTTTGGGAGAATGTCATAATGTTCCGTCTAAGTGTATTCGCTTTGTGCGTGGGAAAGAATTTCTTTAAGAATTCTCGGCTCATGGTCTGCCAAGAATCAATGGTCATGGGCCTCAATGAATGAAGCCATTCCTTGGCCCGGTCCTTGAGAGAGAATGGAAAAATTTTGAGGCGGATATAATCAACATTAACATTATTAACTTGCAGCGTTGCCACCACCTCCTCAAACTCTTTAAGGTGGAGGTATGGGCTTTCAGATTCAAGCCCATGGAACTTGGGTAGAAGTTGAATAATACCTGGCTTGAAATCTATATTTCCAGCATTAACTGGAAGTACGATGCATGACGGTGTGGTTGTGCGAGCCGGTTGCAAATAGTCACGCAAGGTCCTTTGGCCTGCTGGTCTATTTACAATGTCATTTTCATCCTCAAAAAGAGGATTTTCCCTACCATTCAAATTGGCTGGATTTGGAATTGGATTTTCAATTGGATTGTTCTCTCGATTTTCACCATCCGCCATGTTGTCTAAAATATTTTGTGTTCCTTTTCTAGATGAATGTGAACGGCCTGAGACCAGTCCACCTGAAGTTGTAAGTCGATTATGTTGGTCTCGAGTCCAATGGGGCATAAACTAGCCACACTACTCAATCACTAAGATTAAACTACTACACAATGTTCAAGTATGCCCAATTCAACTCAAAATGAAAAATATTCAAAAAACTACACTAATCAATCAATTTACACCACAAGACTTGAGCCAAATTTTTATTTTTTTATTTTAAGTCGTAGGACAACCATATCACTTGGATGCACCAAGCAGGGTAACCTTATGTCACGATCTTCTTGGGTGTTTCAAAGATTAAAAAGAAATAATCAAACCAAAATTATAAGGCAAAGGCGGCTCAGCCTACCATTTAATGTCCACAACCAAATATTACCAAAAATAAAAGAAATACTCTACTGCAATGATTCTCAACCACTTAAGGGAAACCGGATCTCAGAGGCGGCTCAGCCGACCATGGAGAAATCTCTTGAATCACTTAATTGGAAGAGAAAACAATAAAGAAATGAAATAAAAGGAATAGATAGAAGAGTTGAGGAAGAAAATTACCCGATTAGCTGACTTGTATAAACTTTCAATACTGTCCCCGGCAACGGCGCTAAAAATTTGATTGATTTCCTCCAAGTGCAGAGGTTCAATTGTAATATTCCTGTGAGTATAGGGTCGATCCCACGAAGACATTCTACTGAGAAAGCTTCTTACAGATCAGCTAAACAAATAATGAAAATAGATATCAAAGGATCTATCCCAAATAGATTAAGGATTTGGATTGATATGAAAAAATCAAACCAAAGCATCGAAGTTCCACACATGGATTTAACAAACCATCTATCATGACTGATAATGATAAGTCAACTAGATCAGAGCACTATGGTCTGTCTAGTTGAAATATTTAACAATTAAAGCATGTAAAAAGGAGTAGAAAACTGTCAAAGATTAGAAATCTCAAGTTCTACATCATTAAAACATACTTATGAGCTCCAGGGATTGTAAGGATTTGAGATCCATGAGATCACAAATCAAACAATGTGGAAGGTCAAAAGCCTCTCCCATCTAGGAAATCTGTATTAGTTAGATCTAAGCATCCACCATACAGTTCTCACATGATGGATCAAAGATTTTCCTAATACATGATAACATGTATCAATCTTAAGATCCCATCATAAAATCATTAAGGAATCATCATGATGGATAATCTATTGAATCCATGTGCTTCCCTCCTAGCTCTGGCTAGAAGAGAATTAGAAGCACACGTTTAGAAATGAAAATGGACAAGAAAAGAATAAATAAAAGAGGAGAAGAATTGCAATAATAAAAAAAACTTGAATTGATCTAAAGAACTTACACATCAATGAACTTGCATGAATAAAGAATCAAGTAAAAAAAATCTCTCTCTCTCTCTCTCTCTCTCTCTCTCTCTCTCTCTCTCTCTGGAAACTCCTAGGAAAGAAATCTAAAAGAAAAGGAAAAAAATGGAATATGATTTGTGGAATTCGGCTCCCCTTTTATAAACTTGCACCGTCTCGAAATTCACAATTTAACAGCTCCAGGGCTATTTCTGCACTTTCTGCATATTAGTTTTCTAGCCCTGCAGTTATGGACTTGGACCTTTCAGGACATTTTCTACATCATTCAGCACCGTACAACTTCTTTTGATCTTCTTTCATCCACATGCTCAGATCACCATCTCTTGGACTTTAAATCATCTTTTTAGCTCGAATTCATTATAATTCATTCAATCCCTATTAAACATGAAAATACATGTAATTAGATCATTTTAGCCAGATAATTCATGTAAATGCAAAATGAACATGGGGTTAAACATGCAAATTTTGTCACTCAACAACATGAAATGAAGTTTATCGTATATCAACTTTTTGGTTTTATGCCTGATTGAGATAATGAATGCTATGATGTTCTATTCCTCTCACAACATGCTTAGTATATTATTTAATTGACATGATTGTGATTAATCTCTAAAAATCACAATTTATAGACTGCCTACTTGGGTTTGGCCATCACGGACTTGTTTGGTTGACTTGGGAGTAACATGATCGACTGACCCTAGCTGCGTCGGTTTGGCTGATGTTTCGCTTGGCCTACCAAGTCAGTCAATTTCAGAGTTAATCATATTTGTTTGACCATTGATACACAGTCTGTAGAATCTTGAATACCACGATTACAATTGTTGTATAGTCACTTATAATCGTACATATCAAGTCTCATGAGCCAGACATGGAACATGGGTAACTGTGTTTGTGTTGTCTTTAGCTGGTGTGGGTGATGAGCCCTCCAATAGCCTTGAGCACTGAATCCTACATACTGAAGATCATGGGCTAGGCATGATATAATGGGTAACTATGCTTGTGTTGTCTTTGACCGGTATTGATCCTGATGGTCTTACCGAGTGTCTTGAGCACCGATGCTAGGTGACGAGCCTACCATCATTGATCTTGGGTGACAACCCATTACCATGGATATGACATTCTAGGGCATCGAGACCTTTACCGGTTTATTTATTATTTAGTTATGTTGGGTGACGGACCCAAATTGGGATTCTAGGAGCCGGTTATAGGACGCCCTGGCCTGGCGGTGGGCCCCGGCCTGGTAGAGGGTACCCCGACCTGGCATTGTCCAATGTTCGGTAAGGCCACTGTTTAGTGTCTGGCTTTCCTTCCTGTCCAGTGTCCGGTCGTGTTCCTGTTGGTCGTGTTCCTATTTATTAGACTCTTGATAAAATTGAGGTATTCTGGCTTCGCCAATACTGCTGATTGAATACGGAATTAAATAAATACTTCGTAAACATGCATGCATCACATTTTCACATGCATTGGTTCGATGCTGCTGCTGGGTGGTAACCCCACCGTTTATTTTTTCAGAACATAACATTTGCATATCAAAGTTGCATGCATTATTCAACTACAATAGAAACTTGATTGTGAAGTTATGTTATCTACTGATGTTAGAGTAGTAGGTGTGAGAGCCCCACCATTTGTTATGCTTCACTACTTATACTTGATTGTGTTGATAACATGTTTAACTTAGGGAATGGTAGCACTAAGTATGATTACTCACTCCCACCTGGGGGGGGGGGGGGGGGGGGGGGGGGGGGGGTGTTTTAAAACGCCAACCAGTTATTTTGATGTAGGACATGTTGGCTTACCTATGTCGTGCGTTTCATTTTTTGCCTTGAATTGGACATTTTAGGTCGATAGTTTTAAAGATTTCATTGTACATGTATATTTTGAGCCCCAGCTGAGTGGACTCCTTGGTTGTGTGGATGATTGTATGTATTTACACTTTAATTCAGATTATATTGTACACTGTTTAGCTGAAATCTTTATTTATAAGCTGATGCCATGGATTTGTACTATTAAATTATACTTCCGCAAAATACAATCACCCCTGAAGAGTCGGGAGTCGCAGACTGCCCGACACCTGATTTTTAGGGTGTGACAGTATATGTATGGGGACGATTTTCAGATCCCAGCTGTTAAAAATGAAAACATGATTAATGGGGACCATCTGGGTGGGCTGGAAACGATCTGAATGAGTCATTATGATCATAAGGCCAAAATGTACATGGGCCATGAAATCCAGATCAATCTGACTTATGAGAAGGCCACGTCATTGGATTAGTGCTAGCCTTGAATTTATTTATTTTTTATTAAATTAATTTTGTGATGTATATGTTATGGTTCAAGAGATTTTTAGGCTCACAAACAGGTGGCCGACCCAATGGTCGGACCCGATCTCATGTGAACCCCACATTTTATTAAAAATAACTAAATAAGTAAATAAATAAAAAAGGAAAAAAGAAAGAAAGAAAGGAGGACAACTGCTTTAGTAGCGTCATTGAGGCCTGACATGGTGTCCCACAAGTGGGACCCACCTTGATGCATATTGTATATCCACACAACCCACCTGGTTCTCCAGCCCATTTTAGGGGGTGTGCCCAAAGTGGGGCTAGATCCGAGGTCTGAGTGGGCCACACCAACTTAAAATAGATGTAAAAAAATAACATATAGTGACTATGGGACTGAGAGTGAACAGCGGTCCACTTGTGGACCCCACTGTGATGAATTTGTTAGATCCACACCAACCATCTATTTCATCATGTCATTTTTTAGTATGGATCCAAAAATCAGACAAATCCGAATCTCCACTGGCCTGTACCACTCGAAACAGTGGTGATTGTGACACCTATGGTTGGAGCAGTATGAATTTAGACTATTGTCCAATTTTAGGACCCACCTAGAGATGTTTTCTCAAATCTGCATCGTCCATTAGCTTCATCAATAGGTCTAATGCCTATAAACCAAATGTCACCCAAATCGGAAGTACCAGTGGGTCGTACCAAGACAAATAGTAAGGATAGTACCTGTCCATTGGTTTGGAACTCATGAGCCCCACTAATGCCCCATTAGGAAATCCATTCCATTCAATCTCTTGGGCAATTGGTTGTAGGTTTTATGACAAAAATCAACCCAATCAGACTTTCAGGCGGGCCAGATCAAAAGAAATAGTGAGGGGTACGGTTTGAGTTCTTATAGTTGGACCACTTTATGAACCCCACCACGAAGTATTTGCGAAATCTAGTTAATCCAACTTCCTTATTAATTCATTAGAGAATATGTGACAAAAATTAGACAGATCCACAACTCAAGTGAACCGTACCATTAGAAAAAGTGTGAAAACGGCTACTTTTTAAGGAATTGTGGGACACATGGATGTCCAGGATCATCTACCCCACAAATCTGATCCGTGAGAACATTTTGAGGCCTAATACGAAAGATTGGCCCAATCCAACTATTAGATGGGCCGTACAATAGCAAACAGTGGGTAAATGGGCCAAAATGGCCACGATCTGAGCATTTCTAGGCCCCATCTTGCTGATCTAGATTATCCACCTCATCCATCTATTCTTACAACATTGTTAGGTCAGATAAGTAGCATAGATCCAACCCCATATTGATCATACCACTTATATTAGTGATAATGTTACCACTTTTATAATACCTTGCACATTGAATAAATCTTTTGGTTGTAGATTATAACTTAAGCCCATGGAAAAATCAAGTGAGAGTTTCGTCATCATTAATAGGTCAGTAACCCCACCATAATTCCTGTGTGTTGAAATTAAAATGGTTGTGTGATGATTGACTGCTTGTGAACTATTATATTGCATTGGAAGTTAAAGGACTGAAATATGTGTTACATCTCATATCTTGAGATAGGCTACGAGTTATGGATTATCTGTAATATAAAGATACGAGATGTGAAATGTACATGGGCATTACATGCACCATCTTTCATGCATTATTGTGTATACCGGGATCGGATCTCTCTTGATGACTGGTGATACTTAAGTACCTGGTGTCCTAGGGACTCATCCTAGATGCCTACGCAATAGTGGAAGCCTACTCACTTGGTCGTGTAGATGCCAACCCTAAGAGAGTTGATACGGGTTGATGGAGTCCAACTCAAGCAAGTGGACAGACTTCCCACTTGATCCATGTATCATACATACATAACATGTTGCATATATTTTACATTGATATAAATGATTTGATGTTCTTATTTTAATTGCGATGCATTTGAACTACGATGAGTTTCACTCACTGGGCATCCCAGCTGATGAGTGAAAATTAAACATATACAGATGGCACAGATGAGTTGCATGATCAAGAACCTGAATCCGTGGAAGAATCACCAAATATGTGGCATTATTTGACGGAAGAGGAAGCAACTACTATTAATCAAAATGTTTAGCTCATTTGCTTGTTTTATTTACGTTTTATGACATCTAATAAAGTCCCAAATGGGTGGACCGTAGGAGTAGATTTCAAAAGTTTTAATTGATTAGTTAATGGTTGGATAATATTCTTTGGAACTTAGTAAATTTTAATTTTTTTGCCTCTATATCAATTTGACTCTTGAATGAAGTGCACCTATGCACAAGTCATACCCTATAACCTGGGCTTGAGGGTGCACACTCTGTGTCCAGATTTCGGGGCGTGACACTTGACCCTAACAGAAAATGTAACGCCCCAAATTTTTGGAATTTATTTGAAAATCTTTAAAACTTTATTTTGATTTTTTATATATTTAATATCGAGCGTTTACCTTGTTTTGAAACAACAGACCATCCGTAGGAGATCCGATAGGGGACCCTTTATAAAAATTGCTTAGAATAATTCTATAAACAATGTAGAAAGACCGAATTTCGAAAATCTCACTGTTTTTAGTTAATTATGAAAATGCCATTAGATAAACTTAAGTTAATGCACCATTTTTAAGTATTATGATTTCTGACAATCACTTTCTCACAAAACTTCGTATATGAGCTTTTCGGCACTTTTTAGCTATGCACGTCAAATTTTAGCCCTCTGATCATCCTACAATACCCTAATTAGAAATCAGGCTATAAGTGGCTCACCTTAACTCGAATTTGTGTCATTTTTCTGGTCAACGGCTAATATTGCGTTGCCCACCTGTTGAATGGAGCAGATGGCTCCGATCCACCATGATGGACCCCACGTGTGGAGGGCAGCGATGGCGCGCAATTCTCGTACCGCGTGCGCACGACGCACCCCCCCCCTCCCGTCTTCTTTTTCGTTTTTCACTACAACGGCGGCTCCCGCTGCCATCCAACTTCCTCACGCTGTCCATCACTTGGGCTTGGGCCCCACTTCGTTGATCCAAGCCATTCATCAGGTCAACACTTAGCTCAAACCTAGTCTGTCCAAACCTGGTAGTTGTACGTTGTCTTTGTAGTGTTGAACCTCCAATTTATACATTGCATTGGCCATCACATCGCGTTATATGCATGGTTTGCATGCTTAAAAGGCCCATCTAATGCATGTTTTGTGATTTTAGGAATGAGAGCGGACTTCACCCAATTGGAGATTAAAAAGAGTCATTTGAAGCCATTGGATGAAGGTTGAAGAGGGACCAAAGAAAGTAGCAAGAGAGGAGAAGAAAGGAAGAAAGAAGCCAAAGGAGAAAGAAGAAAAAAAGCAGCTAAGACCGGTTGTCCGACCGGTCCGACTACCCAACAGAAGAAGATCTCCTTGCAAGGCCTACTGAACCATCCACGACCGGTCGTGCGACCGGTCGTCCACCGCTCAGACCAGTCGTCCGACCGGTCCTTGAATTAAAATTTTAAGGTCGGATTTTTGTAAAACTCGTTGGACTGTTTTTGCGCTTTTGCGACCAGTCGTGCGACCGGTCGTCCAAGTAACAGAGCTTGTCCGTCAAGCTCCGATTTTCTCTGCGCAGTCCGGGATTTCTTGCGCAATCTGGAACCTTCTGCTCTATACTATAAAAGGACATCTAAGGCTTCTTCCTAGGGTGTCATAGAAGCTAAAGGATGTCGTGGGAGAGGAAGCAAGCCGTCGCGGAGCGTCTGCAACCCTCTAAACTCTGATTTTTCTATGTTTTCTAGTTTTTTTATGAGTTTTAGTTGTAGTATGACAATGCTCGGCTAGAATCTCTCAGCTAAGGCTGAGAGGTGAAGCTTATAGCCAATTTCATGTTTGATTCAGTTTAATTCAAGTAATTTCAATTCAAGTTTGGATTTTTATTTATTCTAGTTCTTCAAGTTGATAGTTTGAGATGTTTTATGAGAGTTCATGTGCTCTGGACATGAATTCCTTGTAATTCTCTGAGATTATTATATATTGCTTATTTAAATTCAAATTATAGTAATCCTTGAGCAGGCCATAATCCATAAGCATGGCTATTACTCTGAAGGCTATGATTTCTAATTCTACATTGTTGAATGGGACTAGAACTTGGAAGTTCAACTTGAGTGGGATTGAATGTGTTTAATGCTTTATTTTCCAACTAGATGAGAGATAGGACTTCAAATCTAGTTGCGTATCTGCTTGGATTGATTGGATTGACATGGGATTGCTACAAGTGGATCCTTGAATGCCTTAGTATGTTAAATTACTGTTTTCATTAAGTTACTGTTTTAATACAAAATTTCTCAATTGAATCTCCTATTTACTGCAAAATTGAGTTGCTGGAATAGTTTGGAACCTGTTTCTAATTCCTTGTGGAACGACCTCGGTCTTACCGAGTTTTATTACTACATCACAGCCTTACACTTGATGTGAGCGAACATGTAGCCCTCTTCAAATCACCGTCCAAACACAAGAAGATCAAGATCTACTTCCCTGGTTTGCATGGACTTCCCAAATCGCGTATGTAAGGTCGTGTGGACCCCACCTACTATCCCAACGGCTCCCACACGTCAATGATCTCAAGAATTAAGTCGTTCTTTGACTCCTTTTCAAACCGGGAAAACCGGATCTCGTTTTGGCACCGCGTCTTCCCACTGACTTAGGTAAGTTATACATCCACCCATCCGTTTTCCTCCCCTCCTTCATAGATCGCCCAAAGAGAGAGAGAGATGTGTGTGTGTGCGTGTGTGAGAGAGAGAGAGAGCGTTTTAGAGGTAGAGAGAGAGAGAGATGTGTGTGTGTGTGTGTGTGTGTGTGTGTGAGAGAGAGAGAGAGAGAGAGAGAGAGAGAGAGAGAGAGAGAGAACGTTTAGAGAGGAGAGAGAGAGAGAGATCGTGTGGAGGGGGAAATATAACCCCAAATCCACTTGCTTCTGTTGGACCAATTTTCAGGGAAGAAGAAGAAAAAGAAGAAGTAGGAGAAGAAAGAGGAAGGGAAGAAAGAGAAGAAAGAGAGGAAGAAGAAGAGCTGAGTGGACTCAGCCGAGTTACCAAGTCGCCTCGCTGCTGAGTAAGGTAAAGCCCATCTTACCCTTATTTTGATCCCTAGATCAAGCCTAAACCCTAACCCTAGGTGGGATTCTAAACCTAGATGATTATAGTAGTGAGAAGTTATCAAGTTACATCCTAATTTGATGTGTTTCTTTAAATGTCATAAGATGTGGACCTAAGGAGAATCACACGGCCCTAGCAACGTCTCAAACCAACCAAATTCAAAGGTGGGGATTTCCTTTAAGCCTAACTATGATAATAATAAATTGTGTGTTGATTTTATGCTTAAAAATTAGGAGTTTTGTTATATGATTTCTTGAAATCGTACTTGTTAAAATCTCTCCATGTAAATATAATTTGTATGGTGTTCCTTGTTGTGTATGTTGAATTTTGATGTATGAACCATGCTTAAGTGGTTGGAAAAGAATTGTGATGATGTACATGCTTATGTGGAGATTATGCTTGATTTTTGTTGTCACATGTTCATGATGATTGATGTGTTGTTTGCTATGGGATATTGTATATGGATATTATGTTAATGAACACTCCTTAACCTCATACTGATATAACCATATGATGTAAAGAGATGAAGCCATACGAGGCCTTGTTACGTTGGCATTACCATGTGGATATTTTGGATGAATATGCCTTATTGTGAAAGTCGGCATTACCGTGTGTCTTATTGAATGAATATGCCTTAACATTTAGAATTAAGTATTAGCATTACCGTGTATATGTTGTTAGTTATATATATCATGATGTTGAGTTTGGCACTACCGTGTGCGCATTGTTGGATACGTGCTAAGGGATCCTTATTGATTCACTACCTGTGATGGATCCACTGAAGTATGAAATTAATAAATATGGAAACCCTTGAATTGATTGGCGTAAGGAATGATCATTAGCTGTGTACATCATTAAATTGGTTGGATGCTAAAGTACTTAATTAAAGGTGAAACTAATCATGCATCTACTAGACCCGACTTAGTGGTCAGCCCCTCGGGCGTTAGAGAATGTGTGCATGGGCCCGTTTCTCTCTTGCTATCTAGTGAAAGTGTGCATGAGCCCGTTTCACTAGTTGGGTTTTGGTGTATGGGAAGAGTGGAGTGATCCCGTCCTAACTAGAACCTCTAGTAACTAGTGGTTAGTGAAAAGAGTGGAGTGATCCCATCTCATTAAGTCAGGGTGTCTTTACCAGAGCATGCATGTTATGCATTGCATTAACAAAGATCGTTTACTGGGTTGTTTGGATTTAATTAAATGATAATATTCTGCTTGCATTTACTCTGCATTTATTCTTTGCCATTATTATTATCATGATTGTCTTAGAGGGATATTCCTCACTATGATAGCGTTTAACGCTATCTAACCATATCTCAGATAATCCAGGTGAAGATCCAGTAAGTGAGTCGAACATTACGACGAGGTGCTCGAAGGCTCGTGGCAGCAAATGATGGACGATGAAACCGAAGCGGCTTGAAGACGGATTGTGTTTATTGTCTTTGTAGAGTAAATTTATTTTTATGTAACTTGCAATAAGCCTCTCATGGAGACTAGAAAGTAGAATATTATGTAATTTGTATGATTTAAGGACATTATCTTGATAACGTAGAGTAGAAAAACTTCGAATAAGAACCTTGAATTCCGTCATTTTGCTATGAATGCCATGAATGTGGGAAATAAAGATAAATGTATAGAAATATATCCTTAATACATTCTAGTTAACACCCGAAAACTCGGCCCATTGTGTTGTCCACAAGAGCCGAAATTTCGAGGCGTTATAGGAAATCCCTGTATACAGCCTTTTCATTGTTCTACGTCACACTGTATGACATCAGTGTAATTAGGTTGCACTGAGGATGTGATCAGGTTTGCAACCTATGTGATGACGTGGACCAATAGAAAGGCTGTAAACAGAGATTTTCTGTTTGCAGCCAACAGAGGATCCAGACTCCGTAACGTATGCTGCAGGTGTCTTGATGGCGTGGATATTTTGTAAGAACATTCCCGATCTCATCATTTATTATAAGAACATGGACCTCTCTTTGATCTTGTCCATTGGATCATTTTTTATTGTGTAGCCGATGCATTAGGTGTTCTTCTTTTGATTTGGACTATCAACACGGACGGTCTAGATATAATCATTGTTCTCCCAGGTTGAGAGAAAACTCAGCCTCCATTTTGAATCAATATTCTTGACTTTACAGGCTTCCATTGCGTAGGATCATTCTGTGGGATGTTTTTTCATACCACTATTTCGATCCTCTTGTCATTGCGGCGAACTGTCCTTGTTGGGTACCACAAATCTGACCGTTGATCTTTCCTCATGTATGCAACGTTAGAAGAATTGATCCATCCAACTGTTAATTCATCATCAGTTCCATTTTTTGATTCGTTAATAGTATAATTATCTACAATCACCATCTCTATGATCACTTCGGTAGGTTCTTGGTTGCTAATTAAGAATGCCAGCAAAGAAAAGCACAGAGAGAGAGAGAGAGAGAGAGAGAGAGAGATTTTCGTAACATGCTAAAATCCATTAGATACCATTAAACATTAAAAAAAAAAAAAAAAAAAAAAATAAAGCAAACTAAAGACAGAAAAACAAATACGTTGATCTCCCATTCGATTCAAACAATTGCATTAGTAAAGAATTACGTGTGGATATGCCACATGTTACTGACAGAGTTTATTGTAAGGGACGTGCTCTAGTTTTTCTTTCCAAACTGCGATTGGAGATAATCAACTACGTTCTTATCAACTTGGAATGCCTTGGCAAGAACATCATCTGAGATGGGAGGATTCGATCCAAACACAGCATTCGCAATGGTGATGGTTCCCGGGTTCTGGCTGCTCAGTCCTGCAATGGCTATGGCATTGGTGAGGCCGATGTTAAACTGGAAGTGAACCAGGCCTATTGGGAAGACAAACACATCTCCCTTCTGAAGGACCTTTGTTATGAGGCGATTGTCAGGGTTGGAAGTGACGAATCCGACGTAGAGGGTTCCCTCCAAAACTGTTAAGATCTCGGTCGCCCTTGGGTGTGTGTGGGGTGCGTTGAGACCATAGGGTGCATAATCTATACGAACCAATGAGACTCCGAGGGTGTTGAGTCCTTCTATCTGAGCTACGTTTACTTGGGTCACATTGGACCCAACCTTGTTACTCGTGTTGCCAGGTTTGTCCAGTCCTGTGAAGAAGAAATCATCGGCTTGAACTTGCTTTGGGTCCTTGCACACAAATCCATTCACCAACACTGCCATCATGCATATAACACAAAATAGATTGTAAGCATCATAATCTTTCAAGACCTATTTAACCAACATAAGTGGAAGATAATGGACAATGAGGTAGGTGGGGTATCCCATTCATCAGGTGAATTCTTTCACCAATGTGGTGGATTTTATTTTTGGATTTTTCAAGGAGGAGAGACCCACCTGGAATTTATTTCCAAAAAAGGGGATATACAGCCATGAACTTCAGGTGGGCTCCACAAGAAATGAGGGGCCTCACCTATCATGAAATATTTGCAGCATTGATGTAGTAGATTTTTCTCATGGATTGAACATACCTGGGCTGTTGCGCACAGCGACACAGAAATCCTGCAAAGGGCTGGGCTCAGATGCGGAGACAAAGGAGAAACTGAATGCAAGGAACGCTAGGAGAAATAAAGCCAGTAGCCATCTTGAAAATCTGTCTGGAAGTGTGTATGTATGTATGCTAGGAAACCCTAAATGTTATAATGAGGAATGTTTTTGGCTGTGGGTTATGTAAGAAGATTAAGCTAGTATTTATAATAGGGCCTATTACGAAAATTTGTATCATTGAAATGGTCCTAATCGCTTTGAGGCAATTAAGCTTATTGTTATTTTTTGAAATCCAAAGACTTCTTCCACTCCTGTGTAGAAGAAGGAATTGGTTCAGTCAGTTACGTGTAGAGAATATGTTCATTTCTTTATAATTCAGGAGGATTGCATCGATGCTAACTACTCCAAATCGGCTAAGGGGGCATGAAACTATGTGAGAAGAAATATACTTAGTCATGCTGCGATTCATTCATGACTAATAATCGTTCATGAGATTTACTTAATCACAACGACTAGGGCCAAGCATTTATTCAACATAAGAAAATTAACCAAAGGTAAGTAAAGACATGCTTGGTCTATTTCTTTTGAACTGGGAAACAATGACCTTTTTCAATGAGACAAATGGGTGCCCTGTGTATGTCTGAGATCTGAGCCATTCATCAAGTGGACTTTGTCCTGTGCCACACAATCTTATATTTCGTATATCAGTCGTATATTCAGGCCCCTTTTGAACAAAACTTAATTTTCAAGTTATTATATTTTCCACGTATAATCTCATTATATTCAGAAGGGGTTTATATTATTTTCTTATTTGGTTACCCATTACTTATATAGTAAAATTGTACCCGCGTATTGTTCGGATCCTCCACAGGCCCACTTTTGATTGTTCATACCTCCTCCATTTATTAGCTGGTTAAAGATTATCAGACTAACATCTAAAGAAATTGATGGTCAAAGGTAGACCACACAAGGTGGATGATACAAATCAGTGATTGATCGAAATTGGCAATGAATGGTTTGATTACGATGATAATTAAGATAAATGATCTGATTGGATCGATATTGAAGATCAACGGTTGGAATGGATCAATATCAATGACAAGTGGTCTTATTGGAAAAATTGGAGATGAAATGTCCGATTAGGTAAAATTCATGATCACAGTCTGTTTTTTTTTTTTTTTTTTTTTTTTTTTTTTTTTTTTTTTTTTTTTTTTTTTTTTTTTTTTTTTTAAACTCATTCTTCCATGCCATAACTATTATTTGGTAGGACAATCGTTTCTAACAGAAACAACATCTAACAATACAGTCCATGCTTATAAGCATCTCTAAGACATAATAAGGAATACAAAGCAGAAAAACTGGGAAAACTCACGTGCAACTTTCCACACCTGCCTATCTTCCAATCCTTGACTAGCCACGGCTTCTTAATAATAATTATATAAGATGAACCTTTTTTTTTTTTTTAATATAAATATATAGCAGAAACAGGGAATACACATTCTGGTGGGCGCCTCAAGAGACAGGCCGCCCCACCTATCGTAAACCAGCAAAACAGGTGGCTAAATGGCGAAAAGAAGGCAAACTACCTACAGGGCCCTAAACTACAATGGGCAAGTCGATTCCTTGATATAGCCAAGGCCTAGCCGATCAAGGAACAGGATTCCTCGATTGATGTAGGGATCCCCTGCTCTCCATCAAAAATCCTGGAGAGTTGGGACTCACTACCTATCCTGGCCAGAGCGTCAGCCACCCCATTCACTTCCCTAGGGGGAAAGGATAAACACACCATCTGATTCGACATTAGGCCCTTCATCCGAGCTTTCCAGTACCAAATACTCCAGCTCGATGGTTATCTGAATTGAACGCTTCCACCAGCACTTTGGAGTCACTCTCCACCATAATCCTGTCGAGACCCCGCGCTCCACGCAAAGGGCCAGCCTGGACACTAATGCCTTCACTTCCTCTTTAATGTTGATCCCAAGCCGAAGCCCGAGGAGAATGCGAAAATGACTCTGCCATCTGGCCCCTTACACACACTACCACCACCCCCTGACTGCCCCGGGTTACCACGGGATGAGCCGTCCACATTCAGCTTGCACCACCCAGCTGGAGGCCTTTCCCATCTAAGATGGGAGTAAGCACAATTTCGAGTTAACCTCGGCTCCAGCCCCAGAAGCTGCTCAATCAGGTTAGACGATATGTTGGATTTTTTCTGCGAGGGAAGGTTTGGGTTGATGAAGCATAGCCATCTTCTAACCCTTTGAATAATCATTCCCATCTCCATACGAGTGTCCTCGTATCGCGCAGAGTTTCTGGACTTCCAGGTTTCCCAAAACACACAACTGGGGAGAAAACCACGTAGCCTAGACGGGTCGTCTGAATAGGGCGTCACGTGCCACCATTGTGTTGCTCACTGGAGGGTTGTTTGGTCAGCCATGAAAGCAACCCTAAATGCTCGGCTGAAGAAGATCCAAACCGCGGTGGCGATCTCTCCTTTGGACAGCAGGTGGTCCAAAGATTCCTGATTTGGGGTGGCTTTGCAACAGTCGCACTTGGAGATGAGCTGGATTCCTTTGGACTTCACCCTGACATCTACCGGAACTGCTTTATTGATCACTTTCCAGCTGAAAAGAGCGATCCTTGGAGGCATTTTGAGTGCCAAACCCAAGCCGCCCAGCTCTTCCTATCCCCACCCACTTTGAGCAGATCCCACGCTGACTTCACAGAGAAACGACCCGACTGCTCTCGAGTCCAGATCCGATGGTCATCACCAGGGGAAGTGCACAGCCCATTGCTAGCTATCTCTTCTAGCACTTCCTGTGGTAGCAAGGAAATGGCGGGGCTACATGGAGACAGACCACCAGGACCCAGCACATCCTTCACCTTGAGCTACAACAAATCTTGTGGGATTTGCGCCAAAGACCAGTGTTGAGCTCTTAATTGTGCATAGTCTAACCCCAATTCATCACTCATTATGCAAGATTTTCATGATTTAAAGACTAATCAAATACATGTTTTGCGATTGTAGGAATGAGAGTGACTTGGTTCAATTGGTGACCAAAAGGGCACATTTAGGAGCCTTTGATGAAGGCCCAAGGTGGACCAAAGAATGATGAAGAAAGAGAGGAGGATGAGGAAGAAAGAAGGAAAGAAAAGAAAGAAGAAATAATGCAGAAAATGGGGTCCGACCGGTCAAGACCGGTCGGCCAACACTACTGCCTTCTACAAAAGCTTCTGGAGCAAGGCCAGCCTTGTCCGACCGGTCGGCCATGCAAATTCCAAGTTCCAGATTCCAGACAGCAGGCCATTCCCGTTTCTGATTTTTCGGACCAGTTTTCTGGGCTCATCTTAATGATATTTGAAAATCCAATACATCCATGTCGAAGAGGAGCTCGATGCAGAACTAACCCAAGTAGTTTCGTGTCGATTGGAGCTTCGGACTGATCGTGGTGGCCAAAACAATACGAACTGTCCAGAAAGTTCCAGATTCTGCCTACTTCCACTCTGGGCCGGTCCAGGTGACTCATCATTGATGATATGAAGAATCTACTTTGACCATCTTCTAGACCACATCCATATATGAATAACCACAAAGTTTCAGATCAAAAGGATGTGTGGTTTGATCGTACCGGTTGAAGAAAGATGGACCATCCAGAAAGATCCAACTGCGCAGAGTTTATAAAAGCCCTAAGTGTTCTAATTTTCGGACCATATTCTAGGATTGTTTTGGACAATCTAATCCATCTATCATGTAGATGATGAAGTTTTATACCATTGTTCAAAATTTGGGATCAATCAGACATCTGTACACTCCGGAGCGTTGAAAGCAAGATGACTAGTTCTGAAGGTACCCGAAGTGGGCGATTTTGAGAGGCGGTCGCTGATCTGATTGGTGGGCCCATTTAGAGGACAATCTTGGAAATCTAAATCATCTATGGGGAAGATCACATTACAAGGAAGCTACATATCAAATTTGAAGGCAATCCGACCATTGGTTAAGCCGTACGAAGCGGAACAAAATCTATTACGTTGCGGTACTCTTGCTATATTATAGAAGGAGGTGCTCTCTTCTATTCCAGGGAAACCAAGGACGTGGGGAGCAAGGAGTTCAAGTCATAGGAGGCTTCCTAGCCTCCTCCAGCTAGTTGTTCTTCCTTTTCTTAGTTCTAGTTTTATTTTTAATATGCTTTTCGTTAGCTAATCTCTTAGCTAGGGCTAAGAGGTGAACCTTATAGTTTTCTTAGATTGTTTAATTCGTTTAATGTGGTTTTAAGTTAGATTTCATGTTTAAGAACAATGGTTTGAAGTTTAATTCAAGTGCTAAGTAGTTTTTCTTAGTCTTATGATGACTCATGGATGTTTGGAAGAATTGCTTGAGTTCTTAATTGTTGGGAACTAGTCTAGACCTATATGATCCGAGGAATTGGAGTACGCTCTAGTACTATGATCTTCATGTGGGAACTTCTTACCAAAAGTCTACTTTTATAGAAATTCTGAAGTATGTGAGATTGTGCATGTGATTTGGATCAAGTTCAAATCATAATCTAGTTTTGTCTTGTGACAGGATTTAATGATGGTTATGATTGTGATCTTAGCCTATTGGAATTAGGATTGACTTATGCAATTGAGTATGCTCATCCTAGCTTGCATTGAGTGAATCATATACATGGATCATACATATCTCAGGTTGATTGTTTTAACTGCTCTATCATCCGACTAGATAGAACTTAATTTCAATTCTAGTTGAGAAAGTGAGAAACCATAGCGAATTATGCATCTAAGGAGAGCTATAAGTGGATCCTTGATGCTCTAGTTATCTTTCCATTACCAGATTTTCTATTTTATATTCAAAACCAATTTCACAAACCTCTTTGATTCTAGTTATTAGGATAGTTGGAATTGTTTACTTCCTTCCCTGTGGATCGACCTCGGTCTTACCGAGATTATTACTACATCGCAACCCTACACTTGGGGAAGTGAACAAGTTTTTGGCGCCGTTGCCGGGGAAGAAGTTAAACGATTCTAATTGTTCTAGTAGCTATAGAGTAGTCTTAGTTAGGTAGGATTTTCAGTTTTTGTAGAAGTAGTTTTCTGATTTTTTTTACTAACAATTTTCTGTTTTTGTATTTTGCAGGAACTTAGTTCTGACATAGTTCTCACTTCCACGGGTAACATCTCCCCATCTCCCCTTCTTCTTTTTGTTTTTTTTTTCTAGATTAGGATTGTTTCAACTTCTTATAATTTCATTATGAATGATTGGACAGGTGGATTGTCTAAATACCTTTTGGAAGATGAGAGGTCGAACCAAATAAAAATCATTATGATTGGAACCATTACAAGCATGAATATCTTTCTATGACTCAATCTACTTCTAATACTCCCTCACATAAGACCTTGCGAGATTACCGGAATGACAACAATGTGCATAACTTTTCACCAGATAAGACAATGGGAGAGTATCAGAAAGAGATGAATAATGTTCCACCGATTAGGACAATGTATGATCACTTGTTGGCTACAAATATCAACAACTATCTAATAGCACAACATATGACATGCATAATCCTAATAGGTGGGAGCATCAAATTTTCAATTTGGGAGACGAGCCAACCATGGATGCCAACAATTATCCTCAAGAGTTTCTTTCTCATGAGCCACAACCGACACGAACTCTTGAGGATATAATGCGAGAGTTTATGGAAATAACTAAGCAATCCATACAAAACCTTTCGCCATCTCAAAATATTGAACCCAACATTGGGAACACCGAATCAATCCCCAACAATGAGGAGGATGAGGCTATCCAAACCCAATCTTATCTAGATTTAATGACTAAACTTCTAGAGGATATTGATCTTGGTGACCCCAATATCACCATCGATTATGGTGAATCAACTATCTCTTTAGATATCACCGATTTTAATAATGAAGAGATTTCAATGACGGTTGACGAACCTGAGGAATCCATAAAATCTGAAAGTGATAGTGAGATTGCCTAGAATGAGGGTTCCGTTGATGATTGTAAGCCCATGATTTCTTCTTCCAAAGGGCCGAATGTTTATGAGTCGCCAGAAGATATTCTTGCTAGAGAGATGGCCGAAGTCGATATTTTTGAGTCCTTCCACCAACAACACATGCCGGATTCTATTGTGGAAGAACTCCCTTGGGTTGAAAATTCTACTTCTTTGGATGATGGGGTGGCACAATCTGAAATTTCAAAAGATCAACCAATGCTAGATGATGTGCTTACCACTGAATCTAAAAATTTTTCTTTGGAAGACCTCCCCTCTATAGAGGAGGAATTCCTTACCCTTGAAACAGAATTTCCTCAATCACTTAGGGAGAACGAGGACCCTTCATCCGACTCTCTTGATTTCCTAGAGGAATGCATGACCCACCCCTATGATCTGGATGATAAGATGATTAATGAGTTAGATAGTTTGTTAGACACGGTGTCGGTGCTTGAAGAACACCATTCCACTGATTTACACTCTTTACCATTATTTGTGGAAACATCGTGCAATTCTGAATTTGTGGAGGAGACAACCTAAACTGAAAAATACTTAATGAATGTCTCTCCACCATCATAGGTTCTTCAACCCATTGAAAATTCTGATTGGGAGGACCCGTTTTTAATCAATTACAACCCAATTCAGAACTTGAGGAGATATCCTTTTGCTGCTCTTATCTCCTCCTTACATGCATGTGGTGCACACTATGATTGGACCTTCATGAAAAAACGCACCCATGTATACATTCGAGTAGGACTTTGGATGGTCCTCATGAGAAACCTATTGAAATTCATGAAGATCCTGCTCAAATTTGATCATGTAGTCGATTGGACTGATCAAAGGTAGGTAGGTAGGTTAGGATTTCTTTTCTACATTTAGGATTGAATAAGTCTCATCGAGACAATGGAAGATGCTAGAATTGATCTACTTGCTACCTCAGGTACTATCGTTCTCACTCTCCTTTGTTTTATGTCATTACTCTCATGTCATGCATATTGCATATCTTATTACATTGAGGACAATGTAAGATTTTGGTTGGGGGGTGAGATTCCTTAGATGAATCTATTAGCTTTTGTGACATTTCGAGCAATTATGTAGAAAATTTTCGATTTTTCTAAAATTCAAAACTCTTTTAGAAAACTTTGTTTCTATGCATTCAAGATGATACGAGTATAAGAAGAGGAGATACGAAGTGAGTGATGTTTCAAGCTTTGAACTTCTTTTAATATAAGTGAATTCCCCTATTTATGTGAGTGATAGAAAATTTGAACACTTTTACACCTAGTTCACATTACACGATTTTCATGGGTTGAAAGGATTATGTGATTTGTGGATTAGCTAGACTTAGATTTAAGGTGTTGAGGAACCAAGCTGGGGTACTTTGTCCATCCTTGTCCATGGGAAAATAACGAAGATATGGATTTCTAAAAATCCTATCTAATGTAAAAGAAAAAGGAAAAGGAAGGATGAAATTGGTAATGATGGAAAAATGGTGGAAAATTCCGAAAAGGGCTACCTATTACCAACCGGGGGATGGTTTACCCGTAACCAAAGCCAGAAATGGGAAGTAGTGTGAAAGCCGTCGGAAGGACGGTAAGACAAATTCCTGTCATAGGCTTGTTATTGCTCTGTGCACCTTAAAATCCATAGTTTAGTTGATTTATGAAGAAGATAAGCCCAGAAACTCATGAGATGAACATTCACTATGCACACTAGGTTGAATTTGTTTAAGTTCTTCTATTTATCAATCAATCAGCGGGGATTTCATATGAACACTTATTATGTTTTCAGAGTTTAAGGTTTCAACCTCAATCACCTAATTTTTCTGACTTTTACACTTATGTGTCTTGGGATGTGTAGAAGAATAGTTTCTGAAGGAGAGTTGGTTTTTGGAGAATTGAACTTGTTTCACGCATGTTTTGCTCGGGACTAGTAAAATGCTGGTTGGGGGGGTGTGTTGAGCTCTTAATTATGCATGTTCTAACCCCAATTCATTACTCATTATACAAGATTTTCATGATTTAAAGACTAATCAAATACATGTTTTGTTATTGTAGGAATGGGAGTGACTTGGTTCAATTGGTGACCAAAAGGGCACATTTAGGAGCCTTTGATGAAGGCCCAAGGTGGACCAAAGAATGATGAAGAAAGAAAGGAGGATGAGGAAGAAAGAAGGAAAGAAAAGAAAGAAGAAATAATGCAGAAAATGGGGTCAATGTATAGAAGGCCAATGTATATGAAGCGGGCTTCTATACATATGTATATGGGGCCAATTCGCGGGCTTCTATACATTGATAATCATGGGATCAAATCCATCAGATTCCAGCCTCTGATTGCCAAGGTTCAGCAAAAAGTTGAAGGGTGGAAGGCCAAATGTATCTCCCAAGCTGCCAAGATGCTGCTGATTGGCCAGGTTCTCAGCAGTATGACGATCCATGCTCTAGCTGCTACGGTGGTGCGAGCCTCTCTGGTGTCGACTTTAGAGAAGAGCTTTGCAAATTTTTTCTGGGGTTGGATTGAGGCCAAGCAGAAGATCCACTTGACCCGTTGGAAAAGGCTGGCCATCCCAAAAGAGAAGAAGGAGGGCTGGGATTTAAGAATCTTTCAGACGTGGTGAAAAGCTTGCGTATGAAGATGGCCTGGGCCGCCAGGTATGCAGACCCGATAAGCATTTGGGCATCCTTCATGAAGGGGAAGCATATTGAGGATTTTGAAGCTGTCCTATCCCTTCCCCAGAGGGTTCGCCGATCTCCGTTCTGGAATGGTATCAGGGGCCTTTGGTCTCAAATGGAGGAGAATATCAGATGGCTTGTAGGCAGAGGTGACTGTAATTTCTGGAGCGAAGTTTGGACAGGTCTGGGGAAGGGATAGGACAGCTTCATTTTCTAGAGCCCGCGAATTACCGTGATTAGAACCATCCGAAATCGGACCCATAGCTTCTTTGCGATTTATGATGAACTGTGCAAGTGATTTCACGATCAAATGGGTCCCACAAACCCTCCAAAATTCAAAACCCAAATAGTGGAGTTCCTATTTATGTGTCCACGCACCCATAAATTCAGGTGCCCCACGCGTCCGAAAAATCATTAAAAATAGGAATTCATTTAAAGGCATTTTGGCGTCCCACGCACTCAAAAAATGCCCCACGCACCCCAAAAATGGGTCCACGCACCCTTAACTTCGACCCATTTGATATCCGTTACTTTAAAGGCATTTCAGAGTCCCACGCACCCGAAAAATGCACCACGCATCCACAAATTTGACTAAAAATCAGGGACTTAATTTTTAGGTGCGGTGAGTCCCATGCACCAGTAAATTAAGTCCCACGCACCAAAAAAAATCAGATATTTTCATAAATCATTTCTGGGTGCGTCGGACGTCCGCACGCCCATTTTAGGGATGGTATTTTAAGGGTGCGTGTCACGTGGCAGCCCCTCATTAGCGGAGGAGCCGGCATCTTCGGCTATAAATACCCCTCCCGATGATTCATTTTCCCGATTCAGAGAGAGAGAGAGCTATCAACCTCTGGGAACCCGAAAATCCCTGCCGGAAACCCTCGCCGAAATACTTTTTCGATCGTCGAAAATCCTTTCCGGTCGCCGAAATTCCTTCCAATCACCAGCATTCTCCCTGCAGGTCTGAATCCTGAAAATCCCTAATGTGGCCACGCACCCAAAAATGGTCCCACGCACCCAAATAATTGCCCACACATCCATAAATTAAATCCCACGCGTCCAATAATTCAACGTGAATCGAACAAGTGCACCGGACTCCCACGCACCCGAAAAATGGCCCACGCATCCATAAATTCGAGTCCTACGCGTCCATAAATTCATCAAAAATCAGATTTGCATATTTGGCCCCATGCACCCCAAAAATGGCCCCATGCACCCCAAAATAGATCAAAATCCAGTACCTTAATTTTTAGGTGCGTTGAGGCCCACGCACCCGTAAAATAAGTCCCACGCACCTAAAAAATCATCCAATTGCAAAACACGTTCATAGGTATACCGGACTCGATTTAAAGTGTTTTCAAGTTCCGTTTGAGCCTATTTTGGGTATTTCGAGCATTCCGGACGTAATGGAGTGGTCAAATGGACATTTTGGGATCTCTAAATGAGCAAAACCATATATCTTCGAGGTTCGACTCGATTCAATGCGATAAACGAAGTGACTTCTTGAAAAGACGCCGCCAGCATCCAGAACTATGCAAATATGTCATTATTTATATCTACTGTAAAGCTGTGATCTAATTCGGGTCGAAAGCTAGACAAACGGAACTATGGTTACCACGATAAACCATATCAAAGAGTTTCAATTTTCTACAAAACAATTGCTATGAACTGCCGCAACACAACAGTCGATGCCCTACCCATTCAAACGGTATCCGTCGGTTGGGCTACGTAGGTACACACAACTGTAGAATGGACTTCCCGAGTTCACCTGTCCCTACATTGACAGGCGCGGGCCCAGAGTCCTCCATCTCAGTCATAAACCCTGATAGTCTCAGCCTAGATATCCGACCAAAACATGGGACATAGACATCTGACTAATATAAAGATGGTTCAGTCCATAATAAAATAAATACAGGTCTCTACGACCACAATCTCTAAGATCATAGTCCCCAATGACTAGTCTTTGCCTTTCAATCAAGGGTCATCGATCATTCGATGTAATTAAGGGCTCGTGCCAGATCACGGCCTGGAATGTACAAGATCTCAGGATCTCTGGAATAAAATTCGCCTTGCGATATCTCTTCTTATGTACCTTTTGTGAATGCCTGTGATTGTCTATGAATGTTTCCATTACTCAGAACTACAGAGCAACAAAACACCACATTTTCAGGAAAATGTCCTCGCGTAGCATTTTCAATTCTAACAAACTAGCGACTCTGCTGGGGATAAAAACCCAGAATCTTTGGTTAACCCTGAGTATAGAAACATTCTAAGATCAATCATTCGCAGATACGCACGTGTATGTAGGAGAAATACCGCGAGGCATAATGTTTCAGTGCCCTTAGGCACCAAACTGGTGACTCTCAACAGGAACGTTCCTCCCGTCATCTTTAAGGCAATAGACGGTAAATCAAAGGTTTTCAAAACCACAAGCTTCCACAACTACACGTATTTGTCTTCTTCTTGCTTATTCCTGGTAGTCTATGTACCGCGATCGATGGGTTCATGCGCCCGGCCGCGTTTATGAACTGTTCTAATGATTTTTCTGACACTACAGAATTAGCAAGATACTAGAACAAACAGAAGAAATGGCATGCTCAATGACCAGTTCATGCACCTTCCTTGCCACCGGAGGCTTCAGCTTCCCCCATTCTACCACAAATACGAACCCAAGCTCAGAATGGCAGTTGGTTGAGACCCTAAGGCAGAAGAAGGAACATAAGAAAGATGGCATCATAGCAGCATGTAGGAAGGCGAACGTTGCAAGACCCCACCCCGTGATCAAGAAACAGTGGCAGCCAAAGTAGGGGCAAAAGATCCTTGTCAACAGGCAGGTCACATCGGCCAAGCCTGCAGCGCCCGCAATGACAGTCGAGCAGTTCCCACCATTATCCAAAGCCGTTCGCACCTCGCGAAAGACTACCAAGCCCGCGCATGCAAAATCCGACCCAGTGACGACCCCTGAGCAGAAACAGAGGCCGGCCCGAAGAATCCCGTTGGCACAAGTAGTGATGGTCCAAGTGGCCGCAGAAGAAGAAGAAGAACCTTACGAGCCAGAAGAATTACCTCCATTACAAGATCAGATCGACAGATTAGTTGAGGCTAACCGCAAGACAAACGATTGAATGAAGCTATCCAAGAAGCCTTGACCACTCTGATAGCGCAGAATGCCACCAGAAGTATCGGGCTGCCCACCCGTCAGTCAGCAGAGGAGTCTCAAGGGGCGGCAGAAGGTCCGGTTGAGCCTGAACTGCCTGTCCAACTCAGAGTTGCACCAATAGGACGTACGCCGCCTTCTGTATCCCATATATCATGAGAAGAGTTATCCCAAACAATAGCCCATATGATGCAACAAGAAAAAGAGAAAGAAAGGAGAGGCAATTATAAATATCGAGTCCCATACCCGCTAGAGGTAGAGGAGGTACCATTCCTGGCCAATTTCAGATGCCCTGACTTCGAAAAGTTCGATGGCAGAGGATCGCCAGAAGAGCACATCACCCACTTCTTGACCACATTAGGAAACTGGTCTGCAGTCCTGCAATATTGCATACGGCCATTCGGATCTACCCTGACAAGGAAGGCCTTTCAGTGGTACATGTCGTTACCGGCCGACTCTGTAAGGACATGGGAGCAAATGCAGGACGCCTTCATCTCAAAGTTCTTCGCAATAGAGAGAGATCTCACTAACAAACCTAGCAATGGTCAGACAGAGAAATGGTGAACCAGTCGAGAAGTTCATCGAACGATGAGGAACCACGGCGGCTCAATGTCGCGAATTACCCAGCGAAGGCGAGCTGATGAAGATGTGTCTAAGGGCCCTAGAACCGATGATCTCGTATGGCTTGTCAGGCAATACCTTCAACTCCTTGCGCGAGCTGGCAACGTAAGCGCATCTGGTAGAGGAAGCAGCGTCCCGGGTAAACTTCAGACCTGAGAGACAGAAGGGAGAGATAGGAAGAGTAGTAGAGACCCATCAGGTCGACAAAAGCAGGGACCAGAAAGACCGAAAACGTCCCGCTGCCGATCATGGGCCAAAGATAAAGACAACAGTTATACAAGACAAGAGTAAAAAGCCCTATGTACCCAAACGTGTATCGATAGCCGAGAGAGAAAGGGCGAATGGCCCATACACATTCAATATGGCCGATCTCGTTCCAATCATGGAACAATTGATCGAAGAAGGCATGATACGCCTATCAGAACCTATCCACCCCCATGAAGTCGGGCGAACAAATGATCTCAAATACTACAAATATCACCGATGCATCAGCCACTAGACAGAAGAATGCTTCTCCTTGAAAGGAAGGATACAACGATTAATTAATCAAGGGGTCATCAGCATGAAGGTACCGAAGACAACAAAAGAGACAGCTGGGATGATGTCAGCAATCCCAATAGAAAATGACACCAGCCGATCGACCTCATTCCCCGAGCCGACAGGACCATGGACTCTAGTCAGTAGCAACAAAAGACTCGAGAACAGACGAAGACTCAGTAACCGGAGAAAGAACAGGGGTAGAGGGAAGAGAGGAATGTGTAGGGGCAGATGCAATCCACAACGAACATGGTACATTGTGGAAAGGTGTCATTTGTCGAGCAGGCACCAACCGAAGAAATCCCGCAAGTGATCGAGGAAGAAGTTGACGTGGTCATCTTACGATCAGGAAAGCAAATGCCTAACCATACCACCCCTAGACCAGATGACCCGATGCCAAAAGACGGTACCCCTAACAGACCATAGGAGGGGCCCCACATGCAGAAATCTAAAGAGAAGGTCGTCGAAGCTACGACCAGTCAGCCAAGCCCAAGACCAGTGGCGTATGATGTTGTGTCACACTTACGGAAGGTTCCCACCCGCCTAAGCATATATGATGCTTTATGTCTCTCGAAAGTGTACAGGGAGATGCTAATCAATGCCTTGCTTGATAGTGAAGTCAGGGAGGTCACAATGATAGAGATAGAAGAAGAAATGAATAATACAGACAAATTTTGGGAGGGGTATATGCCGGCGTCACAAGTCATGCATGTCAACCATCCTTCAACAATCACTTTCTCAGAAGAAAACCGCACGATCGAATCAATAGACCACAATCGCCCATTAATGGTCACAAGGACAATCAGGGATACCGAGGTCAAGAAGTGCATGTTGGACGATGGGTCTGCCGTGAATATTATGCCATTGAAACACACGAAGCTGGGTTATAGGCTATCGGCATTATGCCCGAGTCTCATGATGATTCAAGGTTTCAATCAAGACAGTCAGCTACTCTCGGATCAATCACGGTGATGCTAGAGATCGAAGAGCTAACAACAAAAGTAACATGCCAGGTGATCGACGCAGTTACAACATACAACCTCCTTTTAGGAAGGCCTTGGCATTATCCCTTCGACATATCATCAATGCTTCAAATACAACGAAAACGGGGTCCAGTACAGGGTCGCGGCAGATCCGAAACCATACACAATAGCCGAGTCATTTTTGGCCAACGCAAAGTATTACAACTTGCCCAGTAGCAGTGAAACCAATAAGAAGCCCGATGTAATGAAGAAATGGCAAGGTGCAAAACCCCGAGTTGAGAAGTTCGTGCAGAAAAGTAAACCTCAGCCTATCACTCAGAAAGATCCCAGTATCAGCCGAAAAATCAACCTCAGCCGATTACGAAAAAATTTTATGTGGTACCAACATCTACGGCAGCCAGGGCAGTCCGTGTTAAAACTGATCAGATCAACATATGAGTGTGCTCAAGTCTAGCTTCAATATGCCAGTACCCAAGATAGGAAGAACCAAACCATTCCCGAAATCTCCAAACCAATTCGTTGTGCCGTCAAGAGATATCACCTAGAAAGATATCAAGTTTCACTTAGGGCCAAGCCAGCCAGTACCATCAGAAGAGAGAGAGGAGGGAAGGGGATCTGCTCAACCACGACCAATAGAAGAGAAGAGATATAGCAGGGTCAACCGAAAGATTATAAGGAATATGGGATTCCTCGGTCAGGATTCAAACACTAAGAAAAGACTGCTAGCTTCATTTGAAGAATATAAGCAAGTATACAGAAACGGAGAAGGTCTAGGAGCCAAGGCAAGCGTAAACATGGTGACTATTGGCCCTATAGAAGAAGTTCAGTCGTAAGATTCTATCGACATGATCCAGCCAAGTGTCGCACCTGTGCAACTAGAAGACGGTGGACAACCGATGATTGATGAACTTGAAGAGGTGAATTTGGGCACCCTCGAAGAACCCAGGAATACATATTTGAGTAGAAACGTCCCGGGAGATGAAAGAGAGAGATACATACAGCTATTGAAGGAGGAAAGGACGTCTTTGCCTAAACATATTCAGAAATGCCCGGCTTAGCCCGACAATCACCATGCACAAGCTAGCATCATGAAGGAAAAGAACCAGTGAAGCAACCACAACGACGGTTTCATCCGACATCATACCCAAGATTGAAGAAGAAGTCAAGAGACTGATCCAAGCCGGGTTCGTTCGAGA
The DNA here is from genome assembly GCA_003013855.2 of Liriodendron chinense. NCBI lineage: Eukaryota > Viridiplantae > Streptophyta > Magnoliopsida > Magnoliales > Magnoliaceae > Liriodendron > Liriodendron chinense. The sequence goes on from PVNU02000362.1 coordinate 2,443,109, forward strand.
GGTGAAGTACCCTCAATGGATCTCAAACATCGTGCCAGTCAAGAAGAAGAGCGGACAGATCCGAGTTTGCATTGACTTCCGGAATTTTAACGAAGCCTGCCCTACGGATGACTTTCCTTTATCGATTCCAAAATTATTGATTGAAAGCACGACAGGATATGTAGTACTGTCCTATTCGTGAGGAGAGGAAAAGAATAGTGGTTTGGATGATGAATGTGGGGCCCACAGAAGGACGGTGCGGAGGTTGCAGTCGGACAGTTGTCGCACGTCCGTGCGTTGTTACACAAGCGCGCACAAAGAAAAAGAAGTCGCGTTTCTTCCTACGCGTCGGCACAGTGACCGGACGCATCTGGATCGCCAGGTGGGGTCCACTGTGATGGACGGTGGCGACTGGTAATGGCGGCAGCGGCAGTGCTGTCGCAGCGGACGCTGTAACAGAGTCCGCAGATGACGCGGTCTCTCTCTCTTTTTTTTTTTTTTATATTACGTGCGTTGCACGTATCGTACATTATCCTGACCAGTGGGGTCCACCCGTGCTGGCCCACCAACAAACGGTGTGATGGAGCAGGCGGACAGCGCTGTTCGCTGCCGCTGGCGGACGGAAAAACAAAGAAAGAAGAAGAAGACGCTCCGCGTCTTGCAATGCACGCGGTCAACGCGTGTTGACCGGCGCAAACCGTGCACACATGCACGTGGGTCCCCATGATGTGTGTACGAATCTATTCCGACCATCCGGTAGGTCACCTGATTTTAAGGTATGACACAAAAAATGAAGCAAATCCGAGTTTAGATGGCCCACTTATGGTCCGATTTCTGATTAGGGCGTTTGTAGGATGATCGGAGGGTTGAAATTTTGACATGTATGGTTGGATCGTGTCCTAGAACTAGTATATAAGGTTTTGCGTGAAAATAATTTTCAGAAATCATAAAACTTATAATTGGTCCCATAACTTAAGTTTAACTAATGGTATTTTCCTAACACTTATAGATTTATGAGTTTTGCGAAATCTGCCACTTTCATGCTATTCTAGGTTTCATGTTGAGCAATTTTAATGAAGGAGCCATACTATAATTTCTTACGAGTTATTTAATATTAATTTATCTATATTAAATTTATTTAATTTCTTAAATAAATAACTAATTTATAATTGAGATTATTCTAAAATCCTAGGGTGTTATAAACACAACCCGAGCAGATTCATAGGGCCAAGAATTCACTGGGTTCTAAGGATATACCTTGTGATGGACACAATGTACGTTTCTATTTATGGAGCGACATATGTACAGGATAATGTACGGCGGTTTACATTGATCGCGTAATTCGAATTTGGAGTAGACGGTTAAATCTTCTAGTCTAGTAACGACAGATTATCCTAACGGTCGGTCTAACCAACTTAACTAAGTACTCTAAGTTTTTTCAGAGGCCTGACAAGTCGTCAGGACACGTATAAACTGTATACATGTGTGTATGCGTGTGAATAATCCATTACAGCTTAGAATTTAATTTCCCACATGTGAACACGCACTCGTGTACTTACTCGTGCGCCTAAATTTTGGGATATTACAAACCTGCGTCGGAATTCGCATGTACTCTCAGTTCAGAGTTTTTATACCAATCTTCTAAAAGCCACCTAAAGACTTTAGAAGTGCTCTTTTCAGAGACCGATTCTGCTCGAAACCTATATGGAGCATCCTGAGGATTTGATAGTCGTCTTGAAAAAACTTTTGAATCCATTGGGATTCTATTCCACATTTTGCACTCGAGTGTCAGAATTCGTGGATTTATAATGCACCATCAGAGTGGGCCACACTATTGGGCCAACTGTGAATGTATGTGGTTTTGTCCAACTTGTTCATAACTTAACACAGACATGAACAACTGGAAAGCATGAATATCTGCTTGATTGAAAACTTCTGGGGGCCCTAGAAGTTTAAATGGTAGCATTCAATCTCCACTTTTTTCTGTGGTGGGGTCCACTACAGATTTGGATTTGGTTCCTTATTTAAATGATGCCCTAAATTGATATCTCCAATTGGATGAACGGTGTGGATACACCACATACATATCATGGTGGGGCCACAAACATCAACCTGTCAGTAGCTAATCCACCTCCCAACCGGGCGCCGATCGGCTAGTCCCACATAAGGGCTGGTTTCAAATCTCTGTGGGCCCCAACATGATATATGTGTTTTATCCACGCCATCGGACAGATAAAAATCTTAGGTGAACTATACCAAAGGAAAACAGTGGGGATTGAACGTCCACTATTGAAAATTTTTTGGGGGCTACAGAAGTTAAGGTTCACCATGATGTTTATTTGACATCCAACTTGATCATAAGCTAATTAAAACAGACACTAATGAAGGGAAAAAACAAATATCAGCTTGATCTAAAACTTTTGTGGCCCTAGAAGTTTTTAATGGTAGGCGTTCAATATGCACTGTTTTTTGTAGTGGGGCCCACTCCAACTTTGGATCTGACTCATTCTTATGCCTGTGCCCTAAAATTATCCCTCCAAATGATGGACAATGTGGATACAATACATACGTCATGGTGGGTCCCACGAGACATGGTGATGCCACTTCATCAGTAGCGAGTGTCGCTGCTCAACCTATCAGTACCTAATCCGCGTCCGCGTGGGGAGCGGATTGGGTGGATCACCGGATCCACTGAGGTCAGTGGATCCCTAACTATGGGCCCACTTTGATGTATGTGCCTTACATCCACACTGTCCATCCATTTTTGAAAGCTCATTTTAGGCATGATCCCAAAAATTAAGAAGATCCAAATCTTAAGTGGACCACAGTATAAAAAAATAGTCATGATTGAATATCCACCGTTAAAAACTTCATGGGGGCCACCGGAATGTTTATTTTCCATCCAACCTGTTGATAAGGTCAAAACGACCTGGATGAAGAGACTACAAAAATATCAACTTGATCCAAGACTATTGTGGCCCACGAGAAGTTTTTAATGGTCAATTCCCATTGTTTTCTGTATTATGGTCCACCTGAGATTTGGATCTGTTTCATTTTTTTTGTAGTATGCCCGAAAATTATAAGTTGTAAAAATGGATGGACGGCGTGGATATAAGAAAATGCATCATAATGAACCCCACGGTCAGGGATCCACCTAAGTCCCACCCGTCCGCGTGAGAAGCGGATTGTGTACTGAGTAACTCAGTCCAATGAGTAAAGTCTGTGGGGTCCACCGTGATATATTCATTCTAACCACTCCGTTCATCCATTTTAACAGATAATTTTATGGATTGAGACAAAAGATGAAGCATAAAAAAAGCTTAAGTGGACCACACCACAGGAAACAATGTGAATTGAGCTCATACCGTTGAAAAATTCTTGGCGGCCACGGAAGATTTGGATCAAGCTGATATTTGTTTTTTTTCCCTTCATCAATGTTTGCGTGATCTTGTGAATAGGTTGATGACAAATAAACATCACTGCGGGGCCCATGAATGTCGGGTCACACCTACCTTTAAATGGCCATTAACAACTATTTTTAATGCTATGGTCTACCAAAGATATTGATCAACTTAATATTTTTTTTTATAAGTACTTAAATGAGATGCAAAAAAGGACGGATGGTTTAATCTAAAAAAAAAAAAAAAAAAAAATACATCATGAACGACCACACATGGTGAGGGGAACACAAATTGCGGTGTTACCCGGGTAACACTAGACTCAGTGTAACCTAGCAACTTACTCACATTGATGCATGTATGGCCCACAAGTTTTTTTTTCTGATGATCTGTTCCGTCCATTCAACTGAAATGATTAAAATATTATATTCATAAAAAATGGGACATTTATAATGATCAGGTGGACCGCAATAGCATCAATTTTTAACTTATTCGTTTAATGGAAAAAAAAAAAGACCAGACTTCTGGGACCAGACTACTGGTCATTTCACCCTCATTTTTTCTTTAGTTATGAAAGAGGACATGAATATTAGGATGAACGGTTCTAATTGATGAAATTGTTAAAAGTGGGCCCCATTTCATGCTTCAATAGGCGTTTTGTAAATTAAAGGGTATAGTTGTAATAAACAGGGTGGTGAGGGGGAATGTCAGACGAAGTAACCTAGCAACTCATTGACATTGATGCATGTATGGCCCACAAGTGTTTTTCTGAAGATCTTTTCCATCCATTAAACTGGAACGATTAAACTATTATATTCATAAAAAATGGGACATTTATAATGATCATGTGGACCATAATAGCATCAATTTTTAACCTATTCGTTTAATGGTAAAAAAATGACCCGACTTCTGGGACCAGACTATTGATCACTTCACCCTCAATTTTTTCTCTAATTATTAAAGAGGACATGAGCATTAGGATGGACGGTTCTGATTGATGAAATTGTTGAAAGTGGGCCCCATTTCACGCTTCAATAGGTGTTTTGTAAATTCAATGGTATAGTTGTAATAAATGGGGTGGTGAGGGGCAATGTAAGACGGAGTATACTCTCATTGAAATGAGTACACTTACATTGCATTGTTGTGGGTATGTTTTTCTCAGGAAAAAGACAGTAATGCCCCCATTTGCAATTTAAGCATATCCTACTGCGCTTGTGGTAGAACCGGCCTCATCAATATTCTTGACTTTACAGGCTTCCATTGCATAGGATTATTCTGTGGGGTGTTTTATCATACGACTATTTCAATCCTCTTGTCATTGTGGCGAGCAGTCCTTGTTGGGTACATCAAATCTGACCGTTGATCTTTCATCATGTATGCAACATTAGAAGAATTGATTGATCCAACTGTTAATTCATCATCAGTTGCATTTTTTTATTCGTCAATAGTATAATTATCTAGAATCACCATCTCTATGATCACTTCGGGTTCTTGGTTGCTAATTAAGAATGCCAGGAAAGAAAAGAAAAGGAGAGAGAGAGAGAGAGAGGGAGATTTTCGTAACATGCCAAAATCCATTAGATACCATTCGACATAAAAAGACTAACGAAAGGAATCAAAAGACAGACAAAAACAAATACGTTGATCTCCCATTCGATTCAAACAATTGCACTAGTAAAGAATTACGTGTGGCTATGCCACATGTTACTGACAGAGTTTATTGTAAGGGACGTGCTCTAGTTTTTCATTCCAAACTGCGATTGAAGATAATCAACTACGTTCTTATCAACTTGGAATGCCTTGGCAAGAACATCATCTGAGATGGGTGGATTCGATCCGAATACAGCATTCGCAATGGTGATGGTTCCCGGGTTCTGGCTGCTCAGTCCTGCAATGGCTATGGCATTGGTGAGGCCGATGTTAAACTGGAAGTGAATCAGGTTTATTGGGAAGACAAACACATCGCCCTTCTGAAGGACCTTTGTTATGAGGCGATTGTCAGGGTTGGAAGTGATGAATCCAACGTAGAGGGTGCCCTCCAAAACTGTTAAGATCTCGGTCGCCCTTGGGTGCGTGTGGGGTGCGTTGAGACCATAGGGTGCATAGTCTATACGAACCAATGAGACTCCGAGGGTGTTGAGTCCCGCTATCTGAGCTACGTTTACTTGGGTCACATTGGACCCAACCTTGTTACTCGTGTTACCTGGTTTGTCCAGTCCTGTGAAGAAGAAATCATCGGCTTGAACTTGCTTTGGGTCCTTGCACACAAATCCATTCACCAACACTGCCATCATGCATATAACACAAAGTAGATTGTAAGCATCATATTCTTTCAAGAGCTATTAAACCAACATAAATGGAAGATAATGGACAGTGAGGTAGGTGGCGTTTCCCATTCATCATGTGAATCCTTTCACGAATGGGGTGGATTTTTTATTTTTTATTTTTTCAAGTAGGAGAGACCCCCGGGAATTTATTGCCAAAAAAAGGGGATATACAGCCATGAACTTCAGGTGGGCTCCACAAAGAACAAGGGGCCTCGCATATCATATAGCAAATGGGGTGGATTGCATTTACATGAAATATTTGCAGCACTAATGTAGTAGTTTTTTCTCCATGGATTGAACATACCTGGACTGTTGCGCACAGCGACACAGAAATCCTGCAAAGGGCTGGGGTCGGATGCGGAGACAAAGGAGAAACTGAATGCAAGGAATGCTACGAGAATAAAGCCAGTGGCCATCTTGAAAATCTGTCAAGAAGTGTGTATGTATGTATGCTAGGAAACCCTAAATGTTATAATGAGGAATGTTTTTGGCTGTGGGTTATGTAAGAAGATTAAGCTAGTATTTATAATAGGGCTACGAAAATTTATATCATTGAAATGGTCCTATCACTTTGAGGCAATTAAGTTTATTATTATTTTTTGAAATCCAAAGACTTCTTCCTCTCCTTTGTAGAAGAAGGAATTGGTTCAGTCAGTTACGTGTAGAGAATATCTTCATTTGTTTACTAATTCAGAAGGATTGCATAGATGCTAACTACTCCAAATCGGCTTAGTCATGAAAATATGTGAGAAGAAATATACTAAGCTTAGTCATGCTGCGATTCGTTCATGATCGATCATGAGATTTACCTAATCACACGACTAGGCCAAGCATTCATTCAACATAAGAAAATTAACCAAAGCTAAGTAAAGACATGCTTGGTCTATTTTTTTTGAATTGGGAAACGATGACCTTTTCAACGAGACAAATGGGTGCCCTGTGTATGTCTGAGATCTGAGCCATTCATCATGTGGGCTTTGTACTGTGCCACAAAATCTGGTATTTCGTATAGGGATTTGATCGAAGTAACCCTGTGGTATGGCCAAATATCCTTAGAGTTGGGACTTTTACAAAATTTCCAGGGATACCCCCTGACAGCATTTTTGAAATTTTTGGGACAATTGCCTCTGATCACCTTTTGCGTTGAGCCCAGTGCGTGATGACAGGAAGGGATTGGGATGGTGTAAACACTGTGGGGCCCACTAATTCATTGGTCGCATGGCTTATTTGGAGGAGAGAAACTTCTTGATTGTAGCTCTTAAGTCCAATTTTTTGAATTAATGGACCACAAAAATTATGTAAACAGGATTTTATCAGGTGTATAAGGATGTTGCTTAGAAGATTGACATTACATTTCATTAAATGTTCCTCTCTCTCTCTCTCTCTCTCTAATTGTTACCATGTTGCATGTAGAATCCTTATTTTGCTAGTCTAGGTGATTTTGCTCATTATAAGTCAGGGGTTTATAAACACATTATGGTGCTTATCAAGGGTCAGCGAGAATCCACCAGTGGGTTTTTCGGTCATCTTTCTGTTAATTTACGGTCAAGTCCTTTCTTCTTTCAAATCATTGCGATGGTCTTCATTGTCCGCAAATGCTGCCCCTTAAGGTAAACTGAAACTGAGTTTCAACATGCTACCTTGGATTAAGGAGATAATAAAGAACTGCTACTATTTTCTTCTTCTGTGAACTTTTAACTTTGCAGATGCTGCAGATTTCAAAATATCACAAAAATGATCTTGTTGCTGTAAATCCTCCTAGGCACCCTTCTTTAAAGATATGGAAGCAGAGGTTGCTTGCTTTCTTGCAAGGTAAATTTAACGTGAAGTTCTCTTTGCCTTTGTTTGATGAGGTACTTATCCCATCAAACAGACACTCGCTGCAAGTTTTTTTTTAAATGCAAACTAACAATGGTCGTGATTTATTCATGACAGAGAAGTATGATCCAATGCATGCTAAGTGGACGACAGAACGCTGTGCAGAATGCAGATGGGTTGAGGATTGGGATTACAATAACATTATCATCTGCAACTGTAAATTTCATTATGCATTGGTCCTCTGTCTACTTGGCCAGTTCTTATTTGGATATTGAAGTTGAATTTATTGATCTGGGTTTAAGTTTACTAAGTATAATTCAATAACATTTATTCCAGATGTCAAATAGTTTCCACCAAGAATGCTATGGAGCAAGAAACATTCCAGATATCACTTCTCTAAAGAAGTCATATGCCCATCACCAACTTCCAAAGATGAAAGTCACATTGAGAGATGATTGTGAGAGATGTTTAATGGAATTTTTATCTTCACTTTGCAGGTTCGTCTTTCACAGGTTTGATTTATTATTTAAATTTTCATTTTCTTCCTGCAGACCCTCCAATGGAAGGAGTTCTAATTTTTGGGCAATATGGTGAGCTATAATGCGGACTGCAGGAGCTTCTCAGCATTCTTCTAACAATTCTCGTAGTTTGTAAGTAGAGGTGGGCAACAATCCGGGCTGAGCTGAATTAGCCTTAGTTTGGTTTGACTTATTTTTGTACCACCGCAGTTTGTGGATTGGTTTGGTTTGGGTTTCGGGCCGACCCATGCGGTCCGAGTTTGGTTTGCTCTAGAAAAATCTGGTTCGAGCCAGGATTGGTTTGGTCGAAAATTTCAAACTGGCCAGGCCGAGTTCAAACAGGCAGCCAGCTCTTTTTTTCCTTGTTTATTTAATTAGAAAAGAATTTAAAAAGTTAGAAAAAAAAGTACAAACATATCTTGCTATATGATGTTTAACAAGCACCAAAGGAGTGCAACTTCAAAATAGATATGTAAGAGTGTTTTCCAAACAAAAGTACACAAGCAAAGTTTTACAAGTGCAAGGAAACAGTGTGCATTCATGTATATGTATTATGTATTATCCATGTCATCATGTATATGTATTATCCATGCTGTCCATCCGTTTTACATATCATTTTAGGACATGATCCCAAAATGGAATCATATCCAAAGCTCAAGTGGATCACACCACAGGAAACAATGTGCTTATAATCTTCGAGCCGAATCAAACTGAGCTGAATCAAATTGAGCTTTGAGCCGAGCTGAGCCGAGCCGGTACTGCCCTAGTTTGAGCTTGGTTTGTTTTTTCAAACGAGCTTGACTTGGAGGCTTGGTTTGGTTTGAACTTCCATTCGAAACAATCCAAGCCGAGATTTTCGAACCAATCCGAGCTGAGCTTTCGAGCTGGCTTGGTTTGTCCCTTTGATCAACAACTAATTCGAATTGTTGTAGGATTTAGTGCATTACTCCTTTTTAACTTTTTTTTTTCATTCAACTTCTCTACGTAATTCTATTTCCTGGGAAAATGGTAACTACGCTTGTCGTCTTTCTTAACATGAGTCATTGGATTTGGGATGCACCTGGCATGCTAATATTGAGAATTTGTATCTTATTGTACCGTCTATCTCTGAAAAACAAGTAATTTTAATTTTTTTTTTATATAGGTTTCTATCCTACCAGGAAGTGTCTTGAGCTTGATCATGTCTGACTAAATGTCACCCACTCAAATGAATAGAGGTTTGCATGCTATTGGATTTGAATTTCTTTTTTCTCCTTTCATTTTTAAATGTCTCTCTCTAATTCACAGATATTATGAGGATTTTTCTTTTTCAGAATCTTATGGATATTTATAAAACAGAAAGAAGAACTATACAACCTGCAGACATTCGAGCTGGCCACCTACAACAAAAAGGAGCCAAGCCAGCCTATCATATACGTCTAAAAACATTAACCCCAACCCATGGGTAAGCCCTCGGCCTTGGTGTCACGCCCTGAAATTCGGAACCCGAGTACAATAACCCAAAGCCCGAGTCCCAGGGTGTGAATTTAAAATTCGAGCATAGATTCCTTGAAATTCCATTCCACACATCGCATAACTAAAATGAATCCCCAAATATAAAATTTCTTTTCCACTGATATCTCATTACATTGAATTTTACAAGATAAAATAGATTAACTACAGTTGGCGTTTGAGTAACACGTGACCCTCTGAATACTTTGCTCTGTCTACGTCTTTTCCTTCTTGAAAACCTGCAAAAACTGTGGTGATTTTGGTGAGCTAAAAGCCCAGTGAGGTCATTTCCATCACAGGTAATATTCCAGTTAATAAAGATAGGACGGGAATCATTAACGGATAGTGTTGTATGAAATATACGAGGATAAGGTTATGATTGATACACTTTATGATTTATTATCAATAGAACATGATGATCATGATGTCATGTATGTCATGATACGCGTGAGAGCAATAAACGTCTAGGAACTCGTTGCCACTGAACATTAGGAACCTGTCGCAAATCAACCATGCTCACCTAACCGGTACAACGAGGCGGCAAATCAACCATGCACGCCAGTGGGCAAATCAACCATGCACCACTGATCCAACCGAGCAAATCACCCATGCTCAATAAGTGAAACGACCAGAACTCGCTGCCACTGAACATTAGGAACCTGTCGCAAATCAACCATGCTCACCTAACCGGTACAGCGAGGCGGCAAATCAACCATGCACGCCAGGAGTCAAATCAACCATGCTCCTGTTCTGTCGTAGTGTATAAATGTATGTATGTCATGAGTTATGGAAGCACTCTTCAAGCATACAATGCATATCCAAAATTCAAGCACAATCACACCATGCATGTGTTTACTTTGTTAAAGTATTCCTTTCCGTAAGTTATTGTCAATAAGGAAGTGTGAGAAAGTCGTGATGTAAGGTTTCAGTGCTTTGATGAATGTCTAGGGTTGACCCAAGGACGGTGTCTTATCTATGATTTGAACTCAAGTTAGGTTCATCTAAAATTTTGGATGTATGTGACTAAAGAGAAAGAGAAACCAACTAAAAGAATAACAGTTTAAAAAAAAACGAAATTTAAGAATAGAGACGAGGTGAATCCCTTACCTAGAATTCATATTATGCGTAATAACAAGATATAACCCTAAAACTCTAGTTAAGGAAGAGATTGAGTGGTAGCCTTTACCTGAGATACTTTACGTGAAACACTAAAGAAAACTGGAAATTGAATGCAAAGGAAAGCAAACCTAGGAAAATGAAAATCAACTAGAAATTCTGAGATGAATCACTCACATGCTACTTCCTTAGACTTGGAAAGGACCGAACTGAGTCGACTCAGCGAGTTGACTCAGTTGGGAAAAGATTTCTTCCTCTTTCTTCTTTCTTCTTCCTTCTTCTTTCTCATTTCTTCCTTCTCCTTTCTTCTTTCTTCCTTCTTTCTGGGCTAGAATAGGATTCTAGCAGTGGTGCAACGCCGCAACCGCAAGACAGCGTCACGCACACCACCTGCACTCACTCTCTCTTTCTTCTTCTCTCTCTCCAACGTCCCACTCTCTCTCTCTCTCTCTCTCTCTCTCTCTCTCTCTCTCTCTCTCAGCTCTCTTCCCCACTCTCTTTCTCTCTCTAACAGCTCTCTTTCTCTCTGTTTCTTGTAACGAAAGGAGCAGGCCTGACCTTATATAGCCGACCTCGCACGTCCGTGCGAACCGATGAAGTTTCCGAATCCAACTTGGATTCGGATTTCATAACTTGCAAACTACGCCACTTTGAACCGTTGGGACGATAGGTGGGGTCCACACGACCCTAGCGAAGCGAATCTTGATCGTTCATGTAGTGAAAAGACCCGGATCTTGGGTATCTAAGTTCGAAACGGTTGAAAACAATGATTCCACGTATGCTGAGCGAGTATCGTTATAGAATGATTTCCGGTAGACAAGGTCGTACGGTCGAGGTAAATTGAATGGATGGTGTGGATCAAACCATGGGGCCCATTATGATGATTGCATGTGGTCCCATTGTTGACAGCGTGCGGACGCTGTAACAGCGTCCGCTGTTTGCGTCGAAGAAGGAGAAGCCTTTTTGGAAAGACTAATACGTGCGCTGCACGTATACAAAACTTTCGTGTTCCATTTTTATGTGGGGCCCACTTGTAATAATTAAAGGTCATTACCTCCGTTCAAATGGTGGATGACACGAATTTAGTCGTCCATGAGAAAAATGAGGCAGATCTAAGTTAAGGCGGAGATGTCAATGATGTGGATCTTGATGTTCTTGGTTTTAAACGGTTGATTGAAGTGGATGACACGATCAACTGTTAGGATCAAGTTTTGAAAGAAATAAATTTATGAGGAGGAGAAGATGGATGGACAGCCTGGATCAGCAAGGTGGGGCCCAAAAATGGACGGGGTGAGCTGCGTGGGTCGTCAGGACGCTGGGTGCATGAAGACTTCTTCTTTTTTTTTTTTTTTATTTTCTTATATTACATACGTCGCACGTATACACTTAGACTACCGTTTCCCTCACAAGCAGAGTCCATTTCAGGTGGATCGGGACCACCCGATCCGTTCAACAGGTCGGTAACATGTATTTAGCCGTTGACGTGAAAGATGGGATGGATCCGAATTAAGGTGGGGTCCACCATGATGATTGTAGGCTAATCCACTCCGTCTAGCTGTGGGGTCCACCATGATGATTGTAGGCTAATCCACTCCGTCTAGCTGATTCAGCTCGGTCAAGTTGATCATGAACTAAAAATCGAAATACATCAGTTGATCAAGTGGGCCGCAATATATTAGAGATGGGTAAGGAGCCACGTTAAAACTTTACTTACGTTACATCAACATATGCTAATGCATGTACATATATCATTAATTCCAAGTTTAGCCTTTTCTTTAGTATCGACTTCCACCACTTGTAGCGGTCACATACATCGTCAATTTTCGGTGAGACTTCACCAAGGCCTGTCATTTTTCGCGCTCTTTATATGGGTTAAGTTTGGGCCTTGATCTCTTATAGATGACCAAGATGCCTTTTTAGTGGTCCATCACACTCCGTGATCCAAAGTGATATTTGTACATATTTAATAGGAAATTTAATCGGTAGCCTTGGTATTTATCTTATGATCTTCAAAATGATCGGTTCAGTTTGTTATTTGGGTGGCCCAATTAGCGGATACAAATTCGGTGGATGGTTATATGAAAGGCTAATTTTTTTCTAATTAGATGTTCATGTTCTTAAGTACAAGTATGAGTTATTGTACGGTCAGTTTCTTAAACTCATATTCATAATATGGTCTTTGGATGGCCTATTAGTGAGATGTATACTCTGTCAGACTTTAATGACTTGTCCACTCATGAGATTTCATCAGATCACAGTTTTGACGGTAGGTTAAGTATATCAATGTATGATAAATAAGATGAACGGATCAGAATGTTAAATTGATTTGTGTATGAGCGGCTATGGAGATCAAGGGGTTTAGTTTACTATGATCGGCTTGTTCAAAATCGAGGTGGACGGTTAGATATTCCTATCTAGCAATGATAGATCATTCTAACGGTCCGTCTATTGACTTAACTAAGTACACTAAGTTTTTAGAGTCTTAAAAGTGTCAGAATACGTATAAAAGTGTGACGTGTGTGTATGCGTATGAACGACGCGGCCTAAAATTTAAATTCTAACGTGTGAACTATAACTCTCGTGTACTTACTCGTGTACTAAATTTTCGGGGTATTACACTTGGATTCCCTTTTTTTTTTTTTTTTTCTTGAACAAACACGAGCCAGCACAAAGGCCTATCCTCAGCCGGAAAATAGCGAAGAAGCAAGGCAGATGCATGAGGGCTCACTCCCTGATCTTACCCAAGCCTAAACGGTCCATAAACAACTCTCCTCGAGCTGTTGCCGGAAGGCCAACCGTATTCTCGAAGATCCTTCGCGCCTGAGATCCGCTACCCTCCCTCGCAAGCGCTTCAGCAACTCCATTTGCCTCTCTTGGAGTAAATAGAAATCTGATATTCTTGTCTTTACCCAATTTAACGATCCTCGTCCACCAGTACCACATATTCCAGGAGGGGATCCTGTTCTTAGCGAGCGCATTAACCATGCAGCGCGAGTCGCTTTCCACGACTATTCTCGTATATCCCCTCTCTACTCCTTGGACGAGCCCTTCCTGAATCGCTCACAATTCTGTTGTGCCATTGGAACCTATACCATACCCACTTGAAAAGGCAAAAAGGAAATTCCCTTTTGAGTCTCTACCAGTCCCTCCCGCTGTGTATTATGAGGATGTTGGTACTATAGTTCTTTGTTGGATTTTCAAGTTTTCCTAATATGTTTCAAAGCTTATGCAACTGCATGTGCTATTGGAGTTGGACAAGTTGTTTGGAGGATTGTGGTTGTGGAGGATTGTGGATTGTTGGTACTTGTGGTTGTGAAGGATTGCGATTGTGGTTGTATTGTGTTGGTTATGTATTGTGGTTGTATTGTACGGTTATATATTATGGTTGTGAAGGATTGTATTTGTATATTGTGTTGGTAAATGTTATAGTTTTGTAAATTATTTGTGAATTAGGTTTACAGGATGTATTGGAGCACAGCCTCCACTAAATATTGGAGCACAGGATGTTGAGCACGGTCCTGTAAATTTTTTTTTCCGCGCAAACAAAAATTTGACGGTTCTGGACCGTCGTATTTATTTATCGCATGTCCAAGACCATCGAAATTCCCTGTAATTTTCAACCCAAAACGATGGTTATCAACCGTCGAATTATTTTCGACAGTTCACAGCTACCGATTATGCAAATACGAGTTTGATGGGTGTAGACGGTCAATACAGGATTGTCAAGGAACATCAAATACTAGTCGACCATTATGAACCGTCGAATTTATTTTTCGACGGTCTACGACGGTTTTTTTCATTGGCCCAAACCGTCGAATTTCCAAGAATTTTTTGGACTGTCGAATTTAGCGCTTTTTCACATAGTGTCATTTCTTAATCACAAGACTAGCATATGATTAAAGTAATAACATAGTCTAAGTAAGCATAGATTATCAAATGATTATAATAATCAAGCTCCTAATTTATGTAACTTAAGTAGATTATATGAGAATGAATCATATAAGCTCAAGTCTACTCAAGTGAGTGAAAGTACATCTTGTGTGTGTGGATGTGCCTATCTAGTACCTAGCATACATTCGAATTAAGTATTCATAATTAAACAAAAACACAATACATAATAAGAAATGTGCTCAAGTACAATCACAAACACAACGATATATAGTGGTTCGACTTTGGGTCTACTCCACTCCCGGTTCAAGTACTCAACCCCTTTGAGCACAATGGCATTCACTAGGGAGTTTAAATCTGGTTCCTCCCAACCAAGGTGTTTTAACTTGGATCCACCCAACCAAAGAGTTTACAGGTTCCTCCCAACCTATACGTTTACACCCTTGTTGGTGACTCCCCTTGGAGACTTGTTTAGGCTCTACAACCAAGCTAAGGTCCTACAACCGAACCTCAATTTAAATTCTACTCATGAGTTAAGGTCATAAAACCGAACCTCAATAGATTTAGGCTCTACAACCGAGCCAAGGTCCTACAACCGAACCTAGCTTTTACTCCCGCCGAGGGTCCCCACTTGGAAACTCAATTCGACCTTACAACCGGGTCTAGGTCCTTCAACCAAACCTATGATCAAGTTTGAAGATAAACTCTACACTCAATTTCCACAAGAAAAAGAGTGGAACTGAACTCTTACAAATGACAACTTACTTGTCAGAGTGAGGCCCTTTATTGCGCCATTTCGGGCTGCTTGATCTCCACTCTCCTGTGCTTCAATCAGCTACCCTTGTGCTCCCCCGATTTTTAATGCCATTGTGTTGCCAATGCTTCAGTTCCAAGATTAGTCACATTGCATATGATGCTCCAACAGAGATGCCCAAGGTGCTAGGAGGTAGGTTTTAGATCTCTACAACTATTGGAAGTGGGTTGCCTAAAGAGTCTCACCTAGAAAGATCTCATCATAGAGTTTTGGATAGAAATATCACTATCAAGATCAATCCAAACTCTAGAGATTAAAAGAGGGACAAGTGTATCTTCATCATGAACTTGGAATGCTTTATTCTTGTGATGAATCACAAGGAAGATGACTTGTTATGGTTAGGAATAGAGCTCTTAATGATCTTTAACAATGACGACTTCTATCTCCCTTAAATCCCTCTCTTATGCCACAAAACCATCTCCCCTGTATTTAAAGAAAAATTTTCAACGGTCAGAAAACGGTCGCTTGGATATATCGAAAAGGGTTTTTCGATTGATCGAAATGATTATAGATATATCAAAATACCAGTTCGATATATCGAAAAATATGTCTAAAGATTTCAGCAAGTTCTTAGACATAAATTCTGATATATCAAACTGGTATTTCGATATATAGAAAACACCAATTCCGATATATCGAAATACCAATTTCATGGATCGAAGAAATTGTCCAAAGAGTTGCAAGTTTGCTAGACATACTTTGATATATCGAAAAGGCATTTCGACATATCGAAGATCTATCAAAATAAGCCTTCGATATATCGAAGGTCTATCGAAAATTGTTGTTTGAGCTGGATTAATTACAACAACTTTCACCTCTTATATTAACCAATTTATCATATTTTTCTATATGATCTAAGGCTAATAGGGAAAACTAAGGATATTCCTAATTGGTCCAAGTCATTTAAGAGGATTTTGGTGTTTTGGTCTAAAGGGTTAGGGTCATCAAGGCATCTCATTTACTTGTTCTTTTTCCTTGATGCTTCTTGTCCACTTGAATCTTTAGTCTTCAGTTTGTCAAGGGTCAACTGACATTTCAAAACTTGGACACAGGTGATTGACAAATAAGATGCACTAGTATGCCACAGAAAAATGCACTAACAAGAACAACAAGCAATCTGTGAGGAAGTCACACTTCTTCATATTGAGGTATAGTTTGTTGTCGCGAAGCACTTAGAGGACTCTCTAAGATGCCCCATTTGATCAGATTCACATTGACTATAAATCAGGATGTCATTGAAGTACACCACTACGAACAGGCCTATGAATGACTTCAACACTTGATTCATGAGCCGCATGAAGGTACTCGGAGCATTCGACAACCCAAATGGCATAACCAACCATTCATCTAATCCTTCCTTGGTCTTAGACGTTGTCTTTCATTCGTCCCTGAAATGGATTCAAATCTGATGATACCCACTACGTAGGCCCATCTTTAAAAAGACTTGTGATCTCTCAAGCATATTTAACATATCATCTAACTAAAGTATAGAAAACCTGTACTTGATGGTGATTTTATTTATCGCTCGGCTTTTTACACACATACACCAATCCCCATCCTTCTTTGGCATTAAAAGAGTCGGGATGGCGCACGGGCTCATGCTCTCTCTCAACATTCCTTCCTTTAGTAGTTCTTCAACCTGTCCTTGGAGGATCTCACTCTCCTTAGGACTCAACCGATAGTGCAGTCGATTGGGTAGGCTTGCTGTAGGGATGAAATTGATGTGGTTGGATGTCTCTCATCAGAGGTAATCCTTAGGGAAGGTTGTTAGGCCAAGTCTTCCGAAATTCGTTGAGCAAAGGGTAAAGACTCGGAAGAATGGCATTACCCTCAGATTCCCCTCCCTTCATTAGCTACCATGGCATAATCTTGCCAGTTTCTTTTGATTCCTCCACAAACTCTCTTATGGCTAAGAGAGATTTTTTCTCCACTATGGAAGCTTTGGGGCTCCTCTCTGGAGCCATAAGAGCAAGGATTCTCTTTTGCCCATCCTTGATAAAAGTGTATGTGTTGTCACGCCTTCAGTGGGTCGCGTCTCAGTCTGATTGCCACTACCTACTGAGGAGCATGTGACGGGCCTTCATATCTACCACATCACATAATGCTTCCTTATAAGTCCTACCAATGGAAAAGGAAATCAGACATTGTTCGATTAATTACCTTGGTGTCGCTAACCTTCTTAATCCAACCGATGGAATAGGGGGTTGGATGTTTTATTGTAAGCAACCTGAGCTTGTCCACCATCATTTTGGACACGATATTTTCACTGCTCCCACTGTCGATGATGACATTACAAATCTTTCCATTCACTATGCAACGGGTGCAGAAAATGTTGTGACGTTGAGGATGAACTCCGAGCCTTAAGGTGTAACATAAACGCCTCACTAGTAAGGACTCACTATGGTCTTGATCTATCTAATTGGTGTCATCATTGCATTCGTCACCGGCTTGCTTAACATCTTCATTCTCGGGCTCAACCTCTTTGAACTCTTCTTCAATTCCTCCTTTGTTCGTGGTTAAATTAGCCGCGGGGCGCTTAGGACACGCATTGGACAAATGTCCCGGTTGGCCACATCACCAATAATGATTCAACATTGGTCAAGAATATAGATTATGAGCTTAATTCGAGCCTACAACAGCGGGCGCAGCGCATTGCAACCTACTAGGACTACTTCCTGGATCTTAGTTTGTGATCATTGAGGGTTGAGCTCGCCCACCAATAGGTTCTTTCCCTTTGGCTTGGGGCTCATCTTGAACCACAACGATAGTAGGAGCGCGGAGGGAAGAATACAGATGTGTAAGAACTCTCTCAAGCTGAGTTTTTGCATGCATAGCGTATTGTAGGGCGTCTTCCACTGTCTAGACTGGTTGCATCTGTACTCGATCTTGGATGTTGGTCCTCAGACCGCTAAAGAACCTTAGAGCCCTCTGAGCGTCCGAACCAATGTACTCAATCTTGGATCTTGGATGTTTCTGATAAATCATTATGAGTGGACAATATGTTGAATTCGGCTGCATATTCTTTGATAGTCCGGTTACCTTGACGAAAATTCTGATATTGTTGAAATAGAAGGTGCTCGTAATCGGGAGACAAAAATCGTGCTCGAAGAAGTTGTCTCATCATTGGCCAAGATCGGATTGGTAACTTATTCCGTCGGGTTTGAGAAATTTGCAATTGCTCCCACCATGTGGAAGCACCCGACTTTAATATATAAGCACCCGACTGTAATTGATCCCACCATATAATCAAAGAAGTTTTCTACTTCCGTTATCTAATCTAAGAATTCTTCAATACTTAATAGATCATCAAAAGCAGGAAGTTCAACCTTACCCCTATAATATCTCTCAGCACGATCTTCGCGATCATTGTTGCACATGTATTGCTAAGCAAGGACGTCCTTGACATCCTCATCGCTGCCTTCCGAATCCGCTGTGGTAGGACGATGATTTGTTGTTGGAAGAGCATGACAAAACTTTGATTGTTCTAAAATGTGATCATAGGCGATTATGCACCATCTTGAGCCTGGTGCGGAGCCAAAGTTGCTGCAATATGATTGAAAGATGCTTGTAGCCCTTGCATGGACATCTCAAATGATCGTTGGAGAGCCTTCATCTTCTCTACAAGATACTGAGTCCCCCGATCACCGTCAACAGGATTATTGTCACATCCTTTGCTAGATGTCATCTTCTTGAGGTTGTTCCTCACTCTGATACCAACTTTGCGCAACCGTAAGCGGAACAAGTTCAAACACCTTTGCTCTCATGGATAAATGATCCGAATACACAGACCATCCGGGAATCCTCAACCAGAACTTCCTTGATTTCTCAAAGGGCACTCGAAGAACACGAGTAAACAGAGATAAACTCAAAGAAAATAACTTAATAATGGATAATCAATCATCTACCACGAAAATAAAAAGTTTAAATAGCCTAGCAATCACTTAGAAACCCTAAAAACAAGATTATGAAGAATCCTAATCGAAAACAGAAAGTCCGGGCGTTCCTCTATGCGTCGGGCGACCGGTCAGTATAGGGCCACGACTGATCGTCAAAAGACCTAGGCAGTCCAGCAAGCTGGGTTGTCTCCATGACGAAATTCGACCAGTCAGGGGACCGGTCATCAGATTTCATGAACGGTCAGCCGATCAGTTGTCGGTGGTCCAGACAGCCTAGCAAGTTAGGATGTCTTCCTGCTAACATTCAACTGGTCAGGAGGACCGGTCGTCGGAGTGGCTGACTAGTCGAACGATTGGTCGTCAATTGATGTCGATTTGAGAATTGTCTGAATTATCCACTCCTTCGTTTGGTTCTTTCTTTGGTCTATTTTCTCCATGTAGAGTTCAACAACCTCCTCTACATCACAATGGTAGTGGTTCAATCCCAACTGTTTCTTGTGGTATGGCTCACTTGGGTCTTTGACTAATTCATTTTAGAGCACGTATCGTAACATCAGCTGACAAAACTGATGGATGGAATGGGTTATACGCGGACATCTCGGGGCCGCACCGGGCTTTGTGTTAGAGAAACTCTCGTCTCATGGCTCCAACACACTTTGCAGGCACTGGAACACATCTGAGGCCCACGAAATCTACCTACCAAATCATCTTTGGACAAGTGTCCACATGATCTGTAGAAGGTAGCCAATGCATCTCCAAAATGGCCTGGGAAACCAGAGGAAAACGACTTCAAAGTGGGATTTTCGAATATGCGACCATGTCTACGTGCATGTAATCCCTGGTTGAGAGAAAACTCTGCCTCGAATGTGAATCAATGTTCTTGACTTTACAGGCTTCCATTACATGGGATCATTCTGTGGGATGTTTTTCATATGACTATTTCGATCCTCTTGTCATTGTGGGGAACACTCCCTGTTGGGTACCACAAATCTGACCGTTGATCCTTCATCATGTATGCAACATTAGAAGAATTATCATCAATTGCATTTTTCGATTCGTCAATAGTGTAATTATCTAGAATCACCATCTCTATGATCACTTCGGTAGGTTCTTGGTTGCTAATTAAGAATGCCAGGAAAGAAAAGCAGAGAGAGAGAGAGAGAGAGAGAGAGAGAGAGAGAGAGAGAGAGAGAGAGAGAGAGAGGTTTTTTCGTAACATTCCAAAATCCATTAGATACCATTAAACATTAAAAAACTAAAGAAAGAAACAAAAGACAGACAAAAACAAATACGTTGCTATCCCATTTTATTCAAACAATAGCTTTAGTAAAGAATCATATTTCTGAGGAAGTTTACTGAAAGGGGGCATGCTCTAGTTTTTCATTCCAAACTGGGATTGCAGATAATCAACTATGTTCTTATCAACTTGGAATGCCTTAGCAAGAACATCATCTGAGATTGGCGGATTCGATCCGAACACAGCATTCGCAATGGTGATGGTTCCCGGGTTCTGGCTGCTCAGTCCTGCAATGGCTATGGCATTGGTGAGGCCGATGTTAAACTGGAAGTGAATCAGGTTTATTGGGAAGACAAACACATCGCCCTTCTGAAGGACCTTTGTTATGAGGCGATTGTCAGGGTTGGAAGTGACGAATCCAACGTAGAGGGTGCCCTCCAAAACTGTTAAGATCTCGGTCGCCCTTGGGTGCGTGTGGGGTGCATTGAGACCATAGGGTGCATAGTCTATCCGAACCAATGAGACTCCGAGGGTGTTGAGTCCCGCTATCTGAGCTACGTTTACTTGGGTCACATTGGACCCAACCTTGTTACTCGTGTTGCCTGGTTTGTCCAGTCCTGAGAAGAAGAAATCATCGGCTTGAACTTGCTTTGGGTCCTTGCACACAAATCCATTTACCAACACTGCCATCATATAACACAAAAGAGATTGTAAGGAGCATATTCTTTCAAGACCTATTAAACCAACATAAATAGAAGATAATGGACAATCAGATAGGTGGCATGTCCCACTCATCATGTGAATCCTTTCACGAACGGAGTGGATTGCATTTACATGAAGAATCCGGATCCTCATGAAATATTTGCAGCATTGATGCAATTACTTGATCTTCTCAATGAAGTGAACATACCTGGGCTGTTGCGCACAGCGACGCAGAAATCCTGCAATGGGCTGGGATCCGATGCGGAGACAAAGGAGAAACTGAATGCAAAGAATGCTAGGAGAATAAAGCCGGTGGTCATCTTGAAAATCTGTCAAGAAGTGTGTATGTATGTATGCTAGGAAACCCTAAATGTTATAATGAGAAATGTTTTTGGGCTGTGGGTTATGTAAGAAGTGTAAGCTAGTATTTATAATAGGGCCTATTACGAAGATTAAGTTTATTATTATTTTTTGAAATCCAAGACTTCTTCCACTCCTGTGCAGAAGAAGGAATTGGTTCAGTCAGTTGCGTGTAGAGAATATCTTATCATTTGTTTACTAATTCAGAAGGATTGCATAGATGAAACTATGTGAGAACAAATATACTAAGCTTAGTCATCCTGCGATCGTTCATGAACAATCATGAGATTTACCTAATCACACGACTTGGCCAAGCATTCATTCAACATAAGAAAATTAACCAAAGCTAAGTAAAGACATGCTCAGTCTATTTCTTTTGAATTGGGAAATTTCAACGAGACAAATGGTTATCTCTTCTTGCGGCAAACCTCCCGTTGCCGCATTCAATGTCTCCCGCGTCCTTGGGTCTAATTCAAGAGTTGGGCCTGTCGTTTAAACCCCCACGGAAGCTTCGGATATCATTTTTCAAATGGCTAAAACTTGAGAAGGGCTGGGTGAAGTTAAATGTAGATGGGTCTTCTCGAGGTAACCCTAGACCATCAGGTGGTGGTGGTGTGTGTAGGGGCGAAGAGGGTCAGTTTTTCTTTGCCTTCTCTAGTGGTTATGGGCTGGGGACTAACTGTTGTGCGGAAGCGAGAGCAATCGCTGATGGGCTAGCTATGCGTGTGATGCGAGGGCATAGAAAGATTGTGGAGGGTGATTCCAAATTGGTTGTGGATTTGCTCGAAAACCGAGCCCACACCCCATGGAGGTTTCCATATTGGAAGGCCCGAGTCCAGAAGTGCCGGCATCTGCCCAAGTTCTTATCGTTTACACCCCTAGGGAAGCTAACACTGTCGCGGATGGCCTTGCTAGACTCGGGAGTGAGACCCAGGTAGCCGAGGAGTTTAATTCGACTTTGTCCCTCCCCTTGGACAGTAGAGGTTTGTTATTCGTGGACCTTCTCGGTCTAGGATTCATCAGGGAGGATTGAGTCTGATGTTGATTTGGAAGTTGGGGCCTTCATGATCATTCTTCTTAGGAGGGTCCATCTTAGTAGTAGTTTTTCCTCACAATAAGCAGCCCGACGCTTTTTTGTCCTATCGGGTCGCCCAAATGTATAGCTCCTTTATATGAATGAAACTTATATTAAAAAAAAAAAAAAAGCTGGTTAAATATTATCATAGCAACATCTATTTCTTTAGGAGGGATTGATGGTCAAAGGTAGAACACACAAGGTGGATGATACAAATCAATGATTGATCGAAATTGGAAATGAATGGTTTGATTAAGATCATATTTGGATCGATATTGAAGATCAACAGTTGGAATGGATCAATATCAACGGTCTTATTGGCAAAATTGGAGATGAAATGTCCGATTAGGTAAAATTCATGATCAACGGTCTGCTTTGGCCATTATCTAACATGGACGGCATTATTGGATTGATGACAAAGTCCAATGGTCTAATTTGAATGATATTGAATATCAATAGTCTAAATACTCCAAAGTCGAATGGACCAATATCAAAGATCAACAATCAAATTTGTCTAAAATTTTAGATGAAAGGTTTTAGTGGGTTGAAATTCCAGATCAGGGGTCTAATTTGTTTGATATTGAAGATCTATGGCTAGTAGACAATTATTAAAAGATGAATTGCCTATATAGGCGAAAATAGAAGAATGGTCCAATTTTGCCAATATTGCGGATTAAAGAACCGATTGGACAAATATTGAAGATGAAAGGTTGGATTGAGCTGATAATGCATAGGGGTTGTGTATGATGCTCGAAATGAATGCACTCAGAAATTATACACGTGTCAAACAATAGCTGAAATTAAACTTAGTAAATTGTGGAAATCATACCCTGGAAGCACACATTGGTTGAAATATGACCATCGGATATTTTTCACTTGAAACTATAGGTGTGTTTGATAAACTAAATAAAAAAGTTTGAAATTAATTTAAGTATTGGATCCATTGTGTATTGAATTTTACATGTAAATATGTGATGGAATGCCTGTTTAGTAAACTATCTGAAAAAAAATTCCTGAACATTAAAATTTAATATTGAATTCAAAAATTTTCGTTTTATGAAAATATTTGAAATTTGGCAATTTTATCTAATAGGCCAATGTCCTAACATGGTCTGGAAAACGAGATGAACTGGGTGGATTTCTCACAAACATCACAATGGGCCCCAGCCAACTTCTTGTGGTAGGAAGTTCCTGCTCAAGACTTTTGCTAGCGATCTGCATTGGATTAGGGGTTATTTGGTAACACATTAGTGAGTATTTCCCTAACCATAGGGCCTACTTTGATATAAGTGTTGTACATCCACATCGTCCATCAATTTTTACAGTTCATTTTATGCCATTGTCTAGAAAATGAAGTAGATCCAAATCTCAAGTGTACCAAAGAACAAGGATTTAATGCCCACCACGAAAAAAATTTATTGGGCCACAAAAGTTTTGGATCAAGATGATATTCATTTTTTACCTTCATCCTTGTCTCTGTGACCTTATTATCAAGTTGAATGGAAAATAAACATTACATTGGGCCTTAGTAAGTTTTTAATGGCGAGAGTTCAATGACCACTATTTCCTGTGGTGTGATCCACTAGAGATTTGGATTTACTTAATTTTTTTTTACCATGGCCTAAAGTGTGCTGTAAAAGCTTATGGGCCCACAATCAGGGCAACATCCACTAATGTGTTAAGGGTAACACCCCAACCATCGGATTTTACGGTGGGGTAGCAAACACAACTCCAAAGTAGGGATATACGTCCCTTCTAGGTCCTTTCTTTTCTTTTTTGGCCTTTGGGAGCTCACGATAGGTAGCCTCCGGGCAGAGTTCCATGGTGCTACCCGAATCTGTATGCTCTGTAAATTCCCCTTGGCTCAATAAAAATCTTAAAAAAAAAAAAGGTGTCGTGTTGATGAGGAAAAGTTAAGTGAGCCCTACCATGATATATGTGTTAAACCCACAATGTCCATCCATTTTTCCATATCGTTTTAGGGCTTGAGTCCAAAGAGGAGGCATTTTGAAGGCAGTGGACACAACTCCAAGGTAGGTGTTGTGTTGACGGGGAAAAGTCAAGTGAGCCCTACCATGATATATGTGTTAAATCCACATTGTCCATCCATTTTACCAGATCATTTTAGGGCATGAGTCCAAAGAGGAGGCAGTTCGAAGGCTCGAGTAGACCACACCACATGAAGTAGTGGGGATTTAGGTACTCTTACTACTGAGAACTTCCCATGGCCCGCCATGATGTTTATTTTCCATCCAACCTGTTCATAATGTCACACAAACCTTTATGAAGGGAAACCCATAACTTATGTGGCTCCTAATAAATTTCCCGTGGTAGGCTTTAAATATCTACTGCTTCATGTGTTGTGGTCTTCTTGAGCTTTTGATCTGCGTCCTTTTTTGGGCTTATGCCCTAAAATGATCCGGAAAAATAGGTGGACAATGTGGATAAAATATATATAGATCACGGTGTACCCGACAAAGCCCCTAATATGATCGTCTGTCTCTAGCTATGTCATGGTATTGTTAGCATTCAATCTGTGTGTCTGCTGCTAGCAGCATCACTAAGTAATCCCTATCCGCAATCCTTGTCTGTAGCCACGTCGTGTTGAGGTGGCAAAGTTCTGTGGGCCTCACCATGATGTATGTGTTAGATCCACACTGTTTATTATTTTTTTGGATCATTTTAGATCTTAAGCTCAATAATAAGGCATATCTAAATCTCAAAGGTAGGACCCATTTTCCCCTCCTGTATTGCCCACTTGAGTTGTGGATACGCCTCATTTTTCATCTCATGTTATAAAATGAGCTGGAAAAATGATGAATGCAGTGGATTTATCGAAAACATCACAGTGGGATCCACCAAGCTTCTTAGTGCAGAAACTTCGTTTGAAATCCTTTTGTTGCCAATCTGCATCTGTTGAGCATAGCGTGTAACACAAGAAAGATGTTGACGTGGGAAAGTTATGTGAGCCTACAATGATATGCGTCATATCCACCCAATCCATCCATTTTTTTTCATATCATTTTAGGTTACGAGCCCCAATTGAGGCAGATCCAAAGCTCAATTGGACCACACCACATAAAATAGTGGGGAATGAACACCATTGGAAACTTCTTGGGGGCCACAAAAGTTTCAGAAGAAGCTAATATTTGTGTTTTTCCCTTCATCCAGGTTTGCGTGACCTTATGAATAGGTTGGATGGAAAATAAACATCATGGTGGACCCTAGGAAGGTTTCAATAGGGGACGTCATTGTCCCCACTAGTTTCTATGGTGTGGTCCACTTAAGTTTTGGATTTGCCTCGTTTTTCAGGTTATGCCCTACAATGATTTGGAAAATTGGATGGACAATGTGAATATAACAAATACATCATAGTGGGGCCCACAAGACTTTGCCATGTAAAAATAGAGTGGGTTCCAAAATCAGATCACATATGAAAGGGACAAAGTTACCATTTTTAGAAAAAAAAAAAAAAAAAATTAACCCAAAGCCACTTACCACATTCCGGCCGTGTTACTTACTACTTCCCACACATACATCACCCCTGAATTAATTTCATGATTAATTTTAATAAAGGATTATTTTTAAGTATGTTAAACGAACATCCAAAATAATATATTAAACGGTTGAAATCCGTTTTCAAGATTTTGGTGACATATTAAATGGTAAACAAGTAGACCCTATCCCCAAGATGTCCACCAATATGATAAATAAATAATCATACAAGCTTAGCGTTGGTTCATTTTACATATAATTTGAAACCCCCAATTTGAATGGGTTATATTTTAGCTAATTGTCTTCCAAGCATGCAATTTCTTAGTAAATTTTAAGTGTTTGCATGTATCCATCACACTTTACAGTAATAGTACTGATCTTTTTCAAATAAAATTAGTAAAATATGCAAATGTCGTGCCACTTTTCAGCTTTTTTTTTTTTTTTTTTATTTTTTTTTATCGTAATCGCATTTCTAATGTTTCAACCATCGTACATCCTCACAAACAGAGGCCATGATCAAGATACAAATAATTTAAAAGCATCCACTATTTAACTAATCTAACAACTGCAGTGTCCAGAATACATATAGCCAGCATCGTGACTTGGCACATTTCGGTGGAGACTGTGTTACCGCCTGCTTGATATACTGAAAGAGCTAACCTTCATCGGCGTCGCAACCACCAGCGGAGCCTCTGGAGAATCACTGACCGCAAACTTGTCGTGCATGAAGCGGCTGTCGACGATCAATTCTTCCTTGAGAACAATCTTGTAGCAGTAGCAGCTCTTTAGGCCTTGCTGGTTCTGATAGAACTCGTGGCTGCTGTTCTTCACTAGCTGGAAATTCCATATGATGCTGAACTTTCCAACGCTGGAAATTCAGATTTTTATTATGTGATGTATTAAAAACAAAAAGTAAATAATGTTGCTTTTTAGTGTTGCTTGTGGACCTTTGGGGCCCACTTGTGGATTGGGACCCATAGGAAGTTACCACAACCTTTTCCTTCCGGGAATTTGATTTTCAAATTCCGGAGGTGGTTAGATGAGATAAGGATAAATCTTATCTCATCTCACCGTATTATCCCTTTTATCCCTCGTATGAATGTTATAAAAGGAAGAACTCTCTTCCGATACAAACACAAGAAAAGCTGTGAGATATGGAGAGAAAAGAGAGAAAGAGGCTTCGAGAGTTCATCTGGTCCATCGTTTGGATCTAAGCCATAGATCTGATCCGGGGACCATCTTCATCGTAGGATCAGAGGGGTGATCAGACCCATTTATTCCTGTAGCAAATAGGTGAACGGCTGTATCGCACCGCACATCCTCAGCTTTGCGAAAGTTTTCATCGTGTAGACCGTCGGATCCTGGAGGCCCACACTTCCGCAACATCCTTTCAATGGTATCAAAGTAGTGAACGACGGATCTCCGATTTAAAGAAGGAATAATCGCAATCGAGGTAAGTAGCCTTTACCTTAGGATGATAAAAATTTTAAAAAGTTAATTTTATTTTAATAAGTTCAATCGATCATTATGTTAAAATCACCATTTTATATTTCTTTTATTTATTACATTTATTCTAATTTTTTTTAATCTCTGAGGTATGGAGATTAAAAATTTTAGAATAAGAAAAATAATTAAAATAAATGAGTATAGATTTTTTTTAGTAGAAATTCGGGAAGGGCCCATAAAAAAAATAAGTGCCAACACATATGACCTAGAAAATAATATAAATAAAAGTGGTGGTCTAGCTAGGCTAAGCCCATATAGCATATTGGGTCTAAGGCTGCACCGGCCAGTTTTTCCTTCCACTTATGAGAGCGGGCCCAACTAGGAATGGGCGGGCTAGCTTCACAGCCCATAGGCCCGAATCTACAAAGTCGGTTGTCCATCACCACCTGCAGCAGCGGCAGCCATGGCCGCCGCCACCAGCAGCAGCAGCAGC
This sequence comes from Liriodendron chinense, assembly GCA_003013855.2. Classification (NCBI taxonomy): domain Eukaryota; kingdom Viridiplantae; phylum Streptophyta; class Magnoliopsida; order Magnoliales; family Magnoliaceae; genus Liriodendron; species Liriodendron chinense. The sequence goes on from PVNU02000362.1 coordinate 2,471,162, forward strand.
TGCCGCAGCCATGACCACCGCTGCTGCATGCAGCAGCATCAGTCGCCCAATCTCAGGTGTGCTGATTTAGTTCGGGCTCTCATGACTCTCCCTCTCCCTCTCCCGTTTTCCGAGCTCACCCACCACAGGAGCAACAGCCGCCGCAGTGTTTACTTCCGCCGCTGCAAGTAACAGCGGTAGCATCTGCAATCCACACCGCTCATGGCAACAGCTGCCATGGCCGGTGCCTCCATGGCCATGTACGGTAGCCGCCGCCGATAGCAGCCATGGCCACACCCGCCACTGCCGCAGCAGCAGCAGCGCTAGCCGCCGCCGCCGTCGCAGCAGTGCCGGCCATCACCTAGTTTAAATACAATCAGCAGTGACGGTCATCGCCGGTCGGCAGCAGCGGCAACGCCTGTCGACGGCAAGCGGCAATCCTTTTCAGTTCCAATTTTTTTTCAAAAAGGGTTTCTTGAAACCCTAAAATTGAAGAAGATATAACAGATGGGCCATTTTTTTTTTTGGAATTGGGCCTTTTGGGCCTTTTTGGAAATGGTTTGGAAATTTGGAAATGAGCTTGGAAATGTTTTGAAAAAAGGCCTAAATAGGTCTGTTATTTATTGTCTTATAGGACTAGTCCAAATTCTTTTAAGGGCCAGCCATCCTAAAGCCCAAACAGGTTTATACAATGGGCCTTTTATGAAAGGGAAAGAAATTGAGTTGGGCCTAATTAAAAGAATTATGGGCTATTCCTTTATGAAACTTGGGCTGTTCCTAATTAAAAGGATTAGGACCATCATTAGACATCCATATGTGGATGGATAGTCTAAATATGGCCTAAATTTGATAAGATGACTCTTTACTATAATCATTTTTTTTTTTTTTTTGGTTTTATAGATACCACCTGTATCCATTATTTGGGAGAAAATTAAGGGACCATTATGAGCTATCCACATGTGATTGGACAACCCATATAGATCCCATTATTATGTCCAAAATAAAGATGGGCCAAATTAGAAGCCCAATTCACTTCCTTTTAAGATTTAGTGTATCTTGTAAAAGGGCCTTTAATAGACTATTTATGGACTGATTTAGACCAAGTAATGGAAAGTGACTTGGGGTTTTTCGGCAAGATCTAACCGATGTTGTGGTCCCTTTTTGTGATTAATAGTCCAGATCTAAAATTACCATGATGATCGATGTATGTATTAAAATGAAACAATATATAAGAAATTATGGATTTTAATAAATAATGAATAATTATTCTGTCTCCACATATCTCATGATTATTTAATGTACATGTGCGTGCATTAATACATGTATGTGTGCATATGAATTATAATTTTTTCTTTATATATATACGATCACTATTGATCTCGGATCCACAAGTGATCGAAACCATTATCAACCATGATGATCAACATTGATGAGAGGATCCATCATCAATGGTGAACATTAATGGTGATGATCAGAACCATCATGAATGGACACGATCAAAGTAGTGATTGTATTTTCCTTTCACCATTGCACTTCTTTTCTTTGTTCAATGGTCATGATTGTTTTCTTTAATTTAATGACTTATTCTATTTCGCTTTAATCTTTGATATGATTAGATTTAAGCCCTCCTTTCATTAGAATATAGATCTCATATCTTAAGGTTGTGCATAACCTAAGTGGGAGTTTTAATTCCTTCCCTAAATAATGCATAAACCCATAATGGTGAGTTGTAGGTTATACAAATAAATAGTCGTAAAAGCATCAATTTCATTTTATTTAGAGAACTTGATTGATCTGCACCACTCATACAGGTATGTAGGCTTTCAGATCCCTTATAAGATGGATTGCAGACTTTTATAAACTTAAAAGTTTGTATAACCAGTAGAAATTCTGGTGATTAGTGCCAATACTTTAGATCATAGCTAAGTAGTGATACATGATGTGATGTAGAAATGGCCTTTAAAGCATTGATCGCCGATCAACTCAAAGTACAACATTTCGACGGCAACAACTACGAAGATTGGTCCCGCGCAGTGCGAAGCCTTCTAGACGAAGATGATATTTCGCACACTTTGGATGGGGTTCAAGATGAACCCATATTAGCTGAAAATGAAAATCTAGGTGAACATAGGGCCGCGATGAATCGTTACAATAAGTGGCGTAAACAAAATCGCTATGCCTGTAATGTTTTGATTAGCACAATGCACAAAGAACTCATACCCACATATGAAGTGCATGAAACCGCTAAGGGGATCTGGGATGCACTGACTAATGCGTATAAGCAGAAGTCAGATGTAAAGGTTCGGGCTATGGAATTAGAGTTTCAAGAATATAGGATGCCAATAGGTTGCCCCATCAAGGATCATATCCATAAATGGAGCAGATGATATGCGCCCTGAGGAATGTAGGGTGCAAACTAACTGAAAATCAAAAGATTATAGCAATGCATCATCCTTACCTGAATCTTGGGCCCAAATCAAAACGATTCTGAACCATACTGATTCAATCACAACGTTCAGAGACTTTTGCGGCCATCTGGTATGAGAGGTTGAAATGAATGCAATTCAACCAGGTTAGGCCAAGGCTAGCAAGATCTGGTCTATTAGGTTCATTATCCAAAGTTGATTTGCCATTTTGTGAACATTGTGTATCCGGGAAGACTTCTAAGAAACCATTTCCTAAAGCGACTAGGTCAAAGGGTTTGCTAGAGATAATCCATTCGGATATCTATGGACCCTTAAATGTACGTGCTAGAAATAGATGCCAATACTTCGTCACATTTATTGACGATTACTTGCGCTATGGATATGTGTATCTCATTTCACATAAATCTGAGGCTTTTGATTGCTTTCTTAAATTCAAAGTTGAAGTAGAAAATCAACTTGAGAAAAAGATTAAAATTCTTAGATCTGATAGAGGTGGCGAGTCTACATCTGAAACGTTTAAATCATACTTTGCAAACTTTGACATCATCAGGCAGTACACTATGTCATATACTCCACAGTAAAATGGAGTTGCAGAGAAAAGGAACAGGACACTATTAGACATGGTCAGGTCGATGATGAGACATGCCAATCTCTCTACCACATTCTGGGGAGACGCGCTTCTTACAGCCGTTTACGTTCTAAATAGAGTACTAGCTAAATCCGTTCATAAGACCCCATATAAGATGTGGACTGGGATGATTCTTTCTCTAGCCGACCTGCGTCCTTGGGGATCTTTAGCATATCTTTTATTGCCTGCTTAGCATAGAAGTAAACTTGATAGTAAAACTATTGAGTGCGTATTCATTAGGTACCCAATGCACTCAAAGGGATACGTTCTAGTTTATGAGGATCGTGAAGGATGGACTGAGATTGAATCTCGGAACGTCACCTTCGTCGAAGACAGATACGCCAGCCGAAAGAAACAAATGGTTTCTATAGAACTTTTTAAAATTCCCGATGTATCTCAGGAGAGTAGGAGTTCTGCTTCTGAAAATGGAGATACTCCTATGGTTCATCAGGACAGTGGGAGTACATCTCAGTAAGCTGCCGAGTTACGTCGAAGTGAAAGAGATTTGATTCCCAGAAGACATTTCGATATCGATGGTCAATCTTTCTCTTGTGTTGCGGTTGATGATGATGAACTTGATTCTTATCAGGATGTGTTGTTATCTCCGAATTCGGTTGATTGGGTAACAGTCATGGACGAGGAGATTGCCTCCATGAAGAAGAACAAAGTCTGGGAACTTTTAGATCTGCCTTCCAATCGCAAAGCAATTGGTAACAAGTGGGTACTTAAGATCAAAAGAAAGGCAGATGGTACAATGGACAAGTACAAAGCACGATTAGTTGAAAATGTTTTACACAAAAAGGTGTTGATTATGAGGAAACTTTTTCACCTGTTGCAAAATTCTCCTCAATTCGCATGATCTTGTCCATTGTCACAAGTTTAGACTCAGAGTTATATCAGATGGATGTAAAGACCGCTTTCTTAAATGGTGATTTGGATGAAGAAATATACATGCAACAACCAATAGGTTATGTGGACAAAAAGTATCCAAAGAAAGTCTGCAAATTGTTACGATCTATTTATGGGTTGAAGCAATCTTCAAGGCAGTGGTACATGAGGTTTCACTTAGCAATCACCACTTGGAGTCCAGTCCATCTCAAAACCAACGTGGAGACTCTCCCATCCTAGATGTGCTACCGAGGGTAATTTTGGACTCCACCTGCATCATAATCCGCGCTTACTAGTGCTTTCGAAGTTTCGTACCAATCTTTTGAAAGATACCTAAACACTTGAAAAGTGGCTCGATCTGCAACCGATTCCGCTAAAAATTGATGTAGATTGTATGTTATCCATAATAAATGTCCATGCAAAATATTGGACTCCATCGAGATCCGCATGCACAACTATTGCCTGATTTGGCAATCAGGGCCTCTCAGCTCCAAAAATTGTTAGTGCACTTTTCTGTGGCATACTAGTGCACCTTGTTTGTCAATCACTTACGTCAGTGAGTATAGTGTCAGTTGAGCCTAATGAAGACGAAGAACGAAGACTCTAGTGGCCCCACTGCATCAAGGAAGAAGATTCAGGTAAAAGTGATGCCTTGATGTGCCTTAACCTTGACCAAAACCCAACCCCTTAACCTCTTTGATGACCTTGACCATCTTAGGTATACCCTTAGTCATCTTAGATTGGCCCTAGGTGTCCCAAAAGAGCACCCAAACCTTGGCCATTTGGTGTGGGGTGTGATAGAGTTGGGTCAGCAAACTGCCAGGCTGAACCCAGGCCTGTCCGACCGGTCACGACCGGTCGTGGACCCCTGGCCGACCGGTCAAGACCGGTCGGACAAACAGTCCAACTCGTGCAGCAAGCTGCTATGATGAGAAGGCATTGGGCCGACCGGTTAAGACCGGTCGGCTGGGCTGGTCAGACCGATCACGATCGGTCGGACAGCCCCCTCGGCAGACAGTGAACTCTCTGTCTTGAATTGGCTTTTGGCCGACTGGTCGGGATAGGTTGGGACTGGTCGGAAGGAGCCGTTTTTGCCCGTTTTATGACCGTTGGAGCTCATTTTTCCTATATAAGGAGCTCGATTTTTGGGCATGAGGGAGAGGTTTTTAAGAGCCCATTACCCACTCACTTTGTACATCATTTGGGGCTCAAAGAGGAGTTTCAAGTCATATCTCTTATGTTTAATCACAAGTGAGGGCATTCAAATGCAAACTAAGAGATGACTTGATTCCTCTCTCAATTCTAGAGGTGAGACACTATACCACATAGTTATATCTCTTGTTCAAGACCTCTAGAAGACCCTCTAGGTGAATCTCCTAGTTAAAACAAACTATATATCCTATGTAGGAGATTCAACCATCTTCCTATCACCTTGGGTATCTCAAAGGCATCACATGCAAGGTGTTTGATCAAGTGTGGCTGAGGCATTGGCGACGCAATGGCAACACGATCGAGGGAGCAAGGGAAGCTGATTGAAGCACGGGAGAGCGGAGATCAAGCAACCCGAACCGGCACTGAACAAGGGGCTTATCCGACAAGTAAGGTTGTCTTTATTGAGAGTCCAATTAGAGTTTGTTTGTCAAACTCGATCCAAGGACGTTAGCCGTTCCTTGGCCCATTAGCCGGGCCTAAACAAAGTCTCCAAGGGGTAGCCTCCGACACGGGAGTGAACGTGCGTCGGGTTGAGAGTTAGCCTATGTTCAAAACTCCATTCGGGTTGAGAGTTAGCCCTTTGTCCAAAACTCTAGTTATGGTTGAGAGGTGAACCGGTAAAACCTCCGTGTAAAGGTTGAGAGGTGAACCTCATTTAAAACCTCCGATAGTGAATGCCGGTGTGCTCAAAGGAGTTGAGTACTTGAACCGGGAGTGGAGTAGACCCAAAGTCGAACCACTATACATGCTTGTGTTTGTGATTGATTTGAGCACGTTGATATCTTAACATTTGAGTTTAATTGTTTAATTATGAATGCTTGATAGGAATCTATGCTAGGTACTAGATTGGCACATCCACACACAAGATGTACTTTCACTAGGTGTGTAGACTTGAGCTCATTGATCCATTCTCATAAGTCTACATAGATTGCATAGGTTAGGAGCTTGATTAGTTAAATTATTTATTTACCTATGCATGCTTAGACTAGGATTGTTTATTGTTTAACCATATGCTAGTCTTGTGATTGGACCCACTTAGGCTTGGAAGCCGAAGTGTTCTTGCTTACCTAGTTTAATTTGTTGAATTATGTAAGTAGGCGAAAAGAATTTCTAAAAGGTCATAATCACCCCCCTCTTATAGGTTTAGCCATAATTCTGGTTGATCTTTAAACTTCCGCACATACGTAGGTGCCGTGTTAGACTACCGACGTACTTTCAAAAGTAGCCCGAGGGCCTCAGAGCTAGTTTATCGGGGTTCGATCCATCTCGAAACTGACAAGGAGGCTCTCCCTTCCTGTACCTACCGTTGAGGGAAATTTTAGAGTCTACCTACATTGGAATTCGTGCTTACTCTTGGTTTTGGAGTTTCGTACCAATCATCTAAAAGACACCTAAACACTTTAAAAGAGGCTCTATCTATGATTGATTAGACTCAAAACTGACGTGGACCATATGTTATCCTTGAAAAATGTCCCCATAAAATTTTGGACTCCACCGAGATCGATAAGTACAACTATGGTTGATCCGATAATCAAGGCCTCTCGGCTTCAAAAGTGGTCTGAGGGCCCCAGAACGACTTTATCAGGGTTCGATCCATCTCAAAACCGACGTAGAGACTCTCCCAGCTTGTACCTACTGTCGAGGGAAATTTCAAACTCCACCTGCGTCGGAATCCGCATGTACTCGCAGTTTCAGAGTTTTATACCAATCTTCTAAAAGCCACCTAAACGCTTTAGAAGTGCTCTTTTCAGAGACCGATTCTGCTCGAAACCTATATGGAGCATCCTGAGGATTTGATAGTCGTCTTGAAAAAACTTTTGAATCCATTGGGATCCTAGTCCACATTTTGCACTCGAGTGTCAAAATTCGTGGATTTATAATGCACCATCAGAGCGGGCCACACTATTGGGCCAACTGTGAATGTATGTGGTTTTGTCCAACTTGTTCATAACTTAACACAGACATGAACAAATGGAAAGCATGAACATCTGCTTGATTGAAAACTTCTAAGGGCCCTAGAAGTTTTAAATGGTAGCATTCAATCTCCACTTTTTTCTGTGGTGGGGTCCACTACAGATTTGGATTTGGTTCCTTATTTAACTGATGCCCTAAATTGATATCTCCAATTGGATGAACGGTGTGGATACACCACATACATATCATGGTGGGGCCACAAACATCAACCCGTCAGTAGCTAATCCACCTCCCAACCGGGCGCGGATCGGCTAGTCCCAGTGGGACTAGCATAAGGGCTGGTTTCAAATCTCTATGGGCCCCAACATGATATATGTGTTTTATCCACGCCATCGGACAGATAAAAATCTTAGGTGAACTACACCAAAGGAAAACAGTGGGGATTGAACGTCCACTATTGAAAATTTTTTGGGGGCCACAGAAGTTTAAGGTTCACCATGATGTTTATTTGACATCCAACTTGTTCATAAGCTAATTAAAACAGACACTAATGAAGGGAAAAAACAAATATCAGCTTGATCTAAAACTTTTGTGGCCCTAGAAGTTTTTAATGGTAGGCGTTCAATCTCCACTGTTTTTTGTAGTGGGGCCCACTCCAACTTTGGATCTGACTCATTCTTTGGCCCGAGCCCTAAAATTATCTCTCCAAATGATGGACGATGTGGATACAATACATACGTCATGGTGGGTCCCACAAGACATGGTGATGCCACTTCATCAGTAGCGAGTGTCGCTACTCAACCTATCAGTACCTAATCCGCGTCCGCGTGGGGAGCGGATTGGGTGGATCACCGAATCCACTGAGGGCAGTGGATCCCTAACTATGGGGCCCACTGTGATGTATGTGCCTTACATCCACACTGTCCATCCATTTTTGAAAGCTCATTTTAGGCATGATCCCAAAAATTAAGAAGATCCAAATCTTAAGTGGACCACACTATAAAAAAATAGTCATGATTGAATCTCCACCGTTAAAAACTTCATGGGGGCCACCGGAATGTTTATTTGCCATCCAACCTGTTGATAAAGTCAAAACGACCTGGATGAAGAGACTACAAAAATATCAACTTGATCCAAGACTATTGTGGCCCACCAGAAGTTTTTAATGGTCAATTCCCATTGTTTTCTGTATTATGGTCCACCTGAGATTTGGATCTGTTTCATTTTTTTTTGTAGTATGCCGGAAAATTATAAGTTGTAAAAATGGATGGACGGCGTGGATATAAGAAAAATGCAACATAATGAACCCCACGGTCAGGGATCCACCTAAGTCCCACCCGTCCGCGTGAGAAGCGGATTGTGTACTGAGTAACTCAGTCCAATGAGTAAACTCTGTGGGGTCCACCGTGGTATATTCATTCTAACCACTCCGTTCATCCATTTTAACAGATAATTTTATGGATTGAGACAAAAGATGAAGCATATAAAAAGCTTAAGTGGACCACACCACTGGAAACAATGTGAATTGAGCTCATACCGTTGAAAAATTCTTAGGGGCCACGGAAGATTTGGATCAAGCTGATATTTGTTTTTTTTCCCTTCATCAATGTTTGCGTGATCTTGTGAATAGGTTGATGACAAATAAACATCACTGCGGGCCCCATGAATGTCGGGTCACACCCACCTTTAAATGGCCATTAACAACTATTTTTAATGCTATGGTCCACCAAAGATATTGATCAACTTAATATTTTTTTTTTATAAGTACTTAAATGAGATGCAAAAATGAACGGATGGTTTAATCTACAAAAAAATACATCATGAACAACCACACATGGTGAGGGGAACACAAATTGCGGTGTTACCCGGGTAACACTAGACTCAGTGTAACCTAGCAACTCACTCACATTGATGCATGTATGGCCCACAAGTTTTTTTTTCTGATGATCTGTTCCGTCCATTCAACTGAAATGATTAAAATATTGTATTCATAAAAAATGGGACATTTATAATGATCAGGTGGACCACAATAGCATCAATTTTTAACTTATTCGTTTAATGGTAAAAAAATGACCAGACTTCTGGGACCACTGGTCATTTCACCCTCATTTTTTCTTTAGTTATGAAAGAGGACATGAATATTAGGATGAACGGTTCTAATCGATGAAATTGTTAAAAGTGGGCCCCATTTCATGCTTCAATAGGCGTTTTATAAATTAAAGGGTATAATTGTAATAAACAGGATGGTGAGGGGGCAATGTCAGACGAAGTAACCTAGCAAATCATTGACATTGATGCATGTATGGCCCACAAGTGTTTTTCTGAAGATCTTTTCCATCCATTAAACTGGAACGATTAAACTATTATATTCATAAAAAATGGGACATTTATAATGATCATGTGGACCATAATAGCATCAATTTTTAACCTACTCGTTTAATGGTAAAAAAATGACCCGACTTCTGGGACCAGACTATTGGTCACTTCACCCTCATTTTTTTTCTCTAATTATTAAAGAGGACATGAGCATTAGGATGGACAGTTCTGATTGATGAAATTGTTGAAAGTGGGCCCCATTTCACGCTTCAATAGGTGTTTTGTAAATTCAATGGTATAGTTGTAATAAATGGGGGTGGTGAGAGGCAATGTAAGACGGAGTATACTCTCATTGACATGAGCACACTTGCATTGCATTGTTGTGAGTATGTTTTTTTCAGGAAAAAGACGGTAATGCCCCCATTTGCAATTTAAGCATATCCCACTGCGCTTGTAGTAGAACCGGCCTCATCAATATTCTTGACTTTACAGGCTTCCATTGCATAGGATTATTCTGTGGGGTGTTTTATCATTCGACTATTTCAATCCTCTTGTCATTGTGGCGAGCAGTCCTTGTTGGGTACATCAAATCTGACCGTTGATCTTCCATCATGTATGCAACATTAGAAGAATTGATTGATCCAACTGTTAATTCATCATCAGTTGCATTTTTTTATTCGTCAATAGTATAATTATCTAGAATCACCATCTCTATGATCACTTCGGGTTCTTGGTTGCTAATTAAGAATGCCAGGAAAGAAAAGAAAAGGAGAGAGAGAGAGAGAGAGGGAGATTTTCGTAACATGCCAAAATCCATTAGATACCATTCGACATAAAAAAGACTAACGAAAGGATTCAAAAGACAGACAAAAACAAATACGTTGATCTCCCATTCGATTCAAACAATTGCATTAGTAAAGAATTACGTGTGGCTATGCCACATGTTACTGACAGAGTTTATTGTAAGGGACGTGCTCTAGTTTTTCATTCCAAACTGCAATTGAAGATAATCAACTACGTTCTTATCAACTTGGAATGCCTTGGCAAGAACATCATCTGAGATGGGTGGATTCGATCCGAATACAGCATTCGCAATGGTGATGGTTCCCGGGTTCTGGCTGCTCAGTCCTGCAATGGCTATGGCATTGGTGAGGCCGATGTTAAACTGGAAGTGAATCAGGTTTATTGGGAAGACAAACACATCGCCCTTCTGAAGGACCTTTGTTATGAGGCGATTGTCAGGGTTGGAAGTGATGAATCCAACGTAGAGGGTGCCCTCCAAAACTGTTAAGATCTCGGTCGCCCTTGGGTGCGTGTGGGGTGCGTTGAGACCATAGGGTGCATAGTCTATCCGAACCAATGAGACTCCGAGGGTGTTGAGTCCCACTATCTGAGCTACGTTTACTTGGGTCACATTGGACCCAACCTTGTTACTCGTGTTACCTGGTTTGTCCAGTCCTGTGAAGAAGAAATCATCGGCTTGAACTTGCTTTGGGTCCTTGCACACAAATCCATTCACCAACACTGCCATCATGCATATAACACAAAGTAGATTGTAAGCATCATATTCTTTCAAGAGCTATTAAACCAACATAAATGGAAGATAATGGACAGTGAGGTAGGTGGCGTTTCCCATTCATCATGTGAATCCTTTCACGAATGGGGTCGATTTTTTATTTTTTATTTTTTCAAGTAGGAGAGCCCCCGGGAATTTATTGCCAAAAAAAGGGGATATACAGCCATGAACTTCAGGTGGGCTCCACAAAGAACAAGGGACCTCACATATCATATAGCAAATGGGGTGGATTGCATTTACATGAAATATTTGCAGCACTAATGTAGTAGTTTTTTCTCGATGGATTGAACATACCTGGACTGTTGCGCACAGCGACACAGAAATCCTGCAAAGGGCTGGGGTCGGATGCGGAGACAAAGGAGAAACTGAATGCAAGGAATGCTACGAGAATAAAGCCAGTGGCCATCTTGAAAATCTGTCAAGAAGTGTGTATGTATGTATGCTAGGAAACCCTAAATGTTATAATGGGTAATGTTTTTGGCTGTGGGTTATGTAAGAAGATTAAGCTAGTATTTATAATAGGGCTACGAAAATTTATATCATTGAAATGGTCCTATCACTTTGAGGCAATTAAGTTTATTATTATTTTTTGAAATCCAAAGACTTCTTCCTCTCCTTTGTAGAAGAAGGAATTGGTTCAGTCAGTTACGTGTAGAGAATATCTTCATTTGTTTACTAATTCAGAAGGATTGCATAGATGCTAACTACTCCAAATCGGCTTAGTCATGAAAATATGTGAGAAGAAATATACTAAGCTTAGTCATGCTGCGATTCGTTCATGATCGTTCATGAGATTTACCTAATCACACGACTAGGCCAAGCATTCATTCAACATAAGAAAATTAACCAAAGCTAAGTAAAGACATGCTTGGTCTATTTTTTTTGAATTGGGAAACGATGACCTTTTCAACGAGACAAATGGGTGCCCTGTGTATGTCTGAGATCTGAGCCATTCATCATGTGGGCTTTGTACTGTGCCACAAAATCTGGTATCTCGTATAGGGATTTGATTGAAGTAACCCTGTGGTATGGCCAAATACCCTTAGAGTTGGGACTTTTACAAATTTCCAGGGATACCCCCTGACAGCATTTTTGAAAATTTTGGGACAATTGCCCCTGATCACCTTTTGCGTTGAGCCCAGTGCGTGATGACAGGAAGGGATTGGGATGGTGTAAACACTGTGGGGCCCACTAATTCATTGGTCGCATGGCTTATTTTGGAGGAGAGAAACTTCTTGATTGTAGCTCTTAAGTCCAATTTTTTGAATTAATGGACCACAAAAATTATGTAAACAGGATTTTATCAGGTGTATAAGGATGTTGCTTAGAAGATTGACATTACATTTCATTAAATGTTCCTCTCTCTCTCTCTCTCTCTAATTGTTACCATGTTGCATGTAGAGTCCTTATTTTGCTAGTCTAGGTGATTTTGCTCATTATAAGTCAGGGGTTTATAAACACATTATGGTGCTTATCAAGGGTCAGCGAGAATCCACCAGTGGGTTTTTCGGTCATCTTTCTGTTAATTTACGGTCAAGTCCTTTCTTCTTTCAAATCATTGCGATGGTCTTCATTGTCCGCAAATGCTGCCCCTTAAGGTAAACTGAAACTGAGTTTCAACATGCTACCTTGGATTAAGGAGATAATAAAGAACTGCTAACTATTTTCTTCTTCTGCGAACTTTTAACTTTGCAGATGCTGCAGATTTCAAAATATCACAGAAATGATCTTGTTGCTGTAAATCCTCCTAGGCACCCTTCTTTAAAGATATGGAAGCAGAGGTTGCTTGCTTTCTTGCAAGGTAAATTTAACGTGAAGTTCTCTTTGCCTTTGTTTGATGAGGTCCTTATCCCATCAAACAGACACTCGCTGCAAGTTTTTTTTTACATGCAAACTAACAATGGTCGTGATTTATTCATGACAGAGAAGTATGATCCAATGCATGCTAAGTGGACGACAGAACGCTGTGCAGAATGCAGATGGGTTGAGGATTGGGATTACAATAACATTATCATCTGCAACTGTAAATTTCATTATGCATTGGTCCTCTGTCTACTTGGCCAGTTCTTATTTGGATATTGAAGTTGAATTTATTGATCTGGGTTTAAGTTTACTAAGTATAATTCAATAACATTTATTCCAGATGTCAAATAGTTTCCACCAAGAATGCTATGGAGCAAGAAACATTCCAGATATCACTTCTCTAAAGAAGTCATATGCCCATCACCAACTTCCAAAGATGAAAGTCACATTGAGAGATGATTGTGAGAGATGTTTAATGGAATTTTTATCTTCACTTTGCAGGTTCGTCTTTCACAGGTTTGATTTATTATTTAAATTTTCATTTTCTTCCTGCAGACCCTCCAATGGAAGGAGTTCTAATTTTTGGGCAATATGGTGAGCTATAATGCGGACTGCAGGAGCTTCTCAGCATTCTTCTAACAATTCTCGTAGTTTGTAAGTAGAGGTGGGCAACAATCCGGGCTGAGCTGAATTAGCCTTAGTTTGGTTTGACTTATTTTTGTACCACCGCAGTTTGTGGATTGGTTTGGTTTGGGTTTCGGGCCGACCCATGCGGTCCGAGTTTGGTTTGCTCTAGAAAAATCTGGTTCGAGCCAGGATTGGTTTGGCCGAAAATTTTGAACTGGCCAGGCCGAGTTCAAACAGGCAGCCAGCTCTTTTTTTCCTTGTTTATTTAATTAGAAAAGAATTTAAAAAGTTAGAAAAAAAAGTACAAACATATCTTGCTATATGATGTTTAACATCCACCAAAGGAGTGCAACTTCAAAATAGATATGTAAGAGTGTTTTCCAAATAAAAGTACACAAGCAAAGTTTTACAAGTGCAAGGAAACAGTGTGCATTCATGTATATGTATTATGTATTATCCATGTCATCATGTATATGTATTATCCATGCTGTCCATCCGTTTTACATATCATTTTAGGACATGATCCCAAAATGGAATCATATCCAAAGCTCAAGTGGATCACACCACAGGAAACAATGTGCTTATAATCTTCGAGCCGAATCAAACTGAGCTGAATCAAATTGAGCTTTGAGCCGAGCTGAGCCGAGCCGGTACTGCCCTAGTTTGAGCTTGGTTTGTTTTTTCAAACGAGCTTGACTTGGAGGCTTGGTTTGGTTTGAACTTCCATTCGAAACAATCCAAGCCGAGATTTTCGAACCAATCCGAGCTGAGCTTTCGAGCTGGCTTGGTTTGTCCCTTTGATCAACAACTAATTCGAATTGTTGTAGGATTTAGTGCATTACTCTTTTTTAACTTTTTTTTTTTCATTCAACTTCTCTACGTAATTCTATTTCCTGGGAAAATGGTAACTACGCTTGTCGTCTTTCTTAACATGAGTCATTGGATTTGGGATGCACCTGGCATGCTAATATTGAGAATTTGTATCTTATTGTACCGTCTATCTCTGAAAAACAAGTAATTTTAATTTTTTTTTATATAGGTTTCTATCCTACCAGGAAGTGTCTTGAGCTTGATCATGTCTGACTAAATGTCACCCACTCAAATGAATAGAGGTTTGCATGCTATTGGATTTGAATTTCTTTTTTCTCCTTTCATTTTTAAATGTCTCTCTCTAATTCACAGATATTATGAGGATTTTTCTTTTTCAGAATCTTATGGATATTTATAAAACAGAAAAGAAGAACTATACAACCTGCAGACATTCGAGCTGGCCACCTACAACAAAAGGAGCCAAGCCAGCCTATCATATACGTCTAAAAACATTAACACCAACCCATGGGTAAGCCCTCGGCCTTGGATTCCCTTTTTTTTTTTTTTCTTGAACAAACACGAGCCAGCACAAAGGCCTATCCTCAGCTGGAAAATAGCGAAGAAGCAAGGCAGATGCATGAGGGCTCACTCCCTGATCTTACCCAAGCCTAAACGGTCCATAAACAACTCTCCTCGAGCTGTTGCCGGAAGGCCAACTGTATTCTCGAAGATCCTTCGCGCCTGAGATCCGCTACCCTCCCTCGCAAGCGCATCAGCAACTCCATTTGCCTCTCTTGGAGTAAATAGAAATCTGATATTCTTGTCTTTACCCAATTTAACGATCCTCGTCCACCAGTACCACATATTCCAGGAGGGGATCCTGTTCTTAGCGAGCGGATCCTGTTCTTAGCGAGCGCATTAACCATGCAGCGCGAGTCGCTTTCCACGACTATTCTCGTATATCCCCTCTCTACTCCTTGGACGAGCCCTTCCTGAATCGCTCACAATTCTGTTGTGCCATTGGAACCTATACCATACCCACTTGAAAAGGCAAAAAGGAAATTCCCTTTTGAGTCTCTACCAGTCCCTCCCGCTGTGTATTATGAGGATGTTGGTACTATAGTTCTTTGTTGGATTTTCAAGTTTTCCTAATATGTTTCAAAGCTTATGCAACTGCATGTGCTATTGGAGTTAGACAAGTTGTTTGGAGGATTGTGGTTGTGGAGGATTGTGGATTGTTGGTACTTGTGGTTGTGAAGGATTGCGATTGTGGTTGTATTGTGTTGGTTATGTATTGTGGTTGTATTGTACGGTTATATATTATGGTTGTGAAGGATTGTATTTGTATATTGTGTTGGTAAATGTTATAGTTTTGTAAATTATTTGTGAATTAGGTTTACAGGATGTATTGGAGCACAGCCTCCACTAAATATTGGAGCACAGGATGTTGAGCACGGTCCTGTAAATTTTTTTTTCCGTGCAAACAAAAATTCGACGGTTCTGGACCGTCGTATTTATTTATCGCATGTCCAAGACCATCGAAATTCCCTGTAATTTTCAACCCAAAACGATGGTTATCAATCGTCGAATTATTTTCGACAGTTCACAGCTACCGATTATGCAAATACGAGTTTGATGGGTGTAGATGGTCAATACAGGATTGTCAAGGAACATCAAATACTAGTCGACCGTTATGAACCGTCGAATTTATTTTTCGACGGTCTACGACGGTTTTTTTCATTGGCCCAAACCGTCGAATTTCCAAGAATTTTTTGGACTGTTGAATTTAGCGCTTTTTCACATAGTGTCATTTCTTAATCACAAGACTAGCATATGATTAAAGTAATAACATAGTCTAAGTAAGCATAGATTATCAAATGATTATAATAATCAAGCTCCTAATTTATGTAACTTAAGTAGATTATATGAGAATGAATCATATAAGCTCAAGTCTACTCAAGTGAGTGAAAGTACATCTTGTGTGTGTGGATGTGCCTATCTAGTACCTAGCATACATTCTAATTAAGCATTCATAATTAAACAAAAACACAATGCATAATAAGAAATGTGTTCAAGTACAATCACAAACACAACGATATATAGTGGTTCGACTTTGGGTCTACTCCACTCCCGGTTCAAGTACTCAACCCCTTTGAGCACAAAGGCATTCACTAGGGAGTTTAAATCTGGTTCCTCCCAACCAAGGTGTTTTAACTCGGATCCATCCAACCAAAGAGTTTACAGGTTCCTCCTAACCTATACGTTTACACCCTTATTGGTGGCTCCCCTTGGAGACTTGTTTAGGCTCTACAACCAAGCTAAGGTCCTACAACCGAACCTCAATTTAAATTCTACTCATGAGTTAAGGTCATACAACCGAACCTCAATAGATTTAGGCTCTACAACCGAGCCAAGGTCCTACAACCGAACCTAGCTTTTACTCCCGCCGAGGGTCCCCACTTGGAAACTCAATTCGACCTTACAACCGGGTCTAGGTCCTTCAACCGAACCTATGATCAAGTTTGAAGATAAACTCTACACTCAATTTCCACAAGAAAAAGAGTGGAACTGAACTCTTACAAATGACAACTTACTTGTCAGAGTGAGGCCCTTTATTGCGCCATTTCGGGCTGCTTGATCTCCACTCTCCTATGCTTCAATCAGCTACCCTTGTGCTCCCCCGATTTTTAATGCCATTGTGTTGCCAATGCTTCAGTTCCAAGATTAGTCACATTGCATATGATGCTCCAACAGAGATGCCCAAGGTGCTAGGAGGTAGGTTTTAGATCTCTACAACTATTGGAAGTGGGTTGCCTAAAAAGTCTCACCTAGAAAGATCTCATCATAGAGTTTTGGATAGAAATATCACTATCAAGATCAATCCAAACTCTAGAGATTAAAAGAGGGACAAGTGCATCTTCATCATGAACTTGGAATGCTTTATTCTTGTGATGAATCACAAGGAAGATGACTTGTTATGGTTAGGAATAGAGCTCTTAATGATCTTTAACAATGACGACTTCTATCTCCCTTAAATCCCTCTCTTATGCCCCAAAACCATTTCCCCTGTATTTAAAGAAAAATCTTCAACGGTCAGAAAACGGTCGCTTGGATATATCGAAAAGGGTTTTTCGATTGATCGAAATGATCATAGATATATCAAAATACCAGTTCGATATATCGAAAAATATGTCTAAAGATTTCAGCAAGTTCTTAGACATAAATTCTGATATATCAAACTGGTATTTCGATATATAGAAAACACCAATTCCGATATATCGAAATACCAATTTCATGGATCGAAGAAATTGTCCAGAGAGTTGCAAGTTTGCTAGACATACTTTGATATATCGAAAAGGCATTTCGACATATCGAAGATCTATCAAAATAAGCCTTTGATATATCGAAGGTCTATCGAAAATTGTTGTTTGAGCTGGATTAATTACAACAACTTTCACCTCTTATATTAACCAATTTATCATATTTTTCTGTATGATCTAAGGCTAATAGGGATAACTAAGGATATTCCTAATTGGTCCAAGTCATTTAAGATGATTTTGGTGTTTTGGTCCAAAGGGTTAGGGTCACCAAGGCATCTCATTTGCTTGCTCTTTTTCCTTGATGCTTCTTGTCCACTTGAATCTTTAGTCTTCAGTTTGTCAAGGGTCAACTGACATTTCAAAACTTGGACACAGGTGATTGACAAATAAGATGCACTAGTATGCCACAGAAAAATGCACTAACAAGAACAACAAGCAATCTGTGAGGAAGTCACACTTCTTCATATTGAGGTATAGTTTGTTGTCGCGAAGTATTTAAAGGACTCTCTAAGATGCCCCATTTGATCGGATTCACTTTGACTATAAATCAGGATGTCATTGAAGTACACCACTACGAACAGGCCTATGAATGACTTCAACACTTGATTCATGAGCCGCATGAAGGTACTCGGAGCATTCGACAACCTAAATGGCATAACCAACCATTCATATAATCCTTCCTTGGTCTTAGACGTTGTCTTTCATTCGTCCCTGAAATGGATTCAAATCTGATGATACCCACTACGTAGGCCCATCTTTAAAAAGACTTTTGATCTCTCGAGCATATCTAACATATCATCTAACTAAAGTATAGAAAACCTGTACTTGATGGTGATTTTATTTATCGCTCAGCTTTTTACACACATACACCAATCCCCATCCTTCTTTGGCATTAAAAGAGTCGGGATGGCGCACGGGCTCATGCTCTCCCTCAACATTCCTTCCTTTAGTAGTTCTTCAACCTGTCCTTGGAGGATCTCACTCTCCTTAGGACTCAACCGATAGTGCAGTCGATTGGGTAGGCTTGCTGTAGGGATGAAATTGATGTGGTTGGATGTCTCTCATCAGAGGTAATCCTTAGGGAAGGTCGTTAGGCCAAGTCTTCCGAAATTCGCTGAGCAAAGGGTAAAGACTCGGAAGAATGGCATTACCCTCGGATTCCCCTCCCTTCATTAGCTACCATGGCATATATCTTGCCAGTTTCTTTTGATTCCTCCACAAACTCTCTTATGGCTAAGAGAGATTTTTCCTCCACTATGGAAGCTTTGGGGCTGCTCTCTGGAGCCATAGGAGCAAGGATTCTCTTTTGCCCATCCTTGATAAAAGTGTATGTGTTGTCACGCCTTCAGTGGGTCGCGTCTCAGTCTGATTGCCACTACCTACTGAGGAGCATGTGACGGGCCTTCATATCTACCACATCACATAATGCTTCCTTATAAGTCCTACCAATGGAAAAGGAAATCAGACATTGTTCGATTAATTACCTTGGTGTCGCTAACCTTCTTAATCCAACCGATGGAATATAGGGCTGGATGTTTTATTGTAAGCAACCTGAGCTTGTCCACCATCATTTTGGACACGATATTTTCACTGCTCCCACTGTCGATGATGACATTACAAATCTTTCCATTCACTATGCAACGGGTGCAGAAAATGTTGTGACGTTGAGGATGAACTTCGAGCCTTAAGGTGTAACTTAAATGCCTCACTAGTAAGGACTCACCATGGTCTTGATCTATCTAATTGGTGTCATCATTGCATTCGTCACCGGCTTGCTTAACATCTTCATTCTCGGGCTCAACCTCTTTGAACTCTTCTTCAATTCCTCCTTTGTTCGTGGTTAAATTAGCCGCGGGGCGCTTAGGACACTCATTGGACAAATGTCCCGGTTGGCCACATCACCAACAATGATTCAACATTGGTCAAGAATATAGATTATGAGCTTAATTCGAGCCTACAACAGCGGGCGCAGCGCATTGCAACCTACTAGGACTACTTCCTGGATCTCAATTTGTGATCATTGAGGGTTGAGCTCGCCCACCAATAGGTTCTTTCCCTTTGGCTTGGGGCTCATCTTGAACCACAACGATAGTAGGAGCGCGGAGCGAAGAATACAGACGTGTAAGAACTCTCTCAAGCTGAGTTTTTGCATGCATAGCGTATTGTAGGGCGTCTTCCACTGTCTAGACTGGTTGCATCTGTACTCGATCTTGGATGTTGATCCTCAAACCGCTAAAGAACCTTAGAGCCCTCTGAGCGTCCGAACCAATGTACTCGATCTTGGATCTTGGATGTTTCTGATAAATCATTATGAGTGGACAATATGTTGAATTCGGCTGCATATTCTTTGATAGTCCGGTTACCTTGACGAAAATTTTGATATTGTTGAAATAGAAGGTGCTCGTAATCGGGAGACAAAAATCGTGCTCGAAGAAGTTGTCTCATCATTGGCCAAGATCGGATTGGTAACTTATTCCGTCGGGTTTGAGAAATTTGCAATTGCTCCCACCATGTGGAAGCACCCGACTTTAATATATAAGCACCCGACTGTAATTGATCCCACCATATAATCAAAGAAGTTTTCTACTTCCGTTATCTAATCTAAGAATTCTTCAATACTTAATAGATCATCAAAAGCAGGAAGTTCAACCTTACCCCTATAATATCTCTCAGCACGATCTTCGCGATCATTGTTGCACATGTATTGCTAAGCAAGGACGTCCTTGACATCCTCATCGCTGCCTTCCGAATCCGCTGTGGTAGGACGATGATTTGCTGTTGGAAGAGCATGACAGAACTTTGATTGTTCTAAAATGTGATCATAGGCGATTATGCACCATCTTGAGCCTGGTACGGAGCCAAAGTTACTGCAATATGATTGAAAGATGCTTGTAGCCCTTGCATGGACATCTCAAATGATCGTTGGAGAGCCTTCATCTTCTCTACAAGATACTGAGTCCCCCGATCACCGTCAGCAGGATTATTGTCACATCCTTTGCTAGATGTCATCTTCTTGAGGTTGTTCCTCGCTCTGATACCAACTTTGTGCAACCGTAAGCGGAACAAGTTCGAACACCTTTGCTCTCATGGATAAATGATCCGAATACACAGACCATCCGGGAATCCTCAACCGGAACTTCCTTGATTTCTCAAGGGGCACTCGAAGAACACGAGTAAACAGAGATAAACTCAAAGAAAATAACTTAATAATGGATAATCAATCATCTACCACGAAAATAAAAAGTTTAAATAGCCTAGCAATCACTTAGAAACCCTGAAAACAAGATTATGAAGAATCCTAATCGAAAACAGAAAGTTCGGGCGTTCCTCTATGCGTCGGGCGACCGGTCAGTATAGGGCCACGACTGATCGTCAAAAGACCTAGGCAGTCCAGCAAGCTGGGTTGTCTCCATGACGAAATTCGACCAGTCAGGGGACCGGTTATCAGATTTCATGAACGGTCG
Source organism: Liriodendron chinense (assembly GCA_003013855.2). Classification (NCBI taxonomy): domain Eukaryota; kingdom Viridiplantae; phylum Streptophyta; class Magnoliopsida; order Magnoliales; family Magnoliaceae; genus Liriodendron; species Liriodendron chinense. The sequence continues at coordinate 2,492,125 of PVNU02000362.1, forward strand.
GCCGATCGGTTGTCGGTGGTCCAGACAGCCTAGCAAGTTAGGATGTCTTCCTACTAACATTCGACTGGTCAGGAGGACCGGTCGTCGGAGTGGCTGACTAGTCGAACGATTGGTAGTCAATTGATGTCGATTTGAGAATTGTCTGAATTATCCACTCCTTCGTTTGGTTCTTCCTTTGGTCTATTTTCTCCATGTAGAGTTCAACAACCTCCTCTACATCACAATGGTAGTGGTTCAATCCCAACTGTTTCTTGTGGTATGGCTCACTTGGGTCTTTGACTAATTCATTTTAGAGCACGTATCGTAACATCAGCTGACAAAACTGATGGATGGAATGAGTTATACGCGGACATCTCGGGGGCCGCACCGGGCTTTGTGTTAGAGAAACTCTCGTCTCATGGCTCCAACACACTTTGCAGGCACTGGAACCCATCTGAGGCCCACGAAATCTACCTACCAAATCATCTTTGGACAAGTGTCCACCTGATCCGTAGAAGGTAGCAAATGCATCTCCAAAATGGCCTGGGAAACCAGAGGAAAACGACTTCAAAGTGGGATTTTCGAATATGCGACCATGTCTACGTGCATGTAATCCCTGGTTGAGAGAAAACTCTGCCTCGAATGTGAATCAATGTTCTTGACTTTACAGGCTTCCATTACATGGGATCATTCTGTGGGATGTTTTTCATATGACTATTTCGATCCTCTTGTCATTGTGGGGAACACTCCCTGTTGGGTACCACAAATCTGACCGTTGATCCTTCATCATGTATGCAACATTAGAAGAATTATCATCAATTGCATTTTTCGATTCGTCAATAGTGTAATTATCTAGAATCACCATCTCTATGATCACTTCGGTAGGTTCTTGGTTGCTAATTAAGAATGCCAGGAAAGAAAAGCAGAGAGAGAGAGAGAGAGAGAGAGAGAGAGAGAGAGAGAGAGATTTTTTCGTAACATTCCAAAATCCATTAGATGCCATTAAACATTAAAAAACTAAAGAAAGAAACAAAAGACAGACAAAAACAAATACGTTGCTATCCCATTTTATTCAAGCAATAGCTTTAGTAAAGAATCATATTTCTGAGGAAGTTTACTGAAAGGGGGCATGCTCTAGTTTTTCATTCCAAACTGGGATTGCAGATAATCAACTATGTTCTTATCAACTTGGAATGCCTTAGCAAGAACATCATCTGAGATTGGCGGATTCGATCCGAACACAGCATTTGCAATGGTGATGGTTCCTGGGTTCTGGCTGCTCAGTCCTGCAATGGCTATGGCATTGGTGAGGCCGATGTTAAACTGGAAGTGAATCAGGTTTATTGGGAAGACAAACACATCGCCCTTCTGAAGGACCTTTGTTATGAGGCGATTGTCAGGGTTGGAAGTGACGAATCCAACGTAGAGGGTGCCCTCCAAAACTGTTAAGATCTCGGTCGCCCTTGGGTGCGTGTGGGGTGCGTTGAGACCATAGGGTGCATAGTCTATCCGAACCAATGAGACTCCGAGGGTGTTGAGTCCCGCTATCTGAGCTACGTTTACTTGGGTCACATTGGACCCAACCTTGTTACTCGTGTTGCCTGGTTTGTCCAGTCCTGAGAAGAAGAAATCATCGGCTTGAACTTGCTTTGGGTCCTTGCACACAAATCCATTCACCAACACTGCCATCATATAACACAAAAGAGATTGTAAGGAGCATATTCTTTCAAGACCTATTAAACCAACATAAATAGAAGATAATGGACAATCAGATAGGTGGCATGTCCCATTCATCATGTGAATCCTTTCACGAACGGAGTGGATTGCATTTACATGAAGAATCCGGATCCTCATGAAATATTTGCAGCATTGATGCAATTACTTGATCTTCTCAATGAAGTGAAGATACCTGGGCTGTTGCGCACAGCGACGCAGAAATCCTGCAATGGGCTGGGATCCGATGCGGAGACAAAGGAGAAACTGAATGCAAAGAATGCTAGGAGAATAAAGCCGGTGGTCATCTTGAAAATCTGTCAAGAAGTGTGTATGTATGTATGCTAGGAAACCCTAGATGTTATAATGAGAAATGTTTTTGGGCTGTGGGTTATGTAAGAAGTGTAAGCTAGTATTTATAATAGGGCCTATTACGAAGATTAAGTTTATTATTATTTTTTGAAATCCAAGACTTCTTCCACTCCTGTGCAGAAGAAGGAATTGGTTCAGTCAGTTGCGTGTAGAGAATATCTTATCATTTGTTTACTAATTCAGAAGGATTGCATAGATGAAACTATGTGAGAACAAATATACTAAGCTTAGTCATCCTGCGATCGTTCATGAACAATCATGAGATTTACCTAATCACACGACTTGGCCAAGCATTCATTCAACATAAGAAAATTAACCAAAGCTAAGTAAAGACATGCTCAGTCTATTTCTTTTGAATTGGGAAACGATGACCTTTTCAACGAGACAAATGAGTGCCCTGCATACGTATGAGATCTGAGCCATTCATCATGTGGGCTTTGTCCTGTGACACACAATCTTGTATTTGGCTACATGCATGAAATAATCCACGGTAAAGAGAAAACCATTAACAATCAATATTCAGGCCCCGTTTGGACAAAACTTAATTTTTTAAGATATTATATTTTCAACGTATTATCTCATTATATTTAGAAGTCGCTTGTGCATTCAATTTTAAATGCGATGGCGTTTAATTATTCCACTTAAGATTGTAATTGGAATTCTTATTTGGTTACCCATTACTTATATAGTAAAATTGTACCCATATATAGTTATCCCAGTTGGTTGACGTCTGTGTTTGTCAAACAGCATGTCTCAAGTTCGAGACACACTGGTAGCACCTTCGAGTGCTTTGGGTAGAGTGATCTGGTTGGTTTCAGGTCGAAAAAAAAAAATTGTTCGGATCTGCCACAGGGCCTACTTTTGATTTATTGTGTATTGACTTTTAAGTGCAAATATGTGATGAAATGATTGTTTAATAAACTATCTGAAAAAATTTCTGAACATTAAAATTTAATATTGAATACAAAAAATTTTATTTTGTAAAAATGTTTGAAATTTAACAATTTTATCTAATGGGCCCATGTTCTAACATGGTATGGAAAAAGAGAGGGACTGGTTGAATTTTTCACAAACATCACGATGGGCCCCACCTAACTTCTTGTGGTAGGAAGTTCCTGCTAAAGGCTTTTGCTAGCAATCTATGTTGGATTAGGAGTTACTGATAACATGTTAGTGACTATTTTCCTAACCATAGGGCCTACTTTGATATAAGTTGTTGTAGAATAAATTTAGTCGAAGGTAGTTGTGATCGGATCTTTCGAGCAGCTTCACATGGTTCATATACGACGTGTGAGCGCCTCTCGGATATTTCAAACTGCGAGCAGATGCCGCGAGCGGATAAATATAATATATCGTCTAGCGAGCTGAGTTGGGCGCATCTCGTTATTTCAAGGGATCTTCTCACAAGACAATCACTATTCATATCCAAGCAGCTTTGGTTGGCAGTCGTTTGGTAAGGAAGTCTCCCGAGTCATAGTCTCAGCAGCCCATATAGCTAATGAGTTGGCCCAGATTACAGGCCTGCTTGGGTTTGTTTCTACTCATAAGTCCCTGATTAAATGGGATCTCCATTGAACAACGTAATCACTTAGGTATCTAATTTGATAAGATGGCACCTCATCTCTTGAAGCCAGGAAGATCTCAACAGCCTATGTAACGGACTAATCCATCTGGACCTAAATAAATAGATGGCCGATGGATGAGAAAGGTACATAACATATAAACTCATGTTTCACACTTCATCTTACTTTCAAGCCTATCTCTAACTTAGGCATCGGAGGGCTAACGGCCGAGCGCTGACCACCCTTAGTTTCTCTCCTTGATTTTCAGGTAAGGACGAGTGATTCATCTTCGGAAAGATCATGCATTTGCGCATGTGTAGTGAACTCTAGTTGTCCATCAAGCACCTTCTCATCAATGGTCAACCGAGCAATGGTGGCTAATATCCCCACCTTGGCCACACGTACAGCAACCGGATGATGGGTCATCATTACCATCTCAATCTGGCCATCGAAGAGGACCTCGCGCACCAGCTCTATCCAATCCAGTGGCAACTCAATAGTGACTGGTGGACCCCACAATCACGTCCAATTACTGGACGTTTCAGCTACTCCATCTCCTTGCCAGTCCAACAGCATCCATTTCCTCTTATCAGGTGTGGTAGATCACACATATGCAAGGACAGCCAACATCTGCATCTAACGCCCAACATCTCCACATGGAGAGAAGCTTCATCAACTCCACTCATCTTTAACTCGCATGTAAATCACCACCACCATCCAGTTGATCAACAATTCTATTGTCATCATCATCCATCTCCGATAGCTGGCTGAAATCTCCACCATCCTTTGATTTGCACGTCCAAGGGATCTCTAGCCATATCACGTCTCCGATAGTGCCCTCAACAAATAACTGCACATTTTCCATTTTTCACAGATGCCCACTAATGGAATTGCATCTCGTTCAACTCATTGTCCAATAATCTGGACCATCCAATCTTCCAACACCTCCATCAACGGCTGGACTTTCAACTACGTCTAAGGGATATCCAAGCCTCCCACACCTTCAACATCTCACATCACATCAAATGGGCACCAGTTCAATCAGTCGTCCATGCAAACTCCCCATGGGAGCAACACATCCTCCACCGCATCATCTAGAAAGGCCTCGTCCTGAAGGTTTCATCCAGAAGGTGAGTACAGATTGAATACGGACATGAACCGAGTACTCGGCTCATCAATGGACTCGGCCCACTCGGCCTACTCGGCCTCGTCATTTGGCGCTCAGTCTTGGGCACTCACCCTTGGTTCGGCCTACTCGGCCCACTCGCCCTCGGATCGACACTCACCTCGGGTATTTGGTAGATGTCCTTGGCATCGTCTTGAAGGCTTCGATAGACGACCTCCACATAATCCAAACAGTCCCATCCTGAATGCGAGTACGATCATGGTCCGAGTATTGAAATGTATTTGTTCGTTATCTAGGAAGTTACACACAAGGGATCGGTCCCATCGCCTTAGCTCATCAACGCCTCGACTCACCAGGCTCAGCAACAAGCCTCGGACTTGTTGGACTTGTCATTCAGCACGGTCTACTCGGCCTCATCTACAGGCATTAGCACTTGGCTGCCTCAACTCGGCGACAGTCATCTATCAACATTCGTCCACAAGAGGCCATCCCCACAACTATATAGTATGGCGAAACTGCTCGTCCAAGAGGCGTGGCAAATCTCCAAGTCAGCAAAATTGACCACGACAAGATCAATCACCTCGATGGCCAAGCCGCAGGCGCCCAAAGAAGATGTCAAACAGTAAAAGACTTCATCAAGCATGCACATGGATCCAACGCTTGGCTGCCCTTATCCCTAGAGGATACGAGGACTTAGGGGAAATGCTAGACGTTTACCAGCCAAGAATTGGAAGCCACCAGGCCATATCGCGCCTCCGGGCCACATCAATAGAGACTCAGTCAGTAGCTCCAACTGTCCAAGCGAGGGACAAGGCCGATTAGCACGTCCCCTGACTAAGTGCGAATTACATTCAGTTGACAGTGATAGCTACCCCAATGAGGGACAACGTCGACCAGAGCGTCTCCTAACTGAATACAGTCTGCTAGCCAGACAACTAAAAACAGCAAAAGCATATAGCCTCCAAGCTGTATAACCTCTGGGCCGCATTGCCTTCGGGCACCTAGCCTCCGGGCCACATAACCTCTAGGCCATGTCGCCTTCGGGCACCATCGCCTCTGGGCCATGCTAATTAAACTCAACCTACTCAGACGCTTTAATAGTAACCTCTTCAAGTTCTGTGCTTAGACTTTCTAACCATGAAACTTAGGAGGCTTCTGTTATAGGTAGATTCAGGCTGAGCTCAAAATACGGAAAGCTTCCCACTTGGGTTCATCTTCTACACCAAGTATGGTTATGGACTGAGTATTTAGGAGAGGAAGCTAAGTCAGCCTTCGGCCTTCTCGCTGCACGGCCCACTCCGGTTCGGCATTCGGCCTTCTCGAGCTCGGCATTCGGCCTTTCATCCTCGACATTTGGCCTTCAGCTCGGCAAGAGACCTGGCCTCATCCGCCTCGGTTTATCCCTCTTGATAAGATAAGGATAAGGACAAGGCTTATCCCATTGATCAAAATAAGATAAGGATTATCCCAAGAAATTTGAGATCCATCTAAATCTCTCTAATAATTATCTATAAAAAGGCCCTTCGCACTCTCTCCAGGTATGCAATCCACCGTAATTAAAACTCCAACAACCTTTCCTTTCAGTATCCGAACTAACTTTGGCATCAGAGGGCCGTAAGTCGGGCCAACCGGCGGCGGTTCTAACCTTTCTCGGTGATTGCAGGTCCCTTAATCTACACCATTCATCTTCGAGTGGAGATCAGACGACGAAGAATCAAAGTTGGTCCCTGACCAACATCTGTTAGTCAATTTTTGGTGTTAACATAAGTGTTGTACATCCACATCGTCCATCAATTTTTACAACTCATTTTATGCCATTGACTACAAAATGAAGCAGATCCAAATCTCAAGTATACCAAAGAACAAGGATTTAATGGCCACCACAAAAAAACTTTTATTGGGCCACAAAAGTTTTGGATCAAGATGATATTCATTTTTTTCCCTTCATCCTCATCTCTGTAACCTTATTAGCAAGTCGAATGGAAAATAAACATTACGTTGGGCATTATTAAGTTTCTAATGGTGAGAGTTCAATGACCACTATTTCCTATGGTGTGATCCACTAGAGATTTGGATTTACCTAATTGTTTTTTACGATGGCCTAAAATGTGCTGTAAAAGTTAATGGACGACATAGATATACAACACATATATGAAGGTGGGCCCACAATCAGGTCGACATCCACTAATGTGTTAAGGGTAACACCCCCACCATCGGATTTGATGATGGGGCAGCGAACGCAACTCCAAAGCAGGTATCGTGTAGATGAGGAAAAGTTAAGTGAGCCCTACCATGATATATGTGTTAAACCCACAATGTGCATCCATTTTTCCATATCATTTTAGGGCTCGAGTCCAAAGAGGAGGCAATTCGAAGGCAGCGGACACAACTCCTAGGTAGGTGTCATGTTGACGTGGAAAAGTCAAGTGAACCCTACCATGATATGTTAAATCCACATTGTCCATTCATTTTACCAGTTCATTTTAAGGCATGAGTCCAAAGAGGAGGCAGTTGGAAGGCTCAAGTGCACATGAAGTAGTGGGGATTTAGGTACTCTTACTACTGAGAACTGTTGTTAGAGGCTCCAAAGGTCTGCCACAACAAGGTCTCCAACCGGCTGGCCAAGCTGGGCCGACCGGTCTAATTTTTTCTGGGAAGGTAATTTTTCCTCAGGACATTGTCTGACAGGTCCAACAAGTCAGATGAAGGTTAGACAGGTTAGTTTTTTTAAGGTAAATTCAATGGAGTGTTTTCTACATCAGTCTGACCGGTCGGAACCGGTTGGGTGTATACACGGAGTTGCGTAATTATGTGTTGTATGTTTCTAATTTGGGTTGGAGGCCTACACAAACACTTCTTAATCCGTCTTAGACGTATACTAATCAATACCAATTAGTCCTAATTCATGTTTAGGGCTTGGGGGAGAGATTGTGAGGTTTGAGAGTGCCTTGTTCATCTTTGAGATTTGCTTGAGGGTAGATTAGCTCTGTAATCTTCTGGAATTCATAGTGGGGGTGTCTCTTTGTGCCATGGTTTTTCCCCGCAAGGGTTTTCCACATAAAAATCGTTTGTCTTTGCATTAATTGCTTGTGTGCCGTGTGTTAATTGTTTGAATCTCTTCGGTGCTTCCACTGACCGGATTTCCAACAAGTAGTATCAACGCTATCGTTGGAAGGTTGAAGAAGAGAATTTTCTGAGACAATCTCATGGCATCGAGCACGAAGTTCGACGTAGAGAAGTTTTCAGGTAAAAATAACTTTGAGTTATTGAAGGTGAAGATGATCAGGGCCATCCTAACTCAGCAAGGGGTCGTGAACGCCCTTGAAAAGTGACCAACATACATGAATGGTGATGAGTGGACCAAGATGGATGAGAAGGCTATTGCCTCAATACAGTTGTGACTGGTAGATGACGTCCTCTATAACGTCATGAAGGAGAATACCACTGTAGAGACATGGACTATGCTAGAAAACATTCACACGAAGAAGTCTTTAGAGAATTGCATGTATCTTTTTTTTAACACAACCGGCCAGAACACTCGAACATAACCTACACGACCCAGCCCGAACACGACCCGGCCTAAACCCGACCTGGCCCGAACACTCGAACCTGAACATGACCAGGCCCAAACCCGACCCGGCTCAACCGAAAGCACCTAAAGGTGCTGCTAATGTGTCGCAAACCTGAGACCAGCTGGTTGATAAACTCGGACTCAACCAGTTGGGCTATAAGCCCTTCCACGCAGCTCTTCACTTTAAAGATGGCTGATGGGGCAGATGTAGAGGACCACATCAGCACGTTCAATAAGTTGATTTGCAAGTTGCTCGATATTGGTGAACAGGTGAAGGACAAGTATCATGCCTTGATCCTGCTGAACTCACTTCCTAGTTCATATGAGTCACTCAAGGACTCGTTATGCGCAGGTTGGGATACTATTAGTGTTAAGACTGTAGTCTCAACCCTTCAATCGAAGGAGATGAGACAGAAGAGCGGTGAAGCTGGTTCTTCCTTCGATGCATTGGTTGTTAGGGGAAGGAATTCGGAGTGAGGTGAAGGATTGTCGCGTTCTCGATCCAAGTCGAAGGGCAAAGGCAAATCAAAGTTGAAGTGTTGGAGATGTGGCAAAGTTGGGTACATGAAGAAGGACTACAAGAGTCCTAATAACAAGGAAAAGTCAGGAGATTCCTTTAGGGAGAGGCCAATACTGTTGAATCTGTGAAGGCGGTAGTGATGTGTGCAACGTCTTGACGACGTCAAAGATGGGATCTCTTAACGATGAGTGGATCATGGACTCCGGGGCTTCTTACCACATGTGCCCCAATAGGGGCGTCTTTACTTCCTATAGGGAGTATGAGGGCGGCTTGGTATTTCTAGGCGATGACTACGCCTGCAAGGTTGTGGGAATTGATACTATGCACATCAAGATGTTTGATGGGATCGAATGGACCTTGAAGAAAGTTAGGCATGTTCCCAGGCTAAGGAAGAATTTGATTTCCCTTGGTACACTCGAGGCATTGGGGCGCAAGTTCACCGATTTTGATCAGTTCTGCAAAGTATCAAAGGGACCCTTATAATTATAAAGGGACAGAGGTGTGGAAACATTTATATACAGATTGGGATCACTTCAATAGGTGGAGCTGCAGCTATTATAGCGGATTCCACTTCTACACGTATGTGTCATGCGCGCTTAGGCCACATGAGCGAGTGGGGCATGAAGGTACTCTCTTAATGATCTTTGATTCATTTCTTTAAATATGTAGATTTTAGTATATGTGAGCATTGCATGTATGAAAAACAGTCTAAGTTGTCATTTAAAGGGGGAAAACATGTATGTAAAAGAGTGCTTGAATATGTTTATTCCGATGTGTGGGGGCCATCGCCTGTAATTTCTATTGGGGGTCATCGTGGTTTGTGTCGTTTATCGATGACTATAGTAGGAAGGTTTGAGTTTATTTTCTGAAAAATAAATCTTATGTCTTCACGACCTTCAAGTATTGGAAGGCGATTGTGGAGAATCAATTAGGACAGAAACTAAAGGTTTTGAGAACCAACAATGGATGTGAGTTCACTTTCAGGGAGTTTAACACGTATTGTTAGGAGGAAGAGATCGTGAGGCATAACACAGTGCTCCACACATTAGAGTAGAATGGTGTGGCAGAGCAGATGAATCGAACTCTCTTTGAGAGAGCCCGATCCATGATTAGCAATATTGGGTTAGGCAAAGAGCTGTGGACTGAGGCCATTAACACGGCTTGTTACTTGATAAATCAGTCACCCTCTATGGAAATTGAATGTAAAATCCCTATGGAAGTATGGAGTGGACATATGATAAACTACTCAAGTCTATGGGTCTTTAGTTGTAAGGCTTACTCTCATGTACCATCAGTTGAGAGAGATAAGCTAGACCATAGGGTCAAAAAAGAAATCTTTATGGGCTATGGTGATGGTGTGAAGGGTTATCCCATATATGACTCTGTCACACGAAAAACACCATGAGCCGTGATGTCAAGTTTGATGAGGGTTCTTTGTTTCGAAAGGATGATACAAAGGAATAAAAAAATCAGAGATTGTTGACACACAGGATGACAAAAATGAGACACGGGCAGATACTGAGATACAGACAGAGGTACAAGATCAGGAGGAGCATCCACCTATGCGAAGAAATCCACCTAGAGATCGTAGGTTACCGGTAAGGTATAGGGATGACTTAAACATTGCATTCGCTCTCATTACGGATGATGGGGATCCATCTAACTTTGAGGAGGCACTATAAGATGTAGATGTTGAAAAGTGGAAGACATTAATGCAATATGAGATGTGCTCTCTATACAAGAATAAGACTTGGGAGCTTATGGAGCTTCCTGTGGGCAGAAAAGCGATTGGGTGCAAGTGAATTTTTTAGAAGAAACAGGATAGACATAAGGCAAGGTTGGTAACGAAAGGGTATGCTCAGCGTGAAGGCGTAACTTCAGTGAGATTTTTGCGCCGGTTGTGAAGCAAGTATCTATCAGGTTCGTGTTAGCGTTGGTTGCCCAGTACGATCTCAAGCTGGAACAAATGGATGTAAAGACTGCTTTCCTGCATGGGGAATTGGAAAGCGAATAGAAGAAACATGATAGACATAAGGCAAGGTTGGTAACGAAAGGGTATGCTCAGCGTGAAGGCGTAACTTCAGTGAGATTTTTACGCCGGTTGTGAAGCAAGTATCTATCAGGTTCGTGTTGGCATTGGTTGCCCAGTAAGACCTCGAGCTGGAGTAAATAGATGTAAAGACTGCTTTCCTGCATGGGGAATTGGAAAAGCGAATAGAAGAAACATGATAGACATAAGGCAAGGTTGGTAACGAAAGGGTATACTCAGTGTGAAGGCGTAACTTCAGTGAGATTTTTGCGCCGGTTGTGAAGCAAGTATCTATCAGGTTCGTGTTGGCGTTGGTTGCCCAGTAAGACCTCGAGCTGGAACAAATGGATGTAAAGACTGCTTTCCTGCATGGGGAATTGGAAAAGCGAATTTACATGGTGCAACCAGAAGGTTATATAGTGCAAGGGGCCAAGAATAAGGTTTGCAGGTTGAGAATAGCATTGTACGGTCTCAAACAGTCGCCTAGGTAGTGGTACAAGAAATTTGATTCCTTCATGATGAGTCAGGGCTTTTCTAAGAGCGAGTAAAATCATTGTGTCTATTTCAAGACACTGAATGATGAGAAGTTTCTCATACTAGTATTGTACATCGATGACATGATTATTGTCAGTCATAATATGTCTGACATCGATGTGTTGAAAACTCGGCATTTAGGGACATTCGAGATGAAGGATCCGGAGGCTGCAAAGAGGGTTCTTGGAATAGATATTCATAAAGACAGGAAGAAGAGAAGGTTGTCGTTATCCCAGAAAGAATACTTTGAGAAGGTGTTGAAAAAGTATGGGATGTATAAATCCAAACTGGTTAGCATTCCCCACGAAACTCACTTCAAGCTTTCTTTTGAACAATGTCCCAAGACAGATGAAGAAAAGTATGTTATGTCTCATGTGCCCTATTCAAGCGTTGTGGGCAATTTAATGTATGTCATGGTCTGTACAAGACCGGATATTTGACAGGCTATGGGTATTGTTAGCCGATTTATGTCTAACCCGGGCAGACAAGATTGAGAAGATGTGAAATGGCTACTCCGATTCATTCGAGGTATGCAGGACTACGTCTTGACATTTGAAAAGAACAAGGATAAGTTGGTTGGGTACGTCAATTTTAATTACGCAGGTAGTGTAGATTGTAGGAGATCGACTTCAAGGTACTCATTTGTTTTAGTAGGTGGAACAATTAGTTGGATGTCTAAGCTTCAGTCTGTGGTGGCACTTTCCACTATTGAAGCTGAGTATATGACGGCGACAGAAGCTTTCAAGGAGGCTGTTTGGTTGAAAGGAATGATAAATCAGTTGGGACTTCAGCAAGAGGCCGTGCCGATTAATTGTGACAGCTCGGTGCTATTTATTTGGCTAAAAATTCTGTTTATTACTCTCGTACTAACACATTAATGTGCGTCACCATTTTATTCGACAGGTGCTTGAGGAAGGAGATGTGACTCTAGAGAAGATTCACACCAGCGTGGATCAAGTGGATATGCAGACCAAGGTGGTCCCAATAGAGAAGTTCAAATTATACGTAACTTCTCTATGATTGGCAAGGACTTAATAAAGATGCAGTGGTGCACGAGAAGTGACGATACTATGTTTGAAGATGAGTTGATCTACGAAGCAAAGGGAAGATGATTTGACTTTTAATCCTCGGTGAAGATTGTTGTTAGAGCCTCCAAAGGTCTACCACAACAGGATTGTTGTTAAAGCCTCCAAAGGTCTACCACAACAGGGTTTCTAACCGGTCTGATTTTTATGGGAAGGCAATTTTTCCTCTGGACATGTTGTCTGACCTGTCTGACTGGTCGGACAGGGGGTCCAACCGGTCATGACCAGTCGGATGGAGGCTAGACAAGTCAGTTTTTTAAGGTAAACTCTCTGGAGTGTTTTCTACATCAGTCTGATCAGTTGGAACCGATCGGGTGTATATGCGAAGTCGCATAATTACGCATTGTATGTTTGTAATTTGGGTTGGAGGCTTATATAAACACCTCCTAATCCGTCTTAGATGTAAACTGATCAATACGAAGGAGTCTTAATTCAAGTTTAGGGCTTGGGGAGAGATTGTGAGGTTTGAAAGTGCCTTGTTGATCTTTGGGATTTTCTTGAGGGTAAATCTTCTGGAATTCATAGTGGATGTGTCGCTTTGTGCCATGAATTTTTCCCGCAAAGGTTTTCCACCTAAAAATTGTTTGTCTTTGCATTGATTGCTTGTGTGGCTTGTGTTGATTGTTTGAAACTCTTCGGTGCTTCCGTTGATCGGATTTCCAACAAGTACTTCCCATGGACCACCATGATGTTTATTTTCCATTCAACATGTTCATAATGTCACACAAACCTTTATGAAGGGAAACATAAGTATCAACTTGATCCATAACTTATGTGGCCCGTAAGAAATTTTCAGTGGTAGACTTTAAATCTCCACTACTTCATGTGGTGTGCCCTACTTGAGCTTTTGATTAGCGTCCTTTTTGGGCTTATGCCCTAAAATGATCTGGTAAAATAGATGGACAATGTGGATAAAATATAGAGATCACAGTGTACCCCACAAAGCCTCTAATATGATTGTCCATCTCTAGCTATGTCTTGGTAGGGGTAGCATTCAATTTGTGTCCACTGCTAGCAGCATCACTAAGTAATCCCCGTAGCCACGTCGTGTTGAGGTGGCAAAAGTTCTATGGGCCTCACCATGATGTATGTGTTAGATCCACACTGTTTATTATTTTTACAGATAATTTAAGATCTTAAGCTTGATAATAAGGCATTTCTTTCCCCATTTTCATCTCTTGTATCGCCCACTTGAGTTTTGTATATGCCTCATTTTTCGTCTCATGTTCTAAAATGAGCTGGAAAAAAGGATGAATGGAGTCCATTTATCACAAACATCACAATGGGATCCACCAAGCTTCTTAGTGCAGAAACATCGTTTGAAATCCTTTCGTTGCTAATCCGCATTTGCCAGCGTAGCTTGTAACACAAGAAAGGTGTTGACGTGGGAAAGTTATGTGGGCCTACTATGATATGTGTCATATCCACCCCATTTATCCATTTTTTCATATCATTTTAGGTAACGAGCCCCAATTGAGGTAGATCCAAAGTTCAATTGGACCACACCATCAACAACAGTGGGGAATGAACACCACCATTGGAAACTTCTTGGGGCCACAAAAGTTTCAGAAGAAGCTGATATTTGTTTTTTTCACTTCATCTATGTGATCTCATGAATAGGTTGGATGGAAAATAGACATCGTGGTGGACGCTGGGAAGGTTTCAACAGGGGACATCATTATCCCCACTAGTTTTTATGGTGTGGTCCACTTGAGTTTTGAATTTGCCTCATTTTTCAGGTCATGCCCTACAATGATTTGGAAAATTGGATGGATGATGTGGATATGACAAATACATCATAGTGGGGCCCACAACTTTTCCATTTAAAAATGAAGTGGGTTCCAAAATGGGTCACGTATGAAAGGGACAAAGTTACCATTTTTAGAAAAAAAAAATTTAACCCAAAGCCACTTACCACATTCCAGCAGTATCACTTACTACTTTCCGCACAAACATCACCCTTGAACTAATTCTATGATTAATATTTTTAATTAAGGACTATTTTTAAATATGTTAAACAAACTTTCAAAACAACTTATTAAGCCGTTGAATCTGTTTTTAAGATTTTGGTGACAACTTAAATGGTAAGCAAATAGACCCTATCCCAAAAATGTCCACCAATATGATAATAAAATAATCAGACAAGTTTAGCTTTGGTTCATTTTACATATAATTTGAAGCCCCCAATTTAAATGGGTTATATTTTAGTTAATTGTATTCCAAGCATGCAATTTCTTAGTAAATTTTAAGTGTTTGCATATTGATGTATTGAGGCAACCCCTTGATCGAGGCAAGGCAAGAGCCAAGAAGAGGACCCAGGACTGCATCCAAAAGAACCCAAGATCAGGCCGAGAGAAGGCCAAGGAGATCACTGGGAAAAGCACAAAAAAAGGCCCCTGATGACCGGTCGGCCCACCTGACGACCGGTCGAATTAAGCCAAGAGGACCAGCAACTCACTGGACTATTTTAGGAGCCAACCGACCGGTCGGAGCCCCTAACCGATCGGTCAGCTGACGCACAGAGTGTGCACACGAACTTTCCCTTTGAACACTTTTCTTTCAATTTTTGCTTGATTTAGTTTCCTTTTGTAATTGGGACACCTAGGTTACATTTCTAGGGTTTAGTTCACTATAAAACTTGTTTTATTTTATTTTTGGAGGATGATTGAATATTACAACTTTTTTAAGAAGAAACTTTGGTTTTCTCTATGTTCTTCATGGATTCGAAGAGAATGTCTTGTGGATTCGAGATATCCCATCGTGGATTCAAACGAAGACATGTTGAGGAGTCCCTGTAGATCCATGGATTCGGAGCAGTTATCCCCATGAGAGAGACTGTGCTCGATCTCACCCACTCCGGCTGTGCCAAGTTGGTGTCAGAACGAGGTTCTTCCTCAGTGATGGCTTTTAACGACAATCATGGTAATGATTCACTAACGGTGATCAGGGAATCCAGTATCTAGTAGAGAGGATGGAGCTCCTCTAGAGAACGGTAGAGATATCTATGCAAGGGCTGCGAGAGTCTCTCGATCAGATCACTATGGCCTTAGCCTAACAACAAGCTCCAGTGCGTGTCCAGCAACCTGCAGTTGAAGTGTGACACAACCCTACAATTCGCCTAGCCCTCCCGACCGTGAATCGATGGCTGAATCACGCGGATTCAGATGACAGCGATGATGACGTCGAGAACATCCTCGCATGACCTCAACCACATGGCAATGAGCGTGGAGATCGAAATGATTATGGCTACAGAGGTAAGGGAGAGCTCTCTACTTTTAATGGCATGCTTATAATAAAAGAATTTTTGGATTAGCTAGCAGAAGTAGAGAGCTTCTTTGATTATATGAAAGTTCTAGAGGATTGGAAGGTTAAACTTGTCATGTACAAGTTGAAGTCGGGTGCTTCGGCATGCTGGGAACAATTGCAACTCTCCCGCACCCGATAAAACAAGTTGCTATCTTGGCCTCAGATGCGACAACTCCTTCGAATGCGCTTCTTACCTCATGACTACGAGCATGTCTTATTCAAGCAATACCAAAATTATCGTCAGGGCAATCAGACCGTTGAAGAATACGCCGCTAAGTTCAACCGATTAGCCACCCATAACGATTTATCGAAAACGGCGGAGGACCGTAAGGTTTATTGGCGGTTTAAGGCTCGATATCCTGGATCATGTCCAGATGTTATCGATTTTTTCTGTTGAAGATGCCCTTTAGTATGCCCATCGTATAGAGACTCACTTTGCCAAAGTTGTTGCGCGCCCCTCTTCTCCTACCCGAATCACTACGATAGGTCTCACTCAAAGCACATCTCAAGATCAACAACTGCCCGCTGTGAGTGCCGCTCGTGCAATAGGAAGTGGTCTAGTGAGACTGCAACGTTTAGCCATTGTACCGGGCCCGAATAAAATTCCAAATCCCTGCGGAAGACCGTGACTCGATCATTGCTACAGATGTGGACAGCCGGGCCACCTATCCAACATATGCCCTCAATAGCCCACAGCAAACTTAGTCGTCTCTGCAGAGGATGCACCGGCTGAATCAGAAATTAATGTTGATGCTGAATAAATCGATGAAGAGGAGGAAGGTACTGACTGGATTTCTGGAGACCAGGGTTTGTCTTTGGTTGTACAAGGTAGTGCACGTACGACTGAGACACAAGTTCATCCCTAGCGCGACAATATTTTTCGCACAAGATGTAACGGGGATGGGAAAGGTGTGTGATGTAATTATTGATGGTGGTAGCTACAAGAATATCGTGTCCCAGGTGATGGTGGATAAGTTAAAGCTCAAGACCACGGTGCATTATTCACCCTACGACATAGGTTAGATTCAGAAAGGTAACACGACGACGGTTACGACACAATGTCTTGTTTCCTTTTCAATCAACAAGACCTACAAAGATCAAGTGTGTTGTGATGTTGTTGACATGAACACCAGTCGCATGATAGTTGGGCACCCGTGGCAATATGATCGGGATGTAGTACTGCATCGTAGTCATGTCAATGTCATCTCATTCATCAAGGATGGAAGGAAGGTCATCCTCGTTCTAACAACATCGTGTGAAAGCTGCCAAGTAACCTGTGGAGATGGGCAATCTTTCATTGTTTCAAGCAACAAGCAACAAGGAGGCAGGAATGCAAGGAAAACAATGAAACTCGAGGTCGAGTTTCTTTTAAGAGGGGGCGACTGATGTGGTGAGGCAATCCTTTAATCAAGGCAAGGCAAGAGCTAGGAAGAGAATCCAAGAGTGGTCCTGAAGGAACCCAAGATCGGGCCGAGAGAAGGACCAAGGAGATCGGGGAAAACACTGAAAAATGGCCCCTGATGACCGGTCGGCCCACCTGACAACCGGTTAAATTAAGCCTGGAGGACCAGCAACTCGCTTGACTATTTTCGGAGCCAACCAATTGGTTGGCCATCAACTCCGACCGGTCGAAGCCCTTGACCGACTGGCCGGCTGACGCACAGAGTGCGCGCGCGAACTTTCCCTTTGAACACTTTTGCTTTTATTTTTGCTTGATTTAGTTTCCTTTTATAATTAGGACATCTAGGTTGTGTTTCTAAGGTTTACTTTACTATAAATACTTGTTTCATTTTCGTTTTTGGATGATGATTGAATATTACAACTTTTTAAAGAAGCAAGTTTGGTTTTCTTTGTGTTCTTCGTGGATTCGAATAGAAGGTCTCATGAATTCGAGATATCCCGTCGTGGATTCGACGAAGATAGATTGAGGAATCTTTATAGATCCATAGATTCAAATTAGTTATCCCTATGAGAGAGACTATGCTCAATCTCATCCACCTAGGTTGCGGCACATATGTCCATCACACTTTACTGTAACAGTGCTGAAGTTTTCTCAAATAAAATTAGTAAAATATGCAAATGTGGTGCCACTTTTCAGCTTTTAATTATGTGATGGATTAAAAATAAAAAGTAAATAACAGTTGCTTTTTAGTTCTTTAATTCAAAATATGATTCTATTATGTTATATTTTATGTTTTTATTAAGATATTTTTTTTTTACCATAAAATTTAATCCTTTAACACTGGATCCTTGTCTTTTTTTTCTTTCTTTTTTATTTTTCAATTACTTCTCAAATCGTCAAAATAAATCTAATACCTAATAACTACAACAACATTAACACCCTATGTGACACAGGTATGAGTGTTGATTTTAGGCCCGGCATGATAAGAACATGGGTGCAGTATCCATTGGTTGGTTGTTATGGTACGGGAAACCTAGCACCGACCCCAGCCCCCAAGTAGCCGATTACTATGGGGCCCACCTCAATGAATATATGGGTTGTATAACCGTGCTGTTCATCCAGTTTTCTAACTCATTTTAGCATTTGATCTAAAAACTTAAGAAGATCCAAATCTCAGGTGGACCACACTAGTGGAAGCTGTGGTGATTGACCATTAAAAACTTATTATGGGCCATGAAAGTTTTGGATCAAGTTGTTCTTCGTATTTTCCATTCATCCAGGTCTGTTTGACCTTATCAACAGTTTGGATGGAAAATAAACATTTCGGTGGGCCCTAGGTAGTTTTTAATGGTGGGTATTCAATAACCAATGTTTCTTGTGGTGTGGTCCACCTGAGATTTGGGGTTGCTTAAGTTTTGAGAACACTTTCTGAAATGACATGGACAAACGGATGGATGGTGTGGATATACAACACATTCATCAAGGTAGGCCCCACGGTCAGGATAACACCTAGTCCGCTGTGCAACCACGTCCGTTGAAACATTTTTAGGGCACACAATGATATTTATTTGAGATCCAACCAGTTTATAAGTTAACAAAGATATGGAAAACTTCTGTGGCTCAAAGAACTTTTTAATGGTAGGCATTTAATCCCTAATGTTTTCTGTACTGGGATTCATTCTTTGGCTCATGTCCTAAAACAATTTCTCCAAATGAATGGGCGGTGTCGATACAAAACATATATCATGGTGGGGCTCACAGAACGTTGTGAGGTCACTTCAGCAGGGAGATTCGCTACTGTCTAGTTCAGTAGCTAATCCGCGTCCAACGTTCGGATGATACTTTGAGATGGATGCACGTTGCGTGAGGCCCACAAGGTTCTCTCAACCATTTTGTGACAGCTGGCATGGAGGAGACCAAGTGCGGATCGTCTGTGTTGAAAGCACAGCAAATTCCAGTGCCGGCGTTTCTCGTTTGCCCATGTCATTTTCGATATCTCCAGCTCACAAAATACCCTTAATTTCTCTCCTCCCAGTCCTTTGCCTGCTGCATAACAACTTTTAACGTGTGAAATTTTATGACCTCTCACCATGACTTTTGTGTTACATCCACACCGTCCATCTAATTTTCCAAATAGGTTAAGAGCATGATTCTAAAAATGTGGTACATCCAAAGCTCAAGTGAACCACACCAAAGAAAGCAACGGGGATTACACAAACTGTGGTTGAAACCTTCCTAGGGCCAAGCGTGAGGCTTATCTGACATCTAACCTGTTCATAAGGCCACCCATAACTGGATGAAGGTACGACACAAATATCTTCTTGATCAGAGCCGTTTGTGGCCCTAAGAAGTTTTCAATAGTAGCATCAATTCCACTGTTTCACATGGTGTGTTCCACCTGAGCTTTGTATCTTCTTTGTTTTTAGGCTTATAACCTAGAAAGATCTGAAAATAAAAGAACAGTATGGATCTTGGAAATAAATCATCACAGCCCCCATAAATTTCCCACGTCAGGAAAGGCCGTTGTTAGCTTAGAGAGAAGAAAATGGGAATGGTTGAAATGTGGAACTTCTGTGGGGCCCATCATAATGTATTTATTAGATCCACACTGGCCATCCATTTTGCTTCATAACTTTTAGTCATGAGGTTGAAAACGAGTAGATCCAAGGCTCAAGTGCACCACACCATAGTAAAGAGTGGGAATTGAATGCCTACCATTGAAAACTTCTTGGGGCCATAGACGACTCTGATCAGGATGATGTTTGTATTTTCCCTTCATCGAGGTCTGAGTAACCTTATGAAGATGTTAGATGGCAAATGAACCTCATAAGTGGACTGTAGGAAGGTTTCAACGTTACTCATTTAATCCCATGCTTTATGTTGTGTGGTCCACTTGAGACTTGGACGTGCCTCTTTTTTTTTTTTTTTTTTTTCTTATGCTTTAAAATAATCTGAAAACATTGATTAACGGTGCAGATATAACAGATAGATCATGGTGAGGCCCACAGAAATTCCACGCGGTAAAAGTGGGGTTGTGTGGCACGCAATCCATTCTTGAGATGGAAAATCGGCTTGTTTTGTGAGCTGACGAATTAGTGATGACGTGGACCAATGAGAATAGCTGGCACTGAATTTTTCTGTGCCTTGAACACAGACTATCCGCTCTCTAAACATGAGAAAGAAAATCGAAGAATGCAGAGCTACGGAAGGGAGTTTCCGCAATCGCGTCTGAAATGTTGGAATGCGCACAGCCCATAGCTACGGAAAGGAGTTTTCCGCAACACGAAGCTGGGTGGTGCGTGTGAAATCCACTCCATCCATCAGTTTCTATAGATCATGTTAGGATGAGAAACCAAAATTGAGGTGGATTCAACACTCATGTGGATCACACCAAAGAAAACAATGAGGATGGAAATATCGACTATTTCAATCTTCCTGGGATTCGCCGTCATTCCAACCCGTTCATAAGGTGATTCTCACCAGGATGAAGTGAAAATACAAATTTCAGCCCGATCCAAAACTTCTATGAGCGCCAATAAGGTTTCAATGGTAGTAGTTCAATCCCAACTATTTTTTGTGGTGTGGTTCACTTGAGCCTTTGATCTGATTCATTTTAGAGCTCTTATCGTAGCATGAGCTGAAACAACTGATGGATGGAGTGGATTATACGCGGACATCTCGGGGGCCACACATGGCTGTGTTGGAGAAACTCTCGTCTCATGATCTCCAACCTAATTGGAGCCCCACCAAATCATCTTTAGATAGGTGTTCGGGGAAAACATCTCCAAAATGGTCGGGGAAACCAGAGGAAAACGAGTTCAAAGTGGGATGTTCGAATATGCATCCATTGTGCTGCAGGTGTCTTTATGGCCTGTATATTTTTCACGAACAGTCCAGATATCATGATTTATTTTGAGAACGTGGACCTCCTTTTCATCTTCTCCATTGGATCGGTTTTGATTGTCCAACCAATGCATTAAATATTCTTCTATTGATTTTGACAATCAGCACGGACGGTCTAGATGTCATCATCATTCTCCCTCGTTCAGAGAAAATTCAGCCTCGATTTTGAATCAATGTTCTTGGCAAAAGTTGGTGATGTAGTTTTCTCAACGTTACAGGCTTCCATTGTATATATAGGATCATTCTCTGGGATGTTTTTCACATGACCGTTTCATCCTTCTGTCATTGTGGTGGACAGTCCCTACTGGGTACCACAGATCCGAACGTTGATCTTTCATCATGCATGCAACATTAGAAGTACGGGTTGATCCAGAATAGAATAATTATCTAGAATCACCTTCTCTACGATCACTTCAGCAGGGTCTACGTTGCTGAACCTGCTAATATTCTTCCGAATGCAGAGAGAGAGAGAGAGAGAGAGAGAGAGAGAGATTTTCTTAACATTCTAAAATCCACTAGATACAATTAAACTTAAATAAATAAAGAAAGAAAACAAAACATAGACAAAAACAAATACGTTGAACTCCCGTTTTATTCAAACAATTCATTAGCAAACTACATTCCATGGCTCAGCGAATGACAGTCTCTGTTTCAACACTGAAACCAGAGGTCGAAGGACGGGTTTGTGTGTGAAAAAAAAAAAAAAAAAAACTACCTGGCAAGAGGGAGTTTACTGTAAGGGGGCATGCTCTAGTTTTTCATTCCAACCTGCGATTGGAGATAATCAACTATTTTCTTATCAACTTGGAATGCCTTGGCAAGAACATCATCTGAGATGGGCGGGTTCGATCCAAACAGAGCTTTTGCAATGGTGATGGTTCCCGGGTTCTGGCTGCTCAGTCCTGCAATGGCTATGGCATTGGTGTGGCCGATATTAAACTGGAAGTGAATCAGGTTTATTGGGAAGACAAACACATCGCCCTTATGAAGAACCTTTGTTATGAGGCGATTTTCAGGGTTGGAAGTGACGAATCCAACGTAGAGGGTGCCCTCCAAAACTGTTAAGATCTCGGTCGCCCTTGGGTGCGTGTGGGGTGCATTGAGACCATAGGGTGCATAGTCTATCCGAACCAATGAGACTCCGAGGGTGTTGAGTCCTGCTATCTGAGCTACGTTTACTTGGGTCACATTGGACCCAACCTTGTTATTGGTGTTGCCTGGTTTGTCCAGTCCTGTGAAGAAGAAATCATCGGCTTGAACTTGCTTTGGGTCCTTGCACACAAATCCATTCACCAACACTGCCATTATATAACACAAAAGAGATTGTAAGCAGCATATTCTTTCAAGGCCTATTAAACCAACATAAATAGAAGATAATGGACAATCAGATAGGTGGCGTGTCCCATTCAACATGTGAATCCTTTCACGAACGGGGTGGATTGCATTTACATGAAATATTTGCAGCATTGATGCAATTACTTGATCTTGTCAATGAAGTGAACATACCTGGGCTGTTTCGCACAGCGACGCAGAAATCCTGCAATGGGCTGGGATCGGATGCGGAGACAAAGGAGAAACTGAATGCAAGGAATGCTAGGAGAATAAAGCCAGTGGCCATCTTGAAAATCCGTCTGGAAGAGTGTATGGAGGTATGCTAGGAAACCCTAAATATTATAATGAGGAATGTTTTTGGCTGTGGGTTTTGTAAGAAGATTAAGCTAGTATTTATAATAGGGTTAGTGTAATGTTTAGAATTGAAATGGTCCAATTATTTGGAGGCAATTAATTTTATTATTATTATTATTTAAAATCCAAGACTTCTTCCTTTCCTGTGTAGAAAGGAATTGGGTCAATCAGTTACGTGTAGAAAATATCATCATTTGTTTACTAAGTCTTGATTTCGTAGATGCTAAATACTCCAAATCAGCTAAGGGGTCCGGATATGCCCCCTTGACTAATCATCCTTCATGAGATTTACCTAATCATACGACCAGGCTAAGCATTCATTCAACTTAAGAAAATTAACCAACGGCAGGTAAAGGCATGCTTGGTCTATTTGATCTTTTGAATTGGGAAACCATGACCTTATCAAGGAGACAAATGTGTGCCTTGTGTATAAAATCTAAGCCGCCCATTCATCATGTGGGCCCCAACTTTGGTGTCTTGTGCTACATGATCTCGTATTTCGTATATCAGTCTGGCCATATGCATGAAATAATGCAAGAAAACTATCAATATTCAGGCCATTTGGACACAACTTAATTTTTTAAATTATTATATTTTTAATAAGTGTGGATCCTTTTGTGTTGAAGGCTCATTGGTACATGTCATTGGTGTGGATACAATTGGTACATGTCATTGTTGATGACACCAGCTTACAAAACACATCAACTTTCTCACACCCAAATAAATTTCCTACTGCATAACACAACTTTTAATGCGTGGAACTTCTTTAGGGCCCACCATGATTTATGTATTAGATCGACATAGTACATTGAAGTTTGGTAGTGACATCACTGGGCAGCCGAGTAATGATCATTGGTACGCACGATCCCACCATTGAAGGAATGATTCTAGAATTCCCCACCGATCAGCGAAAGGGGTGATTTCAAAGGTGGGTCTAGCATCCTCATAAAAATGGTCAATGTCGAGGTAATCTCTCACATCAAGGACCAAAATTCAAGAAAAGGGGGGTTGGTTGAGAGTTCTCTAGTTATAGGGACAAGGAATGCCTTGTACAAGACTAAATTGGCGGGTGAGTAAGTTGGGACAATATTGTTCTACTCTAGCTTTTGAATTCTTCCCAGACTCTATCATACCACCATAAGGAAGGTCCCTACATTGAAAATAACTTTTCCAGGCATTGTGCACTTTGGGATCAGATGATGAATCATTCATATTAGCTGTGAACTAGGACGGCCCAAATTCTTTCTAAAAAAATGGAGTAAAAGAGGGAGGATCTCTGTCGGCTGGTAAAGTAAAGAATAGATTGTTATGTAATGGGAGAAAGAAAGTTTGTTTGAAGGATAGTGCATATTGCGGTGACCGTAAGAGGTATAAATGATACTAGTTGGAGGAGGTCTTGTCACTAAAAATCAGCTAAAATACTTAAACAACCACATCTGAACCAGCCAAAGGGGACCTTCGCTGTTATATAGGCATTTGGTTGTCACATCATACATACCTTTGTACATATAGTCGAGCAAAAAAGGAGCAAGCGCAAATTTTTCACCACGAGTGAGAGCTTCAGCCAAAGGAATATATTCTTATATGATGTTGACGACATTTACACATATCAAGTGTCAACAAATCTAAAGTAGCAGAAATGCCGTATGTTCTTCCTGATCAATGGGGCCAGAATGCTTTCTATAAATATTCATGAAGAGGGTATATGCTTTGTTTCCCTTGACTTTGAAAGAGCCTTTGTCATTAGGTGAATTGGGGATGAATGACATACCAAAAAGAAGGAAATTAGTAAAGGCACAAATGTCTATGATTGTCGGGCTCATTGGACCGCATTTGAAAAGGAAAGCATTCAGAGTTTTGCTCCAGAAAGTTGAAGCAGCTAGAAGAAGATTAGCATCGACCGAATACGGGATGGTGGATAGTTTAATGCATTCATAAATATCGATTTCTTTCCACAATTCTCAATAATGGCTCTCGAGGGGCTCGAACCAATCATGTCATCCGAAGAACAGCGATACCCAGGGACGAGGACCTTTTCTGGCTAGAGTAGGGTGAGGGATTCTAATAATGTGAACCAAAATCTCTTCATCATCACGAATTGGGAAGAAAGGATCCAGATCTTGAACGACATCTAGAGTAATGTTGGGGAGAAAGGAAGGGCCGAGATGAGTTATCCGTTGATTGTCCGCAAATGTTGTGAAGATGATTTCGGTGGTCAGTTGGTTATGAAAATGATCCATAATGCAAAATATTTCGTCAATTGGGCGAACTATAGCAGAAGAGGAAGAAGCCATTGATAAAGAACGAAGGATTAAAAACTTTAGGAGGAAAAGGAGGAAGAAGAATAAAATGGAATTTGATTTTTCTTTTATCGTCCGCTCGAAGGGAAGTATTAATGAGAGTATCATCATTACATTTTATTCACCTAAGAAAGGAACACGCGTCAGCATGACATTGCTTCCGCAATAAGCACTGCCATCGACAAATGTTCCGTCGCCCATGCGTATAAGATCTGGTTGTGACACGTGGATGAAAGGACGGTAGCATTTAATGATATCTCAAACGTCATTATCACATTTTCCAAAGGCAATGCGACGTGGGGGCAATGTTATACCATATTTCTGACAGCTGTAAAAGAGCCAATTATATGAGTACACACGTGATTACACAGCATTCTGAAGGGGAGAAATGAAGGGAGTGATTGGAGTTATAGCTAATTTTATGGTGATCAAGTTGGTGTTCCGAGACGATGCCACGACACTATAGAAGACGAACAGAAGTGGACAAGTCAACAAGTCAGTAACATAAGATAACAATGAAAAGGAGTAATGAAAATAGAAGCCCAGAAGATCAATTGCCTGGGAGAATCAGGTGGTTACGTAATTGATAATTATAAATAGCAAGGAGGAAGGTCGAGCTCAGGGTCCAGCACCAACCAAACCAAATTAAATCAGATTTCTCAATTTATCATGTTTCCTTTTATCCTGTTATCTGTGCTTCTTAGTGTAATCTATTTTTACTTTCATTAGTGTAGTCTTTTTCTCGTTTAGGATTACATCACATGGTCGGAAATCAATAGCTAATATCCAGTAAGAAGTAGTGGTAATTATAACAACAGTCTACGCTCATATGCTGGACTTAGTTTGATAGTGTGTTCAGTCCTAAAAGGTGAACTACAGTTTGTTCCAAGCAACCGATTGTAAGTATTCCCTTTTGTTATTTGATTTACGTTATCCAATTTTATATTGAAAGGTCCTTTTATGGAAGGCAAGAGTGCAACCCACCTTTAGAGGATAAACCCCACTCTCTAAAGATCACTTGATTCTATTTAAACAACCAAGCGAGTGGCTAAGTAGGTAGCCGATCTACACAAATTCTGGCCATATATAGCTGATCATAGTGTATCTGCCTATTCTAGCGCTCGGGGTCATCGTTGTTCGGTTGGAATCGAGCCGCACAGTCGGTTCTAACATGCCCGCACACATCTCACATGTGTGGCCAAAGACTAGCGAGAAACACTATCGATTTGGCAAGATTAGGAGAATGAATACCAACATGAACCTTATATTCTCTCATATTCTGAGAGAAGGTAATGGAGCAACTAATGCCCTTGCTAAGATGGGAAGCAGTAGTCATACAGATAGAACTTTTCCTTCAAAAGCGGAGCTTCTGGCCTTTGTTCGAGGTCTACTTGCCTTGGACAATGCCGGGGTAGGGGATGTTAATAGGTGGACTAAAGCTTAAATGAGGCTCTGGGTTTGTCTTTTTTTTCTTTTGTACTGTATAGTTTTTAAGGGCAGTCTAGTCGACGGTTGTATAGCTTCGAGGTATATTATAGGTGCGGTCTATCCTTTTTTATGAACCCACCTGAATGTGCTTGTTCCTCTTTTTCCATGTTTTCTAGTAAAATCAAGGTGAAGCCTTTCCTTTGGAAAAAAAAGAAGAAGTACACACATCCCACTATTAGTCACACCACAAAGTTATCCACCCTCACTTGGGAATTTGATACCAAGACCTCAGTGTTGAAACGAGGTTATCTTCACTGAGGTTATCTTCAACTAGTCTACCACTTGAACTATGTTGAGCTATGGGTTGGGGTGTGTAGAGTTGGCTTTTGTAGATGGCCTTCCAATCAGTTAGTAGCCTCATTATGGCGTGTTTTCAATAGGATTTAAGATCCTTCAGACCCTATGATACTGTAAGTAGAGATGCCTCTATATTCGGTCTCTCAGATATTTGCTTGTAAAAAAGTACAACGTTGGACATGCTCATGCACTTGATGTAACGACCCCAAAAATTTTAGCCATTTAAAATAGAAAAAGGGGTTAAATGATTTACTTTATAACTAATAAATAAAAATAAAACGAGCTGGATGGTTAAGGTCCTCTTGGTTAAGAGAGGAGACCTAGGATCAAGTCTTACTGAGAGAGAGAGAGAGAGAGAGAGAGAGAGAGAGAGAGATCAGGTACATCTGACCCATCTATTTCTTTCTTTCTGCTTATTCTGCCTAGATTCAGCCAATGAACGGACCGGATCGTCTATCCGTTCATTGTATATGTAACGCCCTGGAAATTCCAATCCTCGAGCCTCGAGAGTACCCAAGCACCTCTAAAAAATTTTCTAATTTAATTATAAATTGAGAGTGCAGACGCCCGATTTAGAACCAAGACTCTAGGAGATTTGTATTAAAAACCTAGTTTGGACGATCCAATTCGATCGAAATCTCGTAAGACATTTAAACACATCAATCTAACCGTACATTCTTTGTTAGATATCATGGATAGCTACGGATTCCTTTCTAATCGCCAAATCCTACATCCGATCTATTAATTTACAAATCTCGAACTATGATTTACTGGAATCACAATTGATTTACATATATTACCGATTTCCAGTGCAGACCCACCTTAAACTACCCTGATCAACGAATCAGATGTTGATCATCTTAAGTATCAGAGTCGATTTGACCTAATGGACGACCTAATCTCCATTCAAACCCAACTGGCAACCTAATCTGATTCATAATGCCTAAAATTCCAAATAAATCCGCGTTACCATTATAATCCGATACTTACTAGTGTACGCTATGACCCAGTAAAAGGATTCACCAAACTTTGTTCTCTAAATCATCCAATTGGTGTCTCGAAACCCTAGAATAGCTATAAATCGTTCGTTAGTGGGCAGTTGATCACAAATCTACATGAAATCGATCGTCTTACTAGACTTGATCTTTCCCCTGCATCAGATGTCCAACACCCTATCTTGAACCGCACAACATAGATCATGACCAGAGAGGGTGAGTTGTGCGACTCACCTCAACCTTGGACCATCTGGAACTATAAACACCAAGCCCATTTGAGAATTCCATTTGAAATGAAATTTAGGGATTTTACTTGGGTTTTCTTCTAAGGTTTGCTTAAACCTTTCTACTTTATCGCCATTCCTTCTACCGATTGTAGGCGGGCCATGCCTTGAGGTAAGATATTTTTTATATTGAAGAAATTAGGAAGTTTCATTAGGGATTCTCATTTTTAATTAAGGTTTTTGTCAAATTTTGGTGTTCTAACTGGATTTTCTCCAAATCCTTGAGGAATACTCATTTCTAACTCGTGGATTCGTCAATCAGGTGAGGACTATTCTTCTAAGCTAGCTATTATCAGCCTAAAAGGGTTTCAGATAGTGAAATTTGGGGTTTTTTGTGAATTTCATTTGAGGTTGACTGTTGAATGATTCATGTTTATGATTTATGATCTGTGTGTGTTGTTTGATTACATGTTTACTATAAGGTATAGATTCAATACCCAATTAAATTGATTTTATGAAAATATGCGATTTGATGTGTTGTGCATATTAAGTGTTTGATGAAATTCTTGAGTGAACAGAAGTTCACATATTCTTGAGTAAGTAGATTACCATCCACCCAGGCTAGTACCTGATTGTGAATTTGATGAGTTAGCCTACAATAGCACGCCAAGTGTTTGATTTTACGCCCATATATGTGATTGATTTCCTCCAAGTGCAGAGGTTTAATTGTAATATTCCTGTGAGTACAGGGTCGATCCCACGAAGACAGTCTACTGAGAAAGCTTCTTACAGATCAACTAAACAGATAATGAAAATAGATATCAAAGGATCTATCCCAAATAGATTAAGGATTTTGATTGATATGGAAAAATCAAACCAAAGCATCGAAGTTCCACACATAGATTTAACAAACCATCTATCATGACTGATAATGATAACTCAACTAGATCAGAGCACTATGGTCTATCTAGTCGGAATATTTAACAATTAAAGCATGTAAAAAGGAGTAGAAAACTGTCAAAGATTAGAAATCTCAAGTTCTACATCATTAAAACATACTTATGAGCTCCAGGGATTGTAAGGATTTGAGATCCATGAGATCACAAATCAAACAATGTGGAAGGTCAAAAGCCTCTCCCATCTAGGAAATCTGTATTAGTTAGATCTAAGCATCCACCATACAGTTCTCACATGATGGATCAAAGATTTTCCTAATACATGATAACATGTACCAATCTTAAGATCCCATCATGAAATCATTAAGGAATCATCATGATGGATAATCTATTGAATCCATGTGCTTCCCTCCTAGCTCTGGCTAGAAGAGAATTAGAAGCACATGTTTAGAAATGAAAATGGATAAGAAAAAAATAAATAAAAGAGGAGAAGAATTGCAATAATAAAAAAAACTTGAATTGATCTAAAGAACTTACACATCAATGAACTTGCATGAATAAAGAATCAAGTAAAAAATATCTCTCTCTCTCTCTCTCTCTCTCTCTCTCTCTCTAGAAACTCCTAGGAAAGAAATCTAAAAGAAAAGGAAAAAAATGGAATATGATTTGTGGAATTCGGCTCCCCTTTTATAAACTTGCACCGTCTCGAAATTCACAATTTAACAGCCCCATGGCTATTTCTGCACTTTCTGCATATTACTTTTCTAGCCCTGCAGTTATGGACTTGGACTTTTCAGGAGATTTTCTGCATCATTCAACACCGTACAACTTCTTTTGATCTTCTTTCATCCACGTGCTCAGATCACCATCTCTTGGACTTTAAATCACCTTTTTGGCTCGAATTCCTTATAATTCATTCAATCCCTATTAAACATGAAAATACATGTAATTAGATCATTTTAGCCAGATAATTCATGTAAATGTAAAATGAACATGGGATTAAACATGCAAATTTTGTCACTCAACACACCCCTCAACCAACATTTTGCTAGTCCTCGAGCAAAATATGTGAAATTTATATTAAAAAAATAATTTAGAAAAATGTGTACCAAACCTATCAATCAAATACATTAGAGTTCCAGAATAAGTTACACATAACCTAGGTAGAATAATGAAAATGTATTCCAATTCCTTGATTAATTCCAATAGATTGAGTTATCTAGATTCCTCAAAATTTAGAATAATTATGATTTAACACTCACTTGTACATGATGATACTGGAGTAACTAAAGTTTATGGTTGTGTAAGTTAGTCCATTCACTCACCTCCAATCATCCTTATGTTCACAAGGTTACCTCGAACACCAGCTCACCCGCCTAATCTTAACATCACGCATTTGATTTTGATTTTTTTTTTTTTTTAATTCTCATAGATATAACATTATTCTCTCACCCTACTTCATTGGTCAGCTGAAGAATCCAAAAGGCTTACTTCAGACTGACTAAAACACAGCAATGGTAATGACTCAGGATTAAGTCTTAGCCCCAGATTGCCAGTTCTCCTACGGCTGACTGATTTTTTTTCTCAAAATGTTTTTTTTTTATTTTTAAGTTTACTGGTCTTGTTTACTTATAAACTTAAGGCTGTGAAGTTTATGATTCAACTAACTACACTTTCATTAACTTAGGCATCAAGTGTGTCATGTGAAAAATGAGTGTCAAGTTCTATTATATTCTAACTTATTGATTTACCTAGTTAACTTATCAATGAAATTTTTCAGTCCTTGAAATCTAAATTCATTAATTGCCCTTGTTAGTTGTAAACTACATTCTGGAATCTATGTATCCTTTTAACAAGTCATACTACACAATTTCTGAAAAAAAATATTTGAAAAAAATTTCACACATTTTAGATATGTATGATGACTTAAACTCACAAAAGTGAAAATAAAATGACTCAAAGAAATCTAAAAATTGGCTCAATTTGCAGATTCATAGCATAGTCACTCAATTTGCAGATTCATAGCATAGTCCTCACCCCCCATCCTAAAATTTACATTGTCCACAATGTAAATGATAAAGCATATAATGCAAAATAAAGGAACCAAGTAAAAACAAAGTGAAAGGGATGAGTATCACCTGAAAAATGAAGAACCATCTGCAAAACACTAGCAAAACAAAAATAAAAAAAAAAACAAAATTGAATTAAAATGCACCAGCGAAAAGAAACTAGCCCTAGTCCTAAACTAGCCTAAAATTATTCTTCTATGAAATTGTTTGAGGTCAATCAGAGTATTTTGGCTCGTGGAGAGTGATGGACTTCTCTCCCAAATGAAAGTTTTCCACATATGGCTTTAATCTTTGGCCATTCACTTTGTATATGTTGCCATTACGTGGATTTTCAATTTCAATGGCCCCATGAGAATGAACATTTTTCACTATGAATGGGCCTGTCCATCTTGATCTCAACTTACCCGAAAAAAATTGGAGTCTAGAATTATAAAGTAGGACCTTTTGCTGAGGTTCAAAGGTCTTCCTCAGAATGTTTTTATCATGAAATGCCTTAGTCCTTTCCTTATAAATTCTAGAGTTTTCATAGGAGTCTCTTCTCAATTCCTCCAATTCATTTAACTCTAATTTTCTTTGCCCACTTGCTTGGTCCACGTCAAAGTTGAATTTCTTAATTGCCCAATATGCCTTATGCTCTAATTCAACGGGCAAGTGGCATGCCTTCCCATACACTAATCTGTACGGAGACATTCCAATCGGGGTCTTATAAGCAATCCTATAAGCCCAGAGAGCATCAGATAGTCTAAGAGACCAATCCTTCCTATCCAGACTTATAGTCTTTTCCAAAATTCGCTTAATCTCCCGATTCGAGATTTCGGCCTGTCCACTTGTTTGTGGATGGTATGGGGTACTCACTTTATGCTTTATGCCATATTTCTTCATCAAGGTTTCAAATGACCTATTACAAAAGTGAGACCCGCCATCACTAATGATGGCTTTTGGGGTTCCAAATCTAGAGAATATATTATCTTTAAGGAATCGTAGGACCACTTTGCAATCATTGGTCCTACATGAAATCGCCTCAATCCACTTGGAGACATAATCCACACCGACCAATATGTAATGAAATCTAAAAGAAGGTGGGAATGGTCCCATAAAATCAATGCCCCAACAATCAAATATTTCTAATGGTAATATTGGGGTTAATGGCATCATGTTGCACCGGGACACACTCCCCAATCTTTGACAGCGGTCATAGGCAATACAGAAAGCATGGGTATCTTTGAACATGGTGGGCCAATTGAAACCACACTGTAGAATTTTTGCAGTGGTTTTCTTAGCAGAAAAGTGGCCACCACATGCTTCTGTGTGACAAAAGAAAATGATACTATGGACCTCATCTTCCGGAATACACCTGCGAATGATTTGGTCAGCCCCGTACTTATATTAGTATGGGTTATCCCAAAAGAAATTCCTTACCTCGATTTTGAACCTCTTTTTATCTTGTGCCTTCCAATGATGTGTCACTCTACCTGTCACAAGATAATTTACTATATCTGCATACCAAGGGAGGTGTGAGACTGCAAATAACTGTTCATCAGGGAATGTGTCATGGATATGTGTCTCCTCAATGGAATCATCTAAGATCAATCGAGAAAGATGATCGGCCACTACATTCTCTACTCCTTTCTTATCTTTAATTTCTAAATCAAATTCCTGGAGTAGGAGGATCCATCTCAAAAGTCTTGGCTTTGCATCTTTTTTTAGATAACAAATATTTCAAAGCCGAGTGGTCAGTGAACACGATCACTTTGGATCCTAACAAGTATGACCTAAACTTGTCCAAAGCAAAAACTACAGCAAGCAACTCTTTTTCAGTTGTTGAGTAGTTCACTTGGGCCGAGTTTAAGGTTTTACTCGCGTAATGGATAACATAGGGCCGTTTATCTTTCCTTTGGCCTAAAACAACCTCTATTGCAAAAGCACTTGCATCACACATCAATTCAAAAGGAAGTGTCCAATCTAGTGGTCGCATAATAGGTGCAGTAGTAAGAGATGTTTTTAATTTATCAAATGCACTTACACAATCATTCGTCCACTCAAATGAGACATCCTTTTGAAGGAGGTTACTTAAGGGTCCAGCAATGGCGCTAAAATCCTTAATGAACCTCCTATAAAAGCCAGCGTGCCCAAGGAATGATCGCACATCTCTAACTGATCTAGGGGTAGATAGATTGGCAATGATATTTACTTTTGAATGATTTACCTCAATTCCATTTTCAGAGATAACATGGCCTAAGACAATTTCCTTTTGGACCATGAAATGACATTTCTCCCAATTTAACACAAGGTGCTTCTCTTCGCACCTAGACAAGACTAGAGACAAGTTATTTAAACATTCTTCAAAACCATAACTAAATACAGAAAAATCGTCCATGAAAACCTCTAAAAAATGCCCAACCATATCAGAGAAAATGCTTATCATACATCGTTGGAACGTGGCTGAGGCGTTGCACAGTCCAAATGGCATTCGTTTGTAGGCAAACGTGCCAAATGGACATGTGAACGTGGTTTTCTCTTGGTCTTCCGGGGCGATTTCTATCTAGTTATACTCGGAATATCCATCCAGGAAGCAGTAGAAGGAATGACTTGCTACCCTCTCTAAGATCTGGTCAACAAATGGTAGAGGAAAGTGATCCTTCTTAGTGACCAAATTAAGCTTCCTGTAGTCAATGCACACACGCCAACCCGTGGTGACACGTGTTGGTATGAGTTCATTGTTGGAGTTTTGCACAACGGTTATTCCAGATTTCTTTGGAACCACTTGGGTTGGACTCACCCACTGGCTATCGGATATTGGGTAGATGATACCCACATCCAACAATTTGATCACCTCATTCTTGACAACCTCCATCATATTTGGATTTAATCTTCTTTGAGGTTGTCTAATTGGTTTGGCATCCCCATCCAGGTGAATGCGGTGGGTGCATATAGAAGGGCTTATACCCTTTATATCAGATATAGTCCAACCTATGACCCCTTTATGGTTCCTTAGAACATTCAATAACTTCATCTCTTGCTCCTTGTCTAGGAGAGAGGAGATCACCACTGGATATGATTCATTTTGATCTAAATAAGCATACTTGAGCTCATTGGGCAATGGTTTTAGCTCAAGTTTAGGAGCATTAGTCAGTGACGGTAGAGGTCGCAAGTCCTCAGTGGTTTGGACTTCATAACGCGGCTTCCATCGGTATATACCAATGTCCTGAGTAGTGTTTCTATCAATGGTTTCACAAAATTCAGCAATAACATTTTCAAAATCAGATTTTTCTAATTTTTCAAAAAAATCATTTAACTCCTCAGATAGGCTAGACTCACATTCCCCTTCATCTAGCAAGCAGTCTACAAAATTTAGCTCATGTATTTCATTTTCACCCACGGGCTGCTTGCATAGATTAAAAATATTCAATTCCAATGTCATGTTGCCAAATGAAAGTTTCATCATTCCATTCCTACAATTAATAATAGCATTTGAGGTGGCTAGGAATGGCCGGCCCAAAATAATGGGAACTTGAGTGGTAGAGTTCACACATGGCTCAGTGTCAAGCACAATAAAGTCCATGGGGAAATAAAACTTTTCAATTTGGACTAACACGTCCTCTACTATTCCCCTCAGTACCTTAATTGAGCGGTCGGCGAGTTGTAATGTGATTGTGGTTGGTTTTAACTCACCCAACCCCAATTGTTGGTAGACCGAAAATGGCACTAGATTGACACTTGCACCCAAATCTAGTAGTGCATGCTCAACCCGAAAATTCCCAATTATACAAGGGATAGTGGGGCTTCCCGGATCCTTATATTTGGGTATGGCCTTGTGTTGAATTATTGCACTCACTTTCTCAGTAAGGAAGGCCTTCTTATGCACATTTAATTTACGTTTCACAGTGCACATGTCTTTCAAATACTTGGCATACGATGGAATTTATTTGATCGCATCCAAAAGAGGAATGTTCACTGTCACCTTTTGGAGAACATTCAAAACATCCTGATACTTCATGGGGATGGTTGGGTTTCGAAGCCTAGATGGGAAGGGGACTGGAGGCTCATATGACTTAGTCTTTTCCTCTTGTTGTGGCGCATGAACACTAGCCGGTTCACTATTATCTTGAGAAGTGGGCTCATCATTTGGTATTTCTACCGGTTGTGGAATATTATTTTCAATGATTTTGCCATTTCTCAAGGTGATAATGGACTTGGCCTGTTCATGGTGGGACTCAGATGAACTTGATTCTCCTACAAAGTGCACATTTCTAGGATTAGGCACTGGTTGAGAGGGAAGAGTGCCTTTCTCCCTAGCGTTGAGTTGAGTCTCAATTCTAGCCATCGCCGACTTAAGCTCTTGGTTCGCTTGGAACAAGGATTGATTCATTTGAGCCTGTGTATTCATGAATGCATTCAATGCATCCTCCACAGACGATCTTTTTTGTGGGGGCACGTATGGTGTATTGTTGTGTGCTCCAAAGGAATTGTTTTGTGGAGGCCCTTGGGGTGCATTGGGTGCATTAATTTGTGGTCCATTTCGCCAGCTAAAGTTAGGGTGATTCCTCCAGTTAGGGTTACATGAATTCCCTAGAGGTGGAGC
The DNA here is from genome assembly GCA_003013855.2 of Liriodendron chinense. Lineage (NCBI taxonomy): Eukaryota > Viridiplantae > Streptophyta > Magnoliopsida > Magnoliales > Magnoliaceae > Liriodendron > Liriodendron chinense. The sequence goes on from PVNU02000362.1 coordinate 2,527,764, forward strand.
AGGTGGCCTTTGGTAGTTATTGCTTGGTCAATGACCATGTCTTGAAAAGTAGAAATTGTTGGACATTCTTGTGGGTCATGGTCACTTCCCCCACAAATGCTACAAAAGCTACTAGAAAGCCCACTTGATTTAATCATATTCACTCTACCAATTTCCATAGCCTCGATCTTTCTTGATAAGCTAGCCACCCTGGCTTGCAAATCTTCTTCTGGGTTGATCAAATACATCCCCCCTCTCTCTTTTTGGACGGGTTTGACAATTTTAACTTTTTGGAAAGTACCCCATGATTGGGTACTTTCTGCCAATTTATCTAGGAAATCCCAAGCCTCTTCAGGCTCGGTGTTAAGAAAACGACCTCTATTGAGCTCTTAATTGTGCATATTCTAACCCCAATTCATCACTCATTGTACAAGGTTTGTATGGTTTGTAAGCTAATCCAATGCATGTTTTGTGATTACAGGATTGAGGGTGGACTCTACTCAATTGAAGACATAAAGAGCTCATTTGGGACTATTCTAATGGAGATTATTTGAAGACCGAAGAAGAAAAGGAAGAAGGAAGCAAAGAAAGAAGAAAGCAGAAGAAAGAAAGCAAGAAAAAAAAGAAGAGACAAAGGAGCTGACCGGTCGTGACCGGTCGGCCGAGGAAGCCAGACCGGTCAGTGACCGGTCAGCCATGCATAGTTGGATGTGCTGAGGACGTCCGACCGGTCATGACCGGTCGGACAAGGCTGCTAGAACTTTAATGAATAGGACCGACCGGTCATGACCGGTCGGTCAGTGCTGTTGTAATATGGATGAAAACATCCAACCGGTCATGACCGGTCGAAGGGGCTTGCTGGACTGAAGATAAATAGGCCCGACCGGTCTTTACCGGTCGGGCATACTTGCTGGAATGACTCTCTATTGAGGCCGACCGGTCATGCGTACTGACTTAGAAGCTTCTAATTTCTTCCCGATTTTCTCTGCGCTGCGTAAGAGTTTCGCAAATTTCCGATTATTCCGACGTTGTGGAGCCTCCAGACTATAAGAGGACACCTAGGGATCGTTCCTAGGGTATCCTAGAAGGGTGCAAGCGAGGTTGGAGGCTGTGGAAGTGAAGATTGGAGTTTCACAACTCCTTTTGGTTTGCTTTGCTGTTTTCATGCTTTTTGTAGTTGTTTCATGTTTCCTTGGATCATGAGCAGCTAAACCTCTTAGCTAGGGCTAAGAGGTGAAGCTTGTAGTGAATCCAAGATGTTTTAATTCGTAGTTAAGTGGTTTTAGTTTGGAATTCATGATTATGAACTAAGGTTTGAAGTTTATACAAGTTTTTAAGTAATTTTTCTTAGTCTTGTGATGACTCATGGATGTTTGGATGAATTACTTATCTTCTTAATTTGTTTGCAACGGTATAGACCTGTATGATCCGAGGAATCGGAGTGCGCTCTAGTACTAAGCTCTTCATAAAGGGACTTCAGGCCAAAGTTCTATTTTAGTTGATTTTCTGGAATATGTAAGGACTGTGCTTGTGATTTGAATCTAGTTCAAATCCTAATCTAGCCTTGTCTTGTGAGAGGACTCGGGGATGGTTATGATTGAGAACAGGACCTATAGAAAAGGGGAATGACCTATGCAATTGAGCATGCTCAGATCAGCCTACATTGAGTGAATCTTATGCATAGAATTTACATATTACAGACTGTTTGGTTTAACAACTCTATCATCCGACTAGACAGACAGGAATGTCGATTCTAGTTGAGAGAATAAGAAACCACAGCGGATTAAACATCAAGGATTGCTACAAGTGGATCCTTGAAACCCTAGTACCTTCTTATAATTACTTACTCTCGATTTAATTCGCTTTTGTTACTCACATCAACTTTATACAACAACCGGATTAGTAGACTTCAATAGACACTTGTGGATGAATTTGTGAGATCCTACATAGTCCCTGTGGATCGACCTCGGTCTTACTGAGTTTATTACTACATCGCAACCCTACACTTGGGGAAGCGAACAAGTTTTTGGCGCCGTTGCCGGGGAGTTTTGACGGTTTTCACAAATTTCTTAAATTAGTATCTATTTAGGATTTTTTTTTTTAGATTTTTAGACTAACTTAGTTTATTTATTTGATTTTTCTTTTCAGGGATTTTTAGGAAGCCGAAGAAGAGTCAAGGATTTCAAGTGCAATTCAGGTGCTATCCTTCTAAAACCTTACTCTTCTCTTTCTCCTAGTCATTCTTATTTTATTCATCTCTTGTAGAGTGGGTGGAGACTCCTTTTTGGATCTCTGAAAGGTCGGCCTTTTTGCCACTTGGATTCCTATTGGTCGGCTCTGCCGTCTTGGATCACCTTGTGCTCAGGGATTTCTTTTCTCATATCTACTCCTCTTTCTCCTTTTTTTGCACTTTTCTCAAAAGATTCAAAGAGTGGGTGGGGTGTTCTCTGAACCCCTATTGACCAGGAGAAATCGGTCTCTATCTTTGTTTTTGGCCTAGCCATTGCAAGACACCTTGTGCTTCGGTCTTAGAGAAGAGTAAAGAAAAAGAAGGAAGAATTCTTTTTCCTTTTTGTTTCTTATTTTTGGTTTTGCATGCCACATTGGGCTCGGGATTCCAATAACCGACTCATAAGTGAAGGGGGGATAGTAGAAGGCATTGATAGAGAGCCACGTGTTAGGAGACATCTAGATTCTCCAATTTTATCTGAAAGTATGGCTGCAAATCAACCTAACCCGGTTCAAAATCAAACTGAAACAGGGGAGAATGTGGTTGAGAATGTTCCCCGACCTAGGACTTTACGTGATTTCTTGCAACCTGCAAGAACGAGCACTCCCTCATGCATAGTATTTCCACCAAATGCAGGGAATGTGGATTTGAAACCGGGAGTGATCAATCTTCTCCCTAAATTCCATGGTTTAGACAGTGAAAGTGCCTATCAACACCTTAGGGAGTTTGATGAGGTAATCACCACCATGCACTTTGCAAATGTGACTGAAGATGTAGTAAGACTTAAATTCTTCCCTTTCACTCTTAAGGATAAAGCCAAGGGTTGGCTTTATGCATTGAGGCCAAGATCAATTGGGTCATGGAATGATATGCACAGAGAATTTATAAAAAAATTCTTCCCTACTCACAAAACGAACATGCTTAAGCGCCTTATCATGAACTTTGCCCAAAAGGAGGATGAAACCTTTTCCCAATGTTGGGAGAGATTCAAGGACCTATTAAACGCATGCCCACATCATGGCTATGAAAATTGGCTGATTATAAGTTTTTTCTATGAAGGACTGATTCCATCCATGCGCCAATTTATAGAGATGATGTGTAATGGGGAGTTCATGAATAAGGAAGCTGATGAAGCATGGGATTATCTGGAAGAATTGGCTGAAAGTGCACAATCTTGGGACACATCTAAACCAACAAATTCCAAGATTGGCCAACAAAAGGAAAAGGGAGGAATGTATGTCTTATCAGAAGAAGATAGCATAAGTGCACGGTTGGCTAGCCTTACAAGAAAGGTCGAAGCCATGGAATTAAGGAAAGGAGAAACAATCAACTCCACTGAGGTTGAAACTGTTTGTGGAATTTGTGCTAGAAATCAACATGCTACACCAGATTGTCCCACAATTTCAGCAGTCCAAGGCATCTTACAAGAACAAACAAATGCCATAAACAGTTATCAGCAGCAATATGGTGCTCCAAACTCAAACACTTATAATCCTAATTGGAAGAACCATCCCAACTTCAGTTGGAGGAATGGACCCACTGCAAATGCAAACAACACTCCAAAAGTATCACTAGAAGAGATGTTGGGTGCACTCGTATCGGTCCAGAATGAGTATAACAAGACAAATTCTTTAAAAATAGATGGGTTCATGCAAGAGCAATTGAAATTCAATCAAAATTCAAACCAAGCCATTAATGAATTGAAAACATCTCTGGCTAGAGTTGAAGCTCACCTGAGTGGTAGAGAGAAGGGCACACTTCCTGCTCAAACTCTTCCTAACCCAAGGACCCAGTATGAGATACAAGATGCAAGCTCATCCTCCCACCATACGGAACATGTTCAAGCTATCACCACCTTGAGAAGTGGGAAAGAAATTGACAAATCTAATCCGGTGAAGGCCCCAGAGCCTAAGGATCCAGAAATTCCCAAAGAGAATGATAGTCCAAACAATATTCCACAAGAGAAAGAACCGGAAAGGCAATACAAGCTGGTTGCCCCATTTCCACAAAGGTTGATTTCACCAAAACCTTTAGATAAAAATCTGGAGATTCTGAAAATTTTCAAGCAGGTAAAGATCAATATCCCGCTGTTGGATGCAATAAAACAAATACCATCTTATGCTAAATTTTTAAAGGAATTGTGTACAATCAAAAGGAAACATAACGTTCACAACAAAGTGCTTTTGGCTGAGAATTTGAGCGCCATCATCAAACAAGAGGTGCCCCAAAAATACAAGGATCCAGGTAGTCCAACCATCTCATGCATCATAGGAGACTACCAGATTAAACAAGCCCTACTCGACTTGGGGGCAAGTGTGAACCTCATTCCATACTCGGTCTACGAACAACTTGGGTTAGGTGAATTGAAACCCACCAAAACCACACTCCAACTTGCTGATAGATCCATCCGGATACCGAGAGGAATGGTAGGGGATGTTCTAGTCCAAGTTGATAAATTCTACTACCTAGTAGATTTTATTGTCTTGGACACACATCCCGTGATAGGCACCGGTACTCAAATTCCCGTCATACTTGGACGACCGTTTCTAACTACTTCAAACACCATTATCAATTGTAGAAACGGACTTGTACAAATGTCCTTTGGAAATATGACCCTTGAGCTTAACATATATGAGTTATGCAAACAACCGCGGGAAGTTGATGATGATGTCCACGAATTAAACATGATCGAATCATTCATGGAGGATACAGTCCCCTTATCACTATTTTCCAACCCTTTGGAGGCATGTATGGCCCACTCTCATGAGACAAATGATTACACAATACAAGAGAGGGATGCCATTCTAGATGTGATGCTGGTGCTTGAGAATAAAAGATGGAGGGCCCTAATTGAACCTTTGCCTGTAAATGAGAACAAGGCCCTCCCATCCAACATCAAGGCACCAAAACTCGACCTAAAACCATTGCCAAGTGAGCTAAAGTATGTTTATTTAGGTCGAGATGAGACATATCCAGTGGTGATTTCTTCCCACTTGGATGAGGAACAAGAGAGTAGGCTAATAGCCACTCTATTAGAGCACAAGAGTGCCATTGGATGGTCAATTGCGGATCTCAAAGGCATAGACCCTCTGATTTGTACTCACCGCATACACCTTGAGGAAAATGCAAAATCATCCCGGCAACCACAAAGACGACTAAATCCAAACATGAAGGATGTGGTTAAGGCCGAAGTGGTGAAACTATTGGATGTAGGTATCATTTACCCAATATCTGATAGCCAATGGGTGAGCCCAACTCAAGTGGTGCCTAAGAAATCCTGAATAACCATCGTAGCCAATGCCAATAACGAACTCGTGCCAACTAGAGTTACTACTGGTTGGAGAATGTGCATTGACTACAGGAAGCTAAACACTGTCACGAGGAAAGACCACTTCCCCCTACCATTTGTTGATCAGATTTTAGAACGGTTGGCGGGTCATTCCAACTTTTGCTTCCTTGATGGCTATTCAGGGTACAACCAAATAGAAATTGCCCGTGAAGACCAAGAAAAGACTACATTCACATGTCCATTCGGCACTTTCGCCTATCGACGGATGCCGTTTGGACTATGTAATGCCCCTGCCACCTTTCAGCGTTGTATGATGAGCATCTTTTCTGACATGGTGGGGACCATTCTCGAAGTCTTCATGGATGATTTTTTCGTATTCGGTTGTAGCTTTGATGAGTGCCTTGAGCACTTGAAATCTGTGCTAAAAAGATGTGAAGAGAATAACCTAGTGCTCAATTGGGAAAAGTATCACTTCATGGTTCAAAAGGGAATTGTACTTGGTCACATCGTTTCACAAAAGGAATTGAGGTGAACAAAGCGAAAATTGATCTTATCTCTACCCTTCCACCACCCAAAAGCATACGAGATGTGCGGTCCTTTTTAGGACACGCAGGATTCTACAGAAGGTTCATAAAGGACTTCAGTTCACTCTCTCGCCCTTTATGTAACCTACTTCAAAGGGAAAATTCATTCGAGTGGAATGAAGAATGTCAAAAGGCCTTTAACACCCTTAAAGGTATGTTGACATGTGCCCCAATAATGCAACCACCGGATTGGAGCCTTCCTTTTGAGATTATGTGCGATGCTAGCGACTATGCTATTGGGGCCGTGTTAGGCCAAAGAAAAGATAAAAAGCCATGTGTCATCTACTATGCAAGTAGAACCCTAAACTCAGCCCAGGAAAACTACACTACCACTGAAAAGGAACTTTTAGCCGTAGTTTTTGCTTTGGAGAAGTTTAGATCCTCCTTGATTGGATCCAAGATCATTATATTCACTGACCATGCCGCGCTTAAGTATCTGCTTTCTAAGAAGGATGCTAAACCACGGTTATTAAGGTGGATCCTCCTACTCCAAGAATTCGACATAGAAATACGTGATAAGAAAGGAGTAGAAAATGTAGTAGCCGACCACCTCTCTCGACTTGTCCTCACTGATTCCCCTGAAACGACTGCAATCAATGACATGTTCCCTGATGAACAACTTTTTGCTGTTTCCGAATTGCCATGGTATGCAGACATTGCTAACTATCTTGCTACAGGTGCAATTCCTACATATTGGAAAAAACAAGATAAGGATAGATTCTTCACGGAGGTGCGGAAATTTCTATGGGACGACCCATACTTATTCAAGTACTGTCCCGATCAAATCATAAGGAGATGTGTCCCAGATGATGAGCAACAAAGTATCATCTCCTTCTGTCATTCTCAAGCATGTGGTGGCCACTTTTCGGCTAAAAAGACCACAGCGAAAATTCTACAATGTGGGTTTTATTGGCCCACTATGTTCAAAGACACACATGAGTTTTGCAAAGCATGTGAACCTTGTCAGAAACTAGGAGGAATATCCCGTAGAAATATGATGCCACTCAACCCCATCTTAATTATCGAAATTTTTTATTGTTGGGGCATCGATTTCATGGGCCCATTCCCATCTTCTTTTGGAAATGTATACATCTTGCTTGCCGTTGATTATGTTTCCAAATGGGTCGAGGCCATCCCTTGCCGGAATAATGACCATAAAACGGTCATTCGATTTTTAAAAGAAAATATTCTTTCCCGGTTTGGAACGCCTCGAGTCATCATAAGTGATGGAGGATCTCACTTTTGCAATCGCCCTTTTGCAGCCCTAATGAAGAAATATGGCGTTACACACAAAGTGAGCACCCCCTATCACCCACAAACTAGTGGACAAGCTGAGATATCCAATAGGGAGATTAAACACATTTTAGAGAAAACGGTGAATCCCGATCGTAAAGATTGGTCACTTCGACTTACCGATGCGCTTTGGGCTTACCGTACTGCCTTTAAAACCCCTATTGGAATGTCTCCCTATAGACTTGTCTATGGGAAGGCTTGTCACTTGCCTGTGGAGTTGGAACATAAGGCGTATTGGGCTATTAAGACAATGAATTTCAATTCTGACAAGGCAAGCTTGCTACGCAAACTTCAATTAAATGAACTTGCAGAAATCCGGAATGAAGCTTATGAGAATGCGAGAATTTACAAGGACAAGAAGAAGATATTCCATGATAAGAATATTCTTCGCAAGACATTCACGATCAATCAAAAAGTCCTCATGTATAATTCTCGCTTACATCTATTTCCGGGAAAATTGAGATCTCGATGGACCGGTCCCTACATTGTGCAAACTGTCTATCCGTATGGGACTGTCGAGCTATTGAATCCAAGGAACGGCAATATTTTTAAGGCAAATGGGCAGCGATTAAAGCCGTTCTTTGAAAATTTTCCTTCAGAAGGTATGTCCATACCCTTGAATGATCCTGTGTATCAGGATGATTGATCTCCTAGTCTGATGGAGGTATAGAGTAGTTAGGATTAGGATTTTGCTGCTTTTATTTTCGTTTTCGTAGGTTTGTTAGAAGGAGGAAGATTTTCAATGTTCACTCTCTCAGGTAATATCATTCCTCACTCCCTGTTATTTTCAAATTGCTCTCATGTTTTGCTCATTGCGCATCTTTTACATTGAGGACAATGCAAGATTTGGTTGGGGGGTGTAGGATCGCTTGGATGAATCCAGCACTTTGCAACATCTCAAGCAATTATGTGGAAATTTTTCGATTTTTTTCAAAAATTCGAAACTCTTTTGGAAAACATTGGTTCTATGCATTCCAGATGATATGAGCATAAGAGGAAGAGATATGAAGTGAATAGGGCTGGATGTCTGGAATCTCTCATTGCATAATGGTTTTATATGTGAACTCCCCTATTTTTGTGATTGATAGAAAATCTGAACACTTTTACACCTAGTTCACATTACACGATTTTCATGAGTTGAAGGGATTATGTGATTTATGGATTAGCTAGACTTTAAATTAAGGTATTGAGAAATCAGGCCGGGGTACTTTGTCCATCCTTGTCCATGGGAAAATAATGAAAGATATGGATTTTTAAAAATCCTATCTAATTTAAAAAGAAAAAGGAAAAGGAAGGATGAAATTGGGAATGTGGAAAAACGGTGGAAAATTCCGATTAGGGCTACCTACTACCAACCGGGGGATGGTCTACCCGTAACCAAAGCCGGAAATGGGACGTAGCGTGAAAGTTGTCGGAAGGACGGTAAGGCAAATTCCTGTCATTGGCTTGATGTGGCTCTATGTACCTTGAGTTCAATAGTCTAGTTGATCTATGAAGAAGATAATCCTAGAAACTGTGGAATGAATTTTCACTACCCACACTAGGATGAATTTGTTCAAGTCCCTCTATTTATCAACCAATCAGTGGGAATCTCATATGAATGCCTATTATGCCTTGAGGATTTATGGTTCCAACCTTTGACGCCTAATCTTTCTGAATCTTACACTTATGAACCTTGGAATGTATAGAAGGATGGTTTCTGAAAGAGAGTTGAGTTTTGAAGAATGAGATTAGCTTCACGCATGTTTTGCTCGGGACTAGCAAAATGCTGGTTGGGGGGTGTGTTGAGCTCTTAATTGTACATATTCTAACCCCAATTCATCACTCATTGTGCAAGGTTTGTATGGTTTGTAAGCTAATCTAATGCATGTTTTGTGATTACAGGATTGAGGGTGGACTCTACTCAATTGAAGACATAAAGAGCTCATTTGGGACTATTCTAATGGAGATTATTTGAAGACCGAAGAAGAAAAGGAAGAAGGAAGCAAAGAAAGAAGAAAGCAGAAGAAAGAAAGCAAGAAAAAAAAGAAGAGACAAAGGAGCTGACCAGTCGTGACCGGTCGGCTGAGGAAGCCAGACCGGTCAGTGACCGGTCAGCCATGCATAGTTGGATGTGCTGAGGACGTCCGACCGGTCATGACCGGTCGGACAAGGCTGCTGGAACTTCAATGAATAGGACCGACCGGTCATGACCGGTCGGTCAGTGCTGCTGTAATATGGATGAAAACATCCGACCGGTCATGACCGGTCGGAGGGGCTTGCTGGACTGAAGATAAATAGGCCCGACCGGTCTTGACCGGTCGGGCATACTTGCTGGAATGACTCTCTATTGAGGCCGACCGGTCTTGACCGGTCGGCCATGCGTACTGACTTAGAAGCTTATAATTTCTTCCCGATTTTCTCTGCGCTGCGTAAGAGTTTCGCAAATTCCCGATTATTCCGACGTTGTGGAGCCTCCAGACTATAAGAGGACACCTAGGGATCGTTCCTAGGGTATCCTAGAAGGGTGCAAGCGAGGTTGGAGGCTGTGGAAGTGAAGATTGGAGTTTCACAACTCCTTTTGGTTTGCTTTGCTGTTTTCATGCTTTTTGTAGTTGTTTCATGTTTCCTTGGATCATGAGCAGCTAAACCTCTTAGCTAGGGCTAAGAGGTGAAGCTTGTAGTGAATCCAAGATGTTTTAATTCGTAGTTAAGTGGTTTTAGTTTGGAATTCATGATTATGAACTAAGGTTTGAAGTTTATACAAGTTTTTAAGTAATTTTTCTTAGTCTTGTGATGACTCATGGATGTTTGGATGAATTACTTATCTTCTTAATTTGTTTGCAACGGTATAGACCTGTATGATCCGAGGAATCGGAGTGCGCTCTAGTACTAAGCTCTTCATAAAGGGACTTCAGGCCAAAGTTCTATTTTAGTTGATTTTCTGGAATATGTAAGGACTGTGCTTGTGATTTGAATCTAGTTCAAATCCTAATCTAGCCTTGTCTTGTGAGAGGACTCGGGGATGGTTATGATTGAGAACAGGACCTATAGAAAAGGGAAATGACCTATGCAATTGAGCATGCTCAGATCAGCCTACATTGAGTGAATCTTATGCATAGACTTTACATATTACTGACTGTTTGGTTTAACAACTCTATCATCCGACTAGACAGACAGGAATGTCGATTCTAGTTGAGAGAATAAGAAACCACAGCGGATTAAACATCAAGGATTGCTACAAGTGGATCCTTGAAACCCTAGTACCTTCTTATAATTACTTACTCTCGATTTAATTCAGCTTTTGTTACTCGCATCAACTTTATACAACAACCGGATTAATAGACTTCAATAGACACTTGTGGATGAATTTGTGAGATCCTACATAGTCCCTGTGGATCGACCTCGGTCTTACCGAGTTTATTACTACCTCACAACCCTACACTTGGGGAAGCGAACAACCTCCACACATCATTTCTATAAACTGACGTGTGTCATAATTGACACCATTATAAAAAAAACTAAGCACTCGCCAGATCTCATAGCCATGGTGTGAGCAGGTTACGAGTAATTCCTTGAATCTTTCCCAAGACTGGAAAAATATTTCATTCTCTTTTTGGGAGAATGTCATAATGTTCCATCTAAGTGTATTCGCTTTGTGCGTGGGAAAGAATTTCTTTAAGAATTCTCGGCTCATGGTCTTCCAAGAATCAATGGTCCTGGGCCTCAATGAATGAAGCCATGCCTTGGCCCGGTCCTTGAGAGAGAATGGAAAAATTTTGAGGCGGATATGATCAACATTAACATTATTAACTTGCAGCGTTGCCACCACCTCCTCAAACTCTTTAAGGTGGAGGTATGGGCTTTCATATTCAAGCCCATGGAACTTGGGTAGAAGTTGAATAATACCTGGCTTGAAATCTATATTTCCAGCATTAACTGGAAGTACGATGCATGACGGTGTGGTTGTGCGAGCCGGTTGCAAATAGTCACGCAAGGTCCTTTGGCCTGCTGGTCTATTTACAATGTCATTTTCATCCTCAAAAAGAGGATTTTCCCTACCATTCAAATTGGCTGGATTTGGAATTGGATTTTCAATTGGATTGTTCTCTCGATTTTCACCATCCGCCATGTTGTCTAAAATATTTTGTGTTCCTTTTCTAGATGAATGTGAAAGGCCTGAGACCAGTCCACCTGAAGTTGTAAGTCTATTATGTTGGTCTCGAGTCTAATGGGGCATAAACTAGCCACACTACTCAATCACTAAGATTAAACTACTACACAATGTTCAAGTATGCCCAATTCAGCTCAAAATGAAAAATATTCAAAAAACTACACTAATCAATCAATTTACACCACAAGACTTGAGCCAAATTTTTATTTTTTTATTTTAGGTCGTAGGACAACCGTATCACTTGGATGCACCAAGCAGGGCAACCTTATGTCACGATCTTCTTGGGTGTTTCAAAGATTAAAAAGAAATAATCAAACCAAAATTATAAGGCAAAGGCGGCTCAGCCTACCATTTAATGTCCACAACCAAATATTACCAAAAATAAAAGAAATACTCTACTGCAATGATTCTCAACCACTTAAGGGAAACCGGATCTCAGAGGCGGCTCAGCCGACCATGGAGAAATCTCTTGAATCACTTAATTGGAAGAGAAAACAATAAAGAAATGAAATAAAAGGAATAGATAGAAGAGTTGAGGAAGAAAATTACCCGATTAGCTGACTTGTATAAACTTTCAATACTGTCCCCGGCAACGGCGCCAAAAATTTGATTGATTTCTTCCAAGTGCAGAGGTTCAATTGTAATATTCCTGTGAGTACAGGGTCGATCCCACGAAGACAGTCTACTGAGAAAGCTTCTTACAGATCAACTAAACAAATAATGAAAATAGATATCAAACGATCTATCCCAAATAGATTAAGGATTTGGATTGATATGGAAAAATCAAACCAAAGCATCGAAGTTCCACACATGGATTTAGCAAACCATCTATCATAACTGATAATGATAACTCAACTAGATCAGAGCACTATGGTCTGTCTAGTCGAAATATTTAACAATTAAAGCATGTAAAAAGGAGTAGAAAACTGTCAAAGATTAGAAATCTCAAGTTCTACATCATTAAAACATACTTATGAGCTCCAGGGATTGTAAGGATTTGAGATCCATGAGATCATAAATCAAACAATGTAGAAGGTCAAAAGCCTCTCCCATCTAGGAAATCTGTATTAGTTAGATCTAAGCATCCACTATACAGTTCTCACATGATGGATCAAAGATTTTCCTAATACATGATAACATGTATCAATCTTAAGATCCCATCATGAAATCATTAAGGAATCATCATGATGGATAATCTATTGAATCCATGTGCTTCCCTCCTAGCTCTGGCTAGAAGAGAATTAGAAGCACATGTTTAGAAATGAAAATGGACAAGAAAAGAATAAATAAAAGAGGAGAAGAATTGCAATAATAAAAAAAAACTTGAATTGATCTAAAGAACTTACACATCAATGAACTTGCATGAATAAAGAATCAAGTAAAAAAAATCTCTCTCTCTCTCTCTCTCTCTCTCTCTCTCTCTCTGGAAACTCCTAGGAAAGAAATCTAAAAGAAAAGGAAAAAAATGGAATATGATTTGTGGAATTCGGCTCCCCTTTTATAAACTTGCACCGTCTCGAAATTCACAATTTAACAGCCCCAGGGCTATTTCTGCACTTTCTGCATATTACTTTTCTAGCCCTGCAGTTATGGACTTGGACTTTTCAGGACATTTTCTACTTCATTCAGCACCGTACAACTTCTTTTGATCTTCTTTCATCCACATGCTCAGATCACCATCTCTTGGACTTTAAATCACCTTTTTAGCTCGAATTCATTATAATTCATTCAATCCCTATTAAACATGAAAATACATGTAATTAGATCATTTTAGCCAGATAATTCATGTAAATGCAAAATGAACATGGGGTTAAACATGCAAATTTTGTCACTCAACAACATGAAATGAAGTTTATCGTATATCAACTTTTTGGTTTTATGCCTGATTGAGATAATGAATGCTATGATGTTCTATTCCTCTCACAACATGCTTAGTATATTATTTAATTGACATGATTGTGATTAATCTCTAAAAATCACAATTTATGGACCGCCTACTTGGGTTTGGCCATCACGGACTTGTTTGGTTGACTTGGGAGTAACATGATCGACCGACCCTAGCTACGTCGGTTTGGCTGATGTTTCGCTTGGCCTACCAAGTCAGTCAATTTCAGAGTTAATCATATTTGTTTGACCATTGATACACAGTCTGTAGAATCTTGAATACCACGATTACAATTGTTGTATAGTCACTTATAATCGTACATATCAAGTCTCATGAGCCAGACATGAAACATGGGTAACTGTGTTTGTGTTGTCTTTGGCTGGTGTGGGTTATGAGCCCTCCAATAGCCTTGAGCACTGAATCCTACATACTGAAGATCATGGGCCAAGCATGATATAATGGGTAACTATGCTTGTGTTGTCTTTGACCGGTATTGATCCTGATCGTCTTACCGAGTGTCTTAAGCACCGATGCTAGGTGACGAGCCTACCATCATTGATCTTGGGTGACGACCCATTACCATGGATATGACATTCTAGGGCATCGAGACCTTTACCGATTTATTTATTATTTAGTTATGTTGGGTGACGGACCCAAATTGGGATTCTAGGAGCCGGTTATAGGACGCCCTGGCCTGGCGGTGGGCCCCGGCCTGGTAGAGGGTACCCCGACCTGGCATTGTCCAATGTTCGGTAAGGCCACTGTTTAGTGTCTGGCTTTCCTTCCTGTCCAGTGTCCGGTCGTGTTCCTGTTGGTCGTGTTCCTATTTATTAGACTCTTGATAAAATTGAGGTATTCTGCCTTCGCCAATACTGCTGATTGAATACGGAATTAAATAAATACTTCGTAAACATGCATGTATCACATTTTCACATGCATTGGTTCGATGCTGCTGCTGGGTGGTAACCCCACCATTTATTTTTTCAGAACATAACATTTGCATATCAAAGTTGCATGCATTATTCAACTACAATAGAAACTTGATTGTGAAGTTATGTTATCTACTGATGTTAGAGTGGTAGGTGTGAGAGCCCCACCATTTGTTATGCTTCACTACTTATACTTGATTGTGTTGATAACATGTTTAACTTAGGGAATGGTAGCACTAAGTATGATTACTCACTCCCACCTGGGGGGGGGGGGGGGGGGGGGGGGGGGGGGGGGGGTGTTTTAAAACGCCAACCAGTTATTTTGATGTAGGACCTGTTGGCTTACCTATGTCGTGCGTTTCATTTTTTGCCTTGAATTGGACATTTTAGGTCGATAGTTTTAAAGATTTCATTGTACATGTATATTTTGAGCCCCAGCTGAGTGGACTCCTTGGTTGTGTGGATGATTGTATGTATTTACACTTTAATTCAGATTATATTGTACATTGTTTAGCTTAAATCTTTATTTATAAGCTGATGCCATAGATTTGTGCTATTAAATTATACTTCCGCAAAATACAATCACCCCTGAAGAGTTGGGAGTCGCAGACTGCCCGACACCTGATTTTTAGGGTGTGACAGTATATGTATGGGGACGATTTTCAGATCCCAGCTGTTAAAAATGAAAACATGATTAATGGGGACCATCTGGGTGGGCTGGAAACGATCTGAATGAGTCATTATGATCATAAGGCCAAAATGTACATGGGCCATAAAATCCAGATCAATCTGACTTATGAGAAGGCCACGTCATTGGATTAGTGCTAGCCTTGAATTAATTTATTTTTTATTAAATTAATTTTGTGATGTATATGTTACGGTTCAAGAGATTTTTAGGCTCACAAACAGGTGGCCGACCCAATGGTCGGACCCGATCTCATGTGAACCCCACATTTTATTAAAAATAACTAAATAAGTAAATAAATAAAAAAGGAAAAAAGAAAGAAAGAAAGGAGGACAACTGCTTTAGTAGCGTCATTGAGGCCTGACATGGTGTCCCACAAGTGGGACCCACCTTGATGCATATTGTATATCCACACAACCCACCTGGTTCTCCAGCCCATTTTAGGGGGTGTGCCCAAAGTGGGGCTAGATCCGAGGTCTGAGTGGGCCACACCAACTTAAAATAGATGTAAAAAAATAACATATAGTGACTATGGGACTGAGAGTGGACAGCGGTCCACTTGTGGACCCCATTGTGATGAATTTGTTAGATCCACACCAACCATCTATTTCATCATGTCATTTTTTAGTATGGATCCAAAAATCAGACAAATCCGAATCTCCACTGGCCTGTACCACTCGAAACAGTGGTGATTGTGACACCTATGGTTGGAGCAGTATGAATTTAGACTATTGTCCAATTTTAGGACCCACCTAGAGATGTTTTCTCAAATCTGCATCGTCCATTAGCTTCATCAATAGGTCTAATGCCTATAAACCAAATGTCACCCAAATCGGAAGTACCAGTGGGTCGTACCAAGACAAATAGTAAGGATAGTACCTGTCCATTGGTTTGGAACTCATGAGCCCCACTAATGCCCCATTAGGAAATCCACTCCATTCAATCTCTTGGGCAATTGGTTGTAGGTTTTATGACAAAAATCAACCCAATCAGACTTTCAGGCGGGCCAGATCAAAAGAAATAGTGAGGGGTACGGTTTGAGTTCTTATAGTTGGACCACTTTATGAACCCCACCACGAAGTATTTGCGAAATCTAGTTAATCCAACTTCCTTATTAATTCATTAGAGAATATGTGACAAAAAATTAGACAGATCCACAACTCAAGTGAACCGTACCATTAGAAAAAGTGTGAAAACGGCTACTTTTTAAGGAATTGTGGGACACATGGATGTCCAGGATCATCTACCCCACAAATCTGATCCGTGAGAACATTTTGAGGCCTAATACGAAAGATTGGCCCAATCCAACTATTAGATGGGCCGTACAATAGCAAACAGTGGGTAAATGGGCCAAAATGGCCACGATCTGAGCATTTCTAGGCCCCATCTTGCTGATCTGGATTATCCACCTCATCCATCTATTCTTACAACATTGTTAGGTCAGATAAGTAGCATAGATCCAACCCCATATTGATCATACCACTTATATTAGTGATAATGTTACCACTTTTATAATACCTTGCACATTGAATAAATCTTTTGGTTGTAGATTATAACTTAAGCCCATGGAAAAATCAAGTGAGAGTTTCGTCATCATTAATAGGTCAGTAACCCCACCAAAATTCCTGTGTGTTGAAATTAAAATGGTTGTGTGATGATTGACTGCTTGTGAACTATTATATTGCATTGGAAGTTAAAGGACTGAAATATGTGTTACATCTCATATCTTGAGATAGGCTACGAGTTATGGATTATCTGTAATATAAAGATACGAGATGTGAAATGTACATGGGCATTACATGCACCATCTTTCATGCATTATTGTGTATACCGGGATCGGATATCTCTTGATGACTGGTGATACTTAAGTACCTGGTGTCCCAGGGACTCATCCTAGATGCCTACGCAATAGTGGAAGCCTACTCACTTGGTCGTGTAGATGCCAACCCTAAGAGAGTTGATACGGGTTGATGGAGTCCAACTCAAGCAAGTGGACAGACTTCCCACTTGATCCATGCATCATACATACATAACATGTTGCATATATTTTACATTGATATAAATGATTTGATGTTCTTATTTTAATTGCGATGCATTTGAACTACGATGAGTTTCACTCACTGGGCATCCCAGCTGACGAGTGAAAATTAAACATATACAGATGGCACAGATGAGTTGCATGAGCAAGAACCTGAATCCGTGGAAGAATCACCAAATATGTGGCATTATTTGACGGAAGAGGAAGCAACTACTATTAATCAAAATGTTTAGCTCATTTGCTTGTTTTATTTACGTTTTATGACATCTAATAAAGTCCCAAATGGGTGGACCGTAGGAGTAGATTTCAAAAGTTTTAATTGATTAGTTAATGGTTGGATAATATTCTTTGGAACTTAGTAAATTTTAATTTTTTTGCCTCTATATCAGTTTAACTCTTGAATGAAGTGCACCTATGCACAAGTCATACCCTATAACCTGAGCTTGAGGGTGCACACTCTGCGTCCAGATTTCGGGGCGTGACACTTGACCCTAACAGAAAATGTAACGCCCCAAATTTTTGGAATTTATTTGAAAATCTTTAAAACTTTATTTTGATTTTTTATATATTTAATATCGAGCGTTTACCTTGTTTTGAAACAACAGACCATCCGTAGGAGATCTGATAGGGGACCCTTTATAAAAATTGCTTAGAATAATCCTATAAACGTTGTAGAAAGACCGAATTTCGAAAATCTCACTGTCTTTAGTTAATTATGAAAATGCCATTAGATAAACTTAAGTTAATGCACCATTTTTAAGTATTATGATTTCTGACAATCACTTTCTCACAAAACTTCGTATATGAGCTTTTTGGCACTTTTTAGCTATGCACGTCAAATTTCAGCCCTCTGATCATCCTACAATACCCTAATTAGAAATCAGGCTATAAGTGGCTCACCTTAACTCGAATTTGTGTCATTTTTCTGGTCAACGGCTAATATTGCGTTGCCCACCTGTTGAATGGAGCAGATGGCTCCGATCCACCATGATGGACCCCACGTGTGGAGGGCAGCGATGGCGAGCAAGTCTCGTACCGCGTGCGCACGACGCACCCCCGCCCCTCCCGTCTTCTTCTCCGTTTTTCACTACAACGGCGGCTCCCGCTGCCATCCAACTTCCTCACGCTGTCCATCACTTGGGCTTGGGCCCCACTTCGTTGATCCAAGCCATTCATCAGGTCAACACTTAGCTCAAACCTAGTCTGTCCAAACCTGGTAGTTGTACGTTGTCTTTGTAGTGTTGAACCTCCAATTTATACATTGCATTGGCCATCACATCGCGTTATATGCATGGTTTGCATGCTTAAAAGGCCCATCTAATGCATGTTTTGTGATTTTAGGAATGAGAGCGGACTTCACTCAATTGGAGACTAAAAAGAGTCATTTGAAGCCATTGGATGAAGGTTGAAGAGGGACCAAAGAAAGTACCAAGAGAGGAGAAGAAAGGAAGAAAGAAGTCAAAGGAGAAAGGAGAAAAAAAGCAGCTAAGACCGGTTGTCCGACCGGTCCGACTACCCAACAGAAGAAGATCTCCTTGCAAGGCCTACTGAACCATCCACGACCGGTCGTGCGACCGGTCGTCCACCGCTCAGACCAGTCGTCCGACCGGTCCTTGAATTAAAATTTTAAGGTCGAATTTTTGCAAAACTCGCTGGACTGTTTTTGCGCTTTTGCGACCGGTCGTCCAAGTAACAGAGCTTGTCCGTGAAGCTCCAATTTTCTCTGCGCAGTCCGGGATTTCTTGCGCAATCTGGAACCTTCTGCTCTATACTATAAAAGGACATCTAAGGTTTCTTCCTAGGGTGTCATAGAAGCTAAGGGATGTCGTGGGAGAGGAAGGAAGCCGTCGCGGAGCGTCTGCAACCCTCTAAACTTCGATTTTTCTATGTTTTCTAGTTTTTTTATGAGTTTTAGTTGTAGTATGACAATGCTCGGCTAGAATCTCTCAGCTAAGGCTGAGAGGTGAAGCTTATAGCCAATTTCATGTTTGATTCAGTTTAATTCAAGTAATTTCAATTCAAGTTTGCATTTTTATTTATTCTAGTTCTTCAAGTTGATAGTTTGAGATGTTTTATGAGAGTTCATGTGCTCTGGACATGAATTCCTTGTAATTCTCTGAGATTATTATATATTGCTTATTTAGATTCGAATTATAGTAATCCTTGAGCAAGCCATAATCCATAGGCATGGCTATTACTCTGAAGGCTATGATTTCTAATTCTACATTGTTGAATGGGACTAGAACTTGGAAGTTCAACTTGAGTGGGTTGAATGTGTTTAATGCTTTATTTTCCAACTAGATGAGAGATAGGACTTCAAATCTAGTTGCATATCTGCTTAGATTGATTGGATTAACATGGGATTGCTACAAGTGGATCCTTGAATGCCTTAGTATGTTAAATTACTGTTTTCATTAAGTTTCTGTTTTAATACAAAATTCTCAATTGAATCTCCTATTTACTGCAAAATTGAGTTGCTGGAATAGTTTGGAACCTGTTTCTAATTCCTTGTGGAACGACCTCGGTCTTACCGAGTTTTATTACTACATCGCAGCCTTACACTTGAGGCGAGCGAACATGTAGCCCTCTTCAAATCACCGTCCAAACACAAGAAGATCAAGATCTACTTCCCTAGTTTGCATGGACTTCCCAAATCGCGTATGTAAGGTCGTGTGGACCCCACCTACTATCCCAACGGCTCCCACGCGTCAATGATCTCAAGAATTAAGTCGTTCTTTGACTCCTTTTCAAACCGGGAAAACCGGATCTCGTTTTGGCACCACGTCTTCCCACTGACTTAGGTAAGTTATACATCCACCCATCCGTTTTCCTCCCCTCCTTCATAGATCGACCAAAGAGAGAGAGAGAGAGAATGTTTTAGAGGTAGAGAGAGAGAGAGATGTGTGTGTGTGTGAGAGAGAGAGAGAGAGAGCGTTTTAGAGGTAGAGAGAGATGTGTGTGTGTGTGTGTGTGTGAGAGAGAGAGAGAGAGAGAGAGAGAGAGAGAGAGAGAACGTTTAGAGAGGAAGAGAGAGAGAGAGATCGTGTGGAGGGGGAAATATAGCCCCAAATCCACTTGCTTCTGTTGGACCAATTTTCAGGGAAGAAGAAGAAAAAGAAGAAGTAGGAGAAGAAAGAGGAAGGGAAGAAAGAGAAGAAAGAGAGGAAGAAGAAGAACTGAGTTGACTCAGCCGAGTTACTAAGTCGCCTCGCTGCTGAGTAAGGTAAAGCCCATCTTACCCTTATTTTGATCCCTAGATCAAGCCTAAACCCTAACCCTAGGTGGGATTCTAAACCTAGATGATTAGAGTAGTGAGAAGTTATCAAGTTACATCCTAATTTGATGTGTTTCTTTAAATGTCATAAGATGTGGACCTAAGGAGAATCACACGGCCCTAGCAACGTCTCAAACCAACCAAATTCAAAGGTGGGGATTTCCTTTAAGCCTAACTACGATAATAATAAATTGTGTGTTGATTTTATGCTTAAAAATTAGGGGTTTTGTTATATGATTTCTTGAAATCGTACTTGTTGAAATCTCTCCATGTAAATATAATTTGTATGGTGTTCCTTGTTGTGTATGTTGAATTTTGATGTATGAACCATGCTTAAGTGGTTGGAAAGGAATTGTGATGATGTACATGCTTATGTGGAGATTATGCTTGATTTTTGTTGTCACATGCTCATGATGATTGATGTGTTGTTTGCTATGGGATATTGTATTTGGATATTACGTTAATGAACACTCCTTAACCTCATACTGATATAACCATATGATGTAAAGAGATGAAGCCATACGAGGCCTTGTTACGTTGACATTACCATGTGGATATTTTGGATGAATATGCCTTATTGTGAAAGTCGGCATTACCGTGTGTCTTATTGAATGAATATGCCTTAACATTTAGAATTAAGTATTGGCATTACCGTGTATATGTTGTTAGTTATATATATCATGATGTTGAGTTTGGCACTATCGTGTGCGCATTGTTGAATACGTGCTAAGGGATTCTTATTGATTCGCTACCTGTGATGGATCCACTGAAGTATGAAATTGATAAATATGGAAACCCTTGAATTGATTGGCGTAAGGAATGATCATTAGCTGTGTACATCATTAAATTGGTTGGATGCAAAAGTACTTAATTAAAGGTGAAACTAATCATGCATCCATTAGACCCGACTTAGTGGTCAGCCCCTCGGGCGTTAGAGAATGTGTGCATGGGCCCGTTTCTCTCTTGCTATCTAGTGAAAGTGTGCATGAGCCCGTTTCACTAGTTGGGTTTTGGTGTATGGGAAGAGTGGAGTGATCCCGTCCTAACTAAAACCTCTAGTAACTAGTGGTTAGTGAAAAGAGTGGAGTGATCCCGTCTTATTAAGTCAGGGTGTCTTTACCAGAGCATGCATATTATGCATTGCATTAACAAAGATCTTTTACTGGGTTGTTTGGATTTGATTAAATGATAATATCCTGCTTGCATTTACTCTGCATTTATTCTTTGCCATTATTATTATCATGATTGTCTTAGAGGGATATTCCTCACTATGATAGCGTTTAACGCTATTCAACCATATCTCAGATAATCCAGGTGAAGATCCAGTAAGTGAATCGAACATTACGACGAGGTGCTCGAAGGCTCGTGGCAGCAAATGATGGACGATGAAACCGAAGCGGCTTGAAGACGGATTGTGTTTATTGTCTTTGTAGAGTAAATTTATTTTTATGTAACTTGCAATAAGCCTCTCATGGAGACTAAAAAGTAGAATATTATGTAATTTGTATGATTTAAGGACATTATCTTGATAACGTAGAGTAGAAAAACTTCGAACAAGAACCTTGAATTCCTTCATTTTGCTATGAATGCCATGAATGTGGGAAATAAAGATAAATGTATAGAAATATATCCTTAATACATTCTAGTTAACACCCGAAAACTCGGCCCATTGTGTTGTCCACGAGAGCCGAAATTTCGAGGCGTTATAGGAAATCCCTGTATACAGCCTTTTCATTATTCTACGTCACACTGTATGACATCAGTGTAATTAGGTTGCACTGAGGATGTGATCAGGTTTGCAACCTATGTGATGACATGGACCAATAGAAAGGCTGTAAACAGAGATTTTCTGTTTGCAGCCAACAGAGGATCCAGACTCCGTAACGTATGCTGCAGGTGTCTTGATGGCGTGGATATTTTGTAAGAACATTCCCGATCTCATCATTTATTATAAGAACATGGACCTCTCTTTGATCTTGTCCATTGGATCATTTTTTATTGTGTAGCCGATGCATTAGGTGTTCTTCTTTTGATTTGGACTATCAACACGGACGGTCTAGATATAATCATTGTTCTCCCAGGTTGAGAGAAAACTCAGCCTCCATTTTGAATCAATATTCTTGACTTTACAGGCTTCCATTGCGTAGGATCATTCTGTGGGATGTTTTTTCATACCACTATTTCGATCCTCTTGTCGTTGCGGCGAACTGTCCTTGTTGGGTACCACAAATCTGACCGTTGATCTTTCCTCATGTATGCAACGTTAGAAGAATTGATCCATCCAACTGTTAATTCATCATCAGTTCCATTTTTTGATTCGTTAATAGTATAATTATCTACAATCACCATCTCTATGATCACTTCGGTAGGTTCTTGGTTGCTAATTAAGAATGCCAGCAAAGAAAAGCACAGAGAGAGAGAGAGAGAGAGAGAGAGATTTTCGTAACATGCTAAAATCCATTAGATACCATCAAACGTTAAAAAAAAAATAAAAATAAATAAATAAAGCAAACTAAAGACAGAAAAACAAATACGTTGATCTCCCATTCGATTCAAACAATTGCATTAGTAAAGAATTACGTGTGGATATGCCACATGTTACTGACAGAGTTTATTGTAAGGGACGTGCTCTAGTTTTTCTTTCCAAACTGCGATTGGAGATAATCAACTACGTTCTTATCAACTTGGAATGCCTTGGCAAGAACATCATCTGAGATGGGAGGATTCGATCCAAACACAGCATTCGCAATGGTGATGGTTCCCGGGTTCTGGCTGCTCAGTCCTGCAATGGCTATGGCATTGGTGAGGCCGATGTTAAACTGGAAGTGAACCAGGCCTATTGGGAAGACAAACACATCGCCCTTCTGAAGGACCTTTGTTATCAGGCGATTGTCAGGGTTGGAAGTGACGAATCCGACGTAGAGGGTTCCCTCCAAAACTGTTAAGATCTCGGTCACCCTTGGGTGTGTGTGGGGTGCGTTGAGACCATAGGGTGCATAATCTATACGAACCAATGAGACTCCGAGGGTGTTGAGTCCTTCTATCTGAGCTACGTTTACTTGGGTCACATTGGACCCAACCTTGTTACTCGTGTTGCCAGGTTTGTCCAGTCCTGTGAAGAAGAAATCATCGGCTTGAACTTGCTTTGGGTCCTTGCACACAAATCCATTCACCAACACTGCCATCATGCATATAACACAAAATAGATTGTAAGCATCATAATCTTTCAAGACCTATTTAACCAACATAAGTGGAAGATAATGGACAATGAGGTAGGTGGGGTATCCCATTCATCAGGTGAATTCTTTCACCAATGTGGTGGATTTTTATTTTTGGATTTTTCAAGGAGGAGAGACCCACCTGGAATTTATTTCCAAAAAAGGGGATATACAGCCATGAACTTCAGGTGGGCTCCACAAGAAATGAGGGGCCTCACCTATCATGAAATATTTGCAGCATTGATGTAGTAGATTTTTCTCAATGGATTGAACATACCTGGGCTGTTGCGCACAGCGACACAGAAATCCTGCAAAGGGCTGGGCTCAGATGCGGAGACAAAGGAGAAACTGAATGCAAGGAACGCTAGGAGAATAAAGCCAGTAGCCATCTTGAAAATCTGTCTGGAAGTGTGTATGTATGTATGCTAGGAAACCCTAAATGTTATAATGAGGAATGTTTTTGGCTGTGGGTTATGTAAGAAGATTAAGCTAGTATTTATAATAGGGCCTATTACGAAAATTTGTATCATTGAAATGGTCCTATCGCTTTGAGGCAATTAAGCTTATTGTTATTTTTTGAAATCCAAAGACTTCTTCCACTCCTGTGTAGAAGAAGGAATTGGTTCAGTCAGTTACGTGTAGAGAATATGTTCATTTCTTTAATAATTCAGGAGGATTGCATCGATGCTAACTACTCCAAATCGGCTAAGGGGCATGAAACTATGTGAGAAGAAATATACTTAGTCATGCTGCGATTCATTCATGACTAATAATCGTTCATGAGATTTACTTAATCACACGACTAGGCCAAGCATTTATTCAACATAAGAAAATTAACCAAAGGTAAGTAAAGACATGCTTGGTCTATTTCTTTTGAACTGGGAAACAATGACCTTTTCAATGAGACAAATGGGTGCCCTGTGTATGTCTGAGATCTGAGCCATTCATCAAGTGGACTTTGTCCTGTGCCACACAATCTTATATTTCGTATATCAGTCGTATATTCAGGCCCCTTTTGAACAAAACTTAATTTTTCAAGTTATTATATTTTCCACGTATAATCTCATTATATTCAGAAGGGGTTTATATTATTTTCTTATTTGGTTACCCATTACTTATATAGTAAAATTGTACCCGCGTATTGTTCGGATCCTCCACAGGCCCACTTTTGATTGTTCATACCTCCTCCATTTATTAGCTGGTTAAAGATTATCAGACTAACATCTAAAGAAATTGATGGTCAAAGGTAGACCACACAAGGTGGATGATACAAATCAGTGATTGATCGAAATTGGCAATGAATGGTTTGATTACGATGATAATTAAGATAAATGATCTGATTGGATCGATATTGAAGATCAACGGTTGGAATGGATCAATATCAATGACAAGTGGTCTTATTGGAAAAATTGGAGATGAAATGTCCGATTAGGTAAAATTCATGATCAACAGTCTGTTTTTTTTTTTTTTTTTTTTTTTTTTTTTTTTTTTTTTTTTTTTTTTTTTTTTTTTAAACTCATTCTTCCATGCCATAACTATTATTTGGTAGGACAATCGTTTCTAACAGAAACAACATCTAACAATACAGTCCATGCTTATAAGCATCTCTAAGACATAATAAGGAATACAAAGCAGAAAAACTGGGAAAACTCACGTGCAACTTTCCACACCTGCCTATCTTCCAATCCTTGACTAGCCACGGCTTCTTAATAATAATTAATATAAGATGAACCTTTTTTTTTTTTTTTAATATAAATATATAGCAGAAACAGGGAATACACATTCTGGTGGGCGCCTCAAGAGACAGGCCGCCCCACCTATCGTAAACCAGCAAAACAGGTGGCTAAATGGCGAAAAGAAGGCAAACTACCTACAGGGCCCTAAACTACAATGGGCAAGTCGATTCCTTGATATAGCCAAGGCCTAGCCGATCAAGGAACAGGATTCCTCGGATTGATGTAGGGATCCCCTGCTCTCCATCAAAAATCCTGGAGAGTTGGGACTCACTACCTATCCTGGCCAGAGCGTCAGCCACCCCATTCACTTCCCTAGGGGGAAAGGATAAACACACCATCTGATTCGACATTAGGCCCTTCATCCGAGCTTTCCAGTACCAAATACTCCAGCTCGGATGGTTATCTGAATTGAACGCTTCCACCAGCACTTTGGAGTCACTCTCCACCATAATCCTGTCGAGACCGCGCTCCACGCAAAGGGCCAGCCTGGACACTAATGCCTTCACTTCCTCTTTAATGTTGGATCCCAAGCCGAAGCCCGAGGAGAATGCGAAAATGACTCTGCCATCTGGCCCCTTACACACACTACCACCCCCTGACTGCCCCGGGTTACCACGGGATGAGCCTCCACATTCAGCTTGCACCACCCAGCTGGAGGCCTTTCCCATCTAAGATGGGAGTAAGCACAATTTCGAGTTAACC
The DNA here is from genome assembly GCA_003013855.2 of Liriodendron chinense. NCBI lineage: Eukaryota > Viridiplantae > Streptophyta > Magnoliopsida > Magnoliales > Magnoliaceae > Liriodendron > Liriodendron chinense. Next base: position 2,553,759 of record PVNU02000362.1, read on the forward strand.
TCGGCTCCAGCCCCAGAAGCTGCTCAATCAGGTTAGACGATATGTTGGATTTTTTCTGCGAGGGAAGGTTTGGGTTGATGAAGCATAGCCATCTTCTAACCCTTTGAATAATCATTCCCATCTCCATACGAGTGTCCTCGTATCGCGCAGAGTTTCTGGACTTCCAGGTTTCCCAAAACACACAACTGGGGAGAAAACCACGTAGCCTAGACGGGTCTGAATAGGGCGTCACGTGCCACCATTGTGTTGCTCACTGGAGGGTTGTTTGGTCAGCCATGAAAGCAACCCTAAATGCTCGGCTGAAGAAGATCCAAACCGCGGTGGCGATCTCTCCTTTGGACAGCAGGTGGTCCAAAGATTCCTGATTTGGGGTGGCTTTGCAACAGTCGCACTTGGAGATGAGCTGGATTCCTTTGGACTTCACCCTGACATCTACCGGAACTGCTTTATTGATCACTTTCCAGCTGAAAAGAGCGATCCTTGGAGGCATTTTTGAGTGCCAAACCCAAGCCGCCCAGCTCTTCCTATCCCCACCCACTTTGAGCAGATCCCACGCTGACTTCACAGAGAAACGACCCGACTGCTCTCGAGTCCAGATCCGATGGTCATCACCAGGGGAAGTGCACAGCCCATTGCTAGCTATCTCTTCTAGCACTTCCTGTGGTAGCAAGGAAATGGCGGGGCTACATGGAGACAGACCACCAGGACCCAGCACATCCTTCACCTTGAGCTACAACAAATCTTGCAGGATTTGTGCCAAAGACCAGTGTTGAGCTCTTAATTGTGCATATTCTAACCCCAATTCATCACTCATTATGCAAGATTTTCATGATTTAAAGACTAATCAAATACATGTTTTGCGATTGTAGGAATGAGAGTGACTTGGTTCAATTGGTGACCAAAAGGGCACATTTAGGAGCCTTTGATGAAGGCCCAAGGTGGACCAAAGAATGATGAAGAAAGAGAGGAGGATGAGGAAGAAAGAAGGAAAGAAAAGAAAGAAGAAATAATGCAGAAAATGGGGTCCGACCGGTCAAGACCGGTCGGCCAACACTACTGCCTTCTACAAAAGCTTCTGGAGCAAGGCCAGCCTTGTCCGACCGGTCGGCCATGCAAATTCCAAGTTCCAGATTCCAGACAGCAGGCCATTCCCGTTTCTGATTTTTCGGACCAGTTTTCTGGGCTCATCTTAATGATATTTGAAAATCCAATACATCCATGTCGAAGAGGAGCTCGATGCAGAACTAACCCAAGTAGTTTCGTGTCGATTGGAGCTTCGGACTGATCGTGGTGGCCAAAACAATACGAACTGTCCAGAAAGTTCCAGATTCTGCCTACTCCACTCTGGGCCGGTCCAGGTGACTCATCATTGATGATATGAAGAATCTACTTTGACCATCTTCTAGACCACATCCATATATGAATAACCACAAAGTTTCAGATCAAAAGGATGTGTGGTTTGATCGTACCGGTTGAAGAAAGATGGACCATTCAGAAAGATCCAACTGCGCAGAGTTTATAAAAGTCCTAAGTGTTCTAATTTTCGGACCATATTCTAGGATTTTTTTGGACAATCTAATCCATCTATCATGTAGATGATGAAGTTTAATACCATTGTTCAAAATTTGGGATCAATCAGACATCTGTACACTCCGGAGCGTTGAAAGCAAGATGACTGGTTCTGAAGGTACCCGAAGTGCGCGATTTTGAGAGGCGGTCGCTGATCTGATTGGTGGGCCCATTTAGAAGACAATCTTGGAAATCTAAATCATCTATCGGGAAGATCACATTATAAGGAAGCTACATATCAAATTTGAAGGCAATCCGACCATTGGTTAAGCCGTACGAAGCGGAACGAAATCTGTTACGTTGCGGTACTCTTGCTGTATTATAGAAGGAGGTGCTCTCTTCTATTCCAGGGAAACCAAGGACGTGGGGAGCAAGGAGTTCAAGTCATAGGAGGCTTCCTAGCCTCCTCCAGCTAGTTGTTCTTCCTTTTCTTAGTTTTAGTTTTATTTTTAATATGCTTTTCATTAGCTAATCTCTTAGCTAGGGCTAAGAGGTGAACCTTATAGTTTTCTTAGATTGTTTAATTCGTTTAATGTGGTTTTAAGTTGGATTTCATGTTTAAGAACAATGGTTTGAAGTTTAATTCAAGTGCTAAGTAGTTTTTCTTAGTCTTATGATGACTCATGGATGTTTGGAAGAATTGCTTGAGTTATTAATTGTTGGGAACTAGTCTAGACCTGTATGATCCGAGGAATTGGAGTACGCTCTAGTACTATGATCTTCATGTGGGAACTTCTTACCAAAAGTCTACTTTTATAGAAATTCTGAAGTATGTGAGATTGTGCATGTGATTTGGATCAAGTTCAAATCATAATCTAGTTTTGTCTTGTGACAGGATTTAATGATGGTTATGATTGTGATCTTAGCCTATTGGAATTAGGATTGACCTATGCAATTGAGTATGCTCATCCTAGCTTGCATTGAGTGAATCATATACATGGATCATACATATGTCAGGTTGATTGTTTTAACCGCTCTATCATCCGACTAGATAGAACTTAATTTCGATTCTAGTTGAGAAAGTGAGAAACCATAGCGAATTATGCATCTAAGGAGAGCTATAAGTGGATCCTTGATACTCTAGTTATCTTTCCATTATCAGATTTTCTATTTTATATTCAAAACCAATTTCACAAACCTCTTTGATTCTAGTTATTAGGATAGTTGGAATTGTTTACTTCCTTCCCTGTGGATCGACCTCGGTCTTACCGAGATTATTACTACATCGCAACCCTACACTTGGGGAAGCGAACAAGTTTTTGGCGCCGTTGCCGGGGGAGAGGTTAAACGATTTTAATTGTTCTAGTAGCTAAAGAGTAGTCTTAGTTAGGTAGGATTTTCAGTTTTTGTAGAAGTAGTTTTCTGATTTTTTTTTACTAACAATTTTCTGTTTTTGTATTTTGCAGGAATTTAGTTGCTGACATAGTTCTCACTTCCACGGGTAAAATCTCCCCATCTCCCCTTCTTCTTTTTGTTTTTTTTTTCTAGATTAGGATTGTTTCAACTTCTTATAATTTCATTATGAATGATTGGACAGGTGGATTGTCTAAATACCTTTTGGAAGATGAGAGGTCGAACCAAATAAAAAATCATTATGATTGGAACCATTACAAGCATGAATATCTTTCGATGACTCAATCTACTTCCAATACTCCCTCACATAAGACCTTGCGAGATTACCGGAATGACAACAATGTGCATAACTTTTCGTCAGGTAAGACAATGGGAGAGTATCAGAAAGAGATGAATAATGTTCCACCGATTAGGACAATGTATGATCACTTGTTTGGCTACAAACATCAACAACTATCTAATAGCACAACATATGACATGCATAATCCTAATAGGTGGGAGCATCAAATTTTCAATTTGGGAGACGAGCCAACCATGGATGCCAACAATTATCCTCAAGAGTTTCTTTCTCATGAGCCACAACTGACACGAACTCTTGAGGATATAATGTGAGAGTTTATGAAAATAACTGAGCAATGCATACAAAACCTTTCGCCATCTCAAAATATTGAACCCAACATTGGGAACACCGAATCAATCCCCAACAATGAGGAGGATGAGGCTATCCAAACCCAATCTTATCTAGATTTAATGACTAAACTTCTAGAGGATATTGATCTTGGTGACCCCAATATCACCATCGATTATGGTGAATCAACTATCTCTTTTAGATATCCCGATTTTAATAATGAAGAGATTTCAATGACGGTTGACGAACCTGAGGAATCCATAAAATCTGAAAGTGATAGTGAGATTGCCTACAATGAGGGTTCCGTTGATGATTGTAAGCCCATGATTTCTTCTTCCAAAGGGCCGAATGTTTATGAGTCGCCAGAAGATATTCTTGCTAGAGAGATGGCCGAAGTCGATATTTTTTAGTCCTTCCACCAATAACACATGCCGGATTCTATTGTGGAAGAACTCCCTTGGGTTGAAAATTCTACTTCTTTGGATGATGGGGTGGCACAATCTGAAATTTCAAAAGATCAACCAATGCTAGATGATGTGCTTACCACTGAATCTGAAATTTTTTCTTTGGAAGACCTCCCTTCTATAGAGGAGGAATTCCTTACCCTTGAAACAAAATTTCCTCAATCACTTAGGGAGAACGAGGACCCTTCATCCGACTCTCTTGATTTCCTAGAGGAATGCATGACCCACCCCTATGATCTAGATGATAAGATGATTAAGGAGTTAAATAGTTTGTTAGACACGGTGTCGGTGCCTGAAGAACACCATTCCACTGATTTACACTGTTTACCATTATTTGTGGAAACACCGTGCAATTCTGAATTTGTGGAGGAGACAACCTAAACTGAAAAATACTTAATGAATGTCTCTCCACCATCATAGGTTCTTCAACCCATTGAAAATTCTGATTGGGAGGGCCCGTTTTTAATCAATTACAATCCAATTCAGAACTTGAGGAGATATCTTTTTGCTGCTCTTATCACTTCCTTACATGCATGTGGTGCACACTATGATTGGACCTTCATGAAGAAACGCACCCATGTATACATTCGAGTAGGACTTTGGATGGTCCTCATGAGATACCTATTGAAATTCATGAAGATCCTGCTCAAATTTGATCATGTAGTCGATTGGACTGATCAAAGGTAGGTAGGTAGGTTAGGATTTCTTTTCTACATTTAGGATTGAATAAGTCTCATCGAGACAATGGAAGATGCTAGAATTGATCTACTTGCCACCTCAGGTACTATCGTTCTCACTCTCCTTTGTTTTATGTCATTACTCTCATGTCATGCATATTGCATATCTTATTACATTGAGGACAATGTAAGATTTTGGTTGGGGGGTGAGATTCCTTAGATGAATCTACTAGCTTTTGTGACATTTCGAGCAATTATGTAGAAATTTTTTTATTTTTCTAAAATTCAAAACTCTTTTAGAAAACTTTGTTTCTATGCATTCAAGATGATACGAGTATAAGAAGAGGAGATACGAAGTGAGTGATGTTTCAAGCTTTGAACTTCTTTTAATATAAGTGAATTCCCCTATTTATGTGAGTGATAGAAAATTTGAACACTTTTACACCTAGTTCACATTACACGATTTTCATGGGTTGAAAGGATTATGTGATTTGTGGATTAGCTAGACTTAGATTTAAGGTGCTGAGGAACCAAGCTGGGGTACTTTTTCCATCCTTGTCCATGGGAAAATAACGAAGATATGGATTTCTAAAAATCCTATCTAATGTAAAAGAAAAAGGAAAAGGAAGGATGAAATTGGTAATGATGGAAAAATGGTGGAAAATTTCGAAAAGGGCTACCTATTACCAACCGGGGGATGGTTTACCCGTAACCAAAGCCGGAAATGGGAAGTAGTGTGAAAGCTGTCGAAAGGACGGTAAGACAAATTCCTGTCATAGGCTTGTTGTTGCTCTGTGCACCTTAAAATCCATAGTTTAGTTGATTTATGAAGAAGATAAGCCCAGAAACTCATGAGATGAACATTCAATGTGCACACTAGGTTGAATTTGTTTAAGTTCTTCTATTTATCAATCAATCAGCGGGGATTTCATATGAACACTTATTATGTTTTCAGAGTTTAAGGTTTCAACCTCAATCACCTAATTTTTCTGACTTTTACACTTATGTGTCTTGGGATTTGTAGAAGAATAGTTTCTGAAGGAGAGTTGGTTTTTGGAGAATTGAACTTGTTTCACGCATGTTTTTCTCGGGACTAGTAAAATGCTGGTTGGGGGGGGGGGTGTTGAGCTCTTAATTATGCATGTTCTAACCCCAATTCATTACTCATTATACAAGATTTTCATGATTTAAAGACTAATCAAATACATGTTTTGTGATTGTAGGAATGAGAGTGACTTGGTTCAATTGGTGACCAAAAGGGCACATTTAGGAGCCTTTGATGAAGGCCCAAGGTGGACCAAAGAATGATGAAGAAAGAAAGGAGGATGAGGAAGAAAGAAGGAAAGAAAAGAAAGAAGAAATAATGTAGAAAATGGGGTCAATGTATAGAAGGCCAATGTATATGAAGCGGGCTTCTATACATATGTATATGGGGCCAATTCGCGGGCTTCTATACATTGACAATCACGGGATCAAATCCATCAAATTCCAGCCTCTAATTGCCAAGGTTCAGCAAAAAGTTGAAGGGTGGAAGGCTAAATGTATCTCCCAAGCTGCTAAGATGCTGCTGATTTGCCAGGTTCTCAGCAGTATGACGATCCACGCTCTAGCTGCTACGGTGGTGCGAGCCTCTCTGGTGTCGACTTTAGAGAAGAGCTTTGCAAATTTTTTTCTGGGGTTGGATTGAGGCCAAGCAGAAGATCCACTTGACCCGTTGGAAAAGGCTGGCCATCCCAAAAGAAGAAGGAGCGCTGGGATTTAAGAATCTTTCAGACGTGGTGAAAAGCCGCGTATGAAGATGGCCTGGGCCGCCAGGTATGCAGACCCGATAAGCATTTGGGCATCCTTCATGAAGGGGAAGCATATTGAGGATTTTGAATCTATCCTATCCCTTCCCCAGAGGGTTTGCCGATCTCCGTTCTGGAATGGTATCAGGGGCCTTTGGTCTCAAATGGAGGAGAATATCAGATGGCTTGTAGGCAGAGGTGACTGTAATTTCTGGAGCGAAGTTTGGACAGGTCTGGGGAAGGGAGGGATAGGACAGCTTCATTTTCTAGAGCGTACTAGAGCGTACTCCAATTTAGGCAGAGGTGACTGTAATTTCTGGAGCGAAGATTGGACAAGTCTGGGGAAGGGATAGGACAGCTTCATTTTCTAGAGCCCGCGAATTACCGTGATTAGAACCATCCGAAATCGGACCCATAGCTTCTTTGCGATTTATGATGAATGTGCAAGTGATTTCACGATCAAATGGGCCCCACAAACCCTCCAAAATTCAAAACCCAAATAGTGGAGTTCCTATTTATGTGTCCACGCACCCATAAATTCAGGTGCCCCACGCGTCCGAAAAATCATTAAAAATAGGAATTCATTTAAAGGCATTTTGGCGTCCCACGCACTCGAAAAATGCCCCACGCACCCCAAAAATGGGTCCACGCACCCTTAACTTCGACCCATTTGATATCCATTACTTTAAAGGCATTTCAGAGTCCCACGCACCCGAAAAATGCACCACGCATCCACAAATTTGACTAAAAATCAGGAACTTAATTTTAGGTGCGGTGAGTCCCATGCACCAGTAAATTAAGTCCTACGCACCCAAAAAAATCAGATATTTTCATAAATCATTTCTGGGTGCGTCGGACGTCCGCACGCCCATTTTGGGGATGGTATTTTAAGGGTGCGTGTCACGTGGCAGCCCCTCATTGGCAGAGAGCCGGCATCTTCGGCTATAAATACCCCTCCCGACGATTCATTTTCCCAATTCAGAGAGAGAGAGAGCTATCACCCTCTGGGAACCCGGAAATCCCTGCCGGAAACCCTCGCCGAAATACTTTTCCGATCACCGAAAATCCTTTCCGGTCGCCGAAATTCCTTCCAATCACCAGCATTCTCCCCGCAGGTCTGAATCCTGAAAATCCCTAATGTGGCCACGCACCCAAAAATGGTCCCACGCACCCAAATAATTGCCCACACATCCATAAATTAAATCCCATGCGTCCAATAATTCAACGTGAATCGAACAAGTGCACCGGACTCCCACGCACCCGAAAAATGGCCCACGCATCCATAAATTCGAGTCCTACGCGTCCATAAATTCATCAAAAATCAGATTTGCATATTTGGCCCCATGCACCCCAAAAATGGCCCCATGCACCCCAAAATTCATCAAAATCCAGTACCTTAATTTTTAGGTGCGTTGAGGCCCACGCACCCGTAAAATAAGTCCCACGCACCCAAAAAATCATCCAATTGCAAAACACGTTCATAGGTATACCGGACTCGATTTAAAGTGTTTTCAAGTTCCGTTTGAGCCTATTTTGGGTATTTCGAGCATTCCGGACGCAATGGAGTGGTCAAATGGACATTTTGGGATCTCTAAATGAGCAAAACCATACATCTTCGAGGTTCGACTCGATTCAATGCGATGAACGAAGTGACTTCTTGAAAAGACGCCGCCAGCATCCAGAACTATGCAAATATGTCATTATTTATATCTACTGTAAAGCTGTGATCTAATTCGGGTCGAAAGCTAGATAAACGGAACTATGGTTACCACGATAAACCATATCAAAGAGTTTCGATTTTCTACAAAACAATTGCTATGAACTGCCGCAACACAACAGTCGATGCCCTACCCATTCAAACGGTATCCGTCGGTTGGGTTACGTAGGTACACACAACTGTAGAATGGACTTCCCGATTTCACCTGTCCCTACATTGACAGGCGCGTAGTCCTCCATCTCAGTCATAAACCCTGATAGTCTCAGCCCGGATATCCGACCAAAACATGAGACATAGACATCTGACTAATACAAAGATGGTTCAGTCCATAACAAAACAAATACAGGTCTCTACGACCACAATCTCTAAGATCATAGTCCCCAATGACTAGTCTTTGCCTTTCAATCAAGGGTCATCGATCATTCGATGTAATTAAGGGCTCGTGCTAGATCACGGCCTGGAATGTACAAGATCTCAGGATCTCTGGAATAAAATTCGCCTTGCAATATCTCTTCTTGTGTACCTTTTGTGAATGCCTGTGATTGTCTATGAATGTTTCCATTACTCAGAACTACAGAGCAACAAAACACCACATTTTCAGGAAAATGTCCTCGCGTAGCATTTTCAATTCCAACAAACTAGCGACTCTGCTGGGGATAAAAACCCAGAATCTCTGGTTAACCCTGAGTATAGAAACGTTCTAAGATCAATCATTCGCAGATACGCACGTGTATGTAGGAGAAATACCGCGAGGCATAATGTTTCAGTGCCCTCAGGCACCAAACTGGCGACTCTCAACAGGAATGTTCCTCCCTTCATCTTTAAGGCAATAGACGGTAAATCAAAGGTTTTAAAAAACACAAGCTTCCACAACTACACGTATTTGTCTTCTTCTTGCTTATTCCTGGTAGTCTATGTACCGCGATCGATGGGTTCACACGCCCGGCCGCGTTTATGAACTGTTCTAATGATTTTTCTGACACTACAGAATTAGCAAGATACTAGAACAGACAGAAGAAATGGCATGCTCAATGACCAGTTCATGCACCTTCCTTGCCACCGGAGGCTTCAGCTTCCCCCATTCTACCACAAATACGAACCCAAGCTCAGAATGGCAGTTGGTTGAGACCCGAAGGCAGAAGAAGGAACAGAAGAAAGATGCCATTATAGCAGCATGTAGGAAGGCGAACGTTGCAAGACCCCACCCCGTGATCAAGAAACAGTGGCAGCCAAAGTAGGGGCAAAAGATCCTTGTCAACAGGTAGGTCACATCGGCCAAGCCTGCAGCGCCCGCAATGACAGTCGAGCAGTTCCCACCATTATCCAAAGCCGTTCGCACCTCGCGAAAGACTACCAAGCCCGCGCATGCAAAATCCGAGCCAGTGACGACCCCTGAGCAGAAACAGAGGCCGGCCCGAAGAATCCCGTTGGCACAAGTAGTGATGGTCCAAGTGGCCGCAGAAGAAGAAGAAGAACCTTACGAGCCAGAAGAATTACCTCCATTACAAGATCAGATTGACAGATTAGTTGAGGCTAACCGCAAGACAAACGATTGAATGAAGGCTATCCAAGAACCCTTGACCACTCTGATAGCGCAGAATGCCACCAGAAGTATCGCGCTGCCCACCCGTCAGTCAGCAGAGGAGTCTCAAGGGGCGGCAGAAGGTCCGGTTGAGCCTGAACCGCCCGTCCAACTCAGAGTCGCACCAATAGGACGTACGCCGCCTTCTGTATCCCATATATCATGAGAAGAGTTATCCCAAACAATAGCACATATGATGCAGTAAGAAAAAGAGAAAGAAAGGAGAGGCAGTTATAAATATCGGGTCCCATACCCGCTAGAGGTAGAGGAGGTACCATTCCTGGCCAATTTCAGATGCCCTGACTTCGAAAAATTCGATGGCAGAGGATCGCCAGAAGAGCACATCACCCACTTCTTGACCACATTAGGAAACTGGTCTGCAATCCCGTAATATTGCATACGGACGTTCGGATCTACCCTGACAAGGAAGGCCTTTCAGTGGTACATGTTGCTACCGGCCGACTCTGTAAGGACATGGGAGCAAATGCAGGACGCCTTCATCTCAAAGTTCTTCGCAATAAAAGAGAGAGAGATCTCACTAACAAACCTAGCAATGGTCAGACAGAGAAATGGTGAACCAGTCGAGAAGTTCATCGAACGATGAGGAACCACGGCGGCTCAATGTCACGAATTACCCAGCGAAGGCGAGCTGATGAAGATGTGTCTAAGGGCCCTAGAACCGATGATCTCGTATGGCTTGTCAGGCAATACCTTCAACTCCTTGCGCGAGCTGGCAACGTAAGCGCATCTGGTAGAGGAAGCAGCGTCCCGGGTAAACTTCAGACCTGAGAGACAGAAGGGAGAGATAGGAAGAGTAGTAGAGACCCATCAGGTCGACAAAAGACCGCAAACGTCCCGTTGCCGATCATGGGCCAAAGATAAAGACAACAGTTATACAAGACAAGAGTAAAAAGCCCTTTGTACCCAAACGTGTATCGATAGCCGAGAGAGAAAGGGCGAATGGCCCATACACATTCAATATGGCCGATCTCGTTCCAATCATGGAACAATTGATCGAAGAAGGCATGATACGCCTACCAGAACCTGTCCACCCCCATGAAGTCGGGCAAACAAATGATCTCAAATACTACAAATATCACCGATGCATCAGCCACTAGACAGAAGAATGCTTCTCCGTGAAAGGAAGGATACAGCGATTAATTAATCAAGGGGTCATCAGCATGAAGGTACCGAAGACAACAAAAGAGACAACTGGGATGATGTCAGCAATCCCAATAGAAAATGACACCAGCCAATCGACCTCGTTCCCCGAGCCGACAGGACCATGGACTCTAGTCAGTAGCAAGAAAAGACTCGAGAATAGACGAAGACTCAGTAACCGGAGAAAGAACAGCGGTAGAGGGAAGAGAGGAATGTGCAGGGGCAGATGCAATCCACAACGAACATGGTACATTGTGGAAAGGTGTCATTTGTCGAGCAGGCACCGACCGAAGAAATCCCGCAAGTGATCGAGGAAGAAGTTGATGTGGTCATCTTACGATCAGGAAAGCAAATGCCTAACCATACCACCCCTAGACCAGATGACCCGATGCCAAAAGACGGTACCCCTAACAGACCATAGGAGGGGCCCCACATGCAGAAATCTAAAGAGAAGGTCGTTGAAGCTACGACCAGTCAGCCAAGCCCAAGACCAGTGGCGTATGATATTGTGTCACACTTACGGAAGGTTCCCGCCCGCCTAAGCATATATGATGCTTTATGTCTCTCGAAAGTGTACAGGGAGATGTTAATCAATGCCTTGCTTGACAGTGAAGTCAGGGAGGTCACAATGATAGAGATAGAAGAAGAAATGAATAATACAGATAAATTTTGGGAGGGGTATATGCTGGCGTTACAAGTCATGCATGTCAACCATCCTCCAACAATCACTTTCTCAGAAGAAGACCGCACGATCGAATCAATAGACCACAATCGCCCATTAATGGTCATAAGGACAATCAGGGATACCGAGGTCAAGAAGTGCATGTTGGACGATGGGTCTGCCGTGAATATTATGCCATTGAAAACACTACAGAAGCTGGGTTATAGGCTATCGGCATTATGCCCGAGTCTCATGATGATTCAAGGTTTCAATCAAGACAGTCAGCGTACGCTTGGATCAATCACGGTGATGCTAAAGATTGAAGAGCTAACAACAAAAGTAACATGCCAGGTGATCGACGCAATTACAACATACAACCTCCTTTTAGGAAGGCCTTGGCATTATCCCTTCGACATATCATCAATGCTTCAAATATAACGGAAACGGGGTCCAGTACAGGGTCGTGGCAGATCCGAAACCATACACAATAGCCGAGTCATTTTTGGCCAACGCAAAGTATTACAACTTGCCCAGTAGCGGTGAAACCAATAAGAAGCCCGATGTAATGAAGAAATGGCAAGGTGCAAAACCCCGAGTTGAGAAGTTCGTGCAGAAAAGTAAACCTCAGCCTATCACTCAAGAAAGATCCCAGTATCAGCCGAAAAATCAACCTCAGCCGATTACGAAAAAATTTTATGTGGTACCACAACATCTACGGCAGCCAGGGCAGTCCGTGTTAAAACTGATCTTAGATCAACATATGAGTGTGCTCAAGTCTAGCTTCAATATGCCAGTACCCAAGATAGGAAGAACCAAACCATTCCCGAAATCTCCAAACCAATTCGTTGTGCCGTCAAGAGATATCACCTAGAAATATATCAAGTTTCACTTAGGGCCAAGCCAGCCAGAACCATCAGAAGAGAGAGAGGAGGGAAGGGGATCCGCTCAACCACGACCAATAGAAGAGAAGAGATATAGCAGGGTCAACGGAAAGATTATAAGGAATATGGGATTCCTCGGTCAGGATTCAAACACAAAGAAAAGACTGCTAGCTTCATTTGAAGAATATAAGCAAGTATACAGAAACGGAGAAGGTCTAGGAGCCAAGGCAAGCGTAAACATGGTGACCATTGGCCCTATAGAAGAAGTTCAGTCGCAAGATTCTATCGACATGATCCAGCCAAGTGTCGCACCCGTGCAACTAGAAGACGGTGGACAACTGATGATTAATGAACTTGAAGAGGTGAATTTGGGCACCCTCGAAGAACCCAGGAATACATATTTGAGTAAAAACGTCCCGGGAGATGAAAGAGAGAGATACATACAGCTATTGAAGGAGGATAAGGACGTCTTTGCCTAAACATATTCAGAAATGCCCGGGCTCAGCCCGACAATCACCATGCACAAGCTGAGCATCATGAAGGAAAAGAAGCCAGTGAAGCAACCACAACGACGGTTTCATCTCGACATCATACCCAAGATTGAAGAAGAAGTCAAGAGACTGATCCAAGCCGGGTTCGTTCGAGAGGTGAAGTACCCTCGATGGATCTCAAACATCGTGCCAGTCAAGAAGAAGAGCGGACAGATCCGAGCTTGCATTGACTTCCGAAATTTTAACAAAGCCTGCCCTAAGGACGACTTTCCTTTATCGATTCTAGAATTATTGATTGAAAGCACGACAGGATATGTAGTAATGTCCTTCATGGACGGATATTCGGGATACAATCAAATTCGCATGGCCCCAAAAGATGAAGAAGCTACGGCTTTCCGTACAGCTCTCGGCATTTACTGTTATCGCGTAATGCCCTTCGGATTGAAGAACGCAGGGGCAACATATGAGCGCGCAATGCACGTTATATTCCAGGATATGATGCACAGGCACGTCGAATGCTATGTGGATGATTTGGTCATGAGGTCAGCCGATCATGAACAGCACAGAGAGCACTTAAGACAGGTATTCCAGCGGTTGCGCAAGAAGAGTCTCCGTATGAATCTGCTAAAGTGTGCGTTTGAGGTTGCATCCGGCAAATTCTTGGGCTTCGTCGTCAAACATAGGGGCATAGAGATCAACCCCGCCAAGATTAAGGCCATCAGAGAAATGCCACCACCGAAAAACCTAAAACAGTTGAAGAGTTTTCAAGGCCGCGTGGCATATCTAAGGAGATTCATTTCGAATCTGGCTGGTCGTTGTCAGCCATTTTCCCTCCTCAACAAGAAAGATGTTAAGTTTGAATGGGATGATGCTTGCCAGAAAGCTTTCGATTCACTAAAAGAAATGATCGAAAATTCTCCAGTCCTCGCCGCCCCAATCAAAGGAAAGCCGCTGATTCTATACATCGCAATAGGTGATAACTCACTAGGGGCACTCCTGACACAAAAGAACGAGGAAGGAAAGGAAAACGCGCTATATTATTTGAGCCGCATGTTGGTGGAGGTTGAATTTAACTACTCAGCAATCGAGAAGATATGTCTTGCTCTCATTTTCGCCATGAAGAAACTTAGGCATTACTGCCTCTCGCACCAAATAACGTTGATATCCAAGGCGGACCCGATCAAATTTCTTATGAACCGGCCTATGCTGTCTGGGCGCCTAGCTAAGTGGGCCCTTCTCCTCTCCGAATTCGACATCACATATGTCCCAGCCCGAGCTATTAAAGGACAAGCGATTGCGAATTTTCTAGCTGCGCACCCAATCCCGAGCAGCGAAGAGATGGAATGTGACCTCCCGGATGACCAGGTTATGATGATCGAAGAACCACGACTATGGCGGATGTACTTTGATGGAGACTCTAGGTCAACAGGGGCAGGAGCAGGAGTTATATTTATCAACCCCGCAAGGAGACTTGCTGCCCTACTCATTTACGATCGTGCCAGCTTGCACCAACAATGAAGCAAAATATCAAGCCCTCATTATCGGACTACAACTCGCCCTCGAGATGCGTATCAAAGCAATACAGATCTATGGAGACTCTAGGCTAGTCATCAGACAACTGACGACAGAATATGAGGTTCGCAAGCCTGAGTTATCACCTTTCTGCCACTAAGCGCAATCACTGTTCAACCAGTTTCGCGATAGTAGCATTTCACATATAGCGAGGCAGGAAAACGTACAGGCCGATGCGTTGGCTAGCCTCGCCGCTACTCTGGCTAATCCCGGAGGCAGCCCCCTCCAAGTAACGATCGAAGAAAGGAGGATCCTGCCAACCACCATATTGCGTGGTGGTGAATCAAGCATAAATCTCATTAGTTGCTTTGAAATCATAGAAGCAAACGACTGGAGAAGGCCATTCATTGACTACTTGAAGTATGGATTTTTACCAGAAGAGCCCAAGATGCGTCGTAGGTCAGGAGACGTGTTGGTTCATTCATAATATAGAATGACATCCTTTACAAGCGCTCGTATGAGGGAGTGTTATTACGCTGCGTAGACCAAGATGAAGCGCACGCCACATTGAAGGAAGCTCACGGAGGAGAGTGCGGTGCTCACCAAGGGGGCAAGAGCTTACATCACCACGTCCGACACATGGGATACTATTGGCCCACGATGACAAAGGATGCAATAGAATATGTTAGGAAGTGTCATCAATGCCAGATCCATACAGACATAATACACTCGCCACCAGAAGAGCTGCATCAATCAGTAATATCTTGGCCTTTCGCCGCCTGGGGCATGGACGTGACAGGGCCGATTAGTCCGCCATCCTCTCAAGGACACCAATACATTCTTGCCGCAACCGATTATTTCTCTAAATGGGCTGAAGCAATCGCCCTGAGAAATGTAAAAGCCAGACATGTCGAAAGTTTCATTCGTCACTCCATATTATATCGACATGGCATTCCCGAAAGAATCACCACCGATAACGGAACACCCTTTAAAAACGCCACCATCGATAAACTGTGTGCGAAGTTCAAGATCAAGCATTGCTATTCATCGCCTTACTATCCTCCTGCGAATGGGCTGGCCGAGGCATTCAATAAGACTATCATGAAGATTCTAAAAAAGACGATGGCAGAGAATAAGAAAGACTGGGACAGACGATTACCCGAAGCATTATGGGCATACAGGACCACGTATCGCACCGCCACTCGAGCTACACCCTACTCGTTGGTGTACGGTACAGAAGCTGTGATCCCAATAGAGATACAGGTTTAGTCACTATGGGTCGCGCTCCGACATGCCCTGACAATCGAGCACATGCCAAGATCAGAATGGCCGAGCTTGATGACCTAGATGAAAAGAGACTCACCGCTCAGCAAAGACTTGAGATGTATCAGAAACAAATCTCAGCCTCATACGATAAACGAGTCCGTGATAGGTCGTTCAAAAGAGGCGACTTGGTGCTAATGATGAAACGTCCAGCACTGGCTCAAGGTCCTAAGAGTAAATTCGATCCGAAATGGGATCCGGTGTGTATTATCGACTAAGTATATTCTAATGGAGCCTATCGGGTGATAGACTGTAAAGGACAGGGCATCAATTCACTGGTGAACGGTCGATTTCTGAAAAGATATTATACTTAACACAAACTTATCGTTGTAATTTGTAAACACCCCATTAGAGGGAAGGAGTAACGAAGCAGATGCCGAAAGAAATGACACCACATAATGGTTGAATCAAAGTACTAATCATCTATCTTTGTGCTTCACAGGTATCAGAAAGTCGTTGAGACTCAAGACATGTCAAGTATGGCACCCCGCCCTTTTCGAGACCATCAAGAATGGGGATAAGCCCCTAACTAAGGCTTGATCATACCCTTGTTCATATAAGTATAGGTTTGGGTCCTAACAGGGGGACGCTCTTTCCCAAATAACTCAATCAGTTAGCATTCAAAACTAAAAAATTGCAAATAAGCTAGAAACGCAGCATGAATCCAAAACTGCAATAGTATACATATTGATACATTATCTATTACAACGTGTTCTAAAATTTCGAATGAAGATCTTTACAGCTCAACTGTTTTAAGTTTTTAAATACTGGTTTAACAAGTTTGTTGCAGATTCCTCAATCGCCTTCCGCGCTGTTTCAGCCTCGGCCAAAACTTGGGCAGGGTCAAGAATGCCTTGGAGAAACTGCTCCAGCTCTACAACTTGAGCCTTCACGGCGTTACGCTCCGCTTCATGTTGACCAAGAGAAGACTACAGGCGAACCTTTTATACGCTAAGCTTCGAAAATTTGAGATGGACAATCGAACGTTCAGCTTGCAGCCGAACCATCTCATTGTCTATCTCCGCCAGACGTTCGGTGGCCTCTTAACACCCAGCATCAACGACCTGCCAGTCCTTCCTCACTGCAGCCACGTCTGCCTCATGTAACTCAAGTTTCGGAAGAAGGGATTGCAGATGACCACGCTTTTCCTCAACCAAAGGGTCAGCTTGGAGATTCTTCACCTCATTTACTCGAGCCACCCTTTCCTTGAATTCAGCCACGTGACCGACTACCGAAGATAGGTCGATCCCGAGCCAGGCAGCATTGAGTCCTAATGCCTACAGTGCTTCGTCCAAGATAGGCCATTCACCCTCTTTCTTCAAAGAGTCGGCGATATCAGACAGAATGCCTTTCAGAAGATTCGCCTTGGTCCTTGATAGGCCGCGAAGAGATGAAATGAATACCTCTGGCAAGACTGCAGACGCTGGGGCGTTGGCAGAAGCAGTTGCTGACAAAGAGAATAATAAGCGTCAGTACAGGGAAATCACCATCAGAAAGGAAGCAGTCAAGACAGTAGAAGCAAGTAATATACCAGCAACTTCAGGAATGCCAACGACAAGAGCACTGGATGAGACAGTGGGCACGGATGACACTGGGGCAGGTTCCGTTACTCCCTCGGCCAATGGTGTAGGTAATTCTAGAGGAGATAGCACCACGAACTCGAGAATATTGGCATCAGAGGCTAGCCCAATAGCAGGAGGAACTTCGACGGCAGGCTTGACCGGCAATGGTACAACGGCAGCAGAAACATTCATGATAGGTTCAATTGATGATGGCTCAGCGGTAGGAGGAGCTCCCACAGCGAGTTCAGGCGTACCTCATTCGACAGTGGGGACTGCAATCTCTTCTGCTGGGCAATGACAATCGCCTCAGAAATCGTGCTGCGGCTAGCTTCAACCTCTGCCGCAGGAGGATTTGGGGGAAGGACAGGGTCAGCAGGTGCTTCATCACCTAGGTCCACAAAGATCGCTCCCATGTTCTCCTCAGGGACAGACCTCTCATACACTGGCTCGCTCTCGTTGCTCTCCCCAGTGTGGCGGCCTTCACTTAAGTTGGCCTGAGAGCTCACTTCACCCTCCTCCCTAGCCTCTACTGCACTTGCAGCCAGAGCGCCACCGATTTCTTTAGAAAGTCGCTTCCACAAACGCTCGTCTTTGTACAAATTTCATAAATCCTTTATCTTCTTACCCCCACAAACGACAAGAAGACTAGGGGCAGTTTTCACCCGAGGACCAGCGCGCTTAGCCGGTACCCTCTCATCACCATCACCACCATCGTCATCACCATCATCACCATCATAGCCTCCACTGCCACCCATATTATCATCACCACCTCCATCACCACCGCCAACATCCTCGTTACCCCCGCCTCTACCGCCATCGCCCTCAGCAGCCTCATCATCATCGTTACCCCCAGCCTCACCCATGTCATCATTATCATCATCTTCATCATCATCATCACCTTCATTCCCCCCTCTCAGAACATTACCCTCGTCGGGTAACTCATCTATGGGCCCAAGGGACGGGAATTCCGGCTCCTCCAATGTTACATTTCTCTCCTCATGAGCGATCCAATCTTCTAGAGTGCGTTCCGATTTTTCATGATCGATCACTACATTCAGGGAGGTCTGCAATCTCACCGTGCCTGGCACCAGAGGCTGATGAAGATTTTCTGATACGTAACCAAGTCCATTGCCAGGAGTGGGAGTAACAATAGGAGGCGTGATGAAGACGGGCTCAGTGACAAGCATTTTATTTCGAACAAGCGCATACTGGTGGGCCCACCACCTCATCCATCCGAAGGTAGCCCCGGCGAAGCACTGTGTCCCCGGGATGACAAAAGAACAGCCGGTCCCCGTTAGCATAAGTTGCCGCCACATCCACTTCCAATGAATCAGCCTGACACCATATGCTCGTTGCTCGCGCATCACCGGTTCTAATGTCACGGGCACCCCTTGGTCATACCCGAATTGGCGGGCGAAGCGGTTGGGATAGTAGGGCTCCCTCTAGAACTCCAACCCTTCACGAAGCGGCAATGACGACGGACGGATCGCTACCAAGAAGGAACGCTTCGTAATAATCGATGCTATCGTCGTCCGTGCACAGGATCGATTCTCCACTTTGGGTACTAGAAAAATGATAAAAGTATACCTCGTCAAGACGCGCTATGCTCTCTTCAATAGTGGTCAAATTATGACCAATCATCTTCTTCTTCTAAAAGAAATGCAGTGGAAGCTTCCTTTCTTTGATATAATCTCCACGCCACACACCGTAGACCCAGGGGAACTATACCCCGAGCCAGCCAGAGAAGAAGTGCCACCCGCAGTAGGTCGAGTTCATCCTGTAGGCGGCACGCTCCTTATTGCTGAATATGTAGCCAAATGCCCAATAGATGGAGCACAGGACCACTGGAGCTAATGCATACCGATGACCATTCGCCAGGGCTCCCGCGACGGCAAAACATGATACCCTGATGTTATCCGCCTGCTTGGAACTCGGCAGCGCTACGCAGCTGAGCCAGTATGCCAGGAAACCAGCTGCTCACAGGTGGGGGAGAGCTTATTGGGACGGGGGAAGTTCTCTTTCATCCGTTTCTCCAGGAGTGCCTTGTCCCCATTGCCCTCGTCATAAGCCGCGTAGTCCAAGCTGAATGAAAAGAAACAGGATGTTAGCAGAAAGAAAGAAGTGTGATTAAGCAGTAAAGTGCAACTCATTACGAAACACTTACTTCAAGCCATTGCTGAAATAGATCAGCCAGTCCTCGAACGAAAGTTTGTCCTTGAAGCCCCAGAATTGGGGAAGCTCCGCGAACAACTCATAATAGGCTACAGAAAAGAAGCCTTCGTCGATGCCCTTCTTCTTCTGTGACAACTCATCGTCGCTCGGGACCCATTTGTCATAAATTCTCCCACGAATCGGGAGGCCAGCGATCCGGTTTAGGTCCCAGAGCGAGATGCTCATCTCACCACACGGCATGTGAAAAGAGTTGGTGATAGAACACCAATGATTCAGGAAGCCTTTGTAAACCCAGGGCTCCCGGCAGAAATAGCTGGACGTCGCCTCAATGGCCTTATATAAGCCAACCGCCCATAGGGTGGTCCTGTGCTGTCCCAAGATGCGATTCTCCCATGCTTCATAACCCGGATGGAGAACCAGGTGGCCACGGGTTCGAAACGCCCCGGTTAACCAGACTTCAGTATCCCCTAAATGATGAAACCGCTGGCGAAGGGTCTCAAAATAATGCTTGGGGAAGGGCTGATGAGGACTGTGATTCGGCTCCAAGAAGATCATATCCTTCACGCCAAGGACAGACTGATGCTTGTCATTTTTGGATAAGGAACAGCTGAGGAATGGTGCCGGGCCGGATGTCCAAGCACCGACGCTATAGAAGGAATTGCCCTTGCAAATGTTAGACGGTTAGATACTCGGCAGGGAGTGCTGCAGTTGATAACTTTTTGAATACCGAACGTATTCTTGGGTAAAAGGGTTCCTTATAATGAGAGGCGCGGTGATGAGCTTGACAGTAGACCAGGCTACCTTCATCTTGTCGGACTTGGATTTGGCCTGGTTCTCCAAATACACTTGTTTAGCACCCTTGCCAGCCCTCTTCGGGCGACCGCACCTAGTGGTCTACATTGGAATTGACTGGCTCACTTCACCGTCCTCAGATCCTGCAGCCCCGTCTAATCGAAAGCCGCGCAGGGGCACATACCAAGTATCCCACTGTTCCTGGGTGCCTCTGTCGGGAAGAGGCGGCAAAACCCGGTCACAAAGGATCCTTCGTTGTATATCCTTAGAGAGCGTAAGGATACGCTCGTAGAAGTTGAACGTCTCCGGGGGGAGGAACCACTGCGGATTCTCGGCCGACGGCCTGGAAGCCTTCTTCGCGGCAGCGCGCTTGCGCTTTGACGGAGTTAGTGGTGGACCTGAAGGGCCAGCTTGTGAGGGATCGCTGGCCATTGTAATATGCAACGGCATGTAAGAAGCTTAGACATAGGGCAAAAGAAAAATGCTCGCATAAAGAAATCAACGTTCGCGAAATCCAAAGGGATACAAAGCAGCAGGTAAACGAAATACAAGCGCCAATCAAGGCCACGGCAAAGCACATCCAAACCGACGGAGAAAGAAATGAAGCGACAACATTCACAACCACAACACTGTCATCACAAACATGCAAACAAGGGAGGACAGAAGAAAAGAAGAAAGATATAATTATCATTTATCAACTACGAGGACAATTCCAAATGTCTGGATTGCCGTATCAATCGTTTAAAGCGTTGAAAGTTAATAATTGCCATAAGATGACACAAAATTGCAGGGCCCTCGCCCCATAGTCAGAAAGAGAGGATCTCAGTCCTGCACCAGCAGAAGAATCCGAGCCCTCAACTCATCCACCTTCGCCTAAACTCGGGATTCCTTAAAAATCAGGTCCATTAAGTAAGAGATGCATTGCTGCACGAAGTCGAAGTTCAAATGTTCGGCGCTGGTCCAATTCCTCACGATAGAGACGTCAATCACGAGTCTGTCGTATTCCCTCACGGCCTCCCTGACCATTCTCCAGATCCCGGCACAATGGTCTGGAAACTCGGCCTCCGCCAGCGGGACAATCCAGGCTAGGAATCGCCTGCTCTCCCTTTTCTCCTTCTTTAAGGAGTGAAGTTGGCTCAACAAAGCCAGGAAAGAAGCAGCCAAAAGGGGCTCAGCAGCTTCGAGGATCGCCAACTCTTCCGAAAGAGAAGAATCGCCGATGAAGTTAAAGATAACCTCCTTGTGCTCGTCAGAGATGGAGGCCATGAGGGATAGGTTCCGAATAGCCTTCAGAATAGGGCGAGAGTCTGTACCTAGTCGGGTCAGAGCCTTGGCCACCTCATCATGCTGAACGTTGAGAGATGACCAGGCCTCAGGGTGGTCCAGGGAGCCAAGAAGCCGCCGCAGACAATCTTGGGCCGCGCGCAAAGAAGCACGAGTTATGACCATTGTCTGCCAGAGAACAAAACTGAAAACCGATCTGAAAAACATAGCGACCCGATAAAAAGAGAAGAAAGAGAAAAGAAGCACATAAGGCCAGTCACATGAAGTCTAAAAGTCGGAAGACACATACAAAGGTACACTCGAAACAGCACTTGAGTTAAACATTAGGATCACCCTTTACACTGATGCGATCTAGAAATCTCTCAAGTCTATGAGACCCTACGCCTCCTCAAAATAACCGTCATATATACGCAAATGCGAGGCAGAAGTATAGGGGCTCATACCCTTTAGAGATCTAGCATAGCAAGAACTATTAAAGTAGATTTCACAAAGTTTCAAAATTCACAAGTCCTATGGACTAGGTGCGTGAGGCCCCACGCACCCCAATAATGTCCAACCTATCAGGATGAATATCTGGGTGCGTGAGGCTTTACGCACCCCGGAATGCGGCAAAAATTCACCAAGTCCGAAGACAGGGTGCGTGAGCTCCCATGCACCCCCTTTAGAAGTCTAAAACCCGATTTTGGGTGCTTAGAGGGCAAAACCCTTCAATAAAAAATGACGAGGGGTGCGTGAGCTTCCATGCACCCTTAAAAGCTGATTCCAGGCCCAATTTTTAGGTGCATGTGGGGGCCAAAACCCTTCATGCTTTGACGAAGGGTGAGTGGGCCCCCTCGCACCCCCAAAAATCTGAGAAATCCACCAAAGTTTGAAATTACTGGGTGCGTGACACCCCACGCACCCCCTAATTCATTCGAATGTCCGAATTCCTAAGTGCGTGAGCCCCCACGCACCCGAAAAAATCATTTTACCTTGAATATTTGGGTGCGTTGGAGGTAATTCTTGGGTGCATTGGCGAATAAAAAGGTGCGTGGGATGGCTCCGGAAAATCCATTGAAAAATGATGAAATGACAAGAATAGGCTATCTTCTCTATTTATAGTGGGACCCGAGAGGTTCGGTGCGCCGCACCAGACGATTGTGCGTCCGTCACGACCCACTAGAGGGGCATCTGTTGGGGTCTCAAAAGGTAGGGGCCCTTAAAATAAGCAAAATAACCATATACCTCCGGAGGAATCATGTAAAACGCCCTCTGGTGCGCATAAAACGAAGAATTACAAAATTCTCTAACTTAGCCAATTTTGGCTGGAATCTTTAGCGGGCCCCACGAATTACCGTGATCAGAACCGTCTAGAATCGGACCCATAGCTTCTTTGTGATTTATGATGAACGGTGCAAGTGATTTCACAATCAAACGAGCCCCACAAACCCTCCAAAATTCAAAACCCAAATGGTGGAGTTCCTATTTACGTGTCCACGCACCCATAAATTCAGGTGCCCCACGCGCCTAAAAAATCACTAAAAATAGGAATTCATTTAAAGGCATTTCAGCGTCCCACGCACCCGAAAAATGCCCCACGCACCCCAAAAATGGGTCCATGCACCCTTAAATTCGACCCATCTGATATCCATTACTTTAAAGGCATTTCAGAGTCCCACTCACCCAAAAAATGCCCCATGCATCCGCAAATTCGACAAAAAATCAGGGACTTAATTTTTAGGTGCGTTGAGTCTCGACGCACCCGTAATTAAGTCCCACGCACCCAAAAAATTAGATATTTTCAGAAATCATTTCTGGGTACGTTGGACGTCCGCACGCCCATTTTGGGGTGCATGGAAGGTATTTTAAGGGTGCATGGCACGTGGCAGCCCCTCATTGGAGGAGAGCCGGCGTCTTCGACTATAAATACTCCTCCCGACGATTCATTTTCACAATTAAGAGAGAGAGAGTGTAACGCCCCGAATTTTTTACTCTCGTGGACAACACGATCTGTTGAGTTTCGGGTGTTAACTCCTGTGTGTTAACATCATAATTCCATACACAAATACTATACATATATATATATATTCATGGCATTCAAGCAAAATGACGAAAAATAAATATCTTATTCCATAATTTTCTACTCTAAGTTAAAAAACAAACATAAAACATGCTTAACAAAATGTTCATTTAAATGTCCCCATAAAAGGAAACTTATTTTAAATTCAAAGAATTAATCTTTTCTCTACTAAAGCAATAAATAAATTATCATCAATCTACGTGAGCTTCTTCATCCGCCATTTGCTGCCACGAGCCTTCATATTCGTCAACCTGCAGATCAGGCTCACCTAATGGATCGTCACCTGTAATGTCTGGTGGTGTTTTAAACAAAACACCGTCCCAGAAGGACGTGAGTTGCTCGCGATCAACTCAGTAAGGATCACTAATTAAGACTATTACAATAATATCCAAACAATGCATATATCATACAAAACACGCAAAAAGAAATATCTTGATTAATGCTATGCATGAAATGCATGCTCTGGTTCAGGCACCCTGACCAATGTGACGGGATTACTCCACTCTTCTTACCAATCACTAGCAACCAGAGGTTCTAGTTAGGACGGGATCACTCCACTCTTCTCACCAATCACTAGCAACCAGAGGTTCTAGTTAGGACGGGATCACTCCACTCTTCCCATACACCAAAAACAATTAGTGAAACGGGCCCATGCACACTTTCACTGGCAACCGATGTATGCATGATTTAGTTTCACATTTAGTTAAGTAGCTTATCATCCAGCAGTTTTAGAGATGTTCTTATCCTAAGGTCGCTCTACACCCCATCCATGGTCTGTCATGACGTAGAATAGCCGTTTCCTCTCGATAGGGGCCAACCACGAAAAGGCGTATACATCTTAGTCAAGATGAGACACATGGCACCCAAAACATTTGTATCTGACTCAAGAGTCCATTATTTACTCATTCACATAATGCTTGGCACTTCATTAACATTACGACCATGGTCTTGCCAAAATACACCTCATGGGTTTCTTACGAATCCATCAATTTCTATATATACAGTTATACTATTCATGGGGTAAGGGCTTCCCTTAGGACGACATCCATACATACAACCATCCTCATACATGAATCATAGTCTCAATCTTTTACATGTGAACAACATGTTGAAATATGAAGCAAACATAATCTCATATACACATGTGAATAAGCATTTTGAAGCATGTTGCATACATATTCTCATATACACATACAAATAAATCATCATTCGTTCTTTAACCCTCAGATCTGACATACCATCTATATAAAATGAAATTTCAGCAATTAATATAAATATATTCATCAAAACACGATTTTATAAAGGATATATTCACAATCATTCATGTTTTAAGTACATACCACAAACCACAACGTTAAGACACAATTCAACCTATCATGGATATTGCTGTAAATGGGCTTAAAAATAAATCATTACCGTAGAATTTGAATGATATGATTCATAAATAATGTGCACCTCCTCTAGGTCCTAAACCTAGTATAATCGTGGAAAATAATCAAATCAGGAAAATTTTCAACATGGTATACAATATTATGGACATCTACAATTGGGTTCACCATAAGGTTTAAATGTAGGCTGTTTATATGGGACAATATTAAAGAAGATAGGGCCTACCTCTTAGAATTCCGGGTGCCGGTTGAGTCGACTCGGTTTGGCTCGGTTCGACCCAGTTTGGCTCGAGATTCCTTCTCCTTTCTCTTTCTGCTCCCTTTCTTCTTTCTTTCTCTTTCTTCTCCTTTCCTCCTTCACTGGACAGAGTCCAGCAACAGCCATCCAGCGACGACTGACCGGCAACAATCATCCAGCGGCAGCCGGCCTTTTATCTCTCTCTTTCTCTTACTCTCTCTCTCTCTCTCTCTCTCTCTCTCTCTCTCTCCTCACGGCCTCTCTCTCTCTCTCTAACGGCTTCTCTCTCTCTCTCTGACGATCATGGAGGCTGTAGAGAAGAAAAATAGGTTTTATACAGCTCGGATTAGGGTTCGGAGGAAGCTTCCAGGTTCTGGTTCCGTATTTCACAAAGAAACAACGACGAGAAGCTCGGAACTCTCTACACACCGGTCCCTTACGCATGAGGACCGTCCATAGTGAAGGGAGGGTCCACAAGAAGGTTTGGGTGAAGTATGAACGGCCCATGCAAGGCGGAGGTCCGGATCTTTGTGATTCTTTGATTTGTACGGTGGTTAGGAGCGGCCTATACAAGTGACGGTTGACGAAGATTTTCAGGGGGACTGGGTTTTGCTCAGCTGTGAGTTGAATGGACGGAGTGGATGCTAGACACGGGGCCCACATAGAGGACGGTGAGGATCACCCAAGTGGCAGCCGTCGTCCGCTGTTACAGGGTGTCGTGAAGAAGAAGTGTTCTTTTTTTAAAAAAAATCTTATTTCGTGCGTCGCACGTACACGGCCATTTATGGCTGCCCTCACAAGCGGGGTCCACTCCAAGTGGATCGGGATTCTTTGATCCGTCCAACATGTCGCAATCATCATTTTAACCACTAAAAACAAAATTGAGGCAGATCTGAGTTAAGGTGGGCCACTTATGATCAAATTTCTGATTAGGGCATTTGCACAATGATCGGGGATCTGATTTTCGACGTGTACGATTAATTTGTTTAAATAGGCCATACACTAAGTTTAGGGTAAAAAATGATTGTGGGAAATGGGTTATTTAAATGGTGGGGTTTTAGTAGTGGCATAAAAAAATACGAAAAAATATGGAAAAAATACGGGAAAAATACGGGGTGTTACAGAGAGAGCTGCCGCCCTCTGGGAACTAGAAAATCCCCGCCGGAAACCCTCGTCGGAATACTTTTTTGATTGCCGGAAACCCTTTTTAGTCGTCGAAATTCCTTCCATTCACCAGCATTCTCCCCGCAGGTCTGAATCCTGAAAATCCCGAAGTGTGTCCACGCACCCAAAAATGGTCCCACCCCCCCCCAAATAATTGCCCACGTGTCCATAAATTAAATCCCACGCGTCCAATAATTCGACGTGAATCGGACAAGTGCACTGGACTCCCACGCACCCGAAATATGGCCCACGCGTCCATAAATTCGGGTCCCACGCGTCCATAAATTCATCAAAAATCATATTTGCATATTTGGCCCCACGCACCCCAAAAATGGTCCCACGCACCCTTAAATTCATCAAAATCCAGTACCTTAATTTTTAGGTGTGTTGAGGCCCACGCACCCGTAAAATAAGTCCCACGCACCCAAAAAATATCCAATTATAAAACACGTTCATAGGTATACTGGACTCGATTTAAAGTGTTTTCAAGTTCTGTTTAAGCCTATTTGGGTATTTTGAGCGCTCCGGACGTAATGGAGCGGTCAAATGGACATTTCGGGATCTCTAAATGAGCAAAACCGCACATCTTCAAGGTTCGACCCGATTCGATGCGATGAACGAAGTGACTTCTCGGAAAGACGCCGCCAGCATCCAGAACTATGCAAATATGTCATTATTTATATCTATTGTAAAGCTGTGATCTAATTTAGGTCGAAAGTTAGACAAAAGGGACTATGGTTACCACGATAAACCATATCAAAGAGTTTCGATTTTCTACAAAACAATTGCTATGAACTGCCGCAACACAACAGTCGATGCCCTACCCATTCAAATTGTATCCATCGGTTGGGCTACGTAGGTACACACAACTGTAGAATGGACTTCCCGAGGTCACCTGTCCCTACATTGACAGGCGCGGGCCCTAGAGTCGTCCATCTCATTCATAAACCCTGATAGTCTCAGCCCGGATCTCCGGCCAAAACATGGGACATAGACATCTGACTAATACAAAGATGGTTCAGTCCATAACAAAACAAATACAGGTCTCTACGACCATAATCTCTAAGATCATAGTCCCTGATGACTAGTCTTTGCCTTTCAATCAAGGGTCATCGATCATTCGATGTAATTAAGGGCTCGTGCCAGATCACGGCCTGGAATGTATAAGATCTCAGGATCTCTGGAATAAAATTCGCCTTGCTGATATTTCTTCTTATGTACCTTTTGTGAATGCCTGTGATTGTCTATGAATGTTTCCATTACTCTGAACTACAGAGCAATAAAATACCACATTTTCAGGAAAATGTCCCCACGTAGCATTTTCAATTCCAACAACAGCCTCCTGAAACCCCGACTGAACACTTCTGCTGCCAGGATGAACAAATATGGGGAGATTGGATCGCCTTGGCGCAAGCCTCTAGAAGAGGGAAAGAAACCGCATGCTTCCCCATTGACAAGCACAGAGAACTAGGAATTAGCTCAACATTTTTCTATAAGACAAACCCACTTCTAACTGAAGCCAAAAGTAGATAGCACCTTCTTCAGAAAACCCCAATCCACCCTATCAGTACGCTTTCTCCATATCCAGCTTGATCACCACGTTATCCCTGACCTTTCTTCCTATGTCTCTATATAATTCCTGAACCAGGGCAATTGACTCAGACATTGATCGGCCAGGAACAAACGCCCCCTGCTCTGGAGAGATCAACTTGGGAAGAAGAACAGTCAACCTGCATGCTATAACCTTGGAAAAATCTTATAAATGCAATTACACAGGCTAATAGGATGGAAGTCAGAGAATTTTGATGGGTTTTGCACTTTGGGGATCAAGCATATGAGAGTAGAGCTGATTGCCCTTGGCAGCGACCCACCTTCGAAAAAATAGCGAACAGCCTCACAAATATCTGCTCCCACTATCTTCCAGCAGGCCGCAAAGAAGACTCCAGAGAAACCTGTCCGGCCCTAGAGCCCCGTCAACTGGAATGGAGGCCACAAGCACTCTTCACCTCTTCTTCCGTCGGGACGGCAAGAAGAGCAGCATTATCTTCAGGACTGATCAGGGAAGGGATGACTTGAAGGAGGTCTGCAGCCGTATCACAATCTTCTGCTTTAAACTGGTTCTCAAAATGCCTCACTGCTGCGTTCTTTATCCTCACGGGGTCCGTTACGACCTCTCTATCTTCCAGCTTGATTTCTCCTATGAAAGCCCTTCGAACCCGCTCCTTGAGAGAGTTATAGAAAAAGGACGTGTTCCGATCACCTTCCTGCAGCCACTTGATCCAAGATTTTTGCTTCCAATAAATCTCTTCTTTCAGCTTCAGACTTTGGAGCTCCTCCGAAGCTGGCAAGTAGGCCTAATGGTTCATAGAGTTCGGGTCCCTCTGCATATTTGCATCTTTCTGAAGTAAAGTTACCTCTGCCTAGCTAATACTCTTGAAAATGTTCCCAAAAACGTCCTTATTCCATCTTTTTAAAACCTGTTTGACTGCCTTTAACTTCTTGATCAAGTTATGAATGGGATGGTTATCTCGGTCGTTGTTCGTAAAGTCCCAAGAATCCTTCACCGTCGCCATGAACGTCTCATGGAGCAGCCACATTCTCTGAAATCTGAAAGGCTTTGGCAGCGACGGATGGACATTAGGAAAAGAGATGAGGAGAGGGGCATGGTCTGAGTCAACTCTGGGGAGATGCTTGACTAGAAAGGATGGGAACATACGAATCCACACAGGGTTGCAAAGAGCCCTGTCTAATCTAGCCCACATCCTTGAAGATCCTGACTGATTATTGCACCAAGTAAATCTGCTCCCCATAAAACCTGCATCAATTAACCCAATGCTATTTATGGCGTCTACAAATTCTGCCGGTCCTGATCCGCTTCTTCTATGACCCCCTAGCCTCTCTTCATGAGACATGATTTCGTTAAAGTCATCACAAACAACCCAAGGTCCTACGAAGGACGCCGCAGTGGCCATGTCTGACCAAAGCTCTCTCCTAATAGCCTGAGAGCATTTCGCATATACCACAGACAATTGAACTGATTCTGTGCCCTCGGGCGGGTTCACTTCCACGGTCACTAGCTGGTTGGAAATCTGCTTCAGCTGAAGATTAAGGGTGTTTCGAAAAAAGACCCAAACTTTTCCTCCTAGCTCACCATTAGAGAAGGAGGAGTGGAACCCGAGATTGAGACCTGTGCTAACTCGCCTCTCTTCTCTAATCATCGGTTCCAAGATTGCAACAATGCCTGGATTGAATGATCTGATGTGCCTTTTAATCGAAGCTATCGTCGCTTGATTTCCAACGCCCCTAGCATTCCATACGAAGATGCTATCCATCTGATGCATTTCCTGAGTTCACAGCCCTCCTCTCACTGCGCCTCAATTTACCATAGTCCTCCACCTCAGTCAACGTTAAAATCTTCCTCTTAACTACCTTATTCCTTATCATGTTTCTGTGTGCTTCTTTTGGGCTGCTCACTTGCCCCTCCTGAATCTTGTCTGATCACCACTCTCTGCAACTGAACAAGTTCGTGAGGGCTGTTGATTTCTTCTTCATACTAAGTTCCCAATCGGAAGCTTGTTGCTGATCTTCCAAGTGGTTCCCTGTCACCAGAGGAAATCACCTCCACTGCCTCTGATGTTACGTCTGGCTCCCCTAGACGATGCTCTTCCCTCCGGCCTCCTTTGTGATTCTACGAGTGTGGGAAGTATGGTGAGATGTCCACAGCCAACTCCAGGTCCCTGGCTTGATCTACCTTGTCTACTCCAGCTTCCCACCATGGAGAGCCTATAGAACAGGGGACGACTATAACTCTAGGCCTCTGCTTCTTGTTCTAGGATGACTGCTAGTTTGGCTGGGCTTATCGGACTATTTCCAGTTGATCTTGATCTGGCTTTTCTGACCTTTCTGTTCAATGGAGGGAAGACCCCGATAGGAGTGTTCTGCTGCCTCCTTGAGTCCAGGTTCCCTACCTGTTTGCTGACTATTGACCAATTCCTTTATGACATATGATTGGGGGTTGTTAATAAACGCCTCCTGATGCCTGCTAGAGTCCTCTTGTAGAAGTCTTCTTAGGAGCTCTTCCTTGTGCACTTCCCCTGATTGTCCCCTATCAGACGTGTTGGCCTCCTCTGGAGACAATGGCTGACGCTCAGATTCATCTTCTATTTCCACTCCGTCACC
The DNA here is from genome assembly GCA_003013855.2 of Liriodendron chinense. Lineage (NCBI taxonomy): Eukaryota > Viridiplantae > Streptophyta > Magnoliopsida > Magnoliales > Magnoliaceae > Liriodendron > Liriodendron chinense. The sequence continues at coordinate 2,584,403 of PVNU02000362.1, forward strand.
TCTCACTTCTTGTGAGTGATATTTCATACCGTTTCGTTCAACGCTTGACGGACGAAGTTGGGAAGGCTCCTGTCCTTATAGATCTGACTCCACATTTTGTAAAAATCCTGCTGGAGGAATCAAAAGTTGATCAAGATCTAGCAGTTTTGGTTTGGCATTTTCACACTCACCTATTTGGCGAACTGATTGATGGCCCTCAAGCTGCTCATGGGCCATTTGACAACTACCCCCCTGACTTGCTCTCACCTCCGTATGAGGCAAGATAGGCTGCTGTTACGGCAGGCACCCTTCCTCCTCTTGGGCTTCTTGAATCAGAGGGTTAGGAGTGGTTGAGGCATTTGATCGAAACACCTGGTGGGTCTCCCTCCCTGACCCCTTTTGAGTTCACAAAAGTAGCTTCTACCCAATTCCTCGTGGTCCTCTCCCCTCCCTCATCATATATGTGCGTCATCCCTCCCGACCTTCTCCCCTACTCCTTCTTGCTAGCATGCTGGCGCATCCATTCTGCTGGATCCAACAAGCAAACTGGTTCTTCAATGGTGGCAAACACCAGGTAGGCCTTTCCCTTTACCATCAGATTCAGCACCTTGTAGATTTCCCTGCCTGGTTTCATGCTAGACCCTGATTCTGGCGAAGACCTAGAAGATTCCATAGCGGGTTCTCGTGTCTATCTCCACCACCTTTCCAAAGTGTTGTCCTACTTCCACTACAACTGATTCAAACCAAGCATGGGCTGGGATTCCGAAAATTCTTATCCAGCTTCCACCAGCTCCGAGCACTAAATTCGGATTCCACGCTTGGACATCAACCAGCCCTGCCGCCTGTTGGAGGGACCTGTCAGAGAGGAAGTCGATCATCTCCGTTTTAGATTTGAAGACCATTAAGAACCTGAACGGATCCAGTCTCGCGAAATCGATAGCTGACACCTGGAATCTAGATTCCCGACATACCTCCATTAGCTTGGTAACGATTACACTTTTGTTCAGAGCTGTACCTACCAATGCCAGATCCAGTATTTCCATTTTCGATTCGACGACCCTCTCATCTGCTATCGCTATGAAGTCCTCTGCCTCCGGCCCCGCCTTTCCTTTCCGTAACATGATTCTGTCTTGGCCGTCCTGAATTACATCGGCAAAGGAAGGATGTGGTGAACCTACAGTTTTCATCGTTGGCTAAGGCAGGTTGGGTCTCATCTCAGTTTGTAATGTGGGGCCACTTTTGGGATCGGGGGAATGATCTGTCGCCCCTTTCAGTAGAAATTGGGATCTAGGTTTGGCATCTTTGACAGAGACGGTTCTTCCATCAATTTGGTGGCCGTCGAGCACCCCTCTGGCCTTGATTGCATCTGCCTCATAGGGGTACCTCACAAAGGCAAAACCCCTGTGCGCATTGAGTCCTGACCTTCCTGGGAAGAAGACGTCGACCACCTTCCCATATTGCTCGAAGATTTTTTTTTTCTCGGCCGAGGTGTAATTGAAAGGCAGGTTACCTACGAAGAGGCTGAAGGATGAATTTCTGGTTTTCATATAAGATGAACCTTGGCCCAACAATCATGCTCCATTTTGCGGATCTAGGTGAATCCCGACCCCAAGATATTGTCAAATCACCACTTGATCTAAAAGCTCGAGCTTTTAGCACAACCATGATCTGACATGGTATCAAAGTGGAAGGTCCTGTGTTCAAATCTTAGAAGTAACAAGCTCGAGATTTTAGAGAGTGGTTGTTTGACAGATATAAGTCCCTGATTGCATGCATTTTTGTGGCAATCTCTCTCATTTGCATCCGCTCATTTGGAGATTCTATGGAACATGCAATGCCAATTTTGGACACAGAAGCCAAGCACTCTTGCATTTTAGTTCTTGTAATGCGATGTTGTTCTCCACTGTTCAAATCTTGAACTTCTTCAAAGAGCAGTCATGGGTCTACAATCTCTATCACTCGATCAGATAAAGCTATTTTAACAAATTGATGGAGGCTTAGACCATCTTTAAACATGTCATCAGTGGGTCTCTTTCCTGTGAACATCTTTAAAATAAGGATACCGAAGCTGTAGACATCTCCATGTCTAGACGCCTTGCCACCCATTCCATACTCTGGAGGAACATAGCCAACAGATCCCCTGATACCAGTTGAGGTGGTTTGATCTTGAGAGGTATTACTGGCAGCATTAGAAAGAAACCTTGCTAATCCGAAATCACTCACATGGGCGCACATGTCATCGTCCAGTAGAACATTGCTTGGTTTGAGATCACGATGAACGATCGGTGTGCCACAATGGTGATGAAGATACTCCAATGTAGAGGTGACATCAATGGCGACTATATCTAGCCTTTGAATAACGTTTAAGCTCATCATCTCTTACTGTCCATGTAAACTTAGATGCAACCACTTATCTAGACTCCCATTAGGCATGTACTCAAACACTAGAGCTTTGAAATCATTGCCTTTAAAATCAATGCTTGAGCAAGCAGTTATGATTTTAACTAGATTCCGATGGCGGATATTTCTCAAGGCTTCACATTCAGCAAGGAAACTCCTTGAAGTTGTTGAATTACTGGACTTTGTTTTTTTCAAAAAGAAATATTTTATAGATATGTGTAGTATGGACAATACAGGTGGAGATCACACAACACTCCACCTATCCTATCTGCACACTTACATACTTACAGCTATAAAGAAAAAAATGCCCTGTATTAGGATCTTCTAATGTACCCCAAACTCGCTTTTTCCAGACATAGGAGACCTCTAATCATCACAGGAAGGTCCGTCGCCGGCGTAAAAAGACGGCTCTACTACAAGCTACTACCCCAACGAGCAAGCCTGCTTACCATAGGGTTAGCTTCCCTCAAGGTGTGAGATATGGAAACCTAAATCTTCCTTTTCAAGGCCGAAAACCTGGCATGCCAATACCACATGGTCCAAGATGGGGGTTGGTGTTGAGTAGAAAGGAGATCGACCACCACCTTCGAATCCGACAAAACTTCCACTTTGGATATGCCCTTATCCACACACAAGTCCAAGCCCTCAACCAATGCCTTGATCTTAGCTCTGTTGTTGGAGATTGTACCATAGGCCGAGAAAAAAGCAAATAAGACCTCTCCTACCCTGTTACAACAGAACCCTCCACCACTAAATGGCCCCGGGTTACCTAGGGTTGATCTATCAACGCTGAGAGACCACCAGCCGATAGATGACCTACTCCATTTGATCACTGTAGGGATGTCAGTGACGACCTAACACCCTCTAAAGCCAGTGCCTAAACATTGAACTGCCTTTGCCAGGCTCGGAAAATTCTTATGTGCCTGAAGATGTTGAGAGGCCCATTCCAACCATGACTAAACTTTGAGAATAATGGCCGTAACATTCACCACCTTTTCTTCAAAACGAGCTACATTCCTAGCCTGCCATAGTTCCTAAAAAATGAAACATGGGGTGAAACCTGTCAATGCCGACAAGCGCCATTTCCATTGCTGGCCAAAACCCACCACTGGTTTGCACAATTGATAGCCTGAAGTTGGGGATGAGGTTGAATAGCAGCCCTTAATCGACATTTAAAGTGCTTCCATACCTGATTAGCCAATTCCCCTTGAGCGAGCAGATGATCAATAGTTTCGGGCTAGAATGAAGACATCAGCGAGCTCCCACAGTAGTTACATTTAGAGGCGAGATAAATTCCTCTAGGACTGGACTCTTTCATCAACTAGAATGGCCTTATGAAGAAGCTTCCAAGTTAATAGAGAGATTTTCAAGGGCATGATGGGATTCCACACCCATTTGGACCATGATTTCTTCGGGCCAACGCTTCTATACATCTTCCAAGTTGCCTTAACCTCAAACTCCCCTGATGAGGAACCTGTCCAGACACATGTATCTGCAGCTATAGAAGTACAGATCCCCTTCACCTTAATGTGGTGTAGCACAATTTGAGGCAACAAACTACTAAAATCATCCAACGGCTTCAGCCCTTCATGCCCCAACACGGCTTGCACTGGAGCATCTCTGAGGTTGGGAGGAGGGGCCTGAATGCACCAGTCTTTGAGAGGCCCAAGACCAATCCAGTTATCCTCCTAAAGATGAAAATTTCCTAGTTCCCACCAACCAACGCACCTTCGCTGCAATGGCAGGCAAAATCTTGCAAATAGACTTCCAGATTGGAGAGGAAAAAGCTAAGTTTGGCCACACGCTATTCTGATGAAGACTTCTACTGTATTTAGATCTACAGAATATTCCCCATATTGAGGTCGACGCTCTAAACTTAATAGTCCAGGTGAGTTTCATCCGAATTGCACGCATCACACTCTTAATACCTATGAATTCCTAGACCTCCCTCCTTAATGGAGTTTGAAATAGCCTTCCAACAGGCCTAATGACACTTTTTTTCCCGTCATCCCATCCTAGAAAAAATTGAGAAGGCTTTCTCTAAGTCTTACACCATGCTAGAAGGAATATCAGACGCGGACAACAGGTGAATAGGCATCCCACTCAGCACATGTTTAACTGATAGCAAGCCTCCCAGCTTGGGCCCAAAATTTTAGCTCTCCAACCGGCAATGCTGGTTATGAATCTTCTCCAGTAGAGGCTGAAAGTATATCCTCCTTGGCTTGCCTCGATAGATGGGGACCCCAAGGTAAGTAAAAGGCACCTCAACGGTCTAATTTGGCCATTTTCTAACATGAACCACATTATTGGATTGATCACAAAGTCCAATGGTCTAATTTGAATGATATTGAAGATCAATGGTCTAAATACTCCAAAGTCGAATGGACCAATATCAAAGATCAACAATCAAATTTGTCTAAAATTGGAGATGAAAGGTTTGATTGGGTTGAAATTCCAGATCAGGGGTCTAATTTGTTTGATATTGAATATCAATGACTAGTAGACAATTATTAAAAGATGAACGGCGTGCATAGACCAAAATAGAAGAGGCCAAAATATAAGAATGGTTTAATTTTGCCAATATCGCGGATTAAAGAACTGATTGGACAAATATTGAAGATGAAAGGTTGGATTGAGCTAATAATGCATAGGAGTTGTGCATGATGCTCAAAATGAATGCACTCAGAAATTATACACGTGTCAAACAATATCTGAAATTAAACTTAGTAAATTGTGGAAATCATATCCTGGAGGCACACATTGGTTGAAATATGGCCATTGAATATTTTTCACTTGAAACTACGTTGGATAAACTAAATAAAAAAAGTTTGAAATTAATTTAAGTATTGGATCCATTGTGTATTGAATTTTAAGTGCAAATATGTGATGGAATGCCTGTTTAGTAAACTATCTCAAAAAAAAATCATGAACATTAAAATTTAATATTAAATCCAAAAAATTTCGTTTTGTAAAAATGTTCGAAATTGGGCAATTTTATCTAATGGTTAACATGATCCAGAAAAAGAGATGGACTGGGTGGATTTCTCACAAACATCACAATGGGCCCCACCTAACTTCTTGCGGTAGGAAGTTCATGCTAAAGGCATTTGTAGCAATATGCATGCGTTGGGTTAGGGGTTAATGGTAACACGTTAGTGAGTATTTCCCTACCCATAGGGCCTACTTAGATATAAGTATTTTGCATCCACATCGTCCATCAATTTTTGCAGCTATTTTCTACGATTATCTAGAAAGTGAAGCAGATCCAAATCTCAAGCTGTAGTAAAGAACAAGGATTTAATGCCCACCACGAAAAACTTTTATGTTGCTACAAACGTTTTGGATCAAGATGATATTCATTTTGTTCCCTTCATCCTTGTCTCTGTGACCTTATTATAAAGTTGAATGGAAAAAAAAAAAAAAAAAAAACATTACGGTTCAGCCTTAGTAAGTTTTTAATGGTGAGAGTTCAATGACCACTATTTCCTGTGGTGGGATCCACTAGAGATTTAGATTTGCTTCATTTTTTTTACCATGGCCTAAAATGTGCTGTAAAATCTGATCAACGACATAGATATACAACACATATATGAAGGTGGGCCCACAATCAGGGTAACATCCACTAATGTGTTAAGGGTAACACCCCAACCATCAAATTTGACGGTGAGGCAACGAACACAACTCCAAAGTAAGTGCCGTGTTGATGTGGAAAAGTTAAGTGAGCCCTACTATGATATATGTGTTAAACCCACAATGTCCATCCATTTTGCCAGATCATTTTAGGGCTTGAGTCCAAAGAGGGGGTAGTTCGAAGGCAGCAGACAACTCCAAGGTAGGTGTCCTGTTGAAATGGAAAAGTCAAGTGAGCCCTACCATAATATGTGTTAAATTCACATTGTCACTACAAGAAAATAGGCCTTTAGCCGCACTTTTTTAGCCTCACTTCAAAAACTAGAGGCTAAATATCTTTTTTCGCCTCAGTTAGTAAGAAACTGAGGCTAAAAGTCCACATTTTGCCTCAATTCGCAAAAACTGAGGCTAAAAGTCAACCATTTTGCCTCAGTTGGTGAGAAACTGAGGCTAAAAGTCTACCATTTTGCCTCAGTTGGTCAGAAACTGAGGTTAAAAGTCTTTCATTTTGCCTCAATTATACAAAAATGAAAGTAAAAGTCCCCACCATTTTACCTTAGTTGGTGAAAATTAAGGCTAAAAGTCTTCCATTTTGCCTCAATTGCAAGAAAATGAGGCTAAAAGTCCCCACCATTTTGCCTCAGTTGGTGAAAACTGAAGCTAAAAGTCTTCCATTTTGTCTCAATTGTAAGAAAATGAGGCTAAAAGTCCCTACCATTTTGCCTCGGTGAAAATTGAGGCTAAAAGTCTTCCATTTTGCCTCAATTATAAGAAAATTGAGGCTAAAAGTCTTCCATTTTGCCTCAATTATAAGAAAATGAGGCTAAAAGTCCCCACTGTTTTGCCTTAGTTGGTGAAAATCGACGCTAAAAGTCTTCCATTTTACCTCAGTTGGTCAGAAACTAAGGCTAAAAGTTTGCCATTTTGCCTCGGTTAGAAATTGAGGCGAAAAGTCTTCCATTTTGCCTCAATTATATAAAAATGAGGCTAAAAGTCCCCACCATTTTGCCTCAGTTGGTGAAAACTGAGGCTAAAAGTCTTCCATTTTGCCTCAATTGTAAGAAAATAAGGCTAAAAGTCCTCACCATTTTGCCTCAGTTGGTGAAAACCAATGCTAAAAGTCTTCCATTTTACCTCAATTGGTCAAAAACTGAGGCTAAAAGTTTGCCATTTTGCTTCAGCTGATTAGAAATTGAGGCTAAAAGTCTTCCATTTTGCCTCAATTGATTAGGAAGTGAGGCTAAAAGTCTACCATTTTGCTTCAATTGGTCAGAAAGGGAGGCTAAGAGTCTACTATTTTGCCTCCGTTTGTCAGAAATGAGGTTAAAAGTTTACCATTTTGCCTCAATTAGCCAAGGAGTGAGGCTAAAAGTCTTCCATTTTACCTTGCTTAGTCAAGAAGTGAGGCTAAAACTCCATCATTTTGCTTCCCTTGTGAGAAATTGAAGCTCAAAGTCTCCCAACCATTCATTTTTTCATACATGTAGGCCACGTGCATGATGGGCCCACTGTTAATGTATGTGATTTATCCACACCGCCCATTTGCTTTTCCAGCTCATTCTAAGGGTTGAACCCGAACTGGAAGCATATCCAAAGCTCAAGTGGACCAAACCACATGAAACAGTGGGAATAATGATTTCTACCGTTGAAACCTTGGTAGGGCCCACAATGATGTTTCCTGTAGTGTGGTCCATTTAAACTTTAAATATAACTAACTTTTGAGGGGTGATCTAGACCATTTATCTAAGTAAAACCTTGATGCATTCATCTATGTAAGTGGGTCTCATGTTTCTGTGATCCAGACCATTTATTTGTGGTCCCCACTTGAGATGGGGATGCTGCAGAATTCTTGTACATCGGGAAGATCCCAGCCACCCATTGTTCGGGCTGTTCGAAATTTTCTCTTAACCGTCTATTCATAGGCCAATAATCTAAGGGTTTAAAACAATCGATATCAAGCATTTTTCTAAAAAAATATCCATCCAAACCTGGTGGGGTCGGATGAACGGTCTGGATTACTGATCAACGAGTCCATTTGTGCATATTGGTGCCTTAGGACTGATACCAAGGTTGTGATGCATCAGGACCCTATGATTCCTCGTTCTCTTCGACTCCGAAGCTACTTATACCAGTCGATGAAAATAAAAGAAAAAGGAGAGAAAAAAAAAGCCATTTAATCCTATCTGTCTTCCTTTTGGGAATTCAACGCAATCGAAAATCAGAAATATAAAATAAAAATGAAACCCTAATTTCCACCGGATTGGAAATCATTTCCAAATCCTCTTCAGATTTCTTCATTTGATATCCTGATCGCCTCTGAAGCCAAAACCCCAATCGAAGGTACTCTCTCTCTTGATTTCTCCTTAGAACCCTAGATTTAAGATTCGCATATCCGATTTTTTTTTTTTTTTTTTCTCTTTTTCATTGTTTTAGGGTTCAGTCGGTTTCAGCCGTTTGATACCTTGCCCGTTGATTTTTAGATCGGTATGTGTTTTTCCTCTTTCTCTGACGCAATATACCATTTACGGCCTTAGGTCAAGATTTTTACAGATCAAACGTGTGAATTAAGCTTTGCTAAGACTACGCACAGGTGTTTGACATCCAGGCCATCCATCAGATGGGTCTTCATAGTGATTTGTGTTGCAGAGCATGGAGTAATGGAATTTCCCATGGAAGGTGTATATATCTCTATCTGTTTCAATTGATTTCTGGTAAAAAAAAGAATGAAAGGAGGAAATGTAATCATGGGAACCACTTGGATGTATAGAAAATCGCAATTTGATAGCAATTTCAAAAAAAAAATTGCGGAATTAATAACCAAAAATGAAAATAGAAATCAAGTGGGTAGAACCTAAAAATCAACTGAATTGAATGAGTTAGGATAAAAATTGCTTTTGGATGGATCTAAATTTAGAATCGAGACCATGAAGATGGACGGAAATTACTGCAGTTTTAGTGTTTTAAGAACTTGAAATGGGATTTCCAAAGGTTAGCGGATCTCTCTCTTTCTCTGATCCAATGTTATATCTGAGATTTTCATTTGGTGGGACACACTTGGATCTTCCACCACCATCCATTTATGTATGCATAGTTAGATGTTCTGCCATCATACTCTGGCCCACTAGGGGGTGATGGCTTTTAGGCCAAAACATCGAGTATGCCATGGCCCATAGCTGAATTGCTGAGATGGTCTGATGATTTTAACTGTCCATGTTTCTTTATGACCATAAACAAGCTATTTTCTTATGATCAGCCTCATATATTTCATATTAGGGCCTGATCGGACCGATCCAGTCCATCTTGTAGATCTGGACCTTCTCGAGGGTCCAAAATGGTCTAATTGATGATCATGATTGGATCTATAATCTGATTGTCTCATGCATGGGTCCTACATGATCAATCTAGTGGTCTGGCTGGAACCCTTGTGTCATTTTATTGCCAGTTGAGGGCCCAGGTTGGTGATCATTCATCTAGATGGTTTGAATTGATGATCTGGTGACATATGGAATTCGCAAGTCTATACACTTGTGTGTCCAACTCATGCACATGGCATATAAGGAAAGATTGTAAGATTTGGATTCTTCCATATTTGTTGGCTTCTTGTTTGAATAAATGTCTGTGTCAATATTTGATAGATTACATTATATCTCAGGTGTGGTCTTTGTCGAAGTCGGCCTTTTAGCTTGAGAGAGGTGGTTAGCTTTCTATAGAGAGCTGATTCAGTCAGGACGGGGTAACACTCTATCAGGCTGTGGCGCCATCTCATTTGCCCACCAGACACTTGTCAGAGAAGGGCCCACCAACTTTCAAGTTGAATACATACTTGACCATGTCTGGTGGGCCAATGAAATGGCACCACATCATGGCCTGATGGAACTTGGTGTTACCTTGGCTTGACTGAATTTGCTCCCCTATCCATAGCACCCTTTCTCCACTAATACCTTTGAACAATTGAACCTTTAAATTGTCTAGTTTGCCTATGCTAGGGAATGTAGTCAAGTACATGTTCCATACCGGTTGCATCGTTCTATCTTAGAATAGGAATTATGAGATTCTATGATAGCTTTGGTAGACTTAGTGGCTGCATTTGCACAAATCAAGAGATCATACACTAAAAAGGAGAGATTCATGGCACACTCAATAGCACTTGAGTTGGGCTTGGTCGTAGTGCCCAACTCAAGTTTAGCTGATATTCCCTTAGAAAATAGGATGAAAAGATAAGAAGAGAGTGGATCACCTTCATGGAGCTGTTGCTAGGAATAATGATGTTCCTGAGATCGCCATTAACAAGGATTGGGTAGGAGGACAAGGACAAACTTCATTATCTCCTGGGACAAGCATTTCAATCTTATGAAATATGTAGATAGGTAGCATGTAGCTTATGCTTCACGCTCAAGAGGAGTGAATGCTATGCTACACGCTATTCGCTATTTAAAACATTGTGTGTCACGTATCCAAATGTTCCATCTCCATCTTCTATTTTGTCACACATGTACCGATGAGCCACACATGCCACCATCTATCTTCACTTGGGCCTCACATGTACAAAGCACCTCAAATGTGCCAACTTTCCATTGTTCATCTCTTGTTGTGTCGCATGTGTGCCGCTATCCATCTTCACTTCGGGCAATGTGCCAAATGTAGAGGCTATTCTATGTGAATCAGCAGCTACATTTGCACAGGCCACCTCAGTATCCACTCATAGGGATACACCCAAGGCTGAGGGACCCCAATTGAAGGCGCTGAAGAATCAATAGGTGGTTTTTTGCTGGGATTCATCTGTGTGTGATCTTTCACATGCATATTAATGGTTTTTTTACATTTTCACTGGTTATAAGATTTGTATATTTGCTGGATTTGTGAGATTACCTTAGGCCTTCTAGACTCTTGCCAGTTTTTTTGCCCTTGTCTAGTGCCCTATTCATGGCATGTTTCAATAGTTCAATAGTCCAGATCATTCTCTTGATGGGCCTTGATGTGGACATTAAAAAAAAAAAGTTACTAGTAAATTATGTCAAGTGTTCGAGGTTTTATCTTTCTAACATGCTCGTGCTATTTGAAACCCCTGCGAGATTTGCTCTATTCAAAGTGTTAGATGAGGGGAAGCTTTCAAAAGTTGAGGTATGCAACCATTTTGCTTTTTTTTTTTCTTTGTTTCTTAATTATTTCCAAATAATTGATTTCTGTGCATGGGTTGTTCAATTTTGCAATCATTGCAACGGATGTTATTGTGCAATTTGGTATTGATTGCATCTAAAGGGTTTCTCATTATTTGTAACATGTTGCAGGACTTGTGGAAGGATTTTGCTACATCTGAATCGGCTAGACAGGTCAGATATACTATCTTTATGCTGCTGGATATTGCATTTAAACGTTTCTTTTTTTAGTTCAATCAATTTCCTACGTTATTATATAAGATTAGTTTTTGTTGTAGTTAATCGTTTTTTGAGAAGTGTAAATATAGAGAAATATGCCATAAGTAGAGTTTATATCTTGAGAAACCAATAAATTTGGATGGATATTGTGAAGCTTGGCTTCTTTATAGATATTTAAATTCTATTAGAACATTTGCTAAGTCTCACATGCCTTGCTAAGGATATATGTACGGACCTATAGGATTTTCGATCTTCGTTGCTGCTATGTGCTAGATCCGAGCCATTCATGAGGTAGGTCCCACCAAGAATGCACTGACCCAGAAATCAGTCCAGTCTCATCATGCAGGCAAGATGTTTATGATAAATGGTCGGCTTGCTTGCATTTGTTAGTAGCCTTCCTGATGGGAAAACTTGTTCGATTTTGGGTCAGATAATAGGGCTCATCTGATGAAGGGATCTTGTGTGCATTTGCCATGTTTGTGCGTGTGCCACGAAGAGAAGTGACTGAAGGTTCTCAATCCTAGACATATGCTTTGGATTTTTTAAGTGTGATAGATATCACAGACCAGCAGATCCTTTTCTGGCCCAAGTTCTTTGTTATTTCATGTCTGTTTCTCAAAATTTTGTTTGTTCTTTTCTTCGGAATCTAATGTGCTTTTATTGTTTCATCAACATCAGGTAGTGAAGCTGAAAGCTTTTACCAAGTTTGAGAACACCTCAGAAGCCGTATCGGCAGCTACTTTACTGATTGATAGCAAGCCTAGCAAGGGTCTTCGCAAATTTCTACGTACTCACTATGAAGGGGAAACGTTAACTATTGCTGATTCAAATCTAGGAAATGCGATAAAAGAAAAATTAGTTAGTCAGCGAACAGCTTACTGAAAGCATTCTATTATTCGAAAACCATATGGGATCTGTTGTTATTTTATTGCATTGTGATTAATTGCTTCTTTTTTTCCCCTTACAGCAAATCGAATGTCTTCACAACAATACTGTAATGGAGCTGATGAGGGGGGTTTAGAAGTCAGTTGACTGAACTCATATATAGGCTTGCTGTACAAGACTTGGCTCCAATGAGCCTAGGTTTGTCACACAGTCTATCAAGATACAAGCTAAAATTCAGCCCTGGTAAGGTGAAAATTGTTTTCCTATGACTCAATGTTTCCACTTAGTTCTAAAGTTAGATGTACTATTGAATGGTTAGTTCAGTGAAGTTTGAATATCCAAATGGTAATTACCTTCCTGTTTCATGGTGTTTCGACATTGGAGCTCATAAGAAATTGGTGGGATGCTGCCAATAATTTTAGAAGATAACCAAAGGAAGAAGTTGAGTTAAACCCACTATCAGTGGGTGCTCAATTGGGAACCCCGGCCTTTTTGGAATCGGATGGGTGTTTGCGAGAGCATGTGCGGTAAGAATAGGTTTATCTAGCCCCATCCGTGTTAGTTGTTCGAATGGACCTGTGTTGGAAGCTTTCGTCATGGGCATTAAGCTCATTCATGAATCTTTCAATGGCCACCCTTTGGTGGAAAGTGATTTGAGAAGTTCTATTTCTGGCTCTTCATTGGAAGAGAAGTTTTGTTATGTGAAAGTCTTCTCGGGTCCAACCCCAATTAGTTGGGATGAGGCTTAGATGGTGATGATGATGTTGTTGATGTTAGGGTAGAATGGGTCCACTTTTGCCATAATTCATAGAGCTGCAAACTCGATTGTAGACTCTCTAGCTAATAATGGTGTATCGAGGACATCTCTCGTAACTATAATGGCATATTCGTTGCCCTAATGGATATGTAGCATTGGATGCTTGTTTTTGTGATAGTTAAATGGGTAGATGGATATACAGAGGGAGAGAGGGACTGTTATCGAGCTCAAATTGAACCTTTTTTCTTATACATTTGATATTTGCATTTGGTGTCAAGGTGTCCCGTATCGGTTTCGGTGGGCGTAACGGTGCCCACCGTTTCCGATACGGATACGGGCCGTATCGGCCGATACGGCCCCCGTAACGGTCAACTTTTTTTTTTGCCAAAAAATTTTAAAAAAATATGGATTAAATCCAGAAAATTCCAAACATCCCAAATATGCATTCATTTATAATTTTGAACATGTTTATGGTGGTGAAGCGGTCTACTCTTTGGTGAAAAAGCTGTATCGGGCTGTCTGGTGAATTTATGAAGCTAATAACCTGGAATTAACTGCAGAACTTATAAATTCAAATTTCTAACTGTCTAATACCAATAATATGTATATTAGAATAAATGTAACATCAAAGTATTTCAATTTTCACATGTACTATTATTTTTTTATAATTTACTTTATATTATTTACAATTTATTTACATACCTGAGGAGTGAGGAGTGAGGACTTGCAAAAAATAATGTATTAAGACTTCTCTTATCTTGAATCTATGACCGACTCTTGTCCTGCCAATTGAACATTCTAAAGTAGAAAAAAAAATTAGTAATACCTGATATACTCCCCTGCAAGCATGTTGATTAAAGATTACTTGACTGGTTGTCACTTGTCAGGGGAGTTATTTTAAACACAAGTTCAACAATGTAAAGTGTGTGTTTTTTTGGTGAATGTATGACCATGTGGGTAATGGAAAAGACTCACCAAATCGGAACTCACCACCAAAATGAAAACCTGCTTTGTTGTGGTTGCTCAACCTCCACGTCGTCGTCGTCATCATCGGGTTATTGCGGTCTTGTTGTTGCATATCCATAATATTTAGTGCCAGAGGGAAAGATCAGGTCAACGAAACCTGATGATGACTGATCCTGACTAGGCAAAGATTCTGACCCTGAGTGAGGATATCTACTAGTGCCCGTCGAATAGCCGTGCCCATACTGGTACTCGTATTCAGGGCCAGGCTATTGAGATTGAGATGAATAACTTGGATTTGGTTCATATGGTATATGTGGAACAGCGTCAGGAGGACTACTCCAACATGAAAGTGGCGGAACAGGTTCCCTATAATCCCATTGGTTGTAAGAATACCCATAATTCCTCGGATCATAGCCATACGCATGCTGATGTTCCAGATCTGTCGGTGTAGATTGCGGTGCAGGAGGACCTGTAGGTGCAGGACCTGCAGGTGCACTACTGGAGCCAGGCTCTTGCTGGCTGTATCGTGACTCAGTACACTTATAAGTTCGACCCCCTCGGCCCCGCCTGCTTCGTCGAAGTTCATCAGCCTCGCGATCCGTAGACGGCTGTATGGTATCAGTACCCCTGGTGGGTTGAGCAATGCCAAAAGTGGGAGGACCAGCATTAGGTGCATCATCATCATCATCATCATCATCATCATCATCTGTTTCAGTATCGCTAGAGCTCGCACTCTTCTGCTGAGTTTGCATGAAATCCGCCCCCCTTTCTGGGTCCAACACAAATGCACGACTCTCTTGCTGTGCCCTGCGTATTTCTGGGTCTTCAACTTCTATTTCTTCACTATCATCTTCTATTTCTTTTTCCCTTACTTCCAACCAAGGTAGAAGTGGGTCATCCTCATCATAAATATTTTTCAAGTTTATTGGACAATAATCCCCATCACCGGCATTACTGATATGCCTCCTTGAATGCATGCGCATTCTTAGCCTCATGTTGTAATGCATAAAGACAAGTCTATCTAACGTCCTAGTCTGAATTCTATTTCTATTCTTCGTATGAATAAGTGCAAAACAACTCCAATTTCTTTCGCAACTAGAGGAAGACGTTGTTTGGCTCAAAATCCTTACTGCAATTTTTTGGAGAGCCGGTGTAGTCTCTCCGAAATTTATCCACCAGTCGGCGGGGTGCAACTTAAGTACTGCATGTTGTGCAAGAGTATCTCCAAAGCTACCCTGGCGAGTTCCAAATATATCCAATTCATTCAAAGCCTTTATTTGTACATCTAAGTCAGGCTCTAATCTCTTTATCACGTTCTTTAATCCAATACGAATCTCATCATCCATAACAAATGATTGAGCATATCTATACCTAGGATTTAGGTAATAACCTGCTGCATGAATATCGTGGTGGAGCTGCTTTGTCCATCTTTTGTCGATCAAATTTCAGTAAGCTCGCCAACTTGAACAATCATGTTGAATTGCCAACTTCGCTTTATCCATGGCGTCGTAGAGGAAGCCCATCGTAGGTGCTTCATCGGTTTCAACAAGACGAAGTACCCTCATCAGTGGTTCCATCACCTTTAAAATTTTCTTAACCCTCTTCCAATATTTGTTGTCTCTTATGGTGTTTACAACATCAACCGGCGTCCCTGATGTCTTCTTCCCATATTTTGTGTTGAGCCATTGTTGGGAAGCAAACATTTCACTCAACTCTCCCCTATGCTGATACAAACTCTCTAAAGCTATAAAGTTTGTTGCAAATCTAGTCGCCGCTGGCCTAAGCAACTCTCGTCCCTTCGTGAACTTCCTCATTATTGCAACTAGGTGATTATGGTTGTAAATAAATGTTGTCACTTCTTTTGCTTTTTCAACCATTTCTTTGACATTCTTTCTCTTTCCAATATCTTCCAATATAAGATCAATACAATGTGCAGCACACGGTGACCAAAATATATGTGCTCTCTTTAGCATCAACAAATTTCCTGCAGACTTATATGTTGCTTCATTATCTGTCACAATCTGCACCACATTCTCCTCCCCAATCTCATCCACTACTTTATCCATCAAGCTAAAAATATATTCAGCATTTTTTATTTCATCCGAGGTATCAATTGACTTGTGGTACACTGTTCCCAAGTGGCAATACACCATGAAGTTGATCATGCTGCGTCTTGTTGGGCCAGTCCAACCATCACACATGATCGTGCATCCTCTAGCCTGCCATATGGGTTTAAAGGTATTTACGTATGCCTTTGTATCTGCATACTCTGCGTCTGTCCATTTTCCCCTAATCTCCTTGGCTGTGGGAGCTTTAATTCCTTCACCTGCTTCTGCTGCTGCATCAATTACCACCTGCCAATATGGAGAGTTTGCCGCATTAGGGGGTATGTTGGCATGTATAAATAACTTTGCTGCTGCCCTACCCAGTTTCTCAACAGAAGTTCTACTCCACATTTGTTTTATCTTCTTTTGTTTACTAGATTCTTTCCTAAAGAGGATCGGATCAACAGAGGGTCTCCTAGGCACATCTTATTCTTCCACATCTACATCTATAGGATGACGAGCTACATGTGAAGATGTGCCCCGCCGGCTGCTAAACATACGCCTTAATCCACCAAACATACTCCCTCCAACCCCAGCTGTACTTCCCGTTGGGGCTGCAGTTGTACTCCCCTGGCCACTCCCACTCCCACTCGCACTTGAACCAAACGTGCGTCGACGTTCTTCCTCTTCACGAGCATAGCGCACGCTTTCTCTCCTAGCTATAGTCATTTCTCGATCAGAATCTTCCTCAGAATCAATGATGTCTTCGCCACGAACGCCCATATATTCTGGACCAAACACCTCTTGTCGGGCCGCATCAAGGATATCATCTTTCTTTTTCTGCACAGCAGCTCGTTTCCCCTTTGACTCTTCTAAATTGGCTTGCATCAGTATCATTATCTCTTTGGGAACTTTGGTGCATCCTGCAACTTGACCCTTTCGATGTGCCAAATGTTGTTTAAGTCGCGTAATTCCACCATTTATTACTCTATCACAATAGTTGCATTTTATTTGGTGCCTTCTACCACCTACCCTCTGACAATGTTCCCATCCAATATCCTCATTTGCAGTTCCACTTCCAGTTCCAGTCCTAGACATTTTTTAATTAGAGATGGCTTATGTGATGTGGCTATGTCACTTAGATACTGAGTCTAAGAGTGAAATACTTAGATTTTAAAATTTATAAATGTAATTGTAAATCTTAAATACAGATAATGAAATCAAGTACTAACTACTAAATTCAAATACTAAAGTAACTAAACCCTATGGGCTACAGCCTACAAAGTACAACTACGAAGCTCCAAAGTCCAAAACGGCAAAACCTGTCGAAAAAATAAAAATAGAAACATACATTAGTCATTACTCATTAATCTGTAAATATGATTCTCCATGTTTTTGAAAAAAAATGATTTTCTCTAATTTTTAAAATTATTTCGAAATTTAAACAAATACAAAAAAATAACAAACCATATGCATAATCTGTAAAATGCATATGATTATGTTCTATTATAAGTAACACATGTTATCCAACCTTTAAACTAGAATTTTTTTTTGAAAATATTAATTTTTCCTAATTTTTAAAATTATTCCGAAATTAAAAAAATACAAAAAAATTAGCAAACCATGTGCATAATCTGTAAAATGCACACGATTATGTTCTATTATAAGTAACACATGTCATCCAACCTTTAAATCAGAATTTTTTTTTGAAAATATTAATTTTTCCTAATTTTTAAAATTATTCCGAAATTATAAAAATACAAAAAAAATAGCAAACCATGTGCATAATATGTAAAATGCACATGATTATGTTCTATTATAAGTGACACATGTCATCCAACCTTTACATCAGAATTTTTTTTTGAAAATATTAATTTTCTCTAATTTTTAAAATTATTCCGAAATTAAAAAAATACAAAAAAAATAGCAAACCATGTGCATAATCTGTAAAATGCACACGATTATGTTCTATTATAAGTAACACATGTCATCCAACCTTTAAATCAGAATTTTTTTTGAAAATATTAATTTTCCCTAATTTTTAAAATTATTCTGAAATTATAAAAATACAAAAAAAATAGCAAACCATGTGCATAATCTGTAAAATGCACATGATTATGTTCTATTATAAATTTATAAGTGACACATGTCATCCAACCTTTACATCAGAATTTTTTTTTGAAAATATTAATTTTCCCTAATTTTTAAAATTATTCCGAAATTAAAAAAATACAAAAAAATAGCAAACCATGTGCATAATCTGTAAAATGCACATGATTATGTTCTATTATAAGTAACACATATTATCCAACCTTTAAACCAGAATTTTTTTTTGAAAAAAATGATTTTTCCTAATTTTTAAATTTATTCCGAAATTAAAAAAAATACAAAAAAAATAGCAAATCATGTGCATAATCTGTAAAATGCACATGATTGTGTCCTACTATAAGTAACACATGTTATCCAACCATTAAACCAGAAAAAAAAAACATGATTTTTACTAATTTTTAATATTAAACCGAGAATAGACAGAAATTAAAAAAAATATAAAAAAAATATAAAAATCAGTTGCATAATCTTGAAATACACATTTTAACATTTTACAATGGCTACAACATCATATCAAGGTGGAAAAAAAGTGATTAGAGGAAGAAAAATATATAAATACCTATTTTCGGATTTCTTCGAAAAATGGCCCACGGAGCTTCGATTCATCCAAATCGTAGAAATTGGTCGTTTTAATTCTTCAAAATAAACTAATTGTGGTCGTTTTTAGCAAAAGAACAGATTAGAAAAGAAATGGGGGAAGAAAAGTGGGAAGAAAATGCAAAACAGCAAGTATTTATAAAAAAAAAAAAAAAAGTGACCGTTTTTTGACCGTTACGGGGGCCGTAACGGCCGTTTTGGGCCGTACCGGCCGTTACGGCCCCGTACCGGTCCGGTACGGTCCAAATTTCTGGGGTCCCCGATTTGGACCCCGTATTGCGTAACGGTACCGGCCGTTTCCGGTACGTATCGGCCGGTACGGCACACCTTGTTTGGTGTATTTATCTCAGTTATCATCTTTGGATTCACTACATAAATACCACAACTAATGTTGTTTTGTACACCTCTCTAGGTTGATACGATGATCATTTAGGCCATTGGCTTGTTGGATGATCTTGACAAAAGAGCTCATTACATATGCGATGAGGGTCCGTGAATGGTACGACTGGCATTTCCCAGAGCTCGTAAAGATTGTAACAGAAAATATCCAGTATGCCAAGGTTGTGAAGCTAATGGGAAACCGTGTGAATGTAGTTGGCCTTGATTTCTTAGAGGTGGACTAGTCAACTTCTTTTCTCTGTCACACTAGACTTGCTTTTAAATGTTTGCTTTGTGAAAATTTTATTTTGTTAGTCATGCAATGCACCCACCCTGTTCAGCTACACAATTCACCAACTGGTGCAGTTGATGTCAACTCTGTTATAACCCGATGTGGATGATGCCGAAAAGTTTCTTGCTCTATGTGTTGCAGCATACCATCGGCTCTATGTGACCAGTCTTCTTTTGTAAAAAGACTAAGAGAGTATATGCTATGAGGTATTGCACAATGCTCACGCCAAAGGTTTGTACAATAAATACTGGATTTCAATTTCTATGAGCAGGGCCCATATCTCAGTGATCCAAATTGTTCAAATTCAAACTTTGGCATTGTAGATTCAGAAATAAGTTTCCTGATGTTCCTTTTTTTTTTTTTTTTCAGGATTTGTTTTTTGTAGTGTCTAATGCCTTCTTTTTCTTTTTTTTTTTTTTTTTTTCATTCCTTTGGTTTCTTTTTCATATGTTTGAAGCAGAGAATGTAGCAAAGGCAGAACAATGGTGCACAACCTGGTGGCAGCAGTTTAAGGTGCTGTTAAGGAGAGGGTTAAAGGAGAGAAGGCACAAAGTTTGAGATCATTATTTTTTGGTGCACAGCCACATTATTTTTTTGTTAAAGTTTCAGATCTTGAGATCTTTATCTTTGAGATGTATTTAAATTATTTATCTGTGGTGCACGCTGGACCCCATTAAACCAGCTCTAGTACATTTTCACATTCTTCACTGTCCAAGAGTACAATTCTAGGGGAGAATGTCTTTGACAATGTGTGCTTGGACGGGCACACGAATTAGATTGGGGAGTTTAGTTTGGTTGTGTTTAGATGTAGTATTGATTGGATGGATTGGATGTATGATTATACAGGTTAAATAGGTGAAACATGCACAAGTTTATTTTTTATAAAATATTTGAAAAAGTTAAACAATTTTAGCCACCATTTGTAACTGAGGCTAAAATATATTGTTAGCCACGGTTGACAGAAATCGAGGCTAATGATAGATTTTAACTTTGTTGACATCAACCGAGGCGAAAAACTATATTTAGTGTCGGTTGTTGAGAAATGAGGTTAAAAACTGAATTTAGCCTCGGTTTATGCCAATAGAGGCTAAATTCACCTTTAACCTCGGTTTTGCCTCAGTTATCCAAACCGAGGCTACAACTCCTGTGGCTAAAGGCTTTAACCTCGGTTGTTGAGAATCGAAGCTAAAAATAAATTTAGCCTCAGTTGGAGGCAACCGAGACTAAAATATAGATTTAGTCTCAGTTGGAAACAATCGAGGCTAAAAAGCTAAAAAGTTGATTTAGCCTCAGTTTAATGCAATAGAAGCTAAAAGGTCTCTTTTGGCCTCACTTGAATAACTGAGGTTATAAAAGGCTTTTTAGTCTCAGTTGCCAAAACGGAGGCTAAAGCCTTTAACCACAGCTCTTGAAGCCTTGGTTATACTAATGGAGGCTAATTCAAGCAAAACTGAGACTAAAGGTTTTAGCCTCATTTTTTCAACTTTTTAGCCACTGCTTTGAAATGAGGCTACAAGCCTTTTTTCTTGTAGTGTGTCCATCCATTTTACTAGATCATTTTAGGGCATGAGTCCAGAGAGGAGGCAGTTCGAAGGCTCAAGTGCACCACACCACGTGAAGTTCAAATTTAGGTACTCTTACTACTGAGACCTTCCCATGGCACACCATGATGTTTATTTGACATCCAACCTGTTCATAATGTCACACAAACCTTTATGAAGGGAAGCATAAGTATCAACTTGATCCATAACTTATGTGGCCCCTAAGAAATTTTCAGTGGTAGGCTTTAAATCTCCACTGCTTCATGTGGTGTGATCTACTTGATCTTTTGATCTGCTTCCTTTTCGGGCTTATGCCCTAAAATGATCTGGCAAAATAGATGGACAATGTGAATAAAATATATAGATCATGGTGTGCCCCACAAAGCTCCTAATAAGACTGTCCGTCTCTAGCTATGTCCGGGTAGGGGTAGCATTTAATCTGTGTGCGCTAGCAGCATCGGTCACTAAGTAATCCCTGTCCGTAATCCTCATATGTAGCCATGTCGTGTTGAGGTGGCAAAGTTCTGTGGGCCTCACCATGATGTATGTGCTAGATCCATATTGTCTATTATTTCTTTGGATCATTTTAGATCTTAAGCTCAATAATAAGGAAGATCTAAAGCTCAAAGGTAGGCAAAATGGTTTTTTTTTTTTTTTTTTTTTTTTTTTTTTTTTTTTTTTTTTTTTTTTTTTTTTTTGTAGACCTCAAATTTTATTAAAGTAGCGGGCAAAGAAGACAACAACCCTCGCCCAAGGGACCTTTACCAATAGATACCCACCCAAAGAGTACAAAGACCTCTTTACTTTCCTTTTCTGATTGCCCCAATCCCAATGTTATCTAATGTCAGGAGACCCCTAATGTGCTTTGGGAGCTCAGCTCTGGAGTGGAAACTTGAGTCCCAAATTGAACTACTACCCAATTTGGCGAGCGCGTCCGTCCACTGCATTTCCTTCCCTCAAAATGTGAACAATTTCAGGCAAAATGGTTTAATGGTAGGCATTTCATCCCCATTTTCCCCTCTTGTATTGCCCACTTGAGTTTTGGATATGCCTCATTTTTGGTCTCATGTTCTAAAATGAGCTGGAAAAAGCATGAATGGAGTGGATTTATCACAAACATCATAGTGGGATCCACCAAGCTTCTTATTGGAGAAACTTCGTTTGAAATCCTTTTGTTGCCAATCCGCATCTGTTGAGCGTAGCCTGCTACACAAGAAAGGTGCTGACGTGGAAAAGTTATGTGGGCCTACTATGATATGTGTCATATCCACCCCATCCATCCATTTTTTTCATATCATTCTAGGTTACGAGCCCTAATTGAGGCAGATCCAAAGCTCAATTGGACCACATGCACCACAGAAAACAGTGGGGAATGAACACCTCCATTGGAAACTTCTTGGGGCTACAAAAGTTTCAGAAGCAGCTGATAAGTGTTTTCCCTTCATCCATGCCTGTGTGACCTTATGAATAGGTTGGATGGAAAATAAATATCCAAGGAAGGTTTTAATAGTGAACATCCCCTAGGAAGGTTTTAATAGTGAAAATCCCCTAGGAAGGTTTTAATAGTGGACATCATTATCCCCACTAGTTTCTATGGTGTAGTCCACTTGAGTTTTGAATTTGCCTCATTTTTCAGCTCATGCCCTAAAATGATTTGGAAAATTGGACGGACGATGTGGATATAGTAAATACATCATAGTGGGGCCTGCAAGACTTTGCCATGTAAAAGTGGAGTGGGTTCCAAATTCGGATCACGTATGAAAGGACAAAGTAACCATTTTTAGAAGAAAAAAATTAACCCAAAGCCACTTACCACATTCCAGCCACATTACTTACTACTTTTCGCACATACATCACGCCTAAATTAATTTTGTGATTAATTTTAATTAAGGAGTATTTTTAAGTATGTTAAACAAACATCCAAACTAACATATTAAGCGGTTGAAATCCGTTTTTAAGATTTTGGTGACATATTAAATGGTAAACAAATAGACCCTATCCCAAAGATGTCCACCAATATGATAAATAAATAATCAGACAAGCTTAGCTTTGGTCCATTTTACATATAATTTGAAGCCCCCAATTTGAATGTGTTATATTTTAGTTAATTGTACTCCAAGCAAATCTCGCCAACCCTATCCTCATAGAGCAAATCTCGCCCAACAACGCACTCTTGAAGATGACCATCCGCAGATGCGCCCACTGCCAAATGATTTTCCACCACCCCTGCGCACCGTAGAAGACCTCAACCACCTGTTTATTTCGAGCTGCATTGCATCTCAAGTATGGTCATTCTTCTCTCGCCTCATTGACATCCATCTCCAACAAAACCAGTCCATTGCCCAAAGAATTATTCGGTGGATGATGAGGGCTACTTCAACATCTAGATTCAAATTTTTTAGAGGACAACTCCCAGCTTTTGTTATTTGGAAGATATGGCTGAGTAGAAACGTCCACAGATTTGGAGGAAAGAAGATGTTAGCTGAAAATATTAAAACCAAAGTCCTGAATTGGCTTAAAGAGGTGGGAGCCAACATCCCAGCTAACGGTTGAGGAACTCGATCTCCCATAAATCATTTCCCTCCAATCCTTTCACTACGCCAAAATCATATTTTTGCGACGGACTAAGTTCGTCGCAAATCTGTATTAGCGACGAACTTAGTCCGTCGCATGGGCCGTCGCAGTTTACTATGTGGCAAATTTTAAACGACGAATTATGTCCGTCGCTTTTAAACGACGGATTACGTTCGTCGCTAAATTATGTAAAGCGACGGACATCGGTCCGTCGTACAAAATTGTTGCGACGGACATCGGTCCGTCGTACAAACTTGTTGCCACGTAAATTGGTCCGTCGTTAAATTTATGGGCGACATTTATTTAGGAATTTTAGCGACGGGTCTTGATCCGTCGCTAAATTTTCTGAACGCACACCTATTACGTTTGAATTTATTTTTGAATCTATTGCACCTGATAGTCATCCAAATTATTTAAAACAAAAAAAATAAAAATAAAACCTAACAAATCATAATTATATCATATATGAAACTTAAGTCCTTACATTTCTAGTGAAAAATAATATTAATATTTGTTACAAATCTACACATTGAAGTGAACCATTCTCCATAAAATGAGCAACTAGGCTTTATTTTGTTCCCAATATTGAAACCAATCTCTTGACCATATGTGAAGCTAGCCTTCATTTCTAATCTTTCTTTTATGGCTACTTCCACCTCATACGTTAGCAAATCCATCAACTGGCCCACCTGCAAAATCCAGAATATAAAACATAAAGAGTATCAGTATTATAATGCAAGAACAAAAAAGAAAAAACAACAACAAAAGACAATGAAGCACCAAGTATATTTCATTAGAAAAATAAATAAATTTCCTCAAACGCAGCATGCCGACGAGGAATAATTACAACATCTTGTGCTAAGCATCAAACAGATAGAGCGAATAATTACAAAGGTTAAAAATGCTTCCCTAGGAGATGGCATGAGCGAATAAACTTATCAATTTTATTCGAACTTCTCAACTTTTTTTAAATGGCTATTCTTTTTTTTTAAATCTCAATTTTTTTAATCTTATTATTTTTCTAAATCTCAATTTTACTAAAAAATTGTTAAATTTTTTTCAAACCTCTCAAATTTTTTTGTTTGAAAATCACAAATTTCTTTTTTAACTTCACAATTTTCTTTTTCAAAATGTTTAATTTTGTAAAAATTTGAAAAGAAATTTCAAACTATATTAATTTTATTCAAATTTCTCAATTTTGTTTTTAAAATCTCTTAACTTTTTCTTTCAAATTACTAAATCTGTTCTTTTAAATATCAAATTTTTTTTATTTTTAAAAAATATCAGTTTTTTTCGGTATCTCATTTTTCTTAAATTTTATTTTCCGACGGACCTTATTCGGGGGCATCTTTTCGGGCTGGAATTAGCGACGGACCAAATCCGGCGTTAAATAGCGACGGTCTAAGTTCGTCGGAAATTATAATTTTGCGACGGACAATATCCGTCGGTAAATCCCACGACGAAATCCCGCCTTAATTTCGCAAAAGCGACGGAATATTTTCAAATACGACGAACCATATCCGTCGTTAAACCAAGCAATTTTTGCGACGGTCAATGTCCGTTGCAAAATCCGTCGGAAAAATGCAATTTTGGCGTAGTGTTTGGTCTAGAGGATTGTCCACGAGGAGATTATAAGAGTCTTATGGTTATTATCTGGTCCAAACCAGAGTTAGGTTGGTTAAACCTCAATGTTGACGGCTCAGCTAAGGGCAACCCCGGTGAAGGAGGTGGTGGTGGTGTTGAGTATGGACACTGCTCTCACCAAACAATGGTCGGGCGCCCGGACAGTCTGATGATCGGGTGCCCGATATTCATACAATTTGAGACATATGCTGCTGGACTGTTTTGTGAAAGGCCGGGCGTCCGGCGGTCAAAGTGACCGAGCGCCCGATAATACACTATTTTATGTCTTTTGTTGCTGGACGTATTTTGTAATGGCCGAGCGCCCGACCCAGTTATGACTGGGCGCCCGACCGGCCACCGACTTAAAGTGTGAGTTTCCTATTTTGTGTTCTAATTGCGGGGTTTACTATATAAAGGGTTGTAAACCAGGATTAGGAGAAGCGGATTAGGGCTTCTAAACGTCCAAGGTGAGAAAAAGGCGAGAGGATTAGCAAAAGGGCCATCTCTGTGCATGGGAGCATAGGAGAAGGTAAGTGTATTGCTTGTAACTTCGTTCTTCTTCATAGTGAAGTTTGCACCCGTGGTTTTTTACCCCTGTTGGGGTTTTTCCACGTAAAATTCTGTCTGGTGGGTTGTTGGTTTGTGTGATTCTACTTTTAATTATTATTTTCTTCCTGTTTATCGTTTGTGAGTGAGACCGGAGATTGGATCTTGGTTCACCGGCGTTGTTGGTGTGCTACGCAACAACTGGTATCAGAACTATTGGTTTAGTTCAAGTGGGAGTGATGACGGAAGATGGGAAAACTAAAATTGAGAAGTTTGATGGTTCAAACTTTGCCTTCTGGAAGATACAGATGGAGGATTATCTGTATCAGAAGGACCTCTACATTCCTCTAGGAGGAAAAGAGAAGAAACTAGAGAAGATGACAAATGATGAATGGGCTTTAGTTGATCGGAAGGCTTTAGGAACGATCCGACTCTCTTTGTCTAAGAGCATCGCCTTCAATATATCCAAAGTAAAGACCACAAAAGAATTAATGCAGGCTTTGGCTACGATATATGAGAAACCCTTGGCGTCCAATAAGGTTCATCTTATGAAACGGCTATTCAACATGAAGATGTTAGATGGTGGGGGCGTGGCTGAACATCTAAATGAGTTTCATACAATCACGAGCCAATTGGAATCCGTTGGCATCACTTTTGATGATAAGGTCAGGGCACTATTGATCTTGTTCAGTTTGCCAGACAGTTGGGATGGTTTGGTGATTGCCGTGAGCAATTCCTCAGGGTCTACGAAGTTGAAATTCGAGGATGTGGCCGATCTAATTCTAAGTGAAGAATCTAGAAGGAAGGCATCAAGTACTTCAGGGGATTCAGGCAATGCTCTAAATTTTGAAGGAAGAGGAAGATCTTCGAACAAAGGAAGCAATAAACATGGGCATTCTAAGTCGAGGAATAAGTCCAAGGGACCGAAAGACAAGGACGGGTGTTGGCATTGCGGGAAGAAGGGACACATGAAGCGTGATTGCAGGGCGCTTAAGAAACAAGAAGGAAACTCTCAACGTGAGAAGGATTCAGTGAATCTATCTGAGGAGAGTGACACAGAGGCGTTGATCTTGTCTCTTGATGTGAGGAATGAGTCTTCAGTTATAGACTCGGGTGCTTCGTTTCATGCCAGTTCATCAAAAGAAGTTCTTCGTAATTATGTGTCAGGTAACTTTAGAAGAGTCTACCTGGGTGATGATGAGCCATGCAGTATTGTTGGCAAGGGAAACGTTCACCTAAGTCAGAAAGACGGAATGGTCTTGAAGCTGAAGGATGTCAGACATGTACCAAGTTTGAGATGGAATTTGATTTCAGTGGGGCAGTTGGCCTGATACCGGATATGTGACGACATTCACGAGCGATGCATGGAAGGTCACAAAAGGTGCCTTGGTAATATCCCGAGGCAAGAAGGAAGGTACCTTATATGTGACTTTCGGATCGTATAGTTCACTCGCAGTCGCATCAACTGGAGTGAATGGGCAGTTATGGCATCAGAGGTTAGGATATATGAGTGAGAAAGGGATGAAAGTGCTATTGTCAAAAGGGAAGCTACCAGGGTTGAAGGCAATCGATTTGAAATTCTGCAAGGACTGCGTGTATGGCAAGCAGAAGAAAGTTAGCTTCAAGAAGACTGGACGCGCTCCAAAGACGCATCTATTGGAGCTTGTACACACTGATGTGTGGGGACCGGCACATGTATCATTTCTTGGTGGCTCACGTTACTTTATTTCTTTTATTGATGATGCTAGTAGAAAACTGTGGGTCTACTTCTTAAAACACAAATACGATGTATTCGATGTATTTAAAAAGTGGAAAATCATGGTAGAAAATGAGACAGGTAAACCTGTGAAGTGTCTCAAATCGGATAATATGGGAGAATACTATGACAAGAGATTTGAGGAGTATTGTGCAGCAAATGGAATCAAACATCAGAAAACGATTCCAGGGACACTGTTGAACCTCCACTTTATACATTGCACAGCCCATTACATCACATTATATGCAAGGTGTTCATGTTTAAAAGGCACATCTAATGCATGTTTTGTGATTGTAGGAACGAGAATAAGCTTTGCCAATTTAAGATAAAAAAGCTATACTTAGGAGCTTTGGATGAAGACCCAAGGTGGGCCAAAGAAAGAAGACAGTAGAGAGAGAAGAAAGAAAGAAGGAAAAGAAGAAGAAAAGGACCAAGACCGATCCAGACCAGTCATCCACGAGGGCCACGGGTATGCCACCTCCTCCCAGCCCTCTGAACATTGAACGCAATAGGGCCGACCGGTCAAGGCCTGCCCATCCTCCAGAAGCACTCTGGACAACTCCAGATCAGGTCCGACCGGTCGTGACCAGTCAGCCAGCCCAGTCCGACCGGTTTTGACCGGTCGACCATGTGGAGACAGCGTGATTTC
The DNA here is from genome assembly GCA_003013855.2 of Liriodendron chinense. Lineage (NCBI taxonomy): Eukaryota > Viridiplantae > Streptophyta > Magnoliopsida > Magnoliales > Magnoliaceae > Liriodendron > Liriodendron chinense. Next base: position 2,612,505 of record PVNU02000362.1, read on the forward strand.
TATTCTGGGCTCCGGATTTCTCTGCGCACTGCATATCCTTACACAATTTCTTGATGATTCCGATGCAACAGAGCTTCCCTACTATAAAAGGACACCTAGGGATCGTTCCTAGGGCATCCTAGAACAGATTGAGCACGGTAGGAGACGGCGGAAGTCGATTTCGGAGTTCTACAACTCCTCCTAATTCGCTTTCTAGTTTTATGCTTTGTTTAGTTGTTTTCATACTTCCTTAGATCATGAACGGCTAAACCTCTTAGCTAGGGCTAAGAGGTGAAGCTTGTAGTGAATCTAAGATGTTTCAATTCGTTTGATTTGGTTTCAAGTTGGATTTCTATGAAAGAACAATGGTTTGAAGTTTAATTCAAGTACTAAGTAGTTTTTCTTAATCTTATGATGACTCATGGATGTTTGGAAGAATTGCTTGAGTTCTTAATTGTTTCGAGCTAGTCTAGACCTGTATGATCCGAGGAATTGGAATACGCTCTAGATCAATGATCTTCATGTGGGAGCTTCATACCAAAAGTTTACTTTTCTGGAAATTCTGAAGTATGTAAGACTGTGTATGTGATTTGGATCAAGTTTAAATCATGATCTAGTTTTGTCTTGTGATAGGATTTAATGATGGTTATGATTGTGATCTTAACCTATTAGAATTGGGACTGACCTATGCAATTGAGTATGCTCGTCCTAGTTTGCATTGAGTGAAGCATATACATGGATCATACATATGTCAGATTGATTGTTTTAACTGCTCTATCATCCGACTAGATAGAACTAAATTTCGATTCTAGTTGAGAAAGTAAGAAACCACAGCGAGTTAAGCATTAAGGATTGCTACAAGTGGATCCTTGAACCCCTAGTGCCTTTATTAATTGATTACCTTCAGTTAGTTCAAAATATCTCTCTACATCAGATTACTAAATTCTGTTTAGTTAGTTCTTCAGTAGAACTATTGGAAGTGCTTTTTGAATTCCTACATAAGTCCCTGTGGATCGACCTCGGTCTTACCGAGATTATTACTACATCGCAACCCTACACTTGGGGAAGCGAACAAGTTTTTGGCGCCGCTACCGAGGACTTTGACGGTTTTTAACAAAATTTCTAAAGATAGTTTCTATTGAAATTTTTAGGAATAGTACTAACTTAGTTTGTTTTATTTTAATTTTTCTTTTTTGCAAGGATTTTAGGAAGTTGACGAAGACATAAGGATTTTAAGTGCTTAAATCAGGTTCTATCCTTCTAAACCTTGCTCTTCTTCTCCCCCTATTCATTCCCATCATATTCATCTCTTGTAGAGTGGGTAGAGATTCCTTTTTGGATCTCTGATAGGTTGGCCTTGTGTTGCCTTGATTCCTATTGGTTGGCCTCTGCCGTCTTAGATCGCCTTGTGCTCAGAGATTTCTCTTCTCAACTTTATTCATCTTTCTTCTTTTTCTGCACTTTTCTCAAAAGATTCAAATAGTGGGTGGGGAGTTCTCTGAACCCCTATTGACCAGGAGAAATCGGTCTCTATCCTTGCTTTTGGCTCAGCCATTACAAGACACCTTGTGCTTCGGTCTTAGAGAGATGTAAAGGAAGGAAGGAAGAATTCTTTTTCGTTTTTTTTCTTTTAGGATTTGCATGCCACATTGGGCTCGAGATTCTAATAACTGACTCATTAGTGAAGGGGGAATAGTAGAAGAAATTGACAGAGAACCACGTGCTAGGAGACATCTAAATTCTCCAATTTTGTCTGAAAGTATGGCTGTAAATCAACCTAATCCTATGGCCAATCAAAATCTGGGCCAAAACCAAACCGAAACAGGAGAGAATATGGTTGAGAATGTTCCTCGACCAAGAACATTACGTGATTACTTGCAACCAGCAAGAGTGAGCACCCCCTCATGCGTAGTTTTTTCCACAAAATGCAGGGATTGTAGATTTGAAACCGGGAGTAATCCAATTCCTCCCGAGATTCCATGGATTAGACAGTGAAAGTGCCTATCAACACCTTAGGGAATTTGATGAGGTAATAACCACCATGCACTTTGGAAACGTAACTGATGATGTGGTGAGGCTTAAATTATTTCCTTTTACCCTTAAAGATAAAGCTAAAGGTTGGCTTCATGCATTAAGGCCAAGATCAATTGGCACATGGACTGATATGCATAGGGAGTTCATTAAAAAGTTCTTCCCTACTCACAAAACGAACATGTTAAGGCGCCTTATCATTAATTTTGCCCAAAAGGAGGATGAGACCTTCTTCCAATGTTGGGAGAGGTTTAAAGACTTGTTAAATGCATGCCCACATCATGGCTATGAAATTTGGCGGGTAATAAGCTTTTTTTATGAAGGACTGACTTCACCCATGCGCCAATTTGTAGAGATGATGTGTAATGGGGAGTTCATGAATAAGGAAGCCGAGGAAGCATGGGACTATTTGGAGGAATTGGCTGAGAATGCACAGTCGTAGGATACATCTAAACCAACAAATTTCAAGGCTAGCCAACAAAAGGAAAAAGGAGGAATTTATGTCCTATCAGAAGAGGATAGCATAAGTGCACGTGTGGCTAGCCTCACAAGGAAAGTCGAGGCCATGGAATTAAAAAAAAAAAAAAGATGATCAACTCTAAAGACGTTGAAACTGTTTGTGGAATTTGTGCCGGAAATCAACATACAACACAAGATTATCCCACAATTTCAGCAGTCCAAGACATCTTACAAGAACAATCAAATGCCATAAACAGTTATCAATGGTAATTTGGTGCTCCAAACTCAAACACGTTTAATTCTAGTTGGAAGAACCATCCCAACTTCAATTGGAGGAATGGACCCACTACAACTGCAAACAATATCCCTTAAGCTCAACCTTTACTAGGTCCATCCCTAGCCATTACACCAAAAGCTACGTTAGAGGAGATGTTGGGTGCATTCGTATCAGTTCATGCTGAATATAATAAGACTAATTCTCTGAAAATAGATGGGTTCATGCAAGAGCAATTGAAATTTAATCAAAGTTCAACTCAAGCCATCAATGACTTGAAAACTTCAATGGCTAGAGTTGAATCTCACTTCAGTGTTAGGAGAAAGGCACACTTCGTGCCCAACCTCTTCCTAACCCGAGAACCCAATTTGAGATACAAGACGCAAGCTCATCCTCCCAACATACGAAGCATGTTCAAGCTATCACCACTTTGAGAAGTGGGAAAATAATTGATAAATCTAATCCGGTGAAGGCCCCAGAGCCTAAGGATATGGAAAATTTCAAAGAGGATGATAGCTCAAACAACACTCCACAAGAAAAAGAACCGAAAAGGCAATAGAAGCCGGTTGCCCCGTTTCCCCAAAGGTTGATTTCATCCAAACCTTTAGACAAAAATTTGAAAATTTTAGAGGTTTTCAAGCAGGTGAAGATCAGCATCCCGTTGTTGGATGCTATAAAGCAAATACCATCCTATGTCAAATTTCTAAAGGAATTGTGTACAGTAAAAAAGAAACATAATGTTCACAACAAAGTACTTTTGACTGAGAATTTGAGTGCTTTTATCAAACAGGAGGTGCCCCAAAAATACAAGGATCCTGGTAGTCTAACCATCTCATGCATCATAGGAGACTACCTAATTAAACAAGCCTTACTCGATTTAGGGGCAAGTGTTAACCTCATTCCGTACTCGGTTTATGAACAACTTGGGTTAGGTGAATTGAAACCTACCAAAACCACACTCCAACTTGCTGATAGATCTATTCATATACCGAGAGGAGTGATTGAGGATGTTTTAGTCCAAGTTGATAAATTCTACTACCCAGTAGACTTTTGTTTTGGATATACATCCCGTGATAGGTACCAGTGCTCAAATTCCCGTCATACTTGGCTGCCCTTTTCTAGCTACTTCCAATGCAATCATCAATTGTAGAAACTGGGCTTGTACAAATGTCCTTTGAAAATATGACTCTCGAGCTGAATATATTTGATTTATGCAAACAACCATGGGAAGTTGATGATGAGATCCATGAGATAAATGTGATTGAATCATTCGTGGAGGATACATTCCCCTGGACATTATATTCCAACCCTTTGGAGGCATGTGTGGCCCACTCTCATGAGCTAAATGATGACATAATAAGAGAGATGAATGCCATTTTAGATGTGATGCCGGTACTTGATAACAAAAGATGGGGGGCCCTATTTGAGGCTTTACCCTTAAACGAGAACAAGCCCCTCCCATCCAATATCAAGGCACCAATACTCGACCTAAAACCATTACCAAGTGAGTTGAAGTATGTTTATTTAGGTCGAGATGAGACATATCCGGTGGTGATTTCTTCCCACTTGGATGAGGAACAAGAGAGTAGGCTAATAGCCACTCTAATAGAGCATAAGAGTGCCATTGGATGGTCGATTGTGGACCTCAAAGGCATAGACCCACTGATTTGTACTCATCGCATACACCTTGAGGAGAATGCCAAGACATCCAGGCAACCACAAAGATGACTCAATCCAAGCATGAATGATGTGGTTAAGGCCGAAGTGGTGAAACTATTGGATGTGGGTATCATTTACCCAATATCCGATAGTCAATGGGTGAGCCCAACTCAAGTGGTGCCTAAGAAATCCGGAATAACCGATCGTAACCAATGCCAATAATGAACTCGTACCAACCAGAGTCACTACTGGTTGGAGAATGTGCATTGACTACAGGAAGCTAAACACAGTCACGAGGAAAGACCACTTCCCCGTACCGTGTGTTGATCAAATTTTAGAAAGGTTGGCAGGGTCATTCCCATTTTTGCTTCCTTGATAGCTATTCAGGGTACAACCAAATAGAGATCGCCCTTGAAGACCAAGAAAAGACTACATTCACATGTCCATTCGGCACTTTCGCCTATCGACGGATGCCGTTTGGACTATGTAATGCCCCTGCCACTTTTCAGCGTTGTATGATGAGTATCTTTTATGATATGGTGGGGACAATTCTCGAAGTCTTCATGGATGATTTCTCAGTATTTGGTTGTAGCTTTGATGAGTGCCTTGTACACTTGAAATCTATGTTGAAAAGATGTGAAGAGAAGAACCTTGTGTTGAATTGGGAGAAATGTCACTTCATGGTTCAAAAAGGAATTATACTTGGTCACATAGTTTCACAAAATGGAATCGAGGTGGACAAAGCGAAAATCGATCTTATCTCTAACCTTTCACCACCCAAGAGCATACGAGATGTGCGGTCCTTTTTGGGACACGTAGGATTTTATAGAACGTTCATAAAGGACTTGAGTTCACTCTCTCGTCCTTTATGTAACCTACTTCAAAAGGAGAATTCATTCGAGTGGAATGAAGATTGTCAAAATGCCTTTACCACACTTAAAGGTATGTTGACATGTGCTCCCATAATGCAACCACCTGATTGGAGCCTTCCTTTTGAAATTATGTGCGATGCAAGCGACTATGCTATTGGGGCTGTGCTAGGCCAAAGAAAAGAGAAGAAGCCATGTGTTATCTACTATGCAAGTAGAACCTTAAACTCAGTCTAAGCAAACTACACTACTACAGAAAAAGAACTTTTAGCCGTAGTTTTTGCCTTGGACAAGTTTAGGTCCTACTTGATTGGATCCAAGATCATCATATTCACTGACCATGCCGTGCTTAAGTACCTTCTCTCTAAGAAGGATGCTAAACCACGGTTGTTAAGATGGATCCTTCTACTTCAGGAATTTGACATAGAGATACGGGATAAGAAAGGAGTAGAAAATGTAGTGGCTGACCATCTCTCTCGACTTGTTCTCACCGATTCCCATGAAACGACCGCGATCAATGACATGTTCCCTGATGAACAACTTTTTAAAATCTCCCAATTGCCATGTTATACGGACATTGCTAACTATCTTGCTATAGGTACGATTCCTACACATTGGAAAAAGTAAGATAAGGATAAGTTCTTCAATGAGGTGCGAAAATTCCTATGGGACGACCCATACTTATTCAAGTATTGTCCCGATCAAATCATAAGGAGATGTGTACCAGATTTTGAACAATAAAGTATCATCTCCTTTTGTCATTCTCAGGCATGTGGTGGCCACTTTTGGCTAAAAAGACCACAGCCAAAATTCTGCAATGTGGGTTTTATTGGCCCACTATGTTCAAGGACACACATGAGTTTTGAAAAAACATGTGAGTCTTGTCAAAAATTGGGAGAAATCTCCCATAGAAATATGATGCCACTCAACCCCATCTTAATAATCGAAATTTTTTATTGTTGGGGCATCGATTTCATAGGTCCATTCCCATCTTCTTTTGAAAATGTATATATCTTGCTTGCAGTTGACTATGTGTCCAAATGGGTCGAGGCGATCCCATGCCGGAATAATGACCATAAAACAGTCATTCGTTTCTTAAAAGAGAATATTCTTTCCGTTTTGGAACACCTCGAGTCATCATTAGTGATGAAGGGTCTCATTTTTGTAATCCCCTATTTGAAACCTTAATAAAGAAATATGGCGTAAATCACAAAGTGAGCACCCCCTATCACCCACAAACAAGTGGACAAGCTGAGATATCCAATAGGGAGATTAAACATATTTTGAAAAAAATGGTGAACCCCGATCGCAAGGATTGATCGCTTCGACTTACCGATACACTTTGGGCTTACCGTACCACTTTTAAAACCCCTATTGGAATGTCTCCCTATAGACTTGTCTATGGAAAGGCTTGTCACTTGCCCGTGGAGTTGGAACATAGGGCGTATTGGGCAATTAAGAAGATGAATTTTGATTCTGACAAGGCAAGCTTGTTGCGCAAACTTCAACTAAATGAACTTGCGGAACTCCGGAATGAGGCATACGAAAATGCGAGAATTTACAAGGACAGGACGAAAGTGTTCCATGATAGGAACATTCTTCGTAAGACCTTCACGATTAATCAAAAGGTCCTTATGTATAATTCTCACCTACATTTATTTCCAGGGAAATTGAGATCTCGATGGACTGGTCCCTACATAGTGCAAACCGTTTATCCATATGGGACCGTCGAGTTGTTGAATCCTAGGAGCGGCAACATCTTTAAGGCGAATGGTCAGCGATTAAAGCCGTTCTTTGAGAAGTTTCCTTTAGAAGGTATGTCCATGCCTCTGACTGATCCTGTGTATCAGATTGTTTGATCTCCTAGTCTGATGGAGGTATAGAGTAGTTAGGATTAGGATTTTCATGTTTTTGTTTACTTGTTCATCGGTTTGTTAGAAGGAGGTAGAATTCCGCTTTTTGTTCTCTTAGGTACTATCATTCCTCACTCCCTTTTATTTTAGAATTGCTCTCATGTTTTGCTCATTGCACATCTTTTACATTGAGGACAATGCAAGATTTGATTGGGGGGCGTTGGATCACTAGGATGAATCCAGTGTTTTGTAACATCTCGAGCAATTATATAGGAATTTTTTTTCGAATTTTCTGAAAATTCAAAACTCTTTTAGAAAACCTTACTGCTATGCATTCGAGATGATACGAGCATAAGAGGAGGAGATACAAAGTGTGTGATGTTGCAAGTCTTGAATTTTGTCTTAACATAATGGTTTTATATGTGGATTCCCCTATTTGTGTGAATGATGGAAAATTTGAATACTTTTATATCTAGTTCACATTACACGATTTTCATGGGTTGAAAGAATTATGTGATTTGTGGATTAGCTAGACTTTGATTTAAGGTGTCGAGAAACCAAGCCAGGGTACTTTGTTCATCCTTGTCCATGGGAAAATAACGAAAGATATGGATTTCTAAAAATCCTATCTAATTTAAAAGAAAAAGGAAAAGGAAGGATGAAATTGGGAATGATGAAAAAATGGTGGAAAATTCCGATTAAGGCTACCTATTACCAACCGGGGGATGGTCTACCCGTAACCAAAGCAGGAAATAGGACGTAGTTTGAAAGCCGTCGAAAGGACAGTAAGGCAAATTCCTGTCATTAGCTTGTTGTTGCTCTATATACCTTGAGATCTATAGTCTAGTTGATCTATGAAGAAGATAATCCTGGAAACTCATGAGATGAATTTTCACTATGCACACTTGGTTGAATTTGTTCAAGTTCTTCTATTTATCAACCAATCAGTGGGAATTTCATATGGATGCTTATTACCTAATTTTTCTGACTCTCACACTTGTGTGGCTTGGGATGCATAGAAGAATAGTTTCTAAGGGAGAGTTGAGTTTTGGAAGAATGAATGATTTTACGCATGTTTTGCTCGGGAGTAGCAAAAATCTAGTTGGGGGGTGTGTTGAACCTCCACTTTATACATTGCACAGCCCATTACATCACATTATATGCATGGTATTTATGTTTAAAAGGCCCATCTAATGCATGTTTTGTGACTGTAGGAACGAGAATGAGCTTCGCCAATTTAAGACCAAAAAGCTATACTTAGTAGCTTTAATTGAAGACCCAAGGTGGGCCAAAGAAAGAAGAAAGCAGAGAGAGAAGAAAGAAAGAAGGAAACGAAGAAGAAAAGGGCCAAGACTGGTCGCCCAGGAGGGCTAAAGAAAGAAGAAAGTAGAGAGAGAAGAAAGAAAGAAGGAAATGAAGAAGAAAAGGGCCAAGACCGGTCCAGACCGGTTGCCCAGGAGGGCCACGACCTGTCCAGACCGGTCGACCACCTCCTCCCATCCCTCTGGACATTGAACGCAATAGGGCCGACCGGTCTTGACCGGTCGACCAAGGCCTGCCCATCCTCCAGAAGCACTCTGGATTGCTCCAGATCAGGTCCGACCGATCGTGACCGGTCGGCCAGCACAGTCCGACCGGTCTTGATTGGTCGGCCATGTGGAGACAGTGTGATTTCTATTCTGGGCTCCGGATTTCTCTGCGCACTGCTTATCCTTACGTAATTTCTAGATGATTCCGACACAGCAAAGCTTCCCCACTATAAAAGGACACCTAGGGATCATTCCTAGGGCATCCTAGAACAGATTGAGCATGGTGGGAGATGGCAGAAGTCGATTTCGGAGTTCTACAACTCCTCCTAGTTTGCTTTCTAGTTTTATGCTTTGTTGAGTTGTTTTCATGCTTCCTTGGATCATGAACGGCTAAACCTCTTAGCTAGGGCTAAGGGGTGAAGCTTGTAGTGAATCTAAGATGTTTTAATTCGTTTGATTTGATTTCAAGTTGGATTTCTATGAAAGAACAATGGTTTGAAGTTTAATTCAAGTACTAAGTAGTTTTTCTTAATCTTATGATGACTCATGGATGTTTGGAAGAATTGCTTTAGTTCTTAATTGTTTTGAGCTAGTCTAGACCTATATGATCCGAGGAATTGGAATACACTCTAGATCTATGATCTTCATGTGGGAGCTTCATACCAAAAGTTTACTTTTCTGGAAATTCTGAAGTATGTGAGACTGTGTATGTGATTTGGATCAAGTTCAAATCATGATCTAGTTTTGTGTTGTGACAAGATTTAATGATTGTTATGATTGTGATCCTAACCTATTGGAATTGAGACTGACCTATGCAATTGAGTATGCTCGTCCTAGCTTGCATTGAGTGAATCATATACATGGATCATACATATGTCAGATTGATTGTTTTAACTGCTCTATCATCCGACTAGATAGAACTAAATTTCGATTCTAGTTGAGAAATTAAGAAACCACAGCGAGTTAAGCATCAAGGATTGCTACAAGTGGATCCTTGAACCCCTAGTGCCTTTATTAATTGATTAAGTTAGTTCAAAATATCTCTCTACATCAGATTACTAAATTCTGTTTAGTTAGTTCTTCAGTAGAACTATTGGAAGTGCTTTGTGAATTCCTACATAAGTCCTGTGGATGGACCTCGGTCTTACCGAGATTATTACTACATCGCAACCCTACACTTGGGGAAGCGAACACCGCAGCAGAATGGTATGGCTGAGCGCATTAACAGGACCATCCTTGAGCGCGCTAGGAGCATGAGGCTACATGCAGGGTTGCCCAAGAACTTTTAGGCAGATGCTATGAATACTGTCGTATATCTCATGAATAGAAGTCCCTCAGCACCATTGGATGGTGGGCTACCAGAAGAAACGTTGACTGGAAAAGAAGTGAACCTTGCACATCTCAGAGTGTTTGGTTGCACCTCTTATATTCACATTGATGCAGATCACAGAAACAACCTGAATGCGAAGTCCAGAAGGTGCACGTTTATAGGCTACGGGCAGAATGATTTTGGCTACCGGTTTTGGGATATTGAGGACCTGAAAAATCATCAGCAGCAAGGACGTACTCTTTAATTAAAAAGTGATGCATAAAGACAGTGTGTAGCAAAAGCAGAACAAGGCCTGATGAAAAGGAATTCGTAGAGTTGGAAGAGTTACCAAACATAGGTATTACAGTGTCATAGGATGAGCATGCACAGGAGCATGATGAGGCAGAGCCGCAGACACCGGTTGTGAGGAGGTCTACTCGAGAGAGGAGACCTGAGGTCTGATACTCACACTCCTTGCATTATCTACTACTGACAGATAATGGTGAGCCAGAGTGTTTTGAAGAGGCGTTACGGTCAGATATGCGGGTTAAGTGGGAGCAAGCCATGAAAGATGAGATGGACTCTCTTGAGTCTAATCGTACGTGGGAGCTAGTCACTCTACCTAAGGGTAAGAAAGCTCTTCATAACAAGTGGCTTTACAGACTGAAGGAGGAGCATGATGGTTCGAAATGGTACAAGGCTAGACTGGTTGTGAAAAGGTTCCAACAAAAGGCAGGTATCGATTTCACAAAAATATTTTCACCTGTGGTGAAGATGTCTACGATTTGCATGGTCTTGAGTATAGTGGCTACAGAGGACTTATATCTAGAGCAGCTAGATGTTAAGACAGCCTTTCTTCATGGAGACCTTGAAGAAGAGATATATATGCATCAGCCGACAGGATACATGGCACCAGGAAAGGAAAACAAGGTGTGTAGACTGAAGAAGAGTCTATATGGTCTGAAGCAGGCCCCGAGGCAGTGGTACAAGAAGTTCGACAATTTCATGTCGGAAACGGGTACAAGAGATGTCATGCAGACAACTATTGTTACTTGAAGAAGTTTGATACGTTGTATATCATTCTTCTTCTGTATGTTGATGATATGCTTGTGGCCGGATCAAGCATGAAGGACATCGCAGATCTCAAAAGACAACTGTCTAGAGAGTTTGCCATGGAGGATTTAGGAGCTGTAAAACAAATCCTAGGCATGAGGATAAAGCGTGACAGGAAAAACAAGAAGCTAGTTTTGTCACAGGTAGAGTACATAGCCAAGGTACTTGATCGATTCAGCATGGAAGCCGGTTAGCACTCCATTAGCCAATCACTTCAAGCTTTCTAAGGAGCAAGGAGCTAAGACGCAGGAGGAACGGGACTACATGGCTAAAGTCCCTTATGCGTCAACCATAGGGAGCCTCATGTCTGCTATGGTTAGCACGAGGCTAGATATTTCTCAAGCACTGGGAGTTGTTAGCAGGTAAATGAACAACCTCGGGAAGGAACATTGGGAAGCTGCAAGTGGATCCTTAGATACATGGTAGGTACTGTGGATGTAGGGCTGTGTTATGGAGGATCAAAAATCAAGCTACAAGGCTACGTCAACTCAGATTTGGCAGGAGATATCGACAACAGAAGGAGCACTACAAGGTATGTCTTTACCCTGAGTAGTGCTGCAGTCAGTTGGATCTCTCAGTTACAGAAGATAGTATACATTAGTACAACGGAAGTAGAATATGTTATAGCTACAGAAGCATGTAAGGAGATGGTGATGATGCAAGGTTTTATGGAAGAGTTGGGGAAGAAGCAAGCAGATTGCAAGCTGTACAGTGACAATTAGAGTGCAATACACTTGGCTAAGAATTCAGCCTTTCATTCGAGGACCAAGCATATTGACATCAGATATCACTTCATACATTCGTTACTAGAAGATGGATCGATTGCTTTGGAGAAGATTCATATAAGTGAGAATCCTGCAGATATGTTGACCAAGGCGGTCACATGGGAGAAGCAAAAGCTCTGTTCGGCTTTGATTGATCTTCAGGCTTGAAGACTAGGAGGTGGTGCACTCCGGATGTAGAAGACAAAGGATCATGTGGTGATGTGTCTCCAAGTGGGAGATTGTTGAGTATGTAGACTGCTCTCACCAGACAATAGTCGAGCTCCCGGACAGGTTTGATGACCGGGCGTCCGATATTCATACAATTTGAGACATATGCTGCTGGACCGTTTTGTGAACTGCCGGGCGCCCGATAATACACTGTTTTATGTCTTTTGTTGCTGGATGTATTTTGTAATGGCCAGGTGCCCGACCCAGTTATGACCGGGCGCCCGACCGGCCATGGACTTAAAGTGCGAGTTTCCTATTTTGTGTTCTAATTGCAGGGGTTTACTATATAAAAGGTTGTAAACCGGGATTAAGAGAAGGGGATTAGGGCTTCTATACATCCAAGGTGAGAAAAGGGCGAGAGGATTAGCAAAAGGGCCATCTCTGTGCATGGGAGCATAGGAGAAGGTAAGTGTATTGCTTGTAGCTTCGTTCTTCTTTATAGTGAAGTTTGCACCCGTGGTTTTTTACCCTTGTTAGGGTTTTTCCATGTAAAATTTTATCTTGTGGATTGTTGGTTTGTGTGATTCTACTTTTAGTTATTATTTTCTTCCTGTTTATCATTTGTGGGTGAGACCGGAGATTGGATCTCGGTTCACCGACGTTGTTAGCGTGCTGTGCAACAGGTGGAATATGTAGGGATGGGGGGGGGGGGGGGGGGGGGGGGCTCTTGTTTTTGTTTTCCATAACTCTTATGGCCAAGTGTCAAACACGATAGCCAAAGCTCAAGCCTTCTTGGATGGTGTTCAAATATGTGAGAGCATGGGATTAACAAACATAACTACAAAGACAAATTCTAAAATACTAGCAGAAGCTATTGAGAACCCTTAGTGTGAGGCCTCTTAGAATGTTTAGTACTGGTTGAAAGCCATTCAATCCCTTCGTCATGCTCTTAATTTCAGGACCTCTCATGTGTTGCGCGAGGCAAATGTGGTCACAGATGCCTTGGCAAAGCTTGGAAGTGCCGGATGGCCCAATGCCGACTATCTATCTACACGTGAGCTTCCTGTGCCAATCAAATGTCTAATCTTCCTAGACAACACAGGCTTGGGGACAACTAGAAAGTGATGGAAAGGGATAGTGTTCCTCATAGTAGTGACCTATATAGTCTTAGTTTATGTTTTTTTTTTTTTTTCCATTTCGGGGGATTTGCTTATATGATAGGTGAGGTTGCCATACTTTCTTTTGTGCCCACCTGAAATGTTTTGTGGCGGTCTTTTCTTCGAATAAAAATAACTTTTTGGAAAAAAATTTGGAAAAAAAAATTTGTATTCCAAGCATGCAATTTCTTAGTAAATTTTAAGTGTTTGCATATACCCATCACACTTTACAGGAATAGTACTGAAGTTTTCTCAAATAAAATTAGTAAAATATGCAAATGTCATGCCACTTTTGAGCTTTTAATTATGTGATGGATTAAAAACAAAAAGTAAATAATGGTTGCTTTTTAGTTCTTTAATTCAAAATGGGATTCTATTACATTATATTTTATGTTTTTATTAAGAAAAAATTATTTTTTTTATTTCTACTATAAAATTTAATCCTTCAACACTGGATCCCCATCTTCTTCTTCTTCTTCTTCTTCTTCTTCTTTTAAATTACTTCTCAAATCGTCAAAATATACCTAATACCTAATGACTACAACAACATTAACACCCTATGTGACACAGGTATGAGTGCTGATTTTAGGCCCGGCATGATAAGAGCATGGGTAAAGTATCCATTGGTTGGTTGTTATGGTATGGGCAACCTAGCACCGGCCCCAACCTCCAGCAGCTGATTACTATGGGCCCACCTCGATGAATATATGTGTTGTATAACCGTGCTGTCCATCCAATTTTCTAACTCATTTTAGGATTTGATCCAAAAACTTAAGAAGATCCAAATCTCAGGTGGACCACACTAGTGGAAACTATGGTGACTGACCATTAAAAACTTATTGTGGGCCATGAAAGTTTTGGATCAAGTCGATCTTCATATTTTCTATTCATCCAGGTCTGTTTGACCTTATCAACAGTTTGGGTGGAAAATAAACATTATGGTGGGCCCTAGGTAGTTTTTAATGGTGGGCATTCAATCACCACTTTTCTTGTGGTGTGCTCCACCTGAGATTTGGATTTGCATAAGTTTTAAGAACACTTATGGATTTAGCCCAGTCTGTAGCTCAGGCCAGAACTATCGAAAGAATTATTGGTTGCAAGTAAGGTAAGGTGCCTTTCATATACCTGGGAGTCCCTTTATTCTATGGCAGGCCCAAGAAACTTTTCTTTCAGCCGTTGGTTGACCGGATTAAGAATCACATTGCATGGTGGTCGGGTAGATTGATTGGACAAGCAGGCAGAGTAACGCTGATAAAGCATGTGCTCAACAGCATTCTGATTCACATGCTTGCAGCGACAGAAGTCCCGATGAGTTTGATTGAGGACCTTAAGAAGGCTTTTTCAAACTTCTTCTGGGTTTGGGAAGGTGATAAGAAGCGTTGTCATTGGGTTAGTTGGATGCGCATCTCCCGTCCTATGATCGAAGGTGGGCTAGAGGCTAGGAAGCTCAGGAAAGTGATGAAATCCTTCCGTATGAAGATGGCATGGGCAGTCAAGTTTAGATCAGAGAAAAGCTGTTAGGGAAGATATATGAGCTCCAGGTACGACAAAGACTTAACAGGGGCAGCAGGAAACAGGTTGGTTGCAGCAACGTCTCCAATGTGGAAAAAAATCAGAATGTGCCTTTCAGATATCTCTAACAACGGACGCTGGATGATTGGTGAAGGGGACTGCAATGCATGGCAAGATGACTAGACAGGTCTGGAGCCTCTCAAGAACTGGAACGCCCAGCCCATTCCTTCCCTCCTTGCGTCTCTGAGGGTTAAGGATGTGCTTCATTCTGATGGCATTCGAGCTGATCACGAGATGTGGAAGCTTCTCCCACAGGTGGTGGTTGATCACATAAACGAAGAAGGATTTTGTACCTCGATTAGAGCTGATAGATGCATCCGGACAGCCTCAAACACCGGAAAATTCGTCACAAACGTGGCTTGGCAGCAAAGCAAATCAGTGGGGGACAGACAGGCGAGGGCGAAATGGGTTTGGCACCCAAAGCTGCCACAAAAAATTGCGCTACTGACTTGGAAAGTGATCCACAATGCGATACCGATTGATTCTAGAATTCAATCCCGAGGCATTCAAATGGTGTCTAAGTGCGAGTATTGCAGGGGCAACTCTTCTTCAGCAAATCAAATAGAATCTCTGGACCATCTGTTCGCTGCCAGCAACACTGCAACTCAGGTTTGGGATTTTTTTGAAAAAAATTTTGATATCTAGATTACCCACCACTAGTCGATCTTTCATAGGCTGCTGGTTTGGTGGAATGCGGCTGCGGAAGCTGATGTTTTTCGTTTGTTAAGAGGCCTAGTGCCTAGCGTCATTTTGTGAGAGTTGTGGTTAGCAAGGAATGATGCTCGCTTCAACAACATCCTTATGCATCCGGGGAAGGTGATAGCTAAGACTAGTAATTGGATACGTTTGATCAGCCGGGGTGTCCTGGTCACTCGTGACCTATCTTTCTCTAGATCTTTGGCTCTGAATATTCTGGGTGTGCGCACCCAAAAAACATATGCAAAAAAATATGTGGTGAAATGGGTCAGACCTCAGCTTAATTGGGTGAAGATAAACGTGGATGGCTCGACCAAGGGCAATCTAGGTCCCTCCGGGGGGGTATGTCGAGACTGCTCAGGGAATTTTCTTTTTAGTTTCTCAGTGGGTTATGGTATGGGAACCAACAACAGGGCGGAGGTAAAGGCGGTGGTGGATGGTTTGCAAATTTGTTTAGATAAAGGGCTCAACAAAGTGGAGGTGGAGAGCGATTCAAAAATTGTGGTGGATTTGTTAGCCTCAAAATCACCTATGCCGTGGAGTATGTGGTATTGGTATGAAAGGGTTTCTCTTCTCTGCCGTCGGATGGAGACGAAGATTTCCTACACTCCCAGAGCATCGACCAATGTGGCAGATAGGCTAGCTCGTTTGGGTAGCGCTGGGCAAGCCCGTCACATTTTCCACTCCTTACGTGAGGTTCCTAATATCGTTAGGGGTCATATCTTCCTCGACAAGGTTGGGGTTGGTAATATTAGGCTGGGGTAAGGCCCATGTTGGGTGGGATTAGAGTCTTTTGGTGTGCTTGATAGGTAGGCCAGGGGATGGTTTTGTGCCGCGGGCTTGTCTGTTCGAGGTTGCGTAGTTTGTTTTCCCTTTCTATAAATATATAGAATCCGATCTTTTTTTTTTTTTTTAAGTTTTAAGGACACTTTCTGAAATGATATGGACAAACGGATGGACGGTGTGGATATACAACACATTCATCAAGGTAGGCCCCAAGGTCAGGGTAACACCTAATCCGCTGTCCAACCACGTCCGTTGATACACCCTCTCTCTCTCTCTCTCTCTCTCTCTCTCTCTCTCTATATATATATATATATATATATATATATATATATATATATATATATATATATATATATATATATTAACATGAGAGAGAGATTTTCTTAACATGATAAAATACATTAGATACCATTAAATTTAAACAAATAAAGAAAGAAAATAAAACACAGACAACCAAATACGCTGAACTCCCCTTTTATTCAAACAATTACATTAGTAAACTACATTCCATGGCTCAGTGAATGACAGTCTCTGTCTCAATTCCGAAACCAGAGGTCGGGCCGGGTTTGTGTGAAAAAAAAAAAAAAAAACAAACAAACCTACGTGGCAAGAGGGAGTTTACTGTAAGCGGGGATGCTCTAGTTTTTCATTCCAAACTGCGATTGGAGATAATCAACTATTTTCTTATCAACTTGGAATGCCTTCGCAAGAACATCATCTGAGATTGGTGGATTCGCTCCGAACACAGCATTAGCAATGGTGATGGTTCCCGGGTTCTGGCTGCTCAGTCCTGCAATGGCTATGGCATTGGTGTGGCCGATATTAAACTGGAAGTGAATCAGGTTTATTGGGAAGACAAACACATCGCCCTTCTGAAGGACCTTTGTTATGAGGCGATTTTCAAGGTTGGAAGTGACGAATCCGACATAGAGGGTGCCCTCCAAAACTGTTAAGATCTCTGTCGCCCTTGGGTGCGTGTGGGGTGCATTGAGACCATAGGGAGCATAGTCTATCCGAACCAAGGAGACTCCGAGGGTGTTGAGTCCTTCTATCTGAGCTACGTTTACTTGGGTCACATTGGACCCAACCTTGTTATTGGTGTTGCCTGGTTTGTCCAGTCCTGAGAAGAAGAAATCATCGGCTTGAACTTGCTTTGGGTCTTTGCACACAAATCCATTCACCAACACTGCCATCATATAACACAAAAGAGATTGTAAGCAGCATATTCGTTCAAGACCTATTAAACCAACAAAATAGAAGATAATGGACAATCAGATAGGTTGCGTGTCCCATTCATCATGTGAATCCTTTCACGAACGTGGTGGATTGCATTTACATGAAATATTTGCAGCATTGATGCAATTACTGGATCTTCTCAATGAAGTGAACATACCTGGGCTGTTGCGCACAGCGACGCAGAAATCCTGCAATGGGCTGGGATCCGATGCGGAGACAAAGGAGAAACTGAAAGCAAGGAATGCTAGGAGAATAAAGCCAGTGGTCATCTTGAAAATCTGTCTGGAAGTGTGTATGGATGTATGCTAGCAAACCCTAAATATTATAATGAGGAATGTTTTTGGCTGTGGGTTATGTAAGAAGATTAAGCTAGTATTTATAATAGGCTTAGTGTAATGTTTGGAATTGAAATGGTCCAATTATTTGGAGGCAATTAATTTTATTATTATTATTATTTGAAATCCAAGACTTCTTCCTCTCCTGTGTAGAAGAAGGAATTGGGTCAATCAGTTGTAGAAAATATCATCATTTGTTTACTAAGTCTTGATCTCGTAGATGCTAAACACTCCAAATCAGCTTAGGGGCAAGCAACTATGTGAGAGGAAATATACTAAGCTTAGTCATCATGCTTTGATCGGTGGTGATATGGTCGTAAAGGGGTCCGGATATTCCCTCTTGACTAATCATCCTTCATGAGATTTACCTAATCACACGACCAGGCCAAGCATTCATTCAACTTAATAAAATTAACCAAAGGCAGGTAAAGGCATGCTTGGTCTATTTAATCTTTTGAATTGGGAAACCATGACCTTTTCAACGAGACAAATGTGTGCCCAATGTATGTTTGAGATCTAAGCCATTTGTCATGTGGGCCCCAACTTTGGTGGCCCGTGCTGTAATCTCGTATTTCGTATATCGGTTGGGCCATATGCATGAAATAATGCAAGAAAACCATCTAACAATCAATATTCAGGGCCCGTTTGGACGCAACTTAATTTTTTAGGTTATTATATTTTCAACGTATTATCTCATTGTATTTAGAAGTTGATATGCAATGCCGTTTAATTATTCCACTTGATATTGTAATTGGAAGGGGCTTATATTATTTTCTTATTTGGTTACCCATTATTTATATAGTAAAATTGTACCGGTATATTGTTCGGATCCTCCATAGGGCTCACTTTTGATTGCTCATCCCTCGGCCATTTTTTAGCTGGTTAAAGATTATGAGACCAATTAATATTAGAGAAAATTTTTGCTACACCCACGGCTTGCATACGCTACATACGCGTATATCCCAGTCATAGGGTGAACTCGATATCTCAAGGGGATTTTAATGCAGAGAGTGTGAGTCTCTCTCCTCTCCTCTTTCTCTCTCTTTCTCTCTCCCCGCAATGGCATGCAATGGATCCGGATTTCGGCTTTGGCCAGAAGTTCATGTATTGGGAACCTAGGTCGGGTCCATCATGATGTTTGTAAGAAATCCACCTCATCCATCTATTTTTGTGAGCTCATTTTAGGGTGTTAGAAAAAAAATGAGCTAGATCAAAGACTCAAGTGGGCCGCACTAAAGGAAAAGGTGCATAGGGAAATTCCTATCGTTGAAACATCCCTAGGTCCACAGTGATGTTTAAATGCCATCCATATCGTTCATAATGTCATTCCTACTGGGATGAAATGAAAACACAAATATTAGACTGATTCACAACTTGTGGCCCCACAAATATCTCATCTTTTGTGCCTCTACGAAGTTTTTAACCGTGGTCGTTCAATTACCATAGTTTCCCTACGATGTGGTCTACAAAGATTTGGATCTGCCTCATTTTTGGCACATGCCATAAAATATTATGAAAAATTAGATAGATGGTGCGTATAAAAAACATACATCATGGTGGGGCCCACCGAGCACCATCAGTAGCTACTAGCCATTGACTGCGTCAGTAGGCAATCCACGTCCGCGGCTTCAGTAGGAACTTCGTGCATCGGGAGAGCCAGGCGGGGCCCACCATGATGTTTGTGAGATATCCGCCCGTCCATCCGTTTTTCCATATTGTCTTAGGTCATGGGCAAAAAATGAGGCAGATGAAATACGATAGGAAATAAGCGGTTAGGGAAATGCTCACCATTGAAATCTATCTGGGTGTTTATATGCCATCCATATTGTTGAAATCTACCTCGGTCTACAGTGGTGTTTATATGTCATTCATACCGTTCAGAAGGCCATTCTTACTTAGATAAAGTAGAAACACCTAAATACTAGCCTGACTCAAAACTTTAGTGGCCCCACAAATGATTCAACACTGGACATTCAATCCTTACAATTTTCTCTTGTGCAGCCCGCTTGAGTTTCAGATCTGTCTCATCTTTTGGACCAGAACAGGATAGATATCTAACAAATATCACGGTGGGCCCGATAGCATTTCCTTGCAAGGAGTTCCTGTCAGAGGCTTTCCATGAGAGAACCCACGTCCTTTGTTTGCCATTGCGGGGAGAGAGGATCAGAGAGACCCGCTCTCTCTGCATTAAAATCCCTCAAGATATGGAGTTTACCCATGACTAGGATCTACACGTATATAGCATATGCAAGCCATGGGTGTAGCAAACATTTTGTCCCAACATTATTTCTTTAAGAAGGATTGATGGTCAAAGGTAGACATTATTTCTTTAAGAGGGAATATTGATGGTTAAAGGTAGACCACACAAGGTGGATAATACGAATCAATCATTGGTCGGAGTTGGAACTGAATGGTTTTATTAAGCTCATATTTAAGATCAAAGATCTAATTGGATCGATATTGAAGATCAATTGTTGGAATAGATCAATATCAATGACAAGTAGTGGTCTTGTTGGCAAAATTGGAGACGAAATTGTTGGGATATGAAGCCGACAACTGAAAGCAAAGACGTAGACAAACAGCAAATTGAATCAAACAAGCCACACAATGCAATCACAATGCATGCAATCACCTACACATAGACAATCCAAATTTAACGTGGAAAAACCCCTCACATGTAAAAAAACCATGGCACAAAGCGACACCAATCTACTATAATATCAAAAGTTACAAGAGATGGAACCCAAGACCCAAAAACCCAAGCCCACAAGAGAAATCCCAAGCTTACCCAAGAAGAAACCCTCTTCTTCAAGCTCTTTCTCTCACCTAGAAGCCCCCTCAATCCCTCTTTGCAGCCTTAGAAACCTCTAATCCCGAAATACACCTTAAATAAGCAAGAAAGACAGAATTAGAAACCTCTTACGCGCAAACCGCGCAAGAATCCGCGTCGTACAAGGAGACAGTCGACCAGTCGGACACCCCTACCGCCGGTAGGCCGACCGGCTGGATGTCCTAAAACTGGTCCAGGCAGCCTTGCTTGCCTGTCTTCACTGTGACCGGCCAATCGGCCAACTGGTCGGTGGTCCCTGTGCTACCTAATTTGAGGAGTCTGTTTCCAACAAACTCCACCACGACTCGAATCACCATGCACCTCATGTCCATGTACAATCTCCACCTCTACTTCGTCATCATTATAGTCCCGTCGCTTTTCATGCCCCATCGACCTTATCCTTGCATCTTCACATGCCTTGTTACTCTTCCTATGTGGCCCTTTTTCTCTTACTACATTTGAACAACTGTGGATCCCGCTGCCGATCCCATAGCTCCACCATGAATTGTGCTCCCGATCACCTTATAAAAATTATCGCACCTCCAGTGCCGTTGATCATCACGCGTGCTCCATTCACCACTTTGCAATACCGATCGCAGCCGATGAACCTGCACCTTTTCGCCTCGAGTGCACCAAGAGATATCACATTTCTCTTCATCTCAGGGACATGTTTCACATTTTCAAGGATCCATTCGACTCCATCGAGCATCCTAATGCGCACCGAACCAATCCCCACCACATTGCGAGCGTAGCCATCGCCCACAAACACCGATCCACCATCATTCTCCTTGTATGACATGAATGAACTTCGGTCAGGACATACATGACATGATGCCCCTGAATCCAAGAGCCACTCTCCACTATGAGGCTCTATGCCAGATACAGTCAATACATCACAGCCGTCACCACCGTCCTCTACGGTATTGGTTCCTTCCCTAGAAAAATCTCCAGATTTCTCCTTCCTTTTTCCGGGATTCGAATAATCCCTCTTCACATGCCCTTCTTCCCCACAATTCAGGATCTCAACTTGTGCCTCCACTTGCCTTTTGATTTGGATCTCGATGAAGGAGATCCTCCACCCCACTCAAAATTCCTCCCCCTCATAACCAATGCCTCATTGTAGAGGGACCCACACCGCCGCTTTTCCTTCCCATCGCCTTTGCCTGAGGGGCTGAGATAACGGTTTCTACGCCAATAGTCTCCCTACCTACTCACAAAGAGCCCTTGAGCGACTCATATGATTCTAGAAGAGAATTCAACAGGATAAACGCTTGATCCTCGTCCTTCATCGGCTCATCTACATCCATCAACTTGCAAATAAGCCTATTGAAATTGATGATGTGGCTTTCAACATCGGCCCCCTCCGTCATCCTCAAATTGTATAACGGACGCTTCAAGTATATGCGATTTTCAAGAGATTTCTTCGCATAGATATTCTCCAACTTTGCCCATGTTGCAACTACAGTCTTCTCTTTCATGACGTTATACAAGACCTCATCTGTCAGGCACAACTGGATTGAGACATTGGCTTTTTCATCGATCTTCTTCCACTCTTCTTCTTTCATAGTTCCTAGTCGCTCTCCAAGGAGTGCATCTTGCAATCCTTGCTGAACTAGAAGGCTTTTCATCTTCACCTTCCAAAGTTCAAAATTATTTTTCTCCGAATACTTCTCTATATCGAACCTCATGCCTGATGCCATGCTCTTGTCTCAAATTCAAATTTCTGTTACACCCCAATGATCTCTCTGATACCAGTTGTTGGGATAGGAGGGCCGGCAGCGAAAGCAAAGACGTAGACAAAGAGCAAATTGAATCAAACAAGCCACACAATGCATGCAATCACCCACACATAGACAATCCGAATTTAACGTGGAAAAACCCCTCACAGGTAAAAAACCACGGCACAAAGCGACACCAATCCACTATAATATCAGAAGTTACAAGAGATGGAACCCAAGACCCAAAAACCTAAGCCCACAAGAGAAATCCCAAGCTTACCCAAGAAGAAACCCTCTTCTTCAAGCTCTTTCTCTCACTTAGAAGCCCCCTCAATCCCCTTTGCAACCTTAGAAACCTCTAATCCCGAAATACACCTTAAATAAGCAAGAAAGAAGGAATTAAAAACCCCTTGCGCGCAAACCGCGCAAGAATCCGCGTCGTACAAGGAGACAGCCGACCGGTCAGACACCCCTACCGGCGGGTCGGCCGACCTGCTGGATGGTCTAAAACTGGTCCAGCAGCCTTGCTGCCTGTCTTCACTGTGACCAACAGGTCGGCCAACCGGTCGGTGGTCCCTGTGCTACCTGATTTGAGGCGTCCGTTTACAACAGAAATGAGTACGCAAATCCTCTGTGTTGAAGGCTCATTGGTACCATGTCATTGCTGACGACACCCGCTTACAAAACATGTCGATTTTCTCCCTCCTGAATAGGTTGCCTGCTACACAACACAAGTTTTAACATGTGGAACTTCTTTGAGGCCCACCATGATTTATGTGTTAGATCCAGTCCTTCTATTTTTCTATTCTAGAGTGTGAGCGTAAAAATCTGTCACATCCAAAGTTCAAGTGAGCCACACCATAGAAAGAAGTGGTGATTGAGCGAACTATCATTGAAACCTTTCTAGGGCCAACCCTAAGGTTTATTTTCAATCTAACTAGTTCATAAGTTCACACGGTCTCAGAGCCTTCTACAGCCCCAAGAAGTTTTCAATGGCTGTTTCCTATGGTATGGTCTAATTGAGCTTTGAATCTGTCATGTGTTTATGTTCATTTACTAACAAAAGGAAGAGAACAAGTCCCATCAAAACAAGTAGAATTCTATTTTGCAGGCTCTCTTTATTGTAAGGATGTAAAGAATTAAGGGGGAGCAATTAAGGGGGAGCATTACAAGTATTTACATGTCTTGTCTACATTTATGTAATCTTGGCAAGTAATATTTTTGGTTGTTTTAGTTGTCATTGATATTCAATGGTGTTCATAGGGTTTAGGTAAGTTTTGTCACATAATTGACAAATGGAGAGATTGTAAGTGCACTTATTTGTCAATAACATGATCTAGTGAGTCTTGAAACTATTGAGCTTCCATTGGAAGACATCGAAAGATCGAAGACTTGAAAACTTGTAGCATCAAGGCTTGAAGACATAGGTAATAGTGGGGTGCCTTGGTAAAACCCAACCTTAGACCCCTTAAGTTCCAAAACAACCTACCTCTAGTTGATTCTCTTAATAGGAAAACGTTTTGATTCATTTACCTAAGACTAAAACATTAAATGAACATGCATGACAAAATAGGCTTAAAAGAGGTTCAGAGTTGCTGATCAAAAGAATCCAAAATTAGCAACTCACGGCAACTGTTGATCGAATTTCAATCGAATCGACGATCCATCAATTGGCATCGATCAATCGACGATCGCTCGGTTCAATTGATCGAAAATGGTTAAAAGTGTCCAGCGAGCTTTACTAGTAAATCACGAATTAGATTAATCGATGGACTAGTCGTTATAGATCCATTGGAACTTTTTCTCTATAAATTGAGCATCTTGATCTTTACGAACATGATTTTTTTTTTATAAATTAGAAGCCCTAATATATTTCGCTCTTCCTCATTACTCCTAAGTTTTATCCCAAAGAGATCCATGCCTTCTTTATAATGATTATTCACTTTAATGAGCATTCTAAGCTCCATTTCAAGAAGAACAATGTATTTTACATTTTCTTGAGATTAGACACAATCCTTATAGGTAAACCTATTGTCTATCATCCTCTAGAATGCTCATCTAGGTAAATTTCTTTTTGGAATCAACTAAGCCATTAGTTGTAGGAAATTTAATAAACACATCCTCACATTACCTTAACATCTCATAAGATAATCATTTCTGCAGGTAGCCGATTCTACGAAGCAGAAGAAAATTGACTTTAAATATTGGAGGAGCACAAGAGAAGCAGATTCAAGAATTGAGGAAGCATCTTGAAGGTGCATCAACGGGGCTCAATCCAACTAAGGGTTATTATTTAGAGTTCATTGTATGCTTAATTCTTGTGTAGGATTGAGTATAGAGTTTGGAATCCAAACTTGAAATTGTTCTTATTTAGGATTGCCACCGGATATAGGTGTGTACGTAATCCACCAACATGAGTATAAACATGCAGTTTCTTATGTAGGACCGAATTCATCAGACACAAGTGTGTACGTGTTAGTCTCCGTGGGAGCCTCCAACGGGAGTAAACATAGGTTCTTGAATTAGGACCATAGAGGTTATTGGTGAGCTTATAGATAACAAATTAAGTCTTCGAGGGAGCCACCGACATGGGTAGAAATGTGTTTCACCAACAAGGGTGAGTATGTGTAGGTCTTTGTATAGGACCGTCACCAACACAGGTGTGTATGTGGTCCATCGATACGAGTGTGAACGTCTAGGTTAGTGGTGAACCCTTGAAAATTATCATAAAGGTTTGTGGTGAACCTATTGAAAACCATTGAGGTAGTGAAATCCGATACACTCAAGTTTGAGTGTGTCGATCGGGAATAAAGTATGATTAATCCGAACCACTATACATCATTGTATTTATGATTGTTTATTTGTGTATGCAATTCTATTATACTTGTGAGTTGGTAGATGTATATGGATGTATGAATAGAATGTATGCTAGGTATTTAAATGATCACACACACTAGGTATCTCACATCTCATTAGGCCTGGCAACGGGTCATGTTAAACCGTGTTTGTGTCGTGTTGTATTCGTGTCGTATTGAAAACGCCCTCACCCAAACCCGACCCATTAAGTAACGGGTTAAAATCTAGAAACCCAAACCCATTTGTTAATTTAATAGGTAACCTACAGCCCGACCCGTTTAACCCGTTAAATAAACGGGTCGTGCTTTCGTGGGCAGAGAGATGGGAAAGGGGCTTGATTCGACAGATATTTTAGAGTGTGGCCATGTGGGGCCATGGGCAGAAAGATGGAGAGAACTCCCGAGTTTGCATGTGTGTGTGTGTGTGTGTGTGTGTGTGTGAGGGAGAGAGAGAGAGAGAGAGAGAGAGAGAGAGAGAGAGAGAGAGAGAGAGTTTTATTAGTTGTCTTAGCTTCTTAGGAATTTCTCACCACATTAAAAATAATTACCAAAATATCCTCACAACGAGTTAAACAGATTTCGGAGGTGAAACGCTGACCTGACCCATTATCTTAATGAGTCTTTATGGGCCAACCCGTTAGTGACTCGACACGATAAGGCCAGACCCAAACACTGATTTTTCGTGTGGGTTTTGTGCGGGTTAACGGGTTGTGTGGAATTTTTCCAAGCCTACATCTCATCTCATAGACTAGTTGCTCAATTAGTTGAATCATTTATAGTCCATGTGATTGAACCCCTTTGCGTTATTTATTTTTAGTTCGTAAATTATTTAATTAGGAAAAGAATTTTAAGTGGTCCTATTCATCCCTCCTTTAGGACTTGGCCATAATTTCAAGCTTTGTAAGCTTCCACGTAGTGTGGTGTAATTTTAGACAACTAACACAATTTCATTTCAAACTAGGCCAATAAAATGGTGGACATAATTGGGTACTTCTGTCCAGAGACGTTGGTTTTTTATACAGTTCAAGGAATCCACTAGTTTGCTTAAGAACATGTTTATGACTTTGATCTGAATAGATCAGGAACATACCAAGTGGTTTTTACGCTGGACCCAATACTCTGATTGTTTTAATAAACTTTTTAAAGACTTTTAATCATTTGTCTTTTTAACCACAAAACTTCTTTGGTTGCACTTCATGATAATTTGATTGTCTAGATTTGATGGTCCACTTTTAATTGACATAAGATATGATCATTAATGGATGGTCATGTCAATGGAAGGATTAAATAGGTTACAAAGTTGTGTGTTGCATGGTAAAATACCATACTGGTATTCCTCTGAAATCTTAACATCCTCCTTATATATTCGATCCTATCCTAGATGAGAAGATAAGAGAAGCCTTATATACTCTTTCCCACTTGGGTATGTGAATTAGAGAAAATAAGAGAAAGAGAGTATAGAGAAAGAGCAAAGGAAGGAGATCCCCATCCCCCTTCTACATATTTTCCTTATCTATGTGGTTCATCATTGTAGGTTATTACAGAATTCCTTATCACCTACCAGATAAAATTCCTTGGGCTATCTGGATTTCTCTAGTACTAATACAGATCAAGGAGAGACCTCTTATATTAGATAAATCATCGACATTGGATCAACATACACCATCGGATTTTAGGTTGGATCTAATCTTCTCTAGTTAGTTATTTAATTCTAGAAATTATACGTGATCATACTTGGGAGATCTTGGGATTGGGATTTTATTTTTAGATCCAGAGAAAAATACATTTTATTACATATAATCTTCGAGGAAATTTCATAAATAATCACATCTGTTGCCATACTTATCATTGTTTATTGCCTCTTGGTTGTGGCTACCTTTCGTCACTAAACCCTCACCAACTCAGCATCAATAATGCATATCTTCACAGGGATTTGTATGAAGAGTTTATGAAGAGGTTTCATATGTCAATTTCCTCATGTTTTGAGATGTCAATTTCTCCCAGTGTCTCAAGGGGAGAGCAACATGTTAATTATTGTTTCAACAAATATTTGTACGGCTGTAAACAAGCTTTAAGAAATTAATTTGATTTTTTGTTCTCTAACGCTCAAAGAAGTTGGCTATAATCACTCACAATTTATTCCTTTTTCACTTGCTCATATGGAACAGGCTTCACCGTAGTCCTTGTTTATATTGTGATATTATCTTCACAGGGAATGATCCTCCGCCACTTCTGCCTTGAAAATCTTCCTTCATGCCAAATTCCACATTAAAGTTCTCCATCCTTTAAAATACTTTTCAGGGATTAAGATGGCCCCTCCCCTACAGGAACTTTCTTGAGCCAATGCAAGCATGTGCTTGACATTTTCAAGGATAGTGGATCTTCTTGGACCATGACCTGTGACATTTTGCATGGAACAAAACTTACATTTGAATGCCGATCGAGGTGACCTCCTTCTGGACCGCACTACATATCGCCAGCTTGTTGAACGTCTCATATATTTAAATATCACCAGATTGGATATTGTTATTCGGTCCACATCCTCGGTCATGCACACACCTTTCCAACCTCATTATGATGCAGCAATTCGAGTGTTATGCTATCTTCAATCTTCTCCCCAACAAGGGCAACTTTTGTCCACGATAGCTTTCTTCAATTCTCTGCTTACTCTGACTCTGACCGGGCTAGGTATGCTCGAACTCGCAATCTACTATGGGATATTTTACTATGCTTGGCTAAAGTCCCATCTCTTGAAAAAGAAAGGCATTTCTTTCACGATTGTGTGTTGAAGCTAAATACTGTGTCATGACCAATGCCACATGTGAACTCATTTGGCTCAAAACTCTTCTTCAAGATCTTGGGGTTCAACACTCTCAACCCATAAGTCTTCATTGTGACAATCAAGCCACTCTTCATATTCCAATAATCTCTTTTTCACGAATGCATGAAACAAAGCGAGATTGATTAATGTCACATTGTCCCAAAAAAAATTATCTTCCAGCATAATCTGCACATGCTATGTGTGCTCCCAACATCAACTTGCGGATGTTTTTACTAAGGCACTTGGACGGAGCCATTTTCATACCTTAATTGGCAAGTCAGCCGTTATGAATCTCTAATCACCAGCTTGAGGGGGAGTACTAGGCAACTCAATACTTCACAACTGCCTCTTTTGTACTATTTCTTATTTTATCTCATTTTCTTATTTATTTCCTTTTTAGTCTTCTAATCAAAGATCTGATTTGGGGGATTTGCTATTCCCTCTTATTCTATATATACATAGTATCTTAATACAGACAAACATAAGAAAAATATTTAACCAGTCATCTTCTCCAAATTCATTTTTTATCCTTTAAAAATTTTCAATTTTCAATTCTGAAACGTGGGCCCTATGTCTCGGTATTCCAGATCATTGTTCTATTTTGTCTCAAAGTGGATGAACTATTCCTCAAAGTTATCCTATGTAGGAAAGGCTTAATCTCTCCATTGTGGTCTCGATAGACAGACGGTACAAGATGAGAAATACAGCAACCCTCTACTGAGAAAGGTCCAATTATCGGTTGCTGAGATCTTCCAATCTTAGTGATTTTTGGGACATTCTCCATCCATTGTGGGAGTCAATAGACCAATGATCTAGATTACCCATTGTGGATCCCATTTGCTAGAATTGAAAACCCATGTATATTGTGTGGACCACCAATCATATATCATTCATCAACGCGTAGGGGTGGCAATAGGTCGGGTTCAGGTCGCATCAGGATTCAAGCCCCACCATTTAATAAGTCCAAGAATTCTTGCACAAAATCTGACGCACAACCATTAACCTCTGACTCAACCTGACCCACTCAAAATTTAATCAAGCCCAAGCTGATCTGGCCCAGTTAAGGGTTGACTGACCTGACCTAACTTGCCACGTCCTAACTCAAGTTTAAGAATGGAACATGACTCTTAAGCCTATGCACAATCTAGCTCAGAAAGTGCATACATGCATAATATAAAATTCATCTATACTTGTCTTCTTTTATCTTGTTTCGGGTTTTGGGCTTGGCCAGGTCTGCCCATTTAGCCCAACCTATTTATTGATAACCTGTATGGGCGGACGGGGTGAGATCGGGTTCAACCCAAGCCTGACCCATTTACATAAAAGGGTCAAATTTCTAGCCTGAGCCCAACCCACTAGCCATTTAGCTTGGCCCTAAGCAACCTCACAAGCCGATCGGGCCAGTCGACCCGTGGGCCAACCCGACGCAGTGCTACCCGTAGATTTAAATGCATTCCACTAACGTCCATAATCTCATCACCTAATCAACCAAACACTCTATATAAACAACCAGACACAAACAGCAGCAATGCCAATCATATTAGAGAGAGAGAGAGAGAGATTTTGCCGCCATCAAATTGCATTCCACTATATAACTTCCATAATCTCGTGACGTAATCAACCAAACACTCTTTATATAACAACCAGACATGACCAGCAACAATACGTCTTATTAGAGAGAGAGAGATGGATGCTTCTCTTCTCCAAACATCAGTTCCCTTGGCGTCACCATCAAAATGCATATCATTGCTAACCTTCCATAATCTCATGACCTAATCAACCAAACAGTCTATATAACAACCAGACACGACCAGCAGCAATACCAGTCGTAAAACACACAGACAGACAGACAGACAGACAGACAGAGGGGGAGAGAGAGAGAGAGAGAGAGAGAGAGAGAGAGAGAGAGAGAGAGAGAGAGGTGGCTGCTTCTCTTCTCCAAACATCAGTTGCCATGGCTGCAGTGCTACTTGTACTGAGTAGCTTGTTCCTCTTGCCAGAGCTCACATGTGCGAGCATGCAGGCGTTACCAGGCACTACAAGTTCGTCGTACGTAAGCTAATTGCCATTTACCATACACTAGGGAAATATTATTTTGCATTGTCATTAATATTTTTCAACTGTTTGTCTGCAGATTCGGTTGCAAAGCGTGACGCGGCTGTGCCACAAGAAGAGCATTGTGACCGTTAATGGCCAGTTTCCAGGGCCCAAAATTGTCGCTAGAGAAGGTGACGGGGTTGCCATTAAGGTGGTTAACCATGTTCACAGCAACATCACACTTCACTGATATGGAACCATCTTACCACCTTAATACTTTTTTCTTCTTATGGAAATGATATAATCAGACATCCATCCTTCTGAAATGGGGCCCATCTACATGACACAGTCCTTTGACGCTGTCTCATGGATGCATGGGCCATTCTCTAATCCAGACCATTCATCCAGTTTGTCCCACCATGGATTATAAGTAGCCTGTAATTCAGACCATTGGTGTCAAGGGCCTCAGCATCGATATGACAAACATGATCTACCACAAGTATGAAAAACAAATTTCTCTATAACAATGAGATTACAAAGCTAATTACAATCTTAAATACTGATGAATTAACCTAAAATGTATTTTATTCGGATTGTTTGATGGATGGTTGCTGTGAGAACAGGCATGGAATTCGACAGATCAGGAGCGGATGGGCAGATGGGCCTGCCTACGTGACCCAGTGCCCCATCCAAACGGGCCACACCTATGTCTACAACTTCACGATCATCGACCAAAGGGGGACCCTCTTCTGGCATGCGCACATCTCATGGCTACGATCGACCGTCTATGGGCCCCTTGTTATCCTCACTAAGCATGGCGTCCCTTACCCGTTCATCAAACCGTACAAGGAAGTGTAAGACTCCATTGGGTGGGCCACACATGATCATCAGTTTAGATCATGACCGTTGGATTATTCAGATTGAGCGATTCAGTGGGCCCCACTACAGTTGTGATCATTGCTAATAGGTTTGGGGCGGGACGCTTGAACCGTGGTTCCTATGCGCGGTTATTAAGCCAGATATGGAAACCTACGGTGTGGAGACCCTAGAGTAGAGAAGTGTGATGGGTAAGCTTCTCTGGCCCTCTTTCCTATAAATATACGTCTTGGTCCCCTCACCAACATACAAGAGAAAACCCTAGTCCCATTGAGAGTTTCTCCTAAAGGTGTAAGGTGCGGAAGACCAAGAGTTCCTCTCGGCAACACGGTGGTATCGGGAATGTCTTCCCAATCAGGTATGGCTTTAAGATTACAGTAAGGAATCTCTATTATTGATGCATAGATGATCCTATCATTCCGCATTAAGATTCAATATTACAGGAAGTCCCAATCATCTTCGGTAATCAAAAGCAAAATCATAAGATTAAACTGCCTAAATATAATAATGCAAGTTATATAATAAATGCAAAATTGGATTTGAATGTTGCAGGTGAGTGGTTTAATGCGGACACGGAGGCCGTCATCGCGGAGGCTCTATGGACCGGAGACGGCCCCAACGTCTCCGATGCATACACCATCAACGGCCTCCCTGGTCCCTTGTACAACTGTTTGACGAGAGGTAGCTGTGCTTACGACATGGTAATGTTGGTAATGGGTTGTGGGGTAGAGGCTGGTCCAGGTAATCCACCGGCGTGGCCCATTTGCAGTTTGGGCTGAACCCCATCTCATGATCACAATAAGTGAGCCTTGACGTGGGCTCGCTGCAATCTTCTTTAGAAAACTAGTCAATTTGAGGCCAGCCCATTTATATATCTAGACCTAATTTAGGCCCGGGGCTAGTCCTGATGGCCCATATACACAAGCCTAATGAACCTATGGCCTAGACCATCCTGATCCACCAATAACATGTATCCATCAGAGTGACAAATATAGGTAAGATTTTGAAAATCGGGTGGTTTCCATGAGAAATAAACTGAATAATATCATGGCACCAATAACTTTGCATTTTTCATGATTTTTGTGATTTTTAACTAAATATCCCGATATTAATGGAAAAAAATATTTAAAATGTTAATCAATTCATTGTATAATTAAGTAGATTAGAATTTTAAAATTATTTATTAACTTTATAATTAAAATTTATTTTTATTTTCAATTTTTAGCAGAATCTTCCCAATACCATCCTGATCAATAACCTTAAAAATCTCTCAGAAATTCTAGAGCCAAGAAACCCCTCGGCTATTTAGCAGCCCGTCGAACTTTTGGGCGTGGCCTGCATCAGGCTGGTCACTCGCTGAAATAGGCCCAAGGGCCTAGCCTAGGCCTAAAATTTAAGGCGGTCTAATAACCTGGCTGCATCAGGCTTTTTCAGGAGCCGTAAGCCTGGCCCAGCTCTTTTAGGATTTCAGGGGCTTTTCTATCATATATCATGCATGATGGGGGCATATATAATGAGCAGCCAGATCCAGCCTGTGTCTGGACTCTGGCTCGGGCCATGAATAATCATCAGGCAGCACTCGGCTATCTTGGGCCTGGGTTTTAGTCTGTGGGCTGGTGTCTATCGACCTAGGTCCAGTCCAAGCCTGGCCATCAACTATTAATATGGCATGCATCTGATTTCTTACTTTTTTTTCCGGTTTCCTGGTGTGGAGCAGATACATTCAAGCTGAGAGTGAAGCCTGGTAGGACGCATCTCTTCCGTCTGAGAGTTGCAGCCATGGAAGGAATTACACAAATTAAAACGGGTGTGCATTCCTCTCTCGAACATTAGAGAGTGACGGCAAGCCATGGCAGCGGCTACAGCGTCCAACGGTTGGAAGCAAGTCCGTAGAAGAAACGCCAAGCCCCCGGATTCAGATTACACAGTCTTCGTGGGAAACATTTCTTTCGACACGTCTAAGGAGGATTTGCTCAGGATTTTTGGGAAGATCGGCAAGGTGACTGATGTATTCCTTCCTCAATCCTCTAATCCCCTCAAACATAGGGGATATGCTTTTGTAAGATTTCTATATGAAGCCGATGCTTATGCGGCCATCAGCACCTTCCATGGGTGGCCCATGCCAAACTGAGAAAGAAGTTCGAAGGCACATCCCCTACCAAGGTAGTTCCTTCCTCCTCAACCCAGATCCCCTACCCAAAACCACTACCTTTGCCTGCACCTGATGTGCCTCTGCTCCAACAGTCTTTCTTGGAAATCACTAGAGGAACCCCTGTTTACAGAGGGGATAAACATCATGAAGCACCCATCACACCCATTCGTGAGGTGCCGAACGCAGATCCCTTGGAGGATATATCCGTCAGAGCTAATCCAGCTGAAGTGGATGTGAAAATCCAGGAATTAGGGCTGGCCCTTGTGGGAATAGCAGAACATAAGGAAGTTCCCCTCATCCGTTTGATGAAATGCCTCAGAGACTTGAAGTTTATGGCAGCTGCGATGGACATATCAAGAATAGCCAACGACCGCTTCTTGCTTGTTTTTAAGACAAGCATGGAGCTTAGATCTTTCCTCTCTGACTCTTCATTACACAGGAACATGGGGTTATCTAAAGTGAAGGCATGGACCCCTACATCCATCTTGGAAGGAGAGGGTACATGGATTCGTCTACGGGGGATTCCATCTCATGCGTGGTTTAATTCAGTTTTCGTTGGATTGGGTCAGACATTTGGGCGGGTGATTGAAGTGGACAGGTGCTTTCTACTTGGGCTAAACCAATTATCTGCCAGGGTTAAGCTCGCCTTACGTCCGGGAGTAGACCAATTCAAGGTCAGGAGGCTCCTCGTATCTACGGTATCCTACCCTGTCTGGGCTGTCATGGAATCATCTCGTGATACAACGGCCCTCTCTTTGGAGGATGAGGGGGGTCCTCGTCAGTGCGAATCGACTCGCCAATGGGTGGAACAAGCTTTTCATTACCCTCTTTGCCCACCCCCAACCCACAACCCCAGCTCCGGATCCTCCATCATATCCTCGCACCCACCCCAATCATACACCCAGTTCCACCCAAACCACCTTCCCCAACCCCACAACCAGACAAGGCCCCACCCCGCACACAAGAACCGGACCCACCATCACCCCATATGCCATCTACGGACCATCCCACATCCCCTGCCCCTCCTCAAATCCAAGCCCACATCCCATCTACGGACCATCCCCAATCCCCTGCCCCTCCTCAAATCCAAGCCCACATCCCATCTACGAACCATCCCTCATACCCGGCCTGCCCATCCTCAAACCCAAGCATCAAACCCACCCCCACCCTCAACCACAATTTCGGTCAACCCCCCCATGACCCCAGTAGAGGTCCATGATGTGAATGGTTTCATCCACTATGCTATGAAAACGATGGTCGAAAACCAAGATACAGTAGCTAATGTGGCTGCCCCCATTACCGATTGGCGGCCAGCCTCAGTATACATGCTCAGATCAGGTCCCCCTCCAAGTGGTCCAAGAAGTAGTCTCAAATCCTGCTTCCTCAGCCATCTATAGGCACGAAATCCACCCGGTTCAGAATCTGAAATTCCATAATCTGGAAGAAATTGGTCGAGAGCCAATTACAAATGATGCAGTTTGTGGTGACTTTAGACCCAAGGTGGCAAAAGCACTGTCCGTGGGAAGCAGCCCTTTGAAGGTTGATGATATGTTTGAAGAGGAACCTGAAGACCAAGATACAGAGGCATGGAACTCCGTCTATTTCCCTGAAGTTGGTCAGCAGTGCGGTTTGGGTGAAATCAACCTGGCGGTAGACCTCACCCCTTTC
Source organism: Liriodendron chinense (assembly GCA_003013855.2). Lineage (NCBI taxonomy): Eukaryota > Viridiplantae > Streptophyta > Magnoliopsida > Magnoliales > Magnoliaceae > Liriodendron > Liriodendron chinense. The sequence goes on from PVNU02000362.1 coordinate 2,647,251, forward strand.
TTCTACCCTCCGGAAAAACTGGCTGACAACATGGCTCCCACCTCGATGGAAGCTGAGGCAAGGGCTCCATTGTAGCAGCTACCCTTTGTCCACAACATAGACAGCATGCTTCCGATGCAGGGAACGTTGCCTAATATCGTAAATGGGGACAGCGAGTTATTGGATATCTCTGTGGAGCCGAAGGACTGCGTTAATCAACTTTCAGACAACCTTGAGGTAGGGAGGGTGTTGGTGGCATCAATCGAACACCGACAGTCAGATTTAGTCATTCAGCCTATAGCCAATCAAGACATAAGCCCCCACCCAGTTCAGCAAAATGGTTCAAATACTAGTGCAACTAGTTTTATGAAAATGAAATCAAGCAGGTGTGTTCAGGTAGCAGGGACTGCTGATGGTGACAGACTTTCATTGAGATATTGGAATGGTAGACTGCGAAAGATGAAGAGAAGGGCCGAGACAAACATGAAGTTTCTGAATGGATAACATCCTCATCTGGAACGCTCGAGGGGTGGGCAATAAACCCACGATCAGGTCGTTGAAGCGCTTAATTAGAGAATTTAAGCCGCCTATTATTGCCATTTTGGAACCCATGCTCAACGATGATAATGTTAGTGCACTTTTCTATGGCATACTAGTGCACCTTGTTTGTCAATTACTTAGGTCAGTGGGTCTAGTGTCGGTTGAGCTTAATGAAGACGAAGAACGAAGACTCAAGACGGACCGGCTGCATCAAGGAAGAAGAAACAGGTAAAAGTGATGCCTTGGTGTGCCCTTCCTTGACCAAAACCTAACCCATAACCTCTTAGATGACTTGCACCAACTAGGTATACCTTTAGTCATCATCATTAGTCTTAGAACTCGATGAAAAACATGATAAATTAGACTAATTAAAGAGGTGGAAGCTGCTGCAATAAAAAAGGCTCAAACAGCAGTTTCCGATAGGTGTTCCGATAGGACTCCGATCAATCGGACAGTGGCTCCGATAGGACTCCGATCAATCGGACAGAAGCTCCGATCAATCGGACAGAATCTCCGATCAATCGGAAAATTTTCCAGCAACCTTGAAAATCCACTGGACATATTTCCAATCAATCGGACAGTCTTCCGATCCATCGGAAGGGGTCCGTCCGATCAATCGGACAATGTTCCGATCAATCGGAATATCTTCCAGAGACTTCACTGGATAGATTTTCGATCAATCGGACTTGTCTCCGATCAATCGGACATGTCTCCGATCAATCGAAACTTCTTCCGATCAATCGGAGATGCGCGAATCTGCCCGTTTTTTGACCGTTGGAAGAAAATCTATTTAAAATGGGGATTCATTTTTTGAGCCAAGAGAGGGGATTTTGAGGAGATAGAAGCCACCATTGCTAGAGACCATTAGAGGCTCTATCCCAAACCCATAGCAAGCCATTCTCCTTGTGGTTTCATCACAAGCTTAGGCCATTCAATGGCATCTTGAGAATAGGACTTGTTCCCTCTTGATTCCTAGGGTTTAGACACCTTGATGATAGTTAAATCCTTTGTCTAAACACTACCTAGGAGTCCATTTAGGTGCATTCCTCTAGGAAACCCATTTCCTACCATTTGTAGAGGTTTCACCATTCCCTAGCACCTTGGGCATCTCCAATGGAGCATCACATGCAAGGTAGCTGATCTTGGAGCTGAAGCCTTGGCAAAGCAACGACGTCAACGATCGGGGGAGCACAAGGGGAGCTGATTCAAGCACGGGAGAGCGAGAAGAAGCAACCCAAGACGGCGCAACAAGGGGCTCAATCCGACAAGTAAGGTTATCTTGTTAAGAGTCCATCCACTCAATTCCCTGTGGGAGTTGAGTGTAGAGTTTGTTTGATAAACTCGACCCGGGGTCGTTAGCCGATCCTTGGCCTATTAGTTGGGCCTAAAATCTAGGGATGTCAGCCGTTCCTTGGCACGTTAGTTCGGGCCTAAAAACAAGTCTCCAAGGGGGAGCCACCAACACGGGTGCAACGTGTAGGTTGGGAGGAACCTGTAAACTCCCCGGTTGGGTGGATCCGAGTTAAAACACCTTGGTTGGGAGGAACCAGATTTAAACTCCCCAGTGAATGCCGGTGTGCTCAAAGGGGTTGAGTACTTGAACCGGGAGTGGAGTAGACAAGTAGTCGAACCACTATACATCGTTGTGTTTGTGATTGATTCTTGAGCACATTTCTCTTTATGCATTATGTTTAATTGATTAATTATGAATGCTTAGTTAGGAATGTATGCTAGGCACTTGATAGGCACATCCACACTCACAAGATGTACTTTCACTACCTCATGTTGACTTGAGCATTTCTTGATCCATCATCTCTAGTTCACATGAGTTGATTAGACTAGGTTGTTAATTGCTTTATCATTTGCTAGTCTATTAATTGGACCCACTTAGGCTTGGAAGCCGAAGTGTTTATCGCTTACATAGTTTAATTTGTTAAATCTGATAAGTAGGCGAAAAGAATTTGAAAAGGTCCTTATCACCCCCCTCCTCTAGGTTCAGCCATAATTCTAGTTGCTCCTCAAGCTTCCACACGCGTATGCGTAGGGTGTCGTGTTAGGCTACCCGACGCAAGTTCAGATAAGAGAATTAGCACAGGCCTTAAGCTAGGATTTCACGCCTCATGCTCGAATGCGATGGAAGGGGGAAAGGTCTGGATTTTTTACAACTCTCTGCTTCAGCTTCAGGTAGTGCAAGCCTCCTCTCAGATGCTTACAATAGCAGTGGGGCTGCAACAATTTGCTTCAATGGTAGTGGCCTCGATGGTGTATGCGAAGTGCTCCAGGGCTGAGAGAAGACTCCTTTGGGAGGATTTGAAGCTGGTGGCTAGTAGTGGATCTTTCCCTTGGATTGCTGTAGGGGACTTCAACACGGTCCTATCAACCTCTGATAGGAAAGGGAACTGCTTATTCGACGCGGCTAGTTCGACTGAATTTGCTGAAGCTTTGGATAGCGCGGGGCTGTTTGATGCAGGCTTTCTGGGCAATCGTTTACATGGTGTAACAATCAGATGGGAAGGTCTAGAAAGTGGGCTCGCCTAGACCGTGCATGCTTCAACACCCCTATGGACGAACAAATTTCCAGCTTTCCAAGTAAGACACCTAGCACGTTCTCAATCAGATCATGCTCCCCTGTTGCTCTCCTTCCCTGCTGAAGTTCCGTCCTTTCCGCGACCTTTCAGATTCCTGTGCCACGTGGATTCTTCATGGCTCCTTTATGGACCAGGTCAGATCAGCTTGGGTTTCAGACATAGTGGGTGATCCAAGTTTGGTCCTTCTCAGAAAATTAAAGAATGTGAAGGCCTCTCTCAAAGTTTGGAATAGGGAGGTCTTTGGAAATGTCTTCCAAAACACCAAGGTGGCTGAAGCAAATCTCCTGCTTGCAGAGCAGAGTGCCCAATCTTCAGAGGACCTTCCTCTGCTCTTCTCAGCTTGAAGGAAGCTAGGCTCAGGTTGCAACAGGCTGAATTACAGGAAGAAATTTTTGGGAAATAGAAATCCAGGAACTCTTGGTTGTGCGAAGGAGATCGTAATACAAAATTCTTTCATAACCAAGCATCGGCCAAAGCCAGGAGAATGTCGATTCATGAGATCAAGCTCGAATCTGGAATGGTTACAACGGATCGTCAAGTCATTAAGCAAGCAGCTGTAGAATATTTTTCAGACCTCTTGTCTGCTTCTAACCAGGGCCGATGGAAGACCTGCTAGACGTTATCCCCAAACTTGATTTCAGCTGAAGAAAATCAAGGTCTGTTGGATGAACCTTCTATTGACGAAGTTCATGAGGCGGTAAACTCCCTCCTCTTGATGCGGCTTTAGGTCCAGACGGTTTTCAGGTGTTTTTTTCAGGGGTTGCTGGGACATTGTCCGAGATGACGTTGTCAAAGCTGTTCAAACATTCTTCCATGGAGGGAACATTCCAAGAGCTTTCACGTCTTCCTTAATCTGCCTAATCCCCAAGAAAGATACTCCAGTTAAGTTCAGTGATTTCCGCCCAATTAGCTTATGTAACTGCATATACAAAATTTTTTCCAAGATTGTTGCAGATAGGTTGAGTTCCTTACTCCCGAAGCTCGTTTCCATGGAACAAGGGGCGTTCATAAAGGGCAGATCTATTGCGGAGAGTTGTGCTCTTGTCTAGGAATCTTCGTGACATTGATAGGAAGGCTAGAGGAGGGAAATCCTGCTGCAATTAGATATGGAAAAGGCTTACGACCAATTAGAGTGGGGTTTCCTTAAGCAGGTGCTGGCAAGATTTGGGTTCTCGCAGTCTTCGATTCATCTACTTGAAAGCTCTGGAACAATTGTTGGTTCTCCATTCTAATCAACGGTGAGGCTTGTAGTTTTTTTAAATCTTCAAGAGGTCTTCGTCAAGGCGATCCAATTTCGCCGGGGCTGTTTATTCTTGCAGCGGAAGTGCTTAGCCGCGGCTTCAAAAGGTTGGTGGAAAGAGGTTTCTGCTCTCCTTTTCAGACTCGAAGCCACTGTCAGATGGTCTCGCACCTCCTCTACGCGGATGACACCATCTTGTTTACTAACGGGAGCTCCAAGTCCCTCCGGGCCATTGCGATGTTCCTTCAAAACTACCAAGCGAGTTCAGGTCAGAAGATTAATAGCAGCAAAAGCTTTTTCATCTTATCCTCCAACCAGCCCACCTCTCATTGTAGGACAGTCGAATTAATTCTTAAATTTAAGAAAGGAGAGGAGCCTTTTCTTATCTGGGATTTCCGATCTATCGAGGTAGGCCAAGGAGAATATTTTTTTCAACCGATGCTAGAGAAGATACGGAACCGTATTGCTGGTTGGAGTCTCAGAATTTTAGGCCAGGCTGGGCGTCTTGCGCTGATTAAACATGTGCTCAGTGGGATGCCGATTCATCTGCTGTCAGCGTCTGACATTCCTTCGAGTGTGGTGCAAGATTGGAGAAAGCTTTCTCCAATTTTTTCTGGGGATGGGATGATGGTAGAAAGAAATGTCATTGGACCTGTTGGAAGACCATTTCAACCCCCATTGATGAGGGTGGTCTGGGTATTCGTAGTATTAAGAGTGTAAATGCGTGCACTTCGTATGAAGCTGGCCTGGGCTGTCAAATATAGAGCGTCCAACTCGATATGGGGATTATTCTGCAGCTCTAAATACAGAAGAAGCCTTGATATGAACGGTGTCATGCCTGACGTAGCCTATGCCTCCCCAATGTGGAAGTCTATCTGCAAGATGTTGCCTGCCATGCATCGAAGGTGCGTTGGTTGGTGGGAAGTGGAAAATGCCATCTATGGGACGATAATTGGACTGGTCTTGGGCCTCTCAAAAACTAGTGCATTCAGCCCCCGCTCCCATCCTCAAAGATGCACTAGTGCAGGCTGTGTTGGGGCATGAAGGGCTGAAAGCCAATGGAAGCTTTTCTAGTTTACTACCGAAGATGGTGCTAGATCACATTAAGGAGGAGGGAATCTGTACCAATTCAGATGCTGATAGCTGCGTTTGGACAGCTTCAACGTCTGGGGATTTTGAGGTTAAGACGGCTTGGAGTATGTATAGAAGTGCAGGTCCAAACAAACCATGGGCCAAATGGGTATGGAATTCCATCGTGCCCCTAAAAATCTCTCTTTTGACATGGAAACTTCTTCATAAGGCAATTCCGGTCGATGAAAGAGTCCAATCTAGAGGAATCTGTCTAGCCTCTAAATGTTCATGTTGTGGAAGCTCACCGATGTCTGCTCCCCAAGCTGAAACCATTGATCATCTATTCGCTTAAGGGGAATTGGCTGAACAGGTATGGAGGCATTTTGAATGTCGTCTAGGGACAGCGCTCAACCTCATCCGCTTCTTCTCTCCCATCAACCGCGCAAACCGGTGGTGGGTGCTGGCCAACAATGGGAATTGCTTGTCGGCGCTGATAGGGCTTTACCCCCTGTTTCATTTTTTAGGAACTTTGGCAGGCTAGAAATGCAGCTCGTTTTGATCAGACTTTGTTGAATGTTTCGACCATTATTCACAACGTTCAATCATGGTTGTGGAATGGGCCTTTCAGCTTCTTCAGGCGCGAAAGAGTTTGCCATGCTCTACCAAGGCGTGTCTTCACTTAGGCACGGGATCTACAGGGAATCATGTCATCTCTGACTTCCCTTCAGTGATCAAATGGAGGAGGCCATCGGTCGGCTGGTGCTCTCTCAATGTGGATGGTTCGGCTCTAGGTAACCCAGGGAAGGATGGAGGTGGAGGGGTTATGTCGCAACAGGGCGGGCGACGTCATTTTTGCTTTCTCCTCGGCTTATAGTATAGCTCTAATAACAGAGCTGAGATCAAGGCCTTGGTTGAGGGGTTGTCTTTATGTGTGAATAAGGGCATATCCAAAGTAGAAATTTGTACGGATTCGAAGGTGGTGGTAAATCTTCTTTCTTCTCACCGTCAAAACCCCTTTTGGACCATGTGGTACTGGCAAGCCAAATTTTCAGCCTTGAAAAGGAAGTTGGAGGTTTTGATATTTCACACCTTCAGGGAAGCTAACCCTGTGGCGGACGGCCTTGCCGAATGGGGCAGTTCCTCTCAACAAAAATCGCTTATTCTCTCGTCGACAGCAGACCTGCCTGCTAGGATTAGGGGTTCTCTTTGCTGGACAGAACAGGACTGGGGTACATTAGAAGACCTTAATATGGGGTTGTCTTCGTTTACCTTTTTCTCCTTTTTTCTTTTTTCTTTTTTCTTTCTCTTTTCTTTTCGATGTGCGTTTGTAAGCGTGCAGATAGGATAGGTGGAAGTCTCGTGTGACCTCCTCCCGAATGTCCATACTGCGTTTTTTTCTGTTTATATGAACAGATATTTGTTAAAAAAAAAAAGGTTTATTAGGGTTATTCAAGTTCATTTATTTTCGTTGTTATTCATCTATCTTCAATTATTAATCAAAAACTTCGATTTATTCAATTTTATCTCATGGATTCGAGATTTTCCCTCGTAGATTCAAGGAAGCTCCGTTGAGGATTCCAGAAAGGTCCATGGATTCAAACTAGTTATCCCTTAAGGAAGACAATGATCGACCTGATCACATCCCTCCCTCGTGTCACATATGTTGTAATCCACCACCATATAGATATGTTAAGTTTGGCACATTGGAGTGGGCTTTCAACAAAACTTGAGAATACCCATTAGGAGATATTTTTTTCTCACTCTCATTTATTCCCATGGAGATGCTCTATGAAAGCTAGCAAAACATGGGCCAATAGAGAAGAAATGATTATCCGGGAACTTTTTGTGGGAGTTGAACAATATATGAAAGACTATAAGCAGGTTATACCAATTATTTATAAGATGTCTCATCTATAAAAATTCTTATGGAGTCATTTTCTTACTTTAAAGGACCTCGAGAGGAGTCCTTTCGAATATGGAGGAGCGGATACCATGAATCCATTAGTGGATTCAATTCTTCAAAAACATCACGAGAATAAAAAGAATGGAGTGGATTGAAATATCAGAGCAGGACCTGTTTTGTGATTAATTCTACCACATGATATGATTATTTATTTATTTCTATGATATGGAATGGATGAATTTCTAATTATTTATTTATTTTTATGTTATGGAATGGATTAAATAAAGTTTGGTCTGAAGAGTCGGTAATTATTACATGTAGCTTTCGTTACTTTTTCAAATTAACATGTCCACATTTTCAGACCCACTGCAGATAGGTAATTGTCTGAAAATCAGAGTTGTTGAGTACAATCTTAACCTTCGACTCACAGACGCTAGCTGAATTGGAAAGTTCGCTACTTTTCTCCTCCACCATCCAATAAATATCCACTAAACCAACCCACATACGTCTGAGAGTTAGCTAATGCACGCACTATCTCAAATACCATTGAGGCAGACAGGTGAAATATCCAAACCATCCATGAGGTGGACCCCATAAAAATTCACGTTGATTTTTCACAACCCAGATTCAGTTGATTATGGCCCACCTGATGGATAGGGAATCTACATAGTGGTACCCCTTTTGATCGATGGCTTGGATGTTGCACCAGTCCGTGTACTGACTTGTACATACGTGTGGGGGTACAAATCAATCTATATGCAATGCATGTGCACTAGATAGTCAATCTATATGCTTAGGGCTGTCAAAGGGTACCTGCGATCCATAGATACCCAATGGACCTGACTTGATTTTAACAGGTTCTTGATCTGTAATAAATTGGTTCCAGTTTGGGTATTTCTTTTTTAAACCCAATTAAAAATTGAGTCGAGCTAGGTCTGAGTCATGTTCATCAACTTGGACCTGGTTAAAATTCGTTGGTTTCAATTAATCTTAATAATGGTATTATGTGTATTAACTTTAGATTGATTATTCCAGCGACTAAGTGATGTTCCTAAGCCATATGCATGTAAGAGAGCATGGTTACATGCCATGCATGTGTCTAAAGTAGCAGACGTTTGTGCAATCTAATCCATTCATCAGGTGAGCCTGACCATGTAAATGGTTCTTATCCTTTGAAGAAGATGGTGATCAACCTCATCACGGCCCTCCCTACGTCATATATGCTGTAATCCACCACCATATAGATATGTTAAGTTGGCACATTAGAGTGAGCTTCCAGCAAAACTTGAGAATACCCATTAGGAGATATTTTTTTCTCATTTTCATCTAGTCCGACAGAGATATTGCTCTATTAAAGCTGGCAAAAACATGGGCCAATAGAAGAAACGCATATCTGGGAACCTTTTTGGGAGTTTTCACAGTATCTGGAAGACTATAAGTAGGTATAGAAATGATTTGTAAGATGTCTCGTCTATAAAAATTCTTATGGAGTCATTTTCTTACTTTAAAAGGACCTCAAGAGGAGTCCTTTTCAATAATGAGACGCGGATGCTATGAATCAGTTAGTGGATTCAATTCTTCAAAAACATCATGAGAATAAAAAAATAGAGTGGATTGAAACATCAGAGCGCAAAAGACCTGTTTTGTGATTAATTCTACCAATATAATATGATTATTTATTTATTTATTTTTATATTATGGAACCGATGAATTTCTAATTATTTATTTATTTTTATGTTATGGAATGGATCAAGTAAAGTTTGGCCTGAAGAGTCACTAATTATACATGTAGCATTTGTTCCATCTTCAAATTATCATGTCCACATTTTCAGACCCACTTCAATATGTAATTGTCTGAAAATCAGATTTTTTGAACAATCTTAACCTTCAATTCACAGACAGAAGCTAGCTGAATTGGAAAGTTCGCTACTTTTCTCCTCCACCATCCAATAAATATCCACCAAACCAACCCACGTCTGAGAGGTAGCTAATGCAACCACTACCACAGATACCATCAAGGCAGACAGGTGAAATATCCAAACCATTCATGTGGATCCCATGAACTTGGTGTGATTTTTCACAACCTAGATTCAGTTGATTATGGCACCACATGATGAATAGGGAATCTACATAGTGGTACCCCTTCTGATCAATGGCTTGGATGTTGCACCAGTCCGTTGTACTGACTTGTACATACGTGTGGGTGTACAAGTCAATCTATATGCAGTGCATGTGCACTAGATAGTCAATCTATATGCTTAGGGCTGTCAAAGGGTACCCGGGACCCACAGATACCCAATAGGTTTTTTCTTGTTTGAACCCAATTAAAAATTACGTCGAGCTAGGTCTGAGTCATGTTGACCTGGTTAAAATTTCGCCGGATTCAATTAATTTTAATAATGGTATTATGTGTATTAACTTTTGATTGATTATTCCTGCGACTACTGATGTTTCCTATGCCATATGCATGTAAAAGAGCATGGCTACATTCCATGCATGTGTCAAAGTAGCTGATGTCTGTGCAATCTAATCCATCCATCGGGTGAGCCTGATCATATAAATGATCTTATCTAATGACCCAATAAGTCCCTAACCCAAATCTGATCCATGTCCAGGTCTTCAAGAACAAGATCTGTATGCTAAGACCTGAACCCAACAAGAACCGAACCAGCTGATTAGCACAGATAAGGTGCTATGGAACTCAACCTAAACCCGACCTATAAATTTATTTTATCACCAGTTTAAAATGGTGAGGTCTCATCAACCTTACATGTGAAGGGGAGAGCTAGGTGAGGCCATTTACCTCTCTGATACACACTAGCCGACCTTGTCTAGAAAGAGATTACCTCTAATAAGATCTGGGAGTTCCTTGGCCGAATAAAAACTTTCAGATCGTTGGGAGGCGCTGCCCATTTCGGCCAAGCCGTCTGCCACTCGATTGACTTCCCCAAGGACGCAAACAACCTTAATTAGAGTCGATGATTTTAGGGCATCGAATCTGGCCCTCCAGAACCACAGATTCCAGGACAGAAGGGCCCTTTTGTAAGCATTTCTGCCACAGTTCTTGAGTCAGTTTCCAGCACAATTTTGGTATAGCTGTGGAACACACCTGGCTAAACCTTACACGTGCTTGTTTGTGTCGCAACTCAGATCGTCCAAATGATAACGATCTAATTCTATCCTTCGAGTTTGAACAACACTCTATTTTACTTAATTTCAACTTTTAATCATCGATTTGATAGTCTGAAAGATTGGATTTTCTAGTCATTGGGATTTTCTAGTCATTGGGAATTTGAACAACACACTATCTTTCTTACTTTCAACTTTTAATCATTCATTTGATAGCCATCAATCGAACAGATCGGATTTCCTAATCATTGGGATTTTAGAGACATGTTCCATTCAAAACCTGCCAACAAGGGGGGGGGGGGGGGGGGGGGGAGGGGGAAGGTGATCAACCAACGGTCCATATTCAATCGCTGAGTGAATCAGCCTGGCTCTTAGACCGTGCCATGCAAACAGGATTCCACACCTGATGAACAGTCCCAATCTTGTTCACATGTGACATGTTGGCACACGTGTTCTGTGAAATTTCTTGTCTATCCAACGGACGCAAGAGTAATTAAACTTGATTAACTTTATGATGCTCCGGCACACTTTCACAAAATCCAATGCGGACAAGACTGCAGACGAATCCTAGCCACCCAATGGTTGACCATACAATAGGCCTGGATCGGACGGCAACGACTGTCTAACCAGCAAGATTTCTATGTTGTGGTCCATTCACAGTGGACCACAATTTTGCACAGTATGAATTAAGTTCATGTGTTCCACGTGGCACATTGATGGTGGGTCCTAAGTAGTTTTAATGGTAGGATGGTCAATCACGACTGTTTCTGATGGTATGATCAACTTGATAATTGTATCTTCTTCATTTTGTGGATAAAATAGATGGACGAAGTGGATACCTAATACATACATCAAGGCAGGCCCCATGGTAAGGGCCGAACCGTCTTAGGTGAGCCTGCCCAAGATGGATTAGGTGAGAACCTGGCCTCACCCAAGACGGTGCAGCCCTTACAGTAGGTTACCGTGGGGCCTATGCCTTAATGTATGTATTATGTATTCATGTCGTCCATCCATTTTTCCATATCAGTTTAGGGGATTTATACCAGAAAGGAAGCAGATCCAATCATCAGGTGGACCATAACATAGGAAACAATGGTTATTGACTATTAATGGGCTACAAAAGTTTTGGATGAAGCTGATGTTTGTTTTTTTTTTTTTTTTTCCCCTTCATTCAGGCTCATGTGACCTTATCAACGGATTGGATGGTAAATAAACACTACAGAAACATAAAGGTGTGTCCTAAGAAGTTTTTAATGGTAGGATGGTCAATCACCACTGTTTCTTATAGTGTGGTCTGCCTAATAATTGTCACTTCTTCATTTTTTGGGATAATGACCTAAGATGATCTGAAAAAACGGATGGACGAAGTTGATACATAATACATACATCAAGGTGGGCCTCACGGTAACCACATGGTAAGGGCTGCACTGTCTTAGGTGAGCCTTGGGTCTCACCTAATCCGCTCTCATAATCTAATATACTCTGCCAGAGGATTATTCAATTCCCTTTTTTTATCTGTTATTTTTGGGATTCTCACCAACAAAAATTCCACAAGGAATTGGATTTTCTCAAATAATGGCTACAGGCAGTGGTTTTTAAGACGAGAAACTACATTTCTGCCCTCCTTCTCTCCTTTACAACCGGCAAAATCAAAAGTTTTGGGGCCCATATGTGTTTCACATCCCATCCATCAAACAGATGCACACCAGCGTTACTATTAGACAAATTAAAAATACTGTGGATCCAATCATGACGTGGGCTAATTCATAAAAATATTGTAGACCATTCAAAAATCCCAATTCAAATGTAACCCCATCTGATGGTCAGATAGAGCTCATGGTTTTTACTTGCTATCATCATGGTACGGTGCATAAATTTAATAAGTTGGATATTATACACATACCACATATAAAAGAAAAGAAAAAAAAAAACAAAAACAAAAACAAAAACAAAAAAAAACACAAATGATGACATTTTTGTAATATCTTAATTAAAAGGGAGTGGATTAGGTGTGATTACCCGGTAGTAACACCTTAGTGGGTGTCACTCTGACCGTACGTGGTGTTCACCTTGATGATGTATTGTATATCCCCACCGTCTATCTATATTTTCAGCTAAGAGGTGATCCAAAAAATTAAGCAGATCCGATCATAAGGTACACCACACATAAGGAAACAGTGGTGATTGAAAGCATGCTATTAAAAATTCAAAATTCCCTGTGCACATTGTAAGTAGATCTGTAATGTTTTTCTTCATCCAACCTGTTGATAAGGTTAAAAAAAATGAAGAGTAAATGCAAAGATCAGCATCATCCAAAATTTTTATGGCCTACAAAAGTTTCTAATGGTCATTAATATGGTCCAACGGAGCCTTCGATTTGCTTATATTTTCAGATAATGTTAAAAGGAGCTGATAAAACGAATGGAAGGCAGGATTTACAACCAATTCATCAAGGTAGGACCCACACGGTAAGGGCAACACCAACTAAGGTAACACCTAATCCGCTCCCCTTTTTGGGTAACACCACCCCTACCGTGGGGCCCACCTTGATGATCGTATATCCACGCTGTCCATCCGTTTCTCCAGCACATTTTAGGACTGGGTCTCAAATATGAAGCAGATCCAAATCTCAGGTGGACCATACCACAGAAAATAGTGGCGATTGAGTGCTCGCCATTAAAAATTCCAAAGGGCCATAGTAAGGTTTTTTTAATGTTTAGTTTCCATCCAACCTGTTGATAATTTCAAGAAGATCTGGATGAAAGTAAAATATAAAGATCATCTTTATCCAAAATGTTTGTCCCACAAAAATTATTTAGTGGCCGTTTCATCACTGTTTCTAGAGGTATGGTCCACCTGACATTTGAATGTAATTAAGGATTGGTATGTCGTCCTAAAATGAGATGGTAAAACCGATGGACGGCGTGGATATACAAAACATACATCAAGGTGGGCCGCACACGGTTAGGGTAACACTCATCAAGGTGGAGGCATTATTTTGTAAAATAGAGATTGTCCGGTCTTTTAGGTAAAAATCAGCTTTTTCTTTCTTTATTTGGAATTCGGTCGGGAGAAAGTATTCTTACAGCATAGAGGAAGGAGGATTCAGACCCAAATCATCTTTGTGGTTATATAAGCAGTTGGTATGCTGCTTGCGTTGTAGTCATGCATGCTGAGGCCATACAACACATACAATGGGTTGTAGGGGTGGAATAGGGGCCATTTACAAAAGATTCAAGCCACACCTTCTCATGGTTTTTGCTCAATTTGGCTTCACATTCCTTTACTTCTTCTCAGAAGCTTCTTTCAAACATGGAATGAATCCTCACGTCTATGTGACCTACAGACACCTTGTAGCTGGTGTTTTCATGTTTCCTTTTGCCTATTTCCTTGAGAAGTGAGTGCATCTCTCTCTCTCTTCACAGTGGCCTACATCTGATGAATGACCCAGATAATGCCCATGTGTGATTAAGTATAGGGTGGTGGGAAGCTCTGGTTATGTGTGGGGACCGTATTTCAGTGATCAGACCCTTAATCTGATGGGCCTCATATTCGATGGAGGAACCCAGAAAATCAATGCTAACCCTTGGAAAAGCATTCATCTAATGATGCCCAATGCTGTGAAAAGCACCCTTGCTAAACAATCATAGGCATCTAATGGCTGGATTCATAATGGACGGTCAAAAATAACGTATACCTGATCAATGAGGGAGAAGTTATGTCCAGCTACAACATGTTAACTACTGGTTTTACATGTCTTCGTTGCAGAAAAACAAGGCCAAAGCTCACACTCGCATTGTTTCTGGAGATATCTGTACTCTCTCTTCTTGCGTGAGTATCCATATTCCAACGTACATAAAAACAATGCTTAATTGACAACTAATAGCAGTCAGATACTGATCGGACGGTCATTAATATCCAAAATAAGCATGTGTGCAAAATCCAAGCCGATCATCTGATGTATAACGGCTCAAAAATCAGGTTTTGGTGTCACACGTCGCACGTGTACAGCAAATGTTGGCCATTGGCCTATCGATTTTAACATGTATATTTTCAGAGGGCAGATTTGGTGAGGAAGGTGTTACAGCACAGAGGGTGAGGCCCTGAACGTGGGGTCCACCTTGATCCATGTGTCGTATATCCACGCTGTCCATCCGTTTTTCCAACTAATTTTAGGGCATTGTTCAAAAAATAAGGTAGATCCAAATCTCAGGTAGACCACATAGTAGGGATTGAATTCTCATCATTAGAAACATTTTGGACAGAAAAGTTTTGAATCAAGCGGCTATTTGTGTCTTCCTTCATACATTATCAACAGGTTGGATGGCAAGTAAGCATTACAGTGGGCCCAGGATGGTCTTAATGATGGGCATTCAGCCATGACTGTTTTCGTGTGGCGTAGTCCACCTGAGGTTTTCACCACATGAAAACGGTGGTGGCTAATCGCCCACCATTAAAATCTTCTTAGGTCTCACTGTAATGTTTATTTGCCATCCAACCTGGTGAAAATATATGAAGGGAAAACATAAATAGCAGCTTGATTCAAAACTTTTGTGCCCCTGAAAAGCTTTTAATGGTGGGTAAGTCATTCCCTATTGTGTGGTTCACTTCAAATTTGGATTTGCCTCATTTTTATTTTTGAAATGTCTCATTTTGTGAAGTGCCCTAAAATAAGCTGACAAAATGGATGAACAGCACAGACATGCAACACATACATTTAGGCGAGCCCCATGGTCAGGGTCTCACCAACTAAGCTGTAACCCTGCCTCACCAAATCTGGATCCATATTTTCAATACCCATCAAAGCTATTTTTGGACCACAGTACATATATGTCACCATATGATTTGCATTGGGTGAAAAGAGGAATAACACATTAAATGGGAAATTTTGATTACAGGGTCAGCTTAACTCTAAACATGTACTTTGCGAGCTTAAGATACACATCTCCGACGTTCGCGGCAACCATGGTCAACACAATCGCTTCACTGACTTTTTTCCTGGCAGTCCTTCTCAGGTGGGGTCCACCTTCATCTTAGCCGCTCCCTTCATATTTTACTTTCATCATCATCATCATCAACTAGCTAGGCCTTATTTCAATTACAAACGTGATTATAATCTATTCCATGGGTTGATTATATAATCAACCTGCAGCATCCCTTCATCTTTTACTTTCTTTTCAATAATTTTATTTTCAACGGTCATAAGTTTTACACGTGTAAATATGTGCAGAGATATTTGAAGTGCACTCCAGTACTGATTTGTGTGGAGGACTTGTCCATGTCGCATACGTGAAATTTTAGGCCATTCAGAACCTTCGTCTGGTCTGGATGAAGGGTTGTGATGAGAATCAATCTGTTTCAAACTCCTTTGTTGTGGCCCACTTGAGTCTTGGATTAGGCCTATCACCCATGCCGGTAATGTGATGTGACTTATCTAATGGACGGGTTGGAAGACCTTCATACATCTCATGGGCCCCACATCTTCTCTGCACCACCATAAGTCTACGATGTACATACATTGTAAAGTTCTCACGCACAACAAATTAAAAATAAGAAAGTGCTACTAGTTGCATGTGGAGCCCACCATGATGCTTGGTTGACACTCAGTCCATTCAACATGGTTTCCCTATCATGAAATTTGGATGGCTAGAAGTCACATCAATCTAGTCACGTGGGGCCACCCGACAGAATCAATGGACAACCAACAAAGCACCATGACATTTCCCACAATGGCTCACTTGGTGTGGTTGCATCAGCAATATGATTTCACGGTATCCCATTTTCATCATGGGCCCACCATGTTAGACGAATTGGATGCCTTACGCCATGGTAGGACCCACCTTCGGTGAGACCTCTATGTATATATATTTTTTGTCTTTTTTTTTTTTAGCCATGCAACGTACCCACTCTGTTAGTTGGGAAACACACCCACATGATTAGTCACACAATGCACTCACCCACCGGTGAGGTTAGTGTGTCTCCTTAGCGTAAGACCTGCTGTTGAAACACCTAGGCGTCTTCCAGTTGGGCGAGCTGGCGAGACACAGACCTCCATGTATATGATTTCAGGTAGAAATGGCACAGTCCTCTCCCTGTAGGCCAGGCTGGGGCTGATGATGAATGGCCTGGTCTAACTATCAAGTGGGCACTTTGTAAAATAGAATAGACAGTTGATTGAAGGTTTTGTTCACTATACATCTGTAATTTAAGGACACTAGTTGGATCTAGGTCATGTCTCAATGATCTGAACCGTTTATTCACTGGAGCTCACAGCAGATGGAGTATACTGAAAGAAAGGAAAAGAAATGTTAGATTTAGACTACTTTAAATCTTTGATCATTTAAATCTTTTCCTTACAGGGTGGCTTGACCCTAAGTGGCTCACCAACCCGAAGATCCAAAAGGAATGGCCCATCTTGAATTTATTTTTATGCATTGGTGTCAACAAGGTCAAACTAGTTTTGATGAATTTCACTTTCCAATTTGATTTAGATTGGAGGGTCTGGATAGGAGCACACGTGGGATGGCAAAGATTGTTGGGACCCTGGTTTCAATGGCGGGTGTGATGATCATGACACTGTACAGAGGACCTGTTTTTAAGAATTTTGGGGATGCTCTTATTCACATCAAAGGAAGTACAACCATCCACGAAAATTGGATAAAGGGATCCATTCTTATAGTCTTAAGCTGCATCACATGGGCTTTATCGTACATCATGCAGGTTGCCCCTCTCTCTCTCTCTCTCTCTCTCTCTCTCTTAAATCAAAGGACCCAATTGGATGTACCCTCAAAGAGTGGAGTCACGGATAAATTGAAGGGCCCATTTGGATGCACCCTCAAAGAGTGGAGCTACGGATTGTTTGCTCCGCTTAAACAGGATTTTCTTGTTACTTGATTGGTCTAGCCTAGCATTGATTGTTGCATTTAATATAGTCAGTGCTGAGTTGGACCAATCAGGTGTTGGCAAACAGGAAAATATTGTTTAAAGCTGAGTTGGACCAATCAGGTGTTGACAAACAGGAAAATATTGTTTAAACGGAGCAGACGATCTAAAATCCAAAGAGTGTGAATGTCTGTGTTGGAAGCACAGGCTACTCCAGTGCCGTCGTTTCTCATTGGTCTACGTCAATTTTGATGATTCTGGCTAACTCACCTGCTAGCCGAGCTAGAAGATGCCTAGTCGTTTCAACACAGGTCTTAGGTTCAAATGCGAAGGAGACACACTAATTCCCCCGGTGGTGGGTGCACCATGTGACTAATGGTGTGGGTGTGTTGCCCAACTAACAGGCAGGTGCATTGCATGACTAACAAAAAGAAAAAGATAGGCCGGATTTCTTTCTTAGATTGATAGCTACACAATACAACTTTTAAAGTGGAACTTTCCTTAGTTCCACTATAATTTTTGTGTTAGATCTACACCATCCATCATTTTTTCTAGATAATTCTAGAGTAGGATTCCAAAAATGAGATACATATAAAGCTCTAGTGCATCACACGGTAGAAAAAGCAGTGAGGATTGAACAAACTACTGTTGAAACATTCCTACGGCCAACTGTGAGGCTTTTTTTCCATCCGACCTATTCATAATATCACACATACTGATGAAGTTCAAATACAAATATCAGCTTAATCATATCCTTCTGTGGCCCAAGAAGTTTAATTTTCGACGGTAGCATCAATTCCTACTGTTTTATGTGGTGTGGTCCACTTTAGCTTTGGATCTTCATTGGTTTTGGGCTCGTATCCTAGAATGATCTGAAAAAATGGATAGAAAATGTGACTCTACTGTGGGGCCCATGTAAATTTCACACATCAAGAAATTGCTGTGTCTCTGTGGGGAGCGGATTAGGTGAGACCCCAACCTCACCCAAGACAGTGCAGCCATTACCATGGGGCACACCTTGATGTATGTATTCTGATCCACCCTGTTTATCTGTTTTTTCATATCATTTCAGGGCATTATCCAAAAACATGAAGTAGATCCAATTATTACATAGACTATACCATAGGACAATGGTGATTGACCATTAATAGGCCACAAAAGTTTTGGATCAAGCTGATATTTGTTTTTTTTTCCCTTCATTCAGAATTATTTGAACTTATCAATAGATAGATATTAAATAAAAACTATGGAAACATTTAGGTGCTCCCTAAGAAGATTTTAATGGTAGGTTGTTCAATCACCTCGGTTTCTGAAGTATGATCAACCTGATAATTGGATCTTAATATTTGGAATCATGTCATAAAATGATATGGAAAAATAGATGGACAGGGTGGATACAAAATACACACATAAAGGTGGGCACAACGGTAAGGGCCATAGCGTCTTGGGTGAGGTCGGGGTCTCACCTAATCCGCTTCCATGGCCTAGCATAGAAGAAAACCGGAAGTGTTGACATGTAGTACTTTTTTGGGCCCTAACATAATGTATGTATCAAATCCACACCGTCCATCCATTTTTCCATACCATTTTCCGGAATGAGAGCAAAAGAGACAAATCCAAGGCTTAAGGTGGCCATACTAAAGAAACAGTGGGAATTTGACGCTTACTATTGAAAACTTCTTAGAGGCCAAAAAAGGCTCTGATCAAGTAGATATTTGTGTTTTCCCTTCATCCAGGTCTGTGTGACCTTATGAAAAGATTAGATGGCCAATAAACCTCACAATGGACCCTAGGAAGGTATCGACGGTAGTCATTCAATCCTCGTTTCTTTTTGTGGTGTGGTCCACTTAGCATTAGATGTGCCTCATTTTTTAGGCTCATGCTCTAGAATGATCTGTAAAAATTAATAAATGGTGTGGATCTAATTAAACATAAACCGTTATGGGGTCAGAGAAGTTTCACATGTTAAAAGTGAGGTTGTGTGCTAGACAATCTTTTTGGGAGAGAAATGTATCTTGTTAGCTAGGGTTATCGACAATGAGGTGGACTAATGAAAGACGAGGCACTGAATTTCCCTGTGCGTTCAACACAGACTATCCGCACCCACCCTCAAAGGGGCATTGGATGTCTAAAAAAATATTTGAGACAAACCTCAATTTGTGTTGTGCATTTAAATGTATTTCATCAAACCTTTACTCATCTCGGCTCAACAAAATAAGAGATAAAGAGCTGACTTGATGAAAACCAATCAAGTTGGTTTTCGTAGACTCAACCAGAAAACCAAGCGTGAAAACACTTTTTGTGAAAACCCCATTTTGTGTAAGTACGTTCAAACCTGCCCTAATGCTATTTATAGGCTTATTATAAGAAGGCTGGATCAGGCCAGGTGCCCTAACCTGTAGGCCAACCAGACCCATTGATGTGGCTACAACCTGGGCCTGACCATTTGTTAATCAGGCATCATGCCTAATCCTGCTCCAGGGAGTGAACTGTGCCTTAATAGCATTTTTGCAAAACTGATTGGTAGGCCAGCCCAGTTGTCAATCAGGTTAACAAATTCGGACGGTCCAGATGTATGACAATTTGGTTTCATTTTATCTCCTGATTAAGAGACTACTGAACTTTAACAATCATTTACAATGGTAGAAAATGTGATGTATGCCGTCCATGACTAGTGCAGGCATTCACATTGAAGAAATATCCTGCCCAGCTTTCACTAACAACATGGATGTGCTTTGTTGGCGGGGTCCAATCAGCTGTATTCACAGCATGCATGGTACACGAACCCAAGGCGTGGACCGTTGGATTCAACATCGACCTCTGGAATATCCTATATTCTGTAAGTAAATGACATGAAAAAAAAATGGAGAAAAGTACACCAACATCGGTACACGTGAGTCCACTTTACAAGGACTCCTTGCAGTTGTGAAATCCAAGCCGTTGATCATAAAGTGGACCCTCAGAGTGTATAGAGGCCCTAATCCACTTATTTGTGGACTACCACACAGCTGCATTGATCTGTGCCAGTTCATTAGGTTTCTAGAGGACTGCTAGAATGATACATGTCATGACAAACACCAAGTTCACCAGACATATATCTGACCAAGATCACATAGCAAGTCGAATTAACTCAGGTAAGCTCCTGAGTCGAGCCATTGAGTTTTAGAAGTATTCATCTACCTCAATGTTGATGTGTTTGCAGGGAGTGCTAGTCTCGGGTTTAGCATACTACATACAACTATGGTGCAATAAAAAAAAAGGACCTGTGTTTGTACCCATGTTCTACCCTCTTTCAACCATATTCGTTGCAGTACTAGCATACTTTGCTCTTGGTGAAAAACTTAGCACAGGAAGGTAAGCTCTTCTAATGATTTTACTATCAAATAATTTGGGACCCACCTTTCAATGATCTAGATATTCCCATTCTGGGTGCCCACCATGGATGGTTTGAATGGCCTAAAAATATCAAAACTGGGCCTTGATAGTTACAACAGTGGTAATGCCACAGGTACCACTTTTTTCTAGTCCACCTTTGTGTTGGATCAACCTGAATTTTGGACCTACGCCTTAAAAATAAATGGCAAAAATGGTGGACAATTCCGATTTGGTACAAGTATCAGGAAAGTGGTGTCCACCAAATTGAAGATTGTACAAGGAAGTGGTTGTTCTCTAACTGTGTGGTGGTGGATGGTGTTCTTGATAATGGGCCCAATGTCTTCTTTTAGAAAAATCTGAGCCTTTCACCATTTCCTTATATGATTTTAGGGCTTGTGCCTGAAAAATGATCCAGATCTGAAACTCAAATGGGCCACATGGTAGGTAAGAGTCATTGAACCCAGGCCCTTCAAATTGTCATGTGTTCACAAAAAATTTAAATCAGAGACAAATACCCGTGGTTACATTTACGCCACTTGAAATCATGACATTTTGAACGGTTGAAAATGTCATTTCAATGATTTGGATGGCCTAAAATTACCAAAATTAGACCATCAATAGTTTCAAAAATAGTAAAACAGACCTGCACTTTCCTATTGTGGGACCCACCATTTCATTGAATCTGCTTGGGTTTTGGGCTGACATCCTCAAATTATAAGATTGTGAAAATGGTGGATGGTTCAGATTTAGGACAAGCATCACAAAGGTAAACCTACCAAAATTAATGGTTGCATGAAGAGGTCACTTTATAGACTAGTGTCAGATACGAGTGTGAAAGGGTCTTGCCTCACCGTGTTCTTTGCAAAAGATCCGAGTTGTGCCCCATTTTCCTTGTATGATTTTAGGGCTTGGCCAAAATATAAGCCGGTCCCAGTGGGCCACACAGAAGATAAGTGTATATTGGACTCAGGCCTTTCAACCGGTCCCAGTGCCAGAAAAAATTTATATCTAGGGCAAAATTTAGTGGTTACGTTCAGACCAATGGAATGACATTCTAAATAGTTAGGAATGCCATTTTAAATGTTTAAATGGCCTAAAAGCATTAAAAATGGACCATTAATAGTTTCCACATGTGCATTGGATCCTCAAAATTTTGGGCCCATGCCCTAAAATAAGACAGTGAAAATGGTGGATGGCTTGAATTTGCGAAAGTTGCCCCCTCCTCAAAAATGCGTTAGGCCAATATACCTATTGCCACCTAAGGATAAGAGCTTGTCCTTTACCAAAGAGGTAGAGGCATAACTTTAGCTGTAACTAAACAGCCCATTAATTGTTGTTTGGCCTATCCTAAGAGATTTTATTGGATCTGTTTAGCATATTAGGAGGTGCTATTATCATAATTGGACTCTACTTGCTATTGTGGGGCAAAGAAGGAGATCATCCGGACAAGATCAAGTCCCAGGAGCCCTCCTCGTCTTGTGAAGAACCAAAGGAAGGAAGCCAAGATAAAAATAGTTATTTAGATGGAGAGGGAGATAACTTGAAGAGTTCCTTGGAGGTCTAAATGCGGTGCCAATCGAGAGGGAAAATTATCAAAATCCATATGGTAATCGATCATCTGCAGCAAGTGGCACCATAACTTATCATGCCGGCATGTCTTTCCTGCCAACATGTTGCATCGGACATCAGCGCCATGCTAATGATGGACAACATCATGAAGATTTCTCTTATCCAAAAATCAAATATAATATAATCCACACATTAAATGGGCCACACCTAAATTTTGAATCCGGACCCTAGTTTCCATTTATTCTAATGATGTGGCCCACCTGTTGATGAGAGTGGATTGTTTTTGTCCTCACTGATCTTCGCAGTGGGGCTTGAAGTTAGCATGTTTAAATGTCCTACACTAGTACAAGTTATGGTCTATCTATAGAAGATCAATATCCATTGGGTGATGTAAGAAATTAGTTGTATAACAAAACAGCTATGTATAAAAAAAGAATGGTTTGTATTGATTTCTATCATGGGATATTGAACTTCAATGATACAGGGGCACGATATCTAAATCTATATTATTACTGTATTCTTTTCCAAATAATTTTAATGGAATTCATTTTATAAATAGATTATGATATTTATCATATCTATTTCCAATATATAGCTTATAAATCATAGTTCAAAAACTTGGTGAATGGACTGGAATCTCAGCCAAGTCAGCTTGATTCAATGATATTTCAAGTTGATCACCATGAAACTTACTGGCAAGCTCAACTTAGTCAGGACTCAGCTAGATTTGTCAAGTCAGCTGGCTGACTTGGACGGCTCGAATTGACTCGGTATGACTTGAACAGAGTCACTGTAATTGCATTTCAAAATAAGAAGTAGAGAGTCCGGATCCTCTGTTGAAACCATGCAGAGAAACTCTGCTCGTCACTTTTCTGATTGGTCCAGATCAGCCTGACTGTGTCAGAGCTGAGCTGGTCTGACACAGTCAGGATGAGGTGGACCAATTAGAGCAGCGGAAGCAGAGGTTCTCTGCTCGGTTTCAACAGAGAATCCGGATTCAAAAGTAGATGCATAGTGTGAGATTCAAATTAACAACCTCATTTACTGAGTCAATTGATTCAACCAGCATGACATGTGCTTCACTTGTGACCATGTTTATATCATAAAATATCATATAGCTATTATTACTTAAATATTCTTATTAAGTTAATAATAAAATATCCGGCGGCGCTGTATTAAGTCTTCAAGTTGTTCCGACATCACTAAAAATCAAGTTGAGTCGAGTTTTGGGGTTTTTGAATAACACTAACAGATTACATGACCATATGATGCATTAAAATGGAATTTCTAACTTCGGTAACATTTCAAACTATTCATAAAGAGGAAGAGCTTTCATATTATGTTCTAGGATTGCTAAACATATATACAATGTGTGATTGCTAGTTGCTACCCCTCTCTCATTTAGTGACACAACAAATGGGTTTAAAGCAAAAAGTTCAACTAATGAGTTAAAATATTGACCTTTTTATTTTTGTCTGTGTATGGAGAGAAAAATGAGGGTGACAAGTTGAATTTTGCTTCAATCATGATTAAATCAACTTGTTTTACGCCACAAAATGTTAGTCGCGGAATCAACTTCTGATGGAATCAAACAAGTAATAGAGAAAGAAAATTTGAGCACACACAAAGAACACAGAAATTTTCACATGAAAAACCTTACGGGGAAAAAACCATGACAAAAAGCAACGACCAATCTACTATATTAGAAAATTACAATAGATGGAACTACTCACAAAATATGAAAAACTCTAGCTTTTTTCCTTTACAAAACCTTGGAAATCATGTAGGCTCTCCCACACATATCCTAATCATGTTTAAAAGTCTTCTTAAATACTCTCATATAAGATTATTAGAAACAAAAGCCGCACTTTCTGAAAAATTTATACATCCCATTCGATCAACCCAACTGCACCCTCAGTCGACTGAAATATCAACAGAGCATGTTGGTCAACCGAAACAAATCCCAGTCGACCAGGAAACTCAGTGTGCTTCAGTCAACCCAACTGACCTTCAACACAAGGGGCAATCATTAATACTAGTAGCAAAGTCATTCCTATCATGATAGAGGAGGTTATCTAAGCCATTCTTGCATACTCCAAAGACTCTATTGGCCTACTGTGATTTATTTATTTTATCCATTCTGTCCATCCACTTTAGAAGAAAATTTTAGTGCTTAATCCCAAAAACTGAAGCACGTCCAAAGCTTAAGTGAACTGCACAACGGGAAACAGTGTAAATTAAACGTGTGCTATTGAAAACTTCTTGGAGACCATAGAAGTTTTGAATCAAGCTGATATTTGTATTTTCCCTCCATCCATGTCAGTATGATCTTACAAGAAGTTAGATGACAAATAAACATCACTGTGGGGCGTTGGAAGGTTTCAATGCTGTAAATCATTATTCCCACTGTTTCCTGTGATATGGTTGATGGGGTTAGGAGCCCCGTAGTGGAAGCAATCAAAGCAGGCGAGGAACACACCACAATGGCAATCAATAAGAAAATCATCACACACAAGAAGGCAATCCGATTTTTACGTGGAAAAACCCCTCAAGGGTAAAAAACAATGGCACAAAGCGACACCAATCCACTATGAACCAGAAGTTACAAGAGATTACAGAAGAAATACCCTGGATCACAGCCCACAAGAGAAATCCCAAGCTACCCGAAGCTAATTCTCACATGAGAAGGACAAACACAGCCCTTTCCCTCATCCCAGAGAACTCCAAGCTTCTTCCCTAGCTTTTTCTCTCACCCTAGAACCCTCTCAATCCCTTAGCCCATTGGCAGCCACTAGCGGCAACCCTAATCTTGGATTACATCGCCTTAAATAGGAGAAAACTGGAATTAGAAACTCCTTGCGCAAAACCGCGCAAGAAACCAAGTCCAGAAAGGAAACTGCCCGACCGGTCGGATGGCCCAAAAAAGGCTCCAGTTACCCTGCTGTTTTGCTCCATCATGACCGACTGATCGGCCAGCCGATCGGTGGTCTTCATGTGTGAAGAGTAGAGGCGTCCAATCCCAACAAACTCCACCACGACTCTAATCTTCATGCAACACCTCGCCATGCACCATCTTCATCTCTACTTCGTCGTCATCATAGCTCCACCACTTTTCATGCCTCATCGACTTCAAACTTGCACCTTCATCACCCGCTCGCTCATGTGGCCCTTGAGCATGCCACACATGAACAACCATGGATGCCGCTGCCGATGTCGCTGCTCCACCATGAATGATGCTCCCGGTCAAACCCGATCGCAGTCGACAAACCTGATTGAGATATTGGCTTATCGATCCATCTTCTTCAACTTTACTTCTTTCATAGATACCGATCGATTTTCATGTTTTTCTTTCACGGAATCCTTCTCCACAATGAATCTCATGCTAGAAGACGCTATTGATGTCTCGCCTCAAATTCTCTCTGCCTCCGTCCCAACTTTTAGCTCTGATACCACTTAATGGGGTTAGGAGCCCCGTAGCGGAAGCAATCAAAGCAGGCGAGGAACACACCACAATGGCAATAAACAAGCAAATCATCACACACAAGAAGGCAATCCGATTTTTACGTGGAAAAACCCCTCAAGGGTAAAAAACCACGGCACAAAGCGACACCAATCCACTATGAACCAAAAGTTACAAGAGATTATAGAAGAAATACCCTGGATCACAGCCCACAAGAGAAATCCCAAGCTACCCGAAGCTAATTCTCACATGAGAAGGACAAACACAGCCCTTTTCCTCATCCCAGAGAACTCCAAGCTTCTTCCCTAGCTTTTTCTCTCACCCTAGAACCCTCTCAATCCCTTGGCCCATTGGCGGCCACTGGCGGCAACCCTAATCTCGGATTACATCTCCTTAAATAGGAGAAAACCGAAATTAGAAACTCCTTGCACAAAATCGCACAAGAAACCAAGTCCAGAAAGGAAACTGCCTGACCGGTCGGACCCCCCCACCGGCCGATCGGCCGACCGGTCGGATGGCCCAAAAAAGGCTCCAGTTACCCTGCTGTTTTGCTCCATCGTGACCGACCAGTCGGCCGGCCGGTCGGTGGTCTTCATGCGTGAAAAGTAGAGGCGTCCAATCCCAACAATGGTCCACTTGAGCTTTGGATATGCTTTAATTTTGGGATCAACCACTAAAATGAGCAATAAAAATGGATAGACAGTGTGGATAAATAACATACATTCACAGTGGGCCTGTACGATAAAAGCATACTGAGCAATCCGCTTTCCCAAAGACCGTCAGTGATGGGCCATTGTTCCACTTCATATAAAAAGCTATGTTTTACGGTGGAACAGCAATCAAATGGGAACCCATTTCCATAAAATCCCAAAAGGAAAAGGGAAAGTCGCACTTTCCCAGACAGGGAAGCGGATTGCGTCCAGCCCCTGGTTGCGCGTCCGACCAGGGGGTCCACCATGATGTATCTGTTTATCCACACGGTACATCTCTTTTCCAAGATCATGTTAGGGTATGGGCCCAAAAATGAGGAAGATACAACATTCTAGTGGACCACACCAAATAATAATCTTAGTTGCAAAAAATGCACATTAATTACAAGAGTCATCTTTGGTGTGGTCCACTAGAGTGTTTGATGTGCATGTGCTTCGTTTTTGGGCCATATACTAACGTGATCTTGGAAAAGGAATAGACAGCGTGGATAAACAAATACATCCTCGAACACTTAAAGGTCTGACCAAGGGTCACACGCAATCCACTTACCCATACAGGAACTGATTACCTAAAAGTGAGGGCACGGTCACTATTCATGTAGCTTATTTATAACTACTAAAATGTCAAGAGTTGTACACGAGCCGAGAGACGAGTTGAGCTTTTGCTGTGCTTGTTGGTGGCTCAAACTACCTAGCCCTTGCTCGTTGCTCGACTCGACTTGGCCGAGTTGAGTGTGGACCTGCTTGATCAACAGACTAAGTGAGTTCGAGTCAAGCTCGAGTTCAAGCCGAGTCCGAGTTATAGTCTATCGAGCCAGTCGCCGGTCGAACACCCAAACGCCCCAAGAAAAAAAATGGAATGGCCTAAGAGTGAGTTTAAGAAAAACAGACAAGGAAAAAATTGGAAGGAGGAGAGATCAAGGATTCAAACCGACAGAGCAGCTCAAGGGTGGCCAATGGCAATGGACAAGTAGACAGGTACCGGGTCAGTGTCTCAAGGAAGCTCGGGGGTGGTCGGCCGTCGAGTTAAGAAAGAGAGGGAGGGAGGGAGTGGGGCCGATGTGGCCGGTCATCGAGCTTAATGAGGGTGGGTTAAGGTTAGGGAGAGTTGGAGAGAGAGGGGCACTTGGGCGGGTAGATTACAAATAAGTTTAGGTTTTTTTATATTTATATTCCGAGTCAACGAGTTGAGTCGAGCCAAGTCAAATCGAGATGAATTCAAGTTAATATTCGAGCTGAGCTGAGTCGACCGTGGCCATACTCGGTGCTCGAATCGAATTCATTCAAGCACCTAAAAAATTACTCAACTCCGCTCTAACTCACTTCCGATTCGAGCCAAGTCGAGCATTTTCGAGCCGAGTTAAGCGAGTTTTTTGAGCTTACTCAACTCATTTACATCTCTACTTGCGAAGGACTAAGCATGCAAATGTTAGGCCCCATGAAGAATATTACTCGTCTTGAAAATTAGTCTCACCCACTCCTCAGATGTAGGGTTGTAAATGGTCAAGTTTAGAGCAGGTTTAGCCAAAACTAGACCCGGGCATTTACTAAATGGGTCTAGGTCTAAATTTTAAACTTAAACCCTTTTACTAAATGGGCGGGTCTGGGTCTGGGTCGGGTCTGGGTCGGGTCTGAGTCAACCCCATCAGACCCATTTAAAAATGGGTCTAGGTCTGGATCTGGTACGTAAGCATTTTTACCAGGTTTAAAACCGAGTTTGGATGGGTCCGGGCCTAGATGGGTCCCTTGCAGCATAGACCAAACCCGCCCATTTACTAAATGGATTTGGGTCAATTCGGGCTTAATATAAAGGAAACAATATCCAGACCCGTTTAGCAACTGGGCCTATTCTTGGACCCCGACCCTACCATTTAACAAATGGGTCGGGTCTAACTGAGTTGGATCTGGTACCCCATTGGGTTTGCTGACCTATTTACAGCCCTACTCAGATGGGCAACAGATGAATATTATATTACAATATTTAATGTTCATGATTAGATAATCTAATGAGCTGAACGACATGATTTTTGTGAAAGGGAATCTTCTTGGCAAGGTTCGATGGACGACACAGATGCATTTATAGCTTACTTAGAAATTAAATATTTGGAATGCAACTAATTCGAAAGTAAATTGTCCAAATTGTGGTTTTCAATTTATGTTGTTTATGAAACAAAAATAACAATCTTTTGTTAGCTTTTCCCTATTGGTTGACATTTATTGGACATTAAAATTTTGAAAAAAAAAAAATCAAATGCTCTTATTTCAGCTTACAAGTGTCCATGAATCAAAGGTTAGGATTATTCTACCAATCTAGCTAATTTTGTAACTTTCCTTAGCGACAGTGAGTCCCGCAGTATAATCGGTTCAATGTGTTATGCATGACTCATTTATAATTTTTAAATACCTACGTATCAATTGTCACACAAAGCCGGAGTACCAAAATATATAATTCCCTTGTAGAAAAGCATAAGGGATAGCACACATTTATCGATTTATGCTATAATGTGTTGGGAACCTTACGGAAGCATAGAGGAGAATCAAACAAACATACACAAACGCACAAGCAATCACACGGAGAGACGATTCAATTTTTACGTGGAAAAACCCTTGCATAAAAAATCATATAACAAAACGATGTACACTATAAATCCAAAAGTATAAGAGATGAATAACTCAAAACAAAGCCCCCAAGATAAAACCCAAGCTCCCTCTCACCAAAACTTTCTCTCAAAACCCTAATCTCATTTAGAATGATTTAGCAATACCTTATAACCCGATTTCACCCACTTTTATAAGCTCTAACAAAAAATAGAAATAAGTAGCGCAAAACCGTGCAAACTGAGTAACAGAAACTGACACAGTCAATCGCCCAATCGAGCGCCCAAGAGCATGGTTCGGTAGCCCGTCGCCCATGGTTCGGTCGTCCGAAACCACTTAAAAACATCTACAGAGTTTTGCCCAAAAAATTGTCGAATATCGGGCACCCAAAGCCCAGAGTTCGGTCACCTAAACTCCCTTGAAATTGTTAAGAGATCAATCTATTTTATTCAAGGCAGTCTCGGTTGCCTGAAACCCCCTGACTATGTTAAGATTGAAGGCTCCACAAACAATCTCCGCCAAGGCTTTAATCATTGATATCCTCCTTTTGCTTTATTCATCATCTCTTCTTTAATGAAAGCTCTACCGCTTCTCCTACACACTGCGTCTTCATTCCATCTTTACCAATCCTAGAGAAGTTGTACAAAACTTGAACCTCTTTGTAGGAACCACCTTAGGGAGCGTTTGGCGCATGGTATTAGATGGGATTAGGTGGGATGGAATTACATTTGGTTCCGTGCAAATTCCATATTATGTCTGGGGAGGATGGGAGGCTTGGGATTAGGTGGGATGGAATTACATTTGATCCCATGCAGGATTTCAAAATCCTACACACATGTGGGCCTCGAATTGATACATGTGTTTTATCCATGTTGTCGATCCACATTAGGCCTGCACACGGGTCGGGTAAGGGTCGGGTTGGGCCCAACGCTGTACCGAACCTAAATACATTTAAAGGTCCGGGTTTCGGTCCGGGTCGTGACCGGGTTGGGTTGACCTAACCCTAACCCTACCCTAATTGTAAAAGGGTTAACCCTAA
Organism: Liriodendron chinense; assembly: GCA_003013855.2. Classification (NCBI taxonomy): domain Eukaryota; kingdom Viridiplantae; phylum Streptophyta; class Magnoliopsida; order Magnoliales; family Magnoliaceae; genus Liriodendron; species Liriodendron chinense. The sequence goes on from PVNU02000362.1 coordinate 2,677,334, forward strand.
CCCTACCCTATCCTATATGTTAAACCGAGTCGGGTCAGGTTAGGACTATGTTTGTATGGCGTGGTCCACCTAAGATTTGAGCTAGCTTCATTTTTGAAATCATATCCTAAAATGATCTTTCAAAATAGTTGGACAGTGTGGATTTAAGACACATAGTCAGGGGCCACCCACCTTGGTGGATCCCGGATGTCACCTAATTTGTTCTCTATGAGTGTGAGATGAGCGCAACTTGGGTGAGAGTCGATAAGACCCGGAACCAGCCATGTGGGTGAGACCCTAACCATGAGGCTCACCTCGATGTATATATTGTAAATCCATGCCGCCATCTACATTTCCAGATTATTATAGGACATAGTCCCAAAAAGGAAGCAGATAAAATCTTTAGGTAGACCACACCACAAAAATCAGTGATCATTGAACTCCCACCATTAAAAGATTCTAGAGTCCACCCTAATGTTTATTGATCATTCAACCTATTGATAATGCTATATAGAAATTTCTAAAAGCAATAAACTAGTGTAAACGGGGCGGTTCGAGTCGGGTGGAACGGGTCGGGATACACGGGTCGGGGTACGGGTCGGGTCGGGCGGGTTTGACATGTACCCTAAACCGTACCTAAATTAAAAACGGTCCAGCCGCATCTACTCGGGACCAGACCATTTTCTTAGCCGGGTCGGGAAGGACCGGGTTTCTACCGGGTCGAGTCGGGCGGGTTGGGCGGGTTAACGAGGCAGATGTGCAGCCCTAATCCACATAAGCACTTTATACATGACACTATGGTTAAATACATGTACAAGTGATTGACATCCATTGTGAATTTGGTCCGTTAATTACAATTCCATGGTCCAGCAAACAGGATTTGCTTAATCCAATGTTTTTCCCATAGTAAAAATTTGATCCCAAACATGGGATTGAATGGTGAGAATATTATGGTATTACTATACATGTAATCATTGTGTAATAAATGATGTTAATCCCACCTAATATCATTTCATCCCTCCTAATACCATATTCGTTGGATTTACGCTGGTGTAAATCTTCTCCAGAGTCACATCTCCTTCCTCAAGCACCTGTCGAATAAAATAGTAATGTACATCAATATATTTAGTACGAGAGTGATGAACTGGGTTATTAGACAAATTGATAGCACTAGAGTTATCACAATTAACTAGCATGACCTCCCCTAAAGCCTCAACTAATTTATCATACCCCTTAACGAAATAACCTCCTTGAATACTTCTATCACCGCCATATACTCCGCTTCAGTAGTAAAAAGAGCCACCATCAACTATAGCTTGGACATCTAACCAATTGCTAGCTCCACCTGCTAATATCAACAAAGAACCGAAAATCAATCTCCTACAATCCACACTATATGCATAATTTGAATTGACGTACCCTACTAACTTATCCTTAGACCTTTGGAATGTCAAAACGTAGTCCTACATACCACGGATGTGCCGAAGTAGTCATTTCACAGCCTCCTAATGTTTCTTGCCAGGATTAGGCATGAATCTACACACAACACTGACTGCATGTGAAATATCTAGTCTCGTACAGACCATAACATACATCAAGCGGCTCACTACACTCGAATAAGGCACACAAGACATATCTTATTTTTCTTCATCTGATTTAGGACATTGCTATGAAGAAAGCTTCAAGTGAGTCGCATGGGGAACGCTGACTGACTTCGCCATATCCATCCCAAACTTTACCAATACATTCCCAAGATATTCAGCCTGTGATAACCAAATCCTACACTTCTTCCTATCTCTATGTATATCGATCAATGCCAAGAACTCTCTTTGCAGTTCTCAAATCCTTCATCTCAAATATCCCTAAAAAATTAGTCTTCAATACATAAATATCATATATGCTATGACTGACAATAAGCATTTCATCAATGTAAAGCATCAGTATTATAAACTTCACATTACTTAGTGTCTTGAAATAAATACAGTGATCATACTCACTCTTGGAAAAGCCCTGACTCATCATGAATAAATTAAATTTCTTGTATCACTACCTAGGTGACTATTTAAGCCTGTATAACGACCTCCTCAACCTGCAAATCATGCTCTTTACCTCTTGTACCGTATAACCTTGTGGCTGCGATATGTAAATTTGCTCATCCAATTCCCGATGCAGGAAAGTAGTTTTTACATTCATCTGTTCCAACTCAAGGTCATGTTAGGCAACCAGAGCAAACACAAACCTGATAAATACTTGCTTCACAACTGGTGTGAATATCTTATTGAAGTCCATACGTACCTTCTCACTTAGCATATCCCTTCCCCACTAATCTTGCTCTGTACCTATCATGTTTCTTCTGAAAATTAATTTACACCCAATCGTTTTCGGCCCACAGAAAGCTCCACCAGCTCCTATGTCTTATTCTTGTACAGAGATTCAATCTCATCTTGCATTACTACTTTTCACTTTTTAACATCTATATTATCAAGTGCCTCTCGAAAAGTAGACAGATCCCGCTCATCTGTAATAAGGGCGAATGCAACATTCAAATTATCCCTATATCTCACCGATAACCTGCGATCTCTAGGCAGATTTCTTCGCATAGGTGGATGCTCCACCTGATCTTGTACCTCTTCCTACATTTCAGTATCGGCCCGTATCTCATCTCTATTTAACTAGATGTCAACAACCTCTGATTTTTTCAATTTCTTTGGCACAACCTTTTGAAAAATGGATACCTCATCAAACCTAACATCTCGGCTCAAAGTAATTTTTCATGTAACGAGGTCATACAGTCCATAACCCTTCATATCATCACCATAGCCAATAAAGATACATTTTCTGACCCTTTGATCTAGCTTATCTCTCTCAACTAACAGTATATGAGATTAAGCTTCACAATCAAACACTCGCAGACTTGAGTAGTCAATCGAATGACCACTCCACACTGTTAGTACACCTTATTTATCAATCACGTGTGTCCATGTATTGTAACGTCAGTTGAGCCTTAACAAGCTGAAGACCAAAGATTCAAGTGGACAAGAAGCATCAATGAAGAAGAACAGGTAAAATAGATGCCTTGGTAACCCAACCCTTAGAACCAAAACACCCATATACCTCTAGATATCTTGGACCATATAGTAATACCTTTAGTCATCATTATTAGCTTTAGAACACTTAAGAAACATGATAATTTTGAGCTAATAAAAGAGGTACAAACTATTGTAAACAAACAGGCCCAAACAACAGTTTTTTATTGGACTTCGATGCCATCATAAATCATTTTGATGTATCTTTGATGCCATTGAAGATCAGCTCGAGCCATCAAACATATGTTCAACATCAAATGTATACTCTCTGGACGGTTCCTCGATGTCATCGAACAACATATCGATCCTATCGAAGGTGCTTGTTTGATGTCATCGAAGAGTACTCGATGTCATCGAATTCGATGTCCAGCAACTGAAGAAACTCTCTAGATAATTCTTCGATTCTATCGAAGTGGGACTTCGATCTCATCGAAGGTACTTCGATGCTATTAAATTTGAGCTCGATGCAATCAAAGTGACCATTTTTCTGCCCGTTTTATGACCATTGGAGTTTTATCTATAAAAGCGAGGGACTTAGTTTTTTGGTTGAAAAGAGGAATTTTAGCAATTTAGAAGCCACCATTAATGCATACACCCTTAGGCTCTAATCATAACCCATTCAAGACATCTTCCTTTTGATTAATCATATGTTAGAGCATTCGAAGCTCAAATAAAGATGGTCTTGCTCCCTCTTAATCTCTAGAAGTTTAGACACCTCCACCATAGTTAAAATCTTAATTTAAACCTCTCAAAGAGATCCTTATAGGTCTATTTCTTCAGGTAACCATTTTCTACTAGTTGTAGAGGATTCACCACTACCTCCTATCACCTTGGGGCATCTCAATTGGAGCATCTTACACAAGGTAATTAATCATTGGAGCTGAAGCCTTGGCGAAGCATCGACAACAAAATTGAGGAAGCAAAGGGGAGCTGTTTGAAGCACAAGAGAGCGGAGGTCAAGCAACCCAAGCGTCGCATTAACAAGCGTCGCATCAACGGGGCTCAAATTCGACAAGTAAGGTTGTCAAATTATAAAATCCACATGCTCCTTCCTTATTTAGGATTGAGTATAAGAGTTTAAATTATCAAATTCGATAGGTTCAGTTGTAGGACCTAAGTCCTTGTGAAATGATTGAATCAAGTCTTTATGAGGAGCCTCTGACGGAAGTATACGTATGTATTATTAAAGGGTAGTAGGAACCTTATTAAACTCCTTGGTTGGGTGGAACCATTAAACATCTTAATAAGTTGTGAGGAATCTTGTCAAACTCCTAAGTTGTGAGGAATCTTGTCAAACTCCTAAATACCTTGGTAGGATGGAACTGGATTATAACACCTAGGTTAAGAGGAACCTAATTTAAACTTTCTTAGTAAAATTTGGTATACTCAAGGGGTGAGTAAAAGAACCAGGAATAGAGTAGACAAGTAGTCGAACCACTATACATGCTTGTGTTTGTGCTTATGTGTTATATGTTTAATTGCTTAATTATGAATGCTTAATTGGAATGTATGCTAGGTACTTGATATATATTTTCACATACACATATTGTAGTTTCACTTCTAGACGAGTTGTTTGATTAGTAACATCATTTGTAATCTAGGTATTGCACTTAGATTAATTGCTCATTTGTTGTATCTTTATAATCCAATAGCTTAGGCTAGTTTCATTAATTACATATCTTTGCTAGTCTATATGCTTAGACCCACTAAGGCTTGTAAGCTGAACTGTTCTTGCTTACTTAGTTTAAACTATTAAATTAGTTAAATAGGCGAAAAAAATTCAAAAGGTCCTAATCACTCCTCCCGCGATATTCTAGGAGCTCTGCATAGCTTCCACAAAGCACATAGCGTGTTAAGGTGTCATGTAGCGTAGGGTATCACCCCAACGCAATTTCACACACTTCTTCTTAAACCTTACAATATATAGCCATCGAAGGTGATCAATTTATCAGGTAACACGCTATGTCGACAACCTCAGTCCATAGCTCTTTACCCAACCCAACATTACTTAGTTTATAGCGGGCTCTCTCCAAGAGAGTCTGATTCATCTGCTCTACCATACCATTCTGCTCTGGCGTATGGCGCACTATGTTGTGCCTCACTATTCCTTCTTTCTTACAATACTAATTAAACTCCCCATAAATGAATTATCCACCGTTATCGATCTGTTCTTAGCACTTTCAGCTTCTGCCCTAATTGATTTTCAACCATCACTTTCCAATGCTTGAAAGTGGTGAAAATATCATATTTATTTTTTAAAAAATAAACCTACACATTTCTACTAAAGTCATTAATAAACAACATGAACCATGATGGCCCCCCAATAGAAACTACGGACGACAGCCTCTATGCATCTGAATGAACATACTCAAGCACCCCTTTACAAACATGTTTTTCCATTTTAAATGATAGCCTAAATTGTTTACCATACATACAATGCTCACATATACTAAAGTCTATACATTTAAAAAATAGAATCAAAGAACAATCGGAAAGTACATTCATGCCCCGCTCACTCAGGTAGCCCAAGTGTGCATGCCACATACGTACAGACATGGAATCCACTAAAGACACTGCAGCTCCACTCGATGAAGTACTTCTAATCAACCTGTAAATGTTTTCATGTTGTTGTCCCTTCATAATAACAAGAGTACCTTTAAAGCCTTATAAAATCAATCAAAACTAGTGAACTTGCACCCCATCACTTCGAGTGTACCAAGAGAAATCAGATTTTTCGTCAACTTAGGAACGTACCTCACTTTCGTCAAGGTCCGTTCGATCCCATTAAACATCTTGATGCGCACTGATCCAATCTCCACAACTTTGCAGGCATAGTCATCTCTTAAAAATACTGAATCACCCCCAAACTGATCCTTGTATGAAGCAATGCTCCGATCAGGGCACATGTAATACGATGCTCTGGAGTCCATGACCCATTCATCACTGAGAGAGCCCATCTTTGATACCGTCAAGGCCTCGCACACATCACTGTCGCCCTCTGATGATTCTGCAGTATTGGCTTCCTTAGAAATTTCACTTTTCTCTGCCTTCAATTTGGGATTCTTATTATCCCATTTCATGTGCCTTGCGTGGCCATATGCCTAGCACTTTAGCTTGCCATTCCCCTTACCTTTAGACTTGGATCTCGAACGAGAGGATCCAGTATCCTGATTAAAAATTTCTTCCATCGTAATCAGTGCATTGGAAGATGACCGTACGTCACCGCTCTTCTTTCTCATGGCCTTTAACTGAAGGGCAAAGATGGCAATCTCAACATTGAAAGTCTCTCTTCCTGCACACAAGGAGTCCTTAAATGACTCATACAATCCTGGGAGAGATTTTAACAAGATACATGCCTAGTATCCATCCTTCATCAGTTCACCGGCCCATGTCCAATAACTTGCAAACGAGCATGTTAAAAGTGCCGATGTGATCCTCAATACATCGGCCCCCTCCGCCATCTTCAAGTTGAATAACTGGAGCATCAAATACAACTAATTCTCTAGAGACTTCTTCGCGTAAATGTTCATTAATTTCGCCCATTTATCAGCCGTCATCTTAACGCTTATGACATTATAGAGGATATCATCCGTCAAACATAATTGAATGGAGATTTTGGCCTTCTTGTCGACCTTTTTTCAATCTGCTTCTTTCATAAATTTTAGTCACTTCCCAAGTGCTTCTTCGAGCCCTTGCTGAACTAGAAGGCCTTCCATCTTCACCTTCCATAGTTCAAAATTATTTTTGTTGGAATACTTCTCCACGTCAAACTTCAAGCTAGATGCCATGATAACTTGTCTTCAGATTCAGAACTGCTACTCAACGTATTCTTTAATACCACTTGTTAGGAACCTCGTAGAAGCACAAAGAGAATCAAACAAGAAAACACAAACACACAAGCAATCACACGTAGAGATTATCCAATTTTTACGTGGAAAAGCCCTTGCGGGAAAAAATCACGGCATAAGGCAATCTGCACTATGAATCCAGAAGGACAAAAGATGAACAAATCAAAATAAAGCTCCCAAGAGAAAATCCAAGCTCTCTCTCACCAAAGCTCTCTCTTAAAACCCTAATCTCGTTTAGAACGAATTAGCAATACCCTATGACAATTACACCCGCTTTTATAAGCTCTAACTGAAAATAAAAATAATTAACGCAAAACCACACAAATTGAGTAATAGAAACCGACATAGTCGGGCGCTCGAGACCATGGTTGGTCACCCGACGCCCATGGTTCGGTCGCCTGAAACCACTTAAAAACATCTAAAGAGTTTTGCCCAAAAAACTGCTGAATATCAAGCGCCCAAAGCCTAGAGTTTGATCGCTCAAACTCCCTCAAAATTGTCTAGAGACCAATCTGCTTTATTTGAGGTAGTTTCGGTCACCCGACCAGCCGGTCGGTTGCCCAAAACCCCTTACTATGTTCAGATTGAAGCCCTCCACCAACATACTGCAATCGATTTTTGGTTGTTTCTAAATGTGAGTTCCACCAATCATACGGAATGGACTTCAACCCTACTGCACACAAGTGCGTATAACTATGTATGTCAAACGTGTTATTTTGTACACCTAAGCCCATTTATCAAGAAGGTCCAATTATGTGGATGACCTCGCATGAAATCAGGTGGGCCATGCACTCAGAACTAATAATGTACAGTACTTTAAGAATAGTTGTATGGGCCATTTGGCATCTCTACTAATAAGAGCTTATTTGCTTATTCTTACAAAAAAAAAAAAAAAAAAAAAAAAAAAACTCTTATTTTGAAAATAAACTATTTGGTAAAGTTTCTAATTTTACTACTTAATTTTCAAAAAACTAGCAAAAAATAACTCTTAAAAAATAAGTGATTGAAAGATCTATTTCTTCAAAAGCTTATTTAGCTCAAGTGGGTAGACATTTTTTTGGATAATTTTACAATAAGTTTGTCCTTAAATTTTTTAAGCATTTTGGAACATAAAATATGACCCCACGTGATGGTCTGTTGACATCAAGTGAGTCCCACCTGATGCAGAGTCCAGGAAGCCAATTGCATGCTAAGTAACCCGATGTGCTAAGCGTATTGAGCAAACTCTGTGGGGTCTACCATGATTTATGTATTTTATCCACCCCGTCCATCCTTTTTACCAGATAATTTTAGGGCTTTAGCAAAAGAATGAAGCATATCCAAAGCTTACGTGGAACACATCATAGGAAACACTGTGAATTTAACATGTACCGTTGAAAATTCTTAGGGGCCACATAAGTTTTGGATCAAGTTGATATTTGTGTTTTCCTTTCTTCCATGTCTGTTTGATCTTATGAACAGGTTGGATGACAAGTTAACATCACTGTGGCCCTAACAAGGTTGCAATGGTGGAAATCACTATTCCCACTGTTCACGTGGTGTGGTCCACTTGAGCCTTGGATATTCTTCAATTTTGGGTTCAACCCCTAAAATGAGCTTGAAAAACGGATGGACAGTGTGGATGAACCACATACATTCACAATTGGGCCCAACAAAGTTTACTTAGTATAATAAAAGTTTATTAAGTAACTCAGTAGGCAAGCCCATTTCATAGTCCACATCAAAGGTGGGACTAAAATAATACATAATTCATATCAAAGGTGGACTCACATAATGGATACTTGACATCAAAGGTAGGCCCACGTGATGAACAACTCATTTTGAAGGTGGGGCCCCACATAATGAATGGTCCACATCAAGGTGAGCCCACATAATGCAAATAGTGTGCCTCACATGATGGATGACCCACATCAAAGTGTGACCCTTCATGATGGACAGTCACATTAAGTGTGCCCCAACTGGATGGACGGCCACATCTAAGAGGAATCTCAACTTGTGCCTCCACTTGCCTTGTGATTTGGATCTCGATGAAGGAGATCCTCCACCCCACTCAGAATTCCTCCCCCTCATAACCAATGCCTCATTGTAGAGGGACCCACACCGCCGCTTTTCCTTCTCATCGCCTTTGCCTGAGGGGCTGAGATAACGGTTTCTACGCCAATAGTCTCCCTACCTACTCACAAAGAGCCCTTGAGCGACTCATATGATTCTAGAAGAGAATTCAACAGGATAAACGCTTGATCCTCATCCTTCATCGGCTCATCTACATCCATCAACTTGCAAATAAGCCTATTGAAATTGATGATGTGGCTTTCTACATCGGCCCCCTCCGTCATCCTCAAATTGTATAACGGAAGCTTCAAGTATATGCGATTTTCAAGAGATTTCTTCGCATAGATATTCTCCAACTTTGCCCATGTTGCAACTACAGTCTTCTCTTTCATGACGTTATACAAGACCTCATCTGTCAGGCACAACTGGATTGAGACATTGGCTTTTTCATCGATCTTCTTCCACTCTTCTTCTTTCATAGTTCCTGGTCGCTCTCCAAGGAGTGCATCTTGCAATCCTTGTTGAACTAGAAGGCTTTTTCATCTTCACCTTCCAAAGTTCAAAATTATTTTTCTTCGAATACTTCTCTATGTCGAACCTCATGCCTGATGCCATGCTCTTGTCTCAAATTCAAATTTCTGTTACACCCCAATGATCTCTCTGATACCAGTTGTTGGGATAGGAGGGCCGGCAGCGGAAGCAAAGACGTAGACAAAGAGCAAATTGAATCAAACAAGCCACACAATGCATGCAATCACCCACACATAGACAATCCGAATTTAACGTGGAAAAATCCCTCACAGGTAAAAAACCACGGCACAAAGCGACACCAATCCACTATAATATCAGAAGTTACAAGAGATGGAACCCAAGACCCAAAAACCCAAGCTTACCCAAGAAAAAACCCTCTTCTTCAAGCTCTTTTCTCTCACTTAGAAGCCCCCTCAATCCCCTTTGCAACCTCAGAAACCTCTAATCCCGAAATACACCTTAAATAAGCAAGAAAGACGGAATTAAAAACCCCTTGCGCGCAAACCGCGCAAGAATCCGCGTCGTACAAGGAGACAGCCGACCGGTCAGACACCCCTACCGGCGGGTCGGCCGACCTGCTGGATGGTCTAAAACTGGTCCAGCAGCCTTGCTGCCTGTCTTCACTGTGACCGACAGGTCGGCCAACCGGTCGGTGGTCCCTGTGCTACCTGATTTGAGACGTCCGTTTACAACAGAAATGAGTACGCAAATCCTCTGTGTTGAAGGCTCATTGGTACCATGTCATTGCTGACGACACCCGCTTACAAAACATGTCGATTTTCTCCCTCCTGAATAGGTTGCCTGCTACACAACACAAGTTTTAACATGTGGAACTTCTTTGAGGCCCACCATGATTTATGTGTTAGATCCAGTCCTTCTATTTTTCTATTCTAGAGTGTGAGCATAAAAATCTGTCACATCCAAAGTTCAAGTGAGCCACACCATAGAAAGAAGTGGTGATTGAGCGAACTATCATTGAAACCTTTCTAGGGCCAACCCTAAGGTTTATTTTCAATCTAACTAGTTCATAAGTTCACACGGTCTCAGAGCCTTCTATAGCCCCAAGAAGTTTTCAATGGCTGTTTCCTATGATATGGTCTAATTGAGCTTTGAATCTGTCATGTGTTTATGTTCATTTACTAACAAAAGGAAGAGAACAAGTCCCATCAAAACAAGTAGAATTCTATTTTGCAGGCTCTCTTTATTGTAAGGATGTAAAGAATTAAGGGGGAGCAATTGAGGGGGAGCATTACAAGTATTTACATGTCTTGTCTACATTTATGTAATCTTGGCAAGTAATATTTTTGGTTGTTTTAGTTGTCATTGATATTCAATGGTGTTCATAGGGTTTAGGTAAGTTTTGTCACATAATTGACAAATGGAGAGATTGTAAGTGCACTTATTTGTCAATAACATGATCTAGTGAGTCTTGAAACTATTGAGCTTGCATTAGAAGACATCGAAAGATCGAAGACTTGAAAACTTGTAGCATCAAGGCTTGAAGACATAGGTAATAGTGGGGTGCCTTTGTAACGCCCCGAAATTTTGACTCTCGTGGACAACACGATGGGTCGAGCTTCCGGGTGTTAACTCATGTGTGTCAGGGTTACATTTCCACACACTCACCTGTAATTCCATACATTCATGGCATACATAGCATAATGACGGAAATTTAAGTTCTTATTTAAAGTTTTTCTACTCTACATTATCAAGATAATGTCCTTAAACCATCCAAATTACATAATATTCTACTTTCTAGTCTCAATGAGAGGCTTATTACAAGTTACATGAAAATAAATAGACTCTACAAAGATCATAAATATAATCCATCTTTAGGCCGCTTCAGTTTCATCGCCCGTCACTTGCTGCCACGAGCCTTCGAGCACCTCGTCGTAGTGTTCGATTCTCTTAATGGATCTTCACCTGGATTATCTGAGATGTGGTTGGATAGCGTTAAACGCTATCATAGTGGGGAATATCCCTTTAAAACAATCATGATAATAATGGCACAGAGTAAACACAAGCAAGATATTCTCATTTAATCAAATCAAAACAATTCAATAAAAAATCTTGATTAATGCAATGCATGACATGGATGCTCTGGCTAAGGTACCCTGACCAAATGAGACGGGATCACTCCACTCTTCTCACCAGCCACTAGTCACCAGAGGTTCTAGCTAGGACGGGATCACTCCACTCTTCCCATGCACCAAACCCAACTAGTGAAATGGGCCCATGCACACTTTCACTAGATAGCAAGAGAGAAACGGGCCCATGCACACTTTCTCTAACACCCGAGGGGCTGACCCACCAAGCCAGGTCCAGTGAATGCATGTTAGTTTAACCTTTAATTAAGTCATTTAGCATTCAGCCCATTAAATGATGTTCACGACTAATGATCACTCCTTACCCCCAATTAGTTCCAGAGTCTTTATATTCATCAATTTCATACTTCAGTGGATCCATCACAGGTAACAAATCAATAAGGATCCCTTGGCACGTAAACAACAATGTGCATACGGTAGTGCCAAACTTAACATCATGGCATATGCAATCAACAACACATACATGGTAATGCCAATACCTAATTCTCAATGTCGAGGCATATTCATTCAATAAGACACACAGTAATGTCGACTTTCACAATAAGGCATAATCATCCAAAATCTCCACATGAAAATGCCAACGTAACAAAGCCTCGCATGGCTTCTTCTCTTACATCAACGGTTACATCAGTATGGGGCCAAGGAGTTTTCATTAACGTAACATCCATATGCAATATCTCAAAGCAAACAATATATCAATCATCATAAGCACGTGACAACGTCAATCGAACATGGTTTCCATATGAGCATGTACATCATAACAATTCCTTTTCCAACTACTTAAGCATAGTTCATATATCAAAATTCAATATACACAATAAGGAACATCATATAATTCATAATTACATGAAAAGATTTCAATAGGCACGATTTCAGGAAGTCACATAACAAAATCCTAATTTATAAGCATAAATCAACATATAATTTAATATTATCGTGGATGGGCTTAAAGGAAATCCCCACCTTATGATAGTGAATGGGTTGAGACGTTGCTAGGGTTGCGAAATCAAACTTGGATTCATACCTACATAGTTGAATGGGAAAAATATGAGATTAGGGTGTAAATATGCATGATTTTCATTGCCACGACCAACTAGGGTTAGATCTACACCTAGGGTTAGGGTTTAGGCTAGATCTAGAAAATTAAATTAAGGTTAGATGGTCTTACCTCTCTCATCAGCGACTCATCTCGAGATCTCAGCCGAGTCAACTCACTTGGCCCAACCCAATCCTCTCTCTCTCTTTCCTTCTCTTTCTTCTTCTTCTTTCTTCTCTCTCTTTTATGGTAGATGGGACTCACACGATGGCTATAAATAGGATCTGGAACGTCCATGCAAAGTACATCCTCAGATGATCTGAATCTTGATTTCTAGGGTTAAAATCAATGAGTTAGAGTGGGTCACACAACTGACAAAAGATTGCAATATTTGGAAGGACCGATTTTTGGTGAGGTACTAACCTGATGGATGGCTTAGATCCAAGAAAGGGGCCCAGCTGGTGGACGGTGTAGAGACGTGGGGGTGGCAGTGAACGCTGCTGTCACAGCGGGCGGATGAGGAAGACGAAACATCTCTCTCTCTCTCTCTCTCTCTCTCTCTCTCTCTCTCTCTCTCCCTCCCTCTCGTCCTCTCTTCACGATCTCTCTCTCTCTCTCTCTTTCTCTCACGGTCTCTCTATCTCTCTCTCTGGTGTTTCTAGAAGGAGGGAAGGAAGACGGATGGGGGGTTTATAGCTTACGTAAGTCGGTGGGAAGAGATCCGGTTTTGGCGTTGGCACCGCCTGGCACACACCCCGTCTGATTTTTTTGCACTTTATTGACCGGGGACCGTAGGAGGGATTGGTGGGGTCTACAAGGAGCTATGGGTGAAGTTTGGAGTGCCCATGCAAAGCGGTGGGCCCGATCTTGATAAATCTTCATTTGAACGGTGGTTTGGATCGGATTGCACAAGCGACGGATGACAACAAAACTTTGAATGACTAGGTTTGGGTGGGGCGCTGACCTAATGGACGGGTTGGATTTCGAAGTGGGGTCCAAATGATGGACGGTGTGGAATTCACAGACGGCCAGCGTCCAACGCTGTTACAACGAAGAAAACGGAGAAGAAGACTCGTAATGGAGAAGGAAATTTTCTTCCTTAGATAACGTGCATTGCACGTACACACGCCTAACTTATGCTACCCTCACAGGTGGGGTCTACTTCAGGTGGATCGGAATCATTTCCTCCGTTCAATAAGTCGGCATCATCATTTTAGCCATTGAAAACAAAATTGAGGCAGATCCGAGTTAAGGTGGGCCACTTATGATCAAATTTCTGATTAGGGCATTTGCACAATGATCGGGGATCTGATTTTCGATATGTACGGTTAATTTGTTTTAAATAGGCCATACACTAAGTTTAGGGTCAAAAATGATTGTGGGAAATGGGTTATTTAAATGGTGGGGTTTTAGTAGTGGCATAAAAAATATGAAAAAATACGGGAAAGATATAGGAAAATACCGGAAAATACGGGGTGTTACAGCCTTGGTAAAACCCAACCTTAGACCCCTTAAGTTCCAAAACAACCTACCTCTAGTTGATTCTCTTAATAGGAAAACGTTTTGATTCATTTACCTAAGACTAAAACAATAAATGAACATGCATGACAAAATAGGCTTAAAAGAGGTTCAGAGTTGCTGATCAAAAGAATCCAAAATTAGCAACTCACGGCAACTGTTGATCGAATTTCAATCGAATCGACGATCCATCAATTGGCATCGATCAATCGACGATCGCTCGGTTCAATTGATCGAAAATGGTTAAAAGTGTCCAGCGAGCTTTACTAGTAAATCACGAATTAGATTAATCGATGGACTAGTCGTTATAGATCCATTGGAGCTTTTTCTCTATAAATTTAGCATCTTGATCTTTACGAACATGATTTTTTTTTATAAATTAGAAGCCCTAATATATTTCGCTCTTCCTCATTACTCCTAAGTTTTATCCCAAAGAGATCCATGCCTTCTTTATAATGATTATTCACTTTAATGAGCATTCTAAGCTCCATTTCAAGAAGAACAATGTATTTTACATTTTCTTGAGATTAGACACAATCCTTATAGGTAAACCTATTGTCTATCATCCTCTAGAATGCTCATCTAGGTAAATTTCTTTTTGGAATCAACTAAGCCATTAGTTGTAGGAAATTTAATAAACACATCCTCACATTACCTTAACATCTCATAAGATAATCATTTTTGCAGGTAGCCGATTCTACGAAGCAGAAGAAAATTGACTTTAAATATTGGAGGAGCACAAGAGAAGCAGATTCAAGAATTGAGGAAGCATCTTGAAGGTGCATCAACGGGGCTCAATCCAACTAAGGGTTATTATTTAGAGTTCATTGTATGCTTAATTCTTGTGTAGGATTGAGTATAGAGTTTGGAATCCAAACTTGAAATTGTTCTTGTTTAGGATTGCCACCGGATATAGGTGTGTACGTAATCCACCAACATGAGTGTAAACATGCAGTTTCTTATGTAGGACCGAATTCATTAGACACAAGTGTGTACGTGTTAGTCTCCGTGGGAGCCTCCAACGGGAGTAAACATAGGTCCTTGGATTAGGACCATAGAGGTTATTGGTGAGCTTATAGATAACAAATTAAGTCTTCGAGGGAGCCACCGACATGGGTAGAAATGTGTTTCACCAACAAGGGTGAGTATGTGTAGGTCTTTGTATAGGACCGTCACCAACACAGGTGTGTATGTGGTCCATCGATACGAGTGTGAACGTCTAGGTTAGTGGTGAACCCTTGAAAATTATCATAAAGGTTTGTGGTGAACCTATTGAAAACCATTGAGGTAGTGAAATCGGATACACTCAAGTTTGAGTGTGTCGATCGGGAATAAAGTATGATTAATCCGAACCACTATACATCATTGTGTTTATGATTGTTTATTTGTGTATGCAATTCTATTATACTTGTGAGTTGGTAGATGTATATGGATGTATGAATAGAATGTATGCTAGGTATTTAAATGATCACACACACTAGGTATCTCACATCTCATTAGGCCTGGCGACGGGTCATGTTAAACCGTGTTTGTGTCGTGTTGTATTCGTGTCGTATTGAAAACGCCCTCACCCAAACCCGACCCATTAAGTAACGGGTTAAAATCTAGTAACCCAAACCCATTTGTTAATTTAATAGGTAACCTACAGCCCAACTCGTTTAACCCGTTAAATAAACGGGTCGTGCTTTCGTGGGCAGAGAGATGGGAAAGGGGCTTGATTCGACAGATATTTTAGAGTGTGGCCATGTGGGGCCATGGGCAGAAAGATGGAGAGAACTCCCGAGTTTGCATGTGTGTGTGTGTGTGTGTGTGTGTGTGTGTGAGAGAGAGAGAGAGAGAGAGAGAGAGAGAGAGAGAGAGAGAGTTTTATTAGTTGTCTTAGCTTCTTAGGGATTTCTCACTGTTAGAACTAGAAAAATGAACCACGGGGAACATCTTCTGGGATCTGGTGTTTTGTTGCTCTGGGGTTCTAAATAATAGAAACATTCGTAGACAATCACAAACATTCACAAAAATACACAAGAGAAGAGATATTGCAAGGCGAACTTTATTCCAGAGATTCTGAGATCTTGTACATTCCAAGCCGTGATCTGGCACGAGCCCTTAATTACATCGAATGATCGATGACCCTTGATTAAAAGGCAAAAGACTAGTCAGCGGGGACTATGATCTCAGAGTTCATGGTCGTAGAGACATGTGTTTGTGTGGTCGTAGAGACCTGTGTTTGTATGGTCGCGGAGACCTGTATTTGTATGGTCGCGGAGACCTGTATTTGTTGTGTTCTGTTATAGACTGACCCATCTTTGCATGAGTCGGATGTCTATGTCCCATGTTTTGTCCGAAGATCCGGGCTGAGACTGTTAGGGTTTATGGCTGGGATGGACGACTCTGGGCCCGCGCCTGTCAATGTATGGACAGGTGACCTCGGGAAGTCCATTCCACAGTTGTGTGTACCTGGGCAGCTCAACCAGCGAATGCCGTTTGGATGGGTAGGGCATCGACTGTTCTTGAAGCGTCAGTCTTTAACAAATTGTGTGTGATAGTTTAGAACTCTCCTCATGTGGTTTACCGTGTTAACCATAATCCCCTTTGCTTAGTCCGGGCCTGAATCTGGGTCACGTTATGATAGTACATGTAATGATGATACATCAGTGTAGTTCTGGGCACTGGCGGCCTCTCTTCGAGAGGATTGCTCCATTCGTCTCGTCGGATCGGGTCGGATCCCGAAGGCTCGCGTTCTGCTCATTGGACAGCCCGGATGAGTCATTTGACCGTTCCATTACGTCCGGAATGCTCGAAATACCCAAAATAGGCCCAAACGGGGCTTGAAAAAGTCATAAAATGAAGATTTAAAGGTGCTGAGGTGAACGCTCAAAGTGCTGATTTTTGCGATCCGCTGGCCTGATTTTCTGGATGCGCTGGGGCCAGTGCGTCCAAAAAATATATTTTTCTAATCCGCTGGCCTATTTTGCGATGCGCTGGGGCCAGTGCGTCCAAAAATGACTTGTTTTATAGACGACTGATTTTACTGATGCGCTGGAGGATTTTGTGACGCGCTGGGGCCAGTGCGTCCGAAAATGACTTGTTTTATAGACGACTGATTTTACTGATGCGCTAGAGGATTTTGTGATGCGCTGGGGCCAGTGCGTCCGAAAATGACTTGTTTTATAGACGGCTGATTTTACTGATGCGCTGGAGGATTTTGTGACGCGCTGGGGCCAGTGCGTCCGAAAATGACTTGTTTTATAGACGGCTGATTTTACTGATGCGCTGGAGGATTTTGTGACGCGCTGGGGCCAGTGCGTCCAAAAATGATAACTTGTGTTATTTCATCTCCAGACCTGTTATGGTCGGAGGTGCGATTTCCGGCGAGGGTTTCCGGCGATCGGAAAAGGGTTCCGGCGATCGAAAAAAGGTTTTCCGGGGACGAGGTTCGGCTCTCTCTCCCTTTGAATCGTGCAAATGAGGCGGTGGGAGGGGGTATTTATAGGTAAAGTCGTCCAATAGGGGGTCGACACGTGTAGCGCGTCGAGAAAATGGGTCGGCACGTCGATAAAGTCGCTCGGCGCGTCTCGAAATGGTTAGAGTTCAGAAGCTGATTTTCAGGATGCGCTAGCTGTCAGTGCGTCTTGAAATTGCCTGAATTTTTTGGACGCGCTGGATGAATTTTTAGATGTGTTGGAGGCAGTGCGTCCTAAAATTCAAAATGATTGAATTACATGATGCGCCGGGTGAATTTGTGGACGCGCTAGAGGCAGTGCGTCCTGAAATTCAAGTCGTCCGAATTTCTTGATGCGCTGGAGGATTTCTGGACGCGCTGAGGGTAGTGCGTCCTGAAATTCACTTTCTGAAAATGATTAAATTTCATGATGCGCCGGGCGTGGATTTCCTTGATGCGCTGGAGGATTTCCGGACACGCTGAGGGTAGTGCGTCCTGAATCTCACTTTGTACAAATGGTTGTATTTCACGATGCGCCGGCCAGGGATTTCCTTGATGCGCTGAACGTATTCGTGTTTCCCAGAATTGGGTTTTGCAGAACGGAGGGCTTGTGTGGTCCGCTTTGCGATGAATGTCGATGCACTGGTCCTATTTCTTCATAATTGAGGTATCCCTCCCAAATTTTGGGGTTTTCGATCATGATGACCGGTGGGGTCCACCGCTGGCCCAATTTCTCATTTTTTGGTAAAGTCTGATATGTGTTGCGATTTTTGCCAAGATTTCTGATGCACTACCCCTAAATCCAGTGATGGGGCAGATTGTACACTTGTGATCCCTGTTTTAAGGATCCTGACTTTTGGGACCCCAACACTCACCACATTAAAAATAATTACCAAAATATCCTCACAACGAGTTAAACAGATTTCGGAGGTGAAACGCTGACCTAACCCATTATCTTAATGAGTCTTTATGGGCCAACCCGTTAGTGACTCGACACGATAAGGCCAGACCCAAACACTGATTTTTCGTGTGGGTTTTGTGCGGGTTAGCGGGTTGTGTGGAATTTTTCCAAGCCTACATCTCATCTCATAGACTAGTTGCTCAATTAGTTGAATCATTTATAGTCCATGTGATTGAACCCCTTTGCGTTATTTATTTTTAGTTCGTAAATTATTTAATTAGGAAAAGAATTTTAAGTGGTCCTATTCATCCCTCCTTTAGGACTTGGCCATAATTTCAAGCTTTGTAAGCTTCCACATAGTGTGGTGTAATTTTAGACAACTAACACAATTTCATTTCAAACAAGGCCAATAAAATGGTGGACATAATTGGGTACTTCCGTCAAGAGATGTTGGTTTTTTATACAGTTCAAGGAATCCACCAGTTTGCTTAAGAACATGTTTATGACTTTGATCTGAATAGATCAGGAACATACCAAGTGGTTTTTACGCTGGACCCAATACTCTAATTGTTTTAATAAACTTTTTAAAGACTTTTAATCATTTGTCTTTTTAACCGCAAAACTTCTTTGGTTGCACTTCATGATAATTTGATTGTCTAGATTTGATGGTCCACTTTTAATTGACATAAGATATGATCATTAATGGATGGTCATGTCAATGGAAGGATTAAATAGGTTACAAAGTTGTGTGTTGCATGGTAAAATACCATACTGGTATTCCTCTGAAATCTTAACATCCTCCTTATATATTCGATCCTATCCTAGATGAGAAGATAAGAGAAGCCTTATATACTCTTTCCCACTTGGGTATGTGAATTAGAGAAAATAAGAGAAAGAGAGTATAGAGAAAGAGCAAAGGAAGGAGATCCCCATCCCCCTTCTACATATTTTCCTTATCTATGTGGTTCATCATTGTAGGTTATTACAGAATTCCTTATCACCTACCAGATAAAATTCCTTGGGCTATCTGGATTTCTCTAGTACTAATACAGATCAAGGAGAGACCTCTTATATTAGATAAATCATCGACATTGGATCAACATACACCATCGGATTTTAGGTTGGATCTAATCTTCTCTAGTTAGTTATTTAATTCTAGAAATTATACATGATCATACTTGGGAGATCTTGGGATTGGGATTTTATTTTTAGATCCAGAGAAAAATACATTTTATTATACATATAATCTTCGAGGAAATTTCATAAATAATCACATCTGTTGCCATACTTATCATTGTTTATTGCCTCTTGGTTGTGGCTACCTTTCGTCACTAAACCCTCACCAACTCAGCATCAATAATGCATATCTTCACAGGGATTTGTATGAAGAGTTTATGAAGAGGTTTCATATGTCAATTTCCTCATGTTTTGAGATGTCAATTTCTCCCAGTTTCTCAAGGGGAGAGCAACATGTTAATTATTGTTTCAACAAATATTTGTACGGCTGTAAACAAGCTTTAAGAAATTAATTTGATTTTTTGTTCTCTAACGCTCAAAGAAGTTGGCTATAATCACTCACAATTTATTCCTTTTTCACTTGCTCATATGGAACAGGCTTCACCGTAGTCCTTGTTTATATTGTGATATTATCTTCACAGGGAATGATCCTCCGCCACTTCTGCCTTGAAAATCTTCCTTCATGCCACATTCCACATTAAAGTTCTCCATCCTTTAAAATACTTTTCAGGGATTAAGATGGCCCCTCCCCTACAGGAACTTTCTTGAGCCAATGCAAGCATGTGCTTGACATTTTCAAGGATAGTGGATCTTCTTGGACCATGACCTGTGACATTTTGCATGGAACAAAACTTACATTTGAATGCCGATCAAGGTGACCTCCTTCTGGACCGCACTACATATCGCCAGCTTGTTGAACGTCTCATATATTTAAATATCACCAGATTGGATATTGTTATTCGGTCCACATCCTCGGTCATGCACACACCTTTCCAACCTCATTATGATGCAGCAATTCGAGTGTTATGCTATCTTCAATCTTCTCCCCAACAAGGGCAACTTTTGTCCACGATAGCTTTCTTCAATTCTCTGCTTACTCTGACTCTGACCGGGCTAGGTATGCTCGAACTCGCAATCTACTATGGGATATTTTACTATGCTTGGCTAAAGTCCCATCTCTTGAAAAAGAAAGGCTTTTCTTTCACGATTGTGTGTTGAAGCTAAATACTGTGTCATGACCAATGCCACATGTGAACTCATTTGGCTCAAAACTCTTCTTCAAGATCTTGGGGTTCAACACTCTCAACCCATGAGTCTTCATTGTGACAATCAAGCCACTCTTCATATTCCAATAATCTCTTTTTCACCAATGCATGAAACAAAGTGAGATTGATTAATGTCACATTGTCCCAAAAAAAATTATCTTCCAGCATAATCTGCACATGCTATGTGTGCTCCCAACATCAACTTGCGGATGTTTTTACTAAGGCACTTGGACGGAGCCATTTTCATACCTTAATTGGCAAGTCGGCCGTTATGAATCTCTAATCACCAGCTTGAGGGGGAGTACTAGGCAACTCAATACTTCACAACTGCCTCTTTTGTACTATTTCTTATTTTATCTCATTTTCTTATTTATTTCCTTTTTAGTCTTCTAATCAAAGATCTGATTTGGGGGATTTGTTATTCCCTCTTATTCTATATATACATAGTATCTTAATACAGACAAACATAAGAAAAATATTTAACCAGTCATCTTCTCCAAATTCATTTTTTATCCTTTAAAAATTTTCAATTTTCAATTCTGAAACGTGGGCCCTATGTCTCGGTATTCCAGATCATTGTTCTATTTTGTCTCAAAGTGGATGAACTATTCCTCAAAGTTATCCTATGTAGGAAAGGCTTAATCTCTCCATTGTGGTCTCGATAGACAGACGGTACAAGATGAGAAATACAGCAACCCTCTACTGAGAAAGGTCCAATTATCGGTTGCTGAGATCTTCCAATCTTAGTGATTTTTGGAACATTCTCCATCCATTGGGGGAGTCAATAGACCAATGATCTAGATTACCCATTGTGGATCCCATTTGCTAGAATTGAAAACCCATGTATATTGTGTGGACCACCAATCATATATCATTCATCAACGCGTAGGGGTGGCAATAGGTCGGGTTCAGGTCGCATCAGGATTCAAGCCCCACCATTTAATAAGTCCAAGAATTCTTGCACAAAATCTGACGCACAACCATTAACCTCTAACTCAACCTGACCCACTCAAAATTTAATCAAGCCCAAGCTGATCTGGCCCAGTTAAGGGTTGACTGACCTGACCTAACTTGCCACGTCCTAACTCAAGTTTAAGAATGGAACATGACTCTTAAGCCTATGCACAATCTAGCTCAGAAAGTGCATACATCCATAATATAAAATTCATCTATACTTTTCTTTTATCTTGTTTCGGGTTTTGGGCTTGGCCAGGTCTGCCCATTTAGCCCAATCTATTTATTGATAACCTATATGGGCGGACGGGGTGAGATCGGGTTCAACCCAAGCCTGACCCATTTACATAAAAGGGTCAAATTTCTAGCCTGAGCCCAACCCACTAGCCATTTAGCTTGGCCCTAAGCAACCTCACAAGCCGATCGGGCCAGTCGACCTGTGGGCCAACCCGACGCAGTGCTACCCGTAGATTTAAATGCATTCCACTAACGTCCATAATCTCATCACCTAATCAACCAAACACTCTATATAAACAACCAGACACAAACAGCAGCAATGCCAATCATATTAGAGAGAGAGAGAGAGAGATTTTGCCGCCATCAAATTGCATTCCACTATATAACTTCCATAATCTCGTGACGTAATCAACCAAACACTCTTTATATAACAACCAGACATGACCAGCAACAATACGTCTTATTAGAGAGAGAGAGATGGATGCTTCTCTTCTCCAAACATCAGTTCCCTTGGCGTCACCATCAAAATGCATATCATTGCTAACCTTCCATAATCTCATGACCTAATCAACCAAACAGTCTATATAACAACCAGACACGACCAGCAGCAATACCAGTCGTAAAACACACAGACAGACAGACAGACAGACAGACAGAGGGGGAGAGAGAGAGAGAGAGAGAGAGAGAGAGAGAGAGAGAGAGAGAGAGGTGGCTGCTTCTCTTCTCCAAACATCAGTTGCCATGGCTGCAGTGCTACTTGTACTGAGTGGCTTGTTCCTCTTGCCAGAGCTCACATGTGCGAGCATGCAGGCGTTACCAGGCACTACAAGTTCGTCGTACGTAAGCTAATTGCCATTTACCATACACTAGGGAAATATTATTTTGCATTGTCATTAATATTTTTCAACTGTTTGTCTGCAGATTCGGTTGCAAAACGTGACGCGGCTGTGCCACAAGAAGAGCATTGTGACCGTTAATGGCCAGTTTCCAGGGCCCAAAATTGTCGCTAGAGAAGGTGACGGGGTTGCCATTAAGGTGGTTAACCATGTTCACAGCAACATCACACTTCACTGATATGGAACCATCTTACCACCTTAATACTTTTTTCTTCTTATGGAAATGATATAATCAGACATCCATCCTTCTGAAATGGGGCCCATCTACATGACACAGTCCTTTGACGCTGTCTCATGGATGCATGGGCCATTCTCTAATCCAGACCATTCATCCAGTTTGTCCCACCATGGATTATAAGTAGCCTGTAATTCAGACCATTGGTGTCAAGGGCCTCAGCATCGATATGACAAACATGATCTACCACAAGTATGAAAAACAAATTTCTCTATAACAATGAGATTACAAAGCTAATTACAATCTTAAATACTGATGAATTAACCTAAAATGTATTTTATTCGGATTGTTTGATGGATGGTTGCTGTGAGAACAGGCATGGAATTCGACAGATCAGGAGCGGATGGGCAGATGGGCCTGCCTACGTGACCCAGTGCCCCATCCAAACGGGCCACACCTATGTCTACAACTTTACGATCATCGACCAAAGGGGGACCCTCTTCTGGCATGCGCACATCTCATGGCTACGATCGACCGTCTATGGGCCCCTTGTTATCCTCACTAAGCATGGCGTCCCTTACCCGTTCATCAAACCGTACAAGGAAGTGTAAGACTCCATTGGGTGGGCCACACATGATCATCAGTTTAGATCATGACCGTTGGATTATTCAGATTGAGCGATTCAGTGGGCCCCACTACAGTTGTGATCATTGCTAATAGGTTTGGGGCGGGACGCTTGAACCGTGGTTCCTATGCGCGGTTATTAAGCCAGATATGGAAACCTACGGTGTGGAGACCCTAGAGGAGAGAAGTGTGATGGGTAAGCTTCTCTGGCCCTCTTTCCTATAAATATACGTCTTGGTCCCCTCACCAACATACAAGAGAAAACCCTAGTCCCATTGAGAGTTTCTCCTAAAGGTGTAAGGTGCGGAAGACCAAGAGTTCCTCTCGGCAACACGGTGGTATCGGGAATGTCTTCCCAATCAGGTATGGCTTTAAGATTACAGTAAGGAATCTCTATTATTGATGCATAGACGATCCTATCATTCCGCATTAAGATTCAATATTACAGGAAGTCCCAATCATCTTCGGTAATCAAAAGCAAAATCATAAGATTAAACTGCCTAAATATAATAATGCAAGTTATATAATAAATGCAAAATTGGATTTGAATGTTGCAGGTGAGTGGTTTAATGCGGACACGGAGGCCGTCATCGCGGAGGCTCTATGGACCGGAGACGGCCCCAACGTCTCCGATGCATACACCATCAACGGCCTCCCTGGTCCCTTGTACAACTGTTTGACGAGAGGTAGCTGTGCTTACGACATGGTAATGTTGGTAATGGGTTGTGGGGTAGAGGCTGGTCCAGGTAATCCACCGGCGTGGCCCATTTGCAGTTTGGGCTGAACCCCATCTCATGATCACAATAAGTGAGCCTTGACGTGGGCTCGCTGCAATCTTCTTTAGAAAACTAGTCAATTTGAGGCCAGCCCATTTATATATCTAGACCTAATTTAGGCCCGGGGCTAGTCCTGATGGCCCATATACACAAGCCTAATGAACCTATGGCCTAGACCATCCTGATCCACCAATAACATGTATCCATCAGAGTGACAAATATAGGTAAGATTTTGAAAATCGGGTGGTTTCCATGAGAAATAAACTGAATAATATCATGGCACCAATAACTTTGCATTTTTCATGATTTTTGTGATTTTTAACTAAATATCCCGATATTAATGGAAAAAAATATTTAAAATGTTAATCAATTCATTGTATAATTAAGTAGATTAGAATTTTAAAATTATTTATTAACTTTATAATTAAAATTTATTTTCATTTTCAATTTTTAGCAGAATCTTCCCAATACCATCCTGATCAATAACCTTAAAAATCTCTCAGAAATTCTAGAGCCAAGAAACCCCTCGGCTATTTATCAGCCCGTCGAACTTTTGGGCGTGGCCTGCATCAGGCTGGTCACTCGCTGAAATAGGCCCAAGGGCCTAGCCTAGGCCTAAAATTTAAGGCGGTCTAATAACCTGGCTGCATCAGGCTTTTTCAGGAGCCGTAAGCCTGGCCCAGCTCTTTTAGGATTTCAGGGGCTTTTCTATCATATATCATGCATGATGGGGGCATATATAATGAGCAGCCAGATCCAGCCTGTGTCTGGACTCTGGCTCGGGCCATGAATAATCATCAGGCAGCACTCGGCTATCTTGGGCCTGGGTTTTAGTCTGTGGGCTGGTGTCTATCGACCTAGGTCCAGTCCAAGCCTGGCCATCAACTATTAATATGGCATGCATCTGATTTCTCACTTTTTTTTCCGGTTTCCTGGTGTGGAGCAGATACATTCAAGCTGAGAGTGAAGCCTGGTAGGACGCATCTCTTCCGTCTGAGAGTTGCAGCCATGGAAGGAATTACACAAATTAAAACGGGTGTGCATTCCTCTCTCGAACATTAGAGAGTGATGGCAAGCCATGGCAGCGGCTACAGCGTCCAACGGTTGGAAGCAAGTCCGTAGAAGAAACGCCAAGCCCCCGGATTCAGATTACACAGTCTTCGTGGGAAACATTTCTTTCGACACGTCTAAGGAGGATTTGCTCAGGATTTTTGGGAAGATCGGCAAGGTGACTGATGTATTCCTTCCTCAATCCTCTAATCCCCTCAAACATAGGGGATATGCTTTTGTAAGATTTCTATATGAAGCCGATGCTTATGCGGCCATCAGCACCTTCCATGGGTGGCCCATGCCAAACTGAGAAAGAAGTTCGAAGGCACATCCCCTACCAAGGTAGTTCCTTCCTCCTCAACCGAGATCCCCTACCCAAAACCACTACCTTTGCCTGCACCTGATGTGCCTCTGCTCCAACAGTCTTTCTTGGAAATCACTAGAGGAACCCCTGTTTACAGAGGGGATAAACATCATGAAGCACCCATCACACCCATTCGTGAGGTGCCGAACGCAGATCCCTTGGAGGATATATCCGTCAGAGCTAATCCAGCTGAAGTGGATGTGAAAATCCAGGAATTAGGGCTGGCCCTTGTGGGAATAGCAGAACATAAGGAAGTTCCCCTCATCCGTTTGATGAAATGCCTCAGAGACTTGAAGTTTATGGCAGCTGCGATGGACATATCAAGAATAGCCAACGACCGCTTCTTGCTTGTTTTTAAGACAAGCATGGAGCTTAGATCTTTCCTCTCTGACTCTTCATTACACAGGAACATGGGGTTATCTAAAGTGAAGGCATGGACCCCTACATCCATCTTGGAAGGAGAGGGTACATGGATTCGTCTACGGGGGATTCCATCTCATGCGTGGTTTAATGCAGTTTTCGTTGGATTGGGTCAGACATTTGGGTGGGTGATTGAAGTGGACAGGTGCTCTCTACTTGGGCTAAACCAATTATCTGCCAGGGTTAAGCTCGCCTTACGTCCGGGAGTAGACCTATTCAAGGTCAGGAGGCTCCTCGTATCTACGGTATCCTACCCTGTCTGGGCTGTCATGGAATCATCTGGTGATACAACGGCCCTCTCTTTGGAGGATGAGGGGGGTCCTCGTCAGTGCGAATCGACTCGCCAATGGGTGGAACAAGCTTTTCATTACCCTCTTTGCCCACCCCCAACCCACAATCCCAGCTCCGGATCCTCCATCATATCCTCGCACCCACCCCCAATCATACACCCAGTTCCACCCAAACCACCTTCCCCAACCCCACAACCAGACAAGGCCCCACCCCGCACACAAGAACCGGACCCACCATCACCCCATATGCCATCTACGGACCATCCCACATCCCCTGCCCCTCCTCAAATCCAAGCCCACATCCCATCTACGGACCATCCCCAATCCCCTGCCCCTCCTCAAATCCAAGCCCACATCCCATCTACGAACCATCCCTCATACCCGGCCTGCCCATCCTCAAACCCAAGCATCAAACCCACCCCCACCCTCAACCACAATTTCGGTCAACCCCCCCATGACCCCAGTAGAGGTCCATGATGTGAATGGTTTCATCCACTATGCTATGAAAACGATGGTCGAAAACCAAGATACAGTAGCTAATGTGGCTGCCCCATTACCGATTGGCGGCCAGCCTCAGTATACATGCTCAGATCAGGTCCCCCTCCAAGTGGTCCAAGAAGTAGTCTCAAATCCTGCTTCCTCAGCCATCTATAGGCACGAAATCCACCCGGTTCAGAATCTGAAATTCCATAATCTGGAAGAAATTGGTCGAGAGCCAATTACAAATGATGCAGTTTGTGGTGACTTTAGACCCAAGGTGGCAAAAGCACTGTCCGTGGGAAGCAGCCCTTTGAAGGTTGATGATATGTTTGAAGAGGAACCTGAAGACCAAGATACAGAGGCATGGAACTCCGTCTATTTCCCTGAAGTTGGTCAGCAGTGCGGTTTGGGTGAAATCAACCTGGCGGTAGACCTCACCCCTTTCTTCTACCCTCCGGAAAAACTGGCTGACAACATGGCTCCCACCTCGATGGAAGCTGAGGCAAGGGTTCCATTGCAGCAGCTACCCTTTGTCCACAACATAGACAGCATGCTTCCGATGCAGGGAACGTTGCCTAATATCGTAAATGGGGACAGCGAGTTATTGGATATCTCTGTGGAGCCGAAGGACTGCGTTAATCAACTTTCAGACAACCTTGAGGTAGGGAGGGTGTTGGTGGCATCAATCGAACACCGACAGTCAGATTTAGTCATTCAGCCTATAGCCAATCAAGACATAAGCCCCCACCCAGTTCAGCAAAATGGTTCAAATACTAGTGCAACTAGTTTTATGAAAATGAAATCAAGCAGGTGTGTTCAGGTAGCAGGGACTGCTGATGGTGACAGACTTTCATTGAGATATTGGAATGGTAGACAGCGAAAGATGAAGACAAGGGCCGAGACAAACATGAAGTTTCTGAATGGATAACATCCTCATCTGGAACGCTCGAGGGGTGGGCAATAAACCCACGATCAGGTCGTTGAAGCGCTTAATTAGAGAATTTAAGCCGCCTATTATTGCCATTTTGGAACCCATGCTCAACGATGATAATGTTAGTGCACTTTTCTATGGCATACTAGTGCACCTTGTTTGTCAATTACTTAGGTCAGTGGGTCTAGTGTCGGTTGAGCTTAATGAAGACGAAGAACGAAGACTCAAGACGGACCGGCTGCATCAAGGAAGAAGAAACAGGTAAAAGTGATGCCTTGGTGTGCCCTTCCTTGACCAAAACCTAACCCATAACCTCTTAGATGACTTGCACCAACTAGGTATACCTTTAGTCATCATCATTAGTCTTAGAACTCCATGAAAAACATGATAAATTAGACTAATTAAAGAGGTGGAAGCTGCTGCAATAAAAAAGGCTCAAACAGCAGTTTCCGATAGGTGTTCCGATAGGACTCCGATCAATCGGACAGAAGCTCCGATCAATCGGACAGAATCTCCGATCAATCGGAAAATTTTCCAGCAACCTTGAAAATCCACTGGACATATTTCCGATCAATCGGACAGTCTTCCGATCCATCGGAAGGGGTCCGTCCGATCAATCGGACAATGTTCCGATCAATCGGAATATCTTCCAGAGACTTCACTGGATAGATTTCCGATCAATCGGACTTGTCTCCGATCAATCGGACATGTCTCCGATCAATCGAAACTTCTTCCGATCAATCGGAGATGCGCGAATCTGCCCATTTTTTGACCGTTGGAAGAAAATCTATTTAAAAGGGGGATTCATTTTTTGAGCCAAGAGAGGGGATTTTGAGGAGATAGAAGCCACCATTGCTAGAGACCATTAGAGGCTCTATCCCAAACCCATAGCAAGCCATTCTCCTTGTGGTTTCATCACAAGCTTAGGCCATTCAATGGCATCTTGAGAATAGGACTTGTTCCCTCTTGATTCCTAGGGTTTAGACACCTTGATGATAGTTAAATCCTTTGTCTAAACACTACCTAGGAGTCCATTTAGGTGCATTCCTCTAGGAAACCCATTTCCTACCATTTGTAGAGGTTTCACCATTCCCTAGCACCTTGGGCATCTCCAATGGAGCATCACATGCAAGGTAGCTGATCTTGGAGCTGAAGCCTTGGCAAAGCAACGACGTCAACGATCGGGGGAGCACAAGGGGAGCTGATTCAAGCACGGGAGAGCGAGAAGAAGCAACCCAAGACGGCGCAACAAGGGGCTCAATCCGACAAGTAAGGTTGTCTTGTTAAGAGTCCATCCACTCAATTCCCTGTGGGAGTTGAGTGTAGAGTTTGTTTGATAAACTCGACCCGGGGTCGTTAGCCGATCCTTGGCCTATTAGTTGGGCCTAAAATCTAGGGACGTCAGCCGTTCCTTGGCACGTTAGTCGGGCCTAAAACAAAGTCTCCAAGGGGGAGCCACCAACACGGGTGCAAACGTGTAGGTTGGGAGGAACCTGTAAACTCCCCGGTTGGGTGGATCCGAGTTAAAACACCTTGGTTGGGAGGAACCAGATTTAAACTCCCCAGTGAATGCCGGTGTGCTCAAAGGGGTTGAGTACTTGAACCGGGAGTGGAGTAGACAAGTAGTCGAACCACTATACATCGTTGTGTTTGTGATTGATTCTTGAGCACATTTCTCTTTATGCATTATGTTTAATTGATTAATTATGAATGCTTAGTTAGGAATGTATGCTAGGCACTTGATAGGCACATCCACACTCACAAGATGTACTTTCACTACCTCATGTTGACTTGAGCATTTCTTGATCCATCATCTCTAGTTCACATGAGTTGATTAGACTAGGTTGTTAATTGCTTTATCATTTGCTAGTCTATTAATTGGACCCACTTAGGCTTGGAAGCCGAAGTGTTTATCGCTTACATAGTTTAATTTGTTAAATCTGATAAGTAGGCGAAAAGAATTTGAAAGGGTCCTTATCACCCCCCTCCTCTAGGTTCAGCCATAATTCTAGTTGCTCCTCAAGCTTCCACACGCGTATGCGTAGGGTGTCGTGTTAGGCTACCCGACGCAAGTTCAGATAAGAGAATTAGCACAGGCCTTAAGCTAGGATTTCACGCCTCATGCTCGAATGCGATGGAAGGGGGAAAGGTCTGGATTTTTTACAACTCTCTGCTTCAGCTTCAGGTAGTGCAAGCCTCCTCTCAGATGCTTACAATAGCAGTGGGGCTGCAACAATTTGCTTCAATGGTAGTGGCCTCGATGGTGTATGCGAAGTGCTCCAGGGCTGAGAGAAGACTCCTTTGGGAGGATTTGAAGCTGGTGGCTAGTAGTGGATCTTTCCCTTGGATTGCTGTAGGGGACTTCAACACGGTCCTATCAACCTCTGATAGGAAAGGGAACTGCTTATTCGACGCGGCTAGTTCGACTGAATTTGCTGAAGCTTTGGATAGTGCGGGGCTGTTTGATGCAGGCTTTCTGGGCAATCGTTTTACATGGTGTAACAATCAGATGGGAAGGTCTAGAAAGTGGGCTCGCCTAGACCGTGCATGCTTCAACACCCTATGGACGAACAAATTTCCAGCTTTCCAAGTAAGACACCTAGCACGTTCTCAATCAGATCATGCTCCCCTGTTGCTCTCCTTCCCTGCTGAAGTTCCGTCCTTTCCGCGACCTTTCAGATTCCTGTGCACGTGGATTCTTCATGGCTCCTTTATGGACCAGGTCAGATCAGCTTGGGTTTCAGACATAGTGGGTGATCCAAGTTTGGTCCTTCTCAGAAAATTAAAGAATGTGAAGGCCTCTCTCAAAGTTTGGAATAGGGAGGTCTTTGGAAATGTCTTCCAAAACACCAAGGTGGCTGAAGCAAATCTCCTGCTTGCAGAGCAGAGTGCCCAATCTTCAGAGGACCCTTCCTCTGCTCTTCTCAGCTTGAAGGAAGCTAGGCTCAGGTTGCAACAGGCTGAATTACAGGAAGAAATTTTTGGAAATAGAAATCCAGGAACTCTTGGTTGTGCGAAGGAGATCGTAATACAAAATTCTTTCATAACCAAGCATCGGCCAAAGCCAGGAGAATGTCGATTCATGAGATCAAGCTCGAATCTGGAATGGTTACAACGGATCGTCAAGTCATTAAGCAAGCAGCTGTAGAATATTTTTCAGACCTCTTGTCTGCTTCTAACCCAGGGCCGATGGAAGACCTGCTAGGACGTTATCCCAAACTTGATTTCAGCTGAAGAAAATCAAGGTCTGTTGGATGAACCTTCTATTGACGAAGTTCATGAGGCGGTAAACTCCCTCCCTCTTGATGCGGCTTTAGGTCCAGACGGGTTTTCAGGTGTTTTTTTCAGGGGTTGCTGGGACATTGTCCGAGATGACGTTGTCAAAGCTGTTCAAACATTCTTCCGTGGAGGGAACATTCCAAGAGCTTTCACGTCTTCCTTAATCTGCCTAATCCCCAAGAAAGATACTCCAGTTAAGTTCAGTGATTTCCGCCCAATTAGCTTATGTAACTGCATATACAAAATTTTTTCCAAGATTGTTGCAGATAGGTTGAGTTCCTTACTCCCGAAGCTCGTTTCCATGGAACAAGGGGCGTTCATAAAGGGCAGATCTATTGCGGAGAGTTGTGCTCTTGTCTAGGAAATCTTTCGTGACATTGATAGGAAGGCTAGAGGAGGGAACATCCTGCTGAAATTAGATATGGAAAAGGCTTACGACCGATTAGAGTGGGGTTTCCTTAAGCAGGTGCTGGCAAGATTTGGGTTCTCGCAGTCTTCGATTCATCTACTTGAAAAGCTCTGGAACAATTGTTGGTTCTCCATTCTAATCAACGGTGAGGCTTGTAGTTTTTTTAAATCTTCAAGAGGTCTTCGTCAAGGCGATCCAATTTCGCCGGGGCTGTTTATTCTTGCAGCGGAAGTGCTTAGCCGCGGCTTCAAAAGGTTGGTGGAAAGAGGTTTCTGCTCTCCTTTTCAGACTCGAAGCCACTGTCAGATGGTCTCGCACCTCCTCTACGCGGATGACACCATCTTGTTTACTAACGGGAGCTCCAAGTCCCTCCGGGCCATTGCGATGTTCCTTCAAAACTACCAAGCGAGTTCAGGTCAGAAGATTAATAGCAGCAAAAGCTTTTTCATCTTATCCTCCAACCAGCCCACCTCTCATTGTAGGACAGTCGAATTAATTCTTAAATTTAAGAAAGGAGAGGAGCCTTTTTCTTATCTTGGGATTCCGATCTATCGAGGTAGGCCAAGGAGAATATTTTTTCAACCGATGCTAGAGAAGATACGGAACCGTATTGCTGGTTGGAGTCTCAGAATTTTAGGCCAGGCTGGGCGTCTTGCGCTGATTAAACATGTGCTCAGTGGGATGCCGATTCATCTGCTGTCAGCGTCTGACATTCCTTCGAGTGTGGTGCAAGATTTGGAGAAAGCTTTCTCCAATTTTTTCTGGGGATGGGATGATGGTAGAAAGAAATGTCATTGGACCTGTTGGAAGACCATTTCAACCCCCATTGATGAGGGTGGTCTGGGTATTCGTAGTATTAAGAGTGTAATGCGTGCACTTCGTATGAAGCTGGCCTGGGCTGTCAAATATAGAGCGTCCAACTCGATATGGGGATTATTCTGCAGCTCTAAATACAGAAGAAGCCTTGATATGAACGGTGTCATGCCTGACGTAGCATATGCCTCCCCAATGTGGAAGTCTATCTGCAAGATGTTGCCTGCCATTGCATCGAAGGTGCGTTGGTTGGTGGGAAGTGGAAAATGCCATCTATGGGACGATAATTGGACTGGTCTTGGGCCTCTCAAAAACTAGTGCATTCAGCCCCCGCTCCCATCCTCAAAGATGCACTAGTGCAGGCTGTGTTGGGGCATGAAGGGCTGAAGCCAATGGAAGCTTTTTCTAGTTTACTACCGAAGATGGTGCTAGATCACATTAAGGAGGAGGGAATCTGTACCAATTCAGATGCTGATAGCTGCGTTTGGACAGCTTCAACGTCTGAGGATTTTGAGGTTAAGACGGCTTGGAGTATGTATAGAAGTGCAGGTCCAAACAAACCATGGGCCAAATGGGTATGGAATTCCATCGTGCCCCTAAAAATCTCTCTTTTGACATGGAAACTTCTTCATAAGGCAATTCCGGTCGATGAAAGAGTCCAATCTAGAGGAATCTGTCTAGCCTCTAAATGTTCATGTTGTGGAAGCTCGCCGATGTCTACTCCCAAAGCTGAAACCATTGATCATCTATTCGCTCAAGGGGAATTGGCTGAATAGGTATGGAGGCATTTTGAATGTCGTCTAGGGACAGCCGCTCAACCTCATCCACTTCTTCTCGCCGTCAACCGCGCGAACCGGTGGTAGGTGCTGGCCAACAATGGGAATTGCTTGTCGGCGCTGATAGGCTTTACCCCCTGTTTCATTTTTTGGGAACTTTGGCAGGCTAGAAATGCAGCTCGTTTTTATCAGACTTTGTTGAATGTTTCGACCATTATTCGCAACGTTCAATCATGGTTGGAATGGGCCTTTCAGCTTCTTCAGGCGCGAAAGAGTTTGCCATGCTCTACCAAGGCGTGTCTTCACTTAGGCACGGGATCTACAAGGAATCATGTCAGTCTCTGACTTCCCTTCAGTGATCAAATGGAGGAGGCCATTAGTCGGCTGGTGCTCTCTCAATGTGGATGGTTCGGCTCTAGGTAACCCGGGGAAGGCTGGAGGTGGAGGGGTATGTCGCAACAGGGCGGGCGCCGTCATTTTTGCTTTCTCCTCGGCTTATGGTATAAGCTCTAATAACAGAGCTGAGATCAAGGTCCTTGGTTGAGGGGTTGTCTTTATGTGTGAATAAGGGCATATCCAAAGTAGAAATTTTATCGGATTCGAAGGTGGTGATAAATCTTCTTTCTTCTCACCGTTAAACCCCTTCTTGGACCCTGTGGTACTGGCAAGCCAGATTTTCAGCCTTGAAAAGGAAGTTGGAGGTTTTGATATTTCACACCTTCAGGGAAGCTAACCCTGTGGCGGACGGCCTTGCTCGTGTTGGGATAGGAAAGGGCCGGCAGCGGAAGCAAAGCCGAACACAAGCAGACAATTCAATTAAACAAGCCACACAATGCAATCACAATGCATGCAATCACCCACACATAGACAATCCGATTTTAACGTGGAAAAACCCCTCACGGGTAAAAAACCACGGCACAAAGCGACACAAATCCACTATAAACTCAGAAGTTACAAGAGATGGAACCCAAGACCCCAAAACCCAAGCCCACAAGAGAAATCCCAAGCTTACTCAAGAAGAAACCCTCTTCTCCAAGCTCTTTCTCTCACCTTGGACGTGTTAGCAACACAATGGGATACCCTAATCCCGTTTTGGAGCGCTTAAATACCAAAAACGGAGCAATTAAAGTCAGATTAGGAAACTGCGTACAAGCAGTCCGCGCCGGGTTGGGCGCCCGGTCACCAGACCACCGGGCGCCCGGCCAACCTCTGTCCAACCTCCCTCCTCTGTCAGTGAGAAGGAAAACTCCATCGCCGGTCGGTGGTCTTCACGCATGAAGAGTTGAGGCGTTCAGCCCAACAAACTCCACCACGACTCAATTCTTCATGCAACACCTCGACACGCACCATCTTCATCTCTACTTCGTCATCATCATAGCTCCACCACTTCTCATGCCTCATCGACTTCAAACTTGCACTTTCATCACCCGCTCGCTCATGTGGCCCTTGTGCATGCCACACACAAGCAATCGTGGATCCCGCTGCCAATCCCACAGCTCCACCATGAATAGTGCTCCCGATCAAGCCCGATCGCAGTCGACAAACCTGATTGAGATATTGGCGTACCGATCCATCTTCTTCAACTCTACTTCTTCCATAGATACCGATCGCTTTCCATGTTTTTCTTTCACGGAATCCTCCTCCACAACGAATCTCATGCCAGAAGATGTCATTGATGTCTCGCCTCAGATTCTCTCTGCCTCCTTCCCAACTTTTATCTCTGATACCACTTGTTGGGGTTAGGAGCCCCGCAGCGGAAGCAATCAAAGCAGGCGAGGAACACACCACAATGGCAATCAACAAGCAAATCATCACACACAAGAAGGCAAACCGATTTTTACGTGGAAAAACCCCTCACGGGTAAAAAACCACGGCACAAAGCGATACCAATCCACTATGAATCAGAAGTTACAAGAGATTACAGAAGAAATACCCTGGATCACAGCCCACAAGAGAAATCCCAAGCCACCCGAAGCTAATTCTCACATGAGGAGGACAAACCCATCCCTTTCCCTCAACCCAGAGAACTCCAAGCTTCCTCCATAGCTCTTTCTCTCCCCTAGAACCCTCTCAATCCCTTGGTCCATTGGCGGCCCTTAGCGGCAACCCTAATCTCGGATTACATCTCCTTAAGTAGGAGAAACCAAGAATTAGAAACTCCTTGCGCAAAACCGCGCAAGAAACCAAGTCCAAGAAGGAAACTGCGTACAAGCAGTTTGCACAGGGTCGAGCGCCCGATCACCAGACCGTCGGGCGCCCGGTCAACCAAAAAACAGTCCAGCGAGACACTTTGGAAAAAACTGAATTTCGGGCGCCCAGGCCCTTCAGTGGCCGGGCGCCCGAAATTCAGTTTTTTCCAAAGTGTCTCGCTGGACTGTTTTTTGGTTGGCCGGGCGCCCGACGGTCTGGTGACCGGGCACCCGACCCTACGAAAACTGCTTGTACAGCAGTTTCCTTCTTGGACTTGGTTTCTTGCGCGGTTTTGCGCAAGGAGTTTCTAATTCTGGTTTTCTCCTATTTAAGGAGATGTAATCCGATATTAGGGTTGCCGCTAAGGGCCGCCAATGGACCAAGGGATTGAGAGGGTTCTAGGGGAGAGAAAGAGCTCTGGAGGAAGCTTGGAGTTCTCTAGGTTGAGGGAAAGGGATGGGTTTGTCCTCCTCATGTGAGAATTAGCTTCGGGTGGCTTGGGATTTCTCTTGTGGGCTGTGATCCAGGGTATTTCTTCTGTAATCTCTTGTAACTTCTGATTCATAGTGGATTGGTATCGCTTTGTGCCGTGGTTTTTTACCCGTGAGGGGTTTTTCCACGTAAAAATCGATTTGCCTTCTTGTGTGTGATGATTTGCTTGTTGATTGCCATTGTGGTGTGTTCCTCGCCTGCTTTGATTGCTTCCGCTGCGGGACTCCTAACCCCAACCCCAACAGCTCGATGGGGCAGTTCCTCTCAGCAAAATCGCTTATTCTCGTCGGCAGTAGACCTGCCTGCTAGGATTAGGGGTCTTCTTTGTCTGGACAGAACGGGATTGGGGTACATTAGAAGACCTTAATATGGGGTTTATCTTCCGTTTTCCTTTTTTCCTTTTTTCTTTTTTCTTTTTTCTTTCTCTTTTCTTTTTCGATGTGCGTTTGTAAGTGTGCAGATAGGATAGGTGGAGTCTCGTGTGACCTCCCTGCCGAATGTCCATACTGTGTTTTTTCTGTTTATATGAACAGATATTTGTTTAAAAAAAAATAAAAAATAAAAAATGTGGCCCTCAACGACCAGCTCTTCTTTGGCATCGCCAACCACACACTCACCGTCGTTGACGCCGACGCTGTCTACGTTAAGCCGTTCAACACTGACGCCCTCCTCATTACACCAGGCCAAACCACCAACGTTCTACTCAAGACCAAGACACATTACCCAAACGCCAGATTCTTCATGGCGGTGAGACCCTATGTTACAGGCTTCGGCACCTTCGACAATTCCATGGCCACCGGATTGCTCGAATACCATCCACCCAATTCATCCCATCCCTCAAACGCCGGTCTGCTCTTCAAACCATCCCTCCCGCCCCTCTACGACACAGCCTTCGCCGCAAACTACAACCGGAGACTGCGTAGCCTGGCCAACGTACAATTCCCCACAAATGTCCCTCAGATAGTTGATAAGCGGTTCTTCTTCACCGTTGGCCTCGGCACCAATCCATGCCCCAAGAACCAAATATGCAAAGGACCCAATGGGGCCAAGTTCTCTGCATCCATCAATAACGTCTCATTCATCCAGCCAAGCATAGCCCTCCTCCAGGCCCACTTCTTTGGGCAATCGGACGGCGTGTATGCTGCCAACTTCCCAAACCACCCTCCCTCCATTTAATTACACGGATGCCCCTCCAAACAACACGATGGTGGGCCATGGCACTAAGGTGGTGGTGCTTCCGTTCAATGCAAGCGTGGAGCTGGTGATGCAAGACACGTGCATTCTCGGCGCAGAAAGCCACCCTCTCCATCTCCATGGATTCAATTTCTTCGTCGTTGGGCAAGGCTTTGGAAACTACGACCCGAGCAATGATCCGTCCAGCTTCAACCTCGTCGACCCCCTCGAGGGTAACACCATTGGAGTTCCATCTGGCGGTTGGGTTGCCATCCGCTTTCGAGCAGACAATCCAGGTTGGAGTTCCATCTGGCGGTTGTTTTGAAATGCTTCCTGGATTCCCGCCAACCGTCTTTTGAATGTTGATGGTGGGGTAAAGTGTGCATTGAGTTTGTATTCTCAAAAGAGTGTTTCTGTCTGTGATCAATGATTGTGCCCTGATGTGCTGATCCATGCAAGTGGAGCCCATGTTTAGTTGATCCAAACCGTCAATCTGTTGGTCTCAAGATGGGCTATTCTCAGAAAATATTCTACTTTAGAAGAACCTAACCCTTCGATCAATGAGCTGCAATTAGACGGTTAATTAAAAATACATCAAAGGCTGAGAAAGAAGGACAAATATTGGATACTGTCTCAGGCCGGAGGTTGAATTTTGAGTAATTTCCACCGTCCATAGAGGGGCCTACCTGTTTGATGGACCTGATCTTCCATCCAGGGGATCCACATGCACCAAATGGACACATCATGGGGCTCTTCATGTTCAAGTATACAGGACCTATAATTTCTCATACATCTGATGGAGGTAGGGCTAGAGGTGTACACGAGCCGAGCCCAGCCGAGCTTTGGACAGTTCGGCTTGGTTTGGTCAGCGGACGGCTTGGGCTCAAGCTTGGATCAGCTTGATCCTCGAGCCCAACTGGCAAGCTTGGCTTGGTTTGGTCGAGCTTTCGAGCCGAATTTGAGCCTATTCGAGCTTCAAGCTTTCGAGCCCAAATTTGAGCTGAGCTTTCAAGCCACTATCGAGTTTGGGCATTTGAGTCGAATCGAGCTTGGGTTTTCGAGGTTGGGGTGGTTGTTGGCTGGAGGAAGGTCGACTGTTGGACAGGGGCGGTCATCGGCTGGAGGGAGGTTGGCTGTCGGACATGGGCGGTCGGCTATCGACTGTCAGATAAGGTTGGGGACGACTGGAATGACCGGGCGATGAGCGGAGAGAGAGAGAGAGAGAGAGAGAGAGAGAGAGAGAGAGAGACGAGATGAGAAGAGAGAATAAGAAGAAGAAGAAGAAGAAGAAGAAGAAGAGAGAGAGAGAGAGAGAGAGAGAGAGAGAGAGAGAGAGAGAGGAGATGAGAAGAGAGAAGAAGAAGAAGAAGAAGAAGAAGAAGAAGAGAGAGAGAGAGAGAGAGAGAGAGAGAGAGAGAGAGATCAGAGGGTCGTGGTCCTCGTAGAGGCCGGACGGCGGGTAGACAACCGCGGGCGAGAGCGACTTTTAGGGTTTTATTTTTATTTTAAACTTTTTTATATATTAATAATAATATTAATATATAATATATAATATATTTTAAATACCGAGCTAAGCCGAATCGAGCCTTATTCAAGCCGAACCGAGCCTGGTTTAAGCCGAGCCGAATCATGCTCAGGCCTGGCTCGAGCTTGGTTTGAATTTTCAACGAGCCCATAAAATTGGCTCGGCTTGGCTTATTCAACCCTACAAGCTGAGCCGAACCGAGCTTTCACGAGCCAAGCTGAGCGAGCTTTTTGAGCTAGCTCAGTTCGTGTAAAGCTCTAGGTAGGGCTCTCTATGGAGCGGGTTAGATCCGATATCCGATTCACTCCAAATCTATATAATATGGATTTGGATCTTAAAATAAGTCCAATTATTTAAATGTACTGGATTTGGATCTTAAAATAGGTTTGATTACTTAAATGGACAGGATTTGGATTCAAAGAAACATATCCGAGGTCAATCCCAATCCAATCCACATCCAACTCATTGTCACTGTAGTGAATATGTTATATTCATGCTGGCCATCCGTATTATTTTAGGCCATGTCTCAAAATCTGAGACATGCCACTCTCAGGTCAACCATATCACAGTAAATAGTGGGATTTGCATCATTTTACTACTAAATTAAATATATTCTATTATATATTTTTTTAGATTTGTGATGGGGTGGATTCGGACCTAGATCCAATGAATCCAATGGTATGGATATAACAATTTATAAATGGATCGAATATGGATATCACCTTTTGGATCCATGTGGGATCCGAATCCGTACTTGGAGCCAGTTGGATACGATCCAGATCCGACCCATTGAGAGCCCTAGATGGAGGAGGCCGGATACTCTCCAACGTTAGTGGAAAAGGCAAGTTGCCAAAAGAGAAAAGGAAAGCTTATTCTTCATATGTTGTGGGTGGTGCCCACCTTGATACTTTCATGGGATCCAAACCGTTCATGAAGGTCACCTGGCCTACAAATTGGGTGGGGGCACCCATCCGGTTGGCTAGTATTCGTATGGTTTGGTCCACCGAAACACTATCCACCTGCGCACCAAAAGAGGCTCTCCATCTTAACAGGATTTACAAAAAGAAATAGGCCCATGTAACCATCATAGTCACACTAAATAAAATAATGAACCACCATCCAAAATCTCCAAATTCAGGTCTGATTTCTGTGGCATCTTTCATAGTTGACAACCTTTTTCGATGGGTGGTGCCCTCCTTGATGCTTTCATGGCATCCAAACCATCCATAAGGATCACCCTGCCAATAAAGAAGGTGGACTAAAAAATCAGGCCCATCCAACTATCAGGTGAGCTACCACATGAATTAGAAATTTTTGAGTAGTTGTCTACTATTTTGTATGGTTTGGTCCACTATAACTCTTTTATGCTATCCATCAGGGCGGGGTTAAAAAAACTTACGTCTATTTTCAGTGTCCCACTTGCATGGTTGAGCCCCATTAGCAAAGTTCTTTGCTGCAAGGATAATAATCTACTACGTAATTTTATGCTGACATGGTATAGTTGATGATGTGGCAACAGGTGTATGGTTCATGCACTGCCACCTGGAAATCCACACCACCTGGGGCCTGAAGATGGAATGGGTCGTCTTGGACGGTAAGCTGCCCAATCAGAAGCTGCCACCTTCTCCGTCCTATCTCCCCAAGTGTTGAATTGGACGTCTGTAATGGGGTTCATTTGGTATTAGAATGTAATCAATTTCTTTGATTTTCATGTAACTTATGTTTGTGTGTTCTTTTATTTTCACTTTTTCCCACCCTTGTGAAAAGATGTATTTTTGTAACATCGGGAGGAGTTAGTTCGTGCCCTCTAGCATCAATTCCGTAATAATTGGGGTGAATGGCATAAAGTTTTTGCATTTGGTACGTAGTGTGTACAGTGATGATAAATGAATTTCATTTATCACAAATTCAGCCCTTCTAAATCATTGGGTGGAGGCATGAATTTAACACCATACTATGGATTTCATGTGACGTCAGCATGAAAATCATCAGAATTCTAGTTCAAGAATTCATGGGCCCCACCATGATGCTTAAGTGAAATCCACCCCGATCACTAGTTGTGTCACCCATTTTAGCTGTAAGGCCCAAAATAAGCTCAACTAGTGATTCAAGTGGGCCATACAAATGGAAAAAGTTGAGAGAGGTACTCCCACAAATTTTTAGTGCCCATCATGAAATCCACTTCAATGTCACATGCCAAGCTCAAATGTAGGCAACAGGACTAAAAATTAAGCTCATCCATGATTCAAGTGGGCCACATGAAGGGAAACAATTTGGAGGGTGAGCGTTGCCTCACATAATGTTTCCAATCGTGTGGTCCACCTGAATCATGGACATAGCTGATTTTTGGCACTACGGGTAAAATGGGATGATGCTCATGCTGTTCTGGGTGGATTTCACATAAGCATCATGGTGGGCCACGTGTGAGAATTTGTACTCTTTCATATGGTTAACATTAGTTGTCTTACACATGCAAAATCATTGAAAATATACTTCAAGAATTAGTGGGCTTTGTTGTGATGTTCAAGTTAAATATACTCTGATGAGCGGTGTGTCACCCCATCTTAGTCATAGGGCTAAAAAATCATCTTGGTCTATAATTCAGGTAGGCTTGTAACGCCTCAAGATTTTGACTCTCGTTGATACCACGATGAGTCGAGTTCCGATGAGTTATCTAGAATGTGATAAGGATAATATCCTCTGCATTCCATCAATTATTCATACATTTAATACTTTGTGGTATTCCAACACATTAACGGAAGATAAAAATATTATTTAATGAAATTCTAAACTTAGTTATCAACCAAAGTTCTTAAAATACATCAAATAAAATATTCAATTATTGTCTTCATCGAAAGACTTATTACATAAGTTATATGTAATTGCTTATACTGAGTTGACTAAACATCAAGTCAAGTCTAGCCTTTAGATTTTCGAGCTATGTGTGATCACTACTAAACTTTTGTATGTTACATGAGTTATATGTTTATATTCCTATTAATTTTATCTTTATATTATTAAAAGTTTTATAAAATAGTACCTCATTGTTATAATATTTACAACCTAGTACTATTTTAAATTAAGATTTCATTAAGCTACCCCATTAATTAAGTTATTGTTAAACCGGCACCTTCCCTTAGTTTTCTCTCAATTCCATCGTAATTTTAAAAAAATGATAAAAATGCCCACAAGAAAGTCTCTGGAGGTTGGTTGTTATTAGTAGGGATGTGGCTACTAGTTGGTGAAATTCCATCAAATCGTCTTACATGACACCCTATGCTATATATGGAAGATTGCAAAGCTTAGAACTACAGCTAAGATCTAGATGAGGGTGTGATTAAGACTGTTTTAAAAATCTCTTACCTAATTAAACTAATTAGTAATTAAATTGGTTAAGCAAGAAAACTTATCTTCCAAACATAAGTGGGTCCAATTACAAAGGCTACAAAAGATAATGCAATTAAATAAACTAGCCTAAGCACATAGATTATAATGATACAACATGTTGAGCTTCTAATCAATGTGTACTTATCTAGACTACATAAGATATAACTACCTAAGAAACTAGTCTAAAAAGCTATGTAGATAATATTAGATTCATATTATTGAGTATATGTCTACAAGCCCAGTAAACATACATCTTGTGTGTGAATCTACCTAGCAAGTGCAAAGCATTCAAATCATCCTAGCATTCACATAATTTATCAATTAAAAGACAATGCGTAAATGGAAAAGTGTTCAATTGACAATCACAAACACAAGCATGGATAGTGGTTCGGTTTCCCTATTCCACTCCCGGTTACCATACTTACCCCTTGAGTACACTGGTATTGACTAAGGGGGTTTAAATTAGGTTTCTTCCAACCTAAGTGTTTTAAATTGGTTCCACACTACCGGGGAGTTTAACAAGGTTTATCTCAATCTATGATGGAGATTTTACTAGTTTATCTCTCAACCAAGATGTTTACAGGTTTCATCCAACTTAAGAGTTTGACAAGGTTCCTCACAATCCTTCGGTTCCAATCCAAGAACCTAGGGTACACTCCCGTTGGAGGCTCCCCTTAGAGACTCGGTTAAGTTTGATTCCAAACTCTCACATTTAATCATCGACAAGGAAAGAGTGCAAATGGATTCTCAACAATGACACTTACTTGTCGCTTTGAGCCCCTTGTTCAACGCCACTTGGGTTACTTGATATTCGCTTTCCTATGTTTCAATCAGTTCCTCGTTGCTCCCTCAATGTTGTTGCCGATGCGTTGTCAATACCTCAACTCTAATGATTAGCTACCTTGCATGTGATGCTCCAACGAGATACCTAAGGTGCTAGGAGGTGGTGGTGAATTCTTTACAACTACTAGGATTTGGCTGCCTAAAGGAATTCCACCTAATTGGATCTCTAAAGAGGTTTAGACTAAAGATATATCTATGGTGTAGGTGTCTAAAGCATTTAGAGATCAAGAAAAAGTAAGTTCATCTTCATATGAGCTTTGAATGCTCTATCTTGTGATGAATCACAAGGAAGATGACTTGGGTATGGTAGGATTAGAGTCTAATAGTGTGGGCAATGAGGGTGGCTTCTAATGCTCTCAAATCTCTTTATTGACCCAAAAATCTGGGCTCCGCCTTTATATAGATAAAGTTCTTATGGATACAAAATGGCAGCCAATGGCTAACTTGCGACCGGTCGCACGGAGTCATCAACCGGTCACACGAAGGGCGTCGACTGGTCTAATTAGGCCTGAGATAAATCTGGTTATTGTCCCAATTATGGCCATTTGCGACCGATCTCCCAAGACCGTCGATCGGTCGCATGGACCAATCGACTAGTCATTGACTGGTCTAATTAAGCCTCAGATCAGGCTTTCTTTACTGTACCATTTCTAGCCACTGGCGACCGGTCGCAAACTGTTGTTTTGTATAGTTTGTTTATATTAGCTTGCACATCTTTCATTAGCCTAACTTATCATATTTTTCGAAGTGTTCTAAGGCTAATGAAGATAATTAAGGATTTTCCTAAGTGGTCAAG
Organism: Liriodendron chinense; assembly: GCA_003013855.2. Classification (NCBI taxonomy): domain Eukaryota; kingdom Viridiplantae; phylum Streptophyta; class Magnoliopsida; order Magnoliales; family Magnoliaceae; genus Liriodendron; species Liriodendron chinense. Next base: position 2,720,991 of record PVNU02000362.1, read on the forward strand.
TCATCTAAAGGTTTAGGTTTTTGTTTGGTTCAAGGGTTATAGCTCACCAAAGCATATCATTTACTTGTGTCTTTCTTCCTTGATGTAGTTGGTCCACTTAAGTCTTCGGTCTTCATCTTCTTTGGGCTCAACTAACACATAGACTCACTAATCTATGTAATTGATAAATTAGGTGCACCAGTATGCCACAGAAAAATGCACTAACAGTTGGTGCTCCGTGGGACCATGATGTATATGTTTTATCCAAATCGTCCATCTATTTTTTCATATCATTTTAGGACATGGGCCAAAAAATGAAGCAGATACAAATCTCAAGTGAACCATGCCATAGAAAACAGTGTGATTAAACACCTGCCATTTAAAATTTGCTAAGGCCGAGCATAGTGCCCACCATAATGTTTATTATCCTTCTAACCTATTGGTTATGTCACACAGACCTGGTTGCATGAACGCAAAAAAAAAAAAAAAAAAAAAAAAAAAAAAAAAAAAAAAAAAAAAAAAAAAAAAACAGCAGCTTTATACAAAACTTTTGTAGCTCACATGAAGTTTTTAATGGTGGGCATTCATCACCACTGTTTTCAATGGTGGGATGTCTCATTTTTAGGCTCATGCCCTAAAATGATATGGAAAATGGATAGACGGCGTGGATTAAACACATACATCATGGTGGGCCCACCCTGCACCATATGCAATCTGGGTGAAAGGCTCTCCTTTTGCCTTTGCGGTCACAGGAAGTAATTCCTTTATTGGAAACTATGTGGGGCTCAAATGCTCGTCTTAAATTTGCTTCATTCATCAGTTTTCCAATACCACAATAGGACAAGACTCTAAAGATCAGATAGATCCAGAACTCATGTGGGCCACACCACATGAAATAGTGGGAACGGAAATGTCCACCGTTGAAACCTTCCTCAAGCCGACCAAGATGTTTATAGGCTATCCAATTCATAGGGTTATTACCACTAGCCAGAAATATCATCTTGATACAAAACTTATGTGGCCCCACAAAGTTTCCAACGATGGGTGTTCAATCCCTGTTGTGGCCTACTGACCCTGCCAATCCCAAGGTCATTACTGGTCGGTGCACTGTGACCCCCACTATAACATACGTGTTTAATCCACGCTGTTCATCTAAAATTTTCAGATAATATTAGGGCATGAGCCTAAAAATTAGGCAGATTTAAATCTCAGGTGGACCATACTATAGGAAACAGTGGTGATGAACACCTACCATTAAAAAAAATTCTCTAGGCTAGAAATTTTTTAGATCAGGTTGATATTTTCCTTTCCCCTATCTCGGTCTGTGTGTTCTTATCTAGAGGTTGGATGGCAAATAAACATTATGGTGGGCATTACGGTGGGCCCTAAGAATTGGTCAGCTTGAATTGGCAAATACTAGGGCTGGTCATGAGCCGAGTTAGCTCGAGAAACTAAATCGACTCGACTCGAAAAAACTCGCCTCAACTTAGTAGAAGCCAAGCTTCATTTAGGAGCTCGAGTCAGAAATCAAATCAAGCTCGACCACTAGGTCACTTGACTCGACTCAAAACTTGACTCGATTCAAGCTCGACTCAGTTCAACCTCAACTAGACTCGTTTCATATAGATATTTGTTGAAAAAAACCATAATCTTCTTATTTCTTGGTTCCCCCCCCCCCCCCCCACACACACACACACATTGGGCCTCATTATGAAGATGGTCCACATAATAATCAACACAGTCCATTCATGTGGTGAGCTATGCATGTACTGTGTTAATTTATGGTTCATAAAATGTTACTAGTGGTCTGCATTCAATGTGTGTGTGACCTGGCCAAAGAAAAAACCGATCAGAGCTAGGCCATTTAAATGGTTGGGTCCCACTTGTAAAAATACTATTCTCCCCTAATATATGTATAACTTCTTGAACTTAATGTTGTTGACTTTAAATTTGTATTTTGTAGCAAAAAAATATAATAAATTGAGGTGGGACAAGCTCGACTCGACTCGAGGTGAGCTCGCCTTGACTCGATCCACTAACTCGCCTTGAGCTCTCCTTGAAAGTTTTAGTAAACAAGGCAAACTCCAATGTAAGCTTGAGGGTGAGCTCGAGCTCGAACTCGAGGAGAGCACAAACGAGTCAAGCCAAGCTTGGCCCACCTCAACTCGACTCGACTCAATGTACAACCCTAGCAAACACAAAGCCTAAATATGAATTGTCCAACTATGGCCTCATCACCGTGTGATCCTGACCGTCAATATTCAAACATACAGACTGATTGATCCTCAATGTTGCTCGGCTCATGAGATGTATGGTCATGATTAGCTAACACAACATCTGAATTGGACGGCCTAACTGGGCAAACACGACACCTGAATCAGACGGCCCAGATTGGCAAACACGAAACCTAATTATGGACTATCCAAATATGGCGTTAGCATCATATGATCATGACCGTCCAAATTCAAACATACAGACTGTCGACTGATCAATCCTCGGTAGCTCGGCTCATGGGCGCGGATTGGGTACTTCCTCGCCATACCTAGATAGAGATTGACGGTCCTGTCAGGGGATCTGTGGGGTCCGCCTTAATGTATATGTTTTATCCAGGCCATCCATCCATTTTCAAAGATCATTTCACGGCATGAGTCCAAAAAGGAGGCAGATTGAAGGCTCAAGTGGACCACACCACAAGAAGCAATGAGGATTAAATTCCTACTATTGAAAACTTCTTAGGTCCACCAAATGTTTATTTTCTTCCATCCAACCTGTTCATAAGGCTACATAGGCTTGTATGAAAGGGAAACATAAAGATCAACTTGATTTAAAACTTCTGTGCCCCCAATGAGCTTTGAATCCCCACTGCTTCCTGTGGTATGGTCCACTTGAGCCTGTCAATATGCCTCCTTTTGGGGCTCACACCCAAAAATGATCACTCAAAATTGATGAATGACATGGATAAAAGACATACATCACGGTGGGCCCCACAGAGCCCTTCATAGGGCTGTCTGTCTCTATCTAGGTCCTGGTGGGGATAGTAAAGACTTCGCGCCCTCGGCTCATGAGTTGGACGGTCCAAATTGGCTAACAGGAAATCTGAATTGGACGGTTCAGATTGGCAAACACGTCTCCTAAATGAAAAAAAAAAAAAAGGATTTGAAAAGTAAAAAGACACAAAAAAAAAAAAAAAAAAAAAGATTGGAAAAGTAAAAAGACACAAATTTATTGGTGGAGAGTAGAGAAGCCCGCACCTCAGTATTGGTGGATGTCTAACATATTATTCACATAAATATATGAGACATCCATCAATACTGAAGGGCAGGCCCCCCTGCTCTCCACCAATACCAACTTAGTACCTAATGTTAGCTCATATAAAGTGACTTTAGCTTTCTTTCCCAACCGATGTGGGACGAAAGTAGTTTGTCAACGGACAGAGTGGTTAAAGGTGCCTTGCAAACGAGCACGGGCTGGAGGAAACCACCTCTCCTAGTTGGACGCGGCTTCAATGGATCCCTTACTGTGGGGTCCACTGTGACGGATGTGGTTACACCCAGGATGTTCATCCGTTTTGAAAGATCATTTTAAGGGCACTACTGCAAAAATTAAGAATATCCAAATCTCAGGTGAACCACACAATGGTAAACGGTGATGATTAAATACCCACCATTAAACGTTTCTTGGGGGCTACTGGAATGATTATTTTCCATCCAATCTGTGAATAATGTCAAAAAGAGCTGGATGAAGGGAACCACATAAATTACATCTTCATCCAAAACTTTTGTAGCCCAAAAGAAATTTTTAACAGTGAATCATCACTGTTTCCTGTGGTTTAGTCCACATTAGGTCTTGTTCTACTTAATTTTTGAAATTGTGAAGTAAATGATCTTTCAAAATGGATGAACGGAGTGGATTTAATTGAAATAAATTAAAGTAGGCCCCACACTCAGGGATTCATGGAAGCCGCATCCCTCTCGTTTGTGAAAAATGCCATTCTGGTTGCTACCGTGCACCTACACCAGTGGTAAAACAGAGGGAGAGGATGGGTAGATGGGCACTTCGAAGCTATCTCATTGATGCATGGACCATTCTCTAATCCAGACCATTCATCCAGTTTGACCATGGATTATAAGTAGCCTGTAATTCAGACCTTTGGTGTCATGGGCCCCACCATCGTTATGAAGTATGAAAAACATACTTCTCTATAATAATTAGGAGATTACAAAGCAAATCACAACCTTAAACACCGATGAATTAAACTAAAATGTATTTGATTCGGATTGTTTGATGGATGGTTGCTGTGAGAACAGGCATGGAATTCGACAGATCAGGAGCGGACGGGCAGATGGGCCTGCCTACGTGACCCAGTGTCCCATCCAAACGGGCCACACCTATGTCTGCAACTTCACGATCATCGACCGAAGGGGGACCCTCTTCTGGCATGCCACATCTCATGGCTACGATCGACCGTCTATGGGTCCCTTTGCAATTTGGGGTAGAGCCTGGCCCAGGTATCCACTGGCATGGCCCGCTTTGCAATTTGGGCCGAACCCCATCTCATGATCGCAATAAGTTGGCCTTGACGTGGGCTCACTGCAATCTTCTTTAGAAAACTTGTCAATTTGAGCCCAGCCCATTTATCTATCTAGACCTAATTTACGCCCAGGGCTAGTCCTGATGGTCCACATACACAAGCCTAATGAACCTATGGCCTAGACCATCTGGCCCACCAATAACATGTATCCATCAGAGTGATAAATATAGCTGAGGGTTTGAAATCGGGTGGTTTCCATGAGAAATAAACTAAATGATATCATGGCATCAGTAACCTTGGCTTTCTCATGATTTTTGTGATTTTTTACTTAATATTAATATAAAAAAATATTTAAAATATTAATCAATTCATTGTGTAATTATGTAGATTTGAATTTTAAAAATTATTTATTAACTTTGTAATTAAATTTTTTTTGTTTAAATTTTTAGCGGAATCTTCCCATAATAATCTTAAAAATCTCATTAAAATTCTAGAGCCATGAAATTCCTCGGCTATTTTCTGGCCCGTTGGACTTTTCGGCGTGGCCCGCTTCAGTCTGGGCACTCGCTGAAATAGGCCCAAGGGTCTGGCCTAGGCCTAAAATTTAAGCCCGTTTAATAACGGGCTGCATCTGGGCTTCTTTAGGAACTAAAAGCCTAGCCCAGCTCGTTTAGGATTTCTTGGGTGTTTCTATCATATATCATACGTACATATCATGCATGATGGGGGCACACTTAATGAGCTGCCGGATTCTGCCTGTATCTGGACTCAGGCTCGGGCCATACATAATCATCACGGGCAGCACTCGGGCTAGCTTGTGTCTGGGTTTTAGTCTGTGGGCTGGGTGTAGACAGACCTAAGTCCAGCCCAAACCCGGCCATCAACTATTAGTACTATGGTATCCATCTGATCTCTCACGTACGTTTCCTGGTGTGGAGCTGATACATTCAAGCTGAGTGTGAAGCCTGAGAGGACGTATCTCCTCCGTCTGATCAACGCGGCTGTCAACGACCACCTCTTCTTTGGCATCGCCAACCACACACTCATCGTCGTTGAAGCTAACACGGTCTACGTTTAGCCGTTCGACACCGACACCCTCTTCATTACACCAGGCCAAACCACCAACGTTCTCCTCAAGACCAAGACACATTACCCAAATGCCACATTCTTCATGGCGGTGAGACCCTACGTGACAGGCTTCGGCACCTTTGACAATACCATGGCCACCGGATTGCTCCAATACCTACCAGCCAATTCATCTCTTCCCTCAAATGTCGCTCCGCTCTTCATACCATCACTCCCACCCCTCTACGACACGGCATTTGCCTTGAACTACACCCAGCGACTGCATAGCCTGGCCAACGTGCAATTCCCCACAAACGTCCCTCGGACAGTTGATGAGCGGTTCTTCTTCATTGTCGGACTTGGCACCAATCCATGCCCCAAGAACCAAATCTGCAAAAGGACCCAATGGGACCAAGTTCTCTGCATCCATCAATAACAACTCGTTCATCCAGCCAAGCATGGCCCTCCTCCAGGCCCACTTCTTCGGGCAATCGGACGGCGTGTACGCCGCCAACTCCAGGCCACCTGCGCAACAAAAGAGGCTCTCCATCTTAACAGGGTTTACAAAAAAGTAATCATCATAGTCACACTAAATAAAATAATGGTCAACCATCCAAATTCAGGTCTGATTTATGTGGCATCCTACTTTCATAGTTAACAACCTTTTCCGATGGGTGGTTCCCTCCTTGATGCTTTCATGGCATCCAAACCGTCCAGAAGGGTCACCCTGCCAATAAAAAAGGCTGATTAAAAAATCACGTCCATCCAACCATCAAGTGAGCCACTACATGAATCAGAAATTTTTAGGTGATTGTCCACTATTTTATATGATTTGGTCCACCATAACCCTTTTATGCTATCATCAGCGCGGGCTTATAAAAACTTAGGTCTATACCATCATCAAGTGGGCTACACTACAAAAGATAATGGACAAACACGTACACCTTCAAATTCACGTAGTGGCTCACTGAGAAGTCTGATTCTTAAAGCGTCCCACTTGGATGGTTGACAACCCCGGACGGGTTCCATGGCATGCATGCACAATGTTAAGCCCCATTAGCAACGTTCTTTACTGCAAAGATAATAACCTAATACGTGATTTTATGCTGACATTGTATGGTTGATGATGTGGCAACAGGTGTATGGTTCATGCACTGCCACCTGGAAGTCCACACCAGCTGGGGCCTGAAGATGGCATGGGTCGTCTTGGACGGGAAGCTGCCCAATCAGAAGCTGCCACCTCCGCCGTCAGATATCCCCAAGTGTTGAATTGGACTTCTGTGAAGGGGTTCATTGGTGCTAGAGTGGGAACCAATTTCTTTGATTTTCATGGAACTTATGTTTGTGTTTTCTTTTATTTCCATTTTTTCCCACCTCTGTAGAAAAGATTGTAGTTTTGTAATATCGGGGGGAGTTTGTGCCGGTGGCATCAATAAGGTGTCATTTGGCTGCATAATTCAGTGATAATTGGTGCGAATCGCATAGAGCTTTTGCATTTGGTAGTGTGTACAGCCATGGTAAATGGATTTCATTTATCACAAATTCAGCCCCTTTAAATCAATAATCATTGGGTGGAGGCATGAACTCAACACCATACCAGGGATTTCATGTGGTGGTGTCAGCATGAAAATCATCTCAATTCTTCTTCAAGAATTTGTGGCCCCACCATGATGCTTAAATGAAATCCATACCAATCACCAGTTGTGTCACCCATTGTAACTGTAACGCCCAAAAATAAGCTCAGCTAGTGATTCAAGTGGGCCATTCAAAGGGGAAAATATGTTGAAAGAGGGATGCTCACACTTGACTTTTTAGTGACCATCATGATGATTACATGAAATCCACTTCAATGTCATATGTCAAGCTCAAATTTAGGCATCAAGACTAAAAATCAGGCTCATCTGTGATTCAAGTGGGCCACATGAAGGGAAACAATTTGGAGGGTGAACGTTTCCTCATATACTATTTCCAATCGTCTGGTTCACCTAAATCATGGACATAGCTGATTTTTGGCCCTATGGCTAAAATGGGATGATGCTCATGGTGATTAGGGTGGATTTCACATAAACATCACGGTGAGCCAAATGTGAGAATGTTTACCCATTCATGTTGTTAACATTAGTCAGTTCATGCATTCAAAATCACTGAAAATGTACTTCAAGACTTAGTGAGCTCTATCATGATGTTCAAGTTAAATCTACTTAGAATGCCAGGTGCTACAACTTATTTAGCTGTAGGGCCCAAAAATCCTCCCTATCCATAATTCAGGTAGGGCATATCAAGGGAAATAGTTGGGAGAGAGATGCACACCCTTGATTTTTCAGGCCCCATCATGATGATTATATGAAATTCACTCCAATTATTAGATAACAAGCTGAAATTTAGGCTCTGGGACAAAAAATTAGGCCTGTTCGTGATTCAGGTCAGCCACACATAAGGAAACAGTTAAGAGGATGAGTGTTACCCTGTATACTGTTTCCAATTGTATGGTCCACCTGAATCATAGAACACACTAATTTTTAGGCCCTTCAACTAAGATGGGGTGACACAATCGGTGATTGAGATGAATTTCAGATAAACATCATGGTATGCTGTGTGAGAATTCATAGAATCTATCTTATGCATACTTAGAAAATGAGTGGTTTCGCTCCATCTACTAAATACAATTTTTTTGTTCCACCAGATTCCATTGCATAGTGCCAAACACAACTAAGGATTCTAATTCACATAGATTCCATACTAACTGTAATTTGGATTCCAATTCGTACCAAATACAAGTTGCCCCTCTCTCCAATTCGGGTTAGCGGTGTTGGGTGCGTTTCACACAAACCTTCGGATCTCACCCCCCAATACACTAGAATTATGGACTATGCTAATGCAATAATCAAGAATAAACATCAACCACACGAACACAATGAGTTTTTACGTGGAAAACTCTCAAAAGAGGTAAAAACCACGAGACCTAGTCCAGATCAACAATCCACTATCTCAGGGAACTGTTACAACCGATCTCAAGCACACACCGCTTGGATCAAACCTTCCTCACCACTTGGGATGGATAAACAACAAGAGAATCGTAAAAGTAGAGCGATCTCACCGATCCTGAGGACGTAGAAGGGCTGAGACGACGGTTGCACAGAAGAATCCCTCTTCAAGCAACTTCTCCCTTCTACAAGCTTCCTCTTTCTCTCTCTTCTCTCTCTCTCTTTCTCACCTTGGACGTGTAAACAACACAATGGGATGCCCTAATTCAGTTTTAGAACTCTTTAAGTAAAAAAAGGAGCAATTAGAGTCCAAATAGGAAACTACGTCTAAGTAGTCCGCGCAGGGTCGGGCGCCCGGTCACCAGACCGTCGGGCGCCCGGCCAATCTAAAAAGCCTCCAGCGAGAAAAACATTGGAAAGAACCAATTTCAGGTGCCCGGACCAACATGGTCGGGCGCCGGGTCATATTGACCATCGGGCGCCCAGCCAAGCCCAAAACTGTACAGCAGCATTGCTGCCATATTTCATGAATTTCGATCGCCCGGCCAGTAAAACTGTACACCTCATCCAATTTCAACTTCTCTCTCCTCCATGCTGAGGAGGAAACGTCCCATCAAATCTCCCCCTTTCCGACTCAGGAGAAATTCGTCTTCTTCAAGCCAGCCAGGTTTCTACAAACCTCAAACTTGCCCTTGAGCAGAGCCTTGGTCATCATGTCTGACCCGTTATTATCCGTATGGACCTTCTCAAGCTGTAACACCTTCTGTTCCAAAGTATCCCTGATCCAGTGATACCGAATCTCTATGTGCTTCGACTTAGAATGCTGACTTGGATTCTTGCTCAAGTGTATACCACTTTGGCTATTGCAATAGACCACGTGCTCCTCCTACTTCAGGCTGAGTTCTTGTAGGAACTTCTTCATTCAAAGCATCTCTTTGCATGCTTCTGTGACTGCGATGTACTCGGCCTCTGTCGTCGACAATGCTACGACCTTCTGTAGCTTGCTCTGCCAAGAGACCGCTCCCCCTGCAAATGTGAACATGAACCCCGATGTAGACTTCCTAGAGTCTATGTCACCTGCCATATCTGCATCTGTGTAGCCTTCTAACACATGTTTTCCGTCACCATAGCATAGGCTCAACCTGGATGAGCCTCTCAGATACCGTAGTATCCACTTCACCGCTGCCCAATGTTTTTTGCCATGATTGGCAAGATACCACTACGCCAAAACAGCGAAAAAACGACACAAAAACGCTTGGTTTAACGACGGATATAATCCGTCGTTAAAAATCGCTAGGTTTAACGACGGACCATATCCGTCGTTAATATTAACGACGGACTACATCCGTCGTTAATGTGAAAACAGTCCGTCGCTAAGTACTACCACCTCCGGCGCTGGCGTGTTTAATCGACAAAATTGTACGACGGACCAGAGTCCGTCGATAACTGTAAATTAACGACGGATATAGTCCGTCGTTAATATTACGACGGATCTAATCCGTCGTAATGTAATGTATTCAAGGGAGATTTCCTGCGTCGTAAAATTCTGCGTCCGGAGCGGGACGTTGGGATTTATCGACGGACCTTCTTGGATTTAACGACGGATATAGTCCGTCGTAAACTGAAAATTATACATCTCGCAATTCATTTTAAATAAATTTGTTTCTTGAATAAGTTTAAAAAAAAATTTGAATTTTTAGAAAAAAAGTTGACAAGTTTAATAAAAATTAACAATATTTGAGAAAAAATGGGATTTGGAAAAATTCGAGATTTTGAAAATAATATTCTAAATTTAAAAAAGAACTAGAATTTTGAAAGAAATTGACATTTTGAAATAAATTGCGACGTTTGAATGAAGTGTATAAGTTTGAAATAATGTAGATTTTGAGAAAGATTGAGGTTTTGCAGTTTGAAAGATATCGACATATTTTGATAAAAAAAAAAAAATTAGATTTTCAAAAAATTGGCATTTTGAAAACGAACATCGGAAAGTTTAAAAAATTGTGATTTTGAAAAGATGTTGAGTTAATCTTGAATAAAATTTATAAGTTTGAAAAAAATGTAATAAAATTAATAATGTTTAAGAAAAATTGAAATGTAGAAAAAATCAAAATTTTGAAAATAATTAGGATTAAAAAAGAACGAAAAATCTAAAAGAATTTTGACATAAATTAGGATTTAAAAGGAATTAAAAAAAGTCGGCATTTTGACATAAATCAAGAATTTTGAATTTTTAGAAAAAAAAGTTGACAAGTTTAATAAAAATTAACAATATTTAAGAAAAAAATGGGATTTGGAAAAATTCGAGATTTTGAAAATAATATTCTAAATTTAAAAAAGAACTAGAATTTTGAAAGAAATTGACATTTTGAAATAAATTGAGATGTTTGAATGAAGTGTATAAGTTTGAAATAATGTAGACTTTGAGAAAGATTGAGGTTTTGCAGTTTGAAAGATATTGACATATTTTGATAAAAAAAAAAATTAGATTTTCAAAAAATTGGCATTTTGAAAACGAACATCAGAAAGTTTAAAAAATTGTGATTTTGAAAAAATGTTGAGATAAACTTGAATAAAATTTATAAGTTTGAAAAAAAATGTAATAAAATTAATAATGTTTAAGAAAAATTGAAATGTAGAAAAAATCAAAATTTTGAAAATAATTAGGATTAAAAAAGAACGAAAAATCTAAAAGAATTTTGACATAAAATAGGATTTAAGAGGAATTAAAAAAAGTTGGCATTTTGACATAAATCAAGAATTTTGAATTTTTAGAAAAAAAGTTGACAAGTTTAATAAAAATTAACAATATTTAAGAAAAAATGGGATTTGGAAAAATTCGAGATTTTGAAAATAATATTCTAAATTTAAAAAAGAACTAGAATTTTGAAGGAAATTGACATTTTGAAATAAATTGAGACGTTTGAATGAAGTGTATAAGTTTGAAATAATGTAGACTTTGAGAAAGATTGAGGTTTTGCAGTTTGAAAGATATTGACATATTTTGATAAAAAAAAAATAGATTTTCAAAAAATTGGCATTTTGAAAACGAACATCGGAAAGTTTAAAAAATTGTGATTTTGAAAAAATGTTGAGTTAATCTTGAATAAAATTTATAAGTTTGAAAAAAAATGTAATAAAATTAATAATGTTTAAGAAAAATTGAAATGTAGAAAAAATCAAAATTTTGAAAATAATTAGGATTAAAAAAGAACGAAAAATCTGAAAGAATTTTGACATAAATTAGGATTTAAAAGGATTTAAAAAAAGTTGGCATTTTGACATAAATCAAGAATTTTGAATAAAATTTATCGGTTTGAAAAAATATATTTTCAAAATAGAAATTGTGATTTTTAAAAAGAAATTTAAATCTTGTATTTTGTAAAAAAAATTGAGAAATTTGATAGAAAATGAAATGTTGCAAAAACAATTGACATTTAAAAAAAAGTGTTTATGTATTGAATTGCGATTTTGAGAAAAAATTAAGAAGTTTGAAAAAAAATTGTAATAAAACTAATAATGTTTAAGAAAAATTAAGATTTAAAATAACTAATAAGCATTCTAAGGCTGGACCCAAAAAATCAGACAGATCCAAGGATCCAGTGGACCACACTGCAGAAAGCAGTGGGAGATTGAACGTATACCATTGAAACCTTTTTGGAGGTCTCAGAAGCTTTGGATCAGTCTGATATTATTTTTACCCTTCATCCAGGTCCGTGTGACCTTATGAACAGTTTGGATGACAAATTAACATCATGGTGGACCCTGGGTATGTTTTAACGGTGATAATCATTGTCCCCACAATAAATTTATTGGTGTGGTCCACTTGAGTTTTGAATATGACTCATTTTAGGTATCATGCACTAAAATGATCTCGCTAAATGGATGGACGGTTTGGATTTACTAAAGTTCTGTGGTGGGGTCCACTTAAGGTTTGGATCTGCCTCGTTCATTGATTCATGCCTTGAAATGATTTCTCCCAACGAATGGACGGTTTGGATACAACACATACATCATGCTGAAGCCCACAGAACATGATGACATCACTTCACTAGCTAAAATAGCTACTCCAACCTGCCAGTAGCTAATCCGCGTCCCTACTCCCGCCAGAAACAAAATCGGTTCCCAAATCCATGCACACGGTTAAAGTAGTGTGCATGGATTGGCTAGTTACCTTGACTAGCCACTAATTAGTACTGATCGGTGGTCTATGGGCCCTACCATGATGTATGTGTTTCATCCACACCGTCCATTTCGTTGGCTGTTACCCGCGTAACATCACGGGTGTTTCCCCTACCGTGGGGCCCACCTTGATTATGCATTGTATATCCATACCGTCCATCTGTTTCTACAAATCATTTTAGTAAGGGGTCTCAAAACTTAAATAGATCTAAATCTCAGGTGGACCACAACATAGCAAACAGTGGTGATTGAGTGCCTCACCATTAAAAATTCCAAAAGGCACATAATAAGGTTTTCATAATGTTTATTTGCCATCCAACCCATTGATAATGTCAAAAAGATCTAGATGAAGGGAAAATAAGAATATCAGCTCGATTCAAAAATTTTGCGGCTCATAAAAAGTTTCTAATGGTCATTCATCACTGTTTCTAGTGGTATGGTTCACCTGAGATTCAGATCTTCTTAAGATTTTGAATGGTGACCTAAAATGATATAGGAAAATAGATGGATGGAGTGGATTTACAAAAAAAAATACATTAAGGTGGGCCCCACACGGTTAGGATAACACCCACTATGTTATTACTCAATCACAAGTTTTGTTACAGTGGTGGACATTCAATCACTATTGGTTTCTTGCGGTGTGGTCTGCCTGAGATTTAGATGTGGTTAAGTTTTTCTATAAATCCATAAAATAATATTTAACAATTAATAGACGGCATGGATAGAACAAATAAATCATGGTGGGCCCCACGCAACACGTGGTAGTATCGACCCATTTAATGGTGTGAAATGTACACAGATTTAAACAAAAATCCAATTTTTTTATGGGTTCAAGTGGTAAAATGATCTTGAGAAATGGATGAAGGTGCGGATAAAACACATACATCATGGTGGGGTCCACATAGCACTAACCACTAGTCACCTGGCCAGTGGCAACGGGTGCGAATTAGGTGTTACCCGCGTAACAGTTTGGTGGGTGTTACCCTTACCGTGGGGTCCACTTTGATGATTTTCTGTATATCTACGCTGTCCATCCATTTCTACGGACGATTTTAGGATGAGGTACGAAAGCTAATGCATATCCAAATCTTAAGTGGACCACACCACAGGAAACAATGTTAATTGAACGTTCACCACTAAAAAGTTGTTAGGGCCAAAAAAGTTTTGGATCAAATTGATATTTATTTTTTCCCTTCATCGAGGTCCATATGACCTAAACAATTTAGATGCCAAATAATCATTACAGTGGGCCTTGGAGGATTTTAATGGTGGACGTTCAATCATTATTGTTTTCCTATAGTGTGGTCCACCTGATATTTATATCTGCATCATTTATGGGATTCATTTGTAAAATGATCCGAGAAAATGAATGTACGGTGTGGATAAAACACATGCATTATGGTGGGGCACACAGAGCACCGACCACTAGCCACCTGGTTAGTGGCAGCGGGCACGGATTTGCTGATAAAGCCTTGCGCAGGAAGTTCCTGCACTGGGAATAAAGGTGGGGCCCACAGTGATTTTTTTGATAAATCCACGCCGTCCATCTGTTTTGGGACCTCATTTTAGGACATGAGAACAAAAATGAACCAGATCCAAGACTCAAGTGGGCCGAAAACGTGAGGATTGAACGTCCACAGTTGAAATATTTGTGGACCCACATGAGTTTCGAATGAGGATAATATTTGTGTTTCCAGTTCATCCCAGTAGTAGTGACGTTATGAATGGTATGGATGTCATATAAACATCACTGTGGACCTAGGGAGGTTTCAACGGTAATAATTTACCTACCCACCTTTTCCTTTAGTGAGGGCCACTTGAGTCTTGGATCCGATTCATTTTTTTTTTCTTGTATTGAAATGAGCTCCCAAAACAGATGGACGTGGTGGATTTATCAAAAAACATCAATGTGGGCCCCACCTTGATTCCCAGCGCAGGAACCTCTTGCGCAAGGCTTTCGTAGGAAATCCGCGCCCGTGGCAGCGTGGACGGAGGGAAACCAAAATACCCAATCGGCTCTCCCGCCCTTAGGGAAAATATCTGGTAATCCCCTCTCTCCCCCTCTATTGCGCCCCAAGCTCCTCTACCTCTGCCCCGATTCCATCGCCGACGAGGCTAAGATCGATGATCGATGGCTCATCGATCCCAAGCTCCTCTACCTCCGCCCCAAGATAGGGCGGCCATGCCAAGGTCTACAAGGGCATGTAATCTCTCTCTCTCTCTCTCTCTCTCTCTCTCTCTCTTCCACTATCTTTTTGGATGAAGGAGTGGAGATAGCACAAAAATCATGGTGGGCCCAAGTGTTTTCAACGGCGGCATCAATCCCCATTGATTCATGCGATGTGGCCCACTTGAGTTTTCGATGTATTGTATCATGCCAAATCATGTAGAACTTTATGGGAAGTGTGGGAGTGCGAAGGATGCCTCTCACGTGTTTGATAGAATGCCTGTACAGCACATGGATTTGGCATTTGATGATAAGTGGGTTTGTTATTTAGTGAATTTTGAGATAGGGATCACTCCGCTTTGATCAACGGACCATGTCAAGGGGCTGGATGGTCAGATAAGACCCACACACAGTTGGTGGACCCCACAGAGATGGGCCACACAAGATCTATTAGAACAGGTTTTCAGTTTTCAGGTTGTGCAGAAATTGGTCGGGCCCATTTTTGGGTCCGATTCACTATCACATGGGGTCCACTTTGGGCAAGAGGATGTGACCTTTTGATAGCCCTATGTATGGGCATCAAAACCCCTAAGGTGGGGCCCGCTGAAAGTGTGCATGGAATTTATGGTGCAAGGCCCAATATGGGTACTTGGAAGTTCTGCACAGTTTCTGCACAACTATTGCTGGCTCCAATTTTGGGCGTTGTTCACCGATCACATGGGATCCAATTTAGGGGTGTAGGAGGTCCTTTATACTCTCACTTATGAGGGCTACAAAACCTCAGTGGTGGTTAACCAAATGGGTATTTGTAGGGTCTGCCACAAGGGTCTAAAAATGAAGGTTTGCCCCAAAACACAGGATTTTCAGAACTAGTGTGATTTGTTACGAGTTTTCATCTTGTATTTGAGATTTGGGATACAGCGGGGCAGCAGCAGCTGCTATTGTTTACGATATAACAAATCTGGTATATGAAAAAACTTACCAATATGTAGTTGGATGTATATGTGGGCTGATTTTGTTTGGGGACTCATTCATTTGGAAACATGCCATTTATTACTTTCTGTTTCAGTCACTCTGTTTTTGCTTATTCGATTGTATAAATTTGGAAGGCATTTTATATTCTTAAATGACTTTGTGCAGTGAAAGTTGATGCTCTTGGTATGCTGGAATTTTGTTTTGGCTCAAGGTAATATACATAATAAGCTGACCAATGGCCTATATACAAACAAAAAAAGATTAAAAAAAAAACTCTCCTATTTTGCATCTTGTGGCTATTTTATTTTTTATTTTTTTGCTTGTAACTTGAGACTTAAATCATTTTTGTATTCGTGACAACCATCAGGGCCTTTGATATTGCCATGGAAAAGAGTAGGCCCCCGCTATGAATATCACCCTCCTCGAAAAACAGGCTGATCCTCTCACTAGGCGGGTCGCACATCTATGTTGAATCGAATTTTCGGTTCTCCAATGATCCCAATGGTGTGTCAGCCCAACTAGAGGAATATCCTGATTTTTGTACCTGATGATGTTCATGGCGCTTTTTTTTTTACCCACGCACCCACCCCCACACACTCACTCGCTATTTGGGTATTTCACCACCTATGGGTTTCAAACCCAAGACCTCTTGTTGAAACTCCAAAGAGTCTACCAATGAGGCAAGGACATTCTTTTCTTTTAGTATTGTTTTGCTATATATTGCTCAATTCTCTTGGGTGCTGCAATTCTTGCCTCTGAATTTTCCAAAGACAAGTTTGCGGCTAAAGTGAAGATGGAGATTGTGGTGAGCAAGGATCAGGTATATGCATACTGCATATACTAATGTAGGTACATGTGAAAGTATGAATGTACATGAGCATTTATGTCCTTTGAATTGTTAAATGAAAAATATTTGTAGATTAGTTTTATTGGTAAGATACATGTTGTTTATTTCTTCTCTTTTCTTTATGATTTCAGGGCTACATTACCTTACAACACTTTCTGCTTTTAAGTTCCTCTCTTCCATGGTAAAAGTTTAGTCTTGAAAATTTTGGTTCTTTTGCAGGGAAGAGGAGAGCACTGATACCTCCCATTATTGGATATTTTAGCGAGACCTTGCAACCGACATGGATGCTTGAAAAAAATGATCTAGATTGTCCATCCGATGGGCCCTATAGTGGATGGTGATGCTACAAATATTATACCAGGTGGTGGACAGTCCTGTTTTATCTATTTATGTAATTCAAACAGGAATCTAAAAATAAAATGGTCGACAATCTTCCTTGGACAGAGAAAATAAGGCAATTAGTATTGTACCAACAGAGCAACTTTTATGTCATTGTACATCACTGTATGCCCAGCAAGATGGACGTTCTTAATCAGCGGACGTTAATTATTTTCTGCTCATGTTTTAGATGTGAGAAAGACTAAGACAACTTTTTTTCTTTTAAGAAAATTGTGGAAGTTTTTGTATTTTGAAGCTGTCTAATTTACTTAAGCTGCCTTTGGATGTGATATCCAATCGAATTGGAATTTACTAATCAAATAGAGTTGAAATGACTAAATTGTGATTTCCTTAGCATCAATACTGAATGTCTGGGTTCTAAATTACAATTATGTTACTTGCAAGTTGGACTTGAAAGAAAGTTAATTGCAATTTGAGGGTGATTTCCCCGTCATGAATTGTAGGAAAATGTCATAGTTCCATCATTTCCTCTTGATTAAACTATATATTGGTGACTCTTTCACTTGTACAGTCAGAGCATTAAGGGAGATTACTGCTCCATCTATTTTCCTATTGATTCTTATGAGACCTTTTCACATATTTGGGTATCATAGCTGATAATATTGTACCCCTTAAATATTCTGCCATTTCTGTTGTGGGAAAAGTCATCACATGCACATTGGACCACATACATATCACCACACATGGAACAACATGATGAGGTCCAAATTGATCTATTATGATCAGCAAGTTTGGAGTACAATCTGTCCAAGTGGACAAGATGTTTGGCCGTAGAATCTGTCCAAACGTGAATGGCATATTGGACTTTAGAACTGTCCAATTTGGACAGCATGAACAACACTCAAATTTGTCTGTTTGGACAGCAAAAACTGGGTTTTAAAGCTTGACCATCGTGGACAGCAAGATTGGAGTACAAATTCGTGAATTGAATTGGTGATGACCTTTAGATTTAGGTAATGAGGGTCTAGGGGCTTATTTCAGATGCATGGCGTGAATTGAATATGGATGATGGCTGCAAAAATTGCGACTGTTTGGGTTCTCTTGACCTTGACCATTGAATTTGAATTTGAACTATTAGCTTTTTCCTTTTTAGCACTCCATCTTATGGCACTACCATTAGGTTTGCTTATGATGTTTTTGTATATGACCTGCCGGCAATCGTGCCCGCAACTTGAACAATCAGGATTGCTTGTACACGCAACTCAAATTGCAGTTTACACCCTTATATTGTTGTGCAGTTGCAGTTAAGAGGAGTAATTAGGGACAAATCTTTTTTCTTTTTTTTTTTTTGCATGGGGCATCCAAATGAAAGTTTTATTTTTGTGTTTGACTTATGTGTATGTGTTGGGTAGGGCTTAGGTTGGGTTTAGGTTGACCAAATACAGGTAGTTTTTTTTTTTTTAAACTAAAATCTTTATTAACAAAAACTAAACATCTATACAGCCCCACTAACAGATTTGGGTTGGCCAAACCGAAGCTTACTATTTCAACGGACCATGTCAAGGGTCTGGATGGTCAGATAAGACCCACACACAGTTGGTGGACCCCACAGAGATGGGCCACACAAGATCTATTAGAACAGGTTTTCAGTTTTCAGGTTGTGCAGAAATTGGTCGGGCCCATTTTTGGGTCCGATTCACGATCACATGGGGTCCACTTTGGGCAAGAGGATGTGACCTTTTGATAGCCCTATGTATGGGCATCAAAACCCCTAAGGTGGGGCCCGCTGAAAGTGTGCATGGAATTTATGGTGCAAGGCCCAATATGGGTACTTGGAATTTCTGCACAGTTTCTGCACAACTATTGCTGGCTCCAATTTTGGGCGTTGTTCACCGATCACATGGGATCCAATTTAGGGGTGTAGGAGGTCCTTTATACTCTCACTTATGAGGGCTAGAAAACCACAGTGGTGGTTAACCAAATGGATATTTGTAGGGTCCGCCACAGGGGTCTAAAAATGAAGGTTTGCCCCAAAACATAGGATTTTCTTTATGTCATCTAATTGGATTGTGTTGTCATAGACATTCTTTCTTCTACCTTGTATATTTGTTTGTTGGTTGTTCCACTTCTATCTTTTGATGAGATAAACTCCAATTCATGCAAAGGGTAACATAGGTTGTTAGTTTTGGCCCAAGGGCAACTGATGGTGGGTACTATCTGTTGAGACTTCACTGTAAAGTTGACAGAACCAAATCGGAGAAGGTGAGAGAATTTGATATGTAAAGCTTGACGCAATCAAATCTGAAAAATAAGGAGAATTTTGATTTGGATGCAAGTACATGCCTTCTTCTTGAAAATCAAACCACCTGTCATGCTACTAATTACAATGTTTCCCTGCTCTTCTTCCTTCTAACATAGGCAACCCATACAAAAAGAAGAAGAAGAAGAAAGAAAAAGAGGCAACACTTGCTAAGCCAATGAAATCATTTTTATTTACTTATTAATGCCAACATAACTATTAATGAAGTCTTTGCATGCATATATACTTCTTAAGCAAGGGACACTTTAAATGTAGTTCTAACCATGCATATCATCTAATCCTAACCGTGTATTTTAAGAGAAAACTGTTCAGATTGAAAATGTGGTGGATGAGTCACCACCAAGTAACAAATGGTGGAAAATGTGTGCAGAGTCTAACCTTCTAGACCTTCCCAATTTAAAATTTCCTGGTTTACAAGATGTTGGTATTTTCTCTTCCTTTTTATGTTCCTCGTTTCATTAATATGTTGGGTTATCAGATGCAGGTACTTGGTTGTTGTTCTTTATTTGCATTGTCTTAGATGGGTCGATTTATCAGGGCATGTACCAGCAACGGCTAGAGGTGCCATTATTGTAATTTCTTCTTTTTTTTTTATCAAAAGAAACCAGCTACTTGTATTTCGTTTTAGTAAATGTTGTAGTTTTCTAAATTATTTATGAATTACAGGTTTACAGGATGTATTGGGGAACAACCCTCATTAAATAAATAGTGTGAGTGATCATAATTATAATAAATATGCCTTAAAATGATCTTAGAAAAGGGATGGATAGGCTGGATAAACAGATAGATACATCACGATGAGGCCGGCTGCAGATCTGCATGGATGCTTTGTGTCTATACTCGCGTCCACCAAACTGTTGTAAGGAGATCGTGCTTTTGCGGTGATATCCACGCGAAATCCTCTCTGGCCATATCTGTTGGATCAGCTCATGCTAGGAATTGAGCCTAAAAGCCAAACCCCGAGGTGAGTTTCTCAAAACACAAAGCTCTGTGGAGCTCACTGCATTGTCTGTGTAAAACCCACACTGCCCATCAGTTTCAGCAGCTCTCACCCAAAAATGAATTAGATCCACTCCTCAAGGAGCCCACACCACAAGAAACAGTTGGACAGAACACCCACCATTGAAATCTTAGGGAGTCGGCGGAAGTTTTGGATCATATTGATACGACCCTTGGATTTTGTGTGACTTTCAATGCAGCCTCATGTCCTTAGCTCAACTTTCTTGCTTTTTCTACCTCAGTGATCACTATAGCTGTCACAATCGCGGAGATTCTAAAGGAAAGAGGGCTGGCTATTGAGAAGAGTAAGCCCAATTCAGTTGTTGCCTATCATGTTACCTTGTTGATGCTTGTGAATTGAAAATAATAACAGTAATAATCTGTTTTTTTCCATCATGCAGTAGAGATTTTGATGTCTACAGTTGACATGAAGGTTGAATCCAAGGGTCGTCTCATTTTAAAAGCGAAGGTGAGCAATGTTTGATGCCAATTTTTAATATCCATTTTATTTTTCAATCTTATTACTATCATAACCATTGCATGGTTTCTACCATAACCATAACCAAATATTCTTAAAACATTTGTTAACAACGCTCAGGCTTTACTGTGTTGCTGCTTGTAATATTGCTTTGTGTTTTGAGTCATTTTCTGCCTATTTGCTGATTTTATTGCTGTTAACTTTGTGTCAATTCAACAATTTTGTTAGGTGGACCTTTTGGCAGAACAGATCGGCTTCGTTACTAATAGCAAGGATTGCAATGCGTAGGTGCATAACATGGGCCCTAAGGAACTTTTCGTTTTCCAATTACAATGGTAAATGACTGTAAATGGGTAATGATTATTTACTTCTGTAATCGTATTTTACTATAATGAAGATTTTGCTACATTGTTTGTTTCACCCACTTATAATGTGAAAAAGGTAATGATTGCTTTGAGCAATGAAGTAGACAGCCCTAGGAAGTACTATCTCATCGGCTTTTCAGGCTACAGGTGTATTTGACTCTTGATTTATGGGCCATTTTTTTTTTCCAGTTTTAAACAAACAGCTGGAAGTAACAATGACTCGTTGCATTTCATAGGAAATTGGAAAATCAAACAGGCCTGGAAGATTGTTAAGGAGTTCAAAACTTAAAAACTATGAGATAATGCATGTAATTTATCCATACTTTGAAAAGAAATGGAAGATAAAAGAGGGTTTTTTTATTTTTAATTTTTAATTTTTAATTTTATCCATAAATTATATGGCAAGTATATAGTTCCAAACTCTAATGTCTAAGTTATCAATCACTGATGTGGTGCACATACTTGAATTGTGTCATTCATCCATTGGCCTTATGCCAGATGCATGTTGCACAGGTAATCCTAGCCACTATTGTGTTAGTAAATGTTGTAGGTTTCTAAATTATTTATGAATTACAGGATGTATTGGGGCACAACCCTCGTTAAATCAGGTTATTTTTTTTTCATGCAGACATAAATTCGATTGGTTGATGGTATATTATAAGTTGATTGTACTCTTTTGTACTTGTGGAGAATGTGGTTGTGGATTGTTTGTACTTGAGGAGAATTGTGGGTATGGAGGATTGTGGTTGCGGAGGTTTGTGGTTGCGGAGGACTGTGGTTGCGGAGGTTTGTGGTTGCGGAGGAGGATTGTGGTTGTGGATGATTGTGGTTGTATTGTGCTGGTTATGTAATGTGATTGTGGAGGATTGTGGTTATATTGTGTTGGTTATGTAATGTGATTGTGGAGGATTGTGGATGTATTGTGTTATGTATGTGGAGGATTGTACTTGTACATTGTGTAAGTAAATGTTATAGTTTTCTAAATTATTTACGAATTACAGAGTTTACAGGATGTATTGGGGCACAACCCCTACCAAAATACAGGTTATTTTTTTTCCGTGCGGACAAAAATTCGAAAATTTAAGATGTTTGCAGCTAGTTCGCAAGATGTAAGAAATTCAATATGCAATAAATGATGGATGTGTGAATTAGAAATGGTTAGTTTAGTTTATGTATCGAATTGGTTTGTATTGCTTCGATGATATCAGGTGTAAGAAATTCAAAATGCAACAAATGCATGCTGATTTTTTTTTATTTTTTAAAAATTAACGACGGACCAGATCCGTCGATGATGTTACAAGAAAACTGACAGATCCTAGTATTATCGACGGATTTCATCCGTCGTTATTTTTACAACGACGAATAGAATCCATTGCTGGAACGATGATGGTTTTGGAGGTTACGACGGATAAGGTCCGTCGTTTATTTAACGACGGACTATATCCGTCGTAATTTAACGACGGATTTGGTCCGTCGTTTATGATTAACGACTTGCAAAAGAACGTGTGACCATGCGACGGACGAAGTCCGTCGTTAATGCCGATTAACGACGGACTTGGTCCGTCGTTTTTTTGCGATATTGGCGTAGTCAGCTGACAACCCCAACCGCATATGCTATGTCTGGGCGCGTACACACCATAACATACATCAAACTTCCTACCGCTGACGCGTATGGTATCTTCCGCATCTCTTCCACTTCCGCCTTCGTCTTGGGACACTGCTTGTCGCTCAATTTGAAGTGACCATCCAGTGGAGTACTGACGGCTTCGCTGCATTCATGTTGAACCGCTCTAGGACTTTCTCAATATACTGCTCTTGTGACAACCAAAGCTTCCTGCTGCTTCTGTCACGGGTTATCTCCATTCCTACGATCTGTTTAGCCGGGCCCAAGTCTTTCATCGCAAACGACTTGCCCAACTCCTGTTTCAGCCTGTCAATCTTTTTTATGTCTTTTCCCATGATGAGCATGTCATCAACGTACAATAGCAGAACCAAGAAATCACCATCTGAGAACCTGCGAGTGAACACACAGTGGTCCGACTCCGTTCTGTCATATCTATGCTTCAACATGAACGAGTCGAACTTCTTGTACCATTGCTTAGGAGCTTGTTTCAGCCCATACAAGCTCTTCCTAAGCCTGCACACCATATGCTCTTTGCCCTTGACTTCGAACCCTTCTGGTTGGCGCATGTAGATCTCTTCTTCCAGGTCACCATGGAGGAAGGCAGCTTTGAAATCTAATTGCTCTATTTCCAGATCCATGCTAGCCGCCAACCCAAGCAACACCCGTATGGATGTCATCTTCACCACTGGTGAGAATATCTCCTTGAAGTCTATTCCTTTCCTCTGACCAAACCCTTTCACCACAAGTCTGGCCTTGTACCTTGTCTGTGAATTCTTCTGCTCATTCTTCTTTCTGAACACCCACTTGTTGCTCAGAGATTTCTTGCCCTTAGGCAATTTCACCATGTCATTGGTGTGGTTCTTATGCAAAGATTCCATCTCCTCTTGCATAGCTCTCAACCACTCCTCCTTATGCTCGTCGGCTAGGGCCTCAGAATAGTCTTCTGGCTCTACCCCATCAGTGAGCATAATATACTCATGCGGCGAGTACTTCTTGGATGGATGTATGTCCCTTAATGTCTTCCTCACCTGTGGCTCAACAGGTGGATCAAGTTGGGGTTGCTCCCCCTGTCCATCTTCTGTAGGGACTCCCTCATCCTCTGCACCTTGCTGTACTCCCCCGTTATCAGGCACGACGGGAGGAGTAACCGGATCCATGTCTTCCAGTTCACCTGAACTGGGTTGGTTTTTCTCTAGCTTTTCAATGTCTTCTATACACTGATCTTCAATGAAAACCACATCTCTGCTCCTGACAAGCTTCTTCTCGGTCGGATCCCACAACCTGTAACCGAACTTTTCATTACCGTACCCTAAGAACACACATTGCCTGATCTTCATATAGAGCTTGGACCTCTCATCCTTTGGTACGTGAACGGATGCCCTGCATCCAAACACCCTGAGATGACTATACGATGGATCATGTCCAGTCCACACCTTCTCAGGTACTTCTCTATTCAACGGGGCTGATGGAGACCTGTTTATCAAATACACCGCCGAGTGCATTGCTTCTCCCCAAAACATCTTGGACAACTTTGCATGGGATAACATGCATTTGATTCTCTCTACAATGGTGCGATTCATTCGCTTAGCCACACCATTATGCTGAGGGGTCTTGGGAACTGACTGTTCATGCCGTATACCCGGTGACTTGCAATACTCGTGGAAGTCACCTATGTATTCACCACCATTGTCAGTGCGGATGCACTTCAATGATCTGCATGTCTCTCTCTCGACCATAGCATGAAACAGTTTAAACACACCAAAGACCTCGTCCTTGGATTTCAAAGCATACACCCAAACCCTCCTAAATGCATCATCTATAAATGTGACAAAATACAATGCCCCACCCAAGGTTTTTGTCCTCATAGGACCATAAACATCAGAAAAAACCAAATCTAATGCATGTACTTTATTAGTATGAGAAGCAGTTTTAACAAAAGAAACTCTATGCTGTTTCCCAGATAAACAGTCAATACAGGTTTTGAAAGGTATGCCTGTCACGTCTGGAAGGAGCTGCTTCTTCGCTAGTAGCTGAAGCCCTTTTTCACTCATGTGGCCTAGACGCCTGTGCCACATGTCAGTAGCTAGATCTTCCACTGCGTTCAATCCACCCTTGCACACACTGACACTTGCCTTGTAAAGAGTGCAACACTTCTTTCCTATGGCATCGATCAACGAACCCTTGATGAGCTTCCAGCGCCCACCAACAAACCGGCTTTCATAACCATCATATCCAGCCTTCCCGTCGACATCAAGTTGAAGCGAAGTTCTGGAATGTGTCTCACATCCCTGAGAACCAATGTGTAGCTCACATCGGTCTTCAGACAAATATCACTGACCCCTACGATCTTCGAAACACCAGAATTTCCTATCTTCACTATCCCATAGTCACCTGACTTGTAGCTTGTGAAGAAATCTCTGCGTGGAGTCGCATGAAATGAGGCTCCCGAGTCTATCACCCAGTTAGTGTCCTGACTCGAAGCCGTGAGACAAGTATCGTGATCTGCCGAAAGAATAACAACAACGTCACCATCTGAGGTGACCGCAGTAGAATCCGATTCATCTTCCTTCTCCTTTCCTTTACCCTTTTTGTCACTCTTCTTCTTGTGACATTCATGCTTATAGTGGCCCTTCTTGCCACAATTCCAGCATTCAACATCTTTCCTGACAACTGACTTGCCTCTTGATTTATCTCGGGCCTTTCCGCCCTTTCTGTTTTTTTCTCTCCCCCTATCTTGTGTCACAAGGGCCTCTTGTTGAGCAGGCCCTAGAGACTTCCTCCTTGTCTCCTCATTGAAGAGGCAGCTTGTTACCTGATCCATGGATACCTTTCCGTCTGGCCCGGAGTTATTCAGTGACACCACCAATGTCTCCCAACTGTCAGGTAATGAGTTAAGCAGTAGCAAAGCCTGAAGTTCATCATCCAGGACCATCTTCATGGCGGAGAGCTGGTTCACAATGTTGCTGACCTCATTCATGTGTTCAGCCATAGAGCCACCATCTTTGAACTTTGGATTCACAAGTCGTCTTATCAGGAAAATCTTATTGCCGGCTGTCTTCCTCTGTAGACACATGGGGGAAAACCGAATCATCCAACCATTGTCTAATGAACCCCACCACCTTCCGGTCCACTTTCTTCCAATCATCATCTGACATATCCTCTGTCTTCGCCGATATGCCTAGAATTGGAGCATACAAGTCCTTGCAATAGAGCAAGTCCTCCATCTTAGCCTTCCATATGGTCCAGTTAGAACCATTGAGGCTAATCATCCTTAATGAGCCACCTTCCATAATTCAGAACCGATCCCACACCTCAAATAACCTGAACGCTCTGATACCACTTTGTTGGGTGCGTTTCACACAAACCTTCGGATCTCGCCCCCCAATACACTAGAATTATGGACTATGCTAATGCAATAATCAAGAATAAACATCAACCACACGAACACAAGGCGTTTTTACGTGGAAAACTCTCAAAAGAGGTAAAAACCACGGGACCTAGTCCAGATCAACAATCCACTATCTCAGGGAACTGTTACAACCGATCTCAAGCAAACACCGCTTGGATCAAACCTTCCTCACCCACTTGGGATGGATAAACAACAAGAGAATGGTAAAAGTAAAGTGATCTCACTGATCTCGAAGACGTAGAAGCGCTGAGACGACGGTTGCGCAGAAGAATCCCTCTTCAAGCAACTTCTCCCTTTCTACAAGCTTCATCTTTCTCTCTCTTCTCTTTCTCTCTTCCTCTTTTTCTCTCTTTCTCACCTTGGACGTGTAAACAACACAATGGGATACCCTAATCTCGTTTTAGAACTCTTTAAGTACAAAAACGGAGCAATTAGAGCCCAAATAGGAAACTGCGTCTAAGCAGTCCACGCAGGGTCGAGCGCCCGGTCACCAGACCGTCGGGCGCCCGGCCAATCCAAAAAACCTCCAGCGAGAAAAACATTGGAAAGAACCAATTTTGGGCGCCCGAACCAAGAGGAGGAAACGTCCCATCAAGCGGGTCCGAGAGTGGGGCCCACCATGGTATTTTATTACTATCTAACCTATTGACAAACTTACAGAGGCATGGATGAATGGAACATAAAAATATTAGTTTGAACCCAGTCTTCGTGGGGCCACCATGACGTCCATTGTTGTCCAACCTGTTAACACGGTCACTTAGGCCAGGATGAATGGTAAACACAAATATTACCTCAATTCAAATTTTCTGTGGTCCCAAGAAGTGGAGACCACCCTGATGCTTGCTTACCATCTAACTTCTTGTTACGGTCGCACATACCCCGATGAACGAAAGATATATCAGTTTAATCTATAACTTTTGGGCCCGATCATGTATGTGTTTGTGTGTGCCATGAGGCCCACTGGGTTGAGGAGCCACCATGTTGTGTACGAATGTGCCGCAGAACTCACAAGACCATGGAGCCCACCAAGGACATGTGCATGTGTGGGTCCTAATCGGGCATGCGGTGTGCATGGCCCACTGTCTTAGACAATGGAGCCCACCATATCACTTGTGTGTACTGACCTTAAACGAGCTGGCCGTGTGAGGTTTCGGGACCAACTATTGGGCAGTGGGGCTCATTGTGATGCTATGAGCACGGGCCCACTAGTTGGATAGTTGGGTCCACTATGAGTATGTGAATGTGCAACCACCATCGAGGGCATGTGATGCTCACTGCGTAAGGTCAGCAACTAAAGTAAGATGCTTATGGTAGTAATTACAATTTTCCGTGTAATCATGAAAACGATGCATAGATTAGTAGCTTGACCAGCTTGGCCATGTGATTGTAAAGCTTAGGTTAGTTTACTTGAGTGCGCACTAAGGGCTAAATGAGTCTATTTGAAGTTGGCCAGTGATGCTTGTCATGTAGGAAACAAGTCTATTTGACTTACGAGACATACCTTATAGGGTATGCACAAGAACCCATGTTTAAGTACACTCTTAAGGTTAGCTCAAGTGGAAGACTGAATGAAAATAACCTTGTTTCAACACTGTTGTCTTGGTATTGATTCTCAAGAGGGGGTGGCTAACATTGCAATGTGACTAACAGTGGGGGTGGGTGTACTACCAGTGGGGTGTGCGTACTAACTCAAAAAAAGTACACTCTTAAGGCAATATTAGACTACTAAAATGAGCCCTAATGATTTGCACATAAAAACTAATATTCAAGTAAAAAAAGAAGACTAAGGGGGCGTGTAGCATCTTTACAAATAAGAGCTCATTGGCCTATTTCTAAAGAACAAAAACAAAAACAAAAAAAAAACAAAAACAAAAACAAAAAAAAGCTTTTGAGGTGTTTGGTAAAAGTTTAATCAATGTGCTTATTTGTTTAGAAAGTAGCAAATAAGCTCGGATTTAATAAGCTGGGAAGGGGTTACTTTTTAAACTGAGCTTGAACTTGATTGGCTTAAGCAGGTAGACATGCATTTTGAACTAATTTTTGGACAAGTTTGTCCTTCAACTTTTCAAGTAATTCCCATCTTAATTACCCTCTTCTCTTCTCTTTACAATTTCTTCAAGGTAGGCCCACATGATGAATGACCCATATCAAAGGTAAGCCTATATAATGCACAGTTACATCAAAGGTGAGCCCCACATGATGGATGGCCTTCTTCAAAGTGTAGCCCCGCTTGATGAACGATTCACATCAAACAAGCCCTACCTGAGGGATGGTCCACATCAAAGGTGGGACCCACATGATGTATGGTGGACATTGAATGTGAGAGCACATGATGGAAGGTTGACATTAACGCTGGGACCTACATGATGGATGGTGGACATCAAAGGTGGGTCCCAGATGATGGACCATCCACATCAAGTGGGCCCCACATGATAGATGGTCCACAACAAAGGTGGGACTCACATGATGGATGGTCCACATCAAAGGTAGGACCCACATGATGGATGGTGGATATTGAATGTGGGACCACATGATGGAAGGTTGACATTAAAGGTGGGCCTACATGATGAATGACCTATATTGAAGGTTAGGCCCCACATGATGGATGGTCCACAACCAAGGTGGGACCTACATGATGGATGGTGGACATCAAACGTGGGTCCCACATGATGGACTATCCACATCAAGTAGGCCCCACATGATAGTGGTCCACAACAAAGGTGGGACCCACATGATGGATGATGGATATCAAAGATTGGCCCCTCATGATGAACGACACATATTGAAGTGGGGCCCACATCAAGGTGGGCCCATGTAATGAAAGGTTCACATCAATGGTGTGCCCCACAGGATAGATGGCCCATATCAAGGTGTGACCCAACATGACAGAACATGCAAATCAAGTGGGTCCCATTTGATTGACAGTTCACGTCAAAGGTGGGACCCACATGATGGATGATGGTCATTAAAGGTGGGCCCACATGATGGTCAATTGATATCAAAGATGGGCCCACATGATGAATGACCCATGATGAAGGTGGGGGCCCACACAATGAATGATCCACATCAAGGTTGGCCCACATAATGGACGGAGTGGGCTTTACATGATGGATGGCCCACATAGAAGTGTGGACCCTCATTATGAACAATTCACATCAAGTGGGCCCCACCTAATGGATGGTCCAAATCCAAGGTGTCTCATGATGGATGACCCATATACAAAGTGGGTTGTATAATGGATGATCCACATAAAAGGCACCCCACACGACGAATGAAGGATATCAAAAGTGGGCCCCACATAATGGACAATCCACTTCAAAGGTAGGACCCATACTATGGATACATCAAATGTGGAGTCCATGGGATGGGTGATGGGTAGTGGACATTGAGGGGCCCCACATAAAGGGCAATTAGCATTGATGCTGAACCCACATGATGGACAATGCACCAAAACAACTATTTGGATTGTTCTTATATTAAAGTTGTTGTAATCTTTAAAAATAACATCCACTAACCTTAAAAAAGAAGCTCTTAATTGAAAGTTTTACTAAACATGCTTATTTTAAATAAGATCTTCTTTTTTTTTTTTAAAGATTTTACCAAACGATCTTATTTAAAACAAGAGCTGGAACAAAAAGGGCTGACTGAACTAGCTCTTATTTAAAAAGCTCTTATTGAATTAGAGTAGAGATGTCAAACGAGCCCGAATATTCAAGTATAACACTCTTAAAGCAATATTAAACTTATGAAATACGCACTAATGATGTCCACGTGAAGACTAATGTTCAAGTATATACCAATATCGCTCGTTTAATTTATGAAATGTATACTAGTATTGTGTACAAGTAGTCTCTTTTAAGTACATTAGTATAATCCTTGCATAGCACATAAATATACCTTTGCGTTAAAGAGGTCAAGTGCAGTGTGATGTCTTCTTAAGGAGGACCTAAATGTATGAATGCAGATATTCATAGACCTTTGAATTATGATACAGTGAATTGTGAGTGAATTAGATGATAGACTCCAAACATGTTGTACATTGACTTCGATAAATGTTTATTTTAATATTATATGCATACTTGCCATATAATAAATGCATTTCAACCATTAAATCATGATGATTCATAAATGTGCATTATGATTACTATGGAGGGTAGTGGACTCATGGAGTTAGACTTTTAGATATTGTGATAGGTCGTGGTTATTTTTTTCCTTGCACTTTGGACTTCCACCATTGGGTTGGGTGGGAGAGTATAGAGGTATCCCACTACCAAGGTTAGTAGTGGCAAGACGATGGGCTGGGTGGGGGACTACACAGTACCACACTAACAAGGTCGGATAATAGCAATATCGTTGGGTCGAGTGGGTGAATACAGATGTACCTCATTGCCAAGGTCAGGTAGCATCAATATATAGTGACGGGTCAGGCAAGTGAGTACAAAGGTACCCAACTACTGAGGTCGGGTAGTACTGACGAGCTAGGTGAAGGAGTACATAGGTACCCAACTATTGAGGTCGGGTGGTATTAGTATCGGCAGGCTAGGTAGGTTAGTGCATAAGTACCCCATTGTCAAGGTCGAGTTGTATCAGGACTGGTAGACTGGTGGGTGAGTACAAGGTACCCCACTGACGAGGTCGGGTATTGGCATGAGAGATACACCACTTGAATAGGTATGGCTGGTTGTTCATTTTGTTTAAGGTGGTGGAGATAGCCCTAATACGCATGCATTCATACCTACATTGCATTCATGGCCCCACCTCATTAATGATTGTTATTATGATACTTGTATTTACCTTTTCGCACATCATGATTATTATGCTCATTGCAATTTTATTCATTTGTCGTGATTAGAGATGTACCTACTGGGTTTATAATGCTTACACGAGTTGTTTTACCTTTCCAGAAATTTTAACTAGTCAAGGTAGTCGGGCAATTTGTAAATTACATTTTCATCTTTTGATTAGTGTTTATTTCGAAATGTAATAATGAAATTAAATTGATGTATATATATTTTGGACGATGTCATTTTATATTTTGGTTGTTGTCATATCTTATTTTGAATGTTATCATATCATTGTTGAGGAGAGATATTACCAAACCAACTGTACTAAAAAATCTCCCTAAGTCACATTCCAAGAGAGGATCCAGGGTCTCGTCCATTGTTTTTTAGGTGTGACAAGTTTACGTATAGCCATTTAAAATGAGGTAGTCATCTAGTGCTTTTGGACTGCATTGTGCACCGAATGTGTGGAACACATGCATAATGATTCAAACCATTAATCATGTGGGTTTCATGATGTATAGATTACTAACAAAAAATTGCCTTGATCAGCCAGTCCTAGCCATATGATAAATGAGCCATTTTTCTACTTTTAGACATATAGAATGAATGGTTTAGATCGTGTTCTTGTATGCTGCTTGGGGGCTAGCAAACCTTTGTTTTATAAATGAGTCATTTGCTTTAGGCTATCAACAAATCGGTATCTTCTTTTAAAGTTGTTTCCAAAACAATGTCTATCATTTTTATGTAAGAACAAAAAACCATATTCTTTAACTCAACGATTGGTTAAGGAAAAGCTCTGTTACCATATAAAAAGTCTCTTTTACACTTGAGTTCAAAATTGTTTGAAACTAACGATCGTTGAAAATGATAGTTCATAGATGTTAAATTTGATGGGGTCCATTTGCACTGTTGCTGGCATGCATGAACCTAAAAATAAAGCACATCTGAAGCTCAAGTGGACCACACCATAGGACAGTGGTGATTGAACACGCACAGTTAAAAACTTCTTGCGGCCATGAAAGTTTCGTATCAAGCCTATTATTGTGTGATCTCTTCATCTAGGTTTGTGTGACCTGGTCAACAAGTTAGATGGAAAATAATCACCACATGTATGCTGGGCCCAATCGAGGAAGGTCTCTACAATGGGTGTCATTATCACCACTACATCGTGTGGTGTGGTCCACCTGATCATGGGATGTGCTTTAGTTCTTAGGCTTGAGCCCTAAAATGAGGTGGCGAAATGGGTGGATGACATGAATAATACACATGCATCATGGTAGGGCCCATAAAGTTGTTCTAGCAACATCTAATACCAAAGAATGGGTTTTAATGGTGAGTAATGTTCAATCACCATTGTTTCCCATGGTGTGGTCCACTTGAACTTCAAACGTGTTTCATTTTTTAGCTCATGCCTTAAAATGAGCTGACAAAATAGGTAGATAGTGTTTGCACTTATTTTTTGCACACCCTCACGAACCAAT
The DNA here is from genome assembly GCA_003013855.2 of Liriodendron chinense. Lineage (NCBI taxonomy): Eukaryota > Viridiplantae > Streptophyta > Magnoliopsida > Magnoliales > Magnoliaceae > Liriodendron > Liriodendron chinense. The sequence goes on from PVNU02000362.1 coordinate 2,753,520, forward strand.
GAGATGTCACCACATATTAGCACTGCGCTTAATAATGGGTGAAATCCTACTTGCACCCTCTATCATTGTTTACACAAGATTTGATGCGCCAAGATTGAACGATTTAAAAGATGTCATGTGGCAGCCATGTCAATGTGGTATAGATGACTTCAAGAGAAGCTAGAGTCGTGCACATGAGAAAGCATTAAATGTTAGAGTTTTATTAAAAATACTTTCTAAAAAAAGCAAAAGTTTCATTAAAACAAGTTTCTCTCTCAACATTAATTGTCAAAATCCTATCTCTCTCTCTAGCATTAAATATTAGAATCCTAACAAAAGTAACTCTCTATGGATGTCAAAGCCAAGTGACCTAAGGACTACAGCAACTTCTCAATACAGAAGTTCATGATATGAGGACTCCAGTCGACGCATTCGAGAGCATATCTCTTGTACACAAGACCATAAGTGATAAATTACATTAATGTTGAAGAATTAAGGGGATTTCCACAGTCGATTGTCTAATGCCTTCACAATGCTGAAGACTATACACGACCACTGCCTCTCAAAAGCCTATAAAAGCAATATTCAATGAAGAGCTTGAAGCCCTATGCCAAACAGAATCTATCTATCTTTTACATATATCTTTACGTTTATCCTAGCATAGCATAGCTTAGCTTATTCTTAGCATAGATCACTACTGTCCAACATTACTGCTACAATACCATATAATTATATTAAACATCCATAACCCTAAGTTGCTAGATCCAAATCAACTGAGTTCTTGCTTGAATGATCATCATGGTGGGGCCCACCATGCACCGTATGCAATCTGGGTGATAGCCCTTTAGACATTGCCTTCACGGGAAATTCCTTGATTGGAAACAGTGTGAGGCCCGAATACTCGTCGTAAATCCGCTTTGTTCATCAGCTTTCCAAGACCACAACAGGACGAGATTATAAAGATTAGGTAGATCCAAAAACTCATGTGGACCACACCATATGAAACAGTGAGAACGGAAATGTCCACCATTGAAACCTCCCTTAAGCCGGCCAAGATGTTTATTAAGCTATCCAAAGGGTTAATAGGGTTATTACCACTAGCCAAAAATATCATCATGATACAAAACTTCTATGGCCCCACAAAGTTTCCAACGATGGGCATTCAATCCCTGTTGTGGCCTACTGACCCTGCCAATCAAGGGTTGTTACTGGCAGGTGCACTGTGGCCCCACTATGAAACTATGATGTATGCATTTAATCCACACTGTCCATCTAATTTTTCAAATCTCATGAGCCTAAAAATTAGGCAGATCTAAATCTCAGGTGGACCATACTACAGGAGAATGTGGTGATGAATGCCTACCATTAAAAACATTATGTGGGCTGAAAATTTTTGGATCAGGCTGATATTTTGTCTTTCCTGTTGGTCGATGGACCCGTGGGGCCCACTTGTGGACAACCACTTGTGGGTGGGGCCCATAAGGATGTTCCCGCATCCTCCTTCTTCCGAGAGTTTGAAATTCAGTTAGAATTTTAAAACCTCGGAAGAAGATGAGATGTGATAAGATAAGGATAAACCAACCTTATCTCATCTCATCCCTTATCTCTTATCCCTCTATTTATAAGAGAATTCTTTCCGTAATCAAATGCAAGAGACATCTACGGAGAGAAAAAGAAGAAAGTAAAAGGAGTGTCCATTTAGCCCATCTCTTTTCGATCTAAGCCATAGATCATAATCCGAGGACCATCCTCACCGTAGAATCAGAGGGGTGATCAGACCCACTTGTTCCTGTAACAAATAGGCAGATCGCTGGATCACACCGTATATCCTCGGCTTTGTGAAGGTTCTCATCGTGTAGACCGTCAAATCTTGGAGGCCCACTCTTCCGCAATTACTATCAGTGGTATCAGAGCGTTGAACAGCAGATCTTCGATTTAAAGAAGGAATAATCGCAATCGAGCCGCCGCAGCAGCCGCTTGCCCGCCACTGCCGCAGCAGCAGCGCGAGCCGCCGCCGCAGCAACAGCACTGGCCATCGACCACCGCCGACGCCAGTGGCAGTCCCAGCAGCGACAACCATTTTTCTCTCTTCATTGTATAAAATGGACCTCCTCGCCCACCATGGGAAGCAGCAACGATAGCGGCAAACACGACCGCCGCCGCTAGCAGCAACGGCGGCAGCGGCAGCGGCAACCATCGCCACCGCCAGCAGCAAGCAACTGCAGCCCCACCTTATCCCTTTTTTCATTTGCCATGAAACAAGATTTGGGAATAGGTTTTCTATTGAAACCCTAATCACAGAGATTTTGAAGAAGGTAAGTAAGATATGGTCTTACATTCTGGGCTTAATGGGCCGAAAATGATCTGTTATTTTTTGGACTTATGGGACTGGTCCAATTTTTTTAAGGACCAGCCATCCTAAAGCCCAAACAGGTTTATAATATGGGCCTTTTGGGCCTGACTTGAAAATTGAAGAAGAAAAAGGAATTGGGCCTTTTTTGGCCTGGCTTGGCTATGAGCCTTTTCCTTTTGAGCTAGGGTTGGAGAATATAAATGGGCCTATCCTTTTGGGCCATGACTTAAGGATATTGGGCCTAATATATGGGCCTACAATTTAGTAAATTGGGCTCATCTTATATTACCCTTATTTTTAACTCAAGCCACTAATCACAAATGGGCCCAAAATTTAAGTTGATAACAATAAAACATTATCATAATCTTTTGATAATACCATTAATATCCATAATTTCGGACAAATTAAAGGACCATTATGAGCTATCCACATGTGATTGGATAACCCCTATAGATCCCACTATTATGTCCAAAATTGAGATGGGCCAAAATAGAAGCCCAATTCACCTCCTTTCAAGATTTAATATATCTTGTAAAAGGGCCTTCAATCGACCATTTATAGACTGATTTAGACCAAGTAATGGGAAGTGACTTGGGGTTTTTCGGCAATATCTAACCAATGGTGTGATCAGATTTTGTGATTAACGGTCCAGATCTAAAATTATCATGATGATCGATGTATAAATTAAAATGAAAGCATATAATTATAAATTATGGATTTTTTTCCACATATCTCATGATTTATTTAATGTAAATGTGCGTGCATTAATACATATTTGTGTGCAAATGAATGATATTTTTTTTATCCATATGATTACTATTGATCACGGGTCCACAAGTGAACGAAACCATCAACAACCATGATAATCAACATTGATGAGAGGATCCATCATCAATGGTAATGATAGGATCCATCATAAATGGACACGATCAATGTAGTGATTGTATTGTACTTTAATCATAGAACTTCTTTTATTCGTTCAATGGACATGATTGCTTTCTTTAATCTAATGATTTATTCTTTTTTACTTTAATTTTTATATGATTAAAATTAACTCCTCATTCATTAGAATATAGATCTCATATCCCAAGGTTGTGCATAACCTAAGTGGGAGTTTTATTCATTCCTTAAATGATGCATAAACCCATAATAGTGGGTTGTAGGTTATACAAATAGATAGTCGTAAAAGCATCAATTTCATTTTATTTAGAGAACTTGATTGATCTGCACCACCCATACAGATATGTAGGCTTTCAGATCCCTTATAAGATGGATTGCATACTTTTATAAACTTAAAAGTTTGAATAACTAGTAGAAATTCTGATGATTAATGCCAATACTTTAGATCATAGCTAAGTAGTGATGCATGATGCGATGTAAAGATGGCCTCTAAAGCATTAATCGTCGATCAACTAAAAGGACAACATTTCGACGGCAACAACTACGAAGACTAGTCCCGCGCAGTGCGAAGCCTTCTGGACGAAGATGACATTTCGTACACTCTGGATGGAGTTCAAGAGGAACCCATATTGGCTGAAAATGGAAATCTAGGTGAACATAGGGCCGCGATGAATCGCTACAACAAGTGGCGTAAACAAAATCGCTCCGCCTATAATGTTTTGATTAGCACAATGCACAAAGAACTCATGCCCACGTATGAAGTGCATGAAACCGCTGAGGGGATCTGGGATGCACCGACTAATCCCTATCAGCAGAAGTCAGATGCAAAGGTTCGGGCTATGGAATTAGAGTTCCAAGAATACAGGATGCCAGTAGGTTGCCCCATCAAGGATCATATCCATAATATGGAGCAGATGATAGGCGCTCTGAGGAATGTAGGGTGCAAACTAACTGAAAATCAAAAGATTATAGCTATGCATCGTTCCTTACCCGAATCATGGGCCCAAATCAAAATGATTCTGAACCATATTGATTCTATCACAACGTTCAGAGACTTTTGTGGCCATCTGGTACGAGAGGTTGAAATGAATGCAACTCAGCCAGGTTCGGCAAGGCTTTTGCAGCAGAAACCCACAATCGGAAAGCTAACAAGAGAAAGTTTAAAGCTCGCAAGAAGGCAAAGAAGAACAATTAGGAACAGAAGACCGCAACGCCTCCTCCAAATCCCAAGAAGGGGAAAGGAAAGAGAAAACCTAAAAAGACAAACATCACCTGTTTCGTCTGCGAAAATCCCGGCCATTATACCCGTCAGTGTGCCCAGAAAAAGACGATAATTCCTCTGTTACTAGATACTTTGTTTGTAGGCGTTTGTTCTGAGATCCTTTCCGTTGATATCCTATCTAACAAGTGGATTTTGGATTCAGGCGCAACAAAGCACCTGACACGAGATTGTCGAGGACTCGAAGAATTTTGACCTATAGCCACAAGGAGCTACAGGGTGTACATGGGGAATAACGCTGCTGAAGACGTGCTAGGGATTGGTGTTTATCATCTCCGTACTCGCATAGGGCACACAATAACCCTCCATGATACTCTTTATGTACCGGGCATGCGCCGGAATTTAATTTTTGTTTCTAGGTTGTTAGTTAATGGTTTTGACATTCGTTTTTCAGGGACAAGAGTTTCTTTAAGACTAAATAACCTCATCTTTGCATGGGGAAATTTGATTTCAGATTTATTTATTCTAGATGTAGAAAATGATAATGCACCTCTTGCTTTGTCTGCTACATTGAATGAACATGTAGTATCTGAATCTTTAAAATGGCACGCGAGGTTAGGTCACATTGGAAAGGACCGTATGACAAGACTAGCTAAATCTGGTCTGTTAGGTTCATTATCCAAAGTTGATTTGCCATTTTGTGAATATTGTGTGTCCGGGAAGACTTCTAAGAAACCATTCCCTAAAGCGACTAGGTCAAAGGGTTTGCTAGAGATAATCCATATGGATATCTGTGGACCCTTAAATGTACGTGATAGAAATAGATGCCAATACTTCGTCACATTTATTGACGATTACTCGTGCTATGGATATGTATATCTCATCTCACATAAATCTGAGGCTTTTGATTGTTTTCTCAAATTCAAAGCTGAAGTTAAAAATCAGCTTGAGAAAAAGATTAAAATTCTTAGATCTGATAGAGGTGGCGAGTATACATCTGAAACGTTTAAATCATACTGTGCAAACGTTGGCATCATCAGGCAATACACTATGACATATACTCCACAGCAAAATGGAGTTACAGAGAGAAGGAACAGGACACTATTGGACATGGTCAGGTCGATGATGGCACATGCCAATCTCTCTACCACATTCTGGGGAGACGCGCTTCTTACAGCCGTCTACGTCCTAAATAGAGTCCCAACTAAATTCGTTCCTAAGACCCCATATGAGATGTAGACTAGGAGGATTCCTTCTCTAACCGACCTACGTCCTTGGGGATCTTTAGCATATGTTTTATTGCCTACTCAGCATAGAAGTAAACTTGATAGTAAAACTATTGAGTGCGTATTCATCAGGTACCCAATGCACTCAAAGGGATACGTTCTAGTTTATAAGGATCGTGGAGGATGGACTGAGATTGAATCTTGGGACATAACCTTCATTAAAGACAGATACCCCAGCCGAAAGAAACAAAAAGTTTCCACATAACTTTTTGAAATTTCCTGATGTATCTCAGGAGAGTGGGAGTTCTGCTTCTGAAAATGGAGATACTCCTATAGTTCATCAGGACAGTGGGAGTACATCTCAGCAGGCTCCTGAGTTACGTCAAAGTGAAAGAGGTTTGATTTTCAGAAGATATTTCGATATCGATGGTCAATCTTTCTCTTGTGTTGCGGTTGACGATGATGAACCTGATTCTTATCAGGATGCGTTATTATCTCCAAATTCGACTGATTGGGTAATTGCCATGGACGAGGAGATTACCTCCATGGAGAAAACAAAGTCTGGGAACTTGTAGATCTGCCTTCCAATCACAAAGCAATTTGTAACAAGTGGGTACTTAAGATCAAAAGAAAGGTAGATGGTATATTAGACAAGTACAAAGCAAGATTAGTTGCAAAAGGTTTTACACAAAAAGAATGTGTTGATTATGAGGAAACTTTTTCACCTGTTGTAAAAATTTTCTCAATCTGCAAATGGATGAAGATATATACCTGCAACAACCCATAGGTTATGTGGACAAAAAGTATCCAAAGAAAGTCTGCAAGTTGTTACGATCTATTTATGGGTTGAAGCAATCTTCAAGGCAGTGATACATGAGGTTCCACTTAGCCATCACCACTTTTGGGTTCACAATGAGTGAAGAAGATCATTGTGTATAGGTGAAACGGTCTGGAAGATTCTTTCTGATACTATCTCTATATGTAGACGACATCCTATTAGCTGGTAATGACATGCAACTGTTGATGATATCTAAAGATTGGCTTTTCTCGAACTTTGAGATGAAAGATCTTGGTGAGCCAATTTTATACTAGGGGTTAAAATCATCAAGAACCGTTTTAGGAATTCTTAGGCTTGTCACAAGCCACTTACATACAGAAGATCTTAGGGCGGTTTAGGATGAAAAATTCAAAAGCTGTTGAAACCCTTATGGATAAAGCTACAAAGTTAGACAGGAAATCGGGTCCCCAGTGTAAGACCCGTACCCTGAATTGCCCTCCGTACGTTTAGTTTTCGGTACCGGTACGTCCCGGATGGACCAGATTAGAGAGCCTTGATGGTGACCCTGATTTAGTACCGCAACGACCCAAGACTTGTACCCTTGCGACCGCGCGGGCGCCACGATTCCAACGCCGCGCGGCACGCCCCATTGCGTTACCCGGTGTGTTAGATGCATACGTTTGTGCAATTCGAGGTGGGCCACGCAACGCGCGTGTGGCGTGGGCCCCACTTGCACAATTCCCAACAACATGTCAACTCAATCACCATCACCCTCACCCATACCCCTATCATTATCTAGCCATCATCACCATACCCACCCCATCCTCTCTCACCAAAAGTCAACCACAACCCATACCTCTCATGCTCTCTCCCATCATCATCATCATCATCATGACATCATGCACCCCCCTCTTCCCATACAAGAGCCATACGTGGGGGGGGTGGCCTTCTCAATTGCAAGATTTGAGATAGAGAGAGAGAGAGAGAGAAGAGAGAGAAGAGAGAGAAGTAGAGAGATTTGGAGGGAGATCAAGAGAGAGAAAGAGAGAGTTAGAGAGATTGAAGGAGGAGATCAAGCTTGGAGGACCTCGATCATCATCCGGACCGTCCGATCGGCAATCCAACCGTCCAACCATCATTGTGAGTGCAAACCTTTCCCCTCTTTTTATCTTTTACCCTTCATTTTTTTCTTTCCTTGGACCCACCTTGTGATGGGCAATGAGAGGGATGGTCTGGATCGTCCATGAATGGGCCCCACATACATGTAGTAGTAATAATAATAATAATAAAATAAAATAAAATAAAAAAAAGGAGGAACGGCCGCTGGACAGTCAGCGTCCAGAGGACGCTGCTGCCCAGCAGCACTTAGGCGTAGCCCTTTTGGGCGTTGACCGTCGGTCCCCACTCATGGGACCCACCTTGCTGCATGTATGTGATCCACGCCGTCCATCTGTTTCTCCAGCCCATTTTAGGGCTGGACGTCAAAAATGAAGCAGATCCAGATCGTAGGTGGACCACAAAATTGAAAACATTGGAGATAATGTTATGGACTGCTGGACTTCTTGGGCCCACCTTGATGTTTGTAGGCCCGGTAGCCTGCCCAATATTGGGCTCATTAGGTTCCCAACGAGCTGGGAAACCTGATGGACGGATTGGATCTTCACTAAGTGGGCCCCACTTGATAAATAAAAAAAAAAAAAAAGAACGTCCAACGCTGGACGTTCACAGCGTCTGGGACGCTGGAACCGTCCAGCGTCAGGACGGCTAGAAGGGGTCCCCACTCGTGGGACCCACCTTGATGATTTTATTGTATCCACACTGTCTATCTGTTTTCCCATGTCATTTTAGGGCTAAGGCCCAAATATGAAGCAGATTCAAATCTTAAGTGGGCTGCACCACATGAAACAGTGGGGTGAATGATTTCCACTGTCAAAATTTTCTCAGCCCACATCGATGTTTGTAGACCAATTCAACTATTCAATATTGGGTTCATTGGGTCCCCCATGAGATGGGGAACCTGATAGATGGAGTGGATCTTTCCTAAGTGGGCCCCACCTGAAATAAACTAGAGAAAAGAAAAAGAAAAACAAAAACAAAAGAAAGAGAAAAAGGAGAGGAGAGGCGTCCGGGCGCTAGGCGTACCAGCGTCCACGGACGCTGGGCTCGCTGCCCATCTGGAGGCCACCCTGTGGGTCCCACCATGATGTATGTGCTATATCCTCACCATCCATCCAATTGGGGAGATCATTTTAGGGCATAACCTCAAGAATGAGACAGATACAAATCTCCAGTGGACCCCACCACAGAAAACAGTGAGGGCAGTGACAGACCAGTTGAAACCTACCTATGGCCCACCATGATGTTTATTTGAGATCCAACCTGTTCATAAGTTCACACATGAATAGAAGAAGGGAAAACAAAAATATCAGCTGATCGAAAGCTTCTGTGGGCCCCGCTTGATAATGATAATAAAAAATTAATAATAATAAGATAAAAAAATGAAAAAGAAAAAGAAAACAAAGGGGCGCTGGCCGTGGGCTAGCTGGGCTGCCCAGCAGGTGGCCCACTAGTGGGACCCACCTAGAATGTATTTGCTTTATCTATTCTGTCCAGCTCATTTTAGTGGCTGAGCCCAGAATTTAAGCATATCCAATTGTCAAGTGGACCATTGCACGGAAATAGTGGGAATAATGATTTCCACCGTTGAGACCTTTCCAGGCCCTACAGTGGTGTGTATTTGTCATTCAACCTAATCGTAAGATCACATGTATATGGATGAAGGAGCAAATAAAAATATTAGTTTGATTCAAAATGCTTGGGGACCATTTGGGTGCTACGCTCTATGGGTCCCACCACGATGTATCTGTTTTATGTATGCCGCCCATCTGTTTTTCCATATTATTTTAGGGCCGGGGGCCCTCATAATGAGGTAAATCCCAACCTCAGGTGGACCACATTGTAGGAAACAGTGGTCATTGATGCCCACCTTTGAAACCTTCCTTGGGGCCATTGTAATGTTTAATTTTCCATCCAACCAAAGGCCATGGGGCCCATCTTGGGCTCCCACCTTAATAGATGTGTTGTATACATTGTTGTCCACCTTGGCAGGGGCGTGGGGCCCAGTTTTGGGTGGGCCACACGTAGAAATAAGGGTGATTGAATGCCTACCATTGGAAACTTTACAGGACCCATCTGTTATGTTTATTTGGCATTCTCCTTGTTCTTAAGTCACTCAACCATGGGTAGGGTTCCACACGTGTGGTGTGCGGGCCCCACCATGGTGTTTAGTTGCCATCTCACTTGATTAGTGGTAAAGCACGAATATCGGGTTGATCCCAAACTGTTGGGGCCCATTGATGTATGTGGCTTCTCCACTCCTTTGTGCGGTTATACCCAACCCTGGGTCCACCTTGTTATGCATGTGTTCTATCCACGTCAGCCATTGGCCTCCATGGTGCGATATGTATGTTGGCCATCCATTAGGACCGCCTTAATTTTGTGCTTGATCCAAACCATTCAAATGAATGGACCCTAGCATGTTATGTACAAGATGGCTTTGGGACCACCTTAGTGTGTATGTTCGAATGACCGCATTGTCCATCTCGTGGATCCACCCTGATGATTAGTTGTCTAAATCCTTATTGAAAGGTCATCCTTAGAGTTTGCTCGATCTAAGTCGTAGGGCTACCTTCTTAAACTCACCCTGTTGAACCGTCTTGTCAATTCACCTTGTTAACTCACCAAGTTGACCCGCCTTGTCAACCTGCCTTATTGACTCACCTTGTTGACTCACCATGTTGATTGATCTTGGTAACTCAGCTTGTATACTCATATGACTCACCCCTTCTACCCTTGTACCCAACTATTAAAGACTACCATATTGTGTATATCTCATCCACACCGTCCGTTTACCTATAGGACGAGTATGGGGCTCATCCTCGACGTTCGTATGTCATCTAGGCCATCCATTATATGGAGCCTATCTTGTAGTATGAGGTTAGACCTGTCGTCCCTTTTTGGACTTCATCGTGTTGACCATCTATCTCATATTACACTACCATTTATGATTCTCTGTCATGACCTATCTATCTTGCAACCCGTTCTATGACATTCCTTTTACGGACCATTCATCGTGTTTATCTCAACTGTACTACAGGATTATGGGTCTCGACATGATTTTGAGTATTCCACTCTTGCCGCTCAAGTAGGTTCTACCTTTGATGTGTCGGTAGTGTATTCAATTATTTTATTTCCATTTGGGTCATTTGAATGTTGGAGGTTAATCCACACTGTTCAGTTGTTGGTCCGTCTGTGTTGTTGTATACCATCCACTTAGAGTCTTATCTCTTTATGTTTGCTTGTATTATAAGTGAATTATCTTTTTATGCTATTTTTAGTATGTCTGTTGCCACACGTAGTGTTGTTGGAATACTCATATGTGATCTTTATACTATATGCTTCGACGACCACCATGCATGTGTAATGAGTATGCATCCCGAATCACCATTGTTAGTTGGGGACCACTAGGGCATAAACGCATTCATAAAGCATTCGAGATGTAGTCGCGCAAATGTAATTCACGTGCTCTCTATCGCAAACCTCTCCAATAGGTATGGGACTATTCGAGGACATGAATCTATCATCCTGACCTACACTGTATGGTAGGAATAGCTTAGCATACCTTGTAGCCCTTAGTACGAGATTTCCTGGCTAGCGACATCCCGCACTATGACTCGATCATTCATATGTGTCCCCTCATCTTAATCATATCTCAAATAGGTTGGACCAGATTGATTTATTGCCATCGTGGTAGATGGACTACTTGTTGGCACTCATACTGTATACTTGACTCATGCATCATGAATGCTTGGCTCATCTGATTGTCTTGTATCAACCGGCCATATCGGTCGTGATTGTCGTGCAGTTCATTACCAGCTGACGGTGACATTGTGTTTGAGACCTTATAGTTTTATGGTGCTCTTTGGAGACTTGCACGGGCATGTCGTCCCACGTTTGTATGCATGGTTGCATTTCGCACCGTCTGCTTGTGCCGCATATAGCATGGTTACTACGTTGCAACCACAGCTCCATCGTGGTTTGCAGGAACACCGAAAATATGTGATCTTTAAACAGGATGCCATAGATGTCCCTGGGTGAAAGTCCCTGAACCCGTTGGTACCAAGGTGGGTGCTCCATTCAAGGACCGGGTGGTTTAATCATACACCAGTATGCCGAATACCAAACGGCGGTGTTTTCCATTGCACGTGGTCAGTTTGGAAGGAGGTCTGACCTAACCTGCCGAAAGAGTGTTGGCAAAGGGGGTTGAGTTTGACCAGCTGTGAGTAGGTCCGCTATTGCACCAGATAGGCTTTGGCATTCTACTGGTGAGTAGTGAGGTCTGTGAGACTCCAGTGATGTTCCATTTCAGAGATGGTATTGGTATCACTGTATGGTGTGGGACGGTCCTGATGTGGGTGGGTGTGATGTGGGCGGGGCTGTAAGCCTGGGCGAGCTACCACACTGGGCGAGCTACCAGTTCCGAGTCCTGCATTGCTTACGTGATTGCGTTATGACTGTTCGTATCTGGACCACTGTACTGAGAGGTGGTGATTTGCATACATGCATTGGATCATTGTATGTGACATTAGGCCCTGTAGGCCATTGCATAGTAAGAGTATATAGCCTTGGTGGGTTGGTTATCTGTATTGCACGCTTGCATAGCCATGGTAGGCTAGTCATATGTATTGCATGCTTGCATAGCCGTGATACACTGGTTATTCATATCACATGATCGTGTAGCCTAATTGGGCGAAGTCTTACTTTAAAGTTCTCATCATGCTTTACTGCTTACTCTGATATTTATCATGCTTGTCATACGCATTGTGCACGCACACACGCACTCACGAAGCTTCGTTCGAAGCTTATGCGCGTTTGTTACGCTGCAGGTTCTACCAGAGTATATCAGCAACGTTGAGTTGGAGTTGGGAGTGCAGTAGCAGGAGGTGCCGGATTGTGCACAGTTTTTATATTCACGCATTGTGTATTTACCTTTCAGTACTGTATGTAAACGAAAAGATTTAGTGAAAATATTGTGTTTGTCTTTGATGGTACTCATATGGTGATGCTCATGTTAAAAAAAAAATTCAAACCCTACAATCCTCCTTGTGGTATCCCAGGATCGGAACCTGGCGTGTGGGGTGAGGATCCGAGATCGGGGTACTACGGAGGCTGCCACCTCTGAATTCGGGTTACAACGAATGGACGTCGAGAACCGAATTTGGGGCGTGACACCCAGACAGGAGCTGAAAAATAAGCAATGTCCTCAGTACCTTATGCGAGCGCAATAGGTAGCTTAATGTATGATATGCTTTGCACCAGACCGGAAATTAGCTATGCAGTTAGCATAGTCAGCCGTTACCAGAGTAACTCGGGACAGTCTCATTGGCAAGCCGTGAAACGTATATTCCGCTATCTCAGAGGAACCAATGACTTGATGTTGTGTTATGAAGGCGCGAGTTGAAATTGCGGTTTTACCGCTTGTAGAGATACTCGGAGATATGTCTATGGACTTAGAGGGGGTGATATGGACCTTTTGAAATTCTTTTCGCCTACTTATGCAATTTAACAAATATAACTAAGTAAGCAAGAACACCTCGGCTTCCAAGCCTTGGTGGGTCCAATCAAAAGACTAGCAAGAGTTAAGCAATAACCAAACCTAGTCTAAGTATGCATAGGCAAGAGAATGATACAACTAATAAAGCTTCTATCCTATGCAACTTGTGTAGACATATGAGAGTGGATCAATGAGCTCATGTCTACACAAGTAGTGAAGGTACATCTTGTGTGAGGATGCCTAAAAAGTGCCTAGCATGCATTCCTATCAATCATTCATAATCAAGCAATTGAACTAACAATGCAAAGATAGAATGTGCTCAAGAACAATCACAAACACAAGGATGTATAGTGGTTCGACTACTTGTCTACTCCACTCCCGGTTCAAGTACTCAACCCCTTTGAGCACACCGGCATTCACTATCCGAGGTTTTAAATGAGGTTCACCTCTCAACCTTTACACGGAGGTTTTATCGGTTCACCTCTCAACCGTATCCGGAGTTTTAGACATAGGCTAACTCTCAACCTAATCGCACGTTTACTCCCGTGTCGGAGGCTCCCCCTTGGAGACTTAGTTTAGGCCCGGCTGACGGGCCAAGGAACCACTAACGTCCCTAGGTCGAGTTCGAAAAACAAACTCTAAAATGGACTCTCAAATTAGACAACCTACTTGTCGGATGAGCCCCTTGTTTAGCGCCGGATTGGGTTGCTTGATCTCCGCTCTCCCGTGCTTCAATCAGCTTCCCTTTGCTCCCTCGATCGTGGCGCCGTTGCGTTGCCAATGCCTCAGCCACATTCGATCAAACACCTTGCATGCGATGCCTTGAAATGCCCAAGGTGCTAGGAGAATGGGTTTGAGAACTCTACAACTTGGTGGGAATGGGTTTCCTAGAGTCTTGCCAATGCCTCAGCCACATTCGATCAAACACCTTGCATGCGATGCCTTGAAATGCCCAAGGTGCTAGGAGAATGGGTTTGAGAACTCTACAACTTGGTGGGAATGGGTTTCCTAGAGTCTCTTACCTACAACGATCTCATCTTCGAGTTTAGGACAAGGATTTGCCAATCAAGAAGCTTCCTAACTCTAGAGATCAAGAGGGGATGAAGGTCATCTTCTTCATGAGCTTGGAATGCTTTTAATCTTGTGTTAAAGCATAAGGAAGATGCCTTGCATAGGTCAAGGAATAAGCCTCAAAAGAACTCCTTCAATAGTGGCTTTCCTTCCTCAAAAATCCCTCTTACAAAGCCCAAAACCGGAGCTCTATATATAGGGAAATAGAGCCCCAACGGTCAGAAAACGGCTATATGCCGACCTGTCCCGACCGGTCATGACCGGTCGGAGCCCCCTGCTGGAGAACTTCAAGTGCATAGGCCACAAACATGGGCCGACCGGTCATGACCGGTCGGCGTCCCTTGCTGGACATGTGGACATGCCAGGCCGACCGGTCATGACCGGTCGGCCATACCTGCTGGACGGCTGAACAATGCATGAAGCCCAGAGCTGGCCGACCGGTCATGACCGGTCGGACCAGCCTGGGTCCCTTCTGCAATGAGCTGAGTCCTTCTTTCTCCAGCATGATCATTGTGTCCTAGGTTGGGATGATAAAATGGGACACCTAGGGCCTATCTATGATGCCTAAAGGGTTCTAAATATGGTCAAGGACATCAAGGATACAAAGGGGATGGGTTTTGGTCGAGGTTAAGGCACCAAGGCATCTCATATACCTGAATCTTCATTCTTGATGCAGCTGGACGTCTTGAGTCTTCATTCTTCGTCTTCATTTGGCTCAACCGACACTAGACTCACAGTCGTAAGTGATTGACAAACAAGGTGCACTAGTATGCCACGGACAAGTGCACTAACACGAGTCTCGAGCTCAAAGCATATTCAGATGCCGCCTGGGGTAATGACGCCGACGAGGGAAAGTCTACTTCAAGATATGTCTTCTTGCTCGGAGGGGGAGCTATCTTTTGGTCGAGCAAGAAAAGACATCCACGGCACTTTCATCTATGGAGGCCGAATACATTGCATGTTGTGCTGCAGTTCAAGAGTGTGTATGGGTTCGCAGATTCCTACAAGGATTGGGTGTTTTTCCAGGCATACATGAGCCTATATCGTTGAGGATAGACAACACCTCGGCCATTGACTTGGCAAAGGATCCCAAACACCACCAGAAATCGAAGCACATTGTGATAAAGTATCATTACGTTCGTGATCAAGTGAAAGAAAAGAAGGTTATCCTCAGCTACATTCCTACCAAGGAGATGATGGATGATCCCATGACGAAACCTATAGCTAGAGATATATTTCAGGTTCACGTCAGGCAGATGGGATTGAGCAAAGCTTGATTGACATGCTTATATCATATATCTTTGATCTGTCAAGAATAATAAATTCCCTTTATTCAGTATTGAGCACTTGTTAAACTAGGTATGTAGATCATCAGCTTTTTTCTTTGAGATCAAGTAGGATTTCAACTTTTATCGGCAGGCCGGTCACCCACTTGCACGGGATGACCAACCCTAAATGTACAAGAAAGGTACACTTGGGGTGACGTTCATACACTGAGGTATGAACCACCCTTTATTGAAAATAATAAAGGATGAGGATGCGAATGAGTTGTATCCACCTTCAGTCTTAAAAGATTGAAGATGAGACTCATAAAGTCGAATAACATAATCACACCATTTTTATTCATGCGAATGCTATGGCCTAAATCTCAGCCAAATCGTGAGGTTATGAGATGAGTCATACCTCATGTGAGACGACTTGTGTATTATAGACCCGACAGATACCTAGTATTGTCTACTTTACGGCGTGGATTTTAGCCACGTGCTTGGACCTATTACCTACAGATTGCTTTGATTCGATCTAATCATTGCAACGTGCGAGTAGCCAGTCCCGTAGGTGACTCTTTGTGTCCTCAGCTACCCTCCTCTTGTGTACAGGAGGATGAGATTGAGTGTCGCTACTTTAGTATACGATGACGAAAGGCCCTTGATTGGTCAGACTCGGTTATGCTAGGAAAGCGGCTTGATCAATTCCAAATGACACATTTGCGTGGGGAAGATCCCGTAACAGCTACACCAAGTTTCTAGAACTATAAATACGCACTTAAAGACTTATCCGCCGGCAGGATCGAGTTTTCTTAGACTTTTACAAACGATATTCTCTTTCAATATATATATATGTGTGTGTGTGTGTGTGTGTGTGTGTGTGTGTGTGTGTGTGTGTGTGTTATTTTAAAAAGAATTCAAATTGATGTTTGTAGAAAACCAAGTTTTTCATAATAAACTCGATAAGTTGAATTAGTGTATATGTTGGCCGAGTACTCCAGATTGGGAGTTAACTCTATCCGGTGTGGTCATGCGGACTAGGACAAACAATGCAAAGCTTGGGTTATTGAGTGCTAGATAGGTGGTCTCTTAGTACTCAAACACCTGTGAGAAGATAAAGGTGTTCCAGCTGGTCCCACACTTCTGATTCTTTTGATCGTGATTCTTTGGTTTTGATTGTTATGTGATGAGCTAGATGAACTCTCATGATGTGCCTATCCCACAATGTGATTGAGTGGGAGATGTTGGTCTATGGACCCGTGGGGCCCACTTGTGGACAACCACTTGTGGGTGGGGCCCATAAGGATGTTCCCGCATCCTCCTTCTTCCGAGATTTTGAAATTCAGTTAGAATTTTAAAACCTCGGAAGAAGATGAGATGGGATAAGATAAGGATAAACCAACCTTATCTCATCTCATCCCTTATCTCTTATCCCTCTATTTATAAGAGGATTCTTTCCGTAATCAAATGCAAGAGACATCTACGGAGAGAAAAAGAAGAAAGTAAAAGGAGTGTCCATTTAGCCCATCTCTTTTCGATCTAAGTCATAGATCATAATCCGGGGACCATCCTCACCGTAGAATCAGAGGGGTGATCAGACCCACTTGTTCATGTAATAAATAGGCGGATCGCTGGATCACACCGTATATCCTCGGCTTTGCGAAGGTTCTCATCGTGTAGACCGTCAAATCTTGGAGGCCCACTCTTCCGCAATTACTATCATTTCCTCCTATCTCGGTTTGTGTGTTCTTTATCAACAGGTTGGATAACAAATAAAGCTCGTAAGATGTACAATCATGATTAACTAACACAAAATCTAAATTGGACAGCCCAGATGGGCAAACACGACATTTAAATGTAGAACAAAACCTGAATCAGACAATCCAGATTGGAAAACACAAAACTTAATTATGGACGGATTGTGTATGTCCCCTGCCATGACCTATATAGAGAAGGATGGTGCTGTTAGGGGATTTGTAGGGCCCACCATGATGGATATGTTTTATCCATGCCATCCATCCATTTTACAAGATCATTTAGGGCATGAGCCCAAAAAGGAGGTAGATTGAAGCCTCAAGTGGACCACACCACAGGAAGTAGAGATTGGTAAACAAGAAATATGAATTGGACGGTCCATGTTGCAAAAAGAATAAAACCGATTGGGTCCAGATTGACCTGAAAGGAATTCACAAGGAGGTTGTGGGGTTTGCAACATACCTGGGTGTGAGTTATCAAAGTTGGCTATTACCAATCAGCTTCTTTGACCATACTTGACACCTGCAGGATTTGCTCACCTCTTTGGCAACCTCACAACAACAGGTATATTCGAAAAACCCTATATAAAGTGATTTTAGTTTTGGTTCCCATATGATGTGGGACTAAACTCCCAACTCCTCTCCCCATAAAGAGTAGTTTCTTACGAGGCACCGTACGAGCGAGCGGGAGGAAACCGACTCTCTCGGTTGGACACGACTTCAATGGATCCCTGACTGTGAGGCCCACTATAATTTATGTGGTTACATCCAAGATGTCCATCCATTTTGAAATATCATTTTAGGTCCAATCATAAAAATTAAGCAGATCCAAATCTTGAGTGGACCACACAATGGGAAACAGTGATGATTGAATACCCACCATTAAAAGTTTCTTGGGGGCTACCAGAATGATTATTTTTCATCCAATCTGTTGATAATGTCACAAAGACCTAAATGAATGGAACCACATAAATATCATCTTCATCCAACACTTTTCTAGCCCGAAAGAAGCTTTTAATGGTGAATCATTGTTGTTTCCTGCGTTTTAGTCCACTTGATATATTGTTCAGCTTCATTTTTTGGAATAAAAAACTAAAACGATCTTTCAAAATGGATGAACTGGAGTGGATTTAATTTAAATAAATTAAAGTAGGCCCCACACTCAGGGATACACAGAAGTCGCATCTCTCTCAATTGTGAAAAATGCCTTGCTGGTTGCTTCCGTCCACTTACATGTGTAGACACCCCACCTTCGACTACAATGTGGGTAGAGATAACTGAATGAATGAAGGACCATACCCCCAAATCCCGTGTCCAAACCCAGCCAAACTCACCCATGTAAGCATCAATCCATAGCCTAGCTCAAGCCTGAACCCAGTCAACTCACCCCTAAACATCAGCCCAAAAAACCACCCATAAGAAAAACTAGTCAAAAAATCCCAAAAAAGTCAAACTTGGTAAGTCAACCCGCTGAGTCAAATCACCGAGTTAACTCACTAGGTCAGTCCAGCCCATGCACCTAGTCGACTCATCGTGTCAACACATCTTTCAAACCCAGTCAACTTACCTAGTTCCGAACCATAACTTCGGAGCAGGTCCGGACCCTGAACCTCGGGCATTTCTGCTTCAGGTTTGGAGGCCGTATGCTCCGAAGCAGGAGCAACACGACCGCACAAGCGGCCCCCTAAGGGCTGCCCAAGCATATTTACACAATCTGCCACTCTCCACTACTATAAATACAGGGGGTCGCCCAAGCATATTTATACAATCTGCCACTCTCCGTTGCTATAAATACCCACGTTCCCTCTCATTTAAGGCATTCCTCAACTCTAAGAGAAATCCCTAGATCCGAGTCCATCTCCATCCCTTAGCCCATTCCTCCACCAAGGAGAGCCCGAGTGAGAAGATCCTAGCCCTGGTCTAGCCCAGCCTGACCCTGGTCCAAGCCTCCCAAGATATTCAAGTCCTGATCTAGCCACTCGAAGCGAACCCTTGCGACACCTCCGTCCATCCAGCTACTCTTTTACTAGCATCATCTCATTCACACCTAGCATAAGTGCAACATTTACTTTTCTTCCAACCCCCCTGCTTATCATATCACTGCAAACACTTTGATTATTCAAATACACAGCATGCATCCCGCATAAAGCACCTGTCAGTTCAAGCGTATGCTCTAGGCTTGCCTGTTAATGGAAACCTGTCCATCAGAAACTCTTACTGTTCAGACCTACATTCATGCCTCATATCATTCATGAGAATGTATGAGGACTAAATCAGACCTTCAAGTATTAGTTCGATTCTGTGAAGTAGAGACCGTACTTCGGTACGGACAGTGTGGGGTACTTAACATCTTCCCACCCTGTAACCATGATCCCTTACCTCGAATCTCTTGCCGCAGATCAAAAGGAGTCATTTTAGAGGAAGGAATCTTTGGATTCCCTTCTCTAACATTTCTACGGGGTCTAGCCAACTGAAGATTCGAAGTAACTGGCTAGTGGCGACTCTGGTCTTATACGAATTCACTCAACAAATTCAATTTAACCCGACAACCGAGAAAAAGCCCTCGAGAACGAGGAGAGTCAGTAGCACAAACGGCGATTCGCGCGCATGCACCTCCTTTTCCGAAAGGGAAGGGAGAATTTGGGGGGGCGGAGAGGCGAGCGTCCACAGAATGGCGACTCTGCTGGGGATATGCTAGTCCCACTAGTCGTGATCCAACTTGAAAAATGAAATCTCTCTTGTACTTGAAAGTCATTAGTCCTCATACAATCTCATCTGCATAACATTCCATCCAAAAAAAAAAAAAGAAAAAGAAAATCCCAAAACCCCCCCAAAAAAAGAAGAAGATGAGTAGAGCATATTCCTCACCATTGCGCCTCCTCGAGCTCAACATCTTCGGAAACAACTTCCCTTCCGCAGCATAATCTGCACTCCGGCTCAACAAGCCATGTCCGACCAAGAAGAGGAAGCTCACCTCTTCCTTGCCCTCGAGATAGTCGAAGCGCAACCTCCAGCACAGCAACCAATTGAGAATACTTCAATCATGCGAGAATTGGCGCAAGGAATGAGAGCAATGCAAGAAATGCTCCTGCAATTCATGCAAGCACAAGCTACCGCAGCAGTCAACAATCAGGTTGGCCCAGTTCAGCAATCTCAGCATCCATGTCGGGTCTCTCCGGCCTCCAGCTCAAATCAAGTACAACCATCAGAGTCTACCCAAGACTATTGACAACAACCATTTCAACCCTTTGCTATGGGGCATCCTCCTCAATACCTTCCTGTGATGACAAGATCGTCTCAGAGCATTCCCGTCGCAGGAACTTTCAGTCAACTTCCAGTCAATCTTGCAAGCAACAATCTCAGTAGATTCCAGTACGTTCTCGCTGATGGGATCCCTTTTCTTTCTCAGCATGTCCCCGCCGATGGGACCTTACTCAATTTCAGCACATTCCCACCGATGGGATTTCAATTCAATTTCCAACAGTAGGGACAGCACTGGCGAATGCCCACAATGGGGGTCAGTGTTAAGCCCACATCAATCAGCGGACAGTAGAGAATACCCAACAAGGGGATCACTTCCCAGCATCTCAGCCTCCTACAAACAGGAGCACTTTTCAATTCCAGCACATCCCCGCCGATGGGATTCCAGTTAATTTCCAGCAATTTTCAATTCAGCAAACTCCACAATCTCTAGTTAATTTCCAGCAAGTTCCAATTCAACCTTCAGTACAGTCTCCAGTTCAATTACAGTCATTTCAAGCACAAGTTCATCAGAATCCAGTTCAATCGTCAAATCAATTTCAACAACCTGTGGTTGCTTTCCAGCAAGCCCATAGGGTCGAAGACATCGACCACTATGCCGAGAAAAAATGTGCCTTACTCCGAGAGGCACCAATCGTTCGAGCAGATCATATAGGACTAGACGAGTTGCGGGAGTAATTCCAGATCTTGCAAAATCAACTTCAGCGACAACAAGGAATCAATCTACCTTCCACCAAGTTCAGAGACTTGTGTCCTTTCCCAGATGCTCAGATACCTCAAAACTTTCAGGTACCAAAATTCAAAAGATATGACGGCAGCAGTTATCCCACAGCACATCTCAAGGCTTTCTATGGAAAGCTGAGTGCAATCTCAGGAAATGAAGGAGCCCTCATTCGCTTGTTCCAAAAATCTCTGATGGGCGATGCCCTAGAATGGTACACATCATTGGACTGCCATCGCATCAGGACTTAGGAACAACTTTCCCAGGCTTTCATCGACAGATTCGCGTACAATCTCAACATGGCACCCAAGAGAGCTGACCTCGCTGCTCTCAGACAAAAGGAGTGATGAAACGCTATCAGCTTATGTAAGACGTTGGCGAGCTATGGCAGCCAAAATGCGGACACCTATCGACGACGAAGAACAAATCTCCATGATTGTTCATTCAACATATCCTGGCATATCTGGATATCTCATCTCGCATCCATATGCGAATTTCTCACAGTTGATCCGTGCTGGAGAGCAAGTCGAAGCAGGAATCCGCACAGGGACAATCTCCCCATGGCCTCATCAAGCCACTCCAGTTAAACGGAACAGAGTGGAAGGAAAACCTATTAGATATGGGAATGGAAATCGCAGTGGTTCTCCTCCTTGCCCGATAGAGGTAAACAACATCATTGCCATTGCTCAGGACAACCAATATGCTCTCCTACAAGGACGTCAACAGTATCAGCAGAATCAGGCTCAGCATCAACCTCAGAGGTATCAACCACAACTAAATCCTCAACCACAGCCATAACCACCTGACAGCAACAGCAGTTCAGGGGGAACGGTCAATACTCATATCAGAATAGGCAGAATTACTAGGAGCTCAAGAAATTCACTCCTCTTAGTCATCCACTCAGTCAGGTAATGGCTATGCTGGTACAAAAGCAGTTACTCACTCTAATGGTGTCACGCCCTGAAATTCGGAACCCGAGTACAATAACCCAAAGCCCGAGTTCCAGGGTGTGAATTTTAAAATTCGAGCACAGATTCCTTGAAATTCCATTCCACACATTGTATAACTAAAATAAATCCCAAGTATAACGCTTCTTTTCCACTAATATCATATTACATTGAATTTTACAAGATAAAATAAATTAAATACAATTGGCGTTTGAGTAACACGTGCCCATCTGAATACTCTACTCTGTCTACATCTTTTCCTTCTTGAAAACCTACAAGAACTGTGGTGATTTTGGTGAGCTAAAAGCCTAGTGAGGTCATTTCCATAACAGGTAATATTCCAGTTAATAAAAGATAGGACGGAAATCATCAACGGATAGAATTGTATGAAATATACGAGAATAAGGTTGTGATTAATATATTGATGTTTTATTATGAATGAAATATGATGTCATGTATGTCATGATACGTGTGAGAGCAACAAACGTCTAGGAACTCGTTGCCACTGAACATTAGGAACCTGTCGCAAATCAACCATGCTCACCTAACCGGTACAACGAGGCGGCAAATCAACCATGCATGCCAGTGGGCAAATCAACCATGCACCACTGATCCAACCGAGCAAATCAACCATGCTCAATAAGTGAAACGACCAGAACTCGCTGCCACTGAACATTAGGAACCTGTCGCAAATCAACCATGCTCACCTAACCGGTACAGCGAGGCGGTAAATCAACCATGCATGCCAGGAGTCAAATCAACCATGCTCCTGTTCTGTCGCAGTGTATAAATGTATGCACAT
Organism: Liriodendron chinense; assembly: GCA_003013855.2. NCBI lineage: Eukaryota > Viridiplantae > Streptophyta > Magnoliopsida > Magnoliales > Magnoliaceae > Liriodendron > Liriodendron chinense. The sequence continues at coordinate 2,776,409 of PVNU02000362.1, forward strand.
GTATGTATTTATGGAAGCAGTCATCAAGCATACAATGCGTATCAAAATTCAAGTCCAATCACGCCATGCATGTGTTTACTTTATTCAAGTAATTCTTTGACTCAATTTAGTTATTGTCAATCGAGGAATTTAAGAAGATCATCGCGTAAGGTTTAGTGTTACGAATAACTAAGGTTGTTCTAAGAGTTATGTATTGTACATTATCTAAACTTAAGTTGTTGTCGATTAAGAAGTTTAAAAATAATGTCACGTGGAATCTTGAGAATACTACGTGTATCTAGGGGTACATGTTGGCGACATCACCTGTATGAAATCCTACGTTGAATTGTCGTGAAATTCTGACATGTGCATTAAAAAGGAAAACTTGATAAAATTAATTCAATAAGAAAAGGATAATTGGCAGGTGAAATTTAAGGATATAGATCGGAGGTGGATGGATCCTTTACCTAGGATCAAGTTTATGACTTTACGTTAAAGTTAGAAAGAGATCGATGGATGGATCGTTACCTACGAACCATGTTGAAGGATAACATGAAAATTGGACATCATACTTGGGAAGAAAACAAATTAAATGGAAGAAACGTTAACTAGAAATTTCTATGATGAATTACTCACCGATATGACGATCTCTAGGCTCCAAACAAGCCCAAACTTGAATCTGAGTTGGCTCAGCGAGTCGACTCGGTTTAGAGAAGAAGTTTCTTCTTCTTTTCTTTTTCTTCCTTTCTCTTTCTTCTTTTCTTCTTCTTCTCTTTCTTTCTTCCTCTTTCTCTGATTGATCTATGAAGGAGGGGAGGGAAATGGATGGACGGTTTTATAACTCACCTCAGTGGGTGGAAAAACGTGGTGCGGACGAAAGTTAATTTCCCGGTTCGAGTGGGAGATGTAAAAGAATAGTGACTCGGCATTATTATACAAAATAAATCGTTGAGAAGTTAGGTGGGGTCCACATGGTGTTTTGGGAGAGGTTTGGACCGTCCATGCAAAACGACGAGTTGGATCTTGATTTCCTTGTGTTTGGACGGTGGTTTGGAATGGGCTGAACTATTAATGAAGCGAAACCAAACTTGGTCGGACAAGGTTTAGGATGGGCTTGGATGTAATGGACGAAATAGATTGGGTGTGGGATCATGTTGATGGATGGCTTGGAGGCCACCAACAAGGGCAGCGGGCGGACGTTGTTATGTAGAAGATGATGAAGAAGAATCTTGCTTGGATTCTTCTTCTTTATTTTTATTTTTATTTTACGTGCAGGTGTAATAGACTTTTTATGCTCCACTTGTAAGTGGGGGTCCACTTGTAGTGAATTTAGCTAGTTTCCTCCGTCCAACTAATGACCAACATAAAGTTAACCGTCGATGAGAAAAATGAGGCAGATCCGAGTTGAGGTGGAGATGTGCATGATGTGGATCTTGGCGTTCTTGGTTTTAAACGGTTGATTGAAGTGGATCATAAGATCAACTTTTAGGACCAAGGTTTAAAATTAATAAGTTTATGAGGAGGAGAAGATGGATGGACAGCTTGGATCAGCAAGGTGGGGTCCAAAAAATGGATAGTGTGAGCTGCATGGATCGTCAGTAACGGACGCTGCGAAAGAAGACTTCTTCCTTTTTTTCTTATATTACGTGACGTAAACACCTTGACTACCGCTTCCTTCACAAGTGGGGTCTATTTCAGGTGGATCGGGACCACCCGATCCGTTCAACAGGCCAGCAACCTATATTTAGCCGTTGACGTGAAAGGTGGAATGGATCCGAATTAAGGTGGGCCACTTATGGCTCGATTTCTAATTAGGACATTTGTAGGATGATTGGATGGATGAAATTCGACGTGTACAGTTAAATTATGTACTAGAACTAGTGTATGAAGTTTCGTGTGAAAGTGAACGTTAGAAATTATAATACTTAAAAACGGAGGTGTAACTTAAGTTTGACTGATGGCATTTTCGTAATTATTGTAAATTTGCAAGTTTTGTGGAATCTAACATTTCTACACTATTACAGGATTTATTTTGAGCAACTTTAATAAAGGGACCATACTAAAATTCCATACGAATTATTTAATATTAATTTACTAATATTAAAGTTATTTAATTTATTAAATAATTAACTAAATTATAACTTAAATGATTCTAAAATTCTAGAGTTTTATAAACATGCCTGATGAGTTTCATAGGGTTGAAAAATCAATGATCTAAGAAAATACTTGGTGACGGTCAAGATATTTGAATCAGATTTATGGACAGACATGTGTATAGGACGGTGTGATGATCGCACGGTGAATTTATATTGATCGTAGAATTCGAAATCGAAGTGGATGGTTAGATCATTCAATCTAGCAACGATAAATCATTTTAATAGACAGTCTATTGACTTAACTAAGTACGCCAAGTTTTTCAGAGGTCTGAAATGTGTCAGATTACGTATAAAAAGTGTGACGTGTGTGTATGCGTATGAACGACGCGTCCTAAAATTTAAATTCTAACTTGTGAACTATAACACTCGTGTACCTACTCGCGTACTAAATTTTCGGGGTATTACATTCTACCACCCTTGCACAGAATTTCGTCCTCGAAATTCGATCCACCTACTATACTAACTAATAAAGATATTTTCCTTAGAGTGTCTTACATGATTTATGAATATAACGTTTGAGGGCATACAAGTATGTCTACTTGCTAACAAGAATGTGGGTTCTTACAATCTACCCTCCTTATAGGAATCTCGTCCTCGAGATTCAACCATACCCACAACCAAGCCTCCGCTACGCACTCTGATGTGCCTAAGCGTACGCTATAAAAAAAAAAGAAAAAGAAAAAGAAAGTCAACAATAACACCCCAACAGAAGCAACGTCACAAACAAGACAATCAATCACAATACCAACAATAAAACAAGCAAAACAAACAGTCCAAACAAAAGAAGCATCACAAACAAGACCAACAGACACCCTAACCTCAACATCACAGACATGACCCTACAAGCAACGTCGCTAGCAAAACAACGGTCACAGTACAATAACGCCCTCATATAAAAGCAAGCAATTTGACAACCTTACAACAAAAACAAACATCAATAAAAATAAAAAAAACAGACATTAAGTACAACAACAAAACAATCATACATAGCGCACCCATTCTTAGACGTGTCCACTTGTCTACAAACTAGCTTATTTATGTTCTCTATATCACTTACCTACGTTCATCTATAGACCCTACTTGAATTTCATTAGGTGCTAGCCCTACCCTAGGCACTTTGGAATTCTCGAAATCTCTCTCTGATACCAAACTGTCACGCCCTGAAATTCGGAACCCAAGTACAATAACCCAAAGCCCGAGTTCCAGGGTGTGAATTTTAAAATTCGAGCACAGATTCCTTGAAATTCCATTCCACACATCGTATAACTAAAATAAATCCCAAGTATAACGCTTCTTTTCCACTAATATCTTATTACATTGAATTTTACAAGATAAAATAAATTAAATACAATTGGCGTTTGAGTAACACGTGCCCATCTGAATACTCTACTCTGTCAACGTCTTTTCCTTCTTGAAAACCTGCAAGAACTGTGGTGATTTTGGTGAGCTAAAAGCCCAGTGAGGTCATTTCCATCACAAGTAATATTCCAGTTAATAAAAGATAGGACGGAAATCATCAACGGATAGAATTGTATGAAATATACGAGAATAAGGTTGTGATTAATATACTGATGTTTTATTATGAATGGAATATGATGTCATGTATGTCATGATACGTGTGAGAGCAACAAACGTCTAGGAACTCGTTGCCACTGAACATTAGGAACCTGTCGCAAATCAACCATGCTCACCTAATCGGTACAACGAGGCGGCAAATCAACCATGCACGCCAGTGGGCAAATCAACCATGCACCACTGATCCAACCGAGCAAATCAACCATGCTCAATAAGTGAAACGACCAGAACTCGCTGCCACTGAACATTAGGAACCTGTCGCAAATCAACCATGCTCACCTAACCGGTACAGCGAGGCGGCAAATCAACCATGCACGCCAGGAGTCAAATCAACCATGCTCCTGTTCTGTCGCAGTGTATAAATGTATGCACATGTATGTATTTATGGAAGTAATCATCAAGCATACAATGCGTATCAAAATTCAAGTCCAATCACGCCATGCATGTGTTTACTTTATTCAAGTAATTCTTTGACTCAATTTAGTTATTGTCAATCGAGGAATTTAAGAAGATCATCGCGTAAGGTTTAGTGTTACGAATAACTAAGGTTGTTCTAAGAGTTATGTATTGTACATTATCTAAACTTAAGTTGTTGTCGATTAAGAAGTTTAAAAATAATGTCACGTGGAATCTTGAGAATACTACGTGTATCTAGGGGTACATGTTGGCGACATCACCTGTATGAAATCCTACGTTGAATTGTCGTGGAATTCTAACATGTGCATTAAAAAGGAAAACTTGATAAAATTAATTCAATAAGAAAAGGATAATTGGCAGGTGAAATTTAAGGATATAGATCGGAGGTGGATGTATCCTTTACCTAGGATCAAGTTTATGACTTTACGTTAAAGTTAGAAAGAGATCGATGGATGGATCGTTACCTACGAACCATGTTGAAGGATAACATGAAAATTGGACATCATACTTGGGAAGAAAATAAATTAAATGGAAGAAACATTAACTAGAAATTTCTATGATGAATTACTCACCGATATGACGATCTCTAGGCTCCAAACAAGCCCAAACTTGAATCTGAGTTGGCTCAGCGAGTCGACTCGGTTTAGAGAAGAAGTTTCTTCTTTTCTTTTTCTTCCTTTTTCTTTCTTCTTTTCTTCTTCTTCTCTTTCTTTCTTCCTCTTTCTCTGATTGATCTATGAAGGAGGGGAGGGAAACAGATGGACGGTTTTATAACTCACCTCAGTGGGTGGAAAAACGTGGTGCGGACGAAAGTTAATTTCCCGGTTCGAGTGGGAGATGTAAAAGAATAGTGACTCGGCATTATTATACAAAATAAACCGTTGAGAAGTTAGGTGGGGTCCACATGGTGTTTTGGGAGAGGTTTGGACCGTCCATGCAAAACGACGAGTTGGATCTTGATTTCCTTGTGTTTGGACGGTGGTTTGGAATGGGCTGAACTATTAATGAAGCGAAACCAAACTTGGTCGGACAAGGTTTAGGATGGGCTTGAATGTAATGGACGGAATAGATTGGGTGTGGGATCATGTTGATGGATGGCTTGGAGGCCACCAACAAGGGCAGCGGGCGGACGTTGTTATGTAGAAGATGATGAAGAAGAATCGTGCTTGGATTCTTCTTCTTTATTTTTATTTTTATTTTACGTGCAGGTGTAATAGACTTTTTATGCTCCACTTGTAAGTGGGGTCCACTTGTAGTGAATTTAGCTAGTTTCCTCCGTCCAACTAATGACCAACATAAAGTTAACCGTCGATGAGAAAAATGAGGCAGATCCGAGTTGAGGTGGAGATGTGCATGATGTGGATCTTGGCGTTCTTGGTTTTAAACGGTTGATTGAAGTGGATCATAAGATCAATTTTTAGGACCAAGGTTTAAAATTAATAAGTTTATGAGGAGGAGAAGATGGATGGACAGCTTGGATCAGCAAGGTGGGGTCCAAAAAATGGATAGTGTGAGCTGCATGGATCGTCGGACGCTGCGCAAGAAGACTTCTTCCTTTTTTTCTTATATTCCGTGACGTAAACACCTTGACTACCGCTTCCTTCACAAGTGGGGTCCATTCCAGGTGGATCGGGACCACCCGATCCGTTCAACAGGCCAGCAACCTATATTTAGCCGTTGACGTGAAAGGTGGAATGGATCCGAATTAAGGTGGGCCACTTATGGCTCGATTTCTAATTAGGACATTTGTAGGATGATTGGATGGATGAAATTCGACGTGTACGGTTAAATTATGTACTAGAACTAGTGTATGAAGTTTCGTGTGAAAGCGAACGTTAGAAATTATAATACTTAAAAACGGAGGTGTAACTTAAGTTTGACTGATGGCATTTTCGTAATTATTGTAAATTTGCAAGTTTTGTGGAATCTAACATTTCTACACTATTACAGGGTTTATTTTGAGCAACTTTAATAAAGGGACCATACTAAAATTCCATACGAATTATTTAATATTAATTTACTAATATTAAAGTTATTTAATTTATTAAATAATTAACTAAATTATAACTTAAATGATTCTAAAATTCTAGAGTTTTATAAACATGCCTGATGAGTTTCATAGGGTTGAAAAATCAATGATCTAAGAAAATACTTGGTGACGGTCAAGATATTTGAATCAGATTTATGGATAGACATGTGTATAGGACGGTGTGATGATCGCACGGCGAATTTATATTGATCGTAGAATTCGAAATCGAAGTGAATGGTTAGATCATTCAATCTAGCAACGATAAATCATTTTAATAGACAGTCTATTGACTTAACTAAGTACGCCAAGTTTTTCAGAGGTCTGAAATGTGTCAGATTACGTATAAAAAGTGTGACGTGTGTGTATGCGTATGAACGACGCGTCCTAAAATTTAAATTCTAACTTGTGAACTATAACACTCGTGTACCTACTCGCGTACTAAATTTTTGGGGTATTACATTCTACCACCCTTGCACAGAATTTCGTCCTCGAAATTCGATCCACCTACTATACTAACTAATAAAGATATTTTCCCTAGAGTGTCTTACATGATTTATGAATATAACGTTTGAGGGCATACAAGTATGTCTACTTGCTAACAAGAATGTGGGTTCTTACAAATGGCACCCAGGCATCCTCTAAATCCGTTGCCTCCAAACTACCGAGAGAATGAATATTGTGCCTACCATCAAGGGCGTGGCCACACCACTGATCGATGCATGACTCTAAAGAATGCCATATAAGATCTGATTGACGACCGCAAGATTGTCATCTCAGTCCTCGGAACTCCTCCAGCAGCTTCCACCAACATCCTTCAGAATCATTTGCCTTAGCATTCGACAGACCCTAGTTCGTCTCGTGGCCCTGCCGTCAATAGTATAGAAGAAGGAGAGCGTCTTGATCACTTCCTCTCCCATATCCAGTCCATTCATGCTTACACTTATGGGCCAACAAGTTCTCCTCCGATCTTGCAAGGGGCAAACTCCTTTCCTCCTTCAGTCTCCGAGCCGTTAGTACTCGAAGGAGCACCTCCATATGATGCACCAGTTGTTCAAGGGCTCGTCCCCCTGCAAGGGGCTCCTTACAGCCATTCATGTTGGGAGCCGATCATCTTGGAAGGAGTACAGTCGTGCATCGAGCCCGCATATGAACCTGTCTTTCTGCAAGGGGCAATTTCAGCTCAGGAACAATTCGATCCACAAGGGAGGGATTATACTCATCAGCAGCAAGAACCCATTGTCTTGGAAGAGGCTCCTCCAATCAAGCCAGTCATATTGCAAGGGGCAAGTCCCGGAGGAGTGTTAATCACACTACGACAACTGGGACAAACAGAGAAACCCCTCGCCATATCAAGAGGACCAGTATTCATTCATTGGGAGCCTCCCGCTCCAGGAACGGTCAAGCCAGGATCGCGACCTTATGTGATCTATGAAGACAAGCCTCGATATTATCCCTTCAGCACAGACAACAATGTAGTCCTCAAGGCAATAGCTCCATATGAGGAAGATCTAGTACCCACGCAAGCACCGTTGCAGGAACCAATGGTCCTAGAAAGTAAAGGAGAGGAAAATTATAAAAAAGTCCCGTGGCACTATTCAGAATGTGAGAAGTAGGAAACATGAATCCCAATGGGCGTTGCATCCGAAGAGATAATTAGAACAGAGGAGATCCCAAAAGCACTCTCTCAAGACTCAGAAATAAAAACGAAGCTGCATATGATGTGGCAACTCAGCTCAAGTCAATCCCCGCCCAAATCTCGGTGTGGGAGCTACTCTTCACATCTCGCATACACCAAGAAATGTTCGCCAAAACCCTGAGGGATGCCCATGTCTCCTTCGATACAGCACCTGAAATGATAACATTGATGATCGGACAGCTCCTGGCTCCACGCGCCATCACCTTCACTGATAATGAGTTACCACCAGAAGGGCGTGACCATGGGTGATCTCTCAACATAGCCTTACGATATAAAGACCTCTGTGTCCCGCTGGTCCTTATCAATAACGGCTCAAGCTTAAACATCTGCCCTCTCAAGACTGCGAAATGCCTAGGAATCACTCCCTCTTCATTTCGACCCAGCACCATGTACGTCACAGCATTCGACAACACCTGCCGATCAGTGGAAGGAGAAGTCGATATAGAGGTATTGATAGGTCCAGAAGTCTCCACCATCACATTCCAAATCCTGGATATATCAGCCTCTTTCAACATGTTGCTCAGACGACCTTGGCTGCATAAGGTTGGAGCTATGCCATCAACTTTGCATCAATGGGTGAAGTACATCTGTGGAAATCAAGTGATCTCTGTCCATGCAGAGAAGGAGCTCATCATTCCTTCTAATGTTGCTGCCACTGAACCTGATATCCCTGTCATCGACATCCAGCACTCTGAAGAAGACGTCCTATTTCATAGTTTCGAATTCAAGACTATGAACGCTATTGCCAATCCGGAACCAATAAGTGTGGATCGTGTCTTTTCACCAGCAGAACGTCTGAGCCTTAAGTATCAGATGAAGAATCACTTCAAGTCCAGAAAGATACCTCTAGTATATAATCAACGCAAATGGGGACTCAGGTACAGGGCAATCTTCATGGACAAAAGAAAGAAGAAATTCCGGTGCTCACCCATTCAATTCATCAGGCCAGGAGAGCCTTGCAGAGATCCAAGAGGAAATCAACCGACTGCACTACACAAAGGCCTCCCGATGAGCCTAGCTTGGGCCATGTGGCCCCCCATTCAATGGGACTAGATTCTCGAACCATCTAAACCTCCAGAAGAAGAAGGAGAGGAGGAAGATAAAGAAGAGAAACAAATACAATAGCTTCAAGACCAGGGTACTCTGATACCTGCTCTCAATCAGGGGCACGACCTGCCCACTTCAACTCTAATCAACCAGGGGCACAACTTGCCCATCTCAACATCAATCAACAAGGTGCACGACCCGTCCATCTCTGCAGAACAACATCATCAACCATCAGCCGGGGCTGAAGTAGCCCATCCATTGGACCAAGAAAGGGAAATGGCCAGCCCTGAATTGGTCCGATGTCCAGATTTCAAACTCGTGTCTTGCTATGGAACTAGATGAACTACAATGCGAGGTAAGTGATCCGGGAGGGACTGAGTATGACTCAGATCTCGAACCCAACCAGCGAGAAATCATGGTCATTGGAATAGACTGTGATTCTTCGCCCAAATCATCAACCCCCACCTCTCCAAGGGAGGGAGTGTGGGGTCCTGAATGGTCATCCATTCCCTAACTTCTGAATCAGCCAGAGAGTCATCTGAGGGCTCTGGCTTTCAAAAAAACATCGGTTTAAGCAGCGAGCGGTACTTTGGAACAAGCTGGGATCAATCATGGTCTGCAATGCCCGCTTGTTCAGGGTCCTGTGAATTTCAAAAATCCAAAAAATAAAAAACTTTCAAAACCCAAAAACATCTAGCATTTCAATTCCAGAAAATTCTAAAAATAAAAAAATATTTCTTTTCCTGCATTCAATAATGTGCCAAGTTCGTCTAAAGAGTCGCATGAGTTTGAAGTCGAATCATATGATTTTGACATCGAATTAGACTTCGAGCTCATAGGTCTGGACGAAGCTCGGGATGAGAAAGATGATGACCCGGCTCCCGAACTAGAGGATCTCCTCAAAAAGTTTGAATCTAAAGCCAATGTTTTAGCCGATGATTTCGAGGTAGTAAACTTGGGAACACCGAAGATCCCTAGGGAAGTACGCATTGGAAAATCATTGCCACCAGAGATAAAGCAAAGGATGATAGAGTTCCTAGCTCCAAGATTGTCTAACTTCGCGTTCTCATATGAAGACATGCCAGGGCTTGATGAAGAGCTCATTGTACACCATCTGCCAACCAAGCCGGATATGAAGCCAGTGAAGCAGAAACTTCGAAGAATGAAGCCAGAATGGGCCCTAAAAGTTCGAGATGAAGTCATCAAGCAGTACAATGCAGGATTCCTGGTAGTTTCCAACTACCCTAAATGGCTCGCCAACATCGTACCAGTACCAAAGAAGGATGGCAAGGTTAGAATGTGCATCGACTTCCGAGATCATAAAAAAGCCAATCCTAAAGATGACTTCCCTTTGCCACATATCAACACTCTATTCGATAACACTGCCGGTACAAGATCTTCTCATTCATGGACGGGTTCTCAGGTTACAATCAGATCAAGATGACCATCAAAGATCGCAAGAAGACATCGTTTATCACTCCCTAGGGAACCTTCTGTTATAGGGTAATGCCATTCGATTTGAAGAAAGTAAGAGCAACATATCAGCGAGCAATGACAGCATTATTCCATGATATGATGAACAAGGAGCTTGAAGTATATATGGACGATATGATCGTCAAATCTCGCACAATTGAAGGACACTTTGAAGATTTGAAGAAGTTATTCAATAGATTAGAAAAGTACAAGCTCCGTCTTAACCCTCAGAAATGTGTTTTCGGTGCAACGAGAGGCAAACTAAAACCAGAGCAATCATTGAGATGCCCCTCCTAGAATAGAGAAAGAAATCTGTGGTTTCCTTGGCAGAATTCAATACATCAGTCACTTCATCACACAGCTTACACCCATCTGTGAACCCATTTTCAAGCTCCTTCGGAAGAATGTTCCAAAAGAATAGAATGATGATTGCCAAGTTGCCTTCGACCGCATTAAGAAGTATCTCATGAATCCTCCAGTTCTAGTGCCGTCCACTCCCGGACGACCACTATTGTTATACATCTCGGTAGCAGCAAAAGCCATTGGCTGTGTTCTCGGCCAACACGACGAGACCGGGAAGAAGGAATAAATAATATACTATTTGAGCCAAAAGTTCACCGACTACGAGACCAGGTATTCCCCGATCGAGAAGACTTGCCTCGCCCTAGTCTGGGCAACTCAGCGACTCCGTCAATACATGATTGCATTCCCTATCCTCCTCCTAGCTCACATGGATCCACTCAAATACCTGTTCTAGAAGCCAACTCTCATGGGAAGGATAGCTAAATGGCAGCTACTCATTTCTGAATTCGATATCACCTATGTCACTTAGAAGGCAATCAAGGGGCAAGCCCTCGCCGATCATCTTGCCGCTCACTCTCTCCTGGATTATCAACCGCTCAAGACATTCTTCCCAAATGAAGATCTCTTGCTTATCAAAGGTGAAGAAAAGAAGAAGAAAGATGAGTGGACATTATTCTTCGACGGCGCAGCAAATTCTAAGGGAAGTGGTATCGGAGCAATCCTCTACTCTCCAAACAATATCCCTATTCCTATCTCAAGGTGCATAGCATTCGAGTGCACCAACAACATGGCAGAGTATGAAGCATGCATCGCCGGTCTAAGGGAAGCCATAATCTTGGATGTAAAAAAGCTACGAGTATTTAGAGACTCACAGCTTATCATCAATCAGACCAATGGCGAATGGAAAACCAAGGACGAGAAGTTGATACCATATCATGTGTACCTTGAAAATCTGATCGAAGAATTCAAAGAAATTACCTTCTCATACATGCCCAGGGCCAAGAATCAGTTTGCAGATGCTCTCGCTACACTCGCATCAATGCTCGAGATCCCGAAAGGAACTTTAGAATGGGAGCTCACAGTCGAAACTCAAGATGAACTTGCTTTCTGCCTACAAACAGAAGAAGCCGAAGCTGCCCCTGACAAACCCTGGTATGCCGACATCAAGCAATATCTTGAAACCCAGGAGTATCCGAAGGCAGCAACAGCAACAGATCGCCGAACCATCCAACGTTTGGCTGGCCAGTTCACCATTAGTGGTGAAGTTCTTTACAAGCGATCTTATAATCACGTCCTCCTTCGATGCGTCAACGAAACAGAAGCTGCAAAGATCGTGAAAGAAATACACAAAGGAATCTGTGGCCCACACATGAACGGGCATATGATGGTAAAGAAGATTCTATGACTCGACTACTATTGGCTCACCATGGAGACAGATTGTTGCCAGCACGTCAGAAAATGCTTTAAGTGTCAGGAGCATGCAAATTAAATTCATGCCCCCTCTTCAGAACTGTACAACTTGACGACTCCCTGGCCCTTCTCTATGTGGGGACTCGACATCATCAGGAAGGTTAGTCCCAAAGCATCAAACGGCCATGAGTACATACTAGTGGCAGTTGACTACTTTACCAAGTGGGTAGAAGCAGCCTCCTACACCATGATTGCAGCATCCTAGGTGATTAAATTCATGAAGAACAACATCATATGCCCGTATGGAATCCCTAATGTTATCATCACAGATAATGGGATCCCGTTTGTCAATAATAAGATGGATGACTTCCTCAGCAAGTTTAAGATTCAACGACATCAATCGAGCCCTTACCGTCCTCAGATTAATGGTGGGGTGAAGCCACAAATAAGACAATCGTTAAGATACTCAAAAAGATGGTCGTGACCTATCGAGATTGGTTAGATATGCTCCCATATGCACTTTGGGCCTATCGAACGTCTGTACGATCTGCCACAGGTGTTACTCCTTTCGAGCTTACTTATGGAATGGAAGCAGTTCTACCATTCGAGGTAGAAATGCCGTCACTACGGGTGTTACTAAAAAGTGGAATTGAAGAAGGAGAATGACAACGGGCTAGATTCTATTAGTTACAACTAGCAGATGAGAAGCGCATGCGTGCATGCGCTAAGTCATTACCAGTGTTATCAGAAAATTAAGGATCGCTCGGGCTTATAATAAGAGAGTCTGAAAAAGAAGTTTCAAGGTGGGCGATATGGTCATGAAGAAGATTCTGCCGTCGCACCTTCCAGATCCCAGAGGAAAGTTTAAACCCTCGTGAGACGGACCGCTGATCATCAGAGAAGTACTTCCTGGAGGCGCCCTCAGACTCACCAGCATGAGAGGGGTAGATCTTCCTGAGCCAATCAACACTGACAAAGTGAAGATCTTTCATGGGTAAGTCATTCTGACCTTATCAAGAGTTACATTAATAGAGCTGAAGTCAAGGAGTCGAAACTAAAACCTCTGAGAAATCATTTCCGTCCACCAACAAGTGTCTCAAATAAAGGGATTCAAAAGAAAAAAAGAGACAAAAAAAAGAGAAAAAAAGAAAATGGGAAGCCAAAACAAAGCACCCGAGAAAAATCAACCCGAGAAGAAAACACAGTCACCCATCCATCCATGTCAGAAGGTTCTATAGCTAAGACCAATAGCTCTATCATCGTAACTCATGATAAGGGCCGAAAGGCTACCATCGGCTGGCAACGACGGATTCCAGACCTCTAGCCACCGTAGTTATCCAAAATCCGAAAAAGAAAAAAAAGAAAAAGAAAAGAAATGTGTGCCTAAACAAAGAGGGCGGAGTGAAAACCCTAAAGGGCACTCCGAGTAAAAATAGTGGGCATACAGCGGACTTGGTGAAAACCTGAAAGGGCGCCGAGGGTAAAAACAGCATAGCTGCCAAGGGGCAGGCAAGATCAAATACTCAGGACGTGGTGAAAACTCGAAAGGGTGCTACGGGCAAAAATAACAAGAAAAGGCCGGCTGTGGTGAAAACTTGAAAGAGCGCTGCAAGTAAAAATGGCTCGAATAGAAAAAGAAAAAAAAGGTGCAGGTACCAAGAAACCAGACAGTCCAGATCAGCTCAAGCAGTGGCAATTCAAAAACAAGAAGTACAGTCGGGAGCAAAGAACTCTACAAACTCTGATAATCTCAGTACGTAACAGTTTCCATTGCCTACACCTCTAGGGAACTAAAGGGATCTCACACAAGACAATCCTAAAACATCAGTCAAAGCATTAGCTGAGCCTCAGTTCTGATTCCTACGTCCCGGCATAAAATCCAGACACACACTCATAAGATAACTCATAGCACAATAAGTTCTTAAAAAAGTTTTCTCTTTTCATTAAATGCATCATGTTTCTTTTACATATATTATATCATCTTTTTCACAAAATACAAAAAAAAAAATACTTCATCACAGGTCATGTACTATGCAAAAAGAGACTTACAGACGGCCGACACAGCCCTAAAAAGCAAAAAATCAATCTCTGCCCTCCTCCTCGGCCACGTCAAGTAAGTCCTCCGACTCATAATGAAATAGCCTCGCTCTCAACCTTCTCACCTCCATATGCAGGTAATGCACCTCATCTCGCTCAAGGCTATGGATCGCCGTCTCCTGATCAGACAATCTCTGATTGGCAGCCAATCTCCTCGACATCATCTCACAATGATACTGAAGTGTAGAGATCTCAGACAACAAGTGGCCATGAGTGGCCATGAGGAAATCGAGATCGATAAATGGGCACTCTTCAAAGGGCTCATATGAACCAGATGAAGAGCCAACATCCCCAAGAATATTCTGCTCATCCTCATCGGCGGTTTGGTGCCAGTAAGGAATACGCCGATACAGAGACTGCTCAGCAACCCAATGCTAGTATGAGGCAGTCATCATCAGAAAAGTCCGCAACTCAAAACCAAGCAAATCAGCAGTCAAGTGACTCGCCCAGGATCCATCAATCCGAGTCCTAAAGTCAGATGACCTAGCTGGAAGTGCTCGATGTCCGATCCCCGAGAAAGCAAAAGGAGGAACGTCTTGCTCATACCCAATCTGCCGCAGGAACCAGATAGGGTGATAAGAAAAGTAAGATCGTAAGCCTACCAGCATCAGAGGAAGGCGGTGCGCATCACAAAGTACTGGAGGAAGTGAAAGCCAAGATGACTCCCAACGAACATTCCGGTCAAGAAGTTCAGCGAACATCCTGTGATACAGGGGCTCGCTCATCCTAGTTGTATGCGAAAGAAACTCCATAATATGTCGCATAAGGTCAGGGTGACGAGTGCCGGGAAATGGCACGGGGACGGTCAGCGAAAGACGCTCCCATAGCCAGATCTGATGGTAAGAAGGTAAAGAGGTTCAGCTAAAGCAAAACAATTCCCAAAAGATAAGAAAAGAAAAAGGAAGTGCAAAAAGGATACCTGGAGAAATGCACAGCAACTATGAAGGACACGAGTGTAGCCTAGGGCACAGTCAATCAGCCCATTAAACAGCTCAGCCAGGACAAGAGAAATGATCCCCTGTCGTCGAGTAACTCGGCTCATCACCTCAAAAAGCAGAGGAGTCTGAGATCTGCGCCATCCCGAGAATAGCACCTCAGCTATCAAACAGAACATCAGTGCATTCCGAGAAAGTTAGAACCCTGCCACACTCTGAGGGCTCGAGAAAAGATCATATAACGAGTCTAAAGAAAAGACCACTGCATCCTAACCGGCAGCTGCAGGCTAAATAAGGTACGGGATCTCGAACCAGTTCTGCGGAGTGGCAGTCTTCGGCGAAAAATACTGAGCATAATCTCAAGGAAGACCGGTCAAACGTGCAAGCTCTTCCAAAGAAGGTCCCATCTCCATGTCGTTGAACGCAAACAAGTTCAACGAAGGGACCCAGTCAATCATTGCAGCCCCGAGCATCCTCCAATCAATGTCAACTCTAGCCATATGGATCAGACCGCTGAAGCCATAGGACTTCAACTCTTGAATCTCATAACCTGACAATCTATCAAGCCAAGCAAGCAGCCGTGGCAAGCAAGAAGGACGAGGAAGCAACTGGTAAGTCCTCACGGGTATACCCTCCAGAACAAAAGGCCCAGGAATCGATGACAGCTTATCAAGGATCGGAAGATTAACGGGCGAAGGAGAAGGAAAAGCTGGAACCTCTGCAAGCTCAACAGCTCCTGACCTATCCCTAGTAGCGACTATGTCTGATATAGTCGCATCGCTATCTGAAACTATCACGACCTCAGCTGCATGAGAAGACTCGCCCACCTCGTGAACCGAGTGCGTAAAGGGTCGACAATCAGGAGAAGGTCAATACTCTCCATCAAAAGGGCTATCAGCAAAGATCACGTCGCACATCATGGCATCCTGACCAATCTAACCGCTGAAAAATGCATTCGAACCATCAAGAAAGGCCTCGGCAACCCCGATCGAAGAATCAACGGTCAGATCTGGACCTGCAGTCCTCTCCAACATGAAGTCATGAATCTAATCATCACTCTGTCCAATCAAAGGGATCATCGAGACATCCACACCGTCTGTAACAACCCAAAATTTTGGCACCCGAGTACGGAGACTCTGATCCTGAGTTCCCGAGTGTTAACTAAATAAAATGCTACTTAGGAATGCCACAGGTGGAAAATGCACCCACGTGTGTCCTCAATCAGATTTATATTCATTCCATTCACAAATAATCAGAGTAACGCATTTCAATTAGCGGATCATAAGCAAAGCGGAGGTAACAAAATCTAAAAATATAGGGCTAACACCCTAGATGAACAATTCAATCACAGTGTAAGCCCATATGAGAATTATACGAATCACAATAGATGTAATAGGAAGGAAAAATACAACTACCAAGAGGGACGAAGCTAGAAAACTACTAAGGCGCCTGTGCGCACCACCAACTGGTCCTATTCTTGAGACATCTGCATATGTCAAATAGAAGGCGTCAAAACGCCAACATAGTGAAGAAATAACCCCAAGGTTAGACTCGGGATATTTAAATTATAAACAGGTTTATATAAGTATATTATTCTTAAACATGTTGTCAAATCAATCAAGTTAAGGTAATATCCACATACAAATCATACATCATCCGCACACAATGCATGTCCCGGGCAAGCCCTGGCTCGACCAACTGGTATCAGAATCCACAGTCCACCTGTCTATCAGGTCATAAGTCGTGACTGAGTACACAGCCCAGATGACACAGAGAAATGACATGAGGTGCTCAAGATAGCGCTGGCGCCACATCAAGCAACTAGGCTACACGAGTCCCCCTCAAATGCAATGTCATGTATGTATGATTAATTAAAGTATTTATTAGTCCAATTCATCCAGCAAATTGGTGAAGCCAGAATACCACATCGTATCGTAAAGTCTAACCGGGACTATCTGGCTCCCTGTGATGCGTAACCATTCATCGCCAGTAACCCCTCGATCCAAAGTTGAGTTATCCTACCATGAAAGTCTGGTTCGACCATGACTCGTCAGCCACGACCAAATCAAACGGAAGGTCTCATATCCCAAATATCAAATACGATTAATTTATTCAGAGGTGCGGGCGTTTCACTCGGAATTATCCCAATGCACGCTCAGGTCTTTCGAATGGTGCACAGGCACGCAAACATCGGCCAAGATCACATTTGTCACAAGGGCCATTCGAACAACAATCGGTCACCCCTGTCAATGCTCACTGGTCACTACGGGGAGGCACCACCCCAGCGTAGGTCGACAACTCAAACACGGTGTCCCATACCACCATGCCTGGCTCATGAAACTTGGTGGATCGAGTCGCAATATGGTTTTAAGTGGACTATTCACAGTGGGAATGATGGTATTCTAGATTCCATAGGATGTGATTCAACAGTCAAACATAATAATGATTAACTCTGAACGGGGCTTATTCGGTGGACCCAAGTGGACGACGACAAACCAACAATGGCCACTATCGGTCGACCGTGTCCCGCTTGGTCGATCGAATAAGTCCCTGACTGCCAACCCAGTGGCAGGCAGTACACTATATCAACGGTTTTCAGAGCTTAATCCAAAGCAACGGATACCTTATTATAATAGAAATTTAGGTTATTAAATACCTAATCATAAACATATCTAAGCACCTGGCCCGACCGACTAGCCCAACCGATCCAAAGGACCCGGATGACATAGCCCGGATGACACAGGGCGCCACATACATCCACAATCATAAATATATTACAATATTGTAAATTTACATCATTCAGGCATTTCATCGAGCATGTTATCAATCAAACAACCATAGAGGCATTCATCGAACATGTTATGCACACATCAACAATTAACGTATAAATTCAACCAATCATTAATTAAGATTTTTCGAGAATAAGCTTGAGGGTAGATCTTCACCTTGGAATCGAAATTACTCGATTCGGATGAGGCCGGAGCGATCCAAATACGGTCCGAACTCCGGAAATTGGAGAATACCTCAATGACCTACAATGAATCACAAATCTAGCGTTAATCAATTAGGGTTTAATCTAATTAAATGTTTAATTAGGGTTTAGGGTTTTGGTATCTCGAATTTGGGAAAATCCCAAATCGATTCAACGAATCGGGGCCCAAATTCGGTGCACCGTCGGAATCCCAACGGAGTTGAGCTTGGTTACGGCTTCTACAAAGCGTGGGCCACACCCAGTCGATGATCGGGATCTCCAAATCCTAACAAGAGGAACCCTAGGGTTAGGGTTTCGTCGGAAACAAATAGGGGTTTTTAACCCTAATGGTCCAAAAATGAAGAAAATGGAAGGAAGAGGAAAAGAAGAGGTAGATGAACACCTTACCTGGCATGAGGAGGAGAATCCGACCCGAAGCCACCGGATTTTGGCTGGAGAAGACGCGAGAATGGACATGGAGGCCGGAGAGATCTTGGAAATCCGAGATTTCTAAGGTTGGAGGAGGATTTGAGGGAGGAATGAGGTTTGAGAAGGGAGAAAGAGAGCTAGGAGGGCTTAGGAGTTTAGGGGAGAAGAGAGTGGAGGAGAGAAATGAGAGAGAGATGGATCGAATGGGGTTTGCAACCCCCCTTTTATAACCGTCCAGCCACGACCGGTCGGCTGGTTCCAGATCCGGTCGGCCGGATCCCACTGTCCATCCGTTTTTCTTCAAAAACGAGGCAGCACAACCGGTCGGCCGGTTGCCTAACCGGTCGGCCAGTTGTCAAACCGGTCGGCCGGTCGTCCCTTGGCCATTTTCTCTGAAAATTCAGGATTTCTTCCCTGCACAGTGAGTTCCTACACAGTCCAGGCTACTTGTCAGCCTTATTTACAAAATAACATTTAAGTAAATGTTCCATTTACTTTAAGTTATTTATGTAAATAAGGAAGTACCCCCCATTTGGATTCAATAAAAAATACTAGAAAATTGAAATCCCAATAATAAAGATTTTGATTTTCCCCTCCAAGTACAAATCGTAACTTTTTGGCATTTCCAAAACATAATGCCTTTTAAATGAGAGGGTTTTTGCCAAATCTAAACCATTCAAAAAATCTGAAATACCTCAAATAGGCTAAAACACCAAGGTCCGGTAAAATATCCATGATGGTCTTGTCGATCTACGTGTGGATTGATAATTCAGGGTTCTTTACTTAGTCTCTACAGACAGCGACATACCCGAGTCAACCCAATCGTCGGAAAACTCTTTCGAACCATGTGATCTTCCAACTCCTAAATTAATTCCATTATTTCTTTGGTAAAAACATTCATTTTAGTCCCCAATACATGTGAACACACGTGCGGGTACGCCTATAACCGACACACCGAAGGTAATGCCCAAAGACTTCCAATTTCCAAGTTAGTGAAAATCCGAGGCGTTACACCGTCCATCATCAGGGGGACATCATCAATGATCACATCAAGTCCACCCAAGCAAGTGTACCGCACATCTCGGCCATCATCAAGAGCATCCAAGCCATCAAAGGTATCATCTGAACCATCCATACCGTCTAAACATGAGATCAGCCCATCTATGTCCATCATGGCCCCATCACCACCATCGATCACATCATCCTGCGGCCCACACTCAAAGGATGCATAGCCTCACCTATGGCCCATCTCCCCATCCCATCCATACCATCCATTCCTCCCATAATCAATGCCCTATTCAAATCTGGATTTTTAGCATGACTGCCATTAATGGGGCCATTCAAAGCTCCACCAACCACTATCCTTAAACCTCCATTAATGCCCTCATTTAAGGCTCCATCAACACCATCAATCAAGAGCATCCTACCATTATTAAAGCTTTCACCACTTTCTGAAATGTGGGACCCACCAACCTCTCCCACAGTGGCCCCCAAATCATCATCAAGGGCTGCATGAGAAAGGATAAAGCAAGAAGAGGACAAAATGAAGAGAAAAGGGGATTCATGGCTGGAATCGAACTCTCTAGTACGAGGAATGTGGGGACAGGAGCAGTGAGCAGAGGAGAATGTCCGAACACGAGTCAACCTAGACTGCACATGAGGAGAGGTTTGGGGGCCGCCCGTACGAACGGTCTCCCTCTCTCTCCGCGGGATTGGCTTCGCAGTCTTTGGTAGGTGAGACTGCCAGTCCACGTCAGCAACTGGCACCCTGAGGGCCGCCCAAGGCTCCAATCAACTCCAGATTTAGATTGAGGCTGATCTGAATCATCTAGAAGGTACCCCACCTATCCAATCATGAAGTACTACGGCCAACATGGGTCTAATCAAGTCAAAGAGAAGGAAAATTGATCAAGAGAGGCCCACAAGCAATCTGAGCCACTTAAAGGCTAGATCATCATGATCCAAGCCATGGAAATCTTGCATGGCTCATCAAATAGCAACATCAAGGGCTTGATCATCAAGAAAGAGGGCCAGAGTCCAAGATCTGATCATCAAGTGGGCCCACATGGCTAAAAAGAATAATCTGAACCATCCAAGTGTTCACTCCCCAAGTGTAGGGTTGCGAAGTAGTAATAATTCGGAAAGACCGAGTATCGTTCCCACAGAGATTTATGTATAGGTATCCACAGAATTTGTCTAAAACAACTAGTAATTAAGATCCTATTAAGAGCTAAAACTGAAAAAATAGCCATTTAGGTTTAAACAGTGAATGATTAAGGTAATTTCAATCTAAAAAGGCACTAGAGCGCCAAGAATCCACTTTTGATAAGTTTCAATGCATCAACACAACTAGGTCTCTCATAACTCAATCGGAATCGAATTCATATCTCTATCCAATCGGAATATAGAGCGGTTCAATCAGCAATCATCCAAAACAAGTGCTTATTCATTGATTTGATTCCCACAACCATGCTCAGGCCTTGGGCACACTCAATTGTATAGGCCAAGCCTCTTTCCAATCTAGTTGAGATTCATAACCATAGCTTTCACCAAATCCTGTCACTAGACCTGATTACAACTCATGATTAGAACTCTAATTAAATCAAAATCAATCAATAAACAACTATTTTAAATTATATAACAAAAGATAAGAACTTTAGTTGAATGAGTTCCCACATGAAAATCAGGCTATTGCATACAAGGCAATCAAAGCATCTACCATGCCCGGAGTCGATGGTAGATCAATGAACTACACAAGCATAAACAATGCTCAAAGCTAAGATACTAAGCTAGGATCACTAAGAATCACATGAGCCCGAAGTCATCAAGAGATCAAAGTAAAAAACCAAAATAGTACTTGATTCAAACTCATATTGAACTAAAATTCATCAATTAAAACATGAAAGGAAACCTAGGTTGCATCAATCCATCAAAACCGAATCAAAAGCTTCACCTCTTAGCCCTAGCTAAGAGGTTTTAGTTCATCTCTATCATCCTTGAACTAGAAGCCTCTAAAAACATAAAAAAATAACTAAAATAGGAAGAAAACTAGAAATTCGAAGTAGAATCCATCTCCCAAGCAATCCCCACGTCCTCGCATACTTTGGTATGAAGGGAAGACTTCCTTTTATAGCTTGGAGGTGTCCTTTACGCAAGAAAGTTCCAGATCTCGCGCAAAGTTACGCAATTGCACAGAGAATTCCGAAGCCCGAAATAAAAGATTTTCGTTTTTTTTTTTTTTTTTGCATTGCCGACCGGTCTGGACCGGTCGGATTGGGCTAGCCGACCAGTCACGACCAGTCTGGCCTCATTGAGAAATACTCCAGCAGTTATGGCTGACCGGTCTTGACCGGTCCGACCTCCTTGCTGATCAGTCCAGTGAGCTTCAATGATGAGGTAGGTGGGTGGCCGACCGGTCAAGACCGGTCTAGGCCTCTTTCTTCATTATTTCTTTCTTTCTTTCTTCTTTTCTCTTCTCTCCTTGCTTTGTTCTCTCTTTAAGCTTGATCCAATAGTCTTCAATTACTCATAAAGAGCTCTTGTTAGCCTTCAATTGGTGAAATCTCCATCTTGTTCCTACAATAAAAAATCATGCATTAGAGTGGTCCTTTAAACATGTGAACCATGCATAATGAGTGATGAATTGGGGTTAGAATATGCACAATTAAGAGCTCAACACCAAGTCATCCTCCGCACCATGAAAAGCCTTCGTAGTCTCGTAAAACATCAAGGATAGGTACTCCAAAGCAAAGCTGAAGTCTGGAAGGGGCCCACAAGGCCAAATCAAGTAATCTAAACAATTCAAGCTATCATCCATATAGTTGAGAATCCTATCTTATATAAAGCATTAAAGAATGAGTCGAAAGTCAAAGCATCCAAGCATCATCAAGAAATTTGAGGTAAATTGGGGGTTGTATATTCATTCAGAAGATTTTAATACAAAAGAAAGGCAAAGCAAAAGGCCCTAAAAATGTCAGAAGGCCATACATCAGACAAGTTGAATACATCAGGCTACAGATCACCAACATAATCATCATCATCCCTCCTCTCATCCCGATCCCGACGATGAAGGTCCATCTAAGGAGCTGTCACTGATCCTCCAGCATACCTGCGACGACCCCCTGGAACGTAGAGCGAAGGAAGCAGAGGTCCCTGTCCGTACAGCAAATACCACTCGTCGTAGTCATGATTCGGGATCATGAAGCGAAATCCAGGCTGGCCTCCGAGATCATTGGCCATAGCATCAGCCGGAATCTGAGCAGCTGGAGGAGGTGTGGAACAAGGAACCCGAGCCACACCGGTGATCTGTCGAAGCAATCTCTCACCCAAGTACCATTGAAACGATTCAACTTTAAAGAGCATGATCCAAAGTCACAAAGAATCATATGCTTCTACACGCTAAGGGGTATAGTAAAGGGGAAAGTTGGCATACGGCATCCGAACAAACTACAACAAAGGGATTCATCATAATCAGTCACAAAGCAGCACGACGGATAAGGAAAGCAAGATACTTACGTCCTCGATGGTCAACCCATCTATTTCAGCGCTGCCAATTATTCCCAGACACTCGAGAATTCTGCTGACGATTTTGTTGATGCTAGTGCATGAAGCGATACACGGACGGTTCAACACCATCCCGTATCCTCGGCGAGAGATGAGCAAAATGATCATAAAAATAGGTCTGGACAAGGGTAGACAAAGTGATCAGAGGACAAACATCTCCATGGAAGGTTAAAAAGAGTACCTCCACGACGGGCCAGAAACCTGTGAAGGACCAGCTACTCCAAGAGGTCTTATCTAAACCTTGGTAGATGCGAGTCAAGATGGCCCCATTTCAATTATACGAATGGTGAAGATCCTCAACCAAACGAAGAAATCTAGGACCGACCCTCTCATTCGCATGGCAGAAAAGGAATGACCTAAAGGCATAAGTGATCATAACCCGTGTTTTTTGAAGGGCTTCCAGCTCGGTAGTAGGGATGACAGTAGCGAAGGTGTTGTAAAACCATTGCAGTTTCACTTGGTGGCTCTGGAATTCACTCTCAGGTGGGATAGCTCCCACAAGCCGTATCCAGTCAGTGGAAGTAATGGAAGCAAGAGAGCCTGCGTGGAGAACAACTGCCCCATGGAATGGAAAACCTATCTGCATATATATATCTAGGGGAGTTATTCCCCACTCGCTACAAGGAAGTTGAAAGGTGTGGGTCTCATCCCTCCACCTCTCACAGAAGGCCGCAAGTAGCATGCAGCTGGCGTTATTGTTGTGAAAGAGTAACGTGAGAAGGCCTGTGAAAGGAGTATCGGTCAGAACACGTTCAAGCATAAGCTGCAGTTGTTTCACCCAATCATCCCAGAGATCTCGGGTACCTCGGCATTTTATGGAGGGAAGAGGTTGGTGCTCCTTAGCTAAAGAACACATATGGATCCCTCGACGAACAATGAAGGCAGGGTCGTCCTCATTAACCGCCCTTCGCCCCCTCGTGCTGTCCGCAATCAAATCCTACAAGTTTGGCAAGGTAAGTCCCCATTCTTTACCCGTTAACATCTAAATCATTATCCAAGAAACTCATGGATTTGGATTTACATTCAAATGCAAAAATCCAATGTCCAACTCCATGTGTCGCCTAGGATATGTGTTGGGACCATCAAAGAAAGTAAGGCCCACCTTAAAGAGGGTTGCATGACATGCCTTAGGTAAGGAAAATCCACCATCCAAGGACACATTTTGGGACAACAAATGCACTTAAGTGACATGAGACCAAAAGGGATAAGAGTTAAACTTCATATGAGAAATCCCTCTTCAAAGTCCATATGTGACCAAGGCTTGGTTCACTTTCCATACCAAGGCCATGATCCTCATTTAAAATGTTCCCATCTTTTTACACATATACATGGACAAATGGGGAATAGGAAGGAAATTGGTCCCCAAGTGCAACTCAAGTGCCCCACCTCAATGGATTGAAAGGAGCACATAGCCCACTTGAAGAACTATAAGAACCCATTCATGGGTTAACCATGGGCAACCCTATGTGCATCATCTTGACAAATGTTTTAACTATGAGAATACAATATGGTGGTCCACCCACAAACATATGAGTCAAAGAAGCCAATGGTAAAAATTGATGCGCATAGCCCACATGAAGAATCAAGGTTAGAAATGTCCATGCAAGGACAAGTTTGGGCAACTTATGTGCATCAATTTCTCTACCAAAAAGAAGACCATTTCAGCACAAGAAGGTATGGCTTGATGAGTCACCCAACCATCATGAAAAGGGTTAAGAATGATATACATAGCCCACTTGAAGATCAAAATCCAAAATGACCCAAAGCATGGGACAAAATTGGGCAACTTATGGGTATCATTCTTTCCCACAATTTGAAAAATAATCACCCATCCTTGAGAATGATGGTGGATGACTCACCAAACACCCCAAGAGAAGTTCAAGGAGTTATGGTTGCATGGATAGCTCACTTGAAGAAGAGTCATCCATTTGAGGGTGGGAACATTAAAAGAAGCCCTTGAGATCCACTTTCCTACAACATGGGGAAACCGTTTGAACTTAGTGAGATTGTTGAAACAACTCATCATGGGACTTGTAACCCAAGTCCTCCATCCATCCAAAGAAAAAGCATGAAGGGAAAGAATCCTACATGCACAAAGTGTAGTGGTGCACACATGACTAAAAGAAATTCACAAGTTTCAAGGAGGGCCCAAAAGCCCATCTATATGGAGGAATTCCAAAGAGCACAACACACTTTGTGTATAAGGATATACATCATAATCAAGAGATGGTGGAAGATTTGGGCCATTTGTCCATAATGGCCCAACTAAGAAATTTAGCCCACTTGAGATCCAAGTGAAGAATGGGCTAGTCACTTTGGTCCATACACATGCAAAGAAAGATGGGGCCATCCAAAGCGAGCATTATGAGCCCCAAAAC
This sequence comes from Liriodendron chinense, assembly GCA_003013855.2. Lineage (NCBI taxonomy): Eukaryota > Viridiplantae > Streptophyta > Magnoliopsida > Magnoliales > Magnoliaceae > Liriodendron > Liriodendron chinense. Next base: position 2,801,867 of record PVNU02000362.1, read on the forward strand.
TTAAGGTAGGCCCTACCAATCTCAGGGGCCCAAACCTAGAGAAGATGATGGAAAAGAAAAGAAAGCTCTAAGGAAAATATGACAAGGAAAAGAGAGAATGAGGAAGTCCAAAATGAAGTATTGGGCCCATCAAATACACCAAGGGCCATGACTTCACTTTGAGCCCATTTGATACACATAAGAAGGGGCCCAACTCCCATGAGAAAAGATAGGATATTTTACCATGCACACTTGATGGACATGGCAAAATTACCCTTTACATACACATGAAGGGAGTGTAAAAGAAGAAAAGAAAAATGAAATGAAAGCTTGCAATGTTCCTCTCCATGCACCACCTTGAGAAGAGATTGGAGATGTAGAAAAAAGCCAAAGGGCTTGGGCCCACCTTGACTCTCTTGGAATACCTACATGAAGAAAAGAGAGAGAACATGAGAAGAGACAATGAAGAAGAAAATAATGAAATGAAAGAAAATGCAGTGGTCTACACCTTCACCACTCACCAAAGGGGGACCACTTTGCTGTCCCAAAGCTCCACCAAGGCCTCACCACTTGAAAGAGCAAAAGGGCCACCAAAAGAAAGAGAAAAACTTGAAGAAAGAGAGAGTGTGAGAAAGAAGGGAGAGAGATTGCATGTTGGAGGAGCCAAGGGTGCCCCATGTTATATAGAAAAGTATAGGGCACCCCATTATCCAGCCCACTGGAAAAACCATCGGGCAGAAGAGGCTTAGGCGACACCCAGGGGGCTGTCCGTCCTCCCACCTAGTTGAAACGACCTCTCACCCTCTCTCCTTGGGAAGAACTCCCCCTTGGAAAGAATTGTTGCAAGTGAATCTTGTACCTCCATGTAAGATTGAAGTGATGGAAGAGAAGGATGAGAAAAAGAAAAAGGAATCTCACCAAAATCTCATTTTGTGAGAAATTAAAGAGAAATTGGCTAGATGATGTGGAAAAGGCTCCATGAGATTTTCAAGAAAAAGAAAAAGAATTAACTTGGTCAAACAATGATCTCAACCATCCAAAGCCATGGCCTGATGATCTGAATTATTTTCAGAAAACATCAAAAATTTTCAACCCTGATCGCTGCATACCTCCCAAAATTTGGGTCCAAAGACCTTAAACTACATCGGGATCAAGATCCCGAGGGATTTTCAATAAAAACCGGCATCAGTCTTGATCGTTCGAATTCGAATCAAGATCCGACGACACCGGACATTTTTCTAAAAACAAATATATATATATATATATATATATATATATATATATATATATATATATATATATATATATATATATATATATATATATATTTCTTGTGTCGTCTGTACATAGTTTTGGTCCGAAGACCTTAAACTACGTCGGGACCGAAATCCCCAGAGATTTCTAATAAAAACCAATATTAATCTTGATTGCTTGAATTGGGATTTAACAGCCTTGAACATTTAAAAAAAAATCATCAAAAAATAATATTTCTTGTACAAAGTTTTGGTCCGAAGACCCTAAACTACGTCGGGATCAAGATCCTGAGGGATTTCCAATAAAAACCGGCATCGATCCCAACCACTCGGGCCAAGATCTGATGATTGAATCATTTCAAAAAATTTCAAAAAAAAAAAGTGTGTGTGTCACCCTATTTTGTACAAAATTTAGGTCCGAAGACCTTAAACTACACTGGGATTAATTTCTCGGGGGACTTTTCCTGCTTTCCACAAAAAACCGGCATCAACCTCGACCACTTAGATCAAGGTTTGATAATCCGGATCTTTTAAAAAAAATCACAAAAAGAATGTATTTTCAGCATGGACATAATTTTGGGTCCGAAGACCTTAAGCTACACTAGGATTAATTTCTCTGGGGACCTTTCTTACTTTCAACCAAAAATCGGCATCGGCATCGGCCTCAACCGCTCGGATTAAGGTTCGATAACCCGGATCATTTAAAAAAAATAGCAAAAAGATTTTAAGCTTTCCATAAAAACCAATATAAACCTCGATTACTCGAGTTGAAGTCTTGAACTTTTTCAAAAAAAAAATTCACTATTAATTTTAACTGCGTAAATCTATCCCCAGCGGTCCGAAGACCTAAAACTACACTAGGAATAACTTCTCGGGGGCTTTCTTCCTAACTTGTCCCTGACATGGCTGACACTTGATCGTACGGGTGTCCGGAATCTTCTAAATAGGTAAAGGGCTGAGGTGGGCAGAACCTCGCGATCTTGTTCGTGTTAAACGCATTGTGATAAACAAACTTGATTTGGAAGTCGCTGTTGAATCTGACGGATGTTCCCTGTTCCTAAAACTCATGAAGGAGATTAAGGCAGTTGGGAGGTGAAGCGCACCCTCATGGAATTGTGAGCAGCATAAGACCTCAAACTGGATTGACAAAGGGAAATGTGAGGATGTGGTTCATTTTGTGGCCGAAGGAGTCTGTCGGACGATACGTGGTCCATGTGCATTGCACATGAGGAACAAGCAACTTTGTGGGTGTGTTGACTGAAAACCCTCAAAATCCCCTCATCCGAAGATTTAAAACTATGGCACTTAATTATGTGAGATTCGTCTTGCTCGCTGACGTAAAATGGATCGGGTGCCTTACCAGCAGTAGAAGCTGGAAATGGATGAAAATTCCATACATTTCCCTGCATTTCAGAAAATCCAACAAAATACCTAAACATTACAAAATCATCTTTCAAAAATCACAAAATACTTCCCTTGTTTTCAATAAACACCAATCTTTACTCGAACCAAATATTTTCAAAATCACAAAAATATTTCCTTTGTTTTCAATAACCGATCTCCATCCTACTCAGGTACAAGATTCAGACCAAATATTTACAAAAATCACAAAAAATGTCACTATCCCCAGCACAACACTTCAGGAGTCTCGAACTCCACTCACTCACTTCACAGTTTGGGATGATGGATCCGATCGCCTGCAAATTGGAATCTTGACCAAACCTAGTGACCAAATACCATCCCAATCACACTCATTCCCCAGAAGAGCATCTTGATGTTACAACTAACAACCTCCTTCATCCATCCCCACCAGCAAAGAAATAGCATCTTGGGACGATGGACCTGATGGACCACAGGTCGGGATCTTGACCAACCCGCTGACCAAACATTCGCGTTGAAAAGAAAATCTCCAGGGAAACACAACCCTGCAAATAATAAGCTCAAAGTTCTCTGCATGCCCCGGCAAAAGCAAAATCATCGAACTAAAAGAAAATGAGCTAAACCATGCATCCATCATCAAATATGCACCCCCATGCATCAGCATCCATCGCATCAATCATCATGTTTACCTACTTTCAAAATAAAAGTCGGTTAGCCAAAGACCCCTACAGGTATCCCAAGTGGAGGCGCGTGCAAGCCAGATTTCCCTTTTAAAAAGACAAAAAAAATATATTATACATATTCCTATTTGCAAATAAAAACCCCACGGAGTATCACTCCCCAGAGTGGGTATCTTATCAAAAATCCAAAAAACATTTTCCCAGTAGAGCGTTAGCTTCCAAAACACCAAGAGATCTTCCATATCTATGGGTAGGAGCCGACGCAAAAATCAAATAAGATCCGATGTCTCGCGGTTTTCACGGAGACCATCGGATCCAATGCACTCAAAGTACGGTCGAACTGAACTCCAGTGTCAGTACGGTCGTACAAAATTCCAAGATACGAAAAGATGAAAGCCAAAAGGCTCGGTCAAAGAAACCATCTGAATGGTGGAAACGATGAATTATAAGCTAAGTATCAAAACCAGTAGATTGGGTGGAGAGATTTCACCCGCACATACCTATGAGTGGATGCCTGAAGTACCTTGACTGAGTCCAAGTCGGCGTAGTGGATCTCTTGTAAGACTACATGGACGCAGGGCAGCTAACCACTTTGACAGTCAAGTGAAACAAGTACTCTTAGAGTGATCCGGGAAAGCATCGAACAATCAATCACAGGGTCGGTAACCTCGTAAGACTATGATGGACAAGAGGCTCTACTGTACCTTTCCGATGTTAGTACCGATCGGGAACAGAAGGGTTGCGATTGGGTACCCATGTTACAGCGCATGCAAGGACAATCTCAACGTTTCCTCCAAACTCCCGTGGTATGTGCGAGTTATCAATTTCCAAGCAATCAATTGACTCAAATACAAAGGAAAGCAAAGATTCTAGACCACGATCTAGGAAAGAATGAATTGCAACCCGAGCATCAAAACCAGCAGATTGGGTGGAAAGAGTTCACCCGCACATACCTAGGCATGGATGCCTGAAGTACCTTGATTGAGTCCAAGTCAACGTAGTGGATCTCCCGTAAGACTACATAGACGCAAGGCAGCTAACCACTTTGACAGTCAAGCGAAACAAGTACTCCTGGAGTGATCCAGGAAAGCATCGAACAATCAATCACAGGGTCGGTAACATCGTAAGACTATGACGGATGCAGAGGCTCTACTGTACCTTTCCGATGTTAATATCGATTGGGAATGGAAGGGTTGCAATTGGGTACCCAGGTGGCAGCGCATGCAGGGACAATCTCAACGTTTCCTCCAAACTTCTGTGGTATGTGTGAGTGATCAATTTCCAGACAATCAACTGACGCAGATACAAAGGTAATCAAAGATTCTAGACCACGATCTATGAATGACTGGGTCAGAAGTGGGGTGTCCACTCGCTTTGACATTCGGTTGCACGCAACCTCTTCCAAAGAGGGGCATCTGTAGACACCCCACCTTCGCTACAATGTGGGTAGAGATAGTTGAATGAATGGAGAACCATACCCCCAAATCCCATGTTCAAACCCAGCCAAACTCACCCTTGTAAGCCCCAATCCATAGCCCAGCTCAAGCCTGAACCCAGTCAACTCAACCCTAAACATTTGCCCAAAAAACCACCCATAAGAAAAACCAGTCAAAAAATCCAAAAAAAGTCAAACTTGGTGAGTCAACCCGTTGAGTTAAATCACCGAGTCAGTCCAGCCCATGCACTTAGTCGACTCACCGTGTCAACCCATCTTTCAAACCCAGTCAACTCACCTGGTTCCGAACCACAGCTTTGGAGCAGGTCCGGACCGCGAACCTCGAGCATTTCTACTTCAGGTTCAGGAAGCCGTATGCTCCGAAGCAGGAGCAGCGCGGCCGCACAGGCGGCCCCCTGAGGGCCGCCGAAGCATATTTACACAATCTGCCACTCTCCGCTGCTATAAATACCCCCGTTCCCTCTCATTCAAGGCATCCCTCAACTCTCAGAGAAATCCCTAGATCCGAGTCCATCTCCATCCCTTAGCCCATTCCTCCACCAATGAGAGCCCGAGTGAGAAGAGCCTAGCCCTGCTTCAGCCCAACCTGAACTTGGTCCAAGCCTCCCAAGCTATCCAAGTCCTGATCTAGTGTTCACTTGCCTCAAGTGTAAGGCTGTGATGTAGCAATAAAACTCGGTAGGACCGAGATCGATCCACAGGGAAATGGAAAACAGGTTCTAAACTATTCCAGCAACTCAATTTTTAATAAATAAAAGGTTCAATTGAGCAATTAGGCTAAAACAGTAACTTAATGAAAAACAGTAATTTAAAATCACTAAGGCATTCAAGGATCCACTTGTAGCAATCCCATGTCGATCCAATCAATCCAAGCAAGATACAAAACTAGATTTGAAGTCATATCTCTCATCTAGTTGGAAAATAAAGCATTAAACACATTCAATCCCACTCAAGTTGAACTTCCAAGTTCTAGTCCCATTCAACCATGTAGAATTCGAAATCATAGCCTTCAGGAGTAACAGCCATGCCTATGGACTATGGCCTGCTCAAGGATTACTATAATTCGAATCTAAACAAACAAACATGATAATCTCAGAGAATTGCAAGGAATCCATGTCCGGAGCATATGAACTCTCATAAAACATAAAAACTATCAACTTTGGAAACTAAAAGATGCAAAAATCCAAACTTGAAGTAAAATTACTTGAACTAAACTGAATCAAATATGAAATTAGCTACAAGCTTCACCTCTCAGCCTTAGCTGAGAGATTCTAGCCGAGCATTGTCATACTACAACTAAAACCTTTGAAAAAGCTAGAAAACATAGAAAAACCGAAGTTTGAAGGGTTGCAGACGCTCCACGACGGCTTCCTTCCTCTCCCACGATGTCCCTTGGCTTTTATCTTCTCCTAGGAAGAGCCCCTAGGTGTTCTTTTATAGTGAGGACGCTCGATTGCGTCAGAATCTTCCAGAAACCGCGTAAGTTTACGTAGTGCGCAGCAATTTTTGGAACCAGAAATAGAAACTGCCTGATTTTCTGCATGACCGACCGGTCAGACTGGGCTGGCTGACCCGTCAAGACCGGTCGGACCTATCTGCTTGAGAGTCCAGCGTGCACAGAAGACGGTTCTGACCTGTTGGCCGACCGATCTTAACCGGTTGGACCAGACTGGTCTTGTTCCAGCTAGTTCAGCAGAAGGCACCGACCGGTTGGCCGACCAGTCAAGATAGGTCGGACCAACTAGTCCTTCATCCAGTGATTTCCAAAGGTGTAGCCGACCGTTCGGACGACCAGTCGGACTTGCTGTTCTTATTCTTTTTCTTCAACTTTCTTTTCTCCTTGCTTTCTTCTTTCTTTTTCTTCGACTTTCTTTTCTCCTTACTTTCTTCTTTCTTTTTCTTCAACTTTCTTTTTTCAATCTTCATCCCATGCATCTAAATGTATTCTTTTGGTCCCCAATTGGGTGAAGTCTGCTCTCATCCCTACAATCACAAAACCTATATTAGATGGGCCTTTTAAACATGAAAACCATGCATATAATGTGATGTAGTGGGCTATGCAATGTATAAATTGGAGGTTCAACACACCCCTCAACTAGCTTTTTGCTAGTCCCGAGCAAAACATGCGTGAAACAATTCCAAATCTCCCAAATCAACTCTCCTTCAGGAACCATGTTTCTATCCATTCTAAGTCATACAAGTACAAAATTTGGAGAAAATAGGTGATAAGAGTTGAAACCTTAAACTCTTAAAGCATAATAAGTGTTTACATGAAATTCCCGCTGATTGATTGATACTTAGAAGAATTCGAACAACTTCAGCCTAGTGTGCATAGTGAAAGTTCATCTCATGAGTTTCTGGGATTATCTCTGTAATAGATCGACTAAACTATAGATTTCAAGGTGTATAGAGCAACAACAAGCCTATGACAGGAATTTCTCTTACCATCCTTTCGACGGCTTTCACACTACGTCCCATTTTCGGCTTTGGTTACAGATAGACCATCCCCCGGTTGGTAATAGGTAGCCCTTTTCGGAATTTTCCACCATTTTTCCATCATTCCCAATTTCATCCTTCATTTTCCTTTTTCTTTTAAATTAGATAGGATTTTTAGAAATCCATATCTTTCGTTATTTTCCCATGGACAAGGATGGACAAATTACCTAGTTTCTCAACTCCTTAAAATCAACGTCTAGCTAATCCAAAATTCATACAATCCTTTCAACCCATGAAAATCGTGTAATGTGAACTAGGTGTAAAGGTGTTCAAATTTTCTATCAATCACAACAATAGGGGAACTAACATATAAAACCATTATGTTGAAAGAAATTCAAGACTTACAACATCACACACTTCGTCTCTCCTCTTCTTATACTCATATCATCTCGAATGCATAGAAACAAGGTTTTCTAAAAGAGTTTTGAAATTTTAGAAAATTTGAAAAAAATTCCGCATATGAGGCTCGAAATGTTACAACATGCTAGATGAGGAAGCTCATCTCACCCCCCAACCAAATCTTGCATTGTCCTCAATGTAAAAAGATATGCTAAGAGCATGAACATGAGAGCAATGGTAAAATATAAGAGAGTGAGAATAATAATACCTGAGAGAAGTCTGAATCATAGAAATTTGAAACCCCAACAACTAAAACTACCAAACAAGCAAAACTAAAACGACTAAACCTACCTTTATTATACCTCCGTCAGACTAAGAGATCAATCATCCTGATACACAGGATCATTCAGAGTGATGGACATGTCCTCTGAATCAAATTTCTCAACAAATGGTTTAAGGCATTGTCCATTAACTTTAAAACAGTTACCATTTGATGCATTCTCAATCTCAACAGCCCCATGAGAAAAAACTTCTTTGACAATATATGGGCCGATCCATCGAGATCGTAATTTTTTCGAAAAAAGATGAAGTCAGAAATTGTACAAGAGCACTTTCTGTCCTTCATAGAAAGATTTCCTGAAGATGTGCTTGTCATGAAAGGCCTTCATCTTACTCTTGTAAATTCTCGAGTTCTCATATGCATCGTTCCGGATCTCATCAAGCTCATTTAATTGAAGTTTGCGAAGTGAGCTAGCCTTGTTAATGTCAAAATTTAAAGCATGAATTGCCCAATAGGATTTGTGTTCTATCTCCACAAGCAAGTGGCAAGCTTTTCCATAGACGAGTCTATAAAGGGACATTCCAATGGGTGTCTTGTAAGCGGTACGGTAAGCTCAAAGTGCATCATCTAATCTTAGGGACCAATCCTTGCGATCCGGCCTCACCGTCTTTTCCAAAATCTGTTTGATTTCCCTATTGGAGATTTCAGCTTACCCACTTGTCTGTGGGTGGTATGGGGTACTCACTTTATGCCTAATACCGTATTTCTTCATTAAAGCTTCAAAAGGCTTGTTGCAAAAGTGAGAACCACCATCACTAATGATGGCTCGACGCGTCCCAAATCTAGAAAGTATATTTTCTTTGAGGAACTTGAGAACCGTACGATGATCGTTGATTCTACATGGGATATCCTCTATCCATTTAGACACATAGTCTACGACAAGCAATATATAGACATGTCCAAAAGATGAGGGGAAAGGTCCCATGAAATCGATACCCCAACAGTGAAAGACTTCAAGATGTTGAATTAGGGTGAGAGGCATCATATTTCGATGGGATAATCCTCCTAACTTTTGGCAACGCTCGCATGGTTTGCAAAACTCGTGGGTGTCCTTAAATAGCGTTGGCCAATAAAAACCACACTGCAGAATTTTTGCGGTGGTTTTCTTGGCGAAAAAATGACCCCCACATGCTTAATCATGACAAAAGGAGATGACGGAATTATGTTCTTCATCAGGGACACATCTCCTTATAATTTGGTCTGGGTAATATTTAAACAGTAAAGGTTCATCCCAGAAAAATCTGCGCACTTCCCTTAGAAATTTACGTTTGTCCTGCGCAGTCCAATAAATCGGCATCGCACCTCTAGAAAGATAATTGGCTATGTCAGCGTACCATGGTGGATGCATAGCAACAAAGAGTTGCTCATCAGGGAATGAGTCCTCAATAGGTGACTCGTCAATGGAATTAGGTAGGACTAGGCGAGATAGATGATCCGCCACCACATTTTCTATTCCCTTCTTATCCTTGATTTCCAAATCGAATTCTTGAAAGAGTAGGATCCATCTAAGAAAACGGGGATTGACATCCTTCTTAGAAAGAAGGTGTTTCAGCACCACATGATCTGTGTAAACGATAACTTTCGATCCTATTAAGTAAGGCCTGAATTTGTCTAAGGCAAAGATGACGGCTAGGAGCTCTTTCTCCGTAGTCGAATAATTAACTTAGGCGGGATTCGAGGTTCTACTTGCGTAGTAGATAACATGGGGCTTGTTGTCCTTCTTTTAGCCTAACACCGTCTCAATAGCATGATCGCTCGCGTCACACATCAACTCAAAAGGTATGGACCAATCCGGTGGTTGCATGATGGGAGCGGTTGTCAACATGTCTTTTAGTTTTGAAAAAGCTAATTGACACTCGGCACTCCACTCAAATTGATTCTCCTTTTGTAGAAGGTTACATAAAGGCCTTGAGATATGGCTAAAATCCTTTATGAATCTTCTATAGAAACCGGCGTGTCCAAGGAAGGACCGCACATCGTGTATGCTTTTGGGTGGTGGTAAATTGAAAATTATGTCAATTTTTGCCTGGTCTACCTCTATTCCATTGAAAGAGATGATATGTCCAAGAACTATTCTTCTTTGTACCATGAAATGGCACTTTTTCCAGTTTAAAACGAGGTTCTTCTCCTCACACCTCCTCAAGACCAACTTCAAGTGATTGAGGCACTCGTCAAAAGTACAACCAAAAATAGAAAAGTCATCCATGAACACCTCAAGAAACTCACCCACCATATCCAAGAAAATACTCAACATGCATCGTTGGAATGTGGGGGGGTGCATTACATAGCCCGAATGGCATTCTTTGGTATGCAAAGGTACCAAACGGGCATGTAAATATGGTTTTCTCTTGGTCCTCTGGGGCTATCTCAATTTGGTTGTATCTGGAATAGCCATCTAGGAAGCAATAATAGGAATGACCAGCTAATCTCTCCAAAATTTGATCGCATTGGAGGAACATTATGTACCTCATTCTCTCCTACTCCCTCTTGATTTGCATTTGTAGTTGAAGTAGGAGGGGAAGGATTCCTTAAAGGTGTTTGATCCATACTCCCCAAACTTTCACAACGTTCTTGATAATTTCGGACTCATCTATGGACTGACAATGGTCTAACTAAACCACCTTCGAATTGGAGACGATTGGAGTGGTCACGTTCCCAACAGGACATAAACCACTCAACTAAAAACTAAGCTATTCCTAAATCCTAGAAATCTGAAATTAATCTGGAAATTAAGAAAAATCTACAAAAAGCTAGGTCAGAAGGATATTACCCGATGTGCTTGAACTAGAGAGGAAATCCTACAAAATAAACAATTTTGATTAGTGCTAAGAAATCAGAAAAACCCTATCTAATTCTACTTCTACAGCCCCTAAAACAATTTGAAAACCGTTATCTAAATTTCTCGGCAATGGCACCAAAAACTTGTTCACTCGCCTCAAGTGTAAGGCTGTGATGTAGTAATAAAACTCGGTAGGACCGAGATCAATCCACAGGGAATTGGAAAACAGGTTTCAAACTATTCCAGCAACTTAATTTTTAATAAATAAAAAGTTCAATTGAGCAATTAGGCTAAAACAGTAACTTGATGAAAAACAGTAATTTAAAGTCACTAAGGCTTTCAAGGATCCACTTGTAGCAATCCCATGTCGATCCAATCAATCCAAGCAAGATACACAACTAGATTTGAAGTCCTATCTCTCATCTAGTTGGAAAATAAAGCATTAAACGCATTCAATCCCACTCAAGTTGAACTTCCAAGTTCTAGTCCCATTCAACCATGTAGAATTCGAAATCATAGCCTTCGGAGTAACAGCCATGCCTATGGACTATGGCCTGCTCAAGGATTACTATAATTCGAATCTAAACAAACAAACATGATAATCTCAGAGAATTACAAGGAATCTATGTCCGGAGCACATGAACTCTCATAAAACATAAAAAAAACTATCAACTTTGGGAACTAAAAGATGCAAAAATCCAAACTTGAAGTAAAATTACTTGAACTAAACTGAATCAAACATGAAATTAGCTACAAGCTTCACCTCTCAGCCTTAGCTGAGAGATTTTAGCCGAGCATTATCATACTACAACTAAAACTCATGAAAAAGCTAGAAAACATAGAAAAACCGGAGTTTGGAGGGTTGCAGACGCTCCACGACGGCTTCCTTCCTCTCCCACGACGTCCCTTGGCTTCTATCATCTCCTAGGAAGAGCCCCTAGGTGTCCTTTTATATGAAAACACTCAGTTGCGTCGGAATCTTTCAGAAACCGCGTAAGGTTATGTAGTGCGCAGCAATTTTCGGAACCAGAAATAGAAACTGCCTAATTTTCTGCATGGCCGACCACTCGGACTGGGCTGGCCGACCAATCACGACTTGTCGGACCTATCTGCTTGAGAGTCCAGCGTGCACAGAAGACGGTTCTGACCTGTTGGCCGACCGGTCTTGACCGGTCGGAGCAGACTGGTCTTGTTCCAGCGAGTTCAGCAGAAGGCACCGAACGGTGGGCCGACCGGTCAAGACCGGTCAGACCAACTGGTCCTTCATCCAGTGATTTCCAAAGGTGTAACCGACCGGTTGGACGGCCGGTCGGACTTGCTGTTCTTATTCTTTTTCTTCAACTTTCTTTTCTCCTTGCTTTCTTCTTTCTTTTTCTTCAACTTTCTTTTCTCCTTACTTTCTTCTTTCTTTTTCTTCAACTTTCTTTTTTCAATCTTCATCCCATGCATCTAAATGTATTCTTTTGGTCCCCAATTGGGTGAAGTTTGCTCTCATCCCTGTAATCACAAAACCTATGTTAGATGGGCCTTTTAAACATGAAAACCATGCATATAATGTGATGTAGTGGGCTATGCAATGTATAAATTGGAGGTTCAACATCTAGCCACTCGAAGCGAACCCTTGCGACACCTCCGTCCATCCAACTACTCTTTTACCAGCATCATCTCATTCGCATCTAGCATAAGTGCAACATTTACTTTTCTTCGAACCCCCTGTTTATCATATCACTGCAAACACTTTGATTATTCAAATACACAACATGCATCCCGCATAAAGCACCTGTCAGTTCGAGCGTATGCTCTAGGCTTGCCTGTTAATGGAAACCTGCCCATCAGAAACTCTTACTGTTCAGACCTACATTCATGCATCATATCATTCATGAGAATGTACAAGGACTAAATTAAACTTTCAAGTATTAGTTCGATTATGTGAAGTAGAGGCCGTACTTCGGTACGAGCAGTGTGGGGTGCTTAACATCTTCCCACCCTGTAACTGTGATCCCTTACCTCGAATCTCTGGCCGCAGATCAAAAGGAGTAATTTTAGATGAAGGAATCTTCGGATTCCCTTTTCTAACGTTTCTACGAGGTCTAGCAGACTGTAGATTCGAAGTAACTGGCTAGTGGCGACTCTGGTCTTATATGAATTCACTCAACATATCCAATTTAACCCGATAACCGAGAAAAAGCCCTCGAGAACGAGGCGAGCCAGTGGCACAAACGGCGATTTGCGCGCACGCACCTCCTTTTTCGAAAGGGAAGGGAGAATTCGGGAGCGCGGAGAGGCGAGCGTCCACAACACGTCTCATTCACGTCAATTTCTTAACCTAGGAATTTCTTGGGAGATTTTAAAATTTACATTTTCCTGAAGATATTATTAGGAAAATGTCATGAAAAATTGAAATATTCCATATATGTATAGATGTTAATTATAAATTATTAAATAAACTTAAAATTCAAATACATTTTACACAACTAATTCCTTAATGTTTTGATTTTATTATCGCCATAAAATCATAATATATTTATATCTTTCAAGATTTTAAAGTTTATTCATGGAACATTGTAGTGATATTTTCAAAATCTTGCCTCTACTTGTTATTCTGGGGGCGGCTTCAGTGGATCTAGGGATCCCAACCACCTCGATAGATCCGGAGATTTGGGGTCCCACCCAACTAGAGCTTGTTTGGTCAATCTTTGGAGATTCTAGCACACTTTGTACTTCTGACATGAACATCATGTCGCAGAGTGGTTATTCCCTCGCGACCTTACGCAAACTGTCAGAAGATGGTGCAAGAAAGTTACAAACGATATGTAGTGAATTAGACGTTTCTAGAGGAATCTATCAGTAGTCATATAAGACAGAACTATTTATGTTACAGAAAAAATGATGGTTGTATGATTGCTAGGATGGAACTATCTATCAGCAGTCATCCCAAGGCTGATAGTTCCTCCCTAACCCCTGAAGCGAACCAGTACATTGTGAGTAATCATAAATTTGCTCGTTTAGTTTAATTTTATTACAATTATGTATATTTGTATTAATTATTGTCCTATGTTTCAGCCCCAAATTATGAACATTATTACAATAGATCAAATAGAGTGATTTTGATAATGATCCCGTCGCAATGGTAAATACATTGTCTTTAAATATATTTATTTTAATTTTTATATTATATTATAAAATATTGTAATAAAAATGTAATTTCTTGCATGTGTGTGGAAAAGATAGAAAGGGAAGGATATGCGGCTTAGGAGGGGGAATAAGCAAGACTAGTTTGTGTCTATTAACTCCGTACCTATTTTATATAGATGAGATAGAGGGATAAACGTTTCATATGTCCCAACAAATGAAGACAGTAATGGAGCATATGACAAACATGAGCTAGCAACAGCCAAGGTTTACCTCTCAATCGCCTACACGATCTTCTCAAGTGTGTGTGTGTGTGTGTGTGTGTGTGTGTGTGTGTGTGTGTTATATAATTTCAATATAAATTAGGGTTGCATTTGGTTCTCAATAATATTGGATCTGAATCATGCAGATTTGAATCCAGTCATTCGGATATTCAGATCCTAATATTTAATTATTTGTTATTAATAAGGAAGACCCAATAAGGGTAAAGAGCTAGCATGCTCTCCCTCCCCTAATGTAGGTAGCCGTAGATGTTACTTGAAGAACGTTCAGCGAATTAGAACCTTGGCTAGTTGATTACTAGTTCCGGACGAGGACTATGATACATTTTTTTTTATTATATTTTCATAGAGGACATATTTGATTGGTCTGTCGAGCTAACGGATCAAGAAAAACCTGAAGAGATATTTGTGGATATTGGATTTGGATTGGTTATTAGATGGCCTCAATGTATGACGGATATACTCCGTTGAGATTCTAGTATGTTAGTTTTATTTGGGACAAATTATTTTTTATACATTAGATGTGTATATATTTATTTTATTGTACATTGGTTGTAGAATGGTTGGATTGGTTGCCAATAAACTTTGTTTTATTATGAATACTTTAATTGGATGGTTATGAATGGTCATGGATACTTGAATGGTCATGGAATGCTTGATTACTTTATTTTAGTGAAAATATATAATCTGTTAATTTACTTGTGGTTATTGAATGTACATGATTAGTTGTAGAGTGGTTTGAATGGGTGTGGGTTTGAATGTAGAATGGTTTGGATTTAGATGAGTTTATCTGGTTTCGGGCTTATAGCCAGATGCCCTAAGGATATATTTTTTTAAATTGATATATAAATTTGGTGGCTTCGGTGGCCGTATCTTTCAATACTCGACAGCTAGAACCATTGGACATAAATCACCATTCGCCAGACTTAGCTAACGAATTACTAAAACGTTTGCCAAGATATACTAGATTTTTGTCACCGTTTTTTAACTAAACAACGGTCATGAGTCGTCATTTTTTTATTATTAATCGATGGCTCAGGCCAATGAGTATCACCTTGATCAGATTATTTGACAGGTTGCTTAATGTTCGCTCGCCTCAAGTGCAAGGCTGCAATGTAGTAATAAATCTCGGTAAGACCGAGGTCGATCCACAAGGAATAAGTTAAACTAATTCAAGTTGTTCTAGCAACTAGTTCAAATTCAATGAATTAAGGATTTCAGGCTTATAAACTAACTTAAAACATTAATTGTAAAAATCTGTAATTAAAGGGAACTAAGGCTTTTGAGGATCCACTTGTGATAGCACTCATGTGAATTCATTCATCCAAGCATAACACAACTAGAATTGAAGTTCTATCTCTCTTCTAGTTGGAAGATATGGCATTCAAACACAAACAATCTCTACTTAAGTTGAATAACAAGGTTCTAGTTCTAATGAAGCCGATAGAAGTCGAATATGTAGCCTTCGAAGTAACGACCATGCCAATGGACTATAGTAAGCTCTAGGGTTACTACAATTCAAATCTAATCAATCCAAATATGATAATCTCAGAGAATTGCAAGGAACTCATGTTTGAAGCACATGAACTCTCATAAAACATCCAAAAATATCACTTTTATTCAAATTAGAACTTAAAAATCCAACTTCAAAGCAAAGTACTTGAATTAGAATGAATCCAACATGATAACTACTCACAAGCTTCACCTCTTAACCTTAACTAAGAAGTTCTAGCTGACCATTATCATGCTTCAACCAGAATTCAAAGAAAAACTAAATAAAAACATGAAAAAGTAGAAGAAAAAAAAACCCTAGTTGAAAGAGTTGTGATCGCTCCACGATGACCTCCCTTGCTCCCCATGAACTTAGAACTCTTCTAGGATACCTTAAGAAGGTGCCAAGGTGTCCTTTTATAAGAAAAACCACCCACCGCCTCAGATTGCGTAAAGATTTACGCACTTGTATCGGCAGTCGGACGCTGGTCGGGCGCCCGGTCACGTTTTGGTCGGGCGCCCGGCCAAGTCAAGAAAAGTTCCAGCAATAACTAGATTTTTTTGTCAATTTTGAGCGCCCGGTCAAATGGTGGTCGGGCGCCCGAATGTCAATTTTTACAGTTTTTCTGGTTTACAGGGCCATCTACTGAATTTTCTGCATTTGACTTTTCTAGCCCTGCAGCTCTGCAATATGACTTTTATGGCCATTCCAGGTCTTCAACTTGATTCCTTCAAGGCTTTTTCTCCACTTCTTTGGCTCATCAAAGCTTGGTCTTCTAGTCATTTCAAATCCTTCAAATTGGCATTACATCCATGTCATCTCTCTCTTCTCCTTGCTTCTTTCTTCCATTCCTTTGGCTCATCTTCCTTCATCATCAAGTGGATTTAAAAGCATTCTTTTAGCCATCAAATAGGTGAATTCTCTCTCTCTCTCTCATTCCTACAATCACAAACATGCATTAGATTGGTCTTTTAAGCATGCAAACCATGCATAAGATGTGATGTAATGGGTTAGAAAATGTATAAATTGGAAGCTCAACACACCCCCCAACCAGCATTTTGCTAGTCCCGAGCAAAACATGCGTGAAACAAGTTTAATTCTCCAAAATCCAACTCTCCTTTAGAAACTATATCTCTATTCATTCCAAGACATACAAGTGCAAAAATTAGAGAAACTAGGTGATAGAAGTTGAAACCTTAAACTCTCAAAGCATAATAAGTGTGCATACAGAATTCCCTCTGATTAATTGATAAATAGAAGAACTTTAACAAATTCAACCTAGTGTGTATAGTGAAAGTTCATCTCATGAGTTTTCAGGATTATCTTCTTCATAGATCAACTAAACTATGGATCTAAAGGTGTACAGATCAACAAGCCTATGACAGGAATTTGCCTTACCGTCCTTCCAATGACTTTCACACTGTCCTATTTTCGGCTTTGGTTACGGGTAGACCACCCCCAGGTTGGTAATAGGTAGCCCTTTTTCGGAGCTTTCCACCATATTCTCAATCATACCCATATTTTTTCCTTCTTTATTTTTTCTTTTATATTAGATAGGATTTTTAGAAATCCATATCTTTCATTATTTTCCCATGGACAAGGATGGACAAAGTACCCCTACTTGGTTCCTCAACACCTCAAATCTAAGTCTAGCCAATCCATGAATCACATAATTCTTTCAACCCATGAAAATCGTGTAATGTGAACTAGGTGTAAAAGTGTTCAAATTTTCTATCAATCACATAAAGAGGGGAATTCACATATAAAACCATTATATTAGAAGTAGTACAAGACTTGCAACATTCATCACTTCACATCTCCTTTTCTTATTCCCATATCATCTCGAGTGCATAGAAACAAGGTTTTCCAAACGAGATTTGAATTTTCAGAAAATTCAAAAAAATTTACACATATGAAGCTCGAAATGTTACAAACTACTAGATGAGGAATCTCATCTCACCCCCCAACCAAATCTTGCATTTTCCTCAATGTAAAAAGATATGCAATAAGCATGAACATGAGAGCAATGGTAAAATACAAGAGAGTGAGAACAATAATACCTGAGAGAGTCGATCATGGAAGTCTACAACTCCGACAACTAAAGTGACTAACGAAATAAACCTAAAACAGAAAATCAAACAAAACCTAATTCTACTTAAAGCAATAAACAAAACCTAAGTTATCCTTTTAGAAAGAGAATCTCCATCAGACCAGGAGATTAGTCAGCATTATATCATCCAAAAGGACAAAGTTGAGCAGGATCATGAAGTGGTGTAATAAATTTTTCAGTAGAACTATCCAGCATCTTACTTTGGAAAGTACATTGGTGACATTAATCATTCTAACCCATTGAAAATTCTGCTGAAAATTTTTAGCGGGTTCCTCAATAAAATTGTCACATGTACTAGGAAAGGAGAATTGCATTGGTTGGAAATCATAGAATATGGATCTCCTTTTCATTTTGTCTAGGCAAAAATTTAGTCAAATATGGGTCATCCCAGAAGTTGTGTTCTTTGGTTTGAGCAACCCAAAGAGATGTGGAGACTTATTTCTCTTCTTCACAAGTCGATATGATCTCCACAAAATCAGATTTCACCGGTGCTTCCACAATTGATAGATCAGTTTCATATTGCATTGAAAGAGTCTTTGTGGGCACTGGTGAAGTTTTTCTTAAGGCATTGATAATGTCACGGATCATAGGATCATCCCAATCCTCAAAATATGCCAAACACTCCTCCAGAGTGTAGGAAACTTTGACCTTCTCGGTCACTTGTGTAGGTTGGAAGAGGTCCTCAACCATTACGTTTTCAGAAATTGGCCTCTCCATAGGCAAATCAAGCACCAATCCATCAATTCCTGCATAACAAAATTATTTAACTCAAAAATTGGTGTCTTGTCAAGTAAATTTTCAGAAATTGGCACTTCCAAGGCCTCATTAATAGTTAAATAAGTTTCATCCTTGAAGTGTGCCATGCACGTCTCCAATCTTCTAGGTAGATCATGTTGGAAAAACTCCTCATCTTCCATGGATTCTATCATGTTTACCTCATGGGGGCCATCATTGTCATCCCAATCCTCAAATGGATCGAAGCTAACAACATCTAGAGGATCAAAATTTTGATTTAAAGCGAACTCATCTTCCATGATTGATTCAATCATATCAACCTCGTGGACATCATCATCATCCCTATGCCTTTTGCCCAAGTGGAACACATTCACCTCCAGCGTCATGTTTCCGAAGGACAATTGCATTACCCCATTCTGTCAATTTATAATTACGTTTAATGTAGCAAGGAAGGGGCGGCCTAGAATCACCGGTATTTGAGTGCTAGCATCCATAACCGGTTGCGTGTCTAAGACGATAAAATCCACCAGGTAGTAGAA
This sequence comes from Liriodendron chinense, assembly GCA_003013855.2. Classification (NCBI taxonomy): domain Eukaryota; kingdom Viridiplantae; phylum Streptophyta; class Magnoliopsida; order Magnoliales; family Magnoliaceae; genus Liriodendron; species Liriodendron chinense. The sequence continues at coordinate 2,820,858 of PVNU02000362.1, forward strand.
TTTGTCAACTTGGACTAGAACATCCTCAACTATCCCTCTCTGTACACGGATGGATCTATCAGCGAGTTGCAATGTGGTTTTGGTGGGTTTTAATTCACAAAAACCCAATTGCTCGTATACCGAGTACAAGATCAAGTTTACTCTTGCCCCAAGTCTAGTAATGCACGCTCGATCCGGTAATCACCAATGATGCATGAAATTGTGGGACTACCGGGATTCTTGAATTTTGGGGGAGTCTTTTGAGTGAGAATGGCACTCACTTGCTCATTCAAAAAGGCCTTTTGTTGTAAATTATATCTATGTTTGGTTGTGCATAGGTCCTTTAGAAACTTGGCATAAGAGGGGATTTGTTTGATGGCATCAAGCAAAGGAATGTTGATCTTGACTTGTCTAAAAATCTCTAAAATATCATGAGAATTTGGAAGAGATTTTGGAACGACCAATCTCGAAGGGAATGGTGCTACGGGCTTGTAAACGCGTTCCGTTTCTTGTGGGGTTAAGTTAGATCCGTCCTCATCCTCAGAATTTATCAAATCATTAGGCTTGTCGGCCTTCACCGGAATAGATTTGTCAATTTGCTTACCACTTCAAAGAGTGGTGACGGATTTGGCTTGCTCCATATGTTGGTTGGAGAGATTAGGAATGCTTACTTCATGTACTTGCTTTGGATTGGGCTGAGGTTGGGCCGGAAGGGTCCCCTCCCTAGCATTCAAGCATCCCTTAATCTCATCAACTGAGACTTTAAGCTCTTGGAACATTTGTTGATTTGATTGATTGATTTGCATTTGCCCTTTCTTGAACCCCTTTAGAGTATCCTCCAATGAGAATTGAGGTGGGGCCATATTTTGCATGGGTGACCCTCCTTGAGAGTTGGTGGGATTGCCCGCGGGAGCATTCTTCCAACTGAAATTTGGATGGTTCTTCCAAGTAGAATTGTACGTGTTACCCACCGGTTTGTTGAAAGGCCGTGATAACCATATGTGGCATTTCAATGTTTATATAACACCTCTTGAAATGCAGGAATTGTAGGACAATCTTACGTAGCGTATAAATTGGTGAAACAAATCCCACACGTGGTCTCAATAGCTTCATTGGACTTTGAAACTCCACTCTTACTAAGTTCCATGGCCTCGATCTTCCTTGTGAGGCTGGCTATCCTTGCATTCATATCATCTTCTTCCTTAAGGATATAAATCCATCCTTTCTCTTTTTCTTGAATACGCTTGGGGTTGTTAAATTTATCCGAGGTATCCCATGATTGGGCATTCTCGGCCAACATATCCAAAAACTCCAAGCTTCATCTAAATTTTTGCTCATAAACTCGTCGTTGCACATCATCTCCATAAATTGACGCATATTGGAACTTAATCCATCATTGAAAAAGTTTATGATTCGCCAACTTTTATAGCCATGATGTGGGCAAGCAAGTAAGAGGTCCTTAAACCTTTCCCAACATTGGAAGAATAATTCACTCTTTTTAACCGAAAATTCATTATGGCTCTTCGAAGGGTGTTCGTTTTAAGAGCCGGGAAGAACTTTTTCAAGAATTCCCGGGTCATCTCGTTCCATGACCCTATCAAGTGTGGTCTAAGAGAGTGAAGCCAAGTCTTGGCTCTTTCTTTCAATGAAAAGGGAAAGAGTTTAAGTTTAATGGCATCTTCAAAACATCAGTGTATTGCAAGGTAGCCACCACTTCTTCAAATTCCTTTAAGTGCAAATATGGGCTGTCAGAGTCTAGCCCATGGAACTTTGGTATAAGTTGAATTACACCCGGCTTTATATCGATGTATCCCCCGGTTGGTGGTAAGACCACGCATGAGGTTGTAGTTGCACGGGCCGGTTGTAGGTAGTCCCGTAAAGATCTCATTGGAGGAGCATTGTGCACCTCATTCTCTCCTTCTCCCTCTTGATTTGCGTTTGTGGTTGGAGGGGGGGGGGGGTGGGCAGGGGAGGATTCCCTCATGGAATTTAATCCATACTTCCCAAATTTTTACTATGTTCTACAGATTTTCGGACTCGTCTATGAACGGAGAGTGGTCCAACTAAACCACCTTCGGATTGGAGAAGATTGTTGTGGTCACGTTCTCAACGGGACATAAACCACACAATCCAAAAATATAGCCTAACCTTAAATCCTAAAATCTGAAAATAAAAACTGAAAACTAAAAAGAGTTCAAGTTGGAAGGATAGTACCCGATTTGCTTGAACTAGAAGAACTTCTTATAAAAGAAAATAAACTTTGTTAGTTCAATAATTAAAAAAAAAAAACTAATCCTACGAAAACAATAAAACTAACTACTTCTACTTTATAGCCACTAAAACAATTTAGAACCGTTTAACCTAGTTCCCCGGCAATGGCGCAAAAAACTTGTTCGCTCGCCTCAAGTGTAAGGCTGCGATATAGTAATAAATCTCGGTAAAACTGATGTGGATCCATAGGGAATAAGATAAACCAATTCAAGTTGTTCCAGCAACTTCAAATTTAATGAATTAAAGATTTCAGGCTTATAAACTAACTTAAAATAATAATTGTAAAAATCTGTAATTAAAGGGAACTAAGGCTTTTAAGGATCCACTTGTGATAGCACTCATGTGAATTCATTCATCCAAGTATAACACAACTAGAATTGAAGTTCTATCTCTCTTCTAGTTGGAAGATATGGCATTCAAACACAAACAATCTCTACTCAAGTTGAAGAACAATGTTCTAGTTTAATGAAGTGCATAAAAGTCGAATATGTAGCCTTCGAAGTAACGACCATGCCAATGGACTATGGTACGCTCTAGGGTTACTACAATTCGAATCTAATCAATCCAAACATAATAATCTTAGAGAATTGCAAGGAACTCATGTCTGAAGCACATGAACTCTTATAAAACATCCAAAAATATCACTTTTATTCAAACTAGAACTTAAAAATCCAACTTCAAAGCAAAGTACTTGAATTAGAACGAATCCAACATGATAACTACTCACAAGCTTCACCTCTTAGCCTTAGCTAAGAGGTTCTAGCCGAGCATTACCATGTTTCAACTAGAATTCAAAGAAAAACTAAATAAAAACATGAAAAACTAGAAGAAGAAAAAAACCCTAGTTAAAGGAGTTGCGATCGCTCCATGATGATCTCCCTTACTCCCCACGAACTTAAAACTCTTTTAAGATACCTTAGAAAGGATGCCAAGGTGTCCTTTTATAAGAAAAACCACCCACCGCCTCGGATTGCGTAAAGATTTACGCACTTGTATCGGCAGTCGAACGCTGGTCGGGCGCCCGGTCACGTTTTGGTCGGGCGCCCGGCCAAGTCAAGAAAAGTTCCAGCAATAACTAGATTTTTTTGTCAATTTCAGACGCCCAACCAAATGGTGGTCGGGCGCCCGAAGGCCAATTTTTACAGTTTTTCTGGTTTACAGGGCCATCTGCTGAATTTTCTGCATTTGACTTTTCTGGCCCTACAGCTCTGCAATATGACTTTTCTGGCTATTCCAGGTCTTCAACTTAATTCCTTCAAGGCTTTTTCTCCACTTCTTTGCATCATCAAAGCTTGGTCTTCTAGTCATTTTAAATCCTTCAAATTGACATTACATCCATGTCATCTCTCTCTTCTCCTTGCTTCTTTCTTCAATTCCTTTGGCTCATCTTCCTTCATCATCAAGTGGGTTTAAAAGCATTCTTTTAGCCATCAAATAGATGAATTCTCTCTCTCTCTCATTCCTACAATCACAAACATGCATTAAATTGGTCTTTTAAGCATGCAAACCATGCATAAGATGTGATGTAATGGGTTAGAAAATGTATAAATTGGAAGCTTAACACTTAATCCGTCATTAATAATTTTTTAAATTTGGGCCAACGAAAAACGTTTTCCACGACAAAAAATTCGACGAACAAAAATGGCGAAAAAAGTCATTGAATTTTAACATTTTTCACGTTGTGCTTATGAAGACGTGAACAGTGGTCAAGATGTCCAAATGGGGAATGAAGGTTGATCAAAGGTTATCAGCAAAGGAATCGTGGAAATTGTGTTTACCTCTGAAAATAAGGTAATCCTGACCAAATTGTTGCACGTCCGAGACATGAGACGAAAGTTAGTTTTAGAGGATCTTCTAGGCTAACATGAGATTAGGGTCATATATGAGTCTAACAAATTGATCTTGTCTAGGAATGAAAGCTTTGTGGAAAAGGAATATGCATGTAATGAGATGATTAAGTTTTTACTTAATAAAAATATTTCTTCTTATATGATTAAGTCTATATCACTTGGCATGGTAGATTAGCTCATATATATAGGCTATAATACCATAAAACTCATGGTTAAGAATGACTTGATCTCATATAACGAAAGTGAGAACAATAAATATGAAGTATGCATACGGTCTAAGATGACTAAGAAACCATTCTTAAGTGTTGAGAGGTCAACTTAAATGTTAGACATAATGCACACTGATATATGCAAGTTAAATGACATTCTTACTTGAATAGGTAAAGGTACTTCATAAAATTGATGGATGATTGTTCAAGATATGTGTATATGTACTTGCTAAGATCTAAACATGAAAAATTTAATACATTTAAGATCTATAAAAGAGAAGTGAAAAATCAATTGGTTAAAAAGATTGAGATTCTTCGTAGTGACTGAGGAGGAGAATAATTCTCCAATGAATTTTCTAACTATTGTGATAAAATGGCATAATATACCAGTACAAAGCACCTTACACACCACAATAGAATGGTTTAGTCGAAAGAAAAAATAAGACTTTATTTAAAATAGTCAAATCAATACTAATATTAGAAAAGTTATAATTAAACCCATGGGGAGAAGCACTACTAGTAATGTATCACATCCTAAATAGGATCCTATCTAAGAAAACCAATACCTCTCCTATTAGATATGAAAAGGAAGAAGACAAAACCTAGGATATCTTAGAGTGTAGGGGTGTTCGCGTATTACAGAACTCCTTACCCTAAATGAATCAAGTTGGGACCGAGAGTTGTAAAGTGCAACTTTTTAGGGGTATGTACAAAACAATAAAGCCTACAGACTCTTGGACTTAAAATCCAATGTGATTATAGAATCCAGAAATGTAGGGTTCTTTGAGAACTTGTTATCCATGAAGACAAATGATATTGAGATCCTAACTCATAGTGATGAAAATAAAAGGAAAATTTAATACGAAATTGAAACTCTTAGTGAACTTTGTAGGAGTCAGAGAGCAAAAGTAGAAAATAGTCTTAATCCTGATCTAATAGACACTCAGCATCTCTCATTTCATTTAGTTGAGGGTGATAAAGAGAAGGTTATTAAGAAAATACTTATGGTTTTTATTATAGAATATGAACCTAAAACTTTTAGTGAAGTTATAACTTCAAGAGACTCTGATTTTTAAAAAGAGGCCATTAATAATAAGATGGACTCAATTGTGTTAAACGAAACATAGAAATTAGTAGATCTACCTCTAAGTTTTAAACTTATAGGGTGTAAGTGAGTATTTAAGAAGAAATACCACACTGATGGTACAATACAAATCTTTAAAGATAGATTAATAGCTAAGAAATTCTGTCAGAAAGAAAGAATCAATGATTTTAATACATATTCACTAATGGTTAGAATAACATCAATTAGGCCTTTATTCGCATTAACATCCATACATCATCTTCATATCCATCAAATAGATGTGAAGACAACATCCATAAATGGTGACCTTGATGGAGAGGTTTACATGGAGCAATCGAAAGGGTTTTTTCTGCTAGGAAATGTGAATAAAGTATATAGACTTACTAAATTTTTGCAAGGTTTAAAACAAGCACCTAAATAGTGGCATTAAAAGTTTGATTCAAATTTAATACCTTATGGTTTCATGCATAACATAGTTGAGAAATGCTTATACTCTAAAGTGTGTAATGATTATATTGTGATTATATATTTATATGTAGATGACATATTAATTATCAGCAATTTAATGAAAGGTGTAACTGAAATGAAGAGGTTTCTCTCCTCCATTTTCAAAATGAAGGATTTTAGACAAGTGGAGACCATACTAGGTATTAAAGTTAAAAAACATAGTGAGAGTTATGCATTGTATGTCAGTCTCATTATATTGAGAAGATACTGAACAAATTTAACCACTTGAAAATCAAAGAGGCAAAGACCCGATTTGATCCAATTATCAAATTAAAAGAAAATAATGGAAGAATAGTTACACAACTGGAGTATGCTAGTGTTATAGGCAGTCTTATGTATGCTATGCAATGCACAAGATCGAAAATTATATGCACAGTGAGTAAGCTAAGAAGGTTTATTAGTAATCTTAGTGTAAAACATTGAAAGGCAATTGGTAGGATTCTTAGTTACCTCAAAGCAACCAAAGAACTAGTGCTATTCTACTAAGGGTTTTTAGAAGTATTGGAAGGATATATTAATACGAGTTGGATATCAAGTACGGAGGACAACAAGTCCACAACAGGGTGGGTATTCAAATTCGAAGGTGCAACTTTCTTAGGGATCTAAGAAACAAACCTGCATAACACATTCGATGATAGAGTCTGAATTCATAACTTTGGCTACAACTGGAAAAGAGACTGAGTGGTTAAGGGATCTTTTATTAGAGATCCCATTCTGTGTGAAGCTTATACCAACTGTTTCACTTCATTGTAACAGTGAAGCTACTTTAGCGTGATCCTAGATTAGCACATATAATGAAAAGTCTAAACACAAGTCTAAGACATGATCATGTAAGGTAGTTAATTCAAGATGAAATCATTGTGATCTCATATATGAACTAAACTAATAGCTTGGTTCATCCTTTTACTAAACCTCCAACAAGAGAGGTAGTAAGGACAACATATAGAAGGATGTGGTTAAAACTTTTCAACCAAAGTTCGACTAGTGATGGAAACCCAACCCAAAATTAAAAAATCTCTAAGACCAGGTTAAATGGGTAAAAACAAGTAACTGATACATGAAAAGTTTAAGCACTAAAACAATAGATAACCTCATCCAAGATAACTAGTGCTAACAATGACAAATAGAGGATTGAGTCCTGAAACTCTTAATGAAATCCAGTTTAAAGAACAAGTGTTATAATGGTAATGGAAATAATGGAAGGATTTCACCAATGTGAATGTAGAGGTGGTGCCACCTCCTATGAGAGTTAGAGTTTCTCTCAGGATTGTTTATGAAATAGGATAAGCACATGACCATTAAATGTGCTAAGTGAGAAATATAAAGGAAATCAAATAATGTAGGAGCAATTATGTATGTGATATCCATGATTCAGTCACTAAGGAATAACTGATTCAAAGTTGTGACTTCCAGAAATTTTGACAAAACTTTGAGATACTTACATTAATAAAAGATTCAAATTGTAAGATATATATTTTTTATGCTTAAAAATTGTTTCTTATATCTGATAAAAGTTTTCTACTATTTAATTTTAAAAAACCAAGTGAGGGATTGTTGAGATTTTCTTCTCTTTTTTTTTTGAAAATTAAATAAAATGAAAATGCTTGAAAAAAAGTTCATTTCTTTCCAAATTATTTTGGAAAAAAAAAGAATGTCACTTTTTGTTTAATCACACATCGAATATAGTGGAGAAAATCTTTAGGTTTATATGCTCATGTGGAGAGTATTCTTACTTTAAAAAAATTGAGAGAAAAATGCTTAGGTTGTGTGTTCCAGTGCTATGCATGCACACGCACACTTGCGAGGGTGAGGCGTGGGCAATGTGGCTGTTGAGGTGCTAGTGGCACACTTTGCTCTTCGCTCATGCAAATCGTTGCAAGACAGTGTGATCACGATGTGAGAGAGGTGCAAAGTGTGAGTAGTGGCATGACTTTATCAACTGTTGGCAACAGTTAGATCAATAGATCTGAAACCGTCGACCATTTTTTAAAACAATTAGTAGCCTTAATGGCCAAACAATCTAAAAATGGACAACCCTTGATGATCCAACGGTTTGAAATGTATGTAATTGAGTGCCAATGATAAGAAACATTGTACAAACGTTCTAAACTATTGATGACCACCAAGCAGCGGTCCACACACATATGGATCTATATACTGGACCCTCCTGGTCTAGAAATAATCCAACTCCAACATATTTAATTTAAGCTCCCTGAACAGAAAAGAAAAGCAAACAAAATTTCCTTTCTCCCTCTAAAATTACTTTAGAACAAACCGAGTCTGCTAGAGAAGTAAACTACGTTAACCGATTCCCTATAGTGGTCCTTTCATGATTGCTGAAGGCTTCTAGCATTCAAAAAATAATTTGCCTGTAACCCACCAGCAATCTCCATTCAACGGGAGGGGGTTGAATTAAGCTTTAAGGCCAGCGTTATGCCTGTATGTTCAGGCTCGTGTTAATTTATTTTCGTTATTTTTTTTTTCGATTTCCAAATATATTATTATTTCCTATGAGATAATCTCCAATAATCTTTTCCCGCTCCAAGCCATCCATTGATCCACTATGGCCCCACCATGTAAACCTAAAAAATTCCATCCATGAAACCTAAAGTCATTGTCTACCATCAGATCAACAGATTAGATCAAAGATACATGGTGTCACCCACTGGTCTGTACATAACCCCAGATCCAATCATTACCCCATAAAAATTACATGCACGTGTGTTAGGAAACCCCTCCATGAGAATTCCATCTTGACAATGAAGCGGCTACTTAAAAAATAAAAATAAAAAGAGCCTCTCAAGTGAGTCACTCTCTATGGGCTGAGTTGACTCACCGTGCCGGGTTTCATAGTGACTCAGCCAATTTAGGGTTGAGTTATTGAGTTTTATAGCTACGTTACAAACAATATCAACGTACAATAATTGGAGCTTTGTACTTGTCTTTTATTCTCACTTACCCATGTCTCACCGGGTTAGGTTGACTCAAAGACTTGGACAAGTCTTTACTTGACAACTCAATATTTTATTAATATTATATATAAATTGTTAGATAAGAAATGCTCAATGCACTCAGAGCATTGTAAGTTATAGTGCTCCTAGTTGCATAGGGACACTTAGACAGTCCAATCTGTTGATCAAGATCGTCACATTTCAAGGGTTACCATGCAAATATCACTCTAATCTACTAAATACTAACAATATGATCAATGCCCTTTAACATGGATGATCAAGGTCATTTATACAAAAATGGGCCCAATCAAAAATTCGATCCATCTATTTGTTGGGGCCCATCATGGATTGCTTAGGATTGTAGAGAATCACTTTTGTTAGGCATCATAACTATGTGATATCCATGGCTTGAAAATGGATGGCTATAGAAAATAAGGCCAAAACCTTGGTCTGCTGGATCCCATTGCTAGATTAATTCACGCCAAATTTCTCTTGAATCCTTGGTGATAATCATAGACCTGCATTAAAGGTTTTGTCCTTGGACATCGATTCGGATTCTGTATTGATCCCTCGGTACCTGAGATCATGTTGGTTCTTGGAAAGCTCTGTAGGCTCCACCATGATCTATGTGTTATATCCATGCCGTCAATCCATTTTTCTAGCTGATCTTAGGGAATGAGCCAAAAAATGAGGCATATCCAAACCTCAGTTGGATCACACCACACGAAATAGTGGTGATTAAACGCCTACCATTAAAAACTTCTTGAGGGCCACAAAGGTTTTGCATCAAGCTAATATTTGTGTTTTCCCTTTATCCATGCCCGCGTGACCTAAGTAACATGTTGGATGGGAAATAAACATTACAGGGGGCCCTAAGAAGTTTTTATTGGTGGGCATTCAATCACCACTGTTTTCTGTGGTATGGCCCACCTGAGATTTACATTGGCCTCATTTTTTGTCTCTTGCCCTAAAATGAGCTAGAAAAGTGGATGGACGGCGTGGATAAAATACACACATCATGGTGGGGTACACATAACACTTACCAGTTGTATTGAGTCGGTATACCATCCGCGTCCTACACACATATAGTGAGTTATAGTGCTCCTACACTACAAGAGATTACATTTTTACCGACGAAATAATCTTCATCGATAAACACTATTTTTACTGACGAAATAAATATTTCGTCAATAAAAACCATTACCCATTCCCGCCACCACCATATTTGTTCTCGCCACCGTTTACAACGACAGAAAGTATATTTTTACCGACGATATTTTGTTTTCATTGGTAAAACATTTATCCCCGACGAATACATTCGTCGGTATAAGAAAAAATCCATCTCCGACAATATTTTATTTTCGATGTCATTATACACCTAGCGATTCACTTACAGCATGAGGAGAAGCTTACAAGCCCAGTACAATATCGTTGGATGTGTATCCAATCGAAAAGTGGTAGAATCTATTAAAATTTTTATTTATTCCATAAACTACATATATCCATGTTTTCATACATATAACATAGTGGTTTTGTGTACAGATACCTTCATGCACTAAAACAATTTATAAGGAATAAGGCATGTCCAGAGGGATCCATTGCTGAGGCGTACATTGATAATGAGTACCTGACATTTTTCTTCATGTATCTTCATGACATAGAGATTAGATTCAACCGAGAATATCAGAATGCCGATGAAGGGCAGGAGCATGAACAAGGACTCATATCTGTATTCACATATAACGTCCGTCCTTTAGGATCCCCGACGTTTTAGGATATGGACCTTGGAGATCAAGAAAAGGCGCGGTGGTATGTGTTGTATAATTGTAAAAAAATAGAATCGTACTTAGAGTAAGTCTTCCCTCGATAATTATATCTTTACATACGATGATCTTAATGTTTATTGCTGATGATGTGCCAATTATGTGTAGCAAACACATCGAGGAGATGAAATCCCAATACCCTACAAATTATGATAGAATGCATAAGATCAGTTTCTAGAATGATTTGTAAAATGTGTAAGATTTCACCTTATATCTCACCACACTTAGAATTTTATTATATTGCACAATATTTAAACTTAAGAAAATCCTTAAACAATTATATTTTGTACGTGATAATAGATAAAGATGTTGTGCGCTAGCAACTTTGCAGATGCGTCTAATGTACTCTACTCACTGGCGTGTGGCCCTGATAAACGTGTATCTAGATATACAGGTTGTATTGTAAACGAGATTCGGTTCCACACTGAAGAGCGTGAGAAGTATAGGACCACACGAAATAGTGAGGTGGTTGTGAAGGGAACGCATGAGGAGGTAGAAATTGACTTTTATAGCGTTTTTACGGATATTATTGAGCTGAATTATTGTATGAGAAAGTGGGTGTACTTATTTAAATGTGATTGGTGGGACATTGGAAATAAGAAGTTGCAAATACAGACTGACGAATACTTTACAAGTATAAATTTATCTCGGAAGTGATTTAAGGACGACCCATTTATCGTCGTCAGCCAAGCCGAACAAGTATTTTACCTCGCTGACACCAAATTAAGCGGCTCTTGGCACGTGGTGCAGAAAATAAAGCCTAGGAACGTATTTGACGTTCCCGAACCAAACGTTGAAGATAGCGAGAACAGGGGAAATGAAACGTCTAGGGTTGAATAAGCATATCAAGAAGACATGCCATCTGGGGATAGAGGGAATGATCCAAATGTTGATATTGATGTGGTGCAATTGGATAGAGATGATGTGCCACCTGATCATGTTGATGCCTCAATTATATATGACATTGTTAGACATGATAGCGGTTTCATTGATGACGATGTTACAGACAATGAAGAGGAAATACTGATCAACGATAGTGATGATGAAGAAGAAATAGTCCTAAGCGATAGTGATACAGACGACGATTATTAAATGTACAAATGATTTACATGTCATTTTTTCAATTCGAATAATTTGATTATTACATGTGTACAAATCTTTACAAGTCATGATTTATTCCTTTAATTAACTTGTTTATAATCTACATTTGCAGTTGAGTCAATTTCTGATCATGTCTTCCTCAAACTAGAGTGTAACGGAAGCACGCAGCATACTTCATCAGCTGTTGCGGATGGACTTTCTAGCCCTATCTTCTTTTAGTAGGGCGAAAGAGATACCAGGTTTGGTCGATGAGTGTAGGGGGAATATATCGACGATGACTCAGATGAAAGATTATACAATCTCAAAGAAATTTCAGACCTGATGGAGGAATATAACCATGGGAACTTCGTATGAAAGGTGCAATTTTATCACTTGTATATCTGAATGAAGTCCCAAGAGACCAGATTTCTCATATTGTGATTGGCATGTTGGCTATAACAATGTCGAGTGCTTCACACAGCTTGATATATACTTCTGCAGTGTACGATAACTTATGCAGGGAGTACTTTGGATAGTTGATCCGAAGTTGTTTCGTATTACAATGAAATACATGTATTTAATATAGAATGAAAATGTGTAATGAAATTTTCAAATTTTACTAGAATGTTTACGATTTTATTATATTCTACTTGCATTATAGTGTAATGGTCTAATCATATTTTAATCATCTCTCTAAGCATGAGCACAAATTCATTCTACCATCAACACTACTTGTATAATGTTTTAGTATATTCCACTTGCACTTTAAAGTTTAATGTGTTTATTATATTGATGTTCATAAACTTGTACTGACATTGTTTAAATTTATAAGTTCGTATTTCACACATATTCAGTCATGACACCAGGTGGGAGATCAGGTCGTTCTCGCACTGGATCTACCCCTTCCACCCGTGATGCGACGCAGACAGCATCGACGTCGCATGCTGCATCACGGGTGTCTGATCTTTCGGTTGAGCATACACCGGACACTGCATGTAAGTCTAAACATATATTTATTTAGTGACTTCTGTTTATGTTTAAACTAATATATTTCTTTTACGATAGCATCGTTGACCAGCCAACAAGGACGTAAACCTACGTATGGGTTAGTTTTAGAGCGACTTACACGTGAGGGTAGGGTGACGGTAGAGTTTCCCCAGGACTGCCTTATACCTGTTGGGGACAATGCCAAGTTTTTTACGCTAGAGGTCGGTGTCCTATGCCAATCTCTGATCCCCACCACTATCCCCCATTAGACAAATGTGATAGATAATGTGCGACAGCTCATCCGTCAGCGCCTTTAGATAAATTTCAGTAAATTAAATTTTCTTTTGTGAAAGTTCATTTACGGTTAAGTTATTTTCTTAATAAGTTTATTGTCTTAATCTATTATTTACGAAACTATAAGATAAATTTGTCTTAGATTTGAGTGTTCCTTATATTTTCCATGCCATCGACGACATGGTCAAGGAGCGGTTCAAGGAGTATCGTAGAGAGTTACACCAGCAGTACAAGCAGTGTAGGATCCACAATGAGGTCGTATTGTCCGCACCGTCGCACGTGACTATAAACGACTGACGGATACTCTGAGTGAGATTTTCGTCTGAGGCTTTTTAAGTAATATTTACATATTTACAATATCTTAAAGTAACAATTAAATTTATAATTAATAACAACGTATTATGAATAATGTGTTCAGAAGAAGAATAGAATAAATCTGCGAACAAGAAAAAGTTACAAGTGAACCACGTAGCGGTTCAAAGTTATTTTTACGACATCATTACGACATGGTAAGAAATTACTGATAATTATTAAGTTGATATATTCTTTTCATGCATTTATACTAACTCTACTGTCCTTTCGATTGCACAGCGAGATTCCGTCACTGGCCAGGAGCCTAGACCAGTAGACCTCTACAGAGAGACTCACTGTCGGTAGGCGACAGGATCTTGGGTTCATCCTAGAGCCAGCGAGCATTGGGTAAAAATCCTTACATTGTAAACTTTAATTACATTGATTTATAATAATGTCATTCGTTATGAAAATTTATATGTTTTCATTATAGGTGGCAATGGATAGCATACGCAGTCAGCCCACTCCCGATGGTAGTCAGAGGAGTGAGCCAGATATCCTGAGCCAGGTGTTTGGCACTCGTTCTAAATATGTGAGTTAGTTTGGCCATGGTGCTAAGCTCATAACACCCGCTAGAGCTACCTCCAGCCGATTCGTCGCTGATATCGCAGAGAGAGAGGTTCAGCAGCTACGGGTCATCATCAATGAGATCAAAGAGCAACTGGAGAGGCAGAGGAAGAAAGAGCAGAGGCGTAGGGAGGAGGAGGATGAGAGGCGACAGGAGGAGCAGAAGAGTAGGATCGAGGAGATGTAGGTAGACCATGAGTGATGGATGCAGGAGATGTTTCAGGCTCTCGCTGCACGCTTTCTCACCGATGCCCCACCACCTCTGCCTTCATCTTCGTGATTTTTTTTTATGATTTATTTTATATACGAATGTTAAACTTATATGAATTTATACGTGGATGAATGTGGGTTATATGTGGATGTGGATAGGATTGTTTGTGTTTGGATGGATGTGGTTTGTGTTTGGATGGATGTGGATGTGAATATGATGAAAATGTATTGTAACAAGTGTATTTACAAGTGTATATCAGGAATTTTTTCCTGAATTTTGAAAATAAATTAAATCGGGAAGAAACAGACTATTACCGATGAAATATTTCGTTGGTAATAATAAGTTCAAAACTTATACCGACGAAATATTTCATAGATAAAAATACATACAAAAATTTATAACAACGATATATATCAGCTATACCGACGAATTTTTTCGTCAGCAACAGAGGGCTTATGCCGACGAATATACTCGTCAGTATTATCGTTTACGCACCGTTTTACCAGCAAACTTACTCGTCGGTAATATTGTTTAGCCACAGTTTTACCAACGAAGATATTCATTAGTATAACATGTGTTTACCGACGAAATATATTATTTTTTCCTACCAAAAGTAAAATGTTTTGCCGACGATTTTAGTCGTCGATATTTGTTTTATCACTGCTGACGAAGTCATATTTCGTAAGGAAAAGCCTTTAGCCACAATCTTATTGCGACGATCTTAGCGACGACAGATTTCTTCAGTAATAATCATTATCGACGAAAAAGATAAAATAACGACGAATTCTATTATCGGTAAAAGAACAATTTCCTGTAGCGCTAACAGCATTTGCACACTTGCACAGTCTAATCCATTGATTTAGAATGTTCATTTACCATATCGTAGATTCGGTGGGCTAGCATGCAAGTATCATGCCAGTCTAATAAATGTTAATCAAATGGCCTTTAAAATAGACGATGAAGATCAGTTAAAAAAAAGGAAAATAGTTCCAATCGGAAATATAATTCACTCCATCTATTTGTTAGACCCCTTATGCATGGATTGCTCATGATTCTAAATAACCACCTTTGTTCGGCAACTGTAACCATCCCATCCATGGACAGAAAAAGGGATGGCTATAGATAAATAGGCCACATCCAGGATAGTCTAATTAAGTGGAATGTGAGTTTTGATCATTCGATCAATGTGATTTTTGCAGGTTGGCCAATAAAATGTGCACTAAACTAGATGAATAGTCTAATTGAATGGAATGGACTAACTGTCCCATTGGAACTAGGAGCTCTCTCTCTCTCTCTCTCTCTCTCTCTCTCTCTCTCTCTCTCTCTCTCACACACACACACACACACACACACACACACACACACACAACGCTTACCTTATAACATTGATACTCGGGATGACTTTTCTCATCAATTTAAATAATTCATCCCTTTATACAACTAGAAGCAAGCCATGGTACAAGAATTACGCCAAACAAACGGATGATTCTAACCCTTTGAATGAGATTAAATGTAACAATTATCTGTTGTTTACTAGCCATAAATCACATGATTAGAATCATCAAATCAAACTGTTACTTTATCATCATATATAAGAAATAACAAGTGGGATCTATCAAATAGATATTTTAAGATGATGATCAAACTTATTTTGTTTTTTAGGTCAATTTTGATGGTTCATTTTCATGCTATTGATTAGAAGCTTAAAATTACCTAGTTGCATGATTTTTGCACCATAGCTTGCTCCTAGTTGCATGAATGAATGGTTCAGATTAACAATAGGTCAAAATGGTTTTATAAATGTTACTAACGTTCAAGGAATAGAGAAACAACCATGGTATAAAAATCACATTCATAAGATGATCCTAAACATCCTAATCAATATTAAGAAAAATGGACAGCCTAGAGCGAGCTGAGAAAGAAAATAGGTCCGTGTATATAGACATTCTTTCCACTCCATTTTTTAGCCTAAATCATATTATATCCTTTTTTTTTTTAAAGATGATACTTTTATTTCCAAATAAAAGCAAAATAAAAAAAACAAAAAACAAAAAACTATAACTAAGCAAACATAAAAAGAAAGATGCAAACAATTAGCCCTATGAACCCTAATAAAACACCCTATAAAACTTGTGAACACTAAGAGACAAAGGGGCTCAAGTGGCCCAATCTCTGAAGAGAATCAAGATTCTAGAGAACACCCCAGCATTTGACATAAAAGAACTTTTGAAACAGCGATTGTTTCGCTCAATCCAAACCGACCATAGAACTGGGAGAAAAATAAATACCCGAACTTTTCATTCTTCGATTTTTTGGCATTTTCATTTCTTTAACTGAATTTTGACCGTTTTCTTAACGACCACATCTGAATTTCCATGTGGTGCTGATTATTTCAATCGAATCAACATTGTTTCCGCTCTATAAGTCATGGATGATGTGGCCCGCCAGATGCAGTCTCATACATACAGTCTTTAATTAGTGGTATAATATAATCCTCAACCTTAGAACATTCATAATATCGTAGCGCCTCCATTAGGCACAAGTTAGACAATGATCCTATTATCTGAACCATTGATGTGATGGGCCAGGATTGGATAGACCATGGCCTAAGTTGCCCATATTTAACAATATACGATTCAATTAATATTGATGTTTTCTCTCTTGAATTAAGCCAGTGTATCTATTTACAAGCAATGCATGAATCAAAGGTTGTATAAGGTTGTACGATTAAGCTAGGAGGATTACTGCCATGGTCCATCCATAGTGGAATTCAACAGATCAACGGTCCCAATCACCAAACCATGACCCCAATTGTACTGATTCATGGGACACTATCACCTCACTCCCTCTATTTCTCCACCACAAGCACCTAACCCAACAGCTCCGAAATGTTTGGCATTCAAATTCAGCAACTACCATTGAATCTATCCAAGTATATTTTTGAGCCACTACAACCATTTCCTATATGCGAAAATGCTTTTAATACCATTGATATCAAAATCTAACAAAACTCAATGTGGGCCCACTAGCCACCTTAGCAATGTAATACAAGTGTGAAACAGCGAACAGGAATTAGATGCCCCACTGTGCTGAGTTTTTGCATTCCCCTCATCCAAAGCATTTAAACGGTCAGTATGGAGGGCTCCATTAAAATCAAGGGTGGACATGCCCCTTCCAACTATTTCATACCGTGTCCCACCTGAATCACACATCAGCTTGATTTTTTAGCCATGGGCCTAACATTGGGTAACACATTTAATGGTCAGAGAGGATGTCATCAGGACATCACAGTTGAGCCCACCCAATCAGATCACCTATGGTACAGATCCTAGATGATCTTTTTCTATATATATTCCATGCAGACACACCTCTCCTAATAACATATGCATGTGTGTACGGGTGTGTGTGTGTGTGTGTGTGTGTGTGTGTGTGTGTGTGTGGAGTGGAAAGAAAGGCTGAGGTGCTCTCCTACTGCAACTTTTTTACAATCATGGGTATAATAATCGTGGCGGCCACGATCGCTTTCTTACCATTGGTGATGCTAGCTGGCGTGCTGCTGCCTCCGCCGATGGTAGTGGTGTTCATTATTTCAATGATTTTCTCTCTAGAGATTAGACACAAAATCTAATAGGTAGATCATTCTCTAAATACTCTAAAAGACCCATCTAGGAGAATCCACAAAATGAAACCAAGCTCATATTTAGATCGTAGAGATTTCATAAACTCCCATCACCTTGGTCACCTCAATGGAGCATTGTATGCAAGGTGTTTAATCGTAAAGCAAAACCATTCGACATCCATGATCGAGAGAGCAACAAGGAGCTGAGTCAAGAACCAGAGAGTTTTGAAGAAGCAACTCAAAGAAGGCTCTCAAAAGGGGCTCAATCCAATAAGTTGTTAATTGTAAGAGTCCATGTTTCACTCCTTCCTTGTGTAGGATTAAGTGTAGAGTTTGTGACTAAATTTATTAGATTCTTTTATAGGACATTGATTCTTGTGTAGGACCTAAACCAAGTTCTTATGTAGGAATTCGATGGGAGTGTACATGTTGTGGTTGTTGTTAGCCGATAGAAAACCAACTAAGACTTTGTGGGAGTCGGTTCTTCTATAGGACAAATGTTTTTAGTGAACCTATTAAGTGTAAAGGTTAGGAGGAATCTCTTAAACCTCTTAGATAGTGAAATCTGTTATACTCGAGGGAAGAGTGAGTCAACTAGGAGTGTAGTAGGGAAACCGAACTACTATACATGCTTGTGTTTGTAATTGTTATTGGCACATTATTTTCTAAGTATGCTTATAAGTTTAATTGTTTAAATTACATGAAAACATATTTAGAATGTATGCTAGGGATTATATTATTTACACATGGACACATACAAGATTATTATCTACTTATAGATTAGTTGCTTAATTAGAATGTTGAATTTTGTAGTATATGTGATTGAACCCACTTGGCTTGGAAGTCTAAGTGTTTGTTGCTTAATTAAGTTTTAATTGATAAATATTTTAACTATGCATGAATTTTTAAGTGGTCGTATTCAACCCCCCACCTCTTGGACTAAGCCATGATTCTAAGCTCCACCAAGCTTACGCAACGCATAGCGTGTTAGGTGTCATATTAGACTACTACACATGTAACTTCAAACACCCCACCTAAGATGAGAGAGACCACTTTGTAGCAATCAATTAAACTATAAAATCAGTCCATGATTAGCTTGTAGAAGCATCATAAACCTAAATGGATCATATGAAGAGCATCCATAGGACATCCCAAAGCCATCCAATGGTTTAGATCACCCAAAAGGCTTTAACAGTAATTCGATTCCTACTAGCCACACTGGCACACATGGACTGTACCTAAGCTGATAAGGAGGCCAAAATGCATTAAAAAAAAACCAACAAGAATCAAATTCCCACAGGTGAAAAAGTTCGCTCATCAAACATAGATAACTTTTATCAGCTGAAAACTTCTTGAAAATATGAAATCAACCCATAGTGAGAAGTAAGAATTCAATTACCACCAATTTTTCCTATATAAGCAGATTCCCTCTTCACTTACAAAGGTGCTAAAATCTGAGATGAGTGTTTTGGAGGTTTCCTTAGTGGATTTTGCGAGCAATCTCTGTCTATAAGGCCAGAAGGCCGTTAGATTTCAGAGATAAGAGAAAAAATTCTAAATTCTTTAAAGTTCATAAATAAGGTTGGGGTTAAGGATACCTAATTATCTTTTTGCAAAAGGAATATCTGGTCTCCCCTTCTCCTTCTCACATCTCATTCAAGTTTGTATTCCATTCCACATATTTTTTTATTTGCATTAGACCCCTAGTTTCTTTCTTTTTTACTTTTCTTATTTTGGTTGATAGCCTAACATCGAGTAAAGCGTCTTTGCAGGCTAACCTTGTATGTAACCTTGTTAGAACTTAGTTATAGCTTTGAAAATTTTTCAAATCCCATAAAGTGGAAACCGTATATTATGCTAGCAGAAAAGGGTGCCCAACCCATTCATTTTGCCATTTTTGAAGCCTTTACTTAAAATCTTTAGCCGTAGACCAACCACATGAGTCACTTGAGTTGGAGAGTCTTATGACTCCTCAACCCTTAAGCGATTTTATAGTTTCTAGCTGATCATAGATTCTAAGCTTTCTTTGGTTGGTGGTAACTCCAAACTAAATGTATTATTATATTTAAGTCAATATCATACCCCATCTGGACAACTAAAGAGAGAAGAGTGAACCTCACTTGCATAATGCATTCACAATAATTTTCCATAGCTAAAAATGAATCTTATCTTGTCTACTTGAGGTAGAATTTCAAGTAATCTTACTTGTTGATAGAATAAAGTACAGTTTCAAGTATTCTATTTCCTCTCTTTAGAACTCCCCCCTCTCCCCATCTGAATGAAATTTTTACTTTTCGTGTCGGATATACAAGAACTTTTTTGAACCCATAACACATTGAACGATTTTGGTTTTTTAGAAGATTGTTTAAAGCCATAGAGATTTTGTATTGAAAATGATTTTTGGTAAATACCCAAATTATATGTTTTTACTTCACAAATGCATAAATATAAAAGATTTTAAGCTAGGGTGATAAATTCATGAGCAAATGATAATTATTACTTTCACTATTGATGAGTATATAAGAACTAAATTGTAAAACCCATACCCTGAATTGCCCTCCATACGTTTAGTTATGGTACCAGTACGTCCCGGATAGACCAAATTAGCGAGCCTTAATCACGACCCTATTTTAGTATTGCATCGACCCAAGACCTATACCCCGGCGACCGCGTAGACGCTGCGATTCGAACGCCGCACGGCACCCCCCATTACGATACCCGGTGTGAAAGTTGTGATCATTTGCGCAATTCGAGGTGGGCCGCGCAACGCGAGTGTGGCATGGGTCCCACTTGCACAAATCCCAAGAAAAGGTCAAATCAATCACCATCACCCTCACCCATACCCCTCTCATCACCCCTTAGTCTACACACACCATACCCACCTCATCCCTCTCTCACCTCCAAAGTCATCACAAGACCATACCCCCCCCCCCCCCCCCCCCCCCCCCCCAATACCTTCCATGCCCCTCCCATGCTAGCCATCATCACCCCATGACCCCCCTCTCTACCAATACAAGATCCTTAGGGAGGGGGGGGGCTTCTCATTTCCTATTTTGCAAAGAAAGAGAGAAAGAAGAGAGAAAGAGAAGAGAGAGAAGTAGAGAGAGATTTAGAGGGAGATTAAGGATTTGAAGGTGAAGATCAAGCTTGGAGGGCCCCAACCATCATTCGGACCGTCCGATCGACAACCCGACCCAATCCAACCGTTCATATTTAGAGGTGAGTGCAATGGGGGACATAAACTCCCAACTTTCTTATTGCCTTTCATTTTCTTCTTTTTTTGGGTCCACCTTGTGATGGACAATCAGATGGATGGACTCGATCATCCATGAATGGGCCCCACATACTTATAATAATAATAATAATAATTAAAATGAAAAAAAAAGAGGAGAGAGAGAGCTTGGTCGCTGGACAGACTAGGGTCCCCACTCGTGGGACCCACCTTTATGCATGTATTCGATCCACGCCGTCCATCTGTTTCTCCAGCCCATTTTAGGACTGGAAACCAAAAATTAAGTAGATCCAGATCTCGGGTGGACCACACCATAAAAAAACAGTGGAGATAATGATGTCCACTATTGAAACTTCCTTGGCCCACTGTGATGCTTTTGGACCAAATCACCTGCCCAATATTGGGCTCATTAGGTCCCCAAAGAGCTGAAGAATCCGATGAATGGAGTGGATCACACTCATGTGGGCCCCACTTGATATAAATAAGAGAAAAAAAAGGAAAAGCAAAAAAAAAAAAAAGAACGTCCAGACGCTGGACGTTCACACGTCAGAGACGCTGGACTATTCCAGCGTCACCTGAACGTGTGAGTGGGGTCCCCACTCGTGGGACCCACCTTGATGTTTATGTTCAATCCACACCATCCATTTGTTTTCTCAAATCATTTTAGGGCCAGGGCCAAATATGAAGCCGATCCAAATCTTAAGCGGACCGCACTACATGAAACAGTGGCAATAATGATGTCTACTGTCAAAATTTCTTTGGCCCACGTTGATGTTTCTAGGTCTCGTAACGTACCCAATATAGGGCTCATTGGGCCCACCATGAGATGGCCCAACTGATGAACGAAGTGGATCGTCCTCTTGTGGGCCCCACTCGATAAAAACCAAAGGAAAAAAAGAGAGAGGGAGGGAGAGGGCTCCCAGCATCTTTGACGCTGGGAGTACCCGGCTGCCACATGAGTAGCTATCTACCTACTGGAGTGACGTCACCAACTTCAATGGCCCCCACCGTATTGTACGTGTTATATCCACACCATCCATCCATTTCGGGAGATCATTTTAGGGCATGATCTCAAGAATGAGATAGATCCAAATCTCAAGTGGACCCCACTTATAAGAAAACAGTGGGGACAATGACCAGACCGTTGAACCTTCCCACGGCCCACCATGATGTTTATTTGAGATCCAACCTGTTCATAAGTTCACACATGCATGAGGGAAGGGAAAGTAAAAATATCAGCTTGATCGAAAGTTTCTGTGGGCCAAATACTTGGCCGCTGGACAGACAGCATCCAAGGGACGGTGCTGCCCAGCAACGCAGCCCTCTTAGGTGTTGACCATGGGCCCCACTCGTGGGACCCACCTAGAATGTATGTGCTTTATCTATTCCGTCCATTTGTTTTTCCAGCTCATTTTAGTGGCTGAGCCCAAAATTTAAGCATATCCAAATGTTAAGTGGACCATGCCACGGGAAACAGTGGGAATAATGATTTCCACCGTTGGAACCTTCCCAGGCCCTACAGTGATGTTTATTTGTCATCCAACTTGTTCATAAGATCACATGGATATGGATGGAGGGGAAGACACAAATATCTGCTTGATTCAAAACTTCCTGGAACCCAGCTGGGTACCATGCAGCCCAGCAGGTGGCCCACCCTGTGGGTTCTAACGTGATGTATCTGCTTTATTCATGCTGCCCATCTATTTTTCCATGCCATTTTAGGATATGGCCCCAACAATGAGGCAAATCCAAATGTTAGGTGGGCCACACCCGCAAGGAATAGTGGTCATTGATGCCCACCATTGAAAATTTTCTTGGGGCCACTATGATGGTTATTTTCATCCAACTAGAGGTTGTGGGCCCATCTTTGGGTTCCACCTTGATGGATGTATTGTGTATCAAGCTACCCGTCTTGACCGATGCGTGGGGCCCAATTTGAGTGGGCTTCACTTAGAAATGGTGGTGATTGAATACCTACCACCGAAACTTCCTAAGACCGATGATGTATATTTGCTATCCGACCAGTGGGCGGGGCCCACCATGGTCATTCCTTTGATATATATGTTTTATCCATGCCGTACACCTATTTTGTCGGCCTACTTTGAATGTGCAGGCCCAAGTATGGGGCCGATATAGTCTCAAGTGGGCTATGCCACGAAGACCTTTACATTTCCAATGGGACCTACAGTCCGGGCCCCACTCTTTGTATATATATTGGGTCATTTAAGGCCAACGTCACATGATACGTTTGGTAGCATGCTAGTATACTTAGCTTGATATGTCACACTGATAACATGCTTAGTATAATGAATACTATGCTCATTCATATGCCCATATGCATCATTTGTATGCCTGTTATGGATCACGATTAAGCAAAGCATATGCTAGTTGGCTTGTTATACTTAGGGGACCCGTGTGAGACAAGGTCGCCCCACATGATTACGCAGTATGCGTAAGTTTGGTGCATGACTTGGATTGCGTGACTCATTCATTTCGCATTATATCTGTCACGATCGCTTTCACACCCTAGCAGCATCGAGGTGGTGGCCACCATAGTCACATTGTGGTTAGCAGTAATGGACATTAGAAACTTGTTCTAACACGTGGGCGCTATGGATGTCCTTGGGTGAAAGTCCCTAAACCCTGTGGTACCAGTAGGATGCTCCAACGTCGAGACCGAGTAAATAACATGAGCGCCCGAGTGCCGAATACCAGTAGGTAGCGTTTCCCACTGTGTCAAGGTCGGTTGGAAAGGGGTGTGACCTTATCTGCCCGGGTGCAGTGGCTATAAGCTAGGTCGAGTCTAACCAGCTCATGAAATGGGTCCGCTATCGGTGAGCCGAGTGGGCATTGGCATACCACTGACGAGGTGGATAGTGAGGTCTTTTCTACTCGCTTGGTTATACGCGCGATGTGCGGCAACCAATATTAGAGTATACTAGACCCCGTTGATGTCCCAGATGAGAACTATTTGATATGTGGATTAGTTGAGGATTAACGTGTTTGCTTTGCATCGCTAGCATGTAACACTCGGCCTTGTAGGCCCTTGCATTGCATAGCCTTGGGATGGCTAATAGCATTCATAAACTTGGTAACTTAGTCCTCTATTGCTTTCGCTTACTCTGATATCTGTATACTTGTCATATGCATCACACGAGCACACACGCACTCTACTGAGCTTCTTAGGAAGCTTATACGCGTTTGTTTACGCTGCAGGTACTAGAGCAAATCAGCAGCGTTGAGCGCGGTTCATGTACCTGACATTTTAGCCTTTTGCTATATTTTGTATTTTCCTTTCTAGCATTGTACTCAACAAACTTTATAGTGGATATTTGATGATGTTTTATGGTTTTAATTATGCTCCTTTACAAAAAAAAAAATTTACCTTAAAAATCCTCCTGGTAGGATTCCAAGATCGAAACCTGGCATATGAGAGCTAGGAGCCGAGAATGGGGTATTACGAAGGCTATTGGCACCAAGGTCGGCGATCGAAAATTTAGTGAGCCCGGTCCCCGGGTTTGGGGCGTGACATAAATTGGTAATATTAATAACAGAAAATGAAAATTTGTAAACAACACACCAAGTTCTCATTAAAATTCTTAAACAAAATCTAGTTTTTTTAAATGCAATGATCTAGAGGTACATGCAGAAGGGTTTTGAAGAGGGGTCTGAACCTTTTCTACTTTTACATTATTGTAATTAGAATAGAAAATGTACATGTTTGAATTTTATTCTTCTGTTAGTTGGAGATGGATTTTTTTTTGTTCTTTGCAATTAGTTTGGTATGTTGCATTTTTCTTCTTCTCTTGCTTGGATGGCTACGACCTTCTTATCTAATTTATTGTTTAAAGTTTATCAATCTTCAATAATTTATTTTTCTTTTGAGACATAGCATTCATGTTGAGGTGACTAATATTAATGGTCTGGAGCATTAACTAATGACCCGCTTGTACAAATAAGATGTCATGTTTCTGAAGTTTTTGTGGAATGAAGTGCTATATGGGTTTTATAGATGGGACCCACTAGGGTGTAGATGGTATCCAACTGTTTAGTAATATGGCCTTACTATGATGATGGGATTATTAAAAAATCAGGCATATATCAATTAATTTATTCATGTTCATGTTGATCTTCCAGGGTGTGTTGGCTTGAAAATGCTTAAGTAGGTAAGCAATAACCATCATGAATGTGTATTTTAAATGTAATAACCCTGATAATGGTCATCTTGCTTTTAATAAATCATAAGAGTGAAATGTTATTATAGGGATTGCTTTTATATTAGGTTACGACCAGCATAGGTATGTGAAAAAGGTTTTAGGTCACTGAAATCTTTTCATATTTTTTTACTCTTCTATAATATTATCTTTTGAATCCACACAAACACAAAAGTAAGGCTAATTGTACACTCAAATATAGAATATTTTTATGGATTTATGCATTGAACAAATCAATCTAAGGGTAGGTCAAGCTCCAACCTAAAATCATTTATATAGAAAAAAGTAATGAATGGATTCACTAAAAAAAACTGCCTAACTTATGATTTGAAACAATTTAAAATTCAATGAGATATAATAAAGAAAGATATGTAGTGGATTCAATACTATCACCGATACAATGACAACGGATAAAAAAAGATAAGACAATTGCTTGAAGGTATGATATAATTATTACATATTAATTTAAAAATGATACTATTGAGATACCATAAGTTAATTAATATCATATAATACAGATGAATCCAGATACATGTGCCCTTGTGATAAAATTATTACAATTCTCAAAGGATATGAAAATCCTATTGAAGATACTAATGCTATAGGGGAAGCTACTTGATGCCCTTCTCATGGTAGCTTGCCAAATAATACCTTGAGAGCATCCTTAAGTAGTGTCAACTTGAGTATGGATGATGAGACTCTATCACCAAGGCTATCATATATACAAGTGGATATAGAAACTAATGAAGAAAAAATTTAATTAAATGCTCAAATGATTAAGTTCAAGCGCAAATACTCATCATTCTTAATAAAAAAAGACTCAAGAATTGATGTGGTAAACAGATAAATAAATTATGTGATTTCTTCATTTAACTCTCTTAATGTCCCTCTTAAGCCTGAAGGTCCTTCCAATATTATTGACTGAGTTACATCTTTTAAAAAGATATCGGAGGTTAACGTTGACAGCAATTTGTATGTGTTTTTCTTTAAACTAATTTTGCGTGAAAAAAATGCAGAAATAGATATTAGAGGACAATCATTTAACACACATTGAATGGTTGAGTAAAATATGGCTAATGGTCCACTAAGATAATCTTTTGAAATAAATTTCTTCTGAGTTTAAAACTATTGGTGGTTTTTGTTGATAGTTGTTAAATTTTTTGTTAATCAGAACTTATTGAATAATATTCATTAAAAAACTTATTAGATGATTTTTGTTGGGACATTGTTAGATAGTTTCATTTTAAAACTAATTATATGTTTTTATTAGATATTAGATGATTTTTTATGAGAACCTTGATGAATTTTTTTAATGAAAACTTCTTAAGAGGTTGACCTTGGTGTAAACATTATATTGTTTTATTCTTATCTAAACTTGATAGTTCTTGTTTATTAAACTTTTTTTATGTTTTATATTTATGTAAATTTGTTAAATGATTTTTACTATCAAATTTATTGGATTGTTTACATTTATAAAATGTTGTTCAATAATTTTATATTTAGAAAAAGTTATTGGATGAAATTCTAAATACTGTGATATCAATCCTATCTAGACATAGTTTTGTTCATGACTATTGAATGACCATCATCAAATACGTTCAGAGTTATTTCGTATGAAATTTTTTATATTTTTTTGAATGATCATATTGTTTAAAGAAAAGAGGTTATTTGAAGATAGTCAATATATGTGTGTTGGAAAAATAATTAATATTTTTAATAAAATTTAAACAAAATTTAGGGAACAAATTTCTCAAAAATAGATACTAAAATTTTGAGGAAACAATAAACTATTATTTTCATATAGTTTTGATTGTCATGTTGAAAATCTCGATAAAATCATAATTACTCCTTCATGGCATGAGATTTTGAAGCAGATATTATATTACTCTCAATTTTATCCATATTTTAAGACATATTGCATATTTTATTCTAATTGCTTTTAAATTTTTCTTAATTTATTTTATACATTTGACACATAAATTAAAAGCATGCATATTTTGAATGTTGCATTAAAACCATAAATGACACTCTTGTACATGTAATTATACCCACAAATAAGCAAATGCCTTATAAAGAAATAATGAGGAATGTAAATAGAATGTTCTGGTGGCTTGTTAATTTAATATTTTATTCATGAATCTTATTGATGTTATTTCTAACCCTTAAAATAATTTTTATATCCCTCCTCCAATAAATTACAAACATCACAATATTCAATTAATATCTTGTTATTTTCTATTTATTTATATTTATTTGTTTGTTTTTAAATAAATGTTAAACATACACAACTTCCTTATACAATATTGAAATATTTAGTATTGATTGAATGACTTTTTAGGTCATGTTTGCTCTCATAATAATTCAATTACTTCAATTCATCTTTAAGAAATGTAATTGAGTGTAACTTTGGTATTATTAAAAGCTTGATTTTCCAATTCAAAATAAATGATTCCATATAATAAGAAATATAATGTGTGCTACAATGATAATGTATAACTTTATCAGGAAAGATGTCATTGCGGACGTATTATTTACAATATACAAGTCTAAAGATATGCTTGATGATAGTGATTATAGTGCCAATGACATTAACCTCACATTAGATGAAAAATATAAGTGAGTGCACCAAATAAAGATGTCTTCCATTAGAGGCAATTGCACATACATTCTTTATTACTATTTAGTATTGTTTTCTAGTATTATAGTTATGATATTATTTTTTATAGATTATGTAATTTTGAATCATGATTTGTAATACTATATTTTTTGTTTGTTTTAAAATAATTAAATTTTTAATAACTAATAACTAGCAGGTGCATGTATTCATATGGTGACACAAGACCATCATATATATTGCAATATTAGACTATTCAACTTTAGTTTGGGATTAAAGGGATTTCATTTGGCCATCATATGCATAAATACACAAAATATATAGAAAGGCAGGTGAGATTGAGGAGGTTGAGAAGCATTAAGGGACATACTAGTTAAAATTGAATTTTTTTAAGTTTTAAAAATAACAACAACTATCCTTATTAAGTATTACATAATACTTCAAAGGTAAACATTTGGACATATGGTAATATTGTGCTCCATAATGTGTGGGGGCCATCGTGATGCATGAGTTTTATTTAATACATATATTAGATGCAGTAGGCCTAGATCACACAATTCATTTGAATACATTACTCGTGTGAGCTGCATAAAATATTGAATTAGTAGGGGATAATGGGAATGGTCACTTATAAAAACTTTTTTATATGACTCATCAAAAATTTGAATCAAATTGATTTTTGGATTGTATCTTCTTCTTAATGAATAGCTTGATCTTGAAAAGTGCTTCAATCATTATATAAAGTACATGTGTCAGATATTTATATCATTCACCAACATAGATTATTGAATGCAAGTTTCTACAACTCCATTGGAAGTTATGTGGGGACCACCAAAATGTTTATGAAGAATTTATATATTTGTGAAAAATTTACTATATCCATTAATTTATTCAACTCATGTGAGAACATATTCCAAAAACTGAGCCACATCGATCACTCAAATGAACCACACTATAGGAAATAATGGAGATGGAACGACCACCATCAAAACCTTTATGAGGATATAAAAGTTTTACATAGGGTTAATATTCATCTTTTCAACTCATTCGGGTTAGAATGATCTTATGAAATGTTTGGATGGCAGCTAAACATTGTGGTGGGCCCTAAACAATTTCAATAGTGGGCATTTTCCATCCCCACTATTTTCTGAGTGTGGGATCTAGTTAAGTAGTGGATGTGGCTCATTTGCTCTCATGTCTAAACATGAGCTAAAGAAATTGATGGACGATGTGGATTTCTCACAAACATCTCCATGATAACTAAGTAGCTTTTAACAATAGCGACCCCCCAGGGTTGAGTCAACATAGATTCCTATGAGAAATCCACTCATTCATCAATTTCTTAAGCTAATAATATGACAGGAGTTCAAAAATCAAGCCAACCAAAAAAATGAGGTGGGCCACATGATAGGAAATGGTGATAATGAAAACATCCACCATTGAAACCTTCTTGGAGCTGACCAAGATGTTTATATGCATCCAAACCACTTATAAGGTTATTATAATTAGGATAAATTGTAGGCACAAATATAATCCTGATCCAAACCTTCTATGGTCCCCACAAAGTTTTCAATGGTGGGCATCAAATCCCCACTATTTCCTGTCATGTGACCCATTTGAGTTTTAAACATGCCTAATTTTTGGAGTCTTGTTTTATTATGACCTGAGAAATTGATTGATGGAGTTAATTTTTTATCGATCTCTATCAAGTCCAGATAGTTTTTGTTCATAGGAACTTCTTTTGATGGGTGACATAAGCAATTCTCATCCTATGTAAGTGGGATAGATCTTGACTTAATTCTCATTTACATAGATGTGTGAAAGGTGTGTCACGCCTCATATGAGCTGTGAGGGACATTGACTGCAAGCAGGACATTAGGTGAGAGAATGACATTTGAAAGTTTTAACAATATTATTGTCTTTACAAAATGAGTATATTTTGATTATTTTTCTACTAAGGCATGTATATGTAATAACCCTAAATTCTTGTACATATTCATATATGCATGAACACACTCGAACACACATATACACGCATATTCATCCATAAGAAAAGGTATTATGCACTCGACCTCATGAGAAGTTTGAGCTGTGTGGGCCCCACTGTGATGTATATCTGACATCCACACCATGAATTTGGTGGGTCCCCTATTGGTTATGGGATATCCAAAAACTCAGTATATCTGGAATTCAAGTGGGCCATACCAACGGAAACAATGTAAAATCATGCCCACAACATCTAAAAGCACTTGTTGGGGCCTACTTGAGTTTTGGATACAGTTGAAACTTGGTGTGTCCTCTTATTTAAGTGGGACACACACAATGGATGGGTTGGATTTCTCAATCACATCTCAGTCGATCCTATAAATGGTCATAAATGTTTCAATGGGTGGATATCCACTCTTAATTGTTGTCTATGGTGTGGCCCACCCAAGTCATGGATTGGCTTGAGTTTTAGGCCCATGGCTCACCACGAAATGGTGCATCTGACTGATGGTTTGGATACCCATCACACATCACAGGGGGATCCACACAGCTCGACCTTATGGGAAATTCCCATTAGGTCGAGCCCATAGTACATTTTCCTTTCATCCATGCATACATACATATATTCCTTCATTTATTCATGTATACATACATCCATCTATCCACGCATACATGCATAAATCCATCCATTCATTCATGCGTATATGCGGACTATTTATTTCCGTATTAAAACTGATTAATTTCAACCATTAAGTGATATGTTAAAATCTACCTAAATAAGACTGTCAATTTTTGTAATTACTATGCTCAATTTCAACCCTTGGATTGCATCTTAAATCAACCCAATTGTGTCCATTAATTGTATATCAAACCAGTTCAAAATATGATCATTGATTTGTGCGCTACATCTATCTAGTTTTAATCAGTGAACTGTACACCTAATCAACCCAATTTTTACCATTGATTAGTGTAAAAAGTCCACCCAAGTATAACCATTATTTTGCATCTTAAATTAATTTAATTATAACCATTAATACATGCACTAAATAAGCCCTACTATAATCGTTAATTTCTATATAAAATTCATTTAATTAGACTATTAATTTATATGTTAAATTTGTCCAATTTCAGTAATTAATTTGTACATCAAATCTACCCATTTAAAATCATTGATTTATGCATTTAATCTATCCAATTTTGATTGTTGGTTCACATGTTAATCTACCCAATTTTTAACCATTGATGTATGTACCAAATTTGTCTAATTTAGACTGTTAATTTGTATGATAAACGTATCCACTTTTAACCATTAATTTGTGATCCAAATATGTCCATTCATGAACATCAATCAGTACATCGAATTTGCTCAATTAAGACTATCAATTTAATCGTTAAATCCATAAAATGTTCACTATAAAGTAGCACCTTAAATTTACAAACTTACAACCATTAGTTTGCCTCCTAAATCTATCCATCTATTACTATTAGATTGCACAAAATTTTTGTTCAAATCTTAGTTGTTGGTTGTGTCAAAATTATCCAAATCTATCCACCCATTTATCCATTGATATAGGTGGGTCAACTCTTCAAATTAGTTCATTAATTCATGTGGCAAAACTCTTAAATTTGTTCATTGATTGTTCAAACCCAACCCTTAATTCATTATCATCTAATTGTCCACCAATCCATCTAATCCACCCAACCATCCGTCACATATGTGGGAAGAAGGAGAGGGGTTGCATATGGGAGCTAGAGGCAGTGCCTCTTATTGTGCATGAGTTCTAGTGAGAGGAGAGGGATTCGTGTAGTGGGAGTCCTAATGAGTACATGAGTAGAAGAGTTATACTAAAGGGAGGGGAGTAAGGATAGGGCCTAAGAGTCCTAGGAAGTCTAGGAGGAGAGAATACATTAGTGGGAGGGATTATGAAAGAAAATATTAAAGAGGGGTATGAGAAACCTGGAAAAAGAGAGAGGGCCGCGTAAGTATTAAACGAGGGCCTTCACATGCATGCACACACATGTGGGGGGGCTTAGGTCTGTGGAGCCTCACTTATAAAAGGGACAGGAGAGGGGGATGGAGAGCATAAGATAGAAAAAGGGATGTGAGGGGGAGAGAGAGAGAGGGAGAGCATAAGAGAAAAACATGAGGGGGGTAGTAGAAACGAAAAGAGTGGAAAGCTTTTTATAGAGGAAGAATTTTTTATAGTTTCAAGAGAAGAAATACTTGTAAGTAAGTAATCTCCCATAGGAGATTTTTCGTTTACAAATTATTATTATTTTTATACATTTATGAATTTTTCAAGTGTGTAATATATAAATCATATCCTCGGGTGCAGGATTAGGGTCAAGCATACCCAAGTGCTAGATTCGAATGTGATAGTATACCACTGTAAAGTAATGTAAAATGTAATGATTACAAATTATAATACATGAAATTGAGTTATTTGACTAATTATTTTTATGTTTGAATAGGCGTGGTAAACTTACAATAATAATACTTTTATATTCTCATGCCTCAATGGTAAACTCACAAGAGTTTCAACACGAGGTCATGGGTTTGAGTACCTATTGTGGTGTGAGTGTGTGCGTGCATGTAGGGTATGAGTGCCTGTGTAAAAAAAACATTTTATGATGTCAGATTAACAAGAAAAACATGTTAAATCATTACTGTAAATGCATGGAAGAGTGTGTTTATGCGACGCCCCGGATGCCAGGGTCCGTGGTTGCCCTCGGCCCCCGATATCTCGGGTTCCACATAATGCGGTACACGCATGAGTTGTAATTAAATGCAGACTTATAGAAATAAATAAGCCCAGCATAAACAACTTAAATATGGAAGAACATTTCCAAAAGAAGAGGAGGTATATATATAATTTCAAAAAAAAAATGTACATGAACAACGTTCCTCACATTGGGGCCTATTGGGTCTCCCACTACAGGTTCAGAAAATACTGTACCAAAAGCTGAACAATGAACGACGCGTAGGCGCCAATCCCCAAAAAAAAGTACTCCCAACCCCACTCTCTAGCAATCCTGGTCGCCTGCGTACTAGAGGTACTTGTCGGCATCCTCTCCAAGTTCTACGAACTCGGTCGCCTCGACCGCCTCCTATATACCTGGGTCACATGGGTCATCTGATTGGTGGTTTAAACCACCACCCCAGAAAGGGGAGTGAGTGGCCAACTCAGTGGTTTCATTTACTTAGATTACTCATTTACCAATACAAGCAATATAGATAATAATTTCATTTTCCACAAATAAAATCAGAGAATAAACACACCATCATAGGCATGGTTATTAAATGAGATGAGTGCATGTAATGCATATGCATGCCCGAACACCGATGTTTGTCACAGCTGCCAGTGAGTGGCACCACCACCTCACCCGCATAGACAATGCATGTCATGTCGAACTATAAATGGCTAGTCGAGTAATTAGTTAAGTCTTTTCGTCACACAGCCGGTTGGCGAAGCCCCTGTACCAACATTCTATCAATTTGGCCGACTAGGACCACCTGACTCCCTGCAGGGCGAACGCAGGTCGCAGCCAATAGCCCCTCAATCCTATCTCGGGTCTACAGCCCCGAAGGCCTGGTTTGGTCGCGGCTCGTCAGTTGCGCTCAACACAGGCGGAATAGGGTTCGTCGCTCTATCCCATAGTTGATTAGTAAGTGCGTCACCTCTATGGTGCTCAACGGACACTACGGGGAGACACCACCCCAGCGTAGGCCGACAACACAAGGATAGGGCCCATACCACCATCCCTGGCTCATGAGTCTTGAGGGATCGGTACAACATATGGTTTCTGGTGGGCCTATCGGATGGTACGCTGGTACATGGATTCTACATAGGTGATAGAAACACATTCAAATACTTAGATATATATTGTCATCCGGCCCAGTGGTGGGCCAGGGTCCTCGGCTAGGGAAAGCAAGGGGAAGACTGGCCTTGAGCACGTATGGCCCGCGTGGTCCTTGACCACAGCCGATCGCCCCAACTTCCATCATAGTTGACCACCCCATTCCTGAGGCTGCCAACCTTATGCGACTGCCTCTACTATGATACTTGCCGGGTCAGAAGCTACTACCCGTCGCTCAAATACTTCCCAATTTTATAGCTCATACATAATTTGATTTAGAAGACATATAATACTAAAATCTCAACAATCACATATTGGCATGAAATCTAAGACATCTTAGCATAGTAAATTTACATAATGAGAGCATGTGCAAGATGACATGAGCATGCAAATAGCCTTAGCATACACCTAGCATCCAAATCCCTAGGCGAAGTAATTCTATTATTCTCATATAACTTGCCTAACTCCAATTCAGACATTAACCAATGAGTATGACTCCCTAAACCTGAAAATTGAAGGTATTAACTATAATCGCAGGTATTGGTTGCATGGCAGCACATGGGTAAATGAAACATATCTTGATTTGGAGGAGAATTATAGAAATCCTACAAGAAGGTGCTTGTTTATTATGAAAAAAGGGAAAACTTACATAGGAAGCTAGAGAAGATGGAGAATTTGGCATGGACTTACCTCTATCGACACCTGGAAGAGTCCCTAACGTAAGAGGTGCCGGCTTAAGTGTTGTGGAGGTGACTAAGCCCAAGTAGAGTAACATGCAAGGGCCTTTCCTTACAAATACTCCTTCTTCTAGCTCCCCCTTTCTCTCTCAAACACCTCTCTTTCTTAGAAAATAGCTGAGAAATGAGAGAGGGGGCTGAGAAATGGGTTTATAAGGGTTGGGTGAATTAGGATATATAGCCCCAATGCTTTAAGTTACATAAAAGTGACCCTTTGGGCCCTATTTTGATCATATGGGGCCCACTTGACCCCTCTGGATTAATCCAACCTATAGAATGACCTTACCATGGTGAGATCCCTGTTTGGGTACGATTTGGGATCGATCAGACATGGCAATTGTCGGATCCGAGGTGATATCCGTTCGATGGTCACCGATTGTTGATCGGGGCCCATGTCAAGGGATCATGTGCTGATTTATGTTTGAAGTCCTTGGTCCACATTCAATGGCTATACAAGGGTCCATGGGGCCCATACAAGAAAAGTGAATTGAATAATGATTACTCACTTAAGGTATAGTGCCAGTATACTTGCACTGTCATGTGCACTTGCAAGACATTTCAATTTATGATTTCGGGTGCCGATTTCATCGTAACGCGATCTAAGAGTGTCAAGCCTAGTACGTGGGAAGTCCCCGACAAGTTTCGGGCTTATCGGTCTAGGAACGTGCAGCAGAATGGATTCCTATGTGCGTATCTAAGTTCTTGATTCCATGAGACTATGGTTATCTAAGTTAGGTGTAGTCAATTATTCATCCAAGGACGATATGTGTTTAGCGGGTTCGAGCATGCGCTCGAGTCTTAAGAAGGGCGGTTTTATGGGGCGTTACAGTCTAACCCCCTAAGAAAAATAATTGTGTCCTCGAAATTTCACACCTTCTTAGGTTCCTCGAAGAGGTAATGATAGTTCTTTCGCATGTTGGCTTCGGTTTCCCACGTGGCTTCTTGTTCTGAATGATGGACCCAAAGTACCTTGACCAATGGGATCGTCTTACTATGGAGCATATGTTCTTTTCGATCCAAGATGCGGATAGGTTGAAGTACGTATGGAACATCCTCTCGGAGCTCAACTCGCTCCCACTTTATGATGTGCGATGGGTCCGGTACATACTTCTTTAGCATCGAGATGTGAAACACATTGTGTACTCCGGGCAGAGGGGTCGGTAGAGCAAGTCAGTATGCTACGGCGCCAACATGGTTTAAAATCTGAAATGGTCCAATATATCATGGAGTCAATTTGCCTTTTTTTCCAAATCGCAGGACTCCTTTTATTGGTGAATTTTTTAGTAACAAGTGTGCTCCCTCCTCAAATTCGAGAGGTCAATGCAGCTTATCAGCGTAGCTTTTCTGATAGCTCTGTGCTGTCTGTAGGCGTCTTCTGATAAGATCAATTTTTTGGGATGTTTGTTGTACCAATTCCTGCCCGAGAATTTTTCCTTCTCCAATTTCTGTCCAGCAATGTGGAGCTCTACAGGGGCGCCCGTATAGTGCTCATACGGGGCCATGCCAATACTGGCCTGATAGCTATTGTTGTACGCAAACTCTACATAAGGGAGGCATTCATCCCAGCTATCCTTGAAATTCAGGGCACATGCCCTAAGCATGTCTTCCAATATTTGGTTCACCCGCTCGGTTTGGCCATCAGTCTGAGAGTGGAAAGCCGTACTGTAAGTCAGTTCATACCCATGGCTTGTTGTATTCGAGCCTAGAAGATTGATGTGAAACGAGTGTCATGGTCTGACACAATCTCATGGGCACCCCATGCAGCCTTACTATCTCCTCAATGTATAATTTTGCCAATTCTTCGGTGTTGTGCTAGGAGCGCACAGGCCGAAAATGGGCAGATTTAGTCAATCTGTCCACTATGACCCATATAAAATCATGCCCCTTTCTAGTCCTTGGCAATCCTGAGATGAAGTCCCATTTCCACTCGGCTATGGGTAAAGGTTGAAGTAGCCCTGATGGTCGTCAGTGTTTGGCCTTAACTTGTTGGCACGTGAGACACCATGATACATAATTTGTAATCTCTTGCTTCATGTTCTCCCACGAGTAGTTCCTTTTCATATCTTGGTACATCTTAGTGCTTCTTGGGTGCATTGTCAGTTTCGACTTATGGGCTAAGTCTAGAATTTCGTTCTTCAATTCTGGAATGTCTGGGACACAAAGGCGGCCTTGGAATCGTAGGCCCCCATCATTCCCAATATGCCATTCTGATTTATCTTCCTTGACCACTAGGTCCTTTTTTTTACACAGAAATCCATCTCGGTCCTAGGCCACAATGATTCTGCAATCTAGTTCTGGCTCTACACGAAGATGGAATATTCGTTCGCACAGTCCATCTGCATTAAACGTCAAACCAAAATCTTGTAACCATTCAACCATATTCCACTCTTCCACCATTAGAGGGGGCACAATTTCCTAGCGCTTTCTTGATGCTCAACGCGTCTGCCATTAGATTTCCTTGCCTAGATGGTAGGATAAGTCAATGTTAAAATCCTTAAGTATTTCCATCCATCGACGCTGCCTCAAATTCAGATCACACTGGGTGAAAATATATTTTAAGCTCTTATGGTCACAGAAGAGTTCAAATTCTTCCCCGTACAGGTAGTGTCTCCACCACTTCAGAGCAAAGATGATGGGGGCTAATTCCAAGTCATGAATGGGATAGTTCTCCTCATGCTTTCACAACTGGTGAGACGCGTATGCAATCACCTTGTCCTTCTGCATTAGAACACATCTTAAACCGACTCGCGACGCATCCGTGTAAACTGTGTACTTAACACCTTGTTCAGGCAGGACCAGTATAGGAGGGGATGTTAACTTTTCCTTGAGCTCCTGGAAGGCAGCTTTTGCTTTTTCATTCTACACATATTTGACGTCCTTACAGGTCATCTGGGTAAGTGGCCGTGCGATTTTTGAAAAATCATTGATGAATCGACGATAATAACCGGCCAGTCCAAGGAAGCTCCTTACTTTCATTGCTGATTTGGGTTGTTCCCAATCCTGTACGGTTGCAACTTTAGCACGGTCTACGACAATTCCATCAGCCGAAATTACGTGACCAAGGAATTTTACTTCCTCCTTCCAGAAGTCGCACTTGTTATGGGCGGCATATAGTTTGTGTTGCCTAAGGGCGTTCAGGACTGCTCGCAGATGTTCTTCATGGTCTTCACAACTTTTAGAGTACACGAGGATATCGTCAATGAACACAATAACGCACTGGTACAAGAATGGCCTAAAGACGTGGTTCATCAGATCCATGAACACTACGGGAGCGTTAGTGAGTCCAAAGGGCATTACCAGAAACTCGTAGTGCCCAAAGCTCGTTTTAAACACCGTCTTAGGGTACCCTGACTACAGATCAATTTTTGAGAAGTAACAGGCACCTTTTAGTTGATCGAACAGATCATTGATTCTGGGTAATGGGTATTTATTCTTTATCGTTACCTTATTCATCTTTCGATAGTCTATGCATAAGCGGAGGGTTTCGTCCTTTTTTCGAACGAAGAGGACTGAGGCTCCCCACGGTGATACGTTGGGCTGGATGAACCCGTACTCTAATAAATTGTCTATTTATCTCCTCACCTCTTTCATTTCACATGGGGGCATCCGATATGCTAGTAGGGCAATTGGAGTTGTGCCAGGCACTAGGTCGATTGTAAATTCGACCTCTTGTTGATGCGGGAGTCCGAGTACACCGCATCATAAATCGCTGAATTCTCGCACTACGAGGGTTACGCTCACTGATGGGCAATCATAATAGCCTACATTGCGCATGGCATAAATTGTAACATGATACCTGTGGCTGAACTGAACGGGGATCGTGAAGGAGTCTCCTCCTGGAAATTGTACCGTCATGCTTCGAGCTCCACAGTCTATCTTGGCTTCTACTGTAGTTAGCCAGTCCATGCCGATGATGACGTCGTAATAACGAATGCTGGCCACAATTAAATTTAGACGTATTTCCTTCCCACCAATGACAACAGTGTATTGGGGGCAGGTTTTCATGGAGTCGGAGAAGGATCCTACAACAGTCATCACAGAGATTTTTGGCACATTCATAGTCTTCAATCCTCAGTCGCTTTACTAGAGAATATGAAATGAAGGAGGCAGTAGCTTCAGTATCAACCAATATATGTATGAGAGTATCGTGTATGTGGGCGGTACCTTCAAAAGCTCGAGGAACTGGGCCCAAGGTGTCAGGCTCATCGGCGATCATTGCGTGGACTCTTGCTTGTTGAACACGATTAGCCCCTGATGCAATGGAGGCTGGGTGTGATCGACCTTGGGGGACCAAAGGTCATCCATTTTGCATTTGCGGCCTTGGTTGTGCAGAAGATGCTACATTGGTGCCTGACAGAGAACGACCTGTTGATGTGGAGGGTTTGATGTTGAGGTCCTTCATTTTGGTGTAGCAATACCCCTCAGTATGCCCCGTCTTCTGGCATTAGGTGCACATTCGTGTGGAATTCGAAGTGGGCGGCGGCATCAAGGCTCGTGATGGGGTTGGTTCTGTGTGAACCTTTTTGCTTGGGGTAGTGAAGGTAAGGTAGAGGTCTCTAGCCTTTCTCGCATGCCGATTTGAAGGGGGCCCGTGAGAGGCGGATGGCATCCCGTTCTGATTCTAGCACCTTAGCGAAGGCAACCGCATATGTTGTGATCTCGAAGCAGCACATTTTTGTGTAAATTTCAGGCCGTAGCCCCTCCAAAAAGTGACGTAACTTCGACCCCTTATTAGCGACTGTGGCCGGTGCATATCTCAACAACTCCGAAAATCAGGTCTCATAGTCCCTGACACTCATGTTGCCTTATTATAGTTTGTAATATAGGGCCTCCTAGGCATGGTAGAAAGTGATTGGGTAATACTTCTCATAGAACTGGTCCTTGAACTCTTGTCAGGTCCACACATGGTTCCTTGGGACCATGCGTTTGACGCTTTTCCACCACAAGTCAGTGTCCTTTTCTAGGGAATAGGCGACGAGCGCCACTTCCTAGGCTTCGAAGCATTAAAAGGGCTCGAGCATCTTGTCCATGCGATCGAGCCAATGTTCGGCATCTGCCGGGTTGTGGGATCTGGCGAAGGTCGAGGGGGCACATTTTTTGGAAGTGCTCGAAGATCCCCTCTCTATGAACTTGAACCGATTGTGCCAGTGGAGGAGGTGGAGGTGGCATCACTTGAGTGTTGTCGGTGCTTGCTACCGGCACGGCCGCAACACTTCCCGCATTTTAGGCAATCACCCCCATAAGTGCGGTAAGCGTTTGTTGTTGTTGTTGCAGCGCGCTTAGCAATTGCTGCATCACATTATGATTTTGTAGAGCCTAAGGTAAGGGGGGAGGTGGCGGTAATGATGGCCCTTGGTGAGAGCTTGATGGGTATTCCCCCATCACCTCTGGGCACTCACCGCTAGAGCTAGGGTCATTGTTTCCCCCTAGAGGTGCATTTGTGCCATCGGGTCCTCCACCCCTATTAGCTCGAGTGTACACTCGATCGAAGTGATGCGATATTTGGTTGCACATGCCAATGGATGCCCGTTAGTATTCTAACGG
Organism: Liriodendron chinense; assembly: GCA_003013855.2. Lineage (NCBI taxonomy): Eukaryota > Viridiplantae > Streptophyta > Magnoliopsida > Magnoliales > Magnoliaceae > Liriodendron > Liriodendron chinense. Next base: position 2,860,826 of record PVNU02000362.1, read on the forward strand.
AGGTCCATAGTGTAATAAATAGTAATGAGCCTCTATTATTATATGCGTGCACATATAGGCATATACATATAAACATACACAATTTAGGATGGAAAACATGAACATCTCAATTTACAAAATTCAGAAAAGAGACATAGCATTCATAGTTAGAATTTTTATTTCATTCATAAATAAAGTCTTACAGGTCAGCCACTACACCCATAATGATTCCCCATATTTAGCTATATCATGACCCAAAATTGGTCCTAATACTTTGCCTACTTGGAGAAGCATCGTTCTTCACCCAAGGCCCTAACATACATACTAACTATCTTACTAAAGACTAAAAAGAAAATTTAGGCATACGGAGGGGGTGCGCCCTTCTTATCCTTCTTGAGACAGCAGAGGATTCATTTCAGAAGACTGTGCATCTTCTTATTCCGGTTGTCTGTTGAGCTCTTAATTGTGCATATTCTAACCCCAATTCATCACTCATTGTGCAAGGTTTGTATGGTTTGTAAGCTAATTCAATGCATGTTTTGTGACTACAGGATTGAGGGTGGACTCTACTCAATTGAAGACATAAAGAGCTCACTTGGGATCATTCTGATGAAGAACGTTTGAGGACCAAAGAAGAAAAGAAAGAAAGAACTAAAGAAGAAAAGAAAGCAGAAGAAAGAAAAGAAAAATACAAAAAGAAAAGAGGGCTGACCGGTCGTGACCGGTCGGCCAAGGAAGCCAGACCGGTCAGTGACCGGTCAGCCATGCATGTTTAGAGGTATTGAGGACGTCCGACCGGTCATGACCAGTTGGATAGGATTGTTGGAACATCAACGGTCATTGCTGCTGGATGAGAAGAAAAAATGCATCCGACCGGTCATGACCAGTCGGAATTGCTTGCTGGACTGATGTTCTACAAGGCCCGACCAGTCATGACCGGTCGGAGATACTTGCTGGAGCGATTGCTTATTGAAGCCGACCGGTCTTGACCGGTCGGCCATGCGTACTGACTTAGAAGCTTCTAATTTCTTCCCGATTTTCTCTGCGCTGCGTAAGAGTTTCGCAAATTCCTGATTCTTCCGACGTTGTGGAGCCTCCAGACTATAAGAGGACACCTAGGGATCATTCCTAGGGTATCCTAGAAGGGTTCAAGCGAGGTTGGAGGCTGTGGAAGTGAGGATTGGAGTTTCACAACTCCTTTTGGTTTGCTTTGCTGTTTTCATGCTTTTTGTAGTTGTTTCATGTTTCCTTGGATCATGAGCAGCTAAACCTCTTAGCTAGGGCTAAGAGGTGAAGCTTGTAGTGAATCCAAGATGTTTTAATTCGTAGTTAAGTGGTTTTAGTTTGGAATTCATGATTATAAACTAAGGTTTGAAGTTTATACAAGTTTTTAAGTAATTTTTCTTAGTCTTGTGATGACTCATGGATGTTTGGATGAATTACTTATCTTCTTAATTTGTTTGCAACGGTATAGACCTGTATGATCCGAGGAATCGGAGTGCGCTCTAGTACTAAGCTCTTCATAAAGGGACTTCAGGCCAAAGTTCTATTTTAGTTGATTTTCTGGAATATGTAAGGACTGTGCTGGTGATTTGAATCTAGTTCAAATTGTAATCTAGCCTTGTCTTGTGAGAGGACTTGGGGATGGTTATGATTGAGAACTGGTCCTATAGGAAAGGGGAATGACCTATGCAATTGAGCATGCTCAGCTCAGCCTAGATTGAGTGAATCTTATGCATAGAACTTACATATTACAGACTGTTTGGTTTAACAGTTCTATCATCCGACTGGACAGACAGGAATGTCGATTCTAGTTGAGAGAATAAGAAACCACAGTGGATTGAACATCAAGGATTGCTACAAGTGGATCCTTGAAACCCTAGTACCCTCTTATAATTAATTACTCTCGATTTAATTCAGCTTTTGTTACTCACATCAGCTTTATACAACAATCTGATTAGTAGACTTCAATAGACACTTGTGGATGAATTTGTGAGATCCTACATAGTCCCTGTGGATCGACCTCGGTCTTACCGAGTTTACTACTACATCGCAACCCTACACTTGGGGAAGCGAACAAGTTTTTAGCGCCGTTGCGGGGGATTTTGACGGTTTTCACAAATTTCTAAAATTAGTATCTATTTAGGATTTTTTTTAGACTTTTAGACTAACTTAAATTGTTTATTTGATTTTCCTTTTCAGGGATTTCTAGGAAGCTGAAGAAGATTCAAGGATTTCAAGTGCAAATCAGGTTTTATCCTTCTAAAACCTTACTCTTCTCCTTCTCCTATTCATTCCTATTTTATTCATCTCTTGTAGAGTGGGTGGAGATTCCTTTTGGATCTATTAAAGGTCGGCCTTTTTGCCACCTGGATTCCTATTGGTCGGCTCTGCCGCCTTGGATCACCTTGTGCTCAGAGATTTCTTTTCTTATCTCTACTCCTCTTTCTCCTTTTTCTGCACTTTTTCTCAAAAGATTCAAAGAGTGGGTGGGGAGTTCTCTAAATCCCTATTGACCAGGAGAAATCGGTCTCTATCCTTGCTTCTGGCCTAGCCATTGCAAGACACCTTGTGCTTCGGTCTTAGAGAAAAGTAAAGAAAAGGGAGGAAGAATTCTTCTTTCTTTTTATTTCTTATTTTTGGTTTTGCATGCCACATTGGGCTCGGGATTCCAATAACCGACTCATAAGTGAAGGGGGGATAGTAGAAGGAATTGATAGAGAGCCACGTGCTAGGAGACAGCTAGATTCTCCAATTTTATCTGAAAATATGGCTGCAAATCAACCTAACCCGAACCAAAATCAAACTGAAACTGGGGAGAATGTGGTTGAGGATGTTCCCCGACCAAGGACTTTACGTGATTTCTTGCAACCTGCAAGAACGAGCATTCCCTCATGCATAGTATTTCCACTAAATGCAGGGAACGTGGATTTGAAACCGGGAGTGATCAATCTTCTCCCTAAATTCCATGGTCTAGACAGTGAAAGTGCCTATCAACACCTTAGGGAGTTTGATGAGGTAATCACCACCATGCACTTTGCAAATGTGACTGAAGATGTAGTAAGACTTAAATTCTTCCCTTTCACTCTTAAGGATAAAGCCAAGGGTTGGCTTTATGCATTAAGGCCAAGATCAATTGGGTCATGGAATGATATGCACAGAGAATTTATAAAAAAATTCTTCCCTACTCACAAAACGAACATGCTTAAGCGCCTTATCATGAACTTTGCCCAAAAGGAAGATGAAACCTTTTCCCAATGTTGGGAGAGGTTCAAGGACCTATTAAATGCATGCCCACATCATGGCTATGAAATTTGGCGGATTATAAGTTTTTTCTATGAAGGACTGACTTCATCCATGCGCCAATTTATAGAGATGATGTGTAATGGGGAGTTCATGAATAAGGAAGCTGATGAAGCATGGGATTATTTGGAAGAATTGGCTGAAAGTGCACAATCTTGGGACACATCTAAACCAACAAGTTCCAAGACTGGCCAACAAAAGGAAAAGGGAGGAATGTATGTCTTATCAGAAGAAGATAGCATAAGTGCACGGTTGGCTAGCCTTACAAGAAAGGTCAAAGCCATGGAATTAAGGAAAGGAGAAACAATCAACTCCACTGAGGTTGAAACTGTTTGTGGAATTTGTGCTGGAAATCAACATGCTACACCAGATTGTCCCACAATTTCAGTAGTCCAAGGCATCTTACAAGAACAAACAAATGCCATAAACAGTTATCAGCAGCAATATGGTGCTCCAAACTCAAACACGTTTAATCCTAATTGGAAGAACCATCCCAACTTCAGTTGGAGGAATGGACCTACTGCAAATGCAAACAACACTCCAAAAGTATCACTAGAAGAGATGTTGGGTGCATTCGTATCGGTCCAGAATGAGTATAACAAGACAAATTCTCTCAAAATAGATGGGTTCATGCAAGAGCAATTGAAATTCAATCAAAACTCAAACCAAGCTATCAATGAATTGAAAACATCTTTGGCTAGAGTTGAAGCTCACCTTAGTGTTAGAGAGAAGGGCACACTTCCTACTCAACCTCTTCCTAACCCAAGGACCCAATATGAGATACAATATGCAAGCTCATCCTCCCACCATACGGAACATGTCCAAGCTATCACCACCTTGAGAAGTGGGAAAGAAATTGACAAATCTAATCCGATGAAGGCCCCAAAGCCTAAGGATTCGGAAATTCCCAAAGAGGATGATAGTCCAAACAATATTCCACAAGAGAAAGAACCGGAAAGGCAATACAAGCCGGTTGCCCCATTTCCACAAAGGTTGATTTCACCAAAACCTTTAGATAAAAATTTGGAGATTCTGGAAATTTTCAAGCAGGTAAAGATCAACATCCCGCTGTTCGATGCAATAAAACAAATACCATCTTATGCTAAATTTTTAAAGGAATTGTGTACAATCAAAAGGAAACATAATGTTCACAACAAAGTGCTTTTGGCTGAGAATTTGAGCGCCATCATCAAACAAGAGGTGCCCCAAAAATATAAGGATCTAGGTAGTCCAACCATCTCATGCATCATAGGAGACTACCAGATTAAACAAGCCCTACTCGACTTGGGGGCAAGTGTGAATCTCATTCCATACTCGGTCTACGAACAACTTGGGTTAGGAGAATTGAAACCCACCAAAACCACACTCCAACTTGCTGATAGATCCATCCGGATACCGAGAGGAATGGTAGAGGATGTTCTAGTCCAAGTTGATAAATTCTACTACCCAGTAGATTTTATTGTCTTGGACACACATCCCGTGATAGGCACCGGTACTCAAATTCCCGTCATACTTGGACGACCGTTTCTAGCTACTTCAAACGCCATTATCAATTGTAGAAACGGACTTGTACAAATGTCCTTTGGAAATATGACCCTTGAGCTTAACATGTTTGAGTTATGCAAACAACCACAGGAAGTTGATGATGATGTCCACGAATTAAACATGATCGAATCATTCGTGGAAGATACAGTCCCCTTATCACTATTTTCCAACCCTTTGGAGGCATGTATGGCCCACTCTCATGAGACAAATGATTACACAATACAAGAGATGGATGCCATTCTAGATGTGATGCTGGTGCTTGAGAATAAAAGATGGAGGGCCCCAATTGAACCTTTGCCTGTAAATGAGAACAAGGCCCTCCCATCCAACATTAAGGCACCAAAACTCGACATAAAACCATTGCTAAGTGAGCTAAAATATGTTTATTTAGGTCGAGATAAGACTTATCCAGTGGTGATTTCTTCCCACTTGGATGAGGAACAAGAGAGTAGGCTAATAGCCACTCTATTAAAGCACAAGAGTGCCATTGGATGGTCAATTGCGGATCTCAAAGGCATAGACCCACTGATTTGTACTCACCGCATACACCTTGAGGAAAATGCAAAATCATCCCGGCAACCACAAAGACGACTAAATCCAAACATGAAGGATGTGGTTAAGGCTGAAGTGGTGAAATTATTGGATGTAGGTATCATTTACCCAATATCTGATAGCCAATGGGTGAGCCCAACTCAAGTGGTGCCTAAGAAATCCGGAATAACCATTGTAGCCAATGCCAATAACGAACTCGTGCCAACTAGAGTCTCTACTGGTTGGAGAATGTGCATTGACTACAGGAAGCTAAACACTGTCACAAGGAAAGACCACTTCCCCCTACCGTTTGTTGATCAGATTTTAGAACGGTTGGCGGGTCATTCCCACTTTTGCTTCCTTGATGGCTATTCAGGGTACAACCAAATAGAAATTGCCCGTGAAGACCAAGAAAAGACTACATTCACATGTCCATTCGGCACTTTCGCCTATCGACGGATGCCGTTTGGACTATGTAATGCCCATGCCACCTTTCAGCGTTGTATAATGAGCATCTTTTCTGACATGGTGGGGACCATTCTCGAAGTCTTCATGGATGATTTTTCCGTATTCGGTTGTAGCTTTGATGAGTGCCTTGAGCACTTGAAATCTGTGCTAAAAAGATGTGAAGAGAAGAACCTAGTGCTCAATTGGGAAAAGTGTCACTTCATGGTTCAAAAGGGAATTATACTTGGTCACATCGTTTCACAAAATGGAATTGAGGTGGACAAGGCGAAAATTGATCTTATCTCTAACCTTCCACCACCCAAAAGCATACGAGATATACGGTCTTTTTTAGGACACGCAGGATTTTACAGAAGGTTCATAAAGGATTTCAGTTCACTCTCTCGCCCTTTATGTAACCTACTTCAAAAGGAAAATTCATTCGAGTGGAATGAAGAATGTCAAAAGTCCTTTAACACCCTTAAAGGTATGTTGACATGTGCCCCAATAATGCAACCACCTGATTGGAGCCTTCCTTTTGAGATTATGTGCGATGCTAGCGACTATGCTATTGGGGCCGTGTTAGGCCAAAGAAAAGATAAAAAGCCATGTGTCATCTACTATGCAAGTAGAACCCTAAACTCAGCCCAGGCAAACTACACTACTACTGAAAAGGAACTTTTAGCCGTGGTTTTTGCTTTGGAGAAGTTTAGATCCTACTTGATTGGATCCAAGATCATTGTATTCACTGACCATGCCGCGCTTAAGTATCTTCTCTCTAAGAAGGATGCTAAACCACGGTTATTAAGATGGATCCTCCTACTCCAAGAATTCGACATAGAAATACGTGATAAGAAAGGAGTAGAGAATGTAGTAGCTGACCACCTCTCTCGACTTGTCCTCACTGATTCCCCTGAAACGACTGCAATCAATGACATGTTCCCTGATAAACAACTTTTTGCTATTTTCCAATTGCCATGGTATGCAGACATTGCTAACTATCTTGCTACAGGTGCAATTCCTACATATTGGAAAAAGCAAGATAAGGATAGATTCTTCACGGAGGTGCGGAAATTTCTATGGGACGACCCATACTTATTCAAGTACTGTCCCGATCAAATCATAAGGAGATGTGTCCCAGATGATGAGCAACAAAGTATCATCTCCTTCTGTCATTCTCAAGCATGTGGTAGCCACTTTTCGGCCAAAAAGACCACAGCGAAAATTCTGCAATGTGGGTTTTATTGGCCCACCATGTTCAAAGACACATATGAGTTTTGCAAAGCATGTGAACCTTGTCAAAAATTAGGAGTAATATCCCGTAGAAATATGATGCCACTCAATCCCATCTTAATTATCGAAATTTTTTATTGTTGAGGCATCGATTTCATAGGCCCATTCCCATCTTCTTTTGGAAATTCATACATCTTGCTTGCCGTTGATTATGTTTCCAAATGGGTCGAGGCCATCCCTTGCCGGAATAATGACCATAAAACGGTCATTCAATTTTTAAAAGAAAATATTCTTTCCCGGTTTGGAACGCCTCGAGTCATCATAAGTGATGGAGGGTCTCACTTTTGCAATCGCCCTTTTGCAACCTTAATGAAGAAATATGGCGTTACACACAAAGTGAGCACTCCCTATCACCCACAAACTAGTGGACAAGCTGAGATATCCAATAGGGAGATTAAACACATTTTAGAGAAAACGGTGAATCCCGATCGCAAGGATTGGTCACTTCGACTTACCGATGCGCTTTGGGCCTACCGTACTGCCTTTAAAACCCCTATTGGAATGTCTCCCTATAGACTTGTCTATGGGAAGGCTTGTCACTTGCCTGTGGAGTTGGAACATAAGGCGTATTGGGCTATTAAGAAGATGAATTTCAATTCTGACAAGGCAAGCTCGTTACGCAAACTACAATTGAATGAACTTGCAGAAATCCGGAATGAAGCTTATGAGAATGCAAGAATTTACAAGGACAAGACGAAAATATTCCATGATAAGAATATTCTTCGCAATACATTCACGATCAATCAAAAAGTCCTCATGTATAATTCTCGCTTACATCTATTTTTGGGAAAATTGAGATCTCGATGGACCGGTCCCTACATTGTGCAAACTGTCTATCCGTATGGGACTGTCGAGCTATTGAATCCAAGGAACGGCAATATTTTTAAGGCAAATGGGCAGCGATTAAAGCCGTTCTTTGAGAATTTTCCTTCAGAAGGTATGTCCATACCCCTGAATGATCCTGTGCATCAGGATGATTGATCTCCTAGTCTGATGGAGGTATAGAGTAGTTAGGATTAGGATTTTGCTGCTTTTGTTTTCGTTTTCATAGGTTTGTTAGAAGGAGGAAGAATTCCACTTTTCACTCTCACAGGTACTATCATTCCTCACTCCCTTTTATTTTCAAATTGCTCTCATGTTTTGCTCATTGCACATCTTTTACATTGAGGACAATGCAAGATTTGGTTGGGGGGTGTAGGATCGCTTGGATGAATCCAGCGTTTTGCAACATTTCAAGCAATTATGTGGAAATTATGTGCATTCAAGTTGATATGAGCATAAGAGGAGGAGATATGAAGTGTATGGGGCTGGATGTCTGGAATCCCTCATAGCATAATGGTTTTATATGTGAACTCCCCTATTTTTGTGATTGATAGAAAACCTGAACACTTTTACACCTAGTTCACATTACACGATTTTCATGAGTTGAAGGGGTTATGTGATTTATGGATTAGCTAGACTTTGAATTAAGGTATTGAGAAATCAGGTCGGGGTACTTTGTCCATCCTTGTCCATGGGAAAATAATGAAAGATATGGATTTTTAAAAATCATATCTAATCTAAAAAGAAAAAGGAAAAGGAAGGATGAAATTGGGAATGTGGAAAAATGGTGGAAAATTCCGATTAGGGCTACCTACTACCAACCGGGGGATGGTCTACCCGTAACCAAAGCCGGAAATGGGACGTAGTGTGAAAGTCGCCGGGAGGACGGTAAGGCAAATTCCTGTCATTGGCTTGATGTGGCTCTATGTACCTTGAATTCTATAGTCTACTTGATCTATGAAGAAGATAATCCTAGAAACTCGTGAGATGAATTTTCACTACCCACACTAGATTGAATTTGTTCAAGTCCTTCTATTTATCAACCAAGCAGCGGGAATCTCATATGAATGCTTATTATGTTTTGAGGGTTTACGCTTTCAACCTCTGTTGCCTAATGTTTCTTAATCTTAAGCTTATGAACTTTGGAATGTATAGAAGGATGTTTTCTGAAAGAGAGTTGAGTTTTGAAGAATGGGATTAGTTTCACGCATGTTTTGCTCGGGACTAGCAAAATGCTGGTTGGGGGGTGTGTTGAGCTCTTAATTGTGCATATTCTAACCCCAATTCATCACTCATTGTGCAAGGTTTGTATGGTTTGTAAGCTAATTCAATGCATGTTTTGTGACTACAGGATTGAGGGTGGACTCTACTCAATTGAAGACATAAAGAGCTCACTTGGGATCATTCTGATGAAGAACGTTTGAGGACCAAAGAAGAAAAGAAAGAAAGAACTAAAGAAGAAAAGAAAGCAGAAGAAAGAAAAGAAAAATACAAAAAGAAAAGAGGGCTGACCGGTCGTGACCGGTCGGCCAAGGAAGCCAGACCGGTCAGTAACCGGTCAGCCATGCATGTTTGGAGGTATTGAGGACGTCCGACCGGTCATGACCGGTCGGATAGGATTGTTAGAACATCAACGGTTATTGCTGCTGGATGAGAAGAAAAAATGCATCCGACCGGTCATGACCAGTCGGAATTGCTTGCTGGACTGATGTTCTACAAGGCCCGACCGGTCATGACCGGTCGGAGATACTTGCTGGAGCGATTGCTTATTGAAGCCGACCGGTCTTGACCGGTCGGCCATGCGTACTAACTTAGAAGCTTCTAATTTCTTTCCGATTTTCTCTGCGCTGCGTAAGAGTTTCGCAAATTCCCGATTCTTCCGACGTTGTGGAGCCTCCAGACTATAAGAGGACACCTAGGGATCGTTCCTAGGGTATCCTAAAAGGGTTCAAGCGAGGTTGGAGGCTGTGGAAGTGAGGATTGGAGTTTCACAACTCCTTTTGGTTTGCTTTGCTGTTTTCATGCTTTTTGTAGTTGTTTCATGTTTCCTTGGATCATGAGCAGCTAAACCTCTTAGCTAGGGCTAAGAGGTGAAGCTTGTAGTGAATCCAAGATGTTTTAATTCGTAGTTAAGTGGTTTTAGTTTGGAATTCATGATTATAAACTAAGGTTTGAAGTTTATACAAGTTTTTAAGTAATTTTTCTTAGTCTTGTGATGACTCATGGATGTTTGGATGAATTACTTATCTTCTTAATTTGTTTGCAACGGTATAGACCTGTATGATCCGAGGAATCGGAGTGCGCTCTAGTACTAAGCTCTTCATAAAGGGACTTCAGGCCAAAGTTCTATTTTAGTTGATTTTCTGGAATATGTAAGGACTGTGCTGGTGATTTGAATCTAGTTCAAATTGTAATCTAGCCTTGTCTTGTGAGAGGACTTGGGGATGGTTATGATTGAGAACTGTTCCTATAGGAAAGGGGAATGACCTATGCAATTGAGCATGCTCAGCTCAGCCTAGATTGAGTGAATCTTATGCATAGAACTTACATATTACAGACTGTTTGGTTTAACAGTTCTATCATCCGACTGGACAGACAGGAATGTCGATTCTAGTTGAGAGAATAAGAAACCACAGCGGATTGAACATCAAGGATTGCTACAAGTGGATCCTTGAAACCCTAGTACCCTCTTATAATTAATTACTCTCGATTTAATTCAGCTTTTGTTACTCACATCAGCTTTATACAACAATCTGATTAGTAGACTTCAAAAGACACTTGTGGATGAATTTGTGAGATCCTACATAGTCCCTGTGGATCGACCTCGGTCTTACAGAGTTTATTACTACATCGCAACCCTACACTTGGGGAAGCGAACATTGTCGACCTACTCGACCTTCCGCTTGAGGTCGATTATTTTGGCCCGGAGATCCATAGGCGGTTGGTTGTCCCCGCCTTTGGCCCTTGCCTCATTGTCCCCTCCTTCCTCACCTTCATCCTCTGACATCACCAAATTGGGTTCATCTGGTGAATCCTTTATCACCCCCATCTGCTTGAGGGTGTTGATTCCGATCGGCTTGACTGGCTCTAAATCCCCCATGGTCCTATGATCCGACATCGTCGGGCTAAACAGCAGATAAGGCATGCAAACAAGAGGGCGTGATTTGGCGTGAAGTGTAGAAGCAGCCTTTACGATGTGTCTAAGTATAAGGGTTGGAAGGCACACATCTTCGCCTTATGTAACTTGATAGAGTACCTCTATCATGAAGTAGGACAGCTCCGTGGTGTTCCCCTTTCGTGGATACACATCGGCCGTAAAAATTTAGTGGAGGACTCGATTCTCTATTAGTATGTTGCTAGCCAACATACTCACATTCGACCTCCAGCTAGCCATTTTCCCACAAAAGGTGAGGATCCTTTCGTATTTGTCCTAGTACGGCTTGCTATCGTCTTCGTCGATGTACATGGTTCCCAATGGAATTCCCAACTCTTCCGCAATCACCTCGACGTCGATATGGTATACTTGGCTGCCGCCCTCTATGTAGAAGCCCAAGGGATCGAAACTAGGGCTATTGATTTTGGAGTAGAAGAGACGTGTTAAGCCCTCGCTATCCGCGTCGTCGATCTTGAAGACCGGGCCCCATCCCTTCTCTCTTGAGGAGTTAAGGGTACCATATTTCTCAAAAACATCTTTTTCCACCAGCTGTTCGAAGATTACCAGCTGTTTGGCGAACCTCTCAAAGGGTTGGCTCGAGGAAGAAGCCCCTTAGTCGCCCTTCTTCTTGGGAGCCTCGCAGCTCGTGCTAGTGACGACCCTCTTGCTCCCAGTGAGAGCTACAAGGAGGGGAATGCTAAAGAAGGAAGGCACGATGGAGAGGAAGGCCGCCATTGATGGGTTCTTGAAGTTGGAAGAGAAATGGGGTGAGATTTCTAGAGTTTTTAGGGAGGATTTTGGAGGGTTTGAGAGCTAGGTCTTATTTGAAAATGAGAGAGAAGAGAGGAAATGAAAGAGATGGGGCAAAATGAGGGGGAAAGGGCTTTTAAAGTGGCCCACACGTGTGTTGGTGGGCCCGTCCGGTGGTGCCGGACGCTACTGGACTAGTTGGGTCAGTGGGGTCCGGTGGTACCGGACAGGTCTGGTGAAAATTTCAAAATTTTTTTATTTGGGCAGGGGTGTCCGTGTGGTACCGGACAGCGCTGGAGTATTTTGAGTAAGGGTGTCCGGTGGCACTGGACACTGTCTGGTGGTACCGGATAGGTGTGTCTTAAAAATCCCTAATTCAAAGGATTGTCTTATTTCCCTATGGTTTCCTATATTTGGGCATCTTCCTTTCTACTCCACAATAATCTGGGCCACTAATTAGTGCCCAAACTCTACCCCATCACATGCGTACCCTTTAAACCAAGGGATTTATGATCAACCCCCATTTACGAAGATTGTTTGGCTCAATCTTGTCTTAGATTTAAAGTTTACTCGCCTCCGCTCTTTATCTCCTTTCTTTTGGTGAGTCTTTACCCATAGTCCCGTTGTTTCTAATGTCGTGGCTCTAATATCAACTCTTGCGCCGCCCAGGATGCCAGGGTCCGTGGTTGCCCTTGGCCCCCGATATCCCGAGTTCCACATAATGCGGTACATGCATGAGTTGTAATTAAATGTAGACCTGTAGAAATAAATCAGCTAAGCATAAACAATTTAAATATGGAAAAATATTTCCAAAAGAAGAGGAGGTATACATATATAATTTCAAAAAAATGTACATGAACAACATTCATCACATTGGGGCCAATTGGGTCCCCCACTACAGGTTCAGAAAATATTGTCCCAAAAGCTGAACAATGAACGCCGCGTAGGGGCCAATCCCTAAAAGAAAGTACTCCTAACCCCACTCTCTAGTAATCCTAGTCGCTTGCATACTGGAGGTAGTCGTCGGCATCCTCTCCAAGTTCTACGAACTTGGTCGCCTCGACCGCCTCCTGTATACCTGGGTCACATGGGTCATCTAGTTGGTGGTTTAAACCACCGCCCTAGAAAGGAGAGTGAGTGGCCAACTCAATGGTTTCATTTTCTTAGATTACTCATTTACCAATACAAAAAATATAGATTGGTATTTCATTTTCCACAAATAGAATCAAAGAATAAACATATCATTACAGGCATGGTTGTTAAATAGGATGAGTGCATGTAATGCATATGCATGCCCGAACACCGATGTTTGTCACATCCGCCAATGAGTGGCACCACCACCTCACCCGCACAAGCAATGCATGTCATGCTGAACTATAAATGGTTAGTCGAGTAATTAGTTAAGTCTTTTCATCACATAACCAGTTGGCGAAGCCTCTGTACCAACATTCTATCAATTTGGCCGACTGGAACCACCTGACTCCTTGCGAGGTGAACGCAGGTCGCAGCCAGTAGCCCCTCAATCCTATCTCGGGTCTATAGCCCTGAAGGCTTGGTTTGGCCGCAACTCTTTAGTTGCGCCCAACACAAGTGGAATAGGGTTCATCGCCCTATCCCAATGTCGAGTAGTAGGTGTGTCACCTCTACGGTACTCACACTACAAGAAATTCCATTTTTACCGACGAATTATTTCGTCGGTAATCAGTAAAATTTCGTCGGGAAATCTTTTTCCCGACGAAATAATTCGCGGCTAACATCGTCGCAGAAAGGCCGTCGGTAAAGGTTTTTACCGACGAAATAATTTTTCGTAGGTAATAATTACACCATTACCGACGAAAATATTCGTCGGGAAAACATATGAATGTTTGTCGGGAATGAAAATGAAACGTCAGTGAAAACACTTTTACCGACGAAATAATTCGTAGGTAAAAACATGTTAAAACTTTTACCGACGAAATATTTCGTAGGTAAAAATGTGTGAAATCGTTTTACCGATGAAATATTTCGTAGGTAAAAACTTGTTGAAACTTTTACCGACGAATTATTCCGTCGGTAAAAGTATGAAAAATGTTTTACCGACGAAATATTTCGTCGGTAAAACGATTTTACACATTTTTACCTACGAAATATTTCGTCGGTAAAAGTTTTCCCTGTCTCGGTTTCATTTGTTTTCAAAATTCAGGAAAATTCCTGATATACACCTGTAAAAAAACCTATACATTTTGAATCCTATTCACATCCACAAACATACAAATAAATAAAAACTACATCATCCATACACAAATAATCCATTCCACATCCACAAACAAACAATATTCATCCACACACAAATACATACAAGTTAAAAGTCGTATATTAAAAAAAATAATCAAGAAGATGAAGGCGGAGGTGGCGGAGGTGGCGGGGCATCGGCGCCAAGGCGTGCAGCGAGAGCCTGAAACATCTCCTGCATCCGTCGCTCATGCTCCTGCCGCAACTCCTCGATCCTCCTCTCCTGCTCCACCCGTCGCCTCTCCTCCTCCTCCCTCTGCCTCTCCAGCTGCTCCCGAATCCCATCGACGACGACCCGTAGCTGCTGAACCTCTCTCTCTGCGATGTCAGCTCGGCGTTGAGCGCTCTCACCAGCTACGGATCGGCTGGAGCCAACTCTAGTTTGTGCCATGAGCTTAGCACCATGGCCAAGCCCACGCACATATCCAGAACGGGTGCCAAGCACCTCGCTCAGGATTTTTGGCTCACTTCGCTGACTACCATCGGGAGTGGGCTGACTGCGTATGGTGTCCATCGCCGCCTGTAATGAAAAGATATGAAATTTTATAAAAAAATGACATGAATGACATTATTATCAATCAATGCGCAATTAAATTTTACAAAGTAAAGATTTATACCCAATGCTCACTGGCTCTAGGATGAACCCAAGATCCCGTCGCCTGCCGACAGTGAGTCCCTCTGTAGAGGTCTACTGGTCCAGGCTCCTGGCCGGTGACGGAATCCCGCTGCGCAATCGAAAGGAAAAAAGACTTATAATAAATGCCAATCAAAATAATATATTAACTTAATAATCATCAATAATTTCTTACCATGTCGTAACGATGTCGTACAAATGACTTTGAACCAGCTACGTGGTTCACTTGTAACTTTTCCCTGTTCGCAGAATTTATTCTACTCCTTTTCTGAACACATTATACAAAATACATTTCTATTAATTGCGAAATTAATTGCGAATTTAATTGTTACCGTAAGATATCGTACATGTAAATATTACCTGAAAAGCCTCCGACGAAAATCTCTCGCAGAGTATCCGCCAGTCGTCTGTACTAACGTGTGGCGGTGCGGACAGTACGGCCTCATCATGTGTCCTGCACCACTTGTACCGCTGGTGCAACTCTCCGCGGTACTCCTTGAACCGCTCCCTAATCATGTCGTCGACGGCATGAGAAATGTAGGGAACATTTAAATCGAATTCAAATTTATCCTGCAGTTTCGTAAATAATAAATTAAGGCAATAAACTTATTAATAATAGGACTTAACCGTAAATGAACTTTCACAAAAGAAAATTTCAATTTACTAAACTTTACCTGAAGGCGCTGACGGATGAGCTGTCGCACATCATCTGTCACGTCAGTCCAACGGGGGGTGGTGGCGGGGATCAGAGATCGGCATAGGACACCGACCTCAGACGTAAATAATCTGGCACTGTCCCCAACAGGTCTAAGGCAGTCCTGTGGGAACTCTACCGCCACCCTACCCTCACGCGTAAGTCGCTCTAAAACTAACCCACGCGTGGGTCCACGTCCTCGTCGGCTGGTAGAAGATGCTGCTGCGAAAAGATATATGTAAGTAACAATATAAACAGAAATCACTAAATAAATGTCTAGACTTACATGCAGTGACCAGTGTATGCTGAACCGAAGGATCAGATGACTGTGATGCACCGTGCGACGTCGATACTGTCTGCGTCGCATCACGGGTGGAAGGGGTAGATCCAGTGCGCGAACGACCTGATCTCCCACCTGGTGCCATGACTGAATATATCTGAAATACAAACTTATAAATTTAAATAATGTCAATGCAAGTTTATGAACATCATTGCAGAGTGAATTTGTGCTTATGCTTAGAGAAATGATAAAAATATGATTAGACCATTACACTATAATGCAAGCAGAATATAATAAAACCGTAAACAGAATATAATAAAACCATAAACAGAATATAAAAGTTGAAAAATCCATTACACATTGTCATTCTATATTAAATACATATATCTCATTGTAATACAAATCAACTTCGGATCAACTATCCGAAATACTCCCTGCGTAAGTTATCGTACGCTGCAGATGTATATGTCAAGCTGTATGAAGCACTCGACATTGTTACAGCCAACATGCCAGTCACAATAGGAGAAATCTGATCTCTTGGGACTCCATTCAGATGTGCAAGTGATAATGTCGCATCTTCCATACGAAGTTTTCCGCGGTTATATTCCTCAATCAGGTTTGGAATTTCTTTGAGATTGTATAATCTTTCATCTGAGTCATCGTCTTCCTCCCTACATTTCTCGACCAGACCGGGTATCTCTCTGGCCCTACCAGAAGAATATAGGGCCGAAAAGTCCATCCGCAACAGCTGATGAAGTATGCTGCGTGCTTCCGCTACGCTCCAGTTTGTGGAGGACATGATCAGAAAATGACTTAACTGTAAATGTAGATTATCAACAAGTCAATTCAGGAAAAAAATCATGACTTGTAAAACATATATACATGTAATAATCAAATTAATCGAATTAAAAAATTACATGTAAATCTTGTATACATTTAATAATCGTCGTCTGAATCATTATCGCTTAGGACTCTTTCTTCTTCACCATCACTATCGCTGATCAGAATTTCCTCTTCATCGTCTGCAACGTTGTCATCGATGAAAGCGTTATCATCTCTAACAATGTCATTTATGATTGAGGCATCAACATGATCAGGTGGCACATCATCTCTATTCAATTGCACCACATCAATATCAACATTTGGATCATTCCCTCTATCCCAAGATGGCATGTCTTCTTGGTATGCTTGTTCAACTGACGACATTCTATTACTCCCTTCATCGTTATCTTCAACGTCTACTTCGGGAACGTCAAATATGTTCCTGGGCTTTATTTTCTGCACCACGTGCCAAGAGCCACCTAACTTGGTGTCAGCGAGGTAGAATACTTGTTCGGCTTGGCCGGCTATGATAAATGGGTCATCTTTAAACCACTTCCGAGATAAATTTACGCTCGTGAAGTAATTATCAGTCTGTATTCCCAACTTTTTATTTCCAATGTCCCACCAATCGCATTTAAATAAGTACACCCGCTTTCTCATACAATAACTCAGCTCAATAATATCCGTCAAAACGCCATAAAAATCAATTTCGACCTCCTCATGTGTTCCCTTCACAACCACACCACTATTTTGTGTGGTCCTATATTTCTCACGCTCCTCAGTGTGGAACTGAATCCCGTTTACAATACAACCTGTATATCTAGATACAGGTCTATCAGGGCCACACGCCAGTGAGTAGAGCGCATCAGACGCATCCGCAGAGTTGCTAGCGCGCAACATCTTCATCTATCATCACGTACAGAATATAAATGTACGTTTAGGTATTTAAAATTATGTGTAAATATCTTACACGTTTTGTAAACCATTCTGGAAACAAATCCTGATGCATTCGATCATAATTTGTAGGGTATTGGGACTTCATCTCCTCGATGTGTTCGCTATACACAATTGGTACGTTGTAAGTAAGAAATTTTGAGATTAAAACTGTCTGTAGATATACAATAATTATGTGCGAAGACTTACTCCAAGTACGACTCTATTTCTTCACAGTTATGCAACACAGACCACCGCGCCTTCGCAAGATCTCGAGGGTCCATATCCTGAAACGTCGGCGATCCTAAAGGACGGACGTTATGTGCGAATACAGATATGAGTCCTTGTTCATGCTCTTGCCCTGCATCGGCATTACGATCTTCTCGGTTGAATCTAGTCTCTATGCCACGAAGATACATGGAGCAAAATGTCAGGCACTCATTATCAATGTATGCCTCAGCAATGGATCCCTCTGGACGTGCCTTATTCCTCACATATTGTTTTAATGTGTGAAGGTATCTGTACACAAAATCAATATGTTTAGGACATGAAAACATGGATATACGTAGTTTATGGAATGAAAAAAAAATTATGATCATTGTTCTATCACCTTTTGATCGGATACATCCAACGATATTGTACTGGGCCTGCAAGCTTCGCTTCGTGCGGTAAGTGAATCGCTAGGTGTACCATGACATCGAAAAACGCAGGTGGAAAAATTCTTTCAAGTTTGCAAAGGATTACGACAATATCCTTCTCCAGTCGTTTAATAACCTCTACATTCAAAGATTTCGAACACAAATCCTTAAAGAATATCCCCAACTCAATCAGCGTAGCACTGACATCCTTGTTAAGGAATCCACGAATCGCAACCAGTAGTAGGCGTTGCAGAAGGACGTGACAGTCATGACTTTTCATTCCTATTACCTTACAGTCCGTAATGTTTACGCACCGAGAGATATTCGATGCATACCCGTCGGGAAATTTCACCTTGTTCAACTATTCACATACACGTTTTTTCTCTAGTTTTGTCAGTGTATAGCAGGCTGCTGGTATAGTATATGAATTTCCATGTGGTTGCAAGTGCAACTCTTTCCTTAAACCCATTGCTTGTAGATCCAATCGAGCCTTAAAACTGTCTTTTGTTTTCTTCTCTATGTTCATCAATGTTCCAAAGACATTGTCACATATATTCTTCTCAATATGCATGACATCCAAGTTGTGTCGTAATTTCAGATGACTCCAATAAGGCAACTCAAAAAAAATGCTCTTCTTCCTCCAGTTGTACTCCAATACTGTATGTTTTCTCTTCTTCAAGTGCGGTGCCTTACCAAATCTAACTTCTTCAATGTTACTCAGCTGTTGTAACACATCTTCTGCAGATAGTTCTTTCGGTGGTGGCCTATGATCTTGTTTGCCATCAAAGATTACCGTCTTCCTGCGCCAACTATGATCCCTCAGAAGGAAGCGACGATGGCCCATATAACACGTTTTCTTACCATGCTTCAATAACAATGAACAAGTCTCAGTACTACATGTAGGACAAGCCAACTTTCCCTTCGTGCTCCACCCAGACAAATTTCCATATGCAAGGAAGTCATTTATTGTCCACAAGACCGCTGCATGCAATCGAAACGTCTGTTCTGCAAAAGTGTCATACGTCTGGACACCTTGACTCCACAACTCGTTTAACTCATCTACTAACGGTCGGAGATACACATCAATGTCATTCCCCGGTGACTTGGGTCCAGGAATAAGCAACGACATCATAAAAAATGATTCCTTCATACACAACCAAGGAGGTAAATTGTAGGGCATAAGTATCACTGGCCACATACTGTACGAGCTACTCATATTACCAAATGGATTAAAACCATCACTTGCAAGACCTAGCCGAACATTGCGAGAATCCTCTGCAAACCAGTCATATTGCTTATCAAAATGTTGCCAGGCTTCAGAGTCAGCGGGATGCCTCAATGTATTATCATCATGAAGGCGTTTCTCCTTATGCCACCTCATATCTTCAGCCGTCTTGCTCGACGTAAATAATCTTTGTAATCTGGGTTTCAATGGAAAGTACCTTAACACCTTTTGTGGAATTTTCTTACGCTTAGCTTCGTCATATTTCCACCTAGACTCTCCACATTGTGGATACTCCTCAACATTTTCATGTTCTTTCCAATACAATACACAATCATTTATACATGCATGTATGAGGATGTAACCAAGGCCCAAGTCTCGCATTAAGGATTTTGCCTCATAATGAGACTTAGGCAATGTCTCACCTTCAGGTAATACTTCTTTCAACAAGCTAAGTAACATGTCGAACGATTTGTTACTCCAACGATTTATTGTCTTTAAATGAAGTAACCTTGTAAGGAAATTCAACTTGGAGAAGTTCCGACACCCCGGATAGAGTGGACGTTGCGCATCCCTCAACAACCTACTAAACTTTTCTGATTCGGCATCACCCACAGGAGGAATATCCTGGCTAGTACTTGTCGCTGCAAAATCAGTATCCGCAATGGTTCCCCTTAACACATCACCAATGATATCTTGCATATCGTCAACATCTTCATCCTCGTCATTACGCACAATTGGGTCAGCAAGGACTTCAGTGGCCTCAACTCTTTGGTGGAAGTCTTCACCATGATGAATCCACCAAGTGTAACCCTGGTCAATCCCAACTATGAACAAATCATCTTCCACTTTGTCCAATGTCTTGTGAATCATGTTCTTGCATTTTCGGCATGGACACTTAATTCTATTACCTGAATCTGCCCGATCTCTCGCAAATTCCATGAACTCCTTAACACCTTCTTTATACTCTGGGCCAAACCGATTCTTAGCTTGCATCCAACTCTTATCCATATCTACAATGCAAAGATTAGAGACAGGTTTAGTTTAGGTGACATGAGTTTAGGATTAGGTTTAGTCATAGGTTGAGATTTTTGGGTTCGGGATAGCGTTTCGGGTTAGGTTTTCATATTTGGGTCTAGGTTTATGTTAGGTGAATGGATTCAGGTATAGGTGTTGGTTTAGTTTAAGTGATTTGAATTTAGGATTAGGCTTAGGTATATATAGGTTGAGATTTTCGGGTTCGGGATCGGGTTTCGGGTTAGGTTTTCGTGTTTGGGTTAAAGTTTAGGTTAGGTGAATGGATTTAGGAATAGGTGTAGGTTTAGTTTAGGTAATTTGAGTTTAGGATTAGGTTTAGGCATAGGTTTGGATTTTCGGGTTCGGGATTGGATTTCGGGTTAGGTTTTCATATTTGGGTCTAGGTTTATGTTAGGTGAATGGATTCAGGTATAGGTGTAGGTTTAGTTTAAGTGATTTGAATTTAGGATTAGGCTTAGGTATATATAGGTTGAGATTTTCGGGTTCGGGATCGGGTTTCGGGTTAGGTTTTCGTGTTTGGGTTAAAGTTTAGGTTAGGTGAATGGATTTAGGAATAGGTGTAGGTTTAGTTTAGGTAATTTGAGTTTAGGATTAGGTTTAGGCATAGGTTGAGATTTTCGGGTTCGGGATAGCGTTTCGGGTTAGGTTTTCATATTTGGGTCTAGGTTTATGTTAGGTGAATGGATTCAGGTATAGGTGTAGGTTTAGTTTAAGTTATTTGAATTTAGGATTAGGCTTAGGTATAGGTTGAGATTTTCGGGTTCGGGATCGGGTTTCGGGTTAGGTTTTCGTGTTTGGGTTAAAGTTTAGGTTAGGTGAATGGATTTAGGAATAGGTGTAGGTTTAGTTTAGGTAATTTGAGTTTAGGATTAGGTTTAGGCATAGGTTTGGATTTTCGGGTTCGGGATTGGATTTTGGGTTAGGTTTTCATATTTGGGTCTAGGTTTATGTTAGGTGAATGGATTCAGGAATAGGTGTAGGTTTAGTTTAAGTGATTTGAATTTAGGATTAGGCTTAGGTATAGGTTGAGATTTTCAGGTTCGGGATCGGGTTTCGGGTTAGGTTTTCGTGTTTGGGTTAAAGTTTAGGTTAGGTGAATGGATTTAGGAATAGGTGTAGGTTTAGTTTAGGTAATTTGAGTTTAGGATTAGGTTTAGGCATAGGTTTGGATTTTCGGGTTCGGAATTGGATTTCGGGTTAGGTTTTCATATTTGGGTCTAGGTTTATGTTAGGTGAATGGATTCAGGTATAGGTAGTAGTTTAGTTTAAGTGATTTGAATTTAGGATTAGGCTTAGGTAT
The DNA here is from genome assembly GCA_003013855.2 of Liriodendron chinense. NCBI lineage: Eukaryota > Viridiplantae > Streptophyta > Magnoliopsida > Magnoliales > Magnoliaceae > Liriodendron > Liriodendron chinense. The sequence continues at coordinate 2,882,479 of PVNU02000362.1, forward strand.
AGGTTGAGATTTTCGGGTTCGGGATCGGGTTTCGGGTTAGGTTTTCGTGTTTGGGTTAAAGTTTAGGTTAGGTGAATGGATTTAGGAATAGGTGTAGGTTTAGTTTAGGTAATTTGAGTTTAGGATTAGGTTTAGGCATAGGTTTGGATTTTCGGGTTCGGGATTGGATTTCGGGTTAGGTTTTCATATTTGGGTCTAGGTTTATGTTAGGTGAATGGATTCAGGAACAGGTGTAGGTTTAGTTTAAGTGATTTGAATTTAGGATTAGGCTTAGGTATAAGTTGAGATTTTCGGGTTCGGGATCGGGTTTCGGGTTATGTTTTCGTGTTTGGGTTAAAGTTTAGGTTAGGTGAATGGATTTAGGAATAGATGTAGGTTTAGTTTAGGTGACATGAGTTTAGGATTAGGTTGAGGGCATAGGTTTGGATTTGCGGGTTCGGGATCGGGTTTCGGGTTTGGTTCTCGTGTTTGGGTCTAGGTTTAGGTTAGGTGAATGGATTTAGGAATAGGTGTAGGTTTAGGTTAGGTGACATGAGATTAGGTTTAAGGCATAGGTTTGGATTTGCGGGTTCGGGATCGGGTTTAGGGTCGCATTTTCGTAGCTTATAGGGTCTAGGTTTAGAGTTAGATGAATTGAGTTTAGGTTTCGGTTTAGCCATAACTTATAGGTTTTAGTTTTAGGTTTATGGTTTCGGGTTTAGGGTGTAGGTCTTGGAGACTCAAGCAACTAAAGGATAGCTCCGACGCACATCCGGGTCTGCTCCACACAAAGCGGGCCTGTCCAAATGGCCAGGCCACCCATATTGTTGTCCATAGGAAATGGACAGCTTCATCATCATGGTCATAACAGCGGTTCCCACCTTCCAGGGACCCCCACTCAACACCCGGATAGCTCCGACGTACATCCGGGTCTGCTCCATTAATTTCGAGCTAATACATAAACACGGGCCTGTCCAAATGGCCAGGCCACCCATATTGCTGTCCATAGGAAATGGACAGCTTCATCATCATGGTCATAACAGCGGTTCCCACCTTCCAGGGACCCCCGCTCAACACTCGGATAGCTCCGACGTACATTCGGGTCTGCTCCATTAATTTCGAGCTAATACATAAACACGGGCCTGTCCAAATGGCCAGGCCACCCATATTACTGTCCATAGGAAATGGACAGCTTCATCATCATGGTTATAACAGCGGTTCCCACCTTCCAGGGACCCCCGCTCAACACCCGGATAGCTCCGACGCACATCCGGGTCTGCTCCATTAATTTCGAGCTAATACATAAACACGGGCCTGTCCAAATGGCCAGGCCACCCATATTGCTGTCCATAGGAAATGGACAGCTTCATCATCATGGTCTAAACCGCGGTTCCCACCTTCCAGGGACCCCCGCTCAACAACCGGATAGCTCCGACGCACATCCGGGTCTGCTCCATTAATTTCGAGCTAATACATAAACACGGGCCTGTCCAAATGGCCAGGCCACCCATATTACTGTCTGTAGGAACAGGACAGCTTCATCATCATGGTCTAAACCGCGGTTCCCACCTTCCAGGGACCCCCGCTCAACATCAACATCAATCAACTACTCTTAATCACAAGTATCATGTTCGTCATCTAATTTGCTACTAAATGATAATATAATAAAATCAGTCGCCCATCCAAGGATGGATAGATTGAAATGCTATCATTATTTCCATTTAAATGCCCAAGCCTAAATTTCGACAGCATCTCCCCCTAGCTCTCCAGATATATTTATCTTACATTTAATTTCTACGTCAACTATCCACACATTGTGTGGATTAAATTAACAATGGAATTAAACATAAGAAACATATCCAGAGAGAATAGGAGAGTTACCGCACGAAACTAATGACAGAGCATGTAAATGACAAACAACGATAACATTCCAATCTATCCAACCTTAGACTGTCCAACAGGACAATTTGGCAGATTTCTATACCTCCAAAACACACTTTATCTATGCTCGGCAATATAGAAATCTCCAAATGGGCTAACTGATTCTATTATACTACCATTTGTGGACAAAAAATAACTATTAATAATAAGCCAAATACATCCACAACATACATCCACATAAATCAACCACGGGTAGCTCCGACGCACATCCCGGGTTTGCTCCATCAATTCCAGATACACAAGCACATAAAATGACAGAATCATCAACACCATGAATCAAGTCTAATCAAATACCTAATGACTGCTACTTTCTCAACAAATAAGTATGTATGGGGCCCACCATGGGAATCGGATTGCGTGCAGAGTAACTCTGCACGCTCTTATCATGTAGAGTAAATTCAGTTGGGCCCACCTAGAATGTATGTGATTTATCTATTCCGTCCTTATGTTTTTTCAGCTCATTTTAGTGGTTGAGCCCAAAATTTAAGCATATCCAAATCTCAAGTGGACCATGCCATGGGAAACCGTGGGAATAATGATTTCCACCATTCCCAGGACCTACAGTGATCATTATTTGTCATCCAACCTATTCATAAGATCACATGGATATGGATGAAGGGAAAACACAAATATCAGCTTGATCCAAAACTTCTGTGTCCTCTAAGAATTTTTCAATGATAGACATTCAGTTCACACTTGTGCTGTGGTCCACTTTAGATTTTGATATGCTTCATTTTTGGGCACCAGCGGTTCCCATCTTCGGGGGCCCCACAGCCAGTGGACAGCGACGGTGGGCCCCACAGGGCCCCACAGGCAGTGGACAGCGATGTGGGCCCCACAGCCAGTGGACAGCGACGGTGGGCCCCACAGCCAGTGGACAGCGACATGGGCCCCACAGCTAGTGGACAGCAACGGTGGGCCCCACAATTACGTATTTCATTTTTTTTAATTTGTAAAACAAAATTTTGGATTTTAAATTTTTAAATCCCTAATTAGGGATTTTAATATTGAAATCCCTAATTAGGGGATTTTAATTTCGAAATCCCTAATTAGGGATTTAATAAATCAGTGGGCCCCGCCAAATTGTAGACAGCTAAGGTGGACCCCACATGCAATGGACTATGGAAAGCGACGGTGGGACCCACATGCAATGGACGATAAAAAGCGACGGTGGGACCCACCAACATGCATTGGACAGCGATGGTGGGACCCACATGCATTGGATTTTGGGAGTGGGCCCCACAATCAACAACGAGGAGAGAGGGAGAGAGGGGAAATGGAGCAAGAAGAAAGGGGGAGAGGGTTACCGGAGGAGGCGGCGGCGTACGGAGGTCGGTGGAGGCGAGTGGCGACCGGCGACACTGGTCGGCTGGGGGGGGTGGTCGGCTGAGGCGGTGGGCCGCCGGTGACGTTGACGGCCGGCGGTCGGAGATGAGAGAGAGGGGTGGGCCTGCAGCGCGCGCGAGAGAGAGAGAGGAGAGAGAACAGAGCGAGAGTGAGAGAGATGGAGAGAAATGAGGGAGGCCCGATCGGGTAAGTGAAATGAAAGACTTTTACCGACGAAAATTTTCGTCGGTAAAAGCAGATTTTTCGTCGGTAAAAGTCCTCTTTTTCACTTGGGCGGGAATCAAATATTATTACCGACAGGCAATAATCGTCGGGAAAAATGACTTTTACAGACGAAAACTTTCGTCGGTAAAAGTCCTCACCTTACGCAGATACCACACATTATTACCGACAGGCAATAATCGTCAGGGAAAAATACTTTTACCGACGAAAACTTTCGTCGGTAAAAGTCCTCTTCATTAACTTACGCAGATACCACACATTATTACCGACAGACAATAATCGTCGCCAAAAAAAGACTTTTACCGACGAAAATATTCGTCGGTAAAAGCCAAATTATTTTTTAGCGACGGGTAGTTTCGTCGGTAATAAACTTTTTACCGACGAAATCATGATTTCGTCGGTAAAAGTGTGTACTGAATGTATTTTACCGACGATTATTTTATTTCGTCGGGGAAATGGCTTTTTACCGATGAAAATAATTTCGTCGGTAATACTTTCGTCGGCAAAACACCGTTTTCTTGTAGTCTCAACAGACACTAGGGGAGGCACCACCCCAGCGTAGGCTGACAACACGGGGATAGGGCTCATACCACCATCCCCGGCTCATAAGTCTTGAGGGATCGGTACGCCATATGATTTCTAGTGGGCCTATCGGATGGTACGCCGGTACATGAATTCTACATAGGTGATAGAAACACATTCAAATACTTAGATATATATTGCCATCTGGCCCGATGGTGGGCCAGGGTCCTCGGCTAGGGGAAGTAGGGGGAAGACTGGCCTTGAGCACGTATGGCCTGCATGGTCCTTGACCACAGCCGTTCACCCCAACTTCCACCATAGTCGACCACCCCGTTTTCAAGGCTGCCGACCTTGTGCGGCCGTCTCTACTATGATACTTGCCAGGTCAGAAGTTACTAACTGTCGCCCCAAACACTTCCTAATTCTATAACTCATACATAATTTGATTTAGAAGACATGTAATACAAAAATCTCAACAATCACATATTAGCATGAAATCTAAGACATCTTAACATAGTAAATTTACATAATGAGAGCATGTGCAAGATGACATGAGCATGCAAATGGCCCTAGCATACACCTACCATCCAAATCCCTAGGCGAAGTAATTCTATTATTCTCATATAAATTGCCTAGCTTTAATTCAGACATTAACCAACGAGAATGACTCCCTAAACCTGAAAATTGAAGGTATTAACTATAATTGCAGGTATTGGTTGCATGGTAACACACGGGTAAATGAAACACACCTTGGTTTGGAGGAGAATTAGAGAAATCCTGCAAGAAGGTGCTTGTTTATTAGGAAAAAGAGGGAAACCTACACAGGAAGCTAGAGAAGATGGGGGATTTGGCATGGACTTACCTCTATCGACACCCGAAAGGATCCTCAACGTAAGAGGTGCCAGTTTGAGTGTTGTGGAGGTGGCTAGGCCTGAGTAGAGTAGCTTGCAAGGGCCTTCCCTTGCAAATCCTCCTTCTTCTAGCTCCCCCTTTCTATCTCACACACCTCTCTTTCTCAGAAAATGGCTGAGAAATGAGAGAAGGGGATGAGAAATGAGTTTATAAGGGTTGGGTGAATTGGGGCATATAACCTCAATGCTTTAAATTACATAAAAGTGACCCTTTAGGCCCTGTTATGATCATGTGGGGCCCACCTGACCCCTCTGGGCTGATCTAGCCCATAGGATGGCCTTACCATGTTGCGATCCTTGTTTGGGTACGATTTGGGATCGATCGGACATGGCGATTGCCGGATCCAAGGCGATATCCGTTCGACGGTCATCGATTGTCAATTAGGGCCCATGTCAAGGGATCATGTGTTGGTTTATGTTTGAAGTCCTTGGTCCGCATTCCATGACCATGTAATGGTCCATGGGGCCCACAGAAGAAAAGTGAATTGAGTAATGATTACTCACTTAAAGTATAGTGCAAGTACACTTACACTCTCATGTGCACTTGCAGGACATTTTAATTTATAATTTCGGGTCCTGATTTTGTCGTAACGCCCATCTAAGAGTGTCAAGCCCAGTATGTGGGTGGTCCCGACGAGTTTCGGGCTTATCGGTCTTGTAACGGACGGCTAAATGGACTCTTATGTGCGTATCTAAGTTCTTGATTCCATGAAACTATGATTCTCTAAGTTAGGTGTCGTCAATTATTCGTCCAAGGACGATACGTGTCTAGCGAGTTCGAGCATACACTCGAGTCTTAAGAAGGGCGGTTTTACGGGACGTTACAGTTTATATAGGAGATTTCCACCACAATACTATGTAAAATTGTAATTATTACCCATCTTGTATTCCACTTACATTTGACCACCAAATTGCGTGTCAAATTACTTATGTCGAAAAGCTAACATCATAAAATTATAACAATGACACTTTTACATTATGGTGGTATACGATCAATCCTGACACTTTTATATTACCATATAGTAGTATACAATCAATCCAAATCCTCGCCGTGTCAATGGAGTGAAGAATAATGGTACATGACGGTAACTGATAGCAATGATGCGTTTACAATCGTCGGAAAAAAACTTATAAACATGTTACAAATGTTAGAAACATGAGGGGGATAGATACAACTTTCCCTTACATTAACCATCTATTTTACTTTTAACCATCCATTGGATAACCTTAATTGGATAGTTAAGATTGTTCAATTAGTGTGATTTTAAAAGAAACGCTCCATCAACATTGGGCCCAAAATTTGGATGGTCTAGATAAGGGTTCCTTAATGCCACATGTGGTGAGGATGAATCATTTTAGGGATGACATGAAAATTGATAAAATCTATATTTCGCTCTTGAATGATCCTAATCTATCGGTCCATCATGTGGAACACATATATACAAAGAATCGACCTTTTAGTGGAATGGAACCAACGGTCTACATTAAAGATTGATGAATTCCCCAGCCGAAGGTTGGAATGGCATGTTCGTAAGATATAACACATGTACATGTAAAGTTGAGTTGTGTCAGGCTGTGCGTCAAGTCGGGCTAAAATGACTTAAACACAAGGCCAACCGGAAAATTGACTGGGCCAGGCATGCGGGCACAAGACCGACCCAAAGCCAAGTTGGGATTGCAGGGCCGGGCAGGCCACCTGGCCCATTGGCACCCTTGCTTCTCTTCCCTTTCCCACGACTTGAAACCACTTACTCTCTCCGAGTGCATTGCATGCATGTCCAAATTTCACTAGTACATTTCATATGAGCATATCACCCTACAACTAGCCTCAGATTGGTTAGCACTTAAGACATGAGGCTTGAGCCCATAAAAAAAAAGGTTAGGACTAGACCCGACCTGTCCCGAATTGATGAAATCCCTATTTCCCACATGAATGTTCCTAATCTATCGATTGATCAAGTTAGCACCACAAAAAAAATACACATTTTAGAGGTATGAAACCAACGATCTACATTCTCAAGATGGATGGATTGCCAAATGGAGGAATATTGGAATGCATATTTGTATAATCAAATGCATGTACATGTAAAAGTTTGGTTAGACAGGCTAGAATGACTTGAACCCGAGTCTGACCCGATCCCGTCTTCAAATCAACCTGCCTGGGCTGTACATTGAGTCGTGTTTTCAGGTATTGAACCATGGGCGCAGCATTGGACTACGTTGAAAGGGAGACATTCCTCCATCCAGAAGTACAATTATATTGAAAGCTACCTCTTAACAAGGTTTTATATGTTGTTATATGTGTGTGTGTGGGGGGGGGGGGGGGGGGGGAAGGTTCTATGCACTTGACCTCATGGGAAGTTCTCATGAGGTCGAGCTGTGTGAGCCCCACTGTGATGTTCATCAGACATCCACACCATGCATTTGGTGGTTCTCCTGTTGGTTATGGGATATCCCAAAAATCAGCTGTATCCAGAACTCAAGTGGACCATACCAACTGAAACAGTGTAAAATCATGCCTACAACATCTAAAAGCACTGTTGGGGCCCACCTGAGTTTTGCATAGGGTTGAAACTTGGTATGATCTCTTGTTTAAGTGGGACACACAATGGATGGGCTGGATTTCTCAACCACATCTCAGTCGATCCTATAAACGATCATAAAGGTTTCAATGGGTGGATATCCACTCTAATCTGTTGTATATGGTGTGGCCCATCCAAGTCATGGATTGACCTGAGTTTTAGGCTCATGGCCCACTACAGAATGTTGCATCTGACTGATGGTGTAGATGTCTGATGCACATCAGAGTTGGTCCCACAGCTCGTAGTACCTTTTCCCATGTATAAATATCCGTCCATCTGTATTTAAAGCTCATTTTAAGGCATGATCCAAAAAATGAAGTAGATCCAAATCCCAGATGGACAATAGTACAGGAAATGGTAAGTGGCCATTAAAAACTTCTTGTGGGCCACATAAGCTTTGGATCAAGATGATATTTGTGTGGTCTCTTCATCATGTCATAAACACTCCGGTGGAATCCATAAAGTTTTTAATGGTGGGGATTCAATCACCACTGTTTCCTGTGGTGTGGTCCACCTAAGATTTGGTTCAGCTTCGGTTTTGGGATCATGACCTAAAATGAGCTGTCAAAATGGTTGGACAGTGTGGATTTAAGGCACATTCATCACTGTGAGCCCCACAGTCAGGGGTCCCACCCACCTTGGTGGATCCGGAGATTGACCGAAGGCGCACCCCAAATATTGAGGCTGGTCCATGGGTCCCACCAATTGGCCTATTGCAGGCCCATGGATAAAATAACATAAAAGCCATTTGTGTGCAACATATACTGCTTTCGATGGGCCATTTGATGATTGCCAGCATCGAACCAGCGGAACATTCATGAGAGAGTATGTCCAACATTGCTTATTTGGCAAGAATAATCTACCAATGGTACATAAACACACACAAGTTCCATGTCCAAGGTATTGATTTGCCTACGAACCTTTATTTTTCTTCCTTCCCATTTTCAAGATTTCTATGCCAGTATTGATGTTTACCAAATCAGATAATCATGAGAAGACTGCATGCTCACTTGGATGCATGCAGCATATAACAATTACAATCGGTTAATGTAGAAAATAAGATGGGTTATGTTACACATGCAAGGGAGAAGTGGTGAGAGGAGGAATGTTGTAGCATCTTGCATAGGCTATTTATGGCTTACACATAGACACATTACAATGGAGTGAAAGAAGAAGAATGCTGAGATTTTCCATACAAACAAGGGAAAGAAGCTTTCGCCCTGTGCATGGATTTATCAACAGCACCCCACATTAACACTCGCATAAATAACGAGAAGAAAATTGGTGAAAGAGAGTAGAGAGATGTTGCAATGGGAGTATGTATCATCAGATCATCTTCTCGAATTTATCAAGCTTTTGCACCCTTTGCATGGACCCGATAAACAATGTCAAGAACACTCCTGCATTGTCACAGTAAAGCATCTGTCAGTTAAATCTGCTATTAGAAAGCTGTGGCAAATCAAGGAAGTTAAGAGATTGACTAGCAAATCGAATTGCAATTTTTTGTGTTTGGTTGCATCAAATGTAATGAAATTTCAAGATTAATTAGTCTAATTTGGTGCAAAATCTCATAGTCTTTCATGAAATTTGGTGCAACCAAACATACTCTTCACTGAGTGGAATTAGCTAAATTGACATTTCCTTAGCATTTGTGAGGGTATGGGCTCTGAACGACAATTACCTTTCAAGCATGGTTTGAAAATCCAAAAACTTTGACTCAATGTCCAGTCAGGTTGGTTAACTTGAGGAGTCAACTTAACTCGGTATTTAATTATTAAATTAATAAAAAATTTAAGTACTAAATATTTAATTAATAGGAAATAAATATAAAAATTGACACAAACTACCAAACATGAAGTGCATGCCTTGCTGGTAGAGTCACTCGACTCTTTAAGGAAGGTCAGGGGTTTGAATCTCATGCTCCTCACTTTCCCTTTCTATTTTGAAAAGGAATCACCGCCCAATTCATATCATGCCAAGTCAGATTGAGTCAACTGAGTCAGTGAGCCGAGCTCGCCAGCAAGTTTCATGGTGACTTAGCTCGAAATCTCCCCGAGTCGAGTTGACTAGGGTGAGTTTCAAGTAATTCACAAAGTTTTAGAACTATGCTTTCAAGTGAAACATGAAAGAAAGGGAACTGCAATTTAAGGGCTGCTTCCTCACCCATGAAATCTAGAAAATATCTTAAGCTTCCATCCTTCCAAGATCATCATCATCATGGCCTTGTCCTAGCTATTGGGCTCATAGAAGTTTTTTCTCATTTCCTATTGAGTGAACTGAATGTTGGCAGTTTTGGGTTCTGTAAGAGAAGTTGAATGATCAATAGATCTTGGGTTAGGGCATTTCGTTCCATATGACACTACACAAATAGTTTTTACACGTCGCGATGTGATGGCAGCATAGTTTATATATGTGATGATAGCACGTGTAAAATTGTGGGGATTGGAGATGTCAAAATTACTTTTTGATGATATTACATGTGGAGTTTCAAGTGTGTGACCGTACCAGACCTATGGAAAAGTCTTCTGTCATTGGAAGTTTGATGAAGATGGCCATAAGTTTCCTAATGAAAGGAACCAATTGAAGATTGAAAAATGGACGATGATAATTGCATAAGAAATGTTGATGGGTAGTTTATATCGATTGATCAAAGATACTATGGTTAGAGATGCTATTATTGCCAATGTCGTGACAGTCTCTATTACAGTCTAGCACAGGTAGTTGAGCCACATGAGCAAGCAAAAACTAAAGGTATTTTGCGATCGAAATTTACTTCAAGGTCTAAAATCTATTAGTTTAGATTTTTGTAAGAATTGTTTATTTGAAAAGCTCTATAGAATTCGTTTCCCCTCTTTCATGGCTAAAAGGATGTGTTAAATTAATTCATTATAACCCTTGGGAGGCTCCTATCGAATCCTTAGACGATTTAAAGTATTTGATTTCTTTTATTGACAATTGTTCGAGGGAAGTATGAGTTTATACGCTGTGATGCTTTTACTAGTTTCATCAAATTTAAAGCATTAGTTAAAAATTAGAAGGGAAATGAATTTTAGTTTTTAAAAACTAACAATGGAAGAGAGTACACCTAGAAGGATTCAATGATTTTTGCAATGAGCATGGCATTGAGAGGCACCGCCAATTAAAATGATACTTGAGAGATATATGGCTTCTCTTATTCTATGCTAGGACATTAATTTGAGACAACTTGCAACCAATCAGAAATGGAGTATTGACTAGAATTGAAAATTTTGCATATTAAAGTAGCGGAAAACTCTTTTAACATAACCCTTCCGAGTTATCTAAACTTTCATATTCTTTATGTCTCTAAATATGGTCATCCCAAGGATCTTATTAACGGCACCCAAATTCTGCAACGTGCATGTTATTAATATACAATAACAAGATAATAAAATCACTATTACCATAGTTAAAGAACATAGGTACAATATTTACCTAGCGTTTTTAAATTCCTAAATTCACAATGAAGGAATCAAACCACTTGTACCAACATTTTAGCTCTTGCTTTAAATCATAAAAAGTGATCTGTTCAGCCAACAAATGAGATTTTATTTATTTTCTTTAATAAAACTTTTGACTTGAGACATAAATTTATTCATCAACATTCCCATGCAAAAAGGTAGTTTTTACATCCAATTGCTTAACCTCCAAGTCAAGCACCGCTGTCGTACTCAACACAGTATAAATAATACTAAATTGGATAACTGGAGAAAAAATTTCATTGAACTCAATACTTAATTCTGAGCATACCCTTCTACCAATAATTGAGATTTGTATATTTCAACATTTTCATTAGTATCTTTCTTCAGCTTGTGAACCTATCTATAACCAATAGCCTTATGCCCTTTATGTAATTCAACCAATTCTCAATTCCTTTTTTCCATACAGAGCTTCAATTTCCTCCTCCATGAATGCTCTCTACTAAATGGCATCCACAAATTCACAAACCTCTCAGTGTAAACAAAGTTCACATTCTTCTGTCATACAATTATAAGATATCACATAATCATTGAGCCAAACATAATGTTTTATAGCTCTTTTCAATTAGCCTTGATCGCTTTGAGTTTTAGCACCCTATATCTCATCTGCATGTTCTTTACAGCTTTGTCTTCAACGATATCAAAACTTGTTGATCTTTTGAATCAATACAATGATTTTAGACATTGTTCGAAGATTCCAATCCAATTATATCTCGCAACTCTAAACTCAGTAGTTCCTTGTCTTTCTACATTAAATCCTTGATTAAAAGCGACATCTTCACTAATCAACAACTTTTAGGCACTAGGGTCTCACAATCTGTACCCCTTTCTATTTGCATAGATAAAAAATACATTGTTTGGATCTCGTATCCAGCTTAATCCCTTGCACTTTAGGAATCTACACATCAGTGTCACAATCAAAAGTATGAAGGATCGAATAATTAACAGGTTTTTCAAATCATCTTTTCAAGAATTTGGCAATCTAGTGCAATCATAGGAGAACGATTCACTAGTACCGAGCCGTGTTAACAACTTCGACAAAAATACTAATCGAGCATAGCGGAACTCAGCATGATCCACAAACATATAGTTCATACATTCAGCTTTTGAACCTGGGTAAAGATCATTGGACTGCTATGAAGCGGATTCTTCGTTGCTTGAAGGGTACTTTTGAGGCGGCTATTTGTTATAGTAGCCAAAATTTAGAGTGAGTTGGGTTTGTAGTACAGACTATGTAGGAGTCGTGAAAAAATATCTACCATAAGTTATATTTTCTCTTTTGTTGGTGGTGGTGCGATTAATTGGATGTCGAGATTGCAGTAAGTGATGGCCTTGTCTACCACAAAAGTAGAGTACATGTATAGCTACATAAGCATGCAAGGTATTTATTTGAAGAGTTTGCTAGAAGAAAAAAAAAAAAAATTAAGCATAAAGTGGTGGTGATTCATTGTGACAATCAGAACACATTACACTTGACAAAAAATATGATACTTTATGCTCAGACAAAGCACATTGATGTTTAGTATCACTTTATTCATGTTGGAAGATGAACATATCTGATTGCAGAAAATTCACATCGATGACAACATAGAGGATATGTTAACAAAGCCTATTGCAAGAGAAGTTTATTTGGTGTAGGACTTCTCTCGAACTTGTTACCTAAAGATTGGTGACATTTGGGAAGTTGTTATAGGGAGTTATTAGAGAAACTAGTCCTTAAGTGGAAGAATGTTAAGGTGGTGTAGCTCTTTGCCGTTTCCTAACAAGAGATGTCTCTCCACCTTATTTGTGCATACGTGCATGTACATAGAGTAGAGCCTAGTTCGCCGAGATTTTTTGGAATCTTCTCTCCTATAGTGTATGGTCTATATAAGGTGGAGCATAGGTAAAACAAGGGTATTCTTCTGAGATATTCCATGGTGAGAGAGTTTTTGTAGAAAGAAAGAGTGGGGGAGAGGTAAGCCTTGTATTTCTGATTTTTCTTGTTTTAGTGAAGAAGATAGCTCTGTGTTGTTGCCCCTTAATGTAGGCATAAATGCCGAATAATGTAAATCTATGTGCCTTTTGTCTCTTGTTTTAGATTCTTGGGGTATTTTTGTTTGGCTCCTTTCTTTCGTAGCTTTTCTTTGCTTGTATTTGTTGTGTGCGGGTGTTTTTTCCGCAACACCATACTGGAGCTCATCATGTCAACCTTTTTCATCACCTAACAGGGCCCTACCTGTACTGCCCATCAAGATGCATTCAAATTCCAATGCATCAGGACCCCGCATAATTTCCCATCATGCAAGTGCCCCTATGTGAATGATGCTAGTTTTGCAAAGCCATGACAAATAATCCACATTTAACGAAGAGAATTTTAACAGAGGACTCTATTTTACATTTTTGACCTAATCTCCCAGCATGTGTAAATGTGGAACATCCATGCAAGATCCAGGCTGTTCATCAGGTGGGTCCCACCATGTATGTGTTGTCGCCAGAAAATCATTGGGGGGTCCAGTCATTAGGTGAACTCATGTGTGTCCAATGTGGACTGCAGGTCAATTCTTTTAACAGCGCATTTTCACCATGGATGTGTGACCCAATTAATTGCTGGTTTGGCCTGAGCTTCAGGCTGTGACACAATGGAGTCCACCTGATGAACAGATCAGGTCTCGTTCATGGTTGCCACATTAGTTCTCAAACAGACAGATATGGCAGTTATTTTCAGAGAATGCAATTGAAATTACAAGCTTCTGTCCTCTTGCCATGGTTTATGGTTTAGTAGTAGGCGATGACAAATGCTCAAGCAATCACATTTATAAGAGTAACCAAAGAAAGGACTGCCAATGTGACTGAATCCATTTAGTTAAAGAAAACTAGTAGCCATGCCAAGGCTATGATGAGAAATCCTACTTCCTCCACACGTGGCAACATGGCACGTGTGTGTGAGATTCAGGCCATCCAACAGGCGGGTCCCAACCATTCTGTCCAATGGCCTGGAAATCAGGTCGGTCAAATTATCAGATGGGCCATACAAGTATATCAAACATGGACTGATGATCATTTTCTTTTTACAATCTTATGTTCTTTTTTCTTTTCTTTTCTTTTCTTTTTTTTTTCTTTTTTGGTACACACATGACCCCACCTGATGACTGGATTGGCCTGATTTTCAGGGCATGAAAAATACAGTGCTGGCACATTTGGTAAGGCTGGGTCCTGCAGAAAAATTCCAGATTGAAACATGTTGCGAAAGTACTATTCAAAATCCTGATCATTTAGATTCTCAAAATAGAAAAGGCATCAGTCTTAATTTGAAAAGAAAGAAAGAAAAGAAACATATCAATGAGGAAGCTCGAGCATGAAGGCCCATACCAGCACCAATGAAAGATCCACTTGCAATAACTGCACTGCCTTGGTTGATGAATGTCACCCCAACATTTAGTAAGGTTCCCCCCAATACTGTATACATAGTAGCCATCTGCAGTATAGTTGCTTTTCGAGCTGCTCTTTCAGACTGATGTGAATTTCAGTTAACATATGAAAATTAATATGAATATAAGAGGTAATGCAAGAACATGCCTACTCTGAAAAACAACTAAAGATTGCACTGAAGCTTAAGAAGAGCTCCTTCATGGAAGAATTTATGGAATTGTTTCAGATGAATTTCAAGGGTATCTTGTCAAAGAGGATTGCTAATTCTATATTTACATGTAAACCCAACCATTTTGCACACTGTCACACATGCAAACGTGTATGTGTGAGACCTAAGCCATCCATTAGGTGGGCCATAGTGTATCTGTCCTGGCCAAATAATCTGCCCTGTCAACTCATCAAGTGGCCAGTGTACAAAAATTGCCTACTGAAAAAGTTTGTACATGTGTTGCCCGACTGTGGAGTTTATGGCCCACGTTGTTTGTACATTCGTGCAACTTATGGATAGCTTTGATCTCACACACATTCCACAGACCTGATTATCTATCGACTCAAATCTGGAAATCAAGCATTGCTTACCTAATTCCACCGTTCATATACACCAACACCCAAACAGCAATCTATATTGATCTAGATTCCTACTCATTTGTGATATTGATCATCTCATTAATTGATGGCTAATCCCCAAAACCAAGAACCCAATATGAACGATATTCTAGCATCACCTATTGACAGCACAGGTGATATCCTGCTATGCGTTTGGGACAGAAAAATTTGACACAGGAATAACCATGGCACATGGAGTAGATCAGTTCATATTGCTCTGCTGCCAAGAATGGGGAAGCGTAGCATGCAAATCCCCAATGGTTGTCCATTGTGCCTTAAAGCAGAAGAATCGGTGGGTCATCTCTTGTTACACTGTTCTTTCTCCTTTGAAATATGGTGGAATGTTCTCAGGCTAGCTGGAGTATCCTGGGTTATGCCTTCCTCTATTGAAGACCTCCTGTCTGAATGGCATGCGGATTCGGGAGGGGCCTTGGGGAAAAGGAAATGGAGGATTATTCTTCTTGCTGCTTTTTGGGCCATTTGGGCAGAACGCAATAACAGATGCTTTAGGAGCAAGTCCTCTTCAGCGGCAGGGGTCTTCTCTAGAGTTCTTACCCTTTTTAGAGATTGGGCCCCCTAAAGTGTAGAGGGTTAGGGCTGGGTGTGGGGCTTGGGTGGTGATCTTTTGCTTTCCTTTGTCTTTGTTTTCCCTTCCCCTGTTGCAGGTTTTTTTTTTTTTTTTTTGGCTCTGTTGTTTGTAGGCTTGTTGCTCTTCCTTTCTCAATAAATTTGTTGCCTTAAAAAAAAAAATATACATAAATAAATAAAAATAAAAGAACAAGAAAAAGAAGAAGAAAAGGATGGGGTTTATCACAGGCTTTTATGACCACCAGTGGAGACTCCTTATTACTTAGCTTGGAATCTTGCGACAATCTTGTTACGACATGGCTCCTGAACGCCATTTAGAAGACACTGCAATTTACATCACCACAACTTCCAAGATTTGGAAAGAGCTGTGAGATAGATATTCACAAGGAAGCACTGCTTGTACCTACCAGCTTGAGCATGACATCTCTTCACATACCCAAGGTCAATCTCCTCTCTTGGAATACACTCTCTTGGATTTGACAAAGTTGCTTAGTTGCATATTCTTACTTCCACCATGAGTAATACCTTATTCTCTCCTTCCCTTCTCTGAATCTCTAGTTATTTTGTTATTTTCATTTTTCAATATTTCCAACTTAAACAACTTCTTTTTACTATTGTTGTTTCTAAATCTATATTATATAACTGGTTAGAAAGATGAATTACCTCAAGTACTCGGACTCTGAGTTTCAAATCTCCTGCCTCAAGTTGTTTCACGAACTCCTCTATCCGCTGAATTCTGTATGGCATGGAGATGGTATAGGTTCTAGCCTGTAATCATGTTGCAACCATGTCAACGAAAACACAGATGAAAGAAAATAATGAATTTGAGGACGCCTAATATATTGGAAACAAGAATAACATTCTCAATGTAGTTTGCTCCAAACAACAGTATGTCCTCGACCAACCCAGTGCATGAAGTTTGGAATTAAAAAATAAAAAAGAAAAGAAAAGAAAAGAAATGGAAGTCAACAAAAGTTTAAGATAACTGATGAAACCATAATTGATATGACAACTCAAAGGGACCCTTTTTCTGGAATTAAGGATGTCCAAGAGTTGGATATTTTCATGCAGTTTCCAACTCAACAGAGTCTAGCAAGAAATAGGTGATAGGATGATCAAGAAATGAGTCGAAATGAGGGAGTGGTATTTAGTTTCATTTGCAATTTTTGTGGAATGAGGAATAATTTTTCCACATTATTCATTTTTTAAAACACTGGTGTTAAACATCTTAAGTTGCCATTTATTTGCTAGATGATTTCATCCATGGTTGAAATGGTTTGTAATGTTAAGAAACATGTAAATATCACATAGCATCTATGAACTAATCCAAGCCATACTGGAAACTACACTAATAGGTAATTGTGTCCAAAACTCAAATGTCTGTTCTGGACGAGTCATGAATTGTTGTTATGCATGGATAAGGTGTCACATAGATTTTGTCAAATGCATAATGGATGGTGAGGATTAGACAACTTAAAATTGAAATAACTACAATAAGGGTAAAGACTTTGGAGCAAATCCTAAAAATGTTTTCATCTCATTCATCTCATTTTACTTATTATCATTGTTAATAGTCTGATTGGGGCCCCTTGTAAGATTCTAACCAAAATCATCGCTTCTAGATTCTAGGTGGTTGTGGCAAAGGTCATTTCAAAAGTCCAAGGCGCGTTTGTAGCGGGAAAGATTCTGGATGTTACACTCATAGCTCATGAGTGCATCGAGTCAAGGTACAAGGAAGGTATAAAGGGTTCCGTGTGTAAGTTTGATATTGAAAAAGCTTATGACCATGTCGACTGAGAGTTCCTCGACTACATGTTGGGGAGGTTGGGCTGTGGACAGAAATGAAAAGGGTGGATCCAAGAGTATACTCGATCAGCTATGTTCTCTATTCTCTATTCTTTGTTCTGGTCAATGGGTCTCCGAAGGCTTTTTAAGGTCTCAAGAGGCCTTAGGTTGGGTGATCCACTGTCCCCATTTTTGTTCATGTTGGTCACTGAAGCTCTAAGTAAAATACTAGACAAAGGCCAGTCGTATGGTCTCATTGGTGGTTTTAGGGGGCAAATGCAGTCTCCAAGTTTCGCATCTTCAATTCATCGACGACACCATCTTTTTTTATGAAGTTGATGATGGTGTGGTGGATAATTAGGTGCCTTGAAGTGTCCTTGGGCCTAAAGGTAAATCTCTTTAAGAGTGAGATGTTGGGTATCGGAATGTCCATGGACGAGGTAGCGAGGTTGGCAGACATTTTTTGGTGCGTAGTGGGTTCTTTTCCTTCAACATATCATGGTCTTCCGTTATGCATTGGAAAGTCAGCAAAGCACCTTTGGGTTGAGGTCATTGAAAGAGTGGAAAGGAAGCTGTCCAAATGAAAGAGCCAGCATGTCTCCTTGGGTGGTCGTGTAATGCTAATTAAAGTTGCTCTCTCAAATACGCCATTGCACTTCATGTCTCTCTTTAGGTGTCCGAAATTTGTTCTGGACAGGTTGAATAGATTGAGGCATGACTTTCTATGGAGAGGAGCAAAGGACAATCAAACTTTCATCTCTTATGGTGGGAAGAGGCGTGTAACCCATTAAATGAAGGGGAAGCATGACGCAGGACAACTAACCACTTGGTCTAAAACCTCGAATTGATAGAGCGTGGCGAATCCGTCCCTTTATCTCATAGCTTGGGCTCCTGCTTCACTGTGACACCCCGGATGCCAGGGTCCGTGGTTGCCCTCGGCCCCCGATATCCCGGGCTCCACATTATGCGATGCATGAGTGCATTATGGTTAATTGCAGAATTGTAGATTTAACCAGGCATAAACAACTTAATCATGGGCAAAGCATTTCCAAAAGAAAGAGGAACATGTGTATCATATATGATTCCAAAGAGAATGTACATAGACTGTATCCCTCACATTGGGGCCAATTAGGTCCCCCAGAACAAGTTCAGAATATACTGTCCCAAAAAGCTGTACAACAATGCCGTATAGGCGCAAAACCCCAAAAGAATATTCCCGACGCCTCAACTCTAATAGTCTTGTTCGCATGTGTACTGAAGATACTCGTCGGCGTCCTCTCCAAGTTCTACGTAATCTGTCGCTTCGACCGCCTCCTGTATACCTGGGTCACATGGGTCATCTGGTTGGTGGTTTAAACCACCACCCCAGAAAGGGGAGTGAGTGGCCAACTCAGTGGTTTCATTTCCTTAGGTTACACATTCACCAATACAAACAATATAGATAATAATTTCATTTTCCAATGACAGAATCAAGGAATAGCACAGCATCACAAGCATGGTTATTAAGTGAGATGAGTGCATGTAATGCAGATGCATGCCCGATCACCGATGCTTGTCACAGCCGCCAGTGGGTGGCACCACCACCCACCCGCATAGACAATGTATGCCATGCTTGACTATACATGATTAGCCGAATAATTAATTAAATCATTTTATCACACAGCCAGTTGGCGAAGCCCCTGCACCCACGTTCTATCAATTTGGCCGACTGGGACCAGCTGACTCCCTGCGGGGCAAACGCAGGTCACAGCCAGTAGCCCCTCGATCCTATCTCGGGTCCACAGCCCCAAGGTACCTGGTTTGGTCGCGACTCGTCAGACGCGCCCAACACAGGCGGAATAGGGTCCATCGCCCTATCCCATAGTCGAGTAGTAGGTGTGTCACCTCTACGGTGCTCAACAGACATTACAGGGAGGCATCACCCCAGCGTAGGCCGACAGCATGGGAATATGGCCCATACCACCATTCCCGGCTCATGAGTCTTGAGGGATCGGTACGCCGTATGCTTTCTAGTGGGCCCATCAAAGGTGCGCAGATACATGGATTCTACATAAGCGACAGAAATACATTCAAACACTCGGTACATATATTACAACCCAACCCGGTGGCGGGCCAGGGTCCTCAGCTAGGGGAAGTGAAGGAAAGACCGACCTTGAGCATATACCGCCCGCATGGTCCTTGACCACAGTCGATCGCCCCGTCTTCCGCCATAGTCGACCACCCCGCTCCCGAGGCTGCCGACCTAGTGCGGCCGCCTCAACTATTGTACTTGCCGGGTCAGAAGCTACTATCCATCACCCTAAACACTTCCCGATTCCCCAGCTCATGCATAATCAAGTTACAAAACATGTAATACTAAAATCTCAGCTATCACATATTAGTATAAGTTCTAAGACATCTTAGCATAGAAGATTTGCATAATGAAAACATGTGTAGGATGATATGAGCATGCAAATGGCCCTAGCACACACCTAGCATCTAAATCCCTAGACAACGAACTTCTACCAATCTCATACAACTTCCCTAGCTACAATCCATCTTCCTAAACTTGAAAATTGAAAGAATCAACTACCATTGTAGGCATTGGTTGCAAGGCAACACATAGGTAAATGATACACACCTTGGTTTGGGAGAGGATTAGGAAAATCCTGCAAGAGGGTGCTAGAAAATCAGGAAAAAGGAAAAAACCTATGTAAGAAGCTAGAGAAGATGGGGATTTTATGATGGACTTACTTCTACAAACGCCCGGGAAGATCTCCAATCACGAGAGAAGCCGGCTAGAGTGATATAGAGGCGGTTTGGTCCGGGTAGGGTAGCATGCAAGGGCTTCTCTTGAGAATCCTCCTTCCACAACTCCCCCTTTCTCTCCCACACACCCCTCTCAGAAATTAGGTTAAGAAATGAGAGAATGGGCTGAGAAGATAGGTTATAAAGGTTGGGGAATTGGGACATATAGCCCCAAATGTTTTAAGTTGCATAAAAGTGGCATTTTGTGCCCTAATTTGATTATATGGGGCCCACCTGACCCCTCTGGGCCAATCCAGCCCATAGGATGGCCTTACCATATTAAGATCCTTATTTGGGTACGATTTGGGACCAATCGGACATGGTGATTGCCAGATCTAAGGCGACATCAGTTCAACGGTCACTGGTAGTCGATCGAAGCCCATGTTTGGGGATTATGTGCTGGTTTATATTTGAAATCCATGGTTCACATTTCATGGACATGCAAGGGTCCATGGGGCCCACACAAGAAAAGTGAATTGAGTAATGATTACTCACTAAAGGTGTTGTGCAAGTATACTTGCACTCCCATGTGCAACTGCAGGACACTACAATTTATGATTTCGGGAGTCGATTTCGATGTAACGCTCACCTACGAGTGTCAAGCCTAGTACGTGGGTGGTCCCCGACAAGTTTCGGGCCTTACAGTCTCAGGACGGGCGGCAGAGCGGACTCCTACGCGCGTATCTAAGTAGGGCTGTAAATGGTCGGGTTCGGGGCGGGTTTAGCCAAAACCAGACCCGCCCATTTACTAAACGGGTCTGGGTCCAAATTTTAGACCCAGACCCTTTTACTAAATGGGCGGGTCCGGGTCGGGTCCGAGTCAGCCCATCAGACCCATTTATAAATGGGTCCGGGTCTGGTAGAGGGAAATCCACCCAGACCCATTTATAAATGGGCCGGGTCTAATGGGTCCGGGTCTGGATCAAGTATGCAAGCATTTTACAAAGCTTAAAACCGGGTCTGGACGGGTCTGGGCTGGATGGGTCCCATGTAACACAGACCAAACCCGCCCACTTACTAAATGGGTTTGAATCGGGTCGGGTCGGGCCTAATATAAAGGAAACCAGACCCAAACCCGTTTAACAAATGGGTCTATTCTTGGACCCAGACCCGTACCATTTAACAAATGGGTCGGGTCTGGGTTGGGTCTAAATGGGTTGGGTCCGGGTACCCCATCGGGTCCACTGACCCATTTTACAGCCCTATATCTAAGTTCCCGACACCATGAGACTATAGTTCTCTGTGCGGCCAATTTTTCGTCTAGAGGGTGATATGTGTCTAGTGGGTTCGAGCATGGGTTCGAGTCTTAAGGAAAGCGATTTTACGGGGCGTTACATTCACACAGGCCAAGCCCTCGGTCGAACCCTCCTTCGTGGGCCCCACTTCACATGGGTTCACATCACACTAGCCACCCACTTCACAAGGTGGGGCCCGCCTCACATGGGCCACCCACCCTGAGTGTGCCCCCTCTTCACACATGCTACCCCACTCAAGCCTAGTGTGAAAATGTCCCTGCAATAATCACCCCCGGTGAGGAGTCTCGAACACGAGACCTACTCTAATACCATTTCTTGCTTCACACAGGCTGCCCCAATTGAGCCCGGTGTGAAAATGCCCTTGCATTAATCACCCCTGGTGAGGAGTCTCGAACATGAGACCTCCTGCTCTGATACCACTTTTGACGCAGGACAACTAACCACTTGCTCTAAAAGCTTGAATTGATAGAGCGTGGCGAATTAATCCCTTTATCTCATAGCCTAATTCAGGCCCCACTTCACATGGGTCCTGCCTCATGCCGAACCCTCCTTCATGGGACCCATTTCACATGGATCTCACCTCCCACGAGTGACAAGTCACCCACCTCACATGGGCCATCCGCCTCACACAAACCACCCACCCGAGTGTGCCCCTACTGCACACGGGTTGCCCCACTCGAGCCCGGTGTGAAAATGCCCCTACATTAATCACCCTCAGTGAGGAGTCTCGAACACGAGACCTCCCGCAATGATACCACTTTTGACGCAGAAAAACTAACCACTTGCTCTAAAAGCTTGAACTGATAGAGCATGGTGAACTAATCCCTTTATCTCATAGCCTAGATCAGGCCCCACTTCACATGGGTCTTGCCTCACACGTGTCATCCGCCTCACACAGACTGCCCTACCTCGAGTGTGCCCCCACTTCACACAGGCTGCCCCACTCAAGCCTGTTGTGAAAATGCCCATACATTAGAGAAGACATTAGGCAACTAGATGCGATGAACCTAACCTTATTAGGAAAATGATTGTGGCGGTTCAAAAGAAAAGAAGGGAATTTATGGCTAGAAGTTGTTGCAAGCAAATTTGGAGTTTAAGATGGGGATGGTAGGTGAGGGATTCTTCTCTTATAGAGTGTTTGACTTGTGGAGAGTGGCTTCTAAGTTAAAGAGGGGGTCTCTTTTTCCCTTGGAGATCCCCAAGAAATTCGTTTTGGATGTCTCGGTAGGTGAAAACATGCCCCAGTCCAATTTTCCAAGTTGAGCTCGGCTCTCTCAGGTACGGAATACTTTTGTGGATCGGTGCTTCTTTGTTTGTGGAGATACAGTTGTCCAGCCTCCCCCTTGTCATGGAAATCTGTCGAATGGAGAAGTGGGAGACTTCATCAGGCTCCTGGAACGATTTCACTGTTGCTCTCCCTCCTCGAGTGAGGGACATGATGGTGTAGCTAAGAGATAAATCCAATCAGTTCTTGGTGCACTCTTTCTACTCAATGCTTCAAAAGTCGCCATCATAAGAGAAGTGGCTTATACTTCTACATTTGGTCCTATGGTGGCCTGCCTAAGGTGGTGACTTTTGTGTGGCTGGTGGGTTGAAAGAGGGTGCTCACAATCCACAAGTTTCAAAGGAGGTCTTTGGTCATCCCCAATTTATGTGTGATGTGCATGAGCAACATGGAGTCGATTGATCATCTTCTGCAATCGTTGCTTTTGGAATACAAGTGGGATAGAGCTAGGTTTGGTAAGAAAGATCAAGCGTGATGTGGTGGAGTGGGTGTCCGATTCTAAGATTGTTGAAGTTTGTAATCTTTTTCCTGTTGTTAGGTTTTAATTTTTCTCTTTTCCCTTGCTTTCGCTTTGACGGGGCCACTAAATGAAGTATCTTTATCTTTAAGAAAATTAAAATAAAAAGATTGTGGATCTGGGCCGCACAACTGTATGGCCCATCTAGGTGAATGAAATAAGGGGGCCATATAGTGGTATGGCCCATCTAGTCTTGAGTTTAGTCTTTGTTTCTCTCTTAGTCAATTAGGTTCACTTAATATTAAAATTTCATATTGTAAGTAGTTTTGGATTTTTTGCATTTTTTTTACCTAATATAAAAGAGAGAATAGGGGGCGTGTATGCCTAGTTCATTATCTCTCCATTCTCTTTCTCAGTCTCTTTTACTTTATCTTTTCTATTTCTTTTCACTTCTACATAATTTCACATGGTATCAAAGCAAATTTCACTCTGATTTGCATCACTTTCTTTTCTTCCATCTCATAAATTCTTCTTTTTCTTTTCCTCTTTGTTGTTCATATCTCCCATGTGTTAAAGCTTCTCTAAGAAACCTAGGGTTTCTTTTCCTTTCTTTTCTTTTCTTTTTTTTTTCTTGTTCCAAGACTTTGCAATGGTCCACATATGAGAGGGTGAATATTGTGTTCATAATCACTGGACCACTCGTATTCGGTTCAAACATATGGCTAATTGCTTCCTCAAGTGTGGTGTGTAAATCGTGTGGACCATGCAATTGGAGCTTTCTTATATTTGGAAGAGTCATCCCACATTTGTGTGAACACTGTGATATTCTCTTTAATTTCTTCTTCTAATGGATATGAAGGGTGGTCAAAGATCTGAGTTCCTAAGTCCAATTTATTTTCTAGGGGTTTAAATAACCTCTTTATAACTAAATGGAGCAAATTATCTCCAGTGGTCTAAATTAATTCAAGCTTTTTTACAGCCAAGGAAACTTAAAATATTTGACCACAAAGAAACCAAATGAAAGTGATAGCACATATGAGTAGTGGATCTCAAAAAATGCTCAGATAATGGCATGGTTGTGGAACATTATGAAAACACATGCTGGTGGGAAAGTAATATTTCTAGATATTGCAAAGGAGGTGTGGGATGCGTTATGAGAGGTATTCATCTAATAAAAACATCTTTCATACGTATTCATTGTTTGAAGAGATTATTGCATTCCAATAAGGAGATAAGTCCTTTAGTGAATATTATTTGAAACTCAAAGGAATGTAGGAGTTGAATATGTATCTGCTACTTACTAGTGATCTAGAGAAACAACGTCAGCAACGTGAGGAGTTCCATGTTGTTAAATTTCTATTTTACTGAAATCCAAAATATGAGCTCATGCATGCACAAAATTGGGTGGCATGGATGTTCCATCTCTAAATGAAGTTTATACTTACCTTTAACGTGTATCTCTTGGCTCTACAGGTGGAGTCGGTGATAATTCTGCTCTGGCATAATTTGTTGGATTAGGTAGAAGTGGTGGCTAAGATAATCGAGGCGATAATGTTAATCAAGGTTATCGTGATGATGCAGGAGGAGATCCTGAACCCAGGAAGTGTACTCACCATGGGTCTACAAATCATATTGTTGAGAAATGTTTGGACCCCACGGGAAGCTAGCTTGGATAAATCAAGCATCTTATTTTGAAGAGTGCAATGGGCGTTGTTCTACCGATTCCACTCCTACAACTCGGCAACCATGTACATTGGAAGACATAGTCACCCTTATCAAAGATAAATATTACAAGTTATTGAAGAATCATCCTATCTCTGTTGCTACTCCCACTCCTACAACCACATTTATAAACTCGAGTATGACTTGTTTAGGGTAGGGCTGAAAGTCAAGCGGGTTCAACCCGAACGACCCGTGACCGACCCGACATTGGGTTGGGCTTGGGCAGGAAGTATCGAACCCGATCTCGAGCTTGGGTTATGAAAACACCAACCCAATGAAGTTTGGGTTAGGCTTGGGTCCCGACCCAACCCAACCCAACCCGAACCCAATCTACATACAAGTTACTTATAATTTTGTTATACTTTAGTTAAGTAAACTTATTAGTTTATTTTACTTTAGTAAGTAAACTTATAATGTTTGAAATTTAATATGTTTGAATTTGAAATGCTTGAATGTTAAAGAGTAGTTATCCTATATTTTAGCTTATTTGTTTAGAAAAAGTGAAGTTCTTTACAATAAATAACTACATATATAATTAAAAAAGCCATAGGTACAAAAAAATAAGATGTGTATTGAAACATAATAGACTAATGTAATAACGAAAATATTAGCATGTATCAACCCGACCGAGCCCGCTTGGGTTGGGCTTAGGTTGAGAATTCCCAACTCGAGGTTGGGTTGGGTTAGGGTTGAGCACCAACCCAACCCAACCCAACCCAACCCAACCGACTTTCAGCCCTAGTTTAGGGTCTAAGTCCTCTGCTCCATGGGTCATTGACTCTAGGGGTTTTTACTATATGATAGCTAGTACCTTTTCCTCTATTAATACATTGTTGTTGAGTTCATCAGTCGCTTTAGTAGATGGTACCCAGTCTAAAGTATGTTCAATAGGTATTGTTCATCCAAGTTCATTTCTTTTATTGTCACTATTCTCGATGTACCCAAATTTTCTTTTAGCCTTATGTCTATTAGTAAACTCACAAAATCACTTAACTATTTAGTGACATTTTATCCTCTCTTTTTTTAAAGATTAACGGGAAATTTTATTAAAGGCCTACGGGCAAAAAGCATCGCAAGAAAAGAATACAAGAAAGTCAAAAGGAAAAAGAAAGAGGCCCCGAACATTCCCAACCATCAACGGTTGAGGCAAAAGGTGGACCATTCCGAAATAGACAAGAAAACCTGGTCAACAACCGCCTCAAGAAGTCTCGAAGCATTCCGAAATAGCTGCTTCTTCCTTTCATTCCATAAGGCCCACCACACCAACGGCACGACCATTAGCCATGAAGGAGAAGATTCTATCCTTTATACTGTGTTCTCCATAATCTAGAGATGAAGGAGAAGATTGGTGAGGACATGAGCATGTGGGGCTTTACCATCTTAACCATGAAGTAATTGAAGCAGTAGCGCAAAACAACATCTCTCCTTACTAGTGACATTGTCATCACCATGAAGAAAGGCATTTCCAACATCAAGCTAAAAGAGGGGCCAACCATGATTGACAGCAACTGATAGAATAACATGAATGGTTAGCTTAGAAACTAGAGAGAAAGTTTCAGTATAATTAATGCCGAGGGTTTGAATAATCCCTTAGCGACTAAGCAACCCTTCAATCGTTCAATTGTACCATTAGGCTAAAATTTAATGGTATACACCCACCAACAACCAACAACATGCTTAACGACGGGGAGATTAGCTCACAAGTGTTATTCCAAAAAAGTGCAGCCATTTCGTCTTCCATCACCTACTTACACCCCTTACGTAACAAGTCTTTGTAGTATGACTTGGGAACATAATGAGATTATAAAAATAGGGCAAATCTAAGAATAGTGGAGGACACATCATGATAAGCACTAAAAAGAAACATATTTAGAGATGGGATGGGTAGTACACGCACGCTTACCTTTCTTCGAAGCAATAAAAACATTAGATTAATCAAGAGATATAGGAGGAATTGGATCAATAAGCTTGGAAGAAAATATGGTGGATGAAACATTAACATTGGTCGTACTATCTTCCCATTGTTGTCATGAGTAGACTTTAAGTGGAGGCACAACAGGAATGGACAAACCAGTGGAAGGAGGTGATTTGATAGTGTCCTCTACAACATAAACTGACATAGGCATTGACGAAGAAGTTTCCAAGACGAGATTTATAGTCTTTTAAAAAGAATGGAGTGGATTAAAAAACGTAACGTCTGCACACACAAGGATCTAATTTATCATGGCCTGAATCCAACTGATGAACAAAGCAGACACACCTAAAAACTTTTGGGGGCTGGAAATAAATTTACATGAGGTGATTGACTCGTTAAAACAAATGAGGGCATTCTATTTATCAGAAAGCATGTTGTTAGGAATGTATCACTCCAACTTTTAAGAACATTCATATGAATCAATAAAGCACATGTCACTTCAAGTGACACTTTTTCCATTCTACAACACAATTTTGTTTTGGAATGTGCGCACATTATGTTTGATGCAAGACACCGTTCTTAGAAAAATACAAGCTAAAAGACTTGGGTTTATGCTCCTTAGCATTATCTAAATGGAACACAGAAACTTTAAAATTAAATTGATTTTGTACTTCCATATAAAAGATCTTAAAAGTATAGAACAATTCAGATATGCATTTCTTTAAATAAAATCAAGTCATTCTTGAAAATCAACAACAAGTGTAACAAACTACTTATACACTGTTCTGCGTTTTGCTGGAGACATGAACTGGTCCCCAAACATCTAAATGGACCAAAGTAAAAGGAACTAAACTACGCTTTTCCACACTTAGCGACTCAATGATGTTTGCTTAACTCACATACTTCACTCTAAAATTGACACCAACAACAAAGAAGGGATAACGCTTTTGGGAGTCTTCAAGGATAGATGACCAAGATGGCAGTGTCATTGGTAAAGAAAGATGTTCTTTAGTGCTAACGCACCAATTACTTCAAGGTCAAGATAGTGCAAACCATCATGTTCATGTCCTCCACTAATCTTCCTCTTCGACTTTAAATCCTAAAAAAGCACAGTGTGCAGATAGATGATCATAGCGTAGTTAGGAACTTTAGTGAGCTCTAAAAGACATAAGACTTAAGGAAATTTAAAGACATAAAGAACAAATGACAATGAAAGAGAAGAACTTGTATGAACAATACCCATTCCACACACTTTAGATTGGGTACCATCTGCCAAAGTAACAGATGAACTCGCCAACAATATATTAATAGAGGAAAAAACACCGGATTCGCCGAACATGGTTAGATGCTCCAAAGTCAATGACCCAAGGAGTAGAGAACTTTGACCCTAAGCATGTCATACCCAAGTTCATGAATGTGGCTGTAGGAGTGGGATTAGTAGTAGGGACATGTTGATTCTTCAATTACTTGGAACATTCATCTTAAGTAAGCGTAATTGTCTCTCTAAATATATGTGGTTGTCAAATGGTAGAGGTAGAACTTGAAGATTGGGGCCCATTGCTCTTTCCAATATAAGCTGCCTAATTAGCCTAGGCTGGTTTCCCATGGAGATGTTCACACTTGCCCACGATGAGTTCAATTCTTAGGTTCATGACCTCTACCACGTCCTCCTCCAGTTTCACCATGACCACTTCTGCTACCTTGTCTAGTAAATGATGCCAAAGTATAACTGTCATTGACTCCATTCGTAGAGGCAACAATACACATTGGAGGCGAGCATACATTTCATTTAGAGATGTTATATCCTTGCTATCCAAGATTTGTGCACATATTGGCTCATGTTCAAATTTTAAACTAGATATGAATGTTGCTACATGGAACACCTCCCAAATCACTTGTAAGTAGTTGATATACATTCAGTTCCTCCACATTCCTTTTAAGTTTCGAGTAATACTCCCCAAGAGACTTATCTCCTTGTTCAAATGCAAAAATCTTTTCAAATAACTGGTACCTACGCAAGATGTTTTTGTCAGATGAATATATCTCTTGAAATGCATCCCAAATTTCCTTTGTAATATCCAAAAACACTACATTCTACCAACAGATGTTTCCATATTGTTCCACAACAATGTCATAATCTGAGCATGTTCTTGGATGATCCGCGGATCATACTTGCTATCACTCTCATCTAACTTCTCCAAGGTCAAATACTTTAATTTGTGATGCGGGGTATATGACGCCTTAATGCTACATGTAGTGAGACAAGGCTTTGGATAATCAGGTGATAAACATTAATCAACTATATACTTACAAACAAGGAAATCTAGAGAGATTCAACACAAGAAATTAGAATGATTCAATAGGGCCATACCCAAAAATGTAAAGTCCAAGTAAAAGTGTAAAAGGGATCTAAGGATATGAGAATATCCCCACTTCTAGCATAAACCAGCCCATAAACCTCATATCAATCAAATCCAAACAACCAATCTTTACTTCTCCATCACATGTGCAAAATGGGCCAAGCTTGTGACTCATTGGTACAAGATTTGAAAGATTGGAGGACCAAAGTTTAAGATTTCAAATCTGGACCAACGAAATGGATTTTGGTATATGGGCAGCAACCGCACATGCGGCTGGCATGTACAGCCGTACTGATTGGTCGTACGGTCTGTACGTGGATGTGTCAGTTACACATGGGGGGGGGGGGGGGGGGGGAGGGGGAGGGGGAGGGGATTGTTTAGGGTTGGTGTGGTGAATTGTTTGATGGGTAAAGGAGAAGAAAGAATAAGATAGAGAGAATAAAGGGTTTTCTAAAGAGAGGAAGAAGAAAGAAAATAAAAAAGGGATAAACTTTACCTTCATTGAGCACCATAGAAATCAAGAAAGAGAGAGACTTCCAACGCTGTCGGGCCAATCCTAAAACCCTAGCTCTCTCACTCAAAGAGGAAAAGAAAATTTCACAAAAGCAAGCATTAGAGAGGCTGGACGTCCCCCCCTTCTTTTATTTATTTTAACTTCCAAACTTATAAAAATGTCATTATAAGTCCATCTTTAAAATATTAAAACCCTAACACAATAAACTAAATCTGAACCATCCAATAGTCACTAAATAATGTCTAAAACCTTAAAACTGAAAAATAGGGAACGGGCCAGCCGTGGTGGGTCCAAATCGATCCAACGGCTAGATGGCCCAATCAGGAACAACTAACGGTCTGATTGCCATCCAATCAAGGATCGATGGTTGAGACTGCCTCTAATCGTTAACCCGTACACACACGTCGCTGATGGGCCTCCAGATAAAAATGTGCACATGTGCAAGGTCACGTGATCCGTTAGAAAATGGGCCCGGTGGGTCCAGCATCCATCCACGTCAAGTCCTTTGCTCCAACACTCTAACGACGATGTCTCCTCCTTTGGTACACCCTAAATGGTGTACCATTGATGTCCTCATCAATTTGCCTTAGGCCATTACGGACACTTAAATAGATTTAGACCATTAGGGATAATTTGCTCCATTTAATTCTATAAAGGTTATTTGGACCCTAGAAAATCATATGCATTTATGAATCCAGACTTTGGATCTCTTCATCTCCATGAGAAAAATAGATTTAGATGGATACCACAATGCTTACATGAATATAGGCTGAATTCACCGCAAGTGGACGCTCCACTTGCATGTTCCACAATGTGCACACTACGCTTGATGAGAGTAATCAGCCCATACATACAAAAGTCCAACCAAACACGAGAGGTGATGATCATGAACACAACATTCACCCTCACATGCGTACTATTGCACAAGCCCGATACAATATAGAGAATATGATAAGCAAAGAAGAAAAAAAGAGGAGTATGTGAGATAAGAGAGCAGAAGAGGGTGTAGATCAGAAGCAAATATGCTCTTATACCATGTAGATCAATATAAAGAATATAAGATAAGGAAAAGAGAAAGAAGAGAGTTGGAGAAAAGAGAATGAGAAGAGTAAAATAGAGTATTCACACCCCCACTCTCTCTATCTCTTATATCATAAAAAGCAAAAATGTCCATAGTACCCCTAACAGCATCAACAATATGACCTTCCAGTCCCAAGACGATCTAATTAGTTAAATATAAAGGAATAGGACTCAAAACCAAGACTAGGTGGGCTGTACTACTGTATGATCCCTCGATTCACCGATGCATGTGGGCCATACAAATTCGTTAACAATACTAAATATTAAAATAAGCATCTGGTATAAATGGAATAATTGATGATTTATTCAAACTGTGTTGTTTAGAGTCACACAAGCGCCTGTTTGGATGTTCTTCCAAATCAGGGCAGCAGAATTTATAGGAAATTATCTGGCAGAAGTTAATATCCTGATTAAATTAATAATGAGTTCTGGCCCCAAATGTAGCAGAACTTATACTTGGTAAATTATTAATTAAAAAGCTATCTAAGTCGTATCTTAGAGCTGGTCACATGAGCAGCACTTGCTCCAGCTTTACGTAGAAAGCTTACTATCTCAACTCAAAACTTCAAACTTGCATCCCACTCCAGCTTCCTGGGGTTTTACACTTGCTAATATTCTTCCAGCTCCAGCACCTGAATCTGCTCCCACTTCCAATCATGCTTTGTGTGACTAAGGTTTAACCATGAACACATTAAGAAAACTGCTCCTCACCTTCACACTAATGGATGTTGCATTCAGTCATTTGGTCCCGATCATATACTGCTTCCTAAAGAGTTTTTTTTCCCCAATGGGAGTATAGAGTCCTCTCTGTACTCCTCTCTTCAGGTTTCAGTTACTGCTGATATCCCTCATATTGTTCCCATTTTCAACCAAGAAAGGAAGGCTTGATTTCTTTAGCCAATATCCTCTTCCAGACAATAAGCTAATCAATTTTGATGTGCTGGGTCCTGTTAAATGGTTTTGGGCATACGCATGGCGCATTGTAATCCAAAAAATTGTAGTTGCTTTATTTAAGAAATGAAGATCAAAGAGGATCACTTTATGCAATGTGAATTTTGGTGATCTGATCGAATTCACTTCCATAAGTCAAGCCTTTACAGTTGAGCATGCTACTAAATCCTGCTTCTGTGACTCCATGAGACATTAGTCTCCTACAAAAATGCAATAACCTGAGGCAGGCACATTATAATTATCTGTTGCCTCCAATAGGCATTAACATAAGCATCGATTGCTAACATATAAATAAATAAACAACAAACAATGATTCTTTATTACCCCTTCAATATACCTTTTTTAATGTAAATTTGATAATGATGATCAAATTGCCTATTCCATTTGACTGAGGTAAAATGTATAGAGGGTCAATTTCAAGTAAGGTAGAAAGGTGAAAACAAACAAAATCATGTCAAAAACTCATATAAAAATGAAAAAAAGATACAAATTTTATACAGTAATCTGCATTTTGTTTGCACTTGCATGTTATGTTGAGCTCCTAACAAGAAATGCTACTCGTTCTACTAGCATGATAGTAAATGGCTAGCAGCATCTGTTGCCATGCCTCAGTGGTACTCTCAGGAGTTTCAACACGAGGTCATGGGTTTGAGCATCCCTTGTGGTGCGAGTGCGCGAGACTCTGTGTGTGTGGGGGGGGGGGGGGGGGAGGATTAAAGAGAAAGGGCTAGGGCCATTACTAAAATAGGTGAAAACAGTGAGGGCCATCCTGAGAACATCTACATCTCTCTTATAGAGTTTCTTAAACAGTCATCATTTTGTTCCACAGCTAGGAATATACAGTTTTCTTTTCGCAATAGATAATCATATCAGGTTTCGATACTAGTTGCTTTACCCTTGTCTGATCTGCTACAGAATTTTTTATTTCTTCCACGCTATTGCAACATCAATCAAACTGAATAAAATAGAAACAATAATGAGGTCAAAACTAATTTGTCAGAGAAGATTGTTAGGATCCTCCTGGCAATTGGGGATACATTAACAACAGTGTAGGTATATCTTTTTTCTTATCAGTAAATTCTGGTAATCATTGGGGAAATGAAACAGAAGCTGCCTCCGCATATCCTGGGTTTTGGGTTTCATTGAACTGTAATGGCCCCATGATATCAACATGTACGAAACCATATGTGTATGCAGCATATGTCAACTAAGATCACTAGAATTCACCAATATCTGCCATTTCTCTCTAAAAAAAGGTAGGATGTCCTTTATTCTTAAGATTCTGGACCAAAAAGATCACAGGAGAACTTTTAGAAAGTACATGATACCTCCCAACATGAGTTAATAGAGGGATGTAAGAACCAATTTGAAGAATTATTTGAGATATTAGTACAGATCACAAAAAGCCTATAAACAAGCTTTAAAATATATCAATAACAGAATAATATCCTTCTACTGTCAAGAATCAAGTCCAATGATCAAAATGATCGAAACCAATATTTATTGCTTCGACAATGAATGCTAGGATCTGATAGAAAAAGAAGGAGACAATAGGTAAAAGGGAATACATCATTAGCTTGTTTTCTTAGATCTTCCACGAGTTGTGTTCCACTGAGCTGCTTCTGTCTTATGTCTAATAATTCCTGCAATTTGATGAATGATATACCAATTATTAGCATGAGGCATGCTACTAGAATCACGAATGAAAATAAACATCTTAATTACAGCAACCAACTTAGACCTGCGCATAAGGTGCAGCAATCTTCACAAAGGAAAAGTCTGGATCTAGAGTATACCCAATACCTGCAATAAGCCATCACAGACAGAAAAATGAGATATATCAGGAAGGACATGACCATGCAACTACATATGCTGATTTACTCAAAGATATTGAGGTACATATAAAAGCAAGTTATTAAGCCTGAAATCATTGCAATGCAAGAAACTAAGAAATGATAGATTTTGAATTAGTTCCAACTTCATATGCATGAAATATCAAGAGCTGTGTAGACATCATTTGAACGTGACTAGCATATCCAACACTCCCAACTTTCCTTATAAAGTTAATCTTAACTGAGGCTTAGCAATGAGCACTGCTTTTAGCAGCCAAAAAAGGCAATAAAAGAGATTATTCCAGTTACATTGTTAATATGCACAAAAAAAAAAAGAACATCTCATAAATTATGACCGAAAGGACATCTTCACAGATAGCTTGTAAATAATCTAACATCCTCATCTTTTAAGAAATTGCCAAAGATACATGGTTTTTTTTTTTTTTTCGTGCTATTCTTCTTCTTCTTCTTCCTCCTTTGCTAGGGTGAAAATTTTGTCAGTCATAGACTACTCATAGCAACTTATTTGGCAACTCAGTTTACTCAGTTTGACATCTCATACTTATTTGGCAACTCAGTAACAGAAGTGGAGCAAACTCGGGCTTGCAAGAGAGTCTGTAAAATAATAGCTATAAATCTCAGAAATTGAAGATAATAGTGCAAGTAGAAAGGCATCAAGATAGTTGTCAAATCTATTGAGTATGATTTTATGAAGCACACCTTCAAGTGTTGAGAATGCCTTTAGGACAAAGGTACAAGTGGATGGCAGGCGGAGTGGCTGATCAGTTGCTATCGCAAATAAATCCTGCAAAAATGCATGAAAAGCTTACAACACTATCAATGCATATGCAATGATATGGGTCATTTAGAAGAACCCAAAATAAAATGAGCAAGTTCCTCTCATGCTTTCCTATTTCGCATATTCAACT
This sequence comes from Liriodendron chinense, assembly GCA_003013855.2. Classification (NCBI taxonomy): domain Eukaryota; kingdom Viridiplantae; phylum Streptophyta; class Magnoliopsida; order Magnoliales; family Magnoliaceae; genus Liriodendron; species Liriodendron chinense. The sequence continues at coordinate 2,916,958 of PVNU02000362.1, forward strand.
TCTTTTTCTTTTTTCTGAAAGGCATTTCCATATTCAAGTTAATGCCAGCTAGAATATACAAAAACACAAATAGACAAAGCTATACAAGAAACACCCATCCAAGACCACCTTGGTGACTAACAGAACAACCCTCCACTACCCTTCCGACCAATCATTTACATTTTGCATGGCCAATCTGAATACCTGCACTACCCCACCCCTCTTTAATGCGCTATTGATTACGGGGCATTCTCACACTTTAATGTGCTATTAATCACAGAGCAACAACATGGAAAATAAAATTTAGCTCAAAAAATGTCTAAAGCTCCTAGAACACGCATCTTTCTGCTTTTTCTTAATTCTCAAGAGGTAGTAAGGAACAGTTTTTTTTTTTTTTTTTTTTTTTTTTTAAAGAAAGGTGGGAGCACGCCACCTGTAACTTTGTTGCACCAAAAGAACAATTACATCTTTTGGGTGGGCGCCACAAAAAGAGTTGGGCCTTGCCTATCATATACCAAAACCAAACCAAGTTATACAAGATTAAATAGCAATGCAAGTTATACTAAAGACACTCCAGTGGGTGCATAAGCAAAAGATATGAGCAATGACTCCAACAGTAAGCTCTACAGGATCAACAGCAGGGACCAAGCAGCAGGCACACCACTCAAGCCCCACCGAACCAGATCAGCAGGCTTCTAAATAGCACCTTGGACATAGCATCAGGCCTCTTACAGTTGCAGGACACAGGAAAAAGCAGTAGGCCTCTTCAGCACAAACACAGATCTACAAGACCAACCACATCCCAATCTAACCCTGATCCAGAGCAGTGGACCTGATCTCCTTATGCCCTGATCCAAAAAAAAACTACCCATTTCCAACACAAAGACTACACCATAATCTCCTCATACCCGAGCCATTAATTCCAACCACCATGCCAACCCACATCAACACCCTCCACTAAGGCCATCAACACCAACCATGCTTGAAAATAACCCAAAAACACCAGGTGAGCAACAAACCAACACTCTACTCAGGTCCAGCTTTCACCATTAATTGATCTTTGATTGTAGGGAATCTTTGCTGCTGCTCCTGAAGTAACTGCAGGACCTCCTTTTTGTTTTTAACAACAAAAGGAACATCATCTTGAAGTCCTGCTGCAGCCATACAAACAGCACTCAATCATCCAGGAGCAAGAGAAGATTGAGCTCTCTGCTTTTTATGTGGCAACATGTCAGAATAGACGCTCCAACTGAAGCCTACTCATCAACATCACGAGGATCAGCAAAAGCCTAAACAGTCAGGCCATGCCAACAGAAACCCCCGAGTACAATCTGCCTCCTCCAAATTTAACAAACAAAACACAAGCCGAATCTAGGCCAGCAGCATCTTCACTGAGCTGACGGGTGTGACTTACCTTGAGGGCTAATTAAAGAGAAGAAGTTGAAGTATAAACAGCGCGTCCACCTAACACAGTAATTGCAATGCCCAGTAGCAGCCAAGCAATAAATCAACAAGTGAATATAGTTGATAATGCAAGCACTCACATCAGTGTTTTAAATAGCTACGCTATGTAGCGTGTAGCTTACGCTACGTAGCGTAGCTTAGCCTAAACGCTAAGTAGCTCATGAAAATAGCTTAAGTTGCGTGTAGCCTACACTACATGATTAATTTGGATACACTACATGCTACATAGCTCACATTACGAGTCATTTTTCACTATAACATTAAAATCAATAATGTTTTTAATGATTTGTTACATTTTTCTATTTCAATGAAAATTAGTTAGTCTTTTCAATGCTTTTAGTAAAATAATATAAGAAACAGTTTTAAATAAGTTTTGTTGCTCTTTCTTCACTTTTATATTTAATCACTTTTATCTAGCATGTTATGAAATTTTGTCAAATTTTATTACTAATCATCTAATTTGGTGCAACCTAGATTAAAAATCTAAGTAGTGTGTAGCTTACGCTACACGCTATGTAGCTTACGCCTCACGCTTCAGAGGGGTGAAGGCTACGCTACACGCTAATCGCTATTTAAAACACTGACTCACATAGACATGTAAGTATAGAGAAATGTTTTGCAGTTAAGCATAATTAAATTCCACCCTTTGTCCCCTTTCTTCAAAGAAAACAGAAAGCTTAAATGGTGGATTCATTGGATTCTAGGTCAATGGAGCTTCAACCCACAGCTTCCACATTGACCAGACTCACATGTTCAAAAGTCCCCATTCCTATTATTTTAAAGTTCCAACAAGTTGCATGTAGCCATTCAATAACCAATATCCCTTTGCAATGCAATATTTAATCCTACTGATACTTCAATATTTTTTTTCTGATTTTTGTCTGTTTCTTTGATCTGTCAAGGCATTAGAGCAAATATTCATGAGTTCTCATTTAACTCATCTAATTTATGTGCTATGGGCACGTATCACAGTGTTTTCATTATCAATATTATCAGCCGATATTATCGGTATTGCTGGTGGCCGATATGAAACCAGTGTAATCATGCCTCTTTTAACATCTCCAGAAGTTTCATTGAAAAGTTCCATCATTTTCTTAATGTTTCCCTCAGACATTAATACATTTGACAATACATGCGATATTTCCCATGCAATACTGATATGTTTCTGTATCCCAAGGGCGTGATACATGCATCGATACCAATACTGAAAACACTTTCTATCAACATTATTCGATGCATCATAATCAGAAACCTGCTCTCTCATTTGTTAATTCTATATTTCTCCCTCCCAATTTGCAGTAAATTTCTTGTTATTCCCATCATCACGAAGGATAAATAATTTAATGTCTTTGCAACTCTTTAGATAGAATAACTTATTCATATATTTTTATTAATGATAATAATAATAATAATAATAATAATATATATATTATTATTATTATAAGGAATGACTACTATAACTTTTGAAACATAGTCATACAACACTCTTCAACAACTTCATTCACATGGGTTAAAATATTGTTCTATGAGTCCCATTTCCATCATGAAGTTTGAAACAAGATTTGTGTCATTTAAATGCTATGTTTATTTATCAGTGAAACACCCTCTCACTATTGAACCCTTCTGACATCTTCCACATGTCCTTTCAGTGTTACCTATACTTTCTACCAATCACCAGCCATTAATCTTTGCAGACTTAACAGTTGGATGGGTTTCTTTCCATTTTCTTCTCCTTTGAAAAAATCATTGCTTAAAGTTAAGGATATCATTCCATTGTCGTATTAGGATTCCGTTTCAAACAGCAGGTCTCAGGTTCGAGACATGCTAACTGCACCAGTGGGTGCATTGTGTGACTGACTGTGTGGGTGCGTTGCATAGCTAACAGAATAAAAGTTTCACCTTTCAAAAAAAAAAAAAAAAAAAGCATCAGAATGTAACAGAGTATGTTAACTAATACTCTGCACCAACATTTATAGTCTTCACATGCATTTCCAGTTGAACAGGTTCAGTCGGAGCTGTTGATGCAAGTGAATATTGTCGCACAATGTATACTCTGCCTTGAGTAGTGGACCTTTGTAGGTTACAAGTGTATACCTGTTCAAGGTTTACTAGGACAACCTAAATTTTTTATAGAAGAAACCATTGAGAATCTTTTATTTCATGAAACACTCAACATCTATCATATTTAATGTCTGGAAGTATGAAAGTTACTGCTGGCAGGTCCCCACAAGCCCCAGAAAATTAGAAATACTCTAACAGGTTCAATCCACCATTCACAATCATCTTTTCTGGCAATCCAAGTTAAAGCTTCAGCTCCCTCCTAATTCAACTGTTGGACAAACCTGTGATGGACTAGGAAGATCTGAAACTTAATGACTAGGAAGAAAGGAAAAAGGGAGCAGGGTGAGGAATGATTTGAAGAAATTGTTATGGAAAGAAAAGATGGAAGAAGATTGCCAAGTTACACAACGTCATGTTCGTTTTAGTTCTAGCATTGACTTGATAATATTATGATAACAAATTCTACTATGCTCATCCTGAAATCTCTTTATTCTTCTATTTATTAATAACCAAACCATCATGTCTAAGATCTTGGTGCTCAACCATCAGGTCTCCCACGAATAAAAAGAAGACCTTGACGAATCTCTTCTATTGCCAACACATCCTGAACAAAAACGAGTATTTCACCTTGTGAGACTTCTACACATATGAGAATATCCTCATCACAAACTGACAAGATTCTTCCCTCTATCCTGTCCTCAAAAGCAGCTGCACGATTATATCACAAGCAAAATCAGAGTGAAGAATTAGGATATCACACTATCACTACCAATGTCAGATTTAACTAGAAAACGAACATTCACTTTTCTTCATATTTTTTCTTACTACTGATGCCAAACACTAAGATCTTACCGTACAAATCTTCCTACCATCTCCTGCCTATATAACCTACGTCTATGACAATTTGCTATATCTAAGATATTAATCTTCCCTCTGATCAGGCAAATCTTGCCGTATGAATCAAACACCTAATCTTTGCTCTCTGTTGTGAATAAAAGGTTGTTTGTCTCTTTTTGTCATCCTCCACGTTCAATCTATTCATTCCCCATTATACTACTCAATAACTACGGTACTAAACAGGTCCGACAATGATTATCTATTTTAAGTTATTCACCACAGCACATTTGCTTCCTTTTGAGAATAAGGTGTATCACACTTTTTTATATGGATATGGTAGATCACATTCTCTTATTGAGTTTGATATTCCAAGATGCCAAGTCATTTAGGCTTTGACCATCTAAAATAATTGGCCCGATCACGTTACCTTTGGTCCAGAAAAATCAGGCCCCATACAATAGTGCTGGATCCAACACACCTACACTCCCCCTAACATAAACCACATTTATAAAAATAAGAAAAGAGAACACTCAGTGCTGATCTATCAAAGCATTTGCATTTATGGAGTAAACAATACGAGTCATAAACACTCAGTTCTCAAATTCTCAGTAACTGCCAAGACATCTCAATGTTTTACTCAAACTTTTGCATACCTCACCAATTGCAGACAAAGTCTGCTGCTGATCTGGTGCCAGGCTTTGCAAATTGTCTAAGAAAAACTGTACAGATCTCCTTACCTAGACATACATTATGGAACAATTCAGCCAGGATGCATAATTAAGTGCTTGTAAGACCCATAAGGGAACAGGAAACAACACAATTCAATTGCAAGTGCTCAATTAAACTTTGTTATTAATATTATTATGCAACACATACCGATGACATGTCTCCAGTGGGTTGGAGTGCTCCAAGATCAATGAGGCTTTGCATGACCTGTATAGTAGCTGCTTATTATTCCAAATGAATAAATCAAGGCCAATCAACTCAACAAAGTTGATACCATTGAAATTCCAAAGGTATGTGAATATGGGGGTTGTGACCTTTTTTTTTTTTTTTTTTCTTCTTAACAAAGGTTTCTGGAAAGAATATTCTACTGCAACTTAAAATATTGCTTTGGTTGGAAACTCGAAGAATCTTTTAGACAGATCCCTACACAATTCGATATAATATATATGGAACAAGTAACCATGGTTGTTGGAAAATACGCCTACCGTCCAACATGAGTCCCCAAAACTGATCCATATAAGGGGCCATTTGGATGGGAGTAAATGGAGATAAATGGGGGAAATTGGGAGTAAATAGAGGTAAATGGCATTTGAGGTGTGTTTGGATAGGAGTAAATGCATGGAAATGAAATGAAATGAGAGTAAATGGGCTTGTAAAATCCTCTTTGAGGGAGGATTTGGAAGTAAATGGGGTGAAATGCCTTTTTGAGCTCCCTTGGAGAGTCGCACGAGTAAATAAAGGTGCCGCTACGCACATCCGCCATACACGTGGTACACTGATGATACTCTAAAACAATCCAATTATCGGCTACATCACTAAAATCACACCAATAGAATGATCCAAACCGTCCAAAGGTTGGCCATCTAAATGGATGGCTTAAAAAAGATGCCAAGTTGCTTGTTTGGTTAAAAAATTATTGTAATAAGCCCAAGTGCTGATCTATACTTTTGCCAATGTGGCCTAGCCGTGGCTCAAAATTCCCTCATTTTTGGCAAAAAGTATATATTTCAATGGGCTTATTACAATCATGTTGTTAATTATCACGTATGTTCACTAATTTGGGATATCACATATGTTCCTATGAAATAATGAAAAAATCCAATGCATTCCTATTCCTCCCATTCACTCCCTTCCAAACAAAATATTTGGATTGCAAATGCATTTCCTTTACTCCCATCCAAACAAAACCGAGTAAGCCATTTACTCCCAATTCATTTACCTCCAATTCAATTTCCCATTTACCTCCATGTACAAGCTCCCAAACGAGCCCTAACTTCATTTTCATTCTTAGTTGTAGTACGTTATTAGAAGGATTTCTGCTACACAAATGCTAAGGTTCCTGATTCTCCTTCACCTGATCTCTATGTGATTTACAACTATTCAAACCATGATTAAGGGGGAAAAAAACATATGTAAATCTATCTCTAATGAAGTGGAGAACTCAATGTTGAATGCCACAATTTTCAGTGGTAACACAGCACACTAAACATGCTAGAAAGCTCGATGCCAAGTGATATAGATCAAGCTTTAACGCAGAGATTGTAAGTACCACCCAAGCCAAAGAACATACCTTTTTTGCATCTTTTTCATAAAATGCATAGAACAATTCAAGCAATCTCTCCTTAGTGAATGCTTTTATCTCTCCCATCATTCCAAAATCATAGTATATGAGTGATCCATCCATGTCAACAGCAAGATTTCCCGGATGAGGATCAGCATGAAAGAAACCAGTCCTCAGTATCTGTATTAGAGCCAGGTAGCCTGTGTTAGTGAAACAGAGAATGAACCCAGTGATTTGTTAATCATGAAATACAGGAAAATTCTCCAAGGATCAATTATTATTGAATGAAGCCACTTCTTTGTAAGACAGTAAGAGTGAATAGCCTCAATGGCAAGTGCAAACCTCATAATTTGTTATAGTATTAGGCTCCTTCAGACTTCGCAACAAAGATTCAAACAATTAGGCCTAGGTGGCTTTCAGCATTTTAAACACTACATAGCGTAGCATAGCCTACATGCTACATAGTGTTAGTAAATAGCTTGTTTCCCCTATAGCATACAATAGATGGGCCATAGCATACGCTACAAGCTACGTGGCGTGCAGCATGCATAGCATACGGCACCCCATACTCCCAGTTTTATTATTATTATTTTTTTTTTTTTAAAAGGGCTCTCCTATTATGTTAGTTTAGTTGCTGATATAAAATTGTGGTGACCAATCCCTCTCACAGATGGCAATGACTTAGGGTTATCTAGGCCATCCAAATAGTGGTCCTATCGTTGAAGAAGAACCTCTATACATGTACATTGTTCGAAGTATCCCCAATATTATCCGTATCTACTTAGCGATACTGATAACACTAGTAGTATCAGAAATTCTAGGTATCGACAATGTATTGCTAAAGACCACCAATGCATCGATGTCGCCAATATTTTCCACTATGTAAATTTGAGGTGTTACTTGTGTCATCAGTTATCGATGATATTTCGATCTTATCGCCAAGTCTGTTTATTACAAAAATTTCCATTTCAATTTTTTTCTATGGCCTCATTGTTGTATGCAGTGTTCAAATTGTCAACGATAATATTAATAATATCGCGATATCGTCGTTAGTGCAACATTGGAAATATCAAGACCATAGTCTTTCATTTCCTTTCCAGTCATCAACAATTTCTCGGCGAAATATCGTGTGTTGTCGATATTCTGAAATATTGACGAATGTTTGGATGGAAGGTTAGATGGATAGATGAGATTAATCGGATGGTTTGACTGATTTCTTACGACAACACATGCTTTTAGGCCCTCATAAAATGGGAACTTATTATGTATGCATTCTTTTTGTAATTTTTTAATTCTTAAATATGAAAATATGTGCATTTTAGCATCTCCTAAAGTTTCATTGAAAACTTCCACCGTTTTCCTCATGTTTCCCCAATGTTTTCCTGCATTTCTCATTATTGTTGATTTCAATATTGTTTCCATATCCCTGGCAGAGAATCCTGTAGTAATATTTGAAATTGTGGTTTGCACCACTATTGAGATAAGCTTGAAGGTATGCTTATGTCCTATAGGGGGGTGAATAGGACTTTTTACAAATTCCTTGTCAATTAAAAACTCAAGAGCATTCACAAATCAATTTACCTATATAATATATGTAAATGCAAATAAATAGATCAAATAAGATCTTTCTAAATGATCAACTATACTAAGTGAAGCATTTAATCAAACAGTTGATATGCATGCTTGAACTAATCTTTCAAAGATGGCATATGGGCATTTTGTCAAACATGAGATGGTCATTCAGTTAAGCACTTATGTAATTAATCAACAAGACATAATAATAGACAAAATGCATTCACCATAATACACACGATGTATAGTGGTTCGACGATGAGTTTACTCCACTCCCGGTTCAAGTACTCAACTCCTTTGAGTACACCGGCATTCACTATCGGAGGTTTTGAATGAGGTTCACTTCTCAACCTTTACAACCTACACAAGGTTAATGCCTACACAAGGACTTCCATAAGTCCTACTCAAGGACACCCACGTATTCTCCCGTGTCGGAGGCCTACAGAAGGACTTCCATGTCCTACACAAGAACAACTCTGAGATTGGGTCACAATCTCTAGACCCCAATCTTAACAAGAAGGGGAATCAAACAATGGACTCTATAAGCTTAACCACTTACAAGAGATGAGCCCCGATTCAGCGCCGTTGAGTAGCTTCAGCTTCCACGAATGCTTCAGCTCCTCTTTCAAGCTCCCACGATCAGCTACCAATGCATATGATGTTCCTAGACTAATGCCGGGTAGGTGGGAGGAGGTGTTGGAGTTCCCTTTGCCTATTTAATACAATGGTGATGATAGGAACTACCAACTCTAAGTATTCAATGGCTATAAATGACCAAGAGATTTAATAAGATGGGTTAGGTCAACCATGAATATTTTGCTTGAGTTCATACTTCAAACCAAGCTTTGAATGCTTTTTGAAGTGCCACGAATTACTTGGTTTGAGAGATGAACTCTAAGCATTGATGAGCAAAGGAAGGTTAGATAATGCCCTTAATTGCCCCTTCCAATCCTCTCAATGGGTGTACAAGTTCTCCCATTAAAGGCCTCAAGATATGCCTTTATAGAGGCCCAAAAACGAGTACAAACAGATATAAAACGGTCATATTCCGACCTGCCTGGGACCCCCTCCGGCCGGTCGGATTTGAGGTCCAAACTGTCAGCCGACCTGCCCTCAGATGGGTCGAGTAAGTGGTCCAGAAACCACAAACTTGCTGGACCAATTTTGTCATATCCGACCTGCTGGCTGGCCGGTCGGATAGGGCAGCCGACCTGTTGGTCGGCTGGTCGGCAGACCTGTCCCAACATTGTATTTGGATAATTTTCCCATGTTCGGCCGTTCGGCCGGCTGGTCGGATGGTCCATCCGACCTGCTGTCCAACTGGTCATTAGACCGGTCGGCTGTTTGTTGATTTCCTCTTTCAAAGCTGCTGGTCAAGGACCAATGTGACCGGCCGGTCGGCAGGCCTTCTCTAGCCCATATTCAAGCTGATTTCCAGCTGAACTATTTGTGGCCCACTAAGGTGATATTTCTATTTTTTTCATAGTTTGGCACCTACTTAATGAAGGTCCAAGACTGATCATCTTGACCTTAAGACCATGGATTAAATGGCTAAGATTAGTATGTTTAGAATGCCATAAATACGGGTGTTTTGGGATCCTATGGGTTGTCTATATGCAACTTACCTTTTGAACTTGTTTTGGCTTAAACGTGAGTGCGGAAAGCTGCTTTGGTCTTCAATCTTTGTCGGGGCTCACAAAACTCGACTAACTTAAACAATCACGAAATTGACAATACGATGCACTGATTAGTGCACTAACAATATTGATACTTCGAACACTACATGTAGCTATATCAAATGGTCTTTATTTATCTATACAAGGGCCTACATGTGTATGGCTAAAGATTTATCAGTTTTCTAAATGGTGTGAGTAGTCACGTTTACTCAATTTCTTAAAGGGCTTGTTTGATTTTCCTGGGAAATGGAAATACCCTGGAAACAAGTCATTATTACTTCTTTACCCCGTTTGAAATTTGGTGTAATTCCTACCTCGAAAATCGGTCCAAAAGAAGTAATTTAAAATTATGGGCTACACCGTGATATATATGATATATCCGCTCCGTCCATTAGTTTTACTTGAATATTTTAAGACATGAACCAAAAAATGAGACTGATCCAACATTCAAGTGGCCCACACCATGGGAAACAGTGGCAATAAGAAGTTTTTAACGATAAGTGTTGGATTCCCTTTTTCCTGAGGTGTGGTCCACCTAAGCATTGGATTTGCTTCATTTTTTGGTCCATGCCCAGTGTTCATTTGCCAAAAAAGATGGATGGTGTGGATAAGCCACATACATAACGGTGGGCCCCACCTATATTTCACATTCTCCTCGATTTTAGCAATACAAAAGCAGGCAGTCAAATCATACATGGGGAATGGCGTAGGAATTAGCCAGGAAATAATCATTATACATTTACATTACCTGAAAATTGAAAAATCAAACAGGCCCTAAAAGAAATGGGTTCTGAAAGAGTGTTTTGAAAGCCCTCTTTCAAAAGTCCTAATACCCTTGATGGCAAGCCCTCTTTCCACCAAACTTCCTACACTCAACTCTCTCAATCCAAGGAACCATTAGAGATGAAAATTTAGGGCATTGATCGGCCCTGTGAGAAGGTCCCACGGCTGAAGTTTCATGAGCATTGGAGCCAAACAAAGGAGAACTTCAATATTCCCCATTTAAAGTCCATATAGTTGTGGAGCTGAAGATTTTTGTTTTTTTTTTTTCTTTTTTTTAATTTAAAGCTAAATACAGTTATTTCTTTGACTCTTAATCTAAGTAAATAACTTTATTTTATTGTAATTTGGGTGCGCGCGCGCGCGGGGGGGGGGGGGGGGGTTCTACAACCATTTGTTTAGTGTTTTGTGGTTGTCCTGTGTAATGTCCATGTGTGATGGTGGTGGTCTTGTTGGTTGATCAAACCATCAGGACTATAGTTGGTTTAAAGATAAATGGATTGGCTTTTAATAAGTGATAACTAATAACTTGCTTTGAACATGCTTCTAATGAAAAAGTGAAGCATTTTTTAAAGCTTTTTTTGCTTTTTTATATTTATTCTTGCCATTTATCATATTTTTCATATTATTTTGATTAAAATATACAAGTATCCTGAAGCTTATGCTGCAGGCAAGTTAGATTACACTACACGCTATAAAAGGTTAAATGCTATGCAATACATTTCGCACTATTTAAAACACTGGTGGCTTTTTAAACATTCCTTTCTCGGGAATACAATTTGAGGTTCAAATTTTCAAGAGACTTATTTTCTTCAAAGGAATAGATTCAAAATTAAGGATCTACACAAGTAAAAGAACTTGCCATTTGTTAGTTATTAGGGGCAACCCGACAATTTCTGGTTCAAAATATGGCTTTAAAGTTAAGTTCCGAATTAGTGGATGCTGCCAAAGGGAAAAGCGATGCCATATACAAAGAGGAAGATACTCATAGAATGGTAGAGGCATATATGCCTATAACTTGAAATCAAAATTACAACAGTTTGGTAAGAAATCAGAAGTTAGATACAGTAGCTACCAAGGATTTGATTAAAACCTTTCCACTAAAATGACTAGGAACTCAAACTGGCAATTCATCTACTTACATGGTATGAGGTGATAGAATAAACTGGTAGTTGAAGAAATTCAACGTGTGGCTGCTATTTCAGTTAAAAACAAAGGCATTCATTAACCAGTTGATAACTGTTACAACAGAAGCGCATATGCAAAAAAGTGGCTGGGAATCACCAAGTTCACTTTGTCCTGGATGTGCATTAATGAACATCCCACATAGCAGGTTACTGTAATTCATAATGAATTGAGAAACAACTATCAAATTACTTTCCTGAATAAACCTCTTCGCTAGAACTCCTGAACTTCAAACATTTCACAGATATTTTCCGACTGTTTCTATGGGTTGAAGCCAAGTCTCTTGGAGAATAAGTTAAGAGCATAACTTCCTCACTTATTGTATATGATGAAAATTCATACGTATCACAGTTCTATTCTTCATTGCACAAGACATCAAACAATGATTACAACTGACAAAGTGATAATAGAGTTGGTTACTGAGAAGATTCTTTAGATTTAGGACCTCAGGGAGCTAGTCTTTCACCTATCATGGCTTACATCCACCTCCTCCTCAACCAGACCATGGACACCGACCTCCACCTACATAAGCTTGAGGAGTTGTCGACACTGAAAGTTTGTCCATTTGGCGTTTCAGATCTACTTGTGGACGAGTGATAGTAGAGTTGGCTACTGAGAAGATTCTTTAGATTTAGGACCTAGGGGAGCTAGTCTTTCCACCTACCATGGCTTACATCCACTTCCTCCTCAACTAGACCATGGACACTGACCTCCGCCTACATAAGCTTGAGGACAGGGATGGGGTAGTTGTCAACATTGAAAGTTTGCCCATTTGGTGTTTCAGATCTACTTGTGGACAAGTGATGCGGACATCAGTGGTGCACCCTTTAGAGTGTACCAGAGGAGGTGACGTCGCAGATCGAGTGTTGGAGCAGATGAGCTTGTGGATGGACGTTGGGCCCCTCAGGCCGCTTCATTGATGGACCACGAAGACCACTTGCACGCATACATGCACATATGGAGGCTCCTTTCGTCGGATATGTGTACGGGCTGTTGATTTGGAGCGTTTCAACCATGGATCCAAGATTAGATGGCGATCAGGCCATCCAACCGTTGGATTGACCTAGGCCCACTTTCGTGGCCAGTTCCCAGTTTTTCTTAGTTTTTCTATCTTAGTTATGTTTTCGGACCCTATGGACGAGTCAAATGTTATTTTGTGATTATGGTTTAGTCTTAAGCATTTTTTTATTCTTTTTCTCGTTGTTAGGCACTTTAGTGCACTTTATCTTTTCGTAGCCTATATATACTATGAGAAACCCTAGTTCGAAATTATTAAATGAATAGAAAATTCAAATACTTTTCTTCCTCTTTATTCAAGAGATTAGGGTTTCAGGATTGGCCCTCGGGTGTTGAGGATTCCACACTGGTTTCCGATTTTCCTCGTTTCTTGTTCTTCAAGGTACAGGAAAGTTAAGAATCTTCCGTTTTCATAATCCGTGCTTTCTTACAACCCATTGTTTCTCTATCTCCTTCATCCTTTTTCTGAATCTTTCCCTTTTGATACGAACGGAAAAGAGGGATGACTAGCCATGAGAACCAGATTCAAACTTAACTGTGGACTGGTCTATGCTAGATCTAGGATATCCTCATATCCCTAAATCCTCCCTATTTTACGGTTTTATGTGATTTTTATGCTAAGGGGCATGATCTGAACGGACGGATCTCATCTCTGTGTTGAGATTTGTTAATCCCTCTGATTGAAACAGTTAGTTGCTTAATTTTGTTATTTGAGTATCTTCCATCTGAATATACATGCATCTAGGGTTAGGTCATCACATGTCCCTGCAGCAACAAGAGATACTTTAGCAGTTCATATGGAAATTGAATTCTTAAATTAACTCATCAGCTCACTGATCAACTTCATCAATCCTAAATTCATTCTCATATTGGTTTGTTGGCTTTATCATCTCAGGGTATTCCATATGTTGTGGGCATGACAGTTATTGCTTCTCTATTAGTGTTCTTCCTCAATTGTGTTTCAGAATCCGTTTTATGTAGCTCTATTGACAATAATGGCCACGAACTCTATTTTTTGTTACAATAAATGAAGTTCCACCATCTAGTTCTATATCATTTTATTGGTTAGCATAGTAATTTCTTTATTACTATGCTAACCAAACTAGAGAACCGACTATCATTAGCTGACCCAATTAATTGGGATAAGGCTTAGAGGATGATACACCCATTGGTTGAATAGAACCCACTGTTGTTCAAAATCTGAAGAATTTACTTTCTCCTCAGTGGCTGTTTACAGGACCTAGCGAGAAGAACTGTAAGGTGATCATGAGAAGTTGCCAGATTGGAGAGGTTGAAATAATACCTAACTGAAGCTTAGATTGTTTGTTAGACAGGTGGCACAAAGTGAGAAGGGAAGCAGCAACAAATCTAGGTGCAGAGTGAAGAAGCATGAATTTTGAAATGTTAGCAAGCATAAACAGCTAGGAAGAAGTTTTTTTTTTTTTTTTAGAGGTAATGTTTTTATTGTGTTAGTCATGAAACTCACACACCCTGTTAGTACCGCAACACACCCACCCGGTTAATCACACAAAGCACCCACTGATGCTGTTAGCGTGTCTCGAACCTGAGACCTGGCTGGAGAGGCTGTGGCATGTCAACCAGCCTGGATAACAGGCAAGAGACACAGCTAGGAAGAAGTTGGATTCAAGCTCTGTCCAAAGTGTGATTCAAAGAAGTAGAGGAACCAGGGCAGAATGTTCATGCAAATAAGGCATAGAGCATTGAGGATCTGACAATAAAAGACAACTCTTCCTTCCAGAATTTCAAATGAGACTGCATGTTCTCAGTCCTCGTGGCACGTGTGTCATTAGAAAACTTGCATTACATTACCTTCAGATTAAAGCATCAATCAAGTACCCCTTTGCATACTATGCATGCAGATATCCATGAATTCTATCCTCTTGCTATGCATTAATAAGTTACCTTTCTAGATGACGATGGAAGCCATGTATCTCCAGCCAAGCATGGCTGACTTCTCATTCAGTCATTTTTATCAACTGCCACCCAGTTTTACACAAACATCTATGCCTTGAAGTCCAGGTCATTTCTAAATTCTAACAGTTTTCATAACATACCTCACCATCATGGAGTCGGATATGAGTGCAAATAGTCATATAAAGCAATTGCCATACTTTCCAATCAGATGGAACTAGGTAAAGTGATGCAAAGAAAAATCTAAAGCACATAGAACTAAATGAGAGGGAAAAGCCTTTCAAATGGTTTTTGGCAACAGACTTGTTTTCCAGGGTAATGATATCACCAATTGCAGCAGATAAGCAGAAACAAGGGCATGAGCTTTGATCACATGCAAAATGTTAAACAACAGGTATAATCTAATTAAAGTAAGGATGATGTTTGTTGACCTGGATCAAATATGCTTCAATTGCACGGGAAGATATCTGAGATCGATTATAGCCCCGTGCATCTATCATATCCACGTTATTTATCTTAATACCTATTATCAAAAGCAAACATATTATATAGATTTCACCAAAACAATACAACATTAACGTTCTCCTGAACCTAAGGATATAGATTACAGACTACAACAATAAAAATGCATAAAATATCACATAATTTACAATGTTCAAAGGAAATAAAAGGAGAGGAGCAAGGATCTCCACATGGTCTTTATTGACTTAGAGAAAGCATACGGTAGGGTCCCTAGAGAGTTAATCTGGTGGGTTTTGGGGAAGAAAGGAGTTTCAAGAGGATATATTGACATTGTTAAGGATATGTATGAGGGAGCGGTAATAAATGTGAGAACTAGTGGAAAGACAAGTGAGTTCTCAATTACTGTAGGCTTACACTAGGGGTCGGCAATGAACCCGTTACTTTTCACATTGGTTATGGACAAGTTAACAAGGCATTTGGAGGAAAAGATCCCATGGTGCACTTACAATTACACATTATTAATTGAAGTGGTTTGCTTAGAAAGTTATTGATGCAATAATTATTTGCTTTGTTTTTTTTTATAATGTAGATTAGCTTTTGATAATTAATAACTTGTTTGAACATGCTTATACTTGAAAATATGAATCATCTGTTAGGCATTTTTATATTTTTTGCTTTTTTTTTTTACTATTTATCATATTTTTCCTATTTTTAATTAAAAAATATAAGTATCATGTAGCTTAAGCTACACGTTACAGAGGGTTGAATGCTATGAAACATGCTACCGATATTTAAAACATTGGTGTAGAAACAAAGCTAGATTTATGGAGGATGCTTTAAAATCAAAAGGATTTAAAATTAGTTAGACTACAAAAACATTATAGTAATAATAGGAGTGGAAATGAAGAATTAGTTAAGATTGGTAACCAAGAAGTTTCCCAAAATGACAACTTTCGATGCCTTGGGTCAGCAATTCATGGGAGTGGAGAGATTGAAAAGGATTTTTCCCATAGAATTCAAGTTGGGCAGAAGAATTGGAGATGTGCCTATGGAGTTCTATGTGATTGTCACATGCCACTCAAACTGAAAGGGAAATTTTATAGGATAGCTATAAGACCATCCATACCTCATGGGACAAAATGTTAGGCAATTAAGAACAACATGTTCATAGGATGAGTCATCTGAAATGAGGATGTTGAGATGGATGAGTGGCAAGATGAGGAAGGACAGAATTAGAAATGAATGCATTTGAGGGAACTTAGGAGTAGTACCAATAGGTAATGTGTAACTGAAGGTTTGGCCCTTGTAGAGTAGAATGGCATAATAGGATTCATGTAGTTGACTCCAATTAATTGGGTAAGGTTTGGCCCTTGATGATGATGATGATGATGATGATGATGATGATGTTCAATGTTAACATGAAAAGTGTACTGATTACTAAACATGTCCACCGAGTACCATATCAAATATTTTCATTCAAGAACACTAACCTGGAATATACTCCAAGGTCAACACCTTCAAGGCAGTGTAATCCCAATACACCATCTACAAAAAAGAAAATGAATAAAAAAGGGGGGGCTCCATAAGCATCAACAAGGCTATTTAAAATTAACCTCTTGTTAATGGTAATTGATAAAGTCCAATCACATAAAAAGCAAACCTGACACACTTGGTTAGATTTATTATCAAAATCCAAAACTTAAAAATGCACTAGCCAACAAGCATGAATTGTAGCACAAGAAACATACAGGAACGTGGACCCACTTTACGTTTCGAAAATTCCGCCGGAATTTGTCAGCATTTTTCCCTTCATTGATATAATCAATTTCTTGATACAAAAGGCTGAAATTCACAAGAACACAAGTTATCACATATGCTAGTCAAATGAACAGCACAAAATGCCCAAAAAAAAATTTGCAATGAGCTTGAGAATTAAAGGAAAAAATATACATAAAATGATCCAGGTACAAGTTCCAAATAAATCATCATCATCATTTAAGCCTTATACCATTTATCTGGGGTCAGTACATGAATCTTGTTAAGCAATTCCACTCTATCAAGGGCCAAACCTTTAGTTAGATCATAGGTCATCAAGTCTTTCCTTACTACCTCCTTACACGTCCTTTACTCCTTTTAGGCCTTGCCCTGCCCTTTTAGAGCCTCCAACTTGTACCTACTCACTCCTCCTTAGTCCTAACTGGCGCGGTTCATGGTCTCCATTGCACATGACCAAACCATCTAAGTATACTTTCCCTCATCTTATTACCTATTGGCGATACTCCTAAGTTCCCTTGAATGCATTCATTTCTAATTGTATCCTTTCTCGTCTTGCCACTCGTCCATCTTAACATCCTCATTTCAACTACACTCATTCGATGAACACGTTGCTCTTTAACTGACCAACATTCCATCCCATAAAGCATGGTTGGTCTTATAGCTATCCTATGAAATTTCCCTTTTAGTTTGTGGTACATGACGATCACATAAAACTCCAAAGGCACATCTCCATTTCTTCCACTAAGCTTGAATTCTATGGGCAACGTCCTTCTCAATCTCTCCACTCTCATGAATTATTGACCCAAGGTATCGAAAGTGGTCGTTTTGGGAAACTTCTTGGTCAGCAATCTTAACTAATCTTCTCACAAAACCACAAAATTTAAAAAAATGTTTTTTTTTTTTTTTTTTTGTTCCTAATCTGTAAGAGAATTTTCTTAAAACAGCCATAGGGGACAAAGAATATAACCGAACAGGGACCTAGCCCAAGGCTACATTACAATGAATAATTTCCATCATAGGCCATACATCCGCAAATGAACAGCCCACAAATTCATTTAAAGATTTTTCCTAGATAACCAAATGATTTTAAACACTATTGCAAGATTCATGAAGCTAAACTAATTAATTCAGATAAGGCTCACATGACAATGACGATGATGATTGCAAGATTACCTAGATCATGATCGCCCCGATACGTGGTACAAGAATGGGTACCCATTACATTATTTCCTGTAATGTGTGGTACACTAGGGGTAGGATCATGCAGGTCACTCCAATTCATGCACTAGGCATACATAGTAATAGTTTTATCTATGATTTGCACTCTAATTTATATATGAAATTATTACTATTATTGCTAAGAGAGGAGAAGAGAAGTGGAGAAAAGAGAGCTTAGCCTCCCTTTCTAAATCTTTATTTATAACTCCACTTAGTTACAAGACATGAGAGAGTAGAAAAAGATGAGGAAAGAAGAGATACACAACTTGAGAGAGATAACGGATGAGGGTATAGTGCTTTGCAGGATCACCATGTACATAGGTATGCAAATCTACATAGGCATGGTGTTCCATAGGAGCACCAATTTACATACTATACTCTCAATATTCCGCCTGAAGATGGAACAATTTTTTTTAACGGCAACAGCAATTTATTAAGAGGAAAAAACAAAAGTACAAAGAAAGAATAAATGGGATGGTGAGGAATCAAGTAACCCAACAAAACCTCAATGCAGTAAACCACTATTCCCCAAAAGATCTTCACATTTGAAACCCTTGAAATGGATACTCCAAGAGGCACAAAATATCATTCTCCCTTAGATAAATGGGATGATAAGAAATTAACCCAACAAAACCTTAATGCAATACATCACCACTCCCCAAAAAAGCCAAATAATCTTCCTATATGAAACCCTTGAAATGGATGCACTTGGAGACCCAAAATATCACTTTCCCTTTCGCCCTTTGGAAGAGCGCGACAGGAGACAGCACTCTTTGCCTTGTTGTTGAAGACTCTACTATTATATTCCCTCCATATCGATCACAACACTAATGGAAAGGATATGCACCATAGGATTTTCATTATTATTCCTTGAGCTCCTCAAAGCCATGCTTGAGAGACTTTCTTAATATACCTACAACTTTCTTAATAGACCTGGCCATACTCCATTGAGTTTTGAATAGGGTCATCATTCTCCACCATACTATAAAAATTCACAATGAATAAAGAGGTAGTTAACAGATTCTGCATCTTTTAGACATAAGAAGCATACATTCATTATGATCATATTCCTGTTTTTGCAAATGATCTAAATCGAATTTTGTTTTCAACCAGTGTTCTTGGTGTTGCTGATATAATTGATAGTATTGGTGATATTACGATGTCAGCAATACAAATACTAGGGGTAAAATAAAATTTGCAAGATATCATTGATACTATCGCATGTATTGACGATATAGCAAGATATCACCAACATCCCTTTAAAAAAATGCACTGTATCATATATATCATGCAATTATTATCGATATTGATGATACCAGCATTAATATAGTTCTAGAAAATAATTAAAAAATCAATTTTTTTTATTTCTGTTTTAGATATTTCTTACTGGTATTTTAAATTAGTGCATTAATGTGCTAAACTATTGCATTATTTATTAAAATTGATGCATAAGTATCATATATATCAATTAAATATTTTTGTTTGACAATGCATAATTTGGGCCCTGATTTTTTAATTTATTTTTTATTTTTTTGAAAGGCAACGGGGAAATGCATCAACTAATAAGGAAAAGCACAAAATAAAAAATATAGAACTAAGAGATGATGAGAAGTCAGCCCTTAGAATTGCAGTTCATCCTAAGATGTGCCTGCAAGGATTTCATTACTTCATCCATAGTACAGCCTTGAGCAAGGAACCTTAGATGCACAAAATAACAGCTCTCTTTTGTGCCATGAAATATTTCTCTTGAGATTTCCATCTTGTTGTTACGCTCTTTCCAAAGTGTCCATAAGCCATATAAGAGACATCCTCCAAAGTATTATCTTCTTTTTCAAGAAAAAAAAAATCCCCCTCTCCTTGGTAAGAATAATGCTTTGATCGATTCAGGTGAAACCCATTTCATATTGAAAATTGCTAGTAGATTATGCCAAAGGAAGAAAGCTTCCTCGTAGAGGATGAATAAATGATTCACTGACTTTTCCTCCTTGAGGCATAAGGGGCGTCCATTAATGATGGCCATGTTTCTTTGACCTTAGATTGTTGATAGTTAGGATCTCGTTGTTTGGTACTTGGGTGTGGGGGTGTGTGTGTGTGTGTGGGGGTGGGGGGGGGGGGGGGGGGGGATACCTTCATAAATGTGCCAATGCAGCAATCTGACCCAGTCGTCCACTGTGTTTTAGCTTCAGATAGAAGTACTAACTGTAAAAGTGTCCAACGGGTCCTAAAGCAAGTATTTGTAATTTCTCTTGTAGACAAATGAAATTAATTCTTTGTTATATAAGTGTCTTTGGAATACTAGGGCTGGTGCATATGGTTTCATTTCCATTCCTAGTAAATGCCTCAGCTACTTCGATATCTATTCTTTAGGAAATACTGTATTGCATAGGGAAATCATGTTGTAGTGAAGATCCACCAATCCATACATCTTCCCAAAATCTAGCTCAGGCACCATTTCCCAGTACACAGGATATACCTTCAATGAACTCTTCTTTTCCAAGCATAACTGTCTTTGAAATACATGAGGTTCTATACAAAGAGGGAGGGGTGCTCCATCTGCCCTATGTTATCCTTTATTTAGTATGAAATGATTTGCTTCCACAACTGGTGCATTGGATCTCCATAACTACTTAACAAAAAAATTAATAGTTGAAATCCAAGAAAATAAGAATTTATTCAAAAATTAAGTCAAATAGTCTTAGTATTCCTCTGTTGTTGAAAATCTAGGGGCATGGATAAATAGAGAAAATGAGAGAACAAGTTTTATTCAAACATTAAACTTGGATTGTTTGTCTGGAAAAGAATGGTGAAAGAACACGCAGTACAAAGAAATATCCATGATTATCAATGAAAAATCCATAATTTAAATGGTACTTGAAAGTTGCGAAAAAGGCTTGTTAGAGAATGGGCTATGGCCTCTAAGGGCGGTGCTCGTGTCCCGGGGCTGAGTTGTAATTTTCTCTGGGTTGTTGTCTAGTCTGTTTTTGTATATTCCGGCTTCGGCCTTTTCTTATTAAATTTTTCTCATCGCTTAAAAAAAAAAAAAACGTACATTAGACTTCCAAGAAATAATGATCCAAGCAGAAAATAAAACTGATGAATGCTTATTACTTACGTTGAGCACTCATCGTATATACCAATCCAATCCTTTGTTACACCTCCCAAGGTTTCACTTCTCTGGAAATACTCAGCAATTAGCTTTAAATTTCCTGCATAAAAAGGCATAGAAATAATTGAGATAACAATAAAGATTTTTCTATACTTAATTATGTTAACTAGAAGGCAAACTGCCAAGAAACAATAAAAAAAGGGGGTGGACATTACCACAAATACAAAGAATCTTTAAATACTGCACTTCTAGCAAATAGAAGAATATACCTAAGTGTTATCCATGGTACAAATAGAAGAAGTTGTCTGGCTACATTTATGTCCCACAAAAAGTAAATAAGCAATCAATCATACATGATTTTGTACGACTGTACACATAAATATACAACTAGAAGCTTTTATTAGTCACGAGATGAAACTGTAGAAGAGAGTTGTGGAGCAGAACAAAACCAGACAACTACAAGGAGTTCAAAGAATCAGTTCTCTTGGCAGGAGATCAACAAAGAAAGTTTTCTGCTTGCTAATGGAGAAGTATAAGAGAGAAAGGGAAGAATCTGCATATGTTATTAATAAATCATGGGAAAGCATAGGATAAGAGTCCCTTGAGAGGTTATGCTGTGGATGTTGAGATGCAAAGCTGAAGATATATCAACGTCGTTAACACATGTATGATGTTACAGGAGTGGGAAATGATCATGGAAACACAGTTGAGGTTACTTTAGCAGTGATCAAGTTCTGAAACTAAGCCTCGACCTTTTTGAACTTGTGGATGAATTAGAAAACTGAAATTTGGTAATGAAAATACAAATGGGAAAGAGAGGAGCAGAAGATTAGAGAAGAGGAAGAGAAGACTCATATCACATGATTAGAATGAGTATATTTGTGGCATGGTACCTTTTTTTTTTTTTTTAATAAAAATGCAGCCTCAGGCCTCCTACATTGATTTGAGTTGGAATCATTTCAGTGGTCCCATACCTTTACAACATTATGCTACCTATTTATAAGAATAAGAATACACACAAAGCTGCATTATCATGCAATTAAACTTATTAGTCATACTATGAAACTTTGGGAGATCGTGATTGAGCAAAGATGAAGGCAGGAGACGAATGTATCAAAAAAATAGTTTTTTATGGCAAGAATGTCAACCATTGAGCCTATTTTCCTACTTACAAGTTACAACTGATAGAGAAATATAGAAAGAGAAGGAAGGATCTGCACATGGTCTTCACAGACTTGGGGAAAGCATATGGTAGGGTCCGTAGAGATAGAATTTGTTGAGTGTTGGGAAAGAATGGAATCTCAATATTATTGACATGATTAAGAAAATGTACGAGGGAGAGAAAATAAATGTAAGGACAATTGGTGGAGAGACAAGTAAGTTTCCAGCTACTATAGAGAGAGAGAGAGAGAGAGAGAGAGAGAGAGAGAGAGAGAGAGCATATGCAACTTGAAACAAGTCCAATGGAGATGATCACGGCCAATGCCTTTAGTGAGAAAACCAACAAGTTGATCATCCGATTTTTTATTTTTTATTTTTTTAATATGAAATTTAAACCACTTCGTAGACCACTTTCTCTTGAATGAGGTGGCAATCCATTTTGATATGCTTCTTATGCTAATGATATATCGGATTAGAAGATATGTGCTACCAAGTTATCACAGTGAAGCTTCATCAAAAGATTAATAGCTAATGATATATCGGGTTAGAAGATATGTGCTGCCCAAGTTATCACAGTGAAGCTTCATCAAATGATTAACAAAAACGCTCAATCTGTAAAAAAGATTTCAACTATAGTAGCTCACACACACTGACGTAGGATGCCCTAATTATGATGCATGCTCATGAAATCATATATTCCAGCGGAAATAAAAGACAATAATAATATAAAACCTAGCATCAATCATCATGAACTAAGAAAATCACAAGGGGACATGTAATAGAGCGGGCCATTCATCACAACCACAAAGTATGAGATTCAATTATTGCTTATGGTTGGATCCAGCGAGGGATGGAACCTCCCAATCTTGCATGGTCATAACCCGATTAATCAATGGGAATCACTAGTCCGAGGAATCGAAAGGTTTCTCGGATTAGGGATTTGAAAATCTGAGGAATTAAGGTTTGGATTAATTCTCAGATTTTGGTCGAGGGGAATTAAACAAAATAGGGATTTAGAATAATGAGAATGGAAGATAGATTACCTGGAAGAAGTTGGAGGGGCACAAGAAGAAAAGAGAAGAAGAAGATCAAGGAAGAAGATGAAGTACCACGAGAGAGAGAGGGGGGGAAGAGAGAGGCAACCAACGAGGCTTTATTCATTAATCAAAAACAAAATTCGAGTTTAGGGCTTAACCCTCTTAAATAACCAATAAGAAAATAGGAAAATACCAAAATACCCCTAAAACTAAGCAAAAACGGAAGTAAAAAAAAATAACTTGCGCGGAAGGACCGGGCGCTCGATCGGGTGCTCGACAGGCTATGTTCAGGCGCCCGACACACGCGTGTCCTCCCAATGTGAGGTCTTCTATGTGTCAAACCACACGTGTAGGGGCTTCAGTACTCCTCAATGATCGCTTAACCACAAGGAAGATGCTTGTGGTGGGTGCTTTCGTCGCTGATAGACTTTAAATGGTCTTGCGTCCGCATCACACACCATGGGCCATAACCCTGGATTCCATCTCAACACTTGAACGAGTAACAAATGGTTGCTTTTTTACTTTTCAATGTATCAAGATTACCCCCAACCAATGTGCAAAAACTGGTAGTAGATCATCTAACTGTATGAGATCTAGCCTCACTCAACATCAATGTATGCCTCCACATAAAGAAGACCATGCTTTGAATATAGAAGACCTCTTCGAGGCGTTCCTTTTAGATATCACAAGATACGATACATAGCTTCTAAATGGTCTGAGCAAGGACCGTGCATGCATAAACTGACTAACAACACTAACCGCATAAGTAATATTCAGTCTAGTAATGGTCAAAGAGATAAGTTTGCCTACTAATTGCTGATACATCCCCACATCTGGTAACAAATATCCACTATTAGCCTAAAGGCAATGATTTTGCTCAACCGGATTATCACTCAGCCGGGCTCCTAACTAATCAATATCTCGCAATAGATCAAGAACATATGTTCATTGAGAGATGACAATACCATTTTTGTACATGGCCACCTCTATTCCCAAGAAGTAGCACAACAGACCAAGATCTTTGATTTCAAAATCCTGACCTAGAAAAGTTTTCAAATTTTGAACAACATTGTATCATTCCCAATAACAACAATATCACCAAACTATAAAATGGCAATGGTGATGCCAAGCGCCCAACACCTAAGAAACATAGTATGGTCAGCACAACTGCAATTGTAGCCAAAATCAATATAGCACCACTGAAGCGCACAAATAACATACGTGGGATTGCTTGAGACCACATATAGCATTTTTTAGCCCACCAAAAGTTCTAGAACCAGTGCTTGATTTAGTTTGTATTTGTACATATCCCTTATCACTTCCTACAATGAAGTTATATAGGTGTGTTTATTCTCTCGACCATTATTTGCAAGTTTCAATACTATAGAGTTTTGGGAAAATCTAAAGAGGAGAAGGAGAGAGTTTACATCATAACTATTTGCAATGAGATATCCAGGGTGTATCATTAAGGTGAGAAATGCTTTGCTACCCAAATCCTCCAAGCTACCCTAGAGGATCCATCTCAATGTGATACAGTGAGGGTACTGGTGTGGTATACGACTTAGTCATATAATGTGAGAGAGAGAAACACATGAAAGAGTGATGTACTTTGAGGAAGGAGTATTTGGGGGCACGTGTCAGTGCAACCCCTTTTTATGTTAAAATTTATCATATTTTTGAAAGAAGTATTTGGGAGCACTTTAGGTTTATGTTAACCCTTACATATCGATAAGGTTTTTACGCTTCCTCCCTCGTATTTAAAGCAAAATCCATAAAACATGTCTTGATTCCCTTTTATTTTATGTTTTTATGGGGCTAGAGTATGTTGTAAGTTCACACCATTTACGTAAAGAAAGGAGTATTTAATGAATTCCCAGAGTATGACTACCAATGTGCATGCACATCATGGTTTTAAAAATCCATAATGTTCAACAGATATAAACGTATTGTATATGTAAAGGCCATCTACGAAATGCAATACATGGCCGAATTTAGCCGTTGCTCAAAAATTTGGACCCCATGGGCTGATATAGCGCATATCAACACTAATATAGGCCGATATGGGCTGATACAACCACAAAAACCCAAATTTGTTACTTTCTCTCCTTTTCAGCTTCTTTTTTCATTTCACCAATGGGGAAAGCTTAAAAAGATATTTTAGACTAAATCTAGGCCCATTTTGGGGATCAAAACAAAATATTTCAGTGGTAGTGATCCTCGTTCATCTTCTTCCACGGCCTCGGCTTGTGCTTCCTGTCCAGATTCTCCAATGGATTTGATTGGGAATACGTGTCCTCGGCCATTCCCTAGCATAGCGCATCAAATCACTGTCTTCTTCTCGGTGTGTGCAAGAAAATTCACAAACGGATCAGTCATACCAACCGCACTATGAAGATTGGCTTCACCTAAGAAGAATCACCATCCTGCATAGGGAACAAATCTACAAAAAATTCTTCGTCCATGATCATCTTGAATTCTTGCGTTGCCAGCACGACATCAAAGGAGACATCTACATGTTCTTCTTCCATGTCCTGTGTAATGGGATCCACAATTTCTGAAACATCAATAGGATCTTTCGCCTTCTCCAGAACTCCTGGAATAACGACCTCCTCCGCTTTCGAAAGAGCTTGGTCAGCTTCAGGAAATATGGTGTATTCGAATTGTGTTAGTAGGTCATCGCTTCATCTGCAACCACGAGTGAATCAGTGGTTTCCCTTCTTGCCTCCGACAGTATTGAACGTGCATCCACCAATCCCAGGTGTCATCCGACAGATGGCATGTCGCGATTACAATTCTTCTCTCCTCTGGAATCAAATTGTAGCCAAAGAAGTATCCAGTCATAGACGTTACTCCGACCGTTGAAGTCAGGAATAGCTGTCTCCCTCTTGTAGTATCGATCTGTCCAATCTACCAGATCTCTGCCATAAACAATCATGCTCTCATGATATTCTGCTTTGCGGTCGAATCTAGCCTGCAATCCTTGCATAGCTTGATGGTTCTTCCACTGGAGTGTCTCAAGCGTCGCCCCGAAAGCCGCCACTTTAAAAGGATGGATCCCCGGATTACCGTCCACAGGATTTTTGTTGTAGCCACCGTTAAAAGCCATCTTCCCGAGGTTGTTCCTCGCTCTAATACCAATTAATGCAGCCGAGGCGGGGGTGAGATCAAGCACCGTCTCTCTCACGGGATAACTACTCTGAATCCATGGAGCTATCGGGACTCCTCAACCGATCTTCCTCGAATCCACGAGGGGATATCTCGAATCCACGAGATCTATCTTTGAATCCACGAAGAAAAAGAGAGTAAAAAACTCAAGTTTCATTAAGAATAATCAAAAGTTATATAATAATGAACTTAAAAGTGTTTAAATAGGCTAACCCTAACCCTAATCTCATAAGCAAAACCTAACTTGCGTAGGAAGAAAAGAATCCTAGCTCAAAACAGAAACAATCTGCAAAAAAAAAAAAAAAAAAGGGAAAGAAAATCGAAAATCCGTGCAATCTGTATAACGCATGTCGGGCGTCGCCGACCGGTCCTCAGGGGGCTCCTACTGGTCGCTGATGAGGGGTGACCAGTCAGCCAGCACCCGAAACTATCCAGCATGCAGGATGGATTTTTGGGCTGAAATTCGACCAGTCAACTAGGGTGTCCGGCCAATTGATGAGGGCTATTGATTGTCTTGCTCAACTTTCTTCTGATCTGTCTCCATCAGGAAGGTGCGCGATCCACGCCCTCGATCAAGGATTCTACTCCCTACATCAAGGTCAGGTTGGGTCGATCACGTTGGGTTGGGTTTAGGGCACCATAGATTAAATTTGGATCGATTCAGGTCCTCGGTTGGATCATGTTGAGGTCAGGTCGGGTCGGGTGGACCCTCCACCCTAATACATGTGCCCATATCATATCATATCATTTTTCAGCCAAGCTGACATGCCCTCCCGTACTGATATTCAAAACCATGATGCACACTGCCATACAAAAATTGTGAGCCCCATTGTAGACGGAGCATGTCATGGATGATTATACCTCTTTTTCACATTGGAAATGGCTCCTTATTCTCCGTGAATTTGAGAGAGAGAGAGAGAGAGAGGGAGAGAGGTTACATAAAAACCCATATTGAATCCTTGTTGTACGTATATCTCTAAATCTTAAATTTTCAAAGATCCCCATACTTGATCTTAAGATAGGAGAGAGGGGTTTGCCTTCAGATGTGATAGAGAAAGATATCTAGTTTCATCCTTTAAAGACGAAAGAGTTTTTTTGTATTTGAAGTATAGAAAGATAAAAATAAAGGGGGAAAATCCAGATTATTGGTGATTGCAATACGATATTAGGGCAAAGATTATTATCAAAAGATAAAATGTCCTCATCCCTATTATAAATAAGGCCAGCAGTAGGGCCAAACTTTTCTCCCACAATTGCTTTTTTGGGGTTTAATCTTAGTATGATTAAAGGACAAGGATAAGCTTATGAAGAATGAGAAGGGTATTTAGGTCATTTTTTGCGAGCCCTACCATGTGCTTCATGGCAGAATCCTGAGATTTTGCCCACTACCAATAAACAGCACACTGTAGATTTCACACGCATCCCTTCAAAACCAATTCCCAACATTCTATTACAAGAATGGTGTTGTAAGAAGTAGGTACAACATGAGCTTTGCCCACCATGTTGTTTGTCTCACATCCAAACTGTCCACCAGCTAAAGCCCTTCATGTTCATCGTACATCCCACAACCCAGCCTAATCTAAAACTTCAGTAGTCCACAATATGAGGAACAATCTTAGATTACAACTAAAGCCTCTAAGTTCATACGTTGTGGCCCGGCTGTGTTTTGGATCAATCTTATTTTTGGGAATCTCTTCTTCCTAGTGGTTAGCACCTAACGAACAGGTTGGATGGAATGGACGCACCACTGTGAGCAACCCACAGTTGGAGTCCTTTCCAATTTTTCACTATGTGCCAAGCTGAGTTGTAGATTGGGCAGGTATTTCACTGAAAAGCCTAACATCAAGACACTTGCCTTATGGATAGAGCACACACAACATAAATGAATAAAATGTGGGCCCCACATAGCTCAGATGTGGAACCCACTGCTTATGATATGATAGTATAGAGGACTTCAGTCCTTTTCCTTCATACAACTGGCTCACCTTCCCTCCATCGCAACCCTCTGACCATGTCTTGCAAATCACTTCATCTCTAAACGTGTGTGACACGTGCCATACCCAGTAGTCTTTGTAAAAGTCGTCAATTAAGTTAAACCTTATCGAACATTTCTTTTCCTTATCAAACATTTCTTCTTTTTTAAGCATTGGTTAAGCCATTTTGCTAAAAGTGAAAAGATTGTTAGGTAAGTTAGCATTTGGATGTCCACCAAACTTTTTCTCTAGAATAAATACTCAAGCATTCTGCTGGTGAGTTTGGGGCGACCACAAAAACTGAAGCTTTGCATGATTAACTCTCCCCATCATGTTTCTGTTCAAATGGTGAGAGAGATAAAACATATCTTTTCTTATCTAACTAATGATTAGAGTGAAAATGTAGTGCTTCCAATAGTATTAACGATCACATCCAACATAACCCCAAGAAAATACGTGTGGTAGGAAACAGATTATATTGAGTAAAAAACCAAAAACTAAAAATAAAAATGACCATGGTGATTATTTTGCCCATATTACAAAACTTGGGGTAGTTTTTTTCCCCAAAATCATGCCTTTCACCAATTTTTCAAAACTTGCCCAAACAAGTTTTTGAAAAAAAGGGCATAGTCGAAACCATAATTTTTGAGTTAGTAATATTCCTTTTTAATCTTTGATAGAAATTGTTCAGATTCATGATGAAGTTATGACATAAGTTCGATACCAGCTGCCAACCTGACGCAACCTTCCTTTATCAAAGCTTGGGAGTGGCAATGAGAGCACAAAATTCCGACAAGCACAATGTAATAGACTATTACATAGGTTGATTACAAATAAGTGCTATCTAATAGTCTATTACATAGGTTGATTGCAATCAACTAATTGATTACAATCAGCCATGCTTTAAGGGATAGAATGCTGGGCAGTTACAGAACATGTTCACAGGATGAGGCTAGCTGAAATGAGGATGTTGAGATTGATGAGTGGCAAGACAAGGAAGGATAGGATTAGAAATGAATGCATTCAAGGGAACTTAAGACTAGCACCAATAGGTAATGATATGAGGGAAAGTAGACTTTGATGATTTGGTCATGTGCAATAGAGACCAAGAACTATGCCAGTTAGGAGTGAGTTGGTACAGGTTGAAAGCTCTAAAAGGGCACGGGTAAGGCCCAAAAGGACGTGGGTGGAAATAGTAAGAAAAGACTTGATGACCTATGATCTAACTGAAGTTATGGCCCTTGATAGAGTAGAATGACGGAACAGGATTCATCTGCCAACCCCAATTATTTGGGAGGAGGAGGATGATGATATAGGAAGGATCAGAATTAGTTAAGTCAATGTCAAAAAGTTTCTTCAAACCAGGCCATGATGATGATACAAATATAGGAATGATCAGAATTACTTACTTAAGTCAATGTCAAAAAGTTTCTTCAAACCAGGCCTTTGAACTTTAACAACCACTTTGTCTCCACTATGTAGAGTAGCTTGATGTACCTAAGGTCAGAAATCATGAAATCACAAATCAATAAAATATTAGGAGAAGCTCATTACAGAAAATGCATGGCCAACAATTAATTCTGAAAAATAACATTAGATAACTAAAAAAGTTACTCAATTCTAGTTTAGGACAGTGTTGGTATTATTCTCCATCAAAAGGCACAAAAAAATGCTTGCTGTCACTTATATTATCAAGATACAGCAATTTATATAGACAAGATCTTAGTTTTTCTTCTTACACCCAGAACAAGGATAGATAAACATTTTGCACTATAGAATAGCATGCACCAGAACCAGGACGAGGGGCCTACTACAACATTGTGCCTTAATTTTTCACATCCGATTCAAGCAAATGACAATGTCAGAAGAAAACTGACTTTTTCCGTTCTCCAAGGAATCAGACAATGAGACTAAGGAAACTGAAGATTGATTTCTTTCCTCATTCAAAGAATCAGCCTACGAGACTAACCCAATGACACTACAAATTTCTTTGATAACTGTTTCAATAGCATATTTACCAGACAGAAAGGGATGCAGGAAGCAACAAGAGAAACAGATATATGGAAATTCTCATTTTTCAACAGTTATGTTGTAGCATGAAATGAATGCAGGAGAGAAGAATCAAGAAATGCTTGATTTGACAGGAAAAACGAGTTTCCCAGTAACTATGGTCAAACTCTCGAATCCAAACAAAAAGAACAATTAAAAAGTTTCATGCATAGCCCAAGTTCAAGAACTCCATGTTGATAGTCAGTCAATTCTCTATAAGTAACTAACAGAATCCAAATCCATAAGCAATACTCAGAATCTAAGAGTTCCATGATATCAATGTAAAGATCTGTGTACCACCAGAAAAAAGAAAAGGAACACAGCCACTTAGTTCAAGAAATACAAGAGAACACAGAATAAAATAACCAAGACAAAGCCCAATGCAAGACCAAGATTACTTAATCCAAGAGGAATCCCATGAAGACTATTATTTTATTTTTTTTTCTGAAACCAGTTAATGAGGGTCCACCCCATTTATTTTTAGGAATCCATAAAGATGTTTCCTCTGGAGGAGAAGCAAATGCACCACAAAGCAGAGTGGTAAGAACCTCCAGACAAAACACAATCTGAAATCAAATCATATAAATTCTCAAAAAGAATGAATGCTAAACAATAAATCTCCAAACTCATAGCTCTCCTTTTAATGGAGTTTCCTTCTACTGTTACAAAATCATGGGTTGTTTTGGTCTGTGTTCAAACTATTGATGATATTGATCGATATTATTTATTTTGCAGCTCAGCGAAATGAACTTCCTTTTTGGTTGTAATCCATAAAGTACTCACACCGTTACTTGTTTGAGCCTCTTCCAAAAGACCATAACGAGTGCACTGTTGATTTCTACCATGGTGTGCCGAAAAGGCCGTTACAGGGCCATAAAGGCCATTACGTAAACATTACGGGGTCAAAACGGCTGTAACAGCCATTATGGAAAATAATAATAATAACCTGCAACCACCGTTAATGGCCCATTACGCCCCTTGTAAAGGCCGTAACAACCCTATAATGGTTTGTTATGGGGTAGATATAGGTTTTTCAGATTTTTTTTCAACATTACAGGGCAGATATGGGTTTTCCAATTTTTTTTTTTTTCGATAAAAAAAGAGACCGTAACGGCCATTACTACCCATATCGTAAAGGTAACATGGTGCAAGATGCGTGATCTAGGCTAAATATGATGCAAAGAAATTACAAACGGATTAAAGAGCAATTCAAAGTATAAAATATACTAACCTACCAAAAATCTAAGAAATCAAATAGACAATAAAATTCAGATTTCAAGCTAAATCACAATCCCGCAATAAACTAAACCATATAAAACATGAATTTCAAAGGATCAATGGAAGGTAGAACTTCCACTTTAGCATAAGCTTAGGCCTAATTCAAAGGGGCTGATTTGGTCTCTCTAGGGTTAAGGATATGAGAATCTAGGGTTAGGGTTTGAGTATGTAAGGTTAGGGATTTGAAAGGAATTAGAGCTTTGGAAGGATTTGGAAATTTAAGATTTTATAAGAAATTGGGGATTAGAGTTTCATAGGGAATTGGGGATTAGGCTTGGGGAAAATTACAAATTAGTGTTTATGGGTGAATGGGAATTGGGGTTGTAGGCTAGGGTTTAAGGGATAGAAAGAAGGATCTAAGAGAGGGAAGAAAAAAAAGAAGAGAAGGTGGTTGACCATACGGTTGTACGGTCGTGTCCGTACGGCTGTATGGGCTGACTTGTACAGACAGGCAGTTCGTACATGTACAGTCAGTCTGTACATGTAGAGCTAGATGGAGATGGGATGGGTTGGATTTTGGTGGAGAGAGGAATAAGAGAAGATGGGTTTGGGGCAATGGGTTTAGGTTTCGAGAAGAAAATTAAAAGAAAACAGGAATTTGAAAAGAAGATGAGAAAGAAAGGAGAGAAGTAAGAGAGGATAGATTAGGCTTCACACCTTGGCATCACACCAACAATCTCCATTCACAAGAGATTTCCTTTCTCAAAGCAAGAGAAAGTTTTCCTTTATTCAAAACATTCAATAATGGGCTAGGGTTGAACGTCCAAGCCTTTTATAGTCTCAAGAGGGACTTTTTCACAAAAAAGACACTCTTAGATGAAAATCCTGACATAAAGACGCTCAATGAAATAAAAATTGTTCCTAACTCCTAATCTCAACAACTTATCAAAATAAATCCAACATGAATAATCAACTAAATAAAAGCAATAAATCTAAAACATCCTAAAGTCTACGATCAATGTGATCTAAGATCACAATGATCCAAGATCACAATGATCCAACCGTCCGATCGAAGCGTCCTCAAGATCCAACCATCCGATCAACGTGTCCTCACAATCCAACGGTCCAAACTCCTCAATAAGCAACCCACATGCATCTTCCTAGTGTAGGGTCTTCAAAAATGCATGATTATGCATGTGGGGTTTTCAATGTAGCCCACCTAGGTCCATGTAGTGGTCACCAAGCCAAAGTGAAACTGGAGTTAATCTCCTCCTCTAGTATACTTTGTAAGGTGCTCAGATGTCCTCATCATAATAGTGGTGACCGTTATGGCCACCGTTGCCATTACAGAATACTGTAACGCCCCGAAACCCCAAGGGTCGAGTACAAACTCGATCCCCGGTATCTCGGGAG
The DNA here is from genome assembly GCA_003013855.2 of Liriodendron chinense. Classification (NCBI taxonomy): domain Eukaryota; kingdom Viridiplantae; phylum Streptophyta; class Magnoliopsida; order Magnoliales; family Magnoliaceae; genus Liriodendron; species Liriodendron chinense. The sequence goes on from PVNU02000362.1 coordinate 2,950,326, forward strand.
TTACTAATGCGTATGCAATGCGTGTCATTCAAGTGTTTGGCCAATATGGCATCAAATCATAGTGATAGGTCAAGCTAGAAAATGAAATAGGGACGTACCAGCAAATAAGTAAGTTAAACAGCAATGTACGAAAGGACCCACTCAACCTGTCTGATTGGGCCTCTTCTAGCTTGCTAGCTCATGAGGGACCTGCACCAATGAAAGTGCCTGGATGGTGTTTTAGAACACCGTCCCAAAGTGGGAGTGAGTCATCAACTCAGTGGTTCCATTTCCCTAAGTTACTCAAAGCACAAATGTAATCAAACGTAGGTAATGAAACAACATACGTATACAGTAGTCATAAGCGTAGTATGTAATAAAACGAACATTCATACATAGTAGTCAAAAGCATAAACATAGAACCTTTCTAGTCACAACCGATAGTGAGTGGCACCACCACTCACCCGCACAGACTCAAGTCACTAATGAATGGGGCACCACCCCACCAGTCGCACAATCACATCTTATAATCTTAATGCATGAATGCATAAAGTGCAAATGCATGCCCGGACACCGGTTTTTAGTCACAGCCGCCAGTGAGTGGCATCACCACCTCACCCGCACAGACAATGCATGCCATGCCGAACTATGTATGATTAGCCGAGTTATTAGTTATTCCGGTTTAACATCCAGCCGGTTGGCGAAACCACTGTACCATTATTCTATCACCAGGCCAAACTGGGACCATCTGGCTCCCTGCGTGGCGAATGCATCTCATCGCCAGTAACCCCTCGATCCAAGTATGGTTAGGCAGTGGCCCGTCAGCCATGCCCAAGCCAAAGCAGAAGGGTCGTCACCCAACCACTAATATAAATAATTAACTTAGAAGTGTGGGCTTGTTATTCAAATTAACAATAATGCCCGGGTTGTTCAAGCAGGGCTCTGGCACGAAACAATCGGCCGGGTATTTGACAGGGCCGCTCGAACAACCCTGTGCTCAATGGTCACTACGGGGAGGCACCACCCCAGCGTAGGCCGACAGCTCGGGCATAGGTCCCATACCACCATCCCCGGCTCATGAGACTTGGGGATCGATCGCCGTACAATTTTAAGTGGGCCCATCCAGTGGTGACAATGGTACTTAGGTTCGAATAGAAGCGATAGGTTACACACAATACGCCCAACCCGGAGTCGGGCTGACACCTTCGACTGAGACGAAGACGGGGGGTCGGCCTTAGGCGCCCGTGGCCCGCGTGGTCCTCACACCACAGCCGATCACCCGCATTCTACCTCCGTCGACGGTTTCAGTCCCAAAGGGGCAATCGGCCTCATGCAGCCGCCCCTAATTCTCATCCATTTGCCGAGTTAGACAAATCATAGGAAAACACTTCATCACAGCAAATTGTTGTATACATCAAGCATAATTTAAGAACATGAGACATAAATATGAACGTAAAAGTGATTCTAGCATACATGATAGCCTTAAAGAGTTCTACGCAAGCAAATTTCAACACATAGTCATCATATAGGCATGCTTCTAACATCTCAACAACAATGACAGCAAAATTAATCAAAAATTTGGACATTAACTACATTTGAAGGCATTTGGTGCTAGGCAACCTAGAGGTAAATGGTCCGCACCTTAAATCTCTTGGTTACTTTCAAGAAATCCTGCAAAATGAGGGCTACATGTTAGAGAGTTGAGGATGGAACTTAAGAGAGGCTGATGGGGGTTGAAGGATTTACTCCTAACTCACCTTTAGGGCTGACGGAATGAACTAGTGGTGAAGGTCGGGCCCAAGTGCGTTCATATCTTAGAAAAGGCGATTTTACGGGGCGTTACAAATACCTTGATTTCCACAGCCTCCATAATGACTACCATAAAAAAATTTACCTTTACCTCCTAAGGGTTTATATAGGATTTGAACGTCCTCACCCTGAATCTCTACCACTAAATCGATGATCACCATTATCACTGTCATGCCCACCAACATCACCATGATTTCCGCCACCTCCTCTACCAAAGGAAGAAACTAACGTAGATCCATTAGAAGAAGATAAACCTGGGGTGGGCACACCGACCACACGTTGAAAACATGCAAAGGCTTCCTTGGTAGAAGGAATTTCACTGCCATAAAAATATGGGCTCACATAGGCTCAAACTCAAAGCGAAGACCTAGGAGAAATTTAGCAACATGGAATTCCTCTTGCTCCCACCTCAGAGTCTCATAATCAATCGACAAAGGTTGATATGCGTTCAATTCTTCCCACATACCTCAAAGATTCAAATAGTACCCTCCCATAGTCATATCGCCTTGTTGTAATGCAAATATATTTTGGTATAACTCGTAAATATGAGTCAAATTTTTCTATCTGAATACATCACCTTCAAATTGTCCCATGCACTTTATATGTTGTTTTGTAATAAATAGCATTGCAACTAATATTTGGCTCCATGCAATTCCATAAGAGAGCATGTATTTGAGCATCTTCAGCAATCCAATCATTGTACCATGTGGAGTCTTCATCAAGCTGTGCAAACATCAAATGCTTTAACTTTCCCCTTCCAGTGAGGAAAACTTCTACTGACGTAGCCCATTGTAGATAATTTGCACCATTAAGCTTGGTTGATGTGATTTGAAGATTCATTAGCTCATTTTGAGTAGGGCTCTCAATGGGTCGGATCTGGATCGGATCCATTTGGATCCGGCTCCAAGTCCGAATATATGTAGAGGGATTCCGATCGGATTCGGATCCAACTCGGATCCAAAAGGTGATATCCATATCCGATCCATTTATAAATAGTTAGATCCATTTCCGATCCAAAATCCATATAACCATCGGATTCAGGTTGGATCTAGGTCGGAATCCACCCCATTACAAATCATAATATAAAAATATATAATATAATATATTTAATTTAGTAGCAAAATGATGCAAATCCCACTATTTACTGTGATATGGTCGACCTAAGAGTGACATGTCTCAAAGCCTAAAATAATCTGGAAAATGGATGGCCAACATGAATATAACACATACAGTAAGGTGACGATGAGTCGAATCTGGATCAGATTCGGATCGAACTCGGATATGTTTTTGTGAATCCAAATCCGGTCCATTTAAGTAATCGGACCTATTTTAAGATCCAAATCCTGTCCATTTAAATAATCGAACCTATTTTAATATCCAAATCCACATTATATGGATTCGGAGCGAATCAGATCTCGAATCTGACCCGCTCCATTAAGAGTCTTAATTTTGAGTCAAAAGACTATATTTGGCGTCACTTTTTATCTCCATTTAAACAAGATGTGAAAAGGATCGAATATCAAGGGAAGAATGAAACTTGAACTCACCTAACAATGTTTTCAAATGTCGACTGACGATCTTCACTACATACACGCAAGATCTTCCACGAATTTGGGTTAGATACAATGGATTTCACCCACATCAACACTTTTCATGCAAACATATATTCTCCAAATATGGTTGTTGATGTACAAGACCCACTTTGAACCATCAAGAATTGGTTTTAGAAGAAGTGTGCCTCATTCCCACTCACAAGGAAGAACACAACCCAACATATGGTGGTATAACAATGAATGAAAGAGAGAGGAAATCAGCCCCAAAGAGTTTAGGATTTCATCTTAAAGAAGAGAAGGAATAAAAACTAAAAATAAAAAAGAGGAGATTGCATAAGTGAAGCGAGGAACAATAGCGCCAAGGATTTTAAAACCTTGTTCATTAAGAAAAGAAGGAAAAAGGAGTAATAGAGAAAAAGAATGGAAGGGAAGGAGGGGTAGTGACGCCTCCCCTATTTCACTCTATTATATTAGGGAAAAATAAAATAAAAGTAAAATAGCAAATACGCCCTTATGACTTAGTTCGCTTATACTCACTCAACCCACGAAAAACACAAGAGACACATGTGGGCTATTACATGGACCACTCTAAATCATCTTATCATCTTCCATCAACAAGATGGGCCACACATAATCATGACCGTCCATCATGGTCCTTCGATAGTACTGTTCCCACTGCTCATTTTACTTTAGGGGTCGTTTGGATGGTGGTAAATGAGGCAAGTTGTAAATGATTTACTAGTAAATCATTTACAACTTGCGCTTGGATGCCCTAAAATGCTTGTAAATCATTTACTAGTTGTAAATGATTTACCCACCTTTTCCTCATTTTCATTTGCTAGCAAAAACTGGGATTTCATTTGCTAGCAAATGATTCACCAGCTAAAAGCCCCAACGGCTCTTTTTTTTCTTAAAGGTTGGGCTATAAAAAGAGATACGCACCTCCCTCTGCCCTTTGTATCTGAGAACTCCACTCCAACGTCTCTCTCTCTCTCTCTCTCTCTCTCTCTCTCTCTCTCTCTCTCTCTCTCTCTCTCTCACAAACACACACACACAATCTCTCTCCCTCTCTCCATTATAAAAGAGCATTTGAATTCGTGGGCCCACTTCTATGGCTTACCTAATGCTTGGTTTTATGCGAGGATCAACCCTAAGCTTTAGTGAGATGGGCTTAAACCAATGATCCACTTTAAAATCCACTCTTATATGCCATTTGAATGTTTTTTAATGAATTATTTCTCTAAACTATCTCAGGTGTGAATACACAATTACAAGATATAAACCATTTATAGGCTATCCAAACACTGTATATGATCTACTAGTAAATCATCTACAGCTTAAAGCCAAACAGACAGACTGTAAATCATTTACAAAAACCATTTACCACCATCCAAATGACCCCTTAGTGTTTTTGTATGTATGGGGCTTTGCTCTGTTATCTAAAGGAGGTTCCTCTACTATGTTATCTTTCTTGATGATTTTTTATGATGGTACTTAGATTTATTTTATGTTCCTTAAGAACTTCTGCGCACTTTCACTGAATTTGCTACAATGATTAGCACCCAATTTTCTACAAAAATTAGAAAACACTTGGACCTGATTCTGGAAATTGTGTTAACTTCTTAGTTTAGCAATTATTTCTTCGCATAATACTCTTTCACAAAGTTCTTGTCCTTACAATCCCCAACAGAATGCCATTATATGTTTCTTCTACAAAATAACATTAAAAAAGTAACAAAAACATATTCAAACATTAATGCATTATAGTTACTTTCTCTTTTTCTTTAGCAGGCAAACAGAAACAGGGGATAAAATATTACCATTCTATACATTTCCCACCAACGAAATAGTTCAATAATTTCCATGCTAAGACAAGTAAGGATATATGACATTAGAATGAGAAGCAAACACCTGACCAAGACTAGCGGCAGCTATCGGCTGATCCTCAAACTCTTTGAACAATACATCAACTGGAGCTCCCAGTTCCTTCTGTATGAGATCTCTTGCACTCTTAGCGGAAAATGCAGGGACCCGATCCTGCATCATTTTGCACAAAATCCAAATGAACCATGGTTTATAAAGAATTTATGTTTCATAATCGAACAAAAACTAAGTAACAGATTAATTCCCTTAATACACATACAAGAATTCTCCAATGAAGCAACATTTTGAAGTGGATTCAGGATTTCTGGTTACAGTCAACAAAGAAAGAACAGAGAGCAGTGGACTACAGAAAAACAGAGCATTGTACACAAGCAACACACAACAACAATAAAAGCATATGAAGAAAAAGAGAAACTGCATTTGGATGGAAGGGGTATCATATGCATTTATGCAAGGTTTCACCTTCAACCAAATACTACAATATAAAATCGTTCAGCTCCGAGCTAAAACTTTTATCGCAACAGTTGGCAGAAATTAATGCCAAAATCTTGCAAGATTTCCACCTTTTTTATTGGATGCCTAGCAATATATATAGCAATGGTAAAACTTTTTAAAATTGAAATATTAGAGCATTAGCCTTTATCCAAATTCAACCTAAAGATCTTACTTCTCATTGTCACCAAACTACGATTTTGACAGCATATTTAACTAACTAGGAGGCTAGCATAATTTATATCACTTATCACTGTACCCAAATGATGATTTTGATGCATACTTGAGGAACCAAAATGCTTCCAAGTTATAAGTAATAACAAAGACAAGAAATAATCTAATCGCAAACTTACAATTCACACTTTGAATTATAAAGGCTTGCAAAGACTCCTCCAAGAGCACATTTAGAAGGCATTTCCATAGGAAGAAGCCAAAACACAGATGAGAATACCCCCCTAGAAACCTAAAACGTGGAAAACAATGGAAAAGAATCTGGAATCCAATGTTTTGTTTTGCACAGTCCATTTCATGGAAATGTTGAAATGTCAATAGCGAGAGGCATCTCTTGTTACCGTGGAAATGCACATGGATTAGATTATTGGAAAGGAGCGATTCATTCATTTTCTGAGGTAAAGCATGGTAGTGACAGTCAATATCCACAGCTGCTTTTGGTAATACAAACCGCGGAAAACACCATATATGGAAATCAAATTCATTTCTAGCCATTCCAGCTTCCCAAACAGCCTTAAGAGAAACATGTCCAAAAAGCAAAAGAGAATCAAAGTACAGAACACACTAAAAAGAACTAGAATCAATTAATCTAAATTCTATCAAATAAACTTAGAATTGATTTATGTTAAAGTCTTCAAGAAAATTATCTTCCATTACTTCTCAAAACATGAGACCATATGTTCAAATATCATGCCTTCGAGAATATGTCAACATGAACACCCTTGAGCCAACATAGGATTGCCTGTCAAGAGAACAGCAAGATTTTTTCTTTTTCTTTTTTTTTTTCTTTTTTAATTCCATCTCTACTGAAATGAAATGGATGCAAGAATCAGACAAAGCTGAAACTGTTGGAGGAAGATCTTTTCTTTCTTGCTAGGTCTAGAAGGCAGAAACAAGGAAAACATGTAGTGAAGTTCAACCTCGTGAAACAGACCTCCAAATATATCTGATGTGTTAGCCTGTTCGGGGACAATCATGACAACCAATTCAGTTCAATTAGCATAGACCTGAACTTACTAAACTGAACCAACAGTAGAACTAGATATGGCTAAAACAAGAAAGAATGCAAATTAGTATTCCTTTCCTGATACAACACAAAGGGAAGAACAATTTCCAGAATTAAGTGTTGAAAATTGAGGCCAGAATGAGGTTCAGTAGATTTGAATTGGTTATTGATGAATACTAAAAATGATAACAAATACTTTTTGCCTGTTTGAATCAACAATAAGGTCCATCAATGCAAGAAAGACAAAATGTCACATACGCACTGTTAAATTTAAATGCTCCAGAGGTGCCTGAGGTGGGCCCCTTGGGCTTTTGCGCTTTCGATACAGATGTTTGGATTGTGTTTTAGGCCAATAGGTATATCCCTCTTTAAGTCACTTAAGCAAGGTGGGTATTTTTATAATTTCCAGCACACAAGTGAAAACCCTAAAAAAACTAAGATGTGAGGATGTGTGGAGGCTTCTCTCTCTGAGCTATTCCACCTCCTCTCTTTATTCTCTCTTTCTTCTTCTTATTTTCTTCTCCTTTCAACTCTCTAGTCTCTACATAAAGTATTTGGGGGGGGGGTGAATGGTAACAAGTAGCCGGCCTGCACTACCCCCTCCTGCTGTCCCCGATCTCTTTAGAACTCTTGCACCAACCCGTTGATGGTAGACCCCCTGTCACACCCTTGGGAGAGCAAACCCCAGATGTTCCAGACATTCCCGCCAAAGAGCCATTAAAGGCAGCTGGTGCACGGGGCACCTACCTGCATTTCATCCTAAGCGCGTTGGACCCCAACTACCAGGAACTCCCTGGCATCCCATTCAAGGGAGGAAGTTTCCCAGCATATGGGATTTTAACCTCTCCCCTTGAGGTAACAGTTTAAGGACATGTTAAGGTTCCCAAGATTGGACCTCAAGAAAAAGGGTATTTCTCGTTTTTCCTAGCAGAAAACACAATGTTTTCTAGTTTCTTCATCAAGTAAATGCAACTGCTCACAAAGGGAGCATAGGAACCTAGTTTGGAAGGTGAAGGCTTGCTGATTTTTCCATAAAGCTGTGTTAAAGTGGTTTTCCTCTATTATTGTTTTTTGCAGGGCCTATTTTTGGTACTCCATGCTATCTGTGACATAGTTTTGAGATCCATTGGTTACGTGAATCCTAGATGACGAAGGGTTGGAACATTTATTACCCTTTTTCCATACAAGCTAGGAAAAATTGCTTCCAAGGTGGTTATGGACCCAAAAGGTGCAGTAATTGATCCCTCATCATTGGGAGGAATTCTAATTCTTCATTCAATACTTCAATAACATCCATGAAACTAAACACAAAAATTTACTTACTCTGGGCTAAGTTTGTCGATGTATTTCTTTTAGCCCAAGGGAAGGATCAATTCCTCACGGAACCCAAACCGGAGGAATCTGATCCCAAGTATTGACAGTGGATGTGTGATGATGCGCAAATTCGATCTTAATTGTGGAGTAGCATGGAACCACTTCAATTTGTGTTCTAGATGACCGCGAAGGATGTGACAAACACCATAAAAAAAAAAATGTACTCCTCTGAACAAAACATCTCTCGTGTATCAATTATATGAGGAGAGTTTCTCTTTCCAAAAGAGAAATATTTTGGTTAATATTTTGCCAAACTGACTGATATGTGGGAAGAACTCTCCATCATCCCAAAATGTGACTTTCATGAAAAAGTAGATGGAAGGACATGAAAGGTGTAAAACTCTTATTTGGCCTTCGAAAAGAATATCAGTCTACTAAAGATCAAATTTTGGGTGGTACATCAATCCCTTCAGTTGCAGAGGTTTATGCAAGGCTTCAAAGAGTTTCTATTGGGAATGAATCTGACAATGTTCATGTTACTAGTTATGATAAGTCTGTGTTGGCTACTTCCTTTGGTTACACTAGTATATATAGAGGTCGTGGTGAATAGACCAGTCATGGTGGTTTTCATGGTGGCAGAGGTGGGAGGATGCCAACGGAGGTAGAAGTGGTCGCGATAGTAAAGAAGATCATATATGTACTCATTGTGGCTTGACGAATCATTGTCGACTTTTGTTGGGATCTCCATGGGAGGCATCCGAGGGCCAATCAAGCTTTTGTAGTTGATGATGTTTCCGTTGATGGTAGACCCACTACTTCTACTTCGCCAAATGTTGGTGGTGATCAAATTAATGTCACATTATCACAGGGAAAATATGTGTGGTTCAGTAAAAGGTGAAAGGATGATTAAGGTATGGAGAAAAGAGGAGAAGAGAAGAAAAGAAAGAAGAGTTTGAGAGAATATTGTGTTATGGGCCTCTAGCCCTAACACTAACACACTATTATAATAAAGATACAAAGTTCTACAGGAGCATGAAGGTGGGTGCACATGCACCAATAAAACAAGCAAAAAATAGTCTCTACACTCCCTCTCAAGTTGAAGCATAGATATTGATCATGCCCAACTTGACACAAATTCGATAAAGAGCATCCCGAGTCAAAGACTTAGTGAGAGCATTGGCAACTTGATCCCCAGAGCGAACAAACGGGGTGACAATGTCCTTGGAGGCAACTTTCTCCCAAATAAAGTGACAGTCAACTTCAATGTGCTTGGTCCGCTCATGAAAAACCGGATTACTTACAATATGTATAGCTGCTTGGTTGTCACAATGGAAAGGAATAGGACCCGACGGAGGATAACCGAGTTCTTCGAGAAGGGTGTGAAGCCATACAAGTTCACATCTCGCATGAGCCATGGCCCGGTATTTGGCCTCAGTTGAGGAGCGCACAACCACAGATTATTTCTTGCTCTTCCACGTGACAAGGTTCCAACAAAAAAAAAGTACAATAGCCAGACGTAGAGCAACGATCATAGACACTACCAGCACAATCAGCGTCAGAATATCCAGAGAGGTAAAGATGGCCATGGAACCGAAAGTAGAGCCCAAGACTAGGAGCCGATTTAAGATACCGGAGAATGCGATAAACGGCAATAAGCGTAGTCAAGTTACGGAACTACTAGCGAAAACGGCACATCAATACGACACCCGGATTGTAAGTTATGAATAGAAATGCGCATGTATATTTTGATAAAATTCATTAAATAACTCAAATTACCTTGATTTTTTTCCAAATCTTTGGAATATTTTATTTCAAATCACCTAAATAACATTTTTTCTATTACCACCATAAGCTTAAATTTCTCAAAAAACTTTACTAAGTACTCATCCAATTCCTCTTTCTAGATAACAGGCCATTTTAAACTTATTTTCAAGTCCGGAGACATAAAATCATAAATCACAAACTCATTTCCAACACACTTCTTTCAGCCCCTCTTTCTAAATCCTTCCTCAAATAGAGATGTCCTTTTGTCTCATAGAAATTCCAAAAATCTGGTTGTGCACTTATATCTTTGTGTCATAAGAAGCGTAAGGTGAGTAAAGGTTAAGAAGTAAGTTTAAATTTGAAATTGAAGGAAGAAGTGGAAGGAAAGAAGAGGGAGAAAAAAAGATAGTAGAAGCCAAGGTTGGAATCAAATCTTCCGATTATTGCAGGTGAGTGCACTAGTTAGGGACACACATATATGCGTGAGGGATTACTTGAAAACCCAATAGAAGAATAGAATTTCTTGTTTTAGTTTTATTTAAATTCGTAGGGGTTTCCATCAGTTACCATTTTTATTTCTTACAAGTCCACCTGCTATCTGTTTGAAAAAATGTCTGAAATAGTTGTGTCCTTTCCCATTTCGTTGTAGCTAACTCTCGAGTTTGTGGCATTGAGTCTAATACCAGAACGAATCCCGGATTGGATATCGATTAACTGAGTCATGTGCATATCATATGCATGGTGCATAGCTTGTTGCATCATTGTATGATTGAGAGTAAATGATTCATATTATAGTATAATGATCATAGAAGTTTGTGTTATGATACGTGGTGTGTCTATGATAAGTATGTGGATTATCTAGATACAGGATGCATTACATGAGACCCCTATGAGGGACTTATATTCATAAGGAATCCACGTGAGGTGGGTCGTCCCATGCTTGCCTTGAAATATGACATAATGTGATTGTTTGTGGACTTATGCATGATGGTAACATGATTGATGCAGATTATAGCACCCAATAATATTAAGGGTTGCAGGTGATTGTAAATACAATGAAATATACATTGATATAACTTGAGTTGGGCACCACACCAGAAATGCGTATTTCAACATGACATGATTAGAGGATCCCTAGGTAAAAGTCCCTAAACCCCGATTAGTACCATTGAGAGTAGCCAATGCCTAAATTGGGTGGAAGAACAGAGCGCTGGAATGCTGAAATACCAAAGTAGGCGACTCCCACCGACGAGTGTCGACTGGTTGAGAGGTTTGACCTGACCTGCTTATGGGAAAGCAAAGATAGGTTGTGTGTGACCAGTGTTTGCATTATCTCCGATATTATCAAAATATCCCTGATATTATCTCTATTTCTAGCTCAGCGATACCGATAACACCGGTAGCGATACTTATAACACTGATAGTATAAAAAATATAGGTATCGGCAATGAATCACTAAATATCGCCAATGTATCGATATTGTAAATATTTTCAATTATGTAAATTTCAAGCGTCGTTTGTATTGTCAATGCATTGATACTTGCCGATGTATTGCCAATATTTTTTACTATGTAAATTCCAAGTGTTGCTTGTATCATCAATGTATCTGCAAATATTTCGATAATATCGCCAAGGTATTAATACGCCAAAAATATGTATGTTAAAAATTTTTCCATTTCATATTTTTTATGGGCGCATGGTTGTAGGCAACATTCAATTTGTCGATGATAATATTGATAATATCACAGTATTATCATTATCACAAAATGACAATAACGAGACCACAATCTTTAGTTTCTTTTTTACTTGTTAACGATTTGTTTGGAAATATCATGTGTTGCCGAGATTCTGAAATATCAATGGATGTTTGGATGGAAGGTCAAATATTGGATGGATAGATGGGATGGATGAGATGGTTGGACTGATTTCTTATAGCAACACATGCTTGTAGGCCCCCATTAAATAGAAACCTATTATATATGCATTCTCGTTGCAATTTTTTTATTATCATCTCCTGAGGTTTCACTGGAAAATTCCACCATTTTCCCCATTTTCCTCGCATTTCCGGTTATCAACGATATTATCGGCGATATCGATATTGTTTCTGTATCCCCGGCTAGCGAAACTTGTAGCGACACCGAAACTTCGAACACTGTGTGTGACGAGCTTATAAATCGTCCGCTATCGTTTTGCCATGTGACTTATGACTTATCGTTGTTAGGTAGATAGTAAGGTTCAATGCAAGTGGGTTAGACTAGTTCAACCCGTGAACTATGTAATCCCACCTCTGTAGTTGACCATGGTGGTAAGGCCTGTACAAGTGGGTAGTAGTCTCACCTCTGTAACGTAAATTGGTACAATTGGAAATGATATGAAAAATGAAAAATGGCACAATACATTGCATTTTTATTTTATTGTTTATTGGCCCATTAGACTTGTGCATTATATGAGCATGACATGAAACACATGCATTTTCACTACACACACGCACTCACTGGGCTTAGTAGCTCAAGCCTTCCTTTTTTTTTACAGGTGAGAGTAAAGAGTTGTAGAAGTAGAGGTTGTCCTTTTTGTTTTATACATATTAGTGTATATATTTTTTTGCAGTATCCTTTATATGTACATCAAGTATAGTAGATATGACATGGTTTATGTGTTGGCTTTCCTTGGAAGTGCTCAGTTGTACATAGTTACACATGTTGAATATGATGCAAGTTCTGAAAAATGATAAATGTTCATAATCTTTACTCTCACAAATCCTCCTGTGGAGCCCTGCTTATGGGACTTAGCATGTGATAGCTGGAAGTCCGAAAATCGGAGTTCTACGGAGGCTGTCAGCCTAAATTTAGTGTACAGTAACCATAAGTTACCGACACTAGATTTAGGGGCGTGACAGCTACAGTTTATTGTCTTAAGTTTCGGCGAGTTAGAAGGACACTCATGTCATCCCCATTCAGGCATTATAAAATAGGAAAAAAAGATATAGTCAAAAGCATTTCAGTGACTAAAGAAGTCATACCCAATGTTCTAAATATCAACGATATCGGCCGATAAATCTTATATCCCACCTGTGCAATACGAAACGCACAAGTACTGCCGATATATCCCACATGTTCGATCCGGTAAGCATTTTCAACTTCCGTTTCCTTTTTGTTGTTGAAATTATGTTAAATCAGTCTCAAATGGTTACAAATACATTGGTTCTTCATGTTTTGCATGAAAAATGATGGAGTTGGAGCTTTGATTTTGATATCCATTGGTTCTTCATGCTCTCCATGTTTTTTTTTCAAATTTTTCCTCCAACCAACTGTCAATTGAGACTAATTTCGAAGTATTTAGAAGTATTTGATGAAATGATCATCACATGCACTCTAATTTCGAAATTTGAGTGAAGGTGGTCCAATTAGGGGGAATTTTCAAATATTCCTAATTTCTCCCAAATTGCTTGCAATGTTGCCCTCCAAACATGAAATCAAGCATGTATGAGGGCTAATCTATTGATTTTTTTAAGTCCTTGTCAATTTTCAGGGGAAAAAAATCATTTTTAATTAAAAATTAATAAAAAAAACTATTAAAATATTTTTTTTTCTCGAAATTTGCCTTCAACCATCTGTCAATTGAGACTAATTTTGAAGTATTTAGGAGCGTTCGATGAAATGATCATCACATATACTCTAAATGTTATGCATTCGATTTGAATATAGTTGCATTAGTTCAGTCAGAGCGCATAGCTTAGGACCCAATACAAAAGAAACCTATTATGTGTACTTCTTTTTTATGTTATGATTTAAAAGTGTGTATTATAGTCTTTTTTAACAATCCCTGAAGTTTCATTGAAAAATTCAACCATTTTCTCAATGTTTCCCCACGTTTCCCAAAAAGTGCGATAAATTATCCGATAAAAATAATATATCCCGTGCGATAACCAATACATATTGTACCCCAAGGATGTGATACGTAACATGATACCGATATTTCGAACACTGGTCATACCTGCAACTTGGCAAGCTCCTCGACAAACTCTATTGGGAATAAATCAGACCTTGTTGAAGATAACTGTCCTACTTTGATAAAAGTTGGCCCAAGCTGCAATACACTTTCTCTCAACCATGAAGCAGTTTTTCGCCTTCTAGTTTTCTGTATGATACATAGCATAAAATTATCAGAACCCAAATAATGTCATTCGAACTTATCAGAATTCGAATAGATGTAAATAATTTGTGTGAGAACAAAAATGTCATGGGAAGACCAAGTGACCAACTGGAAATGATGATTATAAATAAAACAGGTCTTGGCATCACCAATGCAAAGAACTAGGCTAAGGAATACCTTTACAAAAGAAAAAAGGAGTACAAATCAATTATCTGTATTGAATCAAAGAACCTTTCATATGCTCAGGTTCCTTATACACCCACAAAATTTAACAAATAAGGTGATTGAAAAGAAGAAAAAGAACAAGAACAAGAAAAAAATAGCACTACTAGATCCCGAGGTACTATTAAGTTAACTAATGTTTAATCAAGAAGAAAAACAGTAAGAGTTCATCCAGAATTGGCTGCCAAAACTCACTTGCTTGTCTTCCGTGAAGCCTCCAATATATGCCCATTTTGCATTGTCAAAAAGGACACGCAGGCGTAGCGAAATAACAAAAGACCACACGTCTATAGACCTTTGCCAGTCATTATAGTCATCCTTGGCCCAGCTGAAACCTTCATCCAAAGGAAGAACTTTTACCTCATCTGTAAATGGAAACTCCTTAGCGTATGTGGCCTTCCTTGACTTAACTAGTGCTCGATTTGAATTTTCTTTAACCTGACTCACTCCATTAACAACTGGCTTTGAACCATTCACCATCTCTCCTTTAGTTCGGGAAGCTGTACTGCTTTTTGATAATTCCTTCGTGGCTATCATTCTGGAAGCTTTTCCATTAGTACCTAATCTCTCAAACTTGGTCTGTGCACCATCCACCCGGAACCTTAAATATCTCTTAGCTGCTGGGAAGTCATACGCATAACTCTCTGCCCTTGGAAGTTTCTGGCTAGAAATTAATCCAGAGAAACTGAGATCATCCATTCCTCTTCTGAGATTCATCAAGTCGACATTGCAGCAAATGCAGCCATGTGAAGCCATTCACCGCCATAACTATCCAAAGGCCTGGAATTCAAGACAAAGCAAGTTGATATTGAAGTTCAGAAAACAATAGCCTGGATAACATCATCTGAAAAAAAAAAAAAAAATTAAATTCACTTCAGCTATGAAGTCATGAAGCCCAACTACAATTAATTGCAAATTACAGAAATGAACCCACTAGCCAAATATAATAAACAGAAGTAATGAATTCCTAAATCTTCAAAGAGCAACAACTAGCCTCTATTGTTCCAAGATGACAAAAAGATCTCTGCAAAATACTGTTCAGGACCATGTTTAAAGAGGCCCCTCTGGCCATCAAAGACTGAAACTATAAGAGAGGGATTTGCTCTGCCCACACGTATAAGGCAGCCCATCTACACACCCTCACATGCACCAGTGTGGCACAACAGAAAAAGATCCAACCATTCATCAGGTGGATATGACGAGCAGATGATCTAGCCTATAGCCTAAAATGAGGCTGTCACAGTATTAGGGGGAAAAAAGAACATATTAGAAAACTTTGGCCAAGTTATTTCTCAGCTGCATATTTATTTCTTAAACAGTGGCCCTCATGATAAGTGGAACGGCCTGACTTTTGGTCCAGGATATCTAAATAAGTAGAACCCACAGAATGGATGGGTTAGATATCGGACTATGTAACATTCTGCTATGTATGGTGGCAGTTCATGAGCTACCTTATGCACATGCGTGGCCTTAGCAATACTCTATCAACAAAACAGGAAAATTCGATAGTCAGCATTGAAAGTCGAACAAGAATTACTTGAGATGGAAGAAACCATCTGATACCCAGATTATCAAATGAATATAGATTGGAAATTCACGAAAGGAAAAAAACAAAAAAGAAACAATCAGAATAGTCAAATCTACTTATCAAGCCAACTAATTAATCAGACAGCAAAAATATGGAAGCCCCAAAAATGAGAAAAACAAAAAAAGCCACAGACTTCTGACGAAAAAAGAAAGAAAGAAAGAAATACTGCTGACTGGCATACACAGAATTCCTAAATCAGCAGCAACCTCAATCTGCAGCAAAGGGCACATGAATTTAGTTCTAAAGTACTATTCACAATCAAAGATATACAAAGTGAAGATATAAATCGCGTCTCAAGAATCCAGACAGTGATGAATCCCTTAGCAAAACTACAAACACCATCCTTTATTTAGTTAGCCATCAAGATCATAACGAAAATGGAATAATAAAATCAAGCAGAATCTATGATTACTCAACATTATACAGTGAAGACAGTAAGTGCAACCATGACAACTTCCATATCTAAATTTTAAGTGAGAATACACGGTAATCAAGGAAAATGAAGACATCAGTAAGACGATCTTGCTTCATCGAGTTCCATGAAGCACTGAGTATGCATCTCATTTGTACAAATGGACCTACTTATAGAAGTGTGAAAGTTTGTCGCAGGGGCAGCGCGCTCACCTCTCCCTTTTGTGCTTTTCTTAATGGTAAGAAGAGGTGGTGTGGTACTGACTCAAGTATGATGATGCATTTGACTTGGAGTTGCAACTAGCCAATGAAACCCAGAATTTACGGCCAGGCCAGACACCATAGAATCACTTATGAGCTGGAAAATCATAGATTCCCCAACTCAAGTGACTCATGCAATTGGTCTGCAGTCAGAGATCCAAGTAAGGGCCTCAATGAAGAAAACGGGGTTAGGGACCCTTTTCTGCAGCACAACAGTGCGGCCTCTACTTTACAGGATTTTAGGATTTTTTGAGGACTTGACTAATTTCTAGAATATCTACTCCAGGATCAGACTGCGGAGACCAGGCGTTCCATGTCAATCTAACCGACCGAAGTAGGAAACAGAGAGAAAGAAAGCAGTAAATAAGTGTAAATAAATGAATGTGCAAAATGTAAATGCAAGCTCGGATGAGATGTGAGAAGCAAGAGGGGAGACTAGACACTCTTTTAACAAAGAGATGATCGGGTATCCCCAATTCCAACCCTACTCATGGACCTTGGCGAACTTCTCTCTCTTTTCTTCTCTTTTCCCTCAAGATTTTTCTAACCTTTCATCCCTAAGAATGAAGCCTTCTTTTCTCTCAAAAATACTTTTTTTCTCACCGAAATGCTCTCCCAATCACCTAAAAACTCTTCTTCTTGGAAATTCTCCCAACTCCTCAAATGAGAGGAATAAGCTGGATTATATAGACTGGACCCGCAAGAATCAGATTCCCACTGGTGGCCTAGTGGCCTATTTGTGCTTTTCAAGGCACTTTCAGGTGATACGAACAGTCTAATTGATAAGTGAACTTTTTGGCACAAGAGGGGATTGGATTCTTACCAGTACTTTTTTGCACATTTTCTAAGCTATTCTTTCATATCAATAATCCAGATGTCAGCTGGTAGCCCTGGGTGAACCAGGGTGGCTGGCAGGAATCGGATTCCCATCAATGCACTTTCCTTGTTTTCAGCACATGGCTGATTCTGTGAGGTCATGGGGATGCCCTCCGTACGACCTGTTTAGTTTTGCGATGCTTCTCCGAGTCAATCGGAGCCCTAATTTTGAAGTTCGACTTGAATCCCATTTAAGTAGTATCTCTCATCCTGGGTGGGGTGTCAACAAGAAGTTATCAGGAACATGATTTGTTACCCATCATCAGATGGGTATGTAACAATCAGAATAGTGCCTGGCAAATGGACGGTTTTTAGAAAGTTAAGCAAACAGTGAGCAAAGGTTCACATTCAACAAGCGAAACTCACAACATTCAGATGGTTCGGATCTTGCATTCACCTCAATTTTTGGCTTACAGCACATTTATTCGATGGCCAACCATATCACTTGTCCTAGCTATAACAGTGTTTTAAATAGCTACGCTATGTAGCGTGTAGCTTACGCTACGTAGCGTAGCTTGGCCTTAACGCTACGTAGCTCATGAAAATAGCTTAAGTCGCATGTAGCCTACGCTACATGATAATTTGCATACGCTACACGCTACATAGAGTACGCTACACACTACGTGCCTCACATTACAAGTTATTTTTCCTTGAAACGTTAAATCAAATAATATTTTCAATGATTTGTTACATTTTTTATTTTCAATATTTAATGCTTTTAGTAAAAATAATATTAGTGGTAGTATTAAATCAGTTTTCTTGCTCTTTCTTTACCTTTATACTCAATCATTAGCCCTTTCCTATTACTTTAGGTTGTGTTTCGTTGCACCAAATACCATGACAATTTGTTAAATTTCATTATTAATCAATCTAATTTGATGAATATCATGGAATTAGTGCAACCAAATGCAGCCTTGATTAAAAATCTAGAAGTAGCATGTAGCTTACGTTACACGCTATATAGCTTACGCCTCACGCTTCAAAGGGGTGAATGCTATGCTACACGCTATTCGCTATTTAAAACACTGAGCTATAATAAGCAGATATAAAATGGAATGCATGTGCCGCATCGTAGCATTCTTAGAAATAATCAAATAAAAATACACAAATGCATGACCAAAATTGATAACAACAAGAAAAAAATTAAAACATCTTTGACCATTGGAGACGTGCAATTGTAGAGTTATATTTTAATACAAAATAGAAAAGAAAGAAAGGAAGGAAGGAAAGGGGGGAGAGAGAGAGAGAGAGAGAGAGAGAGAGAGAGAGGAAGAAAAAATGTTGTAGAGAAAAATATAGAATAGGGTAAAGGGTCCCCCTCTCTTTTATATTTAAGTGATAAAAACCAAAAATACCCACAAAGTACCCCTAACATTAAAAAATAGGACTCAACATATAAATACGACTAAGTGGATCGTACAGTTATATGGCCCACGCTCATGTTCATTAACACTGCCCCTCAAGCTGCAGCATAGATGTAGTCAATGTTGAGCTTGGAATAGATGCAAGTATACTAACTGCGACTAAAAGCCTTAGTGAACGCATCGGCAATTTGATCTTGAGACCTGACATATGGCATAAAGATTTCTCCACTAGCGACTACCTTACAGTATAGAGTGACATTTGACTTCAATATGCTTGATTCCCTCACGATAGATTGGATCATTTGCAATATGGTAGGCCATTTAATTATCATAAAATTACAGCATTGGTAGGTTCACTGCAAAACCCATTTCCTACGACAACTTGATCTTCACGAGCTCACACGTGATATGAGCCATCACGCTATATTCTACTTCAACGCTTGATCGGGCTATAACACTCTGCATTTTACTCACAAACGTGCAGTACCCAATAGTAGATCACTTATCAATTAGAGAGCCTGCCCAAAATCTGCATCGAAATACCCTGTGACTTGAAGATGATTATTCCTTGTGTACAAAATTCCCTGGTCTGGAGCTCCCTTGAAATACCGTAGAATTGGAACAACTTCATCCATGCGAAGCACCCTTGGAGAGCTCATAAACTAGCTCACCATGCTCACAGCATATGATATATATGGCTTGTAAATAGGTAGATGATACTTTCCTACCAATATTCTATATCTTCCTTCGTCTGCAACCACATCTCCTTGATCACCAACTAGTTTAAGATTCATATCCATTGATATATCAACTTAGTACCAAGAAGGCATGTCTCTGTTAGCAAATCCAAAAAATATTTTCATTGAGACAGATTGATTCCTTCATTTGTATTGGCTACTTCTATACCAAGAAAGTATCGACAATGACCTAGATCTTTCGTTAGAAAGTGACTTTCAAGATACTTCTTAAGTGCCTCAATCCCCCTATTGTCACTCCATGTAACCACAATATCATCAACATATACAACCAAAACAATCAAGCCTAAGACGCCTCTTGGCACAAAAACAGAATAATCAACATGACTTTGAACAAAACCAATACAATCTTACTGAACTTATCAAATCATGCACATGCTGATTGCTTCAGCCCATAAATTTCCTTTCTTAATTTACACACCTTATATGACTCACTTGATCAATGAATCTAGGTGGTTGCTCCATATAGGCCTCCTCTGTGAGATCACCATGAAGAAAGGCATTTTTCATGTCAAGCTGGAAAAGGGGTCATCCATGATTGACAACCACTGATAGAATAACGCGAACAGAATTCAGCTTGGCAACTAAAGAGAAAGTTTCGGTATAATCAACACCGAGCGTTTGAAACTCTGAATGTATCCATTTGCAACCAAACACGCCTTCAATCGTCCAATTGTAACATCAGGCTGAAACTGAATGGTATACACCCACTGGCAACTAACAGTATGTTTACTAGCAAGAAGAATGGTTAGCTCCCAAGTATTATTCCAATAAAATGTAGCCATTTTGGCTTCCATCGCCTACTACCACCCCTTATATAACAAGGCTTCCTGCTATAACTTAGGAATAGAATGAGATGACAAAGAGCAAAACTATAGAACGTAAAAGATAAGCACTGAAAGGAAACATATTAGGAGATAGAATGGTCAATACACACATGCTTACCTTTCTTGAAAGCAATAGAAACATCAGATTAACCAGGAGATATAGAAGGTGGCGCTAGATTAATAGGTTCGGAAGAAGATATGCTGGATGGCACATCATGATTGGTTGTATTGTCTTCCGGTTTTCATTGTGAGTAGAATTTAAGATAAGGCACAACAAGAAGTGACAAACCAGTGCAAGGAGGTGATTGAATAGTGTCTTCTCCAACAAGAATAGGCACAAGCACTGGTGGTGAAGCTTCTGAGTCCAAAGATTTACATGCTTCTAAGAGATGGATGCTATTCAATGGGTAGGTGGGCCTTCCCGTAACTTTTCCGTCAAATCGTTGTTTGCTATGACTATGATCTCTGAGTCTTTAGTAAGTCTCCCTCCTCATCTGTTCCACCATTGGTTCTATGGCACACCTCCTTGGGTTGCAGTTTTCCTCTAGTTAGCTAGTCGGCAAAGGATTCTTACTGTTGACAATCTGTAAAAGAGAGCGATGGTTCTTCCTAATATTTGTCTTATGTGTATGGCGAGTGAGGAGACCAGTGGTCATTTTTTATTCATTGCACCTCTACCGGAAAAGTGTGGAGCCATTTTCTAGCTTTGTTCCAAATCGATTGGGTGATGCCATCTTCGGTTGGGGACCTCCCTTGGGTGTGGCATGGAGGGGTTGGTAAGGGTGGAAAAACGCAGCTGGCAGCTGCTCATCATGGCAATTTTCTGGGCTATTTGGGGGGGCGAGAAATGCTTGTTGTTTTAGGGATGTGCTCTTTCGGGTAGACGAGGTCATTTTGAGGGTGCAAGCCTTTTTGTGTGAGTGAGCTTTGTATGCTCAAGCCGATCCGGTTACCCCTGCGATCTGATTCTGTTTTTTGGGTGTTGTATTCTTTGCTCTTTTTTCAAAAGCCTTTCTAATAAATTTGTGTTATCTTTCAAAAAAAAAACAATAGCAACAGATCACATTCAACAAACCAACCTCAAAGCCCAGAAGCTAAGATCATGCAACCACTAAACTTTTTGGGTCTATGGCCCATCCACTTCGTGGCTGACTGAATCAACGGTTTGCCCAGTCGAGAACTCAATTAAGTCGAATCACCATAAATATTTGCCAGATGTGAGGCAGGGTCCGCGGGGACGCTATGCATCACAATAGCATTCTTGAGAAACTATAGCGAGAACGTAGAAGTAGTTAGCTAAAGTTGATGACAAATGACAAAAGGAAGAAATACCCAACATGTTTTGACTATTAAAAATGTCCAACAATTGAGTTATAATTACAGAACTCACTAAAACAAATTCATTATAAGAATCTTCAACAATGGATTCTACAACTTAAGACTGAGGAAAAAAAATCAAGAAAATAATGAACTTACAGACAACAAATTGAGATCTCTTTGAAAGCTAACTCTAAATTGCCTGGAATCCTCAGCCTCGAATGAGAAAAAATTTAAAAATTAAAGAAAGAGAGAGAGAGAGAGAGAGAGAGAGAGAGAGAGAGGAAAGAAAAGACTCAATCAGATCAACAAACCAACAACTTCTTCAACCATTCAGTAAATGTTCATGACTAGTCTACATCTAGTAAGATTTAGTAAATGGCATCAACCCTACAAACCATTTATTGGTGCACTTTGGCAAAAGAACTCAACCATCCAATAAGTGGACCACCTTTGGGATGAGCATCATCATCATCTAAGCCTTACCCTAACTAATTGGGGTCGGCTACATGAATCCCTTTCCACCATTCCACTCTATCGAGGACCATAACTTCAGTTAGACTAAAAGGTCATCAAGTATTTTCTTACTACCTCTGCCTACATCCTTTTGGGCCTTCCCTTTGCCCTTCTAGAACCTTCAACTTGCACTCACTCCTCCTAATCGGTGCAGTTCTTGTCATTTCTTGGTCTCTGTTGCACATGACCAAACCATCTAAGTCTACTTTCCCTCATCTTATTACACATTGCTGCGACTTGTACATTCCCTTGAATGCATTCATTTCTAATCCTATCCTTCTCATCTTTCAGGGATGAACCACAGCCCAAAAATTGCACTGATTGGAAGTTCATGACAAGTAGATGTGTCGTCCATTTTGGAAGGTCAATAAAAGTTTAGATCAATGGTCCACAAAAAAGTATATAATTCAAGTGGTAAGAAATAGCCAAAAGTTCCAAATTTTTACAATTGGTCCCGTCCATAAGGCAGACTATCATTTGGATGGTCCAGGATTGTTTGACAGAATTGGCAATCTAATCAGAAATGGCATTGATTCAATTTGCACATTGTATTCAACCTCGATCTTAAAATGACTGCTAAAATAGAGATAATATTTGGTTATATCATAGCATGATACCTAAATAAAATAAATCAACCTTTTCAGATATCGTAATGGAAAAAAAAACAAAAACAAAAACAAAAACAAAAAAAAAAGAAGAAGAAGAAGAAGAAAACCCTCAACAATATCACTTAAATGCTTCCTTTCAAAAGTAGAAGCAAAAGAAACGAGAAAAGAAAGAAAGAAAATTCACTTCTCTGCAAAATTCATTTCCTGGCAATTCATTTTGTAAATTCAATTGCAAAAATGGAAAAATCATTCCGATGCTGACTTAGCATTAAAAGAGGCTGGAACCTACATGTTCGTCGGAAATGCTAGTACGTAACATATGATTGTCAAAGCTATTTTCAATTAGGATCAACCAACTGATGCCACCTCAACAACAGTAAATCGTCAAAAACAACAATGACTGAGCCATAGATTTTTCTTTTTTTCTAACATTTCTTAGCTATCAGAAAATAGGCAATCCAATGGATAGTAATGAACTTCTAATCAGCATAACTTTCGGACTATGACTCGTCTAAGAAGCGGTCCACTAATAGGATGGTCTGTAAGACTCCTATTAGGTGGGCCACACATGATCATCGGTTTTGATCTGACAGTTGGATTATTTAGATTGAGAGATCGGTGGGCCCCAATACAGTTGTGATCATTACAAATAGGTTTGGGGCGAAATGCTTAAACCGTGGTCCCTATATGCAATTATTAAGATAGATATGGAAACCTACGGTGTGGAGAATTCGGAGGGGAGAAGTGTGACAAGTAAGCTTCTTTGGCCCTCTTTTCTATAAATACAAGTCTTGGTCCTCTCGCCTACATAGACAAAAAACCCTAGTCCCATTGAGAGGTTTTCCTATGGGTATAAGGTGCAGAAGATCGAGCATCCCTCTCAGCGACATTGCGGCATCGAGAATGTCTTCCCAAGAAAGGTATGCACTTAAGATTACAGCTTACAATCTCTGTTATCAACCAGAATTGGCTAACAGATGAGGTCAGTTAAGCCCGACCTTGTGGTCTTTTCCACCCTCATCTTCCTAAGATAAAGCGAGCTTGTGACACCTTGGGGTCGTCGGACCTACAAAGGATGAACAAAAACTGGCGGTCGAGGAGGTGTCGATGACCGGCTATAGACTCTCCGATGCCTAAGTCAGGCAAGTAGGAATTAGACGTAGGGGTACGTAGGCTAGAAATTTCGTACCTTGTTCTGTAGAGGGGAGCCCTATTTATAGGACTCGGATGAAGTTTGAGCATTAGAGTCCTTTACGAATACGTTTAGGAGAGTCATAAATGGGCGAGATTCCCCTCCCATAACAGTGGGAGAGATTCATGGCTAGGATAGAGCCAGAACCTCATTTGGTCCGTATTTGTTGGAACTGCCCCGGACTTGTCGCACCGCATCTCTGGTGGTGGTTGTCCTGGTCTGCTCGAGATGTGGAGCTTGGAGTTTGGTGCACGAGCTCCTTCCCTTTGGGTTTCTTACCCAGACTGTAGATCTCAGGCGATGAGGTCGTCCTCTACCTCTATTAGTCTAGCTCAGGATATCAGTCGCCAACCGGGCAGAGCGCATTTAGGTATTTGCTCGGTCCTCTGCTTGATAGAGAATCGAGGACATGAACTTTGCTCCAACTTTCGCTTTTGCAGATGTTGATAGGATTGCAGTAGGATGCTTAGCAGTTGTTGCCCCCCGTCTCATGGAGCTCGCCGACCTATCTCCTAGGCCTCATCACTCCTCAGCTCAGAGGAAGGGCCGAGGACTCATACTTTGGGCCTCTGGGCTTTCTTCGTTGTGTGGTACCAGTTCAGAATCCCCCACAACAATCTCCATGATTGATGTATGGACGATCCGTATATTCCGCTATTCAGATTACAATTGTGAGCACTTTTGAGGACTCATCACACGTTATGTGATCCCAAAATCTGAACTTTCCACATGATGCAGCACCTCAAAAAAAAAACCCCAGGCCCCAACTTTCAACCTAGTCCAGAACTTTAGTAGGCCATGGAAAAAGGAAACAGTTTCCTCCCTTGATTTGCCCCTCTCTCTCTCTCTCTGCTACGGCCTACCAGAGTTTTGGATCGGGTTAAAAGTTGGACCCTGAGGTTTTTTTTTTTTTTTTGTGCTGCATCACGTGGACGGTTCAGATTTTGGATCACATCACATGTGATGAGTCTCATGAGTTGGAACTCGTGAGAACAGGTGGGCAGGGGAGCATTCCTCTCCCTGTATATATAAACCATCGCACATTCGCAAGCCATGCCAGCACAATGGATTTTCCGCCATCACACCGACAGAAGGTGGCCATCTCCTGCGGCCTTGAATGGCCGTCTGCATTGCTCTAATCAGAGTTGAAACCCACATCCACCCCATTGTCGGCTGTCGTTGTGCCATTGTAAAGGGGACCGGACGGCCATGGAGATCGAGGGCACCATAACCGGATGTATGCAAGGCCTGGCAATGGTGGCCATATTCTCCGGCAGCGATTCACACACAACAAAAACAAAAACAAAAACAAAAACAAAAAACTCTCTTCCTTGTCGACAGTTGTCGCCCGACGCTGTTTCGACGGCATTAAGATTAAATAAATTTAAAAAAAAAAAAAAAACACACCCAGCGCTGTCTGCCTTGTCGAGCGAAGTGACCATTGATGCCGGCGATTTCCTCCAGACCCATCGCCGCGACAGCCAATGAAGACGGCGTTGAGCCATTGGATATATCCTCGTTCTGGCCATCTGCAACGGCAGTCCCACCTCCAGATGGAGCTTTGTCACCGCCGTTAATGGCGGTATTGGAATCGAGGGGTAAAACCCCATCACAGGAGATGAAAGGGAAGGGGTTTTCGATTTCTTCTCTCCAGCGTCTCCTCCCAGCGGAGACGGCGGCCATAGATTCCGGAGACTGGTCGTTGGTAGCTGTGAGGTCGGCGCAGACCGAGGGCAGGGGCGGCGGCTGTTGTGGTGTAGGGGTTTGGCTAGGGCTGCACATCGATTCGATCCATTCGATTTTGGATGAAATTGAATTTGAATTGATCTTAAATTTTCAAAATTGGAATTGAAATTGAATTGATCTTAATTTTGAAATTTCGAATTGAAATTGAATTGACCTAATTTTTTTTAATTAAATTGAGATTAAATTGATGAATTTTTCGATTCAATTCGATTCGATTTTTCACACATTGCAATTTGAAAACTTAGGGGGTGTTTGGCGCATGGGATTAGGATGGGATTAAGTAGGATGGAATTGCATTTAGCATCGTGCAAATCCCATATTGGGTTTGGAGAGGTTGGGATTAGGCGGGATAGAATTGCATTGGGTCCCACACGAATCCCCCTCACATGGTTTGAAAAGTTTGAAAATGTAAGGCTAATGTCAACATGGTACTGTCGGTCCCGCCATGATGTATGGACTATATCCACACCATCCATCCATTTTTCGAGATCATTTTAGGGCAAGGGCCCAAAAATTAGGTAGATCCATAGCTCAAGTGGACCCCACCACAGAAAGTAGTTGGGATTGAACGCTCACTGTTGAAACTTCTGCTGTGCTATGGTCCATTGTATTTCCTGCTTCTTTTTTTAGCACTTGCCATAAAATTATGTTGCGAAATGGATGGACGGTGCAGATATAACACATACATTATGAGATCAATGATTCCAAATGCTAGTGTAGAGTTTGTTCGTTCATGTATGTCCCATAGTAACGAGTGCAAATTCCATCCAGTGAATCCCACTGGATGCCAAACGTGGTATATAGTTTCTTTATCCCATGGTTTCCAATTGCACCAGGAGACAATCCCATGACACCACTTTTTCTAATCCCATCCCTTCCAATCCCATCTAATACCATGTGCCAAACACGCCCTTATAGGTTTTGTAAGCTTGGATTTTATAGTACTTTAAATAGTAATATTAGTAGAAATACTTTTGAAAACATATGCATAATAACTAGTCCTTACATGGAAATTAGAAAGATCATATTAATCCAAAGCTTTTAAGGCTCGAAAAATGTTTTTAATGATTATTTATCACTTTTTCTCTTGGTATGGTCCACCTGAGATTTGATCTTCTTATAATTTTGGATCATGTTTTAAAATGAGACGTAAAATTAGATGGACGTAATGGATATACAAAAAAATACGTCAAGGTAGGCACCATAAGATAGGAGTAACACCCACTAAGTTGTTACCAACATAACACTTAATTTTCTCTTGGGCGAACTTCAAATTATATGCTTTATCATACTGAGTAAACTTAGTTGGGCCTACTTTGAATGCATTTGGTTTACCACACCGTCCATTTGTTTTACCTGCTCATTTTACCCGTTGAGCCCAAAATTGAAGCGTATCCGAAACTTGGGTGGACCATGCCACATGAAATAGTGGGAATAATGATTTCCACCATTAAAACCTTCCTAGGGCCCACGATGACGTTTATTTATCCTCCAACCTGTTCGTAAGATCAAGTAGACATGTATGAATGAAAAACAAAAATATCAACTTGATTTAAAACTTTTGTGGCCCACAATAATTTTTCAATGGTAGAGGTTCAATTCACACTATTTCCTGTGGTGTGTGTCACTATTTGCTTCAATTTTGGGCTCGAGCCATAAAATTATCTTTTAAAGTGGACAAACGGAGTGGATAAAATGAATAAATCACCGTGGCCCCCACAGAGTTTACTTAGTACACCAAGCGCATTTAGTTGCTAAGTACGCAATTTGATTCATCTTGGACACTTGGGAGGGCGCGGATATACAAAAGGGTGGTTTCAAAGCTTTGTGGGCCCCACCATGGTATATGTGTTTTATCTAGGCCCTTCATCTATTTTCCATATGATTCTAAGACATTATCCCAAAAATGAGACATCCAAGTGGACCACACCACAAGAAAACAGTAGGGGATTGACGATTATTATTGAAAACTTTTTGAGGCCTTAGAAGTTTGATATCAAGCTGATATTTGTTTTTTCCCTTCCTCAAGGTCTATATGACCTTATCAACAGGTTGGATGGCAAATAAACATTACAATGGGCTATAGGAAGAACTTAATGGTGGACGTTCAATCTCCATTGTTTTGTTGTGGTGTGGTAATATGAGATACATATCTTACTAATTTTTTAAAAATTCCTCAAATTTACATGTAAAAATAGATGGACAGCATAGATAAAACTTACTATGATGTATCTATTTTATCCATACCGTCCATTAATATATATATATATATATTCAATTCAATTTGATCAATCGATTCAATTCGATACAGATCAATTCGATTTTCGATTCGATTCAATTGATCAGAACTGAAAATTGAAATTGAATTGAAATTGAATTTTTTTTAAAAAAAAAATTGAATTGAATTGATCTTCGAGAACGATTCGATTCAATTCGATTTGTTAGATTCGATTCAATCGATAAATTGATCATAAATTGAATTGTGTGCAGCCCTAGGTTTGGCTAGAAAGGGGTAGCAAATGGGCCTGGTTTTTGGGCCTGTTAGGTTCTGAGAGGTCCTTGCTCGGCCTGTTTAATGTGCAACAGATGGCTGGTCCTAGGGACCGTTAGTCGTGGCTTATGTTGTGGGCTTTCGGTTTGGATATTTGGGTTTGTCTGCGTCTGGCCATGGGCCTGTTGTGCATTTAGTGGGCCGGTCCTTGGGCTCATTTCCAGCGCATTGGACCCGTTTTCACAATATCCCTAGCCCAATTTTAAGGCCTATTTGATGTTGATTCTGGCGTTGGACCCTCTTGAATAATTGTGAATGGGCTGGGTCATTGGCCTGTGTCAAACTCTTAATTCAGGACCAAGTTTTGGACCCTGTTTGAGACTTGCTTGGGTCCAAACTTGGGCCTATACATATATTAACAACGCCCAAGTCGTAGCCTTGTATGATTCTGTTAAGGAGACCTAATTTTTAAAGCCTAATGTTATTATCATTCTTGGACCTTCTGAGGTCCGCTTGGGTATCTTGGGCCTATTGAACTACCATTAAAATCAATTATACTTGGGGCTATTTTAGTGTGAGTGACACCTAAATAAATTGATAGTTGGTGGGTTTCACTTAGTTGCCAAGCTAGGTAATTCCATAAAAATCATTATTCAATTGAATTCTAATTTGACCCGAAATAGAGTCATTATCAATTATTCTAGGCTGATATTTAGGATTGATCATTAAGCGAAAATTCAATCGAATTTAGTAAAGGATGTTTTAGCCTATTGATAGTCAAAGTTGGTTATATTAGCAAAGTGACCTCTATCATCAAATATTTTTATTTCTTAACTTGTGTATGTAGAATTCAATAACTCTCCATTATAGGAGTACATTAAGTTGTGTTCATATTCATTGCGGACGATAGTCAGAATAAAAAGATATCATTGTTTGGCAAGATACGAGCAGGAGTAAAGTGATTGATGACAGTGATATAAATTTGACAAATCCATTTCACCCAAAGATAATGGGTGTCTTAGATTTATTTCACTAGCATTAGTCAGCTTCATATTTAGGAGAGCCTTCTGTGTATCACAATTTCACCCAAAAGAGGAACCACGATGATATCTCAAGCTCTTGCTAGAATTTGATAATTATGACTTATCATCATTTTATATAATTTGACTGAAGGCCCCAATCAATCAAATATAAGTACATACATGATGTTTGAGGTTTGCATTCATATAATGTTAAATAAGATTTGTTTATTCTCTAATGTGGGTGTTATGCTTTGCATATACATGTAT
This sequence comes from Liriodendron chinense, assembly GCA_003013855.2. Classification (NCBI taxonomy): domain Eukaryota; kingdom Viridiplantae; phylum Streptophyta; class Magnoliopsida; order Magnoliales; family Magnoliaceae; genus Liriodendron; species Liriodendron chinense. Next base: position 2,979,973 of record PVNU02000362.1, read on the forward strand.
GAATCTTTTCAACACTCAAACTCAATACATTGTTATACCTTTACTTACTAGGTCTAATTGTCTTTAATGAAAGTCTTGAAATAATATTAGGTTGCATGGATTTAGATTTATTCTTAGAGGAAGTAGAGCTTTCGAAATCATTTGACTCTAGTTGGGAATGAGATAAAGCGCACGCTTGAACCAAGTCAAATAAAATGTATCTAAAGTTCATGTAGCATCCCTTTCAGCAACATTACAACATCGGGAATGTCTTTCCAACAAAGTATGCATTTAAGATTATAGTTTACAATCTCCATCATCAATATATAGATGATCTGTGTATTCCAGTACCTATTCAGACGACATAGTCTAGATTCAACGCCATCCAGCTGTAATCAAAGACTTTTATGTACAACTAACTAGAATATTACTTAATGCATGAACAATCCACCAAGAAAGAGGTGAATTCACAGTTGAATTCGTTGCAAATTCGATTGATCGAATTGCTTAAAATGCTTTCTGACTCGAGAAGAAAAAAAAAATCCATTTCTCAACGAACGAATTCAACTGCAAAGAAAAATGAGAAAAAGCTCTGATCGAATGACTTACAAGATTCTGAGTTTCTTGAAATTAATCAATCAAACTGCTTCCGAAAGAAATAGAAAAACGATACAGCTTGGATATCCTTAAATCTTCTTCAACTGCACCCGCCAGAACGAGAGAAATGCACAGAATTCCTAAGATTCTCTCGCTTTGAATAAGTTCCAACAATAAATAGAGTTGGACTTCAAGGAAGAAAAAAATAGGAGGAGAAAGAAGCGGAGAGGTGGCATCAAAGATGTTGAGTAGCCAACTCGCTACTGAAGTGACGTCACCACGACTTGTGGGCCCACGATGAAGTATGTAGTGTATCGACACCGTCCTATCCATTTGGAGAAATCATTTCGGGGCATGATCCAAGGAATGAGGCAGATCCAAAACTCAAGTGACCCCACCACAGAAAACAGTGGAGATTAAATGCCTACCATTAAAAAACACATGAGTTTTTTTTATCAAGCTGATATTTGCTTTTTCCCTTCATTCGTGTCTGTGTTAACTTATGAACAGGTTGGATCTCAAATAGACATCATAGTGGACCTTAGGAAGGTTTCAACGGTGGGCGTCACTCTCCCCACTGTTTCTGCAGGTGGGGTCCACTTGAGTTTTGGATCTGCCTTATTCCTTGGATCATCCCCTAGAATGATTTCTCCAAATGGATGGACGGTGTCGATACACTACATACATCATGGTGGGGCCCACAAATCATGGTGACGTCACTTCAGTAGCGAGTCTGGCTACTCTACCTGTCAGTAGCTAATCCGCGTCCGATGCTATTGTGAACACGTGGCGTACGGGTTTGTGTTAGGCCACGTGCAGGAAGACAGCAATTACTCGCGCGAATTCCGGGGACGAGCTGACTCCAGCACGAACGAGAGCGGATTACCTGTGACCCCGGTGACCCCGCACGGACGAGCTGACTGTGTGGGGTCCACAGAGATGTTATTGAAAAATCCAATTCGTCCATCTGTTTTTAAAGATCACAATAGGATAGTATTATAAAAATCAAGTAGATCCAAAACTTAGGTGGGCCATACTAACAAAACCGTGGGAACATCAACGTCCACCAGTGAAGCCTTCCTGAAGCTTACCATGATGTTTATATTCCATCTAACCGTTCATATAATTATCACCAATCAGATAAACTCTAGGAACAAATATCATCCGGATACAAAACTTCTGTGACCGTCAGGCGTTCAATCCCTACTGTTTCGTGCGGTATGGCCCACATGAGTTTTGGATCTGCTTGATCTTTTCATTCCTGTGCTATTGTGATCTTTAAAAACAGATGGACGGAGTAGATTTTTAAGAACATCTATGTAGACCCCACACAGCCATGGGCACAGAGATATGGATCCACAGAGATGTTATTTAAAAATCCAATTAGCTCATCTATTTTTAAAGATCATGTGTTACCAGGGTAACACCTACTAAGGTGTTACGCTTACTGTACGGGGCCTACCTTGATAAATATTCTGTTTATCCGATCCGTCCATCCGATTTTCCAGATTATTTTACAATTTTATTAAAAACTTTACAAAGATAAAGATCTCTAGAGGACCACACCAAAGGAAAATGTAGTGAATGACCATTAAAAGTATTTTTAGGCCACAAAAGTTTTGGATCAAGCTTATATTTGTATTTTACCATTATACAGGTCTTTTTGACCTTATCAATTGGTTGGATGTCAAATAAAAATTACCGATCTTCTTCCAGTGGGCCTGAGAAGTTTTCAACGGTGGGTGTCCAATTACCACTGTTTCTTATTAACTGAGATTTGGATTTAACTGGTCCCACCTTGACATCATGTGATGTGGACCAATTAAAAGGCTCCAAGCAGGGTTTCTCTGCTTGGAGGCCAACAGAGGATCCGGATTCCTAAAGTTTGGGAACTCGTTTCTGTAAAAAAGGATGGACGACTTCGATACGCAACGCATCATCAAGGTGCGCCCCACACCAATTCTACCGCAGCTATTTACTCAGCGCTCAAAACACCCAGGTTCTCTAGGATCCACCATGTTATATATGTAAAATCCAACCCGTCCATCACGTGGGAAGCCTGTTTTAACCGTAAAATAAAGTATAATTCCAATTCGAAGCTCATGAGGGACATACTAGCAGGAAAAATGTAAAACCGTGTCTTAAAACCTCAAAGTTCATGCGGTTTGGCCTGTCTGAAATTTGTAACAGGATGATTTTTCTATATCCCTTTCATCCTTGTGATCCCCACCTGATGATTGGGTATGATGAAATATTAAAACTATTGTGGTCCACACGTAATTAAGCCCATGGCTGTCGTTTTATTCCCCATTTTTCCCTGTGGTGTGGCCCACCTGGGATGGTCTACCTGGCTGAGTTTTCTTCCCAGCTCCATTGATTGACGAGTGCACCTAGTGGACGGAGCGGATGTCACACAACTAATATGGTGGGCCCAAAGAGCCTGGGTGTTTTATGCGCGGGTGTAAAAGAGGGGTCAGCCTGTCTCTAGGAATATCGGGGAGCTGGAGAGGGCCAAGCTCTGTGGGGCCCACCGTTATGTGTGTGTTTTATCCACACCGTCCATCTATTTTTCCATTTCATTATAATGCATGAGTTATAAACCATGGAGGATCCAAAGCTCAAGTGGACCACACCACAGGAAACAGTGGGGATATTGCAGCCCACGTTGGAACCTTCCTGGAGCCCACTGTAAATTTTTTTTTTTCAACCGTAAGGATGAGACGTGCACCATTGAAAACCCTTCTAGGGCCTACGGTCATCTTTGTATGCCAATCCAACCCGTTCATCATGTAATTCCAATATCTAACATGGATGACGGGAAAACCCAAATATCAGCCTGATCTAAAACTTGGGTCGGCCACAAGAGGTTCTGGATGGCGGGCAAGCCATCCCACGTTTCCCTTTGGCGTGGCCCACTTCAGTTTTAGATCGTCCTGATTTTTAGTGTCACGTCATAATATTGGTTGCCGCAAGTGATGGACGGAGTGGATTTGTCACACACATCACAGTGGGCGCGCATAGCTTTTTGTCACACGCGTCCCCCTCAACGGTGCTACAGGTGAGAAAGGATCAGAAGCGAGATTGCTTCAACCGTGAGGAATGCACCGCGACCATCTCAATGGACGGAAAAGTCACAATCAATAGAGTCGTGCACGGCTAGCTTAATGGTACATCTCAGTTGCCAGATGGTTCGCCCACCTTGAAAATGAGAGCGGGAAAATCAGGTGAATTCATGAATCAACCAACAAAGTTAAAAAAACAAAAAATGCCCTCACCATTAAAAATTCCAAAGGGCCCATCGGAACGTTTTCTTAATGTTTATTCACAATCCAACCTGTTGATAATGTTAAGAAGATCCCTTTTAAAGCGAAATTAGAAATATCAGATTGATTCAAAACTTTTGTGGCCCACAAAATGTTTTTAATGGTACTTAATCACTGTTTCTATTAGTATGGTCCACATGAGATTTGGATCTTCTTATTATTTTGCATATCATCATAACATGAGATGTAAAAATAGATGGATGGTGTGGATATAAAAACAATGCATCAAGGTAGGCCCAACACGGTAGGGGTAACACCCACTAAGCTTTTCCCCAGTAATAGCTAATTCGCTCCCGGGGTTAGGACAAAGGGCTGCTGAACGAAGAGCAGAGTGGGTTTTTTTTTTTCAAATATTACAAACTTACCCTTGTATGTCCTAATGATCTGGGTGGCAGGATTTGGGCCAGGATGTCGGGCTGTTGTCCATGGTCCAAGCCCGTCTCCTTTATTAAACAGGCTTGAGTTTAAGCTCAAGCCCATAATGCAGCCCAAGTCCAACCTGTGGTGGGCCAGGACCAAAAGCTCAATGGGCAAGCAGAGCCCATTGATGACCCTACCTACGAAAGCCTTTTGCAGGAACTTCCTGCTACACAAAGATAGATGGGGTACACCGTGATGTTTGTGAGAAATCCACCCCGTCCATCCATTTTCCCAGATCATGTTATGACATGGGTCCAAAAATGAAGCAGATCCATTACTCAAGTGGGCCGCATGACAGGAAAAGTCAGTTTAGGAAATGTCTACTGTCGAAACCACCCTGTCGTATGATTTTTATATGCCATCTATCCCGTTTATAAGGTGATTTCTACTAGGATGAACTGAAATAATAAAATATTACCTTGATCCAAAACTTCTGTTACCACACGGATGTTTCAATAATGAGGTCATTCAATTTTCATGGTTTCCTATCATGCACCCCACTTGAGTTTTGGATCTGCCTCATTTTTTTGGTGTAACATGATCTGGAAAAACAGATGAACGGGATGGATTTCTGAAAAAACATCATTGTGGGTCCCACCTAGCTTGTTTCACTTAAGTGTCGCGGGCCACACCCAACATGGTGTGGTCCTCACCATGGGGCCCATCTTGATGTATTTTTATATATCTACTCCATCCATCAGTTTTTTCAGCTTATTTTTTGTCATGAGCCAAAACATGAAGCATATCTAAATCTCAAGTGGATCATACCATAGGAAATAGTGGTGATTAACGCTTACCATTAAAAACCTCCTAAGGTCCACATTAATACCCAAGGTAATGTTTATTTTCCATCCAACCTGTTGATAACGTAAAATGAATCCGGATGAAGGGGAAAAACAAATATCAGCTTCATCCAAAACTTTTGTGGCCCACAAGAAGATTTTGATGGTCAATCGCTCCTGTTTCCCGTTGTATGGTCCAACTGAGATTTGTATCTGCTTTCGTTTTGGGCTTTTACCTAAAATGCTATGGCACAAACTGGATGAACGGTGTGGATATACATACTTAATCAAGGTAGGCCCATGGTCAGGGCCCACACCGTGTTTGGTGAGGGAGGGGCCGCTCTAATCCGCTCCCTTTCCAGGCAATCCGCTTCCCTCAGATAGAGCATGGTGGTTCATACACGCACGCTTAGATTGTACACGTGGCACATATGTGCGTCAAATTAAGGCATGCGAGTAGTGGGCCACAAATTAGATAGATCATAACCTAAGGGTGCCGCTTCTCTGGATCCCTGACTATGGGCCCACCTTGATGTATTTTCCTTACATCCATTCTGTCCATAGGTTTAGACAGATCATTTTAGGGTATGATCTAAAAAATGAACTAGATCCAAGTCTCAGATGGACAACTAGGAAAGGAAATAATTGTTTATGTATTACTTTGGTTCAATAGAAGTTCAATTCATACTTTTAAATTAAGTCTATTGACAATGCTTGAGGAAAAATCATGAATGTGATCTTGATTAAGTCTATTGACAAGGCTTGAGGATTCATTAAAAGAAGGCCATAGAGGAGAATGCGGCGCCCACCAAGGAGGCAGGAACCTACATCACCGTGTCCGACACATGGGATATTATTGGCCCACAATGACAAAAGATGCGATAGAATTTGTCAAGAAATGTCATCAGTGCCAAATCCATGCAGATATCATATACTCGCCACCAGAAGAGTTGCATCAATCAGCGATATCCTGGCCTTTTGCAGCCTGGGGCATGGACGTGATTGGACCGATCAGCCCGCCCTCTTCCCAGGGGTACCAATACATCTTAGCCGCGACGGATTACTTTTCCAAGTGGGCCGAAGCAGTCGTGCTTAGGAGCGTGAAAGCAAAACATGTCGAAAGTTTCATTCGCCACACCATACTATACCGACATGGTATTCCCGAGAAAATCACCATCGACAACGGAACACCCTTTAAGAACGCTACCATTGACAAGTTATGCACAAAGTTCAAGATCAAGCATTGCTATTCAACACCTTATTATCCTCCTACAAACGGGCTGGCTGAAGCTTTTAACAATACTATTGTGAAGATTTTAAAGAAGACAGTAGCGGAAAGTAAGAAAGATTGGGACAAGCGTCTGCCCGAAGCATTATGGGCATATCGAACTACACATCGTACAGCCACGCGAGCCACACCCTACTCATTGGTGTACGGCACAGGAGGCGGTGGTCCCGATGGAGATACAGGTTGAATCATTATGGGTCGCACTTCGCCATTCCCTGACAACCGAGCGCAATGCCGAGATCAAAATGACCGAACTAGATGATCTAGATGAAAAGAGATTGGTCGCTCAGCAAAGGCTCGAAATGTATCAGAAACAGATCTCAGCCTCATACGACAAACGAGTTCGTAGTAGGTCGTTCAAAAGAGGCGACCTAGTACTGATGATGAAACACCCGGCACCGGCTCAAGGCCTGAAAAGTAAATTCGACCCGAAGTGGGATCTAGTGTGCATCGTAGACGAAGTATACTCCAATGGAGCTTATCGAGTGATCGATTGCAAGGGGCAATGCATCAGCTCGTTGGTGAATGGTCGATTCTTGAAAAGATATTACACTTGACAGAGAATACCACTGTGATTTGTAAACGCCCCGCTAGAGGGAAGATGTAATAGACAAACATAAAAAGAAATGGCACCACGCGGTAACTAATGCTTACAATTACAGATATTAATCATTTATTCCGTGTGTTTGCACAGGCATCAGGAAAGTCATTGAAACTCGAGACGTATCAGGCGTTGCCACCCCGCCCGATCCAAGGTTATCAAGATTCAGAATGAAAAGATGAACCTTAAGATCAAGGCTCAAGCACACCCATTCCGCATAAATATAGGTTTGAGTCCTGACAGGGGGACATTCCTTCCAAAATAGTCTACATTATATTCGAATCCAAACTCAAATAAAAAAGTATCAAGTAGATAAAACACATAGCACGATCACATGAATAGTATACATACCATTACAACATTACTGTCACAACATATCTCCACAAAATTGCGGAATGAAACAATTACAAAGCTTAACTGTTCCAATTTCTTAAGCATTGCTCTAGCAAATGAATTGCAGACTCTTGGGTTGCCCTTTGTGTTGCCTCCTGCGCGGCTAAGACCTGTGCGGGATCGGGGATGTTTTGAAGGAACTCTCTCAGTTCTGCAACTTGATTTCGTATAGTGTTACGTTCGGCCTCGCGCTTTTCGACAGGTAATTGCAGACGAGCCTTCTGATTGCCAAATTTTGAGAGATCAAGGTGAACAACGGAGCGTTCGACTTGCAGTCGTGCTATCTCATTATCTATCTCCGCCAGCCGATCTGCGGCTCCCTGATGCCCGACGATGGCGTCTTGCCAATCGCGCCTCATCGCAATTATATCTGCCTCGCACAACTCAAGCTTTGGTAGGAGGGACTGCAAATGACCGCGCCTCTCCTCAATAGAAGGATCGACTCTGAAGTGTCTCGCCTCGCTGAGTTATGCCATGCCTTCCCTGAACAGGACTACATGGTTGATCATTAAAGATACGTCAATCCCGATCCATGTAGCATTGCATTCAAGCGCCTGCAGCCCTTCATCCAAAATGGACCATTCATCCATATTCTTCAGAGAGGTGGCAATGTTCATTAGAAGACTCTTCAAAAGGTCCGCCTTCACCTTTGACAGCCCTCGGAGAGAAGAAATGAATGCCTCGGGCAAGGCAACAGGGGCTAAAGCATGAACAGGAGCGGACACTGATAAAAGAAATGATAAAGTTAGTATAAAGAGACCTCAGTAAGGAAAAAGATAGTCGAAACGGTGAAAACAAGTAATATACTAGTGGCTTCAAGAATGTCAACAGCAGTCGTGTTAGTCGAGGCAGTAGGCGTAGGCAATGCTGGGGCAGGTTTAGCAGTCCCCTCGGTCGACGGCTCAGGTAGCTCCGGAGAGGATAGCATTACGACCTCAGGAACGTTGGTGTCAGATGTTGGCATGGTAACAAGAAGGGGTTCCGCAACGGGTTCAACTGATGACGGTACAACGATAGGAAGAGTTTTCGTAGCACGTTTTGATGCACTTGTTCCTATATCAGAAACTTCAACCCCATGGGAAACCTCCCTAATAGGCTCAGCTAATGATGGTCTAACGGCGGGAACAGCTTCCACAATAGGCTCAGCTGATGAAGGTTCGACAGTCGGAGATGCTTCCGAGGTAAGTTCAGGTACACTTGATGCAGCGACGGAAATCGGAATGCTCCGAGAAGCTAAATCAACATCCCTGACCCCAATATCTTCAACACGGGAAAGGGACGGGAGAGGTGTAACCTCCACAGCGGCAGTGGTCGTCGTTTCATGAACAAGACCCTGGTCTTCTGCAGCTTCAGCCATGGGGATGTCAGAGATAAGGGCAGTATCAGCGGGCGCCTCGTCATCCAAGTCCATGAAAATCGCTTCAACATCCGTTTCAGGGACAAGTTTGTCATATATCGGTTCATCATCATTGCCTCCCCCAGTATGACGATCGCCGCTCAAATTCTCCTCAAGGCTCAGCTCACCCTCTTCCCTGACTGCATTCGCATCATCAATCAGAGTGCCACCAACAGCCTCAGAAATTCGTTTCTGTAATCTCTCTTCATCATACCTCTTACGCATCTCGGCAATGTTCTTCCCTCCATCAACTACCAAAGTACAATGAGCAGTCTTCACTCGAGGACCAGTCCGCTCAAGTGGCGTCTCATAATCACCACCATCATCGCCGTCGTTCCCACCATCAGCACCGCCATCATCACCACCATCATCGCCATCGTTTCCACCACCAGCACCGCCATCACCACCACCCTCACTGCCATTGTCATCATCACCGTCCCCATCATTTTGATCGTGGTTACCCCTGGGAGCGTCACCACCTTGATGCGCCTCATTAATAGGCCCAAGAGATAGAAACTTTGGCCCCTCCTGCACGATACTCCTTTCCCCGTACGCAACCCAACCTTCCAGGGTATGCTCGGGCTTCTCGTGATCAATTATCACATTCATCGAAGTCATTAGTCTCAATGTACCCGGTGCAGCAGGCTGATGAAGATGCTCCGCCACGTACCCTAGTCCATCGGCAGGAGCTGAACTAACAATCGGAGGCGTAACAAAGACGGGATTAGTAACATGATGACCATTCCGGATCAATGTATACTGGTGAGCCCACCATCTCATCCACCCGAAAGATGTGCCAGTGACACTCATCGTACCAGGGATGGCAAAAGAGCAACCGGTCCCAGTTAGCAGAAGTTGTCGCCACATACATTTCCAATGGATAGGCCCGATGCCATACTCTCGCTGCTCACGAGTCACCGGCTCCAATGTGGCGGGTACTCCTTGATCATATCCAAATTGACGAGCGAACGGTTGGGGTAGTACGGCTCTCTCCAGAACTCCAACCCCTCACATAAAGGAAGCGAGGACGGGCGGATGGCTATCAGGAATGAGCGTTCATTATGGTCTATACTGTTATCGTCTGCGCACAATATAGAATCTTTGCTCCGGGTGCCCGAGAAGTGGAAAAAGTGGACATCGTCGTATTTAGCAATCCTCTCCTTGACGATGTTCAAGTTTTGCCCTACCATCTTCCGCTTCTGGAAAAAGTACAACGGGATCACCCCTCGTTGAATATAATCTCCAGACTCGATACCATACACCCAAGGGAAATACACTCCGAGCCATCCGGACAGGAAATGCCATCCACAGTAAGCCGAATTCATGTCGAAGGCAGCCCGATCCTTATTGCTGATAACATAACCTAAAAGCCCGATAAAAAGAACATAATACGGCGGGAGCTATTGCGTAACGGTGGCCATTAGCCAAGGCCCCCGCGACAGCAAAACAAGACACCCTCACACTGTCGGCCTGTTTTGAGCTCGGCAAGACTACGTAGCTCAACCAGTAGGCCAAGAAGCCGGCGAGCTCACAGGTCGGAGATAGCTTGTTTGGACGGGGAGAAGTTTTCCTTCATTCGATTCTCCAAAAAGGCTTTGTGCCCACGATCTTCGTCATAAGCCACATAGTCCAGACTGAAATGAAGAAAACAAAGCATTAATGGAGGGGAGAAAGACGGAACGAAATAATGATATACAACTCGCAGTTAAGTGCTTACTCTAAGCCGTGGCTAAAATAAACCAATCAGTCTTCGAAGGGAAGTTTATCCTTGAAATCCCAAAATTGCGGAGGCTCCGCAAATAACTCATAACAAGTCGGGGAGAAGAAGCCTTCGCTCACCCCCTTTTTCTTCCGAGACAAGCTCCTCATCACTTGGAACCCACTCATCGTATATCCTCCCGCGAATCAGGAGACTAGCGATGTGGTTCAAATCCCATAGCGAGATGCTCATTTCTCCATACGGCAAATGAAAAGTGTTGGTGATAGAGCACCAGTGGTTCAGAAACCCTTTGTAGACCCACGGTTCGCGGCAGAAGTAACTCGAGGTTACCGCAATAGCCTTAAAGAAGCCTACCGCTTTCAGGGTCTCCCTATGACGTTCCAAAATCCGGTTCGCACATGCCTCATATCCGGGATGAGCAATCAAATGGCCTCGGGTCCGAAATGCGCCCGATAACCAGATTTCTGTATCGCCCAGATGATGAAACCTTTGCCGGAGGGTCTCAAACTAGTGTGTTGGGAAAGGCCGGTGGGGGTCCTGATTCGGCTCTAAAAAGATCATAATTTTTTGGTCCAAGACAGCTTGACGCCTGCCATTCTCAGACAGGGAACAGTTAAGAAAAGGTCCAGGAGTAGATGTCCACGTCTCCACGCTAAAAAACGAGTTTGCGTGGCACACATCTGCAGGCTCGATACTGGGAAGAGAGCGATGCCGCCGGAAACTTCTAGTGGACCTAATGTACCCCCGCGTATAAGGGTTCCGAATAGCAAGAGGAGAAGTGACTAGCTTTACGGTTGACCAGACGATCTTCATTTTGTCAGACTTGGACCTGGTCTGCTTCTCCAGGTATACCTGTTTCGCGCCCTTGCCGGCCCTCTTCGGGCGACCGCGTCTAGCAGATTGGGCGGGGGCCAACGGACTCGCCTCGCCCTCTTCGGAACCTGTTGTCCCATCACTTTGGAAACCCCACAAAGGAGCAAACCAGGTGTCCCACTGTTCCTGTGTACCCCTGTCCGGAGGAGGTGGTACAACCCGGTCACAGAGAATCTTCTTTTGCATGTCCTTAGGCAACGTTAGTATACGTTCATAGAAATTGAAAGTTTCCGGGGGCAGAAACCATTGGGGATTCTGATCAGATGGGCGAACGACATTCCTCGAAGCCGCCCGTTTGCGCTTTGAAGGAGTCAATGGAGGACCCGAAGGACCAGCCTCAGAGGGGTCGCTAGCCATCACAATCTGCGACGGCACATGGAAAGCTTAGATGTAGCTCAAAGCAAGAGAAAATGTGCACAAAAGAAATCAACATTCTCAAAGTTCAAGAGAATGCAAAGTAGCAGGCAAAGGAGGCACGAGCACCAATAAATGAATCAAGGTCATAGTAAAATGCATTCGAACTGGCAAAAGAGGAAATAGCACGACAGCATTCATAACTACGACATCATCATCACGTACAAACAAGAACGGATACAAGAACGAGAAAAACAGTATAATTATCATTCATTAACTGAGACAGGCCCAGAATATTCGGGCTGTCATATCAATTGTTTAAATGTTAAAGTTAGAGTTTGTCATAAGATAACACAAAATTGCGGGGCCCCCCTCCCCATGGACAGAAAAGGATCTCAATCTTGCAGTAGCGGAAGAATCCGGGCCTTCAACTTGTCCACCTTCACTTGGACCCGTGCTTCCTTAGAAATCAGGTCCATCAGGTAGGAGATACACTGCTGCACAAAGTCGAAGTTCACGTGTTTAGCATTGGTCCAGTTCCTCACGATGGAGACATCGATCGCAAGATTGTCACATTCCCTCAAGGCCTCTCTGATCCTTCTCCAGATGCTAGCGCGATGATCTGGAAACTCGGCCTCCGCCAGTGGGACAGCCCAAGCCAGGAATCGTCTCTTCTCCCTTTTCTCCCTCTTTAAAGAGTTAAGCCGGCTCAATAAGGCTAAGAAAGAATCAGCCAAGGGAGGCTCCGCCTCCTCAAGAAGCGCCAGCTCTTCTGGAAACGAGGAGTCACCAATGAAATTAAGTATGGCTTCTTTGTGTTCATCGAAAGTGGAGGCCATAAGTGAAACATTTCGGACAGCCTGTAGTATGGGACGAGAATCCGCACCAAGTCTGGATAAAGCCTCAGGCACCTCATCATATTGAACATGGAGGGATGACCTAGCTTCCAGATGATTGAGGGAGTCAGAGAGCCGTTGCAAGCAGTCATGAGCCGCGCGTAAGGAGGCACGAGTTACAACCATTCTCTGCTGGAAAAAACAAGACTAACAACCCGATTTGAGAACCGCGGCAATTCGATAAAAGGGATTAAAGAAAGGAAGCATATGAAGATTATTTACATCAAACCAGAGTCAACGGAGGCATGTGCAGGTACGTCTAAACTCTATCTAAATTAATCGTTATAATCCCCAGAAAATGCCGTATTTGGCCAGGCATAGCCCAAAATTTAAAGTATATGAGACCCGACGCAGCTTCCAGATAGCAATGAATGCACATGAGAATTTAAGATGGAAGTGCGGGACCCCATATCCTTTAAAATAACGATCCCTGTCACCACGGGAATAGCTGTGTCCACCCAAAATGTGGATATGATGGGCAGTGTTGGGCCAGATTTACACATGAAAGAGCCCCAGAAACAAGAAGATTCCAAGTCCTGGAAATTGGGTGTGTCAAGACTTCACGCACCCTTAAAATAATCCAAATTTCGCAAAAAAAAAAAAAATACAATGATGAATATCTGGGTGCGCTAGGCCCAACGCACCCCAAAATGCCCAAAATGTTTTGACTGAATATCTGGGTGCGTCGGACTCAACGCACCCTAAAACATTATGATCGGTCTAAGTTCAATACTTAGGTGCGTCACACCCAACGCACCTCGAAACTCAGTCATTTTTCACCAAGCACAATATTTGGGTGCGTCAAGCGTGACGCACCCTTAAAAGTTAAGGGTTTCTCCAACTTGTGACGAGGGGTGCGTTGAGCGCAACGCACCCTTAAAAATCCTGAAATTCTACCAAGTTCGAATACTTGGGTGCGTTGAGCGCAACGCACCCTTAAAATCAAGAATTCCACCAAGTCATTATTTGGGTGCGTCACGCATGACGCACCCCAAAAATCCAAACATCTGAAATAAAGGGGTGCGCTCGACCTTTTTTAGGTGTGCTAGCGACAATAGAAGGGTGCGCTGGAGAATATTTGGGTGCGTCGAATGCAGAGCAAATGCACAGTAAAAGGCAAGGAATGAAAGAAAATGAGACTATTTTCTCTATTTATAATGTGGACCCGGGAATCCGATGCGTTGCGTTGAACGGTCGTAGGTTAATCGCAACGCACTAGAGGGGCATCTGTTGGGGTCCCAAAAGTCAATACCCTCTAAAACAAATCAACTGGGCACGTGCTTCGAGAAAATCCTACAAAATACCATTCGACGCACCCAAATATCCAGATTTGCAAAGGATCGAGTACTTAGCCATTTTCTCTGGTGGGCCCCACGAATCACCATGATCAAAACCGTCCAGAATCAGGCAGACACCTTCTTTATGAATTATGATAAGCAGTGCATGACGATTCGCCAAGAAGCGGGCCCCGTAAGCCCTTCGTTTTGTAAAATCCAATTTTGTAAAACACGAGTACGTCAAGCGCACCCATTTATTCAGCCCAATGCACCCTTAAATTCATGAAAATTCAAAAAGCATTTCGGGATGTATTTCAGCTCTGACGCATCCCAAAAATAGCTTGATGCATCCGAAAAATACCTTCAATGCGTCCGTAAATTCAGAAAATACGAAAATACAATTTCAGGGTGCATTGGACCTTGAGGCATCCAAAATCGTCCAGCGCGTCCATTAAATACCTTCGACGCACCCATAAAATCACCAAGAACCAGCATGGTATTTTTTGGATGCATTGGACTCCAACGCACCCGAAAAATAACTCGACGCACCCATAAAATCAGCACTTTTCAAAATATCATTTTGGGTTGCGTCGGAGCTCCCATGCGCCTATTTGGGGGTGCGTTAAAGACTTTATGGGATGCGCCTATAAGTGGCAGGCCCTCATTGGTCGCTGTCCGGTATTTTCGGGTATAAATACCCCTCCCACTGTTCATTTATACAGATTGAACAGATTAAGAGAGAGAGAGAGAGAGCCATTATCCCTTGAGTATTTGGGATTTACCACCGGAAACCCTCGCCGAAACCCTTTTTCGACCGCCGAAAAACTTTCCCGGTCACCAGAATCTCTTTCCGATCACCGTTATCATTCACCGGAAGATCACTCCGACCAATACCGTCGCAGGTCCGGATTATAAAATTCATAAGTGTGGGCGCGCACCCTGAAAATAGCTCGACGCACCCGAAAATTCAACATAATTCGTACTCGTATTTTCAGGGTGCATTGGATCCCAACGCACCCGAAAATAGCTCGACGCACCCGAAAATTCAACATAATTCGGACTTGTATTTTCAGGGTGCATTGGACCCCAACACACCCGAAAATTGCCCCACGCATCCGTAAATTCAACAAAATCAGGCATTTAGTTTAAAGGTGCGTTGGAGCCAACGCACCCATAAATTAAGTCCCACGCACACAAAAAATCAGCCAATTCCAGAACATGTTCAGGGCTTGCACCGGACTCAATTTTAAGTGTTTTCAAGTGCCGCTTGAGCCTATTTTGGGTATTTCGAGCATTCCGGACGCAATGAAATGGTCAAATGGACGTTCCAGGATCTCTAAATGAGCAGAATTGTGCATCTTTGAGGTTCGACCTGATTCGACACGATGAACAAAATGACTTCTCGGAAAGACGCCGCCAGCGTCCAGAACTATGTAAATATGTCATTTATTGTAAAGATGTGATCCGATTTGGGTCGAAAGCTAGGCAAACGGGACTATGGTTATCACAATAAACCATATTAAAAGAGTTTCAATTCTCTACAAAGCAATTGTTATGAACCGCCACAACACAACAGTCGATGCCCTACCCATTCAAACGGCATTCGTCGGTTGGGCTATGCAGGTACACACAACTGTGGAATGGACTTCCCGAGGTCACCTGTCCATACATTGACAGGCGCAGGCCCAGAGTCGTCCTTCCCAGTCATAAACCCTGATAGTCTCAGCTTGGATCTCCGGCCAAAACATGGGACATAGACATCCGATTAATACAAAGATGGTTCGGTCCACAACAAAACAAATACAGGTCTCTATGACCACAAACTCTAAGACTATAGTCCCCCCTGACTAGTCTTTTACCTTTTAATCAAGGGTCATCGATCATTCGATGTAATTAAGGGCTCGTGCCAGATCACGGCCTGGAATGTACAAGATCTCAGGATCTCTGGAATAAAATTAGCCTTGCGATATCTCTTCTCGCGTACATTTGTGAATACTTATGATTGTCTATGAATGTTTCCATTACTTAGAACCCCAGAGCAACAAAACACCACATTTTCAAGAAAAATGTCCCTCGTGTCCATTTTCCAGTCCCAACAGTAGATAAATTTATGTTCTTAATTTCCATCCATTATTACAAATATGAATTTAGCCCATCTTAGTTATAAAGTTTAGAATTGTTACGACAATCCCTAAGGATCGAACTCGGTCTTACCGAGAATTATTACTACATCGCAACCTTGCACTTGAGGCGAGTAAACAACAGCTAAACACCTGATAACACCTATGTAATGCATGCATGATTATCAAGTCTTTATTAATCTGTATTCAAACAACAATATTATTAAAGCCAAAACACCACAATTATATCATGTGTCAAGTAGATAGGAACCACGTAGCTCATCACCAAGGTCCCCAAATTTATTAGGGTTTGTTACTCGATGTCCACGATTCATCAATTCCATAGGTACGGGCATTCACCTAAGACATTAAAACAATACGGTAATGGGTCATCACCCAAGATTAAGATGGTAGGCTTGTCACCTCCATCGATGTTTAAGAGTCACTATAAGGCTCGATCACCTACAAAGGCCAAAGACAACATAGACACAGTATCCCATACCATCCTCCCTAGCTCATGAGCTATAACGAGTAAGATCGTCTGAGTCGCAAATATCTATAGATGGTGACTGTACAATAATGAGAATCGTAGTATTCTATATTCCATAAGATGTTCAGTAACATCCACACAATCATGATTATCTTTGAATTGGACTGGTCCACTGGATCGAGTGAACATTAAAGAGACCGGCCTTGGGTGTAAAGAAACCCGAGTAGCCCTAGCTAGTGTCTGTTAGTATTTTTCTACCTCAAATGACGAATAAGTCTATGACGGCCAAACCCGACGTAAGCAGTCCACAAATTCATGATTTTCAGAGTCTAATCCAAAGTAATGTAGGTATACATTATTCTAAACATGGTTATCAGTACAAATTCACAACTTTTTATTAAATTGCCTACTTAGGCATTTAACCAAACAATTACGGTGCGAATTGAGCTAATTCACATCTTCACAAAATCATGCCTACAAGGATTCCAATTTCACACAATTTAACAAGTATGTTATCAATTCAGCATAACTGATATATGAATCATAATCACAATGAAATCATAACCTTCAAAAATCAGTAGTTGATCTAAAGAATCTCAGCAAAACCCTTTTCAAAACCTTAAAGAAAACCCAATTTTTTTTTTTATTTCTAACCCTAATCTTAAATGAAATTCCTTTATATAGAGTTTAAGGAAAAACTAAGGTGATTTACACTAACTCACACCCTCATTCCTGATCTAAGCTATGCGATTCTGTATAGCATCTCAGACATCCGATCATATGAGATGTCAAGTCCATTAGGGTGAACATCTTTCTATAGATTCATGATTGTTGTCTCATTAATGAGCGGTCTAGAGCTTGTTTGGGCATTTTGGCCACTTTTAGGGTGATTTAGGAGATATGGTTCTTTAAATCTTAATACTAAGTTTGTAGCTCACATTGCTAAGCACAATTTAAGCCGATAGTGCTAATTGAATTTTCAACTAAGGGCGCTTGATTGAATCTATATGATTCTTTATGTCACAAGACAGTTTGATCAATTTGACTCCTGAAATTTGGATAACAAAGATCTAAGATGGTAGATATGGGGGTCTTAGATGAATCTTCATCACGATTCAGTCATTAGGCTCAATCAGGGATGGTCTTCTTAGATTTTGGTCCCAGATTTGTAGATCATCCAGTCAGGTACAATGTTAGGGAAAACATGCGAAATCAGTGGCTTTCTAAAAGTGTTAAATCGAATTTGTACATTTAGATTATCTATCTAAGTATCCTATGAAGTTCTGATGGAGTCAGGATTCCAGAATTAAAGTTTCATGTACACGTTCCTAAAGCTTTCAAGTCTTAAATTAGGCAAGTGCACAAATGCTGCCAATTAAATTAGATATTTTTTTAGTGATGCTTAAGTGCATCTAATATTCGAGTATAAAAAAATTCAAGACGTTACAATCTACACCCAATAAAAATAATTTCATCCCCGAAATTTCTAATGCTTCTATGGACTATTATAATGATCTACTGTTCAAAAACCCCAAATGCAAGGCTATGATGTAGTAATAATTCAGTGAATCTGAGATCATTCCACAGGGACTATATGGACCACGGTTTGTAAATGCTACTAGATCTAAGCTAAACTATAATTATAAGATTAAGGGGTTAGATTGCTCCAGCAAATTAAAAGAGGATAAAAATAATAGATAAAAAGCACTAAGGGTCCAGGGATCCACTTCTAGCAATCACAATGTTTAGTTCATTGATTTACTTCGATAACTCAATTAGAATTGAATACCAACTCGCTCTAATCGAAAGATAATTTTGTTGAACCAATCACAAACATCGAAAAAGGTATGAATTTAATTGAATGATTCTCATGATTAAGCACTCGGACATTGATCGTAGGGAATTCAATCATTTATTGTGCTCAAAGTCTACAATAGATTAAAGAATTTTATAGATTTGTTCTTTCTCTAATCAAGCTAAGCAATTGCTAAATCAGAGCATCCAATGTAATCGGAGTTCACAAAGGATCTAGAAATAAACATGGAAAAAGGAGTAGACATATTGAAAGGACAACCTAGACGAGAGCGGATTAGGTGAGACCTCGGCCTCACGCAAGATAGTGCGGCCCCTACCGTGGGGTTACCGCGGGGCCCACATTGATGTATGTATTATGTATCCACTCCGTCCATCCGTTTTTACCGATCATTTTAGGGAATTATCCCAAAAATGAAGTAGATCCAATTATCAGGTGGACCATACCACAAAAAACAGTGGCGAATGACCGTCCTACCATTAAAAACTTCTTAGGGATCACCTTAATGTTTATGTAGTGTTTATTTACCATCCAATCCATTGTTAAGGTCACATAATCCTGGATGAAGGGAAAAAATAAATATCATCATGATCCAAAACTTCTGTGGCCCATTAATGGTCAATCACTACTTTTTCTTAAGTTATGGTTCACCTGATTATTAGACTTGGTTCATTATTGGTATGGTGCCCTAAAATGATATGTAAAAACGGACGGATGTCGTAGATAAATAATACATACATCAAGGTGGGCCCCACAAAAACCCCATGGTAAGGGCCGCACAGTCTTAGGTGAGGCCGGGGTTTCACCTGATCCACTCTCAACCTAGATAGGGTGAAAGCCTCCACGGTACAGAATAGATGCCACATACATCTATGGGCTTAGGAATCTTTCTGTCACACTGACTGTCATTGGAAATTTGCGCGTGATTTTTTGGGGGCCTGGCTTCAGGTGGGTGGGATCCTTGACTGTGGAGCCCACCTCGATGTATGTTCCTTATATCCATGCTCTCCATCCATTTTGAAAATTTATTTTAAGGCAACATCTCGAAAATGAAGTAGATCCAAGTCTCAGGTGGACTATAATTCAAGAAACAGTAGCAATCCACCATTAAGAACTTATCATGGACCACAAAACTTTTAGATCAAGATGATATTTGTGTGGTATCTTCATCCAGGTCTCTGTGACCTTATCAACAAGATGGATGGAAAGTAAACATTCTGGTGGCGCCTATGGAGTTTTTAATGGTGGGGATTCAATCATGACTATTTTCTACGATATGGTCCACCTAAGATTTTAGTTTTCTTCATTTTTGATATTATGCCTTAAAATGATCTTTTAAAATGGATGGACAGAGTGCATTTCAGGTACATACATGAGAGTGGGCCCACGGGAATCCACCCAAACCTCGCCCCAATTATTATTTTGTGAAAAAGAAAGGTGAAGCCTTGTCAGACGTGGCAAAAGCTGCAACCACTCCTCTCTACTAGTAGCGTGTGATGCACGTGAGAGAGATCTGATGGAAGCAGCAGTGGAACTAGTTAGTGAGAGAAAATCGGAGTAAGTTGTTTACTGTACACATGGCACATATATGGAGAGTCATGCTCACCTGCTCACCTTCTTATTCATGTGCATGTGCGCACCTTTGCACACAAAATCTAAACCATCCCCCAAAGGCCAACTTTCAACCTATCCAAAACTCTTCTCTAGGACATAGAAGAGAGAGAGAGAGAGAGAGAGAGAGAGAGAGAGAGAGAGAGAGAGAGAGAAATCAATGGAGGAAATTGTTTCCATTTTTCATAGCCCACCAAAGTTTTGGATCAGGGTAAAAGTTGAACTCAAAGAATTTCATGGGGGTGTTGCATCACATGGACAGTTCAGATTTTATGCTCATATCACGTGAGATGAGTTCTCGAAAAGTTCACATGAATTATCATGGGAACTGGTGTACTATATATATATATATATATATATATATATATATATATATATATATATATTGTTCGCTCGCCTCAAGTGCAAGGCTGCGATTGTAGTAATAATCTCGGTAAGACCGAGGTCGATCCACAGGGAAGGAAGTAAACAATTCCAACTATCCTAATAACTAGAATCAAAGAGGTTTGTGAAATTGATTTTTAACATAAAATAGAAAATCTAATAATGAAAAGATAACTAGAGCATCAAGGATCCACTTATAGCTCTTCTTAGATGCATAATTCGCTATGGTTTCTTACTTTCTCAACTAGAATCGACATTCCTGTCTATCTAGTCGGATGATAGAGCTGTTAAACCAAACAGTCTGTAATATGTAAGTTCTATGCATAAGATTCACTCAATCTAGGCTGAGCTGAGCATGCTCAATTGCATAGGTCATTCCCCTTTCCAAAAGGTCCAGTTCACAATCATAACCATCCTCAAGTCCTCTCACAAGACAAGGCTAGATCATGATTTGAACTAGATTCAAATCACATGCACAATCCATACATATTCAGAAAAACAGAAAAATAGAACTTTGGTAGGAAGTCCCTTCATGAAGAGCTTAGTACTAGAGCGCACTCCGATTCCTCGGATCATACAGGTCTAGACTGTTGCAAACGAATTAAGAAACTAAGTAATTCATCCAAACATCCATGAGTCATCACAAGACTAAGAAAAATTACTTAAAAACTTGTATAAACTTCAAACCTTAGTTCATAATCATGAATTCCAAACTAAAAACCAATAAAACGAATTAAACAATCTAAGAAAACTATAAGGTTCACCTCTTAGCTCTAGCTAAGAGATTAGCTAATAAAAAGCATATTAAAAACTAGAACTAGAACTAAGAAAAGGAAGAAAAACTAGCTGGAGGAGGCTAGGAAGCCTCCTATGACTTGAACTCCTTGCTCCCCACGTCCTTGGTTGCCCTGGAATAGAAGAGAGCACCTCCTTTTATAGTACAGCACTAGTACAGCAATATAACAGAATTTGTTTCGCTTGGTACGGCTTAACCAATGGTCGGATTGCCTTCAAATTTGATTTGTAGCTTCCTTGTAATGTGATATTCCTCATAGATGATTTAGATTTTCAAGATTATCCTCTGAATGGGCCCACCAATCACATCACCGACCGCCTCTCAAAATCGCGCACTTCGGGTACCTTCAGAACCAGTCATCTTGCTTTCAACGATCCGGAGTGTACAGAGGTCGGATTGATCTCAAATTTTGAAAATGAGTAGAAAACTTCCTCCTCTACATGATAGATGGATTAGATTGTCCAAAATAATCTCAGAATGTGGTCCGAAAATTAGAACAATTAGGGCTTTTATAAACTCTGCGCAGTTGGAGCTTTCTGGATGGTCCATCTTTCTTCAACCGGTACGATCAAACCACACACCCTTTTGATCTGAAACTTTTGTGGTTATTCATATATGGATGTGGTCTAAAATATGGTCAAATTAGATTTTTCATATCCTCAATGATGGGCCACCTGGACCAGCCCAGAGTGGAACAGCGAAATCTGAAACTTTCTGGACAGTTCGTATTGTTTTAGTCACCACGATCAATCCGTAACTCCGATTGACACGAAACCACTTGGGTTAGTTCGGCGTCGAGTTCCTCTTCGACATGGATGTGTTGGATTTCCAAATATCATCAAGATCGGCCCAGAAAACTGGTCCGAAAAACCAGGTGCGGGAATACATTGCTGTTTTAGAATCTGGAATCTGAAACTTGCATGGCCGACCGGTCACGACCGGTCGGACAGGGCTGGCCGACCGGTCACAACCGGTCAGGCCCTCTTTGACATTACTCCAGCAAGCATGGCCGACCGGTCAAGACCGGTCGGGCTTCCTTGGCCGACCGGTCAAGACCGGTCGGTCTCTTTTTCTTCTTGTTTTCTTCCTTTCTTTCTTCTATTTTCTTCTTTCTTTGCTTCTTTCTTTGCTTCCTTCTTCCTTTAGCCCTCCTTGGGTCTTCATCCAAGGTTCTAAATCAGCTCTTTTGGTCATCAATTGGGCAAAGTAACTCTCATTCCTACAACCACAAAACATGTATTTGATTAGTCTTTAAATTATGAAAACCATGCATAATGAGTGATGAATTGGGGTTAAAATATGCACAATTAAGAGCTCAACATATATATATATATATATATATATATATATATATATATATCATTTCTCACAATAACTCATGAGCACTTTTTCAGGGCTCATCACATATGACATGAGCCCAAAATCGGAGGCGTCCATGTAATGCATCACCCCAAAAACCTCTTAAATAATTTTATTGAGCTCACATCACGTGTGATGAGCACTGAAAAAAATGCTCACGAGATCTCGTGAGAACAAGTGCGCAGGTGAGCATTCCTCTCTACACACACACACACACACACACACACACACACCCCTAAGTTTTGGACACAGTTGAAACTTGGTATGACCTCTTGTGTAAGTGAGACACACAAAATGAATGGGCTGGATTTTTCAACCACATCTTAGTCGATCCTATCAATGATCATAAAGGTTTTAATGGGTGTATATCCACTCTTAATTGTTGTCTATGGTATGGCCCACCCAAGTCATGGATTGGCCTAAGTTTTAAGCTCATGGTCTGCCATGGAATGGTGCATCTAACTGATGGTGTGGATTCCCATCACATGTCACAATGGGGCCCATACAACTCAACCCATGAGAACTTCCCATGAGGTAGAGCATAGTACCTTTTCCTAGAGGAATGCTCACTTGTGCACTAGTTCTCACAAGAGCTCACGAGTACCTTTTGAGATCTCATCAGACGTGATGTGATCCTTAAATCTAAACTGTCCACATGATGCAGCACCCTAAAAAAACCCCAAGGCCCAACTTTTAACTTGATCCAAAGCTCTGGTGCGTCGTGGCAGAGGGGGGGGGGGGGGGGGGGGGGGGGGGTGGATCAAGGGAGTGTTGAGTCATGAATGAAGAAACAAGAAAAAGAGAAGAATCAAAGAAGTTTTGGCAGAAGCAAAGCTGAAAATGAAGCAAAGTGCAGAAGACATGCACTTGCCAGTGGGTTGCGGAAAGTGTTTGTCTGGTGACTTCTCCTTTCCGCGAAAACCACTGAATTTTGCCTAAAATACTCTCCCAGGGGTTCTCATTTGGTACTTACTTCTGAAGTTCAGAGCTCTAGAGGATTTCAGAGGTATGGGGCTGAACACACAATGTGCGGACCCCAAAGATCGACGATGAATGAGGGGGAGATGTTACCGGAATGAACAAGGAAAGATGAGGAAATGAGATTCGCTTGGGAGGTGCTTTATGCGACCCGCGGCAAGCTTCTGAACTTACCGATACCCACATAAAGCTGCCCAGAAGACATCTGTTTTCTCCTTTCACAAAGGATGTTGGGTGCTTTTTAGTATCGTTTCCCTTTTGATTATGGAGAACATTGAAGGTTGAGACTGTTGTAAAGATGAATGATACAAAGAGAGTAATCCAAACTGGAAGATGACATTAACATGGAGCACAAGACCCTTTTCTCTCCCTTCAGGTTGAGCGTACTTTGTACATCCCTAGAAGTGATAGATGTACTGGGTGATACTATTATGGAATCTCATGAAGATAAAAAAGGAATGAAGCCTAATCTGATTAACTCGCCTCAGTTATGAATGGAAGAACAACTTTGGTTCAGATTATCAGTCAGTCATTCCCTTGTATTTTTGACAGGATGAAAGAGGGCGAAGCTCTGCCGAAATTACTTTATGAATATATTTCATTTAGTACAATGTATAATCTTTTAGAATCAAGGGATGTTGTAAATATGGAATATATGAAGAACTCAGTAAATGAATAAAATGAATGAAGTGATAAATGCTTTTCTGTCTCTCTTGTCTAATATTAGAATGTGACTCTTGTATTCCCCTATATACATAAAGGCAATTTATTGTGTAAACAAAATGGTGACTCTACTGGGGACTTTCTTTTAACAAGAGTTATGTTCTAACATTTATAAGAGACTATAAGAAAAGCATTCGTCATCTTTTGGCACTTCATAGCGCCAAAATGATGACTCTCGACAGGAAGCATTCCACCCTATATCTCTAGAATAAATTATATATATAAACATTTTAAATGATTAATTATCATTATTTTCAAATGTCAGGTACATTACATCCTTCAATCAGATACTCGCAATGGCTTACTCATCTCACAAGATCGTTTTCGATTTCATGCCGGAATGAGGATTTACCGTCTCCTACAACGATCAAAATAAAGAAAGTAAATGCAAGATGAAGACAATTCAAAATATGGCAACTAAAGTGAATGCTATGGTGATTTCCGCTTCACCTGTCGCTACAGAAAACGAGAGTGGATGGGTAATGGTATGGTAAAAAAGAAAGAAGATATCATCCAAAACTCCTACCAAAACTACAGTCAAAGGTCCTCACTGTCAAACTTACTAGAGACCCATTACATGAAGTATGGCCAAACAAATCCCAGCTATGAGTCCTCCATCCCCATACCCAGGAGAAGTAGAAATATGCTTTGTCGAAAAAGATTTCCCTGCACTCCCTGCCTCCCTTGCTACACAGAGACAGATGAGTCAAACCCTTATGCCATATCAACTCTCTTCGACAGAAAGTTCAAAGGCAAGTTCAACCAGAACTACACCAAAGCGAACTGAACATATTGAGTCTGTCAACTCCTCACAATGTAATAGTCGCGAGTTGAGAAGAAACTTAATATCACTCACACCTTCGGTTACCGCTTCATTTATATCATTAGGGTCAGAAACGTCCAAAAGAAGAGCCTCTGTCCTTGTAGCTGGGACCAGTCAAGCCGGACAATCAATGAAAATGTGTCTCAAAGAAATGGTGCGAACGCAAGCAATCCTGATGGAGGAATGCAGGAACATGAAAGAGGCTTTATCTATAATAGCCCGAACAGTATCCCAGAACGCTGCTCCGCAAAATATGGCCCCCACAAAAAATCTGGAATATCTTGCTGAAGGGTGTTCACTTCCCTAAGTGTAGGGTTGCGATGTAGTAATAATCTCGGTAAGACCAAGGTCAATTCACAGGGAAGGAAGTAAACAATTCAAACTATCCTAATAACTAGAATCTAAGAGGTTTGTGAAATCGGTTTTGAACATGAAACAGGAAAATCTGATAATGAAAAGATAACTAGAGCATCAAGGATCCACTTATAGCTCTCCTTATATGCATAATTCGCTGTGGTTTCTCACTTACTCAACTAGAATCGAAATCAAATCCTATCTAGTCGGATGATAGAGCTGTTATATTTTTAAAGCAATCCAACACATGTGTTGTTCATCAATATGATTCCCTCAATTCAAGTTAGGACTTGAGCACACTCAATTGCATAGGTCAATCCTAGTTCCAATAGATTAATATCATAACTATAATAATCATCAAACCCTGTCACAAGGCTTAACTATATTATGGTTTGAACGTCATTCAAATCATCTGAACAATCAACACAATATTTAGAATTTAGAACAAAAAGATAGAACTTTAGTTTGAAGTTCCCACATGATGATCCAAGTCTAAAGTATATTGAATTCGATTCCTTGGAGCGTATAGCTCTAGAGCCATGCAAAATGATTGAGAACTAAAGCAATTCTTCCAAACATCCATGAGCCATCATAAGATTAAGAAAAAACTACTTAAAACTTTATTCAAACTTCCAAAAACCATTATTCTTCAATAAATCCAACTTGAAACCAATAAAACGAATTAAAACATCGAAGTAAACTATAAGTTTCACCTCTTAGCTGTAGCTAAGAGGCTTAAGAGGTTAGCTAATGAAAAGCATAAAAACAAAATTAAAACTAGAACTAGAAGAAGAAGAAAACTAGTTGTAGGAGGCTAGGAAGCCTCCTAGGTCTTGAATCCTTTGCTCCCCACATTGCTAGATGCCTTAGGAGAGAATGGAGGTGGCCTTTTATAAGAGAAATCCCGCACCAACTTCGAAACTTCGAGAATCCGTTGAGTCCTTCCGCAATTTGAAAACTTAGTATTGAAAAACGGAGTTTCTGGAGCACTTTAGACCTGTCTGGCGACCGGTCTAAGAAACCAAAAAATAGTCTAGTAAGCTATGTTTCTCTGGACTCCTGACGACCTGTCTGGCGATCGATCTAGCTATGTAGACCTATCTGACAACCGGTCTTGGGACAGTTTTTCCATATTTTATTCTCTTTCTTTCTTCATCTTTCCTCCACCTTTTGGCACTTGTTATATTGATCTTCAATGCATACAAAGTGACTCTTTTAGCTATGAATTAGTGAAGTCTCTCTCTCATTCTTACAATCACAAATCCATATATTAGATTAGTCTTTAAATCATGAAAACCATGCATAATGAGTGATGAATTGGGGTTAGAATATGCACAATTAAGAGCTCAACAAAGGGTCACAACCACCCTAGACCATGTCACACGGGTCCATCCCAATGACAAACACTGGAATAGCAATGGAGGAAATACGACAAATTATTGCTGAAACTGTTCGATTAGTAGGAGAAAGGATGTATAAAGAAATATTTCGGTACAAAACACCGTATCCAAGAGAAGTTAATGATATTCCTTTCCCTGTGGACTTTAAATACCAAGAGTTTCAAAATTTTAAAGGAGAAGGGTCATCAGAAGAACATATGATGCATTTCATAATTGCGATATGAAGCTATGCCGCCATGCCACAATATTGTTTACGATTGTTTGGTGTGACTTTGATCGAAAAAGCCTTCAAATGGTACGCAACCCTTGCTCCAGGATCGATACTGTCACGCCCCGAAATTTGGGACTCGAGTACAACAACCTAAAGCCCGAGTTCCAGGGTGCGAACTTAATTCAAGCATAACTTTAGAGAAATTCAATTCCACACACCACACTATTAACTAAACTAAGGTACTTTATTTATCATAGTTTAAATTTCAAGCTGTAAATTAAATTAAACAACTACATCTACTCTACGAATTAATTAAGTCTACTAAAGTCTATTTACATCAACTTTAAAAGGAAATAAATTAAACAACCTAATTTAAAATAAAGCTTCTAATAGAAGTAGCCGTCCAGGTATTCCGCTTCAGCCACTTCTTCTTCCTCCTGAAATCTTGCAGGAACTGTGGTGATTTTGGTGAGCTAAAGCCCAGTGAGGTTATTTCCATCACAAGTAATATTCCAGTTAATAAGGATAAGATGTGAATCATCAACGGATAGAATTGTATGAAATAAACAAGGATGAGGTGATGATTAATACATTTTATAATTTATTATGAATGAAGTATGATTATCATGATGTCATGTATGTTATGATACGTGTGAGAGCTTTAAACGTCTAGGAACTTGCTGCCACTGAACATTAAGAACTTGTCACAAATCAGCCATGCTCACCTAACCGGTACAGCAAGGCGGCAAATCAACCATGCACGCCAGTGGGCAAATCAACCATGTACCACTGATCCAACCGAGCAAATCAACCATGCTCAATAAGTGAAACGATCAAAGCTCGCTGCCACTGAACATTATGAACCTGTCGCAAATCAACCATGCTTACTTAACCGGTACAGCGAGGCGGCAAATCAACCATGCACACCAGGAGTCAAATAAACCATGCTCCTGTTCTGTCGCAGCGTATAAATGTATGTATATGTCATGAGTTATGGAAGCATTTATCAAGCACATAATGCAATACAACATTTAATCCAATCACACCATGCGTGCATTAACTTCATTAGAGTGTCTCTTTACTTAAATCATAAGTTATTGTCTATTAGAAAGTGTAAGGATAATACTATGTAGAATTTTGATAATATCACAAACAGTGTTCGCATTGTCGGTATCGCTACAAGTTTTGCTGGCCAGAGATAAAGATATAATATCGTTATCGTCGATAATATCGTCGATAACCGAAAATGTGAGGAAAAAGGGGGAAACATGATGAAAATTGTGAAATTTTCAGTGAAACTTCAGGAAATGCCTAAATACACATATTTGCATATTCAGGAATAAAAAAACTGCAAAAAGAATGCATTAAATAATAAGTTTTCATTCAATGGGGCCCAAAAAGGCATGCGTTCATAAGAAATTACTCCAATAGCAACGAAAATGAGTTTATATAATACAAATGCATCCACCATATAATAATTAAGACATTAAATTAAATGAATTCGAAAATAATACTTTTCTGCCATATTTCATCCCCACATGGAGTGACGAGGTGGCTCATAGTCATCATCCGGATCCCGTTCCCGTTGGTTGTAGTGTTGTTCACCAATATATTGACAGTACTGTTCCCATGTCATCCTCTGCTCAAACCAATGGAGGTACTCTCTTATGTATCTTTGATAGTCGTCCTCCTCAAACTGTACGAGATAGCCCAAACGTGGGTACTGCGTGACATACATCGACGGCATTGGTTGAGTAGGGTCCTGAGGGAATATATCAAGTCCAACCCCGACTCCCTGATAGTATTACTGCCAGTCATACGGGTACCCCGAATATCCTCCTGTCAAATGACCATAACTCGAAGAGCTATCTGATGGCTGCTCGTATCCATGAGTAGACGAATGCGACTGAATGTCAGAGCTGCCATGCCCATACTCGTGATATCCCCCATGCGTATAAGGTGGGACGGAAGTGGAGCTCCCCCGCTCTGAACTGATGTCCATAGATGACAAGCTACGTGCGAGAGCATCCGCCACGGCACGTTCAGCTTTTTTCTTTGAACGACGCTCAAACATATGTGTGGGCTCTGATGCTCTCATACGCGAGGGTGGACGAGATCCATGGTCCTCGTCTTGAGTTGCATGGTCAAAGTACTGCTCCTCAGTGAACTGACCAACGGATCGCTGGCTCTGACCTGTCATGTACCCCCCACCACTGCCACCTCCACCCCCATTAGTACCACCTACATCAGTGTCGGTGCCTCTATCACCTCCCTCACCACTGTCATCGTCATCGTCGTCGTCGTCCCCACGACCAGTGTCAAGTGGGGGTTGAGTCTCATCATCATCACTCACTACTACTTGATGATAAAGAGGCGGCCGTGAAGATGCCTCCTCGCCATCATCATGACGTGTCGAACTCCTCATCAAAGGATCAAAGGAGTCTGTATCTGCCCTCTGTTGGCTTACTACCTCATCGACATCGATACCAAGAGACGCTGCTCCCTCGGCTACTTGAGGTGCAGGGCCTCCATCTGCATCGTCTAAATCAGCTGACTTGACCCACTCATAAAGTGGGTCCTCAGCATCGTCACCTATTTGTGCCATGGTACCTATCGACAACAGGTCCAGCGGGTCCGAATTTTCCACCATGTCTTGGTCTACCCGTAACTGCCTCTCCCTTAACTTCATATTGTAATGGCAGTAAACGAGCTTCTGTAACTTTTCGTATGCTAACTTGTTCCTCTTGCTCGTGTGTATGAGTGACCACGTGCTCCAATTCCTTTCACACGGGGAGGAGGATACAGTCTGTGCGAGAATACGGACTGCAAGTACTTGTAGTGCAGGTGTGTCGACTCCGTACATCGCCCACCACTCACCTATATATCCATGAGCATCTTGTGTTAGTTTGAAATACGGACTTATAATGCAATTACCTAATAATATACCATATTACCCAATAAAACATTATACTCACACGGCATCATCGTTTCTCTAGATGCTTTGGCTAGTGCGGATGAGAACGTACCCCTAGCATCTTTAAACCGCAACAACTCTAACATATGGATTCACATGTCACCATTTTAACTACCCATATATCTAAAGACTATGAGGAAGAAAATATATTCTATCGATTACCATCAGGGAGATCTACTCAAATTGCATTACCTGGTTACCAAATTCTGATCGTGCTGGCGATTCAGGGAACAACCGTTCGAACACCTCGTGGACGACCATCGTCAAATCACTATTTTCATGAAGTCGGCGTTTGTAATGGAATCTAGGATTCAGATAGTATGCTGAAACTCAAATATTATTTACTCAGTTGCATTAACTTGTAAACATAAGTGATGCTTAAAGTGCAAGTGCAAGTGGTAAAAAATACAGGTGAACGTAACAAACTTACCAGCCTTGTGGAGGTCATGATCAAGGGTCCTGGTCCATCGTTCATCGATGATATCGATCACCCACTTATGTGCATTGGGGAGAGCAGTCCGTATCCCTTCTTTCATAATTCTCATAAGCTCGTACATTGACCCCTGTTGAAGGACACATCTCACTATCTACGGCGCGTAGGACACTGTAGATCGGTTTTAGAAGGGAAACAACATCATGAACTCTATCCCAGAAGAAATCAGAAAGCACTATTTTCGATGTATTCTTTGCACCATCGGTCTTCCTCTGATTCCACTCCAAGTACTTCTCAGATCTAAACAAATTCCTAAGACCCACACGGTGCCTATACAAGCTGTCGAGTGCAATAAAGTTCGTGGCGAACCGTGTTGCACCTGGTCTAACGATGTCCCCTCTACAACACTCGCGCATTGCAGCCAACAACCAAGAGTGATTATATATGAAGTTCGTCACTCTCCTCGCATCCTCGATGGTTTTCCTGATCGAGTCCCTTTGGCCTATCTTCTCGAGCATCAAATCAATGCAGTGTGCCGCGCAAGGGGTCCAATAGAGATGGTACCTTGTCATTAATTTCTTTCCTGCCTTAACGAATGCACTACCGTTGTCTGTCACAACTTGGATGACATTTTCAGGCCCAACAGTTATGATGACTTTTTTCAAGAGATCATATATGTAATCATGATCTTTTATTTTGGCAGATGCATCAATAGATTTGAGGAAAACGGACTGCCCTTTACTGTACACCATAAAATTGATAATGGACATTTTCGTGGGTCCTGTCCACCCATCGCACATGATCGTCACCCCATACTGCCTCCAGTACGGAGTGAGTGCGCATACCCAAGCACGCATCTCCTCGTATTCCTGATCAAGGTAGACACCAAGAATCTCTTTTGGCGTCGGGGGCTTCACACCGGGCCCATGTCGCTGCACCTCCTCAATCATATTTGTGAAGTGAGGACTGACAGCTGCATTGGCTGGTATGTGGCTCGAAATGAACCATCTAGATATGGCGCTACCCACTCTTTCTCTGATTCCCTTATTCCATATATTTTTTAACCTCTTCTGATTAACACCCGCAATGGGTGCATCTGTAATGCGGGCGCTCTGTGTGCGCTGTAATCCATGCCCGCCAGAACCACCGCTACTCATACTGCCTCCCCCAAACCTTCTGCTGCTCCCACCGGCCTCATAACGGGAGCCCCCAAATGACGACCTAGTCTCGTTAAGCCTTCTCCTCTGCTCCCCCTCCCACCCTGATGCCCGAGACTCATGGATCGCGTCTCTGAACTCCCTCTTCTCCCGCGTCGTAACACAGTCATCGGGATATGCAATCCCCTCGTCGTCGTCGTCGTCGTCGTCCTCTTGCTCCTCAACAGTACGTAGGCCCTGTCCAGGACCCCGCAGCTGTTTCCTGAAATCCTTCTCCCAATCCTTCTGTTGCAGCTTGTGTGACTTCGCCTCAGCCAAAACTCTTCTCATCTCCTCTCTCACTGGCTTTGTTACACTTGGACAGTCTTTCACATTTCTGAACCCCCCATGCCAAATGCTCCTTCAGCCTAAACACCCCCCCACTCCGTATAACTTAGCCGCAGTAGTTGCATATGGCCCCATATTTATTCCCCTCCAATGGTCGTCCATGTTTCCACCCAATATCCCTTGCTCCTCATTTTCCGGATCCAGACGACATTTTGATCCCTAGTAGCATACAAAAATGAAAAAATACTTGCACTAGCATTGGAATCAATGGCCATATGGGAACAAAAATGTACACTTCAAGCTTTTATGTTAAAAAACATATGCGACAAAAAATGTGCCGGATCAAATACTCAAGTGGGATGACATTTGAATCAAGCTAATACTTGTGCTTTCAGCCCATCCCACTTGGATGACATTACGCATGGTATGGATGACATTACGCATGGTATGGATGACATATAAACATCACTGTGGACCTAGGGAGGTTTCAACGGTAGTAATTTACGTACCCACCTTTTCCTTTAGTGCAGGTCCACTTGAGTATTTTTTGTCGCACGTCCTAAAAATGAGATGTAAAATCGGATGGACAGCCTGAATTTCTCACAAACATCATAGTGGCCCTTATCGTGGGTTTACCGTGGGCCTCACTAAAGGAAAAGGTGGGTAGGTAAATTACTACCATTGAAACCTCCCTGGGGTCCACAGTAATGCTTATATGACATCAATACCGTTCACAACGTCACTATTACTGGGATGAACTGGAAACACAAGTATTATCTTGATTCGAAACTCCTGTACCTCCACAAATATTTCAACTGTGGACGTTCAATCCTCATGTTTTCGGCCCATCATGATGCATTTTTTATATATCTATGCCGTCTATCTATTTTCTCATATCATTTTAGGATATGATACAAAACCTTAAGAAGATCCAAATCTCAGGTGGACCATACCACTAGAAACAGTGATTAATAACCATTAAAAACGTTTTGTGGGCCATAAAAGTTTTAGATCCATCTGATATTTATATTTTCCCTTCATCAAGACATTATTCACATTGTCAAGAGTTTGGATTGAAAATAAACATTACCAAAACCTTAAGAAGGGTTCTTTGGAAGTTTTAATGGTATGGCACTTAATCAAACTGTTTCTAGTGGTATGATCCACTTGAAATTTAGATCTGTATAATTTTTGAAGCCACTTCCTAAAATGGGCTGTAGAAAAGGATGGACGGAGTGGATATACAAAATATCATCCATGTGGGCCATACCGTAGGGGATAACACCCACTAAGCTGTTCCCGGGGTAACACTGGAAGCGGATCGGCTGGTACACCCACCAGCTAGCAATGACGTCATCAAGTTCCGTGGGTCCCACCATGAGGTACTTGTTATATCCAAACCGTCCTTCCATGTTATGGGATCATTCTAAGTCTTGACCCAAAAAATCAGACATATCCAATGATTCAGTGGACCACACTGCAGAAAGTAGTGGGAGATTTAACGTATACCATTGAAACATTTTTGGAGGTCCCAGAAGTTTTGTATCAGTCTGATATTTATTTTTACCCTTCATCAAGGTCCGTGTGACCTTATGAACAGTTTGGATGACAAATAAACATCATGGTGGACCTGGGTATGTTTTAACGGTGAGAATCATTGTCCCCACTGTCTTTATTGGTGTGGTCCACTTGAGTTTTGGATATGACACATTTTAGGTATCATGCACTAAAATGATCTCTTTAAATGGATGGACGGTTTGGATGTACTAAATACATCATTGTGGGGTCCACAGAGCCTTAAGCTTCTTTGAGCCGTTCGTACAAACACGGTGCTCGAGGACTGCGCACTCACTCTGCGTCCGCCACGTCCCTACGGAAACGTAGGGGTGGGTGAGCGGATTAGGTGCGACCCGGATTCACGCAAGACGGTGCGGCCCTTACGTACGTTCACCGTGGGGCCCACATCAATGTATATATTATGTATCCACACCGTCCAACTATTTATACATATAATTTTATGGCATTAAACCAAATATCATGCAGATCCAAATCTCAAGTGGACCATACCACTAGAAACAATGTGATTGAGTGCCCCACCATTAAAAAATCCAATGAGCCCATTGTAAGGTTTTGGTAATGTTTATTTTCAATCGAAGCTCTTGATAATGTCAATAAGGTCTTGATGAACGGAAAATATAAAGATCAGATTGATCCAAAACTTTTGTGGCCCACAAAACATTTTAAATGGTTATTCATCACTATTTCTAGTGGTATGGTCCACCTGAGATTTAGATCTTCTAAGG
Organism: Liriodendron chinense; assembly: GCA_003013855.2. Lineage (NCBI taxonomy): Eukaryota > Viridiplantae > Streptophyta > Magnoliopsida > Magnoliales > Magnoliaceae > Liriodendron > Liriodendron chinense. The sequence goes on from PVNU02000362.1 coordinate 3,014,128, forward strand.
GTTTTGGATTACATCCTAAAATGATATGAAAAAATAGATAGACGGCGTAGATATATAAAAAAATACATCAATATGGGCCCCACACGGTTAGGGTAACACCCACTAAGCTGTTCCAGGGGTCGTCCGCACGCTACTCGTGCGGAGTAAACTCTGTGGGGCCCACCGTGATTTACTTATTTTATCCACTCCGTCCATCCACCTTAACAGATAATTTTAAATATGGTGCAAAAAAATTAAGCATATAAAAATATAAAGTGGACCACACCACTGGAAAAGTGTGAACTGAATGTCTACCATTGAAAAATTCGCGGGGGACACAACAGTTTTGGATCAAGCTGATATTTGAGTTTTCCATTCATCCATGTCCATGTGATCTTTTGAACAGGTTGGATGACAAATAAACATCACTGTGGGGCCTGGGAAGGTTTCAACGGTGGAAATCATTATTCCCACTGTTTCCTGTGGCATGGTCCACTTGAGATTTGAGATGCTTAAATTTTGGGCTCAACCACTAAAATGAGATGGAAGAACGTATGGATGGAATAGATAAAGCACATACATTCTAGGTGGGCCCAACAGAGTTTACGGTGCACGATAAGAGCGTGCGGAGTAACACCGCACGGGACGCTATTTCAGCAAAAGGGTTCGACCGCCCCTTCTCTTCACTGTAGACGAAAGGGTTCCGCGAAAGAGGGGGAGATTCGTGAAATCCCTAAAATTCCTCCTAAATCCCCCCAATTTCGTCGGAAATTCCCTGTTCCTTCGCTGATTATGTACGGTGGACGGATCAATTGCGAAAAAGGAAGAAAAAAGTGGTGATTATCGAGCACTTACAGCGCACGGAAGCTTGGATTGGCCCATTGCAACGTTCGATGAGCGATCCTCCTTCAAGGTATGGAAATCCCTAATTTTCTCCCCTTTTCTGTCGATTTTTTTGGGTATTTTCACAATCCCCCCATTATCGGCCCTTTTATCGACAATAGGGGGTTGTTGGCTATAGTGTTTGCCCCCAACTTGGCTACAGAAGTCCCGTGGACGGTAGGTGGCTACAGCGACATTCCTTACTGGTGTCAGAGATTTTCGGCAGATATCGACAATATCGCATAATTATCGGCGATATTTGGAAGAGAAACGAATAACTGGGGTTTCGTTGTCGCAACTCCGGCGACACCGATAATATCGGCGATATTGTTGATATTTCGTCGACAATGCAAACACTGATCACAAATAACCAGAGTTGTACATCGTTGATATCATAAGTATGTAGCCTAAGTCAAACGTATTCCTAAAATTTTGATTTGCACAACAAGAAAGAGAAATTGAGGAAAAGAACTAACAAGAAAGGAAATATGAAAAGAAGGACAAGGAGAATGGAAACGAAAGATAGATCCTTTAGCTAAGATCAAAGATGCTTTTCTAAACTCAATTTAGAAAGAGATTGAGGTAGGGATCTTTACCAAAGATCCGTTACATGAAATAATAAAGAGAATTGGAACTTGAACATAATGAATAGCACATATATGAAAAGAGAAATCAACTAGAAGTTTCTGAGATTAATCGCTCACCGATTTGCTAATCTCTGAGTTTCAAATAGTTGGCTCAAATTCGGATGGACTCAGCGACTCGACTCGATCTAGAGAAGAAAACTCTTCTTTCTTCTTTCTTCTTTCTTCTTCTTCTTCTTCTTTCTTTCTTCTTTCTTTGCTAGAGGGACTTCTTAGTAGCAACAGCAGCAGGCAGTGGGCCTTCTTTCTTCCTCCCAAACAATCTCTCTCTCTCTCTCTCTCTCTCTCTCTCTCTCACACACACACACACACACACACACACAAATAACTCTCTCTCTCTCTCTCGCTCTGGCATTTCTCTGAAGGAGGCAGGGACAGAACAAGGGTTTATAATCGGCTGGAGGTCGGTTGTACGGTACGGAAGGAATCTTGGATTCAATCCAAGTTAGGGAAGGAAACAGTTTATTTTGGAAGGTTCTTGCACATGGGAGCCGTTAGAAATCTAGTTGGGGTCCACATGATCCTACACATGAGATTTGGGAAGTCCACGCAAACCAGGGAGGTAGATCTTGATCTTCTTGCGTTCGAACAATGGTTTCAAGTGGACCAAGCTAACGCCATGATGAGGAGAAACTTTATAGGACAAGGTTTAGGTGAGTTGCGGATCTGATGGACGGACTATATGAACCTATGGGGTCCGTTTTGATGGGCGTACGGAGACCCACAATCGGTAGCGAGCGGACGCTACAGCTGCCGCGTTAACGAAGAAGACGGGTCGCATGCGTTTAAACGCGGTTTGACCGCGTGGCTGACCGTGTGCACCACACACCGGGTCCCACCATGATGGCTATATGAAATCTACTCCAATCAGCAGGTGGGATACCAATTCTTAGGCATTGGTACCAAGATTGGGACAGATCCGAGTTAAGGTGGGCCACTTATGGCCCGATTTCTGATTAGGACATTTGTAGGATGATTGGAGGGCTGAAATTTGATGTGTACGGTTAAATTGTGTCATAGAACTCGTATATAAAGTTTCATATGAAAGTAATCACCGAAAATCATAAAACTTAAAAAGGGCCGTTTAACTTAAGTTTATATAATGTCATTTTCGTAATTATTATAAATTTGTGAGTTTTATAAAATCTAATGCCTCTATGCTGTTTTAGGGTTTATTCTAAGCAACTTTAATAAAGAGGCCCTACTTTAATTCTTTATGGATTATTTATTATTAATTAATCAATAATTTAAGTGGTTTAATTACTTAAATAATTAATTAAACTATTAATTAAATTATTCCAAAAATCTAAAATTAATAAAATTATTATTTAAATTATTGTAAAAACTTGGGTTATTATAGATACGCACCTGGGAATAAATGCAGGAAGCTTTTCTGACAAGCTTATTTCCAACCGAAAGAGAAGTAAGTCTGATAGAGCTAGCAGCTGTACGGCAAAAGGGAATTAGAATCTGTCAACAAATTTATTACACGCTGGAGAGCCCTAAGTGGGTCATGTAAATATCTTTTTGGAAAAGCTAAGCAGTACAAATGTGCATTGGATGCATGGAACTAGAAATTGCTTTCGTACTTACAGGGAAAAAAATACATACATTTCGGAAATTGGCTACAAGAGCTCATGCTTTAGAAAGAATGATTAAAAGGTACCTACATTTCGCACAGAGTCTACACGACGGATTTCTAGCAAGTCTTCAGCCAATGTTACAAATAAGGGTAAGAGTAAAGAAGAATTTCGGAGTAAACCAAGGGACAACAGGAGAGAGAGGTAAAACTATTTTGTCAATGAGCCAGCCGACAAAAGATATCGACAGTTTAATCATCGAGAAGAATACTCTTTCTCAAATGAAGATATCATCCCCATGATGAATCAATTGGTCGCAATAGGAACAATCGAATTGCCATAATTGAAACGGCCCGAAGAAGCAGATAAAATGAAAGACAGAGATTATTGCCACTATCATCGCATGATAGGGCATCCTACTCATAGATGTTACACCATCAAAGCTATTCTCCAAAGAATAATTGATGGAGGAGAAATAGGCATTGGGAAAGAAAGAGACGAAGGAAAGAAAGTAATTACAAATGTCGCGTCTGCAATAAGCATGAAACATCAGCATGAATCATCTTCAATATTCCTTTCAGGACAAGTTAGTCCAGAAATTGAGGAACAAGAAACACAGTTCGTACAAAGTGTGACAGTGTCTGCTACACTAGAAGAAAGTCAGAGACAGAAAAGGATCAATGCTGTACTAAAGGCAAAAGCCTGCCGACTGTCAAGACGTCGCTGGGCATGTAAGATGTTGAGCTCTTAAATGTGCATATTCTAACCCCATTTCATTACTAACTATGCTTGAAATACATGATTAAAGACCCAACTAATGCATAGGTTTTGTGGTTGTAGGAATGAGAGAGAATTCATCAATTGAGGGCTTAGAGATGCTGTTTATACACCTTAAAGATCAAAGGAATGAAGGCCCAAAGGTGGAGCAAAAGTGCATTGAAGATGAAGGAGGAGAAGCTGAGAATTAAGCAAATTTCATGTCCACCGACAGGCCCGCCACAGCCACCGGTCGGCCGGCCAAACCCTCCAAAAATGAGAAATTCGCTGGACAGATTTTAGGAGGGCAGGCCCTTTGATCGACCGGTTGGACAGACTGGCCGGCCGGTCAGCTGAAGGGTCGGTTTATGCATTTCAACATCCAGCAATTTCAGTAGTTTGAAGCAGTTTCTCCGGCCGGTCGGCTGATGGGTCAGACTGTGTAAAAAAGACTCTAGTGAAAATTGCATTTGCAGGCACTTTGTTGGACTGGTCGGACAGGGGGTTCGACCGGCCGGTCAGCATCCAGAAACATCTAGAGCTCCGAAAATCTCTACGCAAAGCACTATTTTGGCAGATTTTCTTGAAGTTTCTTCTCACCCAAATCTATAAAAGGACTCCTCTAGCTCGTTCCTAAGATATCCTAGAAGAGAATTACCACAGTGGGAGGCGCGGAAGTTGGATCCAAAGTTCTACAACTCTTCCTAGTTTGTTCTTCTAGTTTTTAAAGTTTTTCTTAGTTTCTTTCATGTTTCCTTGGATCATGAATGGCTAAACCTCTTAGCTAGGGCTAAGAGGTGAAACTTGTAGTGAATCTAAGATGTTTTAATTTGTTTATTTTGGTTTCAAGTTGGATTATTATTGAAGAACAATGGTTTAAAGGTTGAATAAAGTTCTAAGTATTCTTTCTTAGTCTTATGATGGCTTATGGATGTTTAGAAGAATTGCTTGAGTTCTTAATTGTTTTGAATGGTTCTAGACCTGTATACTCCGAGGAATCAGATTCAATACGCTCTAGACCTTGTGGGAACTTTTAACCAAAGTTCTACTTTTCTGAATTTCTGAATTATATGTGACTTTATAAGTGATTTGAATAAAGTTCAAATTATGATCTAGTTATGCTTTGTGACAGAGTTTAATGATGATTATGATTGTGATCTTAACCTATTGGAACTAGGATTGACCTATGCAATTGAGTGTGCTCAAGTCCTAACTTGAATTGAGGGAATTATGCACTTGAATCACACATATGACAGATTGTTCGTCACAACTGCTCTATCATCCGACTAGATAGGATTTGATTTCAATTCTAGTTGAGTAATTGCGAAACCACAGTGAATTGAGCATCAAGGATTGCTACAAGTGGATCCTTGAACCCCTAGTGCTCTTTGTTATTGATTACATTCAATTTTAGTTCAAAATATCTATCTACATCCAATTCCAAAATCCTGTTTAGTTAGTTCTTAATTAGAAACCATTGGAAGTGTTTTGTGGGTTCCTACACAAGTCCCTGTGGATCGACCTCGGTCTTACCGAGATTATTACTACATCGCAACCCTACACTTGGGGAAGCGAACATAAGACCTCAAATATCGAAATAATACTATTTTCGGCACACGATTCTCCTCTCAATCATTTACTCCAGTATGAAAAATATTGTGATCACCAAGGAGTCAGTAAGGAGCAGATGATAAGACAGTTTCAAGAAACATTAATAGGACTAGCCAAAGAATGGTATGAATCAGGAACCCTGCGAGAAGCACGAACTTGGGAACAATTTCGTGAGTTGTTCATGTTACAATTCTGGGTACCACAAAGGGCAGTTCCTTTAACAGAGTTGATAAGGTGGGAGATTACTCTAGGAGAATGTCTGTACTAGTACATTATGAAATGGAGAAACGCAATAACAAGTTCGCCTAAATCACTTGAACATACAGAAATAAAAATAGCTGGGTCATGCGCCAAAAGTATGGAAATGAAGATCGTAGACAGATATAAGCCATACATTATGTTCAATCCGATGAGAGAAGCCGCAATGATGGGGCCTTATATGAACAGAGAACGAGAAGTGATACATTTCTTCAGCAATAAGCACGCTGATAGAGTCAAGCAAGTGTTAAATGTTGCTCGGACCAACCTGCTAAATCAAACCGATTCTCGAAAGAAGGAATGGATTTCAGAGTTCCCTAAGTTTATACTCTTCAAAGGAGGAACCCAGTTACCAATAGAACATTTGGTAAATTATGAAAAGGTTGCTTACTTCAGAGGCAATGTTTCCCAAAAGTATTTACTGCGAAACTTCGTATATTCGTTAGCTATTTCAGGCAATGCCATGACTTGGTATTTAACTCTGCTAAAAAGAACTGTTGCAAGTTGGTAGGATATGAAAGAAATATTCACAATGCGGTTTTATAGATATAACGTAAGAATATTAAGGGAATTACTTCGAAAAACAGTCCAGCACCAGGGCGAAGACGTATTGGATTTCGTACGTCGATGATGGAACGTACAAGCTTGTAGTTATGCATTGCCTCTGAACGAAGATGTTATGATAAGAGAATGCATTTGAGCAACCATGCTCAAAGAACAACTAATACTAAAGAACCAAGGGATCCCACGAAGCTTCTAGCAACTGTTGAAAATATTGGTGCTTCAGTTTCATGAATTATGCGATGTTGCGACAATCCAAGCCACAGAGAAATCAGAAAATTCAAACAGCTCGTTCAATGACAGAGGAATGGAAAGTAATATAAGAACATTAAGGTCGAAAAAACAACTACGACAAGAACCTTAGAGAGAATCACAAAGGGATATTCTTGATCAGATATCCAGTCAAGAAAGGGTCGACGAAAGAACTGATAGACCGTCACAGCCAGAAGAACCATCGACGTTAAGTGTTACGTATGATGTGATTAGCCATCTGAAAAGAATTCCAGCGAGACTAAGCATTTATGATGCCCTGAAATTGTCTAAGAATTTTTGACAAAATTTGATACAAGCCTTATTAGACAATAATGTACGAGATGCCTTGATAACAGAAATGGAAATAGCAGACGTCGATAAAGATGAGGACAAGAGTTGGAACGCGATGTCAGAGAAAGTTGAAGCAGCCTACTGTATGTTAACAATAACTTTCACAAATGACGACATGATGTTAGGCGAGAAAGAGTACAATCGGCCACTCATGGTTAAGGGATACATAACATTGTGATGTGCGGTTGGCTCAGTATTGTTGCACTGCACCTAGTACGATGTGCTGGGCCAGGCTAGGCCTCACCTGTGTGACGCTATTTCGCCCAAGGTCTAGAGTTTGTCATGGCTTAGCATAGTAGGCCCAACTAGAGCCTGAGAAAATTTGGTTGGGCCTTGCCCTGGCTTGGCCGAGCCATATTTTGAAATCCTAGTCCCTTTTTCTTGTACTCTTTAGCTTTACCCATTTAACCTAAGTGGGGCCATGTCTTGGAGATCCAAGTCGTCAATCTGATGTACTGAACCATGGTGTCAGATGGTCCAAAAGATCTTTTTGCCACCCAGTAAAAGCATGTAGTTTAATGAAAAGATAATTTAGAAATGTACCGGGATGTAAATACAGTATTAATAAGGTATTGTATTATAAAATTTCCTAAAAGAAAAACCAAACCTCGCCCCAATTATTATTATTATTATTTTGTGAAAAAGAAAAGTGAAGCCTCATCAGACGTAGCAAAAGCTGCAACCGCTCCTCTCAACCAGTAGCGTGTGATGCACATGAGAGAGATTTGATGGAAGCAGCAATGGAACTAGTTAGCGAGAGAGAACCAGAGTAAGTTATTGACCATACACGTGGCACATATATGGATAGTCATGCTCACCTTCCCACCTTCTTATTTGTGCGCCTGTGCGCACCTTTGCACACCTGTTATAGGCATAAAATCTAAACCGTCCATGTGATGCGGCACCCCATAAAACCCCTCAAAGCCTAACTTTCAACCTATCCAAAACTCTTCTCTAGGCCATAGAAAAGAGAGAGAGACAAATCAAGGGAGGAAATTTCATGGCCCACCAAAGTTTTGAATCAGGGTAAAAATTGAACTCAGGGAATTTCATGGGGTGCTGCATCACGTGGACCGTTCAGATTTTGTGCTCATATCATGTGAGATGAGTTCTTGAAAAGTTCACACGAGTTATCGCGGGAACTGGTGCGCTGGTGAGCATATATATATATATATATATATATATAACACCTTTTCAGGGCTCATCACATATGACATGAGCCCAAAATCGGAGGCGTCCATGTACGACACCACCCAAAAAAACTCATTTAGCCCAACTTTCAACTTGGTCCATAATTTTAAAGGAAACAATTTCCTCCCTTGATTTGCCTCTCTCTCTCTCTCTCTCTCTCTCTCTCTCTCTCTCTGCTACAGCGCATCAGAGTTTTGGATCAAGTTGAAACTTAGACCTAGGGGTTTTTTTGGCGTGCTGCATCACATGGGCGGCTTGAATTTTGGGCTCACAACACGTGCGATGAGCATTGAAAAAGTGCTCACGAGATCTTGTGAGAATCGGTGCACGGGTGAGCATTCCTCTCTCTATATACACACACACACACATGTGTGTGGGAAAAGGTATTATGCGCTTAACCTCATGGGAAGTACCCATGAGGTCGAGCTATGTGGGCCTCACTCTGATGTGCATTAGACATTCAAACCATGCATTTGGTGGGTCCCCTATTGGTTATGGGATATCCCAAAAATCAGCTATATCTAAAACTTAAGTGGGCCATACCAATTGAAATAGTGTAAAATCATACTTACAACATCTAAAAGTACTTGGTGTGGCCCACCTAAGTTTTGGATATGGTTGAAACTTGGTATGACCTCTTGTTTAAATGGGACACACAAAATGAATGGGCTGGATTTCTCAACCACATCTTAGTCGATCCTATAAATGATCATAAAGGTTTCAATGGGTGGATATCCACTCTTAATTGTTGTTTGTGGTGTGGCCCACCTAAGTCATGGATTGGCCTAAGTTTTAAGCTCATGGCCTACCATTGAATGGTGCATCTAACTAATGGTGTGGATGCCCATCATACGACACAACGGGGCCCATACAACTCAACCCATGGGAACTTCCCATAAGGTCGAGCATAATACCTTTTCCAAGAGGAATGCTCACTTGTGCACTAGTTCTCACAAGAGCTCATGAGTACTTTTTGAGATCTCATCAGATGTGATGTGATCCTGTGGACGCTCGCCGTTCCGCACTCCCGGACGTTCTCCCTTCCTTTCGAAAAAAGAAGAAGGGGTGCGTGCACTGCGAATCGCTGTTTGTGCCACTGTCTTGCCTCGTTCTCGAGAGCTTTGTGTTAGTTGTCGTGTTAAGCTGGATGTGTTTAGATGAGTTTGTATAAGACTAGAGTCACCACTAGCCAGTTACTTCAAATCTACTGTCGGCTAGACCCTGTAGAAATGTTAGAGAAGGGGATCCAAAGATTCCTTCCTCTAAATGACTTCTTTTGATCTGCGGCTAGAGATTCGAGGTAAGGGATCACGGTTACAGGGTGGGAAGAGGTTAGGCACCCCACACACTGCCCGTACCGAAGTACGGTCTCTACTTCACATAATCGAACTAATACTTGAAAGTCTGATATAATCCTTGTACATTCTCATGAATGATATGATGCATGAATGCAGGTCTGAACAGTAAGAGTTTTTGATGGGTAGGTTTCCATTAACAGGCAAGCCCAGAGCATACGCTCGAATTGACAAGTGCTTTATGTAGGATGCATGCTGTGTGTTTGAATGATCAAAGTGCTTGTAGTGACTGATGCATGAATGTAGGTATGAACAGTAAGAGTTTTTTATGGGTAGATTTCCATTAAAAGGCAAGCCCAGAGCATACGCTCGAACTGATAGGTGCTTTATGTGGGATGCATGCTGTGTATGTGAACAATCAAAGTGCTTGTAGTGAAGCAGGGGGGTTGGAAGAAAAGTAAATGTTGCACTTATGCTAGATGCGAATGAGATGATGCTGGTAAAGAGTAGCTAGATGGACGGAGGTGTCACAAGGGTTTGTTTCGAGTGGCTAGATCAAGACTTGGATGGCTTGGGAGACTTGGATCAAGATCAGGCTGGGCTAGACCAGGGCTATGCTCTCCTCACTCGAGCTCTCCTTGGTGGAAAAATGGGCTAAAGGGGGTGGAGGTGGACTCAGAGCTAACGGGATTGCTCTGGGCTTGAGGGATGCCTGAATGAGAAGGGGAGGAGGGTATTTATAGCAGCGGAGAGTGGCAGAACACGTAAATATTTTTGGGCGGCACTCTGGGGGCCGCTCGTACGGTCGTTTTACTTCGGGTTCGGAGTGTACGACCTCCGGACCTGAAGCAGAAAATTCCTAGGTTTTGGGTTCGGACTTACTCCGAGGCTGTGGTTTGGAACTCGGTGAGTTGACTGGGTTTGGGAGATGGGTTGACACGGTGAGTTGACTCGATGGGTTGACTCAGTGGGTTAACTCGGTGATTTGACTCAGCAGGTTGACTCACTAAGTTTGACTTTTTAAGGATTTTTTGACTGATTTTTCTTATGGGGGGTTTTTTGGGCTGATGTTTAGGGGTGAGTTGACTGGGTTCAGGCTTGAGCTGGGCTATGGATTGGGGCTTACAAGGGTGAGTTTGGCTGAGTTTGGACATGGGATTTAGGGGTACGGTCCTTCATTTATTCAGCTATCTTTACCAACATTGTAGCCGAAGGTGGGGTGTCTACAGATGCCCCTCTTTGGCAGAGGTTGGGTGCAACCAAATGCCAAAGCGAGTGGACACCCCACTTCTGACCTGGTCATTCATAGATCATGGTCTGAAATCTTTGCTTGCCTTTGCATCTCCGTTAGTTAATCGTCTAGAAATTGATCACTCGCACATACCGCGGGAGTTTGGAGAAAACGTTGCGATTGTCCTTGCATGCGCTGCAAGCTGGGTACCCAATCACAACCCTTCCATTTCCGATCAGTACTAACATAAAAAAAGTACAGCAGAGCCTCTGCGTCCGTCATAGTCTTATGAGGATACTGACCCTGTGATTGATTGTTTAGTGTTTCACGGATCACTCCAGGAGTACTTGTTTTGCTTAACTGTCAAAGTGGTTAGCTGCCCTGCGTCCATGTAGTCTTACGGGAGTCCACTACGCCGACTTGGAATCAGTCAAGGTACTTCAGGCATCCACGCCTAGGTATGTGCGAGTGAACTCTTTCCACCCAATCTGCTGATTTTCATACTTGGGTTACAATTTATCGTTTCCACCTGTTCAAATGGTTTATTTGACCGAGCCTTTTGGCTTTCATCTTCTTGAACCTCCAATTTATACATTGTATAGGCCATTCCATCACATTATATGCATGGTTTGCATGTTTAAAAGGCCCATCTAATGCAGGTTTTGTGATTGTAGGAATGAGAGAAGAATTCATCTAATCGGAGACCAAAAGGAGACATTTAGGAGCCTTGGATGAAGACCCAAGGTGGGCCAAAGAAAGAAGAAAGCAAAGAGAGAGGAAGGAGAGAAGAAAAGAAAGAAGAAAGAATGCAGAAAATGGTTCCGACCAGTCTTGAACGGTCTGCCAAGAAGGCCCGACCGGTCATGACCGGTTAAGACCGGTCTGCTGCACTCCCTGGACATCTAACAGAGAGGCTAGACCGGTCAAGACTGGTCGGCCATGCAATTTCAGGTTTCTAGATTTCAAACACCAGGCTATTCTCGTTTCTTATTTTTTGGACCAGTTTTCTGAGTCCATCTTAATGATATTTGGAAATCCAACACATCCATGTCTAAGAGGAGCTCGACCCCGAAATAACCCAAGTGGTTTCGTGTTGATCGGAGCTACGGATTGACCGTGGTGGCCAAAACAATACGAACTGTCCAGAAAGTTCCAGATTTCGCCTACTCCACTCTGGGCCTGTCCAGGTGGCCCTTCATTGATGATATGAAGAATCTACTTTGACCATCTTCTAAACCACATCCATATATGAATAACCACAAAGTTTCAGATCAAAAGGATGTGTGTTTTGATCGTACCGGTTAAAGAAAGATGGACCATCCAGAAAGATTCAATTGCGCAGAGTTTATAAAAGTCCTAAGTGTTCTAATTTTAGGACCACATTCTGGGATTATTTTGGACAATCTAATCCATCTATCATGTATAGGATGAAGTTATCTACCAATATTCAAAGTTTGGGATCAATCCGACATCTGTACACTCCGGAGCATTGAAAGCAAGATTACTGGTTTTGAAGGTACCCGAATTACGTGATTTTGAGAGGCGGTCATTGATCTGATTGGTGGGCCCATTCAAAAGATAATATTGGAAATTTAAATCATCTATGAGGAAGATCACATTACAAGGAAGCTACAAATCAAATTTGAAGGCAATCCGACCATTGGTTGAGCCGTACGAAGTGAAACAAAATCTGTTATGTTGCGGTACTCTTGCTGTATTATAAAAGGAGGTGCTCTCTTCTATTCCAAATCAAGCAAGGATGTGAGAAGCAAGGAGTTCAAGTCCTAGGAGGCTACCTAGCCTCCTATAGCTAGTTTTTCTTCATTTTCTTAGTTCTAGTTCGAGTTTTAATATGCTTTTCCTTAGCTAACCTCTTAGCTAGAGCTAGAGGTGAAATTTGTAATTGGTTTCAATGCTTTAATTCTTTTATTTCAAGTACCATTTTCTTAATTTTGGATTTTGAACTTTTAGTTTGAATAAAGTTTGGATTTTTAGATGAATTGTGAGAGTTTGTGTACTCCGGACATGAGTTCCTTACAATCCTCTGAGATTACCATGATTGGGTTGTTTGAATTCGAATTGTAGTAACCCTTGAGCATGCCATAGTCTCTTGGCATGGCTGTTACTCCGAAGGCTACAAGTTCAAGTTCTATGTGCTTCATTAGAACTAGAAATCTGATTTCCAGATTTAAGTGGGATTGTTTGTGCTTGAATGTTATATCATCCAATTAGATGAGAGATATGACTTTGATTCTAATTGTGTTGTACTTGGATGAATGGATTGGCATTAGACTACTACAAGTGGATCCTTGATGCTCTAGTTCTTCTTAATTTCAGATTTTCCTATTTCATGTGAAAAACTACTTTCTTAAACTTTTCTTGTGATCCTAATCTCTTTTCTTGTTGGTGCATACTCATTAACTTTACCCATTTTGCCTAAGTGGGGTCATGTCTTGGTGATTCAGATAGTCGATTTGATGTCTGAATAATGGACGGTTCATGGCCCGAAAGATCTTTCTGCCACCCATGAATGAACTGTTCATTTATCTTGAAAATAGGCTGTTTCTTTTATTATTATTATTATTATTTTTATTATTTTTCCCCCCTCTCAATTGTACTTTCAGACCAACCCATGAAAGAGGTCAGGATCTTTAAATTTATAATTTTAAACTCAGATCCATTATAAAGCTTTGTACAAAATGCATTTTTTACCAAGCTTCAATCAGCCATCTAATCCCAATGTACAGTTAAGATAAGAGCATTTAGGCAATTAGTAGCTTCCTTGAAGTGAGCACGAGTACCATTGTCTCCTCGTGAGCCCAAGTAGCACCCCCTCTTAGTGAAATCTTTCTTTCAAATTCTCTACGAAAATTTATAAGAATTGGGGTAGATGGGATGGAGATGAACTGTGATAGGGACAAACCCTACCTCATCCAAGCTCTTTCCATATTTCATGCAATCTCTCTTTACAAAAAGGAAAGTATTCCTTCATCAAAATCCAATCCAAGAGAGTTTCTTAGAATATATATATGGGAAAAAAAATCCCAGGCCCCAGGGCCCAACTTTCAGCCTAATCAAAACTTTAGTGGCCTGTAGTGGAGAGAGAGAGAGAGAGAGAGACAAGAGAGGGGGGGGGGGGGGGGGGGGGGGGGGGGGGGGGGGGGGGGGTGCGCAAATCAAGGGAGGAAGCTGTTTCCTTTTGTCATGGGCCACCAAAGTTTTGGATAAGGTTCAAAGCTTGGAACTAGGGATTTTTTAAGGTGCTGCATCAAGTGGACAGTTCATGTTTTGGGCTAGGGATTTTTTGTGGTGTTACATCAAGTGGACGGTTCATATTCCTCAAACTGCTCCGGAGAGCAAGACTCTCTCTCTCTCTCTCTCTATATATATATATATATATATATATATATATATATTCTAAGAAACCCCATGAAATCCCTGGGCCCAACTTTCACCCTGATCCAAAACTCTGGTGGACCATAGCAAAGAGAGGAGAAACCAAGGGAGGAAATTATTTCCTTTAAGCATTATATGGATTTCAAACATCACCTTGTGCCTCGTAAAGGTTACTCATCTCAGGAAAGGATTGTGTGAGGTTGGGGAAGCATTGAATTGGTGATTGTTGGGCCACTATTTTGTCAACTCATCTAAGGACAAGCCCAAACAATGAAGCTACATATACAAATCTTAGGTGGATCACACCATATGAAATAGTGGTGATTGAATGCCCATCATTAAAAACTTCTCATAGGCCATAAAAGTTTTGGATCAAGATGACAAGAAATAGTGGTGATCGAATTCCCACCATAAAAAACTTCTAATGGGGCACAAAAGTTTTGGATTACGTTGATGTTTGTGTTTATTCTTCATCCAAGTCTCTATGACCTTATCAAAGGTTGAATGGAAAATAAACATTTCAGTGCACCCTAGTAAATTTTTAATGGTGGGGTTCAATCACTACTATTTTCTATGGTGTGGCCCAGTTGAGATTTGGATATGCTTCATTTTTGGGTTATGCCCTAAATTGAGTGGGCAAAATCAATGGACTACGTGGATATTCAATACATATATTAAAGTGGGCCCCACAGTAACAGCCTAATTGAAATTGGTGTTCTCGTAGCCTAATCTTATCCACTCTCCCTATGTTAGGATCTAAATTATTTGAGCTTGTTTGGTTCATTGTACTAGGTGGTATGGATGGTATTAAATTGAAAATACCACCGTTTAAGCCTCACACTTGTTTGTTTTCTTCGTTGGCTACTAACTTGGCATGCTTTAGAAAACAAGCCCTAACCCATTGCTTCTAGGAAAGGAATACCAGGGATCTCTCTTGGAATTAGGGGTTGTAGCAAGAAACTTTCCAAATCCATATGGGATTTTGAGGTATACGGTCTCCCTTAGAACCCTGCCTTTTGTGAATCCAACAAATGAGTGTCTTAACGTTGACTAGTTCTGTCTGTCTCCCCATGATATATGGGCTATATCCACATCATCCATCCATTTTTCAAGATTAGTGTAGGACATGGACCAAAGAATCAAGTAGATCCAAAGCTCAAGTGGGCCACACAATAGAAAGCAATGAGGCTTGAACACCTACCATTGAGAACTTCTTAGGGGCCATAGAAGTTTTGGATCAAGTTGATATTTATGATTTCCGTTCATCTAGTCTGTGTGGCCTTATGAACAAGTTGGATGGATAATAAACGTTATGATAGGCACTAAGAAGGTTTCAACTGTGGGCATCACTATACCCGTTACTTTCTATGGTATGGTACATGTGAGCTGTGGATCTATCTCATTTTTTTAGGCCCATGCCATAAAATGATCTCAGTAAATGGATGGATGGTGCAGATATAACACATATGTCATAGTGGGGTCTGCATAACTTGGTGATGTCAACATGCTATAGAGGGTCCTGGTGGTGTGTGGTACTTTCAAACATGTTAGAGGGTAGATGAATTTTCGTTGCTTCCACATTTTAATTTAAGTACGGTTTCAAAGTAAAACTAGGATTTACATTTCCGTCACTCAAACATGAAAT
The DNA here is from genome assembly GCA_003013855.2 of Liriodendron chinense. Taxonomy (NCBI): domain Eukaryota; kingdom Viridiplantae; phylum Streptophyta; class Magnoliopsida; order Magnoliales; family Magnoliaceae; genus Liriodendron; species Liriodendron chinense. The sequence goes on from PVNU02000362.1 coordinate 3,029,760, forward strand.
AGAATTGCCTCCAAATCATGGGATTCCACAGCAAACCTGACACAACACAATCATTACACTAAGTTAATTTTATCTCACATAATCTTACTTAATCCCATGCAGCTACGTGGGCCAAAAGAGCCGACAAGTTCCATCAGTACGGAGTGGATGCCACATACATTGCATGGACAGCGGATTAGGTGAGACCCCGGCCTCACCCAAGACGGTGTAGCACTTACCATGGGGTCCACATTAATGTATGTATTATATATCCACTCTGTCCATCCGGTTTTAAAGATCATTTTAGGCCATTCTCCTAAAAACTAAAGAAGATCCAATTATCAGGTGGACCATACCATAAGAAACAGTGGTGATTGACTATTAATGGGTCATAAAAGTTTTGGATCAAGCTGATATTTGTTTTGTTTTTTCCCTTCATCCAGGCTTAAGTGACCTTATCAATAGATTTGATGTTAAATAAACAATACGGAAACATTAAGGTGCTCACTAAGAAGTTTTTAATGGTAAGAAGGTTAATCACCATGGTTTCTTTTGGTATGATCCACTTGATAATTGAATCTGCTTCATTTTTTTTGGGACAATGCCCTAAAATGATATGGAAAAACAGATGGATAGCATGGATACATAATACATACATCTAGGTGGTCTCGCAGTAACCCTAATAAAAGGGTCGCACCATCTTGGATGAGGCCGAGTGTCAACTAATAGGCTCTCCATCGCATGAGAGTGAGACCCAACCTCACCCCGGACCGTGTGGCACTTACCATGGGGCCCACATTAATGTATGTATTATGTATCGACACTGTCCACCTGTTTTTAAAGATCATTTTAGGCCATTATCCCCAAAAGTGAAGCAGATCTAATTATAAGGTGGACCATACCATAAGAAACAGTGATGATTAACTATTAATGGGTCATAAAAGTTTTGGATCAAGTTGATATTTGTTTTTTGAGTTCAGATCCTGTCTTAAAACCAAGTAGAGAACTACTACTACTACTTGGTCCAACTCAGTCTGACTGTGTCAGAGCTGCTCAGCTTTGACACAGTCAGGTTGAATTGGACCAATCAGAGAGGTGACGAGCATGATTTCCCTGCTCAATTTTAATGGAGGATCTAGATTGTTTTTTTTTTTCCCTTCATTTAGGCTTATGTGACCGTATCAACAGATTTGATGTTAAATAAATAATACGAAAACATTAAGGTGCTCCCTAAGAAATTTTTAATGGTAGGAAGGTGTAACAGCCTGCCTTAACTAGTAAGAGGCCTTTTGGGGGAAACCCTGAGACCAAAGCCGTGAGAGCCCTCAGGCAAAACGGAAAATATCTTGCTAGTTAAGGCGGGCTGTTACAATTGGTATTAGAGCCGAGGGAGGCTCTGCCCTGAGGGTGGGGGATTGTAACACCCCAATGCAGCCTGGCAGTGGTCCGAGCGTGGGATTTCATCCGGGTCCTTGATGTGGGATCGCTCGGGCTTCGAAAATAGCGCTCTAGTTAGTAAGGCCAGGGTAAGGTTAGTCCCACATCGGATGGATGAGCGCCCAAAGTCCTGGCTATAAGTGTGGCTCTTCCTTAACCAACAAGATGCCTTTTGGGAGAAACCCCGAAACCAAAGCCGTGAGCCCTCAAGCAAAGCGGGCAATATCTTGTTAGTTAAGGCGGGCTGTTACAAAACGTCAATCACCACAGTTTCTTTTGGTATAATCCACCTGATAATTCAATCTGCTTCATTTTTTTGGGATAATGACCTGGAACCGTTCCTCCCAACCAGTGGCGTGTGATGCATCGTGATGGAGATCTGCCGGCAGTCGCAATGGAACCAGTAGGACGCGGTTTGGCTCGTGTCAAAGTTTTGTGGGCCCCACCATTATGTATGTGTTTTATCCACACTGTCCATCCATTTTCCGGATAATTTTAGGGCATGTGCCTAAAAATTAAGCAGATCGAAAACTCAAGTGGACCACAGCACAGGAAACAAAGGGGATTGATCGCTTACCGTTAAAAACTTTTTGGGGGTTAAAAAAGTATTGGATCAAGCTGATATTTGTGTTTTCTCTTCATCCAGGTCTGTATGATCTTATGATCCGGTTGGATGATAAATAAAAATCACTGTGGGTCCTAAGAAGGTTTCAACGGTGAACATCATTCTTCCCATTGTTTCCTATAGTGTGGACCACTTGAGTTTTGGATCTGCCTCATTTTTAGGCTCATGCCCTAAAATTATCCGGAAAAATGGATGGACGGCGTGATAAAACACATACATCATGGTGGGTCACACAGAGCTTTGACGCCAGCTAGCCGGCTGGTGTTCGGGTCACCAGCGAAACCGCGTCCGAACCAGTCAGCGAGAGAGAACCGTAGCAAGTTAATGACCATACACGTGGCATATGTAGAGAGATGCTCACGCACAACGACCTCCCTGTAAGTCCACATAGTTGGCGCTCGGGGCGAAAATTCAGAGATTTTCTAATTCCACGCGCGTGTGGGAGCCGTGTCTATACACACGAGGGTTCATATGTCATAATGTGACACATGTGAGATTTGAGCTTTCAATCAGGTGAGCTATACCGTTTAGATCTTTTCGCATAAAAATGAGGCTATATTTTTTTTTTTTTCTTTTTTTTTTTTAATATCTCAAGTGGACCACAGCATATAATAACAAATTAATGGCTAGAAAAAACTGAACCGCCAATTTAATTTACTTTGTACAGTTGCGGCCCACCTGAAGAGTTGAATTTTATGATTTTCTGGGTAGAAGATCTCATCATTATTTCCAACCTGATGGAACGCTCAGATCTCAAACACGTGTTTCATTATTGCACATGCGAACCACGTGTGGACGTGCACTGCTTTACACTCGTCGAATTAGCAAATCTCGTGAGTTTAACGTGAGAAATCACTTGGTGTTAGAAGATGGGGCTAACAGTTTGGACGGTTCAGATTGACGCGGATCCCATCACTAACGTCAGTAAATTTCGAGAAATGCACACAGTCGTTAGGGTTGCCCACGCACCTAAAAACCAGGGCTGCAACTCGACCGGACCGGGCCGAACTGAATCATGTCCCAACCCGATCCAGGTCCAGCCGGCCTCGAAGCTAAGGCATGGGCTTAGGCCCGGCCAGTCCAAGCCTACATGTTGGGCCTTCATGAATACAGAAGCCCATTTGAGCCCATCTTGTCATTGGGCCCAAGTCCAACCTATAGGCTAATTGCTCAGCCCAAACTTGGCTCATCATGTGGCCCCACACCAATACGGTTAAGAACCTTTGAACAATGTTTCACACATCGTGAACACGTGGCCCAGGTGGATTTTATATGTTAGCTGAGGATCGAGCGATCGAGTCGCCTAATCCCACCGATGCAGGGCCACATTATCATTGTTTTTTTTTTTCCCCCTCTCTTGACCGTTCATTTGTTTTGTACAGGTGTGGCCCAGTGATGATCATGTATGCGTGTGGTATCACATTTACATTGTTCAGATTTGTAGGACCTCGTTTTGGCTTGTGAGGTCTGAGGTGAGTGCATTTTCATGAACATTGAATGTGGACAATTAAACATTTTTTTTCTAACCGTCCATTGTTTTCAAACATGCATGGTCCATCTGGTCACTTAATTTTTGGCTCAGTTACATCGTCCTGTCCTACCTGTTGCGCGGTTGGCTCAGTTTTGTTGCGCCACACTTGACGTGATGGGCTGGGCTAGGCTAGGCCTCACCTGTGGGATGCTATTTCGCCCAAGGTCTAGAGTCCGTCATGGCCTAGCATAGAAGGCCCGCCTTGAGCCCGAGAACATTTGGTTGGGTCCCGCCCGGCCTTGCCGAGCCATATTTTGAAATCCTAGTCTTTTTTTTCTTGTACTCTTTTGCTTTACCCATTTTGCCTAAGTGGGGTCATGTCTCGGTCTCATCATGCATGATTTCGAATGGTTTGACTGGGAGGAAGACGCGAGGAATCTTCTCTTCGCCTCTGATTCTCCATCTCTAATCATTGCTTTTTCTTTCCGTTGCTTTGGAAGTAGCTGTTTCAGCTTTAGCCACTTGAATTTTTTATATTCATTTTATTTCTCATCAAACCAATGACATTTTCTCTTGAAAATCCTGGCTATATTCGTAGCATGATATTAGGGATTTTCATTATTATTATTCAGACAAGCATGAAATGGTGACGGGGATAAGCCCTACCTCATTACTCCCATGTTTTCTTCAATCCCTCTCTTTATAAAATGGGAGAAATTTCATCATTAAAAGTATTCCAATTTAAGAGAGTTTCTCATAAATAAAAGGAGGGGTAAAATTTTCATTTTCCATCATGCTCAATTCTAGAGTATCTAAACTATTAATTATAATTCGGGAGATATTTTAACCATAAAATCAGAGGGTAAAAAGATCTTTTATGGGGATATTTTAAGCTGGGCCCTGGCCCACGAACCACGAGGAAGCCCATTCCTTACTGCCCGACCCATGGTCCATCTCGCGACTTGCACCTTGCTGAGGCCAACCACTTGGAGTTGGCACAAGATAGGCTGACCACTCAGGCTCAGCCTCGACAGGCTGATCACTTAGGTCAGTCCCAAACCAACCGATCACTCAGAGTCAATTCAAGATACTTGTGGAAGGTCCAGATATTCCCAGATCTACTGCCTTTTTCAGAAAGATCTCCCTGATACGATCGTGAGAGAAAATCTTTCCTCTACTGGGACTCTACCAATTATCCTAGTAGGATCCATCTCTCCAAACTGCCTCCAAGCCCTTATAAATATAGCTTGGACCTATACATCAAGATAACGAATTACTTAGGCCTTAAAACCCTAATCCTCCTTATTCCCAGACTTGACTTAGGCATCGAAGAGTTTCCTGCCGCACAACGGCACCTCCCCCTTGCTTTCTCTTTCTCTTTCTTTGTGGGTCTGATGGATAGAAGGAGCTCTTGTACGCGCATGGAAGGTCACGTGGCAGATCCTAGCCGTCCAAACCCATTGTCCAAAATCGTGCGACAACAACTAACGCCGTCTGTGTGGGAAACGATGCAACTCGTGTTCTCATCGCTTAAACCCTGGCATTCAGCACCCATCCTTTGACCGACACGGCTTAAACATTTTTTTTAACTATCCATTATTTTCAAACATGCATGGTCCATCTGGTCAGTTAATTTTTGGCGTAGTCATCTACATCGTACATCCTACCTTATGTGCGGTTGGCTCAGTATTGTCGCTCCGCACCTAGCACGATGGGTTGGGCCAAGCTAGGCCTCACCTGTGCGATGCTATTTCGCCCAAAAGGCCCAACTTGAGCCCGAGAAAATTTGGTTGGGCCTCACCCCAGCCTAGCCGAGCCATATTTTGAAATCCCAGTCCCTTTTTCTTGAACTATTTAGCTTTACCCATTTAACCTAAGTGGGGCCATGTCTTGGTGATCCAGGTCGTCAATCTAATGTACTGAACCATGGTGTTTGATGATCCAAAAGATCTTTCTGCCACCCAACAAAAGCAAATTAAAGCATGTAGTTTAATGAAAAGATAATTTAGAAAGGTACCGGGATGTAAATATAGTATTAATAAGGTATTGTATTATAAAATTTCCTAAAAGAAAAACCAACAAAATTTGAAGTCGTGGGGATAATTTTGCCATTTTTCACATAATCTTAAGCTTGTCAACAGGCTTACATGGATATATCCAATGGTTGTAATTTTCCTTGCAAATTCTAACGGGTAGTGTCAGTCGTGGAGACACCAAATCCTTTCTCGTGGAAAAATAGGGCCAATATATATTAAAAAAATGGTGTATCTATCAATTTCCTAAATTTTAACCATAAAAATATCGACAATAGACATTCACTAACCCCCCATGCGTGTGGAGCCATGTCGGGTTACAAATGAGAGGGTAGACAGCAAGCACAATTAAAAATTAAATAAAAAACCTAATAAAATTTAAATTTGTTGGGTTAATTTTGCCATTTTCCACGTAATCTTTGGCCTAGCAACTAGCTTATATGGCTACATCCAACAATTGTAATTTCCCCTGCAAATTCTAACAGACAGTGTCAAATGTGGAGGCATCAAATCTATTCTTAAAATAGGGCCACTATATAAGAAAATGAGTGTAACCATCAATTTCCTAAATTTTAATCATAATAAATATCGACAATAGATGTTCACTAACCCTGTTGGGAAAACTGGCAGCGAAAGCGGAAGTCGAAATGCACGAAGCAATCCGAGAATAAACAAGTAAACAAGATGAAATCAATCACACACAAGCATTCATCACAAGAGACTCCGAATTTAGGTGGAAAAACCCCTCAACGGGTAAAAAACTATGACACAAAACGATCCACTATGAATATCAGAAGATTACAGAGATTGACAGCCCACAAGCCAGGAATAAACAGAGAAAACCCTAAGTTCTCTCTCACACAACTCTCTCCCCTCTTCCTAACACGATTATGAAACCTTAGACACACCTTAGGATACCTGCTAACCACAATTACAACTTGCTTATATAGGTAAAGATCTGAAATTAGCAACATCTTACGCAATCCCGCGTGTTGCGCAAGAAAACCGCGTGGGCGTTTGACCGATCGCCCAACGCAACAAACAGTCCAGGGAAGAACACACCCAACACTGCCTCACCACCGACCAGTCGCTCGACCGGTCAGAGCCCCTTGCAGACCAGTCGGCTTACCAGTCTAGGGCCACACAGAAACTATAAATCTGCCTTACTGTGCATCTGGGTCACAACATCAAACCGGTCGCCCGACCGGTCGGAGCACCCAAACCAAGCACAGTTTGAAGGCTCCAACAATCTCTGCCGAGGCTTCAAACGTCGAATCAACACCATCCTTGCAACATCATCTCATCTTCAATCATAACTACACCACTTCTCGTGCCACCATCGACCCTAACCTTGCAAATTCACGCCCTTTACTGCTCTTCTCTGTGGCCCTTGGGCACTTGCCACATACGAGCAACCGTGAATCTCGCTGCCGTTCCCACAGCTCCACTGTGAATTATGCTCTCGATCAATATGTAAAGATGGCCACACCTTCGTGCGTCGTATACACGAGTGCCCATTTCATCACTTCACAACAACGATTGTGGCCGATAAATATGCACCCTTTCTCTTCGAGTGCACAAAGAGAAATCACATTCATCTTCATCTTGGGGACGTGCTTCACATCTTCTAAGACTCGTTCGACCCCATCAAACATCCTGATGCGCACAGTACCAATACCCACAACCTTATGAGCTAATCCATCACCCACAAACACCGATTCTCCACCGTACTCCCTGTATGTTGTGAATGAACTCCGGTCAAGACATACGTGACATGTAGCCCCTCAATCTAAGATTCACTCACTACCGTGAGATCTCTTGCCAGATACAGTCAGAACTTCACATAGATCGTCACCTTCCTCTACTGTATTGGCTCCCTCTCCAGAAGAATTTCCATACCTCTCTTGCTTCAACCTGGGATTCTGACAATCCCCTCTCATGTGGCCCTCCTGTCCACAATTCCAGCACTTCACCTTAGCCTTCGCTTTGTCCTTGGCCCTAGATCCTGATTTTGAATATCCTCCATGCTCAGAACTTCTTCCCCTCATAACTAGTGCCTCTGAGGAATAACGGGAAGCCGCGTTTCTACTTTTCTTTCTCATCTCCTTCGACTGGAGGGCTGAGATAATGGTCTTGACGTCTATGGTTTTCCTCCCTACGTAGACAGAGTCCCTGAACGATTCATATGAATCTGAAAGAGAATTCAACAGGATGCATCCTTGATATTCATCCTTCATCGATTCATCAATCTCCACAAACTTGCAAACCAACCTACTGAACGTGCTTAGGTGGTCTTCCACCTCAGTTCCCTCAGCCATCCTCAAGGTGAACAACTACATCAATACATACATGCAATTCTCTAGAGACTTCTTGGCATAAACCTTCTCTAGCTTCGTTATCGTTTCAGCTGCAGTCTTCTCCTTCATGACATAATAGAAAACATCATCCGTAAGGTTTAACAGGATTGAGGTTCTAGCCTTCTTGTCGAGCCTCGTCTACTCATCATCTTTCATAACCACAGGTCGCTTTCCAAGAGCTTCATCAAGCCCTTACTGAACTAGAAAAGATTTAACCTTTACCTTCCCTAGCTTAAAATTATTTTTTCCGGAAAACTTTTCTACCTCGAACCTTGCACCTGATCCCATCTTTTCATCTTAGATCCAAAATCTACTCCACCCCAACTTTAGCTCTGATACCACTTATTGGAAAAATCAGCAGCGAAAGCCGAAACGTGCGAAGCAATCTAAGATCAAACGAGTAAACAAGATGAAATCAATCACACACAAGCATTCACCACAAGAGACTCCGAATTTACGTGGAAAAACCCATCAATGGGTAAAAAACCATGGCACAAAACGATCTACTATGAATATCAGAAGATTATAATAATTGACAGCCCACAAGCCAGGAATAAACAGAGAAAACCCTAAGTTCTCTCTCACACAACTCTCTCTCCTCTTCCTAACACGATTAGGAAACCTTAGACACCTTAGGATACCTATTAACCACGATTACAACTTGCTTATATAGGTAAAGATCCGAAATTAGCAACATCTTACACAATCCCACCCGTTGCGCAAGAAAACCACGTGGGCGCTAACCAGTCGCCCAATGCAACAAACAGTCCAGGGAAGAACACACCCAATGCTGCCTCACCACCGAACAGTCGCCCAACCAGTCGGAGCCCCCTGTAGACTGGTAGGCTGACTGGTCTAGGGCCACACAAAAACTGTAAATCTGCCTTGCTGTGCATCTGGGTCATAACGTTAGACCGGTCGCCCGACCGGTCTGAGCACCCAAACCAAGCACAGTTTGAAGGCTCCTCCAATAAACCCCGCATGCATGTGGAGCCGTGAGGGGTTACAAATAAGGGAGTAGAAAGCAAGCAAGAGAACTAAGAAAACCAACAAAATTTGAATTTGTGGGGTTAATTTTGCCATTTTCCACATAATCTTTGGCTTAGCAACCGGCTTACATGGCTACATCCAACGGTTGTAATTTTCCTTGCAAATTCCAATGGACAATGTCAAATGTGGAGGCACTAAATCCGTTCTCCCATAAAACAGGGCCAATATATAAGAAAATGGGTGTAACAATCAATTTCCTAAATTTTAATCATAACAAATATTGACACCCCGCATGTCTGTGGAGCTTCGTGCGGAGTTACAAATGAGAGAGTAGAAAGTGAGAGGGAGAATTAAAAAAGAAAACCAACGAAATTTGAATTCATGGGGTTGATTTTGCCATTTTTCATTTAATCTTCAGCTTGGCAACTGGCTTACATGGCTACATCCAACGGTTGTAATTTTCCTTAAAAATTCTAATGGACAATGTCAGATGTGGAGACACTGTATTCGATCCCGCAGAAAACAGCACCAATATATAAGAAAATGAGTGTAACTATCAATTTCTTAAATTTTAACTATAATGAATATTGATATTAGATGTTCACTAACTCCACATACGTGTGGATCCATGTAAGGTTACAAATGAGAGAGTAGAAAGCAAGTGAGAGAATTTAAAAAAAAAATCCCAACAAAATTTGAATTCATTGGTTAATTTTGCCATGTTCCACTTAATTTTCATCTTGGCAAGAGGCTTTTCATCTTGGCAACCAGCTTACATGGCTACATCCAACTGTTGTAATTTTTTTAGAAAATTCCAATGGACAATGTCAAATGTGGCGACACCAAATCGGTTCTTGCGAAAAACAGGGCCAATCTACATTAAAAAAAGGTGTAACTATTGAGAGCGGATTAGGTGAGACCCCGGCCTCGCCTAATACGGTGCGGCCCTTACCATGGGTTTACCATGGGCCCACCTTGATGCATGTATTATGTATCCATGCCGTCCATTCATTTTTTCACGTCATTTTAAGGCATTATACAAAAAAAATTAAGAAGATCCAATTGTTGCCAAGTTATTCGTCGGCCACGCATGTTATGTGCGTGTGGGCGTGCTAGAATCGATTTTCGCGGCTCGATTCCAACCGAGCAACAGTGACCCCGAGTGCCAGGGAAGGCAGATACGTCGTGATCGACCACATGTGACCGAAGTCTGTAAAGATCGGTCGCCCAACTAGCCACTCGCTCAGTTGCTTAATAAAAGTAATCAGGCGATGTTTGGAGGGTGGGGTTCGTCCTCCAGAAAGTGAGTTGCAACTTTACCTTCTGAGCGAAATGATTTCTTTCAGTGTAACTTTAAAGGAGTAAAAAAGAAAAGTTTACAATTGTCCATGTGGGCGACCTTCACTTTTTCTTCACCACTAAGAGATTGTGAAGTGTAACTTTTACTGATTGTAAAACTTACTGCTATGAAAGTAATTTTAGAGATTATGCTACCGAAATTGAACAATATGCGATTTATGCTAAGGAAAGTAAAGAGAACTGAAATACGCTAAGAAATATAAATGACAATAGACGAAGAACCTGAATATATTTGGAATTAGTAATGTAATCTTGACTTGATAGATACCGGAGCACTTACTTTAAGAAACACAAAGTACTTGAAATATAAAAATGGATCGATTACACCATAAAATGTAAATGATTTGATAGTTTGGAAAGATAGATTGGTTTGGTTGGTGTTGGATCCCTTGCACTGCTGAGATCCTCCTTCTTTTATAGCTTTCTCCTTAAAAACTGGAACTATCTGGATGCTCCACTTCCTATCGATTACGGTAACCGTCTCCCATATTGCCTTCCAGAGGCTTCTCTTTACCCACTACTTATCTTATAACTTCTTGCAGACTCGGCCACTACCCCAAACGTGTGGGGCCCACCTTGATGTATTTGTTTTGTATCCATATCGTCCACCTGTTTTTCCATCTTATTTTAGGATGAGATGCCAAACCTTAATAAGATCCAAATCTATAATGAACCATACAACTAGAAACAGTGATGAATAATCATTAAAAACTTTGGGCCACAAAAGTTTTTGGATATGCTCCAAACGACAATCGACCGTTTGCCAGATTGCAAAATAGCAATCGGCCGTGGAAATCGGTTACTGGCCGCTGCAATCGGCCACTGTCTTGCTTCTCATACGGTAATTAGCCAACGAGATTGGCCGAAATCCTGGTTCCGTATGCCAATCGGCCAAATAATTGGCTGATATTATAGTTGCAAATGCCAATCGGCCAATGAAATCGGGCTGTCATAGTTACATATGCCAATCGGTCAACGAAATTGGCAATTGGCCGATTTTCCCGAACGCATATAGCAATCGGTCACTCATTTCGCAAGTGTTTCTGATAGCCTGTCAGAAACAGGGTACCACATTTGACCCCCATGTCGCTTCGCCTTTGGGTAAAAGGTGAAAGCGACATTGATTGTATTTTCTGACTTTGTTGCCCATCGGCACCCGCACTGAAAAATTCTGGCATTTTGGTTGGAAAACATCAAATTCGGATGTCTTGGTCGAAACCGACCATCTTGGTCGAAAAACAGCAAAGTTGGTTCTTTTGGCCGAAACCGGCCGTCTCGATAAGAGAATATCAAATTCGGCTGCCTTAGCCAGAATCGACCATTTTGGTCAAGCTCTTCTACTTCTCTTTCCATCTCATTGGTTTAAGACGATTTTGCTTAAAACTTAGAAGGAATGGTTAATATCATGTTGCAGTTAGACACCACAGGTGGCAATGATCTAAATACAATTTCAAATTTTGAACCTCATTCGATCATTAACATTGAAACCGACCATGGCGATAGAGATTGTCGATCAATCCATTCAGCATGCGGCTTATGAAAAACTGGAATAATTGTACGATTAAGAATTTGGCCAACCATTTCTTGGACTAGATGCATGATTTGGTCGTCATCCAGATGATTTGGTTCAACCACTAATGGTGGTTCTGGTCCTATCTGGTTTCATTCTTCATTGGAAAAAAGATTTCCAAGAAAATGTAGGGAAAGCTGCACGCACCCCCCCCCCCAAGTGTTTCCTAAACAGATCGCTCATCGCGCTCAATATTCGGCAACTTAGTATCTTGCTCGTTCATCAGCGCGACATTTTACTCACGGTCAAGTGAGGACACTTATAATACTTTGATTGTGACCTCTGGTTGCCTAAACTCGGCGGGTGGTGGAGCACTCCGTATATCCTCAATATTTGAAATGTTCGGGTGAGGTGTTGCTTGAGCGACAAGAGCCATCAAACGATTCATGTTCTCGGTCAGTTAATTGAAGCTTTCATTCTGAATTTGAATTTGCTCAGCCTGAGCATGTAATAACTCGACTTGAGTTCTCTTCTGTTCTGAGATTTGTTGGATTCCATTTGCGTATCACAAAATCAGACCGATATTATTCTGAAAATGTCATTCCGAGAGGTGAATACCTTGTCCCATTTGCTCATATTCGGTCACTTAAAACAATGTCACACCAATAAAAGAACCAAAATAGGGTCCCACCGAGCGTGCCAAAAAATGTTGCCGAGTTATTTGTCGGCCACCCGTGTAATGTGTGTACGGGCATGCCAGAACTGATTTTCGCGGCTCGATTCCAATCGAACAACAATAACCCCGAGCACTAGGGAAGATAGATATGTTGTGATCGACCGTATGTGACCGAAGTCTGTATAGATCGGTCGCCCAACTAATCACTCACTCAATTACTTAGTAAAAAGTGATCAGGAGATGTTTGGAGGGTGGGGTTCGTCCTCCAAAAAGTAGGTTACAACTTTAACTTCTGAGTGAAAAGATATCCATGGACCTAATTTTAAAAAGGAGTAAAAAAGAAAAGCAGAATTCACTAACCCCACCTGTGTGTGGAGCCGTGCCCCTCCACACGTAAGCAGCATGCCAGCAATTCTGTTACACGTGTATCTAAAGCTTTCCGTCAGGTGGGGCACACTGTTTAGTTATCATAGCCTAAAATATCTGTCCTTTTAACATAGATTGGCCACAATGTGCAAAAGAAACGGACGGCTAAAACAAATTTGACATCCATTTATTTGTTTTATGCACAGCAGGCCTTTAGAGTAGTGAATTAATGGCCAGATTTTAAGTCAAAGATCTAAAAAGTTTGGCTCACGTGATGGAGAGCACAGATCTCATACACGTAATTGGCACATTTGTTTGTGTGTGGATGAGAAGGGCACTGCACTTGCTCGAGAACAGACAAAGTCACAAACATGGGAGTTTTTTTTTTTCCTCTCCTTTTTTTTTTTTTTTCCAAAGGTGGGAACAAAAACTTACACAAACATTGTGCCATAGAAAGAGATGTGCCTCATCTATGGTATGATATAGCCTTTTCTATTGTTTGGAACTCTAGCTATTTCGTAAACTTGATAAACAGGCTCTCAGACATTGTACATAGCCTATCAACTAGAATTAGGAGTAAACTGTGGAACTCTGGGCAAGTCCTACAATCAGATTGGTTGAACAATCCCAACCTCTGATTCATGGACACTCTTGTTTGTTGAAATAAGACCATTATTTTTCACTTTTAACCGTCCAATAGTTGTCAAATATATAAGTCTGATTTTAGGGTCATCATCATATAAAATGGACCTGTTGTAGGTAAATTCGAGTTGACCTCAGGTCACTAGGAAAGCCCATGGTCTAGCAGGCCCAGATATAGGTCCTCAAGCTCATTCACTAAAGTGGGACGCTAGACAACCGACTTGAGACCATCATTTCGAGGGACAAGAACCGAGGTCGACTTGAAACCACCAGGCCGAGGACAAGAACCGAGTCCAACCTAAGACCACCAGGCCTACTAGAGACCTCTAGGCAGACTTAGCCCACAACCGCGCCCATAAAGGTGCGTGACAATTCAAGGACGGCTCAGAAGGCGGAACACGTCTCCTAACAGCCCAAGCGTGATCTACGCCCCGATAATCACGTCGTCTTCGACGAGCGACGCCTATGAATGTGGCCACGATCATGGCCTTCTACAGCTCTTCAAAAGCCCTATAAATAGAGGCATGTACCCACAACCTAAGGTATGGACAATCTTCCCCAAGCACTCTGCCCCTACGCTTCTCAAACTTTTAGCCTGACTTAAACATCAGATTCTCTGGTAATTCACAGGGCCCAAGAGATCTTCTAATTCGGATTCAATCTGCTCATCTCAAGAGATCAAAGGCAGCAATTCGCACAGCGATGGAGGTCACGTCATCTCATCTGTTGACCGATTTTTGGCAACAACATGACCCATAATCTGGACAACCTAATTTCAATGACATGTATTACAAGCATGCATTTTCTAACTAATCATTTAATAGCCATATATCATCCATCACACTATAACGCCAGAGTATCTCAGTTTTTATACAAAAAGAATCAAGGAGATTAATAATGGAATTGGTTTGGTTTGAGAGAGAGAGAGAGAGAGAGAGAGAGAGAGCTTCATAGATGAGCATTGGCTCATCCATTTCTTCTCTGCTTTTCTAATTTTTTTTGTAGAAATGGAGAGAGAGAGAGAGAGAGAGAGAGAGAGAGAGAGAGAGCCTCACATTCTCTCTTTACAACAAAACCTCCCTTTCTTCGCACCTAACTCTAACCAACTAAAGACTCAAATCACCTTTCTTTTTACAAGAAACACATACAATAAAAAGAGAGAGAGAGAGAGATTCCTCCATTACCTTGGCTCTTCAAGGCTTCTTTTTGGTGTCCCGCGGGCCACTAAAGAACTCCAAGGCAGCAAAAGTAGACAAGGCTTGCAAAAGGAACCATGGCTACTATCACCACTATTATCTCCGGTGGCTCCGGCTGCATAAAATAGGGGAACAGCAAAATGCCTGACCCCCAAAGAACAACCATCAGAAACACAGCAAACCACTGATTTGGAGCCATTTCTGAGAGAGAGAGAGAGAGAGAGAGAGAGAGCCAAACCCCTTTCTATTCAATGCTACCATTTGAAAGACTCGAGCGTTACAGTCTTTTGAGTTAATAAGGAGGTGCGCTCATATAGTACTTTTGGTGGTACCGGGCTGCGGTGGGGCCCAGGTCAATTGGGTATCGGATCCACCCCGTTCTTTGAATGCGCCCTCCAAATTTAGGCCATTGTCCATTAATCATCTCTGCAGAAACTCATGTGGTCCACACCACAAGGAATAGTTGGGAGGGGTGTCCTAACCCATTACACCTTCTTCACTGTTTGTAGGCCCACCATGTTGTTTATATGCCATCTAATCCATTCATCAGACGCGTCTCTCTAGGTTGAAGAAAATGATAAAAATCAGGCTATTCCAAAACCCATGTGGGATACACCACGTGAATTTAGATGTCTTAGGGATCATTGTAGGGTGCTACCTGCTTTGTGGCGCAGATAAGTATAGGATAATTCTAATATTTTTATTTCTATGGTGAAGATGATGGTCAGAAGACGATGGACGGGGTGGATCGGATGTTTAATTAACGAAGGTCCCACAGAATCCTGTTATCACCACAACTTTCGGTGGCACGGATCGCACCTATGAATAAATGTAGACGTATCAAATATAGCAAATATGTTTAAGTGCATGCATGGATACTATTTATGGTGTATTAATTGCATCCTCAAACCTTTTTTTAAGGAGAAAAATTTTGCTACACCCACGAGTTAGCTACGTTAGCTACACCAGGTGTAGCAATGACCCCACCGTGATGTATTGTTGTATCCACACGTCCATCCATTTGGTGAGATCATTTTAGGGCGTGATACCGAAAACGAGGCAGATACAAAGTTCAAGTGGACCTAACACAGAAAATAGAGGGAATTGAATGCCAACCATTAAAAAATTCTTGGGGCCACTTGAGCTTTGGATCTGCCTCGTTTTCGGTATCACGCCCTAAAATGATCTCGCCAAATGGATGGACGGCGTCGATACAACATATACAACATGGTGGGGTCATTGCTACACCCGGTGTAGCTAGGGTAGCTAACTCGTGGGTGTAGAAATTTTTTTCTCTTTTTTAGGTAAAGTGAGGTGAATAAGGCTGTAACTCCAGCAAGAGTTAAGGACCCACTTTTCTGTACATGTCACTGTGCACAGTGATCTGAACCGTTTGATCAGATGAGCCACCTAGCAATAAAAGAAAAAAATTGTCACCATCGTGCTATCTGATCCATTGGTTTTTTTTTTTTTTTTTAATGGGTTAGTTCATACACCCCATTGTTAGTACACCCACCCACCCCTGTTAGTCACATCACAATCTTATCCATTGGTTCGATCTCTTGTAAATGGACAGTTAAGAATGACGGATGAAAAATTATCACAAGGCCAGTTGGATGGGGAAAGGAATGGCTAGGTATAGCCGTCGGTGGCATGCATGCACCACGATCAAGGCTCCTGACTACCATACATGAGTTGTTCAGATGACAACAGTCTACTGTGATTCCAACCGTTTGATCAGATGGGCCATGGCCTAAAATTCATCCTGGTCACGCTAAGTTGGCCACCCTATTTGATGGCTTGTACATGGGAAAATTAAAAAATGGAGTGAAAAGAATAATTGACGGCCCAACTTGAAGAGAAAAAAAATGGGAAGATCGAATTGCTAGGATTATTGGGTCGGCATATATTTTGGCTAGAGCCCATCCCCATAATGCCCCACTGGATCAAGGGTTCTGATTACTATAAATGCATACCACGTGTACGATAAGGGTGGCGGTGCACAATGGGATGATAGGTGCTGGGGTCATGATGAAAATTATGAGAATGAAAGAAAGAAAGACGGCGGCAATATTCCACTGTGAAGAAAATGAGATATTGCTGCATGCAATGAACCTCTCAGCCCATCCGTGAAAAATAGAGAAGCAGTCACCTACAAGGCTGAAAATGCAAATGAGAAAAATGCTAAAAATAAATTCCACACTACCAGACAGGTGGAGAGGGTGGGAGGGAGGGAGGGAGGGACCGGAACTGTGGGATCCACGTTGTTTTTTTTTGTAACATCCACTCCGTTCATCAGGTGTGAAATTCTCATTTTCACATTTGAGATCAAAACTAGCCTTATCCAAAACTCAGGTGGACCACACCACCATCTAAGTTTGGGCACTGTATGAACTTAAGTTTTGGGTCTGGTTGATTTTGGGGTGTCTATTTATTGTCGTGAGAAGAACCTGACGAGCGGATTGGATGGTGAATATACACTGATGGCCCGACACAAAAAACCCTACTGTTGGCATCCGTTCACTGTCTTCTTTTATATGGCCCACCTGGACTATGAATCAGGCTGATTTTTTTCCAAGGTATTAATATCAAGGGGCACACCTGATGGACGGAGTAGATGTTATAAACACGACACGGTGGCCCCACAGAGATCGTGAGTTTTACCGGCTGCGTATACTTTCGGTCCAAAAGGGAAAATAGTTTTGGCTTTTAAGACTCTTTCTCATGCATCTACCACTGGTTAGGATAGATGGAGTCTATGTCCACTGAATCTCGGATCATGTTCCCTGATCCAAACCGTTGATCAGACAATAGACAGCCGCTCGTGGTTCACGAAAAACTTTTAAGCTTGTAAGATCCGAAACTTTGATTAATGGCTCACAAACTAACGGTAAGGATCAAGGCTCATATTGAAAGTAAATTAAAATGTCAAATAATCAAAGGTTGATATTAATATATTCTAGCATAAAAGCTACTTTTGACTTTTCCCAATGTCAGGTAAACAGTCTTCGGAACATGAACCCAGATTCAAGGGCCGTGGTCTTGACGTATCTTATGAAGATATGTGAGACGCATTGTAGCTAACCATTTAAGACACGGCTTCTTTTAAAGTTTTTGGGTTTGATGGCCCTACACCGTGACATGTTTGTGTCAATGGCCTGTTTGTTTTCAACTCAAGTTTTTTTTAACCTTTAAACCACTATTTTACTTTTTGGTGGCTAAAAATGTCCACATGCCACAACTGCCCCTCATATGACGGGCTCTTGTCTTGGAAGGAGAAATGCTTTTTGAAAAAGGGGCAATAGGGATTCAACCCGCCATTTGCCCAATTTAATCCATTTATTTTAATTGGACAATCGTGAACCCGTAGAAGGGTTTTTGTAGTTTTTTGTTTGAAGCTTTTTGTGGCCCACAGCCACACTAATTGTATGCGTTAATTCTGAACTATTTACTCCATTGTGGTCTACTTGTGATGAGTTTTTCTCTCAAACTTAGGTTGATGACATGAAATTAAAACCTTTTACATGTGAAAGAGATGGATTTACTTTAAGACAACTCAATGAGCTCCACATAAGATGTTGATAGGTTTAAAACGTGGGGCCCTTACCGCACGAGGGTCATGTAGCCATTTCCTTTTTCCTTCCTTTATTTTTTCACGGGAGGGGAGGAAGGTGTGAAAGGGGAGGATGGTATATTTTAGTTCCTTTCTTTTTTTTCTTCTTCCTTCTTCCTTCCCCATTCCTTCATTGATTTCCTTTATAGTAGTTTTTCATTTTTATGAATGGTGGGAGTTTGTGAAAGGGATGAGGGTGTGGTGGTTCCCTTTATAATTTTTCTGTTGAGTATGAATGGTGGAAGTTTGTGAAAATGAGGAGGGTGTGGTGGTTTCCTTTATATTTTTTTTATTTTTTATTTTGGTATAAATAGTGAGAGTTTGTGAAAGGGAGGAAGGTGTGGAAGAATGTTGTAATGAATGAATTTTTGTAATGGAAGAACGTTGTAATAGATGAGTTTTCTAATGTATGTTGTAATGGATGAATGAATGAATGTTATATGGTGGATCACCGATATCAGTGTGAATCATTGATATTTTCACTATGGATCATCGATATTCACTATAGATATTCAATATGGATCGTTGATATTTAATGTAGACCGCTGATAATTACTATGGACTGCTGATATTAAGAGTGGATCGTGGATATTCACCGAGGACCGCAGATATTTATTGAGGATCATGAATTTTTATTTTTTTAATGTAATGGCTACGAATCTAGTACATAGCAGTTGCTCCTTTTGTAGTTAATATTTGTGATCCTCGATGAATATCTGTAGTCCTCAGTGAATATCCGTGGTCATAAGTTAATATCCGCAGTCCACGGTGAATATCTACGATCCTTAGAGAATATCAATGGTCCTCAGCAAATATCTGCGGTCCTCAATGAATATCAACAATCCATGTGGTCCCACCATTCATACAGTAAAAAATAAAAAAATAAATATAAAAAAGGACCCCCACACCCTCCTCTCTTTCACAAACTCCCACCATTCGTACCTACTAAAAAAAGAAAAAATACAAAAAAACTATATCTTCTCACCATAGCTTCCACTTCGGAAATTATAACTGAAGAAACTTAAAAAAAAAAAAAAAACTATTTTTTTTCACCGAATAACTGGTCTAAGCTTAGTTAGAAGTACTTGCTGAAATTTTTTATTGCCACCCAAAGTGTGCGGAGACAGACCATATAACTGCCAACTGTTAAGGAAGCTTCGGCTTCATGTGGTCTCAGGAAGTGAAAAAAATAAAAGAGGGAGAAGGAAAAAACTTAAAATGACTTAGTATCGTGTGGCAAGGGGCCCACATTTTGAACCCATCCACATTATATGTATAGCCTACTAGGTTGTCTTGAAGCAAATCCATTATTTTCAGATGTAAGAGGTTTTAATTTTATATCATCGGCTCAAGGTTGAGGGCAAAATCCATCACAAATGGACCATGACAGATGAAACAATTCAGAATTAACGCATACCATTAGTATTGTTATTTGTCACAGAGATTTTCAAACAAAAAATCGCAAAAACCCTTTTACAGGTTCACGAATGTCCAATTAAAATGAATTGATCAGATTGGCCAATGGATGGGTTGAATCCCTTTTTTAGTAGGGCCCACACCCTTCTTAAAAAGAAGGTTCTCCTTCCATGGCAAGAGGCTACCATAAGAGGGGCAATTGTGACAAAAGGGCATTTTCTTCCACTGAAAAGTGAAAAAGTATTTTAGGGTTAGAAAACTTGAGGTGAAAAAGATGAGCCACTGACACGAACGTATCGCAATATGGGGCCATTTAACCTAAAATCTACTTTTCTAGGAGGTTATATAATTTAATATGCTGGCATGCAAAAATCTTACAAGTGGAATGCATTAATTCAATAAACTGGCTAAATTGTCAAACCCACTGATTCATGGACGCTTGTTTGTTGAAATAGGGCCATTGGATATTTTTCATTTATAACCGGCTAGTAAATACCCTTTCATCTAGATGACCAAATAAGTGTAATCTTTGCTTAAAGATGTATCTAATTTGTACAGTTTAATTTGGCTCACCTGCTACCTCAAATGCAATTTCTAATAAATTTCTAAATGCCTGCGTATCATCCATCACACTCTACCAGCAAAGCATCAAAGTTTTTCTCATAGGTGATTTGAGAGTTATTTGACATTCGGTCGGAGTGTGATCGTTAAGACGCATGCATTAATTCAAAGTTAAGCAACTTATTGTGGAAGTTACTGTTGCTAAGTCATGGCCCCAAAATCATTCTTGGGCCATTTTTTGTTGGGAATAACGGACCATTGGATATTTTTTCAGATTTAACCGTCTAATAAATGTACATCAATTCAATAGTCAGATAATGAAGTAAGCTCCTTTTTTTGGTTCACGATACATCTAAAGTAGGAGTTAGACAGTTTAGTTTGATTTATTTATTTGCCAGGCATGTAATTTTTAAGCAATTTCTTAGTGCATGTGAACCATGCATCCAGCTCTCCCAGATTATCAAAGGTTTTTTCAACGTCCTGATGCATCGGAAGATTGTGAACCCGAATAGTCTCCTGACGCACCATTTCGTGAGATTGAGGCCTATGGTTAGGTGATTTAAACCGTTTATCTTGTAAGTCCCATCTCTAAGTTGGAAGATCTTAGCTCTTTGAACAATGTCCTATAAATGGACGGTTGAGAAAAATTACGGGAATCGTGCACTACGGTCCATACTTTTTACATGTTTCACTATTTCATCAGCCACCTATAAATACTGTCGTTACGTACCGCAATTTATGTTGCGATTAATCACAATCGATGCGGCGTGCTTCTCCATCTAGCATCAATGAAAAAGCTCATGTGCACTTGCAGGCACGGACGTACAGTAAAAAGCAAAAATAAATAAATAATAATAATATCTTTTCACGAAGGAAATCTTTACTTTGCACTGTTTGCGCTACTCACGACGCAATCTGCTTTGCATCATAAATAGACAATTTTTATAAGTTACTTAATACTCTAATACTTTGATAGTTCATGCACATTCGCACAAAATTGTACCCATATTGTTAGGTTCATTGCACAAAAGTCTTAGAATCTCGCCCTCAACTATTTGAATTATGAGATATTTTAATGCAGAAACACAAGCAAACAATCAAACTATATGACATAATAGATTTTTACATAAAAAAGCTTCAAAGAGGTAAAAACCACGGGATCTCATCTAGACAAACAATCCACTATAAATAGAGAACCGTTTATAACCGATCACAAGTACAACCCGCTTGGATCCAATCTTCTTCACTCATGCATGAGTGGATAAATAATAAAATGATTCGAAACCAAGAGATCTTACGAGTACAAAGACGTAGAAGAATTTGAGATGTCGTCTACACTGTGATTTCCTTCACTAGCAGAAATCTCCCATTCTAATAAATTTCTTTTTTTCTTTTTCTTTTTTTTTCTTTCCTTTTTCTTTTTCTTTTTTCCACTTGGATGTGTAAACTTCCTATTAGGATGCTTAGACCTCGAATTGGAAGCCAATATATAACTATATGCAAAAGCTAGACCCAAATTAAAAAACTGTCACTATGTGAAAAAGTGGACCGCGAAGACCAGTAATAGAAAAATAGGTCCAATAAACAATTTTAGACCATCTATTTCTAGGCCCATTATGCAAAATCACTTTTGTTAGGCAGTTATAACCATCCCATCTATGGCAGGAAAAAGGTTTGGCTATAGAAAAATAGGCCAAATCAAGGATGCTTTCAATCATCTAAACCATTGATATGATAGGCCCCGATTGGATAGACCATGCGCTAAATTAACCATTTCAAAAGACCTATCCAATGTTTGGCCTTTTCTCTGTCGAATTAGGACTGTGTCTCTATTTACAGGCTATGAATCAAAGGTTCTGGCTGTCCGATTGAGGATGATTATTAGTCATTGTTTATCCCTAATGGAATTCAACAATCAACGGTCCTGATAACCAAACCATGGGCCCCACTTATACAGATTCACCTCACTTCCATTTCTCCACCACAACCGCCCAACCCAACGTCTCCGAAATATTGATATTAAAATTCAGCAACTATCGTTGAATCTATCCAAGTATATGCACAAACTCACTTGAGCCACTGTGGCTATTTCCTATACGTGGAAAATGCTTCTAATATCATTGATATCAAAATCTAAAACACGCCCGATGTGGCCTCCACCGACCACTTTAGCAATGTAATGGACGTGTGAAACAGTGAATAGAAGGATGCCCCCTGTTGATTTTTATAGCACCCAATTGCTATTCAAAATGGCCTGAATTTTTGCATACCCTTCATCCAAAGCATCTGATCGGTCAGCATGGCGGGCCCCATTAAAACTCAAGGGTGGTCGTGCCCTTCCCAACTATTTCCTATCGTGTCTCCCACCTGAATCACGCATTGGCTTGATTTTTTTAGCCATGGGCCTAACACAGGGTAACAAACCTAATGGTCAGTGTGGACTTCATTAGGAAATCACGGTTGGACCCACCCTAGTTGGATCACTTTCGGCAGGAGATCATTAGGAACTTTCTCTGTGTATATTCCATGCAAACACACCTCTCCCTATAACACATGCATATGTGTGTGAACCAGTGGTGAGTGTATGGACAGTGGAAAGAAAGGCTGAGAATGGTGGCGGTTTTCATTATTCCAATGGTTTTGGTGGGCCCGGTAGAATACCTGAACCGAGCTTGATGCATGGACGACCACCTTTGATCCATTTCTTTCTCGTCGCAGAAAGAGATTGGGATTTTAGTAGTTTTTGAATATTGTTTGTTGTAGTAGTAGTCATACGAGAAATGATCGCATCCAAGCGGTTGGATTTTAAGTTACTGTCACCCTGCAGATAAATTCCAATCTATCATGTTTGTGCCACTTCCACTTCGTCCAATAGGTTGGCCCTCAGATTGCAAAACTCATCAAGTGGACCACACCATACAAAATAATGTATGGCCTCTAATAAATAGTAAAATACAAGTGTGGGTCATCTGATAAGTGGATGAGGGTGACTTTTATACATGGTGATCCACATGGTGGGGTCAACCTAGTAGATGGGGTGGATTCGTCATACACATGATAGATTGGATATTATCTGCAGTGTGGCAGGTACCTTATGGTCCAACTAGTTGGATGTGAGCATTTCTCGAGTCATGTATGATGCTTTTACTCTGGTGACGTAGGGCTCGCGATTTGGACGGTCGGATCGACATATAGACGCATGTAAGAAAAATGTACGTTGGAACGTGTCAGAGTATAATCCACCATTAGTCAACCAGAGTACCAGAGTTTGCTATGATAGTTCTATTGTTTGTGATCAAGTCATTTTCTTGTGTTATTTTTCCTGATTATTGATGTTAGGCCCGTCAGCGGGCAGATTGGAAATCAGATCAGATAGGGTACCCGATTCAGTATCCATGTGACATTTTTTTTAATGCATCTTGTGGCCAGAAAAGCCTGTATTACAAATAGCAGTGTAGGCCCCTGTGGGGGATCAGTTCTCACATGATCAATGCATTTTGGGGCCCAAATTGGATTCCCTTAGCCAGGTATATGGACAGGTACCCGTACCCCCACCGTATTTTTTGACAGGCCTATACGAATCCATAGCAATCAATAGTGGACCACCACATGGATGGGCCAATGACAAAAAAAAATTGCAATAATGATGAGTTTCAAGCTTTTCTATTGATAGACAGACATCCCAAAAATTGTTTGTGTTGAGCATCCAAAAAATGGTGCTTGAATTTTATGTACGGACTTTGGATCAGAGCGAATTTCGGGCCGTGGACAACTGAAGAGGCAGCCAACGGATTAAAGGGCCTGGATCGCCACATTAAGTGCAATAATTACTTATTGTTTCAGTTTAATCACAATCACATTGCAAATGATCACAATATGCTATGTTATCATAGAGAAATGCAAATGCAATTCCTCGACAGACATGAGATCTCTGCTGTTCATCGAACTCGTCCTCGTCACACAAGTGAGAGAGAGAGAGAGAGAGAACTAATCACTTCCAGGCAATGGCACCATACCTTGTGATGCTGTACCATCTTCCCATTGACATTTCATTTGCGAAGGGCATCTGTACCATGAATATGCTAGGCCCAACTTGAAGATTATCAGGCTAAAAAACTGGGCTGTCGGTTTATCAAATGGGCCTAAATGTTGGAATCAATGAGTACTGATGATGGTCTGACTCAAAATCTAGATGTGGCTCACCCTGTCGGTGACTCAGTGGATCGATGTGATCTTGCCTATGGTTTTCATGAGGATGATGATGAGGAAAAAAAAAAGGATCATTATTATTATTATTATTATTTTGTGTGTGTGTGTGTGTTTTTCAACATGAATGCATGGCCCCGCAATAAGAGGGCCAGCCTTGGACTATACAAGTGTCCCAATGCAACTAGGAGCATTATAACTTATAGCTCACTGAGAGGATTAATTGAGCATTCACCGCCTCCGTCGCACCGAATGGATGATCTTAACCGTTTGAATGGAGCCTGGGCTAATTTGTAAAACTGTAAGAATCATTAAATCAAAATGTTACTTCGTAATGATGAGAAATGTATAAGGGGAATCTATCAACGGATATTTCAAGATGATAACCAAATCTATTTTGTTTCATTGGTAAATTTTGACCGTCCATTTTTATTCTATTGATTGGAAGCTTAGGATTACCTAGTTGCAAAACCACCATGACTTGCTCCAATTGTATGAATGAATTCTTCAAAACGACAATAGGTCACCCTTTTTTTTAGTCATGCAATGCACCACACTGGTAGCTGTGCAACACACCCACAGAGTTAGTCACACGATGCACCCACCCACCTATGGTGTTAGTGTGTCTCCTTGACATTTATCACCTTTTTCTCTCCGAGACATTGCTAACGAGCCATGAGAGCAAATACCACACAATAGGTCACCTTGTGTGTTCTGTTTAAGAAGTCTCGGGACGTTACTAATGAGCCAGAGAAAAAACCACACACCGTATAAGGAAAAAGGTACTATAAAGTCTACCTAATGGGAAGCTCCTGTGAGGTCAATCCGTGTCTACATGGGGCATCCACCCCATCAATTAGATGCACCCTTTCATAAAAACAGGCCTGTTATCTTGCTGGTTGTGTTCGAGTTTAACAACTAGCAAGCCCCAGGTTCAAAGCAACTATTTCTTATGACTTCAAAGTAGCACTTCAGATTTTTTATTTTATTTTATTTATTTATTTTTTAATAACCATGAGGACTATGGCTCATGCAAAAACAGACAATTGTAACAAAATGGCCACATGCGAAGGGTTAGGATCATCCAATCCCTAGGATTCTTGCACCTTGGATTCCCCAATGGCACTATTATATTATATGAATTATATAAATTGATGATTGGGCATACCACATGTCATTCAAAAACTTTGAGGATGTTGCTAAACATTTTTATGCACATATTATTCTAAACTTAAGTCATTTTTTCCGCTCCATTTAAACCTGAACCTTTTATATATTCTCCGATTTTTTCGGGCGTTTTCATTTAATTAACTGAATTTTGACTGTCTTAACTATCACAACTGAATTGTTGGGCCAATGATGTCGTTTCCGATCTATATATAAACCGTTGATGATGTGGCCTGCCCGATACGGTCTCATACATTCACACCATAAGTGCATTCTTTGATACTGGTATAAAATAATCCTCTACCTTGAATATTCATTTTATCCTCCACGACTCATGTAAGCCCAAGTCAGCCAATTATGCTGTTATCTGAACTATTGATATAACGGACCTAGATTGGATAGACCATCCTCTAAATTGCCCATATCTGAAGATCAATGATCCAATTTTGGCCTTTTCATTTGTTGAATTAGGACTGTCTCTCTATTTACAGGTTATCAATTGAAGGTTAGGTTGTCTGATTGAGGACAATTATTGGTCATGGTCTACCCACAGTGGACTTCAACAAATCAACAGTACTGATCACTAAACCATGGGCCCCACTTGTACAGATTCACAGGATACACTAACACCTCACTACCTCTGTCCCCACCACAATCACCCAAACCCAAAGTCTCCAAAACGTTGGCATTTGAATGCTGCAACTACCATTGGAGAATTCTGCAACTACCATTGAATCTATCCTAGTATATGCACAAACACACTTGAGCCACTGTGGCCATCTCCTATATGTGTAAATGCTTTTAATATCATTCATATCAGAATCTATCACACAACTAATGTGGGCCCACCAGCCACCGTAGCAATGTAATGCACGTGTGAAACTGTGAACAGAAAGGACGCCCACCATTTTCTTTTTACGGTGCCCCACTACTTGCTCTGCCATCCAAAGCATCTGAACGGTCAGCACGGTGGGCCCCATTAAAAGTCAAGGGTGGTCGTTCTCCTCCCAACTATTTCCTTTTGTGTGTCCCACCTGAATCACGCATCAGCTTGATTTTTTAGCCCTGAGCTTAAAATAGGGTAACACATCCAATGGCCGGAGTGGATGTCATCAGGACAGCACGATTGGGCCCACCCCAATCAGATGACGCCAGGTGATCTTTTTCTATATATATTCCATGTAAACACACTTCTCCCCCATTCATTTGCACAGTGGAAAGAAAGGCAGAGATGTTCAAGTACTGCAACCTTTTTACAATCGTGGGCACAGAGATCATGGCAGCCACGATCACTCTCTTACCGTTGGTGGTGCCAGCTGGCGTGCTGATGTCTCCCCCGATGGTGCTGGTTTACATCATTCCAGTGGTTTTGGTGGGCCTGGTAGCATACCTGAACCCAGATTGCTGCACGGACGTCGACGACGACCTTTGATCCATTTCTTTCTCGTCTGCAGAATGATATTAGGGTTTCAGTAGTTTTTGCTTATGGTTAGCTGTTGTTGTAGTAGTATGAGAAATGCTCACGTCCAAGTGGTTGGAGGATGAGTTACTATCTATCAAGCAAATAACTTCGAATCTGTCACGTTTGTACCACATCCACCTTGTCCAATAGGTTGTCCCTCACCTTGCAAACCTCATAAATTGGGCCAGACCATAGAAAATAGTATTGTCCACCTGATGAGTGGATGATGCTGATTTTTACACATGGTGATCCTGGTGGTGGGGCCAACCTATTGGATGGGGTGGATTTTTTACACACCTCATTGTTTGGAAGTTATCTGCAGGGTGAAAGGTAACTTATGGTCCAACTGGTTGGATGTGAGCATTTCTCTAGTTATTTATGATGTATATACTCTGGTGAAATATGGTAGATCATCCTGGTTATGTTTCCAATGTAACCATGGCGCACATGTATGTAAATCTTGACCGTCCAAATCGTGTCACCCTCTATGGATGGGTCGTAGCAGGAAATTCACACTGATTGGGCAATATTTTCTGATCAGCAACTATGATGGTCACAAGGAAACATGGAGAGTGACCTAAATACACTGTGAAAATGTTGAACAGTTCGGGCTTATCTGTGGTTATGACTCATCCACAGTAGGGCTCGCGATTTGTAAGGTTGGATTGACATATAGGTGCACGTAAGGAATATGTACGTTGGAACGTGCTGGTGTATGATCCACCATTGTCTACCAGAGTAGCAGAGTGTGGTATGATACTTCTCTTGTTTGTGGTCATTATTTTCTTGTGCCATTGCTCCTTACTATTGATTTTAGGTCTGTCAGTGGGGTGATTGGAATCGGACGCGGATTAGCTACTGAACTTGACAGTAGCGAGTTTCACTGCTGAAGTGAAGTCACCACGTCATGTGGGCCCCACCTTGATGTATTTGTTGTATCCACACCGTCCATTCATTGGGAGAGATCATTTTAGAGCATGGGCCAAAGAATTAGGCAGATCCAGATCTCAACTGGACCCCACCACAGAAAACAGTGAGGATTGAGCGACTACCATTAAAATCTTATTTGGGCCACAGAAGCTTTCGATCAAGCTGATATTTGTGTTTTCTCTTATTCCATGTCCCTTTAACTTATAAACAGGTTAGATGTCAAATTAACGTCATAGTGGGCCCCAGGAAAGTTTCAACGGTGGGTGTCACTGTCCCCACTGTTTTCTGTGGTGGGGTCCACTTGAACTTTGGACCTGCCTAATTCTTTGGAAAGTACCCCAAAATGATCGCTCCAAATGAATGGATGGTGTGGATACAACACATACATCATGGTGGGGCCCATAGAACGTGGTGACGTTACTTCAGTAGTGAAACTGGCTACTGTCAAGTTCAGTAGCTAACCCGCGTCCATTGGAATCGGTTCAGATGGGTCCCCGATTCAGTATCCGTGTGACTCTTCTTTTCTTTTCTTTTTAAATTATAAGTTGTCCTTTATTTAATTATTTGTTACTATTTTAAAGCTATTTAGAATGCATGCTACTAGTATGGACCCGAATCAGATCCTTCCAAAACACGTCCTGATTCCATTTTCAAACCCAAATCCTAAATCTTGATCAAGATCAGATTCGATTTAACTCAGCTTGCCAGCCAAATCCAATTAAATTTTGTTATGGTACCACATATAATCATTTTAACGCATCTTGTGGCTAGAAAAGCCCTGTATTACAAATAGTGGTGCAGGCAGCGCTGGGTGATCAGCTCTCACATGCGTACATGGCTGATGTGATGAAAAGGCCAGCCCAATCTTTGGATTGTCCCACTTTGAGTTGTACATCGAGCTAGAGTCAAGTTGAGCTCTGCCCTACTCAGCTTAGCTCGTTCCCATGACTACCTCAGCCGGACCTTCGCCTGGCTCAACCTTCGAGCTCAAAATCCTATCTCAGCTTGGCTTCATTGTTTGAGCTGAGCTGAGCCAAGCGAGCTATGTCGAGCCAAGGTGAGTTGAGCTGAGCTTTGTCTATCCCAGGCACCAACCCAACCTGACCCAACCAACCTGACCCACCTGACCCGACTGACCCAACCCATAGCCCCCCATGATCCTTCTCGACCCAACTAACCCAACCTGACCCCACCGTGACCCAATCCGGTCCCAAACACATCCCCAAACCAGCCCCTATTTCAGGGTTTTCTATTTTCAGACAATTAAATAAAAAAATTGTAGATCAAGTTGTACCTGTGTTGAGTTGAAAGAGAAAGCTTTGAGCTTCGAGCGAGCTGAACTTTAACTCAAGCTTTAAGCTTCGAGCCAAGCTCCCGGCCCATACTCAACCTCAGCTCGTTTTCAAACAAGCTAAGTCATCACAAGTTGGCTCGCCTCAAGTCGCCGTTCAAACCGAGCTAATAAGAGCCAAGCCAAGCAAGCTTTTCAAGCTAGCTTGAATCGTGTAAAAAAAAAACAAGAAAAAAAAAAAGGAAAAAAGAAGAAGAGGTTTTGAAGCCTTCTAAATGGCACATGGGATGGCCTAATGTTGATTTGAACCATTACTAGGAGCAAGACATAGTGCAAGATCAAATCACACCGAAAGGCTAATCCTAACCCTTTGAATGAGACCAATTTATATAAACCATCCATTGTTTACGGCCATAAATCACATGGTTATAGTATCATAAAATTAAAGAATTACTTTATAATCATGAGAAATACAAAGTGGGATCTATCCCAAGGATCTTTTAAGATGATGATTAGACTTATTTTGTTTCTTCCATAAATTTTGATAATCCATTTTCATGCTATTGATCGAAAGCTTAGGGTTACCGAGTGCATGATTTTTGCACCATGACTTGCTCTAGTTATGAATGGTTCAGGTTGATAATATGTCACCTCATTCGCTATTTAAAAGGTTTGGGGAATGAAGTCAGTGGTGTGCATATATATAAGCTACCTGCGCTTCCATCTAAGTCTTAAGTCAAACTTCATGCCAAACATGTGAAACCCACCCTGAATTTGTATAGGCCCACTATGAAGTGTATGTGAAATCCACTCTAACCATTGCATGTACAATCCCATGTTACCAAACACCTCCCCCCCCCCCCCCCCCCCCCCCAAAAAAAAAAAAGGCTAACTTGTGATTCGGGGGTACCGCCAAAGGAAAAAATTGGGAGACAGACATGCACCGTTTGATTTTTTACAGGGCCCACTGTAATAATTATGTGAAATTCACCCAAATCACTAGATACCACATAATTATTTAGGCCTAGGGTAAAAAAAAAAAAAAAAAAAAAAGGCACATCCATGATTCAAGTGAGCCACACTAAGGGAAACAATTTGAGGTTAGGCATCACCCTTCACACTATTTCTAATCGTGATGTCCACCTATAAATTACAAATGTAGTTAGTTTTTCAGTCCTATGTCCTAAATTGGGACACTAACTCAATGGTCGGAATTGATGTTTGAAATACATGATAGTGGAGCCCACCGAGCTAGATCACCCCTCTACAATATGGATGCAATTTGGCTGGTGAACTGAACACCAACCAGCTTAGTGGGTGTCCAAGGTCTGTATGCCCCACCATGATGTATGTATTTTATTACAATGATGTTTATTTGTCATCCAACTTTTTCAAGGTCACATGGACCTGGATGAAGGGAAAAAGCAAATATTAGCTCAATACAAAACTTTTGTGGCCCCCAAGAAGTTTTCAATAAGCATTCAATCCCCAGTGTTCCCTGTGATGTGGTCCATTCGAGATATGGATAGGCCTCATTTTTTAGCTCATGCCCTAAAATGAGCTGAAAAGTTGGACACGACATGGATAAAACACATATATCATGGTGGGGCCTACAAAACTTTGACACCAGCTAGCTGGTTTGAGTCACCAGCGAAACCACGTCCCTATAATATTCTTTTTATGTAATGGATGGGGATTACATGGTGACCTTGCCAATACCCAGTGCTGGAAAAGCTTTGTGTGAGCGCGAAGTGCAAAGTAATTCCTACACAGATCTATGCACGAATTGACTTCAGCTGAGTTGCCACATCATAGGTAGCCTCTGTTTTGTTACCGAGGCCAGTTAGGGTGCCTTTGGGGTTGCCTTTGGTCATATTATTTCTTTAAAAGCATTGGCTGTTAGGGTTCATGTTCCCCACTTCAGAACACTCGAGATAGTGCCATGAAACTATCTTTTCATTATAGGGAGGAGCCATTAATCCCCCTTTTAGGACTACTTACTCCTTGAGAGTTTGTTGTGGCACTATCAAAGAAGCGAAGATTTGTTGCCTGCGGAACATGGGCCTCTCCACTAAGACCACCATCTATCCTATGCTATGGGGGATTTACACAGGGAGTCTTCGTATATCATATATGGCTTGGGTTTTAGATTGGCCACCTTGGGGGCAAAAGGTCCTATATGGATAAAGATTGGGGAGGAAAATCGATTTCTCAGTGTCGGTTGTTGATCCTTGACCCTTTCTGCATGGGTTAAATCATTAGGCAAGAGAGGAGGTGCCCCTTATAGGACTATAGCTCAGGGGTAGGGAATGCCCCTTTTAGCACCACTGGCTCCCACTTTGGACTATGATGGGATGTTCCTTGCATGACCGGGGGGAATTGATGAGGGATGCGGGAATATCGCCCCTTGTAAGACCAAGAGCTCCGCTATGGGAGGGGTCAGGGGTGCCCCTAACAAGACCAAAGGCACATTGGCGTGGTCATATGTGATGGTGTGGATGGACTATATGGGGGGAGAAGAAGTGCCTGTAGCATTCTTCATCGATGTTGTTGATGGTAGGGCTGTCTGATGAGCTGGGGCCTGCTTGATGCTATGGTAGTGGATTTTGGAGAATGTTCACGAGAGTAGCAGCAGTTTCAGGTACTAAAATAATGATCTTTCGACTGTCAATTAAATCTTGGACCGCATGCTTTAAGGAGAACTAGAGATTCACAGTGTGACCATGACCTTGGTGGTATGCATAATACTCATTTTTATTATAATTCGGAGGCAGGGGAGTTGGGGGAGGCCTAAGTTGTAAAGGGGCATGAGAAGTTGCACTAACGTGCCCATGATCTGGTTGTATGTTTGCGCTAGTGGAGGGAACTTCTTAGGCTCCCTTGCCATCATCAACCTGTTCTAATAGGGATATTATGTATTCTCCTCAACCGCTATTGCTGCTGCTGCTACAGTTGCGTTTATGAAATTTATTGAGGTGGAGGTGGACATAGTTGATATCTCTATTGGGGTTGTTAAGGCTGGTACTGCTGAAATTGTTGGCGTCCCTGCTAGGGAGCATATTAGTTGCCTTGAGTAGAGGCAACAATGTGGTTTACTTCTATTGTATGTTAGGCAAGACCATTTTCGTTCCCACTCCTATAACCTAGGGTCTTCCATCAATCTTGTTTCTCTTTCCTAAGGTTGCCTGATGAGGCTAAGGGGAGATCATCCCAGCCCTTATTCTGGCTTTGATTTGTTTCCCAGCATGGATAAGTTGAGTAAAATTCACGTAAGGGTATGAGATCAGGTACACAAAAATAATCAAATTTGCTGAGTGGATGATGATGGAAATCTATTCCTCATCATCGATGAGGGTTCTCATTCCTGTGGTCATGGCGTGGCAACAACCAACATAAGTTGATAATGTTTCATCACTCCTTATTGTTTTTAAGTTAATTCTTCATCGCTTAGAGTTGCTCCCACAACTTCTTCATTTCTGAATATTGGCTCGTTTTAAGGGCCAACGCCCCCTATGGAGAGTCTTGCTCTACTTCTTCGGTATAGTGGTCGATTTCTTCAACTTTATGGCTCCTGTGAGGGAGAGGTTGTTAAAAGATAACTAGGCTCTTGATTGTGGAAAATTATTGAGATTAAAAGGCACTCCCGGTTGGGGGAGGCTGAGAAATTGGGAAGTGGGCCCATTATCGGCACTGCTGATTGGTTGAATTGGGCTTAGAAATGACCCCCGTTGAGGGCATTTGCCAAAACCTGCCTTTGGCCTTTGTTCGGTAAAACTATTGCTAGTGGAAATTGACTAGGAATCTCGGCTATGGGATTTGTTGATGTTGAGGGCTGCAATGGTTGGTGTCGGATGTCCTATACAGGCTCTGATGGCTGTGGTAAGACTAAACTGGATGCTGGGAGGAATGCGAGAGATGGCTATTGCTGTTGTTGAGCTGGGCCAGCATGGGTGCTGGATGTTAGAACTTGTGCTTACATGAGCTAGAGAAGTATCTCCTGCATCGCCTTCATGCTTCTGGATGTAGAAAGCTGGCACTGATTCTGCCGAATTTGGCTGTGGAGGGAGGACTTCTGACATGTCGAGAGTAGGGGTAGGGGAGAGCTTATTCTTCTTGGTTAGCCATTGCTACTCATGATCTGGTGTGGATTGTGCTATGAAAAAAGGAATTTGTTCAAGGGCGTTTGGCTTGAACAAGCATGATGGCTTTGATTTTTTAGGTTTTGGATTTTTCTCCTTTTTTTTTTTTTTTGGTATTTTAGAGGTTGGAATGTATGCAGAATGCTACTGCAAGACACAAAAACTATAACCCCTTAAACTTTGTAGAGTCTTGATTTTCAAGTCGGGTCGCACTAAGGTACTAGCATTTTTCCAGGTGGAGTCATCATTCTGTGGGTGCTGGATCGCGAGTGAATTGCTCTCATGAGTACCTTTTCAAGGCTTTCATTGTATGTTTGAAGTGTATGGGTATTATATTTAAATGGAGTTGCACTAGCTAATTACATAAATTTTTATAGTTGGCTAGACCCTGTAGAAACTTTAGAAAAGGGGATCATTGAATTCTTTGTCCTAAAATGACTCCTTGATTTATGACTAGAATTCCGGGTAAGGAACTACAATTACAGAGGGAGAAGGTGCTAGGCAACATCTTTGCCCATACAAACGTACTGTCTCTACTTTGCAGGACTAAATGAACTATCAGGAATTGGATTGGTTCTTGGGTACGAATGATGCAAATGTGTGTACAATGTGGCGTGGCGATGCAATATAAACAACAAGCGATGCACTATGTTAGATAAATCTACCTTCACTCACCCACTTGAAGAAGCGGTCGAAGCCGATTCAATCCAAGTTTTTTATGCGCAAGATTCGATATATCGACGAGCCGCATAGCATACACTTAGACTAACTAGACCAGTAGGTGAGTTGGAGTGGAGAGAATGATGCACAATACTTATGTAAGTATTAATGAAGCTTGATCAGGGTAAGGTAAGTGGGTGGGCAGACTTGTCGCAAGGATTAATTGAAGTGGCTTAGATTGATCTTTCAGGTGACTTAAGTGGCTGAAGGTTTATTTGAGCAAAGTTGACCTCAAGCTAGAAAGGCTCACTAACTTGCACTCACTCTTTCTTTGGTGGATGGGTCACTCTCCCTATCTTACTCCTCTTCCTTAAGCTCACTTGTGAATGTTGGAAAGTTAAGAAATGCCTCGAAAACAAAATGGGAAAGGATATTTATAAGGTGTTGGACTGATTTTTTGGTAATTCTTGGGAAGTTCAGGGGTAAATGAGGGTTCAAGGGCTGGGATTAGTTGTTGCCACATGTCACAATCCGAGCAATTGGATCGAGGGGCAAAGATCATAATTTTAGCCAAATATAAGGGCAACATGGTCTTTTCCCCTTCCAACATGTTTGCAAAGAAGTCCGGCTGACATAACCATTCCACTTAACCTCCTTGCGAAAGATGGAGGTTGTCCACATGGCAAGCGTCATAGTGGGCGTTGCCCACCACATGGATGGCCTACAATTTTTGTAGAGGGCCATTTGGTGTGGTGTTTTCCCTGGCCCATTCCACCTACTTTTCTTATTGTGGTCCTAAGTACTATTGGGCTTGAGTATGGGCTTAAATTAAGTTGACTAAGTTTGATTAGGTTTCACTAGATGCCCTAATCAGCTTATTGGCTCCTAGGTGGGGTGTTTATAGTGTGCCACTTCTCATGTCAGTTATAAAGGGCTAAGAGCACAAGTGGGGCATTAGGTGAGGGAAGGACATTTGAAAGTATTAAAGGTATTACCGTCTTTTGATAAATTAAGGTACTTTGGTCATTTTCTACTTATAACGTCATTGGAGCCAAAAGTAGCAGCATTGACGCGACAACAGGAGTGTATTTACCATTGTGAAAAATTAAGGAAATATGAGTGCAAATGTCAGAAGATGGGGATCTATATATGTCAGAAAAGTGAGGGGGATATACAAAATTCCCTAACATTAACCATCTGTTTTACTTTTAACCATCCTATTTGATAACCTTAATTAGATGGTTAGAGTTCCTTAATCAGTAAAAGATTAGCTCCATCCACAATGGGACCCACAATTTGGATGGTCTGGATGGTAGTTCATCAGTGCCACTTATGGTGAGGATGATTCATTACGGGAGGGTAAAGTTCTCTTATTTGTAATATGATAAGGCACGAAAATTGATTCTAAAATCTATATTTTGCATTTGAATGATCCTAATCTATTGGTTGATCATGTGGGCCATATATGTACAAAGAAATAGACATCTTAGAGGAATGAAACCAATAGTCTACCTTCAAGATGGACGGATTGCCAACTCGGAGGTTGGAATGGCATATTTGTAGAAGGGGTACATATAATGTTGGGTCGTGTCAGGCCAAGCAGGTCCGGCTAAAATGAATTGAACCGAAGTCTAACCTAAAAATTGATTGGGCCATGCATACAAGGCCCAAGACCAAGCTTCGTCCAAGCCCTGCTTAAAGCCAGTTTCGGGATTGTAGGCTCAGCAGGCTAGCCACCTGGCCCATTGGCACCGTTGCTTCTCTTCCCTCGCCCATGACTTAAAATCTCTACCTCTGTCCAAGTGCATTGCGTGTGCATTCTGCAATTGCATTTAGGGGCCATAAGTAGCTTATCTTGGCTTTTACCTATTTCGCTGATAAGTATGTTTGGTAACAAACTTATCAACCAAAAGGTAGAAAAGCATTGTTTGGTTTCCAACATCATAAGCAATTATCCTTCAAGTCTTTTTAGTCCCTCTCACATCCACCATCCATCATATGAGGCCAACCTTTGATGTGGACCATTCATTTTATGGGCCCCACCTTTGATGTGAGCCATCGATCATATGGGGCCGACCTTGGATGTGGGTCATTCATCATTATGGCCCGACCTTTATTGTGCACCATTTATTTACGTAGGGCCCACCTTTAATGTTGGTCATCCATCAAGTGGGGGCCATCATCAATATTATTATCCATCATGTGGGGCCCGCCTTCAATATCCATTGCCCATCATGTGGAGCCCATCTTTGATGTGGATCGTCCATCTGTGGGCCATCCATCATGCAAGGCCTGCCTTGGATATGGGCCACTCATCATTAGGGCGGACCTTTGATGTGAACCATCCATCATGTAGGGCCCACCTTGATGTGGACCATCCATCATGTGGGCCCCACCTTCAATGTGGGTTGCCTCTGATGCAAGGCTCGTCTTGAATGTGGGTCATTCATCATTAGGGGCCAACCTTTGATGTGGACTATCCATCATGTGGTGCCACCTCAATATGGGCCATCCATCATGCAGGGCCTAGATTTAATGTCCACTGTCCATCATATGGAGCTCACCTTTGATGTGGGTCATCTATCATGTAGGCCCCACCTTTGAAGTAGTTTGTCCATCATACCAGCCCACTTTGGATGTGGGCTTTTATCATTATGGGCCAACCTTTGATGTGGACCATCAATATGTGGACCCACATTAATATAGGGTCATCCATCATGTGGTGACTATCCATTGTGTGAGCCCCACCTTCAATGTGGACAATCCAACATATGAGGCCTCCTTTAATATGGACCTTGAGACAGAGCCGCCTCCTTTGACATGGAATGTAAAAGAGAGAAGTAGAAAAGTCATAAGGCAAAAGCTAAAAAAGAAAAATTACTTATTAAATAGCTTTTTGGCACATAAGTTACTTATACAATAATGCTCACCAAACTCACTTAAGTTAAAGAAGTAACTTAATTACTTAAATAAGTTAAGTAACTTATTTGGTGGTATCCAAATGGGCTCTTAAGGCTTGTCTGGATACCACCCAATAAGTAACTTATTTGACTTATATAAGTTAATTAAGTTACTTCTTTTAAGTTAAATTAGTTTGGTAAGTACAAAGTAACTTACATGATATTGTTATTTATCTTCATAACGTTTGTTGTTTGTTTGTTTGTTTTTGTTTTTTGTTTTTTTTTTTTTTGTTGTGCTTTCTTTCTTTTCCCCTGCTTTTCCTCTCTCTCTCTCTCTCTCTCTCTCTCTCTCTATGTGATGTATGGTTCATATGAGGCCCCACATGATGGGTGGTCCACATCAAGGGTGGGGCCCACAGGATAGACAATCCATTTCAAAGGTGGGCCACACATGATGGATGAGCCACATCAAGGTGCACCCACATAATGGATTGTCCATTCAAAGGTACCTAGTGATAAATGGTCCAAATTCAAAAGAAGGCCCACATGATGGGTGGTCCACATCAAGGGTGGGGCCCACACGATAGAGAATCCTCATCAAAGGTGGGCCACACATGATGGATGAGCCACATCAAGATGCACCCACATAATGGATTGTCCATACAAAGGTACCTAGTGATAAATGGTCCACATCAAGGGGGCCCAGCATGATGGACGACCAACAATGAAGATGGGGCCCACACAATAGACGGTCCATTTCAAAGGTGGGCTCCACGTGCGGAGCAGTCCACATCAAAGGTGGGACCAACACAATGTACAACATTGAAGGTGGGCCCGACATGATGGATGACTCACATCGAGTTGGGCCCCACATAATGGACAGTCCTCATCAAAGGTCGGCCCCTTATAATGAATGGCCCACATCCAAAGCAGGCCTTGCATGATGGACAACCCACATCGTAGGTGGGGCCCACATGATGGACGGTCCAAATCAAACGTGGGAGTGCATTGAAAGGAGACATTCCACCATCCAGAGGTACGATTATGTCAAGAGCTACCTCTAAAACAATTTTTTTTTTGGGTTCTTAACCTAATTCTAATCGAATGCGGTTTTTCTGTTTCATATACCAACAATAGCCACCAGATATTGAGGCCGGCCAATGGGTCCCACCAATTGCACACCCATGGATCAGGCAAAACAACTTAGAAGCCATTTGTGTGCAACATATACTACTTTAGATGGGCCATTCAATGATTGTAATCGTCGAATCAGCGGAATGCAAATGAACATTCATGAGAGAGTATATCCAACATTTCTTATTTGGCAAGAATAATCTACCAATGGTCCATAACACAGACGTGCCATGCATGCACAAGGTATTGATTTGCCTACAAACCTCTATTTCTCTTCCTTCCCATTTTCAAGATTCTATGCTGGTATTGATGTTTACTGAATTGAATAATCATGAGAAGACTGCATGCTCACTTGTATGCATGCAGCATATACAATTACAATGAGTAAATGTAGAAAAATAAGATGGGATGTGTTACACATGCAAGGGAGAAGCGGTAAGAGGGATATTGTAGCATCTTGCATGGACTATTTGTGGATTACACAACGTATTACAATGGAGTGAAAGAAGAACGCTGAGATTTGCTATACAAACAAGGAAAAGAAGCTTTAACGAAGCGCATGGATTTATCGACAGCACCCCGCATTAACACTTGCATAAATAATCAGAAGAAAATAGGTGAAAGAGAGTTGAGAGATGCTGCAAAGGGAGTATGTATCATCAGATCATCTTCTCAAATTTATCAAGCTTTTGCACCCTTTGCATGGACCTGATAAACAATGTCATGAACACTCCTGCATTGTCACAGTGAAGCATCTGTCAGTTAAATCTTCTATTAGAAAGCTGTGGAAAATCAAGGAAGTTAAGAGATTGACTAGCAAATTGAATTGCAATTTGTTTTTGTGCGTTTGGTTGCACCAAATATCATGAAATTTCACGATTAATTAGTCTAATTTGGTGCAAAATCTCATAATATTTCATGAAATTTGGTTCAACCAAACACACTCTTCATAGAGTGGAATTAGCCTAGTTGTAGTTTCCTTAGCATTCATGAGGGTATGGGCTCTGAACAACAATTACCTTTCAGCCATAGTGCGAAAACCCAGAAACTTTTGACTCAATGTCCAGTTAGGTTTGTTAACTTGAGGACGCAACTTAACTTAGTATTTAATTATTAAATTAATAACTAAATATTTAATTAATAACAAATAAATACAAAAATTGACACAAACTACCAAACATGAAGTGCATGCCTTGCTGGTAGAGACACTCGACTCTCCAAGAAAGGTCAGGCGTTTGAATCTTATGCTCCTCACTTTCCCTTTCTAAAGGAATCACCCAGCGAGTGGCCCAATTCATATCATGCCAAGTCATGTTATATTTTCACTTTAGTTGGCGATACAGTTGGATGTAGAGATCGCAGTCATTGATGGCCTTGTCGACCACGAAAGTAGAATTTATGTTAGCTAGACAAGCATGCAAGGTATTTTGTTGAAGAGATTGCTAGAAGATTGAAAATCAAGCACAAAAGTGTTAGTGTTCATTATGACAATCAGAGTGCATTACACTAGGCCAAAAATCTGGTACTTCATGTTTGGAAAATCACATTGATGTTCAATATCACCTTGTTCCACTATGTCTTTTGGAATATTCTCCGATGGTGTCTATATAAGTTGGAGCATATGTTGAGAGGGTATTCTTCTGGGGTATTCCTTGGTGAGAGAGTTTTTGTACAAGAGAAAAGTGGAGAGAGGTAAGACTTGTATTTCTTATTTTCTTGAAGAAGAAAGCTCCATGTTGCTGCCCCCTAGACGTAGGCATAATGTCAAATAACGTGAATCTCAGTGCCTCGTCTCTTGTTTTTTCTTTGGCCCTTGAGTTTTTTGTTTGGTTCTTTTCTTTTGTGCTTTTGCTTTGCCTACATCTATTGTGTGTGGGTGTTTTTTCTTCTTCTTTTTTTCCGCAACACCTTACATTTGGATGCATGAGGACCCCTCATAATTTCTCGTCATGCAAGTGCCCCCACCTGACTGATGCTAGTTTTGCAAAGCCATGACAGATAATCCACATTTAACAAAGAGAATTTTAACGGGGGATTCTATTTTATACTCTTGCCCTAGTCTCCCAGAACGTGTAAATGTGGCACATCCATGCAAGATACAGGCTGCTCATCAGGTGGGTCTCACCATGTATGTGCTGTCACCAGAAAATCATTAGGGGGTCCAGTCATTAGGTGAACTTCTCATGTGTGTCCAATGTGGAGTGCAGATCAATTCTTTTAACATCACATTTTCGCCATGCATGTGTGACCCAACTAATGGCTGGTTTGGCCTGAGCTTCAGGCTGTGACACGATGGAGTTCACCTGATGAATGGATCTCATCTTGTTCATGTGTGCCACATGAGTTCTTCTTAAACAGAGATATAAAAGTCATTTTCAGAGAATCCAAAGGAAATTACAAGCTTCTGTACTCTTGACTTGGTGTATATTTTAGTAGTGTGTGACCCAACTAATGGCTGGTTTGTCCTGAGCTTCAGGCTGTGACATGGTGGAGTTCCCCTGATGAATGGATCACATCTTGTTCATGTGTGCCACTTTAGTTGTTCTTAAACAGATATATAAAAGTCATTTTCAGAGAATCCAATGGAAATTACAACTTTCTGTACTCTTCACTTGGTTTATATTTTAGCAGTAGGCAAACACAAATGCTGAAACAATCACATTTATAAGAGTAACAAAACAAAGGACTGCCAATGTGATTGAATCCATTTAGCTAAAGAAAACGAGGAGCCATGCCAAGGCTACGGCGGGAGTAGGATTTCAAATCCTACTTCCTCCACGCATGGCAACACAGCATGTGTGTGTGAGATTCAGGCCATCCAACAGGCGGGTCCCAACCATTCCATCCAATGGCCTGGAAATCAGGCTGGTTAAGTTATCAGATGGGCCATACAAGTATATGAAATGTGGACTGATGATCATTTTCGTTTTACATTTTTTTTTTGTACACACATGACCCCACCTGATGACTAGACTGGCCTGATTTTCAGGGCATGAAACATACAATGCTGGCACATTTGGTAAGGGTGGGTCCCGCAAAAAAAATCCCTGATTGGAACATGTGGCGAGAGTACTATTAAAAATCCTGCTCCTCTAGATTCTCAAAGTAGAAAAGACTTCAGTCTTAATTAAAAAAAAGCATTGTGTTTCATAACGTGAGGAAGCTCGAGCATGAAGACCCATACCAGCACTAATGAAAGATCCATTTGCAACAACTGGGCTGCCTTGGTTGCTGAATGTCACCCCAACATTTAGTAAGGTTCCCCCCAAAACTGCATACGTAGTAGCCATCTGCAGTATAGTTGCTTTTCGAGCTGCTCTTTCAGACTGATATGAATTTCAGTTAGCATAT
Organism: Liriodendron chinense; assembly: GCA_003013855.2. Lineage (NCBI taxonomy): Eukaryota > Viridiplantae > Streptophyta > Magnoliopsida > Magnoliales > Magnoliaceae > Liriodendron > Liriodendron chinense. The sequence continues at coordinate 3,071,231 of PVNU02000362.1, forward strand.
GAAAATTGATATGAATATAAGAAGGTAATGCAAGAACATGCTTACTCTGAAAAACAACAAAAGATTGCACTGAGCCTTGGGAAGAGCTCCTTCAACGAAGAGTTTGTAATTGTTTCAGATGAATTTCAAGGGTATCTTGTCAAAGAGGTTTGCTAATTCTATATACATGTAAATCCAACCCCTCTGCACACTGTCAAACATGTGTGTGCAAGATCTAAGCCATCAATTAGGTGGGCTCCATAGTGTTAAGCCATCCATTAGGTGGGTCCCATAGTGTATCTGTCCTGGCCAAATAATTTCGCCTGTCAACTCATCAAGTGGCCAGTGTACAAAAAATTGGCAACTAAAAAGTTTGTAGATATGTTGGAGTTTATGGTCCATGATGTTTGTACATTCGTGCAACTTATGGATAGCTTTGATCTCGCACACATTTCACACACCTGATGTCTATCGACTCAAATCTGGAAATTGATCATTGTTTACCTAATTCCACCATTCATCTATACACCAGCACCCAAACAGCAATCTATGTTGATCTAGATACCTAATCATTTGCGATACCGATCATCTCATTAATCGATGGCTAATCCCCAAAACCAAGAACCCAATATGAACAATATTCTAACATCACCCTATAGTCAGCACATGTGATAGCATGCTATGACTCTGGTACAGAAAAATTGGACAGGAATAACCATGTCACATGGAGAGAATCAGTTCTTACTGCTCTGCCACCAAGAATAAGATGGGGTTTATCACCGGCTCTTTATGACAACCAGTGGAGATCTACTTATTACTTAGCTTGGAATCTTGCAACAATCTTGTTATGACATGGCTCCCAAACTCCATTTAGAAAGACAGTCTGCAATTTACATCATCACAACTTCCGAGATTTGGAAAGAGCTCTCAGATAGGTATTTGAAAGGAAATACTGCTTGTACCTACCAGCTTGAGCATGAGATCTCTTCACATACCCAAGGTCAATCTACTCTCTTGGAATACTATTCTCTTGGATTTGACAAAGTTCCTTAGCTGCATATTTTTACTTCCACCATGAGTAATACCTTATACAATAACTCTCCTTCCTTTCTCTGAATCTCTAGTTATTTTGTTATTTTCAATTTTCAATATTTCCAACTTAAACTATCACCTTTTTACTATTGTTGTTTCTAAATCAATATTATATAACTGATGAGAGAGATGAATTACCTCGAGTACCCGGACTCTAAGTTTCAAATCTCCTGCCTCAAGTTCTTTCACGAACTCCTCTATCCGCTGAATTCTGTATGGCATGGAGATGGTATAGGTTCTAGCCTGCAATCATGTTGCGACTATGTCAACCAATACCCAGATGAAAGAAAATAATGAATCTGAAGATGTTTAATATTTTGGAAACAAGAATAAAATTTTCAAGGTAGTTTGCTCTAAACAACAGTGCATTAAGTTTGGAATTAAAAAAGAAAAAAGAAAAGAAATGGAAGTCAACATAAGTTTAAGATAACTGATGAAACCATAGTTGGCGAGTAAATTTTAGTTGATGTGACAACTCAAAGGGACCCTTTTTCTGGAATTAAGGATGTCCAAGAGTTGGATATTTTCATGCAGTTTCCAACTCAACACGGTCTAGCAAGAACGATAGGTGATAGGGTGATCAAGAAATGAGTACAAATGAGGGAGTGCTATTTAGTTTCATATGCAATTATTGTGGAACAAGTTTTTTTCCCACATTATTCCTTTTTAAGAACACTAGTGTAGTAGTGTTATACATCTTAAGTTGCCATTTTTTTGCTAGATAATTTCATCCATGGTTGAAATGGTTTGTAATGTTAAGAAACATATAAATATCATGTAGTATCTATGAACTAATCCAAGCCATACTGGCAACTACACCAATAGGTAATTGTGTCCGAAACTCGAATGTCTTTTCTGGATGAGTCATGAATTGTTGTCATGCATGAATAAGGTGTCACATAGATTTTTTCAAATGAAGTTATGGATGGTAAGAATTATACAACCTAACATTGAAATAATTGCAATAAGGGGAAAGCCTTTAGGGAAACACCTAAAAATGTTTTCATCTCATTCATCTCATTTTACTTATTATCATTGTTAATAGTCTGATTGGGGCCTCTTATAAGACTCTAACCAAAATCATCACTCCTAGATTCTGAGTGGTTTTGTCAAAGGTCATTTCAAAAGTCCAAGCTGAGTTTGTAGCGAGAAAGATTCTGGATATTGCACTCATAGCTCATGAGTGTATTGACTCAAGGTACAAGGTAGGTATAAAGGGTGTCATGTGCAAGTTGGATATCGAAAAAGCTTATGACCATGTCAACTGAGAGTTCCTTGACTACAGGTTGGGGAGGTTTGGGTTGTGATAAAAAATGAAAAGGGTGGATCTAAGAGTGTACTCAACTAGCTGTGTTCTCTATTCTCTGTTCTAGTCAATGGGTCTTCAAAGGCTTTTTTAAGACCTCGAGTGGCCTTACGCAGGGTGACCCGCTATCCCCACTTTTTGCTCGTGTTGTTCGCTGAAGCTCTAAGTAAAATGATAGACAAAGGCCAATCGGATGGTCTCATTGGCGGTTTTAGGGTGGCGAATGCGGGTCTTCAGGTTTCGTATCTTCAGTTCACCGATGACACCATCTTTTTTATGACGTTGATAATGTTGTGGTGGATAATTAGGTGCCTTGAAGTGGCCTCAGGACTAAAGGTAAATCTCTTTAAGAATGAGATGTTGGGTATTAGAATGTCCATGGACGAGGTAGTGACGTTGATGGATGTTTTTGGGTGCTCAGCGGGTTCTTCTCCTTTAAAATATCTGAGTCTTCTGTTATGCATTGGAAAGTTAGCAAACCACCTTTGGGACAAGATCATTGAAAGAGTGGAAAGGAAGTTGTCTAAATGGAAGAGCATCTCCTTGGGTGGTCGTATAATGTTAATTAAAGTTGATGTCTTAAATATGCCATTATACTTCATGTTTCTATTCAGGTGTTTGAAATTTGTTCTACACAGGCTGGAGAGATTGAGGCGTGACTTTCTATGGAGAGGAGCCGAGGACAAACAAAATTTCATCTCTTAAGGTGGGAAGAGGTGTATAAGTTGTTAAATGAAGGGGCATACATTAGGGAATTGGATGCGAGGAACCTGGCCTTACTAGCGAAATGGTTGTGGTAGTTCAAGTTAGAAGAAGGGAATTTGTGGCGAGAAGTTGTTGCAAATAATTATGGAGTTCAGGAAGGGGAAGGTGGGTGAGGGATTCTTCTCTTTATAGAGCGCCTGACTTGTGGAGAGTAGCTTCTAAGTTTAAAGAGGGGGTTCTCTTTTTCCCTTGGAGATGGCTAGCAAATTCATTTTGGGAGGATGTCTAGGTAGATGAAAACATGCTCCAATAGAATTTTCCAAGCTTAGCTTAGCTCTCTCCAATAAGGAATATTTTTGTGGATCGGTGCTTCTCTGTTTGTGGAGATGCAGTTGTCTAGTCTCCCCCTTCCCATAGAAATCTATTGGATGGGGAAGTGGGAGACTTCATCAAGCTCTTAGAATGACCTCATTGTTGCTCTCCCTCCTCAGGTGAGGGACGCGATGGTGTGACTAAGAGATAAATTGATCAATTCTCAGTGCACTCTTTCTACTCAATGCTTCTAAAGTCGCCATCATAGGAGAAGCAGGCTTCTATTTCTACATCTGGTCCTATGGTGGCCTGCCTAAGATGGCGGCTTTTATGTGGCTGGTGGGTTGGAAGAGAATGCTCACCATCCACAACTTTCAAAGGAGGTCTTTGGTCATCCCCAATTTCTGTGTGATGTGCATGAGCAACGATTGATCATCTTTCGCAATCGTTGCTTTTGGAATACAAATGGGATAGAGCTAGGTTTGGTAAGAAAGACCAAGCTTGATGTGGTCGAGTGGATGTCTGGTTCTAAGATTGTTGAAGTTTGTAATCTTTTTCCGCTGTTTGAGTTGAAATTTTGCTCTTTGCCTTTGCTTCCAGTTCAACATGGTCACCTAATGAAGTATATTTAACTTAAAAAAAAAGAAAAGAAAGAAGAGGATTGTGGATCTGGGCTGTACTATTGTATGGACAACCTTGATGAATGAAATAATGGGGCCATATACTGGTATGTCCCACCTAGTCTTGAGTTTAGTCTCTATTTCTCTTTATTTAGTCAATTAGGTATGCTTAATATCATATTGTAAGAAGTTTTGGATTATTTGCTTTTCTTGACTTAATATAAAAGAGAGAATAGGGGGCATGTAGGCCAAATTCACTCTTTCTCCCTTCTCTTTCTCAATCTCTTTTTCTTGATCTTTTCTATTTCTTTTCACTTCTACATAATTCTACATGGTAGCAAAGCGGATTTCACTTTGATTTACATCTCTCCTCTACCATCACAGAAATTCTTCTTTTTCTTTTCCTCTTTGTTGTTCATATCTCCCTTGTGCTAAAAGTTCTCTAAAAAAAACCAATGGTTTCTTCCGCTTTTTTTTTTTGTCAAGCCTTTGTAATGGTCCATGAATGAGAGGGTAAATGTTGTCCATGAATGAGAGGGTGAATGTTGTGTTTGTGATCATTGCTCATCTCGTATTTGGTTGGAACGTGTGGTTGATTGTTTTGTCAAGTGTGGTGTGTAAATCGTGTGGACCGTGCAATTGGAACATTCTTATGTTTGGAAGAGTCAGCCCACATTCGTGTGAGCACTGTGGTATTTTCTTTAATTTCTTCTTTTGGTGGAGATGAAGGGTGATCAAAGATCTGGGTTCCTGAATCCATTTGATTTTCGAGGGGTTTATATAGCCTTTATAAAACTAAATTAAGCAAATTATCTCCAATTGTCTAAATTGATTTGAGTTTTCTTTTTTCTTTTTCTTTTTTTCTTTTTTGTTTTTTTAACGGCCAATGAAAATTAAAATATTTGACCACAGAGAAGCTAGATGAAAGTGATGATAGCACATACGATTAGTGGATCTCAAAAAATGCTCGGATCATGGCATGGTTGTGGAACAGTATAGAAACAAATATTAGTGGGAATTCAATGTTTCTAGATACTGCAAGGGAGATGTGGGATGCATTCTGAGAGATGTCTTCATCCGATAAAAACATCTTTCATATATATATCGATTGTCATACGTATCCGTTGTTTGAAGAGATTTTTACATTCCAATAAGGAGATAAGTCCTTTGTGAATATTATTCAAAACTCAAAGGAATGCAAGAGTTGAATATATATCAACCACTTACTAGTGATCTGGAGAAACAACCTCAACAATGTGAGGAGCTTCATGTGATTAAATTTCTATCTGACTTAAATCCAAAACATGAGCCCATTTGTGCATAGATCCTAGGTGGCATGGATGATCCATCTCTAATGATGAGAGTTATCAGCCCACACATATCAATGTCCAACCAAACACAAGAGGTGATGATCATGAACACAACATTCATGCTCTCACATGCGGACTATTGCAGAGGCCTGATATCAAAAAAGAAAAGAAAAGACAAAAAGAAACCCTGAGTTTCTTAAAAAAAAAAAAATCAGCACAAGAGAGATGAAAAGCAAAGAAGAAGAAAAAAAAGAGAGAGTATGTTAGATAACAAAGTGGAAGATGGAGTAGATCATAAGCAAATAGACTCTCATACCATGTAGATCAATATAGAAGAGAATATACGAGAAAAGGAAAAGAAGTACCCCTAACAACACTAACAATTTGACCTTCTAGTCCCAAGACAATCTAATTAGTTAATATAATGGAATAGGACTCAAAACCAAGACTAGGTGGGCTGTACTACTGTACGACCTCTCAATTCACCAATCTAGGTGGGCCATACATATTTGCTAACAATACTAAAGATTAAAATAAGCATCTGCTATAAATGGAATAATTGATTATTTATTCAAACTATGTTGTTTATAGTCAAACGAGGGCCTATTTGGATATGTTCATCCAAACAACACAACAAAATTGATATGAAATTAGGGATTTTGCCCCACGAAATGGGCGAATTCCACATGAGGAAAAGGGTTTTAAAAAATCCCCAATAAAGCCCCCCGACACTTTCTGAAAAACTTTTCAAACAATTTTACCCCTGCTTTGAGCCTTGCGCCAGGGTAGGCAATGATGATGGGAGAGAGGTACGCTACAAGTCCTGCGCTGGATGGTCATGCGCTTGGCAATGGGTCCCACTGTGATTCAAAATTTTGAACTACACAACCCATCCGTTATATGAGCTCATTGTAATATATGTGATGTAGGATGCCCTAATTATGATGCATGCTCATGAACATAATTAAACAGCAGAAAATAAAAGAAATAAATAATCTAAAATTCAGAATCACTCATCATAAATTAAGAAAATTCACAAAGAGCTTGCAATGGATCGGACCAACCGTCACAACCACGAAGTTTGAGTTTCAAGTATAGTTAGGGTTGGATCTGGTGAGGGATAAGACCTCCCGATCTTGCATGGCCATACCCGATCGATCAATGAAGATCACTAGTCCGAAGAATCATGAAGTTCTTGGATTAGGGATTTGAGAATTTGAAGATTTAGGGTTTAGGTCGATTCTCAAAGTTTGATCGAAGAAGGATTTGTAAAACTAGAACTAGAGAGAATAAAGATAATACCTTGAAGAATTTGGAGGGGCACAAGAAGAAGATCAAGGAAAGAGAAGAAGCACCATGAGAGAGAGAGGAGGGAGAGGCCACCAAAGAGGTTTGCTTTTTCATTAATAATCAACTAATCTCGTTTTTAGAGCTAAGCCCACTTAAATAAGCAATAAGAAAACATAAAAGTACCAAAGTACACCTAAAAATTAAGTAAAAACAAGTTAAAAAAAACAGTTCGCGCGGTGGTCGGGCGCCTGGTGACCAATTTGGTCGGGCGCTCGACGAGGACAAAAAACGTCCAGCAAGCAAATTTTCAAAATCGGAGAATTTCGGGCGCTCGGTGACCAATTTGGTCGGGCACCCGACGACCTTCAGTGGGTTTTCTTTTCTTCCATACTACACACATGTCTTCTATGTGCCAAATCACGTGCAATCACATGCGTAGGGTCTTCAATGCTCCTCAATTATCGCCTAACCACAAGGAAGAAGCTTGTGGTGTGCGCCTTCTTCGCCGATAGACTTTAAATGTTCTTGTGTCCTCATCAATATAACCCAATGTTTTTAAATAGCTACGCGATGTAGCGTGTAGCTTACACGCTATATAGCGTAGCTTAGCCTTAATGCTACGTAGCTCATGAAAATAGCTTAAGTCATGTGTAGCCTACGTTACATGATAATTTGCATACGCTACACACTACATAAACTAGGCTACACACTACGTGCCTCACATTACAAGTTATTTTTCATTATAACATTAAAATCAAATAACATTTTCGATGATTTGTAACATTTTTTTATTTTCAATATGTAATGCTTTTAGTAAAAATAATATAAGTAATAGTATAAACTTAGTTTTGTTGCTCTTTCCTTTTCCTTTATACTTAATGATTACCCTTTTCTATTACTTTAAGTTGTGTTTAGTTGCACCAAATATCATGAAAATTTGTTAAATTTCATTATTAATCAGTCTAATTTGGTGAATATCATGGAATTAGTGCAACCAAGAACAACCTTAATTAAAATCTAGAAGTAACATGTAGCTTACGCCTCATGCTTCAGAGGGGTGAACACTACGCTACACGCTATTCACTATTTAAAACATTGATATGACCCCAAAACCAAAGCTTATCTACGTTGGAACAGGGACTTATCTGTAAATATGAAAGCAGGGTTCTATTTCTAATTTTGGTTTTATTAGGTTGTATTTTGTAAATAGGGGAAACCCTACATAAAATAAAATAAGGCAAGAGAGAGTACATGTGGAGCACCACTCTCTCTCTCTCCCTTTTTGATGCAGGACAGCCCTAAATATGATGCATGCTCATGAACACAATTATTCAGCGGAAATAAAAGCAATAATAATAATGAAATCTAACATCAATCATCATAAACTAAGAAAATCATAAAGGAAACATGCAATAGGACGGGCCATCATCACAACCATGGAGTATGGGATTCAAGTAGCGTATAGGTTGGATCCAGCGAGGGATGGAACCTCCCGATCTTGCATGGTCATACCCAATCGATCAATGATGATCACTAGTCCGAAGAATCAGAAAGTTTCTCGGATTAGGGATTTGAGAATTTGGGGGTTTAGGGTTTAGATCGATTCTCAAGGTTTAGATCGTGGGGAATAAACAAAACAGAAGTTTAGAAGGATAATACTAGAAGATGAAATACCTGGAAGAAGTTGGAGGGGCATAAGAATAATAGAGAAGAAGGAGATCAAGGAAGAAGAAGAAGCACTATGAGAGAGGAAAAGAGGAAGGAGGCAACCAAAGGTTTGCACTTTTTCATAAATCAACAACTAATCAAAAAGGTTTAGGGCAACACCCTTATAAAATTCGGAATTAGCATAATTACCAAAATACCCCTACTAACAAAATTAAAAAAAAAAGACATTTGCACGAAAAAAACGTACCCACACTAACCCAAAACTCAAATAAGTAAAAAATGCGTAAAATAAACTCAAATCTAAGATATCCAATGCACTCCAATGATGGTGTGATGAAAGTGGGCCACGATGAGCCAATGGTCCGATCACATCGTCATCACGATCCAACGGTCCGATCATATCTCCTCCAAGCAACTAACACATGTCTTCCCAAGGTGGGGCCTGATGTCCGCATCACTTTTCTTCTTCATTCTTCATTCTTCTTTCATCTCTCTCTCTCTCTCTCTCTCTCTCTCTCTCTCTCTCTCTCTTCTACAAATCTTCACTTCTACTTGGTATTAGAGCCATTATTGGTCCATTCTACGTGAAATCACAAGGGGATTCAAAGCCACAAGGAGATTTGACGCAAGAGGGCTGTTGACGTCAGTCGTACAGCCCTGTACGGATCAGTTTGGTCGAAAACTCCTCCCTAAGGTGCAGTTTTGGATGGAAAGTATTATGATTATTTTCCATAATGTTTTCAGATCATTTACTATTTTTTTTAAAGGATTTTACCCTTTTTCTGGAAAACGGCCCCAAATCGTCAATTTTTCAAATTTCTTCTAAATCGATGGTGTTTAATCGTTGAGATCGACTCATTATGGATCTATTAATGATGATCTATCAAGGAGGGTTGTAATAACACATATCCGAGACATATGAATGCATCATTTGAGCAAAAAGGTGGGCCGATTGTGCTGTTTTTATATTTTTGGAGGTCCAGCATAGTTACAAAATCTTAGTCTCTTGCAACTTTTATTTCTTCATACACTGCAGCGTGTGATATATTCCTCCTCTTTTCTACATACCCATGGACTTCAAGCCATCTGGACACAGCTTGAGGGGCCCCTTTCAATTACCTCCACAAAATTTAATGAGAATAACTTTCTTTTGTGGTCCCGAGCTGTTCGCATGTATGTCATTGACAAAGAGAAACTTGGATTTCTTACTGGCACATCCAAGAGGTCGTCTTCTAGTGATCTATCAAAGATTGATGCATGGGACTCCTCAAATGCTATTGTTATGGGTTGGATCCTCAATTCTATGGAACCGGAAATTGCTTCTTCCTATTTCTTCTATGATTCTGCTGCCGACATGTGGAAATCCCTAAATGAGATAAATGAGACATATGGGACCATTTTTAACAAGCCCTGTATCTATCAGTTAACCAATGAACTTCATTCTCTCGCTCAAGAAAACTTGTCAGTTACTGAGTACTTTGGTGTATTAAAGAGTCGGTGGGAAGAGCTGAGTCATTTGCAACCCTTGAGTGATCTTCCAAACAGCCGGAGTGCAGAGATTGTAAGGTTACAGGAAGATGAAGCAAAGATATATAAATTTTTGGCAGGATTGAACAGTGAGTATGAGACTCTCCGTACTCAACTTGTTGCTACTACTCCATTTCCTTCTCTTCAGGCAACATATTTCATCGTTCATACAAAGGAAGCCCGTAGGCTGAGTGATGCTTGTAGGGCTTGACAATGCCGTGAATCCTCTTGAAAGAGAGGGGTGCCTTCGGGAACGCGAACACAGGTCTGCTGCTGTTCAGGAAAGGACTGCATTCATCTCCACCATTGTTCCATCTGGTGACAGAGGTGGTAGTTCAAATTCTCGAGGCACTATCAGAGGACGTGGCCGTGGCCGTGGTCGTGGCAGGTTTATGTGCACCTTTTGTAGTCGGTTTGGACATACCTGTGATCGGTGCTTTAAATTACATGGACATCCTACTACTCATGTTGCTACTTCTGATGAGATTGGGACTATATCTGATCCTTCTAGTGGTCGATCTTCTAACATATCACTTGTTCCTAATCAGTCAGACACAGTTACCATAACCAGAGTAGATGTTATGGATCTTAAGTGCCTTCGGTTATTTGAGACTCGGTCCGTGACTCCTGCCCCTCTTGCTTCACGACCAGCTTCCTCTTCATTTGTTGCAACCACAGGTATTGCACTTCACGCCTCTTCCACTCCTACGACCTGGATTATTGATTCAGGCCCATTGGATGATATGATTGGTGAGCACACTTTCCTGATCCCATTTAGTTATTCTACTTGTAATCGTCTAGTACGTCTAGTTGATGGAACTTCTACCCCTATAGAATTCATTGGTTCTGTGTCTTTGTCTCCTCATCTTACTCTGTCCAATGTTCTTTATGTTCCTAAATTCCGTGCAAATTTGATTTTTGTACATAGCCTTACCAAAGCTCTTAACTGCTGCGTGATTTTCTTTCCTTCTCATTGCGTCTTTCAGGACTTGAGTACGAAGATGACTATTGGTGTGGGCTATGAGCGTGGCGGTCTCTACTTTCTACATCAGGGGGAGCTATGCATCGAGTTTCTTTACTTCTATGTCTCAGTGTTTTAAGTCTGGTCAAGAGTTCGCTGCCTTATGGCATGCACGTCTTGGTCATGTGTCGGTTAAAACATTGCAATTTTTTCTTCCTGAGTTTTATAAGTTGAATAATGTTTCTTTTCAGTGTGAAACATGTTAGTTTAGCAAACATGAACGAACATCATTTCCTGCATTATCCCACCATGCTAATAAAATGTATTGCCTTGATACATTCTGATATTTGGGGTCCTAGTCCAGTAAATTCAATTGATGGTTTTTCATACTTTGTAACTTTCATTGATGATTTCTCGCATGTTGCTTGGGTTTATTTAATGAAAAGGCGTCATGAATTGCCACACTTGTTTAAGACATCTCATCAACTAATTAAAACTCAGTATGGTTCTGATATTAAGTCCATTCGGTTTGATAATGGGGGCGAGTATATGTTCCAAAACTTTACATCTTATCTTCAAGAAAATGGTATTTTGCATCAGTTTTCATGTGCTTACACTCCACAACAAAATGGAGTGACTGAGTGCAAGAATCACCATCTTTTGGAAGTTACTCGCTCTCTTCTAATTGGAATGGAAGTTCCCAAATCATACTAGTCTGCTGCCTTGTTGACCTCTTGCTACTTAATTAATCGTATGCCCTCTCGTGTCTTAAACTGCAAGACTCAATTTCATACACTTAAGCCTGGTTGTAACTTGTTTAGCATTCCTCACAAGGTCTTTGGATGTATTTGTTTTATTCATTCCCTAGATTCATACCAAGACAAGTTTTCAAATCGGTCCATCAAGTGTGTCTTTCTTGGGTAGTCTCTTCAGCACGAAGGCTATAAGTGTTATGATCCATGCAATAAAAAGTACCGCGTGTCCATGGATGTCACATTTTTTGAAGATTGCCCTTTCTTCTCTACCTTGTCTGATTCTTTAGATTTAGCTAACCCCCATGCTCCTTTACCTATGCCTATAGTTAGCAATCAATCTATTCCTCCTCCTACGGCACCTAAGCAGATTCTAACCTATGTTTGTAGGAATTCATGACAACCATCAATGCTCCCAGTAACTTCTCTTCCTACCTCAGGTAATTCTCTCACCATTATTCATCCATCTTCTCCTATTACTTCTCGAACTCGTAGCCATCATCTAACCTTGCATCCTATTTCCAACTTTGTTTCTGATGATTCTATATCTGCTACATATCGTGCTTTCTTGCCTCCATCTCTTCTTCTTCTGTTCCCAAAACAGTTGTTGAGGCTCTAGCAGTTCCTGCTTGGAAGCAAGCGATGGAGACAGAGATAGCTACACTTCATAAGAATGGCACATGGGATCTTGTTCCTTTACCTGTAGGGAAGCATACTGTGGGGTGCAAGTGGGTGTTTTCTATCAAGTATCAGGCTGATGGATCTGTTGAACGTTACAAGGCACGGCTCATCGCTAAAGGTTACACGTAAAATTTTGGACTTGATTATCATGAGACTTTCTCTCCTGTGGTCAAACTGAACTCTGTTCGCTTGATCATCTCCTTAGCTACCAATCTTTCCTGGCCATTATGTCAACTCGATGTTAAGAATGCCTTCCTCCACGACAATCTCACTGAAGAAGTCTATATGGATCTCCCTCCAGGATTTTAACTTAAGGGGGAGACTGGGAAAGTGTGTAAGTTGAAAAAGGCTCTTTATAGCCTTAAACAATCTTCAAGAGCGTGGTTTACCCAGTATAGTTCTGTCTTTCTCTCCTTTGGTTTTAGGCGATGCCAGTCAGATCATATTGTGTTTATTCACACTCGACATGAAGGTCGAACCATTATACTTGTCTATGTGGATGATATAATTGTCATTAGAGATGATTTGGACTTTATAGAGCATGTAAAACAAATGCTGAGCAAGGAATTTGAAATTAAGGATCTTGGTCCTCTTCGATACTTCTTAGGGATTGAAGTTGCCCGGTCATCTAAAGGTATCTTCATATCTCAGAGAAAGTACACTCTAAATTGCTCAATGAGACTGGTAAGCTTGGTACTCGTCCTGCTTCATCACCTATGGATCTGAAACATTCTTTACATGAATCCGAGGGTGATAATCTAACAGACCTTGGCATGTATCAAAGATTGGTTGGGAAACTAATTTATCTAACCATTACAGGGCCAGATATCACTCAGGCTGTGAGTGTTGTTAGCCGGTTCATGCATTCACCGAAATCGTTATATCTTGATGATGTGTACCGTATACTGAGGTACTTGAAATCATGTCTAGGATGAGGTATTCTTTATGCTAATCATGGACATGTTCAGATTGTTGGATACTTTAATGCCAATTGGGCAGGGTATCCAACTGACAAGAAGTCAACCTCTGGCTATTGTACCTTTGTTGGAGGTAATTTGGTGACTTGGAGAAGTAAAAAACAGTCAGTAATGTCTAGATCCAGTGCATAAGCCGAATATCGAGCTATGGCTCAGGGGACTTGTGAGATTCTCTGGTTGAGATCCATTATGGTAGAGCTTGGTTTCCTTATCAACTCTGTTATTCCTCTTTACTATGATAATCAAGCTTCCATTCATATTGCATCTGACTCAGTCTTTCATGAAAGAACGAAGCATATTGAAGTAGATCTCCATTTCATTCGAGAGAAGATTTCCTCTAGAATGTTGTGCACTCGATTTGTCAGGTCAATTGAGCTACTAGTTGACATTTTCACCAAGGCACTCAGTCCTCTTATGTTACAAGAGATTTCGAGCAAGTTGGGTATGACAGATATTCATACACTAACTTGAGGAGTGTTGGAAAAGGGACTTATCTGTAAATATGCAAGCAGGGTTCTATTTGTAATTTTGGTTTTATTAGGCTGTATTTTGTAAATAGGGGAAACCCTATATATAAAATAAAAGAAGACAAGTGAGAATACACGTGGAGCACCACTCTCTCTCTCTCTCTCTCTCTCTCTCTCCCCTCTACAAATCTTCACTTCTATCTATACATGAAGTGGACCACACCACAAGAAACAGTGTGAGTTGCACGCTACCGTTGAAAACTTCTTGATGGACCACAGACCTTTCTGGATAAATATGATATTTGTATTTTCCATTCATCCATGTATCTGTGATATTATGAACAGGTTGGATGACATACAAACATCACTGTGGGCCCCACAGAGCTTAGGGCTTGTTTGGTTGCAGAATCCAGATTCTAAAGAAAATCCATATTCCAATGTTAGAATCCAAAATTGCAGAAACTGGATTGGAAACCCAGATTCCATCTGGAACTTGTTGTTTGGTTGAAAACTATGTAATCCAATCGTTGCTTGCGGCATGGCCCACTTGGGCTTCGGATGTGCCTGAAAATTTAACCCTTGGCCTATAGTAGTCCCGCAAGACAGATGGCCGAGTTGGATGGAAAATAAACATTACAGTGGGCCCTAGGAAGTTTTTAATGGTGGACGTTCAATCAACACTGTTTTCCTGTGGTGTGGTCCACTTAAGATTTAGATTTGCCTCATTTTTTGTCTAATGCCCTTAATTGAGCTCTCAAAATGGATGGACTTGCGTGGATATAAAATGCGTACATCATAGATGTACAATGCATACATCGAGGTGGGCACCACCCTAGGGGTATTATCGTCAATATTGAATGACGCTCACTTCCCCTCTTTTCCCTTTCATAGAAACGGTCCTCCTACACCGTTTCCACTAATCTCGATTCCAGCTAATTTAGGTTTCCAGATGGAATCTTGTTTGGCCGAAATTTGTCCGCCAAACACACTAGTTAAAATTGAATTTCGCCAAAATCCAGATTTTAAGTTGGAAAGCAGGTTTCTAGATGCCAACCAAATAGGCCCTTAAGAAGTTTCGACAGTTACGTTTCCTTATGCAACAATTTGCATCCGTTTGATCACAAGGTCCTTTGGAATGTGGATCCAATTCGTTGATGGTGTTCATGGCCCAGGATTTACTTGAGAAGTTGTTACATTCACGCTATTTTGAGCTATCAGTAGCCCACAACTAGGAAGCCCACAACTAGGAAAAATGCTTAGCGGTTGTTGGAATAATACCTAGTGTTTTGTTTTGTTGTGGGCCACCTGATCGGAAGATGACGATCATTCTTTGGACAGTGGCATTCTTCAAAATTACAGAGAAAATGGACGAAAGTGGATTTGACTAAAAGCCGAAGATGGGACCCACACATGTTGTATAGAGGGTTGTATGTATTTCCGAAGCTGATCGCAGGCCCCATACGCAATCTCAATCTCGACCCCACCTCTTACCTTCGCAACTTCTTCTTGGGGACCCACCTCCACCCCCACCGGCACCCTTTTTTCATCGTGATTGTCGCTGGAATCATCTTCTCCAGCTTCGGCATCTGCTACTTGCAACAAAACCATTCTTCCGGGACCAAAAACCATAGAGATGGCAGCCCCAGGTATGTGAAGAACAGTTAAAGTGGTTTTTTTTTTTTTTTTGTTGTCTTTTAGTTGCTATTTTTATTATGCGTGAGGGTTGAGAGGGACTGTCTATGGGGAGAAGTGACATGTTTATGTACGGAGTGTAGGGTTGGAGATTGTCACCCTGTAAGGGTCAAGATTATCATCCACTAAGGGTCGAGCTTATCAACATTGCATATATAAGGGTCGGGATTGCCATCCAGTAGGGGAAGAGGTTATCAGTATGTTTGGTTGACAACCTCGACCCTTATTTGATGATAATCTTGACCCTTAGAGACTCGTTGTCAATCTCGACCCTTATTGGATGATAATCTCGACCCCTTACAGACTGGTTGTCAATCTTGACCCTTATTGGATGACAGTCCCGACCCTTACAGACTGATTGTCAATCTCGGCCCTTATTGGATGATAATCTTGACCCTTATAGACTGATTGTCAATCTCGACCCTTTGTGGATGATAACCTCGACCTTAACGGATTGCAGGTTGAAATGAACCAAGAAAGACAACCTGACTAGACTATAAGACTGCAGCAGTTTCTCCTAAGTGTTTTGTTCAGTTTTTTAAGGACTACACGTTAAATGATTTTGCTAGCACTCTTATTAGAGGAGAGATGCTTAGGAAGACTTATTTTGGATATTTGTTGGATTTCTCAGTGGACGGGTGGAAGGGCCACGGTCAAATAATCCATTGCCTTATGTAGAGGCATATTGGTGACCTGACTTTTGATGTTCAGGGCACCATCATGAAATTGACCGAGCTGGACTTTGCCCTCATTATGGATCTGAGGTGTGAACCTGTTAGATCAAAGGTGTCTCAAGTGGGTGAAAGAAAGGGAATTTGGGAGAAATGTTTGAAAGAAGGAATTGTAAGGAAAGATACTTTGAAAGAAGTTTCTCTCACTACACGGGAAAAATAAACACAAGGATGCATGAGGGAAGAGAGGGACCGTCTATGGGGAGAAGTGACATGTTTATGTACAGAGTGTAGGGTTGGAGATTTTCATCCTGTAAGGGTCAAGATTATCATCCACGAAGGATCGAGCTTATCAACATTTCATATATAAGGGTCGAGATTGCGATCCAGTAGGGGTTGAGGTTATCAGTATGTTTGGTTGACAACCTCGACCCTTATTTGATGATAATCTTGACCCTTGGAGACTCATTGTCAATCTCGACCCTTATTGGATGATAATCTCGACCCCTTACAAACTGGTTGTCAATCTTGACCCTTATTTGATGACAATCCGGACCCTTACAGACTGATTGTCAATCTCGACCCTTATTGGATGATAATCTTGACCCTTATAGAATGATTGTCAATCTCGACCCTTATTGGATGATAATCTCGACCCTTTGTGGATGATAACCTTGACCTTAATGGATTGCAGGTTAAAATGAACCAAGAATGACAACCTGACTGGACTACGAGATTGCAGCAGTTTCTCCTAAGTGTTTTGTTCAGTTTTTGAAGGACAACATGTTAGATGATTTTGTTAGCACTCTTATTAGAAGAGAGATGTTTAGGAAGACTTGTTTTGGATATCTGCTGGATTTCTCAGTGGATGGGTGGAAGGGCCACAGTCAAATAATCCATTGCCTTATGTAGAGGCATATTGGTGACCTGACTTTTGATGTTCAGGGCACCATCATGAAATTGACCGAGCTGGACTTTGCCCTCATTATGGATCTGAGGTGTGAACCTGTTAGATCAAAGGTGTCTCAAGTGGGTGAAAGAAAGGGAATTTGGGAGAAATATTTAAAAGAAGGAATTGTAAGGAAAGATACTTTGAAGCTGGCACTGTTGATTTGCATCGAGAATCTACTATTTGCATCTCCTCAGAAGAATAGCTATGTAGATAAGTACATAGAGATGGTCGATAACTTAGAACAATTTAATAGTTACCCTTGGGGTAGTGTGGGGTAGCAATATTTGAAAGACGAGGCTAATAATGCAATAAAGGTTGATGAGAACGGTGAATACCCCCTTCATACAACATATGTGGATGTGCATATGCAATGCAGGTAACTTAGTGTTGCCCCCATTCAGTAAGTGTGTTATGTTGGTTGTATATTGTTTTTTTTTTAAATATTCAATCCATGTCCTGACTAATGTGTAGTGCGCAGTTTATCGATTAAACAAATATGGGCATACGAGCGATTCCCTCAAATATCGGACGATAGGGGATGGGTCATAAGAAGACCTGAAGTCTGCATTCCTTGAATCCTCAACTAGAGGCCATTCAAAGTACCCCTTGAATCCTCACCTAAAGTCCACATTTCTTATTATTGCATGATCGTAATGCATTATGCTCATATCTTCTAAATGATAGGTCACTATTGCTCCTGCAGATAGAGATTGGTGTGCAGATTACACCCATTGAGGAGGAAGAATAGACAGATGTCATTAAATCTCTTAGAGATGATGCCTATATGAAGGACAAGGCTTTGTGGTTGGAAGTCAGGACAAAGGATTTGGTGGAAAAGGATGTGAAGAAATATGTGGCCAATAGGAAATTGAAGACCAAAGTAGTGAGGAAGTGACAAAGGAGTTGATGAAGGTGGGGAAGAAGAGGGAGAGGAAAGAAGTGAGAGAGGAAGTGGGAGGGGAAGTGAGTGGGAAAGTGAGAGAGGAAGTGAGGGGAAGTGAGAGAGGAAGTGAGTGGCGAAGTTAGAGAGGAAGTGAGTGAGACTGCAAAGTTAGAGGCGGATTATTGTGCCTCAATCGAGGTATTGGCGAATAAAGTTTTTAGTCAAAACAAGATGACTAAATTCACTTTGAATAACTTTGACCATCGAATTGAGAACATCTCAGTAGATGTGGAGGAATTAAGAGAGGAAATGAAGCATTTGATGTTTCTATCAATACTCTGGTATTGTAATAGCAAATCATGGAGCTTGAGTTGCAAGAGCTACGGAAGTATGACACTGGGAACCACAGGAATAGACACACTATGAAGGTTGATAAACTTGATAGCAACCTTGTGTCTATGGCTTAAGCTTTTGGTCAATCGAAGGCGTGGTGGAGATATGAAACATTAGGCACTTATTTGCGGGTATACTTAGACAAAATGATAATATTCTTTTGGAAAATGTATGTGATAATTGTTGTTTTATTTGTTGTGCTTGGTAGCTTTACGTCCCACTCAATGAAAGAAAGTATCATTGGTTTCTGGGTGTCGTACACCCAAGGAGAGAGGTTGTTTTCGTCGACAGTGCACATAGCGATTGGGGAGGCAAGAACGATATACATGTGGCGTAGTTGACAAATGAGATGGTTGTTCCCTATTCTCGATAATAGGAATGCTTTTTGGGAGAGAAGATGGAACGTGAGGATGATGAATGAAAGACTGGGGTGAGTCAACGAGGATGATTGTGGCATTTTCATGCTCAAATTTATAGACTTCTTATGTAGCGACATGGGAATTGACTTTGCATCGGTAAGTAGACATTTGAGTAATATTAATTCATTATTGTATATTTTGTGAACAGTTTTAATCTTATTTCATGTTTTTGTGGGAGGATATACCAAAATTCTGAAAGACCATCGCATACGATTGTCTCCAACATACAAGGATGTTGGAAGCTGCACAACCTTCTCTACTAGTGTTGCATACTTCTTCCGTCGACGAAGGAGAGAACGAGGTGAAGATAGTGGGATCAAAGAAAAATCATCCGAAGATGTTGACTAAACACCCTGTAAGAAGAAATCTTCCGAGAAAGAAACTAAAAAAATGACTTAAGTGAGGATGGGATGTAAATTTGACGATGTATGTTGTAATGAAGTACAACTATTTTTTGTAGGAATGTGTATCATGTGTGTGGATGAGGTAGGATTTTATGTAGGAATGTATATAATGTGTGTGACTGATGTTGGATGATGTAGGAATGTGTATGATGAATGAAGAGGGTTCTCTGTCAGGTAGGTCTAGGTTCAGGATTGACAGCCAATCCAGTAAGAGGGTCGGGATTGACAGCCAGTCCAGTAAGAGGGTCAGGATTGTCATCCACAAAGGGTCGGGATTGACAGCCAGTCTAATAAGAGGGATGGGATTGTCATCCACTAAGGGACGGGATTGACAGCCAATCCAGTAAGAGGGTCGGGATTGTCATCCACTAAGGGTCAGGATTGACATCCAGTCCAATAAGAGGGTTGGGATTGACAGCCTGTCCAGTAAGAGGGTTGAGATTGATAGCCAGTCCTGTAAGAGGGTCGGGATTGTCATCCAATAAGGGTTGGGATTGACGGCCAATGAATTGTTTTACATTGGATGTCAACCTTGAACCTTAATGGATGACAACCCAAACTCTTAATGGATGATAACCTTGACCCTTATGTTATCACTCATCATTTTGACATATACATCTATAATATCCAGTCCCACATATATCATTAACATGTACATTAAATATTCACACATTATTTTCACATTTACATAACCAGTACAAATCAATACCAAGAGGGCCAAAATTCCATAAAGTCTCAAGAGTATCAAATCATAATGTTATTTCTGTTAACATATAGGAATGAAGGTGCATCAGTGCTGATTGTGACCCGTTCACTTGCATCTCGAGCATTTAATTGATGGCCTATATTCTCCTTGAGATATAATTCGAATCCTCTCCGGTCTTCTGACAGATCTTCTCGTTTGTGGGGGTTTCATCTTCTCACACATTGCTTTCACTTCATTCGGGATGTTCCATTGAGTCTTATCAGCCAGGGGGTGGATCGACTCTTGGTACGTTCTTCGGTAAAAGTCCTTTGTGTCGAAAGGAGAGCAGTTGTAAAGATTGAGATGATACTTATTAGTTATCACAAGCCACGAGTACATGCACACAAGGTAGGGCCATACTATTGAACTCACCGCTCGTACACTTCCAATCTCTTAGCTGAACTATGTCCGTAATCCCCTTCGGTGTCACTTAGAATTCATCCGCAGAAATCGCAGTACATTGTGTCTTTCGCACTTCCGAGTGATAAAGTTTGCTTAGTATTTTTTCCGCCCAGGGAGTCAAGGTTCCCTTGCATGTTGAAGCCTCATCTCTTCTATGGAGGAAGAACTATTGGATTTTAGTCCTCATCTCCTCAAGAAGTTTGGTCACAGGATACTCTTGTGCGTCTACGAAAAGTGCATTCATGCTCTCGACAATGTTGGTGGTTACAATGTTATATTGTTTGGCGGGAAAGAATGCAGCCCATCTTTCCTTATCCATACCATTAAGAAACTAATATGCAGTGGGGTTCACTAATTGAATGCATCGCATCATCTCCCAAAAAGTAGATGTCCTAAACGTCTTAACAGCACCCCAAAAGTAATCCTTCACTGAATCGTCCGAACACGCTTTCTTCATGTTTCCCAGAATATGGTGCGCACAATATCCATGAGTTGCATAAGGGAAGATTGCAGGGACTTCACTGACCAACCCTTTGTGACGATCTGACATAATAACAAGTCCAAGAAGGATCCCGATTGCTTTATGTAAATTTTGGAGGAACCAACTCCAACTACTATTAGTCTCTGATTCTAAAATCTCATATGTTACTGGGAGGACATGATTACTCCCATCCAGTGCCATAGCCATATAGGACTCCTCATAAGATTTCAAGTCTTCTTCGGTTGCGATCTCCTTACTTTTTCATGCTTTCTTGTTGCTGATTTTAACCCCGTATGTCTCATTCATTCGATGTTGAATTTCTTTTGGCCTGCAAATTAGTCTCGAACTGATGTGGCTAGCGCCAAATTCACTACTTATTAGACTGGTGGCTTGGCGATGATCTATTTCCTTTCTCTTTGCAGTTACTTTATCCTCTCCACTCCCCTCAATAGTTGCTTGGCAATGGCTTATCACCTTAAAGGACATACTACATGTGTGGTTAGAGTTGTATGTCTTTATTTTAAATATCCCTACGCCGTCCACTATCGATGCGTGCATCCTCCAACTACAACTTTCTACAAGACACCTAATCATATATCTTTGTTTGTTTGATTTTAGGACCTTATACTGGAATGTGTAGCGCATCGCATACTTGCAAAGAAAATTTTGTAGCCAGCCTTTGTCCTTAAACATTTGTTAGACCGATATTTCATTGGGGTCCTCCACCATATCCGGATATACCTAATGATCTGCATTAACAAAAGCTGCATGAGCTATACGTATATTCAGTGGAATGATATTGGGTGGATCATCTAACGTATCCACTACAGTCTGTATCGGTTGAGTTGATGATCTAGGAATATCTCGATATTCTTCATTGACCAGTAAGCCGAAATTCAAGTTAATAGATGAGGGCGCGAACTAAACCGAGGGATCAAGACACGTAGCATTGGCTGAAGTGATGGGGATATCGCAATCATCAACTCTTCGATCATCGACTCCTCGATTATGGCAGGGCTCATTACTTGAACGGCCGGGAATATCATCATGGCAGAGCTGATTACTTGAAGGGCTAGGAATATCATCATGGCAAGGCTCATTACATGAAGGGACGAGAATATCATCATGGCAGGGCTCATTACTTGAAGGGCCGGGAATATCTGTATCGTACTCTCTACCCAGCAACCGAAACAATGATATATCGTAGTCGTCGACTCTTCAATCCTAGTATGGATCATTGGTCAAAGGGCTGAGATTTTCTGTATCATTTGAAGGGCAATGAATATCTAGAACTTCAGGATCCACACTAAATTCAAGATCTACTGTTGGGTGTTGTTCGTTCAACTCTACTGTCATCTCTTCACGAACGGGAGTAGGATCAGGGACACTCTGTACTAGGGTTTGTGTGTGCTCCTTGCTTACAGAAAAGGTGTACGCCTCACTCTCTATAAACAATGGTATCTGAGAAGGTGGACTTTGTCCATAGAAGAGCCTAAATGCTTCAAGATCTTCATCGTCTTTAATTGTATGTGGAGGGAGCAATCCACGTACTGCCTCACCATACACAACCTTCGGTATCAAATCAAATTCATCCAGTATTATCTTCGTAAACCGATGCATTTTATCTAGGAGCTCCTGGTACGTAATATCATCCCTCACAACAACGCAATTTGACTCCCCACATACGTACATGAAAATTCCCTTTCCGTATATACTCTCCCCATCATAATAGCATAGGATGGCCCAGCGTGCCATAATAATCTTCTAATATGGGTTAACCTGAAATAAAAAATGGACGGTGTATTATTATATTTATAGCGTAGAGGGTACAAGTTGGGTCTAGATTGCCATTTGTTAAAGGTCTAAGTTGTCAAATGTAAAGAGTCGGGGTTGTCATCCACTAAGGGTCTAGGTTGTCAAATGTGAAGGGTCGAGGTTGTCGTCCAATAAGAGTCGAGGTTGTCAATTTTCACAGTTGTCAACCTCGACCCTTCACACCATCTAATCTCAACCCTTACTGACTGATTGTCAACCTCAACCCTTATTGGATGATAATCTCAACCCTTATTGGATGATAACCTCGACCTTGACATTTGACAATCAAGACTTACCTGCCACATAACAACATCGATTTTTAACACACGCCAATCAAGATTTACCACATGACAACCTCGATTCTTAACACATGCCAAGCTAGACCATTAATACATTGCAACCTGTACCCAAAACACATCACAACTTAGACCCTTCAAACATGACAACATCGGTAATGCCAAGATAAGGATTTATTTACCTTCAATAATGACCAAATATGTAGTTTACTATGATGGAAGGGACACCATGCAAGGAACTGAACGAGGAGGACCACTTCACCGGAAAATATAATGCACGATCGTGATAGTGGAATTGGTTGACGAAGCTTCAAAGAAGAGGAGTTTTCAGATGAACACAAGAGGATGTCGGAGAGAAACCAGAGAGAAATGCCGGAGAAAAACACCTGAGGGAGAGTGGTGGTGGTCCCACGAGCTTCAATTTCCCAAGGAGGAAGGACCTCTACAGAAAGTGCAAGAAAGTGCAAAAAGGCTAGTGTTGGCCCTATCTAAGGGCGTTTGTACACCGTTTGTGGGGCCCACCATCACCTATGTGTGGAATTCAATCCATCCATTATCCTCGGAATTTCATTGAAGGCCATGGTTGGAAGAATGATCAACATCCGCCACTCATATGGACCACATCACAAGAAAACAGATCGTATTAAATGAACACCGTTATATGTTATTAGTTTTTGTGGGCCACACAGAGATCGTGTTAGTGTGAGGTTATCATCTTCCATATAAATAGAGGGCTACAAAGAAAATGAACGGATTGGATCTACCTTCCAGTGGGCTAAATGACAAGTCCCATCCACATCATTGCTTCGGAATTAGAAGCTACGTAGCTTCTTATTCACTCAAAATCCGTACCAGGGCTGGATCCAAAGCAGGGGTAAAATTGTCCGAATTTTTTTTTCAAAAAGTGTTAGGTGGCCTCGTAGGAGATTTTAAAACCCTTTTCCTCACGTGGAATTCGCCCATTTCGTGGGGCAAGTACGGTCAAAATCCCATGAAATTATCTTGGCAGAAGCTAATATCCTGATTAAATCGATAAAGAGTTCTGGCCCTACATGTAACAGAACTTGTACTCCGTAACTTATTAATTAATAAGCTAAGTTGTATCTTAGAGCTGGTCGCATGAGCAGCATCACTCCAGCTTTACATAGAAAGCTTACTATCTCAACTCAAAACTTCAAACTCGCATCCCACTCAACTTCTTGGGGACCTGAATCTGCTCCCACTTCCAATCATGTTTGCGTGACTAAGGTTTAGCCATAAACACAAAGAAAACTGCTCCTTATCTTCACATTAAGGGCCTGTTTGGGCAGCAGTATCTCAGGGGATGGAATGGTATTAGATGGGATCGACATCATTTATTGCGCATTAATTGCATGTCTGGCAATACCATGCTAGTAAATGGGATTAACATCATCCTTTCCTATGTTTGGGATCAAATGGTTCCCTTAGCAAATACAATATATTATGTGAAATCTCCGTTTGGTGACCATGGAATTGTAATCAACGGACCACATTTCACAATTGATTTTGGTCACCTGCACGCATGTGCACGTTGAATGTCATGTGTGAAAGGCACGTATAGATGGACGGTGTTGATAAAACACACACGTCAATGTGGGGCCCACAACTATAGCGGATACCGAGATCCACTGAAAATCCACTGAAATCCACCCATGGCGTTGGAATATGTGATATCAGGATTAATCCAACCCTTTCTTGTATTATCAAACATTGGATGAAATTGGCACAGGACCCAATGCTATTCCATATCACCTAAAGCCATCTAATACCACTGCCCAAACAGGCCCTAATGGATGTTGCCCTCAGTTTTGGTCCTGATCAGATACTTCCTAAAGTTTTTTTCCCCAACGGGAGTATAGAGCCCTATCTTTACTCCTCTCTCTTCAGGTTTCAGTTACTGCTGATATCCCTCAAATTGTTCCCATTTTCTACCAAGAATGGAAGGCTTTATTTCTTTAGCCGATATCCTCTTCTAGACAATAAGCTAATCAATTTTGATGTGCTGGGTCCTGTTACATCGTATTGAGCATATGCATGGCGCATTGTAATCCAAAAATTTGTAGTTGCTTTAATTGAGAAATGAAGATCACAAAGAATCTCTTTACACAATATGAATTTTGGCGATCTGATCAAATTCACTTCCATAAGTTGAGCCTTTATAGCTGAGCATGCTGCTAAATCCTGCTTTTGTGACTCCATGATACAATAGTCTCCTACAAAAATGCAATAACTCTAGGATGGCACGTCATAAGGATCTGTTGCCCCCAATAGGCATTAACATAAGCATCAATTGCTAACATATAAATAAATAAACAACAAACAATAATTCGTTAGTATCCCTTGAATATACCTTTTTAAATGTAAATTAAATAATGATAAAATTACCTATTCCATTTGACTGAGGTAAAACATATAGAGGGTCAATTTGATGTAAAGCAGAAAGATGAAAACAAACAAAATCATGACAAAAATGCATATAAAATGAAAAAAAAAAAAAACACATTTTATAGTTATCTGGATTTTGTTTGGACTTGCATGTTATGTTCAGCTCCTAACAAGAAATGCCACTTGCTCTACTAGCATGATGGTAAATGGCCAGTGCCATTACTAAAATAGGTGAAAAGAATGAGGACCATCCTGACGACATCTTCATCTCTCTTACAGTGTTTCTTATACAGTCATCATTTTGTTCCACAGCTAGGAATACACAGTTAGTCTTTTCGCAATAGATAGTCATATCAGGTTTCGATACTAGTTGCTTTACCCTTGTCCGATCTTCTACAGTATTTTTTATTCCTTCCATGCTATTGCAACATCAATCATACTGAATAAAATAGAAGCAATAATGAGATCAAAACTACTTTGTAAGAGAAGATTTTTGAGGATGCTCCTGGCAATTGCGGTAACATTAACAACAGTGTAGGTATATCTTCTTTCTTATTAGTAAATTCTGGTAATCATTGGGAAAATAAAAACAGCAGCTGCCTCCTCATATCCTGGTTTTGGGTTTCATTGAACTGTAACGACCCCGTGATATTAACAACATGTAGGAAACCATATCTGTATGCAGCATATGTCAACTAAGACCACTAGAATTGAAAAATATCTGCCGTTTCTCTCTAAAAAAGGTGGGATGTCCTTCAATCTCAAGATTATGGATCAAAAAGGTTGAAGATCATTAGGAGAACTTTTTGAAAGTACATGTTACCTCCCAACTTGAGTTAATAGAGTGATGTAAGAACCAATTTGAAGAATTATTTGAGAGATTAGAACAGATCACAAAAAGCCTATAAATAGTAGCTTTCAAATATATCATTAACAGAATAATATCGATGCGGACATCAGGCCCCACCTTGGGAAGACGTGTTAGTTGCTTGGAGGAGATATGATCGGACCGTTGGATCGTGATGATGATGTGATCGGACCATTGGTTCGTCGTGGCCCACTTTCATCACACCATCATTGGAGCGCATTGGACATCTTAGATTTGAGTTTATTTTACGCATTTTTTACTTATTTGAGTTTTGGGTTAGTGTGGGTACGTTTTTTCATGCAAATGTCTTTTTTTTGAAATTTTGTTAGTAGGGGTATTTTGGTAATTATGCTAATTCCGAATTTTATAAGAGTGTTGCCCTAAACCTTTTTGATTAGTTGTTGATTTATGAAAAAGAGCAAATCTTTGGTTGCCTCCTTCCTCTTTCCCTCTCTCATGGTGCTTCTTCTTCTTCCTTGATCTCCTTCTTCTCTATTCTTCTTGTGCCCCTCCAACTTCTTCCAGGTATTTCATCTTCTATTATTATCCTTCTAAACTTCTGTTTTGTTTATTCCCCACGATCTAAACCTTGAGAATCGATCTAAACCCTAAACCCCCAAATTCTCAAATCCCTAATCCGAGAAACTTTCTGATTCTTCGGACTAGTGATCATCATTGATCGATTGGGTATGACCAGTGTTTGCATTGTCGACGATATATCGACAATATCGCCGATATTATCGGTATCGCCGGACTTGCGACAACGAAACCCCCGGTAATCGTTTCTCTTCCAAATGTCGCCGATAATTATGCGATATGGTCGATATCTGCCGAAAATCTCTGTCAGAGAAAGGAATGTCGCTGTAGCCAGTGGCTACCCTCCACGGGACTTCTGTAGCCACCTACCCTCCACGGGACTGTAGCCAACAACCCCCTATTGTCGATAAAAGGGCCGATAATGGGGGGATTGCGAAAATACCCAAAAAAATCGACAGAAAAGAGGAGAAAAATAGGGATTTCCATACCTTGAAGGAGGATCGCTCATCGAACGTTGCAGTGGGCCAATCCAAGCTTCCGTGCGCTGTAAGTGCTCGATAATCACCCATTTTTACTTCCTTTTTCGCAATTGATCCGTCCACCGTACATAATCAGCGAACGAACAGGGAACTTCCGACGAAATTGGGGGGATTTAGGAGGAATTTTAGGGATTTCACGAATCTCCCCCTCTTTCGCGGAAGCCTTTCGTCTACAGTGAAGAGAAGGAGCGGTCGATCCCTTTTGTTGAAGGATGAAACAGCTGCGGTGTTACTCCGCACGCTCTTATCGTGCGAAGTAAACTCTGTTGGGCCCACCTGGAATGTATGTGCTTCATCTATTCCGTCCATACGTTTTTCCATCTCATTTTAGTGGTTGAGCCCAAAATTTAAGCATCTCAAATCTCAAGTGGACCATGCCACAGGAAACAGTGGGAATAATGATTTCCACCGTTGAAACCTTCCCAGGCCCCACAGTGATGTTTATTTGTCATCCAACCTGTTCAAAAGATCACATGGACACGGATGAATGGAAAACTCAAATATCAGCTTGATCCAAACCTTCCGTGTCCCCCGCGAGTTTTTCAATGGTAGACATTCAGTTCACACTTTTCCAGTGGTGTGGTCCACTTTAGATTTTTATATGCTTCATTTTTTTACACCATATCTAAAATTATCTGTTAAGGTGGATGGACGGAGTGGATAAAATAAGTAAATCACAGTGGGCCCCACAGAGTTTACTCCGCACGAGTAGCGTGCGGACGACGTGACATTAATGTCACAGCTTAGTGGGTGTTACCCTAACCGTGTGGGGCCCATATTGATGTAGTTTTTATATATCTACGCCGTCTATCTATTTTTTCATATCATTTTAGTATGTAATCCAAAACCCTTAGAAGATCCAAATCTCAGGTGGACCATACCACTAGAAATAGTGATGAATAACCATTTAAAATGTTTTGTGGGCCACAAAAGTTTTGGATCAATCTGATCTTTATATTTTCTGCTCATCAAGACCTTATTGACATTATCAAGAGCTTCGATTGAAAATAAACATTACCAAAACCTTACAATGGGCTCATTGGATTTTTTAATGGTGGGGCACTCAATCACACTGTTTCTAGTGGTATGGTCCACTTGAGATTTGGATCTGCATGATATTTGGTTTAATACCATAAAATTATATGTATAAACAGTTGGACGGTGTGGATACATAATATATACATCAATGTGGGCCCCACGGTGAACGTACATAAGGGCCGCACCGTCTTGCGTGAGTCCGGCACCTAATCCGCTCACCCACCCCTCCGTTTCCGTACGGACGTGGCGGAAGCAGAGTCAGTGCGCAGTCCTCGAGCACCGTCTCTTGTACGAACGGTTCAAAGAAGATAGAGGCTCTGTGGACCCCACAAGGATGTATTTAGTACATCCAAACCGTCCATCCATTTAGAGAGATCATTTTAGTGCATGATACCTAAAATGTGTCATATCCAAAACTCAAGTGGACCACACCAATAAAGATAGTGGGGACAATGATTCTCACCGTTAAAACATACCCAGGTCCACCATGATGTTTATTTGTCATCCAAACTGTTCATAAGGTCACACGGAGCTGGATGAAGGGTAAAAATAAATATCAGACTGATCCAAAACTTCTGGGACCTCAAAAAATGTTTCAATGGTATACGTTAAATCTCCCACTGCTTTCTACAGTGTGGTCCACTGGATTCTTGGATATGTCTGATTTTTTGGGTCAAGACTTAGAATGATCCCATAACATGGAAGGACGGTTTGGATATAACAAGTACCTCATGGTGGGACCCACGGAACTTGATGACGTCACTGCGGTGGGTGCACCAGCCGATCCGCTTCCAGTGTTACCCCGGGAACAACTTAGTGGGTGTTACCCCTACGGTATGGCCCACATGGATGATATTTTGTATATCCACTCCGTCCATCCTTTTCTACAGCCCATTTTAGGAAGTGGCTTCAAAAATTATACAGATCTAAATACAGATCTAACTTTTGTGGCCCACAAAACGTTTTTAATGGTTATTAATCACTGTTTCTAGTGGTATGGTCCACCTGAGATTTGGATCTTCTTAAGGTTTTGGATCATATCCTAAAATGATATGAGAAAATAGATAGACGGCATAGATATATAAAAAATGCATCATGATGGGCCGAAAACGTGAGGATTGAACGTCCACAGTTGAAATATTTGTGGAGGTACAGGAGTTTCGAATCAGGATAATACTTGTGTTTCCAGTTCATCCCAGTTGTGAACGGTATTGATGTCATATAAGCATTACTGTGGACCCCAGGGAGGTTTCAATGGTAGTAATTTACCTACCCACCTTTTCCTATAGTGAGGCCCACGGTAAACGCACGATAAGGGCCACTGTGATGTTTGTGAGAAATTCAGGCTATCCAAAATATTTTACATCTCATTTTTAGGACGTGCGACAAAAAATACTCAAGTGGACCGCACTAAAGGAAAAGGTGGGTAGGTAAATTACTACCGTTGAAACCTCCCTAGGTCCACAGTGATGTTTATATGTCATCCATATCATGCGTAATGTCATCCATACCATGCGTAATGTCATCCAAGTGGGATGGGCTGAAAGCACAAGTATTAGTTTGATTCAAATGTCATCCCACTTGAGTATTTGATCCAGCACATTTTTTGTCGCATATGTTTTTTAACATAAAAGCTTGAAGTGTTCATTTTTGTTCCCATATGGCCATTGATTCCAATGCTAGTGCAAGTATTTTTTTCATTTTTGTATGCTACTAGGGATCAAAATGTCGTCTGGATCCGGAAAAGGAGGAGCAAGGGATATTGGGTGGAAACATGGACGACCATTGGAGGGGAATAAATATGGGGCCATATGCAACTACTGCGGCCAAGTTATACGGAGTGGGGGGGTGTCTAGGCTGAAGGAGCATTTGGCAGGGGGGTTCAGAAACGTGAAAGACTGCCCAAGTGTAACAAAGCCAGTGAGAGAGGAGATGAGAAGAGTTTTGGCTGAGGCGAAGTCACACAAGCTGCAACAGAAGGATTGGGAGAAGGATTTCAGGAAACAGCTGCGGGGTGCTGGACAGGGCCTACGTACTGTTGAGGAGCAAGAGGACGACGACGACGACGACGAGGGGATTGCATATCCCGATGACTGTGTTACGACGCGGGAGAAGAGAGAGTTCAGAGAGGCGATCCACGAGTCTCGGGCATCAGGGTGGGAGGGGGAGCAGAGGAGAAGGCTTAACGAGACTAGGCCGTCATTTGGGGGCTCCTGTTACGAGGCCGGTGGGAGCAGCAGAAGGTTTGGGGGAGGCAGTATGGGTAGCGGTGGTTCTGGCGGGCATGGATTACAGCGCACACAGAGCGCCCGCGTTACAGATGCACCCATTGCGGGTGTTAATCAGAAGAGGTTAAAAAATATATGGAACAAGGGGATCAGAGAGAAAGTGGGTAGCGCCATATCTAGATGGTTCATTTCGAGCCACATACCAGCCAATGCAGCTGCTAGTCCTCACTTCACAAATATGATTGAGGAGGTGCAGCGACATGGGCCCGGTGTGAAGCCCCCGACGCCAAAAGAGATTCTTGGTGTTTACCTTGATCAGGAATACGAGGAGATGCGTGCTTGGGTATGCGCACTCACTCCGAACTGGAGGCAGTATGGGGTGACGATCATGTGCGATGGGTGGACAGGACCCACGAAAATGTCCATTATCAATTTTATGGTGTACAGTAAAGGGCAGTCCGTTTTCCTCAAATCTATTGATGCATCTGCCAAAATAAAAGATCATGATTACATATATGATCTCTTGAAAAAAGTCATCATAACTGTTGGGCCTGAAAATGTCATCCAAGTTGTGACAGACAACGGTAGTGCATTTGTTAAGGCAGGAAAGAAATTAATGACAAGGTACCATCTCTATTGGACCCCTTGCGCGGCACACTGCATTGATTTGATGCTCGAGAAGATAGGCCAAAGGGACTCGATCAGGAAAACCATCGAGGATGCGAGGAGAGTGACGAACTTCATATATAATCACTCTTGGTTGTTGGCTGCAATGCGCGAGTGTTGTAGAGGGGACATCGTTAGACCAGGTGCAACACGGTTCGCCACGAACTTTATTGCACTCGACAGCTTGTATAGGCACCGTGTGGGTCTTAGGAATTTGTTTAGATCTGAGAAGTACTTGGAGTGGAATCAGAGGAAGACCGATGGTGCAAAGAATACATCGAAAATAGTGCTTTCTGATTTCTTCTGGGATAGAGTTCATGATGTTGTTTCCCTTCTAAAACCGATCTACAGTGTCCTACGCGCCGTAGATAGTGAGATGTGTCCTTCAATGGGGTCAATGTACGAGCTTATGAGAATTATGAAAGAAGGGATACGGACTGCTCTCCCCAATGCACATAAGTGGGTGATCGATATCATCGATGAACGATGGACCAGGACCCTTGATCATGAACTCCACAAGGCTGGTAAGTTTGTTACGTTCACCTGTATTTTTTACCACTTGCACTTGCACTTTAAGCATCACTTATGTTTACAAGTTAATGCAACTAAGTAAATAATATTTGAGTTTCAGCATACTATCTGAATCCTAGATTCCATTACAAACGCCGACTTCATGAAAATAGTGATTTGACGATGGTCGTCCACGAGGTGTTCGAACGGTTATTCCCTGAATCGCCAGCACGATCAGAATTTGGTAACCAGGTAATGCAATTTGAGTAGATCTCGCTGATGGTAATCGATAGAATATATTTTCTTCCTCATAGTCTTTAGATATATGGGTACTTAAAATGGTGACATGTGAATCCATATGTTACAGTTGTTGCGGTTTAAAGATGCTAGGGGTACGTTCTCATCAGCACTAGCCAAAGCATCTAGAGAAACGATGATGCCGTGTGAGTATAATGTTTTATTGGGTAATATGGTATATTATTAGGTAACTGCATTATAAGTCCGTATTTCAAACTAACACAAGATGCTCATGGATATATAGGTGAGTGGTGGGCGATGTACGGAGTCGACACACCTGCACTACAAGTACTTGCAGTCCGTATTCTCGCACAGACTGTATCCTCCTCCCCGTGTGAGAGGAATTGGAGTACGTGGTCACTCATACACACGAGCAAGAGGAACAAGTTAGCATACGAAAAGTTACAGAAGCTCGTTTACTGCCATTACAATATGAAGTTAAGGGAGAGGCAGTTACGGATAGACCAAGACATGGTGGAAAATCCGGACCCGCTGGACCTGTTGTCGATGGGTACCATGGCACAAATAGGTGACGATGCTGAGGACCCACTTTATGAGTGGGTCAAGTCAGCTGATTTAGACGATGCAGATGGAGGCCCTGCACCGCAAGTAGCCGAGGGAGCAGCGTCTCTTGGTATCGATGTCGATGAGGTAGTAAGCCAACAGAGGGCAGATACAGACTCCTTTGATCCTTTGATGAGGAGTTCGACACGTCATGATGATGGCGAGGAGGCATCTTCACGGCCGCCTCGTTATCATCAAGTCGTAGTGAGTGATGATGATGAGACTCAACCCCCACTTGACACTGGTCGTGGGGACGACGACGACGATGACGACGACAGTGGTGAGGGAGGTGATAGAGGCACCGACACTGATGTAGGTGGTACTAGTGGGGGTGGAGGTGGCAGTGGTGGGGGGTACATGACAGGTCAGAGCCAGCGATCCATTGGTCAGTTCACTGAGGAGCAGTACTTTGACCATGCAACTCAAGACGAGGACCATGGATCTCGTCCACCCTCGCGTATGAGAGCATCAGAGCCCACACATATGTTTGAGCGTCGTTCAAAGAAAAAAGCCGGACGTGCCGCGGCGGATGCTCTCGCACGTAGCTTGTCATCTATGGACATCAGTTCAGAGCGGGGGAGCTCCACTTCCGTCCCACCTTATATGCATGGGGGATATCACGAGTATGGGCATGGCAGCTCTGACATTCAGTCGCATTCGTCTACTCGTGGATACGAGCAGCCATCAGATAGCTCTTCGAATTATGGTCATTTGACAGGAGGATATTCGGGGTACCCGTATGACTGGCAGCAATACTATCAGGGAGTCGGGGTTGGACTTGATATATTCCCTCAGGACCCTACTCAACCAATGCCGTCGATGTATGTCACGCAGTACCCACGTTTGGGCTATCTCGTACAGTTTGGGGAGGACGACTATCAAAGATACATAAGAGAGTACCTCCATTGGTTTGAGCAGAGGATGACATGGGAACAGTACTGTCAATATATTGGTGAACAACACTACAACCAACGAGAACGGGATCCGGATGATGACTATGAGCCACCTCGTCACTCCATGTGGGGATGAAATATGGCAGAAAAGTATTATTTTCGAATTCATTTAATTTAATGTCTTAATTATTATATGGTGGATGCATTTGTATTATATAAACTCATTTTCGTTACTATTGGAGTAATTTCTTATGAACGCATGCCTTTTTGGGCCCCATTGAATGAAAACTTATTATTTAATGCATTCTTTTTGTAGTTTTTTTATTCCTGAATATGCAAATATGTGTATTTAGGCATTTCCTGAAGTTTCACTGAAAAATTCCACAATTTTCATCATGTTTCCCCCTTTTTCCTCACATTTCCGGTTATCGACGATATTATCGACGATAACGATATTATATCTTTATCTCTGGCCAGCGAAACTTGTAGCGATACCGACAATGCGAACACTGGGTATGACCATGCAAGATCGGGAGGTTCCATCCCTCGCCGGATCCAACCTATACGCTACTTGAGTCCCATACTCCATGGTTGTGATGATGGCCCGTCCCATTGCATGTTTCCTTTATGATTTTCTTAGTTTATGATGATTGATGCTAGATTTCATTATTATTATTGCTTTTATTTCCGCTGAATAATTGTGTTCATGAGCATGCATCATATTTAGGGCTGTCCTGCATCAAATTTGGTATCAGAGAATAGGCTTGCATGGTTTTGTCTAGATCGAGTTATCAAATTAGGGTTTTGATTTTTAGGTTTGTTTTAGGAAATGTCCAGATTTAGAAAGTTTTCAATTTTAGAAAGTTTCTTAATTTGGAGAATTTTCAAATTTAGAAACTTTCCAATTTTAGAAAGTTTCCTAATTTGGAAAATTTTCAGATTTAGAAACTTTCCAATTTTAAAAACTTTCCTAATTTGAAAAATTTCCAAATTTGAGTCGCATCATCTAGAATTAATTAGTGTCAATTCATTGTAGTTTTAATTCATCGCATTCATATTGTGAGTCACCCAGTCCTTAGAGTCTCCCCATGGTGAATGGAGTACAGGCATTTGAGATCTTCAGGGCCATTAAGTGTTGTCGTGTGGCCGTCGAGACCTAATGGAAAGCCGAACTCCGATGAGTTGGCCTACTTTAATGGTCACATGGACCCACAAACATTCCTTGATTGGCTTGAAGACTTAGACTATTTTTTCGATTGGTATGATATGTCGAATTACCGTCGAGTGAGGTTTGTCAAGTGGAAATTGGAGGGCCAAGCCAAGTCGTTTTGGACAGATTTGGAACGACGACTTGATAAAGTTGGGAGAGCCCCGATCTCACAATGGGACGAGATGAAAGAGCGTTTAAAAGAAAAATATCTTCCCATCTCTTATCGTCAAAAGCCCTTGGTTCAAAAGAGAGTTGCCTCACCTTCCCGTCCAAACACAGAACCAATATGGTCCCCTCCTTGTAAAGTGGTCCAACCCATCATTAAGAAAATCTCGGCTTATGAACAATTTGAGTGTTTAACACCAATTATATTTCCTTGGAAGCGAGATAATACCTTGGTGAATGGTCAGTTGGAAGAATCCAATCAGGTTGTTTATGAAGTGGAAGAGTACGTGCCTAATGTTAGTAGTGAGGAAATGGAAGAAATTGAGGCATCGCTCATCATCGTTGAGGATGACGAAGTGTATGCTAATGATGAAAAGGTCGAAGAAATTGAGACCGCACCACTTCCAGATGTCATGTGTGACTTAAGTGATGTAGAATCCCAATCTAAGTCTCTTACCATAATGCACAAGAATGAATTTGAAAAGGAGACTAGTGAGGATATGATGGTAGACACCCATATGACTTGTGATATCCCACCAGATGATTTATGGGATAACTTTTCACCCATATGGGACATTCAACATACAATCGATCTTGTCCCTAGGTTAGTCCTGTCAAGCTTTCCTCCATACCAGGTGAACCCCGTAGAAAATATAGAAATGCAGTGTCAATTTGATAAACTTCTTGGGGAAGAATTCAATAAGGAAAGTTTGAGTTGGAGTTTTGTTTTGTGTGTCATGCCTGGTCTTTTCACTTCCAAGAATAATGGCATGTGGCACACAAGTGGGCATATCCTGACCGTCCACAAAGCTTCAGTCAAGTGTCATGCTATCATGCGACGTATTCACGTCATGGTGGATATGATGACCTTAGTCCTTATCCCGTATCTTGATGACATTTTGGACATAATGGCTGATGCCAAGATCTGCTCAAGACTTGGTATTACTAGTGTTTGTTCTCAAGTGTTGGGATACCTGAAAATCATCCTTGTTTATAATACTTATAATGAGAAATTGTGTGTCACCCGTGGGAAGTGTCCTTTTGTTTCAGTTTTCCAAGTTCCAGGTCATAGGATTGTTTATTTCCATAGGATTGTTTATTTCCATAGGATTGTTTATTCCAAGTTCGTGGATTTTTCAGAGTGTCCTTTAGTGTCACCCATGTCTGTCATCCAAAGGTCTTCAGAGTCAGCCAATGCATTCGCATGCCATATTCATGATTTGCATACACATATTAGACAGCGGATAAATAAGAGCAATGATGATTCTAAAATCTCAGCTGATTCTCATCGTAGATTGCAAGAATTTCAGAAAGGAGACCATGTAATGGTGAGGATAAGGCCTAAGCGGTTGTCACAAGGTTCCGCTTAGAAATTATAAGCGCGTAGTGCTGGACCATTCAAGATTGTGCAGAAAATTGGGTCCAACGCGTATCGGATCGACCTTCCATCTGAAATGAGCATTAACCCAACTTTTAATGTGGAAGATCTAGTCCGTTCCCACCATCCCATCGTTGATCCATCATCTCTTATGGCCCTTATCTGATTTTATTTCACAACCCCTCTCACCCCTTCCTCCACCTAATATCCATAAAGAAGAAATTGAGGAAATCTTGGATGAGGAGATAGTGTTTACGAGAGACGGAGGTTTCCAAAGATACATTGTCAAATGGAAGAACAAGCCACCGTCAGAATCTACGTGGTTTACTGAAGTGGAGTTGCAGAATGTTGATCCGGATTTGTTAGAGCGCCACAAGAGTTTTAACTCGTCGGAGTCGAGTTCTTTTCAGACGAGGAGAATGATGCGGACATCAGGCCCCACCTTGGGAAGACATGTGTTAGTTGCTTGGAGGAGATATGATCGGACCGTTGGATCGTGATGATGATGTGATCGGACCATTGGTTCATCGTGGCCCACTTTCATCACACCATCATTGGAGCGCATTGGACATCTTAGATTTGAGTTTATTTTACGCATTTTTTACTTATTTGAGTTTTGGGTTAGTGTGGGTACGTTTTTTCATGCAAATGTCTTTTTTTTGAAATTTTGTTAGTAGGGGTATTTTGGTAATTATGCTAATTCCGAATTTTATAAGAGTGTTGCCCTAAACCTTTTTGATTAGTTGTTGATTTATGAAAAAGAGCAAACCTTTGGTTGCCTCCTTCCTCTTTCCCTCTCTCATGGTGCTTCTTCTTCTTCCTTGATCTCCTTCTTCTCTATTCTTCTTGTGCCCCTCCAACTTCTTCCAGGTATTTCATCTTCTATTATTATCCTTCTAAACTTCTGTTTTGTTTATTCCCCACGATCTAAACCTTGAGAATCGATCTAAACCCTAAACCCCCAAATTCTCAAATCCCTAATTCGAGAAACTTTCTGATTCTTCGGACTAGTGATCATCATTGATCGATTGGGTATGACCATGCAAGATCGGGAGGTTCCATCCCTCGCCGGATCCAACCTATACGCTACTTGAGTCCCATACTCCATGGTTGTGATGATGGCCCGTCCCATTGCATGTTTCCTTTATGATTTTCTTAGTTTATGATGATTGATGCTAGATTTCATTATTATTATTGCTTTTATTTCCGCTGAATAATTGTGTTCATGAGCATGCATCATATTTAGGGCTGTCCAGCATCAAATATTCTTCTACCTTCAAGAATCAAGTCGATCAAAACCAATATTTATGGTAGAGTAAGTCTATTGCTTCGACAATGAATACCAGGATCTTATAGAAAAGGAAGGAGCCGATAGGTAAAAGGAAATACATCATTAGCTTGTTTTCTTAGATCTTCCACGAGTTGTGTTCCACCGCGCTGCTTCTGTCTTATGTCTAATAATTCCTGTAATTCAATGAATGATATACCAATTATTAGCATGAGGCATGCTACTAGAATCATGAATGAAAATAAACATATTATGTTACAGCAACCAACTTAGACCTGCGCATAAGGTGCAGCAATCTTCACAAAGGAAAAGTCAGGATCTAGCGTATACCCAATACCTGAAATAAGCCATCATAGACAGAAATTTGAGATATACCAAGAAGGACAAGGCCATGCAACTACATATGCTGATTTACTCAAAGATATTAAGGTACATATGAAAGCAAGTTAAGCCCGAAATCTTTGCAATGCAAGAACTAAGAAATGATAGATTTTGACTTAGTTCCAACTTCATAAGCATGAAATATCAAGAGCTGTGGAGACATCATTTGAAAGTGACTAGCATATCCAACACTCCCAACTTTCCTTAAAGTCAATCTTATCTGAGGGTTAGCAATAAGCACAGCTTTTAGCAGCCAGAAAGGGCAATAAAAGAGATTATTCCAGTTACATTGTTAATATGCACAAAAAAAAAAGACAACAATACATCTCATAAATGCTGACAGAAACGAGATCTCCACAGATAGCTTGTAAATAATCTAACATCCTCATCTGTTAAGGAAATTTCAAAGATATATCTTCCTTCCTTTCTTCTTCTTCTTCTTCTTCTTCTTCCTTTTTGTTTTTGTTGTTGTTGTTGTTGTTGTTGTTGTTTCTTTGCTAAGGTGAAAATTTTGTCAGTAATAACAACTTATTTGACAGCTCAGTTTAGTCTTTAATGAAATACAGAAGTGGAGCAAACTAGGGCTTGAAAGCAAGTCTATGAAAAAAATAGCTATGAACCTCAGAAATTGAAGACGAACAAGTAGAAAGGCATCAAGATAATTGTCAAATCCATGTATGATTTTACAAACCATACCTTCAAGTGTTGAGAATGCCCTTAAGACAAAGGTAAAAGTGGATGGGAAGCGGAATGGCTGATCAGTTGCTATTGCAAATAAATCCTGCAAAAACGCATGACAAGCTTAGAACACTATTGATGCAGATGCAATGACAAGGGTTATTTAGAAAAACCAAAAAATAAAATGAGTGAGTTCCTCTCATGCTTTCCCATTTATGTATTCAATTCTGTTTCTTTTTGTTTCAATTTTTTTTTTTCCTGAAAGGCATTTCCATATTAAAGTTAATGCTAGGTGAAGTAAGATGGCTGGAAAAATATGAGCAATTTTAAAGGTTGAGGGCATTCTCACACTTTAATGTGCTATTGATTACAGAACAACAAGGAAAAGTAAATCTTTACTTAAAAAATGTATGAAGCTACTAGAACATGCATCTTTCTGCTTTTTCTTAATGCTCAAGAGGTAAGGAACAGTAATCAACCAGTGAATATTGTTGATTAATGCAAGCACTCACACAGACATATGTAAGTATAGACTATGGAGAAATGTTTTACAGTTAAGCGTGTTTAAATTCCATACTGTCCCTTTTCTTCAAAGAAAACAGAAAGTTTAAATGATGGATTCATTGGATTCTAGGTCAATGGAGCTTCAACCCACAGCTCCCACCTTGACCGGGTGGTTCTCATGCATCATATCCCAATGATGGTAAGTCCTCTCTTTCAATTGAGGGAGGTATTTCTCAAAGATTGAATGTACCTATATAATCAGACTCATATGTTCAAAAGTCCCCACTCCTATTATTTTATAGTTCCAACAAGTTGCATGTAGCCATTCAATAACCAATATCCCTTTGCAATGCAATATTTAGTCCTACTGATACTTTAATATTTTTCTCATTTTTGTCACTTTATCTTTGATCTGAGATGGCATTAGAGCAAATATTCATGAGTTCTCATTGAACTCATCTAATGTATGTTCTATGAGCATGAATCAGCAGTGTTTTCATTATCAATATTATCAGCCGACGTTATCGGTATTGCAGGTGCCTGATATGAAACAACCAGTGTAATTGTGTCTCTTCTAACATCTCCTGAAGTTTCATCGAAAATTTCCACCATTTTCCTAATGTTTACCTCAGACAGCATGCAAAATTTCCCATGCGATACCGATATGTTTCTGTATCCCATGTGTGCGAAACATGCATTGATACCAATACTGAAAAAAACTTGCTATCAACATTATTAATGCATCATAATCATAAACCTGGTCTCTCATTTGTTAATTCTATATTTCTCCCTCCCAATTTGCAGGTAAAATTTCTTATTATTCCCATCACCAGGAAGGATAAATAATTTAATGTCTTTACAACTCTTTAGATAGAATAACTTATTCACATTTAATGTCTTTACAACTCTTTAGATAGAATAACTTAATCACATTATTATTATTATTATTATTATTATTATTATTATTATTATTATTATTATTATTATTTTGGAGGAATGACTACTGTAACATATGAAACATAGTCATATGATACTCTTCAACAACTTCATTCACGCTGGTTAAAATATTTTTAAACGAGTACTATTTCCATCATGAAGTTTGAAACAAGATTTGTGTCATTTAAATGCTCTATTCATTTACAAGTGAAACACCCCCTCAGTATTGAACCCTTTTGACATCTTCCACATGTCCTTTCAATGTTACCAATACTTTCTACGATCACCAGCCATCAATCTTGCAGACTTAAAAGTTGGATGGGTTTCTTTCCATCATCTTCTCCTTTAAAAAATTATTGCTTAAGGATATCATCCCAGTGTTGTATTAGGATCCCGTTTTCTTGGTAAAGAAAGCATCAAAATGTAACAGAGTATGTTTACTAATACTCTGCATCAACATTTATACTCTTCATATGCCTTTCCAGTTTAACATATTCAGTTGGAGCTGTTGATGCAAGTGAATATTATTGCACATTGTATACTGTGCCTTGGGTAGTGGACTTTTGTAGGTTACAAGTGTATAACTGTTCAAGGTTGACTAGGATGACCTAAATTTTTTTATAGAAGAACCCATTGAGATTCTTGTATTTCATGAAAAACTTGACATTTATCATATTTAATGTCTGGAAGTATAAAAATTACTGCTAGCGGGCCCCAGAAAATTAGACATACTCTAGCAGGTTCAATCCACTGTTCACAATTATCTTTTCTGGCAATCCAAGTTTAAGCTTCAACTCCCTCCTAATTCAACTGTTGGACAAACCTAGGATGGGCTAGGAAGATCTGAAACTTAATAACAAGGAAGAAACGAAAAAAGCAGCAGGGTGAGAAATGAAGAAATTGTTATGTAAAGAAAAGATGGAAGAAGATTGCCAAGTTACACAACAGCATGTTCGTTTTAGTACTAGCATTGACTTGATAATATTATGATAACAAATTCGACCATGCTCATCCTGAAATCTCTTCATTCTTCTCTTTATTAATAACCAAACCAACGCGTGTAAGATCTTGGTGCTCAACCATCAGGTTTCCCACAAAAAAAAAGGCCTTGAGGGATCTCTTCTATTGCCAACCACATGCTGAACAAAAACATGTATTTCACCTTGTGAGACTTCTACAGATATGAGAATATCCTCATCACAAACTGATAAGATTGTTCCCTCTATCCTGTCCTCAAAAGAAGCTGCACTATTATATCACAAGCAGAATCAGAATGAAGAATTAGGATATCACACTATCACTGCCATTGTCAGATTTAAATAAAAAACAAACGTTCACTTTTCATATTTTTCTCACTACTGATGCCAAACACTGAGATCTTGCCATGCAAATCTTTCTACTATTCTCCTGCCTATATAACCACATCAATCACAATTTGCTTTATATATGCTATTCATCTTCCCTTTGGTCAGGCAAATCTTGCCATATGAATCAAACACCTAATCTTTGCTCTCTATTCTGAATAAAAGGTTGTTTGTCTCTTTTTGTCATCCTCGACCTTCAATCTATTCATTCTCCTTTATGCTACTCGATAACCAAGGTACTAACCATTTTCAACAATGATTATGTATTTTAAGGCATTCACCACAACACGTTTGCCTCCTTTGAGAATAAGGTGTATATAGGTGTTTTAAATAGCTACGCTATGTAGCGTGTAGCTTATGCTATGTATCGTAGCTTAGCTTAATTTTACGTAGCTCATGAAAATAGATTAAGTCGCGTGTAGTCTACGCTACATGATTAATTTGCATATGCGACACTATGACCTACATAGACTACG
Organism: Liriodendron chinense; assembly: GCA_003013855.2. Lineage (NCBI taxonomy): Eukaryota > Viridiplantae > Streptophyta > Magnoliopsida > Magnoliales > Magnoliaceae > Liriodendron > Liriodendron chinense. The sequence goes on from PVNU02000362.1 coordinate 3,112,957, forward strand.
TTACATGCTACATAGATTATATTACAAGTTATTTTTCACTACAACATTAAAGTCAATTAATGTTTTCAATGATTTGTTACATATTTCTATTTTCAATCAAAATTAGTACATCTTTTCAATGCTTTAGTAAAATAATATAAGTAACAGTATTAAATCAGTTTTATTGCTCTTTCATTACCTTTATACTTAATCATTGCTCTTTCTATTACTTAGGTTGCGTTTGGTGGCACAAAATATCATGAAACTTTGTTAAATTTCATTATTAATCAGTCTAATTTGGTGCAGAATATCATGAAATTGGTGCAACTAAGTGCAACCATGATTGAAAATCTAGAAGTAGGATGTAGCTAACGTTACATACTATGTAGCTTACGCCTTACGTTTTAGAGGGGTGAACACTACACTACACGCTATTTGCTATTTAAAACACTAGGTGTATCACACTTTTATATGGATATGGTAGATCACATTCTCTTGTCGAGTTTGATATTCTAAGAAGCCAAGTCATTTAGGCTTTTGACCATCTAAAATAATCAGCCTGATCACTTTACCTTTGGTACAGTAAAATCAGGTTCCACACAATAGCATTGGATCCAACAACCCTCTAACATAAACCACATTTATAAAAATAAGAAAAGAGAACACTCAGTGAAGATCTATCAAAGCATTTGCATTTATGGAGTAAACAATACACATCATAAACAAAATGGTGTGCCTCAGTTCTCAAATTCTCATTAACTGCCAATACAACTTAATCTTTTACTCAGACTTTTGCGTACCTCACCAATTGCAGACAAAGTCTGCTGCTGATCTGGTGTCTGGCTTAGCAAATTGTCCAAGAAAAACTGTACGGATCTCCTTACCTAGGCATATATTATTGAACAATTCAGACGGATACATAATTAAGAGCTTGTAAGACCCATAAGGGAACAGGAAACAACACAATTCAATCACATGTGCTCAATTAAACGTTAGCCATTAATATTAGCATGCAACACATACCGACGACATGTCTCCAGTGGGTTGGAGTGCTCCAAGATCAATGAGCCTTTGCATGACCTGTATGGTAGCTGCTTGTTATTCCAAATGAATACATCAAGGCCAATCAACTCAACAAAGTTGATACCATTGAAATTCCATAGTGGCTGAGAAAGAATATTCCCATGTAACTTAAAATATCGATTTGGTTAGAAACTCAAAGAATCTTTTAGACAGATCCCTGCACAATTCGATATAATATATGTGGAACAAGTTATCATGGTCGTTGGAAAATATTCCACATAACTTCATTTTCATTCCTAGTTGTAGTACATTACTCGAAAGATTTCTGCTACACAAATGCTAAGGTTCCTGTTTCTCCTTCACCTGATCTCTATGTGATTTACAACTATTCACACCATGAGAAAAAAACCATATGTACAGCTATCTCTAATAAAGTGGAGAACTCAATGTTGAATGCCACAATTTTCAGTTGTAACAAATCACACTACACATGCTAGAGAGCTCAATGCCAAGTGATATAGATCAAGCTTTAATGCGGAGCTTGTAAGTACCACCTGAAGCTAAAGAACATACCTTTTTTGCATCTTTTTCATAAACTGCATAGAATAATTCAAGCAATCTCTCCTTAGTGAATGCTTTTATCTCTCCCATCATTCCAAAATCATAGTATATGAGCGATCCATCCATGTCAACAGCAAGATTTCCCGGATGAGGATCAGCATGAAAGAAACCAGTCTTCAGTATCTGTATTAGCACCAGGTAGCCTACGTTAGTGAAACAAAGAATGAACCTAGTGATTTGTTTGTCATGGAATACAGGAGAATTGCCAGGATCAATTATTATTGGGTGAAGCTATTTCTTGTAAGACAGTAAGAGTGAATATCCTCAGTGGGAAGTGCAAACATTATAATTTCGTATACTATTAGGCTCCTTCAGACTTTGCAACAAAGATTCAAACAATTAGGTTTAGGTGGATTTCAGCATTTTAAATGCTACGTGGCATAGCCTAGCCTACACACTACATAGCGTGAGTAAATAGCATACGATACATGGGCCATAGCGTACACTACGATCTACGTGGCATGTAGCATGCGTAGCGTACGCTACACCATACTACCAGTTTTATTTAGAAGAAAAAAAAAAAAGGGCTCTCCTATTATGTTAGTTTGGTTGCTGATGTAAAATGGTGGTGACCAATCCCTCTCATACATGGCAGTGACTTAGAGATATCCAGACCATCCAAATAGTGGGTCCTATTGTCAATGAAGAATCTCCGTACATGTACCCATATCAAACAGTGTTAACCATCTATACAAGGGCCTACACATGTACGGCTGAAGATTTATGAGTTTTCTAAGTTGTATGAGTAGTCACACTTACTCGATTTTTTAAAAGAAATGGGTTTTCGAAAGAGTTTTGAAAGCCTACTTTCAAAAGTCCTAATACCCTCAATGGCAAGCCCTCTTTCCACCAAACTTTCTATCCTCGACTCTCCCAATCCAAGGAACCATTAGAGACGAAAATTTAGGGCATTGACTACGGCTGAAGTTTCACGAGCATTGGAGCCAAAAAAAGGAGAACTTCGATATTCCCTATTTAAAGTTTGTACAGTTGTGGAGCTGAAGATTTGCGTTTTTTTTTTTTATTATTATTGATTTAAAGCTAAATACAGGTATTTCTTTTACTCTTTATCTGAGTTAATAACTTCTATCTTATTGTGATTGATTTAATATTGATTTAGGGAGTGTTTTCATTTTATTTTCCTTTTTTCATTTTTTGGGGGGCTGGTACTGTGCGTTATTGTAGAACAAGTTTTTTCTACAACCATTTGTATCGTGTTTAGTGGTTGTCCTGTGTAGTGTAGTGTCTAGTGTCCACATGATGATGGTGGTGGTCTTGTTTTCTATGCTGTGGCCATCCATTGTTTTCTATGGTTGATCAAACCATCAGATGGGGCCACCATGCTACAGTTGGTTTAAATATAAACAGATTGCCTTTTGATTAGTGATAATTAATAACTTGCTGTTTTTATATTTATTCTTACTATTTATCATAATTTTTTCCTATTATTTTAATTAGAAAATAGAAGTATCATGTAGCTTACACTACACAGTATAGAAGGCTGAATGGTATGCAATACATTACATGCTATTTAAAGCACTGGTGGCCTTTTAAACATTCCTTCGTGGGAATACAATTTAAGGTTCAAATTTTCAAAAGACTTATTTTCTTTTTAGGAGTAGATTCGGAATTAAGGATCTACACATGGAAAAGCACTTGCCATTCGTTGGTTATTAGGGGCAACCCAAGAACGTCCGGTTTCGAAATATGGCTTTCAAATTAAGTTCCAAATTAGTGGATGCTGCCAAAGGGAAAAGTGATGCCATACACACAGAGGAAGACAGTCATAGAATGGTAGAGGCATATATGGCTAGAACTTGAAATCAAAATTACCAAAAATACAACAGTTTGCTAGGAAATCTGAAGTTAGATACAGTAGCTACCAAGGATTTGGTAAACAAACTTCCACTCAAATGACTAGGAACTCAAATTGGCAATTCATCTACTTACATGGTATGAGATTAGAGAATAAACTAGTAGTTGAAGAAATTCAATGCATAGCTATTATTTTAGTTAAAAACAACAGCATACATTAACCAGTTGATAACTGTTACAACAGAAGTGCGTATGCAAAAAAGTGAATGGGAATCGCCAAGCTCACTTTGTTCTAGGATGTGCATTGATGAACATCCCGCATAGCAGGGTACCGCAATTCCTAATGAATTGAGAAACAACTATCAAATTACTATCCTAAATAACCATTTTCATTAGAACTCCTAAACTTCGAACATTTCTAACACCCCGGTGCAGCTTGGCTGTGGTTCGAGCATGGGTTGTCATCCGGGTCCCGTTGGGATCGGCTCGGGCTTCGAAAATAGCGTTCCAGTTGGTAGGGCCTGGGTAAGGTTAGTCCCACATTGGATGGATGAGTGCCCGAGGTCCTGGCTATATGTGGAGTTCTCACCTTAAGGATACAACGCGTTTTGGGGGAAACCCCGAGAACAAAGCCGTGAAGCTACGGCCAAAGCGGACAATATTGTGTCCTTGGGTGGGGTGTTACAACATTTCACAGTCATTTTCTGACTGTTTCTATGGGTTAAAGCCAAGTCTCTTGGAGAATAAGTTAGAGCATAACTTCCTCACTGTATGTGATTAAAATTCATACATATCTACAGTTATATTCTTCATTGCACAACACATCAAACAATGACGACAATTGATAAGGTGATGGTAGAATTGGCTACTGAGAAGATTCTTTAGATTTAGGACCTTGGGAGCTAGTCTTTCACCTACCATGGCTTAAATCCAATTCCTCCTAAACCAGACCATTGACACAGCTTGAGGACAAGGATGTGGCAGTTGTCGACACTGAAAGTTTGTCCATTTGGCTTTTCAGATCTACTTGTGGACAAGTGATACTTTGGCAATTCATGTGGAAATTAATTTCTTAAATTAACTTCATCAGCTCACTGATCTGCTTCATCAATCCTCAATTCTTTCTCATATTGGTTTGTTGCCTTTATTATCTTGGGGTGTTCCATATGTTGTGGGCATCACAGTTGTTTTGCCACATGTGGGCTGACCTGATCACACATGTGGTCCCCTGATGTCTTATGTGGGTCTCATGTGTTGGGTTTTATGTTCAGGCTTTAGTTGGTATGTTTGGGCTAGTATTCATAGGCTCATGAGATCTATTATTTTACTTCTAGTGAGAGGGGCATATAGGTAATTTTCTTGTAATTAATGGAAGCCCTAATATAATAAAAAAGAGTGGGGGTGTGTCGAGCTCTATTGAGTTCTCCCTTCTCCTCTTCTCCTTTCTCTTATTCTTCTCCTTTATCCTTTCTTCTTCTTTCTCTTCATCTTAAATCACATGGGATTAGAGAGTAAGTGATCTGTTTTCTTGCTTCATTCTTTCTCTACCATCTTCGCCTCTTTCTTTTTATCTTTCTTTTTCTTTTTGTGGAAACCCTAACGTCTTGCAGCTAATCTGATCTAATCCCTTTATCTCATTATATTGCACCACCACTTGGTGGGTGGTGTAATCATGTTCATCAATGGTGTGTAAGGCCCCCTTTTATATTCTATTTGTGTGATGGGCCAAAGTGGGCCATCTTTCATCCATAGTTCGATCTATAGTCAGATTTGAAGGATAAGGTCAGATTTGAAGTTAGAAATTATATGTGAAGGTTGTTGATGGTGTAGATCGGAGGAAAAGTGCAAGCCAAGAAGCAGGTAATGATCTAGTTGATTTTGTTTGTGGATATTGTCATCCTTCTACACGTGTGAAGGTCAATCTTGCTAAAAGTTATCCCTGGTGTACATTCAAAGTTCTTTTCCTTGTCAAGATGGATACCAAAAGTGAATCGAAGAATATTATCATGTTGTCATCTAAGTTGATGTCCCTCCAAATTACAATCCACTAAACCAAATGGAACAAACTATCTACAATGAACCACGTCGGTAGAAGGTTTTTGGACCGAGAAAAGAAAAGTGAAATATCTTATGATTCTGGCATCTCCCAGACCTGATGAAAGCGTGAAGGACTATAATGATTGGGTAGTAGAAGATGCTCAAATTAGGGCATTGTTGTGGAATAGCATGGAGCCACATGTCGGTGTCAATGTTACTTCTTCAAGATTGCCAAAGAAATCCGGGATAACTTGAAGGAAATGCATCTTGGTGAGAAAAACCTAGATCGCATTTATGAGCTTCTATATAATATATTTTCATTCCAGCAAGGAGACAAGAGCATGGGAGAATATTGAATTCCATGTTACTAAATTCCTCTCTAGCCTTCGACCTGAGCTTGAGCCTGTGAATTCTCAAATTCTCAGAGCGAATGAGATCGCGCCCATCACAGAGGCATTCGTTGGAGAGTTCCTCATCATCCGATTGGTTTTCTTTTGCCTCTACATCTAGCAGAGGAGATGGTGGGGGGGGGGGGGGGAGGCGAGGTGGCCATGATCACAGTGGTCGATTTGGAGGTAGAGACTCAGGGGGAGGTCGTGTTGGAGGCAGAATTATGTGGGGTGGTCAATGTATGAATTCCAGTGGCGATAGCGGTCGCAGTTGTGGTAATCGACGTTGCACCCACTGCAGCCTCAACAATCACATTGTTGATACGTGCTGGGATTTAGTGGTAAAGCCAACCTGGGCTAATCAAGTACGCTCATTAGATGATGGCTCTGAAGAGTATGTATCCAAGTCTGCCACTCCTGTTGAACCGAGTACTTCAGGGGACACAGTTACTATGTCCAAGGAAGAATATGCTAAGCTTCTAAAGGATCACTCCACCCATGCATCTTCCTCTATTGCCACTTTTGCCCAGTCATGTACATCTTGCTTTTACATTTTCTAAGAGTATCCCATGGATTATTGATTCCGACGCTTCCAATCATGTGACTGGTAAGCATAGTATACTGCTCAAGTTAGTCCAGCCATCATCTCTCTCTTTTGTCACACTAGCCAATGGTATATCAATTAATGCATCTGGGGCGGGCACTATCTATCCTACTCCAGATCTTTCATTGTCTTAGTCTTGTACATTCCTAAGTTTCCTTTAAACTTATTATCTGTCAATAAACTAACAAAAGCCCTAAATTGTTCTATCAGATTCTATCCTTCCTATTGTGAATTTCAAGATTTAAAGACAAGGAGGATTGCCAGAGACGGAGAGATTGCGGGAGACAGAAGACGGAGAGATTGCCGAAAGAGTGGAAGAGGCAAGGGGAGTATAAGCGGGTGCTAAAGGTTGATCGAAGGTGACTCATAGTTGAAAAAATTCTTAGAGAAAGGAAATTCGCAGGGTGGATGTGTTGGCTTACCCAACGCTGTTTGTCACGGGATTTCCGGTAGGATGGATGCCGATTAACTTCACAAGAGTGTTTGGGAGGGCAGGGGCAGTAATGGATGTGGTAATCCCAACAGACGAGTACTTCCTTGCGTATGGATTTTGCATTTGTACGTATGAGCTCTGAGGACGAGTTGGGACGTGTGGTGGAGATGCTACATGGGGAGAGCTTTGCCAAGGTCAAACTCAAAGTCCAGAGAGCTCGGTTCGGGCCTGAAATGAAGCTCAAGGATGCAGGGGACAAGGCTCTAATGAAATCTAAGAACACGGAAGTTAGGGGGAGGGAGGAAGAAAGTACTGGAAAGTGCGTTGGAGACAATCATCGTGACATCGGTCCTAGCAAAGGTGGTCGTTCTTTCAAAGAAACGGTCGTCGGGAGAGGACAACTCGCATCAAAGGGTGGAGGAGTTGAGGGAAGGAGAAGCCCTTTGTCTTATCCTGCTTCTCATTCAGAGAAATGGGCCATCAAGGAATTGATATAAAGAGAGAGTGATCCACGTTAACCAAGATATCATTGACACATCTTGGGAATCATTACAACTCTCTATAGTAGCTACCCACAAAAGATAAAGTTTCCATATCACAGGTCAGGACTTGGTTGGACAAGTGTTGTGGATTAAAGCCTGCAATGTATAAGATAAGGCCAATAGGGTACAATGAACTTTGGATCAACTTGTGCCCAGGGGCGGATATTGAGCTCATCGTCATGGCAGGCGCCATTCATAAAGATGGTCCTATTCTCAAGATTGAGAAATGGAAGGATTTGTCAGTGTTCAGAAAGGAAGATCGTTGGTATCTCATATGGTCAGTTCCGATTGAACTCTGCTGCTATGAGTTCTTCGTCCTGGCAGCCTCCTACCTAGGGGAGGTTGTGGAGCTGGATCCGTTGACAGAGCTTGGGGAGGAAGCCGAAGTTATCAAAGTGCGCATCCAGTCGAAAAAGGGTTCACCCATCCCCTCATACATCTCACTCATCATCGAAGACAGAAAGATTATTCTACCACTCCAGAGGGAGGAGACCGATGAAGCATTGCCAAGAATGGGAGATATATGGAGGATTCGGGAGTTTCAGGTGATCGGGAGCTATGGTTGTGGTTCACCGGTAGAAGATGGTACAACTATTCGGTGCTCTGCTGGAAATATGAAAGAGAGGACGCGTGCCCTGATTTTATTCGAAGCCATGATGTCGGTAGAGCATGCTATGAGCAGGAGCCGACACGTGGCATAGAAGGCTCCTTGGGAGCACAATCAGCATGGAAGTAGCAGCCCACTGCTTCGGAACCAATCCTCCCCGTTGTCGTAAGATCGTTAGCCCTCCTCGAGGCTAGGGATAGGTGTCTTTCCTCCGAGGGACGACGGGGCTAGATCAGAACCTATTCCTAGTTCCGAACCTGGTTCAAAGATCGACACGTGTGTGGTTATCATTGAAGCGAAGGAGCTTCCATGTGCGAAAAGCCCTTTACGATCTCAGGCACATGGTTCCCACTAACTCTCCCCTACACGTACTCCACCCAAGCCCACTGTGTGATGCACTATCGGGGTCTAGTTTAGAAGGGCTCGATTCGCCTCAACTTCATTCTTAACAGCACCTTCAGAGCGAGACAGAGAGTTGCTTCTCTCCTTCAGGTGGCTCGACAAACAACACAAAAACGGAAGACATTCCTATGTACCTAGACTGTAGTGTCGACCTTCATACGGAGCCGATCGATAGACACTGGCTGTTAGAGATGAGGCAATCCCAGGCAACGAGTCCAAGAAGAGAGAGGGAATCATATCATTGGTTGATAAGGATGCAGAGGGAGAGATGTTCGAAGAGGTGCTAGACGTTACCCCTCTCTGCAGTGGAGAAATCGCACAACTCTGAAGTATCTAACAGAGGGTTGGTCGGTCATGAGATGTGCAGTGAAATCCTAGCAGAAAATCAGTAGGTGGGCCAGAGAAGCGCTAGAAAGGATAGGCAGGATGGTGGGGATGTTGTATGGTGTATTAGAGGAGGATGTTCAGGCATTCTTTCAATTCGCCAAAGCCAGAGCGTCTTTATATTCCAGCAATGTCAGAAGGTTCAAGACAAACAGAAACCCGAAGGGCTACTTGCGAGCTTCTGCGACTGGAATGCTCCATTAACTACGATAACACAAATTCCATTAGAAGGAAAAGGGGAAGAATAGGGAAGACTAGTGAACAATGATTTTTCTATCCTGGGATGTTCATGGTCTGAGCTGTAAGATCAGGAGGGCGCAAATCAAGAAAGTCTGCAGAAATGCGAAGGCAGATATCATCTCTCTTCAGGAGACCAAGATTCAGTCTTTCGACAAGGGCATGCTTGACTCAATTTGGGGTGTGGGATCTAGTGATTGGGTGGCATTGGATGCCATTGGGGCAGCCGGGGGAATCTGCGTTGCTTGGAATTTTGACAAATGGAAGAAACTAGATTCTGTTGTGGATAAGTTTTCTGTTTCAATTTGTTCTTTGAAGTAGCTACGGGATTCAATTCAATTTTCACTACTGTGTATGGGCCTTGTGAAAGTAACCTTCGGGACCAATTTTGGGAGGAGTTGGACAGCATCAAGTCAAGGTGGGGGGCACCCTGATGTGTTTTTTTTTTTTGGGGGGGGGGGGGGGGGGGGGGGGGGATGATTTTAACGTAGTGAGATTTTCTCATGAAAAATCAGGGGGAGTGGTGGGGGTAAATTTCCAAAAGTATGAGAAAGTTCTCTGATTGAGTTGGGCGGCACGAGTTGGTGGACCTACCGCTCAGTGGTGCAAAATTCACGTGAACTAATGGCCAAGATAATCTTGTGATGTCGTGCTTGGACAGATTCTTAGTTTCAACAAATTGGATAGAGAAATTTCCTTTGGTCTATCAAAGGAGATTGCTGAGGGTTGTCTTCGATCATAGACCCATTCTGCTCCTTCTGGACGAGGAAGATTAAGGTCGAAAGCCATTTAGGTTTGAACTGGCCTGGTTCAAAATTGAAGGATTTGATCAGCTAGTGGCGAATTGGTGGTCCTCCTTGGTGGAAGGTTTTGTGGGATTTAGACTAGCTAAAAAGCTTAAATTGTTGAAGGAGAATTTGAAAGTTTGGAAGAAATAAGTCCTCGGTACAAGGGGAAAGGAGTTCGACAGATTGGCTGAAGGGATTCATGAGCTAGACTTGGAGGAAGAAGCGGGTTTATCGGAGGGTGATCGCTTGAGGAGGACGGAATTAATTTAAAAGTACGAGGCTAGGGCCAGGGAAGAAGAGATTAGATGGCGCCAGAGATCTCGTGCAATTTGGCTCAAAGAAGGGGATAAGAGCACTCACTACTTCCACAGTTTCGCGAGTGCCAGAGCTCGGATCAATAGAATTCAAACCTTGTAGGTCCATGGGGAATCACATTAGTGACGCTATTGTGTCCTTCTTCAGCAACTTGGTTTCAGGTGACAGATGGAACAGGTCGAGGCTGGAGAGTCTGCAGTTTCGTCGATTGCCTCCCATTGACACGACGTTTCTTGAAAGGACAGTGTCGAAAGAAGAGATTAAAACGGCTCTTGGATCTATGTGTGGGGACAAGGCGTCAGGACCTGATGGGTTCCCTATTGCGTTTTTCCAAAGATTTGGACGGTGGTGCGTAAAGACGTGACCGATTTCATAATCGAGTTCTCAGAGTGTGGTCACCTTTTGGTTAAACTAGGAGCTTCATTTATAGCATCATCCCAAAGAAGGAAGGAGCCGAACATTTGAAGGACTTTAGACCTATTAGTCTCATTGTGGGCCCTTATAAGATTTTGGCTAAAATTCTAGCAAATAGGTTTCGGGATATCCTTTCCAAACTCATCTCAGAATCCCAGGGGGCTATTGTTTTAGGTCATCAAATTTTGGATACTACCCTTATCGCTCACGAGTTCATCAATTCCAGATTCCACAAAAAGAAGAGTGGAGTGGTATGTAAATTAGATATTGAGAATGCCTATGATCATGTGGACTGGGAGTTCTTAGATTACATGCTTGACAGACTCGGTTGTGGCCCAAAATGGAGAGGATGGATTAAATCATGTACTCAATCGGCTTCTTTCTCGGTGCTGGTTAATGACTCGCCTAAAGGTTTCTTCAAGGCTTCTCGGAGTCTTAGACAGGGAGATCCGCTATCGTCGTACCTGTTTGTGGTGGTTATGGAGGCTTTGAGCATGATGCTTCGCAAAGGAGAGGAGAATGGGTTGTTTACTGCCTTTAAGATTGCGGGTCTCGATAGCTCTTGCAGTTTGCAGATGGCATGCTGTTGTTTTGTGATGCGAAAGTAGAGGCAGTGTTATATTTGAGGAAGATCTTAGTTTGTTTTGAAGTGGTCTCGGCTTAAAGATTAATGTGGTGAAATTAGAGATGTTGGGCATCCACGTCGAGAAGTTGAAGCTGCAGGCGTTGTCGATGGCTTTTGGCTGCCGGTATGGGTCCTTCCCTTCTAAGTATCTTGGTTTGCCACTATGCATTGTGAAGCTGGGTATTCACTTATGTGACAGGGTGATTGAGAGGATTGAGAGGAAGCTTGCTGCATGGTAGTGCAAATGTCTTTCGTTGGGAGGTCGGCTTACCCTTATAGAGAGCGCTTTTTCTAATATGCCGGTCTACTTCATGTCTCTCTTCAGATGCCCGAGCTCAGTAGTGGAGAAGCTCGAGAAACTTAGAAGAAACTTCCTCTGGAATGGTGCGAGAGAAGGGAGAAAATTCCATTTACTAAGGTGGGAAGAGGTGTGCAGGCTTCTAAAGGAAGGGGTTGCTGGCTTGAAATCCCTAGCTACTATGAACCTTGCCCTTCTGCGGAAATGCATTTCGAGGTTTGGCGCTGAGAAAGATAAATTATGGAGGAAATTAATTGCAGCAAAATATGGGGTGCAGGACGACGATTGGTATGTCAAACCCTCTTCTATTTACAGATCGTCAGGAGTTTGGAAAGCAATTATAACTATGCAGCAGAAGGTTAGCAGAGGCATCTCTTTCAAAATTGGAAAGGGCTCCCGTGTTCGTTTTTGGGTAGATGTTTGGTGTGGACCCCAACCGCTCCAGGTTAGGTTTCCAGTTATTACTAGTCTTGCCTCGAACAAATTTATTCATGTTGCGAAGTGTTACTCTATGGTGGGGGATTCGATTATGTGGTTCCCCCCGATGCCGTAGAAACCTAACGGATATTGAATTTCAAGAGTATGCAGATTTGTTGTCCACATCGGGCGGGTCAGGTGGATTGGATGGAAGATGACACAATCTACTAGTCTTGTGGCACTTCTGGGAATTTCTCGACTAGATCTCTCTACTCCTTCATTTCCTCTCTTCCCACTCTCATGGCTCCTCCCCACCCGTTTCATCATTGGTTTTACAGGGCTCCCACTCATGTTGCCTCTTTTGTCTGGTTAGTTGCAGAAAAAGAATTCTAACTATCGACAACCTCCAGCGCATAGCGATGGTGCTTCCTAACATTTGTCTGATGTGCATGAGAAATGGGGAATCCATCGACCATCTCTTCATCCAGTGCCCTTTTGCTAGGTTGGTGTGGGACCATTTTCTTTCGGTATTTCAGGTGTCTTGGGTTATGCCAAAAACGGTGGAAGAATTCTTATGGTTGTGGCATGGAGGAGTGGGTAAGGGGCGCTAAAGTGGTTTGGCGTTTGCTCATCATGGCAATTCTTTGGGTTATTTGGGGAGCCAGAAACGGGAGATGTTTCTGGAATGTGGACATGGGATAAAAGAGGTGATTTCTAATGTTGTAAGGCTGGTTAACAAATGGGCGGTTTGTGTTAAAGCAACTTTGATTGCATAGTGCTTTTTCTTCTTAGTTTTGTTTTGTTTTCGGACTTTGTATTTTTTCTCGCTTCGCGAGTTCCTTAATAAATTCTCAGTCATCTCTCTCTCAAAAAAAAAAAAAAAAAAAAAAAAAAAAAAAAAAGACTAAGAGGATGATAGGTGGAGGGCATGAATAAAATGAACTCTATTACCTCAATCATGGAACAGTTGGAATTGGATTCGCACTACAGGACCGACATCTCTCCTCATCAATGACACTCCAAGCTTAGTCACCGATCCTTAAATAGTTTGAAGAGTCTTGTCCTGCCTTTATCATATGTGTCTAGGTTAGAGTGTGAAGCTTGCAAGTTAAGCAAACATCATGGAGTTTCTTTTATGTCTCGTGAAGATAAAGTAAGCGATAAACCATTTTATTTTGTACATTCAGATGTTTGGGTTCCAGTTCATATTTCCAATTTATTCAATTTTAAATATTCTGTTATCTTTGAGGATGATTGGCCTAGAATGACATGGTTATATTTGATGAAAGACCATTCTGAGGTATTTATGCACTTTAAAGAATTCCATATGCAAATCCAAACTCACTTTGATGCTAGAGTGTGCATTCTAAGATCTGACAATGCTAAGGAGTATATAACGAATTATTTTCATTCCCATCTTTTATCCCATGGCATTATTCATCAAACATCATGTGCACACACATTGCAGAAAAATAGAGTTGTGGAGCGTAAAAACTGGCACTCACTTGAGGTCGCTAGGGCATTGTTGTTGCATATGAAGGTTCGGAGGGTTTTCACTTTTCAGAGTGAAGCAACTTTAATCGCTTGTTATCTCATTAACTGAATGTCTTCATCAATCTTAAGCGGTAAAACTCATTTGAATTTTATATCCCCAGCATCAGCTTTCTTCTATTCCTCCTAAAAATTTTGGGTGTGTATGCTTTGTACATAAATTTGACCATGTTTCTGATAAGTAAGAACCCAAAGCTGTTTAGTGTGTTTTTCTGGGATACTCTCGATGTTCGCATTGTCGCCAAAATGTCGATATTATCTGTGTCGCCAGAGTTGCGACACCGAAACTCCATTATTCTTTCTCTTCCTATTATCGTCGCATTTTTTGGCGACATTATCAATTTTTCGCTGACAAAATCAGTTGTCGGAGAGAAATTGTTGTACCTACCCACCTTAGCACGAGATAATTGTAGCCACCAACCCCTCTTCGGCGAAAAAGGTGCCGATATTGGGGGACTGTTTAAATACCCAAAATACTTGGAAAGAAAAGGGGGAAAAGGGGGAGAAACGATTAGATTTTTTGTACCTGTAGTTTGCAGAAGACAATTGTTGATTGGAAGTACTAGTGGGCCAATTGTAGAAGAGGATCAGTTGATCAAAAGTAGCAGTGGGCCAATCGATCACCGTAGTGCGAAAAAATCTCCACTTTCCATTTTTTTTCCTTCCAATAGACAGAAATTTTCAAAATTTTGGGGATGGATCTGCGAAAGAATAGGGATTTTTTGCAAAAAAAAATTGGGGGATTTTAGTGTTTTTTAGGGTTCCTTCCCGCAATCCTCTTCTCTGTCGAGAAACGGCTTCGCGAAGCTTGTTATAGAAATCAGATGGTGTTTTGAGTTACTCCATATGCTTTTATCATACTAAGTAAACTCCGTTGGGCCCACCGTAAATATATGTGGTTCATCCACACTGTCCATCCTTTTTTCTAGCTCATTTTAGGGGTCGAGCCCAAAATTGAAGCATATCCAAAGCTCAATTAGACCCCACCTCAGGAAATAGTGGGAATAATGATTTCCACTATTGAAACCTTCCTAGGGACCATAGTAATGTTTATTTTCATCCGAACCTTTTCATAAGATCACAAAACATTGATGAGGGGAAAACACAAATATCAGCTTGATCCAAAACCTCCATGGCCCACAATTATTTTTTCAACAGTATACATTCAATTCACACTGTATGTTGTGGTGTGGTCCACTTTAGCTTTGGATATTCTTCATTTTTTGCATCAAGCCCTACAATTATCTGGTAGAATGGATGGGCGGAGTGGATAAAATGTATAAATCATGGTGGGCCCCATAGGGTTTACTTAGCATGCTTAGCATACTCAATTACTTAGTACACAATCCACTTCCGTTTTTAGGGGAACATCGTGTGCGCGATCCATTGCATGTGCACGTCACCAAGTTCCGTGGACCCCACCATGATGTATGTGTAATATCCACACGGTTCATCCATTTTGAGAGATCATTCTAATTCATGAGCCCAAAAATGAGCCAGATACAAAGCTCGAGTGGACCACACCATAAAAAGTCGGGGGACAATGATTCTACCAGTTGAAACCTTCCTAGGGCCCACAGTGACGTTTATATGACATCCACACTATCCATCCATTTTGAAAGCTCGTTTTAGGGCATGATCCAAAACTTTTGTGGCCCACTATAAAAAACATACATTATTGTGGGGCCCACATAGCACCGTCCAGTAGCAACGTATACTAGTAGTGTCAATATGCAGTCCACGTCCGAGAGGAGGGAGCGGAGTAGGTAAGACCCCAGCCTCACCCCAAGATAGTGCGGCGCTTACCATGGGGCCCACCTCGATGTATGTCTTATGTATCCACACCATTCATCTGTTTTTCCAAATCATTTTAGTGCATTATCCCAAAAAATGAAGCAGAGCCAATTATCAGGTGGACCATACCACGGGAGACAGTGGTCATTCAACATGCTACCATTAAAAACTTCTTAGGTCACACCTTAATGCTTCCGCAATACTTATTTACCATCCAATCTGTTGATAAAGTCACATAAGCCTGGATGAAGTAAAAAAAACAAATATCAACTTAATCCAAAACTTTTGTGGCCCATTAATGGCCAACCGCCATTTTTTCCTATGGTATGGTCCACATGATAATTGGATCTGTTTCATTTTTGAGATAATGCACTAAAATGGTTTCAAAAATTATAGCTGGATGGCGTGGATACATAATACATGCATCAAGGTGGGCCCCACGGTAATGGCTACACTGTCTTGGGTGAGACTGGGGCCTTAGCTATTCTTAAGATTGGATGGGACCCAGATCCCGATTTGGACCAGACAAGTTGTGTGCCCGTAGATGATGGTCCAAATTACAGGCTGATTCAACAATCCTAGTCATCTAAATTCACTGATTGAAATGGGATGGCTGACTATTTTGTTTTAACCATCCATTTGATGATCCACCAATTAGATTGTTATCACTGTTCAATATGATTTCCTATATTCCATCCCCATAACCCCCACGATTTGATGGTTTGGATTGGCATGCACTGATGCACCACAAGTGGTGGATGGTACATCATTAGTGGGAACAGTATTGTCAACAAATTGGGCAACAACACTACAAGCCACTTCGTCACTCCATGTGGGGATGAAATATGGCCAGAAAGGTGTACTTTTTTAATTCATTTAATTTATGTCTTAATTATTGTATGGTGGCTGCATTTGTATTATATAAACTCATTTTGGTTGATATTGGAGTGATTTCTTAGGCAACGCATGCTTTTTGGGACCCATTGAATGAAAACTTATTATTTAATGTGTTCTTTT
Source organism: Liriodendron chinense (assembly GCA_003013855.2). Taxonomy (NCBI): domain Eukaryota; kingdom Viridiplantae; phylum Streptophyta; class Magnoliopsida; order Magnoliales; family Magnoliaceae; genus Liriodendron; species Liriodendron chinense. The sequence goes on from PVNU02000362.1 coordinate 3,129,249, forward strand.
TGCAATTTTTTTATTCTTGAATATGCAAATGTGTATTTACGCATTTCTTGAAGTTTCATTGGAAAAATTCCACAATTTTCCTCATGCTTCCCACTTTTTCCCCACATTTCCGGTTATCGGTAATGTTATCGATGATAACGATATTATATCTTTATCTCCAGCCAGCGAAACTTGTAGCGATACTGACAATGTAAACACTGGATACTCTAGTACTCAACTGAGGTTACAAGTATGACAAGCCCATTACTCATAGACAGTATATGTCAGCCAATGTCACCTTCTTTGAAAATACACCGTAATTTTCGGAGGATGGAAAAACTCTATAGCTTCAGGAGGATTCCATTACTCTTCCTATGGTGCCAGATCAAAATTCACCTAGAAAGCAAGCTCCTATACAACATTCAACTCCAATAGGTCTACTCTAGACGTTCCAAGAGAGGTGATGAAGTGCATATCAACGTGCCCTCTGTCAATCCAGCCACCCCATTTGAAGGTCATCCTCTTGAGTCTTCACTAGTACTGTCAGAATGAAGATGATCTATCCATTGCTCTATGTATGGGTACATGCTCTTGTGCTCACCATCCAATCTCTAATTTTGTTTCCTTTTATTGCTTATCTCCTTTTCAGCAGTTGGTTTTGTCTTTGTCCTCTATGTCAGTTCCTCAATCTTTCTAGGAGGCTTTTAATACTGATGGGTGGAAGCGAGCTATGGACAAAATGGTTGAAATTCATCAAAATCAAACTTGGACTTTAGCTGAGCTACCTGCAGGCAATGTTTTAAATATCGACAATATCAGCCGATATATCCCATGATATATCTTGTATCCCAACTGTGCGATACGAAACGCACAGGTAGTGCTGATATATCCCACATGTTCGATCAGGTAAGCATTTTCAATTTCTGATCCCTTTTTTGTTGAAATTAGGTTAAATCAATGTCAAATGGTTACAAATCCATTGGTTCTTTGTGTTTTGCATGAAAAATCACAGAGTTGGGAGATTTGATTTCGAGATCCACTGGTTCTTCAGGTTCTCCATTTTTTTTTCGAAATTTTCCTTCAACCATCTATCAATTGAGACTAATTTTGAAGTATTTAGGAATATTTGATGAAATGATCATCACATACACTCTAATTTGAGTGTAAATTGTCCGATTTGGGGAAAATTCGAAATTTTCCCAATTACTACTAAATTGCTTGGAATGGTGCACTCCAAACATGAAATCAAGCATGTATGAGGGCTGATCTACTGATTTGTTAAGTCCTTGTCAATTTTCTAAAAAATAAAAATCAATTTTTTAATTAAAAATTATTAAAATATTATTATTTTTTTGAAATTTCCCTTCAACTAGCTGTCAATTGAGACTAATTTTGAAGTATTTAGGAGTGATTGATGAAATGATCATCCCACACACTCTAAATGTTAAGAACTCAATTTGAATATAGTTACATTAGTTTAGTCATACAACGCATAACTTAGGACCCTATACAAAGGAAACCTATTATGTGCACTTTCGTTTTTTGAGATGTTATGATTTAAAAGTGTGTTAAGGTATTTGTTAACAATCCCTGAAGTTTCATTGAAAAATTCAACCATTTTCCCAATGTTTCCCCACGTTTCACAAAAAGTGCGATAAATTACCCGATACAAATGATATATCCTGTGTGATAACCGATGCGTATCTGTATCTCAAAGGTGCGATACTTAATGCGATACTGATATTTCAAACACTGCCTGTAGGAAAACATGCAGTAGGGCACAGATGGGTATATACAGTCAAATACAATCCTAATGGCTCCATGGATCATTTAAAGGCTCGGCTAGTTACGAAAGGATACGCTCAAACTCTTGGCATAGATTACTTTGAAACCTACTTCCCTGTGGCCAAGCTCCATTCCATATGTGCAGTGATCTCTATTGCTACAAATTTAGACTGGGCCCTATACCATCTAGATGTGAAGAACGCCTTTCTTGATGGTGATCTGCTTGAATAGGTGTATATAGAGCAACCACTTACCTTTGTTGCTCAGGGAGAGTCAAATAAAGTCTATCATCTAAGAAAATCAATTTATTGATTAAAACAATCTACCTGTGCTTCGTTCAACAAATTTAATATCGTAGTGCTTTAGTTTGGGATGAAACACACTCAACTAGATCACTCCGATTTTGTTCGACAGAGGAAGACTAGCACTATTGTACTAGTTGTATATGTGGATGATATCATTGTCACTATAAGTGATAATGTAGGCATATCTAAGTTGAAAAAGATCTTGCAACAACACTTTTGTACAAAGAATTTAGGTTACTAGAGGAAATATGTGATGGACTTGTTAGAAGAGATAGGTGTTGAGGTGTGAAAATCACACTTTCCGAAATTGTTGAAAAGTGGACAGCACGCATGGCCTGAGTTCGAGACAGCAAACGAAGGTGCAAACAATGTCCGATCGAAGTAATTCCAAAGCCATTGGAAAGGTTATCGAAAGATCTTCTGTACAAAATTCGTTCTCTACAATTCTAGATATAATGAGGGAGATTCACCCCAAACATCGAAGATGTATGCTACTGATCAAACTTCTGAAAGTGAGGACGACTCAGTTGTATTGCCGGCCCCATTTGGTGGAGCAAACGACGTCCAATTGGCATGATACCAAGCCTGGATTGTAGGTCTTTGAGTTATCTTTCCAATGAGTACAAGATCGCCCCGATCCTACTGTTGACGAGGAAGTTATGCTCGTTTTACCGAGATCGCTCCATGTAGAGTATGAAATTCGGGAATTAAGTGAAATATGTAACGTGGACCAATAGTGTGATGCCACGTGGCAACCATGCTTAGTTACAGCTGTCACTTAGTTGTTATTAATGCTTGAGTGGACCTATCACAAGGTGTCACGTGGCAGCCCCTCCCCCTCCCTTTGTCTATAAATAGAAGGGAGAGCTCATTTCAGAACAACTTCCCTCCATCAAACCTCTCTTTACCTCCAAATTCCTCTCTTACTCCCTGGTTTTCTTCTCTCCTTCTATTCTCATTTCATTCTCAGATCTACAACAGCAGATCACTGCCCACCATCTGCCATGGACCAAGATCAAGTGGTCAGCGATCGATATCAGATAGACCACAACTGAGATCAACATCCAGCAGCCACGATCGACAGTCCAGCAGCCATGATCGACATCCAGTAGCCGTGAACTATGACCAATGATTGCGATCAATGCCCAGCAGAGCTCCAAATCTCCATCTCCTTATGCAATCTCCAAGCTGCAACAAGCTTCTAGTAGAACAATCAGCTAAGTAGCAGATCTGCTTCCTTTTCTTATTTCTTCTTAGATCTCCTTCTTCAATCCTCTTCCTTCTTTCCTTTGATCAATGCCCAATCAGATCTGATTTCCTCATTGAGTCATAATCAGGTCTGAGCTCCCATTTGCTATTCATTCAATGATCCAAATCACCTCAACAATAGGTCTACTGGGGGCTAAGCCCGTTGCAACTTCTATGGATACTAATTCAAAGATGAGTATAGATGAAGAGAAATATTCGAAGATGCATGGAGATATCGCCGGCTAGTGGGCAAGTTGATTTATTTAACAATTACAAGACCGAATATTAATTACCCAGTCAGTGTAGTGGTCAGTTTATGCACGTTGCTCGTGTGCCTCATATGGAGGATGTGTTTTGCATACTCAGATATTTAAAGGGAGCTCCTGGCAATGGAATTCTCTACAAGCGAAATGGACACCTTAAAGTGGAAGGGTTCTCTGATGCCGATTGGGCTGGATCTTCATCTGACAGGCAGTCCACCACGGGTTATTGTACATTATTAGGAGGAAATCTGATTACCTGAAAAAGCAAGAAGCAACAAGTTGTCGCTTAGTCCAACACAGAAGCAGAGTATAGGGCCATGGCCCATGGCATGTGTGAACTTATTTGGTTGAAGATGTCAATATGTGAGCTCGGGTTTGTGGTGGACACTCCTATGAAATTATACTGTGATAATCAAGCAACATCACTTATCACCAATAATCCAGTTTATCACAAAAGAACCAAGCATATCAAAGTTGACTGTCACTTCAAGTGGCACAAAGTGAGAAGGGAAGCAGCAACAAATCCAGGTGCAGAGTGGAGAAGCGTGAATTTCGAAATGTTAGCAAGCATAAACAGCAAGGAAGCTGGACTTTGAACTCTGTCCAAAGTGCGATTCAACGAAGTAGAGGAACCAAAGCAGAATGTTCATGCAAAAAAGGCATAGAGCATTGAGGATCTGACAATAAAAGACGACTCTTCATTCTAGAATTTCAAATGAAACTGCATGTTCTCACTCCTCATGGCACGTGTGTACTTAGCAAACTTGTGTTACATTACCTTTATATTAAAGCATTGATCATGTACCCCTTTGCACATTATACATGCAGATATCCATGAATTTTATCCTCTTTCTATGCATTAGTAAGTTACCTTTCTCAATGATGACGGAAGCCATGTATCTCCAGCCAGACATGTCTGACTTCTCATTCAGTCATTTTTATCAACTGCCACTCAGTTTTACACAAACATCTATGCCTTGGAGTCCAGGTCAAGGAACAGATTTCTAACAGCTTTCATAACATACCTCACAATCATGGAGTCAGATACTTTATAACTTATATCTCATGAGTGCAAATAGTCATATGAAGCAATAGCCATTGTTTCCAATCAGATGGAACTAGGTAAAGTGACACAAAGAAAAATCTAAAGCACCTAGAACTAAATGAGAGGGAAAAAGCCTTTCAAATGTTTTTTTGTCAACAGACTTGTTTTCCAGGGTATGATATCACCAATAGCAGCAGATAAGCAGAAACACGAGCATGAGCATTGATCGCATGCAAAATGTTAAACAACAGGTCTAATCTAATTAAAATAAGGATGATGTTTGTTGACCTGGATCAAGTATGCTTCAATTGCACGCGAAGATATCTGAGATCGATTATAGCCTTGTGCATCTATCACATCCACGTTATTTATCTTAATACCTGTTAACAAAAGAAAACATATCATATTAGATTTCACCAAAACAATACAACATCAAAGCTTCTCTTGAACTTAAGGATATATATTAGAGATTACAACAATCAAAATCCATAAAATATTACAAAATTTACAACGCTCAAAGGAAATAAAAGGAGAGGAGCAAGGATCTCCACATGATCTTTATTAACTAAGAGAAAGCATACGGTAGGGTCCCTAGAGAGTTAATCTGGTAGGTATTGGGAAATGAATTTCAAGAGGATATATTGACATTGCTAAGGATATGTATGAGGGAGCGGTATCAAATGTGAGAACAACTAGTGGAGAGAGAAGTGAATTCTCAATTACTGTACACTTACACCAGGGGTCAGCAATGAACCCGTTACTTTTCACATTGGTTATGGACAAGTTAACAAGGCATTTGTAGGAAAAGATCCCATGGTATATGTTGTTTGCAGATGACATAATTTTGATTAACAAGATGAGGAAGGGTGTAAACACAAAGCTAGATTTATGGAGGATGCGTTAGAATCAAAAGGATTTAAAATTAGTCGTAGACTACAAAAAGAGTATATGGAGTGCATTTTTAGTAATAATAGGAGTGGAAATGAGGAATTAGTTAAGATTGGTGACCTAGAAGTTTCCCAAAATGACCACTTTCGATACCTTGGGTCAACAATTCATGAGAGTGGAGAGATTGAAAAGGATTTTGCCCATAGAATATAAGTTGGGTAGAAGACATGGAGATGTGCCTCTGGAGTTTTATATGATCATCACATACAACTCAAACTGAAAGGGAAATTTTTATAGGATAGCTATAAGACCAGCCATACCTTATGTTACAAAATCTTGGGCAGTTAAGAACAACATGTTCATAGGATGTGTAGTTGAAATGAGGATGTTGAGATAAATGAGTCACAAGACGAGGAAGGGCAGAATTAGAAATGAATGCATTTGAGGGAACTTAGGAGTAGTAGGTAATGGTGTAATGGAGACCAAGAACTGCACCGGTTAGGAGTGAGTTGGCACTAGTTGAAGGCTCTAAAGGGGCTAAGGGAAGGCCTAAAAGGATGTGGATGAAGGTAGTAAGAAAAGAATTGATGACCTACGGTCTAATTGAAGGTTTTGCCCTTGATAAAGTAAAACGGCAGAATAGGATTCATGTAGCTGACCCCAATTAATTGGGTAAGGCTTAGATGATGATGATGATGATGACGACGACAACAGAACAATGTTAACATGAAAAATGTACTGATTACCAAACATGTCCACCAAGTACCATATCAAATATTTTCATTCAAGAACACTTACCTGGAGCATACTCCAAGGTCAAAACCTTCATGGCAGTGTAATCCCAATACACCATCTGCAAAAGAAAAAAAGGGAAGGGGGGGGGGGGTGCTCCATAAGCATCGACAAGGCTATTTAAAATTAACTCTTGGTAATTTATAAAGTTCAATCACATAAAAAGCAAACCTAACACACTTGGTCAGATTTATTATCAAAATCCAAAACTTAAAAATGCACTAGCCGATAAGCATGAATTGTAGCACAAGAAACATACAGGAACGCGGACCCACTTTACATTTCGAAAATCCCTCCGGAATTTGTCAGCATTTTTCCCTTCGTTGATATAATCAATTTCTTGATACAAAATCCTGAAATTCACAAGAACACAAGCATCGCATATACTTTGATAAATAGTCAAATGAACAACACAAGATGCCAAAAAAAAAAAAAAAAAAATTTGCAATAAGGTTGAGAATTAAAAGAAAAAATAGTTCCAACTCAATAAAAGGATCTAGGTACAAGTTCTAAATAAATCATCATCATCTAAGCCTTATCCCATTTAATTGGGTTCATTGCATGAATCTTGTTCTGCTATTCCACTCTATCAAGGGCCAGACCGACCATAGGTTATCAAGTCTTTTCTTACTACCCCCTTCAACATCCTTTTGGGCCTTCCCCTTGCTCTTTTAGAGCTTTCAACTTGTCCCTACTCACTCCTCCTAAGTCCTAACTGGCGCGGTTCATGGTCCCCATTGCACATGACCAAACCATCCAAGCCTAATTTACCTCGTCTTATTACCTATTGGTGCTACTCCTAAGTTCCCTTGAATGCATTCATATCTAATTCTATCCTTTCTCGTCTTGCCACTCTTCCATCTCAACATCCTCATTTCAGCTACACTCATCTGATGAACATGTTGCTCTTTAACTGCCCAACATTCCCTCCCATAAAGCATGGCTAGTCTTACAGCTATCCTATAAAATCTCCTTTTCAGTTTGACCGGTACACGATGATCACATAAAATTCCAGAGGCACATCTCCATTTTTTCCACCCAGCTTGAATTCTATGGGCAACATCCTTCTCAATCTCTCCACTCTCATGAATTATTGACCCAAGGTATCAAAAGTGGTCGTTTTGGGGAACTTCTTGATCAGCAATCTTAACTAATCTTCTCACAAAACCACAAGTTCTAAGTAAATTATTATTATTTTTTCTAATCGGTAAGAAAATTTTCTTAAAACATCCCTAGGGGACAAAGAATATAACCGAGCAAGGACCTAGCCCAAGGCTACATTACAATGAATCATTTCCATCATAGGCCATACATCCTCGGATGAACAGCCTACAAATTCATTTAAAGATTTTTCCTATATAACCAAATGATTTTAAACACTATTGCAAGATTCATGTAGCCAACCCCAAGTAATTTGTATAAGGCTTACACAACAATGACGATGATGATTGCAAGATTACCTAGATTGTGGTCGCCTTGGTACGTGGTACAAGAATGGGTACCATTACATTGTTTCCTGTAATGTGTGGTACGCTAGGGTAGGATCATGCAGGTCACTCCAATACATACACTAGGTATACATAGTAATCATTTTATCTATGATTTTGCACTCTAATTTATATATGAAATTATTACTATTATTGCTAAGAGAGGAGAAGAGAAGTGGAGAAAGGAGAGCTTAAACTCTTTTTTTAAATCTTTATTTATAACTCCACTTAGTTACAAGACATGAGAGAACAGAAAGATAAGAAGAGACGCACAACTTGCGAAAGACAACAGAGGAAGGTATGGTGCTTCGCAAGGATCACCAATCTACATAGGCATGGTGCTCCACAGGAGCACCAATTTACATATGATGCTCTCAATATTCCCCCTCAATATGATTTTTTTATATAGCAACGCAATTTATTAAGAGGAAAAAACAAAAGTTTAAAGAAAAAATAAATGGGATGATGAGGAATCAACCCAACAAAACCTCAATGCAGTAAACCACTACGCCCCAAAATATACAAAAGATCTTCCTATTTGAAACCCTTGAAATGGACTTTCCACGAGGCACAAAATATTATTCTCCCTTGGATAAATGGGATGATAAGGAATTACCCCAACAAAACCTCAATGAAATACATCACCACTCCCCAAAATAGCCAAACAATCGTCTTGTCTGAAACCCTTGAATTGGTTGCACAAGGAGGCCCAAAATATCATTCTCCCTTTCGCCCTTTCGAAGACCGCAACAGCCCTTTTGCCTTGTTGTTGAAGACGCTACTGTTTTTTTCCCTCCATATAGATCACAACAATGATGGAAAGGATATGCACCATAGGATTTTCATCATTATTCCTTGGGCTCCCCAACGCCATGCTTGAGAGACTTCCTTAATAGACCCGCGACTTTCTTAATACACCCGGGCATAATCCATAGAGTTTTAAATAGGGCTCCACCATACCATAAAAATTCACAATGAATAAAGAGGTGGTTAACCGATTCTACATCTTTTACACATAAGGAGCATACATTCGCCATGATCCTATTCCTATTTTGCAAATGATCTATGTCAAAAAAAAAAAAAAAAATTTGCAACCACTATTCTTGGTGTTACCGATATTATCGATAATATTGGTGATATTATGTGTCAGCCATACAGATACTAGGGTTTAATAAAATTTGCAATATATCATTGATATTATCGCATGTATAAATGATATCGCAAGATATCAGCAACATCCCTTCGAAAAAATGCACTGTATCGTAATGTCATGCAATTATTATCGATATTATTGATGGTACCAACATTAATATAGTTCTAGAAAATAATTTAAAAAAAAAAACAAAAAACAAAATTTTCTTTTTTTTTAGATCTTTCCTAAGGGTATTTTAAATTAGCGCATTACATGTGCTAAACTATTCATTATTTCTTAAAATCGATGCATTAGTACCATATCTATCAATTAAATATTTTTATTTGACAACGCATAATTTGGGCCCTTATTTTTTAGTTTATTTTTTATTTTTTTGAAAGGCAACCGGGAAATGCATTAACTAAAAAGGAAAAGCACAAAATAAAAAATATGAAACTAAGGGATGATGAGAAGCCAGCCTTTAGAATCGCAGTTCATCCTAAGATGTGCCTGCAGGGATTTCATTACTTCATCCATAGTACACCCTTGAGCAAGGAACCCCTGATGCGCAAAATAACAACTCTCTTTTGCGCCATTGAAATATTGCTCTCGAATGTCCATCTTGTTGTTGAATACTCTGTTGTTACGCTCTTTCCAAAGTGTCCATAGGCCATATAAGAGACATCCTCCAAAGTATCTTCTTCTTTTTTAGAAAAAAAAAAAAAAATCCCCTTCTCCATGCTAAGAATAATGCTTTGATTGCTTCAGGTGAAACCCATTTCATATTGAAAATTGCTAGTAGGTTACACCAAAGGGAGAACGCTTCCTCATAGTGGATGAATAAATGATTCACTAATTTTGCCTCCTTGAGGCATAAGGGGCATCTGTTAATGATGACCATGATTCTTTTCCCTCAGATTGTTGATAGTCAAGATCTTCTTGTTTGCTTATAAGCAGCTAAACACCCGTACTCTTAGGGGGGCCCGATACCTTCATAAATGTGCCAATGCAGCAATCTGACCCAGTCGTCTACTGTGTTTTAGCTTCAGGAAAGAAGTACTAACTGTAAAAGTGTCCAAGGGGTCCTAAAGCAAGAATTTATTTTTTGAAAGGCTAAAGCAAGTATTTATAATTTCTCTAGTAGACGAATGAAATTAATTCTTTGTCATATAGGTGCCTTTGGAGTACTAGGGTGCATATGATTTCATTTCCATTCCCGCTAAATGCCTCAGCTACTGCGATATCTATTCTTTGGGAAATACTGCATCGCATTGGGAAATCATGCTGTAGTGAAGATCCACCAATCCATACATCTTCCCAAAATCTAACCCAGGTGCTATTTCCCACTACATAGGATATACGTAAACCTTCAATGAACTCTTCTTTTACATGCATTACTGTCTTCAAAATACATGAGGTTCTATACAAAGAGGGAGGGGTGCTCCATCTGCCCTATTTAGGATGAAATGATTTGCTTCCACAAGTGCCTCGTTGAATCTCCATAACCACTTACCCAAAGGTGTCTAATTCATTATGGCAAGGTCTTTTATGCCCCACCCTCCCTCTATTGCAAGTTGTTTCGCATCCCTTCCTCTACAATGGAAACCCATTATGTATAGTTGTTTTTTGTAGTATTTTGAGTTATAAGTGTGTAATCATATACTTTTAACATTTCCTGAACTTTCACTTAAAAATTCCACTATTTTCCTAAATTTTCCCCAATGTTTCCCTCAGATAGCTATTTTTACCCAATATTTGTGATATTATCGATGATATCGATACATTTTTCCATATCCCAATTCCCAAGTCATTGAACATGTAACGATACTGATAATCTGATCATTGTCTGTAACTAGCCAACCAAACACAACCCCTCAAGCTAGAACATAGATATCAGCTTGCCTAAAATATCCCTAATTCGGTGGTAGTTGGTTCCTTTGTAAAGACATCTTCCAATTGACCATTGAATTGAACTAATGGTATGGTGGTCAACTTTTTCATTACTTTCTCCCAAACAAAGTGACAAGTGACAACCCACTTTGATGTGTTTAGTTCTTTCATAGAATAGTTGATTGTTAGCAATATGGTGACAGGTTGATTGTCATGATGAAAAAGAATAGGAGTACCAACACCAAATCCCATCTCTTGGAGATGAGATCTCAACCATATTAGCTCACAAGCAGTGTTAGCCATTGCTTTGTATTCAGCTTCAGCAGACAACCAAGTAAGTAAAATTCGTTTCTTACCTTTCCACACTACCAGATTTCCTCCAAATAATATGCAGTAAGTTTTAGGGGGCGTTTGGATCATAAGTTACTTAAGATAAGCTAGTTATGCCTCAAGTAACTTATCTTGGTTTCTACTTATTAAGCTGAAGTGATTAACTTTAAGTAAAAAAAAGTTATTTATAATTGATCATAAACCAAACTTATCTCAAATAAGTTACTTATCTACTGCTGTAAGTAGAAAAAGCAACTTATTTGGTTGGATCCAAACGGGCCCTTGTAATCCAGTTTCTTTATAAGAACATGGTTTTGGGAAAAAGTAAATCCATTGATAAATAAATACATGCTTCATGCATAACATGAGAGGTTTTTCTAACCCACGCACACTTATCCAAATCAGTAACAGGAAAAGGATGAAATGCCCCCTCATCCGTTACCAAAAGTTGCCTTGTACAAACCAATGAGCTAATAGATAATAGGCAAAAAAGATCCTTCTACAAGAGACAACCATCAACAAAAGAAATAATAGTTGAATTCCAAGAAAATAAGAGTTTATTCAGAAATTAAGTCCAATAGTCTGTAGTATTCCTCTGGTATTGAAAATCGGGGGGGGGGCGGGGGGCATGGATAAATGGAGAAAATGAGAGAACAAGTTTTCTTCAAACATTAAACTTGGATTATTTGTCTGGAAAAGAATGATGAAAGAGCACACAGTTCAAAGAAATATCCACGAATATTATCAATGAAAAATCCATAATTTAAATGATACTTGAAAGAACAAGCACACTTTAGACTTCCAAGAAATAATGATTCAAGTAGAAAATGAAACTGACGAATGCTTACTACTTACGTTGAGCACTCATCGTATATACCAATCCAATCCTTTGTTGGACCTCCCAAGGTTTCACTTCTCTGGAAATACTCAGCAATTAGCTTTAAATTTCCTGCATAAAAAGGCATAGAAATAATTGAGATAACAATGTGTAGATTTTTCTATACTTAACATAATTAACTAAAAGGAAAACTGCCAAGAAAAAATAAAGAGGGGGTGGAGATCACCCCAAATACAAAGAATCTTTAAATAATGCACCTCTAGCAAATAGAAGAACATATAAACCAAAGTGTAACCCACGGTACAAATAGAAGAAGCAAAGTTGCCTGGCTACATTTATGTCCCACAAGAAGTAAACAAGCAATCAATCATACATGATTATATACAACCACACACATAAATATACGAATAATAGCTTTTATTAGTCACGATATGAAACTGTAGAAGAGAGTAGTGGAGCAGCACAAAACCAGACAACTACAAGGAGTTCAAAGAATCGGTTGCCTCATGCCAGGGAGATCAACAATTAAGGTTGCCTGCTTGATAATGGAAAGTATCAGAGAGAAAGCGAAAGAATCTGTACATGTATTAATAAATCACAGGAATGCATAGGATAAGAGTTCCCTTGAGAGGTTATGTTGTGGATGTTGAGATGCAAAGCGGCATCAAGAAGATATAGTGACATTGTTAACACATGTATGATGTTATAGGGGTGGGAATGGATCATGGCAACACAGTTGAGTTTCCTATAGCAGTGATCAAGTCCTGACACTAAGCCACCACCTTTTTGAACTTGTAGACGGATTTGAAAACTGAAATTTAGCAATGTAAGTACAAATGGGAAAGAGAGGAGCAGACGATTAGAGAAGAGAAGGAGAAGACTTATATCACGTGATTAGAATGAGTATATTTGCATCATGGTATCTTTGCTTCTTCTTCTTCTTTTTTTATAAAAATGCAGCCTCAGGCCTTCTACATTGATTTGAGTTGGAATCATTTCAGTGGTCCCATACCTTTACAATATTGTGCTACCTATTTATAACAATAAGAAGACATAAAAAGTCGCATTATCATGCAATTACACTTATTAGTAATACTATGAAACTTTGGGAGATGGTGATTGAGCAAAGATGAAGGCATTAGACGAATGTATCAAAAAAATAGTTTTTTATGCCAAGAAGTCAACCATTGAGCCTATTTTGCTACTTACAACTGATGGAGAAATATAGAAAGAGAAGGATCTCCACATGGTCTTCACAGACACAGAGAAAGCATACAGTAAGGTCCGTAGAGATAGAATTTGGTGGGTGTTGGGAAAGAAAGGAGTCTCAAGAGGATATATTGACATGATTAAGAAAATGTATGAGGGAGCGATAACAACCAATGCCTTTAGAGAGAAACCCAACAAGTTGATCATCAGATTTTTTTTTTTAATATGAAATTTGAACCACTTTGTAGGCAACTTTCTCTCGAATGAGGTGGCAATCCACTTTGATATGCTTCGTCTGCTCATGATATATCGGATTAGAAGATATATGTTGCCAAGTTATCACAGTTAAGCTTCATCAAAAGATTAACAAAAACACACAATCTGTTAAAAAAGCTTTCAACTATAGTAGCTCATACACACCATGGGCCATAATGCTATATTCCATCTCAGCACTCGAACGAGTAACGACTAGGTTTCTTTTTACCTTTCAATGTATCAAGATTACCCCCAACCAACGTGCAAAAACTTGTAATAGATCATCTATTCTTTTTACCTTTCAATGTATCAAGATTACCCCCAACCAACGTGCAAAAACTGGTAATAGATCATCTATTCTTTTTACCTTTCAATGTATCAAGATTACCCCCAACCAACGTGCAAAAACTGGTAATAGATCATCTAAGAGTATGAGATCTACCCCACTCAACATCAATGTATGCCTCCACATAAAGACGACCATGCTTTGAATATAGAAGACCTCTTTTAGGCGTTCCTTTTAGATATCGCAAGATACAATACAAAGCTTCTAAATTGTCTGAGCAAGGACCGTGCATACATAAACTGACTGACAACACTAACCGCATAGGTAATATTCGGTCTAGTAAGATAAGTTTGCCTACCAGTTGCTGATACATCCCACATCTGGCAACAAATCTCCACTATTAGCCTAAAGGGGATGATTTTGCTCAACCGGATTATCACTCAGCTGGGCTCCTAACTGATCAACGCAATATATCAAGAACATACTTTCATTGAGAGATGACAATACTCTTTTTGGATATGGACACCTCTATTCCCAATAAGTAGCAGAACGGACCAAGATCTTTGATTTCAAAATCCAGACCTAGAAATTTTTTCAAGTTTTGAACACCATCTGTATCATTTCCAGTAACAACAATATCACCAAACTGTCAAATGGCAATGGTGATGCCAAGTGCCCGACACCTAAAAAACATAGTATGGTCAGCACAGCAACGATTGTAGCCGAATTCAATATAGCACCATTGAAGCACTCAAACAACGTACACGGAGATTTCTTGAAACCACATATAGCCTTTTTGAGCCCACCAACAGTTCTAGAACCAGTGCTTGATTTAGTTCGTATTTATACACACCCCTTACAACTTCCTTCAATGAAGTTATATAAGTGTTTGTTCTCTCGATTTTTATTTGCAAGTTTCAATACTATAGAGCTTTTGGAAAATCTAAAGAGGAATGGGAGAGAGTTTACGTCATAACTGTTTGCAATGAGATATCTGGGGTGTATCATTAAGGTGAGAGATGTTTTGCTACCCAAATCCTCAAAGCTATCCTGGGGTATCCATCTCAATGCGATACAATGAGGGTATTGGTGTGGGATATGACTTAGTCATATAATGTGAGAGAGAGAATCACATGAGAAAGTGATATATGTGGAGAAAGGAGTATTTGGGGGCACGTGTTACTGCAACCCGTTTTTATGTTAAAATTTATTACATTTTTTAAAGTATTTGGGAGCACTTTAGGTTTATCTTAACCCTTACATATCAATAAGGAATAGGTTTTTATACTTTCTCCCCCATATTTAAAGAAAAATTCATAAAACATGTCTTGATTCCCTTTTATTTTCTGTTTTATAGGGGTAGAGTATGTTGTTAGTTCACTCCATTTACCTAAAGAAAGGAGTATTTAATACATTGCCACAGTATGACTAACGATGTGCATGCACAACATGGTTTTAAAAATCCATAATGTTCGACCAATATAAACATATTGTATCCGTAAAGGCCATCTACAAAATGCTATATATGGCTGAATTTAGCTGTTGCTCAAATTTTTGGACCCCATTGGCTGATATAGCACGTACCATCACCGGTATAGGCCAATATGGGCTGATACGACCACGAAGACCCAATTTTTTTATTATTTCTATTTTTTCTCTCATTTTCAGTTTCTTTTTTTCATTTCAACAATGGGGAAAGCTTAAGAAGTTATCTTAGACTAAATCTAGGCCTATTTTGGGGATCAAAACAAAATATTTAAGTGGGATATTATGAATCAAAGAGGAATAGACCATTAACAGAAAATCAAGAAGAAAAAGGTAATCATCACTGTTTTCCCTGTTTTCATCTTCACTTTTAGTTGTATGTTAATGCAATTGCGACCTAACACACCAAATCATGCTTGATTTGTGTTTGATTATAGTCCATTCGGTTGACTTCGAACAGGTCAAGCTGAAACGCAACATTTTTATCAAAGAATAGTTTGATAAACCATTAGATACACATCCAAAATTAATATATATATATATATTAATAATAATAATAATAATAATAAAGATTCTTGAATATCTCATTTTTCCCTTTTCATGATATTTTCCTTAATTCTTTAGCTTAAAAAATTCAACCGATACTGACAATAGGGTTCAATATCAATATGCAATGGCGCTGCAACTTCGGTTCAGGTCAACCTGTACATGACTGACCCAACCTGAGTTCAGGTCATGTTGTCAAGATCCTCCGGTTGAGTTCGGGTTGAAAAATGCCAACCCAACCTGAATTGGGTTGTTTCAGGTTGGGAAAATTCAGGTCGGGTTAGGTTGGTTAGGCATAATCACATTTATTTAGGTCGGGTTGGGTCAATCAGGTTGGGTCAGGTTCGGGGCACCACAGATTAAATTCGGATCTGTTCAGGTCCTTAGGTTGGATCTTCTTGAAGCCGGGTTGGGCTCGAGTGGACCTCGACCCTAATATGCGTGCCCATATCATATCGTTTTTCAGCCAAGCCAATATGTCCTCCTATACTGATATTCAAAACCATGATGCATACTGCCATACAAAAATCGCGAGCCCCATTGTAGATGGAGCATGTCATGGATGATCATACCTCTTTTTCACATTGGAATGGCTTCTTATTCTCCGTGAATTTTAAAAAATAATAATAATAAATAAATAAAAAAGAAAGAAAGAAAGAAAGAAAAGTTACCTAAAACCCATATTGAATCCTTGTTGTACATATATCTCTAAATCTTAAATTTTCAAAGATTTAGATCCCCATACTTGATCCTAACATAGGAGAGGGGTTTACCCTCGGATGTGATACAGAAAGATATTGAGTTTCATCCTTCAAAGACGCGGGGGGGGGGGGGGGGGGGGGGGGGATCAGATTCTTGGTGATTGCAATAAGATATTAGGGCAAGGATTATTATCAAAAGACAAAAATGTCCTCATCTCTATCATAAATAACGCCAGCAATAGGGCCAAACTTTTCTCCCACAATTGCTTTTTTGGGGTTTTTATCTTAGTATGATTAAAGGACAAGGATGATTTTGCCCACTACCAATAAACGACACACTGTAGATTTCACGCACATCCCTTCAAAACCAATTCCCAACATTCTATTACCGGAATGATGTTGTCAAAAGTAGGTACAACACTAGCTTTGCCTACCACGTTGTATGTCTCACATCCTCTCTATCCACCAGCGAAAGCCCCTCATGTTCACCGTACATCCCACAACGCAGCCTAATCTAAAACTTCAGTAGTCCACAATACGAGGAACAATGTTAGATTACAACTAAAGCCTCTAATTTCATACGTTATGGCCCGGCTGTGTTTTGGATCAATCTTATTTTTGGGAATCTCTTCTTCCTGGTGGTTAGCACCTAATGAACAGGTTGGATGGAATAGACACAGCATTGTGAGCAACCCACAGTTGGAGTCCTTTCCAATTTTTCACTGTTGTGAAGCCTAGTTGAGTTGTAGACTGGGCAGGTATTCCACTGAAAGGCCTAACATCAAGACACTCACCTTATGGATGGAGTAGACACAACATAAATGAATAAAATGTGGGACCCCACATAGCTCAGATGTTGAACGCACTGCTTATGATATGATAGTATAGAGGACTTCAGTCCTTTTCCTTCGTACAATTGGTTCACCTTCCCTCTATTGCAACCCTCTCTCCATGTCTCGCAAATCACCTCATCTCTAAGTGTGCATGACACATGCCATACCCACTAGTCTTTGTAGAAGTTGTCAATTAAGTTACACCTTATCAAACATTTCTTCATTTTTAAGCATTGGTTAAGCCATTTTGCTAAAAGTGAAAAGATTGTTAGGTAAGTTAGCATTTGGATGTCCACCAAACTTTTTCTCTCTAGAATAAATACTCAAGCATTCTGCTGGTGAGTTTGGGACATCCACAAAAACTGGAGCTTTGCAAGATTATCTGTCCCTGTCATGGTTTTTGTTCAAATGATGACAGAGATAAAGCATGTCTTTTTTTTATCTAAGTGATTATTAGGGTGAAAATGAAGTGCTTCCAATAGTGTTAACGATCCAACATAAGCCCAAGAAAATGTGTGGTAGGAAACAGATTCTATTGAGTAAAAAAAAAAGTGATTAAGGTGATTATTTTACCCATATTACAAAAAATTGGGGTAGTTTTTCCCCAAAATATGCCTTTCACCAATTTTTCAAAACTTGCCCAAATGAGTTTTTGAATAAAGGGCAAAGATGAAACCATAATTTCTGAGTTAATAATATTACTTTTTAATCTTTGATACAAATTGTTCAGATTCATGATAGAAGTTATGGCATAAGTTTGATACCAGCTACCAAACTGATGCAACCTTCCTTTATCCAAGCTTGGGAATGGAAATGAGAGCACAAAACTCCCACAAGCGCAATGTAATAGACTATTACATAGGTTGATTACAATCAAGTGCTATCTAATAGTCTATTACATAGGTTGATTGCAATCAGCCATGCCTAAAGGGATAGAAATCATAGAATGCTGAGCAGTTAAAGAACATGTTCGCAGGATAAGCGTAGCTGAAATGAGGATATTGTGATGGATGAGTGGCAAGATGAGGAAGGATAGAATTAGAAATGAATGCATTCAAGGGAACTTAGGAGTAGCACCAATAGGTAATGAGATGAGGGAAAGTAGACTTTGATTATTTGGTCATGTGCAACAGAGACCAAGAACTATGGCAGTTAGAAGGAGTGACTTGGTACAAGTTGAAGGCTCTAAAAGAAAAAGGTAAGGCCCAAAATGAAGTGGGTGGAAATAGTAAGAAAAGACTTGATGACCTATGATCTAACTGAAGTTATGGCCCTTGATAGAGTTGAATTACGGAACAGGATTCATGTGCTGACCCCCAATTAGTTGGGATAAGGCTTAGATGATGATGATGATGAATCTTTGATACAAATGTAGGAAGGATAGGAATTACTTAAGTCAATGTCAAAAAGTTTCTTCAGACCAGGCCTTTGAACTTTCACAACCACTTTGTCTCCACTATGTAGAGTAGCTCGATGTACCTAAAGTCAGAAATCATGAAATCACAAATCAATAAAATGTTATGAGAAGCTCATTGCAGCAAATACGTGGCCAACAATTAAATCTGAAAAATAACATTAGATAACTAAAAAAGTTACTCAATTCTAATTTAGGATAGCGTTATTATTATTCTCCACCAAAATGCACAAAAAATGCTTGCTGTCACTTAAATAAAGGTACAGTGATTTATATAAACAAGATGTTAGTTTTTCATCTTACACCCAGAACAAGGATAGATAAACATTTTGCACTACAGAATAGCAAGAACTGGAACCAGGATGAGGAGTCTACTGCAACATTGTGTCTTAGATTTTCACATCCGACTTTCAAGCAAATGACAATGTCAGATGAAAACTGACTTTTCCTTTATCCAAGGAATCACTAATCAGAAATGAGACTAAGGAAACTGCAGATTGATTTCTTTCCTCATTCAAAGAATCAGCCTACGAGACTAACCCAATGGCACTACAAATTTGCTTTATAACTATTTCAATAGCATATTTACCAGACAGAGAAAGGGATGCAGGATGCAACACAAGGAACACATACAATTATAGTGTAGTATGAAAGAATCAAGAAATGCTTGTATTTGACAGGAAAAACAAGTTTCCCAGTAACTATAGTCAAGCTCTCGAATCCAAACAGAAAGAACAAATAAAATGTTCATATGTAACCAAAGTTCGAGTACTCCATACTGATAGGCAGTCAATTCTGTACAAGTAACTAACAGAATCGGAATCCATAGGCAGTACTCAGAATCTAAGAGTTCCATGATATCATGGTAAAGATCTGAGTGTTCCACCAAAACAAAGGAACACGGCCTCTTAGTTCAAGAAATACAAGAGAACACAGAATAAAATAATCAAGATAAAGCCCAATGCAAGACCAAGAGAACTTAATCCGAGAGGAATCCCATGAAGATGTTTTTTTTCCTCTGAAACCAGTTTAATGAGGTTCCACCCCACTTACTTTTAGGAATCCATAAAGATGTTTCCAACTTTACTCCGGAGGAGAAGCAAATGCACCACAAATCAGAGAGGTAAGAACCACCGGACAAAACACAATCTGAAATCAAACCATATAAACTCTCACAAAGAATGAATGCTAAACAATCAATCTCCAATTCAAGAGCTCTCCTTTTAATGGAGTTTCCTTTTGCTGCTGTTACAAAATCATGGGTTCTTTTGGTCAGTGTTCAAACTATCGATGATATTGGTCGATATTATTTATTTCGCAGCTCCGTGAAATGAACTTCCTTCTTGGCTGTAGTCCATAAAAAACCCACATCGTTACTTGTTTGAGCATCTTCCAAAAGAGCATAATGAGTGCACTATTGATTTCCACGGTGTCTACGATGACTACCATCAAAATTTGTACCTCTACCTCCGAAGAGTTCATAGCATTAGAACGTTCTCACCTTGAATCTCTACCACTAAACTGACGATCACCATTACCACGGCCACGATCACTATTATCACCATGATTTCCGCCACCTCCTCTGCCGAAGGAAGAAACTAAAGTAGACCGATCAGAAGAAGATAAACTTCGGGCGGGCACACCGACCACACATTGAACACATGCAAAGGCTTCCTTGGTATGAGGAATTTCACTGCCTCCAAGAATATGGGCTCGCATAGGCTCAAACTCATAATGGAGACCTGAGAGAAATTTAGCAACATGGAATTCCTCTCGCTCCCACCTCATAGTCTCATAATCAATAGACAAAGATTGATATGCGTAATGCGTTCAGTTCTTCCCACATACCTTGGAGATTCAAATAGTACTCTCTCATAGTCTTATCGCCTTGTTGTAATGCAAAGATAGTTTAGCATAACTCATAAATATGAGTCAAAATTTTCTACCTGAATACATCACCTTAAAATTGTCCCATACACTTTATTTGTTGTTTTGAAATAAATAACATTGGCACTAATATTAGGCTCCATGCCATTCCATAAGAGAGCCTGTATTTGCGCATCTTCAGCAATCCAATCATTGTATGATGTGAAGTCTTCGTCAGGCTTTGCAGACATTAACTACTTTAACTTTCCCATTCCTGTGAGGAAAACTTCTACTGACGTAGCCCATTGTAGATAGTTTGCACCATTGAGCTTGGTCGATGTGATTCGAAGAAACATTAGAGTCAAAAGACTATATTTGGCATCACTTTTTATCTCCATTTAAACAAGATGTGAAAAAGATCAAATATCAAGGGAAGAACTGAAACTTGAACTCACCTAACAATGCTTTCAAACGTCAACTAGGGTTAGATACAGTGGATTTCACCCACATCAACACTTATCATGCGAACATATATTCTCCAAATATGGCCACTGATGTACAAAGATCCACTTTGAACCATCAAGAATTAGTTTCGGAAGAAGTGGGCCTCGTTCCCACTCACAAGGAAGAACACAACCCACCATATGGTGGTATAACAATGAATGAAAGAGAAAGAGAGGAAATCAGCCCTAAAGAGTTTCGGATTTCACCTTAAAGAAGAGAAGGAATAAAATAAAAAAGAGGAGATTGCACAGAGAAGAAAAGAGGAACAATAGCACCTAGGATTTTAAAACCTTGTTCATTAAGAAAAGAAGGAAAAAGGAGTAATAGAGAAAAAGAATGGAAGAGGAGAGAGAGAGACGGGGGGGTGGGGGGGGGTAGGGGTAGTGACGCCTCCCCTATCTCACTCTATTATATTAGGGAAAAATAAAATAAAAGTGAAATTACAAATATGCCCTTATGACTTAGCTCCCTTATAACGACACTTATACTCACTCAACCCACAACAAACACAAGAGACACATGTGGGCTATTACATGGACCACTCTAAATCATCTTATCAGCATCCATCAACAAGGTGGGCCACACACAATCATAACCATCCATCATGGTTCTTCAATAGTATTGTTCCTACTACTCATTTTACTTTAGTGCTTCTGTATGCATGGGGCTTTGCTTATCTTTCTTGATGACTTTTTATCACAGTACTTAGGGGGCGTTTGGCATCTCTACAAACAAGAGCTGATTGGCTTATCTCTAAAAAAAATAAGTTTTTAGACTGTTTGGTAAAAGTCTAAGTAGGGGGTTTAGAAAGTAGCAAATAAGCTCTGATTTTATAAGTTGGGGAGGGGTTACTTTTTGAAAAAGAGCTTATGTGGCTTAAGTGAGTAGACATTTTTGGCTAATTTTTGGACAAGTTGTCGTTAAACTTTTCATGTATCTCTTCTCTTTACAATCTCTCCGAGGTAGGCCCACATGATGAACGATCCATATTGAAGGTGGGGTCCCACATGATGAATGGTCCACATCAAAGGTGGGCCCACATAATGCATGGTCACATCAAAGGTGAGCCCCACATGATGGATGGCCCGCACCAAAGTGTAGCTCCACATAATGGACAGTCCACATCAAAGGTGGGACCCACATAATGGATGGTGGACATTGAATGTGGGACCACATGATGGAAGGTTGACATTAAAGGTATGCCCACATGATGAATGACCCATATTGAAGGTTAGGCCCCACATGGTGGACAGTGCATAGCAAAGGTGGGACCTACATGATGGATGGTGGGCATCAAAAGGTGGGTCGCACATAATGGATGGCAGATCAAAATGTAGCCCCGCATGATGGACTAGGCTCCACATGATAGATGGTCCACAACAAAGGTGAGACCCACATGATGGATGGTGGACATCAAAAGTGGGTCCCTCATGATGAACGACCCATATTGAACGTGGGGCCCCACATGATGTATGGTCCACATCAAGGATGGGCCCACATAATGAACGGTTCACATCAAAGGTGGGCTCACATGATGGATGGCCAGCATCAAAGTGTGGCCCAGCATGACGGAACATCCACATCATGTGGGCCCCATTTAATGGGCAGGCCCGCGGTCCACATCAAAGGTGGGACCCATATGATGGATGATGGTCATTGAAGGTGGGCCCACATGATGGTCTGTTGACATCGAAGGTGGGCCCATATGATGAACAACCCATATTGGAGGTGGGGCCCCACATAATGAATGCTCCACATCAAGGTGGGCCCACATAATGGACGGAATGGGCTTCACATGATGGATGGCCCACATCAAAGTGTGCCTCCTCGTAATGGACGTCCACATCAAGTGGGCCTCACCTAATGGACTCTCCAAATCTAAGGTCTCGCATTGATGGATGACCCATATCCAAAGTGGGCCACATGATAGTGTTAGTGCACTTTTCTTTGGCATACTAGCGGACCTTATTTGTCAATTACATAGGTTAGTGAGTCTAGGTGTTGGTTGAGCCCAAAGAAGATGAAGACCGAAGACTCAAGTGGGACAAGCTGCCATCAAGGAAGAAAAAACAGATAAATGAGATGCCTTGGTGAGCCGAAACCCTTGAACCTAAACCTAAACCAAACCACTAGATGGCATGACCCCATAGGTAAACTTTTAGTCATCATAGAATGGCCTTAGGAGTCCCAAAAGATCACCCTTTATAAGGCCTTAGAGGTTAGTGGGTTGCTGCACACAAACTATCAAAAAATAGCAGAAATCATTGTGCTGTAAACAAGTCTACAGATCCTGTAGACCGGTCGACAGAGGCCAAAATGGGACAGCAACTTCAACCAGTCCCAAGCCTAAATTAGACCGGTCGAAGACCCCCTTAAACCAGTCGATCGGCCGATCAACAATTAGCCATTGCTGCCCATTTTCTATCCATTGGAGATTTTGCTCTATATATTTGCAGCTCGATTTTTTGGGTTTTTAGAGAGAATTTAGTGTATTAGAAGCCACCCTCATTACCCATACCATTAGGATCTAATCCTAACCATTCCAAGTTATCCTCGAGATAGAGCATTCAAAGCTCAATTGAAGATAGACTTGCTTTCTCTTGATCTTTAGATGTTTTAAGCACCTTGACCATAAGTAGATCCTTTGTCTAAAGCTCTCTAAAGATCCAATTAGGTGGAATTCCTCTAGGCAACCAAATCCTACTAATTGTAGAGAATTCCCACCACCTCCTATCACCTTGGTCATCTCTTGAAGATCATATGCAAGGCGATTGATCGTTGGAGCTAAGGCCTTAGCAAAGTATCGGCAACAAGATCGAGGGAGCAAAAGGAAGTTGATTGAAGTACGGGAGAGCAGAGATCAAGCAACCTGAAGCGGCACTGAACAAGGGGCTCATCCAACAAGTGTCATTATTGAGAGTCCATTGCACCCTTTCCATTTGTTGGTTAGAATGTGAGAGTTTAGTTTCAAGCTCGAACCAGTTTCCATTATGGATCCTTGGCTCATTAGTTGGGCCTAAAATCTAGGTTCATAAGTTGAACCTTGACTCATTAGTTGGGTCTAAATCAGGTTTCCTAGGAGAATCCTTGGCACATTAGTTAGGCCTAAAATTCAGGTTCATTAATTGAACCTTGACTCATTTGTTGGGTCTAAATTAAGTCTCTAAGGAGAGCAACAAGGGTGCATACGTGTAAGTTGGGAGGAACCTGTAAACTCCTAGGCTGGGTGGAATCTGTCAAACACCTAGGTTGAGAGATGAACCTTGAAAATCTCCGTTCAGGTTGAGAGGTGAACCTGTGCAAAAACCTTCGTGTAAAGGTTGAGAAGTAAATCTGATTTAAAACCTCCGTTATAATGAAATCCGGTGTTCTCATGGGTGGGGAACCGTAACCGAGAGTAGAGTAGACAAGTAGTCGAACCACTATACACGCTTGTGTTTGGGATTGATTTGAGCACATTGTTGTTCTAGCATTATCTATTTAATTGTTAATTATATGAATGCTTAAATGGAATGTATGCTATGCATGATAGGTAGATTCTCATACACATCTTGTAGTTTCACTTCTAGACTAGCTGCTTAGGTAGCTATATCATTTGTTGTCTAGATAATTACACATTGATTATAAGCTCAACATGTTGTATCATCATAATCTATATGCTTAGGCTAGTTTGCTTAATTGCATTATCTTTTGTAACCTTTGTATTTGGACCCACTTAAGCTTGGAAGCTAAGTGTCTTGTTTAATTCGTTTCTAATTGCTAAATTAGTTTAATTAGACAAAATTTTAAAATGTTTTTTAATCGGGGACCTAATCACTCCCCCCCCCCCCCCCCCCCCCCCCCCCCCGGGACTTAGTCATAGTTCTATAAGCCCCGCTCTAAGCTTTCGCACGCTTAGCGTCTACGAAGTGTGAGCCGTAGGCGCAATTTCAGATGGATGATCCA
Source organism: Liriodendron chinense (assembly GCA_003013855.2). Classification (NCBI taxonomy): domain Eukaryota; kingdom Viridiplantae; phylum Streptophyta; class Magnoliopsida; order Magnoliales; family Magnoliaceae; genus Liriodendron; species Liriodendron chinense. The sequence goes on from PVNU02000362.1 coordinate 3,154,275, forward strand.
CATAGAAGGTGCACCCCACCACACGATGAATGATGGATATCAAAAGTGGGCCCTGCATGATGGACAATCTACGTCGAAGGTAGGGCCCACACTATGGACACATCAAATCTGGACTCCATATGATGGATGATCCACATCCAATATCTGACATAATGGATGGCCCAAATTTCTTAAAACATGAAGATTGTATGTAGTCATCCAGTCTTTTGCCATTTGGGACACGATCCATCTATGGTGAGATCCACCAAAACAACCATATGGATTGCTTTTATAATGGAGCTTTTGGTAATCTTTAAAAATGACATCAACTACCCCTAAAAAAAGCTCTTATTTAAATGTTTTGCTAAACGTGCTTATTTCAAATAATAGCATTTTCGGGTTTGAAAAAGTGATTTTACCAAACAAGCTTATTTAAAATAAGAGCTAGAACTAAAGGAGCTTATTAGAGTAGAGATGCCAAACGATCTATATTTTACCAATTTATGTTTTCTTATTGAAAAAGCTCTTATTGAATTAGAGTAGAGATGCCAAACGATCCCTTAGATTTATTTTATGTTCCTTAAATAAGAACTTTTACGCACTTTTACTGAATTTGCTACAATGATTAGTACCCAATTTTCTACAAAAATTAGAAAACACTTGGATCTGATTCTGGAAACTGTGTCAACTTTGAATGCCATTATATGTGTCTTCTACAAAATAACATTAAAAAAGTAACAAAAACATTTTCAAACACGAATGCATTATATGTTACTTTCTCTTTTTCTTTAGCAGGCAAACAGAAACGGGGGATAAAATATTACCATTCTATACATTACCGACAAACGAAGATGGTTTATATAATGTGATTTCTAGGCCAGCTATTCCACCCTCCTTTGCTTGTCACTTTTGGTCTTACGGAGCTCCTCTGAGGATTGCAGCTTTTGTTTGGCTTATGGGAAGGAAAAGAGTACTAACTATTGATAACCTTCAAAGATGGGGCATGATTCTCCCCAACATATGATTAATGTGTATGGACAATGCAGAATTGATTGATCATCTCTTTATCCATTGTCCCCTTGCTAGGAAAGTTTGGTCTCACTTCATTTCTCTTTTCCAGGCGTCTTCGGTAATGCCGACCTCTATTGAGCAGTTGCTCTGGGCCTGGCATGAAGCCACAATGGGGAATTCGTAAAAAGCTCTTTGGAGACTTGTTGCTATGGGGATTTTCTGGTTTATCTGGAAAAGCCGAAACAGTCGACGCTTTCAAAATAAGGAATCGTCTGCAGAAGATATCATTTTCTTAGTGAAAAGTGTTGTTTTGGAATGGGCTCCTCTTGTTAAAGCAGCTGCGGCTGCTGACCTTTCAGATTGGTTTCTAGTCTAGTGTTGGGGAATATTCTTTTCCGCCTTTTGGCGGCTTTGTTCTAATAAACTTGCAGTTATCTCTCAAAAAAAAAAAAAAAATAGTTCAATAATTTCTATGCTAAGGATATATGACGTTAGAATGAGAAGCAAACACCTGACCAAGACTAGCGGCAGCTATCGGCTGATCCTCAAACTCCTTGAACAATACATCAACTGGAGCTCCCAGTTCCTTCTGTATGAAATCTCTTGCACTCTTAGCAGAAAATGCAGGAACCCGATCCTGCATCATTTTGCACAAAATCCATATGAACCTTGGTTGAGAAATTAGGTTTTACAAAGAATTTATGTTTTATAATCGAACAAAAACTAAGTTACAGACTAATTCCCTTAACATGCATACAAGAATTCTCCAATGAAGTAACATTTTGAAGTGGATTCAGGATTTCTGGTTACAGTCAACAAAGGAAGAACTGAGAGCAGTGGAGAGCAATGTACACAAGCGACATACAAAAACAATAAAAGCATACGAAGAAAAAGAGAAACTGCATTTGGATGGAAGGGGTATCATATGCATTTATGCAAGGTTTCACCTTCAACCAAATACTTCAATATAAAATCTTTCAGCTCTGAGCTAATACTTTTATCGCAATAGTTGGCAGAAATCAATGCCAAAATCTTGCAAGATTTCCACCTTTTTGTTTGGATGCCTTCCAAAATATATATAGCAATGGTAAAACTCTTTAAAATCAAAATATAAAGCATTAGCCTTTATCCAAAGTCAACCTAAAGATCTTATTTCTCATTGTCACCAAACTATGATTTTGACATCATATTTAACTAACTAGGAGGCTAGCATAATTTATATCACTTCTCACTGTAACCAAATAAGGACTTTGATGCATACTTGAGGAACCAAAATGCTTCCAAGTTAATAAGTAATAACAAAGATAAGAAACAATCCAATCACACATTGACCATTTTGAACTTCGAATTATAAAGGCTTGCATAGACTCCTCAAAGAGCACATTTAGAAGGTGTTTGCATAGGAAGAAGCCAAACAATGTGGAAAACAGAAGCTGGAATCCAATGTTTTGTTTTGCACAGTCCATTTCCTTGGAAATGTCGAAAGATCAATAGCAAGAGGCATCTCTTGTTACCGTGGAAATCTGCATGGATTAGATTATTGGAAAGGAACAATTCATTCATTTTCTGAGGTAAAGCATAGTAGTGACAGTCAATTTCCACAGCTACTTTTCATAATACAAACAGGCGAAAACACCATAAATGGAAATCAATTTCATTTCTAGCCAGTCCAGCTTCCCAAACAGCCTTAAGAGAAAGATGTCCACAATGCAAAAGAGAATCAAAGTACAGAACACACTAAAAAGAACTGGAATCAATTAATCTAAATTCTATCAAATAAACTTAAAATTATGTTAAAGTCTTCAAGAAAATTATCTTCCATTGCTTGTCGATGAGACCATATGTTCAAATATCATGCCTTCGAGAATGTGTCAACATGAACACCCTTGTGCCAACATATGATTTCCAGTCAAAAGACATGCAAGATTTTTTTTTTTTTTTTTTTTAACAAATTCCATCTCTGCTGAAATGAAATGGATGCAAGAATCAGACCAAGCTGAAACAGGTGGAGGAAGATCTTTTCTTTCTTGCCAGGTCTAGAGGCAGAAACAGGGAAAACATGTAGTGAAGTTCAACCTCGTCAAACAGACCTCCAAATATACCTGATGTGTTAGTGGACAATCATGACAACTAATTCAGTCCAATTAGCATTGACCAGAACTTGCTAAACTGAACCAACAGTAGAAACTAGATATGGTTAAAACAAGAAAGGATGCAGACCAGTATTCCTTTCCTGATACAACACAAAGGGGAGAACAATTGTCAGAATTAAGTGGTGAAAAATTGAGGCCAGAATGAGGATCAGTATATTTGAATTGGTCATTGATAAATACTAAAAATGATAACAAAGACTTTTTGTTTATTTGAATCAACAATAAGGTCCCTCAAAGCAAGAAAGACAAAATGTCGCATACACACTGTTAAATGTAAATGGTCTAGCGTTTGGGCCCCTTCGGCTTTTGCGCTTTCAATACAGATGTCTGGGTTGTGTTTTAGGCCAATAGTTATGTCCCTCTTTATGTCACTTAAGCAAGGTGGGTATTTTTATAATTTCCAGCATATGAGTGAAACCCTAATAAAACTAAGATGTGGGGATGTGCGGAGGCTTCTCTCTCTGAGCTATTCCACCTCCTCTCTCTATTCTCTCTTTCTTCTTATTTGCTTCTCTATTTCCTCCTTTTCTATTCGTTTTTCGAATCTACATGGTATCAAAGAACATCTGGGTGTGATTCAAACTCCAAATATTTTCCATTCAACTCTCTAAATTAATCTCTACATCAAGTATTGGGGGGCCCCAAAAACCCTAGTGCTTTGATCAGACCTCAAGAAAAAGGGTATTTCTCCTTGTTCCTTGCAGAAAACACAACGTTTTCTACATTCTTAATCAAGTAAATGCAATTGCTCACAAAGGGAGCATAGAAGCCTAGTCTGGAAGGTGAAGGCTTGCTGATTTTTCCATAAATGTGATGTCAAAGTGGCTTTCCTCCGTTACCAGTTTGTTGCGAGGCCTATTTTTTGGTACTCCATGCTATCCATGACAGAATTTTGAGATGCATAGTTAATGGTTGCGTGAATCCTAGATGATGAAGGGTTGGAACATTTATTAGTGTTTTTCCATATAAGCTGGGGAAACTTGTTTCCAAGGTGGTTATGGACCCAAAAGGTGTGGTAATTGATCGCTCATCACCGGGAGGAATTTCTAATTCTTCATTCAATGCTTCAATAACATCCGCGAAACTAAACAGAAAAATTTACTTACTCTGGGCCTAAGTCTGTTGAGGTATTTCTTTTAGCCCAAGAGAAGGATCAATTCCTCATAGAACCCAAGCCGGAGGACTCTAATCCTAAGTATTGACAGTGGATGCGTGATGATGCGCAGATTTGATCTTGCTTGTGGAGTAGCATGGAACCTGAAGTTAGTTTCAACTTGGTGTTCTTGAATACCATGAAAGATGTGTCGAATACCATGAAAAAAAATGTACTCCTCTAAACAAAGCATATCTCGAGTGTATCAATTATATGAGGAGATTTTCTCTTTCTAGAAGGGAGATAAATCTTTTGGTAAATATTTTGACAAACTAACCGGTATGTGGGAAGAACTCTCCATCTATCATCCCATTACTTCAAATGTGACTCTTATGAAAAAGCAAATGGAATACATGAAAGTTGTGAAACTTGTTTGGCCTTCCAAAAGAATATCGGTCTACTAAAGATCAAATTTTGGGTGTGACATAAGACAATGGCCTAATCTTAGCAAATCAAGTAAACATCCACCTTTCATCATCATAAATCAGAAAATCACAAAGGAAACATGCAATAGACGGGGCCATCATCACAAATCAGTGCAATACTAGGTTCAAATCATGCGTGGATTGGATCCAGTGAGGGATAGGACCTCCCAATCTTGCATGGTTTCATCCAAACAACCAATAGGATTCACTAGTCCAGGAAATCAAGGATTTCTAGGTTAGGGAATCATGAAAATCTGAGAAAAGGGTTGATGATTAAGAATTTTCAGGTTGTAGGAAGAAGATGAGATGAAAAGAGAAGTTAGAAGAAAGATAGAAGATAGGGAATACCTTTAGAAGGAGAAGATTTGGGAGAATGAAGAAGAAGAGAAGAGAAGATAGAGGAAGATGAGATCCACACAAGAGGAGGAGGCAGCCACCACAAGGTCTTCATAATTTTCATAAATAATATCATTATGAGAAAGATTTAGGGCAACACCCTTATAAAATTCAGAATTAGCATAATTACCAAAATACGCCTAATAACAAAATTTCAAAAAAAAAGAAGGACATTTGCATGAAAAAAAAGAACGCGCGTACACTAACCCAAAACTCAAATAAGTAAAAGTGCATAAAATAAACTCAAATTTAAGATGCTCGATGGGCTCCGATGATGATGCGATGAAAGTGGGCCACGACAAACCAACGGTCCAATCACAACATCCTTACGATCCAACGGTCCAATCATCTCCTCCAAGCAACTTACACGTGTCTTTCCAAGGTGGGGTCTTCTCAAATGTCTCGAACTACATCTGTGTCTTTGATGCTCTTCAAGTCATCATGAACGATCCAAGCTCGTCATTGAGCCAAAGAGATGCAAGCGTCGCTCGCCTCCTACACTGATAAACCCTAAAGGGCCTCATGTCCTCATCAACTCCCCTCGAGTGAGAAGAACTCGACTCCAGTGAGATAAAACTCTTGTGCCTCTCCAAAATGTATGGATCTAGTCTTTGTAGCTGTCTCTATAAACTATGTAGAATCGAATGGTGGCTTGTTCTTCTATTTAACAAGATATCGCTGGAAGCCTCTATCTTGAGTGGATATGATCTCCTCATCCACAATCCCTTCAATTTCTTCTTTTTGTTCAACAAAGGTTGGAATAGGTGGAACGAGCTAGAAGGAAAATTCAAAATATGACCATATATGGGGAGAATGGTCTAGAGAAGGGTTTGGACAAAGGACTAGATCTTCCACATTGATTGTCGGATTGATTCCCATGTTTGGTGGAAAGTCTATCATGTACGCATTGGACTCAATTTTCAGCAAGACTTTGAATGGTCCAGCACTGCGCGCTTGTAATTTTCTAGCGGTACCCTGAGGAAACCGCTCTGGCCTTATCCGTACCATTACATAATCTCCCTCATGGAATTCTTGAAGTTTACAATGCAAGTCGGCTGATTAACTTTCATTGCTTACAATTATCCACTGTCTAATGTATGAATGTGACGGGCAAATGCATCGGCTGACTCTGAAGATCTCTGGGAGACAAACATGGATGAAACTAAAGGACGTTCTAGTAAAGCAACAGACTCGAAATAAACAACATATGAAAATAAACAACAATATGAAAATAAACAACCCTATGATCTAAAACTCGAGAAACTCTAACAAACGGACACTTCTCATGGGTGGCACATAACTTATCATTCTTTTAGGATTCCACAGGTCCGCTCTAACTGATAGAGGTGTTGATCCTCATACGTGTTATAAACAATGATGAAATTCAGGTACCCCAACACTTGAGAACACACACTTTTCATACCAAGTCTTGAATAAATCTTAGCATTGGCCATTATTTTCAACATCTCATCGTGACGTGGGATAAGGACTCTGGCTATTACATCCACCATGATGTAACTAAGTCGCAAAATGAACCAACACTTGACCGAAATTTTGTGGACGACCAGGATGTGCCCACATGTGCGCCACATGCCATTGTTCTTTGAAGTGAAAAGGGCAGGCATGGCACACAGAACAAAACTCCAACTCAAACTTTCCTGATTGAATTCTTCCCCGAAAAGTTTATCAAATTGAAACTGCATTTCTGCATGTTCTGCGGGGTTCACTTGGTACAGAGGAAAGCTTGACAGAATCGACCCAAGGACAAAATCGATTGTGTGTTGAGTGTCCCATTCGAGTGAAAATTCATCCCATAAATCATCTGGTGGGATATCACAAGTCATGTGGGTGTCTACCATCATATCCTCACTAGTCGCTTTTTCAAATTCATTCATGCTAACCATGGTTAGAGACTTAGATTGGGACTCTACACCAATTAAGTCACACATGACATCTGGAAGTGGTGCGGTCTCCATCTCTTCGACCTTTTCATGACTAGCACACACTTCTTCATGCCCAACAATGGTGAGTGATGCCTCAATTTCTTCCTCTTCATCACTATCAACTTCAGGCACGTACTCAACCTCCTCATACACAAATTGTTTGAACTTTTCAATATGTCATTTGCCAAGGTATTATCTCGCTCCCTAAGGAAATATAATTGGTATTAAACACTCCTCAAATTGTTCAGAAGCTGAGATTTCCTTAATGACAGGTTGGACCACCTCACAAGGTGGTGGCCATATGGGCTCTCTTTCTGGATAGGAAGGTGGGACAACTCTTCCCTGAGTCAAAGGCTTTTGACAGTAAGAGATAAGAAGATATTTTTCTTTCAAACACTCTTTCATCTCGTCCCATTATGAGATCAGGGCCTTACCTCTTCGCTCAATTCGTCGCTCCAAAGGCGCCCAAAAAGACTTGGTTTGACCCATCAATTTCAACTTGGCAAAACGCACTTGCCGATTCTCTGACATATCATACCACTAAAATAGTAATCCATGTCAGTTAACCAATCAAGGAGTGCCTTGGGGTCAAGACGCCCATCAAAACTTAGGGCCTCTACTTTCACGCTCCTCAACACACGATCATCAGGATCATAGCGGTCCTGATACTCAAACGTGGGTTGCAGGTCTCACACCCCACCACGACCTCCACCTCCACGCATAGGGGCATGTTCCTCAATGGCTCCTCCCACTTAGGATTGTTCATCACCCCCATTGTCGGGGGTTTCCTTCTAGGATGCTTCTATTTGCTCTAGTCTATTATGGTGGTGGTGACTTGGGTGCCTAAATGAGCGAAGGCATTCTTGTTTGCCGTGTCCATAGTGATTAATTGAGTGACGACATTCTTGTTTGCCGCTTCTATAGCGGTTAACCTTTGGATCAGTTGAGCAAGTTACTCGAATAACTGCTCGTTGCTCATGATGGGATGAAGTCCGAAACCTTTTCTGGTTCTTGTGGGCATACACGGGAAGACTTGATCCAAGTTTTCCTAAACTTGACTCTACGGAACAAACGACTCACAATATGAATGATATGATCCTACTCCTATTATGATGCATGAACTGACACACTTCCTAACCCTAGACTTACCAAACTAGAATTTTCTAATTCAAGAAATTTCCTAAACTTGGAAACTTTCCAAAATGGGAAAATTTCGAAAATCAGACTTTTTAAGTCTGGAAAACACTAAATCTGGACACTGCAACCCAAATTTGAAGATTTTCCAAATCTGGAAACTTTCTAAAAATAGAAAGTTTCTATTTTTGGAAAGTTTCTAAATCTGAAAAAAAAAAATTCTAAATTGACCTAAAGTGAAACCCTAAAAAAAAAGACAAAATCTTAGGTTGATAACTCGATCTAGACTAAACCATGCAAGGATCCTAAGCTCTGATACCAAATTTGACGTAGGACAATGGCCTAATCTAAACATATGTATGTGAAACATGTAAAATTCAGCGGAATCATATAACAAATCAAGTAAACATCCACCTTTCATCATCATAAATCAGAAAATCACAAGGGAAGCATGCAATAGATGGGCTATCATCACAAATCACGCAATACTAGGTTCAAATCATGCGTTGATTGGATCCAGCGAGGGATATGACCTCCCAATCTTGCATGGTTTCATCCAAACAACCAATAAGATTCACTAGTCCAGGAAATCAAGGATTTCTGGGTTAGAGAATCATGAAAATCTAAGAAAATGGTTAATGATTAAGAATTTTCAGGTTGTAAGAAGAAGATGAGAAGAAATGAGAAGTTAGAAGAAAGATAGAAGATAGGGAATACCTTTAGAAGGAGAAGATTTGAGAGCATGAAGAAGAAAAGAAGAGAAGATAGAGGAAGATGAGATCCACACAAGAGAAGAAGAGGAGTCACCACAAAGTCTTCTTAATTCTCATAAACAATATCATTATGAGAAAGGTTTAGGGGCAACACCCTTATAAAATTCGGAATTAGCATAATTACCAAAATACCCCTACTAACAAAAATTTTTAAAAAAAAGACATTTGCATGAAAAAAACGTGTGCGTACTAACCCAAAACTCAAATAAGTTAAAGTGCATAAAATAAACTCAAATCTAAGATGCCCGTTGGGCTCCGATGATGGTGCAATCACACCATCCTCGCAATCCAACGGTACAATCATCTCCTCCAAGCAACTTACACATGTCTTCCCGAGGTGGGGTCTTCTCAAATGTCTCAAATTACATGTGTAAGGTCTTCGATGCTCCTCAAGTCGTCATGAACAATCCACGCCCGTCATTGAGCCAAAGAGATGCAGGCGTCGCTCGCCTCTTATGCTAATAAACCCTAAAGGGCCTAATGTCCTCATCAAGGTGGTTCATCAATCCCTTCAGTTGCAGAGGTTAATGCAAGACTTAAAAGAGTCTCTATTGGGAATGAATCTTACAATATTCATGTTACTAGTTCTGATAAGTCCGTGTTGGCTGCTTCCTCTAGTTACACTAGTATACATGGAAGTCGTGGTGAACAGACCAATCATGGTGGTTTTGGTGGTGACAGAGGTGGTAGGATACCAAGGGGAGGTAGAGGTGGTCAAGATGGTAGAGAAGATAATATATGTACTCATTGTGGCCTAACAATCACTGTGGACTTTTGTTGGGATCTCCATGGGAGGCATCCGAGGGCCAATCAAGCTTTTGTAGTTGGTGATGTTTTTGCTGATGGTAGACCCACTACTTCTACTTCGATGAATGTTGGTGGTGATCAAATTAATGTCACATTATCACAGGAAGAATATGGCAATTCCTCTCTTCAAGTGGCTCTACATCCAACAATGTACCTTCCTCTTCTACAGCCACTTTAGCCTATTCAAGGTAAATCATCTCTTGTCATATCATCCCTCTCACTGGATAATCGATTCTAGGGCATCTGATCGCATTTCTAGTAATCGTAGTTCTTTTTCCTCCTTTAACCTTGTTTCATCTAATATATCTGTTACATTAGTTGATTGTACCTCATCCAACAGTGTCGGACTTGGTACTGCTCAATCAAACGCATTTGTGTCCTCATCATCTATCTTAAATATACGTCCAAATATCCTTTTAGTTTTCATTTATAGGTAACAAAATCTCTAAATTGTTGTCACCTTATTTCTTTCTCACTGTGTTTTTTAGGATCTCACGACGGGTAGGATGCTTGATGAAGGTCGTAAAAGAAATAGTATGTACTATTTGGAGAGAGAATCAGTAGGTGTTTTCATGCTTTCTAAGGGTCCTGCAATTCAACGACATCGTCATTTGAGCCATCCCTCTTTCCAAAAGCTATATACTTCGATCTCTTCCAAAGGTGTGAAGTTTTACAATGCAAAACATCCCACCTAAATAAACATCATCAAGTCCATTTTCCTTCTAGAGTTAGTGATAGGAGTGATGCCCCTTTTACATTAGTTCATTGCGATGTGTGGGGGCCAACTCAAGTTCCCAGTTTATTAGGTTTTTTAGTATTTTTTTCTTTTTATTGATGATTATTCTAAAATGACTTGGTTTTATCTTATGAAATAAATGTTAGAAGTCTTTCCTATATTTCAAAACTTTCATAGTGAAATAAAAAATCAGTTTGGTACAAATCTGTGTGTGCCAAATCAGATAATGCTTTGCCAAAACTTTCATTAAAAAAGAAAAAACTACCAAGAATAGAATACTGAATTCAGCTCATTAAACTTTGGGTTGAAAGTCTTTGAAATACATCTTAGACAACCCCGTAACGTTTCAGGTCAATGAAGATTTGGAAACTAAGATAGGCAAATAGCCATGAATAGTGTCAATGAGTAATTTTTTCAGCACTAAATCCTACTTGAAATGGATCATAAGATTAAACATATAGTGCCTCACATCCAGTTACTGAACTGCATCCTATAACTATCAAGAGCAGACCTTTGCTACATGGGCCTTTTTGATCAGGAACATTTTAGATGACTATGTTGATAATTCACCATGATCCTTGTCGCTTGATTATGATTGAAAGCAAAGAAAGTGAAAGACTAGAAATGCACAGCCATCATTTGCTATATACATAGTAGAAGCTCTCATAATCCTTCGACACTACTCAACAATTGAAGAGATCTTCTATCACATCAACATGCGGTGACTTCGGAATCTTAAATCAGTGGCTGGATCATAATGCAGTTACTCCACCTTGAAGAGAATTCCTCTGTACTTGGCAACACACAGTTGCCTAATGAACGCTGCTTTTCAACTAAAAAATGTGGTGGTTGCACCATGCACAACAGAATGTGAAGACCACCAGGATCAGGACAGGAAGTAATCAATACGATATTGAGTATGACAGCGAAGTGTTGAATGTTGACGAATTTAATCTTGCCACAGTCAAGTACGTCATGACTGGTATCTTACCTATCATGGAGAGTTGTTTCCAACCACGTATAGGTTAGTTGAGACCAGTTAGTTCCATTACCCCAACAAAGGACTTGATGCTACAGTTTATTGTCTTCAAGTTGTGTGTAGTTAGAAGTACGCTCATGTCATCCTCATTCAGGCATTATAAAATAGGGGGAAGAGATATAATCAAAAGCATTTCAGTGACTAACGAAGTCATACCTGCAACTTGGCAAGCTCCTCGACAAACTCTATTGGGAATAAATCAGACCTTGTTGAAGATAACTGTCCTAGTTTGATAAAAGTTGGCCCAAGCTGCAATACACATTCTCTCAACCATGAAGCAGTTTTTCGCCTTCTAGTTTTCTGTATGATACAGAGCATAAAATTATCAGAAGCCAAACAATGTCATTCAAACTTATCAGAATTCAAATAGATGTAAATAATTTGTGCGAGAACAAAAATGTCATGGGAAGACCAAGTGACCAACTGGAAATGATAATTATAAATAAAACAGATCTTCACATCACCAACGCAGAGAATAGGCTAAGGAATGCCTTTACAAAAGAAGAAAGGAGTGCAAATCAATTATATGTATTGAATCAAAGCACCTTTCATATGCTCAGGTTTACCCACAAAATTTAACAAGGTTGATTCAAATGAAGAAAAAGAAGAACAAGAAGAAAAAAAATAGAACTACTAGATCCTGAGGTACTATTAAGCAGTGTTTTAAATAGCGAATAGCGTGTAGCATAGCATTCACCCCTTTGAAGCGTGAGGCGTAAGCTACATAGCGTGTAACGTAAGCTACGTGCTACTTCTAGATTTTTAATCAAGGCTGCATTTGGTTGCACTAATTCCATGATATTCATCAAATTAGATTGATTAATAATGAAATTTAACAAATTGTCATGGTATTTGGTGCAACGAAACACAACCTGAAGTAATAGGAAAGGGTAATGATTGAGTATAAAGTTAAAGAAAGAGCAAGAAAACTGATTTAATACTACCACTAATATTATTTTTACTAAAAGCATTAAATATTGAAAATAAAAAAATGTAACAAATCATTGAAAATATTATTTGATTTTAATGTTTCAATGAAAAATAACTTGTAATGTGAGGCACGTAGTGTGTAGCGTACTCTATGTAGCGTGTAGCGTATGCAAATTATCATGTAGCATAGGCTACATGTGACTTAAGCTATTTTCATGAGCTACGTGGCGTTAAGGCCAAGCTACGCTACATAGCGTAAGCTACACGCTACATAGCGTAGCTATTTAAAACACTGCTATTAAGTTAACTTCTGTTTAATGAGGGAGAAAAACAGTGAGAGTCCGTCTATAATTGGCTGCCAAAACTCACCTGCTTGTCTTCCGTGAAGCCTCCAATATATGCCCATTTTGCATTGTCAAAAAGGACACGCAGGCGTAGAGAAATAACAAAAGACCACACATCTATAGATCTTTGCCAGGCATTATAGTCATCCTTGGCCCAGCTGAAACCTTCGTCCGAAGGAAGAACTTTTACCTCATCTGTAAATGGAAACTCCTTAGAGTATGTGGCCTTCCGAGTCTTAACGAGTGCTCCATTTGTATTTTTCTTAACCAGACTCACTCCATTAACAACTGGCTTTGAACCATTCACCGTCTCTCCTTTAGTGCGGGAAGATGTCCTGCTTTTTGAAAATTCCTTTGTGGCCATCATTTTGGAAGCTTTTCCATTAGTACCTAATCTCTCAAACTCAGTCTGTGCAGCATCCACCCGGAACCTTAAATATCTCTTAGCTGCTGGGAAGTCATATGCATAACTCGCCGCCCTCAGAAGTTTCTGACTAGAAATTGATCCAGAGAAACTGAGATCATCCATTCCTCTTCCGAGATCCATCAAGTCGATGTTGTGGCGATAGCAGCCATGTGAAGCCAGTACCGCCATAAATATCCAAAGGCCTGCACCCCAAATACACAGCAAGTTGATATTGAAGTTCAGAAAACAAAAGGCTGGATAACATCAACTGAAGAAGGAAAAAAACAACTGAAGTTTACTTCAGCTATGAAGTCATGAAGCCCAACTACAATTAATTGCAAAATACAGAAACGGACCCATTAGCCAAATATAAGAAATGGAAGTAACGAATCCTAAATCTTCAAAGAGCAACAACTAGCTTCTATTGTTCCAAGATGACAAAAGATCTCTGCAAAATACAGTTCAGGACCACGTTTAGAGAGGCCCCTCCAGCCATCAAAGACTGAAACTGTAAGAGAGGGATTTGCTCCACCCACACGTGTACAAGGTAGCCCATCTACACACCGCCACGTGCACCAGTGTGGCACAAGGGTAAAGGATTCAACCATTCATCAGGTGGATATGACGTACAGATGATCTATCCTAAAAAATGAGGCTATCACAATATTAGAAAAGAAAAGGGACAGATTAGAAAACATTGGAAAAGTTATTTCTCAGCTGCATATTTATTTCTTAAACAGTGGCCCCTCATGATAAGTGGAACGGCCTGACTTTTGGTCCAGGATATCTAAATAAGTAGAACCCGCACAATGGATGGTTAGATCTCGGACTGTAACATTCTGGTACAAATGGTCGTGGTACATGAGCTGCCTCATGCACATGCATGGACTTAGCAAACCTCTATCAACAAAACAGGAAAATTTGATACTCTGCATTGAAAGTCAAACAAGAATCACTAGAGATGGAAGAAGGCATCTGATGCAGGAATTGCCATACCCAGTTTTGCAAATGAATATAGATCAGAAATTCTCAAAAGAAAAAAAGCAAAAAACAATCAGAATAGTCAATCTATATATCAAGCCAACTAATTAATCAGACAGAAAAAAAATATGGAAAGCCCGCAAAATGAAGGAAAAAAAAAAACACAGACTTCTGACAAAGAAAAAATGGAATATTGTTAACTGGCATACACAGAATTTCTAAATCTGCAGCAAAGGGCACATGAATTTAGCTGAAGAGCACTGAGATCACATGTTCTAAAGTAGTATTCACAACCAAAGATATACAAAGTGAAGAAATAAATCCCATCTCAAGAATCCAGACAGAGATGAACCCTGTAGCAAAACTACAAACACCATCCTTTATATAGTTAGCCACCACGATCATAAGTCATAACAAAGATGGAATAATAAAATCAAGGAGAATCTATAACTACTCAACCTTATGCAGTGAAAACAGAAGTGTAACCATGACAACTTCCATATCGAAATTTGAAGTGAGAATACACAGCCATCAAGGAAAACAAAGAACATTACTACAATGATCTTGCTTCATCGGGTTCCATGAAGCACCGAGTATGCATCTCCATTGTACTAATGGACCAATTGTAGAAGTGTGAAAGCTCGTCGCAGTGGCAGCTCACTCACCTCTCGCTTTTGTTCTTTTCCTAATGGTGTGAGGAGGTGGTGTGGTACTGAGTCAAGTATGATGATGCGTTTGACTTTGAGTCGCCACTAGCCAATGAAACCCAGAATCTATGGTTGGCGAGACACCATAGAATCGCTTACGAGTTGGGGAATCTATGATTCCCCCAACTCGAGTGACTCATGAAATTGGTCTGAGATCATAGATTTCAAGTAAGGGCTTCAATGACGAAAAAGGAAGAGATTAGGCACCCTTTTCCGCCAGCACAACCATGCAGTCTCTACTTTATGGAATTTTGGGATGTTTTAGGATTTGATTAAGTCCTAGAGGGGCGCGTGTCTAATTAGCAAGTTGGTGAGGCAATAGTTTACCAAGGCAATGATCAGTAGCTGGTCCGAGAGGATGATCAACCACACTAGGACTGAGACATGACCCAGACTCCTACGAGAAGCAGCAGTGGGGAATTTTCCATAATGGGAGAAAGCATGATGAAGCAATGTCGCATGGAGGTAGAAGGCCCACAAGTCATGAACTTCTTTTCCCGAAGAAGAAGCAATGATGCTATCTAAGGAATAAGCATCAGCTAACTCTGTGCCAGCAACTGCGGTAAGACAAAGGATGCAAGTGTTATTTGGAATGATTGGGCATAAAGTGTTTGTAGATGGCTTTTCAAGTCCGTCGTCAAATCCTAGGGCTCAACCCTGGACAAGCAGTGGAAACTGTCAAACAACCACTTGATCTAAAAGCTTGAGCCGTTAGAGGATGGCATATCAATGTATATCAAGGGACTTTAACACTCCCCCGCACGTGCAGGGTGGAACTCCACACGAGAACATACTAGGCAGAGGTGGAGGGATACTCAACTCACACCATAAACAACCCCCCATGGGAGAATATATTCCGGTGGCATATTTGCTACTCCTGGGTTTAGAACACAAAACCTTCCACTTGATCTAAAAGCTCGAGCCGTTAGAGGATGGCATATCAATGTATATCATGGGTCTTTAACAGAAACTACTAAGCTGAAGTACGCAAGGTGTGCCGTACCGGCCGATACGTACCGGAAACGTCCGGTACCGTTACGCGATACGGGGTCCAAATCGGGGACCCCAAGAATTTTGACCGTACCGGTCCGTTACGGGGCCGTAACGGCCGGTACGGCCCAAAACGGCCGTTACGGCCCCCGTAACGGTCAAAAAACGGTCATTTTTTATTTTTTTTTTATAAATACTTGCTGTTTTGCATTTTCTTCCCACTTTTCTTCCCCCATTTCTTTTCTAATCTGTTCTTTTGCTAAAAACGACCACAATTAGTCTATTTTGGAGAATTAAAACGACCAATTTCTACGATTTGGATGAATCGAAGCTCCGTGGGCCATTTTTCGAAGAAATCCGAAAATAGGTATTTATACATTTTTCTTCCTCTAATCACTTTTTTTCCACCTTGATATGATGTTGTAGCCATTGTAAAATGTTAAAATGTGTATTTCAAGATTATGCAACTGATTTTTATATTTTTTTTATATTTTTTTAATTTCGGTCTATTTTCGGATTAATATTAAAAATTAGTAAAAATCATGTTTTTTTTTTTTCTTTTTCTGGTTTAATGGTTGGATAACATGTGTTACTTATAGTAGGACACAATCATGTGCATTTTACAGATTATGCACATGATTTGCTATTTTTTTTGTATTTTTTTTAATTTCGGAATAATTTCGGAATAAATTTAAAAATTAGGAAAAATCATTTTTTTCAAAAAAAAATTCTGGTTTAAAGGTTGGATAATATGTGTTACTTATAATAGAACATAATCATGTGCACTTTACAGATTATGCACATGGTTTGCTATTTTTTTTGTATTTTTTTAATTTCGGAATAATTTTAAAAATTAGGGAAAATTAATATTTTCAAAAAAAATTCTGATGTAAAGGTTGGATGACATGTGTCACTTATAATAGAACATAATCATGTGCATTTTACAGATTATGCACATGGTTTGCTATTTTTTTTGTATTTTTATAATTTCGGAATAATTTTAAAAATTAGGGAAAATTAATATTTTAAAAAAAAATTCTGATTTAAAGGTTGGATGACATGTGTTACTTATAATAGAACATAATCGTGTGCATTTTACAGATTATGCACATGGTTTGCTATTTTTTTTGTATTTTTTTAATTTCGGAATAATTTTAAAAATTAGAGAAAATTAATATTTTCAAAAAAAAATTCTGATGTAAAGGTTGGATGACATGTGTCACTTATAATAGAACATAATCATGTGCATTTTACAGATTATGCACATGGTTTGCTATTTTTTTTGTATTTTTATAATTTCAGAATAATTTTAAAAATTAGGGAAAATTAATATTTTAAAAAAAAAATTCTGATTTAAAGGTTGGATGACATGTGTTACTTATAATAGAACATAATCGTGTGCATTTTACAGATTATGCACATGGTTTGCTATTTTTTTTGTATTTTTTTAATTTCGGAATAATTTTAAAAATTAGGGAAAATTAATATTTAAAAAAAAAATTCTGATTTAAAGGTTGGATGACATGTGTTACTTATAATAGAACATAATCGTGTGCATTTTACAGATTATGCACATGGTTTGCTATTTTTTTTGTATTTTTTTAATTTCGGAATAATTTTAAAAATTAGAGAAAATTAATATTTTCAAAAAAAAATTCTGATGTAAAGGTTGGATGACATGTGTCACTTATAATAGAACATAATCATGTGCATTTTACAGATTATGCACATGGTTTGCTATTTTTTTTGTATTTTTATAATTTCAGAATAATTTTAAAAATTAGGGAAAATTAATATTTTAAAAAAAAAATTCTGATTTAAAGGTTGGATGACATGTGTTACTTATAATAGAACATAATCGTGTGCATTTTACAGATTATGCACATGGTTTGCTATTTTTTTCGTATTTTTTTAATTTCGGAATAATTTTAAAAATTAGAGAAAATTAATATTTTCAAAAAAAAATTCTGATGTAAAGGTTGGATGACATGTGTCACTTATAATAGAACATAATCATGTGCATTTTACAGATTATGCACATGGTTTGCTATTTTTTTTGTATTTTTTTAATTTCGGAATAATTTTAAAAATTAGGGAAAATTAATATTTTAAAAAAAAATTCTGATTTAAAGGTTGGGTGACATGTGTTACTTATAATAGAACATAATCGTGTGCATTTTACAGATTATGCACATGGTTTGCTAATTTTTTTGTATTTTTTTAATTTCGGAATAATTTTAAAAATTAGGGAAAATTAATATTTTCAAAAAAAAATTCTAGTTTAAAAGGTTGGATAACATGTGTTACTTATAAATTTATAATAGAACATAATCATGTGCATTTTACAGATTATGCATATGGTTTGTTATTTTTTTTGTATTTGTTTAAATTTCGGAATAATTTTAAAAATTAGAGAAAATCATTTTTTTTCAAAAACATGGAGAATCATATTTACAGATTAATGAGTAATGACTAATGTATGTTTATATTTTTATTTTTTCGACAGGTTTTGCCGTTTTGGACTTTGGAGCTTCGTAGTTGTACTTTGTAGGCTGTAGCCCATAGGGTTTAGTTACTTTAGTATTTGAATTTAGTAGTTAGTACTTGATTTCATTATCTGTATTTAAGATTTACAATTACATTTATAAATTTTAAAATCTAAGTATTTCACTCTTAGACTCAGTATCTAAGTGACATAGCCACATCACATAAGCCATCTCTAATTAAAAAATGTCTAGGACTGGAACTGGAAGTGGAACTGCAAATGAGGATATTGGATGGGAACATTGTCAGAGGGTAGGTGGTGGAAGGCACCAAATAAAATGCAACTATTGTAATAGAGTAATAAATGGTGGAATTACGCGACTTAAACAACATTTGGCACATCGAAAGGGTCAAGTTGCAGGATGCACCAAAGTTCCCAAAGAGATAATGATACTGATGCAAGCCAATTTAGAAGAGTCAAAGGGGAAACGAGCTGCTGTGCAGAAAAAGAAAGATGATATCCTTGATGCGGCCCGACAAGAGGTGTTTGGTCCAGAATATATGGGCGTTCGTGGCGAAGACATCATTGATTCTGAGGAAGATTCTGATCGAGAAATGACTATAGCTAGGAGAGAAAGCGTGCGCTATGCTCGTGAAGAGGAAGAACGTCGACGCACGTTTGGTTCAAGTGCCAGTGGGAGTGGGAGTGGCCAGGGGAGTACAACTGCAGCCCCAACGGGAAGTACAGCTGGGGTTGGAGGGAGTATGTTTGGTGGATTAAGGCGTATGTTTAGCAGCCGGCGGGGCACATCTTCACATGTAGCTCGTCATCCTATAGATGTAGATGTGGAAGAAGAAGATGTGCCTAGGAGACCCTCTGTTGATCCGATCCTCTTTAGGAAAGAATCTAGTAAACAAAAGAAGATAAAACAAATGTGGAGTAGAACTTCTGTTGAGAAACTGGGTAGGGCAGCAGCAAAGTTATTTATACATGCCAACATACCCCCTAATGCGGCAAACT
Source organism: Liriodendron chinense (assembly GCA_003013855.2). Lineage (NCBI taxonomy): Eukaryota > Viridiplantae > Streptophyta > Magnoliopsida > Magnoliales > Magnoliaceae > Liriodendron > Liriodendron chinense. The sequence continues at coordinate 3,173,687 of PVNU02000362.1, forward strand.
CTCCATATTGGCAGGTGGTAATTGATGCAGCAGCAGAAGCAGGTGAAGGAATTAAAGCTCCCACAGCCAAGGAGATTAGGGGAAAATGGACAGACGCAGAGTATGCAGATACAAAGGCATACGTAAATACCTTTAAACCCATATGGCAGGCCAGAGGATGCACGATCATGTGTGATGGTTGGACTGGCCCAACAAGACGCAGCATGATCAACTTCATGGTGTATTGCCACTTGGGAACAGTGTACCACAAGTCAATTGATGCCTCGGATGAAATAAAAAATGCTGAATATATTTTTAGCTTGATGGATAAAGTAGTGGATGAGATTGGGGAGGAGAATGTGGTGCAGATTGTGACAGATAATGAAGCAACATATAAGTCTGCAGGAAATTTGTTGATGCTAAAGAGAACACATATATTTTGGTCACCGTGTGCTGCACATTGTATTGATCTTATATTGGAAGATATTGGAAAGAGAAAGAATGTCAAAGAAATGGTTGAAAAAGCAAAAGAAGTGACAACATTTATTTACAACCATAATCACCTAGTTGCAATAATGAGGAAGTTCACGAAGGGACGAGAGTTGCTTAGGCCAGCGGCGACTAGATTTGCAACAAACTTTATAGCTTTAGAGAGTTTGTATCAGCATAGGGGAGAGTTGAGTGAAATGTTTGCTTCCCAACAATGGCTCAACACAAAATATGGGAAGAAGACATCAGGGACGCCGGTTGATGTTGTAAACACCATAAGAGACAACAAATATTGGAAGAGGGTTAAGAAAATTTTAAAGGTGATGGAACCACTGATGAGGGTACTTCGTCTTGTTGAAACCGATGAAGCACCTACGATGGGCTTCCTCTACGACGCCATGGATAAAGCGAAGTTGGCAATTCAACGTGATTGTTCAAGCTGGCGAGCTTACTGGAATTTGATCGACAAAAGATGGACAAAGCAGCTCCACCACGATATTCATGCAGCAGGTTATTACCTAAATCCTAGGTATAGATATGCCCAATCATTTGTTATGGATGATGAGATTCGTATTGGATTAAAGAACGTGATAAAGAGATTAGAGCCTGACTTAGATGTACAAATAAAGGCTTTGAATGAATTGGATATATTTGGAACTCGCCAGGGTAGCTTTGGAGATACTCTTGCACAACATGCAGTACTTAAGTTGCACCCCGCCGACTGGTGGATAAATTTCGGAGAGACTACAACGGCTCTCCAAAAAATTGCAGTAAGGATTTTGAGCCAAACAACGTCTTCCTCTAGTTGCGAAAGAAATTGGAGTTGTTTTGCACTTATTCATACGAAGAATAGAAATAGAATTCAGACTAGGACGTTAGATAGACTTGTCTTTATGCATTACAACATGAGGCTAAGAATGCGCATGCATTCAAGGAGGCATATCAGTAATGCCGGTGATGGGGATTATTGTCCAATAAACTTGGAAAATATTTATGATGAGGATGACCCACTTCTACCTTGGTTGGAAGTAAGGGAAAAAGAAATAGAAGATGATAGTGAAGAAATAGAAGTTGAAGACCCAGAAATACGCAGGGCACAGCAAGAGAGTCGTGCATTTGTGTTGGACCCAGAAAGGGGGGCGGATTTCATGCAAACTCAGCAGAAGAGTGCGAGCTCTAGCGATACTGAAACAGATGATGATGATGATGATGATGATGCACCTAATGCTGGTCCTCCCACTTCTGGCATTGCTCAACCCACCAGGGCTACTGATACCATACAGCCGTCTACGGATCGCGAGGCTGATGAACTTCGACGAAGCAGGCGGGGCCGAGGGGGTCGAACTTATGAGTGTACTGAGTCACGATACAGCCAGCAAGAGCCTGGCTCCAGTAGTGCACCTGCAGGTCCTGCTCCTGCACCGCAATCTACACCGACAGATCTGGAACATCAGCATGCGTATGGCTATGATCCGAGGAATTATGGGTATTCTTACAACCAATGGGATTATAAGGAACCTGTTCCGCCACTTTCATGTTGGAGTAGTCCTCCTGACGCTGTTCCACATATACCATATGAACCAAATCCAAGTTATTCATCTCAATCTCAACAGCCTGGCCCTGAATACGAGTACCAGTATGGGCACGGCTATTCGACGGGCACTAGTAGATATCCTCACTCAGGGTCAGAATCTTTGCCTAGTCATAATCAGTCATCATCAGGTTTCGTTGACCTGATCTTTCCCTCTGGCACTGAATATTATGGATATGCAACAACAAGACCGCAACAACCCGATGATGATGACGACGACGACGTGGAGGTTGAGCAACCACAACAAAGCAGGTTTTCATTTTGGTGGTGAGTTCCGATTTGGTGAGTCTTTTCCATTACCCACATGGTCATACATTCACCAAAAAAACACACACTTTACATTGTTGAACTTGTGTTTAAAATAACTCCCCTGACAAGTGACAACCAGTCAAGTAATCTTTAATCAACATGCTTGCAGGGGAGTATATCAGGTATTACTAATTTTTTTTTCTACTTTAGAATGTTCAATTGGCAGGACAAGAGTCGGTCATAGATTCAAGATAAGAGAAGTCTTAATACATTATTTTTTGCAAGTCCTCACTCCTCACTCCTCAGGTATGTAAATAAATTGTAAATAATATAAAGTAAATTATAAAAAAATAATAGTACATGTGAAAATTGAAATACTTTGATGTTACATTTATTCTAATATACATATTATTAGTATTAGACAGTTAGAAATTTGAATTTATAAGTTCTGCAGTTAATTCCAGGTTATTAGCTTCATAAATTCACCAGACAGCCCGATACAGCTTTTTCACCAAAGAGTAGACCGCTTCACCACCATAAACATGTTCAAAATTATAAATGAATGCATATTTGGGATGTTTGGAATTTTCTGGATTTAATCCATATTTTTTTAAAATTTTTTGGCAAAAAAAAAAAAAGTTGACCGTTACGGGGGGCGTATCGGCCGATACGGGGCCGTATCGGCCGATACGGCCCGTATCCGTATCGGAAACGGTGGGCACCGTTACGCCCACCGAAACCGATACGGGACACCTTGGAAGTACGATAGGGGTAGAGCAAATTTTCCTGTGGAGCAATGAAATGCATGAAGATTGGAAAACATCCAAGATCAGACTGCAGAGACTAGGCGCTCCACGTCAATCTAATTGACCTAAGTAGGCAAAAAAAAAACGAAAGCGATAAATAAGTGTGAATAAATAAATGTGCAAAATGTAAACACAAGCTCAAATGAGATATGAGAAGCAAGAGGGGAGACTAGACACTCTTTTTAACAAATAGATGATCAGGTATCCCCAATTCCAACCCTACTCGTGGACTTCAGCGAACTTCTTTCTCTCTCTTTTCTTCTCTTTTCCCTCACGATTTTTCCAACCTTGCGGCCCTTAGAATGAAGACTTCTTTTCTCTCAAAAACACTCATTTTCTCTCTGAAACGCTCTCCCAATCACATGAGAACTCTTCTTCTTAGAAATTCTCCCACCTCCTTACATGAGAGGAATAAGTCAGATTATATCGACTAGAGCTACGAGAATCAGATTCCCACTGGTGGCTTACGTGGCTTGTTTTGCATTTTTCGAGGCATTTTCAGCTAATACAAGCTATCTAATTGATAAGTGGTTTTTTTTTTTTTTTTTTTTTGCACTGGAGGCAATTGGATTCTTACCAATCCTTTTTTGCACTTTCCGAGGTATTCTTGTCATATCAGTAATCTAGATGTCAATTGGCAGCTCCGGGTGGGCCAGGGCGGCCGATAGGAATCAGATTATCGTCGGTGCCCTTTCCTTGTTTTCAGCAGTTGGCTGGTTCTGGGAGGTCATGGGAATGCCCTCCTGTCCGACCTGTTTAGTTTTGTGATGCTTCTCCGGGTCGATCGAAGCCCTAATTTCGGAATTTCGACTTGAATCCTGTGAAGTGGTCTCTCTCATATTAGGTGGGGTGTCTACAAGAAGTTATCAAGAACATGATTTGTTGCCCATCATCAAATCAGTATGTAACAATCAGAATAGTGCCTAGAAAATGAACAGTTTCTAGAAAGTTGAGCAGACAGTGAGCAAAGGTCCACATTCAACAAGCTAAACTCACAACATTCAAATGCTTAGGATCTTGCATTCACCTCAATTTTTGGCTTATGGCACATCCATTAGATGGCCAACCAGATCACTTGTCCTGGTTATCATAAGCAATAGCAGATATAAGACGGAATGCATGTGCCGCATACTAGCATTCCTAAAAATAATCAAATAAAAATGCACAAATACATGAACAAAATTGATAAAAAGAAGAAAAAATTTAAAACGACTTTGACCATTGGAGACATGTAATTGTAGAGTTATATTGTGTAGATTAATATAGAATAGAAAAGAAGAAGAAAAAGAGGAAGAAAATGTGTTGTAGGGAAGAATAAAGTATTGTAGAGAAGAATAAAGTATAGAGTAAAGGGTCCCCCTCTCTCTTTTATATTTAAATGATAAAAACCAAAAATACCCATAGTACCCCTAAACATTAAGAAATAGGACTAAACAATAAATAAGACCAAATACCAAGACTAAGTGGGCCGTACAGTTGTACGGCCCATACTCATGTTCATTAACACTCCCCCTCAAGCTGGAGCTTAGATGTTGTCGATGTCAAGCTTGGAATAGATGCGAGTAACTGACTGCGATTAAAAGCCTTGGGCTTGTTTGTTAAATTTGAAGTCTGAAGCCTAAACCTGAAATCTAAATCTAAAGTTTGAATATTAAGTTTGAAAGCCTATTTGGTAACTGTCAGGAAGAAGTGCTAAAGTTTAAAAATTATGTAGTGAATCTGAAACAACCTGTTTGTTAACAAACGTTTGAAATGTCTGAAATCTGTTAATTTGACACATTTACCCCTGTCTCCACAGGAAACAGTTGTGATTGCATCCCTACCATTCAAAACTTCATGAATTCCACCGGAATGTTTGTTTTCCATCCAACCTATTGATAAGGTCATAAAGACATAGATGAAGAGACCACACAAATATCATCTTGATCCAAAGCTTTTGTGGCCCACAAAAAATTTTTAATGGTCAATTACCATTGTTTCCTGTACTATGGTCCATCTGAGATTTGGATCTGCTTCATTTTTTGGATCATGCCCTAAAACGAGCTTTCAATACGGATAGAAGGTGTGGATGTAATCATATACATCATGGTGGGCCCCAAGGTCAGGGGTCCACCCACCTCGGTGGATCCCGAGGACGCGGATTGCCTATTGACGATGTTAGTAGTGAGTAGCTACTAGACAGTGTTGTGTGACCCCACCATGATGTATGTTTTTTATCCACATTGTCCATCCATTTTCCCAAATCAATTTAGGGAATGATCCCAAAAATGAGGAAGATCCAATTCTCATGTGGACCACACCACATGAAACAGTGGTGATTGAACGCTCACCATTAAAAGCTTTTTGGGGACCACAAAAGTTTTGGATGAAGCTGATATTTGTGTTTTCCCTTCATCTAGGTCTATGTGACCTAATGAATAGGTTGGATGGTAAATAAAGATTACAATGGGCCCTAGGAAGTTTTTAATGGTGGGCGTACAATCACCACTGTTTTCTTATGGTGTGGTCCACTTGAGATTTGGATCTGTCTCATTTTTTGGCTCATGCCATAAAATGATCTGGAAAAATAGATGGACGATGTGGATAAAACACATACATCATGGAGGGGCCCACAGAGCACTGTCCAGTTGCCACCTCACTACTAGCGGTGGTAGTAGAAGCACATACATGCAGGTTCATCAATAACTTGGAATATTCATCTTAGGGAAGCATAACTGTCTCTCCAAACATACATAGTTGTTGAGTTGTAGAGGTAGAACTCGCAGAATAAGGCCCAATGCTCTCTCCAGTATAGGATGTATGATTAACCCAAGTTGGCTTCTTGTGGAGATCCCAACACTTCTCAATAGAGTGATTTATAAGCCCATAACAGGTGCACTTCTTAGGTCCATGACCACATCCCACTTTACCAAGACCACCTTGATTACCTCTACCACCACGACCGCACCTCTGCCTCATCCAATAAATGAGGCCAAAGAGGAGCTATCATTGACTCCACTCGTAGATCCAAGGGATACACGTTGGAGGCAAGCATACATTTCGTTTAAAGGTGGCACATCCTTGCCACCGAAGATTTGTGCACGTACTGGCTCATATTCAAGTTTTAAACCATATAAGAACTTAGCCACACAAAACTCCTCACGTTGTTAACGTTGCGTTTCCAAATCACTAGTGAGAGGTTAATACACATTATGTTCCTCCCACATTCCTTTAAGTTTAAAATAACATTCACCAAGAGACTTATCTCCTTGTTGGAATGAGAAAATCGCTTCAAACAACTAGTACATACGAAAGATGTTTTTGTCAGACGAATACATCTCAAACCTCCTTTGTAGTACAAAAATATATATACATTAGCACTTATAGATGTTTCCATACTAATCCATGACCATGTCATAATCTGAGCATTCTCATGGATCCACTAATCATATTGTTATCACTCTCATCTGACTTCTCCATGGTCAAACATTTCATGTTGCCTCTGGACATTAAAAACTCTTGAATAAATTTAGACCACTGGAGATAAATTACTCCATTTAATTTTACAGAGGTTATTTGGACCCCTACAAAATCTGATGAATTTATAAATCCATATTTTGGATCACTTTTCATCTCCATTAGAATAAAGTGTTCAGGATGAATCCACAATGCTTGCACAAATATGGGTTGACCTTTCACGATAAGAGAATGCCCCACTTGCATGCTTCACACGATTGGGTGGTTTCACAAAACCTTAGGATCTCGCCCCCCAAACTACTTGAATTATGGGATAATGCAATGCAATGAATTAAATCAAAGCACAAGCCACACGACACAAGAGATTTTTACGTGGAAAACCCTCAAAGAGGTAAAAACCACGGGACCTCGTCCAGATCAACAATCTACTATGAAAGAAAACTGTTACAACCGATCACAAGCACAAACCACTTGGATCAAACCTTCTTCACTCACGCAAGAGTGGATAAACAATAAGAGAATATGAAAAACAGAGAGATCTCACTGATCACCAAGACATAGAAGCGCTAAGACGTCGACTGCGCAATAGATCACCTCCACAAGCAAAAATCTCCCTTCCACAAGCTTCCTCTCTCTCTCTCTCTCTCTCTCTCTCTCTCTCTCTCTTCCTCTTTTTCTCTCTCATTCTCTCTCCTTGGACGTGAAAACCACCTATTAAGATAACCTAATCCCGATTTGGAACCTCTTAAATAGAGCACCGGAGGAATTAGAGCCAAAACAGGAAACTGCGGATTCGCAGTCCACGCACAGTCGGGCGCCCGACCCTAAGCCATCGGGCGCCTGGCTATCCAAAAATCTGTCCAGAGAGATTTAGAGAAAAACTGCCGAATTTCAGTCGCCCGACCTAGCATGGTCGGGCACCCGCCCTGGGCACCGGGTGCCCGGTCAGCAGACCATCAAGCACCCGACTGTTCCAAAAACAGTCCAGTGACTTTCCGTCCTTCCGGGTGAATTTCGGTCGCCCGACCAAAACCGGCCGGGTGCCCGACCACCTCCGGGCTGCACCAATCTCTCCTCTACACCTGAGGAGGAAAACCCCATCAGTGCACACCACACTTGACTAGAACAATCAGCCAATATGTCTACATGTTTCAACCAAACACAAGGTGATGCTCACAAACACAACATCCGACGAGAATAATCAGCCCACACATTCCAACCGAACACAAGAGAGGTGATGATCATGAACACGGCATTTACCCTCTCACATGTGGACCATTACACAGGCCTGGCACACAAAAAGAAAAGAAGAAACTCCAGGTTTGTAAAGAGCTTTTAGAACAAGATAGATAAGAAGTACAAAGAAGAAAGGAAAAAGAAGAGTTTATGAGATAGAAGAGCGGAAGATGGATAAGATCAGATGTAATTATGATACCATACCATATAGATTAATATAGAAGAGAATAGAAGAAGAAAGGTGTTGTAAAGAAGAGCAAAGAACGGGTCATAATTGCCAAAATATACAGGCTAGATCGATGCTTTATCATCTTGGATGTTGAGGTAAAGTGCACTCAATTATAGAGGGGCTCCATAGACAACTTCACTTTCCCATCACTTCTTTTTGGCGACTGCTTGCTGGCTGAAAGCAGCATGAGCGGTAACGCTCTCTCTTATATTAAGTGATAAAAACTAAAACTACCCAAAATACCCTTAAATATTAAGAAATAAGACTAAACACGTATATAAGACCAAACACCAAGATGGGGTAGGCCGTACAGTACAGCCCACACTCATGTTCGTTAACAATTTGCATAAAGAAGCATGGGTATTTCACTGTAAGGATCTTCAACAACAGACTCTATAAATCTGATGGGCCACAGACCAAAGGTGAAGGAAATCAGACTGTGATAACCATCAAAATAGTGGCCTGCAAATGGCAAGTTAACACAATGCCAAGAAAACAGTAGCAACAGATCACATTCAACAAGCTAACCTCAAACCCAAGTAGCTAGGATCATGCAACCACTAAAATTTTTGGGTCTATGGCCCATCCACTTGGTGGCTGACCAAATCAACAGTCCCAATCCCCATAAGCATTTGCCAAATGTGGGGCAGGGTCCGCAGGGACACTATGCGTCACAATAGAATTCTCAAGAAACTATAGCAAGAATGTAGAAGTAGGTAACCAAAGTTGATGACAACTGATAAGAGGAAGAAATACCCAACATGTTTTGACTACTAAAAATGTCCAATAATTGAGTTATAATTACAGAACAAACTACAAAAAATTCACTTTAAGATCTTCAACAATGGATTCTACAACTCAACGACTGAGGAAAAAAATCAACAAAATAATGAAATGAACTTACAGACAACAAATTGAGATCTCTTTGACAGCTACCTCTAAATTTCCTGGAATCCTCAACCTGCAACGAGGAAAAGAAATAAAACAAAACAAAAGACTCAATCAGATCAACAAATCAGCAACTTCTTCAACCATTCAGTAAAAGTTTATGATCAGTGTACATCCAGTAGATTTAGTAGCATTAACCCTACAAACCATTTATTCGTGCACTTTGGCAATGGAACTCAACCATCCAATAAGTGGACCACCTCTGGGATGAGCATCATCATCATCTAAGCATTACCCTAACTAATTGGGGTCAGCTACATGAATCCCTTTCCGCCATTCCACTCTATCAAGGGCCATAACTTCAGTTAGACCAAAGGTCATCAAGTCGTTTCTTACTGCCTCCACCTACATCCTTTTGGGCCTTCCCCTTGCCCTTTTAGAACCTTCAACTTGCACTCACTTCTTTTAACAGGTGCAGTTCTTGGTCTCCGTTGCACATGAACTAACCATCTAAGTCTACTTTCCCTCATCTTATTACACGTTGCTGCTACTCGTAGGTTCCCTTGAATGCATTCATTTCTTATCCTATCCTTCTCATCTTTCTGGGATGAGCTACAGCCCAAAAATTGCACCAATTGGAAGTTCATGACAATCAGATCCGTCGTCCATTTTGAAAGGTCAAGAAAAGTTTAGATAAATGGTCCCCAAAAAATTCTATAATTCAAGTGGTAAGAAACAGCCAAAAGTTCCAAAATTTTACAATTGGCCCATCCATGAGGCAGACTATCATTTGGATGGTCTGGATTGTTTGACAGAATCGACTATGTAGTCAGTAGTAGGATTGATTCAATTTGAACATAGTGTCCAGCCACAATCCTAGAATGACTACTCAAACAGAGATAATCTTCAGTTATATCATAGCATGATCCAAAATAAAATAAAAAAATCAACCTTTTCAGATATTGTACTGGAAAAGAAAAAAAGAACGAAAAAATCCTTAAATAACATTACTTAAATGCTTCCTTCAAAAACAGAAGCAAAAGAAAAGAGAACAGAGAAAAGAAAGGGAAAAAAAAAAATTCATTTCTCTGCAAAAATTCATTTCTTGGCAATTCATTTCGTAAATTCAACTGCGAAAATGGAAAAATCACTCCAACACTGAACGTTCTTCGGAAATACTAATTTGTAAAACAGCATCAGCCATAGAACTCGAACAATTGTCAAATCTATTGTCAATCAGGACCAAACAACCAATGCCACATCAACAACCGTAAACCGTCGGCAACGATTGAGCCACAGTTTTTTTTTTTTTTTTGCCTAACATTTCATAGCCATCAGGAAACAGGTGATGGATGGGATAGTAACGAACTTCCAATCAGCACAACTTATGGACTGTGACTCGTCCAAGAAGCGGTCCACTAATTGGATGGTCTACATCCATCGCCATTCAGCTCTAATCAGGGACTATTATGTACAATTAAACTAAAATTTTACTCTGCATACTCGATCCACCAAGAAAGAAGCGATTTCTCTGTTGAATTCTTTGCAAATTCAATTACCAATCGAATTGCTTAAAACGCTTTCTAACTGAAAAAACTTCCATTTCTGGGCGAATTCAACTGCAAAGAAAAATGAGAAAAAGCATCAGTTGAATGACTTACAAGCTTCTGAATTTCTTGAAATTCTTCAATCAAACCGCTGGAATGAGAGAAATGCACGGAATTTCTAGGGTTCTCTCTCCCTTCTTCAGTAAGATACGACGATAAATAGGAGTTGAATTTTCAGGGAAGAGTAAAAAGAAGAGAAAGATGTGAAGGAGAGGTGGAATGAGAGAGGTGTGATGCTATTGTGCACACGTGGCGCACGGATTTGAGTCGGGCCAAACAACAAAGTAGGCGCCAATCTTCAACGACAACGGCAATTACTCGCGCGAATTCTGGGGACGAGCTTTCTCCAGCACGAACTAAAATAGTCTACAGCACCTGTTTTACGCAGCGCGTAGAACACCCAAGCTCTCTAGGGCCCACCATGTTGTTTATGTAAAATCCAATCCGTCCATCAATATGGAAATAATTTTCTAACCGTAGATATGAACTATAGTTCTGATAAAAAGATCATGAGATATAAAATAGTGGGAAAATATAAAACCGTGTCTAGACCTCAAAGTTCATGCGGTTTGGCCTGTCTGAGTTCTGTAACAGGATGATTTCTCTATATCCCCTTCATCCTTGTGAATCCCACCTGATGATTGGGTTTGATGAAATATTAAAACTAATGTGGCCCACATGCAAACCTATGGCTGTCGTTTTATTCCTCATTTTTCCATGTTGTGTGGCCCACCTGGTTACTCTATCTGGCTGATTTTTCTTTCCAAGCAAAGTATTAATGAGTACACCTAGTGGACGGAGAGGATTTCACACAATTAATATGATGAGCCCATAGAGCCTGGGTGTTTTGAGCACAGGGGAAAACAGGTTTTGGTGTCGTGGTCCTCGTGAATGATTCCGGTCCGCCTGTCCTAGGAAGATCGTGGAGTAGGAAGTGCCCCAAGCTCTGTGGGGCCACCGTTATGTATATGTTTTATCAACACCGTTCATTTAGTTTTTCAGCTCATTATAGTGAATTAGTCGGAAATAACAAGGATCCAAAGTACAAGTAGACCACACCAAAGGAAACAGTTAGAATAATGAATCCCACGTTTGAACCTTCTTAGATCCCACGGGAATTTTTATTTGCCATCCAAGCCAGTTTATAAGTTAAACAGATCTGGAGTAGCTATCTCACCATTGATGTAAAGTCACCAATTACTATGGGCCCCACCTTGATGTTTGTGTTGTATCCACACTGTCCATCCATTTGGAAAGATCATTCTAGGGTACCAGCCAAAGAATTAGGAAGATCCAAAGTTCAAGTGGACCTCACCAAAGAAAACAGTGGAGATTGAACTCCTACCATTAAAAACTTCTTGGGGCCACGAAGCTTTCAATCAAGTTTTCACTTCTTTCATGTCTATGTGAAGTTATGAATAGGTTGGATATCAAATAAATATCATGGTAGGCTCTAGGAAGGTTTCAATAGTCGTGTCACTGTCCCCATTGTTTTCTTTGGTGGGGTCCACCTGAGCTTTGGATCTGTCTCATTCATTAGCTCATGCCCTAAAATGATCTCTCCAAAATGGATGGACGGTGTGGATACAACACCTACATCACGGTGGGGCCCAAAAGTAGGTGACCTCACTTCAGTGAGATAGCTACTCAACCTGTCTGTGGCTAATCCTCATGACTTTTTCCTGTAAAATGGCCTATTGGAGTTTTTAATGGTGTGCATTTGAGTTTTTAATGGTGTGTATTCATTCCCACCTTTTCCCGCAGTATGGCTCATGAAGTTTTGAATGGAATGCATTTAAGTTTTGGATTTGCTTCTTTGTTTTTTTTATTTTTTTTCTTTTTTTCTTTTTTTCTTTTTTTTTGTCTCGCGCTGAGGTGGAAAAATGGATATAACACACAGACATTATCATGGCCCCCACATAGCTTGAACCTCGTCCTGCTTTTAGGCGCTGCAGGAAATCCGCGTGTGTAACTGGCGTTGGTTCGTTCAAAATTCAAGCGGGACGCAAATTTCCTGCTGCGGCTATGAAAGAGAGCCCGTGAAACAAAAAGTTCTGTGGGGCCCACCGTAATGTGTGCAAGACATCCTCTCCGTCTATCATTTAAACCATGTCAGTTTGAGCGGGCGCGGATTGGGTACTACCCCACCAGGACCTATCTAGAGACGGGCGATCCTGTCAGGGGATCTGTGGGACTCACCATTATGTATTTTTCATATCCACGCCGTCCATCCATTTTGAAAGTTCATTTTAGGTCATGAGACCAAAAAAGGGGACATATTGAAGGCTTAGTGGACCACACAACAGGAATCTTTGGGGATTGGATTTCTACCCCCGCTGTGATGTTTTTTTTCCATCAAACCTGTTCATAAGGTTACATAGACGTTTATGAAGTGAAAACATAAATATCAGCTTGATCCAAACCTTCTGTGTCCCACAAAAAGTTTTCAACAGTCAGCTTTCAATCCCCACTGCTTCCCGTGGTGTGGTCCACTTGAGCCTTCAATATGCCACTTTCCTGAGCTCATGGCCTAAAATTATCTGTAAAAATGGATGTACGGCGTGGATAAGACAAATACATCACGGTGGCCTCAAAAATCCCCTGAAAGGACCGTCCGTCTCTAGCTAGTTTATGATGGACCATGGAGGTAGTACCCAATGGGCGCCCGTATGAGCTGCCAATCTTAAAAATAGGCGGGTAAACTGTAAGCCATTTTTACTGCAAAAACCCTGAGGTGTGGCTATTTTACTAAAAGTTTAATTTTTCATCTCATTTATCATTTTTGGCCTTCGACTGATTCCCCTGGGCACTATGGATCCCCCCGGGGCACAGTAAATTTCCCCTGAGCACACGATAGTCAAAGGGGCATTCTGGACTGTAAAATTTTCAATTTCTCATCAAAAAAGCCAAAAAAGATAAGCCGGACGAGAAATTGGACTTTTATTCACAGTAGCCACAACATAAGGCTATTGCAGTAAAAATCCCAAACTGTATTTGGACTACACAACGGAACAGTAGGGATAGACCGGTACCATTCAAAACTTCTCTAGGGCCTACAGTCATCTTTGTATGCCATCCAACCCGTTCGGCACGTAATTCCAACATCCAACATAGATGACGGAAAACCCAAATATCAGCCTGATCTAAAACTTGGGTGGGCCACAGAGGGTTTCGATGTCAGGCAAGCCATCCAACTTTTCCCTTTGGCGTGGCCCACTTCAGCCTTAGATCGTCCTGATTTTTAAATGCATGTCCTAATATGGGCTGCCGCAAGTGATGAACGGAGTGGATGTCTAAAACACATCACAGTGGGCGCACATAGCTTTTTGTTACACGGCCTCCCCCACAACAGTACTCTCGCATGGGTGAGAAAGGATTATAAGCGAGACAGCCTCAGCCGTGAGGAATGCTCCGGGTCCATCTCAATGGACAACAAAGTCACAATCCACTGAGTCGTGCACGGCTAGGTTAATGGGACATCTCAATTACTAGATGGTTGGCCCACCTTGAAATTGAGAGCAACAAAATCAGGTCAAGTCACTCGTCAACTGACACTGCTGAAAAACTAAAAAACTGCACGAGATGAGGGACAGCCTGGATTGACTCGATGTACATTTGTGGTTCCAATGATCTTCAAGGTGGATCAACCTTTCAACAGCTACGTTACGAGGAACATTGTGTTAGCCGGAGCTAGGTGGGGCCCACCATGATGTCTGTGAGAAATTCATCCCATCCATCCATCCATTTTGCCGGATCATGTTACGACAGTCCCAAAAACGAGGCAGATCCAAAAATCAAGTGGGCCACAGAACAAGAAAAGTGGGTAAGGAGATACCTACTGTTGAAACCTCCCTAAGCTCTACTGTAATGTTTATATGCCATTTATATAGTTCATTAGGTCATTCCTATTGGTATGAGCTGAAAAACAAAAGTTTAACTTGATCAGAGAATTCTACGGTCCTACGTGTAAGACACATACCCTTGTTGCCCTCCGTACGCTTAATTTCTGGTGCCGGTACGTCCCGGACGGATCAGATTAGCGAGCCTTGACCGCGACCCTATTTTAGTACCGCATCGGCCCAAGACCTATACCTCGGCGACCGCGTAGGCGCTGCGATTCCAACGCCGCGCGGCACGCCCCATTGCGATACCCGGTGTGAAAGTTATGATCGATTGCGTAATTCGAGGTGGGCCGCGCAACGTGCGTGTGTCGTGGGCCCCACTTGCACAAATTCCAAGATATGTCACATCACTCAAATCCATCACCATCATTCTCACCTACACCTATCCCATACCCCTACCCTACACACCCCATACCCCCATCCCTCTCTCTCCTCCCAAAGTCAACTATAGCCCATACCCCCCATCCCTCTCTCCCATGCACCATCATCACCACACCATCACCTCATGATTTCCTCTCTCCCCCCCCCCCCACCCCCCCATACAAGTCCATACGTAGGGGGAGAGAAGAGTTCATTTTGCAAAAGAGATTTGAGAGAGAGAGGAGAGAGAAAGAGAGAAAGAGATTTAAGAAAGGAGAGAGAAAGAGAGAGATTTGAGAGATTTAAGAGAAGTAGAGAGAGGTTAGAGAGATTGAGGGTGTAGATCCTTGCTTGGAGGGCCCCAACCATCATCCGGACCGTCCGGATCGTCCGATCATCAACTCGATTCAATCCAACCGTCCATTATTTGATGTGAGTGCAAGGGGTACATAAATCCCCCATTTCCTTCTTTCCTTTCATTTTTCCTTTTCTTTTGGGCCCACCTAGTGGTGAACCACCTGAAGGATGGATTTGATCATCCATAAATGGGCCCTACTTATAATAATAATAATAATAATAATAATAATAAATAAATAAATAAATAAATAAATAAATAAAAAGGGAGAGAGAGACAACCCACTGGACAGCCAGCGTCCTCTGGACGCTGCTGCCCAGCAGGGGCAGCCGATTGGACGTGGAACAGGGTCCCCACACGTGGGACCCACCTTGATGTATGTATTAGATCCACGCCGTCCAGCTGTTTCTCCACCCTATTTTATGGCTGGGCGCCAAAAATGAAGAAGATCCAGATCTCAGGTGGACCACACATTGGAAACAGTGGAGATGGTGAAGCTTACTGTCGAGGTTTCTTGGACCCACCGTGATGTTTGTGGACCACATCACCTGCCCAATATTGGGCTTGTTGGGTCCCTAATGATATGGGGAATCTAATAGACGGATTGGATCTTCACTAAGTGGGCCCCACATGAAATGACCTCAAGAAAAGAAAAAAAAAAGAAAAAAAAAATATATGCATGTGCTGGACGTCCAGCGTCTGGACGTCCTGACGCTGGAACGTCCAGCCTCACTTGGACGCTACCATGGGGTCCCACTCGTGGGACCCACCTTGATGTTTGTGTTCCATCCACGCCGTCCATCGGTTTTCCCAGATCATTTTAGGGCCAGGGCCCAAAGATGAGCCAGATCCAAATCTTCAGTGGACCGCACCGCTTGAAACAGTGGGAATAAGGATTCCTACTGTCAGAATCTCTTAGCCCACCTTAGCATTTCTAAATTGATTTCCATACCCCATATTGGGCTTGTTGGGTCCCCCATGAGATGGGGAACCTGATGAACGGAGTGGATCAGACCCATGTGGGCCCCCCCACTTGATATGAATACAAAAAAGAAAAAAAAAAAAAGAAAGAAAGAAAGAAAGAAAATAAGGAGTCAGCGTCGCTGACGCTGACGCTGGGCGTACCAGCGTCCTGGCACGCTGGCTAGGCCAGCAGTGGCCCACTTGTGGGTCCCACCATGATGTATGTGTTGTATCCACACCGTCCATCCAGTTGGGGAGATCATTTTAGGGCACGACCCCAAGAATGAGCCAGATCCAAGTCTCGAGGGGGCCCCACCACAGAAAACAGTAGGGACAGTGCCCCACCGTTGAAACCTTCTTATGGGCCACCGTGATGTTTATTTGAGATCCAACCTGTTCGTAAGTTCACACATACATGGAGGAAGGGACATCAAAAATATCAGCTTGATCAGGAACTCCTGTGGGCCCCACTTATTAAATAAATAAAAATATATATATATATATGTAAAAAAAAAAAATAATAATAAAAAAATAAAATAATGCTGCTGCTGGACAGACAGCGTCCAGGGGACGCTGCTGCCCAGCAGCCTGTCTGTATGGGCATTGGCAATGGGCCCCACTCGTTGGGCCCACCTAGAATGTATGTGTTGTACCTATCCCGTCTATATGTTTTTCCAGCTCATTTTAGTGGGCTATGCCACGGGTCAACGGTGGGGATAATGATCTCTACCGTTGAAACCTTCCCAGCCCTACAGTGATGTTTAATTGTCATCCAATCGGTTCATAAGATCACATGGATATGTATGAAGGAGAAAACACAAATATCTGCTTGATTCAAACTTATTGGGATCAGTTGGGTACCACGCTGCCCAGCAGGTGGCCCACCCTATGGGTCCCAACGTGATGTATCTATTAGCTCCACCATGATGTATCTGTTTTATTCATGCTGCCTATCTTGTATGTGCAGGCCCAAGTATGGGGCCGATGTAGTCTCAAGTGGGCTATACCACGAAGACCTTTACATTTCCAATGGGGCCCACAGTTCGGGTCCCACTCTCTGTATATATATTGGGCCATTCAAGGCCAACAGTACATGATATGTCTGGTAATATGCTAGTATACTTAGCTGGATAGGTCACACTGATAATATGCTTAGTGTAATGAATATCATACCCATTCATTTGTACATACGCATCATATGTATGCCTGACTGTGGACGATGTCGATCATAGCATATGCCTTACAGCTTGAGATACTTAGGGGACCCGTATGAGATAAGGTCACCCTACATGATCGCGCGGTATGCGCAGGTTTGGTGCATGGCTTTAATAGTGTGACTCATGCATCTCGCATTATACATGTCATGATCAGATTCTCACTCCAGCGGCATCGGGGTTTTGACCACCACAGTCACATCGTGGATGGTAGGAATGGACACCGGAAATATGTTCTAGCACTTGGGCGCCAAAGATGTCCTTGGGTGAAAGTCTCTAAACCCTGTGGTACCAGTAGGATGCTCCAATGTCTAGACCGAGTGGATTTATGAGCGCATGAGGGCCAAATACCAGTAGGCCGCGTCTCCCACTGTGTCGGGGTCGGTTGGAAGGGGGTGTGACCTTACCCGCCCGGGTGCAGAGGGCTATATACTAGGTTGAGTTTGACCAGCTCGTGAATGGGTTCGCTATCGACGAGCCGGGTGAATTATCTTATATGTCATTGACGAGGCGGATAGTGAGGTCTCTTCCACTCGCTTGGTTATGCGCGCGATGGGCGGCAACCAATGTCTGGAGTGTACTAGACCCCGGTGATGTCCCAGTTGTAAACCGTATGATATATGACAGTTGAGGATTGACATGCGCACATGGCATCATTAGCATATGACACTCGGCCATATAGGCCCATTGCATTGCATAGCCTCGAGATGGCTAATGACATTCATAGACTTGGTAGTGTAGCCTGCCATCATTTCCGCTTACTCTGATATCTGTATACCTGTCATATGCATTGCGCACACACCACGCACTCTCTAAGCTTCATAGTAAGCTTATGCACGTTGTTTACGTGCAGGTCATACTATAGCACGACAGCAGTGAGACAGGGGCGCGCATTTGATTTTTCAGCTTTCAGTTATACCTTGTATTTCCTTTTCTACAGCATTGTACTCAAAAGATTATCTTAGTGGATATGTGATGTGATGCTTTTTGGTTTGGTATACTTATGTTTATGCTCATCTATAAAAAAAAAAATTACCTTGAAAATCCTCCTTGTGGGATCCCAGGATCGGAACCTGGCGTATGGGAGCTAGGGGCCGAGAATGGGGTACTACGGAGGCTGTTGGCACCGGATTCGGCGGCCGGGAATTTAGTAAGCCCGGTCCCCGAGTTTGGGGCGTGACACTACGAATGTTTCAATGCGGCCCACTTGAGTTTTGGATCAACCTGGAATAGATTGCTCACAAACATCACGGTGGGCCTCGCCTAACTTCCTAAGTCAGGAAACTCACAGAAGTGGTTTAAGTTTGGCTTTGGCCTCATCTAACACAGTGCAACATGACTGTGAGCCCACCTTGATGTATTTATTGTATATCCACACGGTCCATTCGATTTTTCAGCTTATAAGCAGATCCAAATCTTAGATGGATCACACCATAGGAAATAAGGGTGATTGAGTACTTACAATTAAAAGCCTCCAATGTGTTGGGATACAGCAATCGGCTTAGCAGCGGAAGTGAGAGCAACAATCAAACGATGGCAAACCACAATGATAACAATCAAGTAAATCAACACACATAAGATGTAATCCAATTTTACATGAAAATCCCCTCATGGGTAAAAATTTACAGCACAAAGCAAATTTCACTATGAATAAGTAGTTACAAGAGTATGAAGAAACTTACACCGGATCACAAAACCCATGAAAGAAAACTCAAGCTCTCCAAAAGGAAAACCAATGTAGCCCTTCCTCTCAAGCTTTTTCTCTCACCATAGAACTCTCTCTCTCTCTCTCTCTCTCTCTCTCTCTCTCTCTCTCTCTCAACCCTTGCATATCTAGGATACCTAATTCACATATTACACTCCTTCAATAAGAAGAAATTCGAAATTAGGAACAAATCTCGTACAAAACCACGCAACCTACTTAACAATCTGCTGACGCCCAACAGAATCAAATTTTGTTCAGAGAGTTTCAGCATAAATCCAGTTGAATATCGGGCGCCCACCCAAACCTCGTCGGGCGCCTGGCTAGTCATCGGGCGCCCTACCAATAGTGGTCAAACCCCCAATAACCCATAAACAGTTTAGCAATTTCATATTCTAGAAACCAACTCGGGTGACCTCGGGCATCCAACACCCCCTAGTGTCAAAGATTGAAGACAAAACTTCAACAATCTTTAACGTGGCTTCAATCTTTAATCATTCCACTGCTCCAAAGCTCTATTCTTCATCTTTATTTCGTCTTCTTCATAGCTCAATCGCTTCTCATGCCTCCACCGACTTATTCATGCACCTTCACCACCCGCTCTCTCATGTGGACCTTGCGCGCACGCCACACACGAGCAACCATGGATCTCGCTGCCGATCTCGCAACTCCACCATGAATAGTGCTCCCAATCACCTTGTAAAAATAGCTGCACCTCCGTGCCTTCATCCACACGAGTGCCCCATTCATCACTTTACAATACCGATCGCGGCCGATGAACTTACACCCTTTAGCTTTGATTACACCAAGAGAGATCACATTCTTCTTTATCTTAAGGACATGCTTCACATCTTTGAAAATCTGTTCGATCCCATCGACCATCCTGATGCACACCGTACCAATACTCACCACCTTGCGGGCGTAGCCATCGTCCAAAAACACTGATCCTCAATCATACTTCATGTATGTCATGAAAGAACTCTAGTCAGGACATATGTGACATGATGCACCTAAATTTAAGAGCCACTCCCCACCAAGAGACCCTTTACCGGATACAGTCAATACATTACAAACATTGCACTCATCCTCCGTGGATTTCGCGGTATTAGCCCCCTTAGAAGAATCTCCTAACTTATCTTGCCTTGCCTTGGGATTTGGACAATCCCTCTTCACGTGCCTTTCTTCCCCACAATTCTAGCATCTCACCTTGATCCTTCCCTTACTTTGGATTTATATTTCGATCGAGAAGATCCCCCATCCCGCTCTAAGTTCCTTCCCCTCATAACCAGTGTCTCGTCTATAGAAAAAGCCATACCACCACTTTTCTTTCTCATCACCTTTGACTGAACGGCTGAGATAATGGTTTCAAAGCCAATGATCTCCCTACCCGCGCACAACGAGTCCTTAAACGACTCATATGAGTTTGGAAGATAATTCAATAGGATAAACGCTTTATCCTCGTCTTTCATCGATTCATCTATATCCATCAACTTACAAATAAGCCTATTGAAATTGCTAATGTGATCTCAACATCGGTCCCCTCCGTCATCCTCAGATTATATAACTGAAGCTTCAAAAATATGCAATTTTTCAAAGATTTCTTCACGTAAATATTCTCTAACTTCGTCCATGTTTCAGTCACAGTTTTCTCTCTCATGACGTTGTACAAGACCTCATCCATTAAGCACAACTAGATTGAGACATTAACTTTCTCATCGATCCTCTTCCACTCTTCTTCTTTCATAGCCTTCGATCGCTTTTCAATGAGCACATCTTGTAGCCCTTGTTGAATTAGAAGGTCTTTTATCTTCACCTTCTAAAGTTCAAAATTATTTTTCCCTAAATACTTCTCTATGTTGAATCTTATGCTTGAAAACTTCATTGATACCTCGTCTCAGATTTCGATCTACCTCCCAATGTTTGCTCTGATACCACTCTGTTGGTATCAGCGTAACGCCTACCTACCTTAGCTCTGATACCACTTTGTTAGGATACATACGATTGGCACTGCAGCGAAAGCGAGAGCAACAATCAAACCATGGCAAACCACAATGGTAACAATCAAGCAAATCAACACACATAAGAGGTAATCTGATTTTACATGGAAAAACCCCTCACGGGTAAAAAATCACAACACAAAGCAAATTCCACTATGAATTGAAAGTTACAAGAGTATGAAGAAAAGGATCATAAAGCCCACGAGAGAAAACCCAAGCTCGCTCTCCAAAAGGAAAACAACGTAGCCCTTCCTCTCAAGCTCTTTCTCTCACCCTAGAACTCTCTCTCAACTCTTGTATATCTAGGATACCTAATGTTGGGAATAGGGACGCCGGCAGCGAAAGCGAAAGCCGAACAACACTACAACAGAATATGAGATCAAACGAGAAACACAATGTAATAAAACCACACAAGCATTCAACCACAAGAGACAATCCGATTTTACGTGGAAAAACCCTTCAACGGGTAAAAAACCACGGCACAAAGTGATCCACTATGATTAACAGAAGATTACAGAGATTGACAGCCCACAAGTAAGGAAAAACAAAGAAAACCCAAGCTCTCTCCCTCTCAAAACACTCTCCCCTCTTCCTAACCCACTTAGGAAATCTTAGACACCTTAGGATTACTCCTAATCCTGGATTCATGCCATATATATAGCAAGCAACCCTGAATTAGAAACGTCTTACACAAATCCACGTAATAGCGTAAGAAACCGCTTGTTGCAAAGACACCGCGTAACTGGCCGACCGGTCGGACCAGCCCAAAAACTGTCAAGGGAGAAAAAATCACTAAAAACATGTTTACCTCTACATTGGTTGGCCCCCATTGTCCGACCGGTCACGACCGGTCAGTGAACAATCCAGGGACCCGTTTGAAGGCTCTTCCAAGTAATTCACGTATTACACTCCTTAAATAAGAAAAAACTTGAAATTAAAAATAAATCCCGTGTAAAATTGTACAACTGACTTAACAATCTACGCACTGTTGGGCACCCTACCAGACCCTATCGGGCGCTCAACAGAATCAAATTTTGTCCAGAGAGTTCCAACATGAATCCAGTCGAATATCGGGTGCCCAGCCAGTCATCGGGTGCCCTACCAACAGTGGTCAGGCCCCCTACAACCCATAAATAGTTCAACAATTTCAAATTCTAGAAACCAACCCGGGTGACCTCGGGCGGGCACCTGACCCGAATTCGCCAGGCGCCCGACACCCCCTGGTGTCCAAGATTGGAGACAAAACTCCAACATAATGGCCCACATTAATACCCACAATAATGTTTATTTTCCATCAAACCTGTTGATAATGTCATATAGACCCGATGGAGGAAAACAAATATCAGTTGGATCCAAAACTTTTGTGGCTTATAAGAAGATTTTGATGGTCACTCACCACTATTTCCTGTGGGATGGTCCACCTGTGATTTGGATCTATTTTATTATTGGGCTTATGCCCTAAAATGACCTGACCAAATGGATGGTATAGATATACAATACATAATTAACGTAGGACCCACGGTCAGGGCCACACCCTATTGGGTGAGGTAGGGCTCACCTAGTCCGCTTCTCTCAAGTAGAGCATGGGGGTTCATACGCACCCACATGTAGATTGTGCAAGTGGCACATATGGGTGTCAAATTAAGCCATGCAAGTACTGAGCCACAAATTAGATAGATCATAACATAAGGGCGCATTTTTTGTGGATCCCTAACAATGGATCCTGCTGTGATATATTTTCTTTACATCCGTGTTGTCCATCCATCTGACAGTTCTTTTTAAGGCATGATCCTAAGAATGAAAAAGATCCAAATCCCAAGTGGACCACACCAAGGAAACAATGGTGACTAATCATTGAAAACTTCTTGTAGGCCAAAAAAGCTTTTGATCAAATTGATATTTATGTGGTCTCTTCATCCAAGTCTTTGTGACCTTATCAACACGTTGGAAGGCAAATAAACATTCTGGTGAACCCAATAAGTTTTTAACGGTGGGTAGTCATTCACCACTGTTCCTGTGTCGTGGTCCACCTAAGATTTAGATCTGCTCCATTTTGGGATCATGCATTAAAATGAGATGTCAAAACGGATGGATGGTGTGGATGTAAGGCAAATATATCAACGTGGGCCCCATAGTCAGGAATCCACGAAAGCAGCGCACATACTTAATAGAATATAATAGTCAACGGCCTATTCTCAATAAACAAATGCCCACTGGTTTAAGGTACAGTCCAATTAATCTGAATACAGTAGTAGGGCCTACCACCTCCCGCAACTTTGGACAGCTTAATTGAGGTACATGTAGAGCTGGACACGAACAGCAAATTACTGAATAGTTTGCTCGATTTAATTCGAAAAAAATGAATCGAACAACCGATTCGAAAGTAGAGCAAACTTGATCGAGCATGCTTATGGTTGTTCGAAAATATTTTGAATCGTACACGAACAAACCTCTGTTCAATTAGATTCGGTTTGTTTTACCAGTTCAAAGTTGTTCGTTTCGAATTGGTTCGATTCGGTTTGAATGAGGTATATAGTATAAATTTTTTTTTTACCCCTCACTTTTTCACTCGATCCTAGCCGGTCGGCCCTAGTATTTTTACCTTGCCCGAAACCCTAAACCCTAACCCTCTGCTACTCGTCTGGTCATCCTTCTCCATCTGCTGCTCGTCCTTCCCACTCTCACCCTCATTCTCCTTTGCTGCTCGTCCTTCCCACTCCCACCCTCATTCTCCTCTGTTGCTCGTCCTTCCCACTCCCACCTCTGCCCGTTAAACCGACTAAAATTTCGGCCATATTCCTCCACTCGTAGTGGTCCTTCAATCCTGCTGGACGTCCGGCCATCCCTCTGCTCATCAGCCGTGCTCGCAGCTCGTTGCTCACCCATCGATTCCACCATTCTGATGCTCCTTCTCCTTGTTACTCGCCCTTCAGTCATTCCGGACGTTGGTTCATCACTCTGCTCGCCACTCGTTAGTCGTTAGTTCTGCTGGCAGCTCGCCCATTTGATTCCACCATTTTGGTCAATCCTCGTTAGTCGTCAGTCCTGCTCGTAGCTCGCCCATCTGATTCCACCATTCCGGTTAATCCCTCACACTCGTTAGTCCTGCTCGTAGCTCGGCCATTTGATTCCACCATTCTGCTCAGTCTACAAAGGTTCAAACGAAACCCCATGCTCAATTTTTCTTTTATATTTTTTCAATATTTAAAATTCTTAATGTCTTATTTGTAAATTCCTGTAGCTATTGCTCGTTCGATTCCAGTAAGCCCTCTGCTCGTCAATCTGCACGTCCAACTCCAAAGGTTCGAATGAAACCCACTTGCTCACTTGCTCCTTTATATTTTTTAATATTTAATATTCTTCTTATCTGATTATGATGTGATTTTTGAATGTAATGTGATGTAATTAAAGTTTTTGATTTGGGAATTTTTGTATTAGGGTTGTGTTTTAAATTTTTTATATTGCTCACTTGCTCCTTTATATTTTTTACAATGTGATTTGTGAATTTGTGATATGGTTAGTTAAAAACCTTTTGCTTTGTGATTGATGAATTGCTATTTACCATTGATGATTTTATGTTGTATAGAATAAGATAAATAATCAGTTACCCATTTGAGGACTTTTATGTTGCCAAGCGTAGATATAGTGTGCTAATGGAGGCATAGAAATTCTCAAATTGTCCCATTTTGGACAGTTCAAGATTGGATTGATTAGATTGCTTTTTGTTTTTCTATTTAAATATCATACTTAGTTCTGTGTTATATCTCTCCATTTCTCTCCGAATATGTTTCTTCCATTTATTCTTACTGTCAAATATCCACACTTTGTATGGATAATTGACTGGATAATCAAATGTAAGGTCAACATATTATGGAGAAACATTAGGAGATGCTGCCGAAATTTTAGCACGGGCATTTCAATAGAAAAATAAAAGCATTACAATCCATCGAATCTTGGATGGGTAACTGATTTAGTATGGTAAAGATAATTAAATCTTGAGTACGGAACTTTATATGAAGTTTATTTTAAATTTTAATATACGTGTTTCTCGTCTTTAAATAAATAGATGACTAGTGAAGAACTTCAAATGCCTGGAGTAGGTGTGTCAGCCACATCTCCTTTAATTGTAAAAAAAGAAGAATCCATCCTAAAAACTAGTTCCGGTTAACCAACGGTAAAAGGAAAGAAGAGATTGGTTGTGTGGAATGATTTTGAGGAAGTCACTATGAATGAGGAATTAAAGAATAGATGTAAGCATTGTAAAATTCTTTACAATAATACTTTAGGGGGGTCTACCACTTTATTAAAAAGACATGTAGATACTTGTAAAATGAAATGTAGATCACAACTTAAAGGCCAAACATTACTTAGCTTCGGCTCATCTCAAGGGGAAGACAATCAAGATACCATATCAATCTATAAGTTTGACAAAGGAAAGATGAAGGAGTGGCTTGTAAGATTAGTGATCGTCAAAGAAAAACCATTCAGAATTGTATAAAGTAAGGTATTCATTGGATTATGTAAATTTCTTGATCCCAAGTGTGAGAAGGTCTCCCGTGCCATTATTAAGAGGGAATGTATGAAGATGTATGAAGTAGAGAAAACAAAGTTGAAACACATTTTGGCATTTACCTCTCAACTTATCTTGACTTCAGATTTGTGGATGGCATCCAATCAAAGAAAATGATACATGTCATTAATCGCCCACTTTGCTAATGCGGAATGGAAATTATGCAAGACAATATTAAATTTCCGCTACCTTCCTCCTCCTCATACAGGTACTGTCATTTCAGATTGTATCTACAACTATCTTGTCGAGTGGGGTATTAAAAGAAAATTTCTTCAATCACATTATATAACGCTTCCGCAAATGATAGTATTATAACAAAATTATGGGAGCAATTCAAGGCAACGGGTCAGCTATATTTGGGGGTGGAGGGGGGGAATATTTCAAGTGAAGTGTTGTGCTCACATCCTCAACTTGATTATATAGGATGGATTGAAAACTATCAACAACACGATAGATAATATACAATAGAGTGTAAAATTCATAAGAGGGTCACCGTCAAGATTGCATATGTGGAATGAAATCGTCCGGTGTTTGAATATAAAATCTCAGAAGATGTTGAAGCTAGATGTATGCACACGTTGGAATTCAACTTATGAATCGTTGGACACAACTTTGGAATTGAAACTTACATTCCCGCAATATGCTGAACGTGATACAAGTTATCAGTGGTTGCCATCTACTGAAGACTGGGCCAAGATTGTAGAGGTACATAAATTCCTTAAAGTTTTTTTATCAAGCTACGAAGACTTTTTCAGGGAATAAGTATCACAAAGCAAATTTATTTCTTCCAAAAATTTTGAAGATTAAAGATACGTTACAAAAACATGCATATGATGGTCCCTTTTTTTTTTTTTTTCAAATGATGGCATCAGGGATGAAATCGAAATTTGATAAGTATTGGTCCGAGTGCGGCATATTAATGTCAATTGTAGCTGTCCTTGATCCCCGTTATAAGATGATTTTGGTTCAATATAGTTCCAAAAGATATATCCTTACGACAAAGTTGGTATAGAGAGCTCCAAAGTTCGAGATGTAATTGAGGAACTCTACAATTATTATGTTACTCTTGTGGCTGAAAGAAGAACAGACAAGTCAGAAGTTGATTCTCAAACTGGTAGTGGTATCGCCTATGCAAACTATTCAGACAATGATTTTATGTCGTTTGCAACAACACAACAACAAATACAGGAGAACACAAGCGAATTTGCATTGGAAATGTATCTTAAGGATCCAATCCTAATGAGTCCGAGTTCGGATTTTCAAGTTTTGGATTGATGAAAATTGAGGGATGGAGAATTAAAATACGGAGTATTATTGATTATGGCACAAGATATATTATCTATTCCAATTTCAACTGTGACATCAGAATCAACTTTTAGCACGGGGATCAGAGTTGTCAGCAAGTATTAAAATTTTTTGGCACAAAAAACGGTTGAAGCCCTGCTATGTGCACAAGATTGGCTCCGCCCAATTTGGGGAGGTAGTAGTTTTGATGGTGATGATGACGATGACGATGACGATGATGAGGATGATGATGAGAGTCAAGACGAGAGGCTACAATGATGGATGAGTCCATTTTATCTTGCATTGCTCATTTATATCGTGAACTTATGTGTTCTTTTTAGACTATATTTTATATTCGATTTTACATGTTTTATACTTTACTCTTTTTTATAAGTATATGAGTCGTTTACTTGTTTATTTGTTTAAAGTTATTTTATTCTTGTTTCATTTGTTTTTTTTTTTATATGGCCTAATGAAATATTTTCAATTTTGTTTTGTAAATGAACTACTAGTAATGCCATCAAATGAACCATCGTCCGACATTTGGGATTATGAAACCTAAGTTCACTCTCCTGATTCCGGAACAACCAAAATTCGGTGTCTCTTATGTGGGGAAAAAAAATTATAAATAGAACCCATCGGCTGAAGCTATTAGTGCACTTTTCTGTGGCATACTAGTGCACCTTATTTCTCAATTACTTAGGTCAGTGAGTCTAGGGTCGGTTGAGCTTAATGAAGACGAAGACCGAAGACTCGATAACAGACCGGCTGCATCAAGAAAGAAGGAACAGGCAAAAGTGATGCCTTGGTGAGCCTTAACCTAGTACCTACCCAAAACCATTAGCCTCTAGATGACCATGACCCAATAAGCATACCCTTAGTCATCTTAGATTGGCCTTAGGTGTCCCAAAAGACCACCAAAAGAATGGCCAAAGAGGTTGCATGTTCTGCTGAAAAACAGAAAATTACAGCAGGAATTCATGTAAAGCCGGGCGCCCGACCTTAGTGGAATCCGTCCATGTGAGTTGGCCTAAAACCAGAAGGTCACCGCGCGCTCGACAAGAACCTGTCCGGGGCGCCCGACAAGTGCACGAAATGTCCAGCAGCACAGACCATAATTTGGACTGAATTCCGGGAGCCCGACCAGTGAAAGAAAGGCCACCGGGAGCCCGACCACAAAATGTTCAGGAGCCCGACCAGTGCAAACTTAGTCCAGCGTTTAAATTTTTAAATGGACCGGATTCCGGCGCCCGACCCTACGCGAATCTGCCTGTTATTTTACGGTTGGAGGAAACTTTATAAAAGCGGGGGAATTCGATTTTAGGGTCAAGAGAGGGGATTTTGAGGAGATAGAAGCCACCATTGCTAGAGACCATCAGAGGCTCTATTCCAAACCCATAGCAAGTCATTCTCCTTATGTTTTCATCACAAGCTTGGGCCATTCAAAGGCATCTTGAGAATGGACTTATTCCCTCTTGATTCTTAGGGTTTAGACACCTTGATCATAGTTAAATCCTTTGTCTAAACATCACCTAGGAGTCCAAATAGGTGCATTACTCTAAGAAACCCATTTCCTACCATTTGTAGAGGTTTCACCATTCCCTAGCAACTTGGGCATCTCCAATGGAGCATCACATGCAAGGTAGCTGATCTTGGAGCTGAAGTCTTGGCAAAGCAGTGGCGTCAAAGATCGGGGGAGCACAAGGGGAGCTGATTCAAGCACGGGAGAGAGAGAAGAAGCAACCCAAAGCAGCCCTATAAAGGGGCTCAATCCGACAAGTAAGATTGTCTTGTTAGGAGTCCATCCACTCAATTCCCTGTGGGAGTTGAGTGTAGAGTTTGTTTGGCAAACTCGGGCTAGGGTCGTTTGTTGATCCTTGGCCTGTTAGTCGGCCTAAAATCTAGGGACATTAGCCATTCCTTGGCCTGTTTGTCGGCCTAAAGACTAGGAGTTGTTCAACACTCCTTGGCTCATTTGCCGGGGCCTAAATCTAGGGACGTTAGCCGTTCCTTGGCACGTTTGTCGGGCCTAAATAAAGTCTCTAAGGGGGAGCCACCAACACGGGTGCAAATGTGTAGGTTGGGAGGAACCTGTAAACTCCCCAATTGGGTGGATCCGAGTTAAAACACCTTGGTTGGGAGGAACCAGATTTAAACTCCCCAGTGAATGCCTGTGTGCTCAAAGGGGTTGAGTACTTGAACCAGGAGTGGAGTAGACAAGTAGTCGAACCACTATACATCATTGTGTTTGTGATTGTTCTTGAGCTCATTTCTCTTTATGCATTGTGTTTAATTGGTTAATTATGAATGCTTAGTTAGGAATGTATGCTAGGGACTTGATAGGCACATCCACACTTACAAGATGTACTTTCACTACCTCATGTAGACTCGAGCTTTTGTTGATCCATCCTCTATAGTCCACATGTGTTGATTAGACTAGGTTGCTGATCGCATTTATCTTTTGCTAGTCTTTTGATTGGATCCACTTAGGCTTGGAAGCCGAAGTGTTAATTGCTTACTTAGTTTAATTTGCAAAATCTGTTAAGTAGGCGAAAAGATTTTAAAAGGTCCTAATCACCCCCCCCCCCCCCCCTCTAGGACTTAGCCATAATTCTAGTTACTCCTTAAGCTTCCACACGTGTATGCATAGGGTGTCGTGTTAGACTACCTGACGCAATTTCAATTGGTATCAGAGAGGGTTGCTCTTCAAGGACTTAACCGTCTAGAGTGAGATCTGATACCGGAGCACTAGCATCATGTCTAACCGAGATGGGAATACTGTCAACTGTCCACCATACTTTAACGGATCAAATACGCCTATTGGAAGGTTAGAATGAGGATTTTTTTCCAATCCATCAACCGATCCGTGTGGGCAGCAACAGTAAATGAATATTCTTTGCCCACTGTACAAGTGGAGGTTGATGGTAAGATCATTGTCATTCCCAAAGCTGATGAGAAATATGATGACAATGAGAGAGCTCAATATGTGGCAAATGCCAAAGCTCTCAATGCGATCTGTTATGGTGTTTCCCCGGAAGAATTTTAGTGCATTCTCACGTGTGTAATTGCAAAAGAAGCGTGAGATATATTTGAAGTAATCCACGAGGGAACTAGTACAGTAAGACGCTCAAAGCTTCAGCTCTTAACCACCAAACTTGAAAACATTATGATGGAAGAGACTGAAACCTTCATGGAGTTTTATACTAAACTTTCTGATATTTGTAACTTCATGTTTGCCCTGGGGGAAAGGGTTCCGGAGGGAAGGTTGTGTAGAAAAATTCTTAGATTTCTCTCAGAAAGATTTAGTACTAAGGTAGTTGCCTTAGAAGAGTGTAGAGACATAGATAACATAAAAGTAGAAGAACTTATAGGTTCCCTACAAACTCATGAACTACACTTTATGGCCCCCTCTAAGAAGAAAGACATCGCTTTGAAATCTTCACATATACACTCACATAGGCAAAAGAAAATTAAGAGTGAGTCGTCCGAAGATAGCGATGATGACGATGATGATCTCAATGAAAATTCAAGAGATTCCTCAAGTTTGATGGAGGGAGTAGCCGTGACAAGAATGACAAGAAGGGTAATAAACATAAAGGGAAATCATCCAAACCTTCATCCGTCCGATGTTACAATTGTGGTCAACGTGGCCATATTGCCCTAGATTGTCCGGAAATGCCTAAACCGAAAGGTAAAAAGGCTATGGTAACCACGTGAGATGATATGGAGGAGTCAAACTCTGAATCTAATGACTCAAATAGTGGTGAGAGCCAAGACATTGTGAGAGCTCTCATGGCTTCCATCATTACCTATCTTCCCCCTAATCTAAGAGAGGATCCCGACCGCTTTCCCTTCTAGGAGAAGAAGGAGTTCCCCAACCCCTCAGCTCATGCTACATTCTATGAGGGTGTTGTGGAAATTAGTTACCCTTAGGCTAATCAAACTAAACGTAGTTAGTGAGGGTAGCTAGAAAGGCATCAATAGAAAAATTCGAGGATTTCAGCCTCATTTGTGTGTGTATGGGCAAATCAGAGGATTCAAGCCTCATTAGCCCAAATTTTGATAATTTAGCCTTGCTTTTAATTGATATATTTGCATGCTAGATTATCATCATGCTTAGATTGTCTAATCTTGCTGAATTCCATGCTTAATTATATGCTAATCTTTGCTAATCTATTGGTCTTGATATACCAATTGGGGAGGTTGGCTGATTGGGCTATATGCCCTTGAGCTTTAATGCTTAAAGCATATCATAGATGATCAATTTTACATGATTAACTATGCTTAGTATAGTACATTTTCTTGTTAATCATGTTCCCATACATGCTCCATGTGTTATATGTTCATGCACCCTATACTCTCTCTAGTTAGCATGTGCTTATAGTTATAACTGCGACATACTATCTACTCTTACCTTAACCTTAATTGATATATCATTAAGGGAGAGAGAATAGTTTGTCAATTGCTGACAAAAAGGGGGAGAAAGATCAAGTCCCACCAAAACTAGTTTGCTATGTTTTGTGATGCAGTGATTGACAGGTTATGGGGGTGCATTCAAGAGGAGCTTGCTTAGTTACATGTCTTAGTGTTTCGAGTTGTAAAATCTATTTGATTTTTTACATGTAATGTATTTTGTTATGGTAGGATAGGTTTTTGTAAGTAATTGACAAAGGGGAAAATTATTAGTGCACTTTTCTGTGGCATACTAGTGCACCTTGTTTGTCAATTACTTAGGTCATTGAGTCTAGGGTCGGTTGAGCTTAATGAAGACGAAGACCGAAGACTCGATAACGGACCGGCTGTATCAGGAAAGAAGGAACAGGTAAAAGTGATGCCTTGGTGAGCCTTAACCTAGTACCTACCCAAAACCATTAACCTTTAGATGATCATGACCCAATAAGCATACCCTTAGTCATCTTAGATTGGCCTTAGGTGTCCCAAAAGATCACCAAAAGAATGGCCAAAGAGGTTGCATTTTCTGCTAAAAAACAGAAAATTACAGCAGAAATTCATGTCAAGCCGGGCGCCCGACCCGGTATCCACTGGGCGCCCGAACTTAGTGGAATCCATCCGTGTGAGTTGGCCTAAAACCAGAAGGTCACCGGGCGCTTGACCAGAACCTGTCCGGGCGCTCGACCAGTGCACGAAATGTCAAGCAACATAGACCATAATCTGGACTGAATTCCGAGCACCCGACCAAATGTCCATCGGGCGCCCGACCAGTGAAAGAAAGGCCACCGGGCGCCCGACCACAAAATGTCCGGGTGCCCGACCAGTGTAAACTCAGTCCAGCGTTTAAATTTTTAAATGGACCGGATTCCGGCGCCCGACCCTACGCGAATCTGCCCGTTATTTTACGGTTGGAGGAAACTTTATAAAAGCGGGGGATTCGATTTTAGGGTCAAGAGAGGGGATTTTGAGGAGATAGAAGCCACCATTGCTAGAGACCATCAGAGGCTCTATCCCAAACCCATACCAAGTCATTCTCCTTGTGTTTTCATCACAAGCTTGGGCCATTCAATGGCATCTTGAGAATGGACTTATTTCCTCTTGATTCTTAGGGTTTAGACACTTGATCATAGTTAAATTCTTTGTCTAAACACCACCTAGGAGTCCAAATAGGTGCATTCATCTAGGAAACCCATTTCCTACCATTTGTAGAGGTTTCACCATTCCCTAGCACCTTGGGCATTTTCAATGGAGCATCACATGCAAGGTAGCTGATCTTGGAGTTGAAGCCTTGGCAAAACAACGGCGTCAAAAATCGTGGGAGCACAATGGGAGCTGATTCAAGTACGGGGGAGCGAGAAGAAGAAACCCAAAGCAGCCCTACAAAGGGGCTCAATTCGACAAGTAAGGTTGTCTTGTTAGGAGTCCATCCACTCAATTCCCTCTGGGAGTTGAGTGTAGAGTTTGTTTGACAAACTCGGACTAGGGTCGTTTATCGATCCTTGGCCTGTTAGTCGGCCTAAAATCTAGGGACGTTAGCCGTTCCTTGGCCTGTTTGTCGGCCTAAAGGCTAGGGGTTGTTCAGCACTCCTTGGCTCGTTTGCTGGGCCTAATTCTAGGGACGTTAGCCGTTCCTTGGCACTTTTGTCGGGCCTAAACAAAGTCTCTAAGGGGGAGCCACCAACACGGGTACAAACGTGTAGGTTGGGAGGAACCTGTAAACTCCCCGGTTGGGTGGATCCGAGTTAAAACACCTTGGTTAGGAGGAACCAGATTTAAACTCCCCAGTGAATGCCGGTGTGCTCAAAGGGGTTGAGTACTTGAACCGGGAATGGAGTAGAAAAGTAGTCGAACCACTATACATTCTTGTGTTTGTGATTGTGCTTGAGCTCATTTCTCTTTATGCATTGTGTTTAATTGGTTACTTATGAATGCTTAGTTAGGAATGTATGCTAGGGTCTTGATAGGCACATCCACACTCACAAGAAGTACTTTCACTACCTCATGTAGACTCGAGCTTTGTTGATCCATCCTCTATAGTCCACATGTGTTGATTAGACTAGGTTGCTGATTGCATTTATCTTTCGCTAGTCTTTTGATTGGACCCACTTAGGCTTGGAAGCCGAAGTGTTAATCGCTTACTTGGTTTAATTTGCAAAATCTGTTAATTAGGCGAAAAGATTTTAAAAGGTCCTAATCATCCCCCCTCCCCCCCTCTAGGACTTAGCCATAATTCTAGTTGCTCCCTAAGCTTCCAGCACGTGTATGTATAGGGTGTCGTGTTAGACTACCCAACGCAATTTCAGAAGCTACATTTAGCATGTCGAGGAGGAGATGCAGCGAAGTGTAACAAATCATCAAACGAAGTTCAACATTTATTCCAAGCGATCTTAAACTCCAAAAAAAAGACTTCCAATTCCTCCACTACTCCAAACACAACAAGCCATAGAAGATATGTTAACAGGCTGATTATTATTGATGAAAATACGGAGTTTGAACAGGTTAAAAAAATTAGTAAGGATGAGGAAGGAGGAGAATGCCAGATTAAAAGAAATAGAGGAAGAACAACTTAAACATGCATTGAAATTTAGTAAAGAAGAGGCATTTAAACATCAACACTATACTTCACGACGTCATGACAATGAAGCAGGAACAAGTTCGAGAATGGAGAAAAGTTCAGGGCCATCCAAGATTGTGAAGGATCTTGCTTCTTTTTACAAGATGATTTGTACTCTGTATAGATCAGCTCACAAAGAAGCCTTAATAAACTTAGCCACATCTATACAGGAGCATGAATGAAAGTTTTCTCCTCCATCAGATTCAGATGAGGTGAACAAACTTGTTGCCGAAGGTAGTTCGTGCTTGGCCAATACGTCTCTAGTGGTCCAGCATACAATGAATTATTCAAATGATGGATCCAATAAAGAAAGTGATGGATATGATGGAGGAGATGGCTATTCTTATAGCCATGGACACGGTTACATGCCAAGCAGACACTCTTCGTATGGAGGATATTAAGATTTTTAAGTTGATGTAATTAAAATAGGGAACACTAGTTAAGTAGTTACGTACTTAACTACTTATGTTGGTTTTGGTTATGAATATTGTGCTTTATGAATATTAAGTAGATGTATGAGTCGTGATTTGTGATTTGGTTGGTTAAAATTTTTATGATTTGGGATTTGTAATTTGCAAAAGCGTATTAGAACAAAAATATTTTTACATGAAAAAATAAATTGTTCGAACTGAAAAAGTTGTTCGAAATGAAAAATGTTTGAACATGGGTTGGACTAGACTGAACTGAACACAAATAAGGCCCCATTGTTCGAATGTTTGTTCAAACATTGTTCGAACACAGCCTGGTCAACAATCAAACTAAACCAAACTGGCCCACGTTTGACTTAGGTTCGGTTCAGTTCGTTGTCCAGCTCTAGGTACATGTGCGTGCATGTAACTCCGGCAGTAAGAAAACCCACTGCGCACGTTATCAAACAGCACCAACGGCATCACCCCGGCCTTTGGCGTTCTGTTTTGAGAAATATGTAAAAGACGGTGTGCACAAGGTTAAATGACTCAAGACTCGGACTGACTCGTTCGGAGCAAAGTAAGTGGAGGGTACCTGCACGATCGGGTCCAGTCACCTTCTGTGGGGCCCACTATATTGTCTGTGTTACATCCACTCCATCCATCAGGTGTGCTCCTCAATGCTTGCCCTTGGTCCAAAAGTCAATCAGATGGAATGCTTAGGCAACCCCCTCCAGAAGGAATAATGGGGATGTACGGCAACCGTAGGTTTGTATGTGGGCCACCATGGAGTGTATTTACATCAAACCGTTTATCAGGTGTAGTTCACAAGGGTGAAAGTAAGATTAAAAATATCAGCCTGATCGAAAACTCAGACGAGCCTCACATGTTTTATGCACAAATTTATGGACGTGGATTGGCCAGTGCCACTACCCAGTGGTCGGTGCTCCGATGGGCCTCACCATGATGTATGTGTTTCATGCATGTTGTACCAAAAAATGAGATAGATCCAAGTTTCAAGAGGACAGAATCACTGGAAACAGTGTTGATTGAGCTCCCACCATTAAAAACTTCTTGGGCCACAAAACTCAAACTGATATTTGTTTTTTACCTTCATCCAGGGTCTGTACGACCTATTCAACAGGTTGGATGTCAAATAAACATTACAGTGGGCCTTAGAAGGTTTTTAATGGTGGATATTCAATCACCTACTGTTTTCCTCTGGTGTGGTCACCTGAGATTTAGATCTGCCTCACTTTTTGGATCAAGCCCTAAAATGATTTGGAAAAATGGATGGACAGCGTGGATAAAACACATACATCATGGTGGGGCCCATGGAACACCAACCACTAGCAGCCTCCCAAATTTATATCATAGTTCAAAAACCCCCAAAAGAAAAATAATAATTTGACTTGATCTCCTGCCGGGTGAAGTTGACATGAAGGTTTGACTCAGCTTAACTTAATATTTAGAATATTTAAGTAATAATACATATTTAAATACAAAAATTGGCATAAACTATCATAGTTGAAGTGCATTGCCTTAGTGCGGAGTTGACTTGTGAGTTTTGAATTAAGTAGCTGAGTTGTGTCTCGCCTGCTAGCCCAGCTAGAAGACTCCAAGGCGTTTCAACGGCAGGTAATTCGAAATGCTAAGGAGACACTCTAACTCCATTGGCGGGTGGGTGCATTGTGTGACTAATAGGGTGGGTGCGTTGCATGCCTAACAAAATAGATAAAAAAAAAAAAAAGCTTAAAATTAAAAAGTCATTTAGTTGTGCAGCTCATTTTATCTCAGGTGAACCACACCACAGAAAACCATGGCCGTTGCGTGTCCACCATCAAAAACTTCTTGGTGGCTACAAAAGTTTTTTTATCAAGCTGATATTTTTGTTTACCTTCATCCGGTCATGTGACCTAATCAAAAGAGCATTACAATGGGCCTTATGAAGTTCTTAATAATGCACGTTTAATCACCACTGTTTCCCATGGTGGGGTCCCCCTGAGTTTTCAATTTGCCTCATTTTTAGGTCTAAAATGAGCTGACAAAATGAATGGACAATGTGGATAAAACACATACATCATGGTGCTGTCCACACAGCTTTTCCCACACCAAACACTACCAAGGTGAGTGCTGTGTGCCACACTACCCAATCTCCCTTTACACATCCTAAAAGAGAGTGGATTAGGTGTGACCCGGTAACACCTTAAGAAGTGTTACCCTTAGGGGGCGTTTGGATCATAAGTCTTGATTAATACTTCAGTTTAAAAACGAAAGTGATTAACTTTAAATAAAAAGGTTACTTTTAAGTGATCATAAACCAACCTTACTTATCTTAAATAAGTTACTTATCTACTGCTATAAATAAAAAAGTGACTTATTTTTTGGTATCCAAATAGGCCCTTATCATCTCGGGCCCACCTTGATGAATGCGTTGTATATCTTTGCCATTCATTCGATTTTTCATCTCAATTTAGAATTCGATCCCAAAACTTTAGCAGATCTAAGTCAACCATTGGAAATAGTAGTGAATGACCATTAAAAACTTTTTATGGGCCACAAAAGTTTTGGACCAAGTCAAATAATATGTTTTCCTTCCATCCAAATAGTCATTTGACATTATCAACAAGTTGGATGGAAAATATACATTATGGTGGGCCCTAGAAAGTTTTTATTGGTAGAAGTTCAATCACCACCGTTCCTGCAGTATCATCCACTTATGGATCTGTTTTAAGTTTTGTGACACCATCTTAAAATGGATTGGAAAAACGAATGGTCAGCATGGATATATGACAAATTGTCATGGTAGGCCCCAAGGCAAGGGTAACACCTACTAAGGTTTTACCTAGGTAACACTTAATCCCCTCTTGTTAACCTAGTATTTTTCCATCTTAAAGCCTGTTTGGATTCATGAAAAGCATAGGAAAAAGAAATATCATATCTTAGAAAACCTTGTTTGCAGGAAACTATGGGAAGGAAAAATTATTTTAGCACCGTTTGTTTTTCATCAAGATTTTCAAGAAATTCAAGATTTATTATAAAAATTTATCTTTTGGCAAAAAATAAATGAGGAATTTTTTTTTATGTAGTCACTAGCATGTGCCAAAATTAGCACATATGACACATGCTTATGCTTGAAGATTGATAGTAACACATATGATATATGTGGCATATGTGGGCGCTTGAAGCTAAATTGTGGCACATGGGGTTCATGTGAGGTACGATATTTACTATATTTACTTTCCCACGTTTCCTTAAAATAAGGTTTTGTGAGAAACATTATTTACTGTGTTTTCCACTGATCCAAATAACTCACAGCAAGTAAGTGCTTGGGATTAACATACTAGGCATGTTTGTATACCACCTTTTTAACTTATATTCAGTCATTAAGATACTTTTTTCTTTTTCCACTTAAGTTACTTTGGTAAACATGATTGCACAAGTAAATTATATGTTTAAAACTACTTGTTCCAATATGTTTTGTTTCTAGTTTTTTGACTTTTCATTTTTTAACTTCTCTCTCTCTCTCTCTCTCTCTCTCTCTCTCTCGTTCACTCTCTCACGCACTCTCATGTTCCATATCAAAGGAGGCCGCACGTTATGGATTGTCCGCATCAAAGGTGGGGTCCACAGAATGGACGGTCCACATAAAAGGAGGGCTCCACATGATGGATCACCTATATCAATGTGGGCCCACATAATGGATGGTCCACATCAAAGGTCGGCCCTAATGATAAATAGCCCACATACAAAATGATTGAGTATGATGGATGACCCACTTCAAATGTAGGGCCACACAATGGACGGTCTACATCAAAGTTGAGCTCCATGTGATGGGCAATGGACATTGAACCCATATATGATGATGGACAATCCACATCAAAGTTGGGCTCCACATGATGGGCGATTAATAATGGTGGGCCCCACATGATGGATATCCATATCAAGGTGGGCCCTATACGATGGATGGTCTACATCAAAGGTCGGCTCTAACGATGTGTGGCCCATATCCAAGGTGGGCTCCGCATCATGGACGGGCCACATTGGAGGTGGGGCCCACATGATGGATGGTCCACATCAAAGGTGGGCTCCACATGATGGGCAGTGGATATTGAAGGCGGGCCGCACATGATGGACAATAACATTAATGGCGGGTCCCCATATGATGGATCACCATCATCAAAGGTGGGCCCTACATAATGGACAATGCACATTAAAGGTCGGCCCCCTAATGATGAATGGCCGACATTCAAGGTGGGCCCTGCATGATGGACAGCCCACATCAAAGGTAGGGCCCACACAATGAACAATCCACATAAGAGGTTGGCCCCACATGATGGATGATGGATATGAGGGAGACCAAACAGACTTGAGGGATAAATGCTTATGATGTTGGAAATCAAACATGTTTCTGCTCTTTATCTTATAAGTATGCTGTTTACCAGGCATATTTATTTGCTAAGTAAAAACTAAGATGAGCTACTTGTGGTA
Source organism: Liriodendron chinense (assembly GCA_003013855.2). Lineage (NCBI taxonomy): Eukaryota > Viridiplantae > Streptophyta > Magnoliopsida > Magnoliales > Magnoliaceae > Liriodendron > Liriodendron chinense. The sequence continues at coordinate 3,212,528 of PVNU02000362.1, forward strand.
TGAGTTTATTCTTAAGCGCCTACTTATCAACCATCACACTCTTCCAGAGTAAAACCCTTTGGCTTTGGTGTTTCTCCGGCCTCACCGAATCGGCTCTCCTCCGGCCATCCCACAATTCCCTGCGTGTGGCCAACTCGAAATTTGGATTGGCTTGATTTTTAGGATCACCTTCTGAGAGAAAATGACGGACGGAGTGGATGTCACATACATCGACTGGGCCCCACGAAGCTTTTCTGTCGCGCAGGCTCCTTGGCATAGGAATTTCGCGTCTGATTTTTCTGGCCGCTATGGATTCGTCTGTGAAAAAGAAAGGTGAAGCCTCATCAGACGTGGCAAAAGCTGGAACCGCTACTCTCTCTACAAATAGCGTGTAATGCACGTGAGAGAGATCCGCCGGAAGCAGCCATGGAACTAGTCAGCGAGAGAGGACCATAGCAATCTATTGACCGTATACGTGGCCTACGGTGATGCATATGTTTTATCCACGCCGTCCGTCTGTCTTTCTGCTCATTTCGGCCGGCCCGTTTGGATAAGTTACTTTTCGACTGAACTTAAGTCGTTAAGTTATTTTTGACACTTAAGTTCTTTTGGTAAGTATAATTGAAAAGCAACTTATCTCTTAAAAATTACTTGTCTTGATAAGTATTTTTTTTTTTTTAGCTTTTTGACTTTTAACTTTTCTACTTATCTCTCTCATGTCAAGCTTTTTGTGTGTGTGTGTGTTAGTACACACCACACTGTTAGTCACCCTCCAATGTTAATTAACCACCCTCCAATTTGGCTTTTCTACTTATCTCTCTTAAGGTCATGCTACATATCAAAGTTCTCTCTCATGATTCAGTCAATTACTGCTCTCTAATACTGTCCATATCAAAGGAGGCCCCACATGATAGACTGTCCCATCAAAGGTGGGGCTCACACAGTGGACGACCCACATCAAAGATGGGCCCTACATTAATTGGTGCAAGATCCAATCCACCAATCAAGTTGATCTGATCTTCTACATCTTTCCCAAACATGGCTCTAGTCCACTCACCATCTGGACCGACTATTGGAAACAAGTGAATGTGTTAGAAAATTTCAGCCCAGTCTTCCAGAGCCATGCATTTGTTTTGCAGACTGTGGCCCACCTGACCACTGGATCAACCTGACTCTTGTGCCTGGGCATCCATATAGTGGTCCTGTTCTGATGGATGGAATGTATCTCGGACCAATTGTGCTATGCTAGCACATGCGTGGCATGTACATGATGATTAGAAAAGCTCATTTTGTTAGGAAAACTGCCTCAACGCTTAGCTTTTTCTTTTCATGTCAATATGTTGCTTATTATTTGTAGATTTAAAATTTTCTTTCCGAAAGGTTACTTATTAATGTGTTATTGCCAAACATACTTATTTACTTATTAGTTGATAAGTATGTTGTTTACCAAACATACTTCTCTGATTAATAAGTAAAAACCAAGATAAGTAAGTTATCTGATAAGTAGCTTATCTTAAGTAACTTACAATCCAAGCGGGCCCTTCATGGCATGATCGAAGGCTGAAGCACATCCAAGCTTAAGTGGACCACACCACACGAAACAGTGAGAATTGAATGCCTACCATTGAAAACTTCTCATGCCCACATAAGTTTTGGATCAAGTTGATATTTGTGTTTTTCCTTCATCTATGTCTGTGTTTCTTTAAGAACAGGTTGGATGACAAATAAACATCAGTGTGAGCTCTAGGAAGGTTTCAACGGTAGGCATTCAATTCCCACATCAGTCCACTTGATCTTTAGATATGGTTCAATTTGGGCTTAGAGCCTAAAATGGGCTGGAGAAGCAGATGGATGGTGTGGATAATACACACATATCACGGTGGGGACAAGGTGCGTGGGCAAGAAATCAGAGATCTGCTAATTCGACGCGTGTGTGAGAGCCCTGCACATATACACGATAGCTGATCATGTGTGTGACATCTGAGCTTTCAATCAGGTGAGCTACGCTGTTTAGATCTATAGTAAAAAAAAATGAGGACATTTCTAGTCTCAGGTGGGCCACAGCATGTCATAACAAATTAATGGCTAGAGAAGAACTTAACCGTCATCTTTAATTTACTTTTGTACGGTCACAGCCCACCTGAAGGGTTGAATTGTATGATTTTCTAGGCAGGAGATCTAACCATTATTCCCAACCTGATGGAAAGCTCAGATCTCACATACGTGTTTAACATGTGCATAGCTCTGCACGCGTGTAATTAGCAAACCTCGTGAGTTCAACGCGAGAAATCACATGGTGTTAGATGATGTGGCTAACAGTTTGGACGGTTCAGATCGGCGTGGATGCTCACCAGTATTGTCGTTAAATTTCGAGAAATGCACCTTTATATAAAATCAGGCTTACAACTCGACCGGACCGGGCCGAACTGAATCATGTCCGAACCCAGGCTCAGGCTCGGGCCGGTCCGAGCCTATTTATTGGGCCTTTATGTAGATACAAGCCCGTATCAAGCCCATTTGTTATTGGGCCCAAATCCAACTCATAGGCTAATCGCTCAGCCCAAACCTGGCTCTTGCGTTCATCATACGGCCCCACATCTGTACAGATCGAATAAACGGTTAAGAACCTTTGACCAATGTTTCACACATTGTGTACACGTGTGGCCCAGGTGGATTTTATATGCATGGAATCTACGCTGAGGATCAATCGAGTAGCCGAATCCCACCGATGCAGGGCCACATTATCATTGGTTCTCTCTCTCTCTCTCTCTCTCTCTCTCTCTCACACACACACACACACACACACACACACACACACATTGTTTAGATTTGTAGGGACATCGTTTTGGCTTGTAAGGTCTGAGGGGAGTGCACTTTCATGAACATTGGATGTGGACAGTTAAACATTGTTTTAACCGTCCATTATTTTCAAACATGCATGGTCCATCTGGACGCTTGATTATTGACGAAGTCGTCCACATCGTCGGTCCTACCTGATGCGTCGTTGGCGCAGTATTGCTGCGCCCCACCTGGCACGATTGGCTGGGCCAGGCTAGGCCCCACATGTTCGACACTTTTGGCCCAATGGCTCAGTCTGTCATGGCTTAGCATAGAAGGCCCAACTCGAGCCCGAGAAATTTTGGTTGGGCCTCGCCCCGACATGTACGAGCTATATTTTGAAATCCTAGGGGGTGTTTGGCACCTCTACTCTAATTCAATAAGAGCTTTTTGAATAAGAGCTACTTTAATAAGCTCTTTTTGTTCTAGCTCTTGTTTAAAAAAAAAAAAAACCCGATTGGTAATATATTTAATGTAAGCATGTTTGGTAAAACTTTCAAATAACAGGTTTTTAGGGGTAGTTGATGTCATTTTAAAAGATTACAACAACTTAAATATAAGAGCAATCCAAATGGTCGTTTGGGTGGATTGTCCATCATGTGGGGCCCAACATTCATTATGGGACGTTTATCATGTAAGCCCATCTTTGATATCAACTGACCATCATCTGGGCCCACCTTCAATGACCATCATCCATCATGTGGACCTACCTTTGAGGTGGGACTGCCATTTAAATGGGACCTATTTGATGTGCATGTTCCATTATGTTGGGCCACACTTTAATGTGGGCCATCTATCATGTGGGGCCTACCTTTGATGTGAACCTTTCATTACATGGGCCCACCTTGATGTGGGGCCCCACTTCAATACGAGTCATTCATTATGAGGGGCCCATCTTTGATGTCCACCATCCATCATGTGGGTCCTACCATTGTTGTGGAACACTATCATGTGGGGCCCACATCAAGTAGGTAGTCCATCATGTGGGACCCATTTGATGTCCACCATCGATCATGTAGGTCCCACCTTGGCTGTGGACTGTCCATCATGTGAGGTCCAACCTTTAATATGGGTCATTCATCATGTAGGCCCACCTTTATTGTCAACCTTCCATCATGTGGTCCCACATTCAATATCCACCATCCATCACGTGGATCCTACCTTTGATGTGGACCATCCATCATGTAGGTCTCACCTTTGTGGTGGACCATCTATCATGTGGGGCCCACTTGATGTCGATAGTCCATCATGTGGGACCCACCTTTGATGTCCACCATCCATCATGTAGGTCCCAACTTTGTTATGGACCATCCATCATGTGGAGCCCAACCTTCAATATGGGTCATCCATCATGTGGTCCCACATTTAATGTCAATCTTCCATCATGTGGTCCCACATTCAATGTCCACCATCCATCATGTGGAGCCCAACTTTCAATATGGGTCATCCATCATGTGGTCCTACATTTAATGTCAATCTTCCATCATGTGGTCCCACATTCAATGTCCACCATCCATCATGTGGGTCCCACCTTTGCTATGAACCGTCCATCATATGGGGCCCACTTGATGTGGATAGTCCATCCATCATGTGGGGCCACAGTTTAATGTGGGTCATCCATCATGTGGGACCCATCTTTGGTGTTCATCGTCAATCATGTGGGGCCCAACCTTCAACATGGGTTGTTCATCATATGGGCCTCCCTTTGATGTCAAGCTTCCATCATGCGATCCCACCTTCAATGTCCCCCATCCATCATGTAGGTCCCACTTTGATGTGGGCGTTCATCATGTGGGGCCCACCTTTGATGTGACCATGCATTACGTGGGCCCACCTTCAATATGGGTTGTTCATCATGTGGGCCCACATTAGAGATATTCTAAAGAAGAGAAGAGGGTAAGATGGGAATTACTTAAAAAGTTTAAGGACAAACTTGCCCAAAAATTAATTAATAATGTTTACCCTGATTAAGTTAAATAAGCTCTTAAAGAAAAAGTGATCTCCCTATCACTTATTGTTTAATAACTTTTTTACTAGTTTTTAAAAAAATAAGCTCTAAAATGAAAGCTTTACCAAATGATCTATTTTCATAACAAGAGTCTGATTAGGGCATGCCATAAAGATAGAATGTGATCGGAATAAATTCTATCTTATCTAAACTCATCCCATATTTTATTCAAACCCTCTCTTTGTTTTTTAAAATGGAGGTATTCTCTCATCTAAATCCAATATATGAGAGTTCTTCGGTGGGTGTGTGTGTGTAGGAAAAATTCTCAATTTTCAACCACTTTCTAATACGGGAGTCCAAAGATGCAAGGACTACAACCAACGTATGATTCGAAGCGAGAATCTCTCTTATACACGTGGCAATACGCAATAAACTATCTTAACATGGAAAAATCATGGAGATTTGCACCGCTAAACTAACAAGTTGTGAAATTTCTGTATATTTATTAGAGGAGAAACAATCCTTTTATAATACATTTATAACCTAATTTGGGTGATTATGTAGTTGTATAAACATAAAGAAAATATCTTAGTTGTTAAATATAGATTATTTACAATTTCAAAAAGATTTATAATCTAATACTCCCCCTAATTCGAAGAGTGAACATTAAAAACTCCCAACTTGGAGCTCAATCGATGGAATGGTTCATTGCTCAGAGGTTTAGTGAATAAATCGGAAAGTTAAAGACATGTTGAAATGTAAGAAGTCTAAATTAATTCTGATTAAATCTTTTCACGAACAAGATGACAATTAAGCTCAATATGTTTTGTACATTCATGAAGGACAGGATTAGCAGCAATATAAAAGGCAACTTGATTGTCTCAAAATAACAAGGCTAGACCAACATCGCAAACATTAAGATCGTGAAGCAAATAAAGAAGCCAAGTGAGCTAAAACCTCGTCAACAACAACAACGCCTCATGTAATTTCTTATGGGACTTAATGAGAGTTACTCGGTCATTAGATGACAAATTCTTCTTATGAATCCCCTTCATACAATCAATAAGGCTTATTCCTTATTGTTACAAGAAGAGAAACAACGAGAAGTTTCTACTTCTCACAAACCATCTGATGATGCCACAACTTTGGTTACCACAAATAATCTCTCTAATATGGGCCCTCATCGCAATTCTGGCCGTAACTTCTTCAAGGACAATTCTGGTAAGCATCGACCCCATCTCACATGTGATTATTGTGGCTGGGTTGACCACACAAATGACAAATGTCATGCCCTTCATGGATATCCACTGGCCATTGCTTACATGGCTCTACTCCATTAAGAACAAGTAGAGCACCACCACGTGATAATGCGGGTCTTTTCAATCCTGCCCCTTCTACTACCACTTTTACTCTAGATCAGTATCACCAACTTTTATCTTTGCTAAATAAAGGTGCTACACAGCCTGAGGAATGCCTTGCAGGTAATTCCTCTTGTTTTTCTGCTTCTTTCTCTCCTTCTGCATGGGTTATTAATACCGATGCCACAACACATATGACACATTCTCTATTTTTGTTTCAATCATCCACACAACACATCACAATTTTCTCAGTCACTTTACCTAATGGCCACCTTACCCCGGTTATCGATATGGGGACCATTACTCTTACACCATTTGTATCTCTTACTGATATTATATATGTGTGTTCCATCTTTTCATTTTAATCTTCTATCTATTAGTCAATTAACTTTTTTATTAAATTGTTTAGTTACCTTTTATCCTGATTTTTTGTCTCTTTCAAGACCTAGCTCCGAAGATGACGATTGGATTGGGTAAGGAGTACGACGGTCTTTATCACTTTCTCCCACAAGCTTCTTCAACTGCCTTATACTCCTCTTTTCCTTTTTCTCCCATGCTATGGCATCAATGACTTGGACATCCCTCTCAGGCTCGCCTCCATAATCTGTCTACCATCATTACTTTTATTGCCTTTTTAAATAAATTTCATGTCGTGTTTGTCCTTTAGCTAAACAAACTCGGTTACCCTTCTCTTCCAGTTCTATTTCTATTGTTGATATTTTTTATTTAATTCATTGTGATATTTGGGGACCCTACTCAATTTCCTCCAATTCTGATGCTCATTATTTTTTAACCATTGTAGATGATTTTTCATGAGGCACTTGGACATATCTTATGTATTATAAATCCGATACCAACTTTCTTCTCAAATCATTCTTTTCTATGGACAAAACCCAATTTCAAAAACAAATTAAATGAATTGGACTGATAATGGAATAGAATTTTTCTCTAATGACCTTCACTCATACTTCTAAGAAATTGGCATCATCCACCAACATTCTTGTGTTGCCACTTCGTAACAAAATGTTGTTGTTGAAAGAAAATATCAGCACATCCTTAAAACTGCCCGTGCACTTTGCTAATTTCATGCTTGAATTTTGGGGCGAATGCATCCTTACTGCTACGTACCTCATTAATCGAATTTTCACTCTCCTTTTTTCTAGTGCCACTCCATTTCAAACACTCACCTAGAGACCCCCTACCTACACACATCTCTGGGTTTTTTGTTGTCTTTGTTATGCTTCCACATTGTCTAGTTATCGAGATAAATTTTAGCCTTGTGCTCCCAAATGTAGTTTCGTGGGCTATCCATATGCGCAAAAAAGTTATCGAGTTTTTGATATCTTTTCTCACGAAATCTGTATCTTGCGAGATGCCGTTTTTCATGAGAAGTAGAAACTTCTCGTTGTTTCTCTTCTTGTAACGATAAGGAATAAACCTTGTTGATTGTACCAAGAGGATTTATAAGAAGAATCTATTCTTTAATGAACGAGCAACTCTCATTAAGTCCCATAAGGAATTACATGAGGCATTCCTGCTGTTGATGAGAAGCAAGATCCTTGCTTGCTCCACGAGTTCATATTGTGGAAAAAATTCCTCGGTAAAAGCCACCAATTACCTAGGAAATTTAGATTTCATTGGTGAACCTTTACCAAGGATCTATTTCCTCGGTAAAAGTGATAATGACCAACGAAATATAAATTTCCTTGATAATTGTGGATGTTTATCGAGGAATGTTTTCTTCGGTAAAACTATGCTAAATTTTTTTTTTTTTTTTTTTTTACATTTTTAGCCATGAAATAATATTCTCCTTACCCACGAAATTTGAATTTCGTCGGCATTTGTCACTTTGAATAAGGAAATGTTTTTCTTGGTAAAAGCATGTAGACGCCCCACCTCGGTTACAAAGTTGTTTGAGATAACTGAATGAATGGAGGTCTATGTCCCAAAACCCTATGTTTAAAATTAGTTAAACTCACCCTTACAAGCCCCAATTCATAGCCCAACTCAAGTCTAAACCTAGTTAAATTACCCCTAAACATCAGCCCAAAAAACCCTCCATAAGAAAAACCAGTCCAAAAATAAAATAAAAAAGTCAAACTTGATGAGTTAACCTGTTGAGTCAAATCACCGAGTCAACTCACTGGGTTAGTCCAGCCCTTGCATCTAGTCAACTCACCTTGTCAGTCCATTTTTTAAACCCAGTCAACTCACCTAGTTTTAAGCCACAGCTTCGGAGTAGCTCCGAACCTTGAACCTACAACTTTTTTGCTTTAGGTTCGGAAGCCGTATGATCCAAAGCTGAAGCAAAGAGTCTGTACGGGCATTCCTCTACCAAGGAGAGCTCGAGTGCGAAGAGTCTAGCCCTAGTCCAGCCTAACCTGACCTTGGTTCAAGCTTCTTAAGCCACCTAAGTCTCGATCTTAGCCGCTCGAAGCAAATCCTTGCGATACCCCCGTCCATCCAGCTACTCTTATATCAGCATCATCTCATTCGCATATAGCATAAGTGTAACATTTAGTATTCTTCCAACCCCCTGCTTATCATTCCACTACAAGCACTTGATCAGGTCTTAGCGTATGCTCTGAGGTTTGCCGGCTCGTCCGGAACTTACCGATTAGAAACTCTGACCGATCAAACACACATAATGCATATTGCATAAATCACCTGTCAGTTCGAGCGTATGCTCTAGGCTTGCCTATCTGATTGGAACCTGCCCATCAAAAACTCTTATTGTTCAGACCCATATATATGCATCATATCATTCATGAGAATGTACGAGGATTAATTCAGACTTTCAAGTGGTAGTTCGATTCTGTGAAGTAAAGACTGTACTTCAGTACGGGCGGAGTGGGTGCCTAACACCTTCCCACTCTGTAACCGTGATCTCTTACCTCGAATCTCTGACTGCAGATAAAAAAGAGTCATCTTAGAAGAATGAATTTTCAGATTCCCTTCTCTAACGTTTCTACGGGGTCTAGCCGACTGTAGATTCGAAGTAACTGGCTAGTGACGACTCTGGTCTTATACGAACTCATCCAAACATATTCAGTTTAACCCAACGATAACACGACAACCGAAAAAGCCCTCGAGAAAGAGGCGAGCCAGTGACAAACGACGATTCGCGCAACTCCTTTTCGAAAGGGAGAGGTTGGGAGCGCGGAAAAGGCGAGCGTCCACAAAGCAAAATAATATTTACCCACGAACTTCGAATTTCGTTGGGAAAAGTGTATTATTACCCAGGAAATTCATTTCCTTGGTAAATATTCGGTAAAGGTCATTTTTCTTGTTGTGTTAGCCCACGAGCATAAAATTAAGGTAGATGCAAATCTCCAGTGAACCATATTGCATGAAACAATGGTGATGAACTCATCATTAAAAACTTCCCGTGGGCTACACAAGTTTTCGGTAAGATGATATTTGCTTCTTTCCTTCATCCGGATCTGGGTGTCCTTATCAATAGGTTGGATGGCAAATAGACATTATGTTGGGCCCTTAGAAAATTCTTAATGGTGAGCTCTCAATGAGCTCCATTTCCTATGGTGTGGTCCATCTGAAACTCGGATCTGCTTAATTTTTGGGTTCATGGCGGAAAAACAGATGGACGGCATGGATATAAAATATATACATCAAGGTGGCCGGCCCACGGTTAATTAGGGCCGCACAGTGTTGGGTGAAGCTAGGAGGCACCTAATCGATCGAGCAGGCTGTGACCTGATGGGCGCAGATTGCGCGTGGGCAGAGACTTTCAATAGTCGGTAGCTCGGTGGAGCCCACAGATTTTCATAACAAATCCACTCCATTCATCAGTTTTGCAAGACAATAATAGGATAGGAATCTAAAAATCAGGTAGATCCAAAGAAACAGCAGGGATTACCATTGGAAACTTTGTGGGGCCACAAAAGTTTTGTATACGGATGATATTTGTGCCTGCAGTTTATCTGAGTGGTAATAACCTTATGAACGTTTGGATAGCCTATAAGTATATATCATGGTCAGCTCCAGAAAGGTTTCAATGGCGGATGTTTTCGTTCCCACTGTTTAATGCGGTGGGGCCCACATGAATTTTGGATCTTCCTTATGTTTAAAATCATGTTCGTATCGAATGGATTTGTTACGAGCACCTGTGGTCCGCATCGTTTACCACTGCATTAACTTCCAGTGCCAGCGTCACAGGCAATCTGCATCCGGCAAACACCAAAGCGTGCCGGTGCCTTTAACCCCGTCGCATACGTAGCCCCAGGCCCCACCATGATGTATGTGTTTAATCCACACCATTCATCCAATTTTCCAAGTCATTTAAGGGCACCATAACAAAAATGAGGCAGATCCAAATCTCAGGTGGACCATACCATAGCAAACAGCGATGATGAACACCCACATGAAAGCTTCCTGTGGGCTACAAAAGTAATGGATTCAGCTGATATCTGTTTCTTTCCTTCATCGATGTCCGACTTAATCAAAAGATTGGATGAAAAATAAACATTATTGTGGCCCTAGGAAGTTTTTAATGGTGGCCGTTCTATCATCACTATTTCCTATGGCATGGTCCACCTGAGATTTGAATTTGCCTCATTTTTAGCATCATGACCTAAAATGGTCCCAAAAATGGATGGACGGTGTGGAATCATAATGGTGGGTCCCACATAGCACCAACCAGTAACCACGTCCCTTCTACCATGCAATCTGCATGCATAAATAAAAAAATAAAAAAAATAAAAACCATTTTTAAATTTTTTTTATAATAACATGGGCATTTTTGTTATTTTAGTAAGTATCATTCTTTAAAGGTTTTTTTTTTTTTTTTTTTCCATAGAACTGCCTTTCTTTTAGGCTATTTCTCTAAAAACGCTTGCTTTTAAAATAATTAAAGCAAACCGCTTAAGGTTTTTGCCGTTAGACATCCGAACGCCTAACTTGATATGGCGTTTTGATTGTACACCGTTCTTAAATTGTATTTAAAAAAAGTCAGAATTTCCGTCGTTGTAGCATGAAACCACCAAAGAGAGGCGCCTGTCAGCTCTTTAGGTTCCAAAGCTAGGTGGGGCCACCATCATGTTTATGAGAAATCCACCCCGTCCATACTTTATTCCAAATCATTTTAAGGTATGAACAAAAAAATGAGGCTGATCTATAGCTCAAGTGGTCCACACAATAAGAAAGAGTGGAGATTGTGTGCCCACCATTAAAACATTCGTGGGACTACAAAAGCTTTATATTAGGCTAATATTTTTGTTTAGTTTTGTTTTTTGTTTTTTTTATTTTGTTCATCCTAGTGGGAATGATTTTATTAACGGTTGGGCTGCTTTATGAACGGGTTGGATTGCACATAAACATCATGGTGGAGGCCAAAAAGGTTTGAACGGTAAGCAACCCCTTTCCACTATTTCACGTTGTCTGGTCCACTTGAGTTTCGGATCCCCATGATTTATTTCCTCATGTTATAGTACGAGTTGCCAAAACGGATGGACGTAGTGGATTTCTCACAAACATTATAGCGGCTCCACCGGTGGTAGGGTGAGAGGTCATTCAAACGTTCATGTCCGCCTGAAATTGGAGCAGAGAGGGGAGTGGATTAAGTGTGGCCCTGAACATACTCAACACAGTGCAGCCATCACCTTATGACCCACCTTGATATACGTATTGCATATCTACACTGTTCATACAATTTTGCAGATCACCTTATGGCATGGTGCAAAACATGAAGCAGATAAGTCTCAGGTGGACCAAATACATGAAACAGTGGTGGTTGACCATTAAAAACTTCTTATGTGCCACAATTTTTTTTTTATCAAGCTGATGTTTAATTTTTCCTTTCATCCCTTATTAATAGGTTAGATTGCAAATAGAAATTGTCATGGTCCCTCGGTAGTTTCTAATGGTGGACATTCAATCACTACTATTTCCTATGGTATGGCCCTCCTGACATATCGATCTGCTTATTTTTTAAGCTCATGCTCTAAATTGAGCTAGAAAATAGATGAACAACATGGATATATAGTACATACATCAAGGCGTGATCGAAGTAATCTATTCGATTGATCGAAAAACTTCCAGAGAGTTCAACAAGTTGCTGGACATATGTTCGATTGATTGAATTGACTCTCCGATTGATCGAAGTCCTATCGAAACTGAACTCCAATTAATCGAAGTTCACTTGAAAATTGCTGTCTAGGCTATTTCATTTACACCAGCTTGCACCTCTTTAATTAGCCCAACTTATTATGTTTTTCTATATGATCTAAGGCTAATGACGATGACTAAGTGTTTTCCTAGTTGATCCAAGTCATCTAGAGGTTTATGGTTATTTTGGTTATAAGGGTTAGGGTCACCAAAACATCTTTTTTACCTGTTCTTCTTCCTTGATGATGCTTATCTACTTGAATATTCGGTCTTCAATTTGCCAAGGCTCAACCGACATTATAGCACATGGACGTATGCGATTGATAAATAAGGTGTATTTGTATGCCACAGAAAAGTGCACTAACACTATGATGGTTGCACTGCATAGGTGAGGCTGAGTCGCACCTAATCCACTCCTTAGATGGAGGTGGGTTGTCTTTGGTCAGAAGCTCGATGGGGCCAACCATGGTGTTTGTGAAAAGTACGCGCCATCCAAACCTTATTTCCAGATCATTTCAGGGCATTGCCCAAAAATTAAGGCAGATATGAAGCTCAAGTGGGCCACACGATAGAAAACAATGTAGATTGTATGCTCAACATTGAAACATTTGTGGGGTAATAGAAGCTTTAGATTAGGCTTTTCTTTTTTTAATCCCGGTTCAACTCAGTGGGAATGACCTTATGAACGATTTGGATTGCATATAGATATCATGCTGAAGCTTAGAAAGGTTTGAACAATAAGCCGTCCATTTCCACTATTTTCAGTTGTGTGGCCCACTTGAGTGTCAGATACGACTAACCTTTGGCCTCATGTCTTAACACGAGCTCACAAAAAGGACACAACCAACCCCCCCCCCCCCCCCCCCCCCCCCCCCCAAAACAATGATTAGGTCATCCAAACGATGGCCTTGTAATTGTTGTAGAGAGATAGGCTTTCAGTGGGTCGAAAGCTAGGTGGGGCCAACCATGGTGTTTGTGAAAAATCCACACCACCCTTTCATTTTGATAGGTCATTTTATGGCATGATCGTAAAAATGAGGTGGATCCAATGCTAAGGTAGACCACACCAGTTAGATTCATTTTAAGGTGCAGAGAATGCCCATTGTTGAAACCTTCCCCAGGCTTACCTGAGATTTGGATTTACCTCATTTTTGGGCTCATGTTTTAAAATGAAATGGTAAAATGAATGGACGGCGAGGATTGCATATATACATAAAGGTGGGCTTTGTCAAACCTTCCATAAGTCCAACCCCTCCAATGGGGTATAACCATAAAACCCAAAGGAGACGGAGGCAAATCTGACCTTTAAATACCTTAATGGTGCATTTCCGTCTTTGAGGTTTAGACAAGGCCAGGCAATCTCCATATTTGTAAATTGAGGTATTTTGCTTTAAATATTTTGAAAGCATGCATTTTTTGAAAAATATTCTAAAAGATATGCGGCTATATGGGAAAACCCCTTCTTTAAATTGACAAGCATTATAGAAAACCAACGGAAGGATTCCGTTTGAAAACATCTTCATTAATGAGGTAGCTTGATGAAAATTTAAATACAAAAGTTACTGGGATGTAAATATCATATTAATTGGTGTCTAAGCTGCTAGCCCAGCTGGAAGATGCCTAGGTATTTCAACAGCAGGTATCGGGTTTCAAGTGCTAATGAGACACACTAACCCCACCAGTGGGTGGGTGCATCGTGTGACTAACCAAGTAAGTGTGTAGCCTAAAGGTGTGGGTGCATAGCATGACTAACAAAAAATAAATCATATTAATTAGGTATTATTTTGTAAAATTCTTTAAAAAAAATTCATCAAAGTTGTGCACCACATGGTAAAGGTAACACCGGATAACACCTCATCCACTCCCCCGTAAATTGGGGATTATCGGGCAGTGAACCCTTGGTGCTGATCTCGGTGCTGGAAAAGTTCTGTGGGCCACAATGATGTATGTGATTTATCCATTATCTATCCATCTTAAATCATTATTTTGGAGCATGAGCCTAAAAATGAAATCTAAGGTGGACACACTATAGGAAAACAGTGGTGATTGAAAACCTATCTTAAAAGTTCTCAGAAACTAACTGTAATGTTTATTTTGCTATCCAACCCGTTGACTAGGTCATAGAGACCTGGATGAAGGGGAAAACACAAATATCAGCTTGATACAAAAGTTTTGTGGCCCCAATAAGTTTTCAATGGTAGGAGTTCAATCACCACTGTTTCTTATGGTGTGGTCCACCTGAGATTGGAATCTGCCTCTTTTTTTAGGATAATGCCTTAAAATTAGCTGAAAAAAAAAAAAAAAAAAAAAACAAAAACAAACAAAAGAATGGACAGCATGGATAAAACATAATAAGTAATTGGGGGCCCCACGATACCGACTAATACCTACCTCGGTAATGGTGGCGTCACTACCGAATCAAAAGCTCCACATAGTTTTAGTCCAAAAGATCATGAAATGGGCCCTAGAAATCAGTGTAATCTTCAGGCCATACTTCATCCACATGGATCTTGCTATTCCAATGGCCTGCTGGGGCTGACCAAATCAAAAGCTCCAAATGGATTCAATCCAAAAGAACATGACATGCGCCCAAAATATCATGGTTGAAGACGTCAATGGTTTTGTTGCCTGAAATGGGCCCCAAGAAATCAAAGGCCCCAAATAGGGTTTTTATCAAGGTCAAGGTTCTTTCATATGGATAATTTTTTAAGCTGTCCTTGATACAGTGGTGCATGCACTAGTTTTGAACGGTTTGGATTGATAAGGGTTCAATCTAGACCATTAATCAGATGGGCCAACCATTGACAAAACAGGATCCAGAAAAATCTGGAAGATGTGAAAATCCTAGCCTGATTTTCTAGATCCAGCGGTTCACATCTTTAAATATCAGAGATTTCTTAGGCTTGGCCTGTTCACTATGGGGCCGACCATATCAACTATCTAGATCCTAAAGTGGCCCGGCCCGGCCCCACAAAGTGAGGCCCGATAGAGATGCTTACCTTTTCTTCACATTGCAGCTCTACCCACCAACGAGAGAGAGGGGATGAAAAAACGAAATTTGAAATCGTGGGGTTAATTTTCCATTTTCCACGTAATCTTAGGCTAGGCAACCAACTTACATGGCTACATCCAACGGTTATAATTTCATCTGCAAAAGAGGCACTGTACCGTTCTCCCAGAGGAAAAAAAAGGTGTAACTATCAATTTTCTAAAATTCTAACCATAATAAATTCAACAACGGCAACAAAAAAAGCTCGCATGCGTGAGCTATGCCGGATTGCCTGCAAAAGCCCTTGGCTGGAACTTCCTGCCGACGGAAGGGGGCCACTGTCATGTTTGTGAGAAATCCCATCCGTCCATCTGTCTTGCCAGATCATATTAGCATATGGCTAAAAAATGAGGAAGATTGAAAACTCAAGTGGGCCACACGATGGGAAAAAGTGAGTAGGAAAATGCCTACCGTTAAAACCTCCCTGGTTTCCACTGTCATGTTAATATATACCATCCATACAGTTTTGGATCTGCCTCATTTTTTGGTCCATGTCCTTAACATGATCCGGCGAAAAGAATGGATGAAGTGGATTTCTCACAAACATAACTGTGGGCCCCACCTAGCTTGGGGTGCAGGAAGTTCGTGAGAAAGGCTTTGGGAGGCAATCCGGGACGCGGATTTCCTGCGAAAGCCTTGCGCAGGAAGCTCCTGCACTGGAACTAAGGTGGGGCCCACAGTGATGTATTTGATAAATCCATCCCGTCCATCCGTTTTGGGAGCTCATTTTAAGATGTGAGACCAAAACTGAGCTGGATCCAAGTACTCAAGTGGGCCTCACTAAAGGAAAAGGTTGGTAGGGAAATTACTACCGTTGAAACCTTCCTGGGATCCGCAGTGATGTTCATATGACATCCATACGGTTCATAACGTCACTACTACTGGGATGAACAGAAAACACAAATATTATCCTGATTCGAAATTCCTGTGGCCTCACAAATATTTCAATTGTGAACGTTCAATCTTCACGTTTTCGGCCCACTTGAGTCTTTGATCCGGTTCAGTTTTGTTCTCATGTCCTAAAATGAGCTCCCAAAACGGATGGACGGGGTGGATTTATCAAAAAACATCAATGTGGGCCCACCTTGTTTCCCAGCGCAAGAACTTCCCGGGCAAGGCTTTCGCAGGAAATCCGCGTCCGGCAATCCGCGTCCAACTGTGCCCATCCACACACAAGCACAATGCCAGCCATTCTATTACACGTGTACAAGATCTAAAGCTTTCCATCAGGTGGGGCCCACTGTTTAATCTCATGGCCTAAAATGTCAGGCCTTTTAACTCCTCCAATGGTGTACAAAAGAAACGGACGGCTAAAACAAAACGAATTTGCTAAAACGAATTTTTAAGCCAAAAGATTAAAAGAAAAAAAAAAATTGGCCCACCTGATGGAGAGTGCAGATCCCCATACACGCGATTAGCACGTTTGTTTGTCTATGTACGCCGTTCGGGCATAACAAGCTTTCTCAAGAACAAAGAAAGTAACAAACCAAGGTAAAGAGAAAATGAGAGTTATATGGTACTCTGGCTGCGTAGTAAACTTGATAAGCAGGCTCTTGGAAATTGTACACATAGTCGACTAACTAGAATTTGGAGTAAACTGTGGAACTCTATCGCCAAGTCCTAAAATCATATTGGTCGAACAATCCCAACCTCTGATTGGTGGACACCTGTTTGTTGAAATGAGACCATTGGATATTTTTCATTTTTAGCTGTCCAATAGTTGTCTACCAATCCGAGTAGTCGGATAGCCAAATAAGCCTGATTTTAGGGTTATCATCAAATAAACTGGGACCATAATCTGGACAACCTAATTTGAATCATTAAGTGGCCGTGTATCATCCATCACACATAGCCAGAGTATCAAAGTTTTTATACAAAAGCAATAAAGGGGAGAGAGAGAGAGAGAGAGAGAGCTTCAAGGCTCATCCATTTTTTCTTGATTTTTTTTTTTTTTTTTTTTTAGGAGAGAGAGAGAGAGTGAGCTTCAAAGACGAGCATTGGCTCATCAATCTTTTCTTGATTTTTCTTTTTTCTTTTTGTAGAGAGAGAGAGAGAGAGAGAGAGAGAGAGAGAGAGAGGCCTCACAATCTCTCTTTAGAACAAAACTCCCTTTCTTCGCACCTAACTCTAACCAACCAAAGACTCAAATCACCTCTCCTTTTACAAGAAACACACACAAGAAGAAGAAAACAGGAGACACATCTCCTTTTACAAGAAACACACACAAGAAGAAGAAAACAGGAGACACATCTCCTTTTACAAGAAACACACACAAGAAGAAGAAAACAGGAGACAGAGAGAGAGAGAGGCCTCACAATCTCTCTTTACAACAGAAACTCCCTTTCTTCGCACCTAACTCTAATCAACCAAAGACTCAAATCACCACTCTTTTTACAAGAAACACATAAAAGTAAAAGAAACACAGGGGAGAGAGAGAGAGAGAGAGATTCCTCCACCATCATGGCTCTTCAAGGCTTCCTATTGGTGTCCCGCCGGCTACCAACGAACTCCAAGGCAGCAAAAGTACAAAAGGCTAGCAAAAGGAACCATGGCTACTATCACCACTATTATCTCCGGTGGTTCCGGCTGCATAAAATAAGGGAACAGAAAAATGCCTGACCCCCAAAGAACCACCATCAGAAACACAGCAAACCACTGATTTGGAGCCATTCCTCTGTGTGTGTGTGAGAGATAGAGAGAGAGAGAGCCAAATCCCTTTCTATTCAATGCCACCATTTGAAAGGCTCGAGCGTTCCAAAGTCTTTGAGTTAATGAGGTGCGTTCATATGGTACTTGTGGTGGTACCCGGCTGCGCTGGGGCCCATGTCAACTGGGTATCAGATCCACCCCGTTAATTGTATGAGCCCTCCAATGTTAGGCCATGGGACATTAATCATCTCAGCGGAAATTCATGTGGGCCACACCCAAGAATTAGTTGGATGATCTCACCATGTTGTTTATATGCCATCTAATCCATTCATCAGACGCTTCTCACTAGGAAGAAGAAATGGATATAAATCAGGCTATTCCAAAACACAGGTGGGACACACCACGTGAATTTAGATGTCTTCGGCATCATTGTACAGTGTTACCTCTATTGTGGCCCACCTAAGTTCTGGATCAACCTGAATTTTGGTTCGTACCGTGAAGATAAGGTGTATAATTCAACGTACGGGGTGGATCGGATGTAAAGTTGAACTGGGTCCCACAGCATCCTGGTACAACTTCCATTGGTACTGATTGTACTTATGAATAAATACAGACGTGCATAGATACTATATATATATATATATATATATATATCGACCTCATGTGAACTTCCCATGAGGTCGAGCTGTGTGGGCCCCACCTTGATGTGTTTTGAACATCTACTACATTAGTTAGATGCACCATTCAATGGTGGGACACATGCTAAAAAATCAGGTCAATCCATGACTTAGGTGGGACACACCACATAAAACAGTTGCGAGGGGTTATCCACCCATTAAAATATTCATGATCGTTGATTGGGCCCACTGAGATGTGATTCACAAATCAAGACCATCCATCATGTGTGTTCCACTTGTAAGAGGGTTCAGACCAGGTATCAGGCACATCCAAAACTCAGGTGGGCCCCACCAAGTAATTTTAGGTATTTTAGGCATATCTTCACATGGTTTTAGATGGTATGGCCCACCTGAGTTCCCTATTCAGCTGATTTTTGGGGTATCTCATAAACTAAAGAGGACCCATCAAATGCACGGTGTTGATGTGCGACACACATCACGGTGGGGCCCACACAGCTCGACCTCATGGGAAGTTCCCATGAGGTCGACCTCATGGGAAGTTCCCATGAGGTCGACCTCATAGTACCATTTCCCAATGGTCGACCTCATGGGAACTTCCCATGAGGTCGAGCTGTGTGGGCCCCACCTTGTGTGTTTTGAACATCTACTACATTAGTTAGATGCACCATTCAATGGTGGGACACATGCTAAAAAATCAGGTCAATCCATGACTTAGGTGGGACACACCACATAAAACAGTTGCGAGGGGTTATCCACCCATTAAAATATTCATTAAAATATATATATATTAATTGCATGCTCAGTCATTTTTCTTTGGCATGTTTGATTTTCAAATTTTCAAGTAAATAAAATGGGAATGTATAATGATTATTTCTTGGGTAATTCATATGCCCTTTTCGATTTGACTGCCTATTTTTATATGCTAAAATTGAAGAGAAAATGGAATATAGGTGGGCCCATCATTATGTATATGGATTATTCACACTATCCATCTTTTGTGACAAATGAACACAGGGTATAGACAAAAAAATGAAGCAAATCCAATGCTCAGGTGGACTACACATCAGGAAAAAGGGAATCCAACACTTACAGTTAAAAACTTCTTATTGCCACTGTTTTCTATGATGTGGGCCATTTGAATGTTAGATCAGCCTCATTTTTTGGTTCATGTCTTAAAATATTCAAGTAAAACTAATGAACGGAGCAGATATATCATAAATCACAATAGAGCCAATAATTTTAAACTATTTCTTTTAGATCAATTTTCATGGTAGGAAGTTACACATGGGTAAAAAAAAAAATAATGACTTATTTCTCGAGTATTTTCATTTCTCGGGAAAAATCAAACAAGCCCTTAAAAATGAGGTGAATGAGATTAACTCCACCAACACGTTGAGGACCCACTTTGTGTGAATTCGGATCCTCTTCTTGGCTCTGTCGGTTGCAGCTAACCTGTCGTGACTAATCAGAGAGGCGAAAAGCAGGATTTCAGATTCACTTTGTGTACATGGCACCTGTGCACGGTGATCTGATCCGTTTGATCAAAAGGGCCACTTGGCCAAAAAAAATTGTCACCATCGTGCTATATTATCCATTGGTTCAATCGCTTGTAAATGGACAGTTAGAATGACGCGTGAAAAATGATAATCGAGCCACGTCAGGTGGGAAAAAGAATGGCTAGAGTTTTTAGGGTACAGCCCATCGGTGTGATGCCCCCGAATCAAGGCTCCTGACTACCATACAAAAGTTGTTTACATGGCAGCAGTATACTGTGATTCCAACCGTTTGATCAGATGGGCCATGGCCTAAAATTCTTCTTGGTCATGCTATCTTGGCCACCCTATTTGATGGTTTGAACATTGGCAGTTAAACAATTTATATGACATCCAAACCGTTAATATGGTTGGTACCACTTGGATAAACCGTAAGCACAAGTATCATCCTGATTCGAAACTCTATGGTCCACACAAAGTTTCCAATGGTAAGCTTTCAATCCCTGCTGTTTCGTGTGGTATGGCCCACACGAGTTTAGGATCTGCCTGATTTTTATATTCCTATCCTATTGTTGTCTTGCAAATCTCATAGACGATGTCATGAGCATCTCCGTGGGACCCACACAGCTTCCGACAACAGGAGCACATGAAATCCGCTTATGATGTACCCCGAACAGAATCCGGATCCTGACTACCACACATGATTCGTTTACATGGCAACAGTGTACTGTGATTCCAACCGTTAGATCAGATGAGCCACCAAACGGATGGGCCACAGCGTAAAATTCATCCTGTAAAAAGAATGATCAACGGCCCAACTTCAAGCGGAAAACAACGGAAGATCGAATTGCTAGGATTATTGGGTCGGCACAAGTTTTGGGCAAGAGCCCATCCATGTAATGCCCCACTGGATCAAGGGTTCTGATTATTATACATGCATACCACATGTACGATGAGGATGGAGGTGCACAGTAAGATGCTAGGTGCTAGGGTCATGATGAAAATTATGAAAATGAAAGAAAGAAAGAAAGAAGGCAATATTCCATTACGAAGAAAATGAGATCTTGCTGTATGCAATGAACCACTCAGCCTATCCGTGAAAAATATAGCAGCAGTCACCTACTCCTTGGCTGTAAATGCAAATGAGGAAAATACTAAAACTTAATTCCACACTACGAGACATGGTGGAGGGAGGGAGGGAGGGAGGGAGGGACTAGAACTCTGTGGGGGTTCACCGTGTTGTTTGTGGGAAATCCATTCCGTTCATCAGGTGCGACATCCTCATATTCACATCGAAGATCAAAACCGGCCTGATCCAAAACTCAGGTGAACCACACCACCAGCTAAGTTTGGGAAGTGTAAAGTTTTGGGTCAGGCTGACTTTTGGGGTGTCTATTTACCTTCAAGAGAAGAACGTGATGAACGGATTGGATGGTGAATATTACACACTGGTGGCCCCACACAGAGAAGAAAAAAAAAAACTACTATTGGCATCCGTTCTCCGTCCTCTTGTTTGGTTCACTTGGCTTATGATGGACGGAGGAGATGTTATAAACACGTTACAGTGGCCCAACAGAGATCGTGAGTTTTACGGAAGCGGATTGGCTGGTGCACCCTACACCAGCGATGTTGCTGGTGTAGTGACGTCATCAAGTTCTGTGGGTCCCACCATGAGGTACTTGTTATATCCAAACCGTCCGTCCATGTTTTGGGATCATTCTAAGGCTTTACCAAAAAACTAAGACAGATCCAAGGATCCAGTGGACCACACTGTAGAAAGCAGTGGGAGATTGAACGTATACCATTGAAACCTTTTTGGAGATCTCAGAAGTTTTGGATCAGTCTGATATTTATGTTTACCCTTCATCCAGGTCCGTGTGACGTTATGAACACTTTGGATGACAAATAAACATCATGTTAGACCCTGGGTATTTTTAACTATGAGAATCATTGTCCCACTTCCTTTAGCGGTGTGGTCTACAAATGGATGGAAGGTTTGGATATACTAAATACATCTTTGTGAGGTCCACATAGCTTTAATCTTCTTTGAACCGTTTCGTGCAACAAGGTGCTCGAGGACTGCGCACTTGCTCTGTCGTCCGCCACGTCCCTACACCAGAAACGTCGCCACCAGCCAATCCGCTTCCGAGTTTTACGTGCCCGGATTGGGTACTTCCGCGCCGGTCCCCAGCTCGTACAGGCTAGGGCTCTGAGAGCCACCATGATGTATGGATCTTATCCACACCGTCCATTCGTTTTTCCATGTCATTTTAGGTCATGAGCCCAAAAATTGGGCAGATACAAGCTCAAGTGGACCATGAAATGGGAAATAAATTCTGACCATTGAAAACTTCTTGGGTGCCACATGAATTTTTGGATCCAGATGATATTTTTTGTTTTCCCTTCATATATGTGACTATGATCTTATGAACAGGTTAGATAGAAAATAAACATCACAAGTAGGCCCTAGGAAGGTTTCAACCGTAGGCATCATTAGCACCGCTGCTTTCTGTGATGTGGCCCATTTAAACCTTAGATATGCCTAATTTTTGTTCTCATGACCTAAAATGACATGGAAAAACGAATGGACAGTGTGGATAAGATCCATACATCACGGTGGCTCTCAGAGCCCTAGCCTGTCTGTACGGAAAAGTACCACGGAAGCTGATTGCGTCACTTAGTAACCCGCGGATTGCGTCATTAGTAACTGAGTACGCTAAGCGTACCGAGTAAACTCTGCGGGGTCCACCGTGATTTTTGTACTTTATCCACTCCGTCCATCCATTTTAACAGATAATTTTATGGCTTGAAAAAAAATTAAGGATATAAAAATCTTAAGTGGTCCACACCACAGGAAACAATGTGAATTGAATCTGTACCGTTGAAAAATTCTTAGGGGCCATAGAAGTTTTGAATCAAGATGATATTTGTTTCTCCCCTCTCTGTGTGATCTTATGAGCAGGTTGGATGACAAATAAACATCATTGTGGCCTAGAAAGGTTTCAACGGTGGAAATCATTATACCCACTGTTTCTTGTGATATACTCCACCTAAGTTTTGGATATGCTTTAATTTTGTTTTCAACCCCTTAAGTGATCTGGAAAAGTAGATGGACGGTGTAAATAAACTACATACATTTACTGGGACCAACTCAGTTTACCCAGTACGATAAGAGCGTCCTGAGCAACTCAGGACGCAATCTATTCCCTGATCCGCGCCCGAGTTTTACCGGCTGCGTACACTTTCCGTTCCAAAGGGAAAGAGTTTTAACTTTTGACTCTTTCTCATGCATTTACCAGGGTTAGGATAGATCAGGGCTATGTTCACTGAATCTGGGATCATGTTCAGTGATCCAAACCGTTGATCAGACAATACACAGTTGGTTGTGGCTCACTTAAAACTTTTAAGCTTGTAAGATTGGAAATTTTGATTAATGGCTCACCAACAACTGTAAGGATTGAGGCCCATATTCAAAGTAAAATGTCAAATGATCAAAGGTTGAGATATTATAACATAAAAGCTTTCCTTTTGATATTTCTCCGCGGCAGATAAAAGTCTTATAATGATATGTCGAGACGCATTGTAGTAAACTATTTTACACACGGCTTCTTTTAACGGAGGTTATATGATACTCGGCAGTGCAAGACTCTTGATATGCAGGCATGCGGAAATCTAACACGTGAACACACATTAATTCAAGTTATACCGGCTAAATTGTGGAACCCACTGATTCATGGACACTAATTACTTGTTGAAATAGGACCGTTGGATAGTTTTCATTTTTAAATGTCCAATAAGTCTCCTTTCATCAAATAATTAGAAAACCAATTTGCTTAAAGGTGCATCTAATTTTTGCAGTTTAATTTGACTTATTGCCTGCAATGTAATTTTTAATAAATTTCTAAATGTCTACATATCATCATCACACTTTACCATAGTATCCTAGTTTTTCTCATAGTTGATTTGGTAGTACTTTCATACTTGGTTGCTAATTGTAAAACCTACTGTTGCTAAGTCACAGCTCCAAAATCATTCTTACTCCTTTAGTTTTTTTTTTGAAATAGGACCATTGCTCATCTTTCAGATTTTACCGTCCAATAAATGTACATCTATTCAATAGTCATAAATGAAATAAACTCAGCTTTTTTTTGTTTTTTGTTTTTAATTTTTTATGAGTCCGTGATGCATCTAAATTAACTAGGAATTGTTTATTTGTTTTAAATTAATTATTTATAGCCATATATATATATGACTCATTTTAATTCTCATGCACTAAAATGCTCTCATCTAATTGATGCACGGTTTGGATATACTAAACATATCATTGTAAGGGTCATAGAGCCTTAATCTTCTTTGAACCATTCATACAAACTCTGTGCTCAAGGACTGCACACTCACTTTGCGTCGGCCACGTCCCCACACCAGCCAGGTCCGCTTCCTAGTTTTCCAGGAGTAGATTAGGTACTTCCCTGTCCCTCCCGAGCTTGGAACAGGCTAGGGCTCTTAAGGCCGCCATGACGCATGGATCTTATTCACACCGTCCATTCATTTTTCCATATTATTTTAGGTCATGATCCCAAAGTGGGCAGATAAAAGCTCAAGTGAACCATGAAATGGGGAATAAACTCTGACAGTTGAAAACTTCTTGGGTGCCACATGAAGTTTTGGATCTTGCTATATTTTTATTTTCTCTTCATCTACGTCTCTATGATCTGATAAACATAAACACGTTTGATAGAAAATAAACATCACAGTAGGCCCTAGGAATGTTTCAACAGTAGGCATCATTAGCACCACTTCTTCCTGTGGTGTGGCCCATTTGAACCTTGGATATGCCTAATTTTTGTGTTCATTACCTAAAATGACATGGAAAAACGAATGGACGGTGTGGATAAGATCCATACATCCCGGTGGCTCTCAGATCTATGACCTGTCCCGAGCTCGGTACAGGAGGGAAAGTACCTAATCCGCGGAAGCGGATTGCGTCATGAGTAACTCAGTAGCAAACTGTGCGGGGTCCACCGTAACTTTTATATTTTATCCACTCCGTTCTCTCATTTTATTAGATAATTTTATGGCTTGAGAAAAAAATTAAGTATATAAAAATCTTAACTGGACCACACCACAGGAAACAATGTGAATTGAATCTGTACTGTTGAAAAATTCTTAGGGCCCGTGGAAGTTTTGGATCAAGCTGATATTTGTTTTTCTCCTTCGTCAATGTCTGTGTCATCTTGTGAATAGGTTGGATAACAAATAAACATCACCTGTGGCCCCAGAAAGGTTTCATCTTGTGGAAATCATTATGCCGACTGTTTCTTGTGGTATGGTCTACCTAATTTTTGGATATGCTTTAATTTTGTTTTCAACCCTTTAAATGAATTGGAAAAGTGGATGGACGGTGTAGATAAACTACATACATTTATAGTGGGCCAACTGAGTTTACTCAGTACGCTAAAGAGCGTCCTGAGTTAGTCAGGACGCAATCCGATCCCCTAATCCGCGCCCGAGTTTTACCGGCTGCGTACGCTTTCCGTTCGAAAGGAGAGAGTTTTAACTTTTGACTCTTTCTCATGCATTTACCAGCGGTTAGGATAGATCGGGTCTATGGTCACTGAATCTGGGATCATGTTCAGTGATCCAAACCGTTGATCAGACAATACACAGTTGGTTGTGGTTCACCGAAAACTTTTAAGCTTGTAAGATTGGAAATTTTGATTAATGGCTCACAAACAATGGTAAGGATTAAGGCCCATATTCAAAGTAAAAATGTCAAATAATCAAATTGAGATATCCTAACATAAAAGCTTTCCTTTTGATACTTCTCAGTGGAAGATAAAGAGTCTTACAATGATATGTGGAGACGCATTGCAGCAAATCA
This sequence comes from Liriodendron chinense, assembly GCA_003013855.2. NCBI lineage: Eukaryota > Viridiplantae > Streptophyta > Magnoliopsida > Magnoliales > Magnoliaceae > Liriodendron > Liriodendron chinense. The sequence goes on from PVNU02000362.1 coordinate 3,238,484, forward strand.
TTTAACACACGGCTTCTTTTAACGGAGGTTATATGATACTCGGCAGCGCAAGACTTTTGATATGCAGGCATGCGGAAATCTAACACGTGGAACACACATTAATTCAAGTTAAACCGGCTAAATTGTGGAACCTACTGATTCATGGACACAAATTACTTGTTGAAATAGGACTGTTGGATAGTTTTCATTTTTAAATGTCCAATGCGTGTCCTTTCATCTAATAATTAGATAACCAATTTGCTTAAAGGTGCATCTAATTTTTGCAGTTTAATTTGACTTATTGCCTGAAATGTAATTTCTAATAAATTTCTAAATGTCTGCATATCATCATCACACTTTACCAGAGTATCCAAGGTTTTCTCATAGGTGATTTGGGAGTACTTTCATTCTTGGTCCTAGTGTGATCCTTAATATGCATGTATTAAGCAACTAATTGTAAAACCTACTGTTGCTAAGTCACATCCCCAAAATCATTCTTGGGCCTTTATTATTATTTTTTTTTTGGAAATAGGATCATTGCTCATCTTTCAGATTTAACCGTCCAATAAATGTACCTCTATTCAATAGTCATGTAATGAAATAAACTCAGTTTTTTTTTTTTTAAATTTTTTATGGGTTCGTGATGCATCTAAACTAGGAATTATTTATTTGCCAGGTATGTAATTTTTAAGTAATTTCTAAGTGTATGCCTGTGGATCATGCATCAAGGTCTCCCAGAGTATCAAAGTTTTTCTCACATAGGTGCCTAGACATTTGAAATTTCAACGTCCCGATGCATCGGTTACCAACAAAAAAAGAAAACGTCTGGATGCATCAGAAGATTGTGAACGTGAACAATCTCCTGCCGCACCATCTCGGGAGATTGAGGCCGTGATCCAAACCGTTTATCTGGTTGGTCCCATTTCTAAGTTGAAAGATCTTAGCTTTTCGAACAATGGCCTGTAATTAGACGGTTGAGAAAAGTTCTAGGAATTGTGCACTAACGTCCATGCATTTTACATTTGTTGTGATGAATTGGAAGAGGATTACAGCTCCATCCTCTTCACTACAAGTGTAAAAGCGCGCTTTTACAGGCACGGACCTACAGTGAAAAGGCAAAATTATCATTTCATGTGAGAAATCTTTACTCTTCACTACAATGCTGGCTGCTTAGAGCGGATTCGCTATTACCTGGGAATAGCTTAGTGGGGGTTAACCTAACGGTGTGGGGCCCATATTGATGTATTTTTTTATATATCCACACCCTTTATCTGTTTTTCCATATAATTTTAGAATATGATTCCAAGCCCTAGGAAGATCCAAATCTTAGGTGTACCATACCACTAGAAACAGTGATGAATGACAATTAAAAACTTTTTGTGGGCCAAAATTTTTTTGGATCAAGATGATCTTTGAATTTACCCTTCATGCAGATCTTCTTGACATTTCAACAGCATGGATTGCAAATAAAAATTAGCAAAACCTTACGATGGGCTCTTTGGAATTTTTAAAGGTGGGGCACTCAATCACCACCGTTTCCAGTGGTATGGTCCACTTGAGAGTTGGATCTGCATAATTTTTGGAACCCCATACTCAAATGTACTGAAGAAACGGATGGACGGTGTGGATGTAAAAAATATCATCTATGTGGGCCACACGGTAGTGGTAACAATCACAAAGCTGTTCCCAAGGCGGCGGATCCACACGTGCACATAGCGCTGGACACAATCTGGTTCCCATCATAACCTAATAATTTCTGGGTGTTATCTGTTACTCTAGCCTATTGCGATGGTTCATGCACGCTCACACAGTGAATCACTGTGTACGGCTCATTACCTGAAAATCAGATTGACGGGATAATTCTAAGTATCTGATCAATGGACATACCTTTGTCTTATTCAGACTCTTTGAATATCTTTCATCCTAACCATTCCATTAGATTTCAGCCATGTCCATTCAAGATAATGGTACAAGCGGATTGCCTAGTGTACGCTACACTAGCTAATTGCCTAGAGTACGTGTAGCCTTGATGTATTTAACATATCTACATCGTCCATCCAGTTTAAAATATCATTTTACCGCATGATCCAAAAAATGAGATATATCCAAATCTCATGTGGACCACACCAAAAAAAAGCAGTGGGGACAATGATTTTCACCGTTAAAACATTCCTAGGGCGCACAATGATGTTTATTTTCCATCCAAACTGTTCATAAAGGTCACATGAACCTGGATGAAGGTAAAAACAAATATCATATTGATCCAAAACTTCTGTGACCACCGAGAAGGTTTCAATGGTAGAGGTTCAATCTCCCACTACATTCTGCAGTGTGGTCCACTTGATCATTGAATCTGTACTATTTTTGGGTTAAACCCTTGTAATGATGTCGCCAAATGGAAGGACGGTTTGGATATACCACGAACCTCATGGTGGAGCCCACAAAAACTGACTCGGGCAATCCGCTTCTGGCTATGCTTTTGCACAGCACACAGGTTTGCAGTTTCGAAAAGTGAGCCTCATGGTTCAGTAATCTATATCAATGGCGAGTTCAGTTCCTCTCCCACCAGTTGATGGTGCCCATGAAATATAAGGGAAGCCACAATCAAGGACTCTATGTATGTACCTACTTAATTGATGGTTCAGAAGAAAAGTACTGAGCCAGTACACGTCCAACTCTAAATTGTCCTACGATATGATGGCTACAATCTAGGGAAGGTACCCTAGAAGACGTCCGTCTGTGATAAGACACTACACTAGGCCCCTAAAGCCTTAACCCAACCTGAAGAAGAGTTGACTCGGGCCCAGCAAAACCTTCGACAAAACCCAAGGTACTTTGACCTGAAGAAAAGTTAGCTCGAGGCCCAACCAAACCTAAGGTACTAGAAAAACGACGCCATCTAGAGATTAATGGTGGGCCATCCTCTCGGACAGCATGCAATGCATGTACGGGCTGAATGGGGGCCGATCAATAGTGACAGTTAAGGAGAAGGGAAAGGGGCACGAATTAGGTGTTACCCTGGGAACAACTTAGTGGGTGTTACCCTAACCGTTTGGAGCCCATCTTGAGGTATTTTTTTTTTTTATATATATAGATCTGTTTCTCATATCATTTTAGGATGTGATCCAAAACTCTAAGAAGAAGACATGTCAATTGATTTTCCGAAGTGAAAAACTTTTGACTACGACCATCCGACCTTTTCTTCGGATAGTTGTAATGTTAAACTTGGGTTAGTAGCTGATGGTTTCAATCCTTTCAGGACAATGAATATTGCTTATAGCATATGGCCTGTTTTTCTGATGCCATATAACTTGCCACTATAGATGTGCATGAAGCAACCTTATCTCATGTTGTCCTTGTTTATTCGTGGTCCTTTTAGACCTGGCAACGACATTGATGTGTATTTGCAACCTTTGATAAATGAGTTGAAGGAATTGTGGAAGGTTGGCGCAGATACTTATGACGCTTCAAGAAATGAGATATTTCGAATGCGTGCAACATTATTGTGGACTATCAATGACTTTCCTGCATATGCAAACTTGTCTGGATGGAGCACTAAAGGACACCTCGCTTGTCCTTGTTGTAATAAAGATAATTCATCAAGATGGTTAAAACATGGTAAAAAGTTTTGTTACATAGGCCATCGTTGATTTTTGGAACTTAATCATAGGTTTAGAATTGATAGCAGATCTTTCGACGGCACAGAAGAATTTAACGAGGCGTAACTCCACTATCTGGGTCTGATTTGTTGGCTCAGTTGCAAGGAATGAATGTCACATTTGGGAAGATGGCTCCTGACAATCATGGGCACAGGAGAAGTCGGGTGGATAATGTGGAAGAACGATATAACTGGAAGAAGAGGAGCATCTTCTTCGAGTTGCCGTATTGGGAGCATAATTTGTTACGTCACAATCTGGATGTGATGCATATTGAAAAAATGTGTGTGACCATGTGTTTGGGACACTGTTGAATATCGAGAGAAAAACAAAGGATAGTGTAAACACACGTCTTGACCTGCAAGATATGGGTATAAGATAAACACTGCACCCAAGGCATCTTTCATCAAATAAAACATATTTGCCACCTCTATGTTTTACTATGTCATCGAGGGAGAAGGATGATTTCTGTAAAGTCTTGACGTGGGTGAAAGTTCCTGATGGTTATGCATCCAATATTTCACGACGTGTGCATGTCAAAGAGCGTAAAATTTTATGACTCAAGAGCCATGATTGTCATATTTTGATGCAGCAACTACTTCCGTTAGCAATATGAACAACATTACCCAAGTGCGTAAGCTCAGTCTTGCTTGAATTGAGCAGTTTCTTCAAGGAATTATGTTCTAAATTTATCGAAGTAAAAGAAAATGACAAATTAGAATCTCGAATTGTGTTAACACTTTGCCATCTAGAAAAGATTTTCCCGCCGACTTTTTTTTATATTATGGTACATTTGCTTATTCATTTAGCGGGCGAGGCCAAAATTGCTGGACCGGTACAATACCGTTGGATGTACCCGATTGAGAGGTACGTACTAATGTTTAGAAGTTAATTTTATTTGTCATACTATATCAGTCGCGCTAATCAATCATTTGTTCCTAAACTTCTTACTATTGGTGACCATAGGTACCTGCTCACATTAAAGTCATATGTGCGTAATAGAAGTCGGCCCGAGGGTTCAATTGCAGAAGGGTACCTAGCGGAAGAATGCTTAACATTCTACTCAAGGTACTTGCACGGTGTAGAGATAAGGTTCAATCGGCCAATACAGAATGATGATTATGGTAACACTGTTCTTGGAGAACAATCATCTATTTTCCCACGATTAGGTCGTGCATTAGGGAAGTCCGAGGATTGTGTACTAGATAAAGTTACATTTGCACAGGCACATTGATACATCTTATTTAACTGCCCCGCAGTTAGCCCATTTCTTGAGTAAGCCAACTATGAAACTTAAATTGTACAGAGAATAACTTATCACCGTGATTCTTATTGAAACTAATTCATATGTAGAGAACATCTGAATGTTGTTAAGCAAATGAATCGTCGTGCATGACAAAGGGAAGTAGAATGTATTCACAATGATACATTTCCTAAATGGTTCAGCGATCGTGTAAGTAATCAATTCGATAAGTTAATCAACATTTGCATGTTCATTTATTTTCATTATCCAAAAATGTGCTTCTGAATGAACTTATCAAATCGTATTCGAATAAGTTGAACAGCTATGCAAGGCAAGGGATGAGCAAGTCTCAGAAGACCTTAGATGGCTAGCTTGGGGCCCTAATATGGCAAGAAGATATAAGGGTTTTATCATAAACGGCTTCAGGTTTCACACCAAAGATCGAAAGAAGAAAAGAAAAACTCAACATAGTGGAGTTGTCGTGACCGAAAAGACATCAAGCTTTGCGAGTGTCAATGATCCAAATCTTATTGCAGGAGATGTAACTTACTATGGTGTCTTGACAGACATTGTTGAACTGGACTATTGTGGGCATCGGAAGGTTGTATTATTTAGGTGTGATTGGGTTAATGTTTTATCTCAAGGCAGGGGTGTCAAGAAGGATGGGTTGGGGTTCATGTTAGTGAATTTGAAACGATTATGCCATACTGGTCAACAGATGTTTGATGAACCATTTGTGTTCGCATCTCAGGTTGAGCAGGTGTTCTATGTGTAAGACCCCATCGAGAAGGATTGGCATGTTGTGGTGAGGACGAAACCTAGGGACTTGTTTGAGATGCATGGGGAAGAGTTTGCGAATGATGTTGATACATACCTAGGGAGCTCACCAGTGATGACACTGTTAGTTGGGAAAGGATAGATGTCGATGGTATAACAATTGACATACCTTTACCAACAAATGATACCGAATTTTCTAATCCTAATAAAGATGACATTATGTACGGTGATTGATTTTTTATTTACCTATTGTCTTGATATATGAAAAAGAAATTCAAATGTTTTTTTTCTTATGTAACATGTTGTCTTTATTCATATGGTTTTAATATTATTATTATTAATTTTTAAATGTAACATGTTGTCTTTTTTCTTATGTAAGATTGTCTTTATTTGTGTTGTCTTTTCAAATTATTAATTTATCATCGTTTTATATCATGAACTAAAGATGATGAATATTTGATTATCATGTTATCATATTGTTGGACACATGCAAGTGTTAGATATGGTGCACACTAGACTCTCGGTTAGGCGACCAGTAGGCCCTATAAATGGTAGCACCAATCACCCTTAGATGCCTCAAACTGATGATAGTCCTATTCAGCCTTCCCATGCTACAACAAGTCCTATCCAGCCTCAACTCCCCTCGCCTACAATGTGTCCTATCCAACCTCAACTCCCCTCGGCTGCAATGGGTCCCTCCCACTCACAGCCTCAGGATCCACATCAGTTAGTTAGTTCCGTAGATGAGGCTTTTAGTGGTATGCTTTGCATAAGTTATAATATCTGTGGAACTTAGATGTTTTTTTTTTAATGTTGAGTAACTATATAAGTATGCATATTATTGTTGTGGCTTCTTTTTAATAGATTCCACATCTGCGAAAAAAAGGACTCGAGGCCCCACACGATGCCTCGGATTTTGGAAGTTGCGTGAAGGGCAACGCATTCGTATTCCCATCAACATTGTTGGACAGCCTGTTGGTGACTATGTCCCCAAATTGACAAACTTCCTGGGGACTATAGCACGTACGTAATGCAGAATACGCACCCCTTACATTTTCTGATTGGAGGGCATTGTCGAATGAGAAGAATGATGATATGTGGGGTCTTGTCATGGTAATAGTGATAATGTTTTCATCTTTCTTTTTAGTTTCTACTTTTTATTCATTATGTGATTGTTTGCTTTGAACATGTGATGCGGTCCAAGTTTGAGTCTGAGACAGATGCTAGGTCTTGGGTGATGAAGTCACTTGCTAAAAACTAGAGGGACTGGAAGAGTGATTTGAAGAAACTCCACTACACTCCTCATCAGATTGATGAGGCGCGGCTCGCTAACCTTGATGAACAGGTCCATTTGGATCAGTTGAAGGCCCTAACTGAATTTTGGAACTCCGAAGAGGGAAATGTGATGAATATTGAATGCTTTACGTTATTAAATTACATAACCATCTCTTGTTGATATTTTATAATATACTCAGTCGGTATGTCACATTATAGGCCCGTAATAAGACAAATATGGTGAATCGAAGAAAACAACAAATCGGCTACGTTGTAGGATCGAAAAGCTTTGCACAGATACATGAGGAAGAGGTAAATTTTATTAATCACCCGATCAACTATGTTAGTCTTTTTTTTATATATAACTTGTTTATATAATGATAGAAGAAGAAGAGGGCTAAGTGGAGAGGATTTGTCCCGAGTAGATATGTTCATATTAACTCATACATGCAAGGATGGGAGGCCTGTGGATGAGGCTTCATCAATAATAATGGTATGTACATATATTTATCTGTTATGTTTCATTGTTTTATGAATTTTTTTATCATCGTACAATCTAAACTAGTGTTTTTTTTTTAATTGCAGGCACAACTCAATGAACGATTATCTCAGCAGCCCAATGCCTCACAAAACAGCACTGCGAGGAATGATATATTTTCAGAAGTTATGGAAGAAGATCGACGTGATCGCATCCGCACTTACGGGTTAGGTCCCTCTCCTTCTGATCTATGGAGCACAACACCCAACCGTTTCGAGTCCCAAAGGATGGCCTCCAGATGAACAATATGAGGGATTATAGGTTGAAATGTCCTTACTAAAAGAAAGAGATGTTGAAAGACAGCCAGAAATTTCATCCTTGAAAGAAACGGTGGCCACACTGTTGTCCGCCATTACAAGTACAAACATTAACCTAGCCACGGTATTAGGTGCTTCGGCTAATCCCAACCTGAACCAACCGTCCCCATCATCAAGCCACTTGCATTCAACCCCTTAGGTAACTATATTATATACTTGTATATATTTACATGTATACTATATCCTGGAGTATATATAGTTCAGTTAGTATATGATGATTGATGTTGATTTAACATTTGCAGAGAAATTCGATGAATAAGGGAAATAGTATGACTTACACTAGTAACAGGGTAAATCCTTACACCAATTAAATAGTTCTTTTATTATGTTTTGAAAATTTTGTGTTATTAATTGAATGTGGTATATAGACAAGCATTTATTTGATACAATGCATTTTGTTAAATAGTGAATTTTATTTTTAGGATGTGACTGAAGTTCTTCTTACAAGTTTTATTAGTGCTGGGGTCACCGTGGCTAAAGGAGTTGTTTTAAGTAAGGATTCACTCACAAAAGTCGGAGGGTTTGAACTTGGAACTGGTTTCTAGGAAGTATCTATTCAGGTAGTAATGATGCGTCAGGAGGCTTTGGTAAGACCCCATGGACGATATAAAACAATTGGGGATGTAGTTGGAACAACTATTGCTTGGCCTGCTTGTTTATGTACGGTAAGATTTTTTTTCATCTAAACTTTTTTTTTCATGTATAGTTGTGGACCCTCGCCGTTTCCGCGCTCCCACACGCGACGTTCTTGTCCCTTCCCCTTTTGGGAAAAGAAGGAGAGGATGATGCGTGAGTGCGAAATCGCCGTTTGTGCCACTGGCTTGCCTCGTTCTCGAGGGCTTTGTTTGGTTGTCGTGTTAAGCTGGATGTGTTTAAATGAGTTTATATAAGACTAGAGTCGCCACTAGCCAGTTACTTCAAATCTACAGTCGGCTAGACCCTATAGAAACGTTAGAGAAGGGGATCCGAAGATTCCTTCCTCTAAAATGACTCCTTTTGATCTGCAGCCAGAGATTCGAGGTAATGGATCACGGTTACAGGGTGGGAAGAGGTTAAGCACCCCACACACTGCCCGTACCGAAGTACGGTCTCTACTTCACAGAATCGAACTAATACTTGAAAGTCTGTTTTAATCATCGTACATTCTCATAGATGACATGATGCATGAATGCGAGTCCGAACAGTAAGAGTTTCTGATGGGCAGGTTCCAACAACGGGCAAGCCCAGAGCATATGCTCGAACTGACAGGTGCTTAATTTAAGACGTATGCAGTGTGCTTGAATAATCAAGGTGCTTTATAGTGAAGCATGAATGCAGGTCTGAACAGTAAGAGTTTCTGATGGGCAGGTTCCAACAACGGGCAAGCCCAGAGCATACGCTTGAACTGACAGGTGCTTAATTTAAGACATACGCCGTGTGCTTGAATAATCAAGGTGCTTGTAGTGAAGCAGGGGGGTTGGAAGAAAAGTAAATGTTGCACTTATGCTAGATGCAAATGAGATGATGCTGAAAAAGAGTAGCTGGATGGACGGAGGTGTCGCAAGGGTTGGCTTCGAGTGGCTGGATCAAGACTTGGATGGCTTGGGAGACTTGGACCAGTGGTCAGGCTGGGTTGGACCAGGGCTAGGATCTCCTCACTCGGGCTCTCCTTGGTGAAGGAATGGGCTAAGGGGTGAAGGAGGACTTAAATCGCACTCGGGCTGAATGGACTTGAAGGGGTGCTGAAATGAGAAAGGGAGGGGGGTATTTATAGCAGCGGGCAGTGGCATTTTGCGTAATTATTTTTGGGCGGCCTTCTATGGGCCGCTCGTACGGCCGTTTCTCGATTTCCAGCGAGGTACGGTCGCTCCCTCGGGGCTGCTGTTTGACTCGCTGGGTCGACTCAATGAGTCGACTCGGTGATTTGACTAGCGGGTTGACTCGACGGGTTGACTCGGTGTTTTGACTCGACGAGTTGACTCAGCGGGTTAACTCAGCGGGTTAACTCAGTGGGTTGACTCAGTGAGTTTGACTTTTTTTAAGGATTTTTTGACTAGCTTTTCTTATGGGGGGTTTTTTAAGCTAATGTTTAGGACTGGGTTGACTGGGTTCAGGCTTGAACTAGGCTATGGAATGGGGCTTACAAGGGTGAGTTTAGCTGAGTTTGGACTTGGGATTTGGGGGTATGGTCCTCCATTCATCCAGCTATCTCTACCAACAGTGTAGCCGAAGGTGGGGTGTCTACAGATGCCCCTCTTTGGCAGAGGTTGCTTGCAACCGAATGCCAAAGCGAGTGGACACCCCACTTCTGACCCGGTCATTCATAGATCATGGTCTGAAATCTTTGCTTGCCTTTGCATCTGTACCAGTGATCGTCTGGAAATCGATCACTCGCACATACCGCGGAAGTTTGGAGAAAATGTTGTGATTGTCCCTGCAGTTTGCTGCAACCTGGGTACCCAATCGCAACCCTTCCATTCCCGATCGGTACTAACATGGGAAAGGTACAGCAGAGCCTCTGCGTCCGTAGTCTTACGAGGTTGCTGACCCTGAGACTGTTTGTGTGATGTTTGATGTTTTCCCAGATCACTCCAGGAGTACTTGTTTCGCTTGACTGTCAAAGTGGTTTGACGCCCTATGTCAGATAGTCTTACGGGATTCTACTACGCCGACTTGGACTCAGTCAAGGTACTTCAAGCATCCACGCCTAGGTATGTGCGGGTGAACTCATTCCACCCAATCTGCTGATTTTGATACTTGGGTTACAATTCATCGTTTCCACCTATTCAAATGGTTTCTTTGACTGAGCCTTTTGGCTTTCATCTTTTCGTATCTTGGCATGTGGTACGACCGCACTGACACTGGAGTTCAGTTCGACCGTACTTTGAGTGCATTGGATCCGATGGTATCCAGGGAAACCGCGAGACATCGGATCTTATTTGATTTTTGTGTCAGCTCCTACCCAGAGATATGGAAGATCTCCTGGTGTGTTGGAGGCAGAACGCTCTACTGAGAAAAGTACTTTTGGATTTTTGAAAAGGCACCCACTCTGGGGAGTGATACTCCGTAGGGTTTTTATTTGCAAATGGAGATATATTTTTTGTCTTTTTGAAATGGGAATCGGGTCTGCACGTGCCTCCACTAGGGATGCCTGTGGGGTCTTTGGCTAACCATATTTTATTTTGAAAGCAGGTAAACATGATGATTGATGAGATGGATGCTGATGCATGGAGATGCATGATGAATGCATGGCTTGGCTCATTCTCTTTTAGTTTGATGATTTTGCTTTTGTTGGAGATGCCGAGAATTTTGAGCTTATTGCTTCTAGGATTGTGCTTTCCTGGGGTTTTTCTTTTTTATGCGGATGTTTGGTCAGCGGGTTGGTCAAGATCCCGACCCGTGGTCGATCAGGTCCATCGTCCCAAGATGCTGTTTCTTTGCTTAATGAGAATGTACGAGGATGTTATCTGACTTCAAGATGTTCTTCTGGCCATAAATGCGATTGCTTGGTCGCCAGTTTTGGTCAAGATTCCAATTTGCGGGCGATTGGATCCGTCATCCCAAATTGTGAAGAGAGTGGAGTTCAAGACTCCTGAAGTGTAGTGCTGGGGGCAGTGCCAATTTTTGTGATTTTGTGAATATGTGATCCGAATCTTTATCTGAGTGGTCGGGATAGAGATCGGTTATTGAAAACAAAGGAAATATTTTTTTTTTGTGATTTTTGCAAATATTTGATTTGAAGGCAAGGGAAATATTTTTTGTGATTTTTGCAAGTATTTGATTTGAAAGCAAGGGACATATTTTTTGTGATTTTTGTAAGTATTTGATTTGAAAGCAAGGGACATATTTTTTGTGATTTTTGCAAGTATTTGATTTGAAAGTAAGGGACATATTTTTTGTGATTTTTGCAAGTATTTGATTTGAAAGCAATGGACATATTTTTTGTGATTTTTGCAAGTATTTGATTTGAAAGCAAGGGACATATTTTTTGTGATTTTTGAAAATATTTTGCAATGTTTTGGTATTTTGTGATTTTTATGAAATGCAGGGAAAAGTATGGAATTTTCATCCACTTCCAGCTTCTACTGCTGGTAAGGCACCCGATCCATTTTACGTCAGCGAGCAAGACGAGTCTCACACAGTTAAGTGCCGTAGTTTTACATCTTCGGATGAGGAGATTTTGAGGGTTTTCAGTCAACACACCACAAAGTTGCCTGTTCCTCATGTGCAATGCACATAGACCACGTATCGTCCGACGGACTCCTTCGGCCACAAAATAAGACACATCCTCACATTTCCCTTAGTCAATCCAGTTTGGGGCCTTACGTTGCTCACAATTCCGTGAGGGTGCGCTCCACCTCCCAACAGCCTTAATCCCCTTCATGAGTTTTAGGAACAGGGAACATCCGTCAGATTCAACAGCGACTTCCAAATCAAGGTTGTCTATCACGGTGCGTTCAACACGAACAGGATTGCGGATTCTGCCTGCCTCAGCCCTTACCTGTTTAAAAGATTCCAGACACCCGTACGATCAAGTGTCAGCCATGTCTGGAACATGTTAGGAAAGAAAGCCCCCGAGAAGTTAATCCCAGTGTAGTTTTAGGTCTTCGGACCACTGGGGATGAATTTGTGAAGTTTGAAATTTTTGGTGAATCATTTTTTTTGTGTTTTTTGGAAAAAGTTCCAGATTTCAGCTCGAATGATCGAGATTGATGCTGGTTTTTGTGGAAAGCTTTAAAATATTTTTGGTATTTTTGGAAATGATCCGGGTTATCAAACCTTGATCCCAACGGTCGAGGCCGATGCCGGTTTTTAGTTGAAAGCAGGAAAAGGTCCCCTGAGAAGTTAATCCCAGTGTAGTTTAAGGTCTTCAGACCAAAATCTGTACATGCTGAAAATACATTCCTTTTGTGCTCTTTTTTCTTTTTTGAAATGATCCAAGCTGTTGAATCTCAATTTGAACAATCAAGATTAACAATGGTTTTTATTGGAAATCTCTCGGGATTTTGTTCCCGACGTAGTTTAAGGTCTTCGGACCCCAAAACTGTACAAAAGGGGGCAAACACATTTTTATTTTTCGAAATGATCCAGATTATCAGATCTTGGCCTGAAAGGCTGGGATCGATGCTGGTTTTTATTAAAAATCTCTCGGGATGTTGATCCCAACGTAGTTTAAGGTCTTCGGACCAAAAACTGTGCATGACAGGGAAAACCTATTTTTTGTTCTTTTTTGGAAAATATCCGGTATCAGCGGATCTTAATTCGATGATCCAGACTGCTACCGGTTTTTATTAAAAAGTCCCTTGGTATCTTGATCCCGACGTAGTTTAAGGTCTTCGGACCACAAACTGTGTACAAGAGAGCAGCAATCCAGGTTGGAGACTACGGAAATTCTTCTTGGAATGGTTCGGATCATCAGGTCATACCCTTGGATGGCTGAGATCACTGTTTGACCAAGTCAATCTTTTTCTTTCGTTTCCTTGAAAATTCCATGGAACTTTTCCACATCATCAAGCCAATTTCCCCCCAATTTCTCACAAGATGAGATTTTGGTGAGATCTCTTCCTTTTTCTCACCATTCTCTTCCATCACTTCATTCTTACATGGAGGTAAAAGATTCACTTACAACCACCCTTCCCAAGGAGGAGTTCTTCCCAAGAAGGGGGGAGGAGAAGTCGTTTCACATAGGTAGGGGGTAGGACGGCCTCCTATGGGCCGCCCGGACGGTCTCTGACCCCCGGTTTCTTTGGTGGGCTGGGTAAAAGGGTGCACCCCCTTTTTCTATATAACATGGGGCACCCTTGCCCCCCTCAACGTGCAATCTCTCTCCTCTCTCTCTCATACTCTCTCTTTTTTCAAGTTTCCTTTCTCTTTTTTGGTGGTTTTTTGCCCTTTTCAAGTGGTGGGCCTTAGAGAAGTTTTGGGACAGCAAGGTGGTCCCTTCTAGGTGAGTGGTAAAGGTATGAACCACTTCCTTTCTCTTTCTTGTCCTTTTCCTTCTTTATTGTTTCTCATGGTTCCTTTCTTTTCTTCATGTAGCTATTTTAAAAGAAGTGAAGGTGGGCCCAAGCATTCTTGACCTTTTCTAGATCTCCAATCTCTTTCAAAGGTGGTGCATGGAGAAGGACATTGCAAGCTTTCCATTTCATTTTCCCTTTTCTTCTTTTCACACTCCCTTCATGTGTATGTAAAGGGTAATTTTGCCATGTCCATCAAGTGTGCATGGCAAAATATACTATCTCTTTCATGGGAGTTGGGCCTCTTTTCATATGTATCAAATGGGCTCAAAGTGAAGTCATGGTCCTTGGTGTATTTGATGGGCCCAATGCTTCATTTTGGGCTCCCTCTTACTTTCTTGCCCTTGTCATTTCCTTTGGAGCTTTCTTTTTCTTTTCCATCTTCTTTCCAAGATTTGGGCCCATGGGCATGGTAGGGCCCACCTCAAGTTTGGGCTCATGGGGCTCACTTTGGGTGACCCCATCTTTCTTCACATATGTATGGACCAAGGTGACTAGCCCATTCTTCACTTGGATCTCAAGTGGGCTAGATTTCTTAGTTGGGCCTTTATGGGCAAATAGCCCAACTCTTCCACCATTTCTTGATTATGATGTACATACTTGTACAAAGTGTGGTGGGTTCCTTGGATTTTTTCATGTGGATGGGCTTTTGGGCCTTCATTGGAGCTTGGATTTCTTTGGACCATGTGTGCACCACTACACTTTGTCCATGTAGGCTTTTTTCCTTGTCATGCTTTTTCCTTTGATGGATAGAGGACTTGAGTTACTTGATCATTTACAAGTCCCATGAGTGAGTTGTTCCAACAATCTCACTAAGTTCAAATGGGTTTTCCTTTTTGTAGGAGGATAGTGGTCCTCAAGAGTTTCCTCAGATGTTATTACTCTCAAATGGATGATCCTCAAGTGAGATATCCATACAACCATAGCTCCTTGAGCTTCTCTTGGGGTGTTTGGTGGGTCATCCACCATCATTCTCATGTATGAGTGATTTTCCTTTAAATTTGTGGGAAAGAATGATACCCATAAGTTGCCCAATTTTGTCCCATGCTTTGGGGCATTTTGGATTTTGATCTTCAAGTGGGCTATGTATATCATTCTTAGCCATTTTATGATGGTTGGGTGACTCATCAAGCCATGCCCTTTTGTGCTCAAATAGTCCCCTTGTTTTGTAAAGAAATTGGTGCACATAAGTTGCCCAAACTTGCCCTTATATGGGCATTTCCAACTTTGACTCCTTATGTGGGCTATGTGCATCAAAATTTTTACCATTGGCCTCTTTGATCCATATGTTTGTGGGTAGACCGCCATGTTGTACTCTCATGGTCAAAACTTTCATCAAGATGGTGCACATAGGGTTGCCCATGGTTAACCCATGAATGGGTCCTCATGTTCTTAAGTGGGCTATGTGCTCCTTTCAATCCATTGAGGTGAGGCATTTGGGTTGCTCTTGGGGGCCCACTTCCTTTCTATCCCCCACTTGTCCATGCACATGTGTGAAAAGATGGAAACATCTTAAATAAGAATTATGGCCTTGGCATAAAAGTGGACCAATCCTTGGCCACATATAGACTTTGAAAAGGGATTTCTCACGTGAAGTAGGATTCTTATCCCTTGTTGATCTCGTGACACTTGAGTGCATTTGTTGTCCAAAATGTATCCTTGGATGATGGACTTTTCTTACTTAAGGCATGCCATGTAACCTTCTTTAAGGTGGGCCTTACTTTTTCCAATGGGCCCAACACATATCGTAGGTGACACATGGAGTTGGACTTTAGATCTTGCATTTGGATGTGAGTCCAATCCCATGGGTTTCCTGGATGATAATTTGGATTTTAACGGGTAAAAGGATAGGGACTTACTTTGCCAAGCTTGTAGGATTCAATGGCGGATGGTACCAGAGGTCGCCGAGTGATTGATGAGGATGATCCTGCCTTCATCGCCCACCGAGGGGACCACATGTGTTCCTTAGCTATGGAGCATCAACCTCTTCCTGCTATCAAGGGTCGAGGTACCAGGGATCACTGGGACAATTGGGTGAAGGATCCACAGCCCTTGCTTGAACGAGTGCTGGATGGTACTCCTTTTGCTGGCCTCCTCACCTTACATTTTCATAACAACGATGCTAACCGCATGATGCTCGCGGCCCTTTGCGAGAGGTGGCGGGACGAGACCCACACCTTCCAGCTCCCTTGTGGTGAATGGGGAATAACTCCCCTGGACATTTATATGCAAGTAGGCTTTCCGTTTCATGAAACAGTTGTTCCTCAAGTCAGCTCTCTGGCTCCCCTCACTTCCACTGACTGGCTACGGCTCGTCGGTGATGTCCCACCCGAGGGTGAATTCCAAGGCCATCAAGTAAAGATGCAATGGTTCTACAACACTTTTGCCTCCGTCATCCCTACCACCGAGCGAGAGGCCCTTCACAAAGCCCGGGCCATGATCACTTATGCCTTCGGATCCTTCCTTTTTTGCCATGCGAATGAGAGGGTTGATCCTAAGTTTCTTCGTAACCCTCTTTGTATCGCCACATGTACTGGCACCAGCAAAACCGTCAGCGGAACTCCCGAGTTTCTGGGGATAATTGGCTTGCTGACATAGACAGGTTGACTGTTGAGGACGTAAGTATCTTGCTTTCCTTACCCCCCGTGCTGTACTGTGACTGATCGTGGTGACCTCATTTACTGCAGTTCGCTCGGATGCCGTATGCCAGCTTTCCTCTCTATTATACCCCCCAGCGTGTGGAGGCATATGATGCTTCATGTCTCCGTATCATGCTTTCTAATGCCGAATCCTTTCAGTGGTATCTGGGTGAGAGGTTGCTTCGGCAAGTCATTGGGGTGGCTCGGGTCCCCTGCTCTGCACCTCCTCCAGCTGCTCGGATCCCAGCTGATGAGAGAGCTGAGGCTCTCGTGGGCTAGCCCGGATTTCGTTTCACGATCCCGGATCGTGACTATGATGAGTGGTATCTGCTGTACGGCCAGGGGCCTCTACTTCCTTCGCTCTATGTTCCAGGGGGTCGTCGCAGGTACGCTGGAGGATCAGTGACAGCTCCTTTGATGGATCTTTATCGTCGGGAGCGGGACGAGAGGAGGGACGATGACGACTATGTTGGCGACTTGTAGCCTGCTTTTGTATTCAGTTTACTTGATGGATGGACTTCTTCTCTTTGCTCTTACCCACTTTTGTATCAAAATCTTTTGAATGAATATACAATCTTAATGAATATGACGCTTGGATGCTTTGATTTCTGATTCAGTCTTTAATGATTTGTGGAAGATGAGCCTTCTTAACTGCATGAATGATGACTCGAATGGTTCAGATTGCTTGATTAGGCCTTGTGGGCCCACTTGATGAATAGATCTTGGATTCTGGCCCTTCCTTGATGATCGAACCTTTGATCTTGCTGCTCCATGACTTGTGTAGGCTTTCCAATGGTTTGGATCCTGATGACCTAGCCCTTGAATGGTTCAGATTGATAGTTTCGGCCCTGTGGGCCCACTTGAGACCTTGGCTTTACTTTGGGGCACCTCTTTTGATGATTTGCGAGGCTAAGAAGGCTTCTCATGGTGTGGATGATGGCTTGAACGTCTCAGATCACTTGACTTGGCTTTGTGGGCCCACTTGATGATTAGATCTTGGATTCTGGCCCTTCTTTTGATGATCAGACCTTTGATCTTGTGGTTTGATGGCTCATGTAGGTTCTTCAATGGTTTAGATCATGATGATCTAGTCTTTGAATGACTTGGATTGCTTGTGGCCCCCACTTGATCACCTTTCCTTCTCTTTGACTTGATCAGCCATAGTTCTGGCTGCATTGCTTCGTGATTGGACCGGTGGGGCACCTTTTATATGATCTTGATCAGCCTCAATCGAAATCTAGAGTGGACCGGAGCCTTGGGCGGCCCACGGGGTGCCATATGCTGACGTGGACTGTCAGCCTCACCTACCAAGAACCCTGGAGCCAATCCCGCGGAGAGAGAGGGAGAGCGTCCGTACGGGCGGCCCAGAGCAGGCCGCCCAAGGCTCGCCTCTTGAGCGGCCTGGGCTGGCTTGGGTTCGGACATTCTCTGTTGTCCTCTGTTCTTGTCCCCACATTCCGTGTACTCACAGGTTCGACCGTAGCC
This sequence comes from Liriodendron chinense, assembly GCA_003013855.2. Lineage (NCBI taxonomy): Eukaryota > Viridiplantae > Streptophyta > Magnoliopsida > Magnoliales > Magnoliaceae > Liriodendron > Liriodendron chinense. Next base: position 3,256,389 of record PVNU02000362.1, read on the forward strand.
ATGAATCTTCCTTTTGTCCCTTCTTTCCTTCTCTTTTTGTCTTTTTCTTTATTGATCCTCTCTTGGGCAGCCATTGATGATGGCTTGGGGGCCATTGTGGGAGAGGTCAGTGGGTCCCACACTCCAGCAATTGGTGAGGGCTTTAAAGATGGTGAGGTACCTTTGATTAATGGTGGAGATGGAGCATTAAGTGGGGGTATTGATGAGGGGTTAGGGATGGTAGTTGGTGGAGCTTTGAATAGCTCCATTAATGGTGGGATGGCTGGAATTTCAGATTTGAATGGGCCCCTCATTATGGGAGAAATGGATGGTATGGATGGGATGGGGAGATGGGACATAGGTGAGGCTAAGCATCCCTTGACTGTGGGCCACATGGATGATGGGATGGATGGTGGTGATGGGGGTATGATGGGCATAGGTGGGCTGATCTCATGCTTGGATGGGATGGATGGTTCAGATGATACCTTTGACGGTTTGGATGCCCTTGATGAGGGTCAGGATGTGCGGCATACTTGCTTGGGTGGACTTGATGTGATCATTGATGATGCCCCCCTCATGATGGATGGTGTAGATGCCTCGATGATCCCTTTGATCGGCCAGGATGATGATTGGATTCATGATTTCCTGTTGGAGAGGGCCGCAGGTCCAGATCTGACCGTTGATTCTTCGATCGGGGTTGTCCGGGACCCTTTTTGATGGTTCAGATGCATTCTTTGACGGTCAAATTAGCCAGGATGCCACGATGTGTGGTGTGATCTTCGCTGGCAGCCCTTTTGATGGAGAGCATCGCCCTTCTTTTGATCGTCAGTCTTTTGCGCACTCTGTTCATGAGGTGGGCGAGTCTTCCCATGCGGCTGAGGTTATGACAGTTTCGGACAGTGACTCGACTATATCAGACATAGTCGTTACTGAGGGTAGGTCAGGGGCTGTCGAGTCTACAGAGGTTCCAGCTTTTCCTTCTCCTTCGCTCATCGACCTTCCGATCCTCGATGAGTCATCATTGATTTCTAGGCCTTTTGTTCTGGAGGGGGTACCAGTGAGGACTTGTCAGTTGCTTCCTCGTCCTTCTTGCTCGCCACGACTGCTTGCTTGGCTTGACAGCTTGTCAGCTTATGATATTCGAGATTTGGAGTCCTATGGCTTCGGCAGTCTGGTCCATGTGGCTAGAGTTGATATTGATTGGAGGATGTTTGGAGCTGCCTTGATTGACTGGGTCCCTTTGTTGAACTTGTTCGCGTTCAACGATATGGAGATGGGACCCTCTTTGGAGGAGCTTGCACGCTTGACAGGCCTACCTTGGGATTATACTTAGTATTTCTTGCCGAAGACATCGCCGAAGACTACTACACCGCAGAATTGGTTCGGGATCCCTTATCTTGTTCGGCCTGCAGCTGCCGGCCAGGATGCTGTAGTGTTCTCTTTGGACTTGCTGTATGATCTTTTTTCGGGTCTTCGAAGTGTGGCCGATTCTACCTTTGCTCGGAACGCATTGATGTTCTGTTTGATAGCTGAGGTGCTGTTCTCGGGATGGCGCAGGTCCCAGACTCCTTTGCTTTTTGAGGTGATGAGCCGAGCTATCCGGCGGTAGGGGATCATTTCTCTCATCTTGGGCGAGCTGTTTAATGGGCTGACTGACTGTGCCCTGGGCCGCACTCGTGTCCTTCGCGGCTGCTGTGCCTTTTTGCAGGTATCCTTTCTACACCTTTTTTCCTTCTTGCTTTGTTGTGAATTGCTTGGCTCTAGCTGAACTTCTTTTCCTTTTTGTGATCAGGTCTGGCTATGGGAGCGTCTTTCTTTGACTGTTCCTGTACCCCTTCCTGGCATTCCTAGCTCTGACATCATGCGTTATATCATGGAGTTCCTTCCTCATACAGCTAGGATGAACGAGCCTTTGTATCGCAGGATGTTCGCTGAACTTCGTGACTGGAACGTTCATTGGGAGTCATCTTGGCTTTCACTTCCTCCAGTGCTTTGCGATGCACATCGCCTTCCTCTGATGTTGGTAGGCTTTCGATCTTACTTTTCTTACCATCCCATTCGGTTCCTGCGGCAGTTTGGGTATGAGCAGGATGTTCCTCTTTTCGCTTTCACGGGTATCGGGCGTCGAGCACTTCCCTCTAGATCCTCTGACTTCAGGACCCGGATTGATTGTTCTTGGGCGAGTTACTTGACTGCTGATTTGCTGGGTTTTGAGCTGCGGACTTTTCCGATGGCGACCGCCCCATATTAGTTTTGGGTTGCTGAGCAGTCTTTGTATCGATGTATCCCTTGCTGGCACCAGACTGCTGATGAGGATGAGCAGGATATCCTTGGAGATGCTGGCTCTTCATCTGATTCATATGAACCTTTTGAGGAGCGCCCATTCATTGATCCTTGCTTCCTTTTGGCCACTCATGGCCATCTGCTATCTGAGATCTTTGTACTTCGGTATCATTGTGAGATGATGTTGAGGAGATCGGCTGCCGATCAGAGATTGTCTGATGAGGAGACAGCGATCCGTACCCTTGAGCGCGATGAGGCGCGTTACCTGCGTATGGAGGTGAGCAGGTTGAGAGAGAGGCTATCTTTTTATGAGTCAGAGGACTTACTTGATGTGGCCGAGGAGGAGGGTAGAGATTGATTGTGTTGGCCACCTGCACATTCCCTTTTTTGCATATATGATTGATGATGATGCATTTTTTTTGTATTTTTTGAACAAGATGACATGATATGTGAAAAAGAAAGATGATGTTTTTAATGAAAAAAAGATGAAAACTTTTTGAGAATCTATTGTGCCATGAGCTGTCTTGTGAGTGTGTCTGGATTTTGTGTCGGGATATAAGAATCAGAACTGGGGCTCGGCCAATGCTTTGACCGATGTCTCGAGATTTGACTTGTGTGTTCCTTTAGTTCCCTAGAGGTGTAGGCAATGGAAACTGTTGCCTCCTGAGATTGTCAGAATTTGTAGAGCTCTTCGTTCCTGACTGCACTTCTTCTTGTTCTTGAACTGTAACTGCTTGAACTGATCTGGGCCATCTGATTTCTTGGTACCTGCACTTTTCATTTTTTTTTCTTTTTTCATTTGAGCCATTTTTGCCTGTAGCGCTCTTTCGAGTTTTCACTACAGCCGGCCTTTTCCCGTCATTTTTGCCCGTGACGCCCTTTCGGGTTTTCACCACGTCCTGGGTGTTTGATCTTGCCTGCCCCTTGGCAGCTATGCTGTTTTTACCCTCGGTGCCCTTTCGGGTTTTCACCGAGTCCGCTGTATGCCCACTGTTTTTACTCGGAGCGCCCTTTCGGGTTTTCACTCTGCCCTCTTTGTTTAGGCATACATTTTCTTTTTTTCTTTTTTTCTTTCTTTTTTTCTTTTTTTCTGGATCTTTAGATAACTGCAGCGACTAGAGGTCGGGAATCCGTCGTTGCCGGCCGACGGCAGTCTTTCAGCCCTTATCCTAAGTTACGATGATAGAGCTGTTGGTCTTAGCTAAAGACCCTTCTGAGATGAATGGATGGATGACTGTGTTTCTTCTTGGGTTGATTTTTTTCTTGGGTGCCTTGCTTTGGCTTCCCTTTTTCTTTCTCTTTTCTTCTTTTTTTTTTCTTTTTCTTTTGTATTCTTTTTCTCTTTTTTTTTGTCTTTTCCTTTTGAATCCCCTTTATTTGAAACACTTGTTGGTGGACATAAATGATTTCTCAGAGGTTTTAGCTTCGACCTCTTGACTTCAGCTCTATTAAAGTAACTCTTGATAAGGTCAGAATAACTTACCCGTGAAAGATCTTCACGTTGTCGGCGTTGGTTGGCTCAGGAAGGTCCACCCCTCTCATGCTAGTGAGTCTGAGGGCGCCTCCGGGAAGTACTTCTCTAATGATCAGTGGTCCGTCCCACGAGGGTTTGAACTTTCCTCTGGGATCCGGAAGGTGCGACGGTAGAATCTTCTTCATGACCATGTCGCCTACCTTGAAACTTCTTTTTCGGACTCTCTTGTTGTAAGCTCGAGCGATCCTTTTCTGATAGTACTGTGAATGACTTAGTGCACGCATGCGCTTTTCATCTGCTAGCTGCAACTGATCGAATCTGGCCCGTTGCCATTCTCCTTCCTCAATTCCGCTTTCTAGTAACACCCGTAGTGATGGTATTTCCACCTCGACTGGCAAAACTGCCTCCATTCCATAGGTAAGCTCGAAAGGAGTAACGCCCGTAGCAGATCGTACAGACGTTCGATAGGCCCATAGTGCATATGGGAGCATATCTGACCAATCTCGATAGGTCACAACCATCTTCTCGAGTATCCTGACGATTGTCTTGTTTGCGGCTTCTACCCCACCATTCATCTGGGGACGGTAGGGGCTTGATCGATGACGTTGGATCTTGAATTTGCTGAGGAAGTCATCAATCTTCTTGTTGACGAACGGGGTCCCATTATCTGTGATGATAACATTAGGGATTCCATACCGGCATATGATGTTGTTCTTCATGAATTTGATCACCTGAGATGCTGCAATCGTGGTGTAGGAGGCTGCCTCTACCCACTTGGTGAAGTAATCGACTGCCACAAGTATGTACTCATGACCATTTGATGCTTTGTGACTAATTTTGCCGATGATGTCGAGTCCCCACATGGAGAAGGGCCAGGGGGTGGTCAGGTTGTATAACTCTGATGATGGGGCATGGATTTGATTCGCATGCTCCTGACACTTGAAGCATTTTCTGATGTGCTGGCAACAGTCTGTCTCCATGGTGAGCCAATAGTAGCCGAGTCGTAGAATCTTCTTTGCCACCATGTGCCCGTTCATGTGTGGGCCACAGATTCCTTCGTGTATTTCTTTCATGATCTTTGCAGCTTCTGCTTCATCGACGCATCGAAGGAGGATGTGATTATAGGATCGCTTGTAAAGAACTTCACCACTGATGGTGAACTGGCCGGCCAAAAGCTGGATGGTTCGGCGATCTGTTGCTGTTGCTAACTCTGGATATTCCTGGGTTTCGAGATATTGCTTGATGTCGGCATACCAGGGTTTGTCAGGGACAGCTTCAGCTTCTTCTATTTGCAGGCAAAAAGCAGGTTCTTCTTGAATTTCGACTTTGAGCTCCCATTCTGAAGCTCCTTTTAGGATCTCGAGCATTGATGCGAGTGTGGCGAGAGCATCTGCAAACTGGTTCTTGGCTCTGGGCATGTATGAGAAGGTGACTTCTTTGAACTCCTCGATCAGATTGTCAAGATACATATGATATGGTATCAACTTCTCGTCCTTGGTTTTCCATTCGCCATTGGTCTGATTTATGATAAGCTGTGAGTCTCCAATTACTCGCAGCTTCTTGACGCCCAGGATTATGGCTTCCCTTAAGCCAGCGATGCATGCTTCGTACTCTGCCGTGTTGTTGGTGCACTCGAATGCTATGCGCCTCGAGATAAGAATAGGGACATCATCTGGAGAGTAGAGAATTGCTCCAATACCACTCCCTTTAGAATTTGCTGCGCCGTCGAAGAATAACGTCCACTCATCTTTTTTCTTCTTTTCTTCCTCTTCAATGAGCAAGAGGTCTTCATCAGGGAAGAATGTCTTGAGCGGTTGATAATTCAGGAGGGAGTGGGCCGCAAGATGATTGGCGAGGGCCTGCCCCTTGATTGCCTTCTGAGTGACATAGGTGATGTCGAACTCAGACAGGAGTAGCTGCCATTTAGCTATCCTTCCAGTGAGTGCCGGTTTCTCGAACAGGTACTTGAGCGGATCCATGTGAGCGAGGAGGAGAATAGGGAATGCAATCATGTATTGACAGAGTCGCTGAGTTGCCCAGACTAGGGCGAGGCAAGTCTTCTCGATCGGGGAATACCTGGTCTTGTAGTCGGTGAACTTTCGACTCAAATAGTATATTGCTTGTTCCTTCTTCCCGGTCTCGTCGTGCTGGCCGAGGACACAGCCGATGGCTTCTGCTACTACCGAGATGTATAACAACAGTGGACGTCCAGGAGTGGGCGGCACTAGGACTGGAGGATTCATGAGATATTTCTTGATGCGGTCGAAGGCGACTTGGCAATCCTCATTCCATTCCTTAGGAGCGTTCTTTCGAAGGAGCTTAAAAATGAGCTCGCAAATAGGTGTGAGCTGTGCGATGAAGCGACTGATGTATTGAATTCTGCCGAGGAAGCCACGAATTTCTTTTTGAGTTCTAGGAGGGGGCATCTCGATGATTGCTCTGGTTTTGGTCTCGTTGACCCTGATGCCATCCTCACTCACCATAAAGCCGAGGAGCTTACCTCCCATTGCACCGAAGACACATTTCTGAGGGTTGAGATGGAGCTTGTACTTTTCTAATCTGTTGAATAACTTCTTCAGATCTTCAAAGTGTCCTTCAATTGTGCGAGATTTGACGATCATGTCGTCCACATATACTTCAAGCTCTTTGTTCATCATGTCATGGAATAGTGCTGTCATTGCTCGCTGATATGTTGCTTCTGCGTTCTTCAGACCGAACGACATTACCCTGTAACAGAAGGTTCCCCAGGGAGTGATAAACGATGTCTTCTCACGATCTTCGATTGCCATCTTGATCTGATTGTAACCTGAGAACCCGTCCATAAATGAGAAGATCTTGTATCCAGCAGTGTTGTCGACCAGAGTGTCGATATGTGGCAAAGGGAGGTCATCTTTTGGACTGGTTTTGTTGAGATCTCGGAAGTCGATGCACATTCGAACCTTGCCGTCCTTCTTTGGTACTGGTACGATGTTGGCGAGCCATTCAGGGTAGTTGGAGACTACCAAGAATCCCGCATTGTATTATTTGATGACTTCATCTCGGACTTTCAGGGCCCATTCTGGCTTCATTCTTCGAAGCTTCTGCTTTACTGGCTTCATATCTGCCTTGGTTGGCAGATGATGTGCAACGAGCTCTTCATCGAGCCCCGGCATGTCTTCATATGAGAACGCGAAGTTGGACAATCTTAGAGCTAGGAACTCTATCATTATCTGTTTCATCTCAGGTGGCAACGATTTTCCAATGCGTACTTCCCTAGGGATCTCAGGGGTCCCCAAGTTTACTATCTCGAAATCATCGGCTACAATATTGGCTTTAGATTCAAACTTTTTGAGGAGATCCTCTAGTTCGAGAGCCGGATCATCATCTTCCTCATCCCGAGCTTCGTCCAGACCCATGAGCTCGAAGTCTAATTCGATGTCAAAGTCATATGATTCGACTTCAAACTCACGTGACTCTTTAGACGAACTTGGCACACTATTGAATGCAGGAAAAGAAATGTTTTTTGGTTTTTGAGATTTTTCTGAAATGAAAATGCTAGATGTTTTTGGCTTTTGAAAATTTTTAATTTTTTTGGATTTTCGAAATTCATGGGACTTTGAACAAGTGGGCATTGCAGACCATGATTGAGCCCAACTTGTTCCAAAGTTCCGGTCGTTACTTAAACAGGCTTTTTTTTGGAAGCCAGAGCCCTCAGATGGCTCTTTGGCTGATTCAAAGGTCAGGGGAACGGATGACCATTCAGGATCCCACACTTCCTCCCCTGAAGAGGTGGGGGTTGATGATTTGGGTGAAGAATCATGGTCTGGCCCAATGACTATGATTTCTTGCTAGTTGGGTTCGAGATCTGAGTCGTACTCAGTCCCTCCCGGATCACTTACTTTGCATTGCAGTTCGTCTGGTTCCACAGTGAGACACAAGTTTGGAATCTGGACATTAGACCAATCTAGGGCTGGCCATTTCCCTTTCTTGGTCCAATGGATGGGCTGCTTCTGCCCCTGACTGGTGAGTGTTGATGTTGATTCTGCAGAGATGGGCGAGTCGTGCCCCTTGCTGATTGATGATGAGATGGGCAAGTTGTGCCCCTGACTGGCTGGAATTGAAGTGGGCAGGTTGTGCCCCTGGTTGATTGATGCTGAAGTGGGCAGGTTGTGCCCTTGGTTGGGAGCAGGTGTCAGAGTAACCTGATCCTGAAGCTGTTGTATTTGACTTCCTTCTTCATCTCCTTCTTCTTCTGGAGGCTTGGATGGTTCGAGATTTTGATCCCATCGAATGGGGGGCCATGTGGCCCAAATTAGGCTCATCGGGAGGCCTTTGTGTAGTGCAGTTGGTTGATTCCCTTCTGGATCTTTGTAAGGTTCTCCTGGCTTGACGAATTGGATGGGTGAGTATCGGAATTTCTTCCTTCTTTTGTCCATGAAGATTGCCTTGTATCTGAGTCGCCATTTGCGTTGGTTATATATCAGCGGTACCTTTCTGGACTTGAAGTGATTCTTCATTCGGTATTTGAGGCTCAGACGCTCTGCCGGTGAAAAGACATGGTCAACCCTTATCAGTTCTGGATTGGCGATAGAGTTCACAGTCTCGAATTCGAAACTGTGAAACGGGATGTCTTCTTCAGAGTGCTGGATATCGATGACCGGGATGTCTGGTTCAGTGGCTGCAGCATTGGAAGGAATGATGAGCTCCTTCTCTGCGTGGATAGAGATCACTTGATTTCCACAGATGTATTTCACCCGTTGATGCAGGGTTGACGGCACAGCTCCAACCTTGTGCAGCCAAGGCCGTCCGAGCAGCATGTTGAAAGAGGCTGATATATCCAGGATTTGGAATGTGATGGTGGAAACTTCCGGACCTATCTGTACCTCTATATCGACCTCCCCTTCCACTGATCGGCGGGTGTTGTCGAATGCTCTGACGCATATGGTGCTGGGTCAAAATGAAGAAGGGCTGATTCCCAAACGTTCCGCGGTCTTGAGTGGGCAGACGTTTAAGCTTGAGTCATTATCGATAAGGACCAGTGGGACGCAGAGGTCTTTATATCGTAAGGCTATGTTGAGGGATTGCCCATGATCTCGTCCTTCTGGTGGCAACTCATTATCTGTGAAGGCGATGGCGCGCGGAGCCAGGAGTTGTCCAATCATCAAAGCTATCATTTCTGGTGTCGTATCAGAGAAGACGTGAGCATCGTTCAAGGTCTTGGCAAACATTTCTCGGTGTATGCGAGATGTACAGAGTAACTCCCATACTGAGATTTGTGCAGGGATTGACTTGAGCTGAGTCGCCACATCGTATGCGGCTTCATTTTTGTTACCGAGACCTGAAAGAGCGCCTTTGGGATCTCCTCTGTTCTGATTATCTCTTCGGATGCAACGTCCATTGGGATTCATGTTTCCCACTTCCGCACATTCTGGATAGTGCCATGGGACCTCTTTATAATTTTCCTCCTTTTTGCCTTCTAGGACCACCGATTCTTGCAATGGTGCTGGTATGGGTACCAGATCTTCCTCGTATGGAGCTTTTGCCTTGAGGACTACATTGTTGCCTTGTGCTGAAGGGGTAATATCGAGGCTTGTCTTCATAGATCACATAAGGTCGCGGTCCTGGCTTGACCGTTCCTGGAGCAGGAGGTTCCCATGGAATGAATACTGGTCCTCTTGATATGGCAAGATGTTTCTCTGTTTGTCCCAGCTGTCGTAGTGTGATTGACACGCCTCCAGGGCTTGCCCCTTGCAAAATGGCTGGCTCAACTGGAGGAGCTCCTTCTAATACAATGGGTTCTTGCTGCTGATGAGTATAATCCCTCAATTGCTGATTGGATTGTTCTGGAGTTGCCCCTTGCAAGATGACAGGTTCGTATGCGGGCTCGATGTATGATTGTGCTCCTTCCAGGACGACTGGTTCCCAGCATGAATGGTTGTAGGGTGCCCCTTGAGCAACTGGTACATCATATGGAAGTGCTCCTTCGAGTACTATTGGCTCGGGGACTGGAGGAGGAAAGGGACTTGCCCCTTGCATGATCGGAGGAGGACTTGTCGGCCCATAATTGTAGGCATGAATGGACTGGATAGGGGAGAAGAAGCGATTGAGATGGTCCCCTTCTTCTATACTATTGACTGCAGGGCCACGAGACGAACTGGCGTCTGTTGGGTGCTGAGGCAGAGGATTCTGAAGGATGTTGGTGGAAGCTGCTGGAGAAGTTCCAGGGACCGAAATGACGATATTGCGGTCATCAATTAGGTCTTATATGGCATTCTTCAAAGTATAGCATCGATTAGTGGTGTGGCCACGCCCTTGATGATAGGCACAATACTCATTTTCTCGGTAGTTTGGTGGCAGAGGATGAGGCGGAGGCCGAGGTGCCATTAGAGTAAGTAACTGCTTCTGCACCAGCGTAGCCATGACTTGACTGAGTAGCTGAGAGAGGGGAGTAAATTTCCTGAACTCCCTGTAGTTTTGCCTATTTTGATATGAGTATTGACCGTTTCCTCTGAACTACTGCTGTTGTCGAGGTGGTTGAGGTTGAGGATCCGGTTGTGGCTGATACCACTGAGGCTGATGTTGAACTGGATTCTGCTGATACTATTGACGTCCCTGTGGGGGAGCATGTTGATTTCCTTGAGCAGTGGTGTTGATGTTGTTTACCTCTGTTGGGCGGGGAGGAGAACCACTGCGGTTTCCATTCCCGTGCCCGATAGGTCTTCCTTCCACTCTGTTCCTTTTAATTAGAGTGGCTTGATGAGGCCATGGGGAGATTGTCCCGGCACGGATTCCTGCTTCGACTTGCTCTCCAGCATGGATCAATTGTGAGAAATTCGCATATGGATACGAGATGAGATACCCGGATATGCCTGGATATGTTGAATGAACAATCATGGAGATTTGTTCTTCGTCGTCGATAGGCGTTCGCATTCTGGCTGCCATAACTCGCCAACGTCCCACATAAGCTGATAGTGTCTCATCACTCTTTTGCCTAAGAGCTGCGAGGTCGGCTCTTCTGGGTGCCATGTTGAGGTTGTATGCGAATCTGTCGACGAAAGCCTGGGAAAGCTGTTCCCACGTCCTGATGCGGTGGCAGTCCAATGAGGTGTACCAATCTAGGGCATCGCCCTTCAGGGATTTTTGGTACAAGCGAATGAGGGCCCCTTCATTTTCTGAGATTGCACTCAGCTCTCCACAGAAGGCCTTGAGATATGCTGTGGGACACCCGCTGCCATCGTATCTTTTGAATTTTGATACCTCAAAGTTTTAAGGTACTTGTGCGTCTGGGAAAGGACACAAGTCTCTGAACTTGGTCGAAGGTAAGTCGATTCCTTACTGTCGCTGAAGCTAATTTTGCAAGATCTGGAACTGCTCCCGCAACTCGTCCAGTCCTGAGTGATCCGTTCGAGCGACTGGTGCTTCTTGGAGTAAGGCACGTTCTTCTTCGGCATAGTGGTCGATGTCTTCGACCCTATGTGCTTGCTGAAAAGCGACTGCAGGTTGCTGAAATTGATTTGATGATTGAACTGGATTCTGATGAACTTGTGCTTGAAATGACTGTAACTGAACTGGAGACTGTACTGAAGGTTGAACTGGAACTTGCTGGAAATTAACTGGAGATTGCTGAATTGAAGATTGCTGGAAATTAACTGGATTTTGCTGAATTGAAGATTGCTGGAAATTAACTGGAATCCCATCGGCGGGGATGTGCTGGAATTGAAAAGTGCTCCTGTTTGCAGGAGGCTGAGATGCTGGGAAGTGACCCCCTTGTTGGGTATTCGCCACTATCCGCTGATTGGTGTGGGTTTGACACTGACCCCCATTGTGGGCGTTCGCCAGTGCTGTCCCTGTTGCTGGAAATTGGATTGAAATCCCATCGACGGGGATGTGCTGAAATTGAAAAGGTGTCCCATCGGAGGGGACATGCTGAGATCTACTGAGACTGTTGTTTGCAAGATTGACTGGAAGCTGACTGGAAGTCCCTGCGACGGGGGCGCTCTGAGATGGCCCTGTCGTTGCAGGAAGGTACTGAGGAGGATGCCCCATAGCGAAGGGCTGAGATGGCTGCTGTCGGTAGTCTGGGGCAGACTCCGATGGTTGTGCTTGATTTGAACTGGAGGCCGGAATGACCCGGCATGGCTGCTGAGATTGCTGAACTGGGCCAACCTGATTGTTGGCTGCTGTGGTGGCTTGTGCTTGCATGAATTGCAAGAGCATTTCTTGCATTGCTCTCATTCCTTGTGCCAATTCTTGTATGATTGACGTATTATCAATGGGCTGTTGCGCTGGAGGTTGCGCTTCGGTCATCTCAAGAGCAGGGAAGAGATGAGTTTCTTCTTCATGGTCGGACATGGCTTGTTGAGCCCGAGTGCGGATCATGCTGCGGAAGGGAAGTTGTCTCCGAACATGTTGAGCCCGAGGAGGCGCAATGGTGAGGACTATACTCTTTTTGGGTTTTGGGATTTTCTATATTTTTTTGGTTTTGGGATTTTCTGTTTTTTTTTTGTTTGTTTTGGGTAGAATGCTATGCAGATGAGATTGTATGAGGATGAGTGACTTTTAAGTACGGGAAGGATTCTGTTTTTCAAGTCGGATCACGACTAGTGGGACTAGCAAATCCCCAGTGGAGTCGCCATTCTGTGGACCCTCGCCGTTTCCGCGCTCCCACACGCGACGTTCTCGTCCCTTCCCCTTTCGGAAAAAGAAGGAGAGGATGATGTGTGAGTGCGAAATCGCCGTTTGTGCCACTGGCTTGCCTCATTCTCGAGGGCTTTGTTTGGTTGTTGTGTTAAGTTGGATGTGTTTAAATGAGTTTATATAAGACCAGAGTCGCCACTAGCCAGTTACTTCAAATCTACAGTCGGCTAGACCCTGTAGAAACGTTAGAGAAGGGGATCCGAAGATTCCTTCATCTAAAATGACTCCTTTTGATCTGCGGCCAGAGATTCGAGGTAAGGGATCACGGTTACAGGGTGGGAAGAGGTTAAGCACCCCACACACTGCCTGTACCGAAGTACGGTCTCTACTTCACAGAATCGAACTAATACTTGAAAGTCTGTTTTAATCCTCGTACATTCTCATAGATGACATGATGCATGAATGCGGGTCTGAACAGTAAGAGTTTCTGATGGGCAGGTTCCAACAACGGGCAAACCCAGAGCATACGCTCGAACTGACAGGTGCTTAATTTAAGACGTATGCAGTGTGCTTGAATAATCAAGGTGCTTTATAGTGAAGCATGAATGCAGGTCTGAACAGTAAGAGTTTCTGATGGGCAAGTTCCAACAATGGGCAAGCCCAGAGCATACGCTCGAACTGACAGGTGCTTAATTTAAGACATATGCAGTGTGCTTGAATAATCAAGGTGCTTGCAGTGAAGCAGGGGGGTTGCAAGAAAAGTAAATGTTGCACTTATGCTAGATGCAAATGAGATGATGCTGAAAAAGAGTAGCTGGATGGACGGAGGTGTCGCAAGGGTTGGCTTCGAGTGGCTGGATCAAGACTTGGATGGCTTGGGAGACTTGGACCAGTGGTCAGGCTGGGCTGGACCAGGGCTAGGATCTCCTCACTCAGGCTCTCCTTGGTGAAGGAATGGGCTAAGGGGTGAAGGAGGACTTGAATCGCACTCGGGCTGAATGGACTTGAAGGGGTGCTGAAATGAGAAAGGGAGGGGGGTATTTATAGCAGCGGGCAGTGGCATTTTGCGTAATTATTTTTGGGCGGCCTGCTATGGGCCGCCCGTACGGCCGTTCCTCGATTTCCAGCGAGGTACGGTCGCTCCCTCGGGGCTGCTATTTGACTCGCTGGGTCGACTCAGTGAGTTGACTCAGCGGGTCGACTCGGTAATTTGACTCAGCGGGTTGACTCGACTGGTTGACTCGGTGTTTTGACTCGACGAGTTGACTCAGCGGGTTGACTCAGTGAGTTTGACTTTTTTTTAGGATTTTTTGACTGGCTTTTCTTATGGGGAGTTTTTTAGGCTAATGTTTAGGATTGGGTTGACTGGGTTCAGGCTTGAACTGGGCTATGGAATGGGGCTTACAAGGGTGAGTTTGGCTGAGTTTGGACTTGGGATTTGGAGGTATGGTCCTCCATTCATCCAGCTATCTCTACCAACAGTGTAGCCGAAGGTGGGGTGTCTACAACAGTAGAACTTCTTACACAAGATTGATTTCTGTTTGTCATTTTGTTTTGCAGGTTATAAGTAAAGATGGATGATGGCTAAATAGAGGGATCTTTTTGTTTTTTTGTTGGAGGATGTGTGGACTAACTCATAGTGGATGTTGGGGGATGTTTAGTTGACTGTTTTTGTTGGGGGATCTTTAGTTGACTGTTTGTTGACTATTCATGTGACTGTTTTAGTGGACCAGCTCATGTGACTAATATTGTTGGGGTGTGCTTAGTTGACTATTTTTGTTGTGGGGGTGTTTACTTGACTGTTTTGTTGGGGGATGTTTAGTTGACTGTTTTTGTTAGGGGATCTTTAGTTGACTGTTTGGTTGACTATACATGTGACTGTTTTTGTTGAGGGATGCTTACTTGACTATTTTTGTTGGGGGATGTTTAGTTGACTGTTTTCGTTGTGGGATCTTTAGTTGACTGTTTGGTTAACTATTCATGCGACTGTTTTTGTTGGGGGATGTTTTGTTGACTGTTTTGTTGGGGTATGTGTGGACCAGATCATGACCTGATCTTTAGTTGACTGTTTTTGTAGTTTGAAATATTTCTAAGTTGTTTTGATAAGGTCACATGACATGGATGAGTCACCATAATGGTGCTAAATCTAACTTGTTATATGGTTATTGCATATTTTATTATAGTTCTATATAAACTTGCGATTGTATATGATATAATTTTCTCAAGAGGTTGATTGTGTGAATAATAGAGTTCATTTCTCATTGTAGAGTTATTTGTCATATCACTTAAATCATCATCATGATTATCTTATGTAGAGAAATAATCGAGTATGATGCACAATCATCTGCCTCTCACAATAGGTCCTATTTTCTGAAGATAGTGAGCCTATAATAGATGGTGAGCCTGGAGATTTGAAGGTTGGTTCCTTTCATTTGGTTTAAAATGCAATCCACTATTCAAATTGGAGATTTAAAGGTTGGTTCCTTTCATTTGTTGTTGTTATTATAGTAGGTTCATGATCATTATTGAAGAGAAAAAGCACTTCTAAGCTCAAATAGAAGTTTTAGTGACATCGAAGTATGATTTTGGACAATGCAGGACCCAAATCACACCTTTGCGCAGACAACAGATTCAAATTCTGCCTTCTCATCTTCGAGAAAGGGAAAGAAAAGGAATAGAAAATAAAGGAAAAGAAAAGAAAAGAAAAGAAAAATGAAAAGGAATGTATCACTAGACTTGAACACTCTAATTTCTCGCATCTATTCATGCATGACTGCTTGTGGTTCACTTTACATAATTTTAACATTCTTTGCGAAATATAGGTATTCTATTGTTTCAACTTGTGGAACAACACCAACTTTAGAAGCAGCAGCAGGTATCTCTGTTACAAAGTGGAAGAACTTACTTTCCAAAAATGGTAAGTTGTTCTTACCTACATTCTTCCTTTATAGCTCTCGTTAGTTTAGGGCATGTTTGGTTGCAAAATCCAGCTGATTCTATAGAAAATCGAGATTCCACTGTTGGAATCCAAAATTGCAAAAACTAGACTGGAAACCAAGTTCCATCTGGAACTTGTTGTTTGGTTGAAAATTGTGTAATCCAGATTCTTAGTGTGGTTGGTGGTGACCTGATCACTCAGTGATATTCTGATATCCTAATGTGGTGGGATTTGATTGAGCCATCTACTACTCTCAAAGATGGAGCCCACATAAATCACGTTTTTTTATTCGGTTTGGCTAGTGACCCTGACTCAACACCAGCATCTGGCTAGTGTCAAAACTCTGTGGGCTCCACCATGATGCATGTATTTTATCCACACCATATCCATCCATTTTGTCAACTGGTGGACCACACGACAGGAAACAGTGGGGATTAACTGCTTACTGTTGAAAACTTTTTGGGAGCAATAGAAGTTTTAGATCAAGCTTATATTTGTGTTTTCCTTTTATCTAGGTCTGAGTAACCTTATCAACAAGTTGCATGGCAAATTAACATCACAGTGGGCCGTAGGAAGTTTTTAATGGTGGACATTCAATAAACACTGTTTTCTTGTGGTGTTGGGGTCACTAGCCAAACTGTCGCTGTTTGAATTTAAAAGTTCTTGGGCGAGTCCGTACTAAGAAAGAGTGATGACTAGACTCATTCTGAGTCACCTGGCCTTAAAAACATACTACTGATGCATGCCAGACAGCCAGGTGTATGGGACACCCCACCCATGCCATGGGTTCAACTCTATGTACATGATCTCTAGACCAAGAATCAGGCAGATACCAAAAATTGTGTAGAAATAGTCCCATACACCATTTCCACTAATCCTGATTCCAGCCAAATTAGGTTTGCCAATGGAATCCTATTTGACTAGACCTTGCCACCAAACACACCAGTTAAAATAGGCTTTTGCTGGAATCTAAATTTTAAGCTGGAAATGAGTTTCCAGATGCTAACCAAATGGGGCCTTAGTCATGTGAATTTGCATCTAAAATGTTGTCTTGCATCATGTTGGACTGAATTTTTCATGTTTTCCCAAAAATAAAATCTGCCCCAATCAGCATGTGGACCCCAATATTGGAAACCCTTGTATGGGTTACAAAAGTTCAGCCATTTTTTCAGAGCTGTACATTTTTTTTTGCATACTGTGATTCACCTGACTAGTAGATTTATCTATTTCTTGGCTTAGGACATCCTATCATGTCATGCCGGCACATGTTTGGCGTGTGCATGAGCTTTATTGTTGTAAAGCTCTTTTTGGAGGATTGCCTCGCTTAGAAGCATTATAACTCTTATGGAATCAGTTGAATGGGACAATCCAACAACTTTAGGACAACTTTCTAACTTGTACACACATATAATCAGAGAATATACAAGGAATGGAAATAATTTTCACTAAATGACATAAGAGAATTTTATGGGCTTTCCATGGATATCAAACTCTAGAATGTTAAGGAAACAACCTATGCATAATTCATATTGTTGTGCCTAGAAAACTAATGTTTATGAAGAATATTAAAATCTAGTAATAAATTAGATAATTTAGAAAATTGGGTAAGGCAAATATAAAGAGAAGCATTGATACTACAAAATTCCATTTCACTATTTAAATGTAGAGGATGTGTACATATAACACAACATTCCATTTTGCTTCACAAGAATGGGACTCGGATGGCTTTTTGGTTTTCCTTTCAGTACAAGAACAGGTTCAAGTTATTTTGTAACTACTACCTTCTTTTTGTTGTCTTTTTTTTCTTTTTTGGACCTGAGACAGTTATCCATAAGCCGTATGGTATTAATGTGCTGGCTAGAGAGTTGATCATCTGCAGCAAGTATCTGATCCAATTCAATCCATAGAATTGTTCTAAAATTATGCGATTTGTTTGCAGTTGATTGATCTCTAAGTAATGCATGTCTTGTTTTATCTCTCTTTGATTGTGTCTTTTTTTTTTTTTTTTTTTTTTGCCCAGAGACAGTCATCCATAAGGCGTGTGGTAGTAATATGCTGGCTGCAGAGTTGATTGTCTGCAGCAATTATCTGATCCACTCAGATCTATAGAGTTGTTCCAAATTAATTTGTGCAGTCTGTGTGTAGCTGATTGATCTCTAAGTAATGCATGTCTTGTGCTTTATTGGGAGAGAACAATCTAATAAAATCATGTTGGCTTAGCCAGTGGTTTCTCTTTTCTTTTCCTTTTTTTTTTGTGAATAAATAATGTTTGTTTATAGTTTCACAAAGCGTGAAGCAGCAATGGATTCAGGCGCAGGAGCGAGGAAGCATCTATTTCAAAATGTTTTCAAGTAAAAACAAGTAAGAAGTGGGAGTAGGAGCTGCACCTAACTAGAAGGATCATGCAACTAAAGATCTATTTATGCAGTCTCAAGCTAACATTGATTTGAGTTTGAATAATTTTAGTGGCCCCATACCTTGCATATTGAATGCAGCCACAATGGTCACTTTCTTTAAAGTCTTGATTGTGTGCTTGGAAAAAATGTGATTGAGCTTTGTTCTCAAATGTCCTAATTTAAGTTTCTGTTTAATTGGTTGATACTAAAGTTCTCAAAAGCATTGTGTAATAGATCCTCAAGTTTCTTTTTTTTTTTTTTTTTTTTTTTTCTTTCTCATGGTTATTTTGTTTTGCGTGTTTGTAGGCAAAGATGGATGCTGGCTGGCAAGTTAAAGGCAGAGATGGATGGTGGTTGGCAAATTAAAGGCAGAGATGGATGAACGCTGGATGGGGGTCGATCTTTTTTTTTTTTTTTTCTTATAGATTTGGAACCATTTAACTTATTGTTGTGAATATTATATAATTTTTATTGTAAAATAATGCATTTTTGTTAATTAAATTTATTGTTGTAAATATTTTATATTTTTGCTTGATATTCTTTTAATTATGTTGTGCTTGTTAGAAAAAAAAATACAGGTTATACAGCTTTTTTCCAATCAAATATGAATTAATTTAAAAAAAAAAATTACTGGCGGTCCTAAAAAACCTCTGCCGGCGGATAAGCTTTCTCATTGTGTGCTTGTTAGATATTCCCGGGCACTTTGATATACCTTTCCCGGTGAATCTCTACACATTTCAAGTCTAAACATGTTTTTCCCAGGGGCTTTGGCATATTTTTAACGGCGGTTATCAAGTTGTTATACAGACTTTGCCAGGGGAGGTTTTGAACGCCGGTAGATACTTCATGTCCACCGGTAAATTCATATCTATACGGGTGGTCACAAAAACCGCCTGGAAAAGGGTATGAATGCCGGGAAAACATTTCGCGACGTACCTTGTTTCCGGCGGGTCTGTATCCGCCTGCATATTCATTATTGGCAGTTTTTTGGACTTTTAGCGACGGATATGACCGCTGGCAAAAGACCGTTTTCTTGTAGTGTTAAATAAGAAAGAACGGTGAGGGTAGACAACTGAAAATTTTACTTGATGTACATTCAGGGTCGGTTTCAGCATTGATTTGTTATCTTATTAGTTATATTTTTACACCAAAATTTTTATGTAACTTTCTTGATGAGTTCACTTTATTACTGTAAAATTTTAGATTTTTTTGCTAATTACGAAAATTTCTAAAATTCCCACGGTGTAATCTATCCGGAAATAGATACTTTCTGATCAGTCTTAACAAATTTGCTAAATCTGTATAGTATAGATGTTTCCGAAATTTTAACTATTTTTTCTCTAAACCACACTTGTCCATCTATAATTAAGATTTTAAACCACCAAGATTGGAGCTGTACTTTAATAGATACGAATTTTATAAGTAACTCCAATTCTGCTGTCCATTGTTGTCCAGCAGAATAATGTTTAGGGTAATTCTAATACTGATCCACTACTTTATAAAATATATTTTTATATAATTTTTTTTATCTAGATTACCTTATAGGTCTACTTATCTGTCATAAAATTTCAACCTTTTCTAAGCAGTACAAAATTTTATAAAATTCGTATATTATAATCTGTCCGGTATTTGGGACATTTCTGACTAGTCTGTAGAAATTTACTAAATTTATATAGTTATTGATGGGTTTAAATTTTTTACTAATATTTTATTAAACTAAACTTATCCAGTTATGATCAGGCCTTTAAATCACACTAATCGGAGCTGTATATTAATAGATATGAATTTTAAAAAAATTAATAATTCTACTGAACATTGCTGTCCAGCAGGATTTTTGTGTTATAAAATCATCTAAACATATCTAATTGCTATAAAATAAACTATAAATCAATTATCAACAACAATAAAGTACTTTGAGTCTATGTTGGACTTCAGATGAGCAGTAAACATTTCATTTTATTTTTATAGGGATTCCTAATTTTGATTTCTAAGTTCTCCACATTTACCACAATCATTTAGGAAATGTCCTGAGTTTGGTTTCTAATTTTCAGGAGTCTACCATTTATGTATAAGAGTGGGGTCATAACCTACAGGTCAACTAGGTTTTTAAGAAAAGCCTCTCTCTGATACCATTCCGTCATGCCTCGAAATCTGGACACAGAGTGTGCACCCTCAGGCCCAGGTTACGGGGTATGACTCATATACAAAAGCACTTAATTCAAAAGTCAAACTATTATGTACTAAGTTCAAATTATCATTTGACAACAATTAAATAAAAATACAATTCATACACGATGGTCCACCCATTTGGGACTTATTAATAATGTCATCAAACAAAAATAAAATAGAAAATAATAGAAATAATCTAAATGTCTTGATTCATAACAACCACTTCTTTCTTCATTAAGATACTTAGTAGTTCCTCCACTTGTTCATGTTCATGCTCATGTATATCATATGTACCATTTGTATATATTTACTTCCATCAGCGGGGAAGTCCAGTGAGTAATCCAATACGGTTTACATGCATTTCAATTAAGCAGGATAAGCACATGCCATCAAATACATGTAATACATATATAATTAATGCAAGAAGGAATTTAATATGAAATGATGCATCAAGTAGGCATATATTCAGTCTTCCACTTGCTTCCATTGAATCCCATCAATCGGCTCCCCCTTCCTTGTAGGGCGGACTTCCACATATTAGTGGGCTTCTAGGATGGTCCCTGGGTAACCGGGTACTTAAGTACCTACCGGTCTTCCAGAATTGAACTCTAGGCACAATAACTCATTAATGCGTGCAATAATTCATATCCGTATAATAATTCACATCTGTACATTCCATCTCTTCTTTTGAGAGGCAACATTTCATGACATTTTTTTATAAAATGGAATTTATTTAAATAATATTTAAATAAGCATGAATCAATCAATATCACATATTACGTCTATCACACAACTTAATTAAAATGACTAGGAAACGTGTTGGGATGTACTCACCTGTTGATAATGACTATTACTTTGTTAATTCTGTCACGACCTGAGTATAATCGATCCTGAATCTACAATAAATGTAATTTATATTTATTCATCACCAATCTAGCCTTAAATATACTTATTTTCAATTTGAATTATACCTTATTGAGATTTGGTTCCTTAATGGACAGTTCAGATTCGATTATTATGACCCACTTTTTCAAAAGGAATGGCCCTTTTACTATTTTTCTGATGGTACGGCCCACTTGACTAGTGGATCATCCTATTCTTGGTCACAAGTTCCCCAATGGTGCACTACCAAAGATGGTTAATTACATTTTGCAAAGATCTTGTCGTGGGATATCCTAAAATGATCAATTTATGAGAATCCATACCGTACGTCCCCACTATTTCACTTGGCATGGCCCGCCTGGAACTCTAATTGGGCTGATTTTTTTTCACAAGATTAATAACCCATTACTTAAGAGATTGGGTGGATCAGATTTTCCAAAGACTACACAGTGGGGCCCACTAGTTCCCAACCATTGGACAAGTGTTATCTCCACTATTTGTCTTGGTACGGCCCACTGGAATATCCTATACGGACCATTTTTGGTCATCAACTAGAAAACTTGTTTATTAAGATATTGGATGGATTAGATTTCTCAAAATGCCTCAAAATGGGTCCCAAAAGTGGACAACAATCCAAAATCAGACTGCTTCAACCATGAATGTTGTTATCATTATTGTTTTAAGTGGTGTAGGTCACCTGAGATTCAGATTTACCTGATTTTTAGACCTAAGTTGTAAAATATCATGATACAACATATGGTCAGCTTGGATTTACTAATTTTATCACAATGGGATCCATGAGTAGACCACTGTCCACGCTCAGAATTTCTATCTTTTTATTTTCATTTTTATTTTATAATTTTTTCATTATTAATTTGTTCCAGGTGGTGTGGCCCACTCGGATGTCGGTTTGGGTCTAAATTTGGACACCAGTCCTAAAATGAGTTGGAGAAATAAATGAACGGAGTGGATATATATACTAAATCCATCAAGGTGGGTCCTATGAGTGGGGCCCCCACGTTAACTTCAAAAACCTCCAACGCTGGACGTTCCAGCGTCAGAGACGCTGGACGTCCAGCAACCTTTTTATTATTATTATTATTATTATTATTATTATTATTATTATTATTATTATTATTTTAGGCTTAATGTGAGGTGGTTTACAAGAGATCTGGTTCGACCATTGGGTCGACCACCTCATGGTGGGCCTAATAATATTTTGGAATAAAATAAATTTATCACAATTAATTTAATAATTAAATAAAATAATAAAAAAATAATTTTAAAGGTTATCATTCATCCAATCGATGTGGTCCATCTGTAGGTCCAATCGATCTGAATTTCGTGGCCCATGTACATTTTGGTCTTATGGTCATTATGACTCGTCCAGATCGATTCTGGCCTACTCAAATGGTCCCCACCAATTAAGATCTTATATTCAAGGGTTAAGATAAAAAAAAAATAGGGTCCCCAGATCCATACAATGAACATACGGACGATCCGATCCGTTCATTGGTTGGATCTAGCCTACTTAAATGAAATAGAAGGAAATGAACACTTACTTGATTTAGCCGTTCTTCCTTCTTTCTCTCATTTTTTTTCTTTTTTCTCTCATTTCTTTTATGACGAAAAAGGAAAATTATATTCTTGTTAGTGATAAAACTTGATCCCTAGTCTTCCCTCTTGCTCAAGAGAACTTTAACCAACTAGTCCATGTTTTTTTTTATTTATTAATGAAAAATTAATTCATTTAACCCTATTTTCTATCATTACAAAATTTTTAAACGATAAGGATTTCTTGGGTCGTTATAGTGATGGTTTTTAGTTTTTCGATCAAGGTTGAGATAATTGAGTAATATTTTTAGAAGTGGTGATTTGAGAAAAATCACATGTTGAATTTTTTTTTAAATTATAAACCTATATGGAATGTTAGAAAACAGGTATGGAGATTGAATCCTTAAAGCATAAATAGATAAGGTGATTGAGTCCCTTGGATTGAAAGTCCTAAAGTATAAATAGGTGGGACAATTGAGACCCTTGGGTTGAAAGTCCCATAACCCAAATTGGTACCTTTTGGAACCTCTACAAATCTGGGCTAAGTGGGTGAAAGAGACCACTTATGCAGGTCGATCATGTAGGTGAAAGAAACTACTTATGCAAGCCTGGTGAAGTATTAGTATGACTAGCTAGCATATGAATGGTCACCCACATATTTAGGTCAAGTAGGTGAATGACCACTTATGCAGGCAATGGGTTTGGGAGGGTGTTGGCCAATTGGATTAAAATAGCCTTGGTGTTCTAAACTTTAGTTTATTTAATTTCCTTTTATTTTATTGTAAGAAACTTGTATTGCAGTATTATGTTTATTTTATGAATTATAGCATCTTTAAGTATTGGATGAAGTTGATATTTTTCTCTATTTAAAACAATATCATCTATGGATAGTTAGTCATAGTGTTTGTTTATTTTTATTTTCTTAATTAGTTATTTATTTTTATTGGTAGGTTGTTGAGCATAGAATCGAGTAATGACCCTGGGTGCAGGATCTAAGTCCAACAAATTTCGTTACCGGACTCGCGCAGGACATGACAACGTGTGTGAAGAGAATTGGAGGTTTCCAAGATGTGACACCCTACACTCCTCTAGCACCTTTTATTCATGTCCATAACGTATGTACTACGTGTTTGAATTTTGTCTAATGGGCTGGGCCAACACAATTAGTAATTTATATATTAGACCTTATTCCATTTTATTCTTTAATCTGTTGATCAACTTACATTAACCACTTATTCAACTCACATATGATAACCTATTTCTTTCAACATTCACCCTTAAGCTGGAGTATATACATTAATCATATCCAATTTTTTGCTAATGTATGAGCTTTATATATGTGGCAAGGAATTAGTAAAGAGATCGACTAACTAAGACATGAAATGTAGATGTTTTGTCACAATTTCTTAAGAGATGATTTTCTCTCTGATGAGGTGGTAATCCACCTTTATATGTTTTATACAGTAAAAAATATTGGATTGCTTGCTATATGAGATACTACTTAGTTGTCGTAGAAGAGAGTTATTGGTTCATTTTTAAAGAATTGAAATTATTGTGAAAGAGACCAGAGGCACAAGAGTTCACAGACAATATGTCTCATGAAGAATATAAGACAGTATTTGACCATGAAGAATGGTTGTAGTTGCCGGATTATCAGTTAGCATAATGTAAGAACAAAGTAACTCCAAAAAATACTTAGGGACATTCATGTGGGTGATGGAAGATCTCACTATTTTAATGTGTATGTTCTTTTATTCCGTAACCTTATTTTGTTAGGGTTTATAGGTATATGAAAGCTAATGGGTGATAGCGACGATGAGAAGTAAGATCTAAAGTTATGGGACATATATTCCAATGCATTGTTAGTATAAAGACATTCAATTTCATACTGAGAATTGATTTCAGACCTCAACATAAGACTTTGGAACGATCATACATTAAGAACACTTAACTCATGCGAGAGAAGTCATCAATAAATGTAACAAAGTACTAAAATTTATACACATTTAGTATTTGAACAGGCCCCCACACATTAGAGTTAACCAAGGAGAACAGAGAGTAGCTAGGATTACCAAATCATGACAAATAGGTAGAACGAGTATGTTTTATTAATTACAACGTGCCTCATATTTGATGGAAATAACTTTGGATAAAAAGGGGATAATCTTTTTAAGGAAATTAAGTGAGGACTAAACATGCATGGTCTGCCAATGTAAATGTAAGATACCCATGTTGTTTTGAGCAATGAGAGTTGTAGTGACCCTAACAAATTTTGGGGTTATATTTTTGTTTTTGGAAAATCTAGACCATCCATCCATCTAGGCATCTAACTATCCATTTATCTATTAATTATTGTGATCATACATTTTTTTATATCATCCATCCATTTAATTAACAAATCTGTCTGTTTATTAAGTTATTCATCATTTTATTGAATCATCCATCCATCCATCCAATTGTCAGTCCACCATCCAATTATTTATCTATCCATGCATTCAATCATCCATCCATTCATTTATTTATCTACACATTCATCCATCTATTTAATTGACCATTCATCCGTTAAATCACCTATCCATCCATTTAACTCGCAATCCAACCGTTAAATGTAGCATCCATTAGTTCACGAACCTAGATAAGTATCTATAAGAATCATCCATTTATTCATCATCTTACATGTATAGTTCTATATTTCACATCTACACACTTGATCTCACACGTACACCTCACAAGTACACCACACATTTCGAACTCACTTTATGTACACGACACATGCACTTCTCACACACTCAAACACTGCATACTTGCACCTCTCAAAATTCACACAAACACACACACACACCCCATGCACACTTCACATGTGTGCACCACACATCTCCATCTCCGTTCTCATTCACTCCTGTAATAACTTGAAATTTTGCCTACTTAAACTTGATTTTTAATAAAAAGGGTTAAAGAAATTAATTTATAACCAGTAAACAAAATAGGATATTGGGCTGGTTAGTTAAGGTTTTCTTGGTTGAAAGGGTAGACCAAGGATTGAATCTTGCCTGTATTTTGTATGGATCAGATGTCCAGTGGGGCGTTAAGATCATTCCTATTTAAAGTAAATCATGTGAATTGAAGTGTATTGTGATCATCATGACTTAGATATGGAATTATAGTTATAATCATGGACCATATTAAATTTTAATGTATGATAGATGGTCCAGATTTGAACTATGGTGACCATAAACCCATTAGGACCATAAGAAACTGCTATGGAATGAAGAATCGATCGAATTGAAGGAATCAGGAGCCCTTTGATCGACCAAGAAGCTCGTGATTCAACCAACTCGAACGATTGGGAATGGTGAGCGAGACGATCTTCGGTTGACCCAAGAAGTCAAAGTGACTGGTGGAAGCAGATGTTTGGTGGTGTGCGGCAAAGCGAATGGTGGAAGCAGATGTTTGGTGGCGTGCGGCAAAGCGAATGGTGGAAGCTAATCATGCATGGACATGGAAGGAATTTAAGGAGACATTTTGTGATAAGTATTTTCCACGGGCATACCGAAATCAGAAGATAATTGATTTTTCCAAACTGGAGCAAGGTTTAATGACTGCGGCTCAGTATGTGGCTAAGTTTGCGGAATTGTCCAGATATGTTCATAAAATTTTAGAAGATGAAAAATACCAAAATTTTAAGTTTGATGAAAGGCTTCGCTAAAACATTAAAACCAAGTTTTGCATCGACACTATTAAGAAGTATTCAGAGATTTTAGACAAAGCATTTAAGGTTAAAATGGACAATGAGCGATTTTAGAAATCTTGCGCTCAGATAATAGAGATCGGAAGTCAATCTAAGCCTGCATCGAGTCAACAACAACTGCTAGATAAAAGACAACGGACTTTCGTGGCTAACAGTCAGAAGCAGTTTTTCATCAGAAACTGTGCACACTACGGGAAATATGGACACAAAGCCTTGAACTGCCGAACTTGACTTCCAGACATTGTTCTGATACCTGCATTACCTCCTTGTGCACAATACCATGCAGTGACTCAACAGTTGGGGCTAACATCTCAGGCGTCGCGATCTGTGACCCCATATCCTTAATCCTCAAGGCCTCTACCTCACAAGCCGCAATAGCCTCAACAGTTAGCACGACCTCTAATATCACAGAATCAAGGAGGACAACAATTCAGACAGCACAGCAACCCATGCAAGGAAAAGTGTATGCGATTGCTCCAGTTGTTGAGCCAGAGGAAGACAACAATCACTATAAGAAAAATGGCCTTTACTTAACAAATGTTTACCTGAGGAAATGAATTTCCTAGGTAATAATACACGTTTCCCGACGAAATTTGCAATCTGCCGGTAAATATTGCTTCACTTTTACCAATGAAACTTTTCCTTGGTAAAAGTGACAAATCTCGATGAAATTAAAATTTCGTTGGTAAAAGGGTGTTATTTCGTGGCTAAAATTAAAGTTTTAGCATACTTTTCCCTAGGAAATAAATTTCTTGGTAAATGACCACAATTACCCAAAAAATTTGTATTTCGTTGGTAATTATTACTTTTACGGAGGACATTGTTCGTTGGTAAAATGTCACTTTTGCCAAGAAAATAATTCCTTGATAAAAGGGACAACAATCGCATGGTACAAACCACCATAGATTGACATATCATCGACGATCGCCTGATCGACCTCCCAATCAATGATCAAATAACATAAAGTGTCACGACTATTCGATCAACCCATAATCCCCGATCAAATGATGGAAATCACCGTACATTGCTCTATCAAGTCCCCAATCGACGATTGAACGGTGCACATCACTGATGGTCGCCTGATCGGACAACACAAAGTGTTGCTGACCATCCAATCAACTTCCAATCACCGATCGAAATCTCAAATGGATCACACAATTTTCATTGAATGCTCACCATTAAAAACTTTTTGGGGGCCACAAAAATTTTGGACTTTTTGTGGGCCACAAAAGTTTTAGATAACGCTAATATTTATTTTTTCCCTTCATCGAGGTCTGTGTGAGCTAATCAATAGGTTGGACGTCAAGTAAACATTACAGTGAGCCCTTGGAGGTTTCTAATGGTAGACATTCAATCACAATTGTTTGACCTTGTTGTGGTCCACCTGAGATTTACAACTGCCTCATTTGAGGGATGAATCATTAAAATGATATGTAAAAATGGCCGGACGGCATGGATAAAATACATACATCTTGGTGGGGCCCAAGAACACCGACCACTAGCCCCATGATAGTGGCAGCGTCACTGCCCAAACAGCTGAAAACCCAACTCCCGCCCGAAACAAAATCACCAAATCCCAACCCCGCCAGAAACAAAACTCGCCCTCATCTCTCTCTCTCTCTCTCTCTCTCCACCCAAACGGCAATAGATCTTTCTACCGGCCCCCGTTCCAGCAAGCTTCATACCTTTATTGGTCCTTCTGACAACGGCTCTCCACTGGCGATTTGTCTTCATCGACTCTCCACCAGCAATCTCTGTCCATCGGCGAGGTATGTAGCCGTTTCCTTTTTCTTTTTTCTTTTTTCTTTTTTTATTTTGCCTTTTTCTGATGATAGGTGTGCTTTGTAGGTGGGCTGATGGTAGGGAACCAAAGCAATTTTTGGACTACAGCTTGGAAAGAGCATGATAGCACTAGGCAGCAGCAGTCCAAGCTCTCTGCTAGAGGCCGTTGGAGGCCAGCTGAAGATGCCAAGCTCAAAGAGCTTGTTGCCCAATATGGTCCTCAAAACTAGGATCTCATTGCTGAGAAACTTGAAGGAAGATGAGGTGAAAAAAAAACCCCCCAAAAAACCTAAGATTTTTTTTTTATTTTTTTATTTTTTATTTTAAATTTTAAATCCTTTTATGGTTTTCTTAATCTCGGCTTCCATCTCTTGGAGCCCTGAAATCGCGAATGTGGTTATTGCTGGGACATTGAATTCATGGAAAAGATTGAAATACCCTTCTGTGAGTGTCCACATGCACAAAAGAAAAAGGGTATTGTGGTCTAGAAGGGTTATTCTATGCATTCTCGAATACTCAAGACCATACTTGAAACCTATATCTTCCTTGCCAACAGCTTGGCCAACATGTACTGCAAATGCAGATACGTCCATTGCCCACCGTGTGTTCAGTGAAATGCTTCAACCAGATGTAATCTCTTGGAATACCATGATTGCTGGCCCCAATTAATTAGTTTGGGATGATGGAAAAGAATTCATGAAGCTGGCCCTAATTAGTTGTCTAACCATGAAGATGTAAGATTTCCAGCAAATATGCTGCCAGATCCATCATTTGATAAGGATTCTTGTGGGGTTGGCTTTGTCGCAGAATTGTCTAGGTGAGCAGGAAAACTGTAAGTCTTGTTTATTTGCTAGGACATTGATAAGGTATGTTTCTGTGGAAATTGCATGAAATTGAGAGGCTGGTCAGATCTCATCATGGTCCCATGATCTTTGTTTATTCTGGAGGAATTTCCATCTTGTTGAAATCATCTGCAAATTGTTGTGGTCTTGTCTCAAGCTAGAACAGAGAGGTTCTTCACTTGCCATTGCATTTATGCACATTCTGTTAGTTGTCAATCTGTTATCTCTCACAAAAGAAGTTAATTGCCAATCTGTTGTTAATTGAATTTGAAGTCAAAGAAGTTGAAGATACATTTTTGGATACATAAATTTTCAGCTTATTGCATGTTCTGTGTTTGCAGGTAGTACAAGGACTATTTGGAGCATTTGCTAGAGTATCTAATATCTTTTTTCATGCGGACAGAGCCCTTGCAAGACCTGGATAGAATTTTTCAAAAGGTTCTCATTCTGTCTCTTGCAAGTGCTCGGATTGTTTCCATATGCTTTATCTTGCTTGCTGCTATGGTGAAAATTTATGTATTTGCATTTTCTAAAACTGATTATGGACACAACTGCCTAGATATGGGGCATGCGACCTTTTTTTTTTTTTTTTTTTAATTTTTTATTTTCTCACTGCCTAAGATTGCTCAGCCATTGCTTGGTAAATGGGAATGAGTGTGTTGCAAATCGATCAGGTTTGATTTTCCTTTTATCTATTTGAGGAATTGCTTAGGCTAGTTTTGGTGATCTGGTGATCTGGAATTGCAACAAGCTGATATTTATGTTTTGGCTGTACCCAGACCCCATGTGGCCATACCCACAGGTTGGGTGTCAAAGAAAAAGCATGGTGGGATCCATAGAAAATCTAAGGATGGGGATCATACCTCACTTGTTTATGCGCTACAGTCCACTTGAACTTTGGATCTGCCTCATATCTGGGCCCGGGCCTGGGCCCTGAAGTGGGCTAGAAAGTTGGATGGACGGTGTGTCTCCAACACACGTGCCATAGTGTGCCCAAGGAAGGTTTCAAGGGGAGGTGCTCAATGACCACGGTTTTCAATGGTGTGGCCCACTTTCAGCCTAGGGTCTACCACGACTTAGGGCCCAGGCCCTGAAATGATTTGGAAAAAATGGATGGACAGTAGTGATGAGACAAATAAATCAGGTGGGTCTGCTGCTGGATGGTTCACATCAAAGGTTGGCCCCTCATGATAGAGAGTGGATGTAAGGGGACCAAGCATACTTGAATGATGGAGAGTGGATGTAAAGGGGACCAAGCATACTTGAGGGATAAATACCTATGATGTTGGAAACCAAACACGCTTATCTACTTATTGGCTGATAAGTATGTTGTTTACCAAACATACTTATCTGCTTAATAAGTAGAAACCAAGATAAGTGGCTTATCTCAAGTAACTTACAATCCAAACTGGGCCCTAAGTGTGCTCTGCCGTATTTGTACTGTGTAAATCATACCAGTCATGTATTAGGAGAGTGCACATTTATGGTGAATGTGGAATGCTAGTCTTTTTAACCATCCATTAATTTTTTCAGACGTGTAGTCAACCGGTTGAAGGAACCAAGCTGAATTTTGGGCCAGGGAAGATACACCATGGGATCCCCAAGATTAGTGGCCCAGATCTCGAGCACGTGCCAAATTGGCTTCTGTGGGTTGATAGGACTCAAATCCTGCGTGGACAGTTGGCTCTCTACTGAGCTTCTATTTTCACACCTATTTGTTTTTTGGCACCTGGGCATTAGAAAGCATTCTTCACATGACAGCATGGAGTATGTTCCTTGTTGTAAATATGCCATTTGAGTTCTATATAATATGCTTTTCAGCATGGATTATGTTTCTTTGAGCAAATATTTAGTCAGTTAAATTTTCTCTACTTGTAGTATTATGCTTTTCACCAACCCAACAAAAATGCAATAAAAAATTAATTTGCTTCCGTGGATCTGGCTATGCTTTTTGGCAGAGACCTCATTTCACTGTGGGATTTATTGGTATCATGGTGGGTACCATATATGTGTCCATGGTGCTTCACAACTACATCCTCTGTGCTTTTCTCTGTCATACAGGTATTTCACTTCCTTGTCTTGACGTTTCTCTGGCTTGATTCTTCTTTCACCTTGTTTTTCTTTATTTGGTAGTGATTTTTTTTTTTTTTTTTGGGTATGGCAATGCTTGTTGGTTAATGACTGCATTGCCTGTTATTTTATCCAGCGGCCTCTTGTTGATTCCTTTTCTCTATGATCGGCTCCTTTTATTTGTTTTCTTACTCATTTTGTTCCTTTGCATGCTGCTACATTTTATCCAATAACCTGTTCTTTTTCCATTTGGCCACAAGCAAATCAAGTCAATATACCCAAAAACAAAGAAAATGAAGAAATACTTTGATTCTATGGCAAAGTGTGTGCAAGCAATTAGAAATTATTGAAAAATTCAAATTAAACCGTCCATAGATGTATCATGAACAAAAAATTATCTTTATTTGCTTATATCAGTATTAGATTGATGGACATTTATTGGAACTGTCCAAATGAAAGATATTCCATGGCCTTGTTAAAAAGAAGGTCCACGAATAAGAAGTTAGGATTGTCCACTCAATATGATTTTTAGATTATAACAGTGACAATTGATTCCACAATTTTTTTGAATTAAAAAGGTCCTTACTACTTTTTTTAACATTTTGTTTTTTGGTACCTTTGCATCCCAGAAATATAGATCAGTGTGGGCCCCACTGTGATATGTTAATCAGATGCATCTTTCCATGGTTAGCCATGGGCCTAAAAATCAGGACAATTTATGACTTAAGTGGGCCACACCACTAACAACAGCTGAGAGTAGATGCCCGCCTATTGAAACCTTCCTAAATTGTATATAGGGCCCAATAAGATGTGGTTTAGACATCAAACCCATCCATCGTGTGTCCCATTTGGATGAGGGTTCACACCAAATTTTAGGCCATTGCAAAACTCAAGTGGCCCCCACCAAGTGCTTTTAGATGTTTTAGGCATGATTTCAAATGTATGGCCCACCTGAGCTCCAGATATGGCTGATTTTTTTTCACAGCCCATAACCTAGGGGGACCTACCAAATGCATAGTGTGGATGTCCATCACACATCATAGTGGGGCTTACAGAGCTCGATCTCATGGAAAGCTATATATAGGAAAACAATACTATGAGAATGGTTAAAATTGAGATCTAAGTCTGAATTTTTTTCAGACAAAAGATTGTTACTATACATTTTCCCAAAAAAAGTCCTAATTACTGGAAAAAATTAAGAAATTTGTTCCTCACAAGAGATTCACACTCCAGAACAGTTATCTTGTCATGTTGCAGGTTTTCCATGTATGAATTGAGCACATCATGGAGTTTCTATCAAGGGCACATTGTAATATAATTTCTTTCTAGTATGGACAAGTTCTTAGAAGAAACAACAGTTTAATTCCAGGTTGTAATTTGTTTATTGATTTTTTTTTTTTTTTTAATGTTTTGACAGTAATGGATAAATGAAAGAATTGAGTATGAGATTTAGTTGATTTGGAGTTTTTGTGGTGTGTTTTGGATTTTAGTTGATTTGATATTTTCCATAGTGTATTTGGATTTGGTCGATTTGGAATTTTTTAGTGGTGTGTTTGGAATTTGTTTATTTGGGATTTCTACATTCCAAAGGAGTGACTGATTTGGATCTTTTCTATCTAATTTCCAAGTTGTAATTGATACATCTTACCAATTGCTTTAGTCATGTGAAAATTTTGACATTATTTCTCTTTATGGGTTGTCTTCTAACAAGAATTTTGGATGGAAACCTTTTGTAAGTATACGTCTCTGCCTGCTTCACTTTAAGGAATGTTTCACACAGTTTAAATTTACAGTTTTCCATGGCATTGATATTTATGGTGTTTCATGATGTTTTCTAAGCATTATCTTTGATTAAGTTATCTTTGTGAATAATTCACACTAATACCATGTTGATGTTCTTCATATGTTGTCGAAATTGATGCAACAAGCAATTATCCATTTACTCCTTTGGCTAAATAGATTGCTAGTTCATGTGGTTTTGCCTTCTACTTTTTTACTTTATAATTCGATTGTATTCTTTGGGGTTTCTTTTCTTGAAAGGAAATTATGGAAATTGTAACAGTTAAGTTGCTACAGGTCTTGGAAATTCCAGAAAACCATTTTTAGTGGACTGTTACCTTTTATTTGTCGATATCCATGTAGGTTGATACTGATGAAAGATGGTTTCTGAACTATGCTTGTAAATGCCAGCCTAACAAAGGTATGTCATGTTGACAGAGACAAAATTCAGTACAGAAGCCTTTCATTCAACAACCACAATATTAATGTCATCTCTTTATCTAGATTATTTGAAAACTGAAAATTAAATCTATTTTATTTCCTAAATTGGCTAATTGGTGGATGCTAAGTTATGGTAAAAAAAGAAAAATAATCAATGGTCCCATGTTTATAAACAAATGCTTAGATATACATATCTATATATTTTATAAATGATTGATCACCTTTTAACTGCTCAAGACATCAATTTGATATATGATTGTGGGAATGTTTTATGGATGGTTGTGCTCATTTTGACTTACTTATATATTGTGCTTACTGATAATGGTAGAAATTTAAAGAACTTATTTTAAGCATCTTTAATTCAAGTTATAATTGTAAGTGTTACTAATTACTAATATTGTATTTTGTTTTATTTTGCGGATTGTTGGTGGTAGCTGGGATGTTTGTGCTAATGGGATTTTTTTTTTTATTTGTTGTATTTGTGGGATTGACATATTTATTTTATTCAAAACATTATATATGATTAAATGGTCATTTTGATTGGTAAATATGATTGAATGCTTTCGGGTGGGTGTGAATTATGTATTAACAGGTTATTAGGTAAAACTTTTAAAGGAAATAATTTTGTCGGCCAACATGTGTTGTAAAGAAACTTTTGTTGGGAACTTCCGAGGAAATATTTTGTTGGTAATAGTTTCATTCTACCTTTTCCAAGGAACTATTTCGTCGCTAATTCCAATGACATTGAAACATTTTCCTTGCAAAATAGTTCATAATCACCGACGAATTAAGCCTACAGCCACGAAATTCTTGACTTTTACCAACGAAATATTTCGTTGGTAAAACTCTTTTTTAACTGAAAAAAAAACCCTTTTTGTTGGTAATTGTCTTTCCGACGAAACGAGTGATGAAAAGTTTGGTCGGTAATGACTTTTACCCAGGAAATTGTAACGTTTGCCAAGGAAAATTTTCCTTTCCTTGCAAAATAGTTCATAATCACCGACGAATTAGGCTTATAGCCACGAAATTCTGGACTTTTACCAACGAAATATTTCGTTGGTAAAACTCTTTTTTTTAACTGACAAAAAAAACCCTTTTTGTTGGTAATTGCCTTTCTGAGGAAACGAGTGATGAAATGTTTGGTCGGTAATGGCTTTTACCCAGGAAATTGTAACGTTTGCCAAGGAAAATTTTCCTTGGAAAAAGCCAAAATTGTTGTAGTGAATGTAATAGAAGTTATGGTAAATATTCATGATAGAACCATTGCCATTATTTTCAATTCTGGTACAGCAACCCATGCAAGGAAAAGTATATGCGATTGCACCAGTTGTTGAACTAAAGGAAGACAACAATGTAATAGAAGGTATGAAAAATATTCGTGATAAACCTATTGCCATTATTTTCAATTCTGGTGCTAGCTTGTCTTTCATTTCGATTGCTGTAGTAAAATGATTAGGCCTTAAACCAGAAAACCTTAGAAAAATAATTTCAGTTAAATTGCCTATAAGGAAAGGCAATTGTTTTGAATAAAATATGTAGAGCTTGTAAGCTTAATGTTAGTGGAGTACCTATGCCGGTAGATTTGGTAGTGATGGACATGCAAGGGTATGATGTCATCCTAGGTATGGACTTGCTTATCTTGAATCAAGCTAAGAATGATTGTCACGATAAGACAATCACTTTCTCTATCCTTGAAAAGGAATCATTTCAAATACATGGTGTAGAGAAGGATAAGGAATTCAAGCGCATTATGGTGTTGAAAGAAGGTGAATCCCAAGAACAGACCCTGGAATAAATTCCTATGGTGAGAGAGTTTCTTGAGGTTTTTCAGGACATTCGTCCAGCCGAAAAATTGACTCCAGCATTGATCTCTTACTAGGCACTGCGCCTATCTGATCTATATATCTATATATAATGTCGATAGTGGAATTGAAGGAAATGAAGGATCAATTGAGTGAGTTGATAAGACAAGGATTTATAAGACCTAGTACATCTCCATGGGGTGCATCGGTAATTTTTGTGAAGAAGAAGGATGACAGCATGCGGCTGTGTATAGATTATCGCTGACTAAATGAGGTGACTATCTGCATAGATTATTGTCGACTAAATGAGGTGATTATTAAGAATAAATACCCGTTGCCTCGCATCGACGATCTATTCAACCAGTTGAAGGGAGCTTGTTATTTCTCTAAGATCAACAATGTATATGATGCTCCACTAGTTAGGTCGATGCGTGATTGTTTGTATGGCTATGCTTATCAACAACCGTACAATGCCCCATCATATAATACGAATGGACCTAATTGGTGGAAGCATCAATATTCCAGTTGGAGGGACGGACCAACAATGAATGTTAACTATGATCCCCAAGGGCCCTCTACTTGTGTGCCCCCATCGACAAAGACCCTTGATGATATATTACAAACGGTTGTGGAAAGCACCTCCCAAATCATCAATGAGACAGAAGCATTGACTGAGCACAAGGAATCACACATCATTGATGAGGATGAAGGAACTTCCCTAGTTCAACCTCCATTTATCCTAATTGAACAACTCAAGATGATTGATTTTAGTTCTTCCGATATACTCGTTGAGCGTGACGAAGATATTATTACCTTTAGATACAATGAAGAGATTCTAATGAAAGTTGACATACCTGAGAAATTCAAAAAATCTGAGGGTCATAATATGATTGGTGATGTTTAATAAGATAAAAAGTCAGAGTGTGTTTATGAGCCTATGGTACCGTTTCCCCAGAGGTTGATCTCTTCTGAGCCTCTAGTTAATAATCATGCTATGAAAATTCCTCAACAAAGTGATTTTGATACAATCCACCAAATTGACATGCCTAATTTCATTGTGGAAGAAGAGTCCTCCTTGAGTGAATATTTTGACTCTTGTGAAGATTGCTTGGATCACTTTAAGGATTCAGATGATTCAATAATTCAAGAAATAGTGATTTCCTTGTAAGAACCTACCCCGGTGCATGAAAAGTCATTTTCCACTGATTCACAACTAACACCATCTATTGTGGAAGCATTGAAAAATTCTGATTGTATGGAGAAGACACCACCATTTGAAGTCTCTCCAACGCTTTGGTCTTTTCAGACTAAAGTGGACCATTACTGAGAAGATTCATTTTTGATAAACCATTGCCTAGTTAATGCATTAAGGAGATATCTTCTTAATGATGTCTTCTTTTCTCGTACATGTGTTAGAAATTTCCATTGGCCCATAACGATTAAGAACACCCATGTACATTGCCGAGCAGGACTATGGATGGTCCTAATGCGAAATTTGTTGAAATACATAATGATCTTGCTCTAGTTTATTCCCTTGATTGATCTCCTAGTCTAATGGAGATCCATTTCCCTGCTTTCCTAGGATAGATTAGTTTAGATTAAGATTTCTTGTCTTTGGTTATGATTAGGTATCAGTAAACTCGCTCTTCGATAATTCTCTTAGGTATTCTCCCACTCACTCATCTTTTCTTGTCATTGCTCTCATATTAAGTTGCATCGCATATTTTTCAACATTGAGGATAATGTCAAATTTAGGTTGGGGGGGTGGGAATTCCTGTAGAATTTTATTGAGAATGTTGTTGAATTTTTATTGTTTTAGGCTATTTTTGAAAAAAAAATATAAAATTTTGAAGTTTAAATTATATGAATTATGTGATTTTGAAATAATTTGAATAATAGAATGAAAAAGCATTTAGTGATGACAATGTTTAAGCTTAGAGTTTAGTTGCTTTAGTAAAATTCAAAATTGACTTATTTCATTAATTTTCTATTAGAAAATGTTAAACATTGATTGAGTCATGAATTTTCACAACTTCACATCTAGCTTGCATTGGTAGGATTTGAATTTGATATTGTAATGTTGACTTAATGATTACTGAGAGTGCTAAGAACCAAGCCTGGAAATCCTTGTCTACCTTATTCATAGAAAAGTGAAAAAAAAAGAATAAAAAGAATATTGATAGTAATCTGGGGCAAGGATTTTCGTCGATTGTCATTACCATTACAGAACAATACTTTAGCACAAAGTGAGCCTTTTGGAGTCTTTGGCTATCTGTTATTGATTGAAAAAAAAAGAAAGAAAATAAATCAGCTAAAAAACAGTGGCATCGAAAATGGTTACATATTGGCATATGAAATGAAAATAATGTGAAAGTTGTCAATGAAAAAAATCGAAAACTGAAAAAATATTGAAAGAACAATACTAAGGTTCGGAATCAGTGACTTGGTTAATCTGACCATTTTCTTCAATCATCAATGTTAACATGAAAGAAAAAGACTGAACCCCTAGTGATGTTAAGACTGGAATTCACCGTGCAACATGGAACTCAATGTTTAAAATGTTTCTACTGATTGATTAATGTTTTAAACTCAATTTAGTTGTTAATAAGTAGCTAGAATCTAAGTTTATATATTTTCAAAACTACATGCCTTGAAAATTATACTGTTTAGGTAACTTGAAGAATCACATAAATACATGGAATCTTTTCTTCTTTTCATTTTTATTTCATTAGAGAATAAGACGAAGTCTCGAGATTATTTCCATTGGTGAAAACTGTCCAGGATAGGATTGATTGAATTGTTTTAAAAAATCCTTGGATTATTTTCGCAAGTTTTGCTCGGGACTACCAAAATGCTGGTTGGGGGGTGTGATAAGTACCTAATATTGTATAATTAACCCTGGTTGTTAAGGGCATTATAATTTTTTTCAGTTAATTATACCTCATTAAGCGAATTTTCAATGTTCAGGTGTTTAAGAGAGGTTGGGCAAGATCTGAGCCAATCAGGACGTTTAGAAGCCCAAAAGAGAGTAAGATCAACCATCGGAGCAACTCTAAAGGAAATTAGACCGTAAAGATCAAAGGATGGATCATGTTCTACGGTGGACCACATCATAACCTGCAGTGCATATCAATTGTCCATCACATGTGGCTGTTACATGTGCTGGCCCAGCTCGGACATCCATACCACCATCCTGTAATGGATGTTCGTACCACCCAGATAAGGTGGACTCTTCATCTCACCATCCATGCCACACGTGCCAAACATCTCAGCCGTCTACATGTGGGACTTATTAGTGCACTTTTCTGTGGCATACTAGTGCACCTTGTTTGTCAATCACTTAGGGTAGTGAGTCTAGTGTTGGTTGAGCTTAATGAAGACGAAGACCTAAGACTCAAGACGGATCAGCTGCATCAAGGAAGAAGAAACATTTAAAAGAGATGCCTTGGTGTGCCTTAACCTTGAAACTACTCAAAACCATAACCTCTAGATGACTGTGAGCATTAGGTTACCCTTAGTCATTTTAGATTGGCTTTATGTGTCCCAAAAGATCACCTAAAAGATGGCCAAGAGGTTGCATGTACTACTGCAAAAATAAGACAAACATATGCAATTTTCATGCCTTAGACCTTTCGCAAGACCGGTCGGTAGATGGCCCAAAATGGACAGCGAGCTCCACTAGAAAAAACCTGTCTGGGCGTTTAATTTAAAATGCTGCTACAAAAATAAGACAGACATATGCAATTTTCATGCATAATACCTATTACTCGACTGGTCGGCAGATGGCCCAAAATGGACAAGCGAGCTCTACTTGAAAAAACTATGCTATGTGGAAATTGATGTTGGATTCTGAATTGTATGTCCGTTGATCTGAAATCGGTGAACTCCACTTGAAAAAACTATGCTATCTTTATTGCATTTTGTTAGAACATGAGACAAGAGAAGCAAAGTTGTATGATTTACCTCTCATATGGTGAGATGAGCTATTTGTTGTGGTTTATCTTTAATATAAAGATACGAAATGGTATGATGAATTAGAAATGTGCATTACATGCACCATAACTCATGCATCATAATGACTTCCGGAAGGATCTTTCTTGATAACCTGTAGGTACTTAAATACCGGGTGGCCTAGTGACTCATCCTGGATGCCCACAATATATGGAAGCCTACCCTAGTGGTAAATGTCATCCCTAGAAGGGTTGATGTGGGTTGATGAAGTCCAACTCAAGTAAGTGGATGCGTTTTCTACTTGATATATGCATCATGTATACATAACATCACTGCATTTCATATGACATTAATAAATCTAAATTGTAATTTTTATTTTAATTGTGGTGCGTATGAACTATGATGGGTTCTCTCACTGAGCTTTTTAGCTAACAGTTTGTGGATAAAAATATAACTAATTATATGGACGTTGATCCACCAGAAATGGTTCATGTTAATGAAGTCGAATCGATGGAGGAACCACATGATAACTGACACTATCTAACTGAGGAGGACCTTGCAGCCTTAAATCATGACACATAGATTCATGATGTTCTCAGTGGTTTAAGTTTTTCTGTTATTAGGATTTTAGTATGTGGAATTGAATATTAATTATATTTGAATAAAGTCCCAAATGGGTGGGCTTAGTTAGTTGAATTGGAAGATACAATTTTATATTGATTAAAGAGAATGATAAATAGATGATAAATAGTTGATTGATATTTTAGAACTTAATGTATATAATCTTATGCCTCTATAACTGTTTGACACGTGAATTAAGTGCACAAGTCATACACTGTAACTTAGGCCCGAGGGTGCACACTATGTTTGGATTACGGGCGTGACAACTCTTCATTCTCTCCCTCCTTCAAT
Organism: Liriodendron chinense; assembly: GCA_003013855.2. Taxonomy (NCBI): domain Eukaryota; kingdom Viridiplantae; phylum Streptophyta; class Magnoliopsida; order Magnoliales; family Magnoliaceae; genus Liriodendron; species Liriodendron chinense. The sequence goes on from PVNU02000362.1 coordinate 3,296,007, forward strand.
CTACTTGTTCTCCTCCATCTTTCTAATTTTTAAATCAAGCAAAACCCTTAACCCCCTTCTTAATGCCATATCCTCACCCTTTATATAAATAAGGGCCAAAGGTGTAATAAATCGAGTTCGTGTATTCAATTATTCATACTTGTGCACACATAAACCTACCTCATGAGGAATAAAACGAACACTTAGACACACTGTAAATTAGAGTATCATCATCCATGTATATGGTAGAAGCGTTTGAATTTCGAGGGCAAAATTCTTTTAAATGGGAGTGGAATGTAATGCCCTATGATTTTAGTGCATATACCCATGCATGTGAGCATGTACACTTACATTCATTCAAGCATATGTATGTAAACCCATCAATTCATTTAAGCATTCATTCATTATTTATGTCACACCCTCAAATTTTGGATAAGTTCCTATACTTAGATGCCAGATCTTGGGGCATGACAACTTGGTATCAGAGTCGAGAAATTAGATTATATTGAGGACGTGGGTATAGGTTACATTAGACCCTACATTATAGATTAACTAAGAGACCAGAGTAAGAAAATGCGAAGTTGTTGGAATCTAGAAATCCTTGAAACATAGGGACCCCTATTATGAACTGAAATCAAACACTTGATGGTGATTTAACTTTTGAAAGATACTGAAATAAATTTTAAATTTTGATGGATATTGAAATAAATTTCCTAACTTTTGGTAGATATTGAAAATTTTCCAACTTGGGTGGTTACTAAAATGAAACTCTTCATGATTGTAAATCATGGTGCCCACTACTATAAATATGCAATCCAGTTAATCACCGAAATGATTAATAAAGGACGAACTGATTTACTCGAGGAAATAACTATAAGAATCAGATGGAGTAAAGATTATACTGAAGCTTAAGTTGGGGTTGTATCAGAATTTAGGCGTGGCTTGTTAAGAACCTAAGGCCAAGCTTTGGTTGCACACTTAGACATAGAGGTAGGATGCATCATTGTGATAAATTTTGTTGTTTATGATGTTGATCATTGAGATGCATGTTCTCGTTGAGGAAGAGATTTCTTTAGGTGAGGTAGATTGTAATAACCTGAGTTCATGTAATCAATTATACATACTTTTACACACACAAACCTACCCCACAAGGAATGGAGAAAACATTTGGATATATTGTAAATTAGAGTATCCTCATTCATGTACGTGGTAGAAGCATTTGAATTTCGAGGACGAAATTCTTTTTAAGGGTTTAGAATATAATGCCCCATGATTTTGGTGTGTATACCTACACTTATGAGGATGCGGATTAGCTACTGACAGGTTGAGTAGCTATCTCGCTACTGAAGTGACATCACCAACTTCTGTGGGGCCCACCCCGATGTATGTGTTCTATCCACACCGTCCATCCATTTTGAGAGAACATTTTAGGGCATGATCTAAATAATGGGACAGATCCAAAGCTCAAGTGAACCCCACCAAAGAAAACAGTGGGGATTGATCTCCTAAGATTAAAAACTTCTTGGGGCCACAAAAGTTTTCGATTAGGCTGATCTTTTTGTTTTCCCTTCTTCCATGTCTTTGTGAACTTATGAACAAGTTGGATCTCAAATAAACATCATGATGGGCCTCTGAGAAGGTTTGAACGGTCACGTCACTGTCCCCACTATTTTCTTTATATAGTGGGGTCCACTTGAGCTTTGGATCTGTCCCATTATTTAGATCATGCCCTAAAATTTTCTCTCAAAATGAATGGATGGTGTGGATAGAACACATACATCAGGGTGGGCCCCACAGAAGTTGGTGACGTCACTTCAGTAGCGAGATAGCTACTCAACCTGGAAGTAGCTAATCCACGTCCCACTTACGAGCATGCATGTACACATACATTCATTCAGGCATACATGTATATATAAACCCATCAATTTATCAAAACATTCTTTCATTATTTATCTCATACTCTCAAGTTTAGGAATAGTCCTTATACTTGGGTGCCAAATTTTAGGGCATGACAAAAGGCCCTCTCCATTGTCATAATCACACCATAAAAAGAGAAGGGGAATTGAGAAGAGAGAGAGAGAGAGAGAGAGAGAGAGAGAGAGGGAGGAGCATCACACACGTTAAAGTGAGTAACCCACTTCTTTTTAGTATTTTTATTTATTTTGTTGTTCTTTCACTTAATTATTCATGATATTTTTTTATTTTGATTTTTGATTTGTTGAAGATAACATTGAAAATACTATTTGTTTTTGTTGGCCATTTTTTGTACGATAATGGATAGATGTTGAACTTTTCAAATATTCCAAGTCATGGATAAATGATAACATCTGTTGATGTAGAAATTGGGCAAAAGATTGGATATTCCAAATCTATTCAACCTTGGTCCTTGATCGGACACCTAAATTAGTCCAAAATAAATCAATGAGAATCATCCAAACAAGACCCTCAATGGAGGCTGCAATTTGTCCAGTTTGGACTGTGCTGAGATCATTCAAATATGCCCAAATAGATCCCCTAATTAATGGAGAAATCAAATCTGTCCAAATTGGATTTGTTGAGTGTTCAAATTGACTAAAATTAATTAGATCATTGGAAGAGTGTCTGAAACTGCCCAAATTGACCATCCATTTGATGCTAAAACATAACTCAATATAGATCTCTAAACATATGATCAAATTGATTCAAAGAGGAACATTTATTTCCAGTCCGAATGGACAAATTTATGGCAATATAATGTGTCCAAAGTTGTAAAAACAGGGTTTGTTGATGAAAAATTGCCCAAATTTGTCCATCAACGGATGTCTAAATTTGTTCAAGATTAGACAACTGAACGTGCATTTAAATCAGCCCAAGAACCGTCCACTGTTTATATATACTAACGGCATGCAAACCACTTAATATTTTGTGAATTCACATCATAAAAATTAGTTCATATTTTTCACATTCAGGTCTTATATTTTAGTTTACTTGTTGCTACTGATTTCTGGTAACAGGTGAGGCGAGACAGATGTCCACCTAGGAGAGAATCCTAACTTGATCCTGAGAGTGATAAATGGCTTGGATCCTTGAGGATGATCCTGCACAATACAATAAAGGCTAAGAGGTAGCCGTGTTTTGGCTGTTAGTCCTTCGATGCCTAAGTTAGATGGGAAATTCTCTAAGGGAGGGAGTAGTCTTTAGGCTAAAATGTTGTGTACCTCCCAATGGGGATTAAGGTCCCTGTTTATATCCATCGGAGGAATGATCGTGGGCCAATATCATGGTCAAGATTATGAAAGTAAGACCCGGTGATGGTGTGATCCTCGGAGAGCGTGGATTATGTGAGTAATGGTCGGGAACATGCCCGCCTCTGTCGGGGATGGCCACGTATCTCCGTCTTTCTGGGAGAGGCCGGGCTATCATTATGTAGCTGAGGCCGATCCTTGAGTCAGGTTGGCATGACTGGCTGCTTCTGTCTTTAATATATCCAAGTTGACTATCACTGGGCCCAATCTATCGCCAGCTCGGCTACTGTCCTCGGCTCTATTCCTGTATTTACCTCGTTGAGACGAGCAGTTGCGGTAGTTGAGCCTGAGGACCTTTCTGCCTGGGCTTGTGGGCCTGTGGACTCAAACAAGCCTTTGAGCCTCGGGAAACCAGCTTGGGTTTTACCCATAACAGAAGCCCCCTTGCTCTTAAGTTTGACTCATTCGGCTTGGAAGCAATCCTGAATTAAAGAGTTGATTTGGCTTTGCCCGCTTTTAGAGGTGTTCCCACCATCGTCAGGAGAGGCGGGAATGTTGCATTTATTGCGGCGGTTCGAATTTCGAAACATCGTCATGATGGGCATACGGCGCAATAGCTTTTTCGTTTCTTGGGCGAATGGGGAGACGACAAGTGGTGGTAGCGCATCAGGGAGGATGCCCCTTTTCAGATCGGCCAATGGTAGTGCAACGTGTGGCAAAGCAGGCCGAACGTCGTGTTGGTTCGCCTTTCAAGACCGTGGTTTGTTGACACGTGGCATATGTACAGGCTCGGTGCTGTTGCGAACTGACTATGAAAGCAAGACTTAGAATTTTTCAAAAGAATTTCTCCCATTTCCCCCTTGTCTTTGCTTTCTTTGGTTTCCTCTTCTGTTGTTATTGCTGCTCTTAATCTTCTTATCAAACTCTCTACCTATTTAGTCGATCTTCATCCGGGAATCATTCCGGTACGTCCACTTTCCTTGATCATTTAGGCCTTGATTGGCCCAATTCCTCCCTTCCTCTTTTGCATTTTCCTTCTTTCCAGATTCTATGTCGAGGTTAGAGGGGTCCAGCGATTCCTCCCGGACGATGACCATCCGGCAGGACATGATTGAGGAATCTCATTACGGGGAAATCCAATCTGAACCCCGGGAGTCTCCGGGCAATGCCATGGCCGAGGAGACTCCCTCTTCGTTCGCATCGGACGAAGTTCCCATCAATGGTGCATCAGAGCATCGATCTAGAGCCTCGACCACCATTCCAGGAGCAAGTGGGGTCTCAGACTTTGCGGCCGATTCCATCTGGATGAGAACGACTAAGTCCGACTTGAGCTAGATCAGAGCAGACTACCTTATTTTGGGTCCCATTGGGCTTCACATTCCGGGCTTGGATGACTTCCCAAGCCGACCTCTTAGAGACGAGGTCACCATAAACTCTGCATTCTTTGAGTGTGGATTCCGCCTTTCGTTCCTTCCCACAATACGAGAATACTTGTTCAGGGTTAACCTAGCCCTGGATCAGCTCATGCCTAATGCCTGGAGGACATGATCGGCTGCATCATCCTCCGGTGGCAGGTCAATGGGACAAACTCGGTTGCCTCTGAATTGATGTATCTGTACCAGCTAAAGAGCCATCCCGGCTCTAAGGGCTGGTAGTATATGTCACTGAGAGGGAAGAAGGGTGCGCCCTTGATTGGTGATCTCCCTTCCTCTGTTCATGGCTGGAAAAAAGAGTGGTTCTATGCGACCAAGGGCTGAAAAGCCCCCCAAACCGAGGCCGAGTCTCTGCAATTCTGCGTTTGCAATTGGTTCTTAACGCTAGGTCGGATGACTTGCCATGCGTTTTCTTTTACTGACCTTTCTTTATTTATGGGCTTACCTGATGATGCCTTGTTGTTTCTTTTCAGATTGAGAAAAGCAAGTTGATTCGAGCCCAGAGTCGTTGAAGTGCTTGGAAACTGTTTGGAGGCTCGATCCTAGCTTCAGGAGTATCGCCCGAAACTGATGATGTGTTTTATATCCATGTTGTCCATACGTTTCTAAAAAATTAAGATTTTGAAAAAATAGAGATTTAAAAAAATCAAAATTTTGAAAAAGAAAATTGAAAAGTTTTATAAAAATTGTGATTTTGAAAAAACAAATCTCAAAGTTTAAGAAAACAAATTGAGATTTAAAAAATTGAGATTTTGGAAAAAAAAAAAAGATTTTGAAAAAAAATTGGCATTTAGAAAAAAATGAGAAGCCTGAAGAAAATTAATAAGTTTGAAAACAATTGAGATTTTGTATTTAAAAAAAAATTGAAATGTTTGATAAAGAAAATGAGATTTTGAAGTTTTTCTTGAGAAGTTTAAAAAAATTGACATTTTGAAAAAAAAATGGAGAAATTTGAACAAATAATTGAAATTTTAGAAAGAAAAGTTGAGATTAAAAAATTGAGAGTATGACAAAAAAAAAATTGACATTTTGAAAAGAAAATTGAGAAATTTAAAAAATTGTTATTTTGAAAAGAAAAATGACAGTGGTTGAGAAGAATTCAAATTTTGAAAAAAAATTATGATTTAAAAAAACTGAGACTTCGAAAAAAATGACATTTTGAAAAAAAGAAAGAGGAGTTTGAAAAAAATTAGATTTTGATAAAAAAAATTGAGATTTTGTAATTTGAAAAAAGTTTGAGAAGTTTGAAAAAGAAATTAACATTTTGAAAAAAAAGGGAAATTTGAAATAATTGAAATTTCGAAAAAAAAAAGAGATTTATAAAAAACCCAGATTTTGGCAAAAAAAATGGCATTTTGAAAAAGAAAATTAACAAGTTAAAAAAACAATTGATTTTGAAAAAAGGTTCAAAAGTTTGGAAAAAAGTTGACAGTGTTTGAGAAAAATTCAGATTTTGAAAAAAAAATTGAGATTAAAAATCAAACTGAGATTTCGAAAAAAATTGGCATTTTTCGTATAAGAACTGCCATTCAAATTATGGTTTAATTTTGTGGATTTCCTCATCTAAATATGTCTCATCCTCTACTAGTTTATGACACGGCAGTCTGAATCTGTTAAATAATTGAACCCAGTGCTTGTCGATAACTATGCTCCAAATAACAAATGAAATTGGGTTGGCCTGTTTGGGGAGCAATATTTGATGTTTCCGTTTGTCTTGTTTTAATGTGTAGGCTCATGGCATTGACCATATGGTGATCCCTGCAAGTGATGACCTTTTTTCTCCTTCATTTGGAGATATATGGCAAGCTGTTGGCTTCATTCATAGTAAGCATCCTTCCCAAACTTTCTTTACTTTGGATGCACTGTATCTCTTTTGAATGTTTTCTTCTTTCTTATAGACCAGCCCTCGAAATTCTCCATGAGCCTTGCTTAGGTATGGCATCTATTAGACAATAGTAGGAAAAACATGGAACTTGATTTTGTGGATGAGCGCTAATTAATTACTGAATCATTGGGAACTTTTGCTTACAAAACTTTAATGGTTCTTGTTGTGCATATCACCAACAATACTGAACCAGTCTGTGAGTAGCTTCTTTTATTGTGAAAAGACGAAAATGACCCCATTGTAAGATAAGCTTTTTCTACACTAGTGAGTATTAGATCCGGCCTCGTATGTTTTTATGTTGTGCAAACTTCTCATTCTCAATTTTCCTTCTAAACTTTGAAACTATCTCGATTTACTTATTTTCTGATGATGATTGATTCTGAAATTAAAGCAACGTGTCTTATTGCTTGATCTAATCAGGGAGAAATTTTGCTCCAGAAACCAGCAGGATGGTAGCTCGGTTCCAGCTGCAAATATCTCTACCAACCACCTGTATTTCAATTGTAGTTTTGTCGTTTCTTTTTTATTTTTAAATGTTTTTTTCGTTCTCTTTTATTATAATTTTTTGTTTTTCCATTTTTTTTTAGATTATAAAAGCGATACTCATGTTTTACATTCTGGATTTTGCAGGACAGGGCCCGATTGATGAATTTGCTGACGTGTGAGAAGGTGGAAGCAGCTATAAACAAAAGAGTAGAAATGAAGGTGAAGACCTATGGTACTCCTGTTACAAAATCAAGCCAAGCTTAACTGCTCATCTTTATGGAGAATGGATCATGACATTGACAAATATTAATATTATTTTTCACTAAAAACACAAGGATTTTAAGTTTCATATATGATATAATGATGATTTGTGATTTTTTTTTTTTTTTTGATAAGATGACCATTAGGTGCAACAGATTCAAGAAACAAAAAACATTTGCTCTTTTTTTTTTTTTCACTTGCAGAAAATTTAGCAACGGACCAAAATCTATTACAATATTTGTACAACGAACTAAATCTACCGATAGATGGGAGTTTCTTATGAGTTTTGTGACGGACTATTAAGTGTTTGCGACGAATAACAACCGTCGCTTATTTGCAATGGATGAGAACCATTGCAATTTAGCGACGAATAACATCCGTCACAAACTTTCTGCAAGTCATTAAACTTGCAACAGACTTGGTCCGTCACAAAAACACTGTTTTTGGCATATTGTTGGCTAAAATAGGTGGGGAAAACCTGATGGATGGTGTAGATCACACGCTGCACCCAAGTGCAATCCATGATAGAGCCAACGACACATTTGAATAAAAAAAAAAGAGGAGGGACAGCCACTGTCTGGATGGTGAATCCATAGAGGACGTCCTCTCTCTTGCATTGTATCTTTCTTTTTTGGGATTTTCCCATGTAACCGTAACCACTTACCTTTCAGGCTATTTCCAAATAAACGCATGTTTTTAAAACATTTAAAGCAAAACACCCCAGGAGCCTTCTCCTCTGATAAAAACATCTGCTGTAGGAATCTTTCTATGGCCCACCCTAATGCTTATAAGAGCATCCAACCTGTTGATAAGGCCACAGATACTTGGAAGAAGGGAAGACATAACACAAAACCAACGAGTGCGACTTGCTGCAACCCCGGAACCAGCGATATGGTGCGCCCTTGACTGCGCCAACCTCAATGTATACAAGATATATCCATGCTGTCCAGATATATGTTTTTCCAGCTTATTTATTTTAGGGAGTAATCGCAAAAATAAAGAAGATTAAATTTTCGGGTTGACCACACCATAGGAAACAGTGGTTGTTGATCGCCCACCATTAAAACTTCATAGGATCCACCATAATAACTTATGACCATCCAACGTCTTGATAATGTCACAAAGACTTAGACGAAGGGGAAAACTAAATATCATCTTAATTGTAAAAAACCACCGTTTCATGTGGTGTGGTCCACCTGAAATTTTCATGTTCATCATTTTTTTATGACACTCTAAAATAAGCTAGAAAAATAGATAGACATCGTGGATATACATTTCATACATTGAGGTGGGCCCTACCATCAAGGTCTCACCCACATCGCTGGTTCCTAGGTTGCTGGTCAGTGGCTAGTCATGCTCCAATATACCCTTGACCAAATCGGATTGCGTACTAACGCTGTTATCCTACGCAATAAACTCTATGGGGCCCACCATTGTTCGACTTCAAGGAGTCACTAGAGTTTGCCAATGCTGAAAAGGTGTCTTTGGAGGTTGCGTTGCAGAAGGCTTGGGATGAGCACCAATCCTCACTCGATGCGGTGATCAGTCAGCTAGAGCATGAGAGGTCGACTAGGGCCTAGGCTGAGGCGGCCAGGGCTCAGGCCGAGGCGGGCATCCTCACTCATGAAGTGACGGCTGTGGAGGCTTTCCAGGCCTCTGCAAAGTTCAAGGAGCTTATGGGGAAGTTTTACTTCCTCGGGTTCGACAATTGTCGCTCGGAGGTCCAGAGTCTCTACCCCGGGCTAGACCTCAGCGGGCTTGACATGTCTGACGAAGAGGAGGCTCTTGGAGTTGCTGAGGAGGGGTTGGCCGCTGATGCTGAAGTGCTCACTAGAGATGCTGTTGCTGAGGGTGCAACTGACGAAGCTGCAGCTCAGGGGGGAGGGGAGGCCTCGTAGATTTTTCTTCTTTGTTTTGTTTTTTGTACTAGGCCCTGATGGGGTCTTTTTTTAAGACAATTTTTTAGAATGAAATGAAAATTTCTTTTCTATCTCTCATTGCTCGCATTCTTTGTATATATGTATTGTATGTATATCTGTTTCCCCTTACTCGTATGGCCAAACATTGGGGCATTTGGTCGGAGGAGTAAAGGTGTATTACTTCACAATTTTGTGTTTGTTGCCCCCTACTTTGTTAATTGAGCTCATCGGAGTAAGGTTTGGTTTTGTCGAGGTTCCTCTTGGGCTCAGCTCCGTTGGAGAGTTATTAGGGTCGCCTCATAGGTTTAGCTCGGTTGGAGATCTTTTAGGGTGGCCTTATAGGCTTAGCTTACTCCTTGGCTTAATAGCCACCAAATTTTTGTCGGGGTTGTGCAATCAAGGGAACATGCTCAACTATAGGGTGCTATCTTAGGTTGCCCTATTTAAAATTTTGTTGTTTGGCACACCATTGAGTCTCTTTGTAGTGGAGGGCGGCTTTTTAGCCTTTTCCTCCTCAGCTCTCTAGCCTCTGCGTTTTTGTAATAGAAAGTTAGATTTCTAAAAAAATGGCCACTTTTTATTCATTGTAGAAAAAATGAGTACAAGTAGTTGACATCGTTGGTGCTTGTAGAAAAGCGTCGAGAAAGTTTATACATTTTTTTACGTATGTCGAATTGGACCAGTTTTTACTGGTAGTAGAACTTTAGGTGCTTGGCATTCCATGAGTGGAGCATAGCGTTTCCTTATAGATCTTCTAGTCGATATATCCCTAGTCAGATAATGTTAGTGACCCTGTATGGTCCTTCCCAACTTGGTCCTAAGGGTCCCAAACTATGTTCTCTGGTGTTGTCAAAGACTTCTCGGAGGACGAGGTCTCCAACTTTGAAATTTATGTACTTCACCCTAGAGTTGTAGTACCTCGTCGCTCTTTGCTGGTAAGCAGTGACCTTGACCTGAGCAATCTCTCTGAGTTCTTCAAGGAGGTCGAAGCTGATCAGCATTTATGCCTTGTTCTCCTTTGGTTGGAACTACTCTCTTCAGTATTGGGATTATTGCTTCTGTGCTAAAGGCCAATGAGAAGGGTGTTTCCTCAGTAGTGGATTGCGCCGTAGTTCGGTAAGCCCATAGGAATTGAGGTAGCTCGCCTGCCCATGCCCCCTTGCATTTCTCTAGCTTGGTCTTCAAATGGCTTTTGATGATCTTGTTCACTGTCTCAACTTGTCCATTGCCTTGGGTGCCGTGGTGAGGCAAATGCGTTCTTGATGCCAAGATCTTCGCAGAGTCCTTAGAACTTTGTGTTGTCGAATTGTCAACCATTGTCTGTGACAATGGTATGGGGGATGCCGAAGCGACAGATCATAGACTTTTAGATGAAGTTGGTTTTTTTCTGATCGGTGATCCGAGCTAGGGGTTCATCTTCAGCCCACTTAGTGAAATAGTCGACGGCCACGATCACAAACCTTGTTTGTCCCTTGCTCATGGGTAGAGGGCCAATGATGTTAACCCCTCACTTAGCAAACGACCAGGGGCTGCTCATGGGGGTGAGTTGCTCTAGTAGCTATTGAGGTATGGTGGCAAACCTCTTACACTTGTCACACTTCTTGGAAAATGTCTTGGCATCCTCTTGCATGGTTAGATAATAATATCCTTCCCTGATTGATTTATATGCCAGTGATCGCCCTCCACAGTGTCTTCCGCATATTCCGTGAATCTCTCTCATGACGTAGTTGGCCTCCTCTGGTGGGAGGCACCTTAAATAAGGAGCGAGAACCCTCTTTTATATAAGGTGTTTCCTAGCATTATATACAAATTCGAACAGTATCGGATCCTCCGAGCTTCTAGTTTATTTTTGGGCAGTTCGCCTTGTTGTAGATATCAGATGATTAGGTCGATCCAGCACAGCTTGTGTTGGTCATTGTCGAACCTCCAATTTATACATTGCATTGCCCAGTACATCACATTATATGCACAGTTTTCATGCTTAAAAGGCCTATCTAATGCATGTTTTATGATTTCAGGGATGAGAGCGGAATTCACCCAATTGGAGACTAAAAAGAGCCATTTGAAGCCATTGGATGAATAAGAAAGAAGGACCAAAGAAAGTAGAAAGAGAGGAGAAGAAAGGAAGAAAGAAGCAAAAGGAGAAAGCAGAAACAGAGGCCAAGACCGATCGTGTGACCGGTCGTCCATCGCTAGGACCAGTCGTTCGACCGGTCCGATTATGCACAGAAGAGGAATTTTTAGAGAAGGTCACTGGACCATTCACGATCGGTCGTACTACTGGTCGTCCGATGCCCAGATCGGTCATGCGACCGGTCTTTGAATAAAAAAATTAAATCTGAATTTTGGCAAAACTCTCTGGACTAAAAAGTGACGTTTTGCGACCGGTCGTGCGACCGGTCGTCAGGGAGCTCAGACCGGTCGTGTGACCGGTCGTCTGCGTAATAAAGCTTGTCCGTGAAGCTCCGAGAATTTCTGCGCACTGCGTAACCTAACGCAATTTTTGGATGTTTCCGACGCAAGGGGGCTCTCCCACTATAAAAGGACACCTAGGGGTTCTTCCTAGGTCATTATAGAAGCTAAGCAAGGTCGTGGGAGAGGACGGAAGTCGTCGTAGAGCAGTCTGCAACCCTCCAATTTTCGATTTTTCTAGTTTTTATGCTTTTTATTATGAGTTCTAGTTGTACTATGACAATGCTCGGCTAGAATCTCTCAGCTAAGGCTGAGAGGTGAAGCTTGTAGCTTATTTCATGTTTGATTCAGTTTATTTAAGTTTGGATTTTTATTTATTTTAGTCCCTTGAGTTGGTAGTTTGAGATGTTTTATGAGAGTTCATGTGCTCCGGACATGAATTCCTTGCAATTCTCTGAGATTATCATATGATGCTTGTTTAGATTCGAATTATAGTAATCCTTGAGCAGGCCATAGTCCATAGGCATGGCTGTTACTCCGAAGGCTATGATTTTGAATTCTACATTGATTGAATGGGACTAGAACTTGGAAGTTCAGCTTGATTGGAATTGAATGTGTTTGAATGCTTTATTTTCCAACTAGATGAGAGATAGGACTTCAAATCTAGTTGTGTTCTCTACTTGGATTGATTGGATTGACATGGGATTGCTACAAGTGGATCCTTGAATGCCTTAGTACCTTAAATTACTGGTTTACATTAAGTTACTGTTTTAGTTTAATTACTAAATTGAATTCTCATATCTATTGCAAACTAAGTTGCTGGAATAGTTTGAAAGTTGTTTCTAATTCCCTGTGGATCGACCTCGGTCTTACCGAGTTTTATTACTACATCACAGCCTTACACTTGAGGCGAGCGAACAAGTTTTTGGCGCCGCTGCCGGGGAGTTTAGATAACGGTTTTCAAATTGTTTTAGTGGCTGTAGAAGTAGAAGTAGATAGGTTTTCTTATTTTTTTTCTAGAACTAACAAATTGTTTTGTTTTGTAGGACTTCTTCTCTAGTTAAAAGCGCATCAGGTGATACCTTTCTAACTTAGCTTTTTACAGATTTTCTATTTTTCAGATTAATTTTAGATTTCTAGGATTTAGGACTAGTTTAGTTTTTGTTGTGTGGTTTATGTCCCGTTGGGGACGTAACCACTCAAATCGTCTCCAATCTGAAGGTGGTTTAGTTGGATCATTGTCAGTCCATAGATAAGTCCGAAATTACTAAGAGCATTGTGAAAGTTTGGGGAGTATGGATCAAACACCTTTAAGGAATCCTCCCCCCTACTCCAACTACAAACGCAAATCAAGAAGGAGTAGGAGAGAATGAGGTACATAATGTTCCTCCACTGAGATAATTGCGGGATTGCCTACAACCAGCCCGTGCAATCACACCCTCTTGTGTGGTTCTACCACCAAATGGGGGAAACATTGATATAAAGCCGGGTGTAATTCAACTCTTACCAAAGTTCCATGGGCTAGACTCTGACCGCCCATATCTACACTTGAAAGAATTTGAAGAAGTGGTGGCTACCTTGCAGTACGCCAATGTTTCAGAAGATACCATTAGACTTAAACTTTTTCCCTTTTCATTGAAAGAAAGAGCTAAAGATTGGCTTCACTCTCTTAGACCACATTCGATTGGGTCATGGGTTGAGATGACTCAGAAATTCTTGAAAAAGTTCTTCCCGGCTCATAAAATGAACACCCTTCGAAGAGCCATAATGAATTTCTCGGCTAAAGAGGGTGAATCTTTTTTTCAATGTTGGGAGAGATTTAAGGACCTCCTACTTGCTTGCCCACATCATGGCTATGAGAGTTGGCGAATTATAAATTTTTTAATGATGGATTAAGTTCCAATATGCGCCAATTTGTAGAGATGATGTGCAATGATGAGTTTATGAGTAAAAATTCAGATGAGGCTTGGAGTTACTTAGACATGTTGGCTGAAAATGCCCAATCTTGGGATACCTCGGATAAATCCAATAACCCCAAGCCTATTCAAGAGAAATGAGGGATCTATATCCTTAAGGAGGAAGACGACGTGAATGCAAGGATAGCCAACCTCACAAGGAAGGTTGAGGCCATGGAACTTAGTAAAAGTGGAGTTCCAAAGTCCAATGAAGCTGTTGAAACCATATGTGGGATTTGTCTCATCGATTTACACGCTACGCAAGATTGTCCTACAATTCCTGCATTTCAAGAGGTATTACATGAACATGCAAATGCCACATATAGGTATCAACGGCCCTTCAATGGACCAGTGGGTAATACGTACAATGACAGTTGGAAGAACCACCCAAATTTTAGTTGGAAGAATGCTCCTACGGGCAATCCTACCAACTCTCAAAGAGGGCCACCCATGCAAAATATGGCCCCACCTCAGTTTTCAATGGAGGATACCTTGAAAGCGTTTATACAAGGGCAAACACAGATCAATCAAACAAATCAGCAAATGTTCCAAGAGCTTAAAGTCTCGGTTGATGAGATTAAGGGATGCTTGAATGCTAGGGAAGGGACCTTTCCGGCCCAACCTCAGCCCAATCCAAAGCAAGTACATGAAGTGAGCGTCCCTAGTCCTTCCAACCAAAACATGGAGCAAGCCAAATCGATCACCACTCTTAGAAGTGGTAAACAAATTGACAAATCTATTCCGGTGAGGGCGCGACTTAGGTGAGACCCCGGAACCAGCGAAGTCGGTGGGATCCTGACGTGGCGGATTAGGATTGGTCCACTTGGGCGGGCGCGTGTGAGAGAGCCACACGTGAGGGACGGCATCAATTAACGGCCGTTACCTGGCTCCGCCTCTCCCTCTTATTTCTCTCTCCGCTCGTTGGCCGCCTCTTCCTCTCGCTCTCGACGTACTTCTCGTGAGAGTGGAGAGATCCTGTCCGGACGCGGATTAGCTACTGACAGGTTGAGTAGCGATCTAGCTAGTGAAGTGAAGTCACCAACTTCTGTGGGCCCCACCATGATGTATATGTTGTATCCACACCATCCATACATTTGGAGAGTTTATTTTAGGACATGAGATAAAGAATTAGTCAGATCCAACACTCAAGTGGACCCCACCAAAGAAAACAGTGGGGCTTGATCTCCTACAATTAAAATCTTCTTGGGGACACAGAAGTTTTCGATCAAGTTGATATTTATGTTTTCCCTTCTTCAATGTCTGTGTGAACTTTTGAACAGGTTGGATCTCAAATAAACATCATGGTGGGCCCTAGGAAGGTTTCAACGGTCGTGTACTGTCCCCACAGTTTTCTTTAGTAGGGTCCACTTGAGCTTTGGATCTGTCTCGTTCTTTAGCTCATGCCCTAAAATGATCTCTCCAAATGAATGGACGGTGTGGATACAACACATACATCATGGTGGGCCCCACAGTAGTTGGTGACGTCACTTCAGTAGCCGGATAGCTACTCAACTCAACGTGTCAGTAGCTAATCCGCGTCCATCTTGTCCTCTCTCTCTCTCTCTCTCTCTCTCTCTCTCTCCAATAATGGCAGCGGGAGCACCCCTACCCAGTTTTTTTTTTTTTTCCAGATTAACTGGGCCTACTGTAAATGCATGTGGTTTATCTACACCGTCCATCTGTTTTTCCAGCTCATATAAGGAGTTGAAACCAAAATTCAAGCATATCGAAATTTCAGGTGGACCATATCACAGGAAATAGTGGGTATAATGATTCCCACCGTTGAAACCTTTCGAGGGCCCGTAGTGATGTTTCTTTGTCATTCAATCTGTTCACAAGATCACGGAAACATTGATGATGGCAAAAAACAAATATCAGCTGGATCCAAAACTTCCGTGGCCCTCAAGAATTTTTCAATGGTACACATTCAATTCACACTTTTTCCTTTGGTGTGGTCCGCTTAAGAAATTTAAATACTTCATTTTTTGTCTCAAGCCATAAAATTATCTGTTAAAGGGGATGAACAAATTAGATAAAATAGATAAATCACGGTGGACCACATCTAGTTTAATGCAAGGGTATTGAGTTCGTACACAATCCGCTTCCTTTGCGAGGGAGAGGAAGAGACGCATGGAGAGAGAAAACGGAGAAAATGGCAGTTAAACGATGCCGTCTCTCACGTGTAAATGCCTAGCATATATGCCGCTTGGTGGACCAATGCGGCTTCGCCACGTCAGGATCCCACCGACTTCGCTGGTTCCGGGGTCTCACCTAAGTCGCGCCCTTCCGGTGAAGGCCGATGAGCCTAATGATCTGGTAAATTCTGAGGATGAGGATGGATCTAACTTAGCCCCACAAGAACCGAAACGCATTTACAAGCCCGTAGCACCATTCCCTTCAAGATTGGTTGTCCCAAAATCTCTTCCAAACTCTCATGATATTCCAGAGATTTTCAGACAAGTTAAGATTAATATCCCTTTGCTTGATGCCATCAAACAAATCCCCTCTTATGCCAAGTTTCTAAAGGACCTATGCACAACAAAACGCAAATATAATGTGCAGCAAAAGGCCTTCTTAACTGAGCAAGTGAGTGCCATTCTCACTCAAAAGACCCCCCCAAAATTCAAAGATCCCGGTAGTCCCACCGTCTCATGTATCATTGGAGACTACCGGATTGAACGTGCCTTGCTAGATTTGGGGGCGAGTGTGAACTTGATCTCATACTCGGTATATGAGCAATTGGGTCTTGGTGAATTAAAACCCACCAAAACCACGTTGCAACTCGCTGATAGATCTATCCGTGTACCGAGGGGGACAGTTGAGGATGTTCTAGTTCAAGTTGACAAATTCTACTACCCGGTAGATTTTATTGTCTTGGACACACAACCAGTTTTGGATGCTAACACCCAAATACCGGTAATATTAGGCCGCCCATTCCTTGCCACATCAAACGCAATCATTAATTGCCGGAATGGGGTGATGCAACTATCTTTTGGAAACATGACATTAGAGGTGAATGTGTTTCACTTGGGCAAAAGACATAGGGATGTCGATGATGATGAGTTCTTCGAGGTAAACATGCTTGAATCTTTTGAAGAAGAAGAACTCCTCCAACTTGAACCACTAAAAAGCTTGGAGACATGCTTTGCACATTTCATGGATTCCGAAGACCCCATCATTAGTGAAATTGTGCAAGCATTGAATATAGAAAGACCGGTAGTTGGTACTAGCCGGTGGAGGCCCCATTTTGAAAAGTTGCCACTAACCACATTAAGGCCTCTACCAGTCTAACATCAAACCACCGAAACTTGACCTTAAACTATTGCCATCTAAGCTTAAATATGTATATTTGGGTCAAGATGAAACTTTCCCAGTTGTAATTGCCTCTCACCTAGAGAAAGACCAAGATCTCGAGTTAATTGAGCTACTCAAAGAACATAGGGAAGCCATAGGTTGGACAATAGCGGATCTCAAAGGGATAAATTCTTCGGTTTGCACTCACCGTATACACCTTGAAGAAAATGCAAAAATGACTAGACAACCTCAAAGACGGCTAAATCCAAACATGATGAAGGTTGTCAAAGCCGAGGTGTTAAAGCTATTAGATGTGGGTATCATCTACCCCATCTCGTATAGCTAATGGGTGAGTCCTACCCAAGTTGTCCCCAAGAAATCCGGTATTACCATCATTGAAAACGCCAACAACGAGCATATACCGACTAAGGGTGACCACCGGTTGGCGTATGTACATTGATTATCGGAAGCTCAACACGGTTACTAGGAAAGACCACTTTCCTCTCCCATTTATGGATCAAATTTTGGAGAGGTTAGCAGGCCATTCCTATTATTGCTTCCTAGATGGCTATTCTGGATACAATCAAATTGAGATAGTTCTGGAGGACCAAGAGAAAACCACATTTACATGCCCGTTTGGCACCTTCGCTTACCGAAGAATGCCATTCGGGTTATGTAATGCACCCGCCACGTTCCAACGATGCATGTTGAGTATTTTCTCAGACATGGTGGGTGAGTTTCTTGAGGTATTTATGGATGATTTTTCTGTTTTTGGTTATACGTTTGATGAGTGCCTCAAGCACTTGAAGTTGGACTTGATGAGGTGTGAGGAGAAGAACCTCGTTTTAAACTGAAAAAAGTACCATTTCATGGTACATAGAGGAATAGTCATTGGACATATCATCTCGTCCAATGGACTAGAGATAGACCGGGCAAAAATTAACATAATTTTCAATTTACCACCACCCAAAAGCATATGCGATGTGCGGTCCTTCCTTGGACACGCCGGTTTTGTATAGGAGATTCATAAAAGATTTTAGTCATATCTCAAGGCCTTTATGTAACCTTCTACAAAAGGAGAACCAATTTGAGTGGAGTGTCGAATGTCAATTAACTTTTTCAAAGCTAAAAGACATGTTGACAACCGCTCCTATTATGCAACCACCAGATTGGTCCATTCCTTTTGAGTTGATGTGCGATGCGAGCGATTATGCTATTGGGGCGGTGTTAGGCCAAAAGAAGGATAAGAAGCCTCATGTTATCTACTACGCAAGTAGGACCTTGAATCTCGCCCAAGTTAATTACTCGACTACGGAGAAAGAGCTCCTAGCCGTCATCTTTGCCTTGGACAAATTCAGGCCTTACTTAATAGGATTTAAAGTAATAGTTTACACAGATCATGCAGCGCTGAAACACCTTCTTTCTAAGAAGGATGCCAAGCCCCGCTTGCTTAGATGGATCCTACTCCTTCAAGAATTCGATTTGGAGATCAAAGACAAGAAGGGGGTAGAAAATGTGGTGGCGGATCATCTATCCCGCCTAGTGCTACCTAATTCCATTGACGAGTTACCTATTGAGGACTCATTCCCTGATGAGCAACTCTTTGTTGCTATGCATCCACCATGGTACGCTGATATAGCCAATTATCTTTCCACAGGTGCGATGCCAATTCATTGGACTGCGCAGGACAAACGTAAATTTCTAAGGGAAGTACGCAGATTTTTCTGGGATGAACCTTTATTGTTTAAATATTACCCAAACCAAATTATAAGGAGATGTGTTCCTGATGATAAACATAATTCCGTCATCTCCTTTTGTCATGATCAAGCATGTGGGGGTCATTTTTCAGCCAAGAAAATAACTGCAAAAATTCTGCAGTGTGGTTTTTATTGGCCCACACTATTTAAGGACACCCACGAGTTTTGCAAAGCATGCGAGCGTTGCCAAAAGTTAGGAGGATTATCCCGTCGAAATATGATGCCTCTCACCCCAATTCAACATCTTGAAGTCTTTGACTGTTGGGGCATTGATTTCATGGGACCATTCCCCTCATCTTTTGGACATGTCTATATTTTGTTCGCCGTAGACTATTTGTCTAAATGGATAGAGGCTATCCCATGTAGAACCAACGATCATCGTACGGTTCTCAAGTTCCTCAAAGAAAACATACTTTCTAGATTTGGGACGCCTCGAGCCATCATTAGTGATGGTGGTTCTCACTTTTGCAATAGACCTTTTGAAGCTTTAATGAAGAAATATGGTATTAGGCATAAAGTGAGTACCCCATACCACACACAGATAAGTGGGCAAGCTGAAATCTCCAATAGGAAAATCAAGCAGATTTTGAAAAAGACAGTGAGACCGGATCGCAAGGATTGGTCCCTAAGATTAGATGATGCACTTTGGGCTCACCGTACCGCCTACAAGACACCCATTGGAATGTCCCCTTATAGACTTGTCTATGGGAAATCTTGCCACTTGCCTGTGGAGATAGAACACAAAGCCTATTGGGCAATTCGGGCTTTAAATTTTGACATTGACAAGGCTAGCTCGCTTTGCAAACTTCAATTAAATGAGCTTGATGAGATCCGGAAGATGCATATGAGAATTCGAGAATTTACAAGAGTAAGATGAAGGCCTTTCATGACAAGCATATCTTAAGGAAATCTTTTCATGAAGGACAGAAAGTGCTCTTGTACAATGCCCGACTTCATCTTTTTTCGAGAAAATTACGACCTCAATGGACCGGCCCATATATTATCAAAGAATTTTTTCCTCATGGGGCTATTGAGATTGAGAATGCAGCGAATGGTAACTGTTTTAAAGTTAATGGACAACGCCTTAAACCATTTGGTGAGAAATTTGACTCAGAGGACATGTCCATCACTCTGAATGATCCTGTTTATCAGGATGATTGATCTCCTACTCTGATGGAGGTATACCATAGGTAGGTTTAGTTTTATTTAGTTTTACTGTTTTAGTAGGTTTTAGTTGTTGGGTTGTAGACTTCCATGATTGCTCTCTCAGGTACTACTGTTCTCACTCTCTCATATTTTACCATTTCTCTCATGTTCATGCTCATTGCATATCTTTTTACATTGAGGACAATGCAAGAATTGGTTGGGGGGTGAGATGAGATTCTTCATCTAACATGTTGCAACATTTCGAGCCTCATATGCGCAAATTTTTTTCAAATTTTCTAAAATTGCAAAACTCTTTTAGAAAACCTTATTTCCATGCATTCGAGATAATATGAGTATAAGAAGAGGAGATACGAAGTGTGTGACGTTGTAAGTCTTGAATTTCTCCCAACATAATGGTTTTATATGTTAGTTCCCTTATTGTTGTGATTGATAGAAAATTTGAACACTTTTTACACCTAGTTCACATTACACGATTTTCATGGTTAAAAGGATTATGTGATTTATGGATTAGCTAGACTTTGATTTAAAGGTGTTGAGAAACCAAGCCGGGGTATTTTGTCCATCCTTGTCCTTGGGAAAATAACGAAAGATATGGATTTTTAAAAATCCTATCTAAATTAAAAAGAAAAAGGAAAAGAAAGGATGAAATCGGGAATGAAGGAAAAATTGTGGAAAATTTTGAAAAGGGCTACCTATTACCAACTGGGGGATGGTCGAACCGTAACCAAAGTTGAAAATGGGGCAAAGTGTGAAAGCCGTCGGAAGGACGGTATGGCAAATTCCTGTCATGGGTTTGTTGTTGCTCTGTGCACCTTAAAATTGTTGGTTTACTTAATCTATGAAGAAGGTAATACCAGAGACTCATGAAATGAACTTTCACTTTGCACACTGGGTTGAAAATGTTCGAGTTCTTCTATTTATCAATCAATTAGTGGGAATTTCATGTAGACACTTCTTATGCTTTGAGAGTTAAGTTTGCAATTTCTATCACTTAGTTTCTCCAAATTTTATACTTGTGTGTCTTGGAATGGATAGAAACATGGTTTCTGAAAGAGAGTTGGGTTTGGAGGTTTGAACTTATTCACGCATGTTTTGCTCGGGACTAGCAAAAAGCTGGTTGGGGGGTGTGTTGAACCTCCAATTTATACATTGCATTGCCTAGTACATCACATTATATGCACGGTTTTTATGCTTAAAAGGCCTATCTAATGCATGTTTTGTGATTTCAGGGATGAGAGCGGAATTCACCCAATTGGAGACTAAAAAGAACCATTTGAAGCCATTGGATGAATAAGAAAGAAGGACCAAAGAAAGTTGAAAGAGAGGAGAAGAAAGGAAGAAAGAAGCAAAAGGAGAAAGCAGAAACAGAGGCCAAGACTGGTCATGTGAACGGTCGTCCGACCGGTCCGATCATGCACAGAAGAGGAATTTTTAGAGAAGGTCCTTGGACCATTCACGACCGGTCGTGCGACCGGTCGTCCGATGCCCAGACCGGTTGTGCGACCGGTCTTTGAATAAAAAAATTAAATCCGAATTTTGGCAAAACTCTCTGGACTAAAAAGTGACGTTTTGTAACCGGTCGTGCGACCGGTCGTCAGGGAGCTCAGACCGGTCGTGCGACCGGTCGTCTGTGTAATAAAGCTTCTCCGTGAAGCTCCGAGAATTTCTGCGCACTGCGTAACCTTACGCAATTTCTCGATGTTTCCGACGCAAGGGGGCTCTCCCACTATAAAAGGACACCTAGGGGCTCTTCCTAGGTCATCATAGAAGCGAAGCAAGGTCGTGGGAGAGGACGAAGTTGTCGTGGAGTGTCTGCAACCCTCCAATTTCTGATTTTTCTAGTTTTTATGCTTTCTATTATGAGTTCTAGTTGTAGTATGACAATGCTCGGCTAGAATCTCTCAGCTAAGGTTGAGAGGTGAAGCTTGTAGCTTATTTCATGTTTAATTCAGTTTAATTCAAGTAATTTCAATTCAAGTTTGGATTTTTATTTATTTTAGTCCCTTGAGTTCGTAGTTTGAGATGTTTTATGAGAGTTCATGTGCTTCGGACATGAATTCCTTGCAATTCTCTGAGATTATCATATGATGCTTGTTTAGATTCGAATTATAGTAATCCTTGAGTAGGCCATAGTCCATAGGCATGATTGTTACTTTGAAGGCTATGATTTTGAATTCTACATTGATTGAATGGCACTAGAACTTGGAAGTTCAGCTTGATTGGAATTGAATGTGTTTGAATGCTTTACTTTCCAACTAGATGAGAGATAGGACTTCAAATCTAGTTGTGTTCTCTACTTGGATTGATTGGATTGACATGGGATTGCTACAAGTGGATCCTTGAATGCCTTAGTACCTTAAATTACTGGTTTACATTAAGTTACTGTTTTAGTTTAATTACTCAATTGAATTTTCATATCTATTGCAAACTATGTTGCTGGAATAGTTTGAAAGTTGTTTCTAATTCCCTGTGGATCGACCTCGGTCTTACCGAGTTTTATTACTACATCGCAGCCTTACACTTGAGGCGAGCGAACAAGTTTTTGCATGTTTGAACTTATTCACGCATGTTTTACTTGGGATTAGCAAAAAGCTGGTTGGGGGGTGTGTTGAACCTCTAATTTATACATTGCATTGCCCAGTACATCACATTATATGCATGGTTTTCATGCATTAGATAAGCCTTTTAAGCATGAAAATCGTGCATATAATGTGATGTACTGGGCAATGCAATGTATAAATTGGAGGTTCAACAGTCATTGGAAGAGTCTCCTTTTCTTCTGTCATTTTGATGCTTGATTTTGATAGGATCTCAATCAGGACTATCCTAGTGAGGTCGGTGTCAATGGCCAATGCCAACCGAGCCAAGGAGTTTGCATTAACGTTTTCAGATTGAGGAACCTGCTTAATCTAGTAGCTTTTGAATTGTCTGACCAGTTCTTGGACCTTGCTCAGGTAGGCGATCATTTTCTTACCTTTGGCTTGGTACTCATCGATCACCTAATTGACCACTAATTGAGAGTCATTGTAAATCTTGAGCCACTGATCTCCCATTGCCCTGGCCAACTAGAGACCTACAAGGAGGGCCTCATATTCGACTTCATTATTGGATGCCCCGAAGTTAAATCTTTGTGTGTACTCGATCTTGATGAGGTTGGGCGAGGTCAGGATAAGCCCTGCTCTGCTCCCTCATGCATTGGAGGACTTGCAAATGTGGAGGGTCCACATCGGTAAGCTTGGGTCCTCTTCCTTCTCTTCACCCTCAAATGGAGTAACCATTAGGTAGGTAAACTTGACGAAGAAGTCTGCGACGTCTTTCCCTTTGATTGTTGTTCGTGGAAGATACTAGATGTCAAATTCGCCAAGTTTGATTGCCCATTTGGTGAGTCGACCTGACCCCTTCAGTTTTTGGAGCACTTTTCGGAGGGGCTGATTGGTTGGGACAACGATTGTGTGAGCCTGAAAATATGGCCTTAATTGTCACAATGATGTGATCAAGACCAGCGCCAGTTTTTTGATCTCTAGGTAGTGTGTTTTGGCCTCGACCATGGCTCGACTCACATAGTAGATAAGCCGCTGAATTAACTACTGTTGGCGAGACGACCAGGTACAATGTCAATTCTTCCCTGGGCAGGGGTTTGGAGAGAAATGGTGGGGACCCGACGTACTATTTGAAGTCCTAGAAAGCTGCTCATATTCCTCAGTCTATGTCGATTTCTTGCTGCCCCTCAACTGTTTGAAGAAGGGCAAGCATTTTTTGGTTGATCTAGAGATAAACCTGTTCAGCGTCGTAACCCGACCTGTCAGACGTTGAATCTCCTTTGTTGTGCTTGGAGAGCTCATCTCCATAAGAGCTTGGATCTTTTTAGGGTTGGCTTCAATTCACCACTAGTGAACCATGAAACCTAAGAATTTTCTTGAGTTGACATCGAAGGCGCACTTACTTGGCTTGAGTTTTATTCCATATTTCCTTAGGGCGTTAAAAATTTCTCTCAGGTTGGCCATATGATCTGTCTCTTCATGGCTCTTGACGATCATGTCGTTAGTATAGACCTCCATGGTCTTCCTAATCTATTCAGGGAACATGTTGTTGACCAGCCTTTAATACATGGCCCCTACATTCTTTAGTGCAAAGGGCATTACCCTATAGCAATAAAAACCTTGATCAATAATGAAGACAATCTTCTATTTGTCGGGCTAGTGCATATGGATCTGGTTATAGCCGAAGTATGCATCCATAAAATTGAGGAGGGCATACCCGGCTATGGCATTGACTAACTAGTTGATCCTGGGAGGGGGAAAGTTGTCTTTGGTACATGCTTTGTTGAAGTCAGTGTAGTCTACACATCTCTCCACTTACTGTTAGCTTTCTTTATGAGGATGATGTTCGCAAGCCAATTTGGGTAGTGGACTTCTTTGATAAAGTTGGCCTAAAGAAGTTTGTTGACCTCTTCTCCTATGGTCATGTATTGTTCTGCATCGAAGGCTCGCCTTTTCTGTCATACGGGCTTGTGACGGGGTCCATGTTCAATCTGTGGGCCATGGCATTGGGGTTAATGCTTGGCATGTCCTAGTGGGACCAGGCGAACACATCGGCATGCTCTCTCAAGAGATCGGTGATCTCATTTCAGAGTTGTGGTTCAAGCAGTGAACCAATCTGGATAGGCCTTGCCTGATCTTGATCAGAGAGCTGCACAGATACTAGGTCCTCAACTAGGGAACCTCTTTCCGAGCTCTCCTCCCTGAGATCTAAGGTGGCAACTTAAATGACTTGGGGTGCCAGCATTTTTCCTCAGAGGGCGATCTTATAGCAGCGTCACGCCTCTTGCTGGTTGCCCCTGACTCGACCAACCCCTTGAGTTGTTGGAAACTTCATCGTCAGGTGGTATATGGATACCACAGACTTTGTCACATTGAGGAACGGCCAGCTAAGGATGACGAGGTGTCTACCATCAGGAAATCCACCATACTGGTGACCTATTGGGGGGCCTCTCTTGCGGCGATCGGTAGGGCAATGCTTCCTTCTAGCATCATGCTCTCACCGACGAATGCGAGTAGTGGCAGATGGACTGCTTGAAGTTGGGATCTATCGATCCCCATCTTGTTGAAGGCCGAAGATACATGATATAGACTGAACCGCCACTATCCATCAACATCATGTGCACTGTGAGATTTGCGACGGTCATTGCGACCACCATTGCATCATCTTGGGGGTGGATGAGCCACCTCGCGTCCTCCTCAATAAATGTGATGGGGTATGAGTCTATCTGAGGCTCCTTTCTAGGTCGGGTATTAAGGTTGATGTGATATACCATATCATTGAATTGGGAACTTTGAGCATGAGCTCTACATGCTCGGTTGGAGTCTCTGCTGTTAGCAGGTCCTTCAAAGATGGTTAAGATTTTCCCTACCAGTCGTTGGTTGCTTACCTGTTCGCCTTGTGCCTCTTGTTGAGGTGGTCTATTATCTTGGTGCTAGTTGAGATACTCTTGTATATAGCCCTCTAGATGAGGGACTCAATTTGCTGTTTTAGATCGAAGTAGTTCGCAGTGTTGTGGCCGTGATACTTTAGAAAAAAAACATATTCATATATTGGATAGTAGAAAAACTATACAAACCCTGCACACATTCTTTGGCCGCCCTAAGCCTAAAAAACAGCAAGGGCCACCTATTTATACCCTACCAATGAACAAAAATAAAAACCAGCACTACAGAGACTGTAGGGCGATACTAGAAAAGCAGAAACCTCGGGAAAGAGAGAAGGCTGCGAAAGAGCAGCAGGCAAAAAACTCTACTCCGAAGACACCCAATGTGAAAGTCAATCCCTCAACCTGCCTAGACCCACATGATCCAGGAACGCTCTCCACGGGTCGCTGGCGAGAGATCAGAGACACCGGTGAAGATCCTCCGAGATTGCGACGCGCTCCCATCCCTGGCTAGCGCATCTACTACTCTGTTAGCCTCTCTAGGAGTGAAGCTAAAACTGACTTGCTTGCCTATGCATAAGTGGCTAATCGAAGACCACCAGTACCATGATTTTCAGCTAGGGATCCTATTGTTAGCAAGGGAGTCAATCAATATCTTAGAGTCGCTTTCCACTTCGATATCTGAGAAACCTCTCTCCACCCCCATCGAGAGACCTTCCAGGATCGTAAGCAATTCAGCTTCGACATTGGAGCCAATTCCGAAACCATAGAAGAAAGCAAAGAGGAAATCTCCGTTTGATCCTCTGTAAACCCCCCCTCCTCCTGAAGGCCCCGGGTTTCCTCTAGAGGACTCGTCAACGTTTATCTTGATCCGGCCAACTGCAAGCCTAGACCATTTGCATAGAACCGCATTTCTCCTTTCAAAGGGATGGAACATGATCCCCAGCTCTTGGACGGTCTGATGAGTCGCCAGGGACATTTTTTTTTGGGAGGAGGAATCTCGATTGCAATGTGGATTAACCATCCTCGAACCTTGGTGATAACCTTGTCAGCGCCCCCATTCTCTTCTTCAAATCTAACTACGTTTCTAGCATTCCAAATCTCCCACATGATTAACCCTGGGAGTAGGCATCTCAGCGCACCTCAACCAATCAGGGGAGAGGCCGAGCTGCCACCATTGCATGGCCCTTTTGTATGCAGATTGGCCATTAATCAGGGATATGTCTAAGAGGAAGCTGAAGTAGCCCCATACCTTGGAAGCTAATTCACCAGTTACAAATAGATGGTCCAAAGTCTCCACTTCAGGTCTAGAAATTGAATAGCAGCAACTACACTTCGAAGTGAGGGAGACACCTATGGATTGGACTCACCTCTCTACTGGGATAACCTTGTTCAAAATGTTCCATAGAAAGACATATATCTTAGGAGGCATTTTCGCGTGCCCAACCCACTTGGCCTAGGTCTTATGCTGCCCTGCTGATCTACAGAGTTTCCAAGCTGACGTGAAGCTGAAAACACCCGACGGGGTAGTTGACCAAACACATCTGTCCTTCGTTTGTGACTTACAGAAACCTCCTTGCTGAATATCATCCACAACAACTACGGCAGGAAAGGAAGAGCTGAAGAATTGGGCAAGATACCAGAGGGGCCAAGAAAAGCTTTAACTTGAAGGTGTTTCACCTCAAGCGGGAGAGGAAAATTGCACAAATCAGACAAAGGAACTCTACCCGTCCAGTTGTCCTCCCATAGAGTGATCTCTCCGCTGCCAACCAACCACTTGGAGCGCTCCTTCAACACAGGAAAAAGCTTGACATTTCCTTTCCAAAACGGCGATTTCGACGAAGATGTGCTCGGGGCCGAGTTACCATTGAAATCCATTTTGTATCTGCTTCTGACATAATATGTCTAGGGGCTTTGGATTTGCGAATACTTAGCGCCGAAACCCAGCTTCATCCTTAAACTCTTCATGACCTCCTTAAGGCGTCTAACACTATGACCACCTTCATCGGGAGGATGCGCCACCTTCCTCCAGCTTGCCCAGTGGAGTTTATTCTTCCTGTCCCTACTACCCCAAAGAAAATTAGCAAAGTCTTTCTCCAAGAGGTTAAAATTGTTGTAGGAACATCTGCAGTATCCAAGAGGTGGATAAGAACACTACAAAGGACCTGCTTCATCAGTTGCAGCCTCCCGGCTTAGGTGAGACATTTTACCTACCAACCTGTAATGCTGGAGCGAATGCGGTTCAGCAGGGGGAGGAAGATCGTACAGCGTGGTCTACCTTTGAAGACATGAACACCGAGATAGGAGAAAGGGGGCGAGGCTCTACATATGCCCACGAGTCTTTCCAACGCACGGATTCTACCTGAAGGCAACTTCTCAGAGGTGAATAAACTACTTTTGCTTTTGTTAATCCGCTGCCCCGAGATAGCCTGAAATTTGCTGAGAAAATTATCCACTGTCTTCTTGTTCTTGCTGCTTCCGTTGGTGAACAGCAGAGTGTCATCAGCATACAGCAAGTGGCAGAAGTTGGCGCTTCCCCTGCAAACTTTGTAGGGCTGACAGAAACCCCTCTTGCAAATTCTTTTAAAGCCCCAAGTGAAGGCTTCCTCAGCAACTATGAAGAGGTAGGGAGAGATGGGGTCTCCTTGACGGAGCCCTCTAAAAGACTTGAAGTAACCAGAAGCCTCTCCATTCACCATAATAGAGAACCAGTTATTACTCTAGCACTTTTCGAGCAGGGAGCTACTCCTTTGGTCGAAAACGAACTTCTTAAGAACCTCTAGGAGAAAGGGCCACTCGAGTCTGTCATAGGCTTTTTCCAGGTCTAACTTGAGAATCACGTTGTTACCTCTGACTTTCCTATCTATTTCTTTGAACATCTCTTTGGCTAGCGCTATGTGCTCAGTCATAGATTGACCATGGATGAAGGGTCCTTGCTCAATGGAGATAAGCTTCGGAAGCAGCCTGGCCAACCTGTTAGCAACCACTTTGGAAAAAATCTTATATAAATAATTACATAGAATGATGGGTCTAAAGTTGGAGAACTTATCTGGCGAGTCAGATTTCGGGGTAAGAAAGAGAAGAGTGGAGTTGAGTAGCCTCGGGATCTCCCCACCTTGTATAATGAAGCTGATGGCTTTGTGAATATCGACCCAATTATCTCCCAACAAGTTGCGAAGAAAGCTCTAGAGAAATCGTTCGGACCTGGAGCACCGTCTAGGGGTAGAGCAGAAGACGCTTCTTTAATTTCTTCCGGCAATGGATTAGCAATGAGGGCCGCATTATCCTCCGGATTCAAGCTAATAGGGATGTGATCGAGGAAATCTACTATGGGGGCACATTCTTCTGCTTTCAACAGGGAGGAGAAGAAATTCACAGCCTCTGCCCTTATTTCCCCTACATACGATGTCCTGTTACCGTTGTTGAGCAGAATATTGTTGATAGCCAATTTTTTATTCCTGTCGCTGATCGAGTTAAAGAAAAATGCTGTATTTTTGTCCCCTTGCTTCAACCAATTATTGCGAGACTTCTGTTTCCAAAAGATTTCCTCCATCAATTTCAGCTTGGCCAGCTTGTCCTTCACTTTGGGCAAACTGTTGCATATGGAGGAGTCCGGATCCGCTTGCAGTTGCAACTTTATCCGCATGACCTCATCTTCCTCCTTCTTGATTTGGGAGAAAATATCCCCAAACACCTCCCTATTTCACTTCTGCATTGCACTCTTGGATCTCCTTAATTTGCTGATGAAGATAATAACTAGATTGTCAATAGCTTTCGCCCCCACCGACAGCCAAGAAGCTTTAACCATCGGGAGGAAGGAGTCATGAAGTAGCCACATTGTCTAGAAGCGGAAAGGCTTCAGGCCTACCGGCACACGTTGCGGAAAGGCAAGAAGCAAGGGGGACTGGTCTGAGTCGACCTGAGGCAGATGAGAAACCTGAAAGTTAGGGAACAAATTAAACCAATCATTATTGAAAAGGGCTCTGTCTAGTCTAGCCCAGATACAGGACAGACCAGACTAGTTGTTACTCCAAGTAAACGAATTTTTGTGGAACCCTGCATCTCGGAGGGCCGCTTGGTTCACTGCTCCCATGAAATCAGAAGAAGAGACTGGAGGGGATCTGTTGTGGCCTCCTATTCTCTCATCGGCTGCTAGAATCTCATTGAAATCCCCCCATAAGCACCAGGCGCCATTGATAGAAGATGCTAGATGGTTCAGGTCAACCCAAAGACTACGTCTCAAAATGGCCGAGAACTTCACGTAAACAAGCGAGATAAGAATTGGATGCACCCTACCTCACGTAGACACCTCCACATTTAGCAATTGTTCTATTGCTGAGTGAAGTCTAACTTGAAGGGAGTTCTTGAAAAAAAACCCAGATCTTCCCCCCCTGCGCTGCGTTGGAGACGGAGGAGTGAAAACCCAGCTTTAATCCGGTCCGAACACGCTTCTAGTCCCTGAGCATTGGTTCGAGGATCGCCACTATACAAAGGTTGTACTTGGAGATGTATCTCTTGGCTGTTCTGCGGGTCGCCACATTTCCCACCCCTTTGGCATTCCACACTAGCAAGCTATCCATCCGTAACACATCCTGAGTTCACTGCCCTTCTGTTAATTCATCTAAGTCTGTCGTTCTAGTCCACTTGCCCTCTCTCTTGAGTATTTGCATTAGAAGCTGCTTTCCTTCGCTTCTTAGTGCCTTGCTTGCACATTGGCTCTCTTTGGAGTAGTTCAGGTTGCTTCCTCTATATCTTTTGGTGACATCCCTTGAGTGGCCAGAAGATCAGTAGCCAGCTGTCCTTGATCTCTTTTTGCCGTTATAGGAATTATTGAGTCGAGTTTTGTGGGTGCATCTTCATCTGGTGTGACAGGTCTGTTGGAGAAGTAGGGAGAAATATCCACTGACAGATTCCATTGATCATTTTCATCTTCCTCCTCCTGGCTAAACAGAAGAGCCTCTGCGCTGGGGCTAGAGTCATCTGAGGCTAATTCGATTTCTATATCCTTAGATGGGATTAGAGGTCCACGAGCGTCGAGCGAGTGCCAATCGAAACGTCTGTCTTTATCCTCCTGGGCTACTCCAATAGCTGATCTACTCTTGGGACTGTGGCCCTCTGAAAGAGATCGAAATCTATTATGGAGAGGCCGTGGATTTAACAACCAGGACCCAAATGTATCCGTAACTAAAGATAGTTACTCTTTGCAGTTGGGATAGGGACCCCCTATCTTCCGAGATGAGAATTAGATGGTCCTCGCTTGGGGACCCAACGAGGTGTTTTTGGCTATCAGGATTGCTCTGGGTCTGCGGAAAATGTTCCCTGCTATCCTCCCAACACTCCTCCCCTTCGGCTTGAGATTGCTCCTTAGTAGCTGGTGGGAGAACCTTTTCCTAGAAGGCAACTGATCTCAACAGGCTTCCATCATTGGGTCTAGAGGCTGGGTTGTTTGTGGCTTGTTCCCTCCTGGATTCTTGGGGAATCTGAAGAGGGCCAATTGGGTGCGGAATGACCGTTTGATCTTGAACGTGGGCTGAACTCTCCTGTTGGGAGCTTGTGAAGGCCAATTAAGGGGATGATATGTGAGCGCCAGATTTTTCAGGGCGATGCCTTCCTAGCATCACCAGTTCTTCCTAACCCTTCACTACAAGAAATTCCATTTTTACCGATGAAATAATTCGTCGGCTTTTAGTAAAATTTCGTCGGAAAATGTTTTCCCGACGAAATTTTTCGCGGATAACATCATCACAAAAGGCCGTCGGTAAAGGTTTTTCCCGACGAAAAAAAGTTTCATAGGCAATAATAAAACCATTACCGACGAAAAAAATCGTCGACAAAACATATGATTTTTGGTCAGAAAAAAATGTGATTCGTCGGTAGAAGAATTTTTCCCGACGAAAATTTTCGTAGGTGAAGACTTTTACCTATGAAAATTTTCGTCGGTAAAGGTTTTTACCTACGAAAATGTTCGTCGGTAAAAGTTTTCACCTACGAAAAAATTCGTTGGGGACAGTCTTTATCTACAAAAGTTTTCGTCGGTAAAAGTTTTTATCTACGAAAAAATCCGTCGGTAAAAGGTTTTTACCTACGAAACAATCCGTCGATAAAAGTTTTACAAGTTTATTACCAACGAAAAATTTAGTTGGTAAAAAGCTTTTCCATGTTTTTTACCTACGAACAATTTCGTCGGTAATAGTATTCCCTTTCCCGGTTCCATTTGTTTTCAAAATTCAGGAAACAATTCCTGATATACACCTGTAAATAAACCTATGCATTTTTATACTATTCACATCCACATACGTACGAATAAACAGAAACTACACCATCCATAAACAAATAATCCATTCCACATCCACAAACAACTAATATTCATCCATGCACAAATACATATAAGTGAACATTCGTATATTAAAAAAAAGGATCACGAAGATGAAGGCTGATAAGTACCTAATATTGTATAATTAACCCTGGTTGTTAAGGGCATTATCATTGTTTTTCCGGTTAATTATCTCTCATTAGGTGAATTTTCTGTCTTCAGGTGATCAGGAGAGGTTGGACAAAATCCGAGTCAATTAGGATGATTTAGTGCCCAAAAGTAATCAACGTCAAGTGTGTGGCAATCTTGAGGGAAATCAGGGCGTAAAGATCGAAGAGTGAACCATATTCTGTGGTGGATCTAAAGTCTCAGAGGGCCTCATCAAATCAACATATTTTGGAGGTCCATCTGAGACATGTTATGATGATCGTGATCAAGGCCTTCACAAAAAAATGGATGATCATGCTTCGACGGTCATGATTGGATGTCCACATGAGGGACCAACAATGCATCTGCAATGTCCAAAGCTCGGCCTATCATCAAGTGCTCACTCACCTCCCACACGTATGCGCAAGGTGGAGCTTCCATCTTTAGCATCGTCATCACCGTTCATGGCTGGAGGCCGTCAAACCTCAGCTGTCCACTCACTTCAGCCATGGAGGTCACATCCATCATCACCATCCAATTCAGCAAGGTGGGCCATCACACGATCATCCAGCAGAGAAGGACAACTTCAGCCCTCCATCTGATGTCCAGATGAACAAAACCTCAACCGTCCAAAACAATGGACGTCCACTAGCAAAATGGATGGACAGCAGCAATGTGGGCCCCATTCCAAACCGTCCATCCAGTTCAACCAATGGGCTGCCACACGTGCCACTTCACATCCACTGTCAAGCAAAAGTGGACCCATCAGCGTCCAGCTGATTTTGATCGTCCAGCAAGAATGGACTTCCACTCCTCACACGTGCTGCAAGCACGTCCCAGCTGCAGCAGTTGAAGTCATCTCCACCATCCAGCGAGGGAGTCATCTCCATCGTCCATGCCACGTGTGGCTCCAACGAACAACAGCTGATGGAGGGCTGATCTTCAGCCCTTCATCCATCCAAAGCAGCAACGTGAGCAACACCTTCATCTGCAACCGTCCAAGGCCACCTTCAACATCCAGCAATGGACAGTCTTCTTCATCAGACCCTCTGCATCACCTTAGCTCCCAACCATCCAGTAGTTAGCTGCTGATCTTCAAGCCGTCAGAAGTCCAACCGTTCATCAGCTACCCCCACACCGTCCACTGACCAACAATGGACGTCCATCCATCACCTGGCCCACCTTGCACGTCAGCAACAATAGTGGACCGTCCATCTGATCATCATTTATCAGCCATCCATCCAACAGCTGCTGTTGGAAAATCCCAGCCGTCCAGATGTGGTCCACGTTCATCTCAGCACTCATGCTGATCCAACGTCCAGCAAGGTGGTTCCCACCTTGCACGTGCAGCAGCAGTGCTGCAATCTCCAGCGTCCAAGGCCCCCACAATTAACGTCCAGCAGTGGACGTCTGTCCTGCAACCTCCAGCAGCAGTCGTCCATCTAGATCTCATCATCAAGTGGACCGTCCACTCCTAGCCTTCCTTCATCTCCATCATCAGCCAACAAACTTTAGCCGTCCAAGGCTGCACCACGTCCAGCTAGTGGACGTCAGTCTCAGTGCTGTGGCCCCCACTCCCATCATCAGCAGCTTGAGGGCGAGCAGCTCCCATTTTCAGCGTGTCCCACCGGCAGCATCTACACCGTCCACATCAACCAGCAACTCCATGCACAACGTCAGTCCAGCAGCTCCCTTGATCATGTGCAACTAAGAGAGGAGCTCTCTCTCTCTCTCTCTCTCTCTCTCTCTCTCTCTTTCTCTCCACCCTTGCACATGATCAACAATGGAGACACACACACACTCTCTCTCTCTCTTGCTCTCTTCCCAACACGTCTCTCTCTCTCTCTCTTACTCTCTTCCTAACACATCTCTCTCTCTCTCTCTCTCTCTCTCTCTCCTTCTCTCTTCCCAACACATGGAGTGCCACCTAGGCTTGGGTGCCACCTAGGATTGGGAGGAGGCTTGGGAGCCTCTCAAAAGTCTATAAAAGGAGGCCTCTCCTCCTCATTTCAATCATCCCATTCTCTACAACTCCTCCCTTCTCTTCTTTAGTTTTCTTTTTTTCTTTTGTAGTGTAGAGTAGTTTTCTCATTTCTAGAGAATTTAGCCTTCCATTGTAGCATGGTTGGCTAAACCTCTAGCTAAGGCTAGGGGTGAAGCCTTTGAAGAAATTTGCAAGCTATGGTTCTTTTGGTTCAACATTATGTGGTGTAAATGTTGGAGTTCTCTTTGGTTGATTGGTTTGGTTATCCACCTCGGCGGACGTTATTATTGTGCAAGCCCCTTGATCCATCGTCGACTCCGGGCACGTTGGATGCTTGGGATCCCTTGCACACCAATTAGCTAGTTCATGATCGATAAAGTCCCTTGATCCATCGTCGACTCCGGGTACGTTGGATGCTTTGGATTCCCTGCGGTCATCGATCTAGTGCAGGTAAAGTCATCGATCTGTAAAATCCCTTGATCCATTGTAGACTCCGGGTACATTGGATGCTTTAGATTCCCTACGATCGATAGACGAGATCTTAACGGTTGGATCGGTCAATCAAAGCCTCCTATCTTGTAAGTATGCATTTGATCGTATGAATTGTGATCTTATCGGTTAACTTGTTGGCAAAGTTGTTGATCTGTACAATTCCTTGATCCATTGGCGACTTCGGGCATAGTGGATGCTTGGAATTCCCTGCGATCAACTAACGAGCGCTTCATGGTCAAATCAAGCGGTTCAGATCACCATCTTTTATGAAATATGCAAATGGTTTAACTGTTTCATGTTCCGATTGGAATGAATCTTTATTCAATTCCAGTTGAGTTATAGTTGGACCAATAAATAAAATCTTGTGAATGAATCAAAGGCGGATCCCTAATGCCTTAGCCCCTTTTCTATTTTTGTCTTTCACCACACATAACTTGCTCCACTCTCGTGGATAAACCAGAATTCATCTCACACACTTAAACTAATTCCTCTAAGTGTTCTTAACCCCAATCCCTGTGGATTGACCTCGGTCTTACCGAGTATTTTACTACTTCGCTACCTGCACTTGGGTGTGCAATCTTCGGATTGTAGCAAGTTTTTGGCGCCGCTGCCTGGGATTGGCATCGGTTTAAGAATATTTTTTTGAATTGGTGTATGTATATATATTGTCAATAGTTTACTAACTTGTTTGTTTTGTTTTTAGGGATTATCCATAGCTGTACATTCTTCTTCTCGGGTAATATCCTTCCTTTTTTTTTCTCTTTTACTATTCTTTCTAGATTTTCTTTTATTTTCATTAGAGTGTTATCATGCCCATATATGATGAGTGGACACAGAAATACGCTAAAATTCTTCTAGAAGATGAAAGAGAATCAAAGCACAATGGTAAGGAACGCTCCATGCGTGATTATCTACATGAGAATAATACACGTAAAGTTTCATCCGGTAAAACGCTCCGTGAGTATTGGAGTGAGAACAATGTATACGATGTTGCACCGGTTAAAACGTTACGTGAGTATTGGAATGAGAACAATGTATATTATGATCCACCGGTTAGGTCAATGCGTGATTGTTTGTATGGCTATGCTTATCAACAACCATATAGTGCACCATCATACAATGCGAACGAACCTAATTGGCGGAACTATCAAAATTCAAATTGGAGAGATGGACCAACAATGAATGTTAAGTATCCCCAAGGGCCCCCTATTTATGTGTCTCCACCGAAAAAGACCCTCGAGGATACGTTGCAAATGGAAAGCACCTTGCAAATCATCTATGAGATGGAAACATTGACTGAGCACATGGAATCACACCTCACTAATGAGGAGGAAAGGACTCCCCTAGTCCAACCTCCGTTCACTACAAAAAAATGGGATAAAGGCTACGGATATAATCCGTAGCGATACATCTATAGCTACGGATATAATCCGTAGCAGGCCCGTATCCGGTCCGTAGCTATTGGTGCTGTAGCCATAGCCTTTTAAGATGTAGCTACGAATATAGTCCGTAGCTATATTTATTCGGCTACGGATAATAGCCGTAGCTATAGAAAGCCGATCCGTAGCATTTTCTCGACATAAAGCTACGGACTAATTTTGAGGGCTGCGGACTATATCCGTAGCTAGTGTCTTTAATTTTTTTAATTGCTATATCTAGCCGTTTTTGGCACATGCCCTGATGGTTCAACCCATCTCAAGCTAAAACAAATAAAGATCCTACAAAAAAAAAAAGGCAAAGGGAAATTCAATCCAACATTCATTAAAGTCATGAATTGTTTTTAAAGGGAACTCAAAATACATCCCCGGTTCAGTCAATATAAATGTGAGAAGACTCGTTCCTAATACATCCCCAATTCAGTCAATATAAATACAATGAAGAGTTCTCATTACAAGGAAGAAAAATTCACAAAGAAGCTAAGACCCTTGAGTTCCATGTAAGTTCCTTTTTGATGAACCAAGGCCCTCTGTTTGCCTCCACCATTTTCTCTACAACCCTCTGCAAAACTATCTGAGCATAGAAACCTCATTGCTCGTGATATGTTCTGGACAGTTGGAGTCTTTCTCTGATAAAGAACCGAGTTGCTCCCTTGGAAGAAGAATTGTTTCCTGCATCACATAAACAACCATGAGCGCATTATATCTTAATGCCTTTTGTTCTCATCTTCTTTTGCAATATGATTCCACTACCAAAAAAGGGGGACAAAGCCTCAAAGTCATTCATCAAATTGGTGTGAGCCTCACATAGCTACAGGAGGTACAAGTAATTTCCATCATCCTAGTCATTGAAGTTTACAAATAAATTTAATAAATATGCTACAAACTTAAAAGAGTCTATAACAAGCATCGAAAATTACAAATAAAGAAAGATAAGTACCTCTTTTGATGCAAAACATTCTTTCGCCTCAACAATGCTTAGCGACAGATTTTCCTACATAAAATTTAAATGGTCTTAGGAAATGTTGAATTAGATGTAATATGGCTTGAAATTTGAACTTTGTTTCAAATAGGTGTTTTAACCGAATTACAGTTGGTCTAAATAGTTTTCAACTAATTTAATCACATTCTAGCTGATCTTAATCAAATTCTAACTTACTAGATCTGATTCAAGCCGATTGGAGTAAATTAAATTACTAGCATCAAAGCATGGAATTGGTTGATACTGAAGCATGTTCAAACAATTCAAAGCCTAAGGAGTGCTAGGATGGTAGGGGAAGATCATAACAAGCTTTTGAGGAAGATGATACAGTGGATGCAAATGGTAACTATAGCCTAAAACATCTTTTATACCAAATCATTTTTTAGCAAGACAGTTCTCAGCTTCTTTTTCCAATTGTCAAGACAATTATAGCCTAAAGCATCTAAGGCAACTTCATAAGCACAGACCACAGGCCACATAGCTTGCATTTGTTACTTGCCAATTGCGTGAGTTTTGAAGCAAGCCCATAAAGAAAGTGTTAAAGCCAGCACCCTGAAGTGATAAGAGTTTGCAACTTCCTACAAAAGATCATCGACTTCTCAATGGATTGCCAACTGCCAATTAGAACCAAATATTAATCCAAAAGTAGACAAAATGCTATCTACATAAAAAAAAAAAAGAAAAAAAAAAGACATTTAAAAACATAGGATTAGATGTGAGTACTTGGAAGAAGCAAGTTAAATGATTCTTGAAAGAGAATAAACTGCCTAAAACAAATGAGTACTAGCATGCTCCATCAATCTTTAAGAGCTTAATTCTCGCACAACAACCATTGAGAAATTATTATTTGACAACCGTATCAAACTTCTCACTTTCTCACTACACAATCACTATATAATTCTTTAACAAGGTTTGGTGAAAAAAAGTGTGGGAAGTGAAGGTGAATCACACATCTACCAGCTGAAAATGACAAAACTAAGGATAAACATACCTGGTCTAGTAATAATCTTCTAGGACAAATCAAAATTGAAAATCGTTCAATGGCTTTCTCCAACTAGAATTCATATACGGTCAAATTTTAAAAAACAAGAACAAAATTAAACTTGGCATGATCTGGATCTATGGTCATTCCATAGGGTAATGTAAGAAAAGACTCTCTTGAAGAAACATAAAAAAGAATAGCTCAAATTTTGGGAGTGACTATTCACTTTGAATAAAGTGGAATTGAACCAATTTTGGATATTCACTTCATGAAAACTTAATTGCAATCACTTATACATCCAAATGTAACATACAACTATAATATCCACAATCACATTTATAAACCATCTTGAATCTTACCTTGAGCTTAAGAAATAATACTTGCTTTTGAAATCCAAACACAATGGCACGAACTGCAAGAGAGATCCACGATTAAAGAACAATAGAAAGAGATGCTACATATAGTGCATGAATCTCCAATTACTTCTCCTCTATTTTCCAACAACCACAGCACTATAAGATAAGAAAAACTCAAAATTCTTCTTTCTTCTTCAATGAATTGCAAAATCAATCAAATACTCCTAAGAGAGAGAGAGAGAGAGAGAGAGAGAGAGAGAGAGAGAGATCATTCCATTTACCTCAATTCATCTCTCCTTATAACCAACAAAATAAAATATAAAAAAAAGTTAGTACTCACTATCTTGTACAAGAAGTTCAGTGCTGGCAGCATTTGGGAATTAGCGTTCAGCCATTATCTTTTGTTATGTGTTTAGAGGGACACGAGAAAGAGGCAACAACCTACAAAAAAATGATGTCAACGTGGAAGTTAACCAACCCCTGAGATACGATCATGCAACAAATCTGAAACAAGCATATTTTTTAATGAACACCTATCCCACTGATGCATATCAAAGCAGTAAGGTTTTGTTTTAGAAGTACATCACAGTTTCAGCGAAGACAGGTGAATGGGTTGAAAACTTCAGTGAAGCCTTCCAAGCTGTCCATTTATTTTGCAAACTGTGCGCCAACTGACCAGTGGGTCAACCTGATTCTTGGGCTAGGACGTCAATATAGTGGTGTCATTCTGATGGATGGATTGGATTGGATCTCAGACCTTTCTAAAGAGGCTATTAGGCAAAGAAAAAAAGAGCATTTGCATGGTAGGTACAGAAAAACTATATGCTCCCATTTAACACAATCAATGTGGAGAAATACAATAGATGCATGACTAGTCCTTGAACTTCTGGCGTGGTTGCAAAGTGCTTCATACATGCTTGTAGATGTGCATTTAAACAGCCCAGCATAACCAATAAGTCCTTTCCAATGTGAAAAATATCTCCAGCATGGAGTGGAAATAATAACACTTTGATTTTAGTTGTAGCCCCACAAGGCATGAAAACCAGCTCATGCAGACTCAATCAAATTCCTTCCACTCCGAGTGAGAACACACAAACAATGACAAAGAAATGGGTGAGTAAAAAGGAAGTTACTTACAAAATTTTAAGTAGATGCATGATCTGCAAGTAGAATCTTGATCAATCACTTCATGAAGAGTTTCAAGAACAACCAATATCACACAATTATGGAACGATCAATAGAAAAATGTCAGTTTTTCAAACTGATTCAATCACTCAAATCGGAAAGAAAAAAAACAGAAGTACATGCTCACAACAGAGTAATGGAAGGATGGATGTGCGGAATCGTTAACATGCCTTCCTGCAAACAAAGTAAATAATTTAGATTCTTGAATATCAATTTGCATTTGGATGAAACTGTTGAGTCCAACTGTAATAACTAGATGAAATGATCATAATATAGCATTCATATTGAAGGACTCGGCTTCAAAACCACAATCACGTCACTTTGAAGTTGGACTTGAAAGGAATGCGACTGCCATTTGAGGGCAACTTCCTTACTCTAAATACAAAAATACCAAGTTCTTGTGTGGGTGTTTGTAAAGCCATCCTTCGCCTCTGATACCAGAAAAGGGAAAAACAGAAAGTTTACTTTGTACTTTCCGTCAGTGTCTACCCAACTTTGTAATTCAAACTCTAGAAAGTCGTAACATGCTTTTGACATGAGCATATGCAAGTGCACCCTTGAACATATAGCTGTCCACTCTATCCAGCAAACCACCTGCATAGAAGGTATCCATGTCTTCATCAACAACACAAACAATAAGAAGAATTGCATTCCACCAATTTAATGAACATGACAAACTGATGGATATAATTCTTAAAAATGTGAAGGTAGGCTACAAGATAAGCCATGCAGAACAAAGATCAGTTAATAGAATTGATGTTAATCATAGATCAGGTAGGCTTTAATTGTTCAATGTGGTATACGGTTTCCAACAATCCAGATTAAAGCTTATTTCATATCTGAAATCAGCACCACATAAATAGGCCATGATTGTCACTTTAAGCCCTATTTTGAACAGTCTAATGTCCTGTTTGATTGTCACTTTCAAATACTTTAGTTTCAATTCAAGACGTAGAACACCAAAAAAAAAAAAAAAAAAAAAAAAAAACATCAAGAAAGATATATAATAAGCTGAGCAAGTTCAAGAACCTCTAACAGGTTGTTTGGTGGACGCCACAATCTCTAATACATAATGATGAAATAGAAGAAGAAAAAAAAGACCAGAAAAAAGTGTACCATGGATAGGTGAAACCATAGAAATCAGAAAAATTCCATCCTAATTCCTATTTAATGATCAGATCAGTAACTCACTACAGATTGCTACAACAAAAGTGAAAAATGGTCCACATTCGTTGGGTAAAATGAAAAAACAACATCCACAAATCAAATGGTTAGCATTATGCAATCAGCACAATTTCAAGGTGATGCCCCATCTATAAAGGGGGTGTCACATGAAAGCCCTAGATCACTGCACAAACCACTCACGAATGCACTGCATGACCCAAACACAAATGCTGAATCCAGATTGCCCATTTTCAATTACAAAACACAAATGCACTGCATGTATTGACATGGCACATTCAAGACCTGGGCTGTCCATAGATTCCCATGGTGAGTGTCCTTAGCTAGAAAATCCAACGGGTTCATTAATTAAGTGGACTAGAAAGAAATGCAGTTAGAAAAAAAATGACAAGCAAGGGTCTATGTTCGATGTTCAATGTTCATGTGTTGCTCACCTAATCTATGCATTGAAGTAACTGTGCCCGATGAACATCTCAGGCCCCCGCATGTGTCCCATTGGCAGATGTGAGGTGCTTGTGTTTTGCATTTCCAGTTCAACACCATTTGAAAAATTGAAAATGGTGATGACTTCAAATCATACCTGATTTTTTTCGGAGACAGTTGTATCAATCAGTTGTGTTGTCTTGCAGTCTTCAATTTGCCACTGTCATATTTCATAGATGCATAGGCACAATGACTAGAATGGGAATAATCACCAATGCAAACAAATGAATCCCTAAAGTGAACAAACAAATAACAAACCTGAACAAACAGTGATAACCATCATGATATGCCAATTTGGCATATGCATAGTAAACGAGCCCACACCAGTTTGCAAGGAAAACCATTGGCAACCAATTCCCAGCATGCCAACATGTATCCATTGAATTTCGCCACCAATTTTACCCTCCAATCATCACTAATTTCCATATAAACAAAGTAACAGGCTCCATAGGAAAGGATCCCAACCAACTCCAAACAAAACACACAACAACAAGACAATGGAAGCCAAAGAAAAATCAGCGCCATGTTCATATTCTATAAAAAAAAAAAAGTCTCATTTCCTAATACTAGAAAAAAAGAAGTCAAAATACTTCCTTGAGCACATGAGAAAAGACTGATAAGATCATAAATATGCAGAAAGAAAAAACGAGTAACATTTTTTTTCTTGATTCAATCTTCAACACATTTTTGTGTGTTGTTGATCACATGGCTAGGATCGCCAAACCAGTATTATGTTTGCAACATGGCCTACCAATAGTGCCCATGCATCATTTTCTTAACAAGAATGGGAAATGTAAGCACACGTGCGATGTTCTTAACTATGGTCTGGATCATGGTGGGAAATTCTTTCTTCTCTTTGGTGGCCTGATAGAATTGGAATTGGTTGCATGCTTTTGGAAAACCATCCATGACCATAAGCATCTGTTGAATTAAGAAAACCAAAAGCTTTTTTAATAGGCTCTCACTTTTCCACCCCAAACGAGATCCATTGCATTCAGGTCCAACCAGAAAAACGAAATGCCATCCAATGTCTTGTGCAAAGTACAAACAGCTAGAGAAACTGACTAGGAGAAGATCATAAGAACAAATCCTGCCACCATAAAGCTCTAGTAGCAGCTACAACAGGGGACTGATGTGTTTTAACTCTATCATATTTGCAGGCACTGTACAATTGTGAAACAGCTTTTTCTCCATTTCAAGAAAGGATTTTCAAGGATCAAATTGTGCCTAGTTACTGAAACTGCATTGACAAGTTCCTCACTAGATTCCAGATTTCAATGGCAAATGACTCGCATAACAATGGTGTTTCGAAAGCACTAAAGAAGGAAGCCATGCTTTTTGTCCTCAGCAAATCTAACATTGACAGGAAGGCCCTCTGGTTCTTCTAACATCTATAT
This sequence comes from Liriodendron chinense, assembly GCA_003013855.2. Classification (NCBI taxonomy): domain Eukaryota; kingdom Viridiplantae; phylum Streptophyta; class Magnoliopsida; order Magnoliales; family Magnoliaceae; genus Liriodendron; species Liriodendron chinense. The sequence continues at coordinate 3,338,143 of PVNU02000362.1, forward strand.
ATTAAAATACCAATACTTGACCAGATTTGAGACCCTCTAACGCTGACCACTATAGACAGTTTTGAGACCAAATCTCACTGTTCAAAATGAGTAAAATTGAGTGCAATTCGTTGTCCAAATCAGGCAGATTGGTGTGCTCAAAATGTGGCCCAACTTAGACAGTTTTGTGGGCCCAAAACATGGTCTAGCTAGGCTGATTTGAGGGTCAAAGATGGCCCAACCGGTGGCCATAAAGACAGATCCCACACACTGTCCAAAATTTGGACAGAATTAGACCCACATATTGCACATTTTTGTGTTCCCACACACTGTCCATTTTCAGACAGCTTTGGGTTCCCAAAAAGGGGATCGTTTTGACCCCAAATGTTGTCCAATTCATGGACAGGTCTGGCCCCAAACAGATAGTGTCGAACGTCTACTATTTGTCATCCAACCTATTCATAAGGTCACATGCAACTTCAGTGAGGAATTGAAGAGACAAGTTTACATCATGTAATATTTGAAAGAAATTATATAATCTGCAGCCAAAAGGGAAAATCTGGATCCAATCGTCAAAAAAAAAAATCTGGATCAGGTAAAATCTGACCTGGTTTATCCATTCCAAAAAAGACAAAAATCAGCATTAATAAATCCGATGATGATTCAGGAGATGAGAAACCATTATCTTCTAAGTTATCAAAGTTCGATGTTGGTGCATCTACTAAAACCTCATATGACTCAGATGACAAGAAACCTTTGTCTGCTAAGTTTCAACAAAATGGTTACAACAAGAGGGATTCAATTTCAAATAATGAACAGTCTTTGAGTGATATGTATATACTAGTATATCAGACAAAGATGCAAAATGGTTACACAAACTTAAAACGTTGATACGTATATACTAGTATATCAGACAAAGATGCAAAAATCAAAAGCTGATTCAATAACCTGAACAGCGTCTTTGGAGATAATATCTTCGCAAAGCCGATTGGAGTTACGTAAAGGTTGCTGAGTACTGCACCTGCAGCATTGGCTTTCATTTTGTCTTCCTCTCCTATAAGCAATATATTCGTAAGCTGAGGTATGGATCTCCTTAGCTCATCATACAACATGTCATTGTGGTACACAGCATTTCCCACCTGGAGAGACAAGAAAGTCACAGTTTACCAATACCAAAATCTCATACTCACACATGAACTTGACTTTTATTTTGACTATCAACACTAGCATAGACAAGTGTCTGAACGGGCAAAAAAGAAACTCATAAAATATGTATCTACCTTTTATGTGGGGCTCAGGTCGATGGATTGCATAGTGGACCCAGCCACGGGTCTACTAGACACCTCTATCGGGAGAACGACGTGCCCATAAAAAATTTCAAACAGAGAATTAATTAAAAATTATTGAGATTTATCTGAATTTTAAAGAAAAGAAAGAAAGGATAATGAAAGGAGATTTGCAAGGAGATTAATCAACTATACCCATACATGACACCCTTCTCCCTCCTTTATCTGGGCTTGGGACAGGCAATGCAAGGAGATTTGCATTGGCGGCGTTAAAAAAAGGGCTTAAGCTCCATCTGATTTGAGGAAACGTTATATTCATAAAGTTTGATGTTCAGAGAAGAACGACAATTTGATGTTCTTCCCAACAACATTGATCTTCCATTTAATTCCCGCAACAACCTTTTGAATACTACTCCTAACACAACTCAATATTGGTTTCCTTCATAAATGAAGAATCAGTTCCTATGACACTACCACAAGTCGGCAAGCTTCCATAGAAATTCAATTAGCACCAGCTAAACAACATCAATGTGATGATACAAAGTTCATAATTAATTTAAACAATCCAAAAGGAATACCTAAATGGTCCAATACTTTTGTAACTAAGCCATTCTAGTCTTTGGATCACTTAAAGTTAAAGCACATAATGAAAACTTCAAAACATAAAAGAATAGCCCAAAAAAGGAAAGACAAAACAGCTTGAAATGCCTTATAATTGGCCTTGATAATAGCAACTTAATAAAACTGAAACAGTTCCTGAATTAGAAAGTCAAATGGTGGATATCCAGACTTCTTAAAAGAAGGGGGGGGGGGGGGGGGGGGGGGGGGGGGGGGTGGCAACAACAGAACACTGAGGATTCCACAGGGGAGGGTGGCAACAACAGAACACTGAGGATTCCACAGGGCTTTTAAATGTCCACGTCTTAGATTTTCTCTATCCAAACTGGCCTTTAACATTTTTGGCATTTACTAACACAATCAGAAATCTGGCATTATCTATTAAAAGGGGTAAGTCTAAGAAAACAAAATTTCTTCCTTGTTTGGTGCACTGCACTCAAATTGGAATGCATTACAAGGGACCATGATTCAGACCATCCAAACCATCGGTCTCAAACAGTGGTTGAATCACCATCACAAATTGCACTAGTTGGATAGTACAATCCTACCCATCCAAATTAGTAGACTTTTTGCTTATGAGATCATCGTGTCATGAACCAAACATGGTTTGTTGTGACTCTACAGTACAAGTGACTATACGGTTAGTGAATCCAGAATGCCAATGTCATGGCACTATGACGGATGGCCCATGGTACAAAACCCACTCTAGCATCTACCAACAGACTTTCCCTTTTGCACCATCCATTTGAATGTTGCAAGTTGACAGCTAGGATTTCAGCCAATGCATTTGGGCCAACCAGACATAGTCCAGATCATCTATAGTACAACCCCATGCACAATGAAGAGGCAACTGTAGATGCATCGCTTGTCGAGCGATGTGTCTGAATTGGCCTCGATATATTTTCCACCATCCATTTTTGGGTCACCGGTCGGCCAGTAGAGTTCATACGCTACAAATTCTCCAGCCACCGGTCCACATTGGGACCCACCTAACAGACAGTTTTGAATAACATTGTCATGCACACACCCACTCCAAAATATAAAATTCTAGTGAGCGATGGAGCAAAACACAACTCCATAAACAAAATCCATTGCAGAGCACGCTCGGGCAAATGGGGCCCATGGTTTAGCAATCAAGACCGTTGCAGGCCCTACTGCCGAACACCGACACAATGAAAACCTTCCAGATGGAGGAAATCCTAACCCTACAATATCCAACCAACGAATACACGATTCTGAAATAAAACACGCCATTGGCTCCCATTAAACCCACATAAAATGAACGGCCACAATAACATCATAAAGCTAGGATCTTCCAATCTGGGGGTTTTTCAATGCATGGACCATCCAAAGTGAAGATATTATTTCAACGGCTTGGATCACAAAACCATGGATCCCACCTGTACAAATTCCATAGTGAGTGAGAGAGAGAGAGAGAGAGAGAGAGAGAGAGAGAGAGAGAGAGAGCTTAACTTCAGCGGAAGTGTAGGTGGTGATGGTGAATGTCTGGTCACTCAGAAGATCTATCGAATGAAAAAAAAATCAAGAAAAAAAGGTTTTAAGGACAGAAAATCAGAAGAAAAAATCACTTTTTAGAGAAATAGAAAAGGAAAAATCAAACCTCAATGGTTTAGCAATGTAGACAGTTATTTCGATGGATCCAAGTGGATCTGGAAGTCTTCCAGATTGGAAGAAATTAGGGTAAGAAGTTACATTTCAGCAAAGGCCATACCCTGTTCCTTATGCAACAGTTTTTTGGGTGCGTCCAGGGTTTGACAGAGGAATTGTGGTTGCTGGAATGGGGGTTTTCACGAATGGGTTTTGGGTGCTGATAGGGTAGGTTTTCAAGGAGGATGTTGATGATGGGAGTGGTTTATGGATAGAGTAGGGTTTCAAGGAGGAGCCGGGTTGTAGGGGCGGCGAACGATGGTGGAGGGCTGTGATTTGCTGGAGAGCTCGCGCGCTCGTTTTGGTGAAAACGAGCTCCCGCTCGAGGGTTTGTGCGAGAAGAAGATGGAGACAGATTTTGGTGGAATGGGGGTTTCAAGGAGATAGGTTTCAAGGAGGAAAAGAGCTCCCGCTCCAGGGTTTTGGTGGTATGGGGGCTTAAGGAGATTTCTAAGAGATGGGTTTCGATGAAAAAGAGCTCTCGCTCGAGAGTTTTCATGGAATGGGGGTTTCAAGGAGGGGGTTTTGGTGGAGCTCCCGCTCGAGGGTTTGGTGAAAAAAAATCCCCCGCTCGAGGGTTAGTGCGAGACGGAGACGAGTTCGGAAGGATCTGTTAGGGCTTTGTGGGGCCCACCGTGATGCGTGTGGTTTATCCATGCCCTCCATTCATTTTATCATATGGTTTTAGGGCATGATCCAAAAGAAAGAGGCAGATACAAGGCCCAAGTGGACCATACCATAGGCACAAGCAATTTTCAACTGGTAATAACCACTTGATCTCCGTAGTTTCCTACGATGTGGTCCACTTAAGAATTCAATCTGCCTCCTTTTTCTATACATGCCCTAAAATGATCTTCCAAAACAGATGGATGGCTTAGATGAAACATATATATTTTGGTGGGCCCCATAGAGCTCTTTACAGAAATGTCAGGCTCACTCTCCACGGTAATGGGTAGTAGCTTTAACTACGGATTAAATCCCTAGCTAAATTACTACGGCTTATATCCGCAGCCGAAAACCCCCATAGTCCGTAGCTTTTGCCCCTTTTTTTTATAGTGATTTAACCTAATTGAACAAGTCGAGGTGATTGATTTCAATTCTTCCGATATACTTGTTGAGCGTGACGGAGATACTATTACCTTTAGATACAATGAAGAGATTCTAATGAAGGTTAACGAACCTGAGGAATCTAAAAAATCTGAAGGTGATAATATGATTGGTGATGTTCAACAAGATGAAGACTCAGAGTGTGCTTATGAGCCCGTGGTCCCGTTTCCCCAAAGGTTAATCTCTTCTGAGCCTCTAGTTAATAATCATGCCATGAAAATTCCCCAACAAAGTGATTTTGATACAATCCACCAAGTTGACATGCCCAATTTCATTATGGATGAAGATTTTTCCTGTATTCAGTGTCCTAATTCTTTGGAAGATTGCTTGGCTCACTTTGAAGATTTGAATGATCCCATGATTCAAGAAATAGTGAACGCCTTGCAAGACCCAGTGCATGAAAAGATGTTTCCCACTGATTCTCACTTAATACCATCTATTGTGGAAGCACCGGGAGATTCTGATCGTATGGAGAAGACACCACCATTTGAAGAATCATTTGAAGTCTCTCCATCGCTTTGGTCTTTTCAGACTGAAGTGGACCATTACTGGGAAGATCCGTTTTTGATAAACCATTGCCCAGTTAATGCATTAAGGAGATATCTTCTTGATGATGTCTCCTTTTCTCGTACATGTGGTGAGAATTTCTATTGGCCCATAATGATTAAGAACACCCATGTACATTGCCGAGCAGGACTATGGATGGTCCTAATATGAAATTTGTTGAAATACATGATGATCCTGCTCCAGTCTATTCCCTTGATTGATCTTCTAGTCTGATGGAGATCCATTTCCCTGCTTTCCTAGGATAGATTAGGTTAGATTAGGATTTCTTTGCTTATGATTAGGTATGAATAAACTCGCTCTTTAATAATTCTCTCAGGTACTCTTTCACTTGACTCCTCTTTTTTGTTGTTGCTCTTATATTATGTTACATTGCACATTTTTCAACATTGAGGACAATGTCGAATTTAGGTTGGGGGGTGGGAATTCCTGCGGAATTTTATTGAGAATGTTGTTAAAATTTTCTAGTCTTATGCTATTTAAAAAAAAAATCTTATGAATTTATGTGATTTTGGAAATAATGTGAATAGTAGAATGAAAAGGCATTTAGTGATGACAATGTTAAAACTTAGAGTTTAGTTGCTTTAGTAAATTTCAAAATTGAGTTCGTTCCATTAATTTTCCATTAGAAAATGATAAACATTGATTGAGTCATGAATTTTCACAAGTTCACATCTAGCTTGCATTGCCAGGATTTGAGTTTGATACTATAATGTTGACTTGATGATTGTTGAGAGTGATAGACACCAAGCCTGGAGATCCTTGTCTATTTTGGTTTTAAAAAAAAGAGTGAAAAAAGGAATATTCATAGTAATTTGGGGCAGGGATTTTCATCCATTGTCGTTACCATTACAAAACATTACCATAGTACGAAGTGAGCCTTTTAGAGTCTTCGGCTATCATTTTTTTGTTCAAAAAAAAAAATCAATCAAAAGCTGGAAAAATATTGAAAAGAACAGTACCGAGGTTCGGAATCAGTGACTTGGTTGATTTGACCATTCTCTTCAATCATCAGTGTTAACATGAAAGCAGAAGACTGAACCCCTAGTTGTGTCAAGGCTAGACTTCACAGTGCACCATGAAACTCAATGTTTAGAATGTTTCTATTGAATGATTAATGCTTTGAACTCAATTAGGTTGTTGACTAAAGTAGCTAGAATCTATGTTTATATATTCTCAAAACTATATGCCTAGGAAATCTCTACTGTTTAGATAACTTGAAGGATCACATAAATACATTGAATTTCTTTTTCTCTTTATCTTTATTTCATTAGGAAATAAGAGAAGTCTCGAGATGGTCTTGATTGGTGAAAACTGTCAAGGATAAGATTGATTGTAGTATTTTGAAAAAATCCTTCGATGATCTTCGCATGTTTTGCTAGAGACTAGCAAAATGCTGGTTGGGGGGGTGTGATAAGTACCTAATATTGTATAATTAACCCTGGTTGTTAAGGGCATTATCATTGTTTTTCCGGTTAATTATCTCTCATTAGGTGAATTTTCTGTCTTCAGGTGATCAGGAGAGGTTGGACAAAATCCGAGTCAATCAGGACGATTTAGTGCCCAAAAGTAATCAACGTCAAGTGTGTGGCAATCCTGAGGGAAATTAGGGCGTAAAGATCGAAGAGTGAACCATATTCTGTGGTGGATCTAAAGTCTCAGAGGGCCTCATCAAATCAACATATTTTGGAGGTCCATCTGAGACATGTTATGATGATCGTGATCAAGGCCTTCACAAAAAAATGGATGATCATGCTTCGACGGTCAAGATTGGATGTCCACATGAGGGACCAACAATGCATCTGCAATGTCCAAAGCTCGGCCTATCATCAAGTGCCCACTCAGCTCCTGCACGTATGCGCAAGGTGGAGCTTCCATCTTTAGCATCGTCATCACCGTCCATGGTTGGAGGCCGTCAAACCTCAGCCGTCCACTCACCTCAGCCATGGAGGTCACATCCATCATCACCATCGAATTCAGCAAGGTGGGCCATCACACGATCATCCAGCAGAGAAGGACAACTTCAGCCCTCCATCTGATGTCCAGATGAACAAAACCTCAACAGTCCAAAACAATGGACGTCCACTAGCAAAATGGACAGACAGCAGCAATGTGGGCCCCATTCCAAACTGTCCATCCAGTTCAACCAATGGGCTGCCACATGTGCCACTTCACATCCACTGTCAAGCAAAAGTGGACCCATCAGCGTCCAGCTGATTTTGATCGTCCAACAAGAATGGACTTCCACTCCTCACACGTGCTGCAAGCACGTCCCAGCTGCAGCAGTTGAAGTCATCTCCACCATCCAGCGAGGGAGTCATCTCCATCGTCCATGCCACGTGTGGCTCCAACGAACAACAGCTGATGGAGGGCTGATCTTCAGCCCTTCATCCATCCAAAGCAGCAACGTGAGCAACACCTTCATCTGCAACCGTCCAAGGCCACCTTCAACATCCAGCAATGGACAGTCTTCTTCATCAGACCATCTGCATCACCTTAGCTCCCAACCATCCAGTAGTGAGCTGCTGATCTTCAAGTCGTCAGAAGTCCAACCGTTCATCAACTACCCCCACACCATCCACTGACCAACAATGGATGTCTATCCATCACCTGGCCCACCTTGCACGTCAGCAACAACAGTGGACCGTCCATCTGATCATCATCAATTAGCCATCCATCCAACAGTAGTTGCTGGAAAATCCCAGCCGTCCAGATGTAGCCCACGTTCATCTCAGCACTCATGCTGATCCAACGTCCAGCAAGGTGGTTCCCACCTTGCACATGCAGCAGCAGTGCTGCAATCTCCAGCGTCCAAGGTCCCCACAATCAACGTCCAGCAGTGGACGTCCGTCCTGTAATCTCCAGCAGCAGTCGTCCATCTAGATCTCATCATTAAGTGGACCGTCCACTCCTAGCCTTCCTTCATCTCCATCATCAGCCAGCAAACTTTAGCCGTCTAAGGCTAGACCACGTCCAGCAGTGGACGTCAGTCCCAGTGCTGTGGCCCCCACTCCCATCATCAGCAGCTTGAGGGCGAGCAGCTCCCATTTTTAGTGTGTCCCACCGGCAGCATCTACACCATCCACATCAACCAGCAACTCCATGCACAACGTCAGTCCAGCAGCTCCCTTGATCATGTGCAACCAAGAGAGGAGCTCTCTCTCTCTCTCTCTCTCTCTCTCTCTCTCTCTCTCTCTTTCTCTCCACCCTTGCACATGATCAACAATGGGGACACTCTCTCTCTCTCTCTCCCTCTCTCCCTCTCTCTCTTGCTCTCTTCCCAACACATGTCTCTCTCTCTCTCTCTCTTGCTCTCTTCCTAACACATCTCTCTCTCTCTCTCCTTCTCTCTTCCCAACACATGGAGTGCCACCTAGGCTTGGGTGCCACCTAGGATTGGGAGGAGGCTTGGGAGCCTCTCAAAAGTCTATAAAAGGAGGCCTCTCCTCCTCATTTCAATCATCCCATTCTCTACAACTCCTCCCTTCTCTTCTTTAGTTTTCTTTTTTTCTTTTGTAGTGTAGAGTAGTTTTCTCCTTTGTAGAGAATTTAGTCTTCCATTGTACCATGGTTGGCTAAACCTCTAGCTAAGGCTAGGGGTGAAGCCTTTGAAGAAATTTGCAAGCTATGGTTCTTCTGGTTCAACATTATGTGGTGTAAATGTTGGAGTTCTCTTTGGTTGATTGGTTTGGTTATCCACCTCGGCGGACGCTATTATTGTGCAAGCCCCTTGATCCATCGTCGACTCCGGGCACGTTGGATGCTTGGGATCCCTTGCACACCAATTAGCTAGTTCATGATCGATAAAGTCCATTGATCCATCGTCGACTTCGGGCACGTTGGATGCTTTGGATTCCCTACGGTCATCGAGCTAGTGCAGGTAAAGTCATCGATCTGTAAAATTCCTTGATCCATTGTAGACTCCGGGCACATTGGATGCTTTGGATTCCCTGCGATTGATAGACGAGATCTTAACGGTTGGATTGGTCAATCAAAGCCTCCTATATTATAAGTATGCATTTGTTCGTATGAATTGTGATCTTATCGGTTGACTTGTTGGCAAAGTTGTTGATCTGTTCAATTCCTTGATCCATTGTCGACTCCGGGCACAGTGGATGCTTGGAATTCCCTGCAATCAACTAACGAGCACTCCATGGTCAAATCAAGCGGTTCAGATCACCATCTTTTATGAAATATGCAAATGGTTTAACTATTTCATCTTCCGATTGGAATGAATCTTTATTCAATTCCAATTGAGTTATAGTTGGACCAATAAATTAAATCTTGTGAATGAATCAAAGGTGGATCCCTAATGCCTTAGCCCCTTTTTTATTTTTGTCTTTCACCACACACAACTTGCTCCACTCTCGTGGATAAACCAGAATTCATCTCACTCACCTAAACTAATTCCTCTAAGTGTTCTTAACCCCAATTCCTATGGATTGACCTCTGTCTTACCGAGTATTTTACTACTTCGCTACCTGCATTTGGGTGTGCAATCTTTGGATTGTAGCAAAGGCGGAGGTGGCGGGGCATCTGTGCCAAAGTGTGCAGCGAGAGCCTGAAACATCTCTTGCATCCGTCGCTCATGCTCCTACCGCAACTCCTTGATCCTCCTCTCCTGCTCCTCCCGTCGCCTCTCCTCTTCCTCCCGTCGCCTCTGCTCCTCCTCCCGTCGCCTTTTCTCCTTCTCCTCCCGTCGCCTTTTCTCCTTCTCCTCCCGTCGCCTCTGCTCCTCCTCCCGTCGCCTTTTCTCCTTCTCCTCCCGTCGCCTCTGCTCCTCTTCTCTCTGCCTCTCCAGCTGCTCTCTAATCTCATTGACGACGACCTGTAGCTGCTGAACCTCTCTCTCTGCAATATCAGCTCAGCGTAGAGCGCTCTCACCAGCTATGGATTGGCTGGAGCCACCTCTAGTGGGCGCCATGAGCTTGGCACCATGACCAAGCCCACGCACATATCCAGAACGGGTGCCAAGCACCTCGCTCAGAATTTCTGGCTCACTCCGCTGACTACCATCGGGAGTGGGCTGACTGCGTATGGTGTCCATCATCGCCTGTAATGAAAACATATGAAATTTCATAAAAAAATGACATGAATGACATTATTATCAATCAATGCGCAATTAAATTTTACAAAGTAAATATTTTTACCCAATGCTCACTGGTTCTAGGATGAACCCAAGATCCCGTCGTCTGCTGACAGTGAGTCCCTCTGTAGAGGTCTACTGGTCCAGGCTCCTGGCCGGTGATGGAATCTCGCTGCGCAATCGAAAGGAAAGACTTATAATAAATGCCAATCAAAATAATATATTAACTTAATAATCATCAATAATTTCTTACTATGTCGTAACGATGTCATACAAATGACTTTGAACCAGCTACGTGGTTCACTTGTAACTTTTCCCTGTTCGCAGAATTTATTCTACTCCTCTTCTGAACACATTATACAAAATACATTGCTATTAATTATGAATTTAATTGTTAACTTAAGATATCGTAAATTTGTAAATATTACCTAAAAAGCCTCCGACGAAAATCTCTCGTAGAGTATCCGCCAGTCGTCTGTAGTAACGTGCGGCGGTGCGGACAGTACGGCCTCATCGTGCGTCCTGCACCGCTTGTACCGCTGGTGTAACTCTCCACGGTACTCCTTGAACCGCTATCTGATCATGTCGTCGATGGCATGAGAAATGTAAGGAACATTCAAATCGAAATCAAATTTATTCTGCAGTTTCGTAAATAATAAATTTAGGCAATAAACTTATTGAGAATAGGACTTAACCATAAATGAACTTTCACAAAAGAAAATTTCAATTTACTAAAATTTACCTGAAGGCGCTGACGGATGAGTTGTCGCACATCATTTGTCACGTCAGTCCAATAGGGGGTGGTGGCGGGGATCAGAGATCGGCATAGGACACCGACCTCAGACGTAAACAGTCTGGCACTGTCCCCAACAGGTCTAAGGCAGTTCTGTGGGAACTCTATCGCCACCCTACCCTCACGCGTAAGTCGCTCTAAAACTAACCCACGCGTGGGTCCACGTCCTCATCCTCTGATAGAAGATGCTGTCGCGAAAAGATATATGTAAGTAACAATATAAACAGAAATCACTAAATAAATGTTTAGACTTACATGCAGTGCCCGGTGTATGCTGAACCGAAGAATCAGATGCCTGTGATGCACCGTGCGACGTCGATGTTGTCTGCGTCGCATCACGAGTGGAAGGGGTAGATCCAGTGCGCGAACGACCTGATCTCCCACCTGGTGCCATGACTGAATATGTCTAAAATACAAACTTATAAATTTAAACAATGTCAATGTAAGTTTATAAACATCATGGTAGAATGGATTTGTGCTTATGCGTAGAGAGATGATAAAAATATGATTAGAGTATTACGCTATAATGCAAGTAGAATATAATAAAACCATAAACAGAATATAAAAGTTGAAAAATCCATTACACATTGTCATTCTATATTAAATATATATATTTCATTATAATACAAATCAACTTCGGATCAACTATCCGAAATACTCCCTGTGTAAGTTATCGTACGCTGCAGATGTATATGTCAAGCTGTATGAAGCACTCGACATTGTTACAGCCAACATGCTAGTCACAATAGGAGAAATCTGATCTCTCGGGACTCCATTCATATGTGCAAGTGACAATGTCGCATCTTCCATATGAAGTTTCCCGCGGTTATATTCCTCCATCAGATCCGGAATTTCTTTGAGATTGTAATATTTCATCTGAGTCATCGTCTTCCTCCCTACATTTATCGACCATACCGGGTATCTCTCTGGCCCTACCAGAAGAATATAGGGCTGGAAAGTCCATCCGCAACAGCTAATGAAGTATGCTGCGTGCTTCTGCTACGCTCCAGTTTGTAGAGGACATGATCAAAAAGTGACTTAACTGTAAATGTGGATTATAAACAAGTCAATTCAGGAAATAAATCATGACTTATAAAACATATATATATGTAATAATCAAATTAATCGAATTAAAAATGACATGTAAATCTTGTATACATTTAATAATCGTCGTCTTCATTATCGCTTAGGACTCTTTCTTCTTCACCATCACTATCGCTGATCAGTATTTCCTCTTCATCGTCTGCAACGTTGTCATCTATGAAAGCGCTATCATCTCTAACAATGTCATTTATGATTGAGGTATCAACATGATCAGGTGGCACATCATCTCTATTTAATTGCACCACATCAATATCAACATTTGAATCATTCCCTCTATCTCAAGAGGGCATGTCTTCTTGATATGCTTGTTCAACTGACGACGTTCCATTTCTCCCTTCATCGCTATCTTCAACGTCTAGTTCGGGAACGTCAAATATGTTCATGGGCTTTATTTTCTACACCTCGTGCCAAGAGTCGCCTAACTTGGTGTCAGCGAGGTAAAATACTCGTTCGGCTTGGCCGGCTATGATAAATTGGTCATGTTTAAACCACTTCCGAGATAAATTTACACTTGTGAAGTAGTCATCAGTCTGTATTCCCAACTTCTTATTTTCAATGTTCCACCAATCACATTTAAATAAGTACACCCTCTTTCTCATACAATAACTCAGCTCAATAATATCCGTCAAAACGCCATAAAAATCAATTTCTACCTCCTCATGTGTTCCCTTCACAACCACCCCACTATTTTGTGTGGTCCTATATTTCTCACGCTCTTCAGTGTGGAACCGAATCCCGTTTACAATACAACCTGTATATCTAGATACATGTCTATCAGGGCCACACGCCAGTAATTAGAGCGCATCAGACACATCCGTAGAGTTGCTAGCACACAACATCTTCATCTATCATCACGTACAGAATATAAATGTTTATTGATTTGAGATTACGTGTAAATATTGTGCAATACAACAATATTGTAAGTGTGGTGAGATAGAAGGTAAATTAATCTTATACGTTTTGCGAACCATTTTGGAAACTGATCCTGATGCATTCGATCATAATTTGTAGGGTATTGGGACTTTATCTCCTCAATGTGTTCACTATACACAATTGGCACGTTGTCAGCAAGAAATTTTAAGATTACGTGTATGTAGATATACAATTATCGATTGAAGACTTATTCCAAGTTCGACTCTATTTCTTCACAGTTATGCAACACATACAACCGCGCCTTTGCTTGATCCTGAAGGTCCATATCCTGGAACGTCGGCGGATCCTAAAGGATGGACGTTATGTGCGAATACAGATATGAGTCCTTGTTCATGCTCCTGCCCTTCATCGGCATTCCGATCTTCTCGGTTGAATCTAGTCTCTATGCCACGAAGATACATGGAACAAAATGTCAGGCATTCATTATCAATGTATGCCTCAGCAATGGATCCCTCTGGACGTGCCTTATTCCTCACATATCGTTTTAATGTGTGAAGGTATGTGTACACAAAATCATTATGTTTAGGACATGAAAACATGGATATACGTAGTTTATGGAATGAATAAAAATTTATGATCATTATTCTATCACCTTTCGATCAGATACATTCAACGATATTGTACTGGGCCTGCAAGTTTCGCTTCGTGCGGTAAGTGAATCGCTAGGTGTACCATAACATCGAAAAACGTAGGTGGAAATATTCTTTCAAGTTTGCAAAGGATTACAACAATATCCTTCTCCAGTCGTTTAATAACCTCTACATTCAAAGATTTCGAACACAAATCCTTAAAGAATATCCTCAACTTAATCAGCGCAGCACTGACATCCTAGCTAAGGAATCCACGAATCGCAACCGGTAATAGATGTTGCAGAAGGACGTGACAGTCATGACTTTTCATTCCTGTTACCTTACAGTTCGTAATATTTACGCGCTGAGAGATATTCGATGCATACCCATCAGGAAACTTTACTGATCTCAACCATTCACATAAACTTTTTTTCTCTAGTTTTGTTAATGTGTAGCAGGCTGCTGGTATAGTATATGAATTTTCATGTGGTTGCAAGTGCAACTCTTTCCTTAAACCCATTGCTTGTAGATCCAATCGAGCTTTAAAACTGTCTTTTGTTTTCTTCTCTATGTTCATCAATGTTCCAAAGACATTGTCACATATATTCTTCTCAATACGCATGACATCCAAGTTATGTCGTAATTTCAGATGACTCCAATAAGGCAACTAAAAAAATGCTCTTTTTCCTCCAGTTATACTCCAATACTGTACGTTTTCTCTTGTTTAAGTGCGGTGCCTTACCAAATCTAACTTCTTCAATGTTACTCAGTTGTTGTAACACATCTTCTTCAGATAGTACATTCGGTGTGGCCTATGATTTTGTTTGCCATCAAAGATTATCGTCTTCTTGCGCCAACTATGATCCCTCGGAAGGAAGCGACGATGGCCCATATAACACATTTTTTTACCATGCTTGAATGACAATGAACAAGTCTCAGTACTACATGTAGGACAAGCCAACTTTCCCTTCGTGCTCCACCCAGACAAATTACCATGTGCAGGGAAGTCATTTATTGTCCACAAGACCGCTGCATGCAATCGAAACGTCTGTTCTGCAAAAACGTCATACGTCTGGACACCTTGACTCCACAACTCATTTAACTCATCTACTAACGGTCGCAAATACACATCAATGTCATTCCCCGGTGACTTGGGTCCAGGAATAAGCGACGACATCATAAAAAATGATTCCTTCATACACAACCAAGGAGGTAAATTGTAGGGCATAAGTATCACTGGCTACATACTGTACGAGCTACTCATATTACTAAATGGATTAAAACCATCACTTGCAAGACCTAGCTGAACATTGCGAGAATCCTCTGCAAACTAGTCATATTGCTTATCAAAATGTTGCTAGGCTTCAGAGTCAGCGGGATGCCTCAATGTATTATCATCATGAACGCGTTTCTCCTTATGCTACCTCATATCTTCAGCCGTCTTGCTCGACGTAAACAATCTTTGTAATCTAGGTTTCAATGGAAAGTACCTTAACACCTTTTGTGAAATTTTCTTACGCTTAGCTTCATCATATTTCCACCTAGACTCTCCACATTGTGGACACTCTTCAACATTTTCATGTTCTTTCCAATACAATACACAATCATTTATACATGCATGTACGAGGATGCAACTAAGGCCGAAGTCTCGTATTAAGGATTTTGCCTCGTAATGAGACTTAGGCAATGTCTCACCTTCAGGTAATACTTCTTTCAACAAGCCAAGTAACATGTCGAACGATTTGTTACTCCAACGATTTATTGTCTTTAAATGAAGTAACCTTGTAAGGAAATTCAACTTGCAGAAGTTCTGACACCCCGGATAGAGTGGGCATTGTGCATCCCTCAACAACCTACTAAACTTTTCTGATTCGGCATCACCCATAGGAGGAATATCTTGGCTACTACTTGTCGCTGCGAAATCAGTATCCGCAATTGTTTCCCTTAACACATCCCCTATGATATCTTGCATATCGTCAACATCTTCATCCTCCTCATTAGGCATAATTGGGTCAGCAAGGACTTCAGTGGCCTCAACTCTTTGGTGGAAGTCTTCACCATGATGAATCCACCAAGTGTAACCCTGGTCAATCCCAACTATGAACAAATCATCTTCCACTTTGTCTAAAGTCTTGTGAACCATGTTCTTGCATTTTCAGCATGGACACCTAATTTTATTACCTGAATCTGCCCGATATCTCCCAAATTTCATGAACTCCTTAACATCTTGATTATATTCTGGGCCAAACCGATTCTTAGCTCGCATCCAACTCTTATCCATATCTACAATGCAAAGATTAGAGTCAGGTTTAATTTAGAGTTGTGGATTTAGGAATAGGTGTAGGTTTAGTTTAGGTGATTTGAGTTTAGGATTAGGTTTAGGCATAGGTTTAAAGTTTTGGGTTCGGGATCGGGTTTAGGGTTAGGTTTTCATGTTTAGGTCTCAGTTTAGGTTAGGTGAATGGATTTAGGAATAGGTGTAGGTTTAGTTTAGGTGATTTGAGTTTAGGATTAGGTTTAGGCATAGGTTTAGAGTTTCGGGTTTGGGATCGAGTTTAGGGTTAGGTTTTCATGTTTGGGTCTAAGTTTAGGTTAGGTGAATGGATATAGGAATAGGTGTAGGTTTACTTTAGGTGATTTGAGTTTAGGATTAGGTTTAGGCATAGGTTGAGAATTTCGGGTTCGGGATCGTGTTTAGGGTTAGGTTTTCATGTTTGGGTTTAAGTTTAGGTTAGGTGAATGGATTTAGGAATATGTGTAGGTTTACTTTAGGTGATTTGAGTTTAGGATTAGGTTTAGGCATATGTTTAGAATTTCAGGTTCGGGAATTGGTTTAGGGTTAGGTTTTCGAGTTTGGGTATAAGTTTAGGTTAGGTGAATGGATTTAGGAATAGGTGTAGGTTTAGTTTAAGTGATTTGAGTTTAGGATTAGGTTTAGGCATAGGTTTAGAGTTTCGGGTTCGGGATCGGGTTTAGGGTTAGGTTTACGTGTTTGGGTCTAAGTTTAGGTTAGGTGAATGGATTTAGGAATAGGTGGAGGTTTAGTTTAGGTGATTTGAGTTTAGGATTAGGATTAGGCATAACTTTAGAGTTTCGGGTTCGGAATCGGATTTTTGGATATAAGTTTAGGTTAGGTGAATGGATTTAGGAATAGCTGTAGGATTAGTTTAGGTGATTTAAGTTTAGGATTAGGTTTAGACAAAGGTTTAGAGTTTCGAGTTCGGGATCGGGTTTAGGGTTAGGTTTTCGAGTTTGGGTATAAGTTTATGTTAGGTGAATGGATTTAGGAATAGGTGTCGGTTTAGTTTAAGTGATTTGAGTTTACGATTAGGTTTAGGCATAGGTTTAGAGTTTCGGGTTCGGGATTGGGTTCAGGGTTAGGTTTTCGAGTTTGGGTCAAAGTTTAGGTTAGGTGAATGGATTTAGGAATAGGTGTAGGTTTAGTTTAGGTGATTTGAGTTTAGGATTAGGTTTAGGCATAGGCTTAGAGTTTCGGGTTCGGGATCGGGTTTAGGGTTAGGTTTTCGTGTTTGGGTCTAAGTTTAGGTTAGGTGAATGGATTTAGGAATAGGTGTAGGTTTAGTTTAAGTGATTTGAGTTTAGGATTAGGTTTAGGCATAGGTTTAGAGTTTCAGGTTGGAGATCGGGTTTAGGGTTAGGTTTTCGAGTTTGGGTATAAGTTTATGTTAGGTGAATGGATTTAGGAATAGGTGTCGGTTTAGTTTAAGTGATTTGAGTTTACGATTAGGTTTAGGCATAGGTTTAGAGTTTCGGGTTCGGGATTGGGTTCAGGGTTAGGTTTTCGAGTTTGGGTCAAAGTTTAGGTTAGGTGAATGGATTTAGGAATAGGTGTAGGTTTAGTTTAGGTGATTTGAGATTATGATTAGTTTTAGGCATAGGTTGAGAATTTTGGGTTTGGGATCAGGTTTAAGGTTAGGTTTTTGTGTTTGGGTCTAAGTTTAGG
The DNA here is from genome assembly GCA_003013855.2 of Liriodendron chinense. Classification (NCBI taxonomy): domain Eukaryota; kingdom Viridiplantae; phylum Streptophyta; class Magnoliopsida; order Magnoliales; family Magnoliaceae; genus Liriodendron; species Liriodendron chinense. The sequence goes on from PVNU02000362.1 coordinate 3,355,814, forward strand.
CTAGGTGAATAGATTTAGGAATAGGTGTAGGTTTAGTTTAGGTGATTTGTGTTTAGGATTAGGTTTAGGCATAGCTTTAGAGTTTCGGGTTCGGAATCGGGTTTAGGGTTAGGTTTTCGAGTTTGGGTATAAGTTTAGGTTAGGTGAATGGATTTAGGAATAGCTGTAGGTTTAGTTTAGGTGATTTGAGTTTAGGATTAGGTTTCGACATAGGTTTAGAGTTTCGGGTTCGGGATCGGGATCGGGATCGGGTTTAGGGTTAGGTTTTCGAGTTTGGGTATAAGTTTATGTTAGGTGAATGGATTTAGGAATAGGTGTATGTTTAGTTTAAGTGATTTGAGTTTAGGATTAGGTTTAGGCATAGGTTTAGAGTTTTGGGTTTGGATCGGGTTTACAGTTAGGTTTTCGAGTTTGGGTCTAAGTTTAGGTTAGGTGAATGGATTTAGGAATATGTGTAGGTTTAGTTTAGGTGATTTGAGTGTAGGATTAGGTTTAGGAATAGGTTTAGAGTTTCGGGTTCGGGATCGGGTTTAGGGTTAGGTTCTCGAGTTTGGGTATAAGTTTAGGTTAGGTGAATGGATTTAGGAATAGGTGTAGGTTTAGTTTAAGTGATTTGAGTTTAGGATTCGGTTTAGGCGTAGGTTTATAGTTTCGGGTTCGGGATTGGGTTTAGGGTTAGGTTTTCGAGTTTGGGTTTAAGTTTAGGTTAGGTGAATGGATTTAGGAATAGGTGTAGGTTTAGTTTAGGTGATTTGAGATTAGGATTAGGATTAGGTATAGGTTGAGAATTTCGGGTTCGGGATCGGGTTTACGGTTAGGTTTTCGTGTTTGGGTCTAAGTTTAGGTTAGGTGAATGGATTTAGGAATAGGTGTAGGTTTAGTTTAGGTGATTTGAGTTCAGGATTAGGTTTAGGCATAGCTTTATGGTTTCGGGTTCGGGATCGGGTTTAGGGTTAGGTTTTCGAGTTTGGGCATAGGTTTAGGTTAGGTGAATTGATTTAGGAATAGGTGTAGGTTTAGTTTAGGTGATTTGAGTTTAGGATTAGGTTTAGGCATAGGTTTAGAGTTTCGGGTTCGGGATCGGGTTTAGGGTTAGGTTTTCACGTTTGGGTCTAAGTTTAGGTTAGGTGAATGGATTTAGGAATAGGTGTAGGTTTAGTTTAGGTGATTTGAGATTAGGATTCGGTTTAGGCATAGGTTGTGAATTTCGGGTTCGGGATCGGGTTTAGGGTTAGGTTTTCGTGTTTGGGTCTAAGTTTAGGTTAGGTGAATGGATTTAGGAATAGGTGTAGGTTTAGTTTAGGTGATTTGAGTTTAGGATTAGGTTTAGACATAGGTTTAGAGTTTCGGGTTCGGGATCGGGTTTAGGGTTAGGTTGATCAGTTTGGGTCTAGGTTTAGAGTTAGATGAATTGAGTTTAGGTTTAGGTTTAGCCGTAGCCTATAGGTTTTAGTTTTAGGTTTATGGTTTCGGGTTTAGGGTGTAGGTCTTGGAGACTCAACCAACTCACGGATAGCTCCGACGTATATCCGGGTATGCTCCACCCAAAGCGGGCCTGTCCAAATGGGCAGGCCTCCCATATTGCTGTCCATAGGAAATGGACAGCTTCATCATGGTGATAACAGTGGTTCCCACTTTCCAGGGACCCCCGCTCAACATCCGGATACCTCCGACGCACGTCCGTGTCTGCTCCATCAATTTCGAGCTAATACATAAACACGGGCCTGTCCAAATGGCCAGGCCACCTGTATTGCTGTCCATAGAAAATGGACAGCTGTTGAGCTCTTAATTGTGCATATTTTAACCCCAATTCATCACTCATTATGCATGGTTTTCATAATTTAAAGACTAATCAAATACATGTTTTGTGGTTGTAGGAATGAGAGTTACTTTGCCCAATTGATGACCAAAAGAGCTGATTTAGAACCTTGGATGAAGACCCAAGGAGGGCTGAAGGAAGAAGGAAGCAAAGAAAGAAGCAAAGAAAGAAGAAAATAGAAGAAAGAAAGGAAGAAAACAAGAAGAAAAAGAGACCGACCGGTCTTGACCGGTCGGCCATGCTTGCTGGAGTAATGCCAAAGAGGGCCTGACCGGTCGTGACCGGTCGGCCATGCAAGTTTCAGATTCCAGATTCTAAAACAGCAATGTATTCCCGCACCTAATTTTTCGGACCAGTTTTCTGGGCCGATCTTGATGATATTTGAAAATCCAACACATCCATGTCGAAGAGAAACTCGACGCCGAACTAACCCAAGTGGTTTCGTGTCGATCGAAGTTACGGATTGATCGTGGTGACCAAAACAATACGAACTGTCCAGAAAGTTCCAGATTTCGCTGTTCCACTCTGGGCCGGTCCAGGTGGCCCATCATTGAGGATATGAAAAATCTACTTTGACCATCTTTTACACCACATCCATATATGAATAACCACAAAAGTTTCAGATCAAAAGGGTGTGTGGTTTGATCGTACCGGTTGAAGAAAGATGGACCATTCAGAAAGCTCCAACTGCACAGAGTTTATAAAAGCCCTAATTGTTCTAATTTTCGGACCACATTATGAGATCTTTTTGGACAATCTAATCCATCTATCATGTAGAGGAGGAAGTTTTCTATTCATGTTCAAAATTTGAGATCAATCCGACCTCTGTACACTCCGGAGCGTTGAAAGCAAGATGACTGGTTCTGAAGGTACCCGAAGTGCGCGATTTTGAGAGGCGGTCGGTGATGTGATTGGTGGGCCCATTCAGAGGATAATCTTGGAAATCTAAATCATCTATGAGGAAGATCACATTACAAGGAAGCTACAAATCAATTTTGAAGGCAATCCGACCATTGGTTAAGCCGTACCAAGCGAAACAAATTCTGCTATGTTGCTGTACTATTGCTGCACTATAAAAGGGGGTGCTCTCTTCTATTCCAGGGCAACCAAGGACGTGGGGAGCAAGGAGTTCAAGTCATAGGAGGCTTCCTAGCCTCCTCCAGCTAGTTTTTCTTCCTTTTCTTAGTTCTAGTTCTAGTTTTTAATATGCTTTTTATTAGCTAATCTCTTAGCTAGAGCTAAGAGGTGAACCTTATAGTTTTCTTAGATTGTTTAATTCGTTTTATTGGTTTTTAGTTTGGAATTCATGATTATGAACTAAGGTTTGAAGTTTATACAAGTTTTTAAGTAATTTTTCTTAGTCTTGTGATGACTCATGGATGTTTGGATGAATTACTTATCTTCTTAATTCGTTTGCAACAGTCTAGACCTGTATGATCCGAGGAATCGGAGTGCGCTCTAGTACTAAGCTCTTCATGAAGGGACTTCCTACCAAAGTTCTATTTTTCTATTTTTCTGAATATGTATGGATTGTGCATGTGATTTGAATCTAGTTCAAATCATGATCTAGCCTTGTCTTGTGAGAGGACTTGAGGATGGTTATGATTGTGAACTGGACCTTTTGGAAAGGGGAATGACCTATGCAATTGAGCATGCTCAGCTCAGCCTTCATTGAGTGAATCCTATGCATAGAACTTACATATGACAGACTGTTTAGTTTAACAGCTCTATCATCCGACTAGATAGACAGGAATGTCGATTCTAGTTGAGAAAGTAAGAAACCATAGCGAATTATGCATCTAAGAAGAGCTATAAGTGGATCCTTGATGCTCTAGTTATCTTTTCATTATTAGATTTTCTATTTTATGTTAAAAATCAATTTCACAAACCTCTTTGATTCTAGTTATTAGGATAATTGGAATTGTTTACTTCCTTCCCTGTGGATCGACCTCGGTCTTACCGAGTTTATTACTATATCGCAACCCTACACTTGGGGAAGCGAACAACAGCTTCATCATGGTCGTAACAGCGGTTCCCACCTTCCAGGGACCCCCGCTCAACACCTAGATAGCTCCGACGCACATCCAGGTCTGCTCCATTAATTTCGAGCTAATACATAAACACGGGCCTGTCCAAATGCCCAGGCCACCCATATTGCTGTCAATAGGAAATGGACAGCTTCATCATGATCATAACAGTGGTTCTCACCTTCCAGGGACCCCTGCTCAACACCCGGATAGCTCCGACGCACATCCAGGTCTGCTCCATTAATTTCGAGCTAATACATAAACAGGGGCCTATCCAAATGGCCAGGCCACCCATATTGCTGTCCATAGGAAATGGACAGCTTCAACATGGTCACAACAGCGGTTCGCACCTTCCAGGGACCCCCGCTCAATACCCGGATAGCTCCGACGCACATCCGGGTCCGCTCCATTAATTTCGAGCTAATTCATAAACACGGGCCTGTCCAAATGGCCAGGCCACCCATATTGCTGTCCATAGGAATAGGACAGCTTCAGCATGGTCACAACAGCGGTTCCCACCTTCCAGGGACCCCCGCTCAAAATCAATATCAATCAACTACTCTTAATCACAAGTATCATGTTCATCATCTAATTTGCCACTAAATGATAATATAATAAAATCAGTCGCCCATCCAAGGATGGATAGATTGAAATGCTATCATTATTTTCATTTAAATGCCCAAGCCTAAATTTCCACAGCATCTCCCCCTATCTCTCCAGATATATTTATCTTACATTTCATTTCCACGTCAACTATCTACACATTGTGTGGATTAAATTGACAATGGAATTAAACATAAGAAACATATCTAGAGAGAATAGGAGAGTTACTGCACGAAACTAATGACAGAGCATGTAAATGACAAACAACGAGAACATTCCAATCTATCCAACCTTAGACTATTCAACAGGACAATTTGGTAGATTTCTATACCTTCAAAACACACTTTATCTATGCTCGGCAATATAGAAATCTCCAAATGGGCTAACTGATTCTATTATACTACCATTTGTGGACAAAAAATAACTATTAATAATAAGCCAAATACATCCACAACATACATCCACATAAATCAATCACGGGTAGCTCCGACGCACATCCGGGTTTACTCCATCAATTCCAGATACACAAGCACATGAAAATGACAGAATCATCAACACCATGAATCAAGTCTAATCAAATACCTAATGACTATTTTCTAAACAAATAAGTATGTATGGGGCCCACCATCGGAATCGAATTGCGTCCGCACGCTCTTATCATGTAGAGTAAACTCAGTTGGGCCCACCTAGAATGTATGTGATTTTTCTATTCCGTCCTTATGTTTTTCCACCTCATTTTAGTGGTTGAGCCCAAAATTTAAGCATATCCAAATCTCAAGTGGACCATGCCATGGGAAACAGTGGGAATAATGATTTCTACCATTCCCAGGCCTTACAGTGATCTTTATTTGTCATCCAACCTGTTCATAAGATCACATGCATATGGATGAAGGGAAAACACAAATATCAGGTTGATCCAAAACTTCTGTATCCTCCAAGAATTTTTCAATGATAGACATTCAGTTCACACTTGTGGTGTGGTCCACTTTAGATTTTAATATGCTTCATTTTTGGGCACCATACCTAAAATTTCCTGTTAAGATGGATGGACGGAGTGGATAAAATACGTAAATCACTGTGGGCCCCACAGAGTTTACTCCACACAAATATATGCTTGATCCAAAACATTGGACAGCGACGGTGGGCCCCACAGTCAGTGGACAGTGATGGTGGGCCCCATAAGCAGTGGATAGCGACGGTGGGCCCCACAGTAAGTGGACAGCGATGGTGGGCCCCACAAGCAGTGGACAGCGACGCTGGGCCCCACAAGCAGTGGACAGCGACGGTGGACCCCACAAATTTGGGATTTTAATTTAGGGATTTTAATTAGGAGATTTTAATTAGGGATTTTAATTTCGAAATCCCTAATTAGGGGATTTTAATTTTGAAATCCCTAATTAGGGATTTACTAAATCAGTGGGCCTCACCAAATAGTGGACAGTTAAGGCGGACCCCACATGCAATGGACGGTGGACAGTGACGGTGGGACCCACATGCAACAACAACGGTGGGACCCACATGCATTGAACAACGATGGTGGGACCCACATGCATTCGATTTTGGCAGTGGGCCCCACAATCAACAACGAGGAGAGAGAGAGATGAAATGGAGGAAGGAAGGGAGAGAGGGTTACCTGTCGTTGACGACGGCGTACGGAGGCCAGCGGAGACTCTTGGCCAGTGGCGGTGGGACGCCGGTAAGATGGTCAGCTGAGATGGGTGGTCGGCTGAGATGGTGGGACGCCGGTGACCGAACGCCGGACGACGGTGGTGGGCTGATGAGAGAGACGGACGGTGAGGGCCGGACGCTTGACGGCCGATCGAGAGAGAGAGAGAGAGAGAGGGAGAGAGAGAGAGAGAGCAAGAGAGAGAAAGAAATGAGGGCCGATCGGGCTGTTAAAAAAATTAAAAGACTTTTACCGACGAAATTTTTCGTCGATAAAAGTCAGTTAAAAAACTTTTACCGACGAAAATTTTCGTCGGTAAAAGTGTTTCTAACTCTTGGCGGGAACTTCACTTATTATTACCGACGACCAAAAACCGTCGGCAATAATGACTTTTACGGACTAACTTTTTCGTCAGTAAAAACTTTGACTTTTACCGACGAAAAGTTTCAGTCGGTAAAAGTGAAATTTTCTGTTTTCATTTTTAGCGACGGGTTACTTCGTTGGCAATAAACTTTTTACCGACGAAATTTTTATTTCGTCGGTAAAAGTGTATGGCGGGAATGAATCTAGCGGTGGCGGGAGATTTTTACCGACGATATTTTGATTTCGTTGGGGAAAATGGTTTTTCCCAACGAAAATTATTTTGTCAGTAATACTTTCGTCGGTAAAAATCCATTTTCTTGTAGTGCTTGATTGGTTGACCCAGCTTCCTGACCCCTTCATCTAAGGCCGAGTTTGTCAGGGCAACTCTCTCTTGGGAATTAGATCGAACATGTAGCTTGCATCCTTCTTGCGAGCCTTGTTCTGCTAGAAATTCTTCTCAAACACTTTCAGATCGCCCACTTAGGACTCGTAACAAGCACTAGGGGTGTAATCAGGGGTGCTTCTGTCCTACCTGGCCCTCTGCCTTCTCCACCGTGTCTGACGACACTTCCCTTCTGGTTATGTCTCCCTGCTGTTGGCCTCCCTCCTCAAAGGGGGCATGTTCCACGACAAAAGGTTCCATCTTCGTGAAGATAACAAATGATTCACCATTCGCCTTAAGCCTTAGAACCCGACGGATATTCACACCTAGCTTTAGTTTCACCTTTACCCTCGCAAAGACTTGAAAATCCCATACCTCGTAGCTGTATCTATTTTCGTCATGGCGCTGAAGAAATTTTCGAGGTCTACAATCGTTGATTCTATCCACACATGGGATGGTATTCTAAATATCCTCATCCATACTCCCTCACCTCCTAAGACCATATTAGACTTCCAGGGTAGAAGCGAATGGATGCCAATCTTTAGGTGGAGAGCAATATCGGATATAACGTCTATTAGCTCCACTTTTGATTTGAAGGCTAGGAGGAATTTATTCGGCGCTATTTTGGTAACATCCACTGCCGAAGCGGCGAACCTGGATTCTTTGAGTATACGAATGATTTGAAGGATAGGCAAATTGGATATCGACGCTTTCCCGACCACCACCATTTCTAGCTCTTATAGCTTCCTGGATACTACTGCTGGATCCGCTACATTCGCGATATCGTTCTCTCTTGATCCTATTTCTAAAAAGGGGGGTGGCCTCACGGGAGGCGTCGCGGCCCGGTTCATGACAGCTTTCAAGTAAGGCTGGTGCAGAGAGGGGCTAGGGGCATTTGGGGTGAAAGGGGGAAGGGCCGGCCCAGGATCCTCAGGAGACCTGTTAGGGGTCGATCCGAGGGTCTTAGATGATGATCTGAGTTGCGCTTCTTTAACCGATACTACCCTTCCGTCTATTCTCTGGCCATCGAGCCTCCCTCTCGCGGCTTTGCATAATTTTCATAAAGGTATCAGATGAAAGCAAATCCTCTGGATTTCACTGAGTTCAGGGCTTTAGGGATGTAAATCTCCGTGATTTTGCCGTATTCCCTAAAAATTGAATTAATATCCTCACGGGACCAATTGAAGAGGATATTTCCTAAGAATAGGCTAAAATCCCTTCCCCTATTCCTCTTTTGCTGAACCTGAGTCCAACCAGAGGATAAGATTTCCTTACCTGCACGGAGTGGGATTTGATGAGTCTGCTGGTCATCTGCTTTCTCCCTTCCTTCAGAGGCTATCTCGGAATTTTGAGGGCGCTTCTCTGCTTTCTGTGATGCTGAAGAGGCTCCCTCTGGTACCCTGGCGATGGGGTTTTGCATCGCCTTCTGCATCACCTCCACCTTTAAGCTCCTCCAAATTAATTACCTCTGTTTGCTTGTCGTGGCCATGATACTTATGGAAGAGGTAATGCTTTAATTTTCTCCTCTTCTCGAGATCCGTTCTTAAACTGTTTGGGTACTTCAGGTACTTTTTTTTTAATCTCCATGAACAATTGCTTAACAGGCTTATTCAAAGGCATGTATCGTTCAAATCGAATTTTCGACGCCTTGGGTGATTCTTACGAAGTGACCAGAGGAACTTCTTGGTGCAGTCTTTGACTAGACGGCCTCGACATTGAATCACAAGATGTAGTCCCTTAAGGACTCGTTGCTCTTCTGCTTTATAGTCAGGAGGTGAGTTGTCGGCTTCCTGGCACCCTTGCCACCAATGAACTGGGTGGCAAAGGCTTTTCTTAGTTGCTTAAATGTGGAGATGGACTTTGGCTTTAGGTTTTGGAACCACATCCGGGCTGCCTCAGAAAATGTTAGGGGAAATGCCCTGCACATGATGGGCCTATTGGAACCGTGTAACTCCATCCATGATCTGAAGTTCTCCATTTGTTCAGTGGGGTCACCTACACCTGAGTAGGGTTTTATGTTGGGCATCTTGAACCCATGAGGCGGCTATTTTGCCATAATGTTGACGTAAATGACGGCTCGATTTACTTTAAGAGGGCATCAACGAACACCAGGGGCTTTAGCTTGGTAGGCTTGTTAGATATCCCCAAGCTGGCCCCGGAGCTCCTTGAACTACTCCTCCTAGGGGACACCACTATCCATCATTTGTTTTAAGGCTTGCCCGTCCGAGCCTGACGCCTTTCGTCAAGCGTACTTATGGCACAGGTCAGTCTCGTCAAGTCTTTTGGATGTCCAAGCAGGGTTAGCTTGGTTCGCTCGATCGTCATCATTCGGAGGTTGTTCCTGTTTCTGCCCTTGATGGGATCGTTTAGGGCGGTCGACGTTGAGTGGCTCCGGCGTTGCTCCCACAGGGTTGCTCAATAGCAGACTCGTTTGTCCCATTGTTGAAACAATGAGGGCCACTTGTTGCATTAGAGTGCTGATTTGGTCCTCAATAGATGTAATTCGTGCCCTTCTGTTTTGCGACCTTCGTTGGCTCAAGGTTATAAAAGGTTGTGGAGAATTCGATTGATCTTAGTGCTGGGTCGGTGCCTGCTAGACATGTTCATCCTTGAATGCATCTTGGTGGGACGTTCTGGCTATAACGCATGTCTTCTTTCCCTTGTTCGTCATGGTGATGAATTAGGGAAAAACCATGCTTTGAATGTCAAACTTAGATGGTGAGAACACTAACCTAGTCGTATTCACAAAGATGGTGCCAAATGTTGTCGCACAAATTTGGACAACTAATATAGATGGCTAAGATTAGCTACATAGCTAGCTTCTAAACCACACGTGAGAGCTTCCTTGTATCATCGAACCCGTAAGGAGAAGATGAAGAAGACAGGGGGAGGGCCGCTGGGTAGCTAGGGACTCTCTAATGCCTAAGTCAGGTTCAAAACTAGTAAAAGTAGGGTTTAGGGTTAAGGAGTTTTGTACCTTGATACTAGAGATCTTAGTCCTGTTATAGGGTTAAGAGGTTGTTTTGGAGAATAAGACCCTGCTAGGATATGTTGATAGAGTACCAGGTTTGGATACGTTGATAGAGTACCGGGTTTGAGATTCTCGCTTCTAACAGTGTTAAAGAGGTGTTGCTTGGAATGAAAGTAGATCGCGGAATACCTAGGTCTCTGCTGATACCTAGGATTGTCCTTAGGTGGTCGGTTTATTCTACTTGGGGGAGCTCAGCATCTGAGTTCTCTCTCTTGAGGTCTGTTTTGGACAGTAGATGTCCTTTGAGATGGATGAGGTCTTGGATAGCATGTCTCCTGGGTGAAGTGCTAGGGAAAGATCTTCGGTACTTGACCTTATCTGAAGACCTGGTTATACTCTTGTTCTGCTCTTGAAATCAGTAGAAATCTCCTACGTATCACCTCGGCTCATCCCGAAGCCAAGACTGATACTTGGGCAGTTTTTTCACATTTGTGTGTCAGCTAGAAATCCCCCAACGGTGCGTATTACTCCGTGAGCGTGAGATAGCATGTCCCGTCAGCCGGCTGTCTCGATCTTTAGATAGAAGTCCGAATGCTTTCGGTGATCTGTCGGCGTTTCTATTACGCGAGGGAATATGAAAATATAGAGATTTTGAAATAGCATGGGACTCGCGAGAGTGTACATTGAAATAGAGATTCGCGTAACCGGTGCCAACGTCACACAGTTATGCGGAATCTGTTCCGTTCATCGAGTGTCCTAACATCTTAAACATGTACTTGCTTAAAACAAGACAGATATACTCAACATGAAGCTGCATTTGAAAGAAAAAAATGGACAGAGGAAACATGACTAGCGGTCTATATTCAACCTTGATTTGTGGCCCACCTAATGAGTATGTCTCTTTGATATTTTGGGCCAGAATAATACACAGTGAATTTGCAACCGATGACATGAGCGTTACTTTGGCATTTGTGCCGGGGATCGCCTCTTCAGATTCTACTCTCCCGGATCGCCTCATTTTTATTTCGTGGGATTCTTTAAGATTTGGTAGGTTATTTAATGCTCCGTCAGCGTAGGATGGTTGATACGCAGGCAGTCTTGAACTGTACAAATGACATATTTAACGCAAAGAAAACCGAATAAATTATTTAACCTATAATTTCTAAGTCACAGTCCCAAAAATAGTTTGGTTGAACAATCCTAGCCTCTGATTCGTGGACACTTATTTGTCGAAAGAAGGAGCACCGTTGGATTTTTCATTTTTAAACGTCCAATTAGTGTTTTCAGACAATCAGATACCCATATTTTTTGTGGTCATTTTATATCCAATCTGGGACCCACAATTTCAACGGTTTAATTGAAATTTACTCGTATTCAAAGTATGCAATTTCTAACTTTCTGCGTATCATCCACCACACTGCCAGAGTACGAAAGTTTTTCTCTTAACATTTCATGCATGCAGGTTCGCGGGATCCCCTACGTAAGGCCAGATTGCCTCTAATCTGATCAGGACGCGAGTTTCCTGCAACACATTTTGCAAGGAGTTCGTTGCCATGCAAACCCCTGTGGGGGCCACCTCATTGTCCGTGTGAATTCGGCTAGCTCATTTACGTTGATAACAAAGAATGACCTAGATCCACTACTCAAGTGGACCACACCACAAGAACTACAAGAAACAGTGGGAATGGAAGCACCCACTTTTGAAACCCTTCTGGGTCTTGCTGTGATGTTTATATGCCATCCAACCTGTTCATAAGACAGTTCCCAACAGGACGAAGGGAACACAAATATTGGCCCAATCCCGTGGGCCCCACTAAGGTTTAAATGGTGGACATTAGTCTCCACTTTTTATGGGGCTTTGCCCACATGAGTATTGGATTTGACTCATTTCAGATTCTTATCGAAATATGAGCCGGAGACACCGATGGACGGAGTTGATTTCACCATGGACTGCAGGAAACTCATGCCTTTCAGGGTATAAATGGGCCAGGGCAGTTGAGCCGAGCATGTCCTTGCCAGCCTATGACCTTTGGGTAACTGTAAAAATGGCCCAGGCTGGTTAGGCTCGGTAGGTAGGCCCTTGTAATCCATTTATTATTATTATTATTATTAATTTTTTAAGTTAGTCATGCAACGCACTCACCCCGTTAGCAGGGCATTGCACCCACTTGGTTAGTCACACGATGCACCCAGCTACTAGTGGAGTTAGTGTGTCTCCTTAGCACTCAAACCTGAGACTTGTTGTTAAAACCCCTGGGCGTCTTCCAGCTGGGCTAGCAGGTGAGACACTGCCCTTGTAATCCTAATTTATAGTTTTAACTCTTGAGAGTGCTTTGTCAAAGTTTTGCATACATAATTAAAGAAGCTCAAATAGTGTTTGGATCAATTTATGAATATAGAAGCTTATGCGTAATTTTATTATTATTATTATTATTTTTTATTTCCAGAAAGGTAGGTGTTCCCACCTAAAGCTGGACACAAATTGAGTTTAACCGTTTGGATCGACTCGGATCGACTCTGTAAAACCCTGTTCGAACAGAAAGTCTTATTGTTCGAACTTTGTTCGGACACACCAAAAATTCAATTCAATTTCAAACACTGTCTTGTTCGACTCGACTCAAACTCGAACTCGACTCAAATATTGATTGACTCGACTCGACTCGTTCGTTCGACTCGATTATATATATATATATATATATATATATATATATATATATATATATATATATATATAGAGAGAGAGAGAGAGAGAGAGAGAGAGAGAGAGAGAGAGAGAAGGGTGGATAACAAATAAACATGACTGTGAGCCCAGGAAGGTTTCAATGGTGGACATCATTCTCCTCACTGTTTTCTGTGGTGTGGTCCACTTGAGTTTTGTATCTGCCTCATTTCTTATTTAATGCCTTAAAATAAGCTGTACAAATGGATGGACGGAGTGGATAAAACAAATACATCATGGTGGGACACACAAAATGAAAAAATCGGTATTTACTATTCAATAGTAGAAAAAATATTTTCAAGTGAAAAAAGCAAAATTGTTCGAACTCGTAAAACTCGTTCGAAATCCATATGTTCGAACATGATTGGGCTAGACCAAATTGAGTTCGAACAGAGCCATCCTGTTCGAATGTTTGTTCGAACATTGTTCGAACACACCCACTCAAGGAGCCGAACAATCCGATCTAGTCCATGTTCGACTCAGATCGAATCGTTGTCCACCTCTATTCCCACTGTAACTTTGTTGATGTGAATGAAGTTTATGCATAAATTAGTTTATTGATGAATTTGAAAATTAATTGGGTAAATTAATGAAATTGGAAGTTCATAAATTAGAAATTTTGTTGGTTGTTTTTATTTATTTATTTGTTAAATTCAGATTTTCGAATTTTTTTTGTTTGGTTGGAATAATCAAAACAACATTTTAGGAGAAAGGTTACAAGTTCTTCAAAATCAATTAGGATTGGATTATTCAAACCATCCAGTCAGTGCCCATCAAAATTAATGGTTGAAATCAATATAATATAAAAATGGTCCAATAGTAGATCTAAGTCGTTCATCATGCGCCCCACCTGTAATGTGATAATTCTAAACATCCAAGCAATGGTTACTAAAATAGATGGTCCATTTTGGTTAAAATAGAGAAATGTTCGATCATTGATCCTCACCATCCATTATGTGGGGCCACCCTCTGATTGTCGCTAAAAAAATTACTCTGATATGATAATCTTAACCATCTCATCAATGATTTTTTTTCTCAGAAAGGTGGTAACTCACCATCTTTTACTTTATTAATATGAATAAAAACAGATGTACAATCACTCGCGTGAGCTCTACAATATATATCACTGGGCCTCGCCTACCACATAAATCCACCAAACAACATCAGACAACAAGAACAAAACAACGGACAGACAAAAACTACATACAACCTTGCAGTCCGAAGAAAACACTGCCAATATGACGCAGGGAAGTACGTGATGAGGTGATCACCGTCTTCCTTTGACTATCTTGGATTCACAAGGCACATTCTTGAATCCACATTTAGAGAATCGGATAAAAATCAAATTTTTGATTGAATAATACCAAGGATAAATCCTAAAACGTGTTTAAGCAATGATAAATACTTGTAAACAAATTCAATAAATGTGTCAAAGAGAGTACCGAATGAAAAAGGAAAGAAAATGAGAAATTGCGGCAATCTATGAAAACTATCAACTAAACTCAACCTGTCAATTCAACCGGTTGACCATGGGTGTCAACCGGTCGATCCGATTGGACGATCGGTCGAAACGGCTAAAATCCGTCCAAAGAGTTCAGCCCGTATTTGTGTTAATTGGAGAATTTTCGATTAGTCGACCAGATATGTCGACCGGTTGAAAGTGCCCAAATTGTCCAGAGACAAGTTGGAAATCTAAATTTTTTGTGGGCATTTGATCGATTGATCTTGTTGTTCGATCGGTCGAACTATGCTCTCGACTGTCGATTCTTCTTAAACTTGGGCTCCTTCCTTCGGTCCATTCTCGCCATGAACGAATCCACAGCTCATTCTACATCACTCCCCTCTAATTCAAAAGAACTCATCCTCGAGTTATCTTCCAGATTCGGTTCATGATACTCGAATAGGTCCGTGACGTTGAATGTTTGTGAGATCTCCATGTAGTCTGTAAGATCAACAACATAGGTATTGTCATTGATCTTATGGAGGATAGGTACCGGTCTAATCTTCTTGTTCTTCAACTTATATATTCTACGTCCCGATTGAAAATCTTTCTTTGCGTAGATGAACCATTACATTGTCGCCCATCTCCTATGCTTTCGGTCGCCGATATTTGTTAGCCAGCTCCTTATATTTTTCATTAGAAGCTTTTTTCTAATTGGCTTAAACGTCAACATGAATGCCCATGGTTCGGTCCGTCATATGTTTTGCAGCAACGCTCATGCCTGGAAGCTTGGGCAAGGTACCAGATCGAGCATATGTCGGGGCATTCGAACATACATATTATCAAACGGGGACTTACCGGTGGAACGGTTCAGCATGTTATTGAACGCGAATTCCACCTGAACTAAGGCTAAATTCAACTACTTCGGTTTATCGCCGGAGATACACTGAATAAGGCTTCCAAGCGTACATTTCACCACTTCGGTTTGCTCATCTGTCTACGAGTGGTAAGCACTGTTGAATTGAAGTTGAGTGTCAAATCATTTCTACAAATTAGTTCTCCAAAATTGATTAAGGAACTTCGTGTCATGGTCAGATGTGATAGATTTTGGGACACCATGCAATCGCACAACCACTTGAAAGAAAAGATTCGCAACGTGAGTAGCATTGACGGTTATCTTGCATGGAATGAATTGTGCTATATTTGAAAACCAATCAACCTTAACGAACACTGAATCCATGCCATGTTGGGTCCGCTGAAGAACAAACACGAAATTCATGGACAATTCAGGTATAGGCAACGAAGTGTAGAGGCCCGTGTTTAAAGATTGTCCCTTGGAAGACTGACACATTTGGCATCACTGTACCGCCTTTCCCACATCTCGTTTCATCTGCGGCCAAAATTATCATTCCTCTATAAGGGCTATAGTCTTGTCTTGTCCTAGGTGACCGCCAAGACCACCTCCATGTAACTCTTGGATAATGAGCTCCCTCAATGAGCTCTATGGAATGCATAACTGTGTTCCTTTGAAGAGGAAACCATCTTGAATGTGCAGGTCACTGAGCTAACCTTTCAAGCATCTAGTCCATGCTTCCTTGAAGTCGTGATCTTCAGTATACAACTCCTTGAGGCAGTCAAACCTGACAACCTCGTTGCTCATAGCAATCAGCAGTGATGCACGACGACTAAATGCATCTGCCACCTTGTTCTGGTGTCTGACCATATATATACTTCAGCATGAATGTGAATTCATACAAGAACGAAATCTATTTAGCATGCACACGATTCACATTAATATGGATATTGATAAACTTAAGGGCTTGATGGTCTATGTGAAGAATAAATTCCCATTGAATCAAGTATTGCTGCCAATGTCCAAATGCCTAAACCACTATTTACAATTCAAACTCATACGTCGACCACTTTTTGCATGCATCACTAGGCTTCTCGCTATAAAAGGCTACCAGTCTACCTTCTTGTGATAAGATTCACCCAATTTCGACATACGAGGCATCACACTTTCCCTCGAACAGAAGTTGTGAGTACAAGAACTGAGGTCGTGGACAATTTATTTTTAATTTCGGCAAAACTTCTGTCAGCTTCATCAGTCCACTTAAATGGTCCCTTCTTCATATATAGTCTGTGGTTGGTGCCATAATAGTGGTAAAATTCCGCACAAACTAATGATAAAATTTCGCCAACCCATAGAAACTCCACACCTCATGGATATTAATTGGTTGGAACCGACCATTTCCACCTCTTCATCCACTCGAATACCCATGGCTGTTCTTCCGGTTGAGGTACAAATTATTCTTAGCTAGCACTTGTAACACCTGCTTGAGATATCCCATTTAGTTTGCTTCACTCTGATTGTAGATCAGGATATCATCAAGGTAGACCACGATGAACCGCCCAATAAATGATTTTAAAACTTGGTTCATTAACCTCATGAATGTGCTAGGAGCGTTTGAAAGACTGAATAGCATGACCAATCATTCATATACCCCTCTTTGGTCTTAAAAGTTGTATTCCACTCATCACCCGACTGTATTCAAATATGATGATAGCTGCTTCTCAAGTCCATCTTGGAAAACAGTTTTGCACCCTTGTTTATGATCACGTCACAGACTTTACGATTTACCATACATTGTGTTTAAAATATATTGTGTCATTGCGGGTGTACTTCCTTCCTTGAGGTATATAGGAGCCTCCTTATGACTAAAGACTCGTCGTGATCTCCCGCCACCCAATTTCCTTCGCCCACCTCTTCATCAACTACTTGTTATATTTCACCAACCTCTGGGTCTTCTTCCCCATCTTCAGCGCCCCTATCATTGATGTCTAGATCGATCGCTGGTTATTGAGGACACGTGTTTGAGAAGTGACCCAGCTGGCCACATTAAAAACAATGGTTTGGCCTTGGTCGACCATAAGGATTCAAAATCCAACTCAGATTGGAGCAGTTATCGTCGTTGTTTGGGATCTTGATGGGCCACACCCCGACTCTTGGTTTGTTGCTGTAAGAGGTTGAGGACCCTTAACGGCTCTTTCCCCCTATCCAGCGACGTATTCTATGACGGGCCCATAATGGAAATCTACATTGCGGGCAAGGCTCAAGAATTGGACCGCTCAACCTACATCTCCGCTCGAGTGGCCAGCTTGATCGTTTCATCCATCGTCCAGGTGGGATGCATCTAATTAATTCAGGTGGGATGCATCTAAACCTAATCCTGGATCGTCAATCACAGCTCGCCGATGAACCAAGCGACTTGTTGTGATTCAGTTTTCACCAAATCATTCCGCGCCACTAAATGATAGAACTCTTCGCTGTAATTTCTCACTAGTCGGTTTCCTTGCTGACAATTCTGAAATTGTTAAAGCAATACATGGTCGTAGTCACTGGGGAGGAATCGGGTGTGTAGTAACCGTTTCATCCGCTGCCAGGATCAGATTGGCACTTTCATTTGTCGTATTCGCGTGAGTTGAAATTGATCCCACTATACCAAAGCACCGCCTTTTAGCTTGTAAGCGACAAGCTTCACTATTTTCTCTTCCAAAACCTCCATATAGTCAAAGAAACGCTCGACTTCCAACAACCAATCGAGGCAATCTTCGATATGAAGTTGACCATTGAAACTTGAGAGGTCAACCTTAATCTTAAAGTCCCGATCTTCTTAATCCACCTTATTGTCTCCAAATACAGCATCTTGGAGGATTATGTCATCAACTTCTTCATCGTTGGAGCTAGCTTTTTCAGGTGTGGGCATGCGATTCACCGTCGATAACGCCTTGTGAACAACGTGATTATACTGTCCAACAATCACCAAAGGCTGGATGTCGCCTCGAGCACAGGGTGGTGTTAATGCCTTGCTGTACGATCGAGGGTAGCCTACGACCCTTGCATGGCTAGTCGATTCTCCCTCTCCGTTGCCTCGAAAGCCGCCACTATTAAATGTAGTTTTCAGGAGCACCATCTATGGGATCATTGCCTAACCCGTTGTTATAATCCATCGATCCGAGGAAAAGTCCTCGATCTGATACCACTTGACATAAGGAAGGATGTGATGAGGTCGGTTCTCTTCTTCCTTAAAGGGAGATTACCTTGAATCCACGAGGCACTCTTGAATTCATAAGAGAATTCTCGAATCCACGAGAAGAGAAACGACAAAAGTCAGATTTTTTATTTAATAATATGAAGGATAAACCCTAAAATGTGTTTAAGGAACAATAAATACCATAAAAAAAACCTTAGGAACACATCAATGAGAGTCTTAAACAAGAAAGGAAAGAAAAATAAGAAATCACGCCATTCTGTGAAACCCATCGATTGGACTCGACCTGTCGATTCAACCGATCAACTCGATCAGTTGAAACAGCCAAAATCCGTCCAGAGAGTTCAACCCCTGTTCTGTATTAATTGGGAAATTTTTGATCGGTTGACCATTTGAAAGTACCTAAATCTGTCCAGAGACAAAAGTTAGAATTCTAGATTTTCTGGCGGGTGTTCGATTGGTCAACCCTACTATTCAATTGGCCAAATATGTTGTCTATTAATTCTTCTTGGACTTGGACTCCTTCTTTCGGTTCATCCTTGCCATGAACGAATTTGCGACCGGTTCTACATCACAATTAGAGTTGTACACGAACCGAGCTAGCTCAAAAAGCTTGCTTGGCTCGGCTCGGCTCAAAAAAGCTAGGTTCGACTTGGCTTGTAAGGTTGAACAAGCCAAGCCGAGCCTATTTTATAGGCTCGAGCCTGGCTTGAGCTCGATTCGGCTCGGCTCGACTTGTGTACAGGCTCGGTATTTCAAATATATTATATATTAATATTATTATATAATATATAAAAAAGTTTAAAATAAAAGAATAAAACCCTAAAAGTCGCCCTCGCCCGTGGCTACCTGACCGCCTTCCGACAGTTCGGCCTTCACGAGGACCACAACCCTCTTATCTCTCTCTCTCTCTCTCTCTCTCTCTCTCTCTCTCTCTCTCATCTTCTCTTGTCACCTCCTCTCTCTCTCTCTCTATCCCTCTCTCATCTTCTCTCTTCTCATCTCCTCTCTCTTCGCTCATCGCCCGAGAAGC
This sequence comes from Liriodendron chinense, assembly GCA_003013855.2. Classification (NCBI taxonomy): domain Eukaryota; kingdom Viridiplantae; phylum Streptophyta; class Magnoliopsida; order Magnoliales; family Magnoliaceae; genus Liriodendron; species Liriodendron chinense. The sequence goes on from PVNU02000362.1 coordinate 3,374,890, forward strand.
GACCATTCTGGCAGTCCCCAACATTGTCCGACAGGCAACCACCCCTGTCCAACAGCTGACCTCCCTCCAACCGACGACCTCCCTTGTCCAACTGACTCAACCTCAAAAGCCCAAGCTTGAAAGCTTAGCTCAAAAGTTAGGCTCGAAAGCTTGAAGCTCAAATAGACTCGCATAGGCTTAAATTCGGCTCGAAAGCTAGATCATACCAAGCTAACCTTACCAAATGGGCTTGAGGAACAAGCCAAGCCGAGCTCGAGCCCGCGTCACCCTAAGCCGAACTCTGAAAAGATCGGCTCAACTCGGCTTGTGTACAGCTCTAATCACAATACTTATCTTGCAGCCCAAAACAGCAGCCTCCACGGTCCTTGGCACGTGCGACTGGCGAGCAAAATCGAAGTGGGATCCACCTCCACAGCCTCCACATCTCATCAATGGTTACGAAGTGGGCAGTTATAGTCGGAGAGGAACTATCCATGATCTGGAGCATCCTTCAAGTGGGGTCCACTTTTAATTGTCTAACCACCCTAAAAGATCACTTCAATTGGATTATTCAAATCATTTGATTAGTGGCTAGGAAATTGATGATCCGTATTTATTATATCATAAATGCGTCTTACCATTATCCATCACGTAGGCCGACCTTTTAATCACCCATTCCTCTTATAGATGATCTGGACTTTCCACCATCAATTGCCAATCCCTCTTAAAAGTAACTTTGATGGGATGATATATTCTAACAATTCTATCAATGACGAGGGGAATGAACTATCTATGTCAATTATAATTGAAAGTTTCGATGATTTATCTAGACCGTCCATCATGATGGGTCAAACTTAGATTGGTCACCAACCTTTTTTATTTTTCAACCAAATATAAAATGGTTTATCCAAGCAAATGCAGTGCTGAAATAGCTCTCTACCATGTTATTACACCATCTGTAACACAGCACTCTTCGAAGCGCCTATGAATCAAGGCGTCTTGAACTGGCTTGCTGCAGCCCCGAGTGCAAGGTAATGATCTAGAATCTTGCGGAACGTTCCTTTGCAGACCACACAAAGCTCAAGGGCCCCTATCGTGCTGACCTTCCAGGTACCATCGTACCCTGCATCGATGAAAGATCGGTCCAAGCAACTGCAGAATTCGTTCAGGGCCCCTTGGCTCGTCTCGCCACTCAGCTCCCAGTGAGTCTACATGGCTGGCGAAATCGATCACTTCAACCTTCTCTTCTGCCAATAGCTTGGCTGCTGCTTCTACTGCTAATTGGAAATCTTTCTCCAGTAAGTATAGGTGACAGAATTCTCCATCTGCAATTCTTCTTTGAATATATGGATCCAAATCCTTTTGAGTAGCCAATGCTACGCACGCCTTAAAGCTGTTCCATTGAGGCCCAGTTTCTGCAAGTATTCTGCTTCACCGTTTTCTGCGAGAATCTTCTGAAGAGTCTCCACCTGAACTTTCCCTGCGTCCTTTGTTGTTACTTCGAATTCATCTATCACGCTCTGGTGTGTGAATCTCTCCATCTTCTCCAACATCCTCAAATCCTACCCAGCGCCGGAGGATTTTCGAGAGAGTGAAAAAAAAAAAAAAGCACGGAGTTGAATGGAAGTTGTAGGATTTTCAAGATGAGATTTCACAGTCTACTCAGGCTACTGCCTGTAATGGAATGAAATCTCATAGAACAATTCGACCGGCAAAGCACCGATGCTGTTCTTCACTGAAGCTGGAGCACCTCTTCAACCCCTCTTTCTTCACTGATGCTGGATCACTGCCTCAACCCCTCTTTCCTTCACCAAGAGGGCAATATTGCCACTGAACATCTTCCACTCTACATTCTGTTACCTTTGAGTTCCGGTCAGCACCGCACTGTGTTTGCTTCCAATTATCGCCGACCACCATCACCATATCTGCTTCCGATTGCTGACGAGAATCATTAAAAATAGGCAAGGGGAAAGAAGGGTTTTATTGAAACCCACCACAACAACGAAATGCTACAAAATCATCACTGGGCCATTGCGCTTCCTCCATTATTGCCGCTACAACAAGCAGATTCAACCACTATATCCATTAAATCTGCCACATCGAGTAGCAGTGGTGCAGACGACCATTGCAAAAGAAGGTACAAAAGTTTTCGAAATCCCATCCCTTGCATGAACAGATAGAGGGATCTCTCCTTCCTCTCTTTTTTGTAATTTCATTGTAGTTTTTATTCAATGTCAGTTTTCTCGAATTCATTTTGCAATTTTGATAGAAATCATGCACGGGGTTTTATTAGGTTTTCTCTTATTAGTTCAATTTTCTACTGACTGGTTGATCCAATGGTTCAAATCTTAGCATTTAACTGTAATTTGATTGTGATTATGTTTATTTAATTATAGTTTTCTTTAATCTGTAATCTTGCAGACTTCGAAATCTCATCGCTTTCACATCCTCATTGAAGAAGTTGAAAATCCTTCTGACTTCCATTCAACTCGGTGGTTTTTCTTCGCACTCTCTCGAAAATCCTCCAGTGCTGGATAGGATTTGAGGATGTTGGAGAAGATGTAGGGAGTATGATAGATGAATTCGAAGCAACAACAAAAGACGCAGGGAAAGTTGAGGTGGAGACTCTTCGAAGGCTCTCCAGGAAAACAGTGAAGCAGAATACTCGCAGAAATTGTGCCTCAATGGAAGAGCTTTTAGGCGTGCATAGCATTAGCTACTCGGAAGGATTTCGATCCATATAATTCAAAGAAGGATTGGAGATGGATGCTTTTGTCACGTATACTTGGTGGAGAAAGACTTGAAGTTAGCAGTAGAAGCAGCAACCAAGCTATTTCCAGAAGAACAGTTTGATGTGATTGAATTCACCAGCCATGTAGACTCGTCGACCGACTCGGGTCATTATTTAATCTTCTGGGAGGAGTGGCGAGGCGAGCCGAGGGGGCCTGAACGAATGCTGCAGTTGGTTGGACCGATCTTTTGTTGATGAGGGACGATGGTTCCAGGAAGGTCAGCGCAATTGGAGCCATGCATTGGGCTTTGTGTGGTCTGCAAAGGAATGTTCCGCAAGATTCTAGATCATTACCTTGCACTTGGGGCTGCAGCATGCCAGTTCAAGATGCCCCCTTGCATGGGCGCTTGGAAGACTGCTGCGTTACATATATTGTGGCTAAGAGCTATCTCACCATTGAATAAAAGCCTTTTATATTTGGTTTCAAAAAAAAAAAAAAAAGAACAAAAAGAAAAAAGAAAGATTGGTTAGCAATCAAAGTTTGGCCAACCTTGATGGATGGTCTATATCAACCATTAAAACTTCTCTATTATAATTGACATGGATAGTTTATTTGCCTGGTCATTGATAGAATTGCTAGAATCATCTTATCAAAGTTACTTTTAAGAGCGATTAGCAATTGATGGTGGAAAGTCCGATCATGTATGAGAGGGATGGGTATTAAAAGATGGGCCTACATGGTGTATAATGGTGAGATGCCTACGGAAAGTGGGCCTCAATGGAAGAACCGAGGTGGAGAGCTTTAAGGCATGAGGATTTGGATCCATATAATTTAAAGAGGAACTGGATGGAGACTTTCGTCACATATACTTACTGGAGAAAGACTTGCAGTTAGCAGTAGAAGCAGCAACCAAGCTATTGCCAGAAGACGATTGAAGTGATCGATTCAGCAAAAAAAATAAAAAATAAAAAAATAAAAAAAAGGTGATCGATTCAGGAGCCATGTAGACTCATCGACCCACCCCACTGACTATAAGTGGGCCAGCCTGAATCATATTTTGGCACCTGTTGAACATCCAAATCCCTACGTCACAAAGTGCCATATTGGTGCATGTATTGTTTATTTATTTATTTTTTGCTTTTAGAGTTTTAAAGATGAGGTTTATGGGAATAGCAATCCTCTTCCAGAAAGTTGAGGAATCCGGATCCGCTGCTTGAGTAAAGCAGAGAAACCTGCTTTGTGTCTCTCTTATTGGTCCACGTACATTGTCAGACTGACATGGACCAATCAAGTAGCCAGTAACAGGGGTTCTCTTCTCGGCTCGAACAGAGGATCCGGACTCAAAGTTGAGATAACCATGCCAAAAAATCACGTGATTTCTCGACCAAAAAATTAATGGTTGCAAATAAATTAGTACACCACACATTCAACGGTGGTGGTCTAATCAATGAGACTTTGTAGCTGTACTCCAAAAACAACTGGGCCCATTATTTGGATGGTTGAGATTGACATCAATGTATGTTTTTCATACATCATATATATATGGACCCCACAACAGCATGGTGTTGGGTGCGTTTCACATAACCTTAGGATTTCGCCCCCCAAACTCCTAGAATTATGGGATATAATAATGCAATATTAATCTAAAGTAAATCACCAACCACATGACACGAGATTTTTATGTGGAAAATCCTCAAAGAGGTAAAAACCACGAGACCTCGTCCAGACAAACAATCCACTATTAAGAGAATTGTTTACAACCTAGATCACAAGCACAACCCGCTTGGATCTAATGTTCTTCACCCACGCAGAGATGGATAAACAATAGAATGATTAGAAACTGAGAGATGTGAGATCTCGAGGATGTTGAAGAGCCGAGACGTCGTTGCATCGTTAATCACCTTCACAAGCAAAGCCTCCTCTTCCAACAAGCTTCCTCTCTTCCTCTTTTTTCTCCCTCTCTCACCTTGGACTTGTAAAACTCCGAATTAGCTACCAAAATCCCAATTTGGAAGCCCTCTTATAGCTCATAGCAAGAGTTAGAGCCCCATTAGGAAACTGCGTATAGCAATCCACTCACACTGTCGACCGGTTGGCCACACGAAAAAATTGTCAAGAGAGTCGCTGTGAGAAAAACATATATCCCGACCTGTCAGTTGGCCGGTCGGCCAGGACCCCCGACCAGTCGGACGACAGGCCGGATTGGACAAAAACAGTCCAGCGAGTTTGGTGTATTTCCAGCAGCATGTCTAGCTGGTTAGCCAGGGGGCACCGGTCGGTTAGTGACTAAAAAATTCTACCTTTCTCCTTTGACATGAGGAGGAAAATTTCAACAAATCTCCCCCTTTCTGACTCAGGAGGAGTTCACCATCTTCAAGCCAGCCCGACTTCTACAAGCCTCAAATTTGCCCTTGAATAAAGCCTTGGTCATCATGTCTGACCCGTTATCGTCCGTGTGGATCTTCTTAAGCTGTAACACCTTCTATTCCAAAGTATCCCTGATTTAGTGATATTGAATCTCTATGTGCTTCGACTTGGAATGCTGACTTGGATTCTTGCTCAAGTGTATCGCACTCTGGCTATCACAATAGACCATGTGCTTCTTCTGCTTCAAGCTAAGTTTCTGTAGGAACTTCTTCATCCAAAGCATCTCCTTGTATACTTCCGTGACTACAATGTACTCAGCCTCTATCGTCGACAACGCTACGACCTTCTGTAGCTTGCTCTGCCAAGAGACCGCTCCCCCTGCAAACGTGAATATAAAACCTCATGTAGACTTCTTGGAATCTATGTCACCTGCTATATCTGCATCTGTGTAACTTTCTAACACAAGTTTTCCGTCACCATAGCATAGGCTCAACCTGGTTGAGTGTCTCAAATATCGTAGTATCGACTTCACTACTGCCCAATGTTCTTTGTCAGGATTGGCAAGATACTGGCTGACAACACCAATCGCATATGCTATGTCTAGGCATGTGCACACCATAACATACATCAAACTTCCTACTGCCAAGGCGTAGGGTATCTTCTGCATCTTATCCACTTCTTCTTTCATCTTGGGACACTGCTTGTCGCTTAATTTGAAGTGACCATCTAGTGGAGTACTGACCGACTTCGCTGCATTTATATTGAACCGCTCTATGACTTTCTCAATATACTGCCCCTGTGACAATCAAAGCTTTCAACTGCTTTTGTCACGGGTTAATTCCATTTCTAGGATTTGTCTAGCCGAGCCCAAGTCTTTCATCGCAAACGACTTGCCCAACTCCTGTTTCAGCCTGTCAATCTTCTTGATGTCTTTTTCCATGATGAGCATGTCATCAACATACAATAGCAGAACTAAGAAATCACCATCTGAGAACGTACGAGTGAACACACACGGTGATCCGGCTCCGTTCTATCATACCCATGTTTCAACACGAACGAGTCGAACTTCTTGTACCATTGCCTTGAAGCATGTTTCAGCCCATACAAGCTCTTCCTAAGCCTACACATCATATGCTCTTTGCCTTTGACTTAGAACCCCTTTGGTTGGCGCATATAGATCTCTTCTTCGAGGTCACCATGGAGGAAAGCAATTTTAACATCTAACTGTTCTATCTCCAAATCCATGCTAGCCGCCAACCCAAGCAATATCCGTATGGACGTCATCTTCACCACAGGTGAGAATATCTCATCAAGTCTATACCTTTCCTCTGACCAAAACCTTTCACCATGAGTTTGGCCTTGAACCTTGTCTGTGAATTCTTCTGCTCAATCTTCTTTCTGAACACCCACTTGTTACTTAGAGCTTTCTTGCCCTTAGGCAATTTCTCCATATCATAAGTGTGGTTCTTATGCAAGGATTCCATCTCTTCTTGCATAGTTTTCAACCGCTCTCCCTTATGCTTGTCGGCTAGGGCCTCAAAATAATCTTCTAGCTCTCTCCCATCAGTAAGCATAATGTACTCATGTGGCGAGTATTTCTTGGACGAGTGTCTGTCCCTAGATGTCCTCCTTACCTGTGACTCAACAGGTGGATCAAGTGGGGGTTGCTCCCCTGGTCCATCTTTTGTAGGAACTCCCACATCCTCTGCATCTTGCTGTACTCCCCTGTCATCAGGGGCTACCACAGGAGGAGTAATAGGATCCATATTTTTCAGCTCACCTGAACTGGGCTGGGTCTTCTCTAGCTTTCCAATGTCTTCTATACATTGAGCGATCTTCAATGAAAACTACATCTCTGCTCCTGACGAGCTTCTTCTCGGTTGGATCCCACAATTTGTAACCGAACTTTGTATCATCGTATCCCAAGAACACACACTGCCTGATCTTTATATCGAACTTGGACCTTACGTCCTTTGGTACGTGAATGGATGCCCTGCATCCAAACACCCTGAGATGACTGTATGAAGGATCACGTCCAATCCACACCTTCTCAGGTACTTCTCCATTCAACGGGGCTGATGCAGACCTGTTTATCAAATACAATGCCGTGTACATTGCTTCTCCCCAAAATATCTTGGGCAACTTCGCATGGGATAACATGCATCTGATTCTCTCTACAATAGTGCGATTCATACGTTCAGATACACCATTATGCTGGGGGGTCTTGGGTATCGTCTGTTCATGCCATATGCCTAGGACTTGCAATACTCATGAAAGGCCCCAATGTATTCACTACCATTATCAGTGCGAATGCACTTCAATGATCTACTTGTCTCCCTCTCGACCATGGCATGAAATATTTTAAATACACCAATGACCTCATCCTTGGATTTCAAAGCATAAACCCAAACTCTCCTAGATGCATCATGTCACGCCCCGAAATTCGAGACTCGAGTACAACAAGCCAAAGCCTGAGTTCCAGGGTGTGAATTGAAAATTCGATCATAGATTCCTTGAGATTCCATTCTACACATCGCATATCTAAAATAAATCCCAAATATAATTTTTTTTCCACTAATGTCTTATTACATTGAATTTTATAAAACTAAAACAAATCGATTACATTCGACGCTCGTGTGATATGTGACCCTCTGAGTACTTTGCTCTGTCTATGTCTTTTGCTTCCTGTGAACCTGCAAGAACTGTGGTGATTTTGGTGAGCTAAAAGCCCAGTGAGGTCATTTCCATCACAGGTAATATTTCAGTTAATAAGAGATAGGATGTGAATCATCAACGGATAGAATTGTATGAAATATACGAGGATGGGATTATGATTGATACACTTTATGATTTATTATAAACGACACATAATAATCATGATGTCATGTATGTTATGATAGGTGTGAGAGCAATAAATGTCTAGGAACTCGCTGCCACTGAACATTAGGAACCTGTCGCAAATCAACCATGCTCACCTAACCGGTACAGCGAGGCGACAAATCAACCATGCACGCCAGTGGGCAAATCAACCATGCACCACTGATCCAATCGAGCAAATCAACCATGCTCAATAAGTGAAACGACCAGAACTCGCTGCCACTGAACATTAGGAACCTGTCGCAAATCAACCATGCTCACCTAACCGGTACAGTGAGGCGGCAAATCAACCATGCTCCTGTTCTGTCGTAGTGTATAAATGTATGTATGTCATGAGTTATGGAAGCACTTCTTCAAGCATACAATGCATATCAAACTCAAGTCTAATCACCCCATGCATGTGTTATTCAAGCAATTCTTTATCTTAATTTAGTTATTGTTAATCGAAGAATTTGAGAAAGTCATTGCGTAAGGTTTAGTGTTGACAAATAACTAAAGTTGTTCCAAGAGTTATGTATTGTACATTATCTAAATCTAAATTGTTGTCGATTAGAAAAATTAATAATAATGTCACGTGGAATCTTGAGAATACTACATATATCTAAAAGTGCATGTTAGCGACATCACATGTATAAAATCCTAAGTTGAATTGTTGTGGAATTCTGACATGTGCATGAGTTATCTCCGTTAAGGTGTTTCTTCGTTTAAACCTTGGTTTATTGTTTACCAAGGAATGTGAGGGCAACATCATATATATAGAATTTAAAAAAAAACTTAATTAAGGAAGAATTCTAAGACTTAAATAAGAAGGGATTAGGAGGGATGAATTATTTACCTAGGATTCTATAATCATGAATAACTAATTAAATAAATAAACAAATAAATAAATAAATAAGCGTGCCTAACAAAAAACTAATTAGAACAGAGTATGGAGAGACAGAATCAACCTCATGAGCTTATAAAGAAAGAAGAATTCAAATTTGAGGATAAAACTACGAAGAGGACCAAGGAAGGTATATCAAAAGGAATATACGTAAGATGAATCACTCACACATATGACGACGTGTTCCACGCTTTGAAAAATAGTCCTGGTTCAAGTCTGAGTTGACTTAACGGACCGGATCGGCTCTCTCTCTCTCTCTCTCTCTCTCTCTCTCCTCCTTCCTTTTTTTTTCTTTCTCCTTCTTTCTCTTTTTTTTTCGTCTTTCTTCTTTCTTCTATCTTCCTTCTTCTTCTTTCTCTTCTTTCCTTTCGTTGTCTTTCGTTTCTTCTTCTTCTTCTCTACTCTTTCTTCCGTTCTCTCGTTCGTCCGTCTCGTCTTCTTTTCTTCTTCTTGCTTCTTCGTCTTTTTCTTTTTTCTTTTTCTTTTCTTCTTTTCTTCTAGTCTCTCTTTTTCTTCTTCTTTCTTTCTTTTCTCTTGGCCTGGGACACGGCCCAGCATCAACAGCAAGCAACACGCTCTCTCTCGTCTCTCCTCTCTCTCTCCTCTCTACTCTCTCCTCTCCTCTCTCTCCAGTCTCCTAACAGCCTCTCTCTCGTCGCTCTCTCTCTCTCTCGCTCTCTCCTCGCTCCTCCCTGTCTCTCCTCCTCCTCCAAACGTCTCTCTCTCGCTCTCTCCCACTCTCCATGACGTTTTCTGAAGAGAGGAAGAGATAGAGGATGGGCTCTTATAGCCATGTAAACAGTCCCACGATCGGACGTGGGGTTGATAAGCTTTCCTATTCCAAGAAGGATTCAATTCCTTGTATCACGTATCCTACACGTTTGGGACCGTTGGGAAGATAGGTGGGGTCCACACGACCCTAGTACAGCTGTTTTTGTACGCCCATGCAAGGCGGAATGCGAGATCTTGGCGGTTTTTAACCACCATTGATTGTAAGTCACAGACCGGCATACACTATAGATGAAGTAAAAGATTAAAAAAAACTTCAAAGGGGACCTCTACTGTCGAGGGGAGGTCGGATGGACAGCTTGGATTGCTAGATGGGGTCCACTATGATGGACGGTGTGGACGGACAGAGATGGCAGCGCCGTCCGCTGTTTACACAGCAAGGAAGAAGAATTCGAATGGGATTCTTTTGTTTTTTTTGTTATTTCTTTTTTTTTTTACATCACTACCAGAAAAAATGACTTTTTCCGACGGCCGAAAGCCGTCGGCAAATGGATTTTCCGACGGCTTTTAGCCGTCGGGAAAGGGGGCGTCACAATTGCTTTCCGACGGCTATGTCGTCGGTCGGCCGTCGGAATTTCCGACGGCGATGAGCCGTCGCTCGACCGTCGGAAATTCCGACAGCTCCACACCGTCGGAATTCTCGACGGTGATTAGCCGTCGGAAATTCCGACGGTCGTAAACCTTCGGTAATTCCGACGGCTCCACACCGTCGGAACTGTCGACGGTGATTAGCCGTCGGAATTTCCGACGGTTTATGACCGTCGGCATTGCTTTAGAATATGAAAAAAAACTGTTAGCATTTAAGCATGGCCACACGTGCACCTAGAAAAAAGTTCCTTAAAGCAATTCATAAGAGTTGATATAGCATTTAAGCATGGCCAACCATTAGCATTTAAGCAATTAATATTTTAAATATGTTACACATCTGTATGCAGATTGCAGAGTGCCTTGTTTGTGACAACTCAAAACTGTTGTAAAAAGACAATGAGTGAGATAAGATCAACTTACAATAAGAGTTGATACAGCTGCAATCGCCAGGCTAGTAAATGCTATAGAAGTCTACATGAATGAGAATGACTCATCACATCAGTATAAATAACTGCAGTCAAACCATATCTTACAATTACTGAAATGGTACACAAGCATTTGGTGTAAAGCAATTCATATGCCATAGTAAGAACATGATTATTACAAAGCAAAATCTTTGTCTCTCTTTCGCAAAGGGTGATGGGAATTTTATTTGTTTTAACTAGTTTGTATAACACATATTATCTCGAGTAATGATCACTTCAGTCTTATTTGATTGAGTACATGTATGCCTCTAGCTTACAGATGTATGCCATGTTTCTCTGCTCATCAGTTGAAGAAAAAAAAACAGCAATTAATATTTTGAAACATTAAAATCCACTAGAATATCAAAGACGAGCAACCTCTCTCTCTCTCTCTCTCTCTCTCTCTCTCAAAAACAAAACTAATGCTGTTGTTAGATGTTTTTCTTGCGAGGCATTTGATAAAAAGCATAAAATTTTCAAATCTTAATATTACATCCATGAGAATTCCAAATGAAATCCTTCAAACAAATGGTATCAGTTCTAGAATTTTACAATTGTATGCTTTTGCTATTGAGAATATTTGATTTCATCATTGCTTAACAATTGACACAAACTATCATAATTAACAAATCTTAATTTGAATAAAAAAAAACCATATTAAGGAGAATTTCAAAGACGTCATTCTCAAATCTATGTTAAAGAAAAATGAACCAAGCGTCTTTCAGCAATTTACCCCTTTCAGCATGTAAATGCAGTGATTCATATGTGGACGAGCAATTTACCCCTTTCAGCAACCAGGTTCGCTACAGCCGTTCTGGAACATTTGTCAGTCTCATGGGCTACCATGAGAAAATCATTCTAAATATATAATAAAATTCTCACCATCTGACTGCAGCACATACCATGGCCAGCCACGTATTGCCACGGAAAATTCAGTCCGAAAATATCAGTTTTTGTTATTTCCTTTTCAATCCCCTGTAAATAGTGAGAGAGAGCCAAAACCACCTACTGCAGCCAGCCATATGAATTACACAAAAGTTAGTAGCTCTGGCAACTAATACAAGTGAGAGACATACCTACAAATAAATAGCAGTAAGAGACATCACCAAACTAACACAGAGAGGAGAGGAGACAACATAGTAAGGAAATGTGGCTCTCTCTCTCTCTCTCTCCTACAAAAACCAAATATCTGTTGAGGGAAAAACCCTAAAACGGATGGACGTGAGAGACAAAGGCAAATGGCCTCATACGCCCCCAACCATCTGTTTCATATCTGATGATGATGATGTACACATTAGATTTTTAATCTTTTGGCCCCTGAAAATTAAACAACAAAAAAAAAAAAAAAAAAAAAAACTTTACAATGAGAAAGATTATATGATGTCCCTCTATTGGATGGCGTCAGATGAGAACAAAAAATAATAATAATAATAACAAAGACCGCCTCTGCATATGCTTGAGAGGGCCCATCTGTTTGGCTTCTTTTCAGAGTCCTGGTTTCCTGCAACAGTCACCTTGTAGGAGGTTCTGATGCCTGGCTATTCAAAACTGCATTCGAGGGGAGAGTCCCATTGTCTTGAGGGGGCGGGGCACCCCATTTTGGCTCTGCATCTGGGGGCTCCACCACATGAACTGCACCATCACTCATGCCTAGAGCAATCTGGTTGGGTTCAGATGGATGAGCCGCAATCACCAAAGGATAGACAGAGTTATTGCTGCAAAATCCAACATGATACGAAAGGATCATCAGCTCCAATAGACAATTGTAGTATATGGATCATTATCCTTTATATTTTCCAAACAGGAAAGAAGAATAAGCTTAACTACTTATCCAAAACCTACAAATTAGAAAAATTCCTCTTTTAAGTTAAATTGCAAAATAATAAAAGATGGTTTGGGATTAATGCCTCAACATATATACCTACATAGCGGGGATTATAGAAAGAGATGTTCCAACTGCTTTAGTCAGAAGAAGCTCACAAAAGAGTTTATGAGATTCATTTGCAGTGAATTTTTACGGAAAACATTATAAATTAAATGGTCAAAGAATGCTGCTCTCTTTACAGGAAGCACCTGGTTCTTATTAATTAATCACGAAAAATTCATATAGGGATTAGGGAGTAGAGCAAGCAATCTCCACTTGTTGGAAAATTTTGAAAAGACAGGTCCACATCAACGGTTTCATTTGTTTGAACAACCAAAATAAATATAAATAAAAAAAGAGAAGAATATTACACTAGCATACCTTGACACAGAAGGCGGTATGTAAGAGGTGGGTGCTATACGACATCGGAGCCTCAAGCTGTCTGCATCATAGACTCCAACTGCACCATCACAGAACCGAGTGCATACCAGCAAACCATCGCATGAATAGATTGCGCTTGATATTGGAGCTGATAGCAATTCTCTTGGAGACCACTGCATGACAGGGTGAAAGAACTGTAAGAGAAACGAAAAGAAGGCTGAAATAATAAGAGCATCAGAATATCATACTCTCCGATCACGAAAAGGCAACCAGTTGCTATGATAAACACTAAGGCCCTGTTTGCTAGATCCCTAAAAATGAGTTCATCTTGTTTTATAGTTAATGGGAATTTACATGTTAGAGATCTTTTAAAAAATGTTCATCAGGCTTGGCAGATGACTAAAGTACCTATCAGGTGACTTTCCCAACTCCCAACACATGAGCATAGAGTCATTGGCCCCTAGCTACAGCATCACAAAATGCCTACTGATACCTATTTTCTTCTCTCTTTTCTGTGATAAGGAAGCTGAGCTCATATCCAAAACAAAATGGTAAAGGCCCTCTTCTTCTTTTTTTAATTGGCAAGAACAAAAATTCTATTGCAATGAAAAAGGGTAAAAAAAATAGAACTATGGAAAATTATCCATCAAGAAGACAATGGATGTGAAGAACCCACAGATAAGGGTTTTAAAAACTGTGTTATGTCCCCCCAAAAAGGCCAACTGGTGTTTTCATTCGGTAAGGGCCACTCCAAAACATGATAACAGAAAGAAAAAAATGGAAAACGTCCTGCCTGAGGAGAATATGAGATTTTCTATTTTCCTTTTCACTGAGAAACGGCATTATAATGGAATGTAATGATGTTATGATTAAAAAGACAGCCTTCATACATAATTAGCCCTTATTCTAAAAATAAGGGCCATTATTTAACAGGAATTTTATGTTACATAAACACGACGGAGAGTGACAATTCCTGTTACAACAGGTATCATGACATCTTTTAAACTTTGCCACAAACAGACATGATTTGGCTAGTGACCCCAACATTAGCCCGCTAGCTGGTATCAAAGCGCTGTGGGCCCCACCATGCCATATGTGCTTTATCCACACCGTCCATCCATTTTGCCAGCTCACTTTAGGGGGCATGAGCCCAAAAATGAGGCAGATCCAAATCTTGGGTAGACCACACCACAGAAAAACAATGTTAACCGAATGCCCACCATTAAAAACTTCCTAGGGCCCATTGTAATGTTTATTTGGCATCCAGCCTGTTGATAAGATCACAAAGACCTGAATGAAAGGAAAACACAAATATTGGTTTGATCCAAACTTCTGTGGCCCCAAAAGGTTTTCGATTGTAAGCATTCAATCCCCACTGTTTCCTGTGGTTTGGTCCACCTGAGATATGTATCTTAGCTCATTTTTGGGCTCATGCCCTAAAATGAGCTGGCAAAATGGATAGACAGCATGGATAAAACACATGCATCATGGTGGGGACCACAGCACTTTTGACACTCACTAGTTGGCTGGTGTTGGGGTCACTAGCCAAACCTCGTCTGCCACAAACAAAGCTTTCCTCTTTACACCTTCATATCCAAAACATATACAGTATTAAAACCTCGTGCAAAACAATTTTAATAGACATGGTCTCTAGAAGATCTGAGTACGCCTATCTAGTTAGACTGGAAAAAACAAGTCTAAATGAACATTTTATCGTTTATCAAAAAACACCAATTCCGGTATGAACCAGATTTCGCAGAGACCCAAGTGGCAATAGCATTGTTTAAAGGTATAGCGTCTCTCCGGGGTCATTGGATGGACGTTGATTGAGTGAACAGCATGGTTCCACAATCCAATCAAATCAAATTTTCCCCACAGCTATTGTATCAACCCCTTATTTTTCCATGCTTTGTTTTACTTGCACTTGTTTGCACTTGCTATTTTATATGACCAAATGCACAAAGCTGAAGCAGCATTTGTAACTTCAACAAGACAGCTAAAATCATGCAACAATGCTAAACCAAAATATAATATAAGAGTCAGGATCCTAGTCTTTAATCGGAGGTGGCACATTTTCCTGGAGTTTCCGAAACCCAAAAATTCCATTGACTAGAGTCCAGACAGTTGGTTCCAATATGAAAGAATTTCACTGCTTTAATGTTGTAGGAGGGATTACCGAGCGTAAGCATTCGAGCTTGCTATCATAGACAGCAATTTGGCTTTCATGGACCACTAACAGATGTGCTTGATCATTGTGGAACTGAACTTTAGTTTCCCCAACTAGTGGAGCTGAGCGACCAGGTGGTGCTTGTATGACCCTTGATTTCTTCTTCTCCCACCCATCAATACTCCATACGCATAGCTGCAATGTAGACCATTGAGAAATATAGAAGTTAGGCACATTGCTGATAAAAAAAAAAAAAGAAGTCAGGCGCAGACAAGAAATCACAAAATTGGTAGTAAGTAGACAAGGCGAAGAAAATATCAATATTAAATCTTAGTGAGTCCTGTCAGTATGAAGAGAAACCCAATTTTCTGTTTGCCAAATATTTCATCTTTTTTTCACTCCACTGCAATTGATTTTACAGTTTAAATGGAGGGTAATGCTAATAATAACATTATAAAGAAGCAGCATAGTCTTCCAAAGCTGGAAGGAACCCTTGTGGTCCTTTTATCATACTACCAGTTATTTCAGATTTTCCCCCCATGTCTACGAGAAAATAAAGTTACGAATGCATTCATTTTGTTAACTACTTACATGTGCATCAGCCCCTGAAGAGACCAGCACATTCATGGCCTGGGAAAATGCAAGACATGTGATTCTCTTCTGGTGACCCTTGAGCTTGATTTTAACCTACCACCATACGAATAAAATAACGTGAATGCTAAGAAGAATAATTCAGATACTTACATTACCAAAGAAAACAATAATCCATATATGAAAATCTGCACATGATGTGCAGAAAATGCAAACAATAATCCCACTAATCTCACTTCCCACCGAGTGATTTTTGACCTTGATTTCCACAGATGGCCAAATAAACACGATTTCTCTTTACTTTTTTTAGATAATCAACAGATTTTGTTAATCATAATTTACCAAACTTATTAGTTGGGATAAGGCTTAGAATGCAAACATGTTTTCTTAAGACCATAGTGCATTTAGATAATTGATAAAACACGAATTTATAAATGTCATCCCAAAACATGAACCAAAGGAAAATGGGTTTGTACCTTCAGTAGATCTTTTCTAAAGATCAGAAATGATCTTATCAATCTCAGTTTAAAGATTCATGAAAAGTTAAAGAAATTCCTCAAAATAATTGACCATGCACCAAAATATCAAAAGATATGTTCCATTCACTCTTGCTTTCCTCACATGAAACTAAGGCTGTTTAAGATATATAGACCAAAGGCATTACCTCATCAATCCGGACATTGTATATTTGAATTGTAGAATCATCCATCCCTATGGCAATGATATTATTATCTTGTGGGTGGAATGCCAGGAAGGTGGCCGCAGGAGGCGGTGACATGAAAGTCGTCATGACCTGAGATTGCATGTTACCAGGTATAATTCAGTGCTTTAAGAATCTCTACTAAAAAAAATACATTACCACTAAAGAAAATGGAAATTGAACCAAGAACCAATCTGCAAAGTTTCAAGTGGGTGAAACAAGAGAAAGAGCAAGTTATGAACCTTAAATGTCATCATGTTGAACAAGGAAACCTTCCCACCAGATGCAGACATGACATATGAGTCATTCTTAGACAAAGCAATACATGCAGCCGACTCTTCAGCCGGGTTGGATTCACTTGTGTCATTTGTCATAGGAGTTCCACTATTGGGTTGCCACAACTGAGGCGCGACGGAAGCAGTAGACTGAAATGTACAAGTGACAGCACAATTATGAATCAAGGAATCGAGTAAATTTACTTCTTTTGAAGTTTAAATATGATGAAAGCTAACCTTCCCAGATGGATTTCGATCAGTTCGCTGCCATTTCCATAGCTTATGAACTGCATTAGAGGCAAGGGCTAACACAGCTAGGCCGGAGTTTGTGTATATCAGCCGTACAATCTGTAATTCACAAAAAAATAAAATAAGAATCGAAATGCAAACAGCACCCTAAAACCAGTTTGATTAAAAAACTGAAAAGATAGCATCAAGACATAAATCAATGATGTAAACAATTGAACAAGCTTTAAACTCAATAAGAGTCCTAATTTCAAGTCCCAAACAATGCAATGTATCCATAGTCACTGATTTGGATTCTTAAAGTCCAATAGTACAACATACCTTGCCAGATGACAATTGATCAGGCAAACGTAGAGCTTTGAGCTGTGCTGAATCAACAATGTCAGCCAACTTCCAGCTTTTAATCTTGTCAACATCATCTGAAATCCTTGGTTTAATATCTGTTGTCTGGCCTGCTGCTGTCCATGGTAGCCTGCAATTTCGTTGAATATTGGAATCTCAGAACTACTAACCCAAAAAAAAAAAAAAAACTGAATATTGGTTAATATCAACAAGTATAAGGCAAAAGTCAAGGAACTCGTACCAGACTACTCATTGATACTGGCGGTGGAATTCTATCAGACCGTTCATGGGAGGCAGCTAGAGGAGCAGAAACATTTGTTGCAGCAGCCAGTGCATTGACAATTTGCGGCTACATGAAAGGTAACAAAAAACATGTTGAGGCTAGCCTATGGAAATGGAACTTAATCAACAGCCTAAGGATATTTTTTTTCCTTTTATTTGTAAGAGAAATAAAAAATACCTTTGTGTTGATTGGCTCGGATGGTCCTCGAGACCCCTCAAATGCTCTGCTCTCCAGCATCTTTATCAAGCGTTGGCCATCAGTATTTGCTAAAATCTTGATTCCATTATCACTAGTTGTAACAGCGAGCAACATTAAGAAAAAAAGAGGAAAAGAACATTATACATTACTTTAAGAAAGAGGATTAAGAAAAAAAGAAAAAGAAATGATAGCCAGATTCAGTCATTCAAGGAAAAAAGATCAATCGCTCACAATCTAAGATTCTGACAGAAAAAAGAAGATGAAACAAATCGAATCCCACTCAAATCAGTAGCAAATGCAGCAGCAAGGTGGGTTTTATACGCATAAATAAATGCCCAGGTCAGAAGTTCCATTAAAGAGGAAAGAAAAAAAGAAGACAGATTTGCATTCCTCAGTTTTTAAGTAATCACAAATAAGCATTAATTGAATTTCAAACATAATACATTTACTCTCACAATTGAGCTCCTAGACACTCTATTTTACTATAAAATGAAAATTTTCCTTGTTGCCTAGCAGGAAAAGACAGAAAAAGAACCTGTTCTTTGTTTGCACTTCTGCTTACAACGACTTTCCAACCACCACCCTGTAACCAATGGTCCAAATCCAACCAAATAAAGCCAAAATGTATGGTTCAGAAGAATTTAATGTGGTATACTGCACACAACAATAATGCTTGATAAATTCCACGAAGATTGTAGGAAAAGAACAACCTGATGAGATTTCAAATTCCAAGGATCATGATAATCAAGTGATATACAGTCACTCTTCATCTACCTAAATGCAGAACAAGACCACACACATTCAGGCTAACACCATCAATGGCTAATTTGGATTTGTACCCAAAAGGCAGCAGGGTTGTTTGGCCAGCTAATTCTTTAATGGAATAAATTTAGCTCCTAGCTGGAGTTAGTTTAAGAATTCAACTAAAAATGGTCTCATCTCAAAATTTAAGAGAATTCCAATTTGTTCGCAGTTAAACTCCTATAAATTACTATACTAAAGCTGAGGAAAATTCAGTAAACATTATCCAAGGCAATTGTCCCA
This sequence comes from Liriodendron chinense, assembly GCA_003013855.2. Taxonomy (NCBI): domain Eukaryota; kingdom Viridiplantae; phylum Streptophyta; class Magnoliopsida; order Magnoliales; family Magnoliaceae; genus Liriodendron; species Liriodendron chinense. Next base: position 3,393,660 of record PVNU02000362.1, read on the forward strand.
TTCTAAACCTTCTATAATAGGATATTGAGATTGAGCAAGATTACTAAGAATCATACCAGTTCATCAGCGAGAATGACAGAAACTAGAAGTATGTTCTGCGCAACATATTAAAACCATGACTATGCAGTTGATCTATGTTCATATGTAAAACCAACAATTTCAATTCAACAGCCAGGTCCCGCCATAAATGGAGCATGCCCCAAAAATTTTCAGTTCAAATGCCATTGCTGCAAATTGTCTGAAACAACTGAAATTTTCAGCAAGCTTCCATCAGTAAACAGAATGTATATAACAAAAGAAGCAGAAAACAAGTGCACCCAATTAACAGGAAACAAAAAGCTCATAGACGCACCAATGGGCAATTATACTGGTGGCATGTCATGAGATTAGTAAAGCAATGAATCTATAAGGTAGGTTTAACAGGTAGTCCATGCAAAATAGCTAAGAAGATTGCTGCATTTCCTGAAATTTGGGAATCAAATTCCATGGGAATGTCCCCATTTGGTAATGACTCCCATAAGATGCAACATGAAAGACATACGAAATTTCCAATTGCATGCCGTTCTTAGAAATGGGAGATTTTTTCCCTGCTTAAGTTATGGAGTGTGTGTGTGTGTGTGTGTGTGTGTGTGTGTGTGTGTGTGTAATCCCGACTAAAACTACTTGCCATCGGAGTTGCATTTTCATTCATTTTCAGCCTGTACTCATGCATTATCCAATCTGACTTTTTCCCATTCAGGGCTTGACCTCTATATAAGACTAAGGTCTTCCTCATCCCAATCAAGTTATGCTTAAGAGTAAATGGCCTTGTCCCTTCATGTTGCTTTCCAAAACCCTGCTGTCGTTGCTCTATTAGTATGACAACAGTATTAACTAAAATGGAAATTCCTTCAAATAATACAAAATTAACATGATCTTCGAAGAGGTGATAAATGGGAAGTTGTACCCTGAAGATCCCAAGGTTCCTCTGTTTTGATGTTGTCTTCTAGAGAACAAGAAGTCATCAAAATCACAAAATTCCATCACATATGCTCCTGTCCGTTGGCTTCCTCTAGAAGAACCATAAAAATAAGAAAAGGAAAAGAAAGAAAGCTACTTTAGAGGGCACAAATTTCAAGGTACTCATGCTGTGCTTTTATATACCTCTTTTAGGACAAGCATAGTTCTTCAAGCACGGAATGACTCCACTCCTAGATCAATATGAGGTCAAGAGTAAGTAATATTGTAAGATTATATTCAAAGGTGTTTTACATAATTTTAAGAAGAACAGAAGCAGCTGCAACAAAACAAACAACCATCTCTAACAACTCATTTTGCAATTTTATAATAAGGAAACTAGAGCTTACGAATTGTTCAGCATCAGAGAGGTCCCGAACAAGTTGCTGGAAATACTAAGAGAAAATTTCAGCTGCAGAATATAAGAAACCATCAAACAAACATGTTATATACATTATAGCCGCGGATTCTTACCGGCTTCCCTATTGCAGCAACACCACCATAACTCTGCCGTGAAGCCCAAACCCACACACCATCCCTGGCTGAAACGTCCCGCACCACCATCCTTGTTTCAATCCCAGCAAAACCCAATCACTATCCTCGTCCAGCCACAAAACCCAAACTCATCCTTGTCTAGCCGCCATCTCCAAACCCACCACTAATCGCAAAACACCTACTCATCACTCGCACCAGATCCGTATATATACCTCTGTTATCTTCTATGCTTCCTGGCATCCGTTCTTACGTACGTTTCAGAGAGAGAAACCAACTGCAGGATATGGGGGCTGCAAGCAATGACGGTTTTTTGGTGGGCTGCGAGAAATGGGGGCTGCTAACATGGGCTGCAAGATGATGCCGATGGTGGTCGAAGGAGGGAGAGATATCGAGAGCGAGAGGGGGCGAGAGCGGGAGGGGCCGAGAGAGGGAATAGAAAAAAATAGGGTTTTTTCACACTAGCAAATTGGGGGAGGGAGCGAATTGGGCGCGGGCTTTTTTGGGCGCAGTGAGGAGAATGATGTCCACCGTTGAAACCATCCTAGGGCCCACGGTGATGTTTATTTGTCATCCAACATGTTCATAAGATCACAAAGAGATAGATGAATGGAAAACCCAAATATCAGCTTGATCCAAAATTTATGTGGCCCCCGAAAATATTCCTACGATGAATGTTTAATCACCACTGCTTCCTATGGTGTGGTCCATTTGAGCTTTTTACCTGCTTCATTTTCTATTTCATGCCTTAAAATGAGCTGTACAAATGTATGGACGGAGTGGATAAAACAAATACATCATGATGGGACCCACATAGCTATGACACCAGCTTACTGGCTGGTGTTCGCGTCACCAGCCAACCCGCGCCCGTGGTGCCCCACTGGAGCTAGAGACGGACGGTCCAGATAGGGGCTTATGGCCCCACTGTGATGTATTTGGTTTATCTACTCCGTCCATCCATTTTAAAAAAGCATACTAGGGCATGACTCGAAAAATGAGGCAGATTGAAGGCCCACGTGAACCACAATACAATCAATGGTGGTCACCATCATCAACTCTTTCCGACAGTGTGGTCCACTTGAGATTTTGATCTGCCTCCTTCTTTGGGGTAAAGCCCTAACATAAGCTTTCAAAATTGATGAACAGCATGGATATACATGATAAAATCATTAAGGTGGGCCCCAAGGGAAGGGGAACATGGACAAGGAAACGCGGATTTCCTTGGAAAGCTTTTGGCACGAAGTTCGTGCGCTGGGAACCTAGGAGGGGCCCACCAGTGATGTTTGTGAGAAATCCACCCCGTTCATCCATTTTGTGAGCTTATTTTAGGGCATGCAAACAAAAATGAGCCAGATCCAGTACTTGATTGGGCCTCACTAAAGGAAAAGGTAGTTAGGGAAATTCCCAGTGTTGAAACCTCCCTGGGGTCCACTGTGATGTTTATATGCCATCAATACCGTTCATAGCTTCAGTCCTACTGGGATGAACTCAAAACACAAATATTAGCCTGATTCAAAACTTGTGGTCCCACGAATATTCAACTGTAGGCATTCAATCCTCACGTTTCGGCCTAGTGGAGTCTTGGATCCAGCCCATTTTTCATCTTATGTGCTAAAATGAGCTCCTAAAACGGATGGACGGGGTGGATTTCTTGCAAACATCTTGGTGGGCCACAGTTAGGTTCCCAGAAGGGGCCTTTTCTTCTGTGGTGTGGTCCAATGTGTTAACTCAAAGTACTGATCAGATGCTCTAATCTATAGGAATAGCTAGCCATCCATTTCATAAGCCATGGACTGATGGTCAGGATTCTCTTCTTAAAGGAGTTATTGAGAACTAAGAGCGATCCATGGTAGGCCCCAACAAATGAAGGGTTTAAATTGTTGATTGAACCTCCTTAATTTTCTGTGAATGATCCTAATTGCCCATTTTAAAGGCAGTTGATCGGTCCGTTGGAATCACATTTGGTTGGTGTAATTTTAATTTACATGGTAATAACACAAGAAATGGGCCCTTGATCATTTAATGAACGATCCAGATCAATCAATCTGACTAATCAAGGGCCCGTAAGCTACTAGGAGCAGTACAACTTATAGTCATCCGAGAGCATTGGATCTTCTTATGGAAAGACAAAAAAGCCCTTGATGCTTTTGGCATCATGATGTATGTGTTTTATCCATGTTGTCCATTAATTTCTACTGATCATTTTAGGGCTTTATCTAAAAAATTGGGCAAATCTAAATCTCAGGTGGACCACACCATAATAAAATAGTAGTGATTGAATGTCCACCAATGTTTATTGACATCCAACCTCTTGATTAGGTCATACAAACATGGATGCAAGGAAAAAACAAATAACAACTTGATCTAAAACTTTCATGGCCTCCAAAGAAGCTTAACGGTGGGCATTCAATTACATTGTTTTTTGTGCTGGTCCAGTTGACATTTAGATCTACCATTACAATTAATATTCCATACCGTTCGCAACATCTCAGTCCTCCTGGGATGAACATGAAAAAACAAATTATATTAATTTATATTAGCCTGATTAAAAACTTTTATGATCCTACAAATATTTAAACCATGGTCATTCAATCCTTATGTTTTCAGCCCACACGACTTTTGGATCCCAGCTCATTTTTTGTCTCATGCATGTCCTAAAATGGGCTCACAAAACGGATGGACATGGTGGATTTTCACAAACATCACAATAGGCCCCTCGGTTCCCAACAGTTTGGCTATTGACATTGGTAATCAGGTGCTAGTGGTCGGGCTCTATGGACCCCACGATTATTGTGTTTAATTTATCCATGTTGTTCATTCATTTCTCAAGATTAATTATAGCAAGACTTCATCCTATAAATGAGCCATATCTAAATCTCAGGTGGACCACAACACAAGAAAACAATAGTGATTGAATGTCCACTGTCCATTAAAAAAGTCCTAGGGCCCTGTAATGTTTAAGGCATGTTTAATGGATAAAACTCGTAAATCACGGTGGGCCCCACAAGCACCGATCAGTACCTGCTACAGTAGTGGCAAGGTCGAAGACGATATGCAAATTAATCATCGTATAAGATATTCAACAATGTGTTTTAACGGCGTTCAATTAGTAAATGCCATTATAAAGTGGATCTTTAACAATGCTAGATTGTGCACACCATAAAAATAGGTAATTGATGGTGTTCTTTTACCGCATGCCGTTAACACCTACAATTTGTTGTAGTTGAATTAGAAGATAACAACTTAGTAGGTGTTACCTTTACCGTGTGCGGCCTACCTTGATTTTTTTTTTTCTGTATATCCATTCCATCCATCTATTCTTTCATCTCATTTTAGGAATCGATCCAAAATTATAAGAAGATCCAAATCTCAGGTGGACCATACCACTAGAAAGAGTGATGAATCACCATTAAAAACATTGTTGTGGGCCACACAAGCTTTGGATCAATATTATCTTTCTAATTTTCCTTCATACAGATCTTCTTGACATTTATCAATAGGTTGGATTACAAATAAACATCAAGGAAACGTTATAATAGGCCAGCCTTTGGAAATTTTAATGGTGAGGCACTCGAATCAACATTTCATGTGGTACTGATCCACTTGAGATTAATCTCTCTATAAATTTTGGCCATCACATCTTAAAATGGTCTAAAGAAAACGGATGGACGGTGTGGATATATAAAAAAACATCAATGTGGGCCCCATGGTAGGGGTAACACCCACTAATCTGTTACATGCATATATGGGTAACACCAAGCTAATTCGCACCCCAATTCGAGTGATGATTGGGGTACTAGAAACAGACGATCCAAATAGGGGATCATGGGGTCCATGGTGTTGTATGTGATTCATCCATGCTGTCCAACCCTTTTTACATATCATTTTAGGGCATGGTCCAAAAAATGAGGCAGATTGAAGGTCCAAGTGAGCAACACTAAAATCAACAATTGACGACTTGGATATGGCTCCATATGGTGTAGTCCACTTGAGCTTTCGACCTGCCTCCTTCTTTGGGGTAAAACTCTAAAATGAGTTTTTAAAATTGATGGGCGGCATGGGTATACATTAAATCATGTAGGTGGGCCCCAATGTAAGGATAACAGGGTGGGTTCGTTTCATTAAATTATGAAAATAAGCATATTTTCGTTTTCCGACGGTTCCAGACCGTTGGATATTCCGACGGCTAAAAGCCGTCGGAAAAAAAGGGCGGGACCGTCGGGGAAGGTATTTTTTGGGTAGTTTTTCCCGACGGCCGATAGACATTCTCCGACGGTTTTAGACCGTCGGAAATTCCGACGGCTCAGAGCCGTCGGAAAAAAAGGCGGGGCCGTCGGGAAAAGTCTTTTTTTTGGTAGTGATGGAACACTACAAATCCAGCAACGACTCACAAGAAATTCCTTTATGGCTCGTTTGGCACCATGGATTTGAGGAGAAAGGAGGAGAAAGGAGGAGAAAGTGGTTACTTTATTATGTTTGGCACCATGGATTTGATGAGAAGTGGATTTGAGTGGAATCCAGGAGAACTCAAAAAGGCACTTTTAGCCCTTTTTCAGATCCTCAAAAAAAGGTGGGATTTGAGGAGAAATCCTTCCCAACGTGGGACCCACCGTAATATGTCCCTAACTATGGGACCCAACATGATGTACATTTTCCATCCAACTTGTTGATAAGGTCACAAAGACCGGGATGAAGGGACCACACAAATTTCAATTTAATCCAAGACTTTTGTGAATCATAAAGGTCTCACTCTCCATTTTTTCTTGTTTTATGGTCCACTTTAGATGTGGATTTGCTTTATTTTTTGGATCTTGGCATAAAATGATATGTAAAAATGGATGAATGGCATGGATTTAAAAATCGAGGCTAGTACAGTGGGCATACGGTGGGATTAAAATTTACACCGTCCATTCCTTCATGTTTGATTTCTCTCCAATCTTAGCTGCCAAACAGAAAATCTGGAATTGATAAGAAGTGGAATCGATGAGAATTCATATCATGGAATCCACTTCTCCTCACTTCTCCTCAAATCCATGGTGCCAAACGGGCCATTAGGGTGCATGAAATCCAGTGGTAGAAAGTTGCTAATTTCACCTACTAAATGAATTTACAGAAGTACACAATGCTATGTGTAAAAATTGGAAATGGATGATAGTGATTGATAAATCCAAAACACATTGCTATGAATTTACAGAAGTACACAATGCATGATAGTGATTGATAAATCGACTTGCTACGTGTACGGTGGAGAGCACAAACAGGTGAAGAATGATGGACGGAGCTCTTCCCACTTGTTCATAAGTTCACATATACATGGATGAAGGGAAAACACAAATATAAGCTCAATCCAAAACTTCTGTTCAATCAATTTTTTTTTTCAACAATAGGTATTTAATCCCCACCGTGTAGTCCACTTGAGCCTTGGGATTGCCTCATTTTTAGGCTTGTGCCCTAAAATGATGTGGAAAAATGGATGGACATGTGGATAGTACCCAATCCGCGTCCGTACACTCACTACTGATATTAGCACGTTAACCGAAAAATCATGTGAATTTTGGATGGTTGTGATGAGCCATGACGTGGCATTAACACCAGCCCATAATCCAAACTTCATACATGAGGAAACGACACCAATTGAGATCTTTACCACCATTTTCAAAACATTCGTGACTTATCCGCCATACACGTGTCCATCATACACAGAAATCTTTACTAGCCAAATCACAGGCCCACCGTCGAAGTAAAACGGACACAAATTACACCTAAAAATAAGAAATTACAGCCTCCTAGCTCTTCAATGACCTCAGTTGACTTCATTTACAATTTTTTATGAGCATAGACTTTACAAATCCCTAATTAGGGATTGGACAATACAAATCCCTAATTTGGGATTCGACAATAAAAATCCAAAAAAGAAAAGAAAGCAAGGTTAGGGTTATGGTTTTTTACCTGGTGGAGGAAGTAGAGGAGAGAGAGAATGGGAGCAGTTGTTGTACACCCACACGCTGGAGCAAAGAACGGGATCGAGAGGGAGAGGGAGAGAGGGAGAGAGAGAGAGAGGATTGGGGCGAGGGAGAGAGAGAGGGGGGGGGGGGGGGGGGGGGGGGGGGGGGGGGGCGTGAGTGACAAAGAGAGAGTGGTGAGGGGGGGCTGTGCGTGAGACAGAGAGAGAGAGAGAGAGAGAGAGAGAGAGAGCGTGCGTGAGACAGAGAGAGAGAGAGACAAAGAGAGAGAGGTCTCCCTTTTGAACAAATTAGATGTTACCCTGGTAACACCTTAGTGGGTGTTACCCCTACCGTGTGGGGCCCATTTTGATGCATTTTTTTTTATATATCTATGCTGTCTATCTGTTTTCTAATATCATTTTAGGATATGATCCAAAATCTTAAGAAGATCCAAATCTCAGGTGGACCATACCACTGGAAACAGTGATTAATAACCATTAAAAACGTTTTGTTGGCCATAAAAGTTTTGGATCAATCTCATATTTATATTTTCCCTTCATCAAGATCTTATTGACATTATCAAGAGCTTGGATTGCAAATAAACATTACCAAAACCTTATCATGGGCTCTTTGGAATTTTTAATGGTGGAGCACTCAATCGCACTGTTTCCAGTGGTATGGTCCACTTGAGATTTGGATCTGGATAATTTTTGGAACCTTCTCCTAAAATGATCTGTATAAACTGATGGACGGAGTGGATATACAAAATATCATCCACGTGGGCCATACGGTAGGGGTAACACCCACTAAGCCGTTCCCGGGGTAACACCTCAACCGCTACCCTCTTTTTTTGCAGAGAATAGGTAACACGTAACCCCACTCTCTTATTGTACAGAGTAAACTCTGTTGGGCCCACCTAGAATGTTTGTGCTTCATCTATTCCGTCCATATGTTTTTACAGATCATTTTAGGGGTTGAGCCCAAAATTTAAGCATATCCAAATCTCAAGTGTACCATGCCACAGGAAACAGTGGGAATAATGATTTCCACCGTTGAAACCTTTCCATGCCCCACAGTGATGTTTATTTGCCATCCAAACTGTTCATAAGGTCACACGGACCTGGATGAAGGGTAAAAATAAATATCAGACTGATCCAAAACTTCTGGGACCTCCAAAAAGGTTTCAGTGGTATACGTTCAATCTCCCACATCTTTTTGCAGTGTGGTCCACTGGATCCTTGGATCTGTCTGATTTTTTGGGTCCAGCCTTAGAATGACTCCAGAACATGGACGGACGGTTTGAATATAACAAGTACCTCATGGTGGGACCCACAAAACTTCATGACGTCACTGCACAAGCTGTAGGGTGCAGCAGCCAATCCCCTTCCGTTATTCCCGGGGTAACACCGGGCGCGATTTGGGTGAGACCCTGGAACCAGCGATGTGAGTGGGACCCTGAACCTAGGGCCCACCTGGATGTGTTCTTTGTAAATCAATGCCGGTAATCTGCTTTTCCATATTATTTTGCACTATGGTACCAAAAATAAAGAAGATGCAAATTTTGGGTGGACTACAACATAAGAAACAATGGTTAGTGACTATTAAAAACCTTTTGTGATCCACAAAAGTTTTCTATCAACCTGATATTTGTTTTTTCCTTTCATTCCTGTCTACATGACCTTATCAACAGATTGGATGGTCAATAAACATTACGGTGGACTCCAGGAAGTTTTTAATGGTCATGGTTGAATGAGAACTCTTTCTTGGGGTGTGGTCCACCTAAAATTTGCATCGGCTTCATTTTTGCGAATCCATCCTAAAATAATATGAAGAAACAGATGGACGGCATGGATTTACAAAGAACACATCCAGGTGGGCCCTAGGTTCAAGATCCCACCCACATCGCTGGTTCCGGGATCTCACCCAAGTCGCGCCAGGTAACACCTGCCCACTTTGGGCGTGGATTTCCAGCGAAAGCCTTGCGCAGGAAGTTCCTGCGCTGGGAACCAAGGTGGGGCCCACAGTGATTATTTTGATAAATCCACCCTGTCCATCCGTTTTGGGAGCTCATTTTAGGACATGAGAACAAAAATGAACCCGATTCAAGACTTAAGTGGGCCGAAAACGTGAGGATTGAACGTCCACAGTTGAAATATTTGTAGAGCCACAGGTGTTTCGAATCAGGATAATATTTTTGTTTCCTGTTCATCCCAGTAGTAGTGACGTTATGAACGGTATGGATGTCATATAAACATCACTGTGGACCCCAGGGAGGTTTCAATGGTAGTAATTTACTTACCCACCTTTTCCTTTAGTGAGGCCCACTTGAGTCTTGGATCCTGTTCATTTTTCTTTTCATGTACTAAAATGAGCTCCCAAAACGGATGGACGAGGTGGATTTATTGAAAAACATCACTGTGGGCCCCACCTTGGTTCCCAGTGCAGGAACTTCCTACGCAAGGCGTTCGCAGGAAATCCATGCCCCCTTTGAAAGGGGCGCGGCTTCGCTGAACCCCGTATCCACCGAGGTGGGTGGATCCCTTACCGTGCCGTCCACTGTGTGATGTCTGTGTGTTACATCCATGCCATCCATTCATTTTGAAAACACATTTTAGAGCATTTTTAAAAAAATGAAGTACATCCAAATCTCAGGTGGACCATAATAAAATAAACAATGGTACTCAACCATTAAAAGCTTATAGTGGGTCACAAAAGTTTTGGGTCAAGCTTATATTTGTTTGGTATCTTCATCCAGGTCTCTTCAACAAATTGGATGGAAAATAAACATTCCAGTGGTCCTCATGAATTTTTTAATGGTGGGGATTCAATTGCTACTATTTCATGTGGTATGGTCAACCAAAGATTTGATGCATACTCATTTTTTGGGTAATGCCCTAAAATGAGCTTTCAAAATGCATGGACGGTGTAGATGTAAGGTACATACATCACAGTGGCCCCACAATTGGGGATCCACCCAAACCGCGCCTGGATAAAAGGCTTGCGTATTGAGTAAACTCTGTGGGGTCCACACCTTCATTGTGGGGCTTACAGTGATGTATGTGTCTTAAATCCACACCATCCAACCATTTTGAAATATCATTTTAGGGTATGATACCAAAAATGAAGCTGAGTCAAATATTAGGTGGACCACACCATAGAAACAATCATGAATGAATCTCTACACCTGAAAACTTCATGGATTTCACAGGAATGTTTATTTGCCATTATTTTCCATCCAACCTATTTGTAAGGTCACAAACACCTAGATGAATAGACCACAAAAATATCATCTTGATCCAAAGCTTTTGTGGCCCCACAGGAAGTCTTTAATGGTCAATCAGCACTGTTTCCTCTACTATGTCCCATCTGGGACTTAGAATTGCTTCATTTTTTGGAACACGCCCTAAAATGAACTTTCAATATGGATGTACGGCGTGGATGTAGTCACATTCATCAGAGTGGCCCCACGGTCAGGGTTCCCACCCACCAGGATTCGGGTTCTCACCTTTTTTTGTATAATGTCCGGGACTTAGAATTGCTTCATTTTTTGGAACACGCCTTAAAATGAACTTTCAATATGGATGTACGGCGTAGATGTAGTCACATTCATCAGAGTGGCCCCATGGTCAGGGTTCCCACCCACCAGGATCCGGGTTCTCACCTTTTTTTGTATAATGTCCTAAAAATATCTCACAAAGTGGATGGATCGGTTTAGATTTCTCAAAATATCAATTTTAGTATAATGTCCTAATGTCCTAAAATTGTTAATTTTTTTTTTAAACAATACAATTTTATTTTTCAAAATCCCATTTTTTAATAAACTTGTCAACTTTCAGAATTCAAAATGTCAAATTTATTTTTATCAAATTTCTCAAAAAATTTCAAAATACAAAATCCTATTTTATTTTAAAAAATTGTAATTTTTTTCAATTTTTTTCACACTTATAAATTTTATTCTATCTTCGCAGTTTTTTTCAAAATCTTAATTTTTTAAGAATGACAATTTCTTTTTGGTTCTTTGTAAATCCTGAATTTCTTTTCAAAATCTCGTTATTTTAAATCTTAATTTTTCTTAAACATTATTAATTTTATTACAATTTTTTTTTCAAACTTCTTAATTTTTTCTCAAAATCGCAATTCAATACATAAACACTTTTTTCAAAATGTCAATCGTTTTTTCAACATTTCATTTTCTATCAAATTTCTCAATTTTTTTTACAAAATACAAAATCTAAATTTCTTTTTAAAAATCACAATTTTTCTTTTTGAAAATCTATTTTTTCAAACCGATAAATTTTATTCAAAATTCTTGATTTATGTCAAAATGCCAACTTTTTTTAATTCCTTTTAAATCCTAATTTATGTCAAAATTCTTTTAGATTTTTCATTCTTTTTTAATCCTAATTATTTTCAAAATTTTGATTTTTTCTACATTTCAATTTTTCTTAAACATTATTAATTTTATTACATTTTTTTTTTCAAACTTATACATTTTATTCAAGATTAACTCAACATTTTTTTCAAAATCACAATTTTTTAAACTTTCCGATGTTCGTTTTCAAAATGCCAATTTTTTGAAAATCTAATTTTTTTTTATTATCAAAATATGTCAATATCTTTCAAACTGCAAAACCTCAATCTTTCTCAAAGTCTACATTATTTCAAACTTATACACTTCATTCAAACGTCTCAATTTATTTCAAAATGTCAATTTCTTTCAAAATTCTAGTTCTTTTTTAAATTTAGAATATTATTTTCAAAATCTCGAAATTTTCCAAATCTCATTTTTTCTTAAATATTGTTAATTTTTATTAAACTTGTCAACTTATTTTCTAAAAATTCAAAATTCTTGATTTATGTCAAAATGCCAACTTTTTTTTAATTCCTTTTAAATCCTAATTTATGTCAAAATTCTTTTAGATTTTTCGTTCTTTTTTAATCCTAATTATTTTCAAAATTTTAATTTTTTCTACATTTCAATTTTTCTTAAACATTATTAATTTTATTACATTTTTTTTTTCAAACTTATACATTTTATTCAAGATTAACTCAACATTTTTTCAAAATCACAATTTTTTAAACTTTCCGATGTTCGTTTTCAAAATGCCAATTTTTTGAAAATCTAATTTTTTTTATTATCAAAATATGTCAATATCTTTCAAACTGCAAAACCTCAATCTTTCTCAAAGTCTACATTATTTCAAACTTATACACTTCATTCAAACGTCTCAATTTATTTCAAAATGTCAATTTCTTTCAAAATTCTAGTTCTTTTTTAAATTTAGAATATTATTTTCAAAATCTCGAATTTTTCCAAATCCCATTTTTTCTTAAATATTGTTAATTTTTATTAAACTTGTCAACTTTTTTTCTAAAAATTCAAAATTCTTGATTTATGTCAAAATGCCAACTTTTTTTAATTCCTTCTAAATCCTAATTTATGTCAAAATTCTTTTAGATTTTTTGTTCTTTTTTAATCCTAATTATTTTCAAAATTTTAATTTTTTCTACATTTCAATTTTTCTTGAACATTATTAATTTTATTACATTTTTTTTCAAACTTATAAATTTTATTCAAGATTAACTCAACATTTTTTCAAAATCACAATTTTTTAAACTTTCCGATGTTCGTTTTCAAAATGCCAATTTTTTGAAAATCTATTTTTTTTAATCAAAATATGTCAATATCTTTCAAACTGCAAAACCTCAATCTTTCTCAAAGTCTACATTATTTCAAACTTATACACTTCATTCAAACGTCTCAATTTATTTCAAAATGTCAATTTCTTTCAAAATTCTAGTTCTTTTTTAAATTTAGAATATTATTTTCAATATCTCGAATTTTTCCAAATCCCATTTTTTTCTTAAATATTGTTAATTTTTATTAAACTTGTCAACTTTTTTTCTAAAAATTCAATTTTTTTTTTTAACTTATTAAAGAAACAAATTTATTTAAAATGAATTGCGAGATGTATAATTTTCAATTTACGACGGACTATATTCGTCGTTAAATCCAAGGAGGTCCGTCGATAAATCCCAATGTCCCGTCTCCGGACGCAGAATTTTACGACGCAGGAAATCTCCCTTGAATACATTGCTTTACGACGGATGAGATCCGTCGTAATATTAAGGACGGACTATATCCTTCGTTAATTCACAGTTATCGACGGATTCTGGTCCGTCGTACAATTTTGTCGATTGAACACGCCAGAGCCGGAGGTGGTAGTAGTTAGCGACGGACTGTTTTCACCTTAACGACGAATATAGTCCGCCGTTAAACCAAGCCTTTTTTAACGACGGACTAAGTCCGTCGTTAAACGAAGCATTTTTGTGTCTTTTTTTGCTGTTTTGGCGTGGTGTAATCAACTTAAATAGAAGTAAACTAATCCTAAAATCCTAACTTGCGTGCTAAGAAAAGAATCGTAGGAGGAATAGGAAAGAAATAAAAGAAATTAGAAAAGATTTTATAAAAAATCGATAATTTATTCCCGCAATGTGCATGTCTCACGACTAGTCAGCAGGGGGCCATGACCGGTCGTGGATGGCCCAAAACTTTTTAGCGTGTTGGATGGCTTCCTGATGAAATACGACCGGTCGGACGACCAGTCCTTGAGTGTGCACGACCGTTCATCTAACTGGTCGTCAGATGATGTTTCTTTACATTTTCTCATACTCTTCCTCCAGTCCATATCCATCATGAAGGTCCATGATCCTCGCCCTTGATCATGTGATTCAATCGTTACATCAGATAGCTGGTTGAAGAGCAAAAGAGGGAAAAATGTGACTTTGAAGGAGGAGAAAGAATGTGACAGTGGGGCTATTTGTCCTCTCTTTTGTTCAACGAAGGTTTCCTGTTGTAATTAAGACTGCAGTAGGATAGGTTTCTTTCTATAATGTAGAGCTGTCGACGTACGATGCCTGTTGTAACCGACCGTAATGGGCTTTTTTGAATAAAAGATGTTCTTTTCTTTTTCTATTTATTCTCTTTAGGGTGAGAGATCACTTGCATTGGATGCTTCCTATATGTTGGTTACTGAACATTTCAGTTGGTGAGATGGGGCAGATGCCACAGTGGGCTCTGTTCTATTGGAGAAATAGAGCAATAATTCGGCCTTGGCGGCATTGCCCAGGCTTTATGTTGTCACGACGTGTAGTTTTGGTGAGCCTAAGGAGGCCCTTTTTTTGGAAGCATAGGGTGGCTTTTTAAGAAGCCTAGAGCAGCTTTTTTGGAACACACTCCTTCCAAGCTCGCTCGTCATGGGTTGCTCTGGGCAACATCTTCATTGGGGTGAAGATATGCTAGGAGGTGGTTCCTTGAAGAATGGGGCGTTTGCGGTAAAAAAGTGGGGAAGTCTTGGTTACTTAAAAAAATTCCACTTTTATTGATAAAGAATCTCAGTCAAGTGGTTACAAAAAGAAAAAAAATGATAACCTAGGCCATGACGCTTCTGTCGATAATTGCACTTTAAGAATGGGCGCCTCTCAATGCTCGAAACTATGGGAGGCCTGGGCGGCATACAGGGGGCCTGGGCGGCCTATCTAAGACCTAGGCAGGTTATCTAAGACCTAGTTGGCCTATAGGGGGCTTGGGTGGCCTATCTAAGACCTGGACGACCTATCTGAGGCCTGGTCGACCTATAGAGTGGTTCTCCCTTCAAAACCTTTTCTCGAGGCTCTGAGGCCGCAAGTCGTATGACTTTATCGTGATGCAGATGACCTCGAAGAGTAATCTCATAACATTTTCTAGCTTCCTTTTGGTTGCCTCAGATACGTTTGACCCTACTTGTGGTTGGGAATTTCAAGGGTAAGGTGGTAGATTGAAAGGACAACTCTTAATTCATCCATGAATGGTCATTCAATAATCGTGTTGTAGGCAAATGGGGTGTCCACTAGTAGAAGGTTAACCATACTAGTAATTTGGCAAGGGGTTTCTCCCATGGTGACTAGCAGTGTGATCCTTCCTTTTGGCACCACGACTTTACCAGCAAATCCGACTAGGGGTGTTCAGACCGGGGAGAGCCACTTCTTAAAAGCTGAGATGTACAAGATGTCGCCCGAGCTCTCGGTGTTGACCATTATCCTGTGCTTGTTGAGGTTGGCGATCGTCATCGTGAAGACCATGGCATCATCATGAGGATTGTGGAGTCATCGAGCGTCTTCTTTAGTAAACGTGATGGGGCATGAATCTACCTTGGGCTCCTTGGGAGGTCAGCATGTGAGGTTCACTCAGAACACTTTGCCACTGTCCCAAAGCTCACGGGCATGTGCCTTTTGTGCGTTGTTTGATTGAGCCACCCTTGAAGGGTCCTCCGAAGATGGTTCAAATCTCTCCGATGAGATCGTTGTTGACATGGGCTTCTGTTTCGACCTCAGGAGGAGGAAAGTCATTGGCTTGGCGCTTATCGACGTATTCTTGAAGGAAATATTTCTAGATCAAGGCTTCAATTTGATGCTTCAGATCATTACATTCTACTATGTTGTGGCCATGATCTTTGTAGAAGAGGAAATATTTTGACTTGCTTCTCCTTTTCGAGTTGGATCTAAATTTGGTTGGAGTCATTAAGTAGATTTTTTCTTTGATTTCCTTAAAGACTTGGTCGATGGAGGTTTTGAGGGGTGCGTAACTCCCGAACCTGGAGGCAGGGGCTTTGGGTGGTTTGGAAGAGTTGTCCTTGTCCTCATGTCTTCTCTGTTTTTATTGGAGCTACTATCGTCTCTTCACCTTTTTCTCTTTTTTTTACGATGGGCGTTGACGAGATCCTCGACGTTCGAGTACTTACACACCCCGTCAAGGTGTTCTAACAAGGGTTTTGGCAAGGTTTTGCTGAGCGAATGGAGGAGTTTTTCGGGTCAGAGCCCAGCTGATAAGGGCCATAAGAGCCAACTTATCGGAGCAGTCCTCAACGTCTAGGGACTCCCTGTTGAATCGGGTGATGTAATCTTGCAAGGACTCGTCATCCTTCTATTTCACGATGGGTGGTCTGTTTTCGGGACCCTTTGCTGTCGATGAACTGGGTAGCAAAGGCCCTGCTTAACTGGTCATAGGAGGAGATGGATTTTGGCCGTATTGAAGAGAACCACATACGCGCAATGCCCATTAGTGATAGGGGAAAGGTTTTGCACATGATAGGTCACATAGCACCATATAGCTCCATCCAGGTCTTGAAGGTTTCAAGGTGCTCAGTCAGGTCACTTTAACTAGAGTAGAGTTTGAAGTTAGGCATCTTGAAGCGTAGAGGGAGGTGCTCGGCTAAGATGTCCTCAGTGAGTGGGGACTCTACTTCCTCGAGGAATGCCTCGATTAAGGTTGGAGCCTTGGATTGATATTTCCTTTGCATATTTTTAATTTGATCTCAGAGTTCTCCGAGTTGAGCTTTCAGGTGGAAGGAACTTTTTGCGGATTGTTTGATTTCTTTACCCCTTAGGCCCGACGCTTCTCATCTAAGGTGTGTTGTAGATCTATTAAGATGAGTTGCTGAACAAGTTTGGCCAGGGTTGACTTGATTGGCATGATCGTCGCCATATAAATGGTGAGGTTTGTTGGTTTGTTCTTGGTGTTGATGGGACTGTTGGTTTCTTGGATCATGCCCTGAGGCAACTGTCCGGGAGTGAGTAGTTTGCGATGTCCTTCCACTTTCGATGTAGGTCGCTATACAGTCTAATTTTTCGACCATGCTTACATATTATTCTTTGAGGACGACTAGGCGGGATTTTTTGTTTTGGGACTTCTGCTGACTGAAGTAAGGGAAGGTTGTGGCGAACCTGGCTCTATTGATGGTTGCGCTTGGTTCTCCAAGATGGGGTCCTGAGGAGTTTTGGAAGCAACCTTGGCCTTCTTCCTACCCTTGGCCATCTCGGCAAGGGAATGGGTGTTGAATTTTAAAGCTTAAGCAGTGAGAACACGAACTATGTCGACGTTCCCACAGATGGCGCCAACTATTGTCGCATGATTTTAGACAATGGATCTGAGTGGCTGGGATTAGTCACATGACATTCGATTCGCACTTATGAGTGTTGAGCCCTGAATTGTGCATATTCTAATCCCAATTCTTCACACATTATACATGGTTTATAGTATTAAAAGACTCATCTTATATGTGTATTTGTGATTGCAGGAAGATAAGAGAGATCTCATAAATTCTATGATAAAAGACCCACTTTAGACACATTGAAGATCAAAGGAGAAATAGCTAAGAGGTGAGGAAAGAAGCAAGAAAGAAAGATGAGAAAAAGAAGAAGAAAAAAAACAGTCTCAAGGACCGGTCTTTAGAAGTCTAGAAAATCAAATTTCAGGCCAAACCTTGATGGACTATTTTTTAGCATTTAAGACCGGTCGCTAGAACGATGCTCAGAGGCAAAGACCATTCTGGCAACCGGTCCTCAGTGTTCTAGAAATTCAACTTTTAGTTTTGTTCGTTGTTGTGCAAGCAATGCCTTGTCCTCTGACTGGTCGGCCACCGCCCAGACTGCGTAAATCCTTACGCAAATCCAGAACTTTCCAAGTCGATGGCGAATTTTCTCTATAGAAGGCCACCTCCATGCTCTTCCAAAGGCATCATAGAACGTGGGGGGTAAGGAGATCAAGTCCTAGGAAGCTTCCTAGCCTTCTACAACTAGTTTTTCTTTCTTTTCTTAGTTCCAGTTCTAATTTTTCTATACTTTCTTCTAGTTAACTCTTAGCTAGAGCTGAGAAGTGAAACTTCTAGTTTATTATTCATGTTTTGATTCTTTGATTTCGAATTATGATTTAACTGTTTCAATATTTCATTAATGGTTTGAATAAAATTAATAATTTTAGATAATTCAAGGATCTTGTATGTCATATACATGAGTTCTTGTTGGATTTCTGAGATTAATTAGATTGATATATGGGATTTTGGTTTGTGGAAGCCTTTGATTCATTGGATACGGTGAATGCTTTGAGTTCTCCATGGATTAAAACAGTTGAAATTCTATTAGAACTATTTGATGAAGAATTCATGTATCTTGTGTGTATAAATCTAAGTTAGATGTTTTTGCTTGTTCATATTGGTTTAACTAGAGTTCAAATCATTGGTTCTAGTCAAGTCTAGTAACAGGATTTGATGAAGGTTATGGTTATGATCTCAAATAGATTGGATAAAGGATTGGTCTATACAATTGAGTGTGCCCAAGGCCTGAGCTTCATTGAGGGAACCAAATTAATGAACAACCATCTGTTTCAAATTATTATTGTGATTTAATTGCTATATCTTCCGAATGGATAGAGATAAGACTTCGATTCCAGTTGTGTATTGAATTAAATCAATTGAAGTAAGCATGACTAATACTAAAAGTGGATCATCGATGCTCTAATGTTCGCTTTTCATTATTTTTCTCTTAATTCTTAATTATTCTCTTTTAAAACCAAATTCAGATTTGTTAGATTAATTTAGATCCTAGGTAACCTTAGAGTGCTTGGATTTAGTTCCTTATTTCATATTTCTTCCCTGTGGATTGACCTCGATCTCACCAAGTTATTACTACTTCGCAACCTTGCACTTGGGGCGAGCAAACAATGAGTCCCTCCTGTCCACCGGACCTACAAAGTAGGAGAAAAAGGAATAAAGGGGAGGTGCCGTTGTGCGGCAGGGAACTTTCCAATGCCTTGGCCAGGTTCAAAAATTAGGGGATTAGGGTTTTAAGACTAAGATATTTCATACCTTTGAGGTATAGGTCCAAGCTATATTTATAAGGCTTGGAGGCAGTTTGGAGAGGCGGATCCTATTAGGATACGTCGATGGAGTCCCAGTGAGGAAAATATTCTTTCTCTCGACCATGTCAGAGAGATCTTTTTAAAGAAGGAAGCAGATCCTGAAGTATCCGGATCTTCACGGATATCTCGGGCCGACTCTGGGCGGTCGGTTTATCTTATGCCGATCCTGGGTGGTCGACTCATCTCAGGTTGGCCTGGATGGTTAGCTCATCTCTTGTTGACCCTAGGCGATCAATGTGTAGTGAGGCCGACCCGAATGGGTCGGCGTGTAGTAGACTAATCCTGGGTGATCAGGTTATCTGGAGAACGGGTATGGTCGAAGGACAAGCTCAGTGGTCAGCCTCGGCGAGGCGCAGGCTGCAGGATGTACCATTGGCTAGGCCGTAGGGATGGACTCCCTCATGGTTTATGGGCCACGGCCTAACTCGGAATATTCCCATAACACTTGGCATGGCACAGCTCAAGTTATAACTTAATTTTATAGTATTATATTTATATACATAATTAATACATTACATTTTATATTATATATAATATAAAAAAGGGCTCGCTTGTATAAAACTAAATGAAAACTTCCGAGCTCAACTCAACTTGAAACCTTAGACTCGAACTCAGCTCGAAAGCTCGAGCTTGAACTCGGATCGAGCTAGCCTGAGCTGCATGCTAACCAAACTGAGCCAAGCTGACTAGTCAAGCTTGAGGATTGAGTCGAGCTAAACTCAAGCTGGGGTAGGCTGCTGTCCAAACCGAGCTGAGTTGTGTGAAGCTCGACTCAGTTCAACTCGTGTACAGCTCTAACCGTGGTGCTCATTGTGATTTATGTGACTACATCCATTCGGTCCATCCATATCAAAAGCTCATTTTAGGGCACATAAAAAATGAAGCAGATGACCATAGTACAAGAAACAATGGTGACTGACCATTAAAAACTTCCTGTGGGTCACAAAAGCTTTAGATCAAGATGACATTTATGTGGTCTCTTCATCTATATATGTGTTTGTGACCTTATCAACAGGTTGGATATCAAATAAACATTCCAGTGGGATCCATGAATTTTTTAATGATGGGAATTCAATCACGACTATTTCCTATGGTCTCTTCATTTAGGTGTTTGTGACCTTATCAACAGGTTGGATATCAAATAAACATTCCTAGTGGGATCCATGAAGTTGTAGTGGTGGGGATTCAATCACGACTGTTTTCTGTGGTTTGGTCCACTTAAGATTTGAGTAAGCTTCATTTTTTGGATCATGCCCTAAAATGAGCTGTCAAAATAGTTGGACAGTGTGGATTTAAGGCACATATATCACTGTGAGCCCTACACTTTGGGGTCCCACCCACCTCGATGGATCTAGGGTCTCACCTAATTCGCTCCCGTTCGCGTGATAAACACTTAATTTGTCTATTAGTGTTGCCAGCTCTGTGGTCCACACCGAATCAAAGGGGATGGCAACGCCCCATTGATTGGAACCTTCCTGGTCTCACCGTGACCTTTATATGCCATCCAACCCCTTCATATATAAAAGTGATTTCCACTAGGATGAAAGGAAAAAATATCAGCCTGATCCAAAACTTCTGTGGGCTCTAATAAGGTTCGAATGTCCAGCATTTAGCATCCACATTTCTTGTGGTTTGCCTATCATATCTGAGTATTGGATTTAGTTTATTTTCGAGTTCTCATCATAATTGAGTTGGAGAAGCTGATGGACGGAGTGGACTTCACAAGACAATTTGATGGGCCCATAGTGCTTTATGTTGTAGGAAATCCGCATCCTTCAGGTTGCTAAAATGCCCAGTCTCCTCTAAGGTTATAGGCGAGGCCCTAAAATATGAGAGTAGCAATGCCATTTTTTCACAAGTTACTGGGGCCTGCAAAACTGTCTCTAAGTGGAAGGCCTAAATTGGCCAGGTAGTTAGGCAGTGCTTCTCCATTCCAGCCCATGATCTTTGGGTAAGTGTAGAAATGGGCTAGGCCAGATAAGCTCAATTATAATCCTTGGGCCCTTATAATCGTAGCTAGTTTAGGGTTTTAATAATTGGGAGTGCTTTGTCGAAGTTTTACATACCAAAAAAAGCTGAAATAGTGTTTAGATCAATTCATCAACATAAAATTTTATACATAAATGACCTAGAGAGGGATGTGGTGAGGTTGAGCACTGTCTTTCTCATGAGATAACTAACTTGAACCCAAAAGGCTCCTTAGACTCTTTAACAGGGCTTCCTTAAGCATATAAGGGAAAATTTCAAATCTACGAGAGAAAATTGATGAAAATCAAAATTTTATTGGATAATAATGAGAATAATCCATGAAAAATGAATTTAACAACCTTATATATATATATATATATATATATATATATATATATATATATATATATATATATATATATATATATCACTAAACAAACTCTAATTCGTACTTACTAAAAATAGTAAGCTCGTAATCAAAGACTATTACTAATTAATTAGTAGAGTATTTCTAAAACTCATTATTCAACAAAAATAAAAACTCATAAATAAACAAAAACTTAAAAAAAAAAGGAAGCACATTAAAAATTATAATTTTTCTTTAAATTTTGCTATTCTGCTGTAACCACACATTTTCTAGTGAAACGGATGGACACAATCCACTTTAGTGGGTTGGTTTACCACAAAACATAATTTCAGTAGGTCCATATGATGTGCATCCCGTAACTCCTCCTGAATCAAAAGTTATGACTGATCTACGGTCCGCCTTCTTTTGATCCATCCATGTGAAAATTATCGATTTTTATCGACTTTTTCTTGATCTTTCCGGGTCTATGTGCGATGTAAATGTGCTTAATCCATGCCCTTCATCAAGGGGTTCCTATCCTACATCAATAAATTAGTTAATTCATGAATTATGTGACTAAAATGAAATTGAAAGTTCATTGATTAGAAATTTTGTTGTTAAATTCAGATTTTGTTTGGTTGGAATAACCAATTTAACAAGTTAGGAGAAAGGTTACAAGTTCTTTGAAATCAATTAGGATTGGATTATATCAAACCATCCAATCAGTGGTTATCAAAATTAACGGTCGAAATCAATATACTACAAAAATGGTCCTATAGTGGATCTAAGTCATTCATCATGTGCCTCATATCTGATGTGATAAATTCTAAACATTGAATCAATGGTTACTAAAACAGATGGTCCATTTCGGTTAAAATAAAAAAAATGTTTAATCACTGATCTTAACCATCTATTACGTAGGGCTGACCTCTAATAACCCCTCAAGAAATTACTCCAATACGATAATCTTAACCATCTCATCAATGATTTTTTTTCCTAGAAAGGTGGGAACTCACCATCTATAACTTTATTAATATGAATAAAAAGGATGTACAATCATTCGCTTGCGCTTTGAAAAATCACCAGACCTCACCTACCATATAAATCCACCAATAAACATGAACAAAAAATCAACAAGAACAAAACAAACCAGAGCCCGACAAAAGCTATAATTAAACAAGCTTGCCATCCGGAGAAAACACGGCCAATACTAAGCTTGCAGCCCAAAACAGCAGCCTCCTCAGCCCTGGGCACATGCGACTAGAGAGCAGAAACGAAATGGGGTCCATCTCCACAGCCTCCACATTTCATCAACTGTTACGAAGTGGACAGTTATAGTACAAGAGGAACTATCCATGATCTGGACCATCCTTCAAGTACGGTCCATCTTTTATTGTCTATCTATTATAGTGGATGATTTAAATTATTTGATTAGTGGGTAGGAAATTAATGATTCTTATTTTAATCACCCATCCCTCTCATACATGGAAGCGGATTGGCTGGTGTACCGCACACCAGCCACCTTGCTGGTGTATTCGCCTCACCAAGTTCTGTGGGCCCCACTATGAGTTGCGTGTTAGATCCAAACCGTCTGTCCATTTGGCGACATCGTTATAAGGGTTGAACCCAAAAATAAGACCGATCAAAAGATCAAGTTGACCACACTGCAGAAAGATGTGGGAGACTAAATGTCTACCATTGAAACCTTCTTGAGGGTCACGGAAGTTTTGGATCAATTTGATATCTGTTTTTACCCATCATCAAGGTCCTTGTGACCTTATGAAGAGTTCGGATGGAAAATAAACATCATGGTGGGTCCTAGGAATGTTTTAACGGTAAGGATCATTGTCCCCACTGCCTTTTGTGGTGGGGTCCACTTGAGATTTGGATATGACTCATTTTTTGAATCATGCCCTAAAATGATCTCTTGAAATGGATGGATGGTGTAGATATATTAAAAACACCATTATGGGGCCCACATAACCTTAATCTTCTTCGAATATATAGTTAGTGCGTTCACAATGCTCAAGGACAGATGCGCTCATACGTCCGCGCAGGTCACGTACCCACACGAGCAAGGTTGGGTATACCAGCCAATCGGCTTCTCTCATACATGATATGGACTTTCCACCATAAATTGCCAATCCCTCTTAAATATAACTTTGATGGATGATTCTAGAAATTCTATCAATGACCAGGCAAATGGACTATTCATGTCAATTATAATAGAGGAGTTTTGATGATTGATCTAGACCATCCATCTTGGTGGGCCAAGCTTTGATTGCTCACCAATCTTTTTTTATATTTTTGAAACCAAATATAAAAGCTTAATTTATTCAATCAAATGCAGTGCTGAAATAGCTCTTAAACTGGCTTGCTTTGTTCAATCTATAACACAGCGGTGTTCGAAGCGTCCGTGCAGCGGGGGGTCTTGAAGCTGGATTGCTGCAGCCCCAAGTGCAAGCTAATGATCTAGAATCTTGCGGTGCATTCCTTTCCAGAACGCACGAAGACCAATAGCTCTGATCATGCTGACCTTTAGGGAACTAGCATACCCTGCATCGACGAAAGATCGGTCCAAGCAACTGGAGCATTAATTCATTCAGTACCCCTTGGCTGGCCTTGCCAGTGAGCTCCCTGAAGACTACATAGTGACTGGTGTCAGCCGATGTGTTTTCATGGCTCATGAAGTCAATCAGTTCAACGTTATCTTCTGGCAAGTGCAAGTCTTTCTCCAGTAAGTGTAGGTGACAAAAGTTTCCATCTCCAATTCTCCTTTGAATATATG
Organism: Liriodendron chinense; assembly: GCA_003013855.2. Lineage (NCBI taxonomy): Eukaryota > Viridiplantae > Streptophyta > Magnoliopsida > Magnoliales > Magnoliaceae > Liriodendron > Liriodendron chinense. Next base: position 3,417,929 of record PVNU02000362.1, read on the forward strand.
GATCCAAATCCTTATGAGTAGCCAATGCTACGCATGCCTTAAAGCTCTTCCATTGAGACCCAATTTCTGCAAGTATTCTTCTTCAATGTTTTCTTTGAGAATCTTCTCAAGAGTCTCCACGTCAACTTTCCCCGCATCCCTTGTTGTTGCTTCGAATTCATCTATCACACTAACTCGATCTTCTCCGACATCCTCAAACCCTACCCAACACCGGAGGATTTTCAAGAGAGTGAAGAAAAAACACCAAGTTGAATGGAAGTCGAAGGACTTTCAAGATGAGATTTCGCAGTCTGCTTAGGCAACTGGCTGCAGTTGAATGAAATCTAACAGCACAATCCAATCGCCAAAGCACTGCCAGCCAGAGCACCTCCTCAACCCCGCTTTCTTCACTGACGCTGGAGCACTGCCTCAACCCTTCTTTCCTTCACTGAGCCAGCAATATTGCCGCTGAACATCTTCAAGATCTTGTAGGCACCGCCCTATGCATGCTTCCAACTGTTGCCGATGACCATGACCATATCCTCTTTCGATTGCTGCCGACAACCATTAAAAAAGGAAAGGGGAAAGAAGGGTTTTTTAGAAACCCACCACAACAATGGAACGCTACAAAATCATCACTGGACCATCGCACTTCTTCCATTATTGCTGCTAAAATGGGCGGACTCAACCACTGTATCCATTAAATCTGCAGACGACTACTGGAAAAAAGGTATAAAAGATTTTGAAAGCACATCCCTTGCATGAACAGAGAGAGTGATCTCTCCTTCTTCTTCTTCTTCTTCTTGTTCTTGTTCTTCTTCTTCTTCTTCTTCTCTCTCTCTCTCTCTCTCTCTCTCTCTCTCTCTCTCTCTCTCTCTCTCTCTCTCTCTCTCTGTTTTTTTTTTTTTTCCCCGTTGTAGTTCGGCTGATTCAACGACAGTTTTCTTGAATTCATTTTGCAATTTGATGAAATCATGGATGTGTTTTATTGGGTTTTCTCTTATTAGTTTAATTTTCTACTGACTGGTTGATCCAATATTTCAAATCTTAGCATTAAACTGTAATTTGATTGTGATTATGTTTATTTAATTATAGTGTCCTTTTAACTCATTAATCCTGCAGACAGTGATGTCTCATCGCTTTCACGTACATCCTCTTCTAAGAAGTTGAAAATCCTTCGACTTCCATTCAACTCGGGGTTTTTTTCTTCACACTCTCGAAAATCCTCCGGTGCTGGGTAGGATTTGAGGATATGTTGGAGAATATGGAGGGAGGGCGATGGATGAATTCAAAGCAACAACAAAGGACTCAGGGAAGGTTGCGGTGGAGACTCTTCGAAGATTCTTGAAGAAAACAGTGAAGCAGAATGCTTGCAGAAATTGGGCCTCAATGGAAGAGCTTTAAGGCGTGCGTAGTATTGGCTACCCATAAGGATTTGGAACCATATATTCAAAGAAGAATTGGAGATGGAGACTTTTGTGACCTGTACTTACTGGAGAAAGACTTGCAGTTATCAGTAGAAGCAGCAACCAAGCTATTGGCAGAAGACAAGATTGAAGTGATTGACTTCACCAGCCATGTAGACTCATCAACGGACCCTAGTCACCATGTAATCTACTAGGAGCTGAGTGGCAAGGAGAGCTGAGGGGCCTGAATGGATGCTGCAGTTGTTTGGACTGATCTTTCATCGATGCCGGCTACGCTAGTTCCCTGAAGGTCAGTGCGATCAGAGTCATTGAGCTTCGTGGGTTATGCAAAGGAACGTTGTGCAAGATTCTAGATCATTACCTTGCACTTGGGACAGCAGCAAGCCAGTTCAAGACGCCCGCTTCATGGGCTCTTTGAACACTGCTGTGTTACACATATTGTGGTTAATATATGATTGAATAAAGCACTGAATAAAGCAAGCTATTTCAGCACTGCATTTGATTGAATAAAGCCTTTTATATTTGGTTTCGAAAAAAAAAAAAAAAGTGAGAAAGATTAATTGGTGAGCACTCAAAGTTTGGTCCACCATGATGGATGGCCGAGATCAATCATCAAAACTTCTCAATTATGATTGATATGGATAGTCCATATGCCCTATCATTTATAGAATTGCTTGAATAATCTGATCGTTAATTTTAAGAGGGACTGGCAATTGAATTGCTTAAATAATCTGACCGTTAATTTTAAGAGGGATTGGCAATTGATGATGGAAAGTCCAGATCATATTTGAGAGAGATGAGAATTAAAAGGTGGGCCTACATGATGATAATGGTTAGATGCCTTTGGAAACTTGCCTACAATTAATGGAAGAACTGAGGTGGAGAGCTTTAAGGCGATTTGGATCCATACATTAATTTGACACAGGGAGGGTGTGATAAGGAAGATCACCGCCTAAACAAAAAATTGGAAGATCTTCACCTACCTGAAGTGTGCAAAACCTTAAATCCACTGGTTTATTTTTGAATCCACAGGAAAGAAAGAAATTTGAAATTTTTATTAACTAATAATGCTTAGACTTTCTGATTACATCACTTTTTTTTTACTTAAGGAAATATTTATTTCAAGAAAAGAACAGCCAATACATTTGGGTGTGTATTTCCTGCTTACATCACTTATAAATAAAAGCAAAACCCTAGTTAGGAGTCATAATTCGATTAAAATAGAATTTACTGCAAAATAATAAAACTTATTAAAAATAAAAAGCCCTAATTTAATTATGTTTGATGGTTCTTGGCATGATTAAAAGAAAATCCTACAAAGACGTGCATTTACTAAAACTCTAAAAATGAAGGAGATACATCTAACCTAAAGCTTACTAAAAGTAGTGAATTTTTTCTAAAATTATGATTTTGAATTGGAAGGAAGCATTTTCTTACAAAATGGAATGATGTGATCCTTTTGGTTGGCCAAATGGAACTTATTCAACCCTTTTGGTTGGCCCTGAATTGCTTCTTCCAGTCAAAATTCATAGGTCGTAGCATCCTGTAATGATACCCCAATAAAAAGTTAGGGCCGATTTACGGTTCGTACTTCAAACAACAATTCCTCTCTATCCAGAATGAATTTCTTCGATTCGGACACATCTAGGGACGAGTTACATCATGCCTAACATAGGACTAGGGTTGAATTTGACGGACTATATTTGCTTCTGTTCAAGATACTTTCGGTCCATCTGTGCCAAGAATAGGCCTACAGGTGTGCTCTACATCACTATTTAGATAAGAATTGAAGATGGAAGATGAAGACTTTTGTCACCTATACTTATTGGAGAAAGACCTGCAGTTAGCAATAGAACCAACAACCAAGCAATACTAGAAGAGAAGGTTGAAGGGATCGCCTTCACCAGCCATGTAGACTCATAGATGGACACTGGTCACTATGTAATCATGTGGGAGCTGAGTGATGAGGCGAGCCAAGGACCCTGAATCATGGATGTCTCAAAACCTAATGGTCTACATTCAATGGACATGTGTCACTTACCAGATGAGTGGGCCAGTTTGAATCATATGTTTGCACGTGGCCTATGTCATAAAGTGCCATTTTGCATGTATGTTGGTTTTTTTTTTTTTTTTTTTTCATTTTTCTTCTCTCTTAGTGCAATCCTCGACACTACGTGAAAAAGCGCGTAATTCAATGGTCCACAACTGTCGATACACAACTCATTCAACAGTCATCACCATTGAAATGAACCGTCGAAAAAGTGAAAGTCGAAAATGAAATTACACCGTCCACGACAGTCGTACAATATTCAACTATCCAGGATACTCGATTCATATATATAATCGAATCACATATACTACAGTCCTGGACCATCATTCTAGGAAGTTACAGGATATTGTTCAACGGTTATGGACCGTTGAATATTTGTTTTTAGCGAAAACAAAATAGTCGGTAATTAGGGAGGTTTGTGCCCCATACATCCTGTAATTAACCTGTATCACTGCAATACAAAAATATAACTAATTCAAAATATAAAAATATGACCAATCCACAATCCACACTTCATCCACAATCCACAACCCACAATCACTACAAGAAAAATGACTTTTAACCGCCATAACCTACAATCACTATGAAGCAAGGACACTCACTTTCCATGTTGTTCTTGCTCAATCCGGCAGCATATTTCATAATTATTTCCTGCTTTGGCTTCAAAATAATTCCTATTTGTTCTCTTTTTATTTCAGTCTTGATCTCCATTTTAAGTGCAGGAGAAACCACTTCACATTTTGTGACAATCAAACATTTAAAATTAACCATATATATGAAAGATAAAGAAAAATAACCCTCAGTAAAGCTAAATCAAAGTGCCTGGAAATAGAAGGAATTCAAAAGACTTTGGAATTGGACTAATTTCTCAGGCTGATTTGGAATGGCATTGTAGGCATAATCAATAATAAAAATCAGACCAAGGTTCCAAAACTAAGAAAATCATTCAAGTCATAAACAAAAAGCATCGTGTACGTGAAAAGGTCTTACTGAAGAAAGTAGTAGTCCATAATGCATTAACCGATATTTATACTACTTACAAATATGTTTGTTAGTGGCCACTGTAGCAATCTTTGAAAATGCCCCACAAGGGTAGAAGAAAGTCTTCATACCTGAAAAAGAAAAGAAAAAAAAAAACAAACAAACAACAAAAAGCTGGATATGAAAGTTTGCACTATCCAAATGCTTACAATGCAACATGAATTGTACTCCACCGCTAAAATATAAACAAAGACCAACTTTCTTACAAGAAAAGGTTCTTGTTTTTCAGATTTTTGGCTCTTCATTCAAATCCCAGCCTTAGATACAAAGTTCATGCAACAATAGGAATCATAGAGCCACAACCTTGAGGCTCCACAAATATGCCAAACTTGACTTCATTAACATGAATCACAAATATTATGCCATGTCATTGAATCTTGTATGGAATTTCACTTGTGTGCCAACATTGCAAATGAAACTCAAGAAATCAGACTTGACTAAGCCCTGTTTCTTGATCATATATGTATGGAAGGATCATATAAGCTAAGGATTTTGAAAATATTCTTAGTAGAATAACACACACCACCCTCACTAAACATTTCAACAAGAACTTAAAATAGAAACTGACAAACTCTTTCTACCCATAGATGATGCATCCAAGCCTCTTTGCAAATCAGAAAGAAACATAAAGAATTTAAAACCACTAAATTTGCCACTAGCGTGATTATGAACCCATTTTTTAACACCCCTGAGAAAATTAGTTTTCATAGCATCCTATTAAATATGATAAACCAAATCTTTTGAGCTGAAAGCTTACTAGCATAAAAGGAATGACATTATGAGATAAATCAGTTGAAAAAGAATATGGCATCGATGTAAAATAATAATAAACAACAGTTACTAAATTGGTCATAAAGACCTCAACCATAGAAGAAAAGAAACGTGAATTCTGCTTAGATGTAGAGTTTGAGATACTTACACATCCTTGTTAAGCTTGTTGAATAGAGTAATTAAGGACGACATAGAAGACGAGGCAAATGCAAACATAGGAAAAACTCATACTACCCTCAATTTCCAGTTCAAATGGAATAATCTTGTGATTTCATAAGCCAAACATGTATTGGATAGGACAACCCAAACTGTGGATCTAACTGCCCAAGAATGTATTGTATAGGACAACCCAAATATTTTGATGCATGACCTAGAAATAGATGGTTGAAAAGAGAAATGCAACAACCTTCCACATTCAACTGAAAAAAGGCCCTCCCGTACTTGGATACTAAGAAAAACCAGAATTCTGAGTAATTTGGAGCTCAGACCCTTAATATGAATAGTAAGGAACCTATGATTTTGTTAATTCCGCTTTATTAGTCAAGTAGCTGCAATCTAATTCCACAAAAAATCCATACTTAGCCTAGAAGGAAATAAGGGGGTTAATGACGTCCACCATTCCCAACATTTCCTATGGTGTGGTCTACTTTAACTTCAAATCTGCTTCATTTTTTTTGTTCATGCCCTAAAATGAGCTGGTGGAACAAATGGACGAAATGGATAAGATACAAACATTATGGTGGGCCCCACAATTTTTATATAAATAAATAAACAAATAAATAAAATTTAAAAATTTACCTGAGTGGGGGGTGTGCGGCAGGTGGGTGGGGGGCGTGCAATGGAGAGAGGAGAGAGAGAGAGAGAGAGAGAGAGAAGGGAGAGTGCCGAAGAGAGAGAGAGAGAGAGAGAGAGAGAGGAGAGAGAGAGAGAGAGAGAGAGAGAGAGAGAGAGGTTTGGGTTAAATCTAGGGTGCCAATGGGCCAGGCTTGTGCCTAAAAAAAATCAGAATTTTGAATAAGGTTAGCCCGACCTGAAATAGTGCAAAATCCAAGCTGAGACCTACCCCTAGCCCGGCCCATTGACATCCCTAGTAAAATTTCTAATTTGAAGAATTCGACTATTAAGGACAGTCGAAAAAAAGTGATGTTTTTTACTGTCCAGGACAATCGAATTTAGAGTCGAATCCACCGTCTTCCGGGCTTGACTTAGTCTACCAGTGATCAACTACCACAAACAGTCAAATTAATTCAATTTTTCATTATGGTAAAAAATTTTAGTTGATTTACGTGCATTTTCATGTAGTGCAACCAATGGCACTTTCATCTCAAGATGGGGTTTATGAGAATAGCAATCCTCTAGAAAGGAGAGATAACCATGCCAAAGAATCACATTCGTCACATATTTTCTTGACAAATAAATTAATGGTTGTAAACAAATTAGCACATAGCATATATTCAACAGATGGTACTCCAATAAGTGAAATTTTCTAGCTGTACTCCAAAAACAACAGGCCCCTATTTTTTTATTTAGATGGTTGAGATCGACAGTAATGTATGTTATTTATGAAATTGCATCAGATCGTTTAACACGACACCCTACGCTATATGCGAAAGCTTGGCGGAGCTATTGAAATTATGGCTAAGTCGTAGAGGGAGGTGATTAGGACCTTTTAATATTGTAATTAAAACTAATTAGCAATTAAACTAAATTAAAGTATTAACACTTAAGCTTCCAGTCTAAGTGGGTCCAATCATATAGACTACAAAAGATATAACGTTTAAACAACTAGTCTACTTAGTGAAAATATAAGTTATGTATGTGAATATACATATCAAGTGCCTAGCATATATTTCATTCAAGCATTCATACAATTAGCAATTAAACTAACAATGTGATTAAATCAATCCCAAACATAAGCATGTATAGTAGTTCGACTACTTGTCTACTCTATTTTCAATTGCCGTATTCATCCCTTAAGTACACCGAATTTTACTATGATAGAGGATTTAAATCAGGTTCACCTATCAACCTTTCATGGAAGTTTTACAACAGGTTTACCTCTCAACCTGAATGAAGGTTTTCTAGGTTCACCTCTCAACCTAGGTGTTTGACAAGTTCTACCTAACCTAAGAGTTAACAGGTTCTTTCCAACCCTTCGGTCTTACGCAAGAGACGTACAATGGTTTCTTAAGCTAACCAATAACCTACATGTATGCACCCATGTTGGTGGTCCACATACACACCCATGTCGATGGCTTCCCTTGGAGACTTGGTTGATTTTGCAATCAAACTCTCATACTCAATCCTCCACAAGGAAAGAGCATGTACCAGACTCTTACAAATGACAACTTACTTATTCGATTGAGCCCATTTTGATGCACCTTCTTGAGTTGCTTTTTCTTGATCTCCTGTACTCGAATCATCTCCCCTTGTGCTCCCTCGATTAATGATGTCGATGCTTTGCTAAAGCTTTAGCTCTACCAATTAATCGCCTTGCATATAATCTTCTTTAAGATGATCAAGGTGATGGGAGGTTGGTTGAATCCTCTACAACTAATGGAAAGTTGTTGCCTAGAGTAATTCACCTAAGGATTTCTAAGAGATGTTTAGATTAAGGTTTTACCTATATAAATGGTGTTTAAACTTCTAGAGATTAAGAGGGAATAAGTTCATTTCCGTTTGAGCTTTAAATGCTCCAACATGTGATGAATCACAAGGAAGATGACTTGTGTAGCTTAGGATTAGAGCCTAATAATGATTGCTATAATGATGATTTCTAATACAGTAAATTCTCTCTTTAAATGCCCAAAACCAAAGCTTCATATATATAAAGTTCGAGCTCCACAGGATAGAAAACGAGATTAATGACTCTTTGTCGGTCGGCCGATCATAGGTGTTGGCTGACCGATAATGGGCGTCGTCCGGTCAAATTAGGCCTGGGACAGGTATTCAGTTTCTGTCCCATTTTGGCTTTATTGGCCTGTTGACCCATTTTATCGATCGGCCGATCAGGTTGTTGGTTGACCGATAGCACTCTGAGTTTTACTATTTGGGGTGTATTTTCATAATAGTTAAGGGACCTCTTAGGCCTTACTAAGGATGGTTTTTTGGGGGACTCCTAAGGTCATTCTAAGATGACTAAAGTATACTTATTGGTGTCCAAGTCATCTAGAGATTATGGTTGTTTTGGTTCCAAGGGTTATGGTCACCAAGGCGTCTTATTTATCTGCTTCTTCTTTCTTGATGCTTCTTGTCCACTTAAATCTTTGAGCTTCATCTTACCAAGGTTCACCCAGCATTACAACATATGGACGCACGTGATTAATAAATAAAGTGCACTGGTATTCCATAGAAAAGTGCACTACCAATTCATACATTGTGCAAATCCACAATAGCCTAGTACCACCATAAGCGTCACCCACCTCCTTGAATCTATGAAGAGCTGTGCAACAATAATCATACCACCATAATTCAATTCAAACTCAACATTGGTTTTCATTAGGGTTGTTTGATGAAACTTATTTTAAGCACTTATCACTGAAATTTGTTATTTTTAGTGATTTTCACTAGTTCACATTGTTCAACAAATCTAACTTATTGAGTGTTTAAATTGATTTCATTGAAAATATGGATCTTTTTTAGGACTAATCCCCTTTCGTCAATTAATCCTGAAGGTTGAATGCTAAAAGTGGTGGTGCATTAAAATTTCTATTCATTTTTACCGTATCTAAAATTATTTCAAAATTATAATTCAATATTTTAAGTTGTCAATGTTTAAATTAAAATATTTTTCAGTTTATTAAACAAGACATAAGATGAGGTGCCAATTGTTTTTTTAATAAAAACATAAAAAACCATTCCTAAACTTTTTATACTAATTACCACAATTTCCCATAACAAAATCTAAAAAAAAAAAAAAAAATACTAGTCTATAATCTTTCCATACAATCATGAATCGAAACAATACTAAAGGCGTGTTTAGTTTTTCAATTTTCAATGGTAAATGAGCCATCATTTTCTTTTCAGGGTGTTTGGTTAAGCAAGAATTATAAGGAAAAGAAAAAAAAGAACGATAGTCAAATACACATGTAAAGCAAAAATCATTACATTTTTTTAACCTTTCCCCTATATATAAAAAAAAAAAAAAAACAATAATACTGGCATAACGTATTTATTGTAATTAAATGTAAGTGATGTTACCACACCAATTACCCGAGTAAGTAATCATTATCCATTTCTAGTCATTACATTGTAATTGAAAAACTAAACATACCCTAAGAAAAGAAGGAATAATGTTAAACTTGATTAGTTCATTGCTTGGTCATTATTCATCCTTGGGACAACAAAAACTGTGACAAGTAACCGATCAGCTATAAGGAATAAACAAATGTTGTAACATTGTTCTGGTTATATAGATTGTACAATTTGAGATTCCACGGGTCATATTGTCATGGAGAAGGGAGGATTGATAAATAGGAATACTTACGTTGTCAGAGATGAATGAGTGATCAGGGTCCTGCATTCCAATTTAGATTAACTAGTGACCCCTCCTCTACTGATCCCAACACGGACCGATGCTTAATGGGCCCAACCAGGATGTATGTATCCACGCCCATCCATTTTTCTAGCTCATTTTAGGGCATGAGCCCAAAAATGAGGTGGATCCAAATCTCACACGGACCATAACAAAAGAAAGAGTGGTGATTAAAAACCCACCATTAAAAACTTATGCACCACAAAAGTTTTGGATTAGGCTGATATTTATGTTTTCCCTTCATCTAGGGGTGTGGGTGTGTGTGTGTGTGTGTGTGTGTGACCTAATCAATGGCTTGGATGGCAAATAAACATTATAGTAGGGCCCTTGGAAGTTTTCAACGTTAGGTATTAAATCAGCATTATTTCCTATGTCATGGTCCACCGAAACTTTGGATCTACCTCATTTTTGGGCTCATGCCCTAAAATGAGTTGGAAAATAAACAATGATGATGATTTAATGTAATTATTGTATTTAAATGTAAGTGATGTCACCACACAATTCAGGAGTAAGCAATCATTACTCATTTTCAATTAATTATGGTTGTAATTTTAAAATCAATCGTGCCTTAAGAAAAGGAATAATGTTAAAATTGATTAGCTTATCGATCATTAAGAATGCGTACGATTTGAGATTCCAAGAGTCATATTATCATGAAGAAGGGAGGATTGATGACCATTAAGAATGCTTAAGCTGTCAGAGATGAATGAGTGATTAAGGTCCTCCTTTGGGATTTGGATTAGGTAGTGACCCTCCCGGCCCATACTGAGTTCGGCACTGGCCGGTGCTCAATGACACCGGCTATGATGTATGTATTTCATCCACTCTCATCAATTTTTCCAGCTCTTTTTTTAAGGATATTCTATTGATGAAAGCAAAGGTTGTACACCTCTGAATACAGATTCGGGCAGCCCTAGAAAGAAAAAAAAAAAAAAAAAAGCCCACGACTGCCTATTGTATGCAAAAAAAAAAAAAAAGTGGGGGGGGGGGGGGGGGGGGGGGGGGGACCCGGGGGGCACCCATACAAACATGACAAACGTTTCTTATGCCAACCTTATTGAGGAAGATGGGTCACTCAAATCTCTTGCGGGAGATCAGACAACCTATGAAAAAATCTATTCGCATGGGACCCACTCCCCAACTTTGCCAAGGCATCAGCCACCCCATTGGCCTCCCTCACCGTGTGCCTCACTGAAATTCTGCTCTACTCAGAGCAACTTGTCACGCCCCAAAATCCGGGTACCCGAATAGGGTTATTCAGGATCCGAATTCCGAGCTCGTGAGTTTTAATAGATCGATAATAATTGCAATCAACATAATTTCATCAAGATTCACTAGATATTCAGAGCAATCTAAAATGAAAGTACTACGAAAATAATTTTCCTGAATGTAATATTCGCTCGCTTTACTCTCTTAATAGTTTTATTACATTGGGATTTGAAACACAAACTAAACTATATCTAAATTTAAATTCGAATTAAACTTAAATTGCTGAAAAGGAAAAATTAGTAGTAGAGGCCCGCTTGCTCGTAATATTCCAGCTCTGCACCTGTAGATGGTTGTAATTGTATGAGCATAATAGCCCAGTGGGATCATTTCTTATCCAAATTTTGAAATATGCAGATTATATAAGAATTGATAAATAAAATAGATAATTGAATTATGATACAAAGAACAAAGGAATATGCAGTACTGAAATTGGAAATATGCCATGCATGTCATACATTTCATGATTTTTTTTTTAATAAACAATCAATTAAATATAAATCATCTCTTACAACACCGTACCCAAGTGGATGGTCACGTTGCATTAACGCCCACGCACTGGTACCTAGAGGTGAGGGACCCATTCATACGTTAGCTGGTCAGACTACTGCTCCAGTTGTACATCTGACGTATGTCCGCGCACACAATTGTACTCATACGCCGTACACAAAGGAGACTCCAAAGGATCCAATGGGTTCTAGGGTCTTTCACCCAAGGGTCACGATCGCCCTACTTGCTTGTTTTAAGGTCTTCCACCCAAGGGACACAATCGCCCTACTTACTGGCTTTAGGGTCTCTCACCCAAGGGACACAATCGCCCTACTTGCTTAAGCCTTTCGATCTTTCTTTTTTTTTTTCACAATTCAATAACTAATAGAGATGCATGTCATATCATCAACAATAAAATAATTTAATAAATCGAATTTTCATACAAGATTGCATAATTAACAAATATTATTAAACTTAGCGAGATATATAAATAATTTATATAATTTATTACTATTATTATTATTATTATTATTATTTAATTTTTCTAAATTTTAAAACATAATAGGAAAATATAATTTTATAATAATTAGGGATTAGAAATGAATAAATAAATAAAATAACGCTAGAATTACAAGTTTAACATTATAGTCCAGGATTTTTGAAACAAGTACAAAATAGTGCCTGTAATTTCTGAAAATTACATAGAAGTCCCTGAAAATGTAGAAAATTACAAAATAGTCCATGACGTACGAATTTTATAAAATAAACATGTAATAACTCTAAAAAGTTTTAAGAATTAAATAAAAGATGAATTAAAAATTTTCAATTCAACTAAATGTAATTTTTTTTAATTAATTTTTAATTTAATTTCATAAATAAAATCGTAGAAAGTGAATCTTTCTAGATCATGTTTGATAAAAAAATTTAAAATATTAAATATTTTATATTAGACTTTAGATTAATTTAATTAGTTAATAAATAAATACTACTATTTTAATTTATTCAAAACAAGAATTTTAGCAATAATTAAATCAACATAAATAATAAATAAATAGCTAAGCAGAAAATACGCAATTCTAATAATCTGAAAATTTCAGCAGGGATAGAATCACCCACCTTGCAAAAGCTTTAGGAAGCTTCTTCCTCTTTTTTTTTTTTCACTCTCTTTTTTTTTTTTTATAAATATTCTTTTTTTTTTCTTCTAATATCACTCTCTCCTACATGCCCATACCCTGGGCCCTATTTATAAGAGGGAGGTCCCATCGTAGACAAAACACATGCTTAAAAGAATTAAATAAATAAAACTTACTTCTTTAATGCACTTTTAACGCATCTTCTCTCGTAACCAACACACACTCAAAACATCACGTGCGTGTATAAAGCGAGGTTGTGGTGCATGGTGCTCATATGGGGGCAACGTGTACATGGATGTGCATGCGATCATGGATGACGATGGATGGTTGATCGGTGAGTGGATTGATTGATCAAATAGACGGATGGATTTGAGTGACAGTTGGATTTTGATGTAAGTTGGAGATAGCTTGTTGTATGAATCTAACGGTTTCCTATTGTTGGTCTAAGTTAATAAACGAGTGGTCGGTTGATCTTGTAATTTGGATATTTTGTAGTATTTGAGCTGTTAAGTATAATAGACGGTCTAGATCACTGACCCTCTGATCATAACCACGTGCTTTTTGTTTTCTACAATCTCATACTCAAGTAAAACTAATTTTACTAATTAATAATATTTAAAACATGTCATTAATTCTTAACATGTTGGAACTTAAATCGTCATGCAACACATGTTTGAATTTAAATCGTCATGCAACACATGTTTAAGATGTGTTGCATGATGAGTTATATCGTACATGGATGGATGGTCAAGTGGATTGATGAATAAGATTGTACTGATCTGGTAGAGATGAAATAGATGGATGAATGGATGATCACATACTTGATCATGTGTGTGGCATATAATCAAGTGGGAGAAAAGAGCGAGCGAATAGTCAGATGGTCACACATGTACAAAATTTTTGGGTTATTACACAACTAGATACGAGCGCAACTAGATACGAGCGCTCCAGTACCACAACTTCCAAGAGTTGGATAGCCCCTCAGCCACCATATCAACAATAGCTTTCGAATCACTCTCCACAATTACTCTGTGAAAACCACGACTAAGACATAAGGGGAAAATCTCGACCATGGATCGAGCCTCGGCTCACTACAAGAAATTCCATTTTTACCGACGAATGATTTCGTCGGTAATCAGTAAAATTTCGTCGGAAAATCTTTTTCCCGACGAAATTTTTCACGGCTAACATCGTCGCAGAAAGGCCGTCGGTAAAGGTTTTTACCGACGAAAACATTTTTCGTAGGTAATAATAAAACCATTACCGACGAAAACATTCATCGGGAAGACATATGAATTTTTGTCGGAAATAAAAATGATACATCGGTGAAAAAACTATTACCGACGAAATTATTCGTAGGTAAAAACATGAAAAAGTTTTTTACCGATGAAAATTTTCGTCGGTAATAAAAACTGGAAAAGTTTTACCGACGAAATTGTTCGTCGGTAATAAAAACTGAAAAATTTTTACCGACGAAAGATTTCGTCGGTAATATCTTTCCCAGTTTTTATTACCGACGAAAAATTTCGTCGGTAAAAAACTTTTTCATGTTTTTACCTACGAACAATTTCGTCGGTAATAGTTTTTCCTATCCCGATTTCATTTGTTTTCAAAATTCAGAAAAATTCCTGATATACACCTGTAAAGAAACCTATACATTTTTCTCCTATTCACATCCACATACATACGAATAAACAGAAACTACACCATCCATACACAAATAATCCATTCCACATCCACAAACAAATAATATTCATCCACACACAAATACATATAAGTTAAAAGTCGTATATTAAAAAAAAAAATCAGGAAGATGAAGGCGGAGGTGGCGGGGCATCGGCGCCAAGGCGTGCAGCGAGAGCCTAAAACATCTCCTGCATCCGTCGCTCATGCTCCTGCCACTCCTGCCGCAACTCCTCGATCCTCCTCTCCTACTCTTCCCGTCGCCTCTCCTCCTCCTCCCGTCGCCTCTCCTCCTCCTCCCTACGCCTCTGCTCCTCCTCCTCCCTACGCCTCTGCTCCTCTCTCTGCCTCTCTAGCTGCTCTCGAATCTCATCGACGACGACCCGTAACTGCTGAACCTCTCTCTCTGCGATATCAGCTCGGCGTTGAGCGCTCTCACCAGCTATGGATCGGCTGGAGCCACCTCTAGTTTGTACCATGAGCTTGGCACCATGGCCAAGCCCACGCACATATCGAGAACGGGTGCCAAGCACCTCGCTCAGGATTTCTGGCTCACTCCGCTGACTACCATCGGGAGTGGGCTGACTGCGTATGGTGTCCATCGCCGCCTGTAATGAAAAGATATGAAATTTCATAAAAAATGACATGAATGACATTATTATCAATCAATGCGCAATTAAATTTTACAAAGTCAAGATTTTTACCCAATGCTCACTGGCTCTAGGATGAACCCAAGATCCCGTCGCCTGCCGACAGTGAGTCCCTCTGTAGAGGTCTACTGGTCCAGGGTCCTGGCCGGTGACGGAATCTCGCTACGCAATCGAAAGGAAAAAAGACTTATAAAAAGACTTATATATCTCGCTGCTCAACACCCGGATAGCTCCGACGCACATCCGGGTCTGCTCCATTAATTTCGAGCTAATACATAAACACGGGCCTGTCCAAATGGCCAGGCCACCCATATTGCTGTCCATAGGAACAGGACAGCTTCAGCATGGTCACAACAGCGGTTCCCACATTCCAGGGACCCCCGCTCAACATCAACATCAATCAACTACTCTTAATCACAAGTATCAAGTCAAATTTATCTAATTTGCCACTAAATGATAATATAATAAAATCAGTCGCCCATCCAAGGATGGATAGATTGAAATGCTATCATTATTTTCATTTAAATGCCCAAGCCTAAATTTCGACAGCATCTCCCCCTATCTCTCCAGATATATTTATCTTACATTTCATTTCCACGTCAACTATCCACACATTGTGTGGATTAAATTGACAATGGAATTAAACATAATAAACATATCCATAGAGAATAGGAGAGTTACCGCATAAAACTAATAACAGAACATGTAAATGACAAACAATGATAACATTCCAATCTATCCAACCTTGGACTGTCCAACAGGACAATTTGGCAGATTTCTATACCTCCAAAACACACTTTATCTATGCTCGGCAATATAGAAATCTCCAAATGGGCTAACTGATTCTATTATACTACCATTTGTGGACAAAAATTAACTATTAATAATAAGCCAAATCCATCCACAACATACACAAGCACATGAAAATGATAGAATCATCAACACCATGAATCAAGTCTAATCAAATACCTAATGACTATTTTCTGAACAAATAAGTATGTATGGGGCCCACCATGGGAATCGGATTGCGTCCGCATGATCGTATAGAGTAAAGTCAGTTGGGCCCACCTAGAATGTATGTAATTTATCTATTCCGTCCTTATGTTTTTCCACCTCATTTTAGTGGTTGAGCCCAAAATTTAAGCATATCCAAATCTCAAGTGGACCATGCCATGGGAAACAGTGGCAATAATGATTTCCACCATTCCTAGGCCCTACAGTGATCTTTATTTGTCATCCAACCTATTCATAAGATCACATGGATATGGATGAAGGGAAAACACAAACATCAGCTTAATCCAAAACTTCCGTGTCCTCCGAGAATTTTTCAATTATAGACATTCAGTTCACACTTGTGGTGTGGTCCACTTTAGGTTTTGATATGCTTCATTTTTGGGCACCATACCTAAAATTTCCTGCTATGATGGATGGATGGAGTGGATAAAATACGTCCGGCCCTCACAATGGACAGCGACGGTGGGCCCCACAGGCAGTGGACAGCGACGTGGGCCCCACAGCCAGTGGACAGCGAGGGTGGGCCCCACAGCCAGTGGAAAGCGACGGTGGGCCCCACAATTAGGTATTTCATTTTTTTTTAATTTATAAATCACAAATTTGAAAATTAAAATTTAAAATCCCTAATTAGGGATTTTAATTTCGAAATCCCTAATTAGGGATTTACTAAATCAGTGGGCCTCACCAAATAGTGGACAGCTAAGGCGGACCCCACATGCAATGGACGGTGGACAGCGACGGTGGGACCCACATGCAACAGCAACGGTGGGACCCACATGCATTGGACAGCGATGGTGGGACCCACATGCATTGGATTTTGGCAGTGGGCCCCACAATCAACAATGAAGAGAGAGAGAGAGAGAGAGAGAGAGGAAATGGAGGAAGAAGGAAGGGATAGATTCTTACCAGACGTGGCGGTGGCGTACGAAGGCAGCCAGCGGAGTGTGTTGGCGAGCGGCGGTGGGACGTCGGTGAGATGGTCGGCTGAGATGGGTGGTCGGCTGAGATGGTGGGACGCCGGTGACCGGACGCCGGACTACGGACGGTGGTCGGCGGTCGGCGACGAGAGAGACGGACGATGAAGGCCGGAAGATCGAGAGAGAGAGAGAGAGAGAGAGAGAGAGAGAGGGAGAAATGAGGGCCGATCGCGCTGAAATAAAATTAAAAGACTTTTACCGACGAAAAATTTCGTCGGTAAAAGTCAGTTCAAAAACTTTTACTGACGAAACTTTTCATCGGTAAAAGTCTCTCTCACTCTTTGACAGGAACTTGGCTTATTATTACCGACGACAAGCAACCGCCGGCAATAAGGACTTTTACCGACGAACGATTTCGTCGGTAAAAGTCATCGTTTTTGTTTTCATTTTTAGTGGCGGCTTACTTCGTCGGCAATAAACTTTTTACCGACGAAATTTTTATTTCGTCGGTAAAAGTGTATGGCGGGAAGCAATTGAGCGGTGGCGGGAGATTTTTACCGACGAGATTTTGATTTCGTAGGGAAAAGTCGTTTTTCCCAACGAAAATCATTTCGTCGGTAATACTTTCGTCGGTAAAAATCCCTTTTCTTGTAGTGGCCCTTGTATTGGTCCCCACACCGTACCTGATGAGAATGTAAAGATAAGGTTGCCTAAACAGTATCTAACCACCCCTCTTTCTCCAGAAAACCCTAGGTTCCCACTCGATGAGCCATCCACATTAACTTTGACCCAATATTCCTCTGATTTCATCCACTTCACCACCAACAGGTTGACCCTCTGGGGAGGAAAACAGTCTACCCTCAAGGCCTAGAGAAACAACTGATGAGAGAGCCTCACAGCAGGTGGTGTGGGGACAGTAGTAGCAATCCAACGTATCTAGTGGGCAAAAAAAGTTTTAGAGCAAGATCCTGAAAATGAGACAGATCTAAATCACAAATGGACCATAGCACATGAAAGAGTGGTGGTTAAAAACCCACCAATAAAAACTTCTTAAGGGCCACAAAAGTTTTGGATTAAGCTGACATTTTTGTATTCCCTTCATCTAGGTGTGTGTGAATCAACAAGTTGGATGGAAACCATAGATCCAAATTTGGAGGCCTCAGCAACTTTCTTAAAAATAAAAAATAATAATAAAAAAAAATCAGCAGGTTGGATGGAAAATAAACATTATAGTGAGCCATAGAAGTTTTCAACCATAAGCATTAAATCACCATTATTTGTTATGTTGTGGTCCATCAGAGATTTGGATCTGCCTTATTTTTTAGATCATGCCCTAAAATGCATTGGAAATGTGGATGGACAACGTGCATAAAATACATACAATTAATGATGAAACCATCTTAGGGTTAATAGTCATATATCCTGTTCATAAGGTCATAGAGACATGGATGAAGGGAATTTTTGCACCCCCTAAGAAGTTTTCAATGGTGGGCATTCAATTCATACTATTTCCTATAGTATGGTCCACTTGAGCTTTGGATATGCTTCAAATTTGGGATCAAGCCCTAAATTGAGCTACCAAAATGGATGGACAGCATGGATAAGACACACACATCAAAGTGTCCCTCCCCCCACATAGAGTTTATGTTAGTGCACTTTTTTATGGCATACTAGTGCACCTTAGTTATCAATCATATGCGTCCTTGTGTTGTATTGTTGTTAAGCCTTGGCAAGCTGATGACTGAAGATTCAAGAGGACGAGAAGCATCAAAGAAGCAAATACAGGTAAATGAGATGCCTTGGTGACTCTAACCCCTAGAACCAAAACAACCATAATTTCTAGATGACTTGGACCCATTAGGCATATGTTTAGTCACCATAGAATGGCCTTAAGTGTCCTAAGAAGTGGTGTGATCACGTTCTGGATTGTGTTCATGAGAATATTAGGAGACATGCACAAGTTATTAGGGTTGCACTGGTATTTTCGGACGCTACTTTAGATTGAGTGGATTTATTATAAAACATGGTGGGCTCCACAAAGCTTTGGTGTGTTAGCATCACTGAAGCCTGGTATTCAGAGGTGTACTGTTCATCCAGCCAGTACTTTTGAGGGTCCAAAGAGTTTGTAATTCTACATGGAGTTTTTGTGTAAACTTTAGTTTGGTTGGGCACGTAATAGTGAGAGAGAGAGAGAGAGAGAGAGAGAGAGAGAGAGAGAGAGAGCTGTCATTGTATTGAAAAAAAGATGTCCCAAAAGACCACCCCTTCAGAAAGCCTGAGAGGTTCATGAGTTGCTGTACAAATGTACCCTAAAACAACAAAACTCATGTGCTATCAACTTGTTGATAGACCAGTTGAGTACAGTGTCAACCGGTCGAGAGCAATTGTCGATGGGTCGCAAAGTGGCTAAACAAGACAACAGCCATTGGAAAAATTAGATCGATCGATGCTCAAAATAGACCGGTTGACGGCCCTTATCAACCGGTCAACAACTCAAGTTGATCGGCCGACAGGTAGCCATTTGTGCCCGTTTTTTATCCGTTGGAGCTCGAACTTTATATATATATATAGAACTCAAATTTTGGGCATTTCGATCGGTGTTTAAGGCATTAAAGACCACACCATAGGCAAAGCAATATGGGCTCTAATCCTAGGATTTTCAAGCTCATCTTTCATATGATTCATCGCTCTAATAAGTATTCCATGCTTTCTTTGAAGATGAACTTGAGCTCTACCATTCTTTAGAGTTTAAACCTTCATCCCTATAGTTAAATCATGGTCTAAATCCTCTAGGACATCCATCTAGGTGATTCCGCATTCTTGAACCAACTCTCATCCTTAGGTTGTAGAGATTCACCACCTCCTATCACCTTGGGCATCTCAATTAGAGCATCTCATGTAAGGTGATTGATTTTGGAGCTGAAACATTGGTAATGTATCGATGTCAATGATCGGGGGAGTAAAGAGGAGTTAATTCAGACACAAAAGAGCTAGAAGAAGCAACCCAAAGTGACGCTACAAAAGGGACTCGATGTATGAATTATGTATCAACGCCGTTTATTTATTTTTTAGCTTATTTTAGGCCATGGTTCCAAAGCTGAAGCAGATTCAAATTCTAGGTGAACCACACCATAGGAAAAACACCCACCTTTAAAAACTTCCTAGCATCCACTATAATGCTTATTGATCATCCAAAAGGTAATGATCAATAACTAGTGTTTCCTATAGTGTGGTCCACATGAAATTTGTATCTTCCTCATTTTTGGAATCATATATTCAAATTATTAGGGTTGTGCATGGTTCGGTCGGTTCGGTTTTGGGCGATACCTAACCATACTGATTCAATCAGTTTTGAATATTTAACAATCGAACCAAACTGATGAAGCGTCACTAACCGAATCAAACCGGATAAATTATGGTCGGTTCGGTGTTGTCGGTTTCATGACAACATTCAAAAAATTAAAAAGATCCAAAACTTTGGTGGACCATACCAATGTAAAAACTGGTGAATGACCATTAAAACTTTCTATAATTATAGGCTACAAAAGTTTTACATCAAGCTGAAAGTGAAAACTGACTTTTCCCTCTATCTAGGTGTGTTTGACCTTATCAACGGGTTGGATGGCAAATACACAATGTAGATCTTCTTCAAGTGGGCCCTAGGACATTTTTAATCACGAGCACTCAATTAACACTATTTCCTGTGGTGTGGTCCACTTGAGATTTGGATCTGATTAATTTTTTTGAACACACCCTAAAATGGGTCGAGAAAATGAATGAACGGCATATATATATATATATATATATATATATATATATATATATATATATATATATAGTCGGTTTGATCTGTTGAAAATGATTTATAATTTTCACAAGTCAACAAATCGACATAAAAAATTTAACTGAATCGAAATAGAATGAAAACCAACCGAAATCAAACAGTTTAGTCCAATTTGGCCGATTTTCTGAGTTTAGTCAGTTTTTTTAACAGCCCTAAAAATTATCGAGAAAGATGGATAGAGGGCGTAGATATACAACAAATACATCCAAGATTGGCCCTACGGTCAGGGTCTCACCTGCATGGCTGTTTCCAGAGTCGCAGCCAAGTCGTGTGGCAGTCTCTCCGTGCTCTGTCACTTCAGATATACGGTCCAGATCACCAAAAGCTTGTGCCCTGACCTCAAACGATGAAGGTGTGGAGCGAATTAGATGTTACCCTGGTAACACCTGAGTGGGTGTTACCCCTACAGTGTGGGGCCTACCTTGATATATTTTTTGTACATCCATACCGTCCATATATTGTTACACCTAATTTTAGGAGTTGATCCAAAATTATAAGAAGATCCAAATCTCAGGTGGACCATACCAATAGAAAGAGTGATGAATAATCAATGAAAGCATCTTGTGGGTCACAAAAGTTTTAGATCAATCTGATCTTTAAACTTTCCCTTCATCCATACCTTCTTGACATTATGAAGAGCTTAGATTGCAAATAAACATTACCAAAACCTTACAATGGGCTCTTTGGAATTTTTAATGGTGAGCACTCAATAAGCACTGTTTGCAGTGGTATGGTCCACTCGAGATTTGGATTTGTATAATTTTTTGTAAGAACTTCCTAAAATGGGCTGGAGAAACGGATGGACGGCGTGGATATACAAAATACTATCCATGTGGACCACACGGTAGGGGTAACACCCACTAAGCTGTTCCCGGGTAACACCTAATTCGCTCCCGCGCATTACTCCCAGCGTGTGAGCTGGTCCGCCTGCTGTCTCGATCTTTGATACAAATCCGAATGCTTTCGGATATTCGTCGGTGTTTCTATTATGCGAGGGAATCTGAGAAGTAGAAATTTTTGAAATAGCATGTGACTCGCGAGAGTATACATTGAAATAGAGATTCGCGTCACCGGTGCTAACGTCTCACAGTTATGCGGAATCTGTCCCGTTCATCAAGTGTCCTAACATCTTAATCATGTACTTGCTTAAAATAGGACTGATATACTCAACATACAGCTACATCTGAATGAAAATAAGGGATAGAGAAAACATTACTAACGGTCTACATTTCAAACTTGATTTGTGGCCCACCTAATTAGTAAGTCTCTTTGATCTTTTGGACCAGAACAATATACAATGAATTTGGGACCGATGATATGAATGTTTCTTTGGCAGGTGTGCCGGGGATCGCCTCTTCAGTTTCTACTGTCACGGATGGCCTCAGCATTTGTTGATGGGATTCGTTGAAATTTGGTTGGTTATTTTACACTCCTTCACCCTATGACGGTTGATACGCATGCATTCTGAAATTGTACACATGGCACATTTAAGGAACAAAATCGAATAAATTGTGTAACCTACATTTTTTAAGTTACAGTCGCAAAATCACGTTGGTTGGTTGGACAATCCTAACTTCCGACTGCTGGACACTCGTTTGTTGAAAGAGCACTGTTGGATTTTTTATTTTATTTTTTTAAACATCCAATCAGTGTTCTCGGATCTGATAGTCAGGCAATCAGACATGCATAAATTTTTTTTGTTCATTTTACATCCAATATGATAGACATGCATAATTGCAATCAGATATTCTAAATATGTAATTTCAAAGTTTCTGCGTATCATCCATCAACCCTTGTTAGAGTGAAAGTTTTATTTTATTTATTTTATTTTATTTTTATTTATTTATTTATTTTATCATTTCATGGATGATATGACCAGATTGCCCCATGATGAGATGAGGATTCGAATTTCGTGCAACACGAAGCCCCGACGGGGCCACCACATATTGTCTTTGTGGGGCGTGGCTCCAGTGGATCCCTGGATTCACCGAGGCGGGTGGGACATGGGTAGAGCTAGACAGGTGTCAAACTAGCTCCATTAACTCACTCGGCTAGGCTCGGATAAGCTCAACTTAGCTGGACTAGAAAGCTGGTTCATGCAAGTTGGGATAAGCTCAACTTAGCTTGACTAGAAAGTTGGGTTCTGTGCGAGCTGAGCTGATTTTTTTATCAGCTTAGGAAAATTTTGAGCTGAGCCCAAGCCGACCTGAGCTCGACTTGACTCGGCTCAAAGCTCAGCCTGAAATGGACTCTGTTCGGCTCAGCTAGACTTGGCTCAATTTGTAACTTAATCATATAGTATTATAATTATATATATAACTAAATTAATATATATGATATAAAAAAAAAAAGGCTCACTGGTATAAAAACTAAAAAGAGAATCTCCATGCTCAACCCAACTCGAAAGCTCATCGAACTAGGCTTGAGAGCTCAAATTCAAACTCTACTTGAACTAGCCTTGATCACCAAATCGAGTTGAGCTAGCCAATCAAGCTCAAGGATCGAGCCAAGCCAAACTTTAGTTGGGGTAGACTGCTGGCTGAACCGAGCCAAGTTGTGCCAAGCTCGACTGGACTCTGCTCATGTACGGCTTTAACTGTGTGGCTCATTGTGATGTATGTGACTAAATCCGGCAGTCCATCTATATTGAAAGGTCATTTAAGGGCACATAAAAACATGAAGTAGATCCAAATCTCAGGTGGACCATAGTACAGGAAACAATGATGACTGACCATTAAAAACTTCTTGTGGGTCACAAAAGCTTTAGATCAAGATGATATTTATGTGGTCTCTTCATCTAGGTGTTTGGTGTTTGTGACCTTATCAACAGGTTGGATATATAGCAAATAATCATTCCAGTGGAATCCATGAAGTTTTTAATGGTGGGGATTCATTCACGACTATTTCCTATGGTTTGGTCCACCTAAGATTTGAGTAAGCTTCATTTTTTGGATCATGCTCTAAAATGAGCTGTCAAAATAGTTGGATAGTGTGGATTTAAGAAATATACATCAGTGTGAACCCCAGTCAGGGTCCCACCCACCTCGTTGGGTCTCACCTAATCTGCTCCTATCAGTGTTGTCAGCTCATGTTACGTTGATAACACAAAAATCAGCCAGATTCAACACTCAAATGGGCCACACCACAAGAATCGATGGGGATGGCAGCGCCCCATTGATTGGAACCTACCTAGTATAGCTCCCCGTGACTTTTATATGCCATCCAACCCTTCATAAGGCCATTTCCCCACTAGGATGAAGGGAAATAAAATATCAATTCAAAACTTATGCGGGCCCTAATAAGGTTCGAACGGCCAACAGTCAGCCTCCACATTTTCTTATGCATGGTTTGCCTACCTGTGTATTGGATTTAGTTTACTTCTGAGTTCTCATCATAATTGAGCTGGAGAAGCTGATGGACGGAGTGGACTTCACAAGACAATTTAATGGGTCCCACAGGGCTTTATGTTGCAGGAAATCCACATCCTTCAGGTTGCTAAAATGCCCAGTCTACTCCAAGGCTAGAGGCTCTAAAATATGAGAGTAGCAATGCCATTTTTTCATAAGTTATTGGCGCCTGCAAAACTACCTCTATGAGGAAGGTAAAAATGGGCCGGGTTGTTGGGCTGAGATTCTCCATTCCAGCCCATGATCTTTTGGGTAAGTGTAAAAATGGGCGAGGCCAGTTAGACTTGGTCAAAATTCAGACTAGGCCTTGGTTTTCTCAGGCCCTTATAATCCTAGTTTAGGGTTTTATCTCATGGGCGTGCTTTGTCGAAGTTTTGCAGCCCAAAAGAAGCTTAAAAAGTGTTTGGATCAATTCATCAACATAAAAGTTTATGCATAAATTGGTTAATTCATGAATTTGAAAAGTAATTGGTAACTAAAATGAAATTGAAGGTTCATTAATTAGAAATATTGTTGTTAAATTCAGATTTTATTTCGTTGGAAATACCAATTTAACATGATAGCTGGGAGAAAGGTTACAAGTTCTTTGAAATCAATTAGAATTGGATTATTCAAACCATCCAATCAGTGGTCATCAAAATTAATGGTTGAAATCAATATAATATAAAAATGCTCCAATAGTAGATCTAAGTCATGTTGGGATTGGACACCTCAAATCTCCGTGCATGCAGGCCATCGACCGATCGTCCGACTGGTTGGTC
Organism: Liriodendron chinense; assembly: GCA_003013855.2. Lineage (NCBI taxonomy): Eukaryota > Viridiplantae > Streptophyta > Magnoliopsida > Magnoliales > Magnoliaceae > Liriodendron > Liriodendron chinense. Next base: position 3,442,895 of record PVNU02000362.1, read on the forward strand.
ACGATGGAGCCAAGGTAGCAAAGCTGCTGGAACCTTTTTGGACCATCCGGCCGGTCGGCCGACTGGTCGGTAGTTTCCTTTTTGGATTGAGTTTCTTGCACGGTTTTTGCACAAGAGGTTTCTAATCTCAATTTTCTTCTATTTAAAGGGATGTAATCCGGGATTAGGGTAGCCGCCAATGGGCCAAGGGATTGAGAGAGTTTTAGGGCAAGAGAAAGAGCTAAGAGGAAGGTGCGATAATCTTTACAAGGTGATCGGAAGCACAATTCATGGTGGAGCTACGGGATCGACAGCGGGATCCACGGTTGTTCAAGTGTGGCAAGAGAAAAAGAGCCACATGGGAAGAGCAACAAGGCGTGTGAAGATGCAAGGATAGAGTCGATGGGGCATGAGAAGTGACGGGATTGTAATGATGACGAAGTAGAGGTGGAGATGGTGCGTGGCGAGGTGTTGCATGAAGAATTGAGTCGTGGTGGAGTTTGTTGGGCTGAACGCCTCAACTCTTCATGCGTGAAGACGACAGCCGGGCGCCCCACGGTGTTGGTGACCGGGCGCCCGACCATGTTGGTCCTGGCGCCCGAAATTCCGTTATTCCAAAGTTTTTCGCTGGACTGTTTTTTTGGTTGGCCGGGCGCCCGACGGTCTTGTGACCGGGCGCCCGACCCTGCGCGAACTGCTTGTACGCAGTTTCCTAATCTGACTCTAATTGCTCCATTTTTAGTATTTAAGCGCTCCAAAACGGGATTAGGGTAGATCATTGTGTTGCTAACACGTCCAAGGTGAGAGAAAGAGCTTGGAGAAGAGGGTTTCTTCTTGGGTAAGCTTGGGATTTCTCTTGTGGGCTTGGGTTTTGGGGTCTTGGGTTCCATCTCTTGTAACTTCTGAGTTTATAGTGGATTTGTGTCGCTTTGTGCCGTGGTTTTTTACCCGTGAGGGGTTTTTCCACGTTAAAATCGGATTGTCTATGTGTGGGTGATTGCATGCATTGTGATTGCTTTGTGTGGCTTGTTTGATTGAATTGTCTGCTTGTGTTCGGCTTTGCTTCCGCTGCGGGCCCTTTCTATCCCAACAACTTGGAGTTCTTGGGGATGAGGGAAAGGGATGGGTTTGTCCTTCTCATGTGAGAATTAGCTTTCTTAGCTGGAGATTTCTCTTGTGGGCTATGATCCGAGTTGTGTTTCTTCTATCTCTTGTAACTTCTGATGTTGTAGTGAATTTGTGTCGCTTTGTGCCGTGATTTTTTACTCATGAAGGGTTTTTCCACGTTAAATTTAGATTGTCTCTTATGTATGTCGATTTACTTATGTGATTGCCATTGAGGTTTGTTCCTTGTCTGGTTTGATTGCTTCCGCTGCGGGGCTCCAAACCCCAACAAGTCATTCGCCATGCACCTCACCTTTGATGTGATAAATTCTAAACATCCAATCAATTTTAATAAAAATAGAAAAATGTTTCGTCATTGATCTTGACCATCCATAATGTGGGGACGACCTTTAATTCCCCTCCCACCCCCCCCCCCCCCCCCCCCCCCCCCCCCCAATAAATTACTCCAATATGATAATCGTAACCAACACATCGAGGTGGGAACTCACCATCTACAACTTTATTAATATGAATAAAAAGGATGTACAGTCATTCGCTTGAGCTTTAAAAAATCACCGGATCTCACCTACCACATAAATCCACGTGAAACCACGTCAACAAAAAACAACGAGAGCAAGACAAAAGCTATAAACAACCTTGCACTCAGAAGAAAACACGGCCAATGCTTAGCTTGCAGCCCAAAACAGCAGCCTCCACAGCCCTTGGCACTTGCGGCTAGAGAGCAGAAACAAAATGGGGTCCATCTCCACAGCCTCCACATCTCATCAACTGTTACTCGGTGGACGGTTATAGCAGAAGAGGAACTATCCATGATCTGGACCATCCTTCAAGAAGGGTCCATCTTTTATTGTCCATCTATCCTAAAAAATCACTTCAGTTGGATGATTTAAATTATCGATTAGCTGCTAGGAAATTAATGATTCATATTTATTATACCATAGAGGCGTTTAATCATTATCCACTGTGTAGGCCCTGTAAGACTCCATTAAGTGGGCCACACATGATCATTGGTTTAGATCATGACCGTTGGATTATTCAGATTGAGCAATTTAGTGGGCCCCACTATAGATGTGATCATTGTAAATAGGTTTGGGGCGGAACGCTTGAACCGTGGTTCCTATGCGCGGTTATTAAGCCAGATATGGAAACCTACGGTGTGGAGACCCTAGAGGAGAGAAGTGTGATGGGTAAGCTTCTCTAGCCCTCTTTCCTATAAATATACGTCTTGGTCCCCTCACCAACACATAAGAGAAAACCCTAGTCCCCATTGAGAGGTTCTCCTAAAGGTGTTAGGTGCGGAAGACCAAGTGTTCTTCTCGGCAACACGACGGCATCGGGAATGTCTTCCCAATCAGGTATGGCTTTAAGATTAAAGTGTGAAATCTCCATTATTCGATGCATAGACGATCCGATTATTCCGCATTCAGTAATCAGATTAACAGTTGATATCAGAGCACACTATGCATTAATCTTGGAAATTTCTAGATTTAGATCTCCCCTAACTCGAGCACTGCCGGAACCCTAGCATGGATACCAGATTCCGGCCGTGATTCAGCTACGAAAACCATGGCCATCAGACCACTCATAACTGCTCGTCTGGTGGTACCGGCAGCCACGCGAACAGGGGTAATAAATAAATAAAATAAAAAACCCTATTCAGATTCTCCCACCTTTGCTGCCATGGTCGTTTGGGGTGATGAAGATCGCGGCTGTGGAGGGGATTGTTCGGAGCAGCCTTCCATCTCATCGCCGATCGTCGGCGGCCGCCGCTGCTGACAGCCTTGACCGACAGCGGCCCATTCCCCTGCTCATCCTCATCTCATCTTCCTCATTATCCAAAGGCATCATAGGCTATTGTTAATGGGCCTATGAAACCGGCTCTTTTGCAATCAATTTTCGATCACCGCCGCCGTTCTGGATGGCTACAATTGACGACTTCAGCCACTGAATCAGCATCCAATTGTCGGCTTCAACATGGTTGGAGAATTCTGATCAGGTTGGTTCAACGACTGTCGGGCGGTGGCCGGATTCGGCAGCAGTCGGGCCGACAGTGGCCATCGTCTCCAGCGGCAGCTGAATTTTGTGACAGTGGAGATCAGACGGTGGTGGCTGATGGCAAGCGCGGCGATGGACTGGATCAGTGACGGCGGCCAGGGTTTCCACCCTGTAACAGAGGTGGTAAGGTTAGGGTTTGGAGAGGTCTCGTGCGGCCAAGGGCTGGTGGCTGAGTTTAGGGATTTTCTGGAAAATGGCTAGGGTTTCTGTCAGGGCTGGTTTCCCATTTGAAAAGGGTTGGGCCGTGAGCGTGGGATGTTTGGGCTGTTTCTTGCTGCCTTTGGGCCTGCTTTCTGGGCCCCCTTGGGCAAATCCCAGGCCCTACTTCAGGTCTCACTTTGATGACATATTTGGGCCAATGGTTGGGCTCCTTGAATGGCAAGAAAATGGACTGAAATAGGACATATTTTAGTGTGTTTTAGGCTTATTACTTGCCTATCCAATGTTAATTTTATGACCATTTTCAACGCCAATTTTGGACCTTTATTTGGGCCTCCTTTATGTTCATTCTAGGCCCAAATTTTTTTGGGGCCTAATGTTCTCATATTATCGGACATTTAAGGGCCCACTTTAGTTACATCAGCCCATTGCCTAAGATGAATTAAACTATTGAATTTACTATAGTTGGGCCATTCAATACAAATAAAACCTAAATAAATAATTGATGGTTGGTAGGTTATACTTGTAAGGCGGCCCTGGTAATTCAATAAATGTGGTTATGCTTATTGAGCTCTGATTTGACCCAAAATGGGGTCATTACCCATGTGTTTGAGACTGACATTTAGTTGTTGACCATTAAGAAATTAAACCAACCATTCTTTTGGAATATGTTTTAAGCCTACGGGCGGTCAACGTCAGTTGTGTTTTGGGCCAAATCAGAACTCTTACAGAATGGTCCATTTTGGGCAGGACCATGCAGCAATCCTTGAGTTTGGAAGTGGGATTGGAGCTGGTTGTGTTAGCCACCAAAGTGACCTCAATTGGCAAAGGTTTCTACTTCTAGACTTCTGTATATGGAATTCAGTGACACTCCATTGTAGGATTGCATTCAGTTGCGTTCATATTCAGGCGAGCGGTGGTCAGAACAAAGAAGTATCATCGTTTGGCTGGATGTGAGCGGGATGAAGTGGTTGGTGATGGTGATATAGGTCTGAGAGATTCATTTCACCCAAAGGTGATGGGCGTCTTAGATTTATTTCACCAACATTGGTCAGCTTCATGATTCAGTAGAGCCTCATGTATGTTATAATTTCGCCCAAAGGAGGAATTGTGATGATACGCTGGGCTCTTGCCAGATTTTGATAATTATGGCCCATCATCATTCTGGGTCATTTGATTGAAGGCCCAAATCAATCGAATGAATATACATGCATGATATTTGTGGTTTATGTTTATGCATTGTTATAAGGGACTTGATTATTAATGTGAGTTTTATGCTTTGAATGTCCAGCTATGACTGTTTCCAATATTCCAACACAATTCAATTCCATACCTTTGCTTACTGGGTCCAACTATTCCAAATGGAAGTCGTCTGTTGAAATAGTCCTAGGTTGCATGGACTTGGACTTGGCCCTGGAGGAAGTAGAGCCTCCTACTCCAACTGATTCTAGTACGGATTCAGCAAAGGCTCACTATAAGGCCTGGACCAAGTCAAATAAGATGTGTCTCAAGATCATAAAGAACTCGATTTCTGAGACCATGCAGGGTGTCATACTCGACATTGAGAAAGCTAAAGATTTCCTGACTGAAATAGGAAAACGATTTCAGAAATCGGATAAAGCTGAGCTGAGTTCACTTTTACATAAATTGACTCAAGCCACCTATAACGGTCAAGGAAATATCAGGGAGTACATTGGTGGATTATCTGATGTGGTGGCTAAAATCCGCGCATTAGACCTTAAGATTGAGGATGAACTCCTGATTTTCTTGGTTCTGAACTCCCTCCCTCCACAATTCAGTCAATTCCAAATCAGTTATAACACTCAAAAGGAAAAGTGGACATTGAACGAACTGATATCTCAGTGCGTTCAGGAGGAAGAGAGACTCAGAAGGTCGAGCAAGACACAAAGTGCACACCTAGTGACATCTGGTCAAGGACGAAAAGGAAATAAGAAAAGAAAGCACACTTCAGGAAAAGGTTCTACGGGTACTGCGGGTGGCAATCAGCCTAAGTCTGGAAAGACATTTAAGAAGAAAAAGAAAGGTCCTAATGATGGCTGCTTCTTCTGCAAGAAGCCTGGTCATCAGAAGAAGGATTGTGAAGATTTTAAAGCATGGCTCGTTTCTAAGGGTAAAGACCATATTTTAGTCTGTTTTGAATCAAATTTAGCTGATATGTCCACAGACTCCTGGTGGATAGATTCTGGTGCTACTATTCACATTTGTAATTCCATGCAGGATATGCTCCAAAGCCGGACGCCAACTGATGCAGAGAGATCAGTCTATATGGGGAACGGCATTAGGGCAAACGTGGAAGCTATTGGAATCTGTAGGCTTAGGTTATCGTCAGGACACTTTCTTGATCTAGTAGATACTGTTTGTGTGCCTTCTATAAGGCGCAATTTGGTTTCCATTTCTCGTTTGGATAAATTTGGTTATGAGTTTAAATTTGTAAATGGAAAATTAAGCATTTACTATGATTCAGTTGTGATTGGTTCTGGCACTTTAGTTAATAACCTTTATCAGCTAGATTTGGATGTTTCACATGTATACAGCGTTAACTCATCACATGGAAACACTAAAGGCATCAAACAAAGTTTAGATTGTAAGAATTCCTCCATGCTATGGCACAGGCGATTAGGCCATATCTCTCGTAAGAGATTGGAAAGGCTTGTACGTGAAGGAATTCTTCACTCCCTAGACTTCTCAGACTTTGGGGTTTGTATTGATTGCATTAAAGGTAAACAGACTAGAATAAGGAAAAAAGGGTGCCACTAGGAGCGTAGGACTCTTAGAAGTGATTCATACAGACATCTGCGGACCATTCCCTATAGCATCTTGGAATGGGCAGAAGTATTTTATCACTTTTATAGATGACTATTCTCGTTATGGGTACTTATACCTTATTAACGAAAAATCAGACGCCCTGGATACATTTAAGATCTATAAGGCTGAAGTCGAGAATCAACTCGACAGGAAGATCAAAGTCGTTAGATCCGACCATGGTGGTGAGTACTACGGAAGGTATGACGAATCTGGGCGTAATCCAGGTCCATTCGCTAGATAACTACAAGATTGTGGCATCGTCGCCCAATACACCATGCCTGGTACTCCAGAGCAGAATGGTGTAGCGGAAAGGCGTAATCGCACCCTAAAGGACATGGTGCGATCTATGATTAGTAATTCTACGTTGCCAGAATCTTTGTGGGGTGATGCGTTGAAAACAGCTGTGCATATTCTTAATAGGGTCCCAAGTAAGGCTGTAATGAAAACTCCATATGAATTGTGGACAGGGCGAAAGCCTAGTCTACGATATTTTCATGTATGGGGTTGTCCTGCAGAAGCCAAACCGTATAACCCGCATGAAAGAAAACTTGACCCTAGAACTGTTAGTTGCTTCTTTATTGGATACCCAGAAAGGTCAAAAGGATTCAGATTTTATTGTCCATCACATTCCATGAGAGTCATTGAGACTGGGAATGCTAGGTTTATTGAGAACACTGAAGATAGTGGGAGCAAAAATTTAAGAGATATTGTATTTGAGGAAGAGCGGATTGTGATTCCCACCACAATCATTCAGAGTAGCAGGGTTGTCCGTCCAGCAGTGGACCCTGAGATCCCTATGGACGACCATGTACAACCTCAAATACAACCCACTGATGAGGAAATGGAAAACCCAATTCAGAATAATGAGCCATTAAGACGATCATATAGAGAGAGAAGATCTGCAATACCAGATGATTACATCGTCTATTTGCAGGAGCATGAGTTTGACATTGGGGTTGAAAAGGATCCTGTATCCCTTTCACAAGTCGAACAAAGTACGGATTCTTCTCATTGGTTCGATGCCATGAAGGATGAATTGAAATCCATGAAGGACAACAAAGTTTGGGACCTTGTTGAATTGCCTGAAGGGATTAGGCCGATTGGTTGTAAATGGGTATTTAAAACCAAACGGGACTCTAAGGGCAATATCGAAAGGTATAAAGCCAGGCTAGTTGCAAAGGGTTTCACTCAGCGTGAGGGCATTGACTTTAAGGAGACTTTCTCACCTGTATCTAAGAAAGACTCCTTTAGGATCATTATGGCTCTTGTAGCTCATATGGATTTGGAGCTACATCAAATGGACGTGAAAACTGCGTTTCTCAATGGAGATCTAATGGAGAACGTATATATGTTGCAGCCAGAAGGTTTTAAGGCCAAAGGCTCAGAACATCTGGTCTGCAAACTTAAGAAGTCCATTTATAGGTTGAAACAGGCATCACGACAGTGGTACCTAAAGTTTCATGAAGTTGTTTCCTCATATGGTTTCATTGAAAACACTGCGGATGAGTGCATATATATGAAAATCAGTGGGAGTAAGTTTATCATTTTGGTCTTGTATGTTGACGACATTTTATTGGCCAGTAGTGATATTGGATTGTTGCGTGAGACTAAGAAATTTCTATCTCAAAATTTTGAGATGAAAGATCTTGGTGATGCTTCATTTGTCATCGGCATTCAGATTAGCCGGGACAGATCACGTGGATTACTTGGCTTGTCGCAGAGGGCCTATATTGATAGGGTTCTCGAAAGGTTTGGCATGCTAGGTTGTGCTCCTGGCCAAGCACCTATTGTAAAAGGTGACAAGTTTGGTCAATTTTAGTGTCCTAAGAATGACCTAGAGAAGGACAAGATGAAAGCTATTCCGTATGCGTCAGCAGTAGGAAGCATCATGTATGCTCAGGTCTGTACGCGTCCAGATATTGCTTTTGTGGTTGGAATGTTGGGCAGGTACCTTAGCAATCCAGGAATGAATCATTGGATAGCTGTAAAGAAAGTGTTGCGCTACCTGCAAAGGACAAAGGACTTCGAACTCACATACAGGAGATCCGACCATTTGGAGTTGGTAGGATATACAGATGCAGATTTTGCTGGCTGTCTCGACAGCAAGAAGTCCACCTCGGGCTATGTATTCATGATGGTTGGTGGAGCCGTATCATGGAAAAGCGTGAAACAGTCGATTACGACATCATCTACCATGGAAGCAGAGTATGTAGCTTGTCATGAAGCCACAAGTCAGGCGGTCTGGCTTCAGAGCTTTTTCTCTGGTTTACGGGTTGTGCAGATGATCCCGAAACCATTGAAAATCTATTGTGATAGTTCAGCTGCAGTTAACTTCTCCAACAACAACAAGCATTCATCGAGGTCAAAGCACATTGACATCAAATATCTTGTTGTAAAGGAGAGAGTTCAGAATCGTCAAGTGTTTGTGGAACTCATCGGCACAAGGCAGATGATAGCGGATCCTCTCACTAAAGGCCTTCCTATCACGCTCTTTAAGGAGCATGTGACATCTATGGGAGTTGTTGATCCCAAGGATGTATTTCAGTAGTGGGAGTTTTCATGTATGATCCGATTATGTCCAGACATTTTTTTTTGAGATATCTATTATGCATTGATGATTCTGATTTTCAGTTTATATCTTGCTTCTCCTTCAGTGTGCACATTTAGTTTTGAGTAAGCAAGACTTTGGTTTGTGTCTTGGAGACACGTTCAGTAGGACCACTTGAAGATAAACACGTATGATCACATGAGACGTGTAATCTTCATACCACACCCCATATCATTGATCCATGTCGTTAAGGCTATTGGTATTTGTGATCGTGATTCGTCACACTTCGAAAATATGAAATGTTGTGTTGATTACCATGATTCAATATCAGTGGTCTTGATGGACCGGATCTGACAAGCGTTGCTCATAATTATCCAACGGTATTATTTTGAAATCAGTAGGGCGCCCATTAGGAACTTTTGAAACAAACATGTTTTATGAAATGTTTTTCACAAAAAAAAAAAAAAAATGTTTTGTTTTCTTTCTGAGATCAGTGTAGCCCAAGTGGGAGAATGTAAGACTCCATTAAGTGGGACACACATGATCATTGGTTTAGATCATGACCGTTGGATTATTCAGATTGAGCGATTCAGTGGGCCCCACTATAGATGTGATCATTGTAAATAGGTTTGGGGCGGAACGCTTGAACCGTGGTTCCTATGCGTGGTTATTAAGCCAGATATGGAAACCTACGGTGTGGAGACCCTAGAGGAGAGAAGTGTGATGGGTAAGCTTCTCTGACCCTCTTTCCTATAAATATACGTCTTGGTCCCCTCACCAACACATAAGAGAAAACCCTAGTCCCCATTGAGAGGTTCTCCTAAAGGTGTTAGGTGCGGAAGACCAAGTGTTCTTCTCGGCAACACGACGGCATCGGGAATGTCTTCCCAATCAGGTATGGCTTTAAGATTAAAGTATGAAATCTCCATTATTCGATGCATAGACGATCCGATTATTCCGCATTCAGTAATCAGATTAACAGGCCCACCTTTTAATCACCCATCTGTCTCATAATTACTAATCCCTCTTAAAAGTTACTTTGATGGATGATTCTAGCAATTCTATCAATGACCAGACAAATGGACTATTCATGTCAATTATAATAGAGGAGTTTTGATGATTGATCTAGACCATACATAGTGGTGGGCCAAACTTTAATTGCTAACCAATCTTTTTTCTATTTTTTAAACCAAATATAAAAGCTTTATTCAAATCAAATAGCTCTTAACCACGTTATTACACAATATTTATAACACAGCAGTGTTCGAAACACCTGCGCAGCTAGCGGCCGGGGGCGTCTTGAACTGGCTTTCTGCAGCCCTAAGAGCAAGCTAATGATCTAGAATCTTGCGGAACATTCCTTTGCAGACTGCATCGACGAAAGATCATGCTGACCTTTAGGGAACTAGCATACCCTGCATCGACGAAAGATCGGTCCAAGCAACTGGAGTATTAATTCATTCAGGCCCCCTTGGCTCGCCTCGCCACTCAGCTCCCTTAAGATTATATAGTGACTGATGTCAGTCGATGAGTTTTCATGGCTTATGAAGTCGATCAGTTCAACCTTATCTTCGGGCAAGTCTTTCTCTAGTAAGTGTAGATGACAAAAGTCTCCGTCTCCAATTCTAGTTTGAATATATGGATCCAAATCCTTATTAGTAGCCAATGCTACGCATGACTTAAAGTTCTTCCATTGAGACCCAATTTCTGCAAGTATTCTGCTTCACCGTTTTCTTTGAGAATCTTCTCAAGAGTCTCCACCTCAACTTTTCCCGCATCCTTTGTTGCTTCCAATTCATCCATCACACGTCCTCGATCTTCTTCCACATCCTCAAACCCTACCCAGCACCGGAGGATTTTTGGGAGAGTGAAGAAAAAACACCAAGTTGAATGGAAGTCGAAGGATTTTCAAGATGAGATTTCGCAGTCTGGTTGGGCAACTGCCTGTAGTTGAATGAAATCTAATAGCACAATTCGATCACCAAAGCACCGCCGGCCAGAGCACCCCCTCAACCCCGCTTTCTTCACCGTTGACGCTGGAGCACTGCCTCAATCCTTCTTTCCTTCACCGTGCCAGCAATATTGCCTTCGAACATCGTGTACTGTACAGTCCATTACCTTCATGATCTTGTAGGCACCGCCCTATGCATGCTTCCAATTGTTGCCGATGACCATCATCATATCCTCTTTGATTGCTGCTGACAACCATTAAGAAATGGAAAGGGAAAAGAAAGGTTTATTAGAAACCCACCACAACGATGAAACGCTACAAAATCATCACTGGACCATCGCACTTCCTCCATTATTGCTGCTACAATGAGAGGACTCAACCACTGTATCTATTAAATCTGCAGACGACCATTGGGAAAAAAAGGTATAAAAGTTTTTTATTAAATTAACATCCCTTGCATGAACAGAGAGAGGGATCTCTCTCTCTCTCTCTCTCTCTCTCTCTCTCTCTCTTGTAATTTCATTGTTGTTGGGTTGATTCAATGACAGTTTTCTTGAATTCATTTTTCAATTTGATTGAAATCATGCATGGGTTTTATTGGATTTTCTCTTATTAGTTTAATTTTCTACTGACGGGTTGATCCAATATTTCAAATCTTAGCATTAAACTGTATTTTGATTGTGATTATGTTTATTTAATTATAGTGTTCTTTAACTCACCAATCCTGCAGACTGTGAAATCTCATCGCTTTCGCGTCCTCCTCTAAGAAGTTGAAAATCCTTCAACTTCCATTCAGCTCGGGGTTTTTTTCTTTGCAGTCTCGAAAATCCTCTGGTGCTGGGGAGGATTTCAGGATGTTGGAGAATATGGAGGGTGATAGATGAATTCAAAGCCACAACAAAGGACGCAGGGAATGTTGAGGTGGAGACTCTTCGAAGATTCTTCAAGAAAACAGTGAAGCAGAATGCTTAGAGAAATTGGGCCTCAATGGAAGAACTTTAAGGTGTGAGTAGTACTTGATGGGTTTTTTCCTCCTCAGATCAGAGGAGAGGATTGTACAGAACAGGGTCTCACGACTAGTCGAATTTCACTAACCGACTGGTCAAATTAATACCAGGAAGTTCAGTGCACGCTGGACTGTTTCTAGTCCATCCGACCAGTTTGAGGTCCCGGCCGATTGGTAGGCAGACAAGTTGAATTAAGTTTTTTTTTTCTCACAAAACTCATTGGACTGTTTTGGTGACATCCGACCGGTCGAGGTCTTTGGCTGACTGGTCGGCGATGCGCGAGGACTATTATATACAGTTTCATAATCCGTCTATCACTTTTGCACAAAACTATAAGAGGGCTTCTAATCCATAATTAGGGGATCTAATTCGGAGGTTTACACGTCTAAGGTGAGAGAAAGAGAAAAAGAGGAAGAGAGAGAGAGAGAGAGAGAGAGAGAGAGAGAGAGAGAGGAAAGCTTGTTGGAAGAGGAAGCTTTTGCTTGTGAAGGTGATTTACGGTGCAATCGACTTATCGGCTCTTCAATGTCCTTGTGCTCGGTGAGATCTCTTAGTTTTATATTCCTTTTATTGTTTATTGCTACAACCGAAGATTGCACACCCAAGTGCAGGTAGCGAAGTAGTAAAATACTCGGTAAGACCGAGGTCGATCCACAGGAATTGAGGTTAAGAACACTTATAGGAATTAGTTTAGGTGTGAGAGATGAAATCTGATTTATCGACGAGAGTGGAGCAAGTTGTGTGTGGAAAAAGATAAAAAATAGAAAAGGGTCTAAGGCATTAGAAATCCACCTTTGATTTGTCCACAAAGTTTGATTCATTGGTCCAATTATAACTCAATTGGAATCGAATAAAGATCCGTTCCAACTGGAAGCTTTTAAACCACTTGCATATTTCATAAAAGATGGTGATCTAAACCAATTGATTTGACCATGAAGCACTCATTAATTGATCGCAAGGAATTCCAAGTACCCACTGTGCCCGGAGTCGACAATGGATCAAGGAATTGTACAGATCAACAACTTTGCCAACAAGTCAACCGATAAGATCACAATTCATACGATCAAATGCATACTTACAAGATATGAGGCTTTGATTGACCGATCCAACCGTTAAGATCTCGTCTATCGATCGCAGGGAATCTAAAGCATCCAATGTGCCCAGAGTCTATAATGGATCAAGGGATTTTACAGATCGATGACTTTACCTGCACTAGCTCGATGATCGTAGGGAATCCAAAGCATCCAACGTGCCCAGAGTCGACGATGGGTCAAGGGACTTACACAACAATAGCGTCTGCCGAGGTGGATAACCAAACCAATCAACCAAAGAAAACTCCAACATTTAAGCACAACTGTCGACCCAAAAGAACCAAAGCTTGCAAATTTCTTCAAAAGCATCACCCCTAGTCTTTGCTAGAGGTTTAGCCAACCATGTTACAATGAAAGACTAAAACTTCTACAAAAGAAAAAACTACTCTACATTACAAAAGAAAGAAAGAAAACTAAAGAAGAGAGGAGTTATGTGATTTGAGGGATGATTCAAATGAGAGGGAGAGGAGCTCCTTTTATAGCCCCATGAGAAGATCCAAGCCTAGGTGGCACTCTAAGCAAATCTCCTCTAGGTTTGGGCTTGGAGTTAGGCTTGGGAGATGAGCTGGCACTTCCAAGCCAATAGTTTTGCTTTTTAGGTTTGGGCTAGGAGTTAGGCTTGGAGTGCCCAAAGCAAACTTTCTCTTTTGGTTTGGAGCTCATGGATGGAAGAGGATGGAGAGAGCATTTGCTTGGCCCAAGGTGGAAGGTAACTAGGTGAGTTAACTCGGTCCACATGAGTTGGAGTTGATTGGGTCCACATGGAGAATCTGGAATTTGGACTGTCGATTGAAGATGGGGTGCTTTAGGTGATGGATGGTGTTCCCCAGTGGATGGACGACTGAAATTCTGCTGCATGGATGAGATTTGATCTCCATAATTGCACTGTACATGTGAACTGGTTGAAGTCGACGACTGAAAGTGGTCTCTTTGTTCAGCACACTGGTGGACGGTTAATGATCAAGGGCTCATCACACGTTGGATGATGGAGGCCTGGACGGTTGAGCTTAGAGATCAACTGGACGGTTGAAGGATGACTGATCCTGTGGTAGATGGATTAACGGCTGAGGACGAGCTGCTGGTGTTGTGGACGGCTGCAATGATCTGCTGGAGTGCTGTGGACGGTGGATGATCTAGGCCAGAGCTGCTGGACGGTGGAGATGTGGTCCACAAACTAGATGCTGCAGATGCATGAAGAGTCTGCTGGAGATGGACGACTGAGGAGGCTGGACGTCCTTGGATGATGGGCTGCACGTTTGAAGGTGGGGAGATTAGATGGACGGGTGTTTGATGATTGTTTGATGGTCCACTGATGCTGGCCGTTTGATGATGGACGTCCAGCAGCTGGACGGGTGGACTTGCTGCAGCCTTGGATGGCTGAAGTTTGTTGCACGTGTGGATGGCAACTGCACGTGCGAGAGGTGGGGTCCACCTTGTTGATCTGGCACATGTAATTGTGGGAGCTGTCCAACTGCTGGCTATTGACGGTGGAGAGGTGGACAGCAGATCATGGTAGGAGGGCTGCACGTGTGGGAGCTGAGAAAGGTGGGCCTGCTTTTGACGCACGTGCAAGCCCTGCTGGTTGTTGGAGGATGCTGCAGCTGATGGACGGCTAAAATGACCAGGACGGTTTGAAATGAAGGTGGGTCCACCTAGTTAGATGATCAGCACATTGGTGGGGACGTTGAAGCTTGGACAGTCCAGATGTTATATATGGCTACTGGACGTTGATGAAGCAGATTGGTGGGGTCCACTTGTTGACTGTTGAATGGAAATGCGGTGGCAGCGGTGCCTGATGATGACGTCCACTTGTCTGGATGGTAGAGATGCAGCTGGAGGTATTTGGTGCTTGTTGCACATTTGAGATGGAGATGGCTCCACAGTGCCGGACCATCAGGACCATTGATCTAATGCTCATGAAATTGTGGCCTGCATTAATGCACAGTTGGTCCAATCTTCGATCTTTACAGCCCGATTTCTTGCAGGACCGCTTCACACTTGATCTTGATCACTTTGAGGCTCTAAGAGATCCTAATTGGCACAGATCATGTCCAACTTCTCCTGATCACCTGAACATTGAAAAATCACCTAATGAGGGATACTTAACCGGAAAAACAACGATAATGCCCTTAACAACCAAGGTTAATTATACAATATTAGGCACTTATCATTTATCCACTCCCGCGTGAGTGAAGAAGGTTAGATCCAAGCGGGTTGTGCTTGTGATTGAGGTTGTAAACAGTTTACTACATAATGGATTGTTTATCTGGACGAGGTCCATGGTTTTTACCTCTAAGGGTTTTCCACGTAAAATTTTTTTGTGTCATGTGGTTGATGATTTGGTTTTGTTTATAGCATAATCATATCACATAATTCACGAAGTTTGGGGGCGAGATCCTAAGGTTCTGTGCAACGCACAATCGAACAATGGGATCAGTGTGAATTATGGAAGGTGGCTCATCAAGGATGATCAGCCTCAATCAATCTAACTGGCCCATATGAAAGGCGAAGATAGAGGACTTCCTCTATTGTAAGGACTTGTATGCTTCAATCTTAGGCATATCAGCCAAGACGAAAGATATGACTGATGATGATTGGAAGAAGTTGGACTGGAAGGTGGTGGTGTTCATTAGACAATGGTTGGATAATTTGGTTTTCCACCATGTGTCTACAGAGACCTCAGCCTATAGCAGAAATTACAAGGACTATATAAGAGGAAGACGGCCGGTAATAAGATCTTCCTGATTAGAAGAGTTGTGAATCTCAAGTTCAAGAAAAATGGTTCTGTGGCTGAGCACATGAATGAAGTCAGCAATATTATGAACCAGCTCTCCGCTATGAAAATGGTCCTGAACGATGAGTTACAGGCCTTACTACTGCTTAACTTATTGCCTAATAGTTAGGAGACATTGGTTATGTCTCTAAGTAACTCCACGCCAAATGGAAAGATGCCCATGAAGCAAGTTAACAGTTGTCTCTTTAATGAGGTGACAAGGAGAAAGTCTCAGGGGTCTACTCAATAAGAGGCCCTTGTGGCACAGGAACGAGGGAGAGGAAAGAACAAGAAGGGCGAGAAAGCCCAAAATAAATCTAGAGGCAAATCTAGCATCAAGAAAGATGTTGAGTGTTGGAATCGTGGTAAGAATGGCCATTATAATCCGTCGATGGCTGTGAAATATAAGAAAGGGTTAGGAAGAATGGAATGGTAGACTCAGAAATCTCCAAAAGAGGGCTGTGGATTCAGGTTGTTTGATAGATGGATAAAATCTTAATCTAGAATGTCCGAGGGATCGGTAATGAAGCCTCCATCAGATCAGTCAAGAGACTCATTCGCAAATTTAATCCGTCGATATTGGTTTTGTTGGAACCCATGCTCAGAGATGAGAAAAGAATTCGCACAGGTCTGAAGTTGGGGTTTCATTCATCGCTTTCAAATGCTGACATAGGGGGGAAAATCTGGTTCTTTTTTAAAGGCCATCTGGAAGCTGAGGAAGTACATTCCTCTAATCAGATGATAACTTAGAAAGCTAGGAGAAGAGATACTGCTGGACAAATCCTGATCTCTTTTGTCTACGCGAAATGTTCCAGACAGCTCAGACGGCAGCTTTGGGACGATCTCGCGTCTTTGGCAAATAGCAACCTAGGGGCCTGGCTCGTTAGTGGAGACTTCAATGTGACGGCAGATCACTTTGAGAGGCTGGGATATAGAAGTTTAGATCTGCAGAGCTCTACAGAGTTTATTAGTGCCATTAATTAACCATGCAAATTTGCAGGACGCAGGTTTCTCAGGTAACCCTTTCACTTGGTGCAACAATCAGGGGGGGACTTCTAGGACCTGGGCTAGGCTAGACAGGGCCCTTTGCAATTCTGAATGGTATGACTGCTTCCCTCTATTTAAGGTGGAGCACCTTCAAAGAGGGTGTTCTGATCATGCCCCTCTGCTCCTAGCCTGTCCTTCCCCTCCTCCACCTTCACCTAGGCCGTTTCATTTCCAAAGAATGTGGCTTCTCCATGATAACTTCCTTCTTCAGATCAAAAATGCTTGGAACATTGTGAGGCCTATTAACCCAATCTTTAAATTGCTGCACAAGATGAAGAATGTTTAACGTGTGTTGAAAGTGTGGAACAAGGGGGTATTTGGGAATGTGTTTCAGAGGGTTAAGGAAGCTGAAAGTCAAGTCTCTTCCATTGAGAAGCTTTGGCAAAGGCAACCCAATGAAGACTACTCGATTCTTCTTCAGGCAGCCAAGACTAAGCTTCAGACTGCAGAGCTATATGAGGAAGTGTTCTGGAAACAAAAATCTCGGAACAATTGGCCAGACGAAGGCGATAAGAACACGAAATATTTTCACCTTTCGGTTAAGGATCGCATGAGAAGAGCGTTAATTCAAAGCATTCGTCTAGACAGTGGGGAGGTCATCTCAGACCATGCTAGAATCAAGGAAGAAGTTGCCTCTTTCTTCTCCAACCTCCTATCTACTCAAGAGGTCAATCCCCCAACAGATTTATTAGATCTCTTACCATCTGATATCTCCCTTGCAGATAATGAGTTCCTTCTTAGAGAACCTTCATTGGATGAGTTTAAGCAAGCGGTGGAGTCGATTCCAAAAGATGGAGCCCCTGGTCCAGATGGATTCTCCAGCGCCTTCTTTTCTGGTTGCTGAGAGATTGTCGGGCAAGATCTGCTGGATGCTGCTAGGTTCCTTTTCAAGGGAGGATCGCTTCCACGTGCTTTCTCTGCCACGCTGATTTGCCTTATTCCTAAAACTTCATCTCCTGAGCAATTTTCTCATTTTCGCCCAATCAGCCTCTGCAACTGTGTATACAAGATTTTCGCCAAAGTTATAGTTGTCCGACTGAATCTTCTTCTGCCTAAGCTAATCTCTTGTGAACAGGGGGCCTTTCTCCAAGAGCTCTCAATGGTGGAGAGGATAGCTCTTACCCAAGAACTTTTTAGAGATCTTGACAGAAAAGTTAGAGGAGGAAATGTCATATTCAAGCTTGACATGGAGAAGGCCTACGATAGGGTAGCCTGGCCCTTCTTGAAAGCAGTGCTCCTGAAATTAGGCTTTACCAGTGCTTGGGTTGCAATGGTTGAAAAGTGCTGGAGCTCGAGCTGGTTCTCGGTTTTGCTCAATGGAGAACCGAGTGGCTTCTTCAAGTCTTCTAGGGGTCTCCGACAAGGTGATCCCCTGTCGCCATCCCTTTTCATCATGGCTTCGGAAGTTCTCGACAGAGGGCTGAAGATGCTGTCGGAATTTGGGCGTTGCCTTCCTTTCATCTCCAAACGAGGCTGCCCCATGGTGACGCATCTGTTATATGCAGATGATACTATCATTTTCACTAATGGCGGCTCGAGGTCCCTCTCCATCACTAAGCAGTTTCTTGAAAAATTCCAGCAGGCTTCAGATCAGAAAATCAACATAGCTAAAAGCGAATTCCACTGCTCTAGCAAGCTCCCTTCCTCCAGAATCAGGTCCATCCAAAACCTCTCGGGAATTCAGAAAGCGTCCAAAATCCTTAAGTACTTGGGTGTCCCTATTATTCGTGGGAGAATTAGAAGACTCCACTTCCAACCGCTTTTGGACAAAGTGCAGGGTAAGATCAAAGGATGGACTAGCAAATTCCTCAATCAGGCAGCCAAAGCAGTTCTAATTAACCATGTTCTCAGCAGCATCCACATTCACTCCATGGCAGCTTCGGTGGTCCCTGCTTAGGTTCTCTTTAACCTTGAGAAGAATTTTACAGATTTCTTTTAGGGTTGGGTGGAGGGGAAGAAAAAGCAGCACTGGATTAAGTGGAAGTCCATCACAGTGCCCAAATCGAAAGGGGACATCGGTGTCAAGAGACTAAAAGAGGTCTTGCAAAGTTTGCGCTTGAAGATGGCTTGGGTTGTGAGCAGTGACTCAGGTAACTCAGTTTGGGGCGAATTCATCAGAGTTAAATACTTGTCGAATAGTGCTTCCATTCCTCATAAGTCCGTTGAGACGGCCTCCTCGTTATGGAGAAGAATAGAGAAGTTGCTCCCGGTGATTTCTAAGAATTCCCGCTGGCTGGTGGGAAAAGGTGAATGTGGCCTGTGGACTGACAATTGGACAAGTCTGGTCCCTCTATCTAGTAGGACCTTGCATCCTATTCCTTATTCTCTATTAACCCTTCAAGTGAAAGATATTCTTGGGCCAGAGGGACTCCTGTCGAATCCTCCTAGCTTTGTCCCTTCTTCCGGCGGAAGTGGTCTCCCATATCACGTCGGGAGGCATGTTTATTCGCCAATCTGATGATGAGCAGGTGTGGCTGTTTGAAACTTTAGGCCGTTTCTCGGTTAAGTCAGCGTGGTCCCTTGGCAGGCAGTCACTGAGCAGAAAAAGCTGGACCAGGTGGGTGTGGTATGTTAAAATGCCTCCAAAGCTGTCAGTTTTTGTTTGGAAGGTGATCCAAAGAGGTATTCCGGTCGAGTCCAAAGTTCAAAGTAGAGGCATCTCCCTAGCCTCCAGATGCAATTTCTGCCCAATGCAGGTGAGTCCGTTCACTGAGTCCATCAACCATCTTTTTTCTTCTAGTTTCCTTGCCAAAAGGGTGTGGTCCTGATTCAGTGCAGTTTTTATGTTCACTTCATGGAAGCTCAATCGTTGATAGCCAAACTCCATCAATGGTGGCATCCTGCCACATCTTCTGACAATTTCCTGTTGCTTAGAGGTTTGCTGCCCAACGTCATCATCTGGGAGATTTAGAGAGAGAGGAATAGATACCGCTTCGACGGGATTTCTGTTAACGTGGGTAGGGTACTTATGCAAGTCCAGGCGTGGATGCAGATCATCGGTGCTAACCTCCCTTCTCCTCGCAACCCCAACTTATCCAGAATGCTTGCCATGTCCTCTCTGCAGATCCAGTTTAAGGAAGACAAGAACCCCAGATATGAGGTGGTCAAGTGGATCAGGCCTGAGGTTCGCTGGGTAAAACTCAATGTTGATGGATCCTCCCTTAGCAACCCGGGCTTGACAGGTGGTGGTGGAGTGTGTAGAGACTCAGATGGCAATTTCATCAGCGCATTCTATAGCGGATATGGCTCAGGTACTAATTCTACAGCTAAAGCTAGAGCTTTGGTGGAAGGCTTAGCTCACTATGTGGAAGGCGACTTCTCAAAATTGTTATAGAAACCGACTCCGAATTTATGGCAGATATGTTCATAAAAGGATACCTAGGCCCGTGGCAGATGTGGTTCTGATTTGCTAGATTTGAGGCTTTAAAAGCTATTGCTGATGTCAAAATTGTTCATGCCTTGAGAGAAGCTAACAAGGTTGCGGATGGTTTGGCTAAAATGGGCAGCAACTTGCAACGTTGCTCTTCCTTCTATTCGGTCAGGGATCTACCTCCTCTTATTATAGGTAATATAGTTTTAGAAAAAGTGGGTTTGGGTTCCATTATAAGGGAGAAAGGTCCCTTCTAGGTCTTTTCATTTTCTTTGGGCTTTAGGACGCTCATGATAGGTAGTTCCGGGAGTTTTGTTCCCTGGATCTACCCGAATCTATATGCTCTATATATTTCCCTTTGGCTCAATATATCTCAATCTTTAAAAAATGGCCATTATAAAAATGAATGCCACAAGAAGAAGGATAATAAAGGAAAAGGGAAGGAAAAAGGTGATGAATCAGATTCTACTGTGGTTGCCTCTGATGGTGACGTTGTGGTTGTTCTCTCAGCGGATTATGATGTTTGTATCATGGCTACGAATCAGAACACCAATTGGGTGATTGATTCGGGAGTGTCGTTTCACACAACTCCACGAAGGGATTTCTTTACAAGCTACAAGCAAGGCAACCTTGGTACAGTGAAGATGGTGAACTCTAAAATATCTCAGATAGTAGGACTTGGTGATATTTGTGTAAAGACCGATGTGGGTTACATGTTGGTTCTGAAAAATGTGAGGCATGTTCCCGACCTTCGCCACAACTTGATGTCGACGGGAAGGTTGGATGTGGCTGGCTATGAGAGTGGGTTTGTTGGTGGGCACTGAAAGCTCATCAAGGGTTCGATGATCGCAACTAGAGGGAAGATGTGTTGCACCCTTTACATGACAAGTGTTAGCGTATGCAAGGGTGAATTGAACGCAACGGAAGATTCAATGACAAACATGTGGTATAGGTGGCTCGGCCACATGAGTGAGAAAGGGCTTCAGCTACTAGCAAAGAAGCACCTCCTTCTAGAGTTGACAGGTATACCTCTCAAAACATGTATTGATTGTTTACCTCTCTAAACTTGTATTGATTGTTTACATGTATTGAGTGTCAGCGTATGACAGGGTTTTCTTGTTAAGATTGCTTCTCATGTTAATAAAGTATATGCATTATATTTGGTTTATTCTGATGTGTGTAGTCCGATGAGGACAAAATCCTTAGGTGGGGCTCTGTATTTTGTTACATTTATAGATGATGTATCTATGAGGGTTTGGATTTATGCATTGAAATTCAAGGGCGAGGTCTTTGGTGTATTTAAGGTATTTCATGTTATGGTCGAGAGAGAGATAGGTAGATCATTGAAGTGCATCCGCACTGACAATGGTGGTTAATACATTGGGGCATTTCATGAATATTGTAAGTCTCTGAGTATACAGCATGAACAAATGGTGGCCAAGACCCCCCAACACAATGGTGTAGCTGAGTGCATGAATCGCACAATTGTAAAGAGAATCAGATGCATGTTATCCCTTGCGAAGTTGCCTAAAATGTTCTGGGAAGAAGCAATGCACATGGAAGTGTATTTAATAAACAAGTCTCCATCAGCCTCGTTGAATGGAGTACCTGAGAAGGCATGGACTAGATGCGATCTTTCGTATAGTCATCTCAGGGTATTTGGATACTGGGTATCCATTCACGTACCCAATGACGAAAGGTCCAAGCTTGATACGAAGATCAGGCAGTGTGTGTTCTTGGAGTATGGTGATAAGAAATTCAGTTACAAATTGCGGGATCCGACCGAGAAGAAACTCGTCAGGAGCAAAGATGTAGGTTTTCTTTAAAGATCAGTGTATTGAAGACATTGAAAAGTCAGAGAAGACCCAGCCCAATTCATGTGAGTTGGAAGACATGGATTCGATCACTCCTCCCATGGTGCCTGATGACGAGGTAGTGCAGTAATATGCAAAGGACGTGGGAGTTCCTACAGAAGATGAACCAGGAGAGCAGTCCCCACATGATCCACCTGTTGAGCCACACGTGAGGACGACATGTAGGGACAGACACCCGTCCAAGAGGTACTTGCCTTATGAGTACATTATGCTTACAAATGGGGGAGAGCTAAAGGACTACTTTGAGGCCCTAGCCGATGAGCATAAGAGGGAGTGGTTAAAATCTATGCAAGAGGAGGTGAAATCCTTACATAAGAACAACACCTATGATCTGACGAAATTGCCTAAGGGCAAAAGAGCTTTGAGCAACAAGTGCGTGTTCAGAAAGAAGTTAGAGTAGAAGAATTCACAAACAAGGTTTAAGGCCAGACTTATGGTGAAAGGGTTTGGTCAGAGGAAATGAATTGGCTTCGAAGAGATATTCTCACTGGTGGTGAAGATGACGTCCATTCGGATGTTACTTGGGTTGGCGGCTAGCATGGATCTGGAGATAGAGCAGTTAGACGTTAAAACTGCATTTCTTCATGGTGACCTGGAAGAAGAAATCTATATGTACCAACCAAAGGGGTTCAAGGTCAAGGGTAAAGAACATATGGTGTGTAGGCTTAAGAAGAGCTTGTATGGGATGAAACAAGCTCCAAGGCAATAGTAAAAGAAGTTTGACTCATCATATTAAAACATGGATATGACAGAACGAAGTCGGACCACTCTATGTTCACGTGCAGGTTCTCAGATGGTGATTTCTTAGTTCTGTTATTGTATGTTGATGACATGTTCATCATGGGAAAAGACATTAAGAAGATTGACAGGCTAAAACAGGAGTTGGGCAAGTCGTTTGCGATGAAAGACTTGGGCCTAGCTAGATAGATTCTAGGTATAAAAATCACACATGATAGAAGCAGTAGGAGGCTATGGTTGTCACAAGAGCGGTATGTCGAAAATGTCTTAGAAAGGTTCAATATGACTGGAGCAAAGCTAGTCAGTATTCCACTAGATGGTCACTTCAAATTGAGCGACAAGCAGTGTCCCAAGACGAAGGCAGAGGTGGATGAGATGCAGAAGATACCCTACATCTTGGCGGTAAGAAGTTTGATGTATGCTATAGTGTGTACGTACGTGCCCACACATAGCATATGCGGTTGGTGTTGTTAGACAGTATCTTGTCAATCCTGCCAAAGAACACTGGGCAACAGTGAAGTGGATACTACGGTATCTAAGGAGTTCATCCAGGTTGAGCCTATGCTATGGTGACGAAAAACCTATGTTAGAAGGCTACACGAATGCAAATATGGTAGGTGACATAGACTCCAGGAAGTCTACAACAGGGTTCATATTCACATTTGCAAGGGGAGCGGTCACTTTGCAGAGTAAGCTACAGAAGGTCGTAGCGTTGTCCACGATAGAGGCCGAGTACATCGCAGTCACAGAAGCATGTAAGGAGATACTTTAGATGAAGAGGTTCCTACAGGAACTTAGCTTGAAGCAGGAGAAGCACATGATCTATTGTGATAGTCAGAGTACGATACACTTGAGCAAGAATCCAAGTCAGCATTCTAAGTCGAAGTACATAGAGGTTTGGTATCACTGGATCAGGGATACTTTGGAACAGAAGGTGTTACAGCTTCAGAAGGTCCACACAGATGATAACGGGTCAAACATGATAACCAAGGCTTTGCTCAAGGGAAAATTTAAAGCTTGTAGAAGCTAAGCTGGCTTGAAGGTGTTGATCTCCTCCTGAGTCAGAAGGGGGAGATTTGATGGGGTTTTTCTCCTCATATTAAAGGAGAAGATGTTCGCTTCCTCAAGTGTACGGTTGCGATGTAGTAATAAATCTCGGTAAGACCAAGGTCGAACCACAGGGAAGGAAGTAAACAATTCAAACTATCCTAAGTAACTAGAATCTTAAGAGGTTTGTGAAATTGGTTTTGAACAAGAAACAAAAAAATTTAATAATGAAAAGATAACTAGAACATCAAGGATCCACTTATAGCTCTTCTTAGATGCATAATTCGCTATGGTTCCTGAATTACTAAACTAGAATCGAAATAAAATCTTATATAGCCAGATGATAGAGCGGTTATATTATCAAAGCAATCCAACACATGTGTTGTTCATCAACATGATTCCCTCAACTCAAGTTAGGACTTTAGCACACTCAATTGCATAGATCAATCCTAGTTCCAATAAATTAAGACCATAACCATAATAATCATCAAACCTTGTCACAGGACTTAACTATATTATGATTTGAACTTCATACAAATCATATGAACAATCAACACAATATTCAGAATTTAGAACAAAAAGGTAGAACTTTAGTTTGAAGTTCCCATACAATGATCCAAGTCTATAGCGTATTGAATCCAATTCCTTAGAGCATACAGGTCTAGATCCATGCAAAACAATTAAGAACTAAAGCAATTCTTCCAAACATCCATGAGCCATCATAAGATTAAGAAAAGCTACTTAAAACTTTATTCAGACTTTCAAAAACGATCATTCTTCATTAAATCCAAACTTGAAACCAATAAAACGAATTAAAACATCTAGGTAAACTATAAGTTTCACCTCTTAGCTCTAGCTAAGAGGTTAGCTAATGAACAATATAAAAATAAATTAGAACTAGAACTAGAAGAAGAAGAAAACTAGTTGCAGGAGGCTAGGAAGCCTCCTAGGTCTTGAATTCTTTACTCCCCACGTTGCTAGATGGCTTAGGAAAAGGTTGTAGGTGTCCTTTTATAGATTGGCGCAGAAGATTCCTAGATTGCACAAGAAATCACGCAATTGCGCAGAGAAAATCGGAGCTTCACAGACAAGCTCTGTTACGCTGCTGACCGGTTTGAGCCCATGGAGGACCGATCGCACGACCGATCTCAAAACATAAAAAACAGTCCAGCAAGTTACGTTTTTCTAGACTCATCTCGACCTGTCTGGCGACCGGTCTAGCTGTGTAGACCTGTTTGGCGACCGGTCTGGCGAAAGGTCTTGGGATAGGTCTTAAGACAAGTCTTGGGATCGTTTTTCCATATTTTCTTCTATTTCTTTCTTCTTCTTTCCTCCACCTTTTATCACTTGTTATATTGATCTTCAATGCATATAAAGTGACTCTTTTAACTATGAATTAGTGAAGCCTTCCTCTCATTCCTACAATCACAAATCCATGCATTAGATTAGTCTTTAAATCATGAAAACCTATGCATAATGAGTGATAAATTGGGGTTAGAATATGCACAATTAAGAGCTCAACACACCCCCCAACCAGCATTTTGCTAGTCCCGACCAAAACATGCATGAAATAAGTTTCATTCTCTAAAACCCAACTCTTCTTAAGAAACTATATTTCTATACATTCCAAGACATGCAAGTACAAAAATTAGCAAAACTATGTGATAGAAGTTGAGACCTTAAACTTCCAAAAACATAACAAGTGTTCATATGGGATTCCCGCTGATTGATTGATAAATAGAAGTATCCAAACAAATTATCCTAGTGTGCTCAGTGAATGCTCATCTCATGGATTTCTGGGGTTACCTTCTTCATGAATTAGCTAAGGTATGGATTCAACGGTGTATAGATCAACAACAAGCCTATGACAGGAATTTGCCTTACCGTCCTTCCAACGGCTTTCACACTACATCCCATTTCCAGCTTTAGTTACAGGTAGACCATCCCCTGGTTGGTAATAGGTAGCCCTTTTCGGAGTTTTCCACCAATTCTCCATCATTCCCATATTTTCATCCTTCCTTTCCCATTTTCTTTTTCATTAGATAGGATTTTTAGAAATCCATATCTTTCATTATTTTCCCATGGACAAGGATGGACAAAGTACCCCGGCTTGGTTTCTCAACACTTCAAATCCAAACTAAACCAATCCATAATTCTACATAATCCTTTCAAAAATCGTGTAAAGTGAACTAGGTGTAAAAGTATTTCAATTTTTCTATCAATCAAATCAATAGGAGAATCCAATTAGAAAACCATCATGTTACAAGTCTTTTAAGAGTTTCAAAATCATCTCAGTACATCTTTCTTCCTTTCTATACTTACGACATCCCAAGTGCATATAAACACGGTCTTCCAAAGGAGTTTTGAATTTTCAGAAAAATTAAAAATTTTCTACATAATTGCTCAAAATGTCACAAAAGTTAGTAGGTTCATCTAAAGAATCTTACCCCCCAACCAAATCTTATATTGTCCTCAATGTAATAAGATATGCAATATGCATGACATGAGAGTAATGACATAAAACAAAGGAAAGTGAGAACGAGAGTACCTGAGGTTGCAAGTTGATCGATTCTAGCTTCTTTCATTGTCTCGATGAGACATATTCAATCCTAAATGCAGAAAGAAATCCTAACCTACCTACCTACCTTTGATTAGTCTGATCGACTATATGATCAAATTTGAGCAAGATCTTCCTGAATTTCAATAGGTTTCTCATGAGGACCATCCAAAGTCCTGCTCGAATGTACACATGGGTGCGTTTCTTCCTTAAGGTCCAATCATAGTGCGCACCACACACATGTAAGGAGGAGATAAGAGTAGCAAAAAGATATCTCCTCAAGTTCTGAATTGGGTTATAATTGATTAAAAACGGATCCTCCCAATCAGAATTTTCAATGGGTTGAAGAACCTATGATGGTGGAGAGACGTTTATCAAGTATTCTTCAGTTCGAGTTGTCTCCTCCACAATTTTAGAATTGCATGGTGCTTCCACAGACAATGGTAAAGAGTTTAAATCAGTGGAATGGTGTTCTTTAGGCACCAACACCGTGTCTAACAAACTATCCAACTCCTTACTCATCTCATCATCCAGATCATAGGGGTGGGTCATGCATTCCTCTAGGAAATCGAGAGAGTCAAATGAAGGGTCCTCGTTCTCCCTAAGTGATTGAGGAAAGCCTGTTTCAATGACAATGAATTCCTCCTCTATAGAGGGGAGGTCTTCCAAAGAAAAAATTTTAGATTCAGTGGTAAGCACATCATCTAACATTGGTTGATCTAAAATTTCAGATTGTGCCACCACATCATCCAAAGAAACAGAACTTTCAACCTAAGGGAGTTCTTCCACAATAGAATCTGGCATGTGTTGTTGGTGGAAGGACTCAAAAATATCAACTTCGGCTATCTCTCTAGCAAGAGTATCTTCCGGCGACTCAAAAACATTCGGCCCTTTGGAAGAAGAAATCATAGACTCACAATCATCCTTCAAACCCTCATTGTAAGCAATCAAACTATCACTTTCAGATTTTGTAGATTCCTCGGGTTCACCAACCGTCCTTGAAATCTCTTCATCATTCAAATCGGAATACCTAAAAGAGATAGTCGATTCACTATAATTGATGGTAATGTTGGGATCACTGAAGTCGACATCCTCTAAAAGTTTAGTCATTAAATCGGAAGAGGGTTGGGCTTGGATTGCCCCATCCTCCTCCTTGTTGGGGAATGATTCGGTGTTCCCAATGTTGGGTTCAGGATTTTGAGATGGCGAGAGGTTTTGTATGCATTGCTTAGTTATTTCCATAAACTCTCACAGCGTATCCTCAAGAGTTCGTGTCGATTGTGGCTTATGAGAAAGAAACTCTTGAGGATAATTGTTGGCATCCATGGTTGGCTGGTCTCCTAAATTGAAATTTTGATGCTTCCACCTATTAGGATTATACATGCCATATGTTGTGCTATTAGATGGTTGTTGATATTTGTAGCCAAACAAGTGATCATACATTGTCCTAACCGGTGGAACATTATTCATCTCTTTCCGATACTCTCCCATTGTCTTACCTAACGAAAAGTTATGCACATTGTTGTCATTCCGGTAATCTCGAAAGGTCTTACGTGGGAGAGTATTAGAAGTAGATTGAGTCATAGAAAAATATTTATGCTTGTAATGGTTCCAATCATAATGATTTTTTATTTGGTTCGACCTCTTATCTTCCAAAAGGTATTTAGACAATCCACCCGTCCAATCATTCATAATGAAATTATAAGAAGTTGAAACAATCCCAATCTAGGAAGAAAAATAAAAAGAAGAAAGGGAGAAGGGGAGATGTTACCCGTAAAGGTGAGAACTATGTCAGTAACTAAGTTCCTACAACACCCAAAAACAGAAAATTGTTAGTAATCTAGGAAAAATCAGAAAACTACTTCTAGAAAAACTGAAAATCCTACCTAACTAAGACTACTCTATAGCTACTAGAATAATTAGAACCGTTTAACCTCTTCCCCGGCAACGACGCCAAAAACTTTTTTCGCTTCCCCAAGTGTAGGGTTGCGATGTAATAATAAATCTCGGTAAGACCAAGGTCGATCCACAGGGAAGGAAGTAAACAATTCAAATTATCTCAATAACTAGAATCTTAAGAGGTTTGTGAAATCGGTTTTGAACATGAAACAGAAAAATCTAATAATGAAAAGATAACTAGAGCATCAAGGATCCACTTGTAGCTCTTCTTAGATGCATAATTCCCTATGGTTTCTCAATTACTCAACTAGAATCGAAATAAAATTCTATCTAGCCAGATGATAGAGCGGTTATATTATCAACGCAATCCAACACATGTGTTATTCATCAACATGATTCCCTCAATTCAAGTTAGGACTTGAGCACACTCAATTGCATAGATCAATCTTAGTTCCAATAAATTAAGATCATAACCATAATAATCATCAAACCTTGTCACAGGACTTGACTATATTATGATTTGAACTTCATTCAAATCGAGTGAAGGAGATATGAGAGGATGACCTGAACAGTGACAGAGGGAGCCTAGCATGAGGGGGCGACCAAAGAAGAGAGGTCGGCAATAAAGAAACAAAGCCCACTCAACGAGAAGAAATCCAAGGACGGATCGTGGAGATTTGCTAGGGATTCCGCCTTGCAGTGAAGGTAGGGACAATGAATCTGTTCGGAATAGTGAATCGCCGGAATGGGTATCTGTGGCAGGGAAAAAGAGGGCTTCGCGAGGCGATTTCAGTGTTTTTGTGGGCAACCTCAAGTTCGATTGCTCCGTGGAAGATCTGGCTACCATCTTTGGGAAATTTGGGAAGATTGGGGACATCTTTACTCCTCGAGATCACATCCTAACACGACCGAGGGGCTATGCTTTCATCCGTTTTCTGTACGAGGCTGATGCCCTAGCAGCCATGGAGGTTCTTCATGGGCATCGGATAGATGGGCAAGTGGCAACCGTCAGATGGGAGAAGCCATGAATGGCCAATACAAATGCAGAGTGGTGCCCGATGACTTCCTTGCAGGCAAAGAAATCTCCTGCTCGGGAAACGACATTCTATGGTACCGATGAGGCAACGAATAGAGTTTTGCCCCCTGCTTGGGTCCCCTGCCCCCTGGGACCCCAAAGATCTTTTGCCGCTACTTTGAAGGGCGCCCCAAAGGAGATGGCACATGCTCCTCCTGTATTCCAACAGTTTCAGGGGGAAGACTTCGTTACTATTGCAGACAAAGCAGCTGTGGAGACAAAAAAGAAGGCTTTAGAACTCGCCTTCATAGGCAAGGCCAGTAGCCAGGTTTCGGTCATCAGCTTGATTCGGTCTCTTAGAGAGTCGAGGTTTAGAGCCTCAGCTATTGATGTGGTTAAATTGGTGGCTAATCATTTCCTTCTAGTTTTTAAGACTAGGGTTGAGATGGTCGACTTCTATTCGGACGCAAATCTCCAGCAGAAAATGGGTCTGAGAAGGATTGATACGTGGGACCCTTCCTCGGTTTGGAGTTTCGGGGGATGTTGGATCAAGCTATTTAGAATCCCAGCCCACGCCTTCTTAGAAGCATCTATCATAGATCTTGGCCAGCACTTTGGGAAAGTGGTTGATAGTGATACCTTATCAAGGTATGGGATATTTCAAGGGTATGCACGAGTGAAGGTGGTTCCCCTGCCGGGGCGAGACATCTACATGATTATACATTTGAGAGTAGAGGGTATATCCTACCCAATATTTGCGACGATTGAGATCCCAAAGGATGATACGAGGGATTTGTATTTGCCCACTACTACAGAGCTTGGGCCTATAGTAACAGTTGACATTGAGAGTGGTCTGAACTTGGGTCCTCATCTCCAGAATGTCAATGAGGGGCCCAGTCCTGATCATGTTTGTGATAATGTCCACAAGGCGACTACAGACAGCGAGCACAACATCTCTAATAGCAGTACTCATCTCGGTGGGGCAGATAATTTTCCTGATATGCTAGCTCAGATGGAAATTCAAGGGAAATCTAAGAAGGGGTGGGTCTAATTGGCCTTCTTCACTAGAGGTAATGACATTCAACCTGCATTTGCTTGTGGGATTATCCAGGACTCTGATGTGAGATGCCGCCAAGGTGTTTGGGAAAATAACCAGGAGAGTGACGCAGTATACCCTCAAGGTGTATGTGGAAATGCAGGGAAAGCGAATTCAACCGTCTTATCTGCTTCCCTCATCTTGGATCAGCAACAGCAAGCAACATCCTAGCCCTGCCTCAGTTCACGCCGGTAGTCATGACTAGCTCTCCCACCTCCCAACTGGTGACGCCCATATTTTAGCCCGTCTTCATGAAAATGGCCAGGTGACTAGGATAGACCCCATGGCGGATGTCGGTCGTCATACCTATCAGCATGTCTCTGCTTCTCTCCCTTCTCTCCCTTTGCCAGATAAGCTCCCAAATATTTCTCTATGCCCTCCCTCCAATGGTATGGGTGATCGTGAGGAGGCACTTCAGATTCAGCTCCTTACGGATCCTGGAATAGATCTCACCATTATTCCTGTGGCTTTATTTCATGAGGGAGTACAGGAGCCTACTGAGGAGGAACTACATGTGACCAACCAGGGCTGGGAGAAAGATCTCTGTGTGTCTGGTTTCCCCCAAGACCATCAAGGGGGGTGCGCAGACTCATTTGTCAAGCCGCAGGCCCATCGATGTGGGCTTATGTGCTCTCTCTCTGTTGGGTGTGTTCCCTGAGGACAAGAACCTCCCCAATCCGACCATCCGGATCAGATACGCATTTGGCCTCCAAAAGAGGATTGCCATGATGAGGGAATAGGAGTTTCTATGATTCAGTCGCCAACCAAGTCAGGGATAGATATTGGCAATGGCAGCTTAGTTCTTCAGGTTGACCTTTCTCCATTTTTCGACGGGGTAAGACAGGAGGCCTTGCAGGATGAAGTGGGTGACACCCAATTTTCAATGGGGAAAACAGCATCACCCTCTCTTCAGAAGGGCACCTTGAGGGATACAGTTTGCTTGATTGAAGAGGACACTGTCTTGATTGTGCCGGGGACCCAGTTCGGTACAGCAGCAGGTGACTTTCGAGATCGAGAGGTAGTGGGAGCAAAAGAGAATAGTGACCCTGAAGGAGCAACGATGGTCTCAGCGCTGGGAATTCAGAATTTAGCTGTTGGTGTAGGTGATATTCGTATGGAAGGAGTTAAAATGGTTGCTACACCAGGGATGCAGGATTTTGCAGTTGAGGTACGTGAGCTTCATACAACTAAAAAGGATGACCGGCGCCACAGTCTGAAGCATGTCTGGGATGACTCCAAGTCTGTGGATTGGGAAGGTAGGTTGAGGAGAACGAAGTTTCGGGCCATGAATTCAGGATGTATAACTGATGGATAAGATCCTAGTCTGGAACGTCCAGGGGGTAGGGAATGAAGCCTCCATTCAGACTCTGCAGAGATTCATTCGGGATCATAAGCCTGCCATTGTTGCCCTTATGGAACCAATGCTGAGAGACGAGAGGAGAGTGGGGATAGGCCTCAAATTGGGTTACCACTTCTCCCTCTCTAACTATGGAGAAGGGGGTAAAATCTGGGTTTTTTTCCTCAGCCAGCAACAGGTTCAAGTCATATCCACTTCAAATCAGTTTATCTCCATTAAGGCTTCCATCCAGGGGGCATTTGCTCAAGTCCTTCTCTCTGTGGTTTATGCCAAGTGTTCTTCCTCCCAAAGAAGGGAGTTATGGGAGGAGATGGTACACATAGCGGGTACTCATGTTGGAGCTTGGGCGGTGTGCGGTAATTTTAATGCGGTTATTAAGCAATCTGAGAGGAGGGGACGTAGAAACCAGGATAGGCCTATCTCTCCTGAGTTCGCTGATGCCTTGGACCAGGCTGCCCTCATTGATGTTGGTTTTGTGGGTAACCATTTTACGTGGTGCAATAATCAAGGACGCGCGGCAAGAACCTGGGCAAGGTTGGATAGAGTGGTGTGCAACGCCGACTAGCTCACCGTTTTCCCCTCCTTCGTAGTTCAGCACCTGCCTCGTTCGAAGTCCGACCATGCACCATTGCTGCTCTCTTTTCCTGATCAGGGAGCCTCTCATTTTCCCAAGCCTTTTCGTTTCCAAAGGATGTGGCTCATGCACGATGGATTTCTTCCATTGGTTAGGTTGGCCTAGGAGGCGGCAACCCCCTACCCATTATTATAACCCGATGACTAACCTTCTAGCCAAGATGAAAGAGGTTAAGCGGGCTATTGTTTCCTGGAATAAAGAGGTGTTTGGAGATGTTCGCCTGCAAGTCAGACAAGCTGAGCAAAAGGTGCTTCAGGCTGAAGAAGCTACCATGCTTAATCCGGGGGATTCAAATCTCCTACTCTTAAGCGTTGCTATGGCTGAGCTGTCCACATGTGAGCTCCGCGAAGAAGTTTTTTGGAAGTAAAAATCTAGAAATAATTGGCTCTTGGAAGGTGATAGAAACACTAGCTTTTTCTGTAACCAGGTTGCAGATCGGTATAGGAGAACCAGGATTGTGAATATCAAATTAGATAGCGGAGAAGCGATTTCAGACCAGGGTAGAATCAAGGAAGAGGAAATTGCTTTCTTCTTTAAGCAGTTTCAGGCTGAAGAGTGTGCTCATCCAGGGGGGTTCTTGGAGGCTATTCCTGAATGCGTCACGTATCGAGACAACGACATGCTTGTGGAGGACCCTTCGCTAGACGAGGTCCGGATAGCTGTTGAATCCTTGCCCAAAGACGGGGTGCCGGGGCCGGACGGTTTCTCGGGTGCTTTCTTCATTGCCTGCTGGGACTTCATTGGTATTGATATTTGGAGGGTGCTGGTGTATTTCTTAAGAGGATGTAGATTGCCGCGTGCCTTCACGTCTTCCCTGTTGGCCCTGATTCCGAAGTGCCAGTCTGCGGATGAATTTGCAAAATTTCACCCCATTAGCCTTTCTAATTGCATTTATAAGATTTTCTTCGTCCCCGGGCGGGCCATGGAAGATAGTATCGCTTTAGCTCAAGAGCTCTTCAGGGAAGTTGGGAGAAAGGTTCGCGGAAGTAATATTATTGTGAAGTTGGACATGGAGAAGGCCTACGACAAGGTAGATTGGAAATTTCTCAAGGCCCTCCTCTCCAAGTTCGGTTTTTACGTGAGATGGATAAATCTGGTGGAGAAGTTTTGGTCTAATTGCTGGTTCTTTGTCATTATGAATGGTCAGGCTGCTGGTTTCTTCAAGTCCTCGTGTGGTTTGAGGCAAGGGGATCCAATCTCCCCCAATTTGTTTATCCTGGCAGCTGAGGCCCTTAGTAGAGGCTTTAAGCAATTGATGAATAACGGCCTGTGCAAGCCTTTCAAAGTGTCCAGGGGTTGCTCTCTAGTCTCCCACTTGCTGTTTGCGGATGACACGGTTTTATTCTTCAACGGATGCAGCAGAACGCTGAGGGTGGTTGCAGGTTTCCTCCAAGATTATCAACAGGTATCAGGGCAAAAGATTAATTTTGGCAAGAGTGGGTGCTATTCCGGCAATAGAGTTCCAGCGGCCAGGTTGAGAGCCATCGAGCATAGGCTGGGGATACCGGCTAAGACAGGGGATTTCTCTTACCTAGGCGTTCCAATTTTTCAGGGAAGATCCAGGTGTGTGGCCTTTCAACCTCTTGTTGATAAAATCAGGAGGAGAGTTGCAGGCTGGAAGGAGAAATTCCTCTCCTCGGCTGCTAAATTAATGCTGATTAACCATGTCTTGGCCTCTATTCCCATCCACACTATGGCAGCCTCCATGATCCCCATGCAAGTTATTCATTCGATTGAGAAAGCCATGGCCGACTTCTTCTGGGGATGGGAGCAGGGGAGAAAAAAGATGCATTGGATCGCTTGGAAGAAGATTTCTCTCCCAAAATCTGAAGGTGGGCTCGGGGTGAAGCGGTTGCGGGAAGTGTTGAGGAGCCTCAAAATGAAGATGGCTTGGGGTGTCTTCTTTGGTAATAGTAAGAGTATGTGGGCAAATTTCTTGAAATCCAAATACCATTAGGACCTTTCAGGTTTTGTAGGAGCTACCCGCTTCTTTGGTGGCTCTCCTTTGTGGAAGAACTTGTGTAACATGCTGCCAGACGTTCAAAATCATGCTAGATGGTTGGTTGGCAGTGGCGAGTGCAATTTTTGGGCAGTGGATTAGACCGGTCTTGGGCCTCTAATAAGTTGGGTTACTAACTCGGTTCCATCTGAGTTGCTGGATGTCAAAGTAAGGGACTATCTTACCGCTTCGGGGCTCAGGGCCCCTCTGACCATCTCTTCTCTGCTTCCTCAAAGTGTCATTGATCATGTTCGGGATGAGGGCCTCTTCACGTCCGACTGTGAAGATAAGTGCATTTGGCCTCTTACGTCTTCAGGAGTGATTTCTGTCAAATCAGCTTGGGAGTGTAGCAGATCTGCGAGTGTTAAAATTTGGTGGGCGAAGTGGATCTGGCATCCATTAATCCCGCCAAAGATTGCCGTCTTTTCGTGGAAAGTGTTGCAGAATGCTGTTGCCGTGGATATGAATGTGCAACGTAAGGGCGTCTTTCTCGCTTCCAGGTGTGTTTGCTGTTCCATTGACCAAGCATGCACTAAGGATTTGGACCATCTGTTAGTGAGTGGGCAGTTGGCAGAAGCGGTCTGGAAGCATTTCAGTGATATTTTTGGCTTGGCTTTGACAAGGGGTCAGTCGCGTATGAGTAGGGATGCTCAAGTTTCAAAGCCTGTTCGGTAATCAGACTGGGACCATCCGTAAGATCTAGTGGTGGATGATTAGGCTGAGCCCCTTTCTCAACCCCCCTAAGGAAGGGAATCTGGCCTCTTCCATAGCCCTCCAAATTCTCGGTATTGTGCATCCCCCCCCTAAGAAGAAAGCGATGCGGCTTTTGAAATGGGGGAGGCCTGTGGCTGGCTAGGTTAAGGTGAATGTTAATGGATCAACTAGGGGCAACCCAGGTCCCTCTGGAGGAGGAGGCGTGTGCAGGGATGAAGTAGGGGTGCTCTTGTTTGCGTTTTCCTATGGCTATGGCCTGGGTTCTAGTGTTCGGGCGGAGATTAAGGTGCTGGAAGAAGGTGTAAGGCTATGTGTGGCCCAGGGTCTCTCCAAAATTGAGATTGAGAGTGATTCCAAGACAGTTGTGTCCGTCCTATCAAGGGAGCACCCTTCGAGCTCAGTTTTTTTGTACTAGTGGGCCCACATTTCAAGCCTCTTGAGTCAAGTGGAGGCTAAGGTTAGCTTCGTGCCTAGAGAGATGAACGGTGTAGCGGATAGCTTGGCGCAGCTAGGAAGCTCTCTCCAAACTTCCAAGTTTTTCTCCTCACCTAGGGATCTTCCTAGGGACATTAGGGGGAAGCTTTTCCTAGATAAAGTCGGGTTGGGGGAGTTAGGGTAGTCATGGGGTGATAGGGTTGTTGGGGCTTCTTGTGTTTCTGTTATGATAGGTGGCTTGCTGGGGTCTTTTTTCTCGGCTTCCCACCCGAATGTGTATTCCTTTTCGCTGTAAATAAATTTTCCTTCTTAAAAAAAAAAAAAACTTCATTCAAATCATATGAACAATCAACACAATATTCAGAATTTAGAACAAAAAGCTAGAACTTTGATTTGAAGTTCTCATATGATAATTCAAGTCTAGAGCGTATTGAATCCAATTCCTCGGAGCATACAGGTCTAGATCCATGCAAAACAATTAAGAACTAAAGCAATTCTTCCAAACATTCATGAGCCATCATAAGATTAAGAAAAACTACTGTAGAACTTTATTCAGACTTTTAAAAACCATTATTCTTCATTAAATCCAAACTTGAAACCAATAAAATGAATTAAAACATCTAGGTAAACTATAAGTTTCACCTCTTAGCTCTAGCTAAGAGGTTGACTAATGAAAAGCATAAAAACAAACTAGAACTAGAACTAGAAGAAGAAGAAAACTAGTCGTAGGAGGCTAAGAAGCCTCCTAGGTCTTAAATCCTTTACTCCACACGTTGCTAGATGGCTTAGGAAGAGACTATAGGTGTCCTTTTATAGATTGGCGTAGAAGATTCCAGATTGCGCAAGAAATCACGCAATTGCGCATGAGAAAATCAGAGCTTCACAGACAAGCTCTGTTACGCTGCCGACCGGTCTGAGCCCATGGATGACCGGTCTCAAAACATAAAAAATAGTCCAGCAAGTTATGTTTTTTTGGACTCATCTCGACCTGTTTAGGCGACTGGTCGGGCGGCCGATCTGGCAACTGGTCTAGCTGTGTAGACCTGTCTAGCGACCGGTCTTGGGAAAGGTCTTGGGACAGGTCTTAAGACAGGTCTTGGGGCAGGTCTTGGGATCGTTTTTCCATATTTTCTTCTCTTTCTTTCTTCTTCTTTCCTCCACCTTTTGTCACTTGTTATATTGATCTTCAATGCATACAAAGTGACTCTTTTAACTATGAATTAGTGAAATCTCCCTCTCATTCCTACAATCACAAATCCATGCATTAGATTAGCCTTTAAATCATGAAAACCATGCATAATGAGTCATGAATTGGGGTTAGAATATGCACAATTAAGAGCTCAACAGAAGATTGTACAAAACAGGGTCTCACGACCGGTCAAATTTCATTGACCGACCGGTTGAATTAAGACCAAGAAGTTCAGTGCACGCTGGACTGCTTCCAGTCCATCCGATCGGTCTGGGGACCTGGCCCACCGGTCGACAGACAAGTCAAATTAAGTTTTTTTCTCACAAAACTCACTGGACTGTTTTGGTCACATCTAATTGGTCGATGCTGTGCGCGGACTGTTATATACAGTTTCTTAATCTGGTTAGAACTCTTGCACAAAGCTATAAGAGGGCTTTTAATCCAGGATTAGGGGTTCCAATTTAGAGGTTTACATGTCCAAGGTGAGAGAAAGAGAAAAAGAGGAAGAGAAGAAGAGAAAAAGAGAGAGAAAGCTAATTAGTGAAAGAGAAGGCTTTTACTTGTGAAGGTGATTCATGGTGCAATTGACATCTCGGCTCTTTAACGTCCTTGTGCTCGGTGAGATCTCTCGGTTTTCTATTCCTTTTATTATTTATTCACTCCTGTGTGAGTGAAGAAGGTTAGATCCAAGTGGGTGATGCTTGTGATTGAGGTTGTAAACAGTATACTACATAGTGGATTGTTTTACCTCTCTGAGGGTTTTCCACGTAAAAATCTCTTGTGTCACATGGTTTATGATTTGGTTTTGTTTATATCATAATCATATCACATAATTCATGGAGTTTGGGGGGCGAGATCCTAAGGTTTTGTGCAACGCACTCAATAATATTGGCTAGCCATAAGGATTTGGATCCATATAATTCAAAGAAGAATTACAGATGGTGACTTTTGTCACCTATGCTTATTGGAGAAAGACTTGCAGTTAGCAGTAGAAGAAGCAACCAAGCTATTGCCAGAAGACAAGATTGAAGTGATTGACTTCACCAGCCATGTAGACTCATCGACGGACCCCAGTCACCATGTAATCAACTAGGAGCTGAGTGTCGAGTCGAGCCAAGGGGCCCTGAATGGATGGTTCTGTTGAGCTTCCATTTTATACATTTTCTAGCCCATTACATCACATTACATGCATGGTTTGTATGCTTAAAAGACCCATCTAATGCTTGTTTTATGTATGTAGGAATGAAAGAGAGAAGTCATAAATTTGTTGTTAAAAGGGTCCTTTGGAACCACATTAAAGACACTGAAAAGAAGCCCTGAAGAATCGTGTCAGAAAGACCTAGATCGGCCAAAAGAAAAGAAGATTTCAGCATTCATAACAAAAGGCCACCAGGCGCCCGCCCGAATTTGGAAGAAAATATGCTGAACTCGCTGGTCACTTTTGGACCTGACTGGGCGCCAGACTGAAACATGGTCGGGCCCCGATATTCAAAGTAAATTTCATCAAAAGCTGCTAAACCGAATTAAAGCTCGGTCGAGCGCCCGACCAATACCTGACCGGGCGCCCGACTAACGTCTGATGACCGACGTAAGTGCGTAGTTTTGTACGCAATCCAAGACAGTTTGTGATTTTTCTTATATAAGAACACCTTGGCATCCTTGCTAAGGTATCCTAGAAGAGTTCTAAGTTCGTGGGGGAGCAAGGGAGAGCATCGTGGAGTGGCCACAACTTCTCCAACTAGGGTTTTTTTTTTTTCTAATTTTTCATGTTTTTGTTTAGTTTTTCTTTGAATTCTAGTTGAAGCATGATAATGCTCGGCTAGAACCTCTTAGCTAAGGTTAAGTGGTGTAGCTTGTGAGTAGTTATCATGTTGAATTCGTTCTAATTCAAGTACTTTGCTTTAAGTTGGATTTTTAAGTTCTAGTTTGAATAAAAGTTGATATTGTATTAATGTTTTATAAGAGTTTACGTGCTTCGGACATGAGTTCCTTGCAATTCTCTGAGATTATCATGTTTGGATTGATTAGATTTGAATTGTAGTAACCCTAGAGCATACCATAGTCCATTGGCATGGTCCTTACTTCGAAGGCTACATATTCGACTTCTATGTACTTCATTAGAACTAGAATCTTATTCTTCCACTTGAGTGGGGATTGTTTATGTTGAATGCCATATCTTCCAACTAGAAGAGAGATAGAACTTCAATTCTAGTTGTGTTATGCTTGGATGAATGAATTCACATGAGGGCTATCACAAGTGGATCCTTGAGGCCTTAGTTCCGTTTAATTACAGATTTTTTACAAATTACTGATTTAAGTTAGTTTATAAACTTAAAGTCCTTATTTAATTAATTTTGAAGTTGCTGGAACAGTTTGAATTGGTTTACCTAATTCCCTGTGGATCGACCTTAATCTTACCGAGAATTATTACTACATCGCAGCCTTGCACTTGAGGCGAGCGAATAAGTTTTTGGCGCCGTTGCCGGGGAAGCTAGGTTAAATGGTTCTAAATTGTTTTAGTGGCTATAGAGTAGAAGCAGTTAGTTTTTACTGTGTTCGTAGAACTAGTTTTTTTGAATTTTAGAACTAACAAAGTTTATTTTATTTTGTAAGAAGTTCTTCTAGTTCAAGTATAAATCGGGTACTATCCTTCCAACTTAAACACTTTTAGTTTTCAGTTTTTATTTTCAAATTTTAGGATTTAGGATTAGTTTAGATTTTAGATTGTGTGGTTTATGTCCTGTTGGAAAAGTGACCACAACAATCGTCTCCAAATCGAATGTGGTTTAGTTAGATCACTCTACGTTCATAGACGAGTCTGAAAATTTGTAGAACATCGTGATAATTTAGGAAGTATAGATCAAATTCCATTAGGGAATCCTCCCCACCCTACTCCAACCACAAATGCAAATCATGAAGGAGTAGGAGAGAATGAGGTGCACAATGCTCCTCCAATGAGATCTTTACGGGATTACCTACAACCGGCTCGTACAACAACACCTTCATGTGTGGTTCTACCACTAACTGGGGGAAACATTGATATAAAGCCGGGTGCGATTCAACTTTTGCTAAAGTTCCATGGGCTAGACTCTAGGAGCCCATACCTACACTTAAAGGAGTTTAAAGAAGTGGTAGCTACTTTGCAATAAACTAATGTTTCAGAAGATGCCATTAAACTTAAAATTTTTTCCTTTCAATTGAAAGAAATGGCCAAGGGTTGGCTCCACTCTCTTAGACCACACTTGATAGGGTCATGGAATGAGATGACCCGGGAATTCTTGAAAAAGTTCTTCCCGTCTCATAAAACAAACACCCTTCGAAGAGCCATAATGAACTTTTCAGTTAAAGAGAATGAGTCATTCTTCTAATGTTGGGAAAGGTTTAAAGACCTCCTACTTGCTTGCCCACATCACGGCTATGAAAGCTGGCGATTCATAAACTTCTTTAACGATGGATTGAGTTCCAACATGCGTCAATTTGTAGAGATGATGTGCAATGGCGAATTTATGAGTAAAAATCCAGATGAAGCTTGGAGTTACTTGGATATGTTGGCCGAAAATGCCCAATATTGGGATACCTCGGACAAATCTAGTAATCCCAAGCCTCCTCAACAAAAGGAAGAAGGAGGCATCTATATTCTTAAAGAAGACAATGATGTGAATGCAAAGATAGCCAGCCTCACAAGGAAGATCGAGGCCATGAAACTTAGTAAGAGTGGAGTTCCAAAGTACAATGAAGCTATTGAAAATATGTGTGGAATTTGTTCCACTAATATACACGCTACGCAAGATTGTCCTACAATTCCTGCGTTTCAAGAGGTGTTACAAGAACATGCAAATGCCACATATGAATATCAACAGCCTTTTTAATGGACCGGTGGGTAACACTTATAACTCTACTTGGAAGAACCACCCAAATTTCAGTCGGAAAAATAATCCCATGGGCAATCCTACCAATTCTCAATGAGGGTCACCCATGCAAAACATGGCCCCACCTCAATTATCAATGGAAGATACTCTAAAGGCGTTTATGCAAGGGCAAACGCAAATAAATCAAACGAACCAACAAATTTTCCAAGAGCTTATTGATGAGATTAAGGGACACTTGAATGCTAGGGAAGGGACCTTTCCGGCCCAACCTCAGCCCAATCCAAAGTAAGTACATGAAGTAAGCATCCCTAATCTCCCCAACCAACATGTGGAGCAAGCCAAATCTGTCACCACTCTTAGAAGTGGTAAGCAAATTAACAAATCTATTCTGGTGAAGGCCAACAAGCCTAATGATCCGATAAATTCTGAGGATGAGGACAGATCTAACTCAGCTCCACAAGAAACGAAACACGTTTATAAGCACGTAGCACCATTCCCTTTGAGATTGGTTGCTCCAAAATCTCTCCCAGACTCTCATGATATTTTAGAGATTTTCAGATAAGTCAAGATCAACATTTCATTGCTTGATGCCATTAAATGAATCCCCTCTTATGCCAAGTTTGTAAAGGACTTATGCACAACCAAACGCAAATATAATGTGCAACAAAAGGCCTTCCTAAATGAGCAAGTGAGTGACATTCTCACTCAAAAGACCCCCCTAAAATTCAAGGATCCCTGTAGTCCCACAATTTCCTGCATCATTGGTGACTATCGGATTGAGCGTGCATTGTTAGATTTGGGGGCAAGCGTAAACTTGATCCCGAACTCGGTATATGAGCAATTGAGTCTTGGTGAATTAAAAATCACCAAAACCACGTTGCAACTCGCTGATAGATCCATCCGTGTACTGAGAGGGATAGTTGAGGATGTTCTAGTCTAAGTAGACAAATTCTACTACCTAGTAGATTTTATCGCCTTGGACACACAACCGGTTATAGATGCTAGCACTCAAATACCGGTGATTTTAGGCCGCCCGTTCCTTGCTACATCAAATGCAACCATAAATTACCGGAACGGGGTGATGCAGTTATCTTTTGGGAACATGACATTAGAGGTGAATGTGTACTACTTGGGCAAAAGGCATAGGGATATTGATGACGATAAGCTCTTCAAGGTAAACATGCTCGAATCTTTTAAAGAAGAAGAGCTCCTCCAACTTGAACCACTAGAAAGCTTGGAGACATGCTTGGCACATTTCGAGGATTCCAAAGACCCCATCATTAGCGAAATTGTACAAGCGTTGAATATTGAGAAACCGGTAGTTGGTACTAGCTGGTGGAAGCCCCATTTTGAAATATTGCCATCAACCACATCAAGGCCTCTATCGTTTAACATCAAACCGCCGAAGTTTGACCTTAAACCATTGCCATCCGAGCTAAAATATGTATATTTGGGTCAAGAAGAAACATTTCCAGTTGTCATTGCCTCTCACCTAGGAAAAGATCAAGAGCTCAAGTTGATTGAGCTACTCAAAGAGCATAAGGGAGTCATAGGTTGGACAATAGCGGACCTTAATGGGATAGATGTTCGCTTCCCTAAGTGGAGGGTTGCGATGTAGTAATAATCTCGGTAAGACTAAGGTCGATCCACAGGGACTTGTGTAGGAATTCACATAATACTTCAAAAAGTTTATACTTAAGAGTTAACTAAACAGAATTTAGTAATTTGGTGAAGATAACAATTTTGAACTAAACTGAAGGTAATCAATTTATAAAAAGAATTAGGGGTTCAAGGATCCACTTGTAGCAATCTTTGATGCTTAATTCGCTGTGGTTTCTCACTTTCTCAATTAGAATTGAAATTAAGTCCTATCTAGTCGGATGATGGAGCAGTTAACACAAACAATCTGTCATATGCAGGGTTCATGTACATGATTCCCTCAATTCAAGCTAGGACTTGAGCACACTCAATTGCATAGGTCAATCCTAATTTCAATAGGTTAAGATCACAATCATAATCATCATTAAATCCTATCACAAGGTATAACTAGATCATGATTTAAACTTGATTCAAATCACATACACAATCTCACATAATCCATAAATTTCAGAAAAATAGAACTTTTGGTATGAAGTTTCCACATGAAGATCATAGATCTAGAGCGTATTGAATCCAATTCCTCGGATCATACAGGTCTAGAATAACTCAAAACAATTAAGAACTCAAGCAATTCATCTAAACATCCATGAGTCATCATAAGATTAATAAAAACTACTTAGAACTTTATTTGAACTTCAAACCATTGTTCTTCACTAATAATCGAAATTGAAATCAAATCAAACGAATTGAAACATCTTAGATTCATTGCAAGCTTCACCTCTTAGCCCTAACTAAGAGGTTTAGCCGTTCACGATCCAGGAAGCATGAAAACAACTAAGAAAAACATAAAACTAGAAGAACAAACTAGGGGGAGTTGTAGAACTCCGAATCTGACTTTCGCCGTCTCCCACCGTGCTAAATCTCTTCTATGATGCCTTAGGAATGAGATAGGGGAGTCCTTTTATAGCTTTGGAGCCCTAGGTGCGAAGAAACTTCGAGAAATCCCACAATTTGCATTTTGCGCAGAGATTTTCGGAGCTTGCAGAAGAAGTTTTCTTATGCAGCTGACCGGTTGGACCCCTTGTCCGGCCGGTCGGACAAAGTGCTTGCAATTGAAATTTTTACTGGAGTGTTTCTTACACAGTCCGACCCACCAGCCGACCGGTCGGCCGGCAAGCCGGTGGACAATCTGCTGAGTTTCTGTACATTACAATTGATAGGCAGACCCTTCAGCCGGCCGGTCGGCCGGTGGGTCGGCCTTCATAAAAATGTGTCCAGAGATTTTACTCTTTCTAGAGGGTTTGGCTGGCCGGTCGGTGGCTGTGACCGGCCGGCTAGTGGACATGAACTTGGTTGAAATCTTCAGCTTCTCCTCCTTCATCTTCAATGTACTTTTGCTCCACCTTTGGTCCTTCATTCCTTTGATCTTCAAGGCGCGTAAATAGCCTATCTTAGCCCTCATTTGATGACTTCACTCTTTCACTCCTACAATCACAAAACCATGCATTAGTTGGGTCTTTAATCACTTATTTCAAGCATAGTTAGTAATGAAATGGGCTTAGAATATGTACATTTAAGAGCTCAACACACCCGCCAACCAACATTTTGCTAGTCCCGAGCAAAATATGCGTGAAACAAATTTTATTCTTCAAAACCCAGCTCTCCTTCTGAAACCATATTTCTATATACTCAATGATATGCAAGAGTAAAGAATTCTGAAATGCCCAGTGATAGAAGTTGAAACCTTGAATTTTCCAAAATATACCAAGTACTCATATGAAATTCTCACTGATTGATTGATAAATAGAAGAATCCAGACAATTTAACCTAGTGTGCTCAGTGAATGCTCATCCCATGG
The DNA here is from genome assembly GCA_003013855.2 of Liriodendron chinense. Taxonomy (NCBI): domain Eukaryota; kingdom Viridiplantae; phylum Streptophyta; class Magnoliopsida; order Magnoliales; family Magnoliaceae; genus Liriodendron; species Liriodendron chinense. Next base: position 3,486,706 of record PVNU02000362.1, read on the forward strand.
ATTTCCAGGGTTACCTTCTTCGTGAATTAACTAAGGTATGGACTCAACAGTGTATAGATCAACAATCAAGCCTATGATAGGAGTTTGCCTTACCATCCTTCCTACGGCTTTCACACTACATCCCATTTTTTGCTTTGGTTACGGGTAGACGATCCCCCGGTTGGTAATAGGCAGCCCTTTTCGGGATTTTCTACCATATTCTCCATCATTCCCATATTTTCATCCTTCCTTTCTGTTTTCTTTTTCATTAAATAGGATTTTTAGAAATTCATATCTTTCGTTATTTTCCCATGGACAAGGATGGACAAAGTACCCCGGCTTGGTTTCTCAACACCTCAAATCCAAACTTAACCAATTCACGGTTCTACATAACCCTTTCAAAGCATGAGAATCGTGTAATGTGAACTAGGTGTAAAAGTGTTTAGAAATTCTATCAATCATAAAAATAGGGGGATTCGCATATAGAACTAGTATCTTAGAGATCGTTCAAGATACTCAACTTCACTTACTTTGCTTTTCCTTTTCCTTATACTCATGCCATCCCAAAATGTATAGAAATGAAGTTTTCCAACGGAGTTTTGAATTTGTAGAAAAATTGAAAAAGTTCCTACATAATTGCTCGAGATGTTACAAAACACCAGATTCATCCTAGTGATCCCATACCCCCCAACCAAATCTTGCATTGCCCTCAATGTAAAAGATATGCAATGAGCAAAACATGAGAGCAATTCTAAAATAAAGGGAGTGAGGAATGATAGTACCTGAGAGAACAAAAAGTGAAATTCTACCTCCTTCTAACAAACCTATGAAAAAAACAAACAAAAAGCAACAAAATCCTAATCCTAACTACTCTATACCTCCATCAGACTAGGAGATCAAAAACCTAGATACACAGGATCAGTCAGAGGTATGGACATACTTTCTAAAGGAAAATTCCCAAAGAACGACTTTAATCGCTAACCATTCACCTTAAAGATGTTGTCGTTCCTTGGATTTAGCAACTCGACGGTCCCGTATGGATAAACAGTTTTAACAATGTAGGGACCAGTCCATCGAGATCTCAATTTTTCCGGAAATAAGTGTAGGCGAGAATTATACATAAGGACCTTTTGATTAATTATGAAGATCTTACGAAGAATGTTCTTATCATGGAACACATTCGTCTTGTCCTTGTAAATTCTTGCATTTTCATATGCCTCGTTTCGGAGTTCTGCAAGTTTATTTAATTGATGTTTGCGTAATGAGCTAGCTTTGTCAGAATCAAAATTCATCTTCTTTATCGCCCAATATGCCCTATGTTCCAACTCCACAGGCAAGTAACAAGCCTTCCCATAGACAAGTCTATAGGGAGATATTCCAATAGGGGTCTTGAAAGCAGTACGGTAAGCCCACAGTGCATCGGTTAGTCGAAGCGACCAATCCTTACGATCGGGGTTTACCATTTTCTTCAAAATATGTTTAATCTCCCTATTGGATATCTCAACTTGTCCACTTGTTAGTGGGTGATAAGGAGTACTCACTTTGTGATTTACGCCATATTTCTTCATTAAGGATTCAAATGGGCGATTATAAAAGTGAGACCCTCCATCACTTATGATGACTCGAGGTGTTCCAAACCGGAAAAGGATGTTTTCTTTTAAGAAACGAATGACTATATTATGGTCATTGGTCCGACATGGAATTGCCTCGACCCATTTGGAAATATAATCGACGGTAAGCAGAATATACAAATTTTCAAAAGAAGATGAGAATGGTCCCATGAAATCGATGCCCCAACAATAAAAAATTTCAATTGGTAAGATGGGATTGAGAGGCATCATATTTCTACGGGATACTCCTCCCAATTTCTGACACGGCTCACAAGTTTTACAAAACTCATGGGTATCTTTGAACATGGTGGGCCAATAGATCCCACATTGCAGAATTTTGGTTGTGGTCTTCATAGCCGAGAAGTGGCCACCACACGCTTAAGAATGACAAAAGGAGATGATACTATGTTGTTCATCATCCGGCACACATCTCCTTATAATTTGATCGGGACAATACTTGAATAAGTAAGGATCTTCCCATAGGAATTTCCTCACCTCGTTGAAGAATTTATCTTTATTTTGCTTTTTCTAATGTTTCAAAATTGTACCTGTAGCAAGATAGTTAGCAATGTCCGCATACCATGGCAATTGGGAGACTTTAAAAAGTTGTTCATTAGGGAACATGTTATTGATCGCGGTCGTCTCAGGAGAATCAGTGAGAACAAGTCTAGAGAGATGGTCAGCCACTACGTTTTCTACTCCTTTCTTATCACGTATTTATGTGTCAAATTCTTGGAGTAGGAGGATCCATCTTAACAAATGTGGCTTAGCATCATCCTTAGAGAGAAGGTACTTAAGCGCGGCATGGTCTATGAATATGATGATCTTGGATCCAATCAAGTAGGACCAAAACTTGTCCAAGGTAAAAACTACGGTTAAAAGTTCTTTTTCTGTAGTCGTGTAGTTTGCTTGAGCTGAGTTTAAGGTTCTACTTGCATAGTAGATGACACATGACTTCTTCTCTTTTTTTTGGCCTAACACAACCCCAATAGCATAGTCGCTCGCATCACACATAATTTCAAAAGGAAGGCTCCAATGAGGTGGTTGCATTATGGGAGCACATGCCAACCTACCTTTAAGTTTGTCAAAGGCATTCTGACAATCTTCATTCCACTCGAAAGAGTTCTCCTTTTTAAGAAGGTTAGATAAAGGACGAAAGAGTGAACTGAAGTCCTTTATGAACCGTCTATAAAATCCGGCGTGTCCCAAAAAAGACCGAACATCTCGTATGCTCTTGGGTGGTGGAAGGTTAGAGATAGGATCAATTTTAGCTTTGTCCACCTCGATTCCATTTTGTGAGATGATGTGACCAAGTATAATTCCCTTTTGAACCATGAAGTGACATTTCTCCCAATTCAATACAAGGTTCTTCTCTTCACATCTTTTCAACACAGATTTTAAGTGCGTAAGGCACTCATCAAAGCTACAACCAAATACTGAGAAATCATCCATGAAGACTTCGAGAATTGGTCCCTACCATATAAGAAAAAATACTCAGCATATAATGCTAAAAAGTGGCAAGGGCATTACATAGTCCAAATGGCATCCTTCGATATGCGAAAGTGCCGAATGGATATGTGAATATTGTCTTCTCTTGGTCCTCTAGGGCGATCTCTATTTGGTTGTACCCGGAATAACCATTAAGGAAGCAAAAATGGGATTGACCCTGCCAACCTTTCTAAAATTTGATCAACAAACGGTAGGGGGAAGTGGTCTTTCCTCGTAATTGTGTTTAGCTTCCTGTAGTCAATGTACATTCTCCAACCGATAGTAACTCTGGTTGGTACGAGTTCATTGTTGGCATTGGTTACGATGGTTATTCCGGATTTCTTAGGCATCACTTGAGTTGGGCTCACCCATTGACTATCGGATATTGGGTAAATGATACCCACATCCAATAGTTTCACCACTTCGGCCTTAACCACCTCCTTCATGTTTGGATTGAGTCGTCTTTGTGGTTTCTTAGATGTCATCATATTCTCCTCAAGGTGTATGCAATGAGTACAAATCGGTGGGTCTATGCCTTTGAGATCCGCAATCGACCATCCAATGGCACTCTTATGCTCTATTAGAGTGGCTATTAGCCTACTCTCTTGTTCCTCATCCAAATGGGAAGAAATCACCACCGGATATGTCTCCCCTCGACCTAAATATACGTATTTCAAATCACTTGGTAATGGTTTTAGGTCGAGCGTTGATGCCTTGATATTGGATGGGAGGGGACTTGTTCTCGCTTAAGTGTAAAGGTTCAAATAATGCCCTTCATCTTTTGTTATCAAGTACCGGCATCACATCCAAAATGGCATCCATCTCTCGTATCTTGTCATCATTTATCTCATGAGAGTGGGTCGAAACATGCCTCCAAAGGGTCGAATATAATGTCAAGGGGAATGTATTCTCCACGAATGATTCAAGCAAATTTATCTCGTGGATCTCGTCATCAACTTCCCGTGGTTGTTTGTATAAATCAAATATATTCATCTCGAGTATCATATTTCCAAAGGACATTTGTACAAGCCCATTTCTACAATTGATAATAGCATTTGAAGTAGCTAGAAAAGGGCGGCCAAGTATGACGGGAATTTGAGCACCAGTACCTATCACGATATGTGTATCTAAGACAATAAAGTCTACTGGATAGTAGAATTTATCAACTTGGATTAAGACATCCTCAATCACTCCTCTCAGTATACGAATAGATCTATCAGCAAGTTGGAGTGTGGATTTGGTGGGTTTCAATTCACCTAACCCAACTTGTTCATAGACCGAGTATGGAATGAGGTTAACACTTGCCCCTAAATCAAGTAAGTCTTGTTTAATCCGATAGTCTCCTATGATGCATGAGATGGTTGGACTACCCGGATGCTTATATTTTTGGGGCACCTCTTGTCTGATAATAGCACTCAAATTCTCAATCAAAAGTACTTTGTTGTGAACATTGTGTGTCCTTTTGACTGTACACAATTCCTTTAGAACTTTGGCATAGGATAGTATTTCCTTTATGGCATCCAACAACGGGATGTTGATCTTCACTTGCTTAAAAACCTCTAAAATTTTCAGATTTTTGTCTAAAGGTTTAGGTGAAATCAATCTTTAGAGAAATGGGGCAACACACTTGTGTTGCCTTTCCAGTTCTTTCTCATGTAGAGTGTTGTTCGAGCTATCATTCTCTTTGAAAATTTTCTGATCATTAGGCTTTAGGGCCTTCACCGGATTAGATTTATCAATTATTTTTTCACTTCTCAAAGTGGTGATAGCTTGAACATGCTCTGTATGTTGGGAGGATGAGCTTACGTCTTGTATCTCAAATTGGGTTCTTGGGTTAGGAAGGGGTTGGGCAGGAAGTGTGCCTTTCTACCTAACACTGAGATGAGATTCAACTCTAGCCATTGAAGTTTTCAAGTCATTAATGGCTTGAGATGAATTTTGATTGAATTTCAGTTGCTCTTGCATGAACCCATCAATTTTCAGAGAATTAGTCTTGTTATATTCAGCTTGAACCGATACGAATACACCCAACATCTCCTCTAGCGTAACTTTTGGTGTAATGACTAGGGATGGACCTAGTAAAGGTTGAACTTGAGGGGTATTGTTTGCATTCGCAGTGGGTCCATTCCTCCAACTGAAGTTGGGATGGTTCTTCTAACTAGAATTATACGTGTTTGAGTTTGGAGCACTAAATGGCCGTTGATAACTGTTTATGGCATTTGATTGTTCTTGTAAGATATCTTGGAATGCTAAAATTGTGGGACAATCTTGTGTTGCATGTTAATTTTCGGCACAAATTTCACAAACAGTTTCAATGTGTTTTGAGTTGATCGTCTTTCCTTTTTTAATTCATGGCCTCGACTTTTCTTGTGAGGCTAGCCACACGTGCACTTATATTATCTTCTTCTGAGAGGACATAAACTCCTCCTTTTTTCCTTTTATTGGCTTGTCTTGGAATTTGTTGGTCTAGATGTATCCCAAGACTGTGCATTCTTAGCCAATTAATCAAAATAGTCCCATGTGTCCTTGGCTTCCTTATTCATGAATTCTCCATTACACATCATCTCTATAAATTGGCGCATGGGTGAAGTCAGTCCTTCATAGAAAAAGTTTATTACCCGCCAAATTTCCTAGCCATGATTTGGGCTTGCATTTAACAAGTCCTTGAACCTCTCCCAACATTGGAAGAAGGTCACATCCTCCTTTTGGGCAAAATTCATGATAAGGCGCCTCAACATGATCGTTTTGTGAGTAGGGAAGAACTTTTTAATAAACTCCCTAGACATCTCAATCCATGTGCCAATTGATCTTGGCTTTAATGCATGAAGCTAACCTTTAGCTTTCTCTTTAAGGGTAAAAGGAAATAATTTGAGTCTCACCACATCGTCGGTTACGTTTGCAAAGTGCATTGTGGCTATCACCTCATCAAATTCCTTAAGATATTGATAGGCACTTTCAGCTGTCTAATCCATGGAATCTTGGGAGGAGTTGGATTACTCCCGGTTTCAAATCTATATTCCCTGCATTTTGTGGAAAAACTATGCATGAGGGAGTGCTCGCTCTTGCTGGTTACAAGCAATCACGTAATGTTCTGAGTTTGGGAACATTCCTAACCAAGATTTTCTCCCGTTTCGGTTTGGTTTTGGCCCAGATTTTGATTGGCCATAAGGTTGGGTTGATTTGCAGCCATACTTTCAAACAAAATTGGAGAATTTAAATGTCTCTTAGCACGTAGCTCTCTATCAATTCCTTCAACTATTCCCCCTTTACTAATGAGTCGGTTATTAGAATCCCGAACCCAATGTGGCATGCAAATCCAAAAGAATGAAACAAGAAAGAAGAATTCTTCCTTCCTTTCTTTACTCCTCTCTAAGACCGAAACACAAGGTGTCTTGCAATGGCTGAGCCAGAAGCAAAGATAGAGACCGATTTCTCCTGGTCAATAGGGGTTCAGAGAACTCCCCACCCACTCTTTGAATCTTTTGAGAAAAGTGCAGAAAAAGAAGAAAGAGGAATAGAATTGAGAAGAGAAATCTCTGAGCACAAGGTAATCCAAGACGGCAATGCCGACCAATAGGAATCAAGGCGGCTCAAGGCCAACTTATCAGAGATCCAAAAAAGGACTCTCCACCCACTCTACAAGAGATGAATGTGACCGGAATGAATAGGGGAAGAAGGAGAGTAAGGTTGGAAGGACAAAACCTGATTTGAGAACTTAGATGCCTAACTTCTTCTTCAACTACCTAAAAATCCCTGCAAAAGAAAAAAATCAAAATAAATAAACTAAGTTAGTACTAAAAAAATTCCTAAAAATTTCAATAGAAACTATCTTCAGAAATTCTGTTAAAACCGTCAAAGTCCTCGGTAACGGCACCAAAAACCTGTTCGCTTCCCTAAGTGTAGGATTGCGATGCAATAATAATCTTGGTAAGACCGAGGTCGATCCACAGGGACTTATGTAGGAATTCACAAAACACTTCCAATGGTTTCTACTTAAGAGTTAACTAAACAAAATTTAGTAATTTGGTGAAGATAACAATTTTGAACTAAACTGAAGGAAATCAATTAATAAAAAGCACTAGGGGTTCAAGGATCCACTTGTAGCAATCCTTGATGCTTAATTCACTGTGGTTTCTCACTTTCTCAACTAGAATTGAAATTAAGTCCTATCTAGCCGGATGATGGAGCAGTTAACACAAACAATCTGTCATATGCATGGTTCATGTACATGATTCCCTCAATTCAAGCTAGGACTTGAGCACACTCAATTGCATAGATCAATCCTAATTCCAATAGGTTAAGATCACAATCATAATCATCATTAAATCCTGTCACAAGATATAACTAGATCATGATTTGAACTTGATTAAAATCATATACACAATCTCACATAATCCAGAAATTCCAGAAAAATAGAACTTTTGGTATGAAGTTCCCACATGAAGATCATAGATTTAGAGTGTATTGAATCCAATTCCTCGGATCATACAGGTCTAGAATAACTCAAAATAATTAAGAACTTAAGCAATTCTTCTAAACATCCATGAGTCATCATAAGATTAAGAAAAACTACTTAGAACTTTATTTAAACTTCAAACCATTGTTCTTCACTAATAATCTAAATTGAAAACCAAATCAAACGAATTGAAACATCTTAGATTCACTACAAGATTCATCTCTTAGCCCTAGCTAAGAGGTTTAGCTGTTCATGATCCAAGGAAGCATGAAAACAACTAAGAAAAATATAAAACTAGAAGAACAAACTAGGAGGAGTTGTAGAACTCCGGATCTAACTTCCGCCGTCTCTCACTATGCTAAATCTCTTCTAGGATGCCTTAGGAACGAGCTAGGGGGGTCCTTTTATAGCTTTGGATCCCTAGGTGTGAAGAAACTTCAAGAAATCCCACAGATTTGCTGTTTTGCAGCAGAAATTTTCGGAGCTTGCAGAAGAAGTTTTCTTACGCAGCTGACCTGGTCGGACCCCCTGTCCGGCCGATTGGACAAAGTGCTTGTAATTGAAATTTTCACTGGAGTGTTTCTTACATAGTCCAACCCACCAGCCGACCGGTCGGCCGGCCAGCTGGTGGACATGCTTCAATCTACTGAGTTTTCTGGACATTACAATTGATAGGCCGACCCTTCAGTCGGCCAGTTGGCCCTTTATAAAAATGTGTCCAGAGATTTTACTCTTTCTGGAGGGTTTGGCCTACCGGTCGGTGGCTGTGACCGAGCTGCCGGTGGACATGAACTTGGCTGAAATCTTCAGCTTCTCCTCCTTCATCTTCAATGTACTTTTGCTCCACCTTTGGTCCTTCATTCCTTTGATCTTCAAGGTACGTAAATAGCCTATCTTAGCCCTCATTTGATGACTTCTCTCTTTCACTCCTACAATCACAAAATCATGCATTAGTTGGGTCTTTAATCACTTATTTCAAGCATAGTTAGTAATGAAATGGGCTTAGAATATGCACATTTAGGAGCTCAACATTAGACTCTTCGGTTTGTACTCACCGTATACACCTCGAAGAGAACGAGAAAATGACTAGACAACCTCAAAGAAGATTGAATCCAAATATGATAGAGGTTGTCAAAGCCGAGATGTTAAAGCTACTAAATGTGGGCATCATCTACCCCATCTCGGATAACCAATGGGTGAATCCTACCCAAGTTATCCCTAAGAAGTCCGGCATTACCATCGTAGAAAACGCCAACAACGAGCTTATACTGACTAGAGTGACTACCGGTTGGCATATGTGCATAAATTATCAGAAGCTAAACACGATCACTAAGAAGGACCACTTCCCTCTTCCATTCATGGATCAAATTTTGGAGAGGTTAGCAGGTCACTCCTATTATTGCTTCCTAGATGGCTATTCGGGTTACAATCAAATTGAGATAGCCCCATGAAGACCAAGACAAGACCACCTTTACATGCCCGTTTAGGCACCTTTGCATATCGAAGGATGCCATTCGGACTATGTAATGCACCCGCCACATTCCAACGATTCATGTTGAGTATTTTCTCAGACATGGTTGGGGAGTTTCTTGAGGTATTCATGGACAATTTCTTTATTTTCGGTTGTACTTTCAAGCAGTGCCTAAATCACTTGAACTTGATGTTGACAAGGTGCGAGGAGAAGAACCTCAGTTTTAAACTGGGAAAAGTGTCATTTCATGGTACAGAGAAGAATAGTCCTTGGACATATCATCTCGTCTAATGGAATAGAGGTAGACCGGGCCAAAATCGATATAATTTCCAATCTACCACCACCCAAAAGCATAGGCGATGTGCGGTCCTTCCTTGGACACGCCGGCTTTTATAGAAGGTTCATAAAGGATTTTAGTCATATCTCAAGGCCCTTATGTAACCTTCTCCAAAAGGAGAACCAATTTGAGTGGAGTGCCGAATGTCCATAATCTTTTTCAAAGCTAAAAGATATGTTGATAACCGCTCCTATCATGCAACCATCGAATTAGTCCGTACCTTTTGAGTGGATGTGAGATGCGAGCGATTATTCTATTGGGGCGGTGCTAGGGCAAAAGAAAGATAAGAAGCCCCACGTTATCTACTATGCGAGTAGGACCTTGAATCCCGCCCAAGTCAATTACTCGACTACAGGAGAAGGAGCTCCTAGCCGTCATTTTTACCTTGGACATACCTTACTTAATAGGATCAAGGTTATTGTTTACACAAATCACACGGCACTGAAACACCTTCTTTCTAAGAAGGATGTTAAGCCCCATTTGCTTAGATGGATCCTACTCCTTCAAGAATTCGATTTGGAGATCAAGGACAAGAAGAGAATAGAGAATGTGGTGGCGAATCATCTATCCAGCCTAGTCCTACCTAATTCCATTGATGAGTCACCTATTGAGGACTCATTCCCTGATGAGAAACTATTTGTTGTTATGCATCCACCATGGTATACTGACATAGCCAATTATCTTTTTACAGGTGCAATGCAGATTCTTTAAACTGTGCAAGACAAACGAAAATTTCTAAGGGAAGTGTGCAGATTTTTCTAGGAATGAACCTTTACTTTTTAAATATTACCCAGATCATATAATTAGGAGATGTGTCCCTAATGATGAACATAATTCTGTCATCTCCTTTTGTCATAATCAAGCGTGTGGTGGTCATTTTTTGGCCAAGAAAACCACCGCAAAAATTCTGCAATGTGGTTTTTATTGGCCCACATTATTTAAGGACACCAACGAGTTTTGCAAAGCATACGAGCGTTGTCAAAAGTTAGGAGGATTGTCCAGTTGGAATATGATGCCTCTTACCCCAATCTAACATCTTGAAGTCTTTGACTGTTGGGGCATCGATTTCATGGGACCATTCTCCTCATCTTTTGGACATGCCTACATATTTCTTGCCGTAGACTATGTGTCTAAATGGATAGAGGCTATTCCATGTAGAACCAACGATCATCATACAGTTCTAAAGTTTCTTAAAGAAAACATACTTTTCAGATTTGGAACGCCTCGAGCCATCATTAGTTATGGTGGTTCTTACCTTTACAATAGGCCTTTTGAAGCCTTAATGAAGAAATATGGCATTAGGCATAAAGTGAGTACCCCATACCACCCACAGACGAGTGGGCAAGCTGAAATTTTCAATCGAAAAATCAAATAAATTTTAGAAAAAACGGTGAGACCGGATCGGAAAGATTAGTTGCTTAGATTAGACGATACACTTTGGGCTCACCGTACCGCTTATAAGACCCCCATTGGAATGTCCCTCTATAGACTTGTCTATGGGAAAGCTTGCCACTTGCTTGTAGAGAATTGAACACAAAGCTTATTGGGCAATTCGGGCATTGAACTTTGACGTTGATAAGACTAGCTCGCTTCGCAAACTCTAATTAAATAAGCTTGATGAGATCTGGAATGATGCTTATGAAAACTCGAGGATTTACAAGAGTAGAATGAAGGCCTTTCATGACAGACACATCTTCAGAAAATCCTTCCATGAAAGCTAGAAAGTGCTCTTGTACAATTCCCGACTTTATCTTTTTTCAGAAAAATTGCGATCTCGATGGACCGGCCCATATATTGTTAAAGAAGTTTTTCCTCATGGGGTTGTCGAGATAAAGAATGTTGCAAATGGTAACTGTTTTAAAGTGAATGGACAACGCCTTAAACCATTTGTTGAGAAATTTGATTCAAAGGACATGTCATCACTCTGAATGATCCTGTGTATCAGGATGATTGATCTCCTAGTCTGACGGAGGTATAGCGTAGGTAGGTTTAGTTGTTTTTCTATTTTAGTTTTACTTGCTTTAGTATATTTTGATACAAGGGTTGTATACTTGATCAATGCTCTCAGGTACTATCGTTCTCACTCTCTTTTATTTTACCATTGCTCTCATGTTCATGCTCATTGCATATCTTTTTACATTGAGGATAATGCAAGATTTGGTTAGGGGGGTGAGATGAGATTCCTCATCTAGCAGTTTTAGACATTTAGAGCAATTATGTAGAAAATTTTTAATTTTTTTGAAAATTCAAAACTCGTTTGGAAAACCTTATTTCTATGCATTCGAGATGATACAAGTATAAGAAAAGGAGATAGGAAGTGATGAATGTTGCAAGTCTTGAACTACTCTTAATATAATGGTTTTATATGTGAATTCCCCTATTTATATGATTGATAGAAAATTTGAACATTTTTACACCTAGTTCACATTACACGATTTTCATGGGTTGAAAGGATTATGTAGCTCTGTGGATTGGCTACACTTAGATTTAAGGTGTTGAGGAACCAAGCCAGGGGTACTTTGTTCATCCTTGTCCATGGGAAAATAATGAAAGATATGGATTTCTAAAAATCCTATCTAATGTGTATGAAAAGGAAAGGAAGGATGAAAATATGGGAATGATTGAGAATTTGGTGGAAAACTCCGAAAAAGGGCTACCTATTACCAACCGGGGGATGGTCTATCCGTAACAAAAGCCGAAAATGGAACGTAGTGTGAAAGCCGTCGGAAGGACGGTAAGGCAAATTCCTTTCATAGGCTTGTTGTTGATCTGTACACCTTGAGATATATAGTTTAATTGATCTATGAAGAAGATGATCTTGTAAACTCATGAGATGAGCCATCACTATGCACATTAGGTTGAATTTTGTTCAAAGTTCTTCTATTTATCAATTAATCAGCGAAAATTCTATATGAACACTTTTTATATTTTGAGAGTTTAAGGTTGCAGCCTCTATGACTCAGTTTCTCTAATTTTTGTACTTGTATGCCTTGGAATGAATAGAAGTATTGTTTTTTAAGGAGAATTGGATTTTAGAAGATTGAATTTGTTTCATGCATGTTTTGCTCGGGACTAGCAAAAAGCTGGTTGGGGGTGTGTTGAGCTTCCATTTTATACATTTTCTAGCCCATTACATCACATTACATGCATGGTTTGTATGCTTAAAAGACTCATCTAATGCTTGTTTTATGTATGTAGGAATGAAAGAGAGAAGTCATAAATTTGTTGTTAAAAATGGTCCTCTGGAACCACATTGAAGACACTAAAAAGAAGCCCTGAAGAATCGCGTCAGAAAGACCTAGATCGACCAGAAGAAAAGAAGATTTCAGCATTCATAACAGAAGGCCATCGGGTCACTTTTGGACCTGAAACTAGAAGAAAATATGCTGAACCCGCTGGTCACTTTTGGACCTGACCGGGCGCCCGACAGAAACATGGTCGGGCGCCCTAAATTCAAAGTAAATTTCATCAAAAGTTACTGGACCGAATTAAAGCTCGGTTGGGCGCCAGACCAATACTTGACTGGGCGCCCAACCAACGCCTGATGACCAACGTAAGTGCGTAAGCTTTTATGCAATCCGAGGCGGTTTGTGATTTTTCATATAAAAGGACACCTTGGCATCCTTGCTAAGGTATCCTGAAAGAGTTCTAAGTTCTTAGAGAGCAAAGGAGAGCATCGTGGAGCGACCGCAACTCCTCTAACTAGGGTTTTTCTAGTTTTTCATGTTTTTGTTTAGTTTTTCTTTGAATTCTAGTTGAAACATGATAATGCTCTGCTAGAACCTCTTAGCTAAGGCTAAGAGGTGAAGCTTATGAGTAGTTATCATGTTGAATTCGTTCTAATTCAAGTACTTTGCTTTAAGTTGGATTTTTAAGTTCTAGTTTGAATAAAATTCGATATTTTTTTGATGTTTTATGAGAGTTCATGTTCTTCAGGACATGAGTTCCTTGTAATTCTCTGAGATTATCATGTTTGGATTGATTAGATTCAAATTTTAGTAACCCTAGAGCGTACCATAATCCATTGGCATGGTCGTTACTTCGAAGGCTACATATTCGACTTCTATGTACTTCATTAGAACTAGAATCTTATTCTTCCACTTGAGTGGGGATTGTTTATGTTGAATACCATATCCAACTAGAAGAGAGATATAACTTCAATTCTAGTTGTGTTATGCTTAGATGAATGAATTCACATGAGGGTTATCACAAGTGGATCCTTGAGGCCTTAGTTCCGTTTAATTACAGATTTTTACAAATTACTATTTTAAGTTAGTTTATAAACTTGAACTCCTTATTTAATTGATTTTGAAGTTGCTGGAACAATTTGAATTGGTTTACCTAATTCCCTATGGATCGACCTCGATCTTACTGAGAATTATTACTACATCACTGCCTTGCACTTGAGGCGAGCGAACAGGTGCAGTTGTCTGGACTAATCTTTCATCGATGCGGGGTACGTTAGTTCCCTGAAAGTCAGTGCAATCAAAGCCATTGAGTTTCATGGGCTTTGTAAAGGAACATTATATAAGATTCTAGATCATTACCTTGCACTTGGGGCAGTAGCAAGCCAGTTCAAAATACCTCGCTTCATGGGCGCTGCGAACACTGTTGTGTTACATATTTTGTGGTTAGGAAATATTTCAACACTGCATTTGATTGAATAAATCCTTTTATATTTGGTTTTAAAAAAAGGAGAGAGAGAGATTGGTGAGCACTCATAGTTTGGTCCACCATGATGGATGGTCTAGATCAATCATCAAAACTTCTCAATTATAATTGACATGGACAGTCCATTTACCATGTCATTTATAGAATTGTGAGAATCATCTGATTAATGTTAATTTTAAGAGGTAATAGCAATTGATGATGGAAAGTCCAGATCATATATGAGAGGGATGAGTATTAAAAGGTGGGCCTACATAATGGATAATGGTTAGATGCCTATGGAAGCTGAGCCTCAATGGAAGAACCAAGGTAGAGAGCTTTAAGTCATGAGGATTTGGATCCATATATTTGACAATGGGAAAGGTGTGATAAGGAAGATCACCGTTTACCTCAAGTGTGCAAAACCTTGAATCCATAAGGTTATTTTTTCATCCACAGGAAGAAAAGAAATTGACAAATTTTTTTATGAATCAATAATGCTTAGATTTTCTAATTACATAAAGCAAAACCCTAATTCGGAGTCCTAATTCGACAAAACTAAGGGCTCATTTGGCATCTCTACTTTAATTCAATAAGAGCTTTTTTAATAAGAGTTACTTCAATAAGTCCTTTTTGTTCTAGCTCTTGTTTTAAATAAGCTCGTTTGATAAAATCTCTAAAAAAAAGCTCTTATTTAAAATAAGCATGTTTGGTAAAACTTTCAAATAAGAGCTTTTTTTAAGGGTAGTTGGCGTCATTTTTAAAGATTACAATAGCTTTAATATAAGAGCAATCTGAATGGTTGTTGTCGTGGACCGTCCATCATGTGGGGCCCAACATCAATGTCATTTGTTCTTTATGTGGGTCCCCTCAATACCCATCACCCATTACCCATCACCCATCACGTGGACTTCACATTAGATGTGTCCATAGTGTGGGCCCTATCTTTGAAGTGGATTGTCCATCATGTTGGGCCCACTTTTGATATCCACCATTCATCATATGGGGTGCACCTTCTATGTGGATCATCCATCATACGGCCCACTTTGGATATGGGTCATCTATCATGAGAGATCTTGGATATGAACTGTCCATTATGAGGGGCCACACTTTTATGTGGGTCATCCATCACGTGAAGCCCGCTCCATCTATTATGTGGGCCCACTTCGGTGTGGACTATTCATTGTGTGGGGCCCCACCTTCATTATAGGTCGTTCATCATGTGGGGCCCCACCTTCATTATAGGTCGTTCATCATGTGGGCCCACCTTCTATGACCATCATCCATCATGTGGATCCCACCTTTGACGTGGACTGTCCATCAAATGGGACCCACTTGATGCACGTGTTCTGTCATGTTGGGCCACACTTTGATGTAGGCCATCTATCATGTGGGGCCCACCTTTGATGTGAACCTTTCATTACGTAGGCCCACCTTAATGTGGGGCCCACTATTATGTGGAGCCCACTTGATGTGGATATATAGTCCATCATGTGGGACCCACCTTTGATGTACACCTTCCATCATGTAGGTCCCACGTTTGGTATGGACCATCTATCATGTGGGGCCCAACCTTCAATATGGGTCATTTATAATATGGACCCACCTTTAATGTCAACCTTCCATCATGTGGTCCCACATTTTACGCATGCCCACCATCCATCGTGTGGATCCCACCTTTAACGTGGACCACATTAGTTAGGGCCTACTTAACGTGGATCGTTCATCATGTAGGCCACACTTTGAAGTAGGTAATCCATCATGTGAGGCTCACCTTTGATGTGATCGTGCATTATGTAGGCACACCGCTATTCATCATGTGGGGCACACCTTCACTATGGTTCATTCATCATGTGGGCTTGCCTCAAAGAAATTGTAAAGAGAAGAGAAGATGGTAAGATGGGAATTACTTGAAAAGTTTAAGGGCAAACTTGTTCAAAAATTAGTCCAAAATGTCTACCCACTTAAGTCAAAAAGCTCCGTTTCAAAAAGTAACCCCTCCCTAACTTATTAAATCGGAGCTTATTTGCTACTTTCTAAACAAATAAGCACAGCTTGATTAGACTTCTACCAAATGGTCCAAAAGCTTTCTTTTTAGAAATAAGCCAATAAGCTCTTATTTGTAGGGATGCCAAACGCCCCCTAAAATTTACCCAAAATAATAAAATTTACTAAAAATAGAAAATTCTAATTTAATTATGTCAAATGATTCCTAACATGATCAAAAGTAAATCTTAAGAAGACTGCATATACTAAAACTCTAAAACAAAAGAGATACATGCAACTTAAAGCTTACTAAAAATAGTAAGCTTTTCCTAAAACTGCGATTTTGAATGGGAAGGAAGCATTTTCTCATGGAAGGGAGTGACACAACCCTCTTAGATGGCCCTAAATAGCTTGTTCCAGTCAAAATTCATAGGTTGTGTGTCTCATAACGATACCCGGATCAAAAGTTCTAGACGATTTACGATTCGTACTTTGAATGACAATTCCTCTCTATCTAGAATGAATAATTTCTTCGATCCGGACACGCCTAGGTCCCAGTTATGTTATGCCCTATGTAGGATTAGGCTCAGATATGATGGACTAAGTCTACTTTCGTTCAGGCTACTTTCAGTCCATCTATGCCAAGAATAGGTCTATGGCCCGCTCTACATCAATATTCAGAGAAAATTGAAGATGGGAGATGAAGACTTTTGTCACGTATACTTTTTTTTTTTTTTTTTGGAATCTAATTTTCCTCTTATTATGGACTCAGGATTCTTTATTTTTTTGCACACAAAAACTTGATCCCCCCTCTAACTGGATCCCACACCTACACGAACAAGAGAGATGAGGCCCCTGATCAACCCAAGGATGATGCTCAGTGCAGTCATGTTCCAAGAACTATATATATATATATATATATATATATATATATATATATATATATATATATATATATATATATATATATATATATATATATATATATATATTTGGGTGGTCGAGGCGCCCAAAAACCTGCGACAAACCCCTATCATATATCACAATCGAAGCAAGGAAACACCAAAATAGGGAGCGCACAACCATGTAAACTTCAATCCTCCCTAACACAACCCAGACCCAAACGGTCATGAAGAAAGACTTGTAGTTAGAAAGACTTATACTTGCTGAAGAAAGACTTGCAGTTAGAAATAGAACCAACAACCAAGAAATACTATAAGAGAAGATTAAAGTGGTCGACTTCACCAGCCATGTAGATTCATAGACGAACCCTGGTCACTTTGTAATCATGTGGGAGCTGAGTGGTGAGGCAAGCGAAGGACGCTGAATCATGATGGCTCAAAACCCAACGGTCTACATTCAATGTGCATATATGGGTCACTTACCAGATAAGTGGGCCAGCCTGAATCATATGTTGCACATGTGCCCTACGTCAGAAAGTGCCATATTGCATGTATGTTGGTTTTTTTTTTTTTTCATTTTTCTTTTCTCTTTTTTTTTTCTTTTAGAGTTTCAAGATGGGGTTTTGAGGAACAGAAATTCTTTAGAAAGGTGAGATGACCATGCCAAAGAATCATATCCATCACATATTTTCTCGACCAATAAATTAATGGTTGCAAATAAATTACTATAAGGCACAGATTGATGAATGGGTGGTACTCCATGTTGGGATATGGGTGATCAGCCCTGCAGTGGAAGCAAGCGTGGGGCAATCAAACAAGGAACAAACACAATGCAATCAACCAGACAAATCAACACACACAAGAAGCAATTCAAGTTTTACATGGAAAAATCCCTCACGAGTAAAAAACCATGGCACAAAGCGACACCAGTCCACTATGAATCAGAAGTTACAAAAGCATGAAGAAACTTACACCTGAATTTAAGCCCACAAGAGAAAACCAAAGCTCTTAAGAGGAGAACCAATGTGGCCCTTCCTCTAAAGCTCTTTCTCACCCTAGAATTCTCTCTCTCAACCTTTGCACATCTAGGATACATCATTCACATATTACACTCCCTTACATAGGAAGAAACCCGAATTAGAAACATCTCACCTAAGAAACCGTGTAAGATCGTACAAAAACTATGCCACCGACCTTACAGTCCGCGCATGGCCGGGCGCCCAGCCCAAACTCGTCGGGAGCCCGACAGATTTAAAATTTGTCCAGAGAGTTCTAACAAGAATCCAACTAATTTCGGGCGCCCGACCAACAGTAGGTCGGGCCCCCTACAGGCCAAAAAACAGTTCAGCAATCAGATCTCCAGAAGTTAGACTCAGGTGTTGTTGAGCTCTGAATTGTGCATATTCTAACTCCAATTCACCACACTTAATGGAGAGTTTGCATGTTTAAAGACTTAATCTAATACATGTTTTTGTGAATATAGGAATGAGAGAGAGACTTCACCAATATGATGTCAAAGTTGTCACTTTGCAAGCATTGAAGATCAATAGAGCAAGTGCCAAGAGGTAGAGGAAAGAGCAAGAAAGAAAGTAAAGGGAAAAAGAAGAAAATATGAAGAAAAAAAAAGTCTCAAAGACCTGTCCTCAGTAGTCTAGAAACTCAGATCTTGCTGGACAGTTTTTGAGCTTCAAAGACGGATCGCTAGACTGGTCCTCAATGTTCCAGAAACTCCAATTTTCAGTTTCTAAATTCGAGTTTCCAAAGTGTAAAAAAACTTCACGTTTTCTTGAATCTTCCAAGTCGGTGGTAGATCAAAGCTATAAAATGACTTAATTATGATTGCCAACCAAGAAGTTTTTCTAAATAACCACTTTCGATATCTTGGAGGGATGGTTCATGAAAGTGGAGAGATTGAGATGGATTCTGGCCCTAGACCCATTCCTTAGAGGTAAAACCCTAGTCTAGATTGCCTGGAATGCTTGGAAGATAAATCCTTCTAGTTTTATGCAAAACCATTGATTGTAGAAGGTTCATCTTCAAACCCTAGTCTCCCCATTACCTTGGCACTCTACATCGGAAGATCAAGTGAAGGTAGCTGATCAAGGGAGTGCAAGAGAGGCTGCACCAACTCAGGGGGAGCATCTCAACAATGCACGATCAACGGGGCTGCACCAACTCCGGCGGGAGCGTACGTGGTTAGTTCTTGTGTAGGAATCAAGAGTTAGTGACACAAACTCGACAAGACCTTGTGTAAGCTACCGACGGGTGCGAACGTGTAGATCCTTGTGTAGGATGTATGGTTTATGGTGAACGAGTTTAAAACCATTTGAGATAGTGAAATACCGAAAAACCATGATCACCGTCGGAAAACACACACACACACACACACACACACACACACACACACACATACATATACATATATATATATATATATATATATATATATATATATATATATATATATATATATATATATATATATATATATTATTATTATTTTTTTTTTTAAGGATAACTACTTCATTCAAGCATTTTCAACAGGAAAGAAAATATTTTCATCTAAAATCATAACCACATAACAGAGAAACATTTACTATTACTAACTGTAGTTCTTGAGAGATCAAAAACCGTAACCAGAGATCAAAAACCATAACAGGACAAGAGTTTCGGTAGAGCACATATATGGGTCGTGGCAGCATTGATTTTGGTAGAGCCGATGGAATTGGCCAGAACGAAGAGTTTCGGGCTGTCCTATCCACCATCCTTCCTTAGCTTGTCAAAGAAACGGAATGCAAGATCGGTATCCTTAGACCATGCTTCCTTGTCAACAAGGACCATATTGATAACGCCCAACCCACCAGCTATGCTAGACAAAGCTTGATTTAAATCATTGGCCATCTCAACACTTATTCCAAGCCTCTGGAGATAGTATTTTGTCACCTTCGCACGGACAGGTCTTGGGTCGACCACCAATGCTGTCATCCCTTGAAATTCGGATGATGGGGACTCGGGCAGGCCATTTATCTGCTGGTGATGCTGGCTTTTGTACTCCATCGAATTGGTGCGGTCATTGGTGAAGACGGCCGTGAAGGTGACTATTTCATGTGATATGGTCCACGTAAGATTTGGATCTGCTTTATTTTTTGGATTATGCCTTAAAATGAGCTTTCAAAATGCATGGACGGTGTAGATGTAAGGTACATACATCACAGTGGCCCCACAGTTAGGGATCCACCAAACCGCGCCCCACTAGACGGTGCTGTAGGGTCCCACTCCGCACAATATTGTCCGTCAATCACCGCTGTTTTCTTATGGTGGGGTCCACTTGGGAATTGGAACTTACTTATTTTTGGGATAAGTCCTAAAACGATATGAAAAAACATAGATGGACGCATGGATAAAACACATACCAACATAGTGGGGATTGAACACGGCCCAGTAGCCACCTCGCTACTAACAGCATTAGCTGCCTCACCTAATGGGCTTATGCGTACTTACGCTGATCCACATGTTGAACGTATCTTCGGACTAACCTAATCCGTGTATTCGCGTATTGAACATTTCAAAGGTGGGGGACTCACCTAATCACCACCTTTTGTCATGGAGTGACCCACTTGAATTTTTTTTCCGATATACTATTATGATGAGCTGGCAAAATGGATGCACGATTGGATTTCACACAAATATGACGAGAAAATTTTTGTTGCACCCACGAGTTAGCTACCATAGCTGCACCGGGTGTAGCAATGACCTCACTATGATGTATGTATTGTATCCATACAGTCCATCCATTTGGCGAGATTATTTTAGGGCATCACACCAAAACTGAGGCAGATCTGAAGCTCAAGTTGCTCTCAATAAGATTTTAATGGTTGGCGTTCAATACCCACTATTTTCTGTGCTGGGTCCTACTTGAGCTTTGATCTGCCTCATTTTTTGTGTCATCTCCTAAAATGATCTCACTAAATGAATGGACGGCGTGGATACAACACATACATCATGGTGGGGTCATTGCTACACCCGGTGAAGCTAGCGTAGCTAACTCGTGGGTGTAGCAAAAAATTTCTCCTTCTTCATGCAGTCAGCGGTCAATGTCAATTGTCCTCGGCGTTCTCTGAATACCCCGAAATACCTCTGAAACCTCACCGTCACAACTCCCACCCCCCTTCCCCTCCACCATGCAACGCTCATCTCTCTCTCTCTCTCTCTCTCTCCTGCCCCTCCTCCTCCTCCTCCTCCTCCTCCTCTTACAAGTGATTCTTTTCAGCCGACATTGCTAGATCTGAGTTTTCTCAGAGATAGAGGTGGCAATGGGTCGGATCGGGTCGGGTCGGGTTTGGGTTGGGTCAAGCTCGGGTCGGGTCGTTTCCACCTCAACCCTAACCCGACCCAAATTGAATTTGGGTTGGATTTTCCCAACCCTTACCCAACCCAAATTAAACCGGGTCGGGTCGGGTTGGGTTAACCCACATTTTAATGATCAACTAACTAATTTGTAAATTAAACTAGATGCATATAACACTAGCATTCAATTCATAACTCATAACAACATTAAATACATTAAATCCACAATATATAACAAATATTCAAATAGAATCAATCTAAAGGTTAACCTAGGGTTCAACCAGGAGATCACTTACCTGTTGACGTTGTGAATGATCTAATGAAGGTTTGGCTCCTTAGGTGGAGCTTTTATGAATCGCGATCAATCCTAGCCTATCACAGCTTAATGAAATGGTCCTTAGGGCTTCTTCATATTTCTTCTCCACTCATCTTTCTCTTTCTTCTGATCTTCTTTTCTTTTTCTTTTTCTTTTTCTTCTTCCCTCTAATTTATTTTTCTTTTACTTCTTTTTCTTTCCATATTACATTTTTAGGTTTCGATTCTCTTCTCTATCTTTTGCTATTGGCATCCCCGGTTTCTGACGCTGGAGGAGCTTTTAACGAAGAGTGCTGGTGAGTTGTTTACCGTTGGATGAGAGGTTTAGACGGATGAGATCATGCAGAGTGCACTCACACGAATTGTGAGACAAAATCTCTCTAAGATTGGAAAGAGAAAACAGAAATTGGGTTGAACACATTGTTCGCGGGCGGGAGATGTAACAGTCGGTTTTTTGTGTGATGAAGTGGGGTCCACTAGGCTAATATGAGAGAAAATCAAAGTTGTTCACCAATATCGGCAAGTCAAGTTAGAATAGGAGCTCGAAAATGAAGTTGATCGGTGAACGGTGCAGACCACATAAGAGGTATCAGAGTGAGTAGTATCAATGGCTAGGGTTTGACGATCATCTAGTGCATATGGACGGTTCATATGGAATGGTGGGTCACAGCATAGTGGGAGGTTGTTTGGACAGATGGTTACAGGCGAGTTGTGTTTGCACCGAAGGAAGGAAACGTAGGGTTTGGGGATCTTGGTTTCACGTACGGATTGTAGGTCATGGGTTGCATGCAGATGTGAAATTGGAAACGGGACTAAGTGGGGCCAACTTGAATGGTTTGAGAGAAATCCAATCCATCCATCAGATTCACCAGGTTAGAATAGACCATGGGCCAAAACGTGAGTCAGATCTAAAATTTCAAGTGAGCCGCATGATTGGGAACAATGATGATTGGATGTCTGCTGTCGAAATCTTGTAGGCAGCATGCTGGACGATCTGGATCTTTAAAATGGATCTTAAACGGTGGATGGTTAGGATTAATAGTAAGGTTGAGCTGCGGCAGTGGTTGGGCGAAGAAGAAGGGATGATGGAGAGACATGTAAGTAGGCCGGGTTTGGTCACGGCTTGGTTTTTTGTCAGCGTTTCAATGCTAGCCATAATTGTATTTATATTATTATTTTTTCTTTTTTTTCTTTTAGAAAAGGTAGTGCATTGGATCCACTTATGATGGATTTGAGAAATCCACACCGCCTATTTGTTTTGATGAATATCTTATAGTTGCAAGCTTAAAAATGAGGTAGAGGTTCGAAGTTTAAATGACCACATGCTAAAAGAATGGTTTGAATTAATAACGGAGATTGAAATGGGGGTGGGGTCTAGATCGAAATTTACTGGTTGGACAGGTTTAATGGATTAGAATGAATGATTTCAATGATTTAGATTCATGATAAAACAGTTTTGATGAGGTGTGTGGACCTGAAATGCATTAAAGGGTAATACATGAACATGTTCATATACTAAATTGGTTTATAAAGATTAGCTTATTTGAAGGTGAGGTGGAGAACCGGATGATTTCCTCTACCAAGATCCACGCTTAATTAGGTGATTGTTACAAGATGTATGAGTCTAAATGTGTATATGTGGGTGCACATTCTAATTGTTGCTAAAATATGGGTTAAAAAAATCGACCGAACCAATAAAACCGATCGAACCGGACCGAACCGATCGATTCGGTCGGTTTTTTAATCTATTTCGGGTCGGGTCGGTTTTTTAATATAAAAAACCTAAGAGTGTCGGTTCGGTTGTCGGTTTGTAAAAATTATAAACCGTTTTCAACCGAACCGAACCGATATATGTGTGTGTGTGTGTGTGTGTGTGTGAGAGAGAGAGAGAGAGAGAGAGAGAGAGAGAGAGAGAGAGAGAGAGAGAGAGAGGTTGGCCCCACTTCAATATTTACATGAAATCCACTCTAACCAGTAAGGGTGCCACCTCAAGTTAGGCCCAAGACTGAAATATCATCTTTATCTGTAATTCAAGTGGGCCACACCAAGAAAAAGAGTTTGGAGGGTAATGTGGCCTGTACACTATTTCTAATTGTGTGGTCCGCCTTGTATCAAAGATGACGCTGGTTTTTCATATTTACGCCTAAAATTGTGTTAATCACCTGCTAGTTGGAGTGGATTTTTAAAATGCATGATAGTGGGGCCTATTTAAACTACATTACCAATTACCTCATGTCAAGTAAAAGAATTTTACATAGGCACCGACTTTGCAGCACATTGAGGGTGCGAATTAGGGTAACAGTTCAGTGGGTGTTATCCTAACTGTGTAGAACCACCTTGATGTATGTTTTGTATATCCATTCCATTCATCTGTTTTCATCTATCATTTTAGGACATGGTTCCAAACCTCGAGAAGATCCAAATCTCAAGTAAACAATACCATTGGAAACAATGATGAATAACTATTAGAAGCATTTTATGGGCCACAAAAGTTTTAGATTGAGGCCCAAACCGATAAAACCGACAAAACCGAACCTGACCTGAGTTTATCCGGTTCGGTTCGGTTGGTGATGATTCATCGGTTCGGTTCGGTTGTTAAATATTCAAAACCGACTAAGTCGGTTCGGTTGGATATTTTCCCTCAAAACCGAACCGACCGAACAGTGCACAGCCCTAGTCAGCTCACGCAGGAACTGAAACTCCTCTCTGAAGCTCGTGAAGGCGTTGTGTGGATAAGGGATGAACTCCAATCCATAAAAGCCTTCTTGAAAGACGCAACGAAGAGGAGAGAGGGGAGAAGGTGTTGAGGCTTGGATCACCCGAGTGAGACACTTAGCCTTTGATGCTGAAGATGCGGTTGACTGATTACTTGATCCGGATAGAAATGCAACACCGTCTTCGTGACGGGCACATGGGCTGCCTTGTCTTTCAAACCTGCTTCATCAGGCGCTTGAAAGTTCAACGACAATTCGGCACTGAAGTTCAAAAGTTCAGAAGAATGGTGAAAGAGATTCATGAGAGGAGGGAACACTACCGTTTCCAAATTACACAAGAGACAGCTTCAAATTTGGTGGATGATGGGCATCCGGATCCTGGAGTCTCTTCTCCTTGGGTCGAAGAACCAGATATCGTGGGCTTGGAGGATGCGTCCGAGCAGCTTATCAACTTGCTTACAGAAGAGCTGACGCAACAACGCACCATCATTTCCATCGGGGGGATGGGTGGTTTGGGAAAGACAACCCTTGCAAAGAAACTATACAAAACTGCAGAGGGGTGTTTCGATTGCCATGCATGGATTTATGTCTCTCAGCAATTCAATGTAGATATTATTTTGAGAGGAATGCTCATAGAATTCTGCAAGAGCAGAAAAGAGTCACCTCCAAGTAGCATGAAGAAGATGACCAGAGAAGAACTACGAAGGACTATATACAACTACCTGGAAGGAACAACGTATGTGCTCGTCCTCGACGATATTTGGGATATTAGTGTTTGGGATGATGTGAAGCATGCTCTGCCTCGTGGGGGCAGAGGCAAGATCATCTTCACGACCCGCATGCAAAATGTAGCGTCTCCCGTGGGCGAGAGATGCGATATATACGAACTCATGCCATTATCTCCTGATTTGGCTTGGGAGCTCTTCTGCAGAAAAGCATTTTGGAACAAAGATCCCAAAGGGATTTGTCCACAACACTTGATCGGAGTGGGAGAAGCCCTGGTCAGAAGATGCAAAGGCTTACCGCTTGCGATCGTGGTGATAGGCGGCCTTATGTCGAAGAAGAGCACGGATGCTTTTGAATGGAATAATGTACTAAAAAATCCGGACTGGGAATTGACTCACAACCAAGATCTTGCAAGACTGAACCAAGCCCTGCTAATGAGCTACCGTTATCTACCTCCTCACCTCAAATACTGTTTCTTGTGTTGTGGTATATTCCCCGAGGATCATAAAATCAAGAGAGAGAAACTGATCCGCATGTGGGTAGCTGAAGGCTTCATCGAGGAGAGTCCGCGGACGACGCGTACGCTTGAGGACGTCTTAAGTGATTACTTTGCTCAGCTCATTACCAGAAACCTGCTCCAGCCCGTCATTGAGGAGTTTACAGGGGAGTTGATGTAAGACTCCATTAGGTGGGCCACACATGATCATCAGTTTAGAACATGACCGTTGGATTCTTTAGATTGAGCGATTCAATGGGCTCCACCATAGTTCTGATCATTACAAATAGGTTTGGGGCGAGGACGCTTGAACCGTGTTCCCTATACGCGGTTATTAAGCCGGATATGGAAACCTACGGTGTGGAGACCCTAGAGGAGAGAAGTGTGATGGGTAAGCTTCTCTGGCCCTCTTTCCTATAAATATATGTCTTGGTCCTCTCACCAACACACAATAGAAAATCCTAGTCCCCATTGAGAGGTTCTCCTAAAGGTGTAAGGTGCCGAAGACCAAGAGTTCTTCTCGGGAACACGATAGCATCGGGAATGTCTTCCCAATCAGGTATGGCTTTAAGATTACAGTACGGAATCTCCATTGTTGATGCATAGACGATCCGATTATTCTGCATTATGTTTAACTTTCACAGTTGGTATCAGAGCTTCCTATGCATTAATCTTGAAGATTTCGTGAAGTTTTTAGATTGGTTTCTTCTCTATGAGAACCTAGCATGATGTTGAATTTCAAATTTTGGTCTGCCTCAGATCTAAACGCTTTGAGACCGTTATTTTTGGGCTTGTGATCGGAATTTGGAATACCATGCTTAGTAGGGGCATTATGGTTCTTGCTGTTGTTGGGATCTCACTTCAAATCCCAATAGTAGACCCAATTCAGATCCGGCAGTAGCCGTAGCAAAACATATCTGCCATAATTGCTAAATAATAAAAAAAAAAAAATCCAATTCAGTCAGATGCTATCCCCTGCCTACTTTCCAAAAACAGAAATCCTTGCTAGAGACGGAAACCCGTGCTTGGAATAGAAATTACCATTCCAGCCTAAATTGAATACCCAAACGCCTGGAAACCCTTAGCCACAACTCACCTCACGACATCATGGCCGCCACCATCTTCCTCAGCAGACAAACTCGACCGATGATTGTTCAATATAATCGGATTTGGGAGATGACTTGTCATCATCTCTACAATGTGTTGGAGCAGTGGATTGGGTGCCGGAATCGACATTTACCACCATTGATTCCGGTGGTGGATGAACATCATGCAGGCAGGTGGGTTTTGGCAACCACGTGCGCTGGCAGTCGATGGTGGCTCCCATGGATTCCAATACTAGGCTGATGGTGGCACCCCAATACTAGTAGCAGCGATGGTGGCAGCGATGCTGGCTTCCCAATTCTAGGCGATGGTGGCAGCGATGGTGGCTCTCATGGATTCCGGCGAGGTCGGCAGATTCGTAGAGCCGGTTCCATCGAGGAGAGTGGCCAATAGCGGCTAGGTTTTCTGAGGTTTGGGTGTTGTGAGTATTTCCTGTTTTGGCAACAGGACATTGTGACGGTGAGACCACAAGAGTTGCTTTTTTGGGATTTTTTAATTGGGTTGGGCCACGAGCTGGGCCCTGATCCAATACATAACACACAGGACCCAAGGCAATCAGGCCCAGTCTAGCAACCCCAACTTCAGTGCAGCCCGAAGCGAGCGGGCTACATCCAGCGGCCCAATCCATTTGGCCAGGCCCGATAGGCCAGTCCAATGAATAAGGCCCGTCAGCCCGACCCAAGCCCAATTTTAGGTGGCCACTTTAATGCCCTTTTTTTGGGCCCAACCTTGGGCCTATATATTTGATTTGGCCACATGCTGGGCCTCTACAGTTTAGGGCCTGTGGTGCTATGAGTGGGCATGGACAACTGTGTTTGGCTAATTTTTTTTTAATATAGGCCTGCATTGGGTCCGTTTCCAGCTGGATCAGGGCCTGCATTTGGGGCCTGCCTAATGGGCTATTGAGCTGTCTATTAGGTCCAGCGCTCAGGGCTTATTTCCAACAGGCTATGGGCATGATTTGTGCTCATTTGGGCAGACCCTAGACCATGCTTTAAGGCCCACTTTGGTGGTAATTTTGACAAGGCTTGTTTGTAGGCCACTTTTGGGCTTATTCTTAGCCAAACCCATGAGGCTTGACATCTGATTAATTTTTGGGGGCCCACTTCGGGTACTTGGGCTCATTATCCAAGAAGATTATTTTTAAACCATTAAAACTGTCTTACTTGATGGATAGGCAGCCTAGGTTCCGGGCGTGGGTCCAACACCTACTCTTTCGGTTAGGCCTGGTTATCTAGGTCATATTGAGGTAGATCCAACGCTCATCACCAGTAGTGAGTTTGGGTTGCATGAAATGCATAAAGCATTAATATGCATTAAATGCAAGACATCTGGTGTGGTGGCATGGGTTTCTCAACGTGTTGCATTGAAAGATGACCTATGGTGGGCCTGTTTAATGGCCATATTAGGCCCAACCTTGGCATATGCCGTTGGGCTCATGGGCTTGTCTACTAGACCCATTGTTCGGTCTTCTTACATATATATATATGGGCCATGTCTTGGGCCCATTTTGAAACTTGAATTTAGAATATGTTTGAGTTTCTTTTGGGCTTGTGGATGGGCCTCCTTGAATGGCTGGAAATGGGATGAATTTGGGGTCTGTTTTCAGTATATGTTAGGCCCGTTCTTAGCCTATTCTATGCCGATTTTCAAGGACAGTTTAGGGCCCATCAGATGCTTGTTATGAGTCTAACCCTTCGGCATATTGTCCATTCACTCTTTGGACATTGTGCGGCCCGCTTTAGTTAACTTGGGCTTGTTGATCTTAACCATTAAATTGTGTATACTTGGGTCATCCTTCCAGTACAAGTAAAAGCCATATATACATAATTGATGGTTGGTATGTTTTACTTAATGAATGGGCCAGGTAAATCAGATAAGATGGTTATTCATGGTTGAAATTTGATTTGGCCTAAAATAAGGCCATTACCCATATCTTTTGATTGATATTCAGAGTTGACCATTGAAGAATTTATCCAACCATCACTGTAGTAAATATTTAAGATTTTGGGTAATCAACATCAATCATATTTTGGCCAAATCAGAACTTTTGCAGTATGGTCTGTTGTGGGCAAGATCATGTAGCAATCCTTAAGTCTGGAAGTGGGGATTGGAACTAGTTGTGTTAGCCGCCAAAGTGACCTCAATTTGTGAAGATCTTTACTTCTAGACTTCAGTATATGGAATTTAATGATCTTCCATTATAGGATTGCATTTAGTTGCGTTCATGCCTAGGCAAGCGGTGGTCAGAACAAAGAAGTATCATCGTTTGGCTGGGTGTGAGCGAGATGAAGTGATTGGTGATGGTGATATATGTTTGAGAGACTCATTTCATCCAAAGATGATGGGCGTCTTAGATTTATTTCACTAGCATAGATCAGCTTCATGTTCAGTAAAGCCTCCTGTATGTTACAATTTCACCCAAAGAAGGAATTGTGATGATACGCTGGGCTCTTGTCAGATTTTGATGACTATGGCCCATCATCATTCTGGGTCATTTGATTGAAGGCCCAAATCAATTGAATGAACATACATGCATGATATTTGTGGTTTATGTTTATGCATTGTTATATGGGACTTGTTTATTAATATGAGTTTTATGCTTTGAATGTCCAGCTATGACCTGTTTCTAATATTCCAAGCCTAATTCAATTCCATACCTTTGCTTACTAGGTCCAACTATTCCAAATGGAAGTCGTTCGTTGAAATAGTCCTAGGTTGCATGGACTTAGACCTGGCCCTGGAGGAAGTAGAGCCTCCCATTCCAACTGACTCCAGTTCGGAATCAGAAAAGGCTCACTACAAGGCCTGGACCAAGTCAAATAAAAGTGTCTCAAGATCATACATAACTCGATTTTGAGACTATGCAGGGTGTCATGCCCGACACCGAAAAAGCTAAAGATTTCTTGACTGAAATAGGAAAACGATTTGAGAAATCGAATAAAGCTGAGCTGAGTTCACTTTTACATAAGCTGACTCAAGCTACCTATAACGGTCAAGGAAATATCAAGAAGTACATTGGTGTATTGTCTGATGTGGTGGCTAAAATCTGCGCATTGGGCCTTAAGATTAAGGATGAACTCCTGATTTTCTTGTTTCTGAACTCCCTCCCTCCACAGTTCGGTCAATTCCAAATCAACTATAACACTCAAAAGGAAAAGTGGACATTGAACGAACTGATATCTCAGTGCGTTCAGGAGGAAGAGAGACTTAGAAGGTCGGACAAGACAAAAACTGCTCACTTAGTGACATCTGGTCAGGGACGAAAAGGGAATAAGAAAAGAAAGCACACTTCAGGAAAAAAGTTCTACGGGTCCTGCGGGTGGCAATCAGCCTAACTCTGGAATGAAAACTCCATATGAATTGTGGAGTGATGTGTTGAAAACGGCTATGCAAATCCTTAATAGGGTCTCAAGTAAGGCTGTAATGAAAACTCCATATGAATTGTGGACAGGGCGAAAGCTTAGTCTACGATATTTTCGTGTATGGGGTTGTCCTGCAGAAGCCAAACCATATAACCCGCATGAAAGAAAACTTGACCCTAGAACTGTTAGTTGCTTCTTTATTGGATACTCAGAAAGATCAAAAGGATTCAGATTTTATTGTCCATCATATTCTATGAGAGTCATTGAGACTGCGAATACTAGGTTTATTGAGAACACTGAATATAGTGGGAGCACAAATTTAAGAGATATTATATTTGAGGAAGAGCGGATTGTAATTCCCACCACAATCATTCAGAGTAACATGGTTGTTCATCCAGCAGTGGACCCTGAGATCCCTATGGATGACTATGTACAACCTCAAATACAACCCACTGATGAGGAAATAGAAAACTCAATTCAGAATAATGAGCCATTAAGACTGATCACATAGAGAGAGAAGATCTGCAATACCAGACGATTACATCATCTATTTGCAGGAGTATGAGTTTGACATTGGGGTTGAAAAGGATCCTGTATCCCTTTCACAGGTCGAAGAAAGTGCAAAATTCTTCTCATTGGTTCGATGCCATGAAGGATGAATTGAAATCCATGAAGGACAACAAAGTTTGGGACCTTGTTAAATTGCCTGAAGGGATTAGGCCGATTGGTTGCAAATGGGTATTTAAAACCAAACAGGACTCTAAGGGCAATATCGAAAGGTATAAAGCTAAGCTAGTTGCAAAGGGTTTCATCCAGCGTGAGGGCATTGAAAAGGAGACTTTCTCACCTGTATCTAAGAAAGACTCCTTTAGGATTATTATGGCTCTTGTGGCTCATATGGATCTGGAGCTACATCAAATGAACGTGAAAACTGCGTTTCTCAATGGAGATCTAGTGGAGAACGTATATATGTTGCAACCAGAAGGTTTTAAAGCCAAAAGCTCAGAATATCTGCTCTGCAAACTTAAGAAGTCCATTTATGGGTTGAAACAGGCATCACGACAGTGGTACCTAAAGTTCCATGAAGTCGTTTCCTCATATGGTTTCATTAAAGACACTGCGGATGAGTGCATATATGTGAAAATCAGTAGGAGTAAGTTTATCATTTTGGTCTTGTATGTTGACGACGTTTTATTGGCTAGTAGTGATATTGGAATGTTGCGCGAGACTAAGAAATTTCTATCTTAAAATTTTGAGATGAAAGATCTTGGTGAATGCTTCCTTTGTCATCGGCATTCAGATTAGCCGGGACAGATCACGTGGATTACTTGGCTTGTCGCAGAGGGCCTATATTGATAGGGTCTTTGAAAGGTTTGGCATGTAAGGTTGTGCTCCTGGCCAAGCACCTATTGTAAAAGGTGACAAGTGTGGTCAATTTCAGTGTCCTAAGAATGATCCTAGAAAAGGACAAGATGAAAGCTATTCCGTATGCATTGGCAGTTATGAGTATCATGTATGCTCAGGTCTGTACGCGTCCAGATATTGCTTTTGTGGTTGGAATGTTGGACAGGTACCTTAACAATCCAAGTATAAACCATTGGATAGTTGAGAAAGCATTGCGCTACCTGTAAAGGACAAAGGACTTTGCACTCACGTATAGAATGTCTGACCATTTAGAGATGGTTAGATATACAAATGCAAAAATTTTGTTAGCTGCCTTCAACTGAGAGTTTCATTTCGAGCTACATTTTCATAATGAAATTATACTATGAAAAACGTGACATGATTTGCCTGCTTCATCTACGATGAAAGTGGAATATGTAGCTTCTCTTGAGCCTACGCATGAGGCGATATGGCTACAAGTTTTATTCAGTACAGAATTTTCTAATGTCTATAGAACTCATTTGCATGAAGCAGATGATGATGGATCTACTCCTTAAAGGTTAGTCTGTCACGTAACTTTTGAGACATTTGTCTTTCATGGGATTTGGTGACGAAAAGAAATATTGGATTAGTGGGAGCTTCAGTTTGATCCAATTCAGGTACAGACATTGGAGATCTCATTTTTGACGATTCTGTTATTCAATTTATATCTTGCTTCTCCTTCAGCACGTGCACATTCAGTTTTGAGCAAGCAAGACTTTGGTTTGTGTCTTGGAGACACGTTCAGAAGGACCACTTGAAGATAAACACGTATGATCACATTAGACGTGTAATCTTCATACCACACCCCATATCATTGATCCATGTCGTTAAGGCTATTGGTATTTCTGATCGTGATTCGTTCATACTTCGAAAATATTAAGTGTTGTGTTGACTACCATGATTCAGTATCAGTGGTCTTGATGGACCGGATCTGACAAGCAGTTGCTCATAATTATCCAACGGTATTGTTTTGAAATCAGTAGGGCGCCCATTGGGAACTTTTGAAACAAATACGTTTTATGAAATATTTTTCACAAAATAAAATAAAATGTTTTGTTTTCCTTCAGAGATCAGTGTAGCCTAAGTGGGAGAATGTAAGACTCCATTAGGTGGCCACACATGATCATCGGTTTAGATCATGACCGTTGGATTCTTCAGATTGAGCGATTCAGTGGGCTCGACTATAGTTCTGATCATTACAAATAGGTTTGAGGCGGGACGCTTGAACCGTGTTCCCTATACGCGGTTATTAAGCCGGATATGGAAACCTACGGTGTGGAGACCCTAGAGGAGAGAAGTGTGATGGGTAAGCTTCTCTGGCCCTCTTTCCTATAAATATATGTCTTAGTCCCCTCACCAACACACAAGAGAAAACCTTAGTCCCCATTGAGAGGTTCTCCTAAAGGTGTAAGGTACGGAAGACCAAGAGTTCTTCTCGGCAACACGACTAGCATCGGGAATGTCTTCCCAACCAGGTATGGTTTTAAGATTACAGTATGGAATCTCCATTGTTGATGCATAGACGATCCGATTATTCCGCATTATGTTTAACTTTCACAGTTGATAGCATGCCAAGTGCATGACCTCATGCGTGATATCGCCATTTACATGTTTAAGAAGGAAGGGTTTGGTATGATCGTAACAAACCAAGACACCAACGTGGATGGAAAGCAATGCCATTTAACAATTCAAGACTGCTGAAATAGGCATTCTATCTAGCACGGTTGGGTTGAATCCTCAGGTCACTCTTCGTGTTTAATGTAAATGACTTTCCTTCCTCCTAACACATAACATTATTAGATTTTAAGCTGCTGAGAGTGTTAGATCTCGATGGCATTCAAGTCAGGAATCTACCGGACGAAGTGGGTGGCCTAATTCACTTACGGTATTTAAGCTTGAGTAAGACACAGATCGAGAACCTGCCGAATTCAATCAAAAGATTGCATAACTTACAGACATTGGATGTTAGGGATTCCCAATTGAAATGCTTGCCTGCTGGAACAGAGATGCTGTTGCAATTGAGGCATCTTCTCTTTGTCAAATTCCTTAAGATGCCAAGCGGAGCAAGCAACCTACGTAACCTCCAAACATTATCAGGTGCGTCTGTTAATGATAGACTTTCAAGAGAATTGGGTCAGTTAACCCGACTTGGGAAATTAAATGTTGGAGGTGTTAAAGAAGAATACTGTGCAGAACTATGCAATTCCATTAGTCAGTTGCAACAGTTGCGTTCCCTCTCAATAGTACGTGGTGATGAGAATGAACAGCTCCAGTTACAAACAATGTCAAGGCCTCCGCAGTATCTTGAGAAACTAAAATTGGGAGGCTTGATGAAGGCAGTTGCCGGTTTGGGTAGGCTCTCTCAACTGTCTGTGGGTGATCGTATTTGGTTTCACTCAATTAACAAGTGACCCACTCACCGCCCTCGGACAGTTACCCAATCTGGTGTACCTTACTCAATGGAATGCTTATGTGGGGAAGCGGATTGGCTGTACACTCCTAGGATTTCCTAAGCTCAGAACTTTGTCATTACAAGAAATGGAAGCATTAGAAGAGTGGAGCAGCATAGAGGAGGGTACCATGCCATGCCTACAGTATCTCCTCATTATTAAATGTCCAAATTTAAAGATGCTCCCGGACGGGATTCAGCACCTTTCCGCTCTTAAACAACTAGCCTTGGAAGACATGCCCGAAGAATTCATGGACAGGGTTAGGAAGGGAGGAGAGGACCTACTACAAGGTCCAGCACGTGCCTGGTATTTTCCGCGGTCGCTATGTTGATGGGGAAACTGTCGTGGACGAGCTGTCATGACTCATGGGATCAAAATGGTGGGATCAGTTCTCAAACGATCCGAAGGCTTCAAATGAGAAATTGTGTCCCTCTCTCTCCCTCTCTCTCTCTCTTCATACAACCACCTGTTGCGGTTTGGGTGGATCCCTGTGGGGCCCACTGTGATGTATGTGTCTTACATCCACACCGTCCATCCCTTTTGAAAGCTCATTTTAGTGCACTTTTCCGAAAAAAGAAGATCCAAATCTTAGGTGGACCATACCACAGGAAATAGTTGTGATTTAATCCCTACCATTAAGAACTTCATGGGTCACCGGAATGTTTATTTTCCATCCAACCTGTTGATAAGGTCACAAAGACCTGGATGAAGAGACCACACAAATATTTGCTTGATCCAAAACTTTTGTGGCCCACAAAAAGTTTTCAATGAGCTATTACCACTATTTCCTTTTTATGAGCCAGCTGAGATTTGGATCTGTTTCGTTTTCTGTACCATGCCCTAAAATAAGTTTTCAAAACAGATGGACCGAATCGATAAGGCATATACATCACAGTGGGTCCCAACCACCTCGGTCGATCAAGGGATCCAGCGAAGCCACTCCCTATAACCGCCCCCGGCTTTGCAAATACCGAAAAGTTGCCGCCTTGACGGGTACTTAGGGGCCGAAAAACACCATTAAAATGCAAGACATATTTGCCGCTACTCACTTTAATTTTTAGGGTCATATTCTGCTATAAGGAGGTGGCCATGCAGCATATTTCATGGGGCTACCTTTATCTATGCATGTGATCAATGCCGTCCATCCATTTAGCCAACTCATTTTAGGCCATCCATCCAAAATTTGAGTTAGATCGGAATTAGCATGCACACCCCACCACAGAAAATAGTGATGATTGAATGCCCACCATACGAAACCGTGGTGATTGAAATCCCCCCATTATAAACTTATTGGGCGTTAATAAAACTTTTGGATCAAGCTGGTATTTATGTTTTCATTTCATCTAAGTCTATATGACCTTATAACTAGGTTGGATGATAAATAAACATCACGGTGGCCCTATCAGCATCCTAACACAGGAACTTGGCAAAACACACCAATTTTCTCTCATTACCTACACACGCCACAATTTTTACAATATGGAGCTTGTCTAGGCCCCACCATTGATTTATGTATTAAACCACACAGTGCATCAATTTCCGCCATCATTCTAGAGAATGAGGACCTATATTAGCTATTGACAGCGTCACTACGAAATCACTATTAAATTGACGTCACCAAGTTCTGTAGGGTCCACCATGATGTATGTGTTGTATCCACGCCATCCATCCATTTGGAGACATCATTTTAAGGCGTGAGGTAAAAAATGAGGCAGATCCAACACTCAAGTGGACCCCACCACACAATAGTGGGGATTGAATGCCTGCCATTAAAAACTTCTTGGGGCTACAAAAGTTTTTGATCAAGATGATATTTGTGTTTTCCCTTCATTCATGGCTATGTTAATTAACTTATGAACAGGTTGGATCTCAAATAAACATCACGGTGCGCCCCAAGAAGGTTCCAACCATGGGCATTACTATATCCACTATTTTCAGTGGTGGGGTCAACTTGATATTTGAATCCACCTCTTTTTTTTGTTCATTCCTTAGACGATTTCTCCAAATGTATGGACGGTGTGGATACAACATATACATCATGTTGGGATCCACAAAACTTGGTGGCCTCACTTCAATAGCAAATTTCACCACTGAGACTGTCAATAGCTAATCTGCATATAGAGCCTGAGTAAAAAAATGAGACAAATCAAAGCTCAATTAGACCACACCACTAAAAGGAATGGTGATTGAACAAGCTGTTGTTGAAACCTTTATAGGGCCAACTAATGACGTTTATTTGCCATTTAGCTTGTTAATAAGCACAGATCTGGACTAAGGTAAAACACAAAATATCAGCTTGATCAAAGCCTTGTGTGGCCTCAAAAAGTTTTCAACAGTAGGAGTACAATTCATATTATTTCTTGTGGTGTGGTCCACTTGACATATGGATATTCCTTGTTTTTAGCTATATGCTAAAATAATTTGAAAAAAATGGATGGATAGTATGACATAAGAAATATATCACGGTGGGGCCATGTAAATTTCACAAGTCAAGAAATTACGTTGCTTGTTGTGCACCATGTTGCCGGATTTCACAAGTCAAGAAATTACATTGCTGGTTGTGCAGCATGTTGTGGGATGAGAGAACAGAATTGAAAGTGCTAGAATGTGGAACTTCCATGCCCCTATCATGATGGATGTATCAGATCCACATCGCCCATCCATTTTCCCATATCATTTTAGGTTATGAGACCAAAAATGATTGGATCCTAGTAATTTCAAGTGGGCTACACTACAGGAAACGGTGGGAATTAGATGCCTGATATTGAAAACTTTTTTGTGGCTACAGAAGGCTATGATCAAGCTGATATTTGTGTTTTCCTTTTATCCAAGTCTGTGTGACCTCGTGAAGAGGTTAGATGGCAAATAAACCTTACAGTGGATCCTAGGATGGTTTAAACAGTAGTTGTTCAATCCCCACTGCTTTCTTGGTGTGATCCATTTGAGTTTTGGATGTGCCTCATGTTTGGGCTCATCCTATAAAGTGACCTAGAAAAATTGATCGACGGTATGGATCTAACACATAAATCATGGTGGGGCTAGAGAAGTTTCACACGTTAAAAATTATGTTGGGTAGTAAGATAAGGCATTGGGGAGAGAGCCCATGTGTTTTAGGAGTTGGTGTCATCCATGATGACATGGACTAATGAGAAGCGAAACACTAAATTTATGTGCGCCTTCAACTAGAGTAGATTGCCCGTGACCTCGGGTACAGAGATATCTCTATGCCTAGGGGTTGTGTGGGGCCTATAGATATGTCCGAAATAAATTGATCCATTGTCCATCTTCTTGAAAGACCAAAATAGGACAGGATTTTAAAAATCAAGAAGGTCTGAAACTCATGCGGCCCATATCACACAAAACAGTGGGGATTGAACGCTTGGCTGAGACAAAAGTTTTACATCAGTATGATATTTGTTCCTATAATTTATTTGAGTGGTAATAGTTCTATGAATGGTTTGAATGGCATATAAATATCATGGTCAGCTCTATGAAGGTTTCAACGGCGGACGTTGTTGTTCCCACTGTTTTGTTGGTGTGGCCCACATGAGCTTTGGATTTGACTGGTTTTTAGAATCTTGTCCTATTGTGATCTTTAAAAATAGATGGACGGAGTGGATTTATATCACGAACATTTCTATGGACCCCGCATAACCACATGCATTCTGCTCTCGCTTCAACAGAAACAATTCGTTGTCTCAATAAAGGAGGTGGTTGCTTTACTCAGAAGGCAGTTTTGTCATTTTTTAAAATATAGATTTATCAACACAATTAAGCTCAACCCGTCCTCAAGATAACCTGACCTACAACCTGACCCGACCTGAATTCTAACCTAAGGTGCCCAACCCGAATACAACCCAAACTCCTCTATACTTAACCCTAACATGACTGTCCAACACAACCTGATCCAAGTTCATGTGATCATTCCCAAACTTATCTGAATTTTCTCAACTGAAACCCAACCCAATTCCCAAATGGGTTGGTGTTTTCAACCCTAACGCAACCCAAGGAACTTGACAACCCGACCCCAGCCCACCCGTTGTGAATTGGGTTCGGGTTGACTTGAACCCAAGTTGTAGCGATACAATTTCCATAAGCTTCTTGCCGGTTCCTTTACTTTCTTCACTAGTTATGGGAATATACTTTTCACTGAGATTCACTCGAACATATCCCAACTTATTATAATAAGATGCGTTAGGACTCTAGCCATTGGATTTGGACCTTTTTTCAATGACCCAAATTGTTTATTTTTTGTAGTGTCACACCCAAAAGGGTAACCTGTTAGGTGGAGTGACCCCGATATATATATATATGAAGACAAAGCCCGTCCCCTCCCAACCAATGTGAGACAAACCTTGAATGCAGTGACAACCAAAACAACTCCCAAATTGAATATTTCAACCCATTATTCGTGCAAAAAGTGATGGTAACAATTCTTGCTCAAACATCAAAGTTGAAAAGCCAAAAATTTGAAGGATTAATGTAATTTACTTGAGAGATCCTATTTGTTGTCTTTCCCTCTTATAATGAGACATGTCTTATAAGCAGTTTGGATCATTTAAAGATGATGTCTATTTGTTATCCTTCCCTCGTATAGACCTGTCTTATAAACATTTGGATCACTGAAAATGACCCACATTCAAAGGCTCAACTCCTAATGTATGTATTGTATTGCATTGCAATATGTTGGATGCATTTGAACAAATTTCTTTAGGGAAGGTTAACCTATTGCCTCTAGAGTAACTTTTATCTATTGAATCACTGAGGCTGACTTGTGTTCATACTCGATGGGTGAGTCTTGCAATCAAGCTCCCTTTCGCATTTGCACTCGAGGTCCAATCTTCGTTCAGCTCAAGAAACCTTTGCACTTTTAGGACGCAATTTAGATGGCTTTCTTAATCAAATACTTCTAGCATAGTATTTGACTTGTTTAGATCTTCTCTCAATCAAAATACCTTTGCCCTTAGCAGTCCTTTCACTTTTAGAACCTCTCTCGAGCTTTCTTCTTTCGTGACAAGACATCTTAGGATTAAAAATCTCAGCATACTCCCATCTCTTTTTGCTCTGGATCAATCATGATCTTGCAGGAAATTGAGATCTACAACCGGAATCGTATTAGTACTTCTTTGATCTTTCCACATGATGTCTCACTTGGAGAGTAAGAACTGCTGAAGCTTCAACTGATGTCTTTCTTGGGAACTTCTTGGTCAACAAGCTTAACTAATTCGTTGTTTCCACACCTATTGTTACTAAAATTGCACTCCATATACTATGCTTTAGTCTGACTAGTTTTAAATCCTTTAGATTCTGAAGCGCCCCTCTGTAATTCTAGCTTTGTGTTTATGCTCTCCCTCGTCTTGTCAATCAAAACTATTGTCATTTGCAAACAACATACAACATGTGATCTCATCCCGCAAATCCCTCGCTAACTTGTCCATAGCCAATGCGAAAAGGTACATGCTCAATGTCAACCCTTGGAGCAAGCCTATAGTAATTGGAAACTCGCTTGCATTTGTTACCTCTTCCTCATACATATCACTAACCTGTTTGTCACTCCGGGCCTCAGAGTTCTTCCAAAAGAATAGTAGTATAATGAAGATAATTGGACATAATCTCAATGAAGAAAGTTCATTTTATGAAAGATCTCATTGTAGGACCTCTGTCAGAAAGGCAATCATGATTGAACAAAAATTTGTCTTTCCTTCTTCAATGCTGATTTATATATTGAGTATATTTTTCTAATATATATATATATATATATATATATATATATATATATATATATATATATATATATATATATATATATATATATATTGAAACTCTTTCTTTTACGCCACCCACCAGATAAACTCTCTAGGGACCCTATTGTAATCTTTCCCTTAGTCAATAATTTCCTTTTTTTCTCTCCCTATATTTCTCCATTAATTTTTTTAAGTAGAAAAACAGATGGAGTATTAGGCCTCCCTGAAACAATGCTCCTTTATCCAGGCTTGGGACTGGCAATAGGAGCACAACACTACCACGGGTGCAATGTAATAGACTATTACATTGTTTACTACCAAAAAAATGACTTTTCCCGACGGCCCCGCCTTTTTTTTCCGACGGCTTTGACCCGTCGGAATTTCCGACGGTCTAAAACCGTCGGCTAATGTCTATCGGCCGTCGGTAAAAACTACCCAAAAATACCTTTCCCGACGGTCCCGCCCTTTTTTTCCGACGGCTCTTAGCCGTCGGAATCTCCAACGGTCTGGAACCGTCGGAAAACGAAAATATGCTTATTTTCATAATTTAATGAAACGAACCCACCCTATTATCCTTACATTGGGGCCCACCTACATGATTTAATGTATATCCATGCCGCCCATCAATTTTAAAAACTCATTTTAAAGTTTTACCCCAAAGAAGGAGGCAGGTTGAAAGCTCAAGTGGACCACACCATATGGAGCCATATCCAAGTCGTCAATTGTTGATTTTAGTGTTGCTCACTTGGACCTTCAATCTGCCTCATTTTTTGGACCATGCCCTAAAATGATATGTAAAAAGGGTTGGACAGCATGGATGAATCACATACAACACCATGGACACCATGATCCCCTATTTGGATCGTCTGTTTCTAGTACCCCAATCATCACTCGAATTGGGGTGCGAATTAGCTTGGTGTTATACCCATATATGCATGTAACAGATTAGTGGATGTTACCCCTACCATGGGGCCCACATTGATGTTTTTTTATTTATCCACACCATCCATCCGTTTTCTTTAGACCATTTTAAGATGTGATGGCCAAAATTTATAGAGAGATTAATCTCAAGTGGATCAGTACCACATGAAATGTTGATTCGAGTGCCTCACCATTAAAATTTCCAAAGGCTGGCCTATTATAACGTTTCCTTGATGTTTATTTGTAATCCAACCTATTGATAAATGTCAAGAAGATCTGTATGTGAAGGAAAATTAGAAAGATAATATTGATCCAAAGCTTTTGTGGCCCACAACAATGTTTTTAATGGTGATTCATCACTCTTTCTAGTGGTATGGTCCACCTGAGATAGGGCTCTCAATGGAGCGGGTCAGATCCGAGATCCGATTCGCTCCGAATCCATATAATGCGGATTTGGATCTTAAAATAGGTCCGATTAGTTAAATGGACCGGATATGGATCTTAAAATAGGTCCGATTAATACTTAAATGGAGCGGATATGGATTCACGAGAACATATCTGAGTTAGATCCGAATCCGATTAAGATTCGACTCATTGTCACCTTACTGTATATGTTATATTCTTGCTGACCATCCGTTTTACAAATTTCTTTAGGCCATTTGGACCATGCCATAGTAAATAGTGGGATTTGCATCATTTTTCTACTAAATTAAATATATTATATTATATATATATATTTTATATCATATATTTTTTTGGATTTGTAATGGGGGTGCATTCGGACCTAGATCCGACTCGAATCCGATGGTTATATGGATTTTGGATCGGAAATGGATCTAACAATTTATAAATGGATCGGATATGGATATCACCTTTTGGATCCAAGTTGGATCCGAATCCGATCCGAATCCGTCTACAGATATATGGACTTGGAGCCGGATCCAACTGGATCCGATCCAGATCCAACCCATTGAGAGCCCTAACCTAAGATTTGGATCTTCTTATAATTTTGGATCGAATCCTAAAATGAGATGAAAAAATAGATGGATGGAATGGATATACAGAAAAAAAAATCAAGGTAGGCCGCACACGGTAAAGGTAACACCTACTAAGTTGTTATCTTCTAATTCACCTACAACAAATTGTAGGTGTTAACGGCATGCGGTAAAAGAACACCATCAATTACCTATTTTTATGGTGTGCACAATCTAACATTGTTAAAGATCCACTTTATAATGGCATTTACTAATTGAACGCCGTTAAAACACATTGTTGAATATCTTATACGATGATTAATTTGCATATCGTCTTCGACCTTGCCACTACTGTAGCAGGTACTGATCGGTGCTTGTGGGGCCCACCGTGAATTGTGATCTTTATCCATTAAACATGCCTTAAACATTACAGGGCCCTAGGACGTTTTTAATGGACAGTGGACATTCAATCACTATTGTTTTCTTGTGTTGTGGTCCACCTGAGATTTAGATATGGCTCATTTATAGGATGAAGTCTTGCTATAATTAATCTTGAGAAATGAATGAACAACATGGATAAATTAAACACAATAATCGTGGGGTCCATAGAGCCCGACCACTAGCACCTGATCACCAATGTCAATAGCCAAACTATTGGGAACCGAGGGGCCTATTGTGATGTTTGTGAAAATCTACAATGTCCATCCATTTTGTGAGCCCATTTTAGGACATGCATGAGACAAAAAATTAATGAGCTGGGATCCAAAAGTCGTGTGGGCTGAAAACATAAGGATTGAATGACCATGGTTTAAATATTTGTGGGATCATAAAAGTTTTTAATCAGGCTAATATAAATTAATATAATTTGTTTTTTCATGTTCATCCCAGGAGGACTGAGATGTTGTGAACGGTATGGAATATTAATTGTAATGGTAGATCTAAATGTCAACTGGACCAGCACAAGA
Organism: Liriodendron chinense; assembly: GCA_003013855.2. NCBI lineage: Eukaryota > Viridiplantae > Streptophyta > Magnoliopsida > Magnoliales > Magnoliaceae > Liriodendron > Liriodendron chinense. The sequence goes on from PVNU02000362.1 coordinate 3,529,128, forward strand.
AACAATGTAATTGAATGCCCACCGTTAAGCTTCTTTGGAGGCCATGAAAGTTTTAGATCAAGTTGTTATTTGTTTAATTTTTCCTTGCATCCATGTTTGTATGACCTAATCAAGAGGTTGGATGTCAATAAACATTGGTGGACATTCAATCACTACTATTTTGTTATGGTGTGGTCCACCTGAGATTTAGATTTGCCCAATTTTTTAGATAAAGCCCTAAAATTATCAGTAGAAATTAATGGACAACATGGATAAAACACATACATCATGATGCCAAAAGCATCAAGGGCTTTTTTGTCTTTCCATAAGAAGATCCAATGCTCTCGGATGACTATAAGTTGTACTGCTCCTAGTAGCTTACGGGCCCTTGATCAGTCAGATTGATTGATCTGGATCGTTCATTAAATGATCAAGGGCCCATTTCTTGTGTTATTACCATGTAAATTAAAATTACACCAACCAAATGATTCCAACGAACCGATCAACTGCCTTTAAAATGGGCAATTAGGATCATTCACAGAAAATTAAGGAGGTTCAATCAACAATTTAAACCCTTCATTTGTTGGGGCCTACCATGGATCGCTCTTAGTTCTCAATAGCTCCTTTAAGAAGAGAATCCTGACCATCAGTCCGTGGCTTATGAAATGGATGGCTAGCTATTCCTATAGATTAGAGCACCTGATCAGTACTGTGAGTTAACACATTGGACCACACCACAGAAGAAAGGTGTTGATTGAAGGTCCACCATTAAAAACTTCCCAGGGCCCACCGTGATGTTTATTTGCCATCCAACCTGTTGATGAGGTTACACAGACCTTGATGAAGTGAAAACACAAATTAATATCAGCTTGATCCAAAACTACTAGCCTCCAGGAAGTTTTCAATGGTGAGAATTCAATTCCCACTTTTTCATGTGGCGTGGTCCACCTGAGATTTGGATCTGCCTCATTTTTTGGCCTGTGCACTAAAATGAGGTGGAAAAATGGATGGACAGCGTGGATAAAACACATACATCATGGTGGAGCCCACACAGCTTTGACACGGGCGCGACTTGGGTGAGACCCCGGAACCAGCTATGTGGGTGGGACCTTGACCGTAGGAGTCCACCTCTATATATGAATTGTATATCCATGCTGTTCATCTTCTTTTTCGGCTTATTTTATGCAATGGTACCAAAAATAAAGCAGATGCAAATTTCGGGTGGAGCACACCATAAGAAAAACTGGTTAATGACCATTAGAAACCTTTTGTGGGCAACAAAAGTTTTCTATCAACCTGATATTTATTTTTTCCTTTCATCCTTGCCTACATGACCTAATCAACAGATTGGATGGTCAATAAACATTATAGAGGACTCCAGGAAGTTTTTAATGGTAACAGTTCAATGAGCGCTGCGTCCTGTGGTGTGGTCCACCTAAAAATTTCATGTGCTTCATTTTTGGGACTTAGGCCTAAAATAATATGAAGAAACAGATGGACAGCATGGATATACAAGGAATACATCGAGGTGGACCCTAGGTTTAGGGTCCCACCCACGTCGCTGGTTCCGGGGTCTCACCCAAGTCACGCCCCTTTGACACAAGCCACCTGGCTGGTGTGGGGTCACTAGCCAATCCACGTTCACTGGACATTATGAATGGTATGGATGGCATATGATCCCGTTTGTTTTTTGTCTCAACGCCTAAAATGAGCTCAGAAAATAGTTGGACGGCGTAGATTTCTCATAAACATCATGGTGGGCCTCACCCACATTCCGCGCGCCAATACCATTTTAGATATGATTCAATTTTTAGCTCATGCGCTGAATTGATCGTAAAACAGATGGATGGCGTGGATAAAACACATAAATCATGGCGGCCCCACAGAGTTTACTCAGTATAAACTGTTGGCCTTGGCCTTAAGTAGAGATGAGAGACTTGCTGATTTTTTCCTTTTATTCTATCAGTTAATGAGCTGAGATAGTCCACTGTGATTTTTGGATTATGGGATCTTCATTATAGAAGATGCAGTGAAAGCTTTGGATCTCATCCATGCCTAACACATGAGTAGAGATGACATATTAGAATCTGAACCGTGTTGATAACGATCTCATCCATGCCTACCACATGAGTAGAGATGACATATTAGAATCTGAACCGTGTTGATAACGATCTCATCCATGCCTACCACATCCGGATTGCACCTTGGCATGAGTATTTAGGTCAAGGTCAGGCCCATTTACACTGGAAAAGCTGCAGTGGCCACATGACTGATGCAAACACAACTTGTCCAGCCAATGTGCATGTGTGGGACCCTAGAGGACTTTGAAACAGGAGTCGATACCCAGACCTGAGTGTTTAAACGATGTTATCTTCACTCAGTCTACCACTTGAGCTGTAGATCAGGGTGTGCCTGGATGGATTATTGTCTAGGCCAGGAACGACCTATGAAATAGTATGGAGATCACCACCTATGAAACAGATTTTTTTGGTATGAGCAATATTTGGAACAGATTTTTTTTGGGATGAGCAATATTTGGAACAGATTTTGGGACAGATTTGGAACAGATTTTGGGACATGAAATCACTGTGCGATCGGAATGTGGTCATCATCATCCATTTTTTCTTCCTTTTTCACTTCAGGTTCTTGCTTAACTTTCGCAACTGAAGAGGATGATCGATTATCTAAGGGAACTGACTTTTTCATTCGCTGTGCAATCGGAATGTGGTCATCATCATCCATTCTTTCTTCCTTTTTCACTTCAGGGTCTTGCTTAACTTTCGCAACAGAAGAGGAACTAGAAATTTTTAGCTTTTTAATAGAAGAAGACGGGGGTGAAGTATTGACTTCACTTGCTAGCCTCTTGTTCAAACCTGTGCTGGACTTCGAAGACTGTTCATTATTTGAAATTGAATCCCTCTTGTTGTAACCATTTTACTGAAACTTAGCAGACAAAGGTTTCTCATCATCTACGGCATGTGAGGTTTTAGTAGATGCACCAAAACCGGACTTTGATAACTTAGAAGATAGGGGTTTCTCATCTCCTGAATCATCAGCAGATTTATTAATGCTGATTTTTGTCTTTCTTGGAATGGATGAACTAGGAATAGATGAATTGTGATCCCTTGAAACATGGGAAGAATTGCTTTTTTGACCTGCTACAGGCATTCGAGAGCTCAATGGTACATTATCATCAGAATCTTCATCAGGATCAACAGCAGATTTAACAGGAGACTTATCCAGAGGCTTCTTTTCCTTATTATAAGCTGCTGAGTCCCGTACTGATGAATGTTTGGGCCGATCAGGTACTGAAGCTTTTGAATTAGCAACAGTAGACCTTTCTGCTGATACCTTCGCAGGTAAAACCACCTTAGTTTTTAGTGAATTGGAGTTTGGACGATCAGAAGCACGTGCATCAGAAACAGGCCTTCCTGAAGATCCATCATGCCTTTGAGATGATCTTATCTCACGCATTTACTTTTTCTGTGGACCATCTTACAAAACCTCTATTACGGCTGTCAATGATCCCAGTCCTAGCCTAGCGAAATAAAAAATTTGAATAGGCTTGGCTTGTATAGCTCAAAATTCTGGTCGGAACCAATCTCAGGTCTTGCCCATTGACAGCTTGACACTTTATAATCTTAACTCTTTTCACTTAAAAATCCTAAATCTAGCTTTACCTATTCTTCTTATAGTCTCCTTCTATCCATTTGCTGAAAAACAATTACTAGAGTAATGCTTATAAATCTGCTAGTAATACGAAATCATTGACAACAAAGGCATGTTTTTTTTCTTATTTCTTCATTATGTGATGAATTATGCAATAGGTAACTATGGCACCCACATCAAAGATTCAGGAATGCTAGCCGGCAACCTTGTTGGGTACATGCCCTGACCCAGTACATACATATGAAAATAACGAATATATTTGGATTACCGCACGTTTTCAAATTCCAATATAATATTAGTGGCCAAACCAATGAGTGGATATGCCGGAACGTGGGCCAGGGCAGTTGTGTTTACTCCAATTTTTTTGTCCAAAACGTTTTAAAGTAAAACTGTACTGTAACCAAAAGTATCCATCTTCATTTTTGAGTGTTTCCTTTTCTTATGGTGACATTTTCAACTACATTTTTCAGTGTTGACACTGAATGAGTTTTGAACTTTTTTTTGTACTGTGTTGCTGTATGTCGAATTGATAAGTTTTTTTTTTTTCATTCATTCATTCATTTGGGCCACATTTTATGGGACCTTGTGGCTGAACATTGTGGATCATCACATGAAGGTGCAGGAGTAAGCATACTGGGATCCGAGGACCAACAATTGGTGGCAAACCTCTCTTATCTTCAATTTCTGTCCATTTCATGTGGAAGACGCGCTGACTAAACAACTAACCTTTTGAATTAGCAACAGTAGACCTTTCTGCTGATACCTTCGCAGGTAAAACCACCTTAGTTTTTAGTGAATTGGAGTTTGGACGATCAGAAGCACGTGCATCAGAAACAGGCCTTCCTGAAGATCCATCATGCCTTTGAGATGATGGCTTCTTTAGTCCAGAATTCAATTGATTTTGCTTGGATGCTGAGACATTCCTTTTAAAAACTAAAGGTAAATCATCATCATCATCATCATCAAAATGATGTTGATTAACACAACTATGAACAGCCATCATTCCAATCTGCTGTGTGTCACGCCATCATCTGCAAATGGTAGAGCCCCAAAACAATAAGCATCAAAGCATTAGTGAAGCACAAAGTAACACCTTTCTTTCTTTGAATTGGCAGAGTTACTCCAAAGCTAAGACACAACGCATAACTAGCACAATTTGTCCTGGAAAAAAAAAAGCTCAAGTATATAGAAGCAGGTATTAATCTTGTACAAAATAGAAAACATGGACAGTAATTTGCACATGATGCAAATGCAGAAAGAAAGGAAAAGAAAAAGGAAGTTCAATGACAATGAAAGAGCTGTTTTGGTCTTGGCATGGGGGGGACCCTGTTCTAAAGAAAGGAGGATCAGGCACCTTGCTTTATTGGCAGTCTTGTGGTGGATTTGGTTGGAAAGAAACGATAAATGTTTCAGGGACAGGTGTGGCACTTTGGGCTCCACAATCTGAAGGTCTTTTCATTGCTTAGGGAGTGGGGCGCCTGACCCTTGGGGTGGGTTGTTTTTGTATTTGTATTTTTCTTTTTCTTTTTTTCCCTTGTTGTGCCTTCTGGCCCTCTTGATAAAGTTATCAATTCTCCAAAAAAAAAATAAAAAAAATCGGCACAGTCCTCACCTTAGAAACCAAAGGGGGCACCAACCATGTGTGTGGGGCCCAACAAGGCAGCATGTTCCATCTAAACCGCTCACCAGATGAGCCACACTGGGACAAAGGGAGCTCCAATGCTTAAGTCAGCCATACAGCATGAACTTGGAACTTTTAAGTAGAATTTTATATTGTTCCCTATGAGGTGGTCCACCCGAATTTGACATCAGCCTAACTTTTACTCTGTACAGCGAACAAGAGGGACCACACCTAACAAACTGACTGGATGTCACACACAAAACACAAGCCCCACAGAGTTTAGCTGTTGTGCCATGACTTCTGAAAAGGTGGTGTGGCATGATTTCTAAGGTGTTGCAAAGATTCTAGTCTCTTCATCAAGGCATTCCATAACAGTAATGGTGGTTGTAATGGCCACCGCTGTTACCATTACGATATTGGTCATAACCGTTATTATGGCCCCCATAACAGCTGTTATGATTTTTTTATTTTTTTTGTGAAAAAAAAAATCCTATTTCAACCCCATTACAGGACCACTATGGGGCTGCTATGACCTCATAATGTGTAACGGTTACCACCTAGATTACATAATGGCCATTACAGAACCATCTTAGAATCTCCATCTCTCTCTCTCTCTCCCTCTCCCTCTCTTTCCAGTTTCCATAATTGATCATCATTCTAATCTAAACCTCCTTTTTCTTACCTAATCTAATATAAACTCTCACCAACAAACACCATTCTATTACTTTCAACCACTCAACAATCTCTTAGAATGATTGGAGACTGATACTTGGCCGGAATCATGTAATTAAGAAATTTGAGCTCTGTGATTTCACCCCGATCTATGAGTGGCATCAGAAGGAGAAGGAAAAGAAAAAACAAATGACTACAGAAGTGAGTCAAGCTGCCATCAATCACTTTTTAAAGTAGACTTAGTAAGGGATCCATGCATCTTCATGTGATGAGTTGATTATGACACTGCTTTATTTGGAGTATTAGTTCTTGAATTAGTAATTTAGATTAAAAGCTCAGTGTTAAACTTCTGTTCATCCTATGGCATTTTATCTCAACCTGGGGCAATTGTAAACTATGCCAGTAAGCAAAGTGCAATGTACTTGCACATACCGAGAATTTCACTATGGACATGCAGTCACAACTTTCTTTTCAGGTAAAATGTTCTTAATGTGATCGGTGATTCGTTCTTATTTTTAATTTTATATTCTGTTGTTTCTTTTGTGGCTTTTATAATTCTGGAAGAATCCTTCAGTATATAATTCTTTTGTGGCTTTTTTAAAATGTTTCTTTTTTTTTTTTCCTTCAAGTCTGAGGAAGTAGCGTGCTTTTGGGTACTTCAAAACGTAAAGCTGCTACGTGTGTGAAGATTTAAGAAAAGATCTTAAACACCCAATCACTTAAGACTGCAGAGCCCCTGACTCTTCCAACAATCTTAGACTGCAGAGCCCCTGATTCTTGTAGTAACGGAAAGGAGCCCACATGCCCCTTTTCAAATGCATCACTAACTACCTCTCTCCCCACTCCACATTCATTTCTCACCATCAGATTACTCCATGAAAGGGACACTGATTGGACGGTGAGGAGCCCACCACCCACCTCAGTGGCGAAATTTCATTTGTGGGGCCGTACTCTGTGAGAGGTGGGCTCGGGCGAGTACATACGTGTTTTTTTTTCCGCATTTGTCCCTTGCTAACTTACGTAACCGTTCTGATAGGAGAATATATGTAGTCCAGTTGTAGAGAGGTCATTGGGCTGTCATCTTCTTTCTAGGAAAGTATCTAATCCAGCGTTAAAACTATGAGAATATTTCACTTATACAATCCCATCCGAGCCATCCAAACAGTGGGCCCCACCATGAAGATGAACTCTCCAAAAATTCATGTGCATTCCAAACACATTCCTGTGCATATAGCAACTTATATATGTACGAATTGTGTTTATGGTGACATGAACTGTAATTTCTGGTCATGCAACAACTTCACATCTTTCAATAACAGGGGTTTTGTCAAAACATGTAGAATGGTTAAATGCGTAAATGATTAGGAGACGGACATTTGGTTCATTTTTTCTTTAATTCTACCATTACAGATGGATCACCTACTGGACAGCTTGGGTGTGTAGTGACTTTGATCTTGATAGAAAATGGGCCGCCTTTTAAATGCATCCCTGATTAGCCAACCTCAATTGTTTCCTCACCTGTATATATTGTATTTGTATATACTGATTGCTGTGATGACTTTTGTTTTCCACCTATGTAACTACAATCCCTACTACAAATTGAGCTAAATTGGGCAGCATGGGACCCATTTCTAAATGTCTACATGACCTATCTCAAATGGTGGGCCTCACTACGATACAGTAGCTACGAATGGACAATCAAAAGCCAAATTTGATTGCATATGTAGTGCTTGTTGCTTTCTTTCTTTTTTTTCGTTTTTTCATGCAACTTATCAATGGCTCTCTTCTTGTACTTGTGGCAAATTGCACAAGATCAGAGTTGTCAAGTCAGCCATCTTGGACAATTTTAATAAAATGTGCAACTTTTGGATAGTGTCCCACCTGAAGAACAGTTTGGATCACCGGATTGTTGCAATTTGCATCTTACTATTGTGTTGTAATGTCGTTAACACAGATTTGAGAATGATGTCTTTGAAATTCTCCTTAATATGGTTTTTTTTATTCAGATTAAGATTTGTTAATTATGATAGTTTGTGTCAATTGTGAAGCAATGATGAAATCAAATATTCTCAACAGCAAAAGCATACAATTGTAAAATTCTAGAACTGATAACATTTGCTTGAAGGATTTCATTTGGAATTCTCATGGATGTAATATTAAGATTTGAAATTTTTATGCTTTTTATCAAATGCCTCGGAAGAAAAACATCTAACAACAGCATTAGTTTTGTTTTTGAGAGAGAGAGAGAGAGAGAGAGAGAGGTTGCTCGTCTTTGATATTCTAGTGGATTTTGATGTTTCAAAATATTAATTGCTGTTTTTTTTTTCTTCAACTGATGAGCAGAGAAACATGGCATACATCTGTAAGCTAGAGGCATGCATGTACTCAATCAAATAAGACTGAAGTGATCATTACTCGAGATAATATGTTTTATACAAACTAGTTAAAACAAATAAAATTCCCATCACCCTTTGCAAAAGAGAGACAAAGATTTTTGCTTTGTAATAATCATGTTCTTACTATGGCATATGAATTGCTTTACACCAAATGCTTGTGTACCATTTCAGTAATTGTAAGATATGGTTTGATTGCAGTTATTTATACTGATGTGATGAGTCATTCTCATTCATGTAGACCTCTATAGCATTTACTAGCCTGGCGATTGCAGCTGTATCAACTCTTATTGTAAGTTACTTGATCTTATCTCACTCATTGTCTTTTTACAACACTTTTGAGTTGTCACAAACAAGGCACTCTGCAATCTGCATACAGATGTGTAACATATTTAAAATATTAATTGCTTAAATGCTGTATCAACTCTTATGAATCGCTTTAAGGAACTTTTCTAGGTGCACGTGTGGCCATGCTTAAATGCTAACGGTTTTTTTTTCATATTCTAAAGCAACGCCGACGGTCATAAACCGTCGGAAATTCCGACGGCTAATCACCGTCGAGAATTCCGACGGTGTGGAGCCGTCGGAATTTCCAAAGGTTTACGACCGTCGGAATTTCCGACGGCTAATCACAGTCGAAAATTCCGACGGCTCCACACCGTCGGAAGTTCCGACGGTCGAGCGACGGCTCATCGCCGTCGGAAATTCAGACGGCCGACCGACGACTTATAGCCGTCGGAAATTCCGACGGCCCATAACTGTCGGAAAGCAATTGTGACGCCCCTTTCCCGACGGCCCATCCGACGGCCAAAAGCCGTCGGGAAAGCCATTTGCCGACGGCTTTCGGCCGTCGGGAAAAGTCATTTTTCTGGTAGTGTTAGTTACAATGTTGCACTATCTAATAGTCTATTACATGGTTGATTGCAATCAACATGTTACAGGTTCTAATTGAATGGATTCAAAATTCAACAGTACACTGATTTGATTTCCTAACTGAATGATTGGTGGACATTTAATTGATAGTTGATATGAAAAATGAACAATGGTCTTAATTGAATAAAGCTAGCACTGTCTATTAATCAGAGTTTTTGATGGTTCAGTTCATCTGATTTTGAGGTGATGACCTATTCATGGTAGGTCCTGCAATTCAGACAGTATACTTGAAGTATGTCATGACTACAATACTAATGTGCTTGAGTATCAACCATCCTACTTCACCAGACTGTTAAATAAGTCCCTAATTGAAATTCCATTTCAACCAATAAGCTTCTTTTAACCAATAGAAAAAAACAGTAACAGTTTTGGTAATGTCTCACTTGATGCTTAAGCAACGTTCCTCTGCAGGTCATCTTGCTGGAACTCAGGAGCAAAGTATGAAGCTGGGTATGATGCTTTTAGACCAGATGCATCTTTGCTTACGCTTGCAACCATTTAGGCATTGATTTCAAGCTCCAATACCATCCGCAAAATTAACTAAAAATGAGAAGCTGCAGAAGCATGTCAATCTTTGATATGTATCCATGCATTAAAGAAGTATCAGTCTTCTGAATATTAGGGCTCGCTTTGATACCAAGAATCCATGGCGTGAACATGGATACCTATAATGATATTTATGTTTTCCATTACTATTCACCTGGATTCTAAAAAGGATGATCAATATTTTAAATAGCAAATAGTGGGTGGCAGAGCACAATGTTCACCCCCTCAAAAGCACAAGGCGTAAGGTACATATCAGGCAGTATAAGCTAAATGCGATTTCTAGATTTTTAATTAAGGTTGTGCTTGGTTGCACCAAATATTACAAACTTTTGTGATATTTTGCACTAAATTAGTCTGATTAATAATGACACTAGGCTAACACATGCTAGGATAGTGTTGGCCATTATTCGGCACCCCCTGATTCCAGCTCAGGCTCTATTCCTGCTAGTGTCCTTCCTCATATGCAGCCCATCTTGGAATGGTGCCCATAGGCCTCACCATTTCATAAACCCAACCTCCCTCAATCTTCGAACCTCGAAGAAATATAAGAGATTATCCAAAAGTGTACATGATAGGTACCACATGGGTCCCATCCTCATAGCTAACATCACCGTCCACACCAGGGCTTGTCCTCGTAGCTAACATTACTGTACACTCCATCTGGTATGTCATGTGGCAGCCCTTCCAGAACGGTATCATTTGTTCCTTCCTCTGCTTGATCTCGGTCATGCAAGCCAAGCCCGCCTCTACATGAACTAGCTTGGCCCCCAACATCACCTGCATTGTGCACCTCAACGTAGAGAAGAGCAACCGCTTCTACAATTGTGTTTTTATAAGGAAATTAAACTTCAAAAATAAAATATTTTGTTTTCAAAAGGTAAATATACTACATACATGGAAATTTTCCAAAAAATAATAACCTAGATTAGTGGTAAGTGGAACGATTTTTGCCTTGGGAAAACCTAGGATCAAGTCTCCACAATCCAGGTTGCTGAATTGGCAACCAACCCGCTTGTCAGCACCAGGTATGTGGGCCAGGACCTAGCTTCCCATGGAGATTGCTGACTTGTGCGAGGGTATATATGGGTCCTACATGGGACAGAATGATGAATGGGTTTGATTTTACCCAAACGGAAGTTGCAACGGCACCCTTTCTATAAAGCTTTTTGGTGGTTCCTATCTTCAGTTATTGGAATAATACTTTTCACCAAGTTTTGATGTTCACTCCAATACATCCCCGACTTGCTACAATAAGATATGTCAGGACTCTAGTCATTGGATTTGGGCCTTTTTCAATTATCCAATTGGCTTATTTGATAAGGTTACCCTTGAATGCAACCATGCTCAAATCCCATTCATGTTCAAACATGAATGTAGAAGCCAAATTCTCAGAGGGTTGAGGAAATCCAATTGAGAGCTTCTATCTGTTGTCTTCCACCATACAAAATGAGACTTGTCACATAAATAGTTTGATCATTGAAAGATGACTTACTTTCAAAAGCTTGAGTCCCAGTGCAATTGTATTGCAATAGGTTATAGATGTATTTGAACAGATTTTTTGGGGGAAAGATTAGCCTGTTGTCCCTAGAGTAATTTTTACCCATTAGGGGACGGCCATTCCATTTTGCTTATCGGATCTCTGAGCCTGATTTTCATCCCCTGCTCGATGCCTTTTGCAGTTAAGGCTGCCTTTTGCCTATGCACTTGTGAGCCAATCTGCATCCGGCCTAAGAAACTTTTGCTGGCCTCCCTTACCTTTTCGGAGGCCTCTTGTATGGATTTCTTCTTTAAGCAAGTTGATAAGTGTCAAGCAGGCTTCTTATGCCTCGTCATGGGAATCCAGACCAATCATCTTGAAAGTCCTTAGACAAGCCAAATCGAAAAACCTTCACAATTTTTATTTATTTAATTTTTTTGCCTGTATATTTCAAAGGAGATTTCACAACACGCCATCTTAAGAGTAGAAAATGTGACACTCTTGTCCTTTAAAAAAAAAATTGACAGTCTTGGTAAAAATTATGCTCCTTTTATTTGAACATCTTCTTGAATTGCTGGGTAATGGGCTTTAATTGTGTGTTCCTGCAGCAAGCTATGATAGACGGTTAGTTTTTCAAGCGAAGATATTCGATCTGGCCTGCTTTTTGTTTACGGTGAGAAAAAGGTTTGCTGAAATGAAAGATATGTTCTGACAACTATCATTAAAAAAATTCACAATTGTTTTATCTTCTTTTGAAGGATTCTAAGTGTGGATTGCCGACTGGTCCAAAGTTGGAAGAACTTGTCCTGGTATAGTCAGACGAGTGAGCCCCTCTTGTTTCCTTGACCTGTGTTCTAACTCGACTCAGAACCAGACAACTCATTCCAGGTCGCTTAGTAAGAAAACTATGGATTTCAAGGGATGCATTTCACGTCTATGGTCGCTCATTCAAAGCTATTTGATGTGCTTAAAAGTAGATGAGTAGAAGTTGAAATAAATCTGTGTAAAATTACTTTTTATCATGAAATGAAATACTTTGATTTGTTCCATGAGTGTCTGCAACATAGAATGATAGATTTCTTCCTAGTCCTTGTTGGGGAGCCACACACCTTTTCCTTCTATGTGCAAATCAACGGGATTAACAATATAAAATATTTAATGAATAATAATTACTTCTAACACAAGCACACAATGTTGGGTGCGTTTCACACAAACCTTCGGATCTCGCCCCCCAATACACTAGAATTATGGACTATGCTAATGCAATAATCAAGAATAAACATCAACCACACGAACACAAAGAGTTTTTACGTGGAAAACCCTCAAAAGAGGTAAAACCACGGGACCTAGTCCAGATCAACAATCCACTATCTCAGGGAACTGTTACAACCGATCACAAGCACACACCGCTTGGATCAAACTTCTTCACCCACGCAGGGATGGATAAACAACAAGAGAATAGTAAAAGAGGAGTGATCTCACCGATCCCGAGGACGTAGAAGCGCTGAGACGACCGTTGCGCAGAAGAATCATTCTTCAAGCAACTTCTCCCTTCTACAAGCTTCCTCTTTCTCTCTCTTCTCTTTCTCTCTTCCTCTTTTTCTCTCTTTCTCACCTTGGACGTGTTAGCAACACAATGGGATGCCCTAATCCCGTTTTGGAACGCTTAAGTACCAAAAACGGAGGAATTAGAGCCATATTAGGAAACTGCTCACAAGCAGTCCGCGTCGGGTCGGGCGCCCGGTCACCAGACCATCGGGCGCCCGGCCAACCAAAAAACAGTCCAGCAATGTAACATGAGGAAAAATGAATTTCGGGCGCCCAGACCAAACATGGTCGGGCGCCCGGCCGGGTCATCGGGCGCCCGGTCACAAGACCGTCAGGCGCCCGGCTTAGGCCAAAACCTTCCAGCAGCCAAGCTGCAATTTGTGGGGAATTTCGGGCGCCCGGCCACTGAAGGGCCCGGGCGCCCGGCCACTCTCTGTCCAACCTCTCTCTCCTCTGACATAAATGAGGAGGAAACTCCATCACACAAATCATCAAAGATGTAGGATGCAAGACACATTGAGATTTTTTAGGTGGAAAACCCTTCAATGTAAAGGGAAAAATCATGGGACCACTAAAGAAATGATTTGGATGTCCAGAGAGATCAATCAATGTGTTTGTACTCAATGCATCTGTGTGGCCCCAAGCTTCAGGGGATCCCCGAATCATTGAGGTGGGCGGGGTCCCTGACTGTGGGGCCCACCATAATGTATGTTCCTTATATCCACCCTGTTCATCCATTTTAAAAACTCATTTCAGGGCATGATCTTAAAATTGAAGCAGAACCAAATCTCAGGTGGACCACATGCGATACAAGAAACTGTAGCAATCGACCATTAAAAACTTCTCATGGGCCACAAAAGTTTTGGATCAAGATGATACTTGTGTGGTCTCTTCATCCAGGTCTTTGTGACCTTATCAACAGGTTGGATGGCAAATAAACATTCCGGTGGCCCCCATGAAGTTTCCAATGGTAGGGAATCAATCATGACTGTTTCCTGTGGTGTGGTCCACTTAAGATTTGGATTTGCTTCATTTTTTGGATCATCCCCTAAAATGATATTTCAAAATGGATGGACGGTGTGGATGTAAGTCATACACATCAAAGTGGGCCCCACAATTAGGAATCCACCGAAGCCGCACCCACCCGGTCATCCTGCCCCACGTGTGGAGAGAGATAAGGGACATGAGCTGAGTTGGCATTTATCAAGGATAGTAGTCGGTTCGGGGAAATCAGAACAATGGTGACATTGTGTATATTTGGGTTGAATTTCCAGTAGATAATGGCTCGAATATTTGGAATAGATTTTGCACCATATCTTCAATGCAACCTCATCATATCCTCAGTATAACCTCATTACACTGATATCATGGATCGTGAGGCGGACCAATAAAAAGGCTGCAAACAGGGATTTTCTGTTTAAAAGCCAACAAAGGATGCAGACACGTTGGGATATTGGCATCCACGGCGTCTATGTACACCATGAAACTTCAAGATGTCAATTGTATCGATTTCCAAAGTGGGGGTGGCCAATATTGCAGTGTGACTAACAGGGGTGGGTCATGTACTAACAATGGGGCGTGTGAACTACTAACCCGTAAAAGAAAAGAAAAGAAAATAAATAAATAGGAAGATTGGGGCTCTTTCATTCTAAACAAGCAAATAAAGGCCCACCAACATGTTAGTTAAGAGAGCACACTAGTGTTATTTTGACTCTCGTGGTGCATCCAAACAATTATTTGGATGGTTTTGTAATTTAGTTTGAATTAAATGAATACCACGTGTGCAGATTTCAAGTAATTCTTAAAGAGTGTCTGTGTTGTCCCAGCAAAGAAATAGTAGCATCAAAGAGGGACACTAATTAATTGCAGAGATCCCATATGCGCTAAAACGGCATAAGCGTGCAATATCCTGTCCATTTATCATGTGGTGACTTTGGTTGGTGAGATTGGGACCATAGATCTGGCATTCTGGCTGGTTAACTCCTCAGGCGAGCAGAAAATGAACCGTTTGGATGAGTTGATCAGACTAATTTTTGGATAATGGTACACCAACGTTGGCATCCATCCTTCCTCTCATGAGTTTTTATTTTTATTTTTTATTTTTTTATTTTTCTATTTTAAATATCAGGCAGAATGTAGAGCTTATTTGCTTGTTTCTAAATTACGTTGTTTTTTTTTTTTTAAATTATTTTTTGGGGTTAGTACACACACCCCACTAATGGAAGGTTGACTTCAAAGTGTGCTCCACCTGATGGACTGTTGATATCAAAGGTGAGACCCACATGATGGATGGTGGATAATGAAGGTGGGCTCACTTGATGAATGGCCCATATCAAAGGTGCGGCCCTAGATGATGAATGATCCACATAAAGGTGGGCCACAGTTGTCATCAATAGTGGATCCCACATGATGGATGGCTCACATCAAACTGTGGCCTTGTAAGATGGACTATCCACAATGGGCCCCACTTGACGATCAACACCAAAGGAGGGACTCACATGATGGATGGTGGGCGTTGAAGGTGGGCCCACATGATGGACACATAATATCAATGGTGGGTCCACATGATGAACGACCCATATTGAAGGTGGGGCCCACATGATGAATGGTTCATATCAAGGTGTGCTCACAAAATGGACAAAGTGGGCCTCACACAATGGATGGCCCACATCAAAGTGCAGCCTCATGTGAGCCTTGCACGAAGGATGGCCCACATCCAAGTGTGGCCTCGTGTGACCGAGATCACATCAAGTGGGCCCCACCCGATGAAAGGTCCACATCCAAGGTCTCATATAATGGATGATTCAGATCAAAAGTGGCCCAATATGATGGATGATTCACATAAAAGGGGTGCACCACAAGTGGACATCAATGGTGGTCCCCACATGATGGATGGCTCACATCAAAGTGTGGCATTGCATGATGGACAATCCACATCAAGTGGGCCCACCTGATGGATGACCCACATCAAGGTGGGCCCCACAGAATGGATGGATGAAAGTTTGAGTACTCCTGATGATGAATGACCCACATCTACGGTGGCTCCTATGATGGACAACCCACTTGGAAGGTGGAGCCCACACAATGGATGACCTACATTAAGGTGGGGCTCACATTATGGACAATCCACATCAAAGGTCTACCCTTAATGATGAGTGGTCCATGTTTGAGGTGCACCAACATGATGGATGGTTCACTTCGAAAGATTGGCCCACATGATGAATATTCCACATCAAAAGTGGGCTCCATATGATGGATGATGCACATACAATGTCCAACATTGTTGGATGGCCCACATCCAAGGTGAGAGGCATGAAGGGGTATGCTTATTTGAAATGAAGTTAATTGCAATTTTAAAAAACACAGCAAGCACCCTTACATAATAAAATAAAATAAATAAATAAATAAAAGCTTTTATTTGAATGTTTCACCACATGTGATTATTTAAAATAAGTGCCCTATTTTGTTTTGAAAAAAAAAAAAAAAGGAGATTTTACCAAACAGGCCTACTGTAAAAGAAGCATTAGAACAAAAGGTCTCAAGTCTCTAACGCTTTAGAGTAGCTCTTATTGGATTAAATAGGAGATGCCAAAGGGTCCTAATTCTCTAATACATATAGTCTGATTACATAAAAGTTGGCAAATACCTATGTCCGTACCGTCCAAATTATGGGGCTCATTGCGGATTGATCACAAGACAAAATAACACTGATAGCATGATTTGAATCACGTGACTCTCAAATAGACTAGTTTAAAATCAAAAGTAAAAAAAAAATTCACATTATATACTCTGATTTTGGATCATACATACGATTTGGATGGTCTGATTGATGCAGATGTATGCCACGTGCACACGTGACACGGGCCAAGCTAGGCCGAAGCATCTTCATGTACGTGTATGGTGCAGGTGTACATGCACATACATGGTTAGGACCTGTTTGGATATACCCTTGTAATAGGTAGCTTGTTTTACTTATGAAAGAAAATAAATAACTTTTTAAATAAAAGTTATTTCGGATAACTATCTATGTAAAATTAGCTTATTATTTTAAACTTATAACCACAAGTCCAAAATTATTGCTTTTTAACTTCTTAACTCTCTCTGTAATCTCTCTGCGCCATGGACCATCTATATCAAAGGTGGTCTCACATGATGGACGGTCCACATTGAAGGTGGGGCCTACACGATGGATGGTCCACATCAAAGACAGGCCCCACATGATGGATGACCCACATTAAGGTGGGCCCTCATAATGGATGGTGAACCACATCTAAAGTGAGCCCCATATGATGGATGACCCACTTCAAAGGTTGGGCCCACATAATGGACCGTCCACATCAAAGGTGGTCTCCACATGATGGCAATGGAAATTGAAGGTGGGCCCCACACGAATGAGTAGGACCATATTAAAAAAATCTAGCTATCAAGTCAAACATCGGTTATGATTAGTGATCAAATGATTTGCAAAAGGGTAGAGGTTAGTGATACTCTGTGATGAATTCTTTTTATCTTGTAACTTTACGGCTTTTCTTTCATCAGTATTTGTAATTTATTATCAAAGGAACATAAATTGATAAATAAATAAAAGAGAAGGTTAAATAATGCCGATTTTCATTAATATTTGGAATGAGCATATTACAATCAACAAAGTATCAACATAAAATAGAGATAAAAAAAATACATAATTCGTCCAGGGGAACAAATGATCTAGGAAAATAGTCAGTAAGATTCAACTCGAAAGATGATTGTCCAAGTTAAAACTCGGTTGAATAACATCTAACAACTTAGGGTTGTGGATATTTAATTTAAATCTACAGTACTGTAGCGGTAGCATTAAACAGTAGCTATCCATGTTAAAGTTAGACTAGGCCAGGCTATACTATAGCAGGATAAATGTAAAGATAGATGATAAATGAAAGATAAATGCAAAAGTAGATAGATATATTTAGTGTAGGGCCTCGAACTTTTTATCATGTGCTCTTTTTATAGGTTATCGAGGCAGCAAAACCTTCACCTGGGTTTTTTAACTGATTCTAGATCCTTCATGCTTACGGCATACATTCTGAATAGAAAAGATTCTAGATAGATATGAAACTACATGACTTTTCAGATATGAGGAGTGCTTTTCTCGTAGATGATCCCATTTAGAAAACAACTATATCTAAATTTAGTATCAATAAGGGGAACCATTATCGTTGATCCCGAGCTTCAAATCGATCATGGTCATGCATCAAATGACCAAATCAAACGACCTCCTATAAAACCTTAAACTCTTTCTCCCTTTTGATCATGGTCCTAGAGTGGTCAGGTCAGTCATCATGCAATCTCTCTCATTCTCGAAATTTTGATTAACGTACGAACAAGGATTCGATTCACTTAGTGTGCCATCATCTCCTGATTTGGGTTCGATCTTTGAATATTCAGTATCTTCGTGATTGTCACAATCGCTCAGAATGTCTTTGAAAAAATCTCATATTTTAAGACTGTGAGAGGCAGCCTTATTGAGTATATTATAACCAGATCTATGACAGGATTCTCTCTCGATGGGGTCTTTATAGACATGTTAAGTACATTGCCTCATTAATTGACTTGCTTAATCATGGCCACACGGCATCCATTGGTTGCTCCCCTAAAGGCATACATATAAGAGTTTGTACCACCGCATTAATGATAGAATGCATATCGTCGAAGGAAGATCAACTAAATATATTTTCGAGTGCCGGTATGATTTTCGTGAGTAATAAACCCGTAATGTTGACACGTGGTGGTTTTTCATTGGTCCATGTCAAGGCACTGAACATAAGTGTAAATAAGGGATATTAAAAAAAAGGAAGAAGAGAAGAAAAATAAAAAAATAAAAAAAGAAAGAAATTAACTAAGGAGATTTAAAAATTATTTATATAATATTGGGAGCCAAATTCTTTTGCTTTTTGGTTGATAAGTATGTTGTTATATACCAAACATACTTATCCATTGGATAAGTAAACTAACATAAGTTACTTAGGCATAAGTAGAGGCAAAATGTTTAGGATCCAAAGGCCCCTTAGGGCCTGTTTGGTTGGCATTTGGAAACCTATTTCCAGCTTAAAAACTAGATTCCAACAAAATCCAATTTTAACTGATGTGTTTGGCGAAAAGTTCTAGCCAAAGCAAATTCCATTTGGAAACTTAGATTGGTTGGAATCGGGATTAGTGGAAAAGGTGCGGGGGACCGTTTCTACGGAAGTGAAACGAGGCAGAAGTGAGGGTCCATGCCTCCATGTATGCGTTGCACATTTATGATGTATGTTTTTATATCCACACAGTCCATCCGTTTTGAGAGCTCAATTAAGGGCATTAGACAAAAAAATGAGACAGATCTAAATCTCAAGTGGACCACACCACAGGAAAATAGTTTTGATTGAACGTCTACCTTTAAAAACTTCCTAAGGCCCATTGTAATGTTTATTTGCCATCCAACCCGTCCATTTGTCTTGCAGGACTACAATAGGCTAAGGATCAAGTTCTCAGGCGGATCTGAAGCCCAAGTGGGTCATGCCATAAGCAACGGTTGGATTACACAATTTTCAACCAAATTGCAAGTTCCAGAAGGAACCTGGTTTCCAATCTCGTTTCTGCAATTTTGGATTCCAACATTGGAATTTAGATTTTCTCTAAAAATTGGATTGTGCAACCAAATAGGCCCTTAGGGCCATTTGGTTGGCATCTGAAAATTCGTTTCTAGCTTAAAATTGGAATTCCAGCAGAATTCGATTTAAGTAGTGTGTTTGGTGGCAAGTTCTAGCCAAACAGGATTTTGTACGGAAACCTTATTTAGGCTGGAACCAGGATTAGTAGAAGCGGTATGCAGGGAATCATTTCTACAGGAGGGAAAAGAGATAGAAGTATGCATTGTGCATCTATGATGTATGTGTTTTATATCCATATGATACATCCATTTTGAAAGCTCAATTAAGGATATTAGACAAAAAATGAGACAGAGATCTAAATCTCAAGTGGACCACACCACAGGAAAACAATGTTGATTGAATGTCCACCATAAAAACTTCATAGGGCCCACTATAATGATTATCTGCCATCCAACCTGGCCATCTTTTGGGACTACTATAGGCTAGGGATTAGGTTCTAAGGCAGATCCTAAGCCCAAGTGGGCCATGCCACAAGCAACAGTTGGCGAGTCTCGGTCATGCAATTTTCGATACCATCCGTGAAATTTGGATTTTCTTTATAACCTCGATTCTGCAATCCGACAGGTCATTACACTCTGCCAAATTGTTAATCCCGAACTTACCATAGCATGACGTGCGCGAGGCCTGCTCGGTACGATTGCAGGCAGCATACGAGATGCTGTGGCTACTCTCATGTGCAGAGTAGTATATGTGCAAAATGATTTTTGGCCATTGATCAGGTGGACCCTACCCTGATGGCGTGAACATGCCCTGGTCCAGTCATCTTCTGAGCCACATGTCTATATTCAAAATAGACCATTGGTCATCACTAATCACCCATCTTATTCGTACACTTGTAGTCATCCTTATGAAGGGGAACACCCTCGTTTTCTACTCGTGGAATTTTCACAGCGGGCCCATACAATCAATGGCCAGGATGTTGTACGGTACTGACAGATTGGCACGTGCATGGAGAAAAGGAATGTGATGACTCCATTTGCGGGTAGCAATAACACGATTGTACACCTACTCCCGGAAGAGGTTAACTAGAGTACATCCCACGTAATGTTACAGGATGCATCCGGACTTTAGATCTAAGAT
Organism: Liriodendron chinense; assembly: GCA_003013855.2. Taxonomy (NCBI): domain Eukaryota; kingdom Viridiplantae; phylum Streptophyta; class Magnoliopsida; order Magnoliales; family Magnoliaceae; genus Liriodendron; species Liriodendron chinense. The sequence continues at coordinate 3,549,735 of PVNU02000362.1, forward strand.
TTGGGTTCACCTTTCAGTGATCTAAACCGTTCATATGATAGGCCTCATCTTGGATGGAGTAGTGAAATTAAAATTTCTTAAACTAGAAAATTTCAAAATTTGATCATTTGGGTCTTTTTCTTTGAATATGGACAGGATCTTCTTATATTTGAATAAATAAAGGGATGGGATCTTTCTATCTGAATATTTTGATATTCATCTTCAATCCACAATGGTCTATCATATGAACTATTTAGTTCACTGAAATAGGCCACCTTTCAATGGCTAAAGTCCCGACGTATCATAAAGTGGTACGTCAGGATGTATTGTAGCAAACCTCTTGCTGGAAACCTGTGACAGCCGGTCACTCTCACTCCTAATCAATTTTTAGTTTTCTCATTGAGGCTTGGGTTTGTGTTCCAGAAAATAATAAATACGACAGCGAAAAGGGTAGCTAATTTTAGTGGAATCTCTAAATACAGAGAACCTGCAGAATAATGACAAATATAGCGTCAGTTATGACGACCACTTACCTGGTAGTAGGCCGGTTACATGGCATGCAAGAAGGGCTTTAGCCGGTATTCAAGCCTATGTAAGTAGGGGTCTTCTCTACCATTCAGTGGTGTGGAGTTTAAGGTTCACAAGATTTTTTTATTTTATTTTCTTATTCTATTTTCATAGTTTTATATTTATTCTCTCTTTTTCTCGTAGCTCTGTTAATTTAAATTTAATTTCTATATGAGAAAAACAAGATGTTGGTTTTATTTTATTTTACCTTTTCTTTTTGTCTATTTGATTATAAAAAATAATGTGGGCTGATAAACAATAAGATAAGGTTTTTATTTATTTATTATTATTTGTATAAATTTAGTTTCTATTATAATTTACCACCACTTTAAAAATGATGGGGGACCCATGCTCTTCACATCCGGCACTCTTGGACGCAATCCAGACCATCCAAATTGTGAGGAATTTTTGTGTTTATCTCTATAATAGCATTGATCAAGAAATCGTAACCATCTACTTGTTGGCTATTGATTTGACATATCTCTGAAATGGTGTTGGTAAGTAAAACAGTGAGTGGAACAGTTCAAGGGCAAAATCAGATAGTTACTATCATATTCTCTCAGTTTACAGTTCACGCTCAGCTCCAAAAATGATTCAGCAATTTGGACGGTCTGGAGTGTCTCAGAGACATTAATGGGTATGGTTGAAGAGTCGCACCCCCCCTCCGTCCTCTCTGTCCTTATTTTCAAGTCATTGCTCATATCCTTCGAGATTTATCACCTTGTGGTGGACTTTGGTTGCAGTACGAAATTCCAGGCAAGCTATCATACTCCCCTTACACACACACACACACACACACACACACACACGTGTTATACGTTCATGCATGCATGCATACATATATACATTCCTATTTCTCAGATTGGAAATACCTGCATGCTCAGAATACTTGCCTCCATACGTAAAAAGTGGTCAGTTGCAAAGACTTTTTCGTAGGCCACGAAGATTTTGGATCAAGCTGATATTTATTCGATCCCTACATCCAGGTCTGTGTGACCTTATCAATAGGTTGGATGGCAAATAAATATTATGATAGACCCTTGGAAGTTTTTAATGGTGGGCATTTAATGACCACTGTTTCCTGTGGTGTGGTCCACCTGAGATTTATATCTGCTTCATTTATATCTGCTTCAATTTTTAAAGGTGGGCATTCAACTGCTCGTCCATCACCCTACTTCGCTTGCATTGTTCACCCAGTACCTGATAAGTTGCAAGTGGGGTGGCGAATCCAGTCCATTGGTCCAGTGGGTCATATTCCTCAATGGCCTCTCAGATTTAGAGCACAATAAACAAATGGTCATAGCATCAGCTTTTCCTGTTGAATGTGGACCATTGACCATTCTCATAGGTGTGATGGCCTTTGGGAAAGGTAGATTTGACAAGTGAAATAATTTGACTCCACAGGCTATATAGCGAACACCAACTTGTACTCAGTTTGCAAACAGGGCCGAGATCCAAGCCACCTGCTGGGACCAATCTAATAACATCATGGATACTACACGAGCGGGCCGCATTAGCGCACTTCTAATGAAGGCTTGAGAAAGCTACAATTTAATTTGGAAATAATAAATCCTCAAAGAAATCTTCACAAAAATTTGAATCCACGTTATAATTTCAATAAGATGTAAATGGATGTCCATGTCAGCCATATTCACTAGAATATTTGTGGGGCCCGCCAGGTTGATCTCCATCCTACAATGCAAAGACTACATTCATCAAATACCATGAAGTCGGTGCAACTAGGGCTGTAAATGGGTCAGTGGACCCAATGGGTACCCAGACCCAACCCATTTAGACCTGACCCATTTGTTAAATGGTACTTTGGGTCCAAGAATAGACCCATTTGCTAAACGGGTTTGATTCTGGTATTCTTTATATTTGCCCTGACCCGATCTGGCCTGAACCCATTTAGCAAGTGGGTAGGTTTGGTCTATGTTTCAAGGTACCCATCCCGCCCATAAGATAGCCAGATCGGATTTGCTCTCTGTCCAGAATCTGAAAGGACGAGAAGTTTATGTTCTATCAGATGGTAAGGACGTGTTTGGACCGCAAGTTACTTTAAGGTAAGCTAGCTTAAGCCTCAAGTAGCTCATCTTCTTTTCTACTCACTACGTTAAGGAGGCAAATTTGCGACGGATTTTGCGACGAACATTGTCCGTCGCAAAAATTGCTTAGTTTAACGATAGATCTTGTCCGTCGTATTCGAAAATATTTCAGTCGCTTTTGCGAAATTGGCGGGATTTCGTCTCGGGTATGTCCGTCGCAAAATTATAATTTCCGACGAACTTAGTCCGTCGCTATTTAACGACGGAGTTGGTTCGTCGCTAATCCCAGCCCCAAAAAATCCCCCGGATAAGGTCCGTCGTAAAATAAAATTTAAGAAGAATGAGATACTGAAAAAAACTGATATTTTTAAAAAATTAAAAAATTTGATATTTAAAATAATAGATTTAATAATTTGAAAGAAAAAGTTAAGAGGTTTTAAAAACAAAATTGAGAAATTTGAATAAAATTAATATGTTTGAAATTTCTTTTCAAATTTTCACAAAATTAAACATTTTGAAAAAGAAAATTGTGAAGTTTAAAAAAAAATTTGTGATTTTCAAACAAAAAAAGTTGACAGGTTTGAATATAAAATAACAATTTTTTTAGTAAAACTGAGATTTTGAAAAAAAATAAGATTAAAAAAATTGGGATTTTTAAAAAAAATGGCCATTTGAAAAAAGTTGATAAGTTCGAATAAAATTGATAAGTTTGTAAAAAAATTGAAATTTTTATAAAGAAATTAAGATTTTGTATTTTGAAAAAGTTAAGATGTTTGATAAAAAAAATGATATTTTGAAAAGAAATTGAGAAGCTTTAAAAAATTGACATTTTGAAAAGTTAGAGAAGTTTGAAATAAAATTGAAATTTTGAAGAAAAAAATATGATCTAAAAAAAATGGAGATTTTGATAAAAAAAAAATTAATTTGAAAATAAAAATTAACAAGTTTCAAAAAAATTGTAATTTCGAAAAAAAGGTTGAGAAGTTGGAAAGAAATCAACAATGTTTGATAAAAATTTGGATTAAAAAAAAAATTGAGATTTAAAAAATAATTAGGATTTAAAAAAAAAAAAAAGTAACATTTTTAGACAAAAAAGGTCATTTTGAAAAAAAAAATTGAGACGTTTGAATAAAATTGATAAGCTTAAAAAAATTAATTTTTGAAAAGAAATTATATTTTTATAAAATTGACATTTTGGAAAAGAAATTGGCATAAAGAAATTATTGTTTTGAAAAAAAGAATTAGCATTTTTTAAATCTTGAGAAGTTTGAATAAAACTGATAAGTTTGATTAAAAAAATAAAGTTTTGATAAGTTTGAAAAAGTTCGAAAAAAAAAATTAGATTTGAAAAGGAAATGAAGATTTGAGATTTAAAATAAAATTGAGATTTCGTATTTTGAAAAAAAAAAAAGTTGAGAAATTCGATAAAAAAAAAGAAGAGATTTTATCAGTTTTGAAAAAAAAAAGTTGGAAAAAAGTTGTGATTTAAACAAAACCGAGAAATTTGAAATGAGTGGGCCAAATTTATTGGTGGACATTTATTGGATAGTTGAAAATGAAAAATTACACTCATTCAGTTAACTGGTTATCAAATTGGTTTATGCATACATACATGTTCATTGGTGCAAAAATGAAGGCCTAATATAATGATGTTAATTAATTGGAAGGAAAACTTATAATGATAAGATTGATCAAATTCTATGATCGAGTCATCCTAAACTTGATCTGAATGGTCAGATATGTTTAGAACGTGGTAATTATTATTGAAAACAAAATTAAGCCCAAATCATATCCATATAAAAGACTCTTTAAATGTGCACAATCAGTTTTTCTAGAGCTAGACAAATTTTGGACAATCTGATTGGTCCAAATTGAAAAGTAAATGACTTTAGATGTTTAGATTAAATTTCACTCAAATCTAACGGTTAGGTTACAAGATATGGCCCATCATTGATCAATTTTATCTATTTAGTATCTTTCTCATCTTAAACTTGATCAGGGCAAGTGACCAGTCAAATCAAAGTTATTGATGAATATAATAAAGTGAATGGATTAGATTTTCAAATTAGGCCAAATTTTTAGGTCAAAATTGCGCTGCAACTTGTTGACCTCGTGAAAACCTAATAAATGTATAGTCATTGGACCCCAAACTCTAATCTAGCCATTGAGAATTTGATCTTTCTAATATTTGCTATTGCATCCTAAAATGATATAAAAGAACAGAAAGATGGATTAGATATACATAAAATACATCAACTTGGGCTCATACTGTTGGGATAACGGATGCGGATTGGCTAGTGACGCTGCCACCTGTCAATGCCTAGTGATCGGTGCTCTGTGGGCCCCACCATGATGAATGTGTTTCATCCACTCTATCCATACATTTTCGTAGATCATTTTATGGTATGAGCCCAAATTTGAGGTAGATCCAAATCTCGAGTGGACCACATCACAAGAAACAGTGTTAATTGAACACCCACTATCAAAAACTTATTAGGGGCCACGGAAGTTTTGGAACAAGCTGATATTTGCTTTTTACCTACATCCAGGTCTGTATGACCTAATCTAGAGGTTGGATGTCAAATAATCAATATAGTGGGCCCTATGAGGTTTTTAATGGTGGACATTCAATCAATACTATTTTCCTGTGGTGTGGTCCACCTGAGATTTAGATTTGGCTCATTTATTAGATTAAGCACTAAAATGATATTCAGAAATGGCTAGATAGCGTGGATAAAACACATACGTCATGGTGGGGCCCACAAAGCACTGGCCAGTGGCCCTATAGCCAAGCATCAATAGCCGAGGGGTGCGAATTAAGTGTTACCCAGGAACAGCTTAGTGGGTGTTACCCTAACCGTGTGGGGCCCATCGTGATGTAGTTTTTATATATCAACACTGTCTATCTCTTTTTTCATATCATTTTAGGATGTGATCCAAAATCCTAAGAAGATCCAAATCTTAGGTGGACCATACCACTAGAAACAGTGATGTATAACCATTAAAAATGTTTTGTGGGCCACTAAAGTTTTGGACCAATCTGATCTTTATATTTTCCCTTCATCAAGACTTTATTGACATTATCAAGGGCTTGGATTGCAAATAAACATTACAAAAGCCTTACGATGGGCTCTTTGGAATTTTTAATGGTAGGGCACTCAATCACACTATTTCTAGTGTTCTGGTCCACTTGAGATTTGGATCTACATGATTTTTGAAACGTCATCCTAAAATGAGCTGTAGAAATAGATGGACGGCATGGATATACAAAATATCATCCATGTGGGCCATACGGTGGGGGTAACACCCACTAAGCTGTTCCCGGGTTAACACCTAATTCACGCCCCCTCCCCTGGAAGTGGATTGCGTACTGAGTAACTCCTCACCCTAGCGTGCGGAGTAAACTCTGTGGGGCCCACAGTGATTTACGTATTTTATCCACTCCGTCCATCCATCTTAATAGAAAATTTTAGGTATGGTGCCAAAAAATGAAGCATCTCAAAATCTAAAGTGGACCACACCACAAGAAATGTGTGAACTGAATGTCTACCATTGAAAAATTCTCGGAGGACACAGAAGTTTTGGATCAAGCTGATATTTGTGTTTTCTCTTCATCCATATCCATGTGATCTTATGAACAGGTTGGATGACAAATAAACATCACCGTAGGGCTTGGGAAGGTTTCAATGGTGGAAATCATTATTCCCACTGTTTCCCGTGGCATGGTCCACTTGAGATTTGGATATGCTTAAATTTTGGGTTCAACCACTAAAATGAGCTGGAAAAACATATGTACGGAATAGATAAAGCATATACATTCTAGGTGGGCCCAACTGAGTTTACTCCGTACGATAAGAGCGTGCAGAGTTACTCCGCATGCAATCCGAGTCCCCTCTGAAAAACCCCGAAATCCTCCTTCCCTCCCACTCTCTACCGTCTCCCGCCCTTCCTCCCTTTATCTCTCTCTCTCTCTCTCTCTCTCTCTCTCTCTCTCTCTCTCCAAAAATCCACTACTCCCATCCCGCTCTCGTGGCCATTGCAGCTTACAAGCTTCCACGCCTCCCATCCCCGCTCTCGTGGCCATTGCAACTTACAAGCTTCCACGCCTCCCATCCCCGCTCTCGTGGTTTTTTTAGCTTTCAAGCTCAAGGGCCGTTGCCTGCTGGTATGGAGTCTCTCTCTCTCTTTCTCTCTCCAACATTGAATGTTGAAACCCTAATCAAGGTTTTGCAATCCCTAATGCAGGTGGGCCACACCATATCCTTGTAGAGGTTTGGCGCCTGTAATTTACAGTGGCCCACCTGTTGGATGGGCCAAATCTTTCGACTCCAAAGAGATCACGAGCAATGCAAGTGACAGACAAATTGAATGTCATCCACACATCACGCTGGGCCCCACACATCTAATCCATCCCCATGGGACGTGGATTATGTAGTGAGGCACTCACCACCCTTTACTGTAGTGTAGAGACTGTGGGGCCCACTGTAATGTATGTGTCTTATCCACGCCGTCCATCTGTTTTTTCCATCTCATTTTAGGGCATAAGACCAAAGTTGTAGCATATCGAAAGCTCAATACACCAAACCACAGGAAACGGTGGGGATAATGACCACATGGTCTTTACAACCAGACGCTTTTACTATCTAAATATGAGATCCAGTGTGTGGAAGTCCCATTCCCGTTGATCATATGGTTCGGGACCCACACAGTTCATGGGGCAGTCCCATTGTTTCAGGCTTTGGTTCCGCACATGATTTTTCTTTTTTCTTTTTTTTTCTTTTGTTATTTAAATCAATTTATCAAGCTTAACTGGATTTAAAATAAAAAAAAAGATTCGAAATGGTTGTCTGTGGCTGTTGTGGAGTGTTCTGGACTGGATTTAAAGTAAAAAAGATTCCTATAACCTGTTTTGGGAGTCCTACTATATGTATTATTCCTATAAGATGGAATGTTGCTTGTGTGGAATTTTTAAAAGAATCATAGTACACATATGATTCCTATAAGATGGAATGTTGCTTGTGTGGAATTTTTAAAAGAATCATAGTATATGTATGATTCCTATGTTCTCTTTGCTATGTAAACAGAGGATCACAGTCCATGGCTGTTGTGGAGATCTTAATGTCGATATATAGGGCTGAAATGGGGAATAACATGGAATGTTTTTGCTTATTTTAAAAGAATCCAATTACATATATGATTCTACATTTTGTAAAACTAGTCGTAATAGCGTTCTCTTTGCTGTGTAAACAGAGGATTACTAAGATTGTTGGCGTTGTTCTCTCATTTGACCCGAAGCTTATCCAGGTAATTTTTATTTTTTATTTTTTTATACGCCACCTTCTTGTTCTCATTGTTTACAACTCGTTGTGGTTTTCTTTGTATTTTGATTCCATTCATATTGTGTTTGGTGTCACCAGGGAGATTGGAATGGAGCTGGTGCCCACACGGATTACAGGTAATTTACTTGTTTTGTGTGGAATGAGAAGAGGATTCTGTTCATTTGATATTTCTTGGTGGCCATATGAAGAAGTTTTTTTTTTTTTTAAGTCTATTTATGATCGCCAATATCAGTGAAATCTCTATATTTTTGGAGTCGTCATGAGATCTTCGGCTGAGAAAATGTAGTGTATTATCCTCAGTTTGTACAAGTAGTGCCTGTAGTTTGATGATCCAATTCCAGACCTTTGTTTTGATGGACTTAACCATGGATGGAGGATAGTCCCAAAAACTTATAGATTGGAGGATCATAGCGATCTAATTGTTGGCCTTTTTCTCCAACGAATGTGGGATAATTTTCCCTGTCTGTTTGCAGGTCCACAGATCGAAGGGGTTAGGATTATTTTATTGGGTGGATTTTTGGGCATTGGTTATCTTCCATCCATAATGTGGCCTATCAGATCAATTGTCTAAACTAAAATCCATGGGCCCCACATGTACCTACCAAGGGCTGCCCACAAATACTATCCTAGATCGCATACTTCTTTTCAATTGATTTGGAATAATTTGAACTGATCTGGAATGGCTACTTTTTTTTTTTTTTTTTGGAATTTTGGGTTTTCAGCACCAAGTTGATGAGGGAAGACGGCGGTTATGAAGTTATCAAGAAGGGGATTGAAAAGCTTGAGCTGTGGCACAAGGAACACATTGCTGCCTATGGTGAAGGCAACGAACGGCACCTCACTAGATGACATGAGACTACTGATATCAATACTTTCTTATGGGTAGGCCTTCCGCTTCATTCCATCCAAAACATGTTCCAAATACCAATGTCTGGAAATGTATGTTCATTTTCCATTTTGCTTATTGTGATTTGTGCAGGGAGTTGCTAACCGTGGTGCTTCCATTCGAGTCGGTCGAGACACGGAGAAAGCTGGCAAAGGTGAGGATTGTGTTAAGCTTTATACATCATCTCCTTTCTGTTTTTTTTTTTTTTTTTTCCCAAATTCTACCATTTGTGTTGGTTTTCCAATTCCTGCCAATTTCCGTTTCTCAATCAGATGATCTTAACCATCTGATTTTGGATGGCTGATTAGTTTCTTTTGAATTGTCTTTTCTATTTCTGAATTGGACAATCTTAACCATCACATATCATCTGTTGTCCATTTATGGCCAACAATCGAATAATTACGATCTTTGGGATATATTCCATTGAAACGGCACCATCATTTGTATTGCTTTCCCTCACCATGGATAGGTCCATAAATTGAAAAATTGTCAAATTGGAAGATTGTAGCCACTGAATCTTTGGTCCATATTGTTTTGCTGTATTTTTGTCCTTGACAGTCCATTCCCTTAAAAGAATTGAAGGGTCATGAGAAAATCTTCCATTTGGGTCAATGATTTGGATGGCCTGGATTTGATATTACATGTACACATGTGCCATTATTTTACTGCAATTGAAACCATAGAGGGTCTATGCCCACGTGTTTGAACCCTGCCATTTGCAAGCAAGCACACCTGCCCACACATGTTCGAAGGCACTTAATCCCCTCTTGATAGTCAGAAGTGCAACTTTGACCAGGCAGAGAACCAGTAGGATTCTGAGAAATCATTGGGGAGAGTTTCCATGACAAAAGTTTTGGGTTTCTCCCCGTTTCTCTCAGAAGTCACTGAGCAATCAGCTTCAGTTATGCTGGCATTGGCTTCCACCTATAATAGGAATGGGACCAGATCTCTGCTATCACAACAAATCACTACCCCCATTTTCAGTTGCCAAGGCTCCACGTGTGCCATTGTGATATCCAGATGGTCCCCTCCTTGGATGTGTCCAATCTTGGGAATCATGCTGGCATGCAGAAATGAGATGGTTATCATTTCTAGCCATCCATTTCTTCTACACTGTGTGGTCTGCCTGATAAATGTACCATATAGAATCTAAGTCGTCCTTCTTCAGTAAAGGCACAAATAGGGGCACTTGGGGTTCTTGAACCTAAGTCATCCTTTTGCATGTCATTTTGTTTTATGTTCAATCAGGTACTGTCCTCTTTTTTTCCTTTTCCTTTTTTTTTTTTTTTTTCCATTTGTTGCTGCTGCTGCTGCTGCTACTATTATTATTAGTATTGTTGGTGGTAGGTAGTAGTGGTGGTGTTGGGCTAGAGTCCTATGGTAGATCGCCACCACTTTTAGGACCCATTGTGCATGGAGAATTGCTAGAAAACACATTGAGAAGATGGTAGCTGTATGGAAGGTTAGGATCAATTCAACCTGTGTTTTTTGGTTTCATGTTCCATCTAAAAGTGGGACCCATTATATGAGTCTGGACACCTGAAAATACACTACAAATTTACTTTTCGGACGAGCATTTTATAATGCCTTGGTTGCAATTTGGAGCCTAGATCTTCAATAATGCCAAGTAAATAGGAATTTGATTGTTTGCACTCCATTGGACTAATTATATATTCCAATTCAATTCAATTGGTATAACCAAACGTGCCATCTAATGTCATATTAGCACCAAATTAACTCATTATCATTTACTTTCAGGTGGTTATTATATGATTGTTTCAACCATTTGATCCACATATTGTTCATCAGCTGTCCCACCACCAATGGGAAATGGCCTTTTTTAACTCTTTATTGATTCCAAGGAATTTCGCCCATCGAACATAGACCCATTGCTATTTCATATCAACCATATTCAATGTTCGGACGGGCTGATCAGTGCAACCTTTGAGGCCCAGCATCAGATGGTCGAAATCGCTATGTAGATGAGGTCGTGTAGAAAACAGATCCGATGGCCAGATTGCTACTTGCAATCCTTCTTATATCAACTAAAACAAATCTTGATAAAGAGAATCAAGCTGACCATTATCTTTTTTCATGATCTTATACAGCGGATACATGTCCCCGGAGTATGCAATGCATGGAAAATTTTCAATAAAATTGGATGTTTTCAGCTTTGGCGTTCTACTTCTAGAGATTGTCAGTGGACTGAAGAACTATGGTTTCCATCAGTCAGATCTTGCAGAAGACCTTCCAAGCTATGCAAGTATCATAGCTAATCCATCTCTCTGATTGTACCATGATCCATCTCTCTGATTGTACCATGATTGGGATGACATATCATGGTATGCATGTACTTCTATTCTGACGTAAGGGTAAACATGTTGTTTATATCGGCGGGTATACATTGCTTGCTAGTTGGTACCAGCCCGCTAGAATGCAGGGATTTCTCATTGACCGGAATAGTCTATAATACACATTAAACGCAGAGCCAAAAACACCCAAGCTCTATAGGGCCCACCATGTTGTTTATGTAAAATCCACTCTGTCCATTCCTTGATAACCCTTTTGTTCACCGTAGATACAAAATAAATAAATAAATAAAAATAAACGGATGACACACTCACATCGGCCAAACCAATGGGAACAGCATAATTTTGGCAACGTTGTCTTTGTGATAACCCTTTTGTTCACCGTACATACAACAAATAAATAAATACAAATAAATGGATGACACACTCTATGGACCAAACCAATGGGAACAGCATAATTTTGGTACGTTGTCTTCACGCTGGTGAGTTACAATTGATTATCGGGTCTAGTGAAAGATACACACCGGCCTTACAAGAACATGTCGTTGTCATCCCATCACCATTGTTTCCTCTGATGTGACCCACATTAGTTGTGGATCGGGTTGATTTGTGTCCCAAGGGCCTAATATCAAAGAGAGAAAACTGAGACATGCGCGTGTGGCTATCTTGTGAGCTTGATCAACCCGGTTTTAGTGAAAGTTGGTCTTCATGGTGGGCCTTTCATTTTGATGGTGCTGATTTAACGAACGAGGGGAATGGTGGACCAAAATGCTCTTCATGTATGATTTGCCCTATATCCACCTCGTCCATCCGTTTTTCAACATGGTCCCAAAAATTAAAAAGGTCCAAATATCAGATGGACCATACCACAGGAAGCAGTGGTGATTGAAATACAAAGACAGGCTTGATTCAAAAATTTTGTGGCCCACTAAAAGTTATTAATGGTCATTCACTACTATTTTCAGCTGTGTAATTTGGATCTGCTTAGATTTTGAGATCACTATCCTAAAATGAGCTGGAAAACCGTATAGAAAACGGGATTGGTGCTTAGGTGGCTATATATAGCACTGGCAAAAACCTCAGTTAACTCATGATTACTAACTTGCATGTATTGCATGGCCAGCCACCTACCTATCTTAAGCTAGAAGCCTGTAATTGGGACTAGATTCCTGCCCATGTTTCACTCACGATATTTGACAGGTTGGCTGGCTCGTAGAGCAACCCACCCAAAAACCCAGGCATGCTATAGCTTATTGAAATCCTCTTGCCAAATGCATGATAGTATTCGTGTTCCCCTCCATCGTCCGTCCAAGATCAGCATTCACATTACCGTCCGTCCGTACCTTCTTTTTCTCCTAAAGTCACATTTTCATACTTTTCTTTCCAAGAAAGGCAAATCTATAACCAAAATTTCAGAAAAACATATGCTAAAGCAAGTTCTAAAGCACTCAGTCCTTACTCAGCTTAGTGGTAGACTCACAGTAGTTTCAACACTAAGGTGATGGGTTTTGAGTAGAGGTGGGCAACGATCCAATCTGAGTCGAACATAGACCAGATCGGATTATTCGGCTGCTTGAGTGGGTGTGTTCAAACAATGTTCGAACAAACATTCAAATAGGGTGGCTTTGTTCGAACTCGATTTGCTCTGGCCTAATCATGTTCAAACATATGGATTTTGAACAATTTTTATGAGTTCAAACAAGTTCAAACAATTTCACTTTTTTTTTCTTGAAAATATTTTTTCTACTACTAAATAGTAAGTACTGATTTGTTCACAAATTACATATCACATATGACAAATCACAAGGTTTAAAGTTTCCCATTTCATAAATTACATATCACAAATGACAAATCACAAGGTTTAAAGTTTCCCATTCCATAAATTACATATCACAAATGACAAATCACAAGGTTTAGCCACAAGTAATTCTCCAATGAACCACACCATAAGAATGACATTATAATGGCATTAAACATCACTATGGACTCCAAGGAGATTTCAATGGTAAGAATTTCTCTACCGCCTTTTCCTTTAGTGCGGCTCATTTGAGTCTTGGATCCAGATCATTTTAGGAGTTTTGTATTCTATAGGAGGAAGAGCTGAAGACAAAGTATGGAGGACTTCGACCCAAGTTACCTCCAATCCAAGTAACTATCGTTTCTCTTGCTTGTAGATTGGTTTCAGTGATGCTAACTAGATTTATATGCTTATCAGTTTTGGATTTCTATTTTCATTTTCAGATCAGTCCACGCTCGTACTTTGACTCTGCTGACTAAAAATTTCTCTGCTTGCTGGCTTTGTTTGTGAATGCTCTATCCAAAGAGGATCAAATGGAATTGCCTCCAGGTTTTTTATTTCATCCCAGTACTGAAGCTTCATCATGCATATATGATAGTTATCAAGCTTGTCACCTAGCATTTCTTACGAGTAGGTGGTGCTTCATTGTCTTTTGTTGTTGTTTTTCCTTTTTTGTTCTTACATTATAATACTGATACTCTTTATGTTTTATATTCTGAATTTTGCAGGTGGGCTAGTTGATGGATTTACTAACATATGAGGTGGAAGTAGCTATAAAGGAAAGATTAGAAATGAAGGCTAGCTTCACGTATGGTCAAGAGATTGGTTTCAATATCGGGGACAAAATAAAGCCTAGTTGCTCATTCTATGGAGAATGGTTCACTTCAATGTGTAGATTTTTAACAAATATTAATATTATTTTTCACTAGAAATGTAAGGACTTTAAGTTTCATATATGATATAATTATGATTTGTTAGGTTTTAGTTTTTTTTTTTTTTGTTTTGTTTTAAATAGTTTGGATGACTATCAGGTGCACTAGATTCAAAAATAAATTCAAACATTATAGGTGTGGTTCAGAAAATTTAGCGACGGACCAAACCCGTCGCTAAAATTCCTAAATAAATGCAATCACGCTGTCGCCCATAAATTTAACGACGGACCACTATCCGTGGCAACAATTTTGTAAGACGGACCGATATCCGTCGCAACAATTTTGTACGACGGACCAATATCCGTCGCTAAATCCGTCGCTTTACATAATTTAGCGACGGACGTAATTCGTCGTTTGAATGCGACGGACATAATCCGTCGTTTAAAATTTGCCACACAGTAAACTGCGACGGACCATGCGACGAACCAAGTTCGTCGCTAATATCGATTTGCGACGAACTTGGTCCGTCGCAAAAATGCGATTTTGGCGTAGTGACTTGTAAACAACATTCTATTCAGCACAAACGCATGTTTGGTTTCCAAAATGGCATAGGTACTTATCCCTTAATTTTGTTTGGTCCACCCTTTATATCTACCGTCCATCACATGGGACCAACCTTTGATGTGGACCATTCATTAGGTTGGACCCACCTTGGCCCTTTCTTCAATGTGAACCATCTATCGTGTGGGGCTTATCTTCAATGTAGACCATCTACCTTGTGAGGCTTACCTTTGATATGGGCTATTCATCATGCAGGGCCACCTCAGACATGGGCCATTCATCATATCAGATATTAAATATGAGTCGTTCATCATGCGGGGTCCACCTTTAATGTGGACCACCCATATATGAGGCCCACCTTGAAGTGGGTCGTCCATTATACATGGCCCATCTTGGATGTGGACCATTCATCATTAGGGGCCGACCTTAATTCGATGTGAACTGTCCTCATGTGGGGCTGATACAGTTCATCTATCATGTGGGGCCCACCTTCAATATCCACTGCCCATTATGTGGAGCCCACCTTTGATGCAGACCGTCCATTGTGTGAGCCCCATCTTCGATGCAGGCTAGCCTTCATCGGGGCCTACCTTAGATGTGGGCCATTCATCGTTAGGAAGCGACCTTTGATGTCAATTGTCTATTATGTGGGGGCCCACCTTCAATATCAATTTCTCATCTTGTGGAGCCCACCTTTGATGTTGATGTAGAACAAGAGCCCCTGATAATTAAAGGGTGCAGATCAAGCACTTTTATGTCACAGATGGACCAGAGGAAGCCCGATCAGAGTTGGAAGTGGTTCGGGCTGTCAGGACCGTAAAGTAGTTGCATGCATCTCGCAATTCGAGATAAGTTATGCCATGTATAACATATGATTTTAGGGTAGATCGAACTAGTAAATTCAACCAACCCACTGTGCTGGGCTTCCCATGCCGGATTCGGAAGATTCAACCAGATCGATGGTCATTAGCCTACTTTTATTTCGTTTTTACTATTTATAGTAAGTTTTAGATTGAGTATAACTTCTGATCTGATGAGTTTTAGATGTTGTGCCCAACATAAAAAAGGGCTTAGAAAACTTAGGAGAACAATGTGACTGGGCTGGATTGGAAACTTTTTATTCTTGGCCGAAAACCATGAGTCTACTAGGAATAGGAGACGTCTATAAATAGTAAGTTTACTATTTATAGTAAGTCGCGTTTTTTAAGATTTTTAGTTAGAGTATGTGTCTGATACTACGTCCTAGGGTTTAGTTTATTATTTAAAGCATTGTAATTATGTTATTATTCATTCAATAAATTAATTTTGAATTTCTTAGGAATTATTAATTTCCTGTTTTCTCTATTTTCCTTCGTGGATTCGAGGAAGTTCGGTTGAGGATTTCAGAAGTCTTGTGGACTCAAGGTAACTATCCAATGAGGGAGACAGTGATCGACCTTACCATGCCCTCCCTGCGTCAAATGTGGACCATCCATCATGTGGCCCCACCTTCAATGTGGGTCGTCCATCATGCTAGGCTAGCCTTGGATGCATGTCATTCATCATTAAGGGCTAACCTCTGATGTGGACTACCCATTATGTGGGGCCCACCTTTATGTGGATCATCCATCCTGTAGACCACCATCAATGTTAATTGCTTATCATGGACTGTCCATTAGTGTGTGTGTGTGTGTGTGTGTGTGTGTGTGTGTGTGTGAGAGAGAGAGAGAGAGAGAGAGAGAGAGAGAGAGAGAGAGAGGAGTTAAAAGTTAAAAGGTAGAAATTAATTAATTGTTGCTTATGACTATAAGGGGTGTTTGGATCTTAATTTACCTTAGATAAGCTATGTATTCCACAAGTAGCTTGTCTTGATTTCTATTTATTTAGTAGAGAAGTCTTTTTGGTAAACAATATACCTATCAACCAAGAAGTAGAAAATCATATATGGTTTCTAACATCATAGGTATGGATCCTTCAAGTCTGTTTGATCCCCTCACATCTGTTGTCCATCATGTGGGGCCAACCTTTGATGTGGACCTTTCATTGTGTGCGCCCCACCTTTGATGTGGGTTGTCCATCATGTAGGGCCCACCTTGGATGTGGGTCATTCATGATTAGGGGTCGACCTTTAATGTGCATTGTCCATTATGTAGGGCCCACCATCAATGTTATTGTCCATCATGTGGAATTCTCCTTCAATATCCACCGCCCTATCATGTGTATCCCACCTTTGATGTGGCCCGTCCATAATGTGGGTCGCCTGTCATGTGAGGCTTGCCTTGGATATGGACCACTCCTTGTTAGGTCCAACGTTTGATGTGGACTGTCCATCATGTGGGGCCCACCTTGATGTGGATCATCCATCATGTGGTGCCCATCATTATTAATTGCCCATCATTATTAATTGCCAATCATGTGGAGGCGACCTTTGAAGTGAACTGTCTATCATGTGGCCCCATCTTCAATATTTGTTGCCCATCATGCAAGGCTCACCTTGCATGTGGGCCATTCATCATTAGGGGCTGACCTGTGATGTGGGTCGTCCATCATATGGGGTCACCTCCATGTGGGCCAAATCGACTTTTTACTACATAAACAATTACGCAGTTCTTGAAGATTTCAAGGTGGTGCGTGGTTTTTGTTATAAAAAGACAACTCTACACTCATCTCAAATTATCCTAGAAGAGTGGTAGACATGCTAGAGCTGGAGAGATTCGAAGTGAAGCTTTTACAACTCCGATCTTTTAATTTGCTTCTAGTTTTTATGTTTTAATTTTTTTTTTTTTTTTTTAAGTTCAATCATCATGTCTTTGGTTGGCTAGACCTCTTAGCTAGGGCTAAGAGGTGAAGCTTGTAGTTAGATTTAATGTTTAATTTGTTTATTCAAGCACTTTAAACTTTTGTTTAGACTTTTTAAGTTCTAGTTTGAATAAAGTTAGTATTTTTAAACAATTTTGAGAGCTTGTATACTGTAACGCCCCGGATTTTCGCAACCCTGAGTTCTAGACCTGTGTTTGAAGACTTGGGCAGTTAGCCTATGAAGAAAGCCACATTTCAGTCAATTTTCAACTGTCATTCCAAGAAGAGTATTCACTGCGGAAGAAAACAAACCATGCATATAGGAAAGATACAACAAATATCACAGAGTGGTGCCCATAAGGCTTATACCAACCGAATATCTCGAATTTAATTCAGAATACACTAATAAACAATTACAATTATATACAAAATTTAAAGCAGCAACCATTAAACACGGCTCTTTGATCCATGACATCAGCATAACCTGAGCATCCTGCTCCATTCCAGTATAACCTGTACATTATTCAAATCACCTACACCAACTGTACGGTTGAAATTTAACAGCATGAGTGGCCAGCTCAGTGTGAGGACCCCTCAAGATTACACACCAACAGATTAATCAAGAAGAATAAAAAAATGTACAAAACATTCATGATGCAGTCTTTCTTAAATGCATGAATGCATGCACATGTCCCTCAGCCTGGGGATGTATATCCAGTTAGAAAATGTGGTCTGAAGTCACTAAGGACACACATCAGCCCCACAATGCAAATCCATCAATTGGTGATCCGGAAGTCACTAAGGACACACATCGGCCTCACCCAGTAGTCTGGAAGTCACTAAGGACACACATCAGCCCCACAATATTACGAGTGGTCATCACCAGCAAAAATACCAAAGGTACGTGCTCTCAGTGAATGACACACTCTATGGTGGTCTAAAGCCGGCGAAAATACCTCGAGGGTACGTGCTCTCAGCAACCAGACCACCCGACGGTAATATGGCTCGTCACCACATATCCCGTCTGTGCCATGATATGCATGATTAAACTAATCATTATTATTCCAATTTACAACCAAACCAATTATAACATTCCCTTACAACTAGTGGCCTTTCATCACGATAATTCTCCAAAATATTTTCACACGAGTCCAACTCGGGACATAATCAATAATTTATCTCACAGGACCATTGGTCCATCAAGTCCATCGGGAATCCCAACAACTCATCTCAATAAGACATTCAGGCCCAACGAGTTCATATAAGGACATCATCAAAAATATTTTCATACTAGTCCGGCTAGGGGCATAATCAAGATCTCATCTCATTTAACATTTAGTCCAACAATTCCATCTAAGGACACCATTAGGAATCTTTCCAATAAATCACTTCCAAAGGCCACCAGTTTAAGGTCCCATCAAATATAGGTGATCGCAACCATTTAAATTCACATTCCACTTTCATATTCCAAACATGAGGAATGAAAATGACAATCCAAAAATTCGTAAATAATTCACAATTGTAAAGAAATGCACATATAGCAAGATTAAACATATGATTTATGGCAAAATCAAACAGCAGAGGTAATCATGAGACGGAGTAAAATTTTTAGTCATATATGAATAAAACTATTACTTAATTAACATGAAAGCGGAAAGCTCAAGGGGAGGAATCATCACCTTAAGAATCGGAGCATCTTTCAATGTTGCTTGAAGCATGTACACGCTCGCTAGAATTCGACCCTACCATGTTTTAGACCATTTATGCGGTTAGATTGTCATATCCATAATTTATACGATTAAGATCAACCCTATGGTAGTGGGTATAAATTCAAGTTTTAGGGTTTAAATGACTTATTTAATACTTTAGGAAGGTGGTGGGTTCTATGGATGTGACCCCACGTAGATTTTTAATTAAACAGACTTTACAAGCATAAATGATTTTGGGCTAAGTGTGGGCTCCAATTTGTGATCACAAGGGGCCATCTTCTAGAGAAATAAAATAACAGCTTCATAGACCAATGTATGGTCTTCAAAACTCATAAGACAGATCCCTTTGTTTGCGTGTGTACAACTTTTAACAAAGGCCCAAACATGGGTACTTGGAGTTGTGCAGAAACGGTAGTGCAGAAATGATGTTGGCCCAACTTCGGGCACGTCCCACCATCAAACGGGATCTCCTTTTGGCGTGTTGTCAAGTCCCCCTGGTAGACCCATGCATGGTCTCTAAAACCCATAAGGATAGGGCCTACTGGATATGTATAAATATTTTTTGGTGCGGGGCCAAACATGAGCACTTGGAATCACAGAAATTCCTGCACAACTTTGCCCGACCCCATTTTGGAACTTAATTTCTGATCATGTGGGGTCCGCTTTGGCCCAGGTAAAATATCATTGTTGTAGCCACACATACAGTATTCAAGGTCCAAATGGTAGTTTCTACATTGCTTCCACGTGGGGCCCACCAAGGACAGCCAAACATGGCCCAAAACACTAAAATTCAACAGTCTTTATTGTTTCTTCCGGCACGGCCTACTTGAGATCCGGATCTTCTTCTTTTTTCGGCCCCTGCCCTAGAATAAGCTGGAGGAACAAATGGACGGTGATGATTAAACTCATACATCAAGTTGGAACCCACTGAGTTAGGCCTGCTTGGACAACGTGCATGGGCACGCTTCCTGGCAGCGTCCACTCAAGTGGTCCCACGAGTTCTATGTCAGGCTGATATTTGTGTTTTTCCTTCATTCTGACCTCATAGGGTCTCGAGGCAAGTCCCACCTGGCTAACACCCAATTTTGAATGGAAATTAAGTATCATGGTGGGCCGCAGAAAGGTTTTAAGTATGGCCGTTCAATCTCACTATTTCTTGTAGTACGACCCACCTAAGATTTGAATATGGCTAATTTTCGAGCCTAATAGTTAACATGACTGGACAAAGCAGTTGGACGGTCTGGATCCAAGACATACATGAAGGTAAATAATACCCGTGTGGCTTTTGAATCAACTAACATTTGTATATTTTTTTTTTTCATGCAGGCATGTGAACATCCACGATGTATGTTTCAATGGTGGTTATTATTCCCGTTTGTATGGCCCACCTGAGACTTGGACATGCCTCATTTTTGGGCCCATGTCCTAAAATGATCTGGCAAAGCAGATGAACGGTTTGGATAAAACCAATACATCATGGTGGGGTTCCCTAGTGGGCCCAGAGGTTAACGCTCAAAGGGCTTCCACCCTCACGTAGCTGGGCAGCAGCGTCCTCTAGACGCTAACTGTCCAGTGACCCCTTTTTTTCTCCTTTTTTTTTCTTGGTTTTCATCAGGTGGGGCCCACATGAGGATGATCCACTTCGTTCATCGGATTTTTCAGCTCATGGGGGACCCAAAGAGTCCAACATTAGATAGGTGATACAGCCTACAAACATCAAGATGGGCCGAAGAAATTCTGACAGTAGACATCATTATTTCCACTGTTTTATGCTGTGCGGTCCACTTAAGATTTGGATTTGATTCATATTTGGGCCCTAGACCTAAAATAAGCCGGGAAAACAGATGGACGGTGTGGATCGATCACAAACATCATGGTGGGTCCCACGATGTTCCAGCGTCTCTGACGCTTTGAACGTCCAGCATCTGGACGTTTTATCTTTTTATTTTTATTTTTTTCTTCCTTTCTCTTATTTATCAAGGGGGGCCCACTTGGGGGCGATCCACGCCATGCATCAGGTTCCCCAACTCATAAGGAACCCATAGAGTCCAATATTGGACATGTGATTCAGCTTAGAAACATCAAGGCAGGCCAAGGAAGTTCTCAATGGTGGATGATCGTTCCCTCAGTGGGGTCCACCTAAAATTCAGATCAACTTCATCCTTGGGTCCCTAACCCAAAATGATATGGCCGAAGGGTTGGACGGCTTGGATGGCTATTAAACATTATGGTAGGGGCCCATAATCAGTGGGTCCCACAGATAGTTTGGATCAAGCTGATTTTATATCATCCCTCCATCCAAAGGTGTAACCCCTTTTCTAGGGTTAGGATTTCATGCATATACAAAGGTGGGGCCCACATCGGGGGGGCCCACCTCATCATCACCATCATTAACATAAAAAAAAATACAAAATGTTGAGTGAAGAGGGTGTATTCACCTTGATCCCCTTGATCAAAGGTCGATGTTGACGATTAAAGTGGATGGATGGTTGAGATAGAATGAGAGGTTGATGATGGCCCACCAAAATTGCCACACACACTCTCTCTCTCTTGATAGGAATGGATGAAAGGAGATGGAAGAAGGGGGGCTGAGGGCATGCACGTTCCCTCCCTCCTTTATAATCTCTCTTTTTTTTTTCTTTTTTTTTTTTTTTTTTTAATCAAAGCATGGAGAGGGAATGAGGTGACGTGGGGAGGAGTGGGGAGGCATGGTGGTGAGATTCTAGCCATCATTATCTTCCTTTTTTTTTGTACTTTTATTATTTATTATTTTCATTATTTTATTATATATATATATATATATATATATTATAATTGCAAAGGAGACCGTGTAGTGGTCCCCACATTAGGTGGCCCCACACGAGTGTGCACAACCACATTTTTTGGGTGTTTTGATTAAATGTCCATATCTTTGCGCTCGGGTATCAGATCGACGTATTGTTTTCGTCGTTGCGATCGCGAGGACGACGCGGTCAATATGACAGAGGTTTTGGGATGTCAGGACTTTGGTCATTTAGGTGCGAACTACGCACTGCCAATCCGGGGCACCAGGAGTCGCGCACACATTGACGAAAGAGTCACGGAAGGGCATTACACATACACATATACTTTGGATTCTCGTGGTAACACCCGAGTACAGGAAAGTACGGGGTGTTACATATACTTAAGACATGAGTTACTTCTAAGTTTCTGAGAATAATTATATTGGTTTTATGAGAACTGGATTGTAGAAACCCTAGATCCGCTTATCTCATAGTATAGCTGATGCTTTGAAGTGCCATTAATTCAAGTTCTCCATGCTTCAAGTAGAACTAGAGTTGGCCTTCCAAATTTAAGTTTTGACTATTTTTATGTATTTGAATACAATATCTTTCAATTGGATAGAGAGAGGACTTCAATTCCTACTATGTGTTTGTGCTTGGTGAATGGATTAACATTAATTTACTACAAGTGGATCCTTAGTGCTTTAGTTGTTTAAGTTTCTGAATTTTATTTGTTTAAATTGCTACTTATGTTTAATCTTAAAAATATGAACTTCCTAGTCTAAGTTGTCAGAATAATTAGAGGCGGTTTAGTTACATAATCACTGAGGACGATTTCAGTCTAATGATCAAATTATTACTACAACGCAACCTTACACTTGGGGCTGATGAACAACGCGGATATACAATACATTTATCAATCCAAGCCCCACATGGTAAGCGAGAGGTGTTACCCGCTCACCATCTAATCCATTTTCCCAAACACACGGTTTACTTACTTTATGTGGGAACTATAGTCATACGTGGTTAATCTCAACATTCTCTCTACATTACTTCAGTGCTCGATAAACCATTTGAGAGGGATGATGTGAAGGATGATTCCACTCATAATAATATAATATCAGCCAGACCAGGAATCTTAAAAGCCTAAAAGGTTTTGGCATGCCCGATACTATACACAAGTACCGACCACCCAATTTCAAGCCAAGCACATGGGGAGCTAAGATCAGTTGGTTGGAGCAAAGACCATGATTGATCCTAGCAATGTGTTTAATCACAAGCAAAACATTCCACCCGCTAGTTTGGTAATGATGTTGTAAATAAAGGGCTAGGATGTGTTGGACATAGCCCATTTGACATTTTGTCTACCTACCCAGAGCGCAGCAACGCAGGGAACCCACCTTCACTGTTATAACCCAGAATACCCAGAGATGTGACATCCATCTCAAGAGCTCTTGCCAGGCAAGATATTAGCACCGCATGAAAGATAGGGCTGTAACAACCGCAACAATCAGACACCTCATCAGATGCAGCAGAGCCCACGCCAAACACCATCTTGATCTATGCATGTGCCCTCTCTCGCTGATAGTCACCACCTTTCCTTTTCCACTCGTGCTTATGCATGTGCATTCTCATTTGAGTCAGCTTCATTTTTGAGATCATGCCCCAAAATGGGAGCGGATTAGGTCTCTCTCTTTAAAAAAAAAAAAAACCATCACACTCAGCCGAAGTATCAAATAACTCTCCAAAATAAGATTACTGACCATTACAAACATACTCAAACAACAAATCAATCAGCTACACAAACAAATTCAAATAACAAAGCAAACATTAATAATAATAAAGTAAATAAAAAAAAGGCACACACATCCCATCTATTGATCATACACACGCCCTTCTCTATTAGTCAAGGGAGGAATACTCTGTGGATGCCTGAAAACGTTGTTTGGATCGATCAACGTCTTGGCTCGCACCAGTCGATCATAGTTCCTCAAGAAATACTTCTCACCCCAAGCCCTTGCAACCTCTACAGCTTCAACCCCATGCATGTTGCTATCCGACCAGTCGATCACACCAAGATCAAGATCAATCTTGTTAACGTATACAGCCCTCGGGCCCACCAAATAGGACCCCATGTACTCGTACAACCTCCTAGTCCCATCCAAATACTCCCCACTCTTCACATCATCCTCCTCGTCCCAATGTAAAACATACTCAATAGCATAGAGGTTTCCTGCTCTATGTGGGAAAGGTATTGCATCAGTCCTTATCCTATCATTCATTCCACCATGCGGGTCTAATATCAGAGATGCTTTTGGCTGTTTTGCTAATATCTCCAAAGCTCCTTCCAATCCATCCCTTGGTATTGGGAACTTCACATAGTCAGATTTCACCTTGGTGAAGGTCTTGCGATAGGCGAACCTGTTCTTCAAGTCTGCCACCGTGCGCAAGTTAGGGTCACCCATATTTGCGAAAATGATTCCTTCTGCCCAACTCATCTCTTTGCAGTCTTGTGAGGTTACACCCAGCTCAGGAAATGCTTTGCTTATGATGGCAAGAGCTGAGGCCTTAGGCCCGAGGTAGAATCCAATAAAGCTCAGGGAAATGTCAGTCGTCTTTGATGTTCTCGGCATGACATACACCTGCAAGAAGAAGTTCTCGTCTAATTTTGGTGCAACGAGCTGCCATTTATACCACAACCGGGCAGCTTGGCTCGTATTACCGGATTTATGAATTAGGAATGTTGTCACATTTTCAGGTACCCTAAGTAGTCGGATTTTCCATGCAACCACCACACCCCAGTTGCCGCCTCCACCACCCCGGTTGGCCCAGAACACCTCTTTGCCCATGGACTTCCGGTCCAACACTCGCCCATCTGCATCGACGAGGATGGCATCGACCACGTGGTCAGCTGCAAGCCCATACTTCCTAAGCAATGCGCCGTAGCCGCCGCCGCTGATGTGGCCTCCGATCCCTACTGTCGGGCACATGCCTGCCGAGAACCCATGCCGGTTGCTTGCTATCACTATTGCATGGTACACCTGGCCAAGCGTCGCACCGCCTTCAACCCAGGCCGTCTCGGATTCCAAGTCAATTGTGACCTGGTCGAGGTTCATTAAGTCTATGATCACAAATGGCCTATCGGAGAAAGATGATAGGCCCTCGTTGCTGTGTCCCCCACACCTTATCCTGATCTCCCATGACCCCTGCCTCGAGCATCGGATGGCCTTCTGGACGTGGTATTTGTTTTCCGGGAATACAACGGCAATAGGCTTATTGACAATGGGTTTTAAAACTCGGAGGTTTTGAGCTGAGGAATTAAGGAGATGGAGATAGCCAGGAGCGTAATAGGTGGTGATGTTTGTTACATTTCCTTGTGACAGGCACGTCAGAAGGTCTTCACTACAGGCGCACGTTAGCAGAGAGCCTAGTAGGAGAAGGAGGTAGAGGATTGTTTGCCTCTCCATGTTAGAAGCGTAATGAGAAAGAGGCAATGAATGAATGAAGATGCATTGGTTTAAGTCTGTATCCACTGTTGGCAGCAAAACAGGAATCTCTGTTGGCTGCCTTTTCATTGGACAGGGTGGATGTCACGTGGTTACTTACCTACGTGCTTTCCTGGACCAATCAAAACGCAGCACCAGGAATTCGTGCTTTACTGCCAACAGAGGGTCGCAGCACACGTGTGTATGTATTTATAGGATACAGGGATTTCCTGTATCCTGAAATTTCATTGGCCAACAAATTAGTGGTGACGTTAGCACTGTCATTTAACAAAACTTACAAAATAGTACTTCATGAATG
The DNA here is from genome assembly GCA_003013855.2 of Liriodendron chinense. Taxonomy (NCBI): domain Eukaryota; kingdom Viridiplantae; phylum Streptophyta; class Magnoliopsida; order Magnoliales; family Magnoliaceae; genus Liriodendron; species Liriodendron chinense. Next base: position 3,575,144 of record PVNU02000362.1, read on the forward strand.
AGGAATTACATTCTGGCACCTTTTCAACGGGAGCAGATAACATGAGACCCTGCCCTCACCCAAGATGGTGCGGCCCTTACCGTGGGGCCCACCTTGATGTGTGTGTTCTGTGTCCACCCAGTTCATCCGGTTTTCCATATTATTTTAGGACATTATTGATTGGGTTTTCTTCCTCCAACCCAGAGGAGAGATGTGCAGCCTGGGTGTGATCGGGCGCCCAGACCAAACCTAATTGGGCGACCGAAATTCACTCAAATGGGCTTTATGCTACTGGACTGTTTTGTAAATAGTCGAGCGTCTGATGGTCAGATGATCGGGCACCCGATGCCCAGAGTAGGCGCCTGACCATGTTGGTCCGGGCGCCCGAAATTCAGTAAATCTCTCTCTAAGCACGTTGGACATATTTTGGTTTGGACAGGCACTCGGTGGTCCACTGACCGGGCACCCGACCCTACGCGGACTGCTTATATACAATTTCCTTGTTTGGCTCCAACTCCTCCGGTTCTCTACTTAAGAGGTTCAAAAACAAGTTTAGATTATTCCATCAAGTGGTTTTTCACATCCAAGGTAAGAGAGAGAGAAAAAGAGGAAGAGAGAAAGAGAAAAGAGATAGAGGAAACTTGTAGAAGGGAGATATTACTTGAAGAGGTAATCTTCGACGCAATCGTCATTTCAGCACTTCTACGTCCTCATGATCAGTGAGATCTCTCCGTTTTCATTATTCTCTTATTGTTCATCCACTCCTACGTGGGTGAAGGATTAATCCAAGCGGTATGTGCTTGTGATCGGTTGTAACCTTCTACTTCATAGTGAATTGTTGCTCTGGACTAGGTCCTATGTTTTTACCTCTTCGAGGGTTTTCCACGTAAAAATCTCTTGTGTCGTAAGGTTGTTGATTTTGCTCTTGATTATTGCATTATCATAGCCCATAATTCTAGTGTTTTGAGGCTGGCGAGATCCTAAGTTTTTGTGCAACACACCTAACAAAGTAGTATCAGAGAGTTCAGGTTGGTTTAACGGAGTGAGATCGGTTCTAAATTATGGAAGGTGGCTCATTAAGGATGATCAGTCTCAATGGTTCTAACTGGACCATATGGAAGGCTAAGATGGAGGACTTGCTTTATTGCAAGGACCTATATGCTCCAATCTTGGGCGTATTGGCGAAGATAAAAGATATAACAGATGATGATTGGAAGAAGTTGGACTGGAAGGCGGTAGGGCTTATTAGATAATGGTTGGACGATTCCGTATTCCATCATATGTCTATGGAAACCTCAGCCGCTAGCCTATGAAAAAAATTACAAGGGCTGTATGAGAGGAAGACAACCGGCAATAAGATTTTTCTGATAAGACGACCTGTGAATCTCAAGTTCAAAGAAGGTGGTTCTGTCACTGCCCTGAAATTCGGAACCCGAGTACAATAACCCAAGCTCGAGTTCCAGGTGTGAATTGAAAATTCGAGCATAGATTCCTTGAAATTCCATTCCACACATCGCATAACAAAAATAAATCCCAAATATAAAGTTCTTTTTTTCACTAATATCTTATTTCATTGAATTTTACAAGATGAAATAGATCAACTACAGTTGGCGTTTGAGTAACACGTGACCATTTGAATACTTTGTTCTGTCTACGTCTTTTCCTTCCTGAAAACCTGTAAGAACTGTAGTGATTTTGGTGAGCTAAAAGCCTAGTGAGGTCATTTCCATCATAGGTAATATTCCAGTTAATAGTAGATAGGATACGAATCATCAATGGATAGAATTGTGTGAAATGTAAGAGGACAATGTTATAATTGATACACTTTATGATTTATTATCAATAAAACATGATTATCATGATGTCATGTATGTCATGATACGTGTAAGAGCAATAAACGTCTAGGAACTCGTTGCCACTGAACATTAGGAACCTGTCGCAAATCAACCATGCTCACCTAACCGGTACAACGAGGCGGCAAATCAACCATACACGCCAGTGGGCAAATCAACCATGCACCACTAATCCAACCGAGCAAATCAACCATGCTCAATAAGTGAAACGACTAGAACTCGCTGCCACTGAACATTAGGAACCTGTCGCAAATCAACCATGCTCACCTAACCGGTACAGCGAGGTGGCAAATCAACCATGCTCCTGTTCTGTCGCGGTGTAAAAATATATGCACATGTATATGTTTATGGAAGCATTCATCAAGCATACAATGCATATCAATATTCAAGTCCAATCACAACATGAATGTGTTATCTTCACTTAGGTAATTCTTTATCTTACTTTAGTTATTGTCAATCGAGGAATTTGAGGAGGTCATTGTGTAAGGTTTAGTATGTTGACAGGCTAACATTGTTTCAAGAGTCATGTATTGTATACTGTCGAATCCTAAGTTGTTGTTTATCGGGAAGTTTGAGAATGATGACAAGGGAAATCTTGAGAATACTATATGTATTTAGTGTTGCATGTTGGTTACGTCATATCTAACAAATCCTAAATTGAATTGTCATAGAATTCTGACATGTGCATTGAAACGGAAAAGCTTGAGAAGATTAATTAAATAAGAAAAGGATAATTGGCGATGAACTTTTATGGATATAGAGATAGGAGATGGACGGATCCCTTACCTAGGATTCCATGATAAGAAAGAATGTATAAAAGTATACCTAAATTCCTAACTAGAGAAGGAGTCTTTATAAATTTAACGCAAACAAGGAAGAACACTAAAGGACATTAACAGAGCAAGTTACGTGAGATGAATCAATCACCGTTTAATTATTCCTAAGCTCCAAACAAGTCCCAACTTGAATCTGAGTTGACTCAGCGAGTCGACTCGGTGTAGAGAGGAAATCTCTCCTTCTTTCTTTTTCTTTCTTCTTTCTTTCTCCTTCCTTCTTTCTCCTTCCTTCTTTTTTCTTTCTCCTTCTTCCTTTTTCTCTTTTTCTTCTTCTTTCTTCTTTTCTTTTTCTTTCTTCTTGCTCCTTCTTCCTTACTCCCCTCAGTGGCCTAGGATGCTATCCCAGTTGTTGGCGTGGGAGACGTTTTTCTAACTGACACGCTACCTCCCTCTCTTTCTCTCTCACGGCTTCTCTCTCTCACGACTTTTCTCTCTCTCACGATTTCTCTCTCTATCTCTCTCTACGTTTCTCTAACACACTCTCTCTCTCTCTAACAGCTCTCTCTCTCTCTATCCCTCTCATAGAGAGCCGGCTTTTTATAGCCAACTACACACTGCCCGCACGACTGTTGTACGTTTCGAATCCAACTTGGATTCAGATCTTGTGCCTTGCAACCTTAGTCTTCGTGGATCGTTGAAACTGTAAGTGGGGTCCACACGACCCCTAACGAAACAATTTCAAGCTACCATGCACAGCAATGGCCAGGATCTTGGCCTCTTTTGATTTGGACGGTGAATTCAAAAAGAACGGATAGACAACCGATGAGGGAGGTTTTCAAGGGGATACCATGCGTGAGGGAGAGGAAAAGAATGGATGGTTTGGACGATGAATGTGGGGCCCACAGAAGGACGGTGTGGAGGTTGCAGTCGAACAGCGCTCGCACGTTCGCACGCTAGTTACAGTGGCGAACGAAGAAGAAGAAGCCGTGCTTTTTTTTTCACACGCGGTCAACACGGTTGACCAGACGCATGAATGGATGGTTCGGATCGCCTGTTGGGGTCCACTGTGATGGACGGTCGAAACCCATAGATAGACAGCGGCCGACTCTGTTGCAGCGGACGCTGCCATGGCTTTCGAAGAAGACACTTCTAACAGATTTATTATTATTATTATTACGTGCGCTGCACGTATCAGATGCTTGTAAGCAATCCTTACAAGTGGGGTCCACCTGTGATGGTCCACAACGGACGGTGTGGATGGTGCGAACGGACTAGCGTCCGCTCGCTGTTACAGCAACCGACGAAGAAGATGTCTTCGTCTTTCGAATACGCAGTCAACGCGGGTTGACCGGACGTCCAACGTGCACATTGTGCACGTGGGTCCCACCATGATGTATATGCAAAATCCACTCCATTCATTAGATAGGCCACATGATTTCAGGCTATGACACCAAAAATGAGACAGTTCCGAAGTTAGATGGCCCACTTACGGTCCAATTTCTGATTAGAGTACTTATAGGATGATCGGAGGGTTGAAATTTGACGTGTATGGTTAGATCGTGTCCTAAAACTAGTATATCGAGATTTGTACGAAAGTGATCGCCAAAAATCATGATACTTGAAAATATCATGTAACTTAAGTTTAATTAATGACAAGCTTTTCTTAATTATTGTAAATCTATGTAAAATCTAACATTTCCACGCTGTTCTAGTGTTCATGTTGGGCAATTCCAATAAAGGGATCATACTATAATTCCTTACGAATTGTTTAATATGAATTTATCAATATTAAAGTTATTTAATTTATTAAATAATTAACTAATCTATAATTTAAATTATTCTAAAATCCTAGGGTGTTACAAACACACCTGAGCAGATTCGTAGGGTCGAGAACTCGCTGGTCTAAGTATATGCCCGGTGACGGACACGATGTACGAATCAGATTTATAGACAAACATGTATACAGGACAATGTACGGCGGTTCACATTGATCGCGAAATTCGAAATCATAATGGAAGGTTAGATCTTTCGGTCTAGTAACGATAGATCCTTCTAACAGTCAATTTGTTGACTTAGTTAAGTAACTGAGCTTTCAAAGGCCTTAAAAGTGTTGGAACGCGTATAAAAGTATATACGTGTGTGTATGCGAGTGAACAATACGGCTTAGAATTTAAGTTCTCACGTCTGGACATGCACTCGTGTACTTACTCATACGTTTAAATTTTCGGGGCATTACAGGTTCTGTGGCTGAGCACATAAATGAAGTCAGCAACATATTGAACCAGCTCTCTGCTATGAAGATGGTCCTGGACAATGAACTACAGACTTTGTTATTGCTTAGATCATTATCTTACAGTTGGGAGATATTGGTGGTGTTTCTGAGTAACTTCGCACCAGACAAAAAGGTGTCCATGGAACAAGTAACGAGTTGTCTCTTCAATGAGAAGATAAGGAGGAAGTCTCAGGGGTCTACTCAATAAGAGGCCCTTGTGACACAAGATCGGGGGAGAGGAAAGAATAGAAAGGGTGGGAAGGCCCGAGATAAATCAAGAGGGAAGTCGAGTGTCAAGAAAGATGTTAAATGATGGAATTGTGGTAAGAAAGGCCACTACAAACATGAATATTATAAGAAGAAGAATGACAGGAAAGGAAAAGGAAAGGAGAAGGAAGATGAATCAGATTTCAATAGCGGTCGCCTCAGATAACGATGTTATGGTTATTCTTTCGGCAGATCACGGTGTTTGTCTCATGGCTACGAGTCAGGACACCGACTGAGTGATAGACTCGGGAGACTCGTTTCATGCAACTCAGCGTAGAGATTTCTTCATAAGTTATAAGTTAGGTGACTTTGGGACCTTGAAGATGGAAAATTCTGGTGTATCGAAGATCATGGGGGTCAGTGATATTTGTGTGAAGACCGATGTGGGCTGCACATTAGTTCTCAGGGATGTGAGACACATTCCAGACCTTCGCCTCAACTTGATGTCGACAGAAAGGTTGGATGATGATGGCTATGAAAGTCGATTTATTGGTGGACGCTGGAAGCTCATCAATGGTTCGTTGATTGCAGCCAGAGGAAAGAAGTGTTGTACCCTTTACAAGGCAAGTGTCAGTGTGTACAAAGGTGGGTTGAACGCAATAGAAGAATTAGCTACTGACATGTGGCACAGGCGTCTCAGCCACATGAGTGAGAAAGGGCTTCAGATACTAGTAAAGAAGCAGTTCCTTCCAGATGTGACAGGTATACCTCTCAAAACCTATATTGACTGTTTATCAGGGAAACAATATAAAGTTTCATTTGTTAAATATGCTTCCCATGTTAATAAAATGCATACATTAGATTTGGTTTATTCTGATGTTCGTGGTCCTATAAGGGCAAAACCTGGGGTGGGGCATTGTATTTTGTGACTTTTATAGATGATGCATCTAGGAGGGTTTGGGTTCATGATTTGAAATTAAGGACGAGGTCTTTGGTGTGTTTAAAATGTTTCATGCTATGGTTGTGAGAGAGACGATATGTAGATCTTTGAAGTGCATCCGCACTGACGATGGTGGTGAATACATTGGTGACTTCCACAAGTATTGTAAGTCATTAGGTATACGGCATAAACAAATGGTTCCCAAGACCCCCCATCATAATGGTGTGGCTGAGCGAATGAATCACACCATTGTAGAGAGAATCAGATGTATATTATTCCATGCAAAGTTGCTCAAGAAGTTCTGGGAAGAAGTCAATGCACAAGACGGTGTATTTGATAAACAGGTCTCCATCAGCCCCATTGAATGGAGTACTTGAGAAGGTGTGGACTGGACGAGATCTGTCGTACAATCATCTTAGCGTGTTTGGATGTAGGCATCGTTCATGTACCAAAGGACTGAGAGGTCCAAGCTCGATACGAATATCAAGCAGTGTGTGTTCTTGGGGTATGGTGATGAAAAGTTCAATTATAGATTGTAGGATCCGATCGAGAAAAATCCTATTAGGAGCAGAAATGTGATTTTTTTTTAAGATCAATGTATAGAAGACATTTGTAAGCCATAAAAGACCCAGCCTAGCTCAAGTGAGCTACAGGACATGGATCCGGTTACTCCTCCCATGGATGCCTGATGACGGGGGAGTACAGCAAGGTGCAGAGGATGAGGGAGTCCCTACAGAAGATGGATCGGGGGAGCAGCCCCCACTTGATCCACCTGTTGAGCCACAGGTGAGGAGGACATCAAGGGACAGACATCTGTCCAAGAAGTAATTTCCGCATGAGTACATTATGCTCACTGATGGGGGAGAGCCAGAAGATTATTCTAAGGCTCTAGCCAATGAGCATAAAGAGAAGTGGTTGAAAGCTATGCAAGAGGAGATGGAATCCTTGCATAAGAACCACACCTATGATATGGATGAAATTGCCTAAGGGCGAGAAAGCTTTGAGCAACAAGTGGGTGTTCAGAAAGACGAATGAGCAGAAGAATTCACAAACGAGGTTCAAAGCTAGGCTAGTAGTGAAAGGGTTTGGTCAGAGAAAAGGTATAGACTTTGAGGAGATATTTTCACCAGGTGGTGAAGATGACATCCACACGGGTGTTGCTTGGGTTAACGGCTAGCATGGATCTCGAGATAGAGCAGTTAAATGTTAAAATTGTCTTTCTTCATGGTGACCTAGAAGAAGAGATCTACATGCACCAACTAGAGGGGTTCGAAGTCAAGGACAAAGAGCATATGGTGTGTAGGCTTAGGAAGAGCTTATATGGGCTGAAACAAGCTCCTGGGTAATGGTACAAGAAGTTCGTCTCATTCATGTTAAAGCATGAATATGATAGAACGAAGTCGGACCACCTGTGTGTTCACGCGCAGGTTCTCAGATGGTGATTTCTTAGTTCTGTTATTATACGTTGATGACATGTTCATCATGGGAAAAGACATTAAGAAATTAAATTAACAGGCTGAAACAGGAGTTGGGCAAGTCATTTGCGATGAAAGACTTGGGCCCGACAAAACAGATCCTAGGAATAGGATAACCCGTGACAGAAGCAGCAGGAAGCTTTGACTGTCACAAGAGCAGTATATTGAGAAAGTCCTAGAGCAGTTCAATATGAATGTAGTGAAGCCGGTCAATACTTCACTGGATGGTCACTTCAAATTGAGTGACAAGCAGTGTCTCAAGATGAAGGCAGAAGTGGAAGAGATGCGGAAGATACCCTACACGTCAGCAGTAGGAAGTTTGATGTATGTTATGGTGTGTACGCGTCCAGACATAGCATATGCAGTTGGTATTGTCAACCGGTATCTTGCCAATCTTGGTAAAGAATATTGGGCAGTTGTGAAATGGATACTACGGTATCTGAGAGGCTCATCCAGGTTGAGCCTATGCTATGGTGACAGAAAACCTGTGTTAGAAGGCTACATAGATGTAGATATAGTAAGTGACATTGACTCTAGGAAGTCTACATCGGGGTTCATGTTCACGTTTGTAAGGGGAAGCTAGCGGTCTCTTGGCAAAGCAAGCTACAGAAGGTCATAACATTATCGACAGCAGAGGCCAAGTACATTGCGGTCACAAAAGCATGCAAAGAGATGCTTTGGATGAAGAGGTTCCTACAGGAACTTAGCCTGAAGTAGGAGCAGCACGTGGTCTATTGCGATAGCCAAAGTTCTATACACTTGAGCAAGAGTCCAAGTAAGTACTCCAAGTCAAAGCACATAGAGATTTTGTATCACTAGATCAGGGATACTATGAAACAGAAGGTGTTACAGCTTGAGAAGGTCCACACGGACGATACTGGGTCAAACATGATGACCAAGGCATTGTTCAAGGGTAAGTTTAAGGTTTGTAGAAACTTGACTGGATTGAAGAAGAGGATTTCTCCTGAGTCAGAAATGGGGAGATTTGATGGGGTTTTCCTCCTCGGACCCAGAGAAGAGATGTGCAGCTTGGGTGTGGTCGGACTCCCGGACCAAACCTGGTTGGGCGACCGAAATTCACTCAAATGGGCTTTATGCTGCTGGACTATTTTGTAAACAGTCGGGCGCCCAACGGTCAGATGATCGGGCGCCCGGTGCCCAGGGTGAGCACCCGACCATGCTGGTTCGGGCGCTCAAAATTAGGGAAATCTCTTTCTAAGCACACCAAACATATTTTGGTTTAGGCGGGCACCTGACCCTATGCGGACTGCTTATACCAGTTTCTTTGTTTAGCTCCAACTCCTCTGGTTCTCTACTTAAGAGGTTCCAAAATGAGTTTAGATTATTCCATCAAGTGGTTTTTCATGTCCAAGGTGAGAGAGAGAGAGAGAGAGAGAGAGAGAGAGAGAGAGAGGAATAGAGAAAGAGAAAAGAGAGAGAGGAAGCTTGTAGAAGGGAGATATTACTTGAAGAGATGATCTTCAGCGCAATCGTCATCTCAACGCTTCTATGTCCTTGTGATCGGTGAGATCTCTCAGTTTTCATTATTCTCTTATTATTCATCCACTCCTACATGAGTGAAGAAGGATTGATCTAAGTGGTGTGTGCTTGTGATCGGTTGTAACGTTCTACTTCATAGTGAATTGTTGCTCTGGACTAGGTCCTGTGGTTTTTACCTCTTTGAGGGTTTTCTATATAAAAATCTCTTGTGTTGTAAGGTTGTTGATTTGCTTTTGATTATTGCATTATCATAGCCCATAATTCTAGTGTTTTAGGGGGTGAGATCCTAAGTTTTTTGTGCAACACACCCAACAATTATTCCAAAAATGAAGCCGATCCAATTATCAGGTGGACCATACTCTAAGAAATAGTGGAGATTGAACACCTTACCATTAAAAACTTCTCAGGGCGCACCTTAATGTTTCTATAGTGTTTATTGGAAACTGATAGCATGCTGAGTAAACTCCACAGTGATTTATTTATTTTTTTATCCACTTTGTCCATCATTTTACAAGATAAATTTATAGCTTGAGAAAAAAAAGTAAAGTATATCCAAATGTCAAGTGGATCAGACAACAAGGAATAGTGTGAATTGATCGTTGCTACAAAAGTCTTGGATCAAGCTAATACTTGTGTTTTGCCTTCATCCATGTGTTGTGTGATCTTATGATGGATTTAAATGAAAAATAAACATCACTATAAGCCCTAGCAAGGTTTCAACAGTGGAAATCATTATTCCTATTTTTTTTTCTATGACGTGGTCCACTTGAGCTTTGGATATAATTCCATTTTGGCTCAACCCCTAAAATAAACTGGAATAACAAATGGATGGCTTGTATAAGCCACATTACAATCAAGTTGGGCCCAACAGAGTTTATTCTAAAAGCGTACCGAGTAACTTAGTACACAATGTGATTTCATGTATATTTGCCATCTGATCTGCCAATAAGGTCACATAATCCTAGATGAAGGGAAAAAACAAATCTCAGCTTCATCCAAAACTTTCATCGTCTATTAATGGTCAATCACCACTATTTCCTAGAGTATGGTCCACCTGATAATTAGATCTTCTTCATTTTTGGGATCATGCCTTAAAATGATCTGAAAAAGTGGATCGATGGGGTGGAATGGTAAATAACATGTATTTTTAAAAGCTTTTGATGGTGGTGGTGGTGGTTTATTGAATGGGTTGAGGAAGTAACATGGTTCCACTAGACAAAGTGATGGGGGTTGCCACATAAAGTGATGAGGTTTCACTAGAAAAAGTGATAAGGTTACAAGACAAAATGATGGGTTCCACTAGACAAAGTTGCAGCGTTGCCAAACAAAGTAACTGGATTCCATAAGATAGTGACAGGGTTGCTAGAAAAGATGACGGGGTCCCACGGGATAAAGTGATAGGATTGCTGGACAAAGTGACTGGTTTCTACAAGATAAAGTGATGGGGTTATCAGACAAAGTAATGGGTTTCACTAGATAAAGTGACGGGGTTGCCAAAAAAAGTAATGGGGTTCTACTGGGTAGAGTGACGGGGTTGGCGGACAAAGTGATAGGGCTTCGCTAAATAAAGTGACAAGTTTGCCAGACAAAGTGATGGATTTCTAATTGATAAAGTGATGTGGTTGCTGAAGGTTACCGGACAAAGTGACAGGGTTCTACTAGCAAAGTGAAGCGATTGTCAGACAAAGTGATAAGGTTCCACTAGACAAAATGATGAGGTTGTCAAACAAAGTAAAGATAGAGGGTTAGACAAGACAAAGTGACAAGGTTTAACTAGACAAAGTGATAGGGTTGTCGGACAAAGTGATGAAGTTTCACTAAATAAAGTGACGAGGTTAGCAGACAAATTAACGGGGTTCTACTAGACAAAGTGATGGGGTTAACAAACACAGTGACAAGGTTCTACTTGCAAAGTAACAAGTTTCCACTAGCAAAGTGATGGGGTTGTTAGACAAAGTGACGTCGTTCCACTAGACTGATGGGGTTGTCGGACAAAGGAACGGGGTTCCACTAGCAAATTAAATTGATGGATTTCCAAACAAAGTAGTGAACAAGATAGGGGATTAAAAAGGACAAAGTGACAGGGTTTCACTAGACAAAGTTATGGGGTTGCCAAACAAAGTGACGGGGTTCGACTAGAAAAATTGACGAGGTTGCAGAGCAAAGTGACAAGGTTCCTTTAAAGAAAGTGATGAGGTTGCATGACAAAATGATGGAGTTCTACTAGACAAAGTTATAGGGTTTCCAGTCAAAGTAACGGTGTTCCATAAGACAGTGACAGGGTTCCACTAAATAAAGTGAGGGGGTTACTAGACAAAGTGACGACGGGGTTCCATTAGAGAAAGTGACGGGGTTTCCAAACAAAATGATAAGGCTCCACTATTAAACTGACGAGGTTACCAAACAAAATGGCGAGGTTCCACTAGAAAAATAATGGGGTTGTCAAACAAAGTATCGGAGTTCCACTAGAATAAGATACAGGGTTACACGAGACAAAGTGATGGAGTTCCACTATATAAAGTGATTGGGTTGTCAATCAAAGTGACGGAATTCCATTAGATAAAGTGACGGGGCTATCAGACAAAATGATGGAGTTCCAATAGATAAAGTGACGGGGTTACCAGACAAAGTGATGGGACATTAGACAAAGTGATGGAGTTATATAACACAAAGTAGTAGGGTTCCGCTAGACAAAGTAATGGGGTTACACGAGACAGTGATGGGGTTGTTAGACAAAATGACGGGGTTCCACTAGAAAAATAATTAGGTTATCAAACAAAGTATTGGGGTTCCACTAGAACAAGATATAGGGTTACACGAGACAAAGTGATGGGGTTCCACTATATAAAGTGATGGGGTTACCAATCAAAGTGACGGGGTTCTACTAGACAAAGTGACGAGGCTATCAGAAAAAGTGATGGGGTTCAAATAGATCAAGTGACGGGGTTGCTGGACAAAGTGATGTGATTCCATTAGACAAAGTATTCGAGTTATACAAGGCAAAGTGACGGGGTTCTGTTAAACATTAATGGGGTTACACGAGACAAAGTGATATGGTTCCACTAAACGAAGTGATGGGAACCTTGTTATTTTCTTCGTCAACCCCATCACTTTGTCTAGTGGAACCACATTACTTTGTCTGTCTGGCAACCCCATCACTTTGTCTAGTGAAATCCAATCACTTTATCTAACAACCTCATCACTGTCTACTGGAACCCTGTCACTTTGTCTTGTCTAACCTTTTATCTAGTTCTACTGAAACCTTCCTAGGTGTCACCGTGATGGTTAATTAGCATCTAACCTGTTCATAAGGTCAAATAAACATATATGAAGAGAAAGCAATATTTCAATCTTGATCCAAAACTTCGATGGCCCTAAAAAAGTTTTCAACAATAGGTTTTTAATCCCTATTGTGTGGTCTACTTGAGCCTTGGAACTGCCTCATTTTTTTAGCATGTACCCTAAAATGATATTGTAAAATGAATGAATGATGTGGATAAACCCATACATCACAGTGCCCTCTCAAAGCTCCTGTGCGTTCTAGCTAGGGGCAGGCGGGTTTAATACTTAATCCGTGTCCATCATCAAAGCCGATTTGGCAAAAATAGCTCCCGCCTATAGACGTATTGAGCAATAAGCTAAAGTGTATTGAGTAAACTTTGTCGATCCCACCAGTGATGGATGTGCCTTATCCACGCCGTCCATCCACTTTACCAGAACATTGTAGTAGATAAGCCCAAAATTAAAGCATATCCACAGCTCAACAGGTTGTATGACAAATAAACATATCTGTAGCCATAAGAAAGGTTTCAGTGGTGGACATAATTATCCCCACTGTTTTCTATGTGGTACACTTGAGCTTAGATATCCTTAAGTTTAGGCTCATGCCCAAAAATGTTTTGAAAAAATGGGTGATTGACATGGATAATGCACATATGTTACGATGGGCCTCATAGAGTTTACTCAATTTTCTTTAAGTTACTAGGTATGCAATCTACGCTTCTCCAAAACCTCACCGGGAGTATTCAAGGAGAACAAAATAATACGTTATGGGACGCTGATTTTTATTTTGATTTCGATAGGGCCATCATGGTGTTTATGTAAGATCCACTCCCACCATTAGATCTTGAGTTCCATATTAGGCCCATAAACAAAAAAATTAGGCTGGCCTATAGTTTTAGTGGGCCACGTCAAAGGAAATAGTTGAGAGAGAGACGTTCACCCTTATTTTTTACAGGGTCTACTATAAAATTTATATAAAATCCCCTTCAACAATTAGATTACAAACAACCATTTAGGGAAATGGCCAAAATATCATGCCCATAAGTTATTTATTTATGCCACACTAATGGAAACAATTTGGAGGGTGAGTGTTGCCCTGTCAACTTTTTCTAATTAAATAGTCCACTTGTGTCATGGATGTTGTTGATTTTTGTGCCCTTGACCTAACATGGGGTTAAGAACCTAGTGGTCAGGGTTAATTTTAAATAAACATCATGATGGGGCCCACTAGAGCCACTGACCCATTTGCTAGCATGGGGCATGAGGGAAGGCGGGGGAATTGTTGAAAAGGGGAGCGGATTAGGTGGAACCTCGCCTCACCCAAGAAGGTGCGGCCCTTACCGTGGGGCCAACCTTGATGTGTGTATTCTATATCCATCCCATTCAGCCACTTTTCATATCATTCTAGGGCATGATCGCAAAAATGAAGAAGATCCAATTATTAAGTAGACCATACTCAAGGGAACAGTGGTGACCATTAATAGATCCAATTATTAAGTTGACCATTAATAGACCACAAAAGTTTTGGATGAAGCTGAGATTTGTTTTTTTCCCTTCATCGAGGATTATGTGTCGTTATTGATTGGTTGGATGGCAAGTAAATAGTACTATGGAAACATTAAGGTCCGCTCTCATAAAGTTTTAATGTTAGGGTGTTCAATCACCACTGTTTCCTAACGTATGATCCACCTAATGATTGGATCTTCAATTTTTTGGGATAACCCTAAGGGCTGCACCTAAGATGCTGGGGCCTCACCTAACCGGCTCACCTTAAAATGGTACCTGAATGTAATTCTGTATTAATGAGGTATTATTTTATAACTTTTATTTTTTTAATGGCTGTGCTAACGTCAGCACTTTAATGCTTGCCAATGAAATTTCAAGATACAAGCACTCCCTGTAGAATCTGGGTCGTCTATTGAAAACGAGCAGCTGCTGCTCTGATTGGTCCAGCTCATCATAACTGTGTCAGAGCAGCTTAGCTCTGACACAGTCAGACTGAGCTGGACCAATCAGAGTAGTGACTAGCAGGATTTCTCTGTTCTTTTTCAACAAAGGATCCGGATCCTCCCAGTATTTGTGGATCATCTATGTTGAAAGCACATGAAATTCCAGTGCCGGCGTTTCTCATTCGCCCATGTCATTTTCGATATCTCCAGCTAAGAAAATACCCCTGAATTTCTCTCTTCCCTGTACACTGCATGCTGACTAGCATAACTTTTAACATGCATGACCTTTGTATTACATCCACACTGGCCATCAATTTTTTCAAATAGGTTGAGAGCATTCTTCCAAAAATGAGGTACATCCAAAGCTCAAGTGGACCACACCAAAGAAAGCAATGGGGATTACATAAACTATGGTTGAAACCTTCCTAGGGCCAAGCGTGAGGCTTATCTGAGGCTTATCTGACATCTAACCTGTTCATAAGGCCACCCATACCTGGACGAAGGTACAACACAATCAGAGTCGTATGTGGCCTTAAGAAGTTTTCAAAGGTAGCATAAATTCCATTGTTTCATATGGTGTGTTCCACTTGAACTTTGGATCAGCCTTGTTTTTAGGCTTACAACCTAAAAAGATCTGAGAAAATATATGAACGGTGTGGATCTCAAAAATAAATCATCATGGGCCCACATAAATTTCCCACCTGAATAAATTCTGCTGCTTGCTTAGAGAGAAGAAGATTGGAATAGTTGAAATGTGGAACTTCTGTGGGGCCATCATGATGTATTTATTAGATCCACACTATCCATCCATTTTGTTTCATACCCTTTAGCTACGAGGTCAATAACGAGTCAAATCCAAGGCTCCCACACGACAAGGAGGGGCAATTGAACGCCTATTATTGAAAACTTCTTGGGGCCACAGACGACTCTGATCAAGATGATGTTTGTGTTTTCTATTCATCAAGGTCTTAGTGACCTTATGAAGATGTTAGATGGCAAATAAACCTCATAGTGGACCGTAGGAAGGTCTCAACGTTACTCGTTGAATACCATGCTTTTTGTTGTGTGGTCCACTTGAGCTTTGGATGTGCCTCATTTTGTCTTACACTTTAGACTAATCTGAAATAATAAAAAAATTGATGGATAGTGCAGATCTAATAGATAGATTATGGTGAGGCCAAGAAAAATTCCACACAATAAAAGTAGGGTTGTGCATCACGCAATCCATACTCGAGAGGGAAAATCGGCTTGTTTCATGAGATAATGCAATCCACACAGCTTTGACCCGAGCTGGATGTCAACGCTGTGTGGGCCACACCATGATGAATGTGTTTTATCCACGCTGTCCATCCATTTTTCCACCGTATTTTAGGGAATGGGCACAAAAATGAGGCAGATCCAAATCTTAGGTAGACCACACCACAGGAAAACATTGTTGATTGATCTTCCACCCTTAAAAACTTCCCAGGCCCACCGTGTTGTTTATTTGCCATCCAACCTGTTGATAAGGTCACACGGATTTCACCAATATCAGCTTGATCACTGTGGCCTCCAAGAATTTTTCAACGGTGAGAATTCAATTCCCACTGTTTCCTATGGTGTGGTCCATCTGAGATTTGAATCTGCCTCATATTTGGGCCCATACCCTAAATTGAAGTGAAAAAATGGATGGACAGTGTGGATAAAACACAGATATCATGGTGGGGCCCACACAACCTTGATACCAGCCCCAGGGCTAGTGTTGGGTTCACTAGCCAATCCGCGTCCGACTGACACCCACCTAACAATAGAGCATGTGGCTGCACGAAGCTCAATAACAATAATGAATGCCAGATGCATCACCTAATAATAGAGCACGTGGCTGCACGAAGCTCAATAACAATACTGCATGCCAGATACATTAGCATGATTGAACAGGCTAGCAACGTGGAGACTTGACAAAAGGCAGTTCGATATAATATGAAAATGCTCTAATGAATTCTATGATATTTATAAACTAATGAGATTACAAGAAACAACTATCGATCATCTCGTGGATCATTTGACATTTATAAATTAATGAGATTACAACAATTTGAAAGTAAATTATAAATTTGAATAGAATATCGCCAGTGGGACTGTTGTCACTTGTAATTGGCTAATAGGATGAAGTTGGCCTTATGATCTTTTTCAACCTTATCTTCTTAGTACAAAGTAAGCCTGTGACACCCTAGGGCCGTCGTACCGGCAAAGGAGAAACCAACATAGGTAGGGGAGTTGCTTGTGGTTGGCCGTAGACTCTTCTATGCTTAAGTCATATGAGTAGGAATGGCTAATCTTTTTTGCAACGATACTCTCTGTTAGTTATCAATGATCAAACAGTTATTAATGGCCTTATAATGAATGGTTTTGATTTAGAATTGTTGGCCCATCAAGATCGTGCAGTTCTGATGGAAACGAAGAAGATAGCAGGTTTCTTTATGACAGATTTAGGTCGGGCCATATTTCTTTGTTCCGATGGCGATGGACGGTTTAGATTGGTCATATGAGCTTGTGAGGCTCATAAATCAGAGGTTCGAGAAATTTCTATAAGGCGGTTTGCACAACATAGCGTCGCGGCCTGCTTCCAAGCATAGCTACAACCGCCCGAGAAAATCGGAAGTCCCCCCGCTATTACAGTGCTCTTTGTAACCTAGGTGAGATTCAACAATCATCCCGATCTATTTGAACGGTCTGGATTATCCTTGGACTTGTGAGTCCGTGCATGAGAAAGAAAATGTCACTCTGCATTAAAGATAGATACTTTCTCTTGCTTAATCCGTTTCAACGGCTGAGATTTGAGGATTAATCCCTCTCTTGGATTGTCTGAGAATCCTGATCTAAATGGGGGAGAGAAAATCGGGATTTCTGTTTGAAATCGTGCACGCGCAGGTGCGGACGCTGGTTGATGCAAAACGCAAGTGGAGTCGACTACGATATTCGTGAGAGAAATCCTCTCCATTCATCGGTTTTACGAGATCGTGTTAGGACATGAGAGATGAGACCGAAACTGAGACAGTTACGTTTATCCGGTGAACTGCTACGGATCTAGGTTACAATTCAAGTTGTTGTTACACGTAATCGGTGGTTGAGATACATACAATGAATGGTTTAGATTGCTTCTAACAGATGGTTAGGATTCGTTTATGCATCACCTACGGATAGTAGATTCTGTTTCCAAAACAGTAACGTTGGAGAGATCGGAAGTTTCCTTCCTATCGAACAGTGCTTAAGCAATCTTCTTAGTGTAACAGCGGACGCGGTTTGATGCAGAGTTCAGGTGGGGCCCACTGTACTATTCAGTTGTAAAATCCACTCCCTTAATCTGTTTTGAAAGATCAAGTTATGGTACGAGACCGAACACAAACATATCTAATAATCCAGTGGGGTGCACCGACTGACACCGAATCTAACCTATCGAATAGCTGAAATCCGATCAATAGAGCTCCCCCATTTGGAATATGCAAATTAAAACTATTTATTACTTTAAAGCTAAGAGTATTAGAGGTTAAGAGACTCAATACTTAAGAGCTAAGAGTCTTAGAGGCTAAAAGACTTAAGACTTAAAAGTCTTAGTGGCTAAGAGACTTAAGACCTAAGCTACTTAAGAGTTTTTTTTTTTTTTTTTTTTTAACCAAAAGGTGGGAGTAACCCACCTATACCTGTATTGAGAGAGAAGAGACTATACACACATTCAGACGGGTGCCACAAAAAACCGACGGGCCTCGCCTATCATATAGAAAACACAGAAAAAGGAAAGACCCAAGAGCTGGGCCCAAACCGAGCACGAGCGGCGCGAGGGAGGAAGCACAACGAGAAAAGGGGTTCTAGGGAGCTCAAGAGATTTTGAGGTTTCCCAATCCTGTACGGTCCAGCAGAAGCAGACCGCGGATGGTAAATGGGAGGTCCGATTGTCTCTCAAAGATAATATCCCTTTGACCGTCGCTACCTAGGCGGGCGAGGCCGTCTGCCACCCCATTAGCTTCTCTAGGCGTGTGGACAATGGAGACTTGAGCTACCTGTTTGAGGAGAGAAATCCGAGTCCAGAAGTACCAAAGGGACCACATGGACGAGGTATCCTTGTCGAGGAGGTCCACCACTACTTTGCAGTCGCTTTCCACCACAATTTTGGAGAAGCCTCGCTTGACGCACATAGAGAGGCCTTGAAGGATGGCCCTAGCTTCAGCCCGGATATTAGAACCCCATCCGTAACCTTTGGCAAAATCAAAGATGAAAGCGCCATCCCTGTTCCTACAAACACCTCCACCACCTGATAGCCCCGGGTTACCTTTTGCGGAGCCGTCGACATTAACTTTCACACTATCCACATTTCGGACGAATCCACTTGACCACCGAAGGATACCCTTGACGGGGCGCCTTTAGCATGACCTGAAGCGAGTTTAAAGCCAACTGTCTCAAGGGGAAAGAATCCTTAGGAGCAGGGCAGTAAGGGGCCTAAGAGACAGATCCACCTCTTGATGCGGGAGATTGGAGCTTCTGAAGTCGCGGCCACGGCCTCATATCTTATAGAGTTTCTAGCATTCCAAACCTCTCAGAGGATGAGGCAGGGGAGCAGGCCCATGAGAGTCGTGTAGCCATCAACATCCGCCGCCTTTCTCCACCATAAAGATGTTCGGCCCGCAATGGTGGGGTCCCTTAACAGCGGGATGTCCCATAACGAAGAGAAAAAGCCCCATACCTTCGAGGCGATCTCACCCGAAATGAAGAGGTGGTCCAAAGATTCCACAGCTGGCCCGAGCCCGCTCCCGCAGCAGTTACATTTCTACGCTAGGTGGATTCCTTTGGAACGGATACGCGTGTCTACCCCAACAGCGCCATGCAGGAGCCTCCAGACAAAGATGGAAATTTTTGGGGGAAGTTTGGCATGCCACACCCATTTGGACCAGCCCTTTCGGGTCCCTAGAGGGCTGATGAGCGGCCAAACAGTCTTGAGGAGAAACTTCCCTGACAGCGAGAGAGGCCAGACATGCCTGTCCACTCCTTCAGACGTGCAAAACCCTTCTTCAGCTATATGGTCCCACACCAACTGGGGAAGCAAAGAGTGCAAACGGTTCAGGTGCGAGATCCCTTCCGGTCCCAGAATATCTTTAACTTGGAGGTGGCTGATCGAATCGGGGATAGAGCCGTTGATCCAAGAAATAAGAGGACCCATACCTGTCCAGTCGACAAACCAAAAATTACAGGAACCGCTGGCCAATAGGTATCTGTTGTTACCTTCAATGATGGGGAGCAGAGAGAGGATTTTTGTCCTAGAGCGGGGACTTAGCTAAAGGACGCTGGGAAGTTGCTGCAGCAGAGAGGTCATCCTTGTATTTTTCTTTGCAGAAAGCAGACCATGTACTCTGGGTGTCTCCAAATCGAACCGACCAAGCGAGCTTCAGATGCAAGGCCTTCATCGTGTCGCAGAATTTTCTGATACCCAGGCCTCCTTCCAGCTTCGGCGTGGAAATTTTCTTCCAGCTGCACCAATGCAATTTTCTTTTCCCTTCGCTCCATCCCCAGAAGAAATCTGAGAGACGCCTCTCAATATTATCCCCCACCGATTTTGGGATGGCAGCAGCAACCATGGAATGAACTTGGGATGCTAGCCAGGACGTGATTGATGAGCACCAAGCTCCCTGATTGAGTCAACATTCTGCCCTTCCAGCCCACTATTCTACCTGTAATTTTCTCCAGCAGAGGAAGGAAGAAACTGCTACGAGCTCTACCTGTGATGATTGGAGCGCCAAGGTATGTCAGGTGAGAAGACGCTTTGGGGATGCTCAGACTTCTCTCAATAGACCGGGCTGAGGATGGGGAGGCGTTGCTGGAGACGAAGAACATGCTTTTGATCATGTTGATTTTCTGACCTGAGACGGCTTGATATTTGTTGAGGAAATTACTGACCGCTCTTGTCGATCTCCGCTCTCCGTTGAAGAACAGAATCGTATCATCTGCGTAGAGAAGATGCGAAACTATCGGGCACCCGTTGCATGTCTTGAAGGGGAGGCAGAAGCCTCTTTCAACCAGTCTCCTGAAGCCTCGGCTGAGAACCTCAACAGCAATAATGAAAAGGCTTGGGGAGAGAGGGTCCCCCTGCCGAAGACCTCGAGAAGACCTGAAGTAACCGCAAGCTTCGCCATTAATCAACACTAAGAACCAGGAGTTGGACCAGCACTTCTCTAGTAACACAATCCAGCTGTGACAGAAGCCAAACTTCTTTAGAACAGCCTTGAGGAAATCCCATTCCACTCTATCGTAAGCTTTTTCCATGTCAAGCTTGAGTACGACATTATTGCCTCGAACTTTCCTGTTGATGTCTCTGAAGATCTCCTGAACTAGCGCTATCCCTTCTGCAATTGGTCTCCCACGGATGAAGGCACCTTGTTCAGCTGAAATCAGCTTGGGGAGGAGGTTGTTAAGCCTTGAAGCAATGACCTTGGCGAAGATCTTATAGATGCAGTTGCAGAGACTAATCGGACGAAAATCAGATAGCTTATCGGGGGACGGGGATTTCGGAATGAGGGCAAGAAGGGAGGACGTGAAAGCTCTAGGGAGGTCTCCACCTCTGAAGAAAGACTAGATTGCCATATGGATGTCGTGGCCAACAATATTCCAGCATTCCTGTGAAAAAGGCTGCTGAGAAGCCGTCTGGGCCGGGGGACTCCATCTCTAGGCATGTCGAGAGTCGCAGCCTTCACCTCGTCGAGCGAAGGGGGAGCCATGAGCAAAACGTTGTCCGTCTGGGTCACGGCATGAGAGATAGGATCCAACATTTCCTGATCCAGTTCTGTAGCTTCAGACGAGAAGAGAGACTCATAGAATCTGATCGCTTCCTCTTTGATTTGCTGCAAATCTTCCAATCTCTCCCCACTGTCCAGCTTAATGGATTGAATAGCCGCTCGTCTAATACGGTCTATGGCCGAGGAGTAAAAGAATCTGGTGTTCCTGTCCCCTTCCTGAAGCCACCTATTTCTGGCCTTTTGCTTCCAAAAGGATTCTTCCATAAGCTCCAAACGGGATAGATTCGCTTTAGCTATATCAAGGGCAGTAATGTTGGCGACATCTGGCGAGGTAAGAAGCTGGTTTTCTATCCTTTCAATCACCTTTTCTTCCTCCTTGATTTTCTGAAAAACATTACCAAAGGTGCACCTGTTCCAAACTTTCAGCTTCAGCTTCAGAACTCTCAGCTTAGCTTGGAGGAGGAGGATTGGGTTACTCCCTTCAATTGAAGCCCAGGAATCCTCGACGATCTGGCGGAAGGAAGGCATGCATCAGCCACATATTTTGGAATCTGAAAGGTCTCTGAAGGCATTTAATCTGCGGAGGGAAGGCTATGAGCAGGGGTGAATGGTCAGACTCCGCTCTTGGCAAATGATGGACCTTGAAGGAGGAAAACCTGGCATACCATTCAGCATTGCAAATAGCCCTATCAAGTCTAGCCCACTTACGAGAGGTACCTGCCTGATTGTTGCACCAGGTAAATCTGTTCCCAATAAAACCCACGTCTTGCAAACCTGCCATGTCCATACATTCCGTGAAGTCAGCTGACTGGGTCGAGTTATGGTTGTGCCCACCATATCTTTCCGCTTGGCCTGTAACAGTATTGAAATCTCCCACCACAATCCAAGGAACCGTGACTGACCTGGACCTCATAGCTAGGTCAGCCCACAGATCCCTTCTAAGCATTCTAGAACATTTAGCATAAACCACAGAGAGAAGAAAAGGTTCCGCATGGCCAGGAAATCCGATCTGCAGGGATAGCATCTGCGAGGAAGCAGAGATGACATGGGCTGAAAGGGCTGTCTTAACAAAAATCCAAACCTTACCCCCTTCTCCTGCATTTGAAAAGGAAGAATGAAAGCCTAGTTTCAAACCTGTTCTGATTCTCTTAACGTCACTGAGCATCGGCTCTAGAAGGGCGACTATCATCGGATCATACATTTTAATATATCTTTTTGCCTTCTGAATTGACGCCACATTACCCACACCCCTAATATTCCACACTAGGAAACTATCCATCAGACATACATCCTCAGTCCACTGCCCATTGCTGCTGTCTTCTCCATCTTCTGGCCTTGAACTCTGCAGAAGACTTCACACTGGTCTGAATTTCCATCCAGCGAGCCCTGTGCGTACAACCTGCTAGTGTTTTCCCACCTCTGAAAATGACTGTCGGAACAGGGATCTGAGAGGGGTTACCCACATTGTCTTTGGATATCTGATCTTAGGGAGATACCTTCGTCGCTGTCTCTGTCGATTTGGCAAGCGTTATTCTCTGCACTGCCACCAGGTTGCCTAATATCTGTGCCAGGGAGGGGCCCGAGGGCTGGACCGATTGGATGGAGAGGAAAATATGGGGACAGATCCACGTTGAGGGACAGCCCCTGTTCCTCAGGGCCACAGACTGGGAGAGGGAGATCAACCTTGAATTTGATCGAGTTGAAAAGGGGAGTTTGGGACAAACTCCCCTGTTTCTGTAGAGGAGGGGGAAGCCATGAGAGGGATCTAGTGAGGGAGGTGAGGACCGTTGTATTGGTTGCAGCGGAAGGATGGGGGTGTCAGTTTCCCCAAATGGGAAGGGGATTCCCCTCCAATTACACTAACTCCCTGGTTACTTTGTATCGATTCTGGACGGGGCTGCCGGGCACTGGTACCGTCTCTGAAATGTAGGATGGAAGTGACGTTATCTTCAAGTCTATGCCGTTGAGAGGCCTTCTCCGTAGCAGATCTAGAGGAGTTCCTGTGAGGAGTTGGTGCCGGGAGCAATTCGCCATTGGGAGGAGCAATCCCTTGGACGTGATTTTCCTCAATATTGGATGTCATAAGGAAGGTATTGTGGCACTGTTCTGAGGAGACGTTGCCATCGGCTAATGGCTTGTTAGAGACACCTGCGGGGTTGAAATGTAGATCGCCGGAGGACAAGGCATTACTGTGAACTTCGGGGTCAATTAGACAAACACCTGCAAGGGCACCATTTCTTTCACCAGGGTCGGATGGAGAGGCAAGGATAGTTTCCCCAAGAGTATGAGCGATTATATCAGGGGGCTTCGACGGATGATGGAATGCTCTTTCCACCCATTGTCTTGTGTTCTCACCTTGAGTAATAGTCGCTGGGGTATAATTCTTTGAGGAGAAACCATACAAATCTGGGAACTCTGGAAAGGGGTTGATAGGGAAACTCTTGCCTGCCACATCCAGCTTTCTGACCTTGGAGATATCCACCCCTGAGTCTAGGGCTACCTTCACCCTTGCGACCGTTTGATCAAGGCCTAGGAGGGAGCATCTATCAACCTCCACTACCGATCCAAAAGTCTTGCCCAGGCTAATAAACACTGATTCCAGCCAGGCATTGGCTGGGATCCCATAGAATCTGATGCTAGACGCCCTCTTTGCCGCAGACGACTTCAGGCGACCATCTCTCTACCCGAGCTAATCCCATGTCATTGTGGAGAGAGGAATTCGCGGAGAAAGAGAGCAACTCCAAACGTGTCTTGAAAGTGATTAGGAACTTTTTGGGACCTATTCGGGCGACATCGATAGCCGATGCAGCGTATTAGGATCCTCTTAGACATATCATCAAACGGATGATGGGGATTGAGAAGTCAATTGCAAACCCCACCAAGGCTAGTCTCAATTCGGATTGTTTGCTTTCTACCTCAATAGGGTCAGCCCGGACCGTGACCCTATTCATGGTGGAATGTGGGATCGTCGGCGTCTCCGTCAGCGAAGCTATTTAGGTAGAGCAACAGTGATGTCCCCCTACATTCTTAATAACTTGTGAATAGGAAAGAGTCGGCTCTCCTAGAGTTGGGCAGGCAGGGGTTGGCGAGTATTTTGCTATTGTAGCCGTTCCTTGAGGGCGTAAGAGGGTATGGATCTTGTCTCCCTTCTTAGGGTTTGCTACTAAAATGGAGACCTTCCTGCCGTCGATCAGATGACCATTGAGAACATCAATCGCCTTTTGGGCATCTGCCTCATACAAGAAACGAACGAACGTGAAACCTCTAGATCTGCCAGTGCTATGATCCCCGGGAAGGTGAATATCGGTGAGCTTCCCATATTTCCCAAATATCCTGCTAAGATCTTCCCTGGAAGTATCGAAAGTGATGTTTCCTATAAAAAGACTGAAATCTCTTGGTGGTTGTGAATTGCGGTGAACTTGCTGCCACCCACCATCGTTGCCCAACTGTGTTGACGGAGCCGGCATTGATGCTATCGGCCCATCTCCTAGCCAAGCTTCTTGTCAAGCTCTCTTGCTTGTCCAAGATAAGTGATATGTTCGTGACCGTTTCTTGTCAAGCTCTCTTGCTTGGATGTGCGCGCTTGCCGATGAAAATAATAAGCTACTTAAGAGTTAAGAGTCTTAGAGGCTAAGAGACTTAAAACCTAAGAGACTTAAGAGTTAAGAGTGTTAGAGGCTAAGAGTCGTAGGAGCTAAGTATTTTTCAAAGCATTATAAAATGAGGTGGTTCACTACAACAATTTTCACTTTTGCCAAGGAAAATTTTCCTACGTAAAAGTTAGAATTTCCTCACAAAAGGTCATTACCAACGAAAACTTCCGTCGCTGTCTTTGTTACAACAAGTCCATCGGGGAAAACAATTACCAACAAAATGAAAATTTTCATCGATAAAAAGCGACTTTTACCGACGACATATTTCGTCAGTAAAATTTGAAATTTTCGTGGATATTATTTGCTTTGTTGGTAATTATAAGCCTATTATCGAGAAAAAAAGTTCATTGGAAAAAACTACTGCCAACGAAATTACCGACGAACTATTTCCTTGAAAAAGCAGTATAATTACCGATGAACTATTTCCTTGAAAAAGCAGTATAATTACCGACGAACTATTTCCTTGGAGAAGGTAGTAGAATTACCGACAAATTATTTCCTTGAAAAAAGATCTATCATTACCGACGAAGTATTTCCTTGGGAAACTTATATTACCAACAAAATATTCAATCAGCAAATATAATTTCTCTATAAATATCATAATAACCTGATAAAACATGCACTTCACAGCCACCTAATAAAGCATTCAATATCCCAATCACATGATAAACCATTCAACTCATATCCAAAATGACCATTCAATTCATATCCCAATCACATGATAAACCATTCTATGGAACGGGTCATTCATCACAACTATGAAGTATAAGATTCAATTATCACTATGGTTAGATCCGGCGAGGATGGAACCTCCCGATCTTACATGGCTATAACCCAATCAATTAAGAGGAATCTTTAATCCAGGAAATCAAAGGATTTTAGATTAGGGATTTGAAAATCTGAGAACTTAGGGTTTAGGATCAAAAATCAGATTTTGGGATTGTGGTTAGCAAAACAAATAAGTTAGGTAAAGATAAAATTACCGGGAAGAAGGATTGGAGGGGTATAAGAAGCAAGTAGAAGAACGAGGGATCAAGGAAGAAAAAACATCACCATGAGAGAGAGAGAAGGAGAAAAGCACCAAGAGGCTTTTCATTAATCAATAATCAATAATTAATTCGACTTTAGGGTTTTAGCCCTCTTAAATAAGCAAATAAAGATAGAAAAGTACTAAAATACTCCTAAAACTAAGCAAAACGCTCAATTAATCAAAAGCGTGAGAAAGTTCGAGTGCCCGAGATGTCGCCCGAAGTCGTCTGAAAACCTCCAGAGAGCTTCGGGCGTTCTACAGACAAAGTTCGAGCGCCCGAAGGCTATGGTCGGGCGCCCGAATTCTTCAGTTCTTCGGTCTTCTTCCTCCTTTCTTCCTTCACATGTGTCTTCCTTGAGTGGGGTTTTCTATGTGTCCAATCACATGTGAAGGGTCTTCAGTTCCTCAATAATCGCCTATCCACAAGGACGGTACTTGTGGTTGGCGCTTTCGTCGTTGGTACACCTTGAATGCGCTTGTGTCCACATCAAAAAACCTAGCATCAAGCCTCCACAATCTAGGTTGCTGAATTAGCAACCAACCCACTTGTCGACGCCAGGTATGTGGGCTAGAACCTAGCTTCCCATGGAGATTGTTGACTTGTGTGAGAGTATAAATGGGTCCTACATGGGACAGAATGATGAATGGGTTTGATTTTACCCAAACCGAAGTTGCAACAGTACCCTTTCTATAAAGCTTTTTGGTGGTTCCTGTCTTCAGTTATTGGAATAATACTTTTCACCAAGTTTTGATGTTCGCTCCAATACATCCCCCACTTACTACAATAAGATATGTCAGGACTTTAGTCATTGGATTTGGGCCTTTTCAATTATCCAATTTGCTTATTTGATAAGGTTACCCTTGAATGCCACCATGCTCAAATCTCGTTCATGTTCAAACATGAATGTAGAAGCCAAATTCTCAGAGGGTTGAGGAAATCCAATTGAGAGCTTCTATCCGTTGTCTTCCACCATACAAAGTGACGACATGTCATATAAATAGTTTGATCATTGAAAGATAACTTACATTCAAAAACTCGAGTCCCACAGTATATGTATTGTAAGATTATTCTATTGTCCCTAGAGTAATTTTTACCCATTGACGGACGGCCATTCCATTTTGCTTGTTGGTTCTCTTAGGCTGATTTTCTTCCCTGTTCAATGCATGGGTCTTGTAGTTAGGTTGCCTTTTGCCTATGCAATTGTGGGTCAATCTGCATCCGGCCTAAGAAACTTTTGCATGCCTCCGTTACCTTTTAAGAGGACTCTTGTATGGATTTCTTCTTTAAGCAAGTTGATAAATGTCCGACAGGCTTCTTATGCCACGTCATGGGGATCCAGAACATTCATCTTGAAAGTCCTTAGACAAGCCAAATCGAAAAGCCTTCACAATTTTTTTTTTTATTATTATTATTATTATTTTGCCTACACATTTCAAAGGAGATTTCACAACACGTCATCTTAAGAGTAGCAAATGTGACACTCTTGTCCTTAAAAAAAAAAAAAAAAAAGATAAAAAAATGTGACAGTCTTGATAAAGCCTATGCCCCTTTTATTTGAACATCTTCTTGAATTTCTGGGTAATGGATTTGAAATGTCTGTTAATGCAGCAAGCTATGATGGACGGATAGTTTTTCAAGCGAAGATAATTCAATCTGGCCTGCTTTTTGTTCACAGTGAGAAAAAAGGATTGCTGAAATGAAAGATCTGTTCCGACTGCTATCGTTAAAAAATTTCACACTTGTTTTATCTTCTTTCAAGGATCTAAGTGTAGATTGCCGACTTGTCCAAAGTTGGAAGAACTTGTCCTAGTCTAGTCAGACAAGTGAGCCCCTCTATTTTGCTTGACTTGAGTCCTAACTCGACTCAGAACCAGACAACTCATTCCAAGTCGCTTAGTAAGAAAAATATGGATTTCAAGGGGATGCATTTGACGTGTGGTCGCTCATTCAGAGCTATTTGATGTCCTTAAAAGTAGATGAGTAGAAGTGGAAATAAATCTATGTAACATTACTTTTTATCATCAAATGAAATACTTTGATTTGTTTTGTGAGTCTTTGCAACATAGAATTGCACGTTTCTTCCTCGTCATTGTTAGGGAACCACACACAATATTTAATGAATGATAATCACTTCCAACACAAGCACACAAATCATCAAACTTGTAGAATGCAAATCACACTCAGGTTTTTTTAGGTGAAAAACCCTTCAATGTGAAGGGAAAAATCATGGGACCACTTAAGAAATGATTTGGATGTCCAGAGAGATCAATCACTGTGTTTGTACTCAATACATATGTGTGGCCCAAATGAGTGGATTAGCTTGGCCATCTGCCAGGTCACCTAGGCATGGCTTCAGTGGATACCCGAATCAATGAGGTGGGTGGGATCCCTAACCATGGGGCCCACCATGATGTATGTTCCTTATATCCACCCTGTTAATCCATTTTGAAAACTCATTTCAGGGCATGATCCCAAAATTGAAGCAGAACCAAATCTCAGGTGGACCACATGCAATACAAGAAACAGTAGCAATCGACCATTAAAAACTTCTCATGGGCCACAAAAGTTTTGGATCAAGATGATACTTGTGTGGTATCTTCATCCAGGTCTTTGTGACCATATCAACAGGTTGGATGGCAAATAAACATTCCAGTGGCCCCCATGAATATTCCAATGGTGGGGAATCAATCATGACTGTTTCGTGTGGTATGGTCCACTTAAGATTTGGATTTGCTTCGTTTTTTGGATCATCCCCTAAAATGATCTTTCATAATGGATGGACGGTGTGGATGTAAGTCATATACATCAAAGTGGGCCCTACAGTTAGGAATCCACCGAAGCCGCACCCACCCGGTCATCCTGCCCAACGTGTGGAGAGATATCAGGGACATGAGCTGAGTTGGCATTTATCAAGGATAGTAGTCGGTTTGGGGAAATCAGAACGATGGTGACATTGTGCTATCTTTAGGTCAGATTAGGGGCCGGAGCTTGACCCATTTACCGCTTGGGCTAAGAATAAGAGTAAGGACCTCGTCCCATGCATTGTTGGAAGACTCCATAGCAACTAGGATGCTATTGAATATACTGATGGCTCGAATATTTGGAATAGATTTTGGACCACATCTTCAATGCAACCTCATCATATCCTCAGTATAACCTTATTACACTGATATCATGGATTGTGACGCAGACTAATAAAAAGGCTGCAAACAGGATTTTTCTGTTTAAAAGCCAACAATGGATGCGGACTCGTTGGGATATTGGCGTCCGGGGCATCTGTGTACTCCATGAAACTTCAAGATGTCAATTGTATCTATTCCCAAAGTGGGGGTGGCTTCCCAAAGTGGGGTGGCTAACATTGCAGTGTGACTAACAGGGGTGGGTGGTGTACTAACGATGGGGTGTGTGAACTACTAACCCATAAACGAAAATAAAATAAAATAAATAAATAGGAACATTGGGCATTTTTCATTGTAAACAAGCAAATAAAGGCCCACCAATATGTTAGTTAAGAGAGCACATTAGTGTTATTTTGACTCTCGCTGGTACATCCAAACAATTATTTAGGATGGTTTTGTAATTTAGTTTGAATTAAATGAATTCCACGTGTGCAGATTTCAAGAGTGCCTGTGTGTTGTCCCAGCAAAGAAGTAGTAGCATAAAAGAGGACACCAATTGCAGAGATCCCATATGCGCTAAAACGGCATAAGCGTGCAATATCCTGTCCATTTATCATGTGGTGACTTTGGTTGATGTGCTTGGGACCATTGATCTGGCATTCTGGCTGGTTAACTCCTCAGGCGAGCAGAAAATGAACCGTTTGGATGAGTTGATCAGTCTAATTGTTGGATAATGGTACACCAACGGTGGCATCATCCTTCCTCTCATGAGGTGTTTTTTTTATATCGGGCTGAATATAGAGCTTATTTGCTTATTTTTAAAGGTTTTTTTTTTTTTTTATTGGGGGGGGGGGGGGGGGGGGTTTAGTACACACACCCCACTGATGAAAGGTTGAAATCAAAGTGTGCTCCACCTTATGGACGGTCGATATCAAAGGTGAGACCCACATGATGAATGGTGGATAATGAAGGTGGGCCCACTTGATGAATAGTTCATAGTGAAGGTGCGGCCCTAGATGA
This sequence comes from Liriodendron chinense, assembly GCA_003013855.2. NCBI lineage: Eukaryota > Viridiplantae > Streptophyta > Magnoliopsida > Magnoliales > Magnoliaceae > Liriodendron > Liriodendron chinense. Next base: position 3,604,961 of record PVNU02000362.1, read on the forward strand.
CGAATGATCCACATCAAGGTGGGCCACAGTTGTCGTCAATAGTGGATCCCACATGATGGATGGCTCACATCAAACTTTGGCCTTGTATGATGAACTATCCACAACAAGTGGGCCCCACTTGACGGTCAACACCAAAGGAGGGACTCACATGATGGATGGTGGGCGTTGAAGGTGGGCCCACATGATGGACACATAACATCAAAGGTGGGTCCACATGATGAACAACCCATATTGAAGGTGGGGCCCCACATGATGAATGGTTCATATCAAGGTGTGCTCACATAATGGACAAAGTGGGCCTCACACAATGGATGGCCCACATCAAAGTGCAGCCTCATGTGAGCCTTCCACGATGGCACTACAAGAAATTCCATTTTTACTGACGAAATAATTCGTCGGTAATCAGTAAAATTTCGTCGGGAAATCTTTTTTCCGAAGAAATTTTTCGCGGCTAACATCATCGCAGAAAGGCCGTCGGTAACTTTACCGACGAAACAAATTTTCGTAGGTAATAATAAAACCATTACCGACGAAAAAATTCGTCAGGAAAACATATGAATTTTTGTCGGAAAAAAAAGTGATACGTCGGTGTAAAAACTTTTACCGACGAAATTATCCGTCAGTAAAGGTTTTGTCGACGAAATTTTTCATCGGTAATACACCTGGAAAGATTTTACCGACGAAATTTCGTCGGTAAAATCTTTCCAGGTGTATTACCGACGAAAAATTTCGTCGGTAAAAGTTTCCCAATTTTATTACCGACGAAAACTTTCGTCGGTAAAAAACTTTTCCATTTTTTCACCTACGAACAATTTCGTCGGTAATAGTATTTCCTGTCCCGATTTCATTTGTTTTCAAAATTCAGGAAAATTCCTGATATACACCTGTAAAGAAACCTATATATTTTTCTCCTATTCACATCCACATACGTACGAATAAACAGAAACTACACCATCCATACACAAATAATCCATTCTACATCCACAAACAAACAATATTCATCCACACACAAATACATATAAGTTAAAAGTCATATATTAAAAAAAATAATCAGGAAGATGAAGGCGGAGGTAGCGAGGCATCGGCATCAAAGCGTGCAGCGAGAGCCTGAAACATCTCCTGCATCCGTCGCTCATGCTCCTGCCGCTCCTGCCGCAACTCCTTGATCCTCCTCTCCTGCCGCTCCTGCAGCAACTCCTCGATCCTCCTCTCCTGCTCTTCCGTCGCCTCTCCTCCTCCTCCCGTCGCCTCTGCTCCTCCTTCCTACGCCTCTGCTCCTCTCTCTCTACCTCTCCAGCTACTCTCGAATCTCATCGACGACGACTCGTAGCTGCTGAACCTCTCTCTCTGCGATATCAGCTCAGCGTTGAGCGCTCTCACCAGCTACGGATCGGCTGGAGCCACCTCTAGTTTGTGCCATGAGCTTGGCACCATGGCCAAGCCCACGCACATATCCAGAACGGGTGCGAAGCACCTCGCTCAGGATTTCTGGCTCACTCCACTGACTACGATCGGGAGTGGGCTGACTGCGTATGGTGTCCATCGCCGCCTGTAATGAAAACATATGAAATTTCATAAAAAATGACATGAATGATATTATTATCAATCAATGCGCAATTAAATTTTACAATATAAAGATTTTTACCCAATGCTCACTAGCTCTAGGATGAACCTAAGATCCCGTCGCCTGCCGACAGTGAGTCCCTGTAGAGGTCTACTGGTCAGGCTCCTAGCCGGTGACGGAATCTCGCTGCGCAATCGAAAGGAAAAAAGACTTATAATAAATGCCAATCAAAATAATATATTAACTTAATAATTATCAATAATTTCTTACCATGTCGTAACGATGTCGTACAAATGACTTTGAACTAGCTACGTGGTCACTTGTAACTTTTCCCTGTTCATAGAATTTATTCTACTCCTCTTCTGAACACATTATACAAAATACATTTCTATTAATTGCGAATTTAATTATGAATTTAATTGTCCCCTTAAGATATCGTATAGTAAATATTACCTGAAAAGCCTCCGACGAAAATCTATCGCAAAGTATCCACCAGTCGTCTGTAGTAACGTGTGGCGGTGCGGACGGTACGGCCTCATCGTGTGTCCTGCACCGCTTGTACCGCTGGTGTAACTCTCCGCGGTACTCCTTGAACCGCTCTCTAATCATGTCGTCGACGGCATGAGAAATGTAGGGAACATTCAAATCGAAGTCAAATTTATCCTGTAGTTTCGTAAATAATAAATTAAGGCAATAAACTTATTAACAATAGGACTTAACCGTAAATGAACTTTCACAAAAGAAAATTTCAATTTACTAAACGTTACCTGAAGGCGCTGACGAATGAGCTGTCGCACATCATCTGTCACGTCAGTCCAACGGGGGGTGGTGGCGGGGATCAGAGATCGGCATAGGACACCGACCTCAGACGTAAACAGTCTGGCACTGTCCCCAACAGGTCTAAGGCAGTCCTGTGGTAACTCTACCGCCACCCTACCCTCACGTGTAAGTCGCTCTAAAACTAACCCACGCGTGGGTCCACGTCCTCGTCGGCTGGTAGAAGAAGCTGTTGCGAAAAGATATATGTAAGTAACAATATAAACAGAAATCACTAAATAAATGTCTAGACTTACATGCAATGCCCGGTGTATGCTGAACCGAAGGATCAGATGACTGTGATGCACCGTGCGACGTCGATGCTGTCTGCGTCGCATCACGGGTGGAAGGAGTAGATCCAGTGCGCGAACGACCTGATCTCCCACCTGGTGCCATGACTGAATATATCTGAAATACAAACTTATAAATTTAAACAATGTCAATGCAAGTTTATGAACATCATTGTAGAGTGAATTTGTGCTTATGCTTAGAGAGATAATAAAAATATGATTAGACCATTACACTATAATGCAAGTAGAATATAATAAAACCGTAAACAGAATATAAAAGTTGAAAAATCCATTACACATTGTCATTCTATATTAAATACATATATTTCATTGTAATACAAATCAACTTCGGATCAACTATCTGAAATACTCCCTGCGTAAGTTATCGTACGCTGTAGATGTATATGTCAAGCTGTATGAAGCACTCGACATTGTTACAGCCAACATGCCAGTCACAATAGAAGAAATCTGATCTCTCGAGACTCTATTCAGATGTGCAAGTGATAATGTCGCATCTTCCATACGAAGTTTTCCGCGGTTATATTCCTCAATCAGGTCCGGAATTTCTTTGAGATTGTATAATCTTTCATCTGAGTCATCGTCTTCCTCCCTACATTTCTCGACCAGACCGGGTATTTCTCTGGCCCTACCAGAAGAATATAGGGCCAGAAAGTCCATCCACAACAGCTGATGAAGTATGCTGCGTGCTTCCGCTACGCTCCAGTTTGTGGAGGACATGATCAGAAAGTGACTTAACTGTAAATATAGATTATAAACAAGTCAATTCAGGAAAAAAATCATGACTTGTAAAACATATATACATGTAATAATCAAATTAATCAAATTGAAAATTACATGTACATCTTGTATACATTTAATAATCGTCGTCTGAATCATTATCGCTTAGGACTCTTTCTTCTTCACCATTACTATCGCTGATCAGAATTTTCTCTTCATCGTCTGCAACGTTGTCATCGATGAAAGCGCTATCATCTCTAACAATATCATTTATGATTGAGGCATCAACATGATCAGGTGGCACATCATCTCTATTCAATTGCACCACATCAATATCGACATTTGGATCATTCCCTCTATCCCAAGATGGCATGTCTTCTTGATATGCTTGTTCAACTAACGACGTTCCATTACTCCGTTCATCGTTATCTTCAACGTCTACTTTGGGAACGTCAAATATGTTCCTGGACTTTATTTTCTGCACCACATGCTAAGAGCCGCCTAACTTGGTGTCAGCGAGGTAGAATACTTGTTCGGCTTGACCGACTATGATAAATGGGTCATCTTTAAACCACTTCCGAGATAAATTTACGCTCGTGAAGTAGTTATTAGTCTGTATTTCCTAACTTTTTATTTCCAATGTCCCACCAATCGCATTTAAATAAGTACACCCACTTTCTCATACAATAAATCAGCTCAATAATATCCGTCAAAACGCCATAAAAATCAATTTCGACCTCCTCATGTGTTCCCTTCACAACCACACCACTATTTTGTGTGGTCCTATATTTCTCACGCTCCTCAGTGTGAAATCGAATCCCTGTTTACAATACAACCTGTATATCTAAATACACGTCTATCGGGCCACACGCCAGTGAGTAGAGCGCATCAGACACATCCGCAAAGTTGCTAGTGCGCAACATCTTCATCTATCATCACGTACAGAATATAAATGTACGTTTAGGCATTTGAAATTACGTGTAAATAGTTGCTGCAATACAACAATATTGTAAGTATGGTGAGATAGAAGGTAAATTAATCTTACACGTTTTGCAAACCATTCTGAAAATAAATCCTGATGCATTCGATCATAATTTGTAAGGTATTGGGATTTCATCTCCTCGATGTGTTCGCTATACACAATTGGTACGTTGTAAGCAAGAAATTTTGAGATTAAAACTGTCTGTAGATATACAATTATGTGCGAAGACTTACTCCAAGTACGACTCTATTTCTTCACAGTTATGCAACACATACCACCACGCCTTCGCTTGATCCCGAAGGTCCATGTCCTGAAACGTCGGAAACGTCGGCGATCCTAAAGGACAGAAGTTATGTGCGAATACAGATATGAGTCCTTGTTCATGCTCCTGCCCTTCATCGACATTCCGATCTTCTCAGTTGAATCTAGTCTCTATGCCACGAAGATACATAGAGCAAAATGTCAGGCACTCATTATCAATGTACGCCTCAGCAATGGATCCCTCTGGACGTGCCTTATTCCTCACATATTGTTTTAATGTGTGAAGGTATCTGTACACAAAATCAATATGTTTAGGACATGAAAACATGAATATACAGTAGTTTATGAAATGAATAAAAATTTATGATCATTGTTCTATCACCTTTCGATCGGATAAATCCAACGATATTGTACTGGGCCTGCAAGCTTCGCTTCGTGCGATAAGTGAATCGCTAGGTGTACCATGACATCGAAAAATGCAGGTGAAAATATTCTTTCAAGTTTGCAAAGGATTACGACAATATCCTTCTCCAGTCGTTTAATAACCTCTACATTCAAAGATTTCGAACACAAATTCTTAAAGAATATCCCCAACTCAACCAGCGTAGCACTGACATCCTTGTTAAGGAATCCACGAATCGCAACCGGTAGTAGACGTTGCAGAAGGACGTGACAGTCATGACTTTTCATTCCTATTACCTTACAGTCCGTAATGTTTACGCACCGAGAGATATTCGATGCATACCCATCGGGAAACTTCACCTTGTTCAACCATTCACATAAATGTTTTTTCTCTAGTTTTGTCAATGTGTAGCAGGCTGCTGGTATATTATATGAATTTTCATGTAGTTGCAAGTGCAACTCTTTCCTTAAACCCATTGCTTGTAGATCCAATCGAGCCTTAAAACTGTCTTTTATTTTCTTCTCTATATTCATCAATGTTCCAAAGACATTGTCACATATATTCTTCTCAATATGCATGACATCCAAGTTGTGTCGTAATTTCAGATGACTCTAATAAGGCAACTCAAAAAAAATGCTCTTCTTCCTCCAGTTGTACTCCAATACTGTACGTTTTCTCTTCTTCAAGTGCGGTGCCTTACCAAATCTAACTTCTTCAATGTTACTCAGTTATTGTAACACATCTTCTGCAGATAGTTCTTTCGATGGTGGCCTATGATCTTGTTTGCCATCAAAGATTATCGTCTTCCTACGCCAACTATGATCCCTCGGAAGGAAGCGACGATGGCCCATATAACACGTTTTTTACCATGCTTCAATGACAATGAACAAGTCTCAGTACTACATGTAGGACAAGCCAACTTTCCCTTCGTGCTCCACCCAGACAAATTCCCATATGCAGGGAAGTCATTTATTGTCCACAAGACCGCTGCATGCAATCGAAACGTCTGTTCTGCAAAAGTGTCATACATCTGGACACCTTGACTCCACAACTCGTTTAACTCATCTACTAACAGGTCGGAGATACACATCAATGTCATTCCCCGGTGACTTGGGTCCAGGAATAAGCAACGACATGATAAAAAATTATTCCTTCATACACAACTAAGGAGGTAAATTGTAGGGCATAAGTATCACTGGCCACATACTATACGAGCTACTCATATTACCAAATGGATTAAAACCATCACTTGCAAGAATTGCGAGAATCCTCTGCAAACCAGTCATATTGCTTATCAAAATGTTACCAGGCTTCAGAGTCAGCGGGATGCCTCAATGTATTATCATCATGAAATCGTTTCTCCTTATGCCACCTCATATCTTCAGCCGTCTTGCTCGACGTAAACAATCTTTGTAATCTGGGTTTCAATGGAAAGTACCTTAACACCTTTTGTGGAATTTTCTTACGCTTAGCTTCGTCATATTTCCACCTAGACTCTCCACATTGTGGACACTCCTCAACATTTTCATGTTCTTTCCAATACAATACACAATCATTTATACATGCATGTATGAGGATGTAACCAATGCCCAAGTCTCGCATTAAGGATTTTGCCTCGTAATGAGACTTAGGCAATGTCTCACCTTCAGGTAATACTTCTTTCAACAAGCCAAGTAACATGTCGAACGATTTGTTACTCCAACGATTTATTATCTTTAAATGAAGTAACCTCGTAAGGAAATTCAACTTGGAGAAGTTTCGACACCCCGGATAGAGTGGACGTTGCGCATCCCTCAACAACCTACTAAACTTTTCTGATTCGGCATCAACCATAGGAGGAATATCCTGGCTAGTACTTGTCGCTGCAAAATCAGTATCTGCAATTTTCTCCTTAACACATCCCCAATGATATCTTGCACATCGTCAACATCTTCATCCTCGTCATTAGGCACAATTCGGTCAGCAAGGACTTCAGTGGCCTCAACTCTTTGGTGGAAGTCTTCACCATGATGAATCCACCAAGTGTAACCCTGGTCAATCCCAACTATGAACAAATCATCTTCCACTTTGTCCAATGTCTTGCGAACCATGTTCTTGCATTTTCGTCATGGACGCCTAATTCTATTACCTGAATCTGCCCGATATCTCGCAAATTCCATGAACTTCTTAACACCTTCTTTATACTCTGGGCCAAACCGATTCTTAGCTTGCATCCAACTCTTATCCATATCTACAATGCAAAGATTAGAGTCAGGTTTAGGTTAGGTGAATGGATTTAGAAATAAGTGTAGGTTTAGCTTAGGTGACATGAGTTTACGATTAGGTTTAGGGCATAGGTTGAGATTTTCGGGTTCGGGATCGGGTTTAGAGTCGTATTTTCGTGTTTGGGTCAAGGTTTAGGTTAGGTGAATGGATTTAGGAATAGGTGTAGGTTTAGTTTAGGTGATTGAGATTAGGATTAGGTTTAGGGCATGGATTTATGATTTTCGGGTTCGGGATCGGGTTTTGGGTCACATTTTCGTGTTTTGGTCTAAGTTTAGGTTAGGTGAATGGATTTAGGAATAGGTGTAGGTTTAGTTTAGGAGATTTAAGTTTAGGATTAGGTTTAGGGTGTAGGTTGAGATTTTCGGGTTCGGGATCGGGTTTAGGGTCGCATTTTCGTGTTTGGGTCAAGGTTTAAGTTAGGTGAATGGATTTACGAATAGGTGTAGGTTTATTTAGGTGATTTGAGATTAGGATTAGGTTTAGGGCATAGGTTGAGATTTTCGGGTTCGGGATCGGGTTTAGGGTCGCAATTTTGTGTCTGGGTCAAGGTTTAAATTAGGTGAATGGATTTAGGAATAGGTGTAGGTTTAGTTTAGGTGATTTAAGATTAGGATTATGTTTAGAGCATAGGTTGAGATTTTCGGGTTCGGGATCGGGTTTAGTGTCGTATTTTCGTGTTTGGGTCAAGGTTTAAGTTAGGTGAATGGATTTAGGAATAGGTGTAGGTTTAGTTTAGGTGATTTGAGATTAGGATTAGGTTTAGGGCATAAGTTGAGATTTTCGGGTTTGGGATCGGGTTTAGTGTCGCATTTTCGTGTTTGGGTCAAGGTTTAGGTTAGGTGAATGGATTTATAGGTGTAGGTTTAGTTTCGGTGATTTGAGATTAGGATTAGGTTTAGGGCATAGGTTGAGATTTTCGGGTTCGGGATCGGGTTTAGGGTCGCATTTTCGTGTTTGGGTCAAGGTTTAGGTTAGGTGAATGGATTTAGGAATAGGTGTAGGTTTAGTTTAGGTGATTTGAGATTAGGATTAGGTTTAGGGCGTAGGTTGAGATTTTCGGGTTTGGGAAGGGTCGCAATTTCGTGTTTGGGTCAAGGTTTATGTTAGGTGAATGGATTTAGGAATAGGTGTCGGTTTAGTTTAGGTGATTTGAGATTAGGATTAGGTTTAGGGCATAGGTTGAGATTTTCGAGTTCGGGATCGGGATTAGTGTCGTATTTTCGTGTTTGGGTCAAGGTTTAGGTTAGGTGAATGGATTTAGGAATAGGTGTAGGTTTAGTTTAGGTGATTTGAGATTAGGATTAGGTTTAGGGCGTAGGTTGAGATTTTCGGTTTCGGGATCGGGTTTAGGGTCGCAATTTCGTGTTTGGGTCAAGGTTTATGTTAGGTGAATGAATTTAGGAATAGGTGTCGGTTTAGTTTAGGTGATTTGAGATTAGGATTAGGTTTAGGGCATAGGTTGAGATTTTCGAGTTCGGGATCGGGTTTAGTGTCGTATTTTCGTGTTTGGGTCAAGGTTTAGGTTAAGTGAATGGATTTAGGAATAGGTGTAGGTTTAGTTTAAGTGATTTGAGATTAGGATTAGGTTTAGGGCATAGGTTGTGATTTTCGGGTTCGGGATCGGGTTTAGGGTCGCATTTTCGTGTTTGGGTCAAGGTTTAGGTTAGGTGAATGGATTTATGAATAGGTGTAGGTTTAGTTTAGGTGATTCGATATTAGGATTAAGTTTAGGGCATAGGTTGAGATTTTCAGGTTCGGGATCGGGTTTAGGGTCCCAATTTCGTGTTTGGGTCAAGGTTTAAGTTAGGTGAATGGATTTAGGAATAGGTGTAGGTTTAGTTTAGGTGACATGAGTTTCGGATTAGGTTTAGGGCATGGGTTGAGATTTTCGGGTTCGGGATCGGGTTTAGTGTCGTATTTTCGTGTTTGGGTCAGGGTTTAGGTTAGGTGAATGGATTTAGGAATAGGTGTAGGTTTAGTTTAGGTGATTTGATATTAGGATTAGGTTTAGGGCATAGGTTGAGATTTTCGGGTTCGGGATCGGGTTTAGGGTCACAATTTCGTGTTTGGGTCAAGGTTTAAGTTAGGTGAATGGATTTAAGAATAGGTGTAGGTTTAGTTTAGGTGACATGAGTTTAGGATTAGGTTTAGGGCATAGGTTGAGATTTTCGGGTTCGGGATCGGGTTTAGTGTCGTATTTTCGTGTTTGGGTCAAGGTTTAGGTTAGGTGAATGGATTTAGGAATAGGTGTAGGTTTCGTTTAGGTGATTTGATATTAGGATTAGGTTTAGGGCATAGGTTGAGATTTTCGGGTTTGGGATCGGGTTTAGGGTCACAATTTCATGTTTGGGTCAAGGTTTAAGTTAGGTGAATGGATTTAAGAATAGGTGTAGGTTTAGTTTAGGTGACATGAGTTTAGGATTAGGTTTAGGGCATAGGTTGAGATTTTCGGGTTCGGGATCGGGTTTAGTGTCGTATTTTCGTGTTTGGGTCAAGGTTTAGGTTAGGTGAATGGATTTAGGAATAGGTGAGGGTTTAGTTTAGGTGATTTGAGATTAGGATTAGGTTTAGGGCGTAGGTTGAGATTTTCGGGTTCGGGATCAGGTTTAGGGTCGCAATTTCGTGTTTGGGTCAAGGTTTACGTTAGGTGAATGGATTTAGGAATAGGTGTCGGTTTAGGTTAGGTGACATGAGTTTAGGATTAGGTTTAGGGCATAGGTTGAGATTTTCGGGTTCGGGATCGGGCTTAAGGTTAGGTTATCGAGTTTGGGTCTAGTTTTAGGTTAGAGTTGTGGATTTAGGAATAGGTGTAGGTTTAGGTTAGGTGACATGACTTTAGGATTAGGGTTAGGCCTACGTTTAGCATTTCGGCTTCGGGATCGGGCTTAAGGTTAGCTTTTCGAGTTTGGGTCTAAGTTTAGGTTAGGTGAATGTATCTAGGAATTGGTGTAGGTTTAGGTTAGGTGATTTGAGATTAGGATTAGGTTTATGCATAGGTTTATAGTTTCGGGTTCGGGATCGGGTTTAGGGTTAGGTTTTCGAGTTTGGGTATAGGTTTAGAGTTAGATGACTTGAGTTTAGGTTTCGGTTTAGCCGTAGCTTATAGGTTTTAGTTTTAGGTTTATGGTTTCAGGTTTAGGGTGTAGGTCTTGTAGACTCAAGCAACTCAAGGATAGCTCCGATGCACATTCGGGTCTGCTCAACACAAAGCGGGCCTGTCCAAATGGCTAGGCCACCCATATTGCTGTCCATAGGAAATGGACAGCTTCATCATCATGGTCTAAACCGCGGTTCCCACCTTCCAGGGACCCCCGCTCAACACCCGGATAGCTCCGACGCACATCCGAGTTTGCTCCATTAATTTCGAGCTAATACATAAACACGAGCCTGTCCAAATGACCAGGCCACCCATATTGCTGTCCATAGGAAATGGACAGCTTCATCATCATAGTCTAAACCGCGGTTCCCACCTTCCAAGGACCCCCGCTCAACACCCGGATAGCTCCGACGCACATCCGAGTCTGCTCCATTAATTTCGAGCTAATACATAAACACGGGCCTGTCCAAATGGCCAGGCCACCCATATTGCTGTCCATAGGAACAGGACAGCTTCAGCATGGTCACAACAGCGGTTCCTACCTTCCAGGGACCCCCGCTCAACATCAACATCAATCTACTACTCTTAATCACAAGTATCAAGTCAAATTTGTCTAATTTGCCACTAAATGATAATATAATAAAATCAGTCACCCATCCAAGGATGGATAGATTGAAATGCTATCATTATTTCCATTTAAATGCCCAAGCCTAAATTTCGACAGCATCTCCCCCTATCTCTCCAGATATATTTATCTTATATTTCATTTCCACGTCAACTATCCACACATTGTGTGGATTAAATTGACAATGGAATTAAACATAAGAAACATATCCAGAGAGAATAGGAGAGTTACCGCATGAAACTAATGACAGAGCATGTAAATGACAAACAACGAGAACATTCCAATCTATCCAACCTTGGACTGTCCAACAGGACAATTTGGCAGATTTCTATACCTCCAAAACACACTTTATCTATGCTCGGCAATATAGAAATCTCCAAATGGGCTAACTGATTCTATTATACTACCATTTGTGGACAAAAAATAACTATTAATAATAAGCCAAATACATCCACAACATACATCCACATAAATCAACCACGGGTAGCTCTGACGCACATCCGGGTTTGCTCCATCAATTTCAGATAAACAAGCACATGAAAATGACAGAATCATCAACACCATGAATCAAGTCTAATCAAATACGTAATGATTGCTACTTTCTCAAAAAATAAGTATGTATGGGGCCCACCATGGGAATCGGATTGCGTGCAGAGTAACTCTGCACGCTCTTATCATGTAGAGTAAACTCAGTTGGGCCCACCTAAAATGTATGTGATTTATCTATTCCGTCCTTATGTTTCTTCAGCTCATTTTAGTGGTTGAGCCCAAAATTTAAGCATATCCAAATCTCAAGTGGACCATGCCATGGGAAACAGTGGGAATAATGATTTCCACCATTCCCAGGCCCTACAGTGATCATTATTTGTCATCCAATCTGTTCATAAGATCACATGGATATAGATGAAGGGAAAACACAAATATCAGCTTGATCCAAAACTTCTGTGTCCTCCAAGAATTTTTCAATGATAGACATTCAGTTCACACTTGTGGTGTGGTCCACTTTAGATTTTGATATACTTCATTTTTGGGCACCATACCTAAAATTCCCTGCTAAGATGGATGGATGGAGTGGATAAAATACGTAAATCACTGTGGGCCCCATATAGTTTACTCCACACATAGTGGACAGCGACGATCGCCCCACAGCCAGTGGACAGCGACGTGGGCCCCAAAGCCAGTGGACAGCGACGGGGGCCCCACAGCCAGTGGACAACGACGGTGGGCCCCACAATTACGTATTTGATTTTTTTTAATTTGTAAAACAAAAATTTGGATTTTAATTTTTAAAATCCCTAATTAGGGATTTTAATTTCGAAATCCCTAATTACGGGATTTTAATTTCGAAATCCTTAATTAGGGATTTACTAAATCAGTGGGCCCCACCAAATAGTAGACAGCTAAAGTGGACCCCACATGCAATGGACGATAGAAAGCGACGGTGGGACCCACCCACATGCATTGGACAGCGATGGTGAGACCCACATGCATTGGATTTTGGGAGTGGGCCCCACAATCAACAACGAGGAGAGAGGGAGAGAGGGGAAATGGAGCAAGAAGGAAGGGGGAGAGGGTTACCGGAAGAGGCGGCGGCGTACGGAGGCCGGTGGAGGCGAGTGGCTACCGGTGACGGTGGTCGGCTGAGGCGGTGGGCCGCCGGTATGTTGACAGCCGGCGGTCGGAGAAGAGGGAGAGCGGAGATGGGTGGGCCGGCAGCGCGTGCGAGAGAGAGAGAGAGAGAGGAGAGAGAGAGGGAGACAGAGCGAGAGTGAGAAAGACAGAAATGAGGGAGGCCCGAACGGGTTAGTGAAAAAAAAAGACTTTTACCGACGAAAATTTTCGTCGGTAAAAGCATAATTTTTCGTCGGTAAAAGTCCTCTTTTTCACTTGGGCGGGAATCAAACATTATTACTGACAGGCAATATTCGTCGGAGAAAATGACTTTTACCGACGAAAAATTTCGTCGGTAAAAGTCCTCTTTTTTTTACATGCGCAGAAATCACACATTATTACCGACAGACTATAATCGTCGCTAAAAACAACTTTTACCGACGAAAATATTCGTCGGTAAAAGCAAAATTTCCTGCTTTATTTTTCAGCAACGGGTATCTTCGTCGGTAATAAACTTTTTACCGACAAAATTCTAATTTCGTCGGTAAAAGTGTATGGCGGGTATCTAATCCAGCGGTGGCGGGAAACTGGAATGTATTTTACCGACGATTGCTTTATTTCGTCGGGGAAAGGGCTTTTTACCGACGAAAATAATTTCGTCGGTAATACTTTCGTCCGTAAAACTCCGTTTTCTTGTAGTGTGGATGGCCCACATCCAAGTGTGGCCTTGTGTGACGGATGATCACATCAAGTGGGCCCCACCTGATGAAAGGTCCACATCCAAGGTCTCATATAATGGATGATTCATATCAAAAGTGGCCCAATATGATGGATGATTCACATAGAAGGTATGCACCACATGTGGACATCAAAGGTGGTCCCCACGTGATGAGTGGCTCACATCAAAGTGTGGCATTACATGATGGACAGATGAAAGTTCGACTCCTAATTATGAATGGCCCACATCTAAGGCGGCCCTATGATGGACAACTCACTTTGAAGGTGGAGCCCACATGATGGATAATCTAAATCAAGATGGGGCTCACATTATGGACAATCCAGATCAAAGGTCTGCCCTTAATGATGAGTGGCCCATGTTTGAGGTGCACAGCATGATGGATGGTTCACTTCGAAAGATTGGCCCATAAGATGGATATTCCACATCAAAAGTGGGCTCCATATGATGGATGATCCACATGCAATGTCCCACATTGTTGGATGGCCCACATCTAAGGTGAGAGGCATGAAGGGGTATGCTTGTTCTTGTTTGAGATGAAGTTATTGCAATTTAAAAAAATACAGCAAGTAACCTTAATGTGATTATTTAATTAAGCTGATTTTGTTTTGATTAAAAAAAAAAAAAAAGATTTTACCCAACGGGCCTACTGTAAAAGAAGCATTAGAACAAAAGGTCTTTGAGTCGCTCTCTTAGGGACGCAGATTAGCTGCTGACAGGTTGGGTAGCTATCTCGGCTAGTGAAGTGACCTCACCAACTTCTGTGGGCCCCCTGTAATGTATGCGTTGTATCCAGACCGTCCATCCATTTGGAGAGATCATTTTATGGCATCAGACAAAGAATGAGGCAGATAAAAAGCTTGGACCTCACCAAAGAAAACAGTGGGGATTGATCTCCTACCATTTAAAACTTATTGGAGCTGCATAAGTTTTCGATCAAGCTGATATTTTTGTTTTCCCTTCTTCAATGCATGTGTGAACTTATGAACAGGTTGGATCTCAAATAAACATCATGGTGGGCTGTAGGAAGGTTTCAATGGTCTGGTCATTGTCCCCACTGTTTTCTTTGATGGGGTCCACTTGAGATCTGAATCTGTCTCATTCTTCATATCATGCCCTAAAATGATCTCTCGAAATGGATGGACGGTGTGGATACAACAGATACATCATGGTGGGGCCACATAAGTTGGTGACGTCACTTCAGTAGCGAGATACTCAACCTGTCAGTATCTAATCCGCGTCCAGTAGCTCTTATTGGATTAAATCAGAGATGCCAAACGGTCCTAACTCCCTATACTGCATGTAGTCTGTTTACATAAAGTTGGCAAATACCTATGTCCATACCATCCAAATTATGAGGTTCATTGCGGATTGATCACAAGACAAAATAACACTGATAGCATGATTTGAATCACGTGACTCTCCAATAGACCGTTCAAAGCTTAAAATAAAAAGAAAAAAAAAAAAAACTAGTTCTTTATATGAGGTTTTAAGTGGCCCATACTCTGATTTTGGATCATACGATTTGGATGGTCTGATTGATGCAGATGTATGCCACACATACACTAATTGGCTGAAGCATCTTCATGTACGTGTGTATAGTGCAGGTGTAGATGCACGTAAATGGTTAGGACCTGTTTGGATATACCCTTAGTAGGTAGTTTGTTTTACTTATGACGGAAAATAAATTACATTTTAAATAAAAGTTATTTTGGGTAACTATCCATGTAAAATTAGTTTATCATTTTAAACTTACTTATAAACACAAGTACAAAATTATTACTTTTTAACTTTTTAACTCTCTCTCTCATTTTCCTTTCTCATCTCCCCACGCTATGGACCATCTATATTAAAGGTGGTCTCACATGATGGATGGTCCACATTGAAGGTGGGGCCTACAAGATGGATGGTCCACATCAAAGGTGGGCCCCACATGATGATGACCCACATTAAGGTGGGCCCACATAATGGATGGTGGCCCACATCTAAAGTGAGCCCCATATGATGGATGACCCACTTTGAAGGTGGAGCCCACACAATGGACCGTCCACATCAAAGGTGGTCTCCACATGATGGCAGTGGACATTGAAGGTGGGCCCCACACAAATGAGCAGGACTATATTAAAAAAATCTAACTATCAAGTCAAACATCAATTATGATTAGTGATTAGGTGATTTGCAAAAGGGTATGGGTTAGTCCTCTCTAATAAATTCTTTTTATCTTGCAACTTTAGGATTTTTCTTTCATGAGTATTTGTAATTTATTATCAAAGAAACATAAATTGATAAATGAATAAAAGAGAAGGTTAAACAATCTCAATTTTCATTAATATTTAGAATGAGCGCATTACAATCAACAAAGTATCAACATAAACTAGAGATAAAAAGAAAAGAAATACCTAATTCGTCCATGGGAACAAATGATCCAGGCAAATGGTCAATAGGATTCAATTGAAAAGATGATTGTCCAAGTAAGAACTCGGTTGAACAGCGTCTAACAACTTAGGGTTGTAGATATTTAATCTAAATTTATAGTACTATAGTGGTAGCATTGGACAATAACTATCCATACTAAAGGTAGGCTAGGCCAGACTATACTATACTAAGATAAATGTAAAGATAGATGATAAATGAAAGATAAATATAAAAGTAGATAGATATGTTTGGCGTAGGACCTCAAGCTTTTTATCGTGTGCTCTTTTTATAGGTTGTAGAGACGACAAAATCTTCAATGGGTTTTCTTACTGAATCTGGATCCTTCATGCTTATATATAGCATACATTTTGAATTGAAAGGTTTCTGGATAGATATGAAACTACATGGCTTTTCAGATATGAGAGGTGCTCTTCTCATAGATGATCCCATTTAGAAAACAACTATATCTAAATTTTGATATCAATAAGGGAAACCATTATCGTTGATCCCGAGCTTCAAATCGATCATGGTCATGTATCAAATGACCTCATCAAACGACCTCCTACAAAACGTTAAACACTTTTTACCTTCTGATCATGGTCCTAGAGGGGTCAGGTCAGTTATCAATCTTTCCCATTTTCAAAATTCTGATTAATGTAAGAACAAGGATTCAATTCACTTAGGGCTCGTTTGGCATCTCTACTCTAATTCAATAAGAGCTTTTTAAATAAGAGCTACTTTGATCAGTCCTTTTTGTTCTAGCTCTATTTTAAATAAGCTCGTTTGGTAAAATCTCCAAAAAAAAAACCTCTTATTTAAAATAAGCATGTTTGGTAAAACTTTCAAATAAGAGCTTTTTTTGGGTAGTCGACGTTAATTTTAAAGATTACAATAACTTTAATATAAGAGCAATCCAAATGGTTGTTTTGGTGGATCGTCCATCATGTGGGGCCCAACATCATTCATAATTGTTCTTTACATGGGCCCCCTCAATGTCCACTACCCATCACCCATCACATGGACTCCACATTTGATGTGTCCATAGTGTGGGCCCTACCTTTGAAGTAGATTGTCCATCATGTGGGGCCCACTTTTGATATCCACCATTCATCATGTGGGGTTTACCTTTTATATGGATCATCCATCATACGACCCACTTTGGATATAAGTCATCCATTATGAGAGACCTTGGATGTGGACCGTCCATTACTTGGGGCCCACTTGATGTGAACTATCCATTATGAGGGGCCACACTTTATGTGGGTCATCCATCATGTGAAGCCCACTCCATCCATTATGTGGGCCCACCTTGATGTGGACCATTCATTGTGGGGGGCCCCACCTTCATTATGTGTTGTTCATCATGTGGGCCTATCTTTGATAGTGACTGACCCTCATGTGGGCCCACCTTCAATGACCATCATCCATCACGTGGGTCTCACATTTGACATGGACTGTCCATCAAATGGGACCTACTTAATGCACATGTTCTGTCATGTTGGGCCACACTTTGATACGGGTCATCTATCATGTGGGGCCCACCTTTGATGTGAACCTTTCATTACGTGGGCCCACTTTAATATGAGTCGTCATTCATCATGAGGGGCCCATCTTTGATGTCCACCATCCATCATGTGGGTCCCACCTTTGTTGTGGACCACAATCATGTGAGGCCCACTTAATGTGGATAGTCCATCATGTGGGACCCACCTTTAATGTCTACCATCCATCATGTAGGTCCCACCTTGGCTGTGGAATATGGCGTAAATCACAAGGTGAGCACTCCTTATCACCCACAAACAAGTGGACAAGCTGAGATATCCAACTGGAAAATTAAACATCTTTTGGAAAAAATAGTGAACCCCAATCGCAAAGATTGGTCGCTTTGACTTACCGATGTACTTTGGGCTTACTGTACCGCTTTCAAGACCCACATTAGAATGTATCCCTATAGACTTGTCTATGGGAAAGCTTGTCACTTGCTCGTGGAGTTGGAACATAGGGCTGTAACACCCCGTACTTTTCTGTACTCGGGTGTTACCATGAGAATCCAAAGTATATGCGTATGTGTAATGCCGTGACTCTTTCGTCAAGCTGTATGCGGCTCCTGGTGCCTCGGACTGGCAGTGCGTAGTTTGCACCCAAATGACCAAAGTCCTAAGATCCCGAAACCTCTGTCATATTGACCGCGCCGTCATCGCTATCGCAATGGCGAAAACAGTGCGTCGATCTGATACCCGAGCGCAAAGATATGGACATTTAATCAAAACACCAAAAAAAAAATGTGGTTGTGCACACTCGTGTGGGGCCACCCAATGTGGGGCCCACTACATGGTCTCCTTTGCAATTAATATATTAATATATATAATAATAATAATAATAATAATAATAATAATAATAATAAAACAATGAAATAATGAAAAATAATAATAAGAATAAAAAGTACAAAAAGTAATGATGGCTAGAATCTCACCACCATACCTCCCTACTCCTCCCCACTCCTCCCCATGTCACCCCATTTCTCTCTCCATGCCTTCTTTAAAAATAAAAAAATAATAAATAATAATAAAAAAAAGAATATAAGGGAGGGAGAGACGTTTCTCTCCTTCCATCCTTCCTTTCTTCTTCCTTCATCTCCATCCACACCCTCACTATGTGTGTGTGTGTGTGTGTGTGTGTGTGTGAGAGAGAGAGAGAGAGAGAGAGAGAGAGAGAGGAGTGGGCCATCTTCATCAATCATCCATCCACTTCAACCGTCAAGATTGACCTTTGATCAAGGAGATCAAGGTGAGTATACCCTCTTAACTCAACATTTTGTATTTTTTTTATGTCGATGATGATTGTGATAGTGATGATGTAGTGGGCCACCTCGGTGTGGGCCCCACTTGATATAAACCAAGAGAAAAGAAAAAAAAAAGGAAATGAAAAACAAAAAAAATGGTTGGGGACGCTGGACGTTCTCAGTGTCAGAACGCTGGAACCGTCCAGTGTCACCTAGACGGTTTGAATGGGTCCCCACTCGTGGGACCCACCTTGATGTGTGTGATGAATCCACACCGTCCATTTGTTTTCCTAGCTCATTTTAGGGCCAGGGCCCGAATATGAACCAGATCCAAATCTTAAGCAGACCGCATCACATGAAACAGTGGGGTAAACGATGTCCACTGTCGAAACTTCTTCAGACCGCTTTGATGTTTGTAGACCAATTCACCTACCCAATATTGGGCTCATTAGGTCCCCCACGAGTTGGGGAACCTGATGAATGGAGTGGATCACCCTTATGTGGGCCCCACTCTATCAAAACCAAAAGAAAACAAAAAAAAGAAGAAAATAAAAGAAAGAAAGAGAGAAGCGCAGCCTCCCTGACGCTCGGAGTGACCAACGTCCCCGACACTGGACGCACGGGCGCTCCAGCTGGTGGCCCACTCTGTGGGTCCCACCATGATGCGTGTGCTATATCCACACCGTACATCCATTTGGGGAGATCATTTTAGGGCATGATCTGAAGAATGAGACAGATCCAAATCTCCAGTGGACCCCACTTGAGAGGAAATAGTGGGGACAGTGACCCTACCATTAAAACCTTCCTACGGCCCACCATGATGTTTGTTTGAGATCCAACCTGTTGATGAGTTCACACGTGTGCACAGGAAGGGAAAGCAAAATATCAGCTTGATTGAAAGCTTTTGCGGGCCCCACTACAGTGATGTTTATTTGTCATCCAACAGAAGGGGGCGTTGGCTGGGCTGGTTGGGCTGCCCAGCAGGTGGCCCACTCGTGGGACCCACCTAGAATGTATGTGCCTTATCTATTCCGTCCATATGTTTCTCCAGCTCATTTTAGTGGCTGAGCCCAAAATTTAAGCATATCCAAATGTCAAGTGGACCATGCTGCGGGAAACAGTGGGAATAATGATTTCCACCGTTGAAACCTTCCCAGGACCTACAGTGATGTTTATTTGTCATCCAACCTATTTATAAGATCACATGGATATGGATGGAGGGGAAAACACAAATATCTGCTTGATTCCAAAACTTCCTGAGACCCAGCTGGGTACCACGCAGCCCAGCGGGTGGCCCACCCTGTGGGATTCTAACTTGATGTATGTGTTTAATCCTCGCCGTCCATCTGTTCCTCCGGCTTATTCTAGGGCAGGGGCTGAAAAATGAAGAAGATCCAGATCTCAAGTGGGCCGTGCCGGAAGAAACAATAAAGACTGTTGAATTTTAGTGTTTTGGGCCATGTTTGGCTGTCCTTGGTGGGCCCCACGTGGAAGCAATGTAAAAACCACCATTTGGACCTTGAATACTGTATGTGTGGCCACAACAATGACATTTTACCTAGGCCAAAGCGGACCCCACATGATCAGAATTAAGTTCCAAGATCGGGTCGGGCAAAGTTGTGCAGAAATTTCTGTGCAGAAATTTCAAGTGCTCATGTTTGGCCCCGCACCAAAAAATATTTATACATATCCAGCAGGCCTTACCTTATGGGTTTTAGAGACCATGCATGGGTCTACCAGGGGGACTTAACAACACGCCAAAAGGTGATCCCGTTTGATGGTGGGACGTGCCCAAAGTTGGGCCAAAATCATTTCTGCACTACCATTTCTGCACAACTCCAAGTACCCATGTTTGGGCCTTTATAAAAAAAATTGTACACATGTAAACAAAGGGATCCACCTTATGAGTTTTGAGGACCATACATTGGTCTGTGAAGTGGTCATTTTATTTCTCTAGAAGATGGCCCCCTGTGATCACAAATTGGACCTAAACTTAGCCGAAAACCATTTATGCATGTAAAGTCAGTTTAATTAAAACTCTACGTGGAGTCATATCTATGGAATCCACCACCTTCCTAAAGTATTAAATAGGTCATTTAAACCATAAAACTTGAATTTAGATTGCATAGGCCAACTCCTTAAAATTTTAGAGCCACCACCATAGGGTTGATCTTAACCGTATAAATTATGAATATGACAATCTAACCGCATAAATGGTCTAAAATATGGTAGGGTCGAATTCTAGCGAGCGTGTACATGTTTCAAGCAACATTGAAAGATGCGTCGATTCTTAAGGTGATGATTCCTCCCTTGAGCTTTCCGCCTTCATGTTAATTAAGTAATAGATTTACTCATATATGACTGAAAATTTTGCTCTGTCTCATGATTACCTCTGTTGTTTGATTTTGTCATAAATCATATGTTTAATCTTGTTATACGTGAATTTCTTTATAACTGTGAATTATTTACGAATTTTGGAATTGTCATTTTCATTCTTCATGTTTGGAAGATGAAAGTGGAATATAAATTTGAATGGTTGCGATCACCTATATTTGATGGGACCTTAAACTGGTGGCCTTTGGAAGCGATTTATTGGAAAGATTCCTGATGGTGTCCTTAGATGGAAGTGTTGGACTAAATGTTAAATGAGATGAGATCTTGATTATGCCCCTAGCTGGACTAGTATGGAGATATTTTTGATGACGTCCTTATATGAACTTGTTGGGCTGAATGTCCTATTGAGATGAGTTGTTGGGATTCCCGATGGACTTGATGGACTAATGGTCCTGTGAGATAAATTATTGATTATGTCCCTAGTTGGACTCGTGTGGAAATATTTTGGAGAATTATTGTGATGAAAAGCCACTAGTTGTAAGGGAATGTCATAATTGGTTTGGTTGTAAATTGGAATAATAATGGTTGGTTTAATCATGCATATCATGGCACAGACGGGACGTGTGGTGACGAGCCATATTACTGTCGGGTGGTCTGGTTACTGAGAGCACGTACCCTCGAGGTATTTTTGCTGGCTCTAGATTACCATAGAGTGTGTCATTCACTGAGAGCACGTACCTTTGGTATTTTCGCTAATGATGACCACTCGTGATATTGTGGGGCTGATGTGTGTCCTTAGTGACTTCCAGACCACTGGGTGAGGCCGATGTGTGTCCTTAGTAACTTCCAGATCACTAATTGATGGATTTGCATTGTGGGGCTGATGTGTGTCCTTAGGGACTTCCAGACCACATTTTCCAGCTGGATGTGCATCCCCAGGCTGAGGGACATATGCATGCATTCATGCATTTAAGAAAGATTGCATCATGGATGTTTTGTACATTTTTTTATTATTCTTGATTAATGTGTTAGTGTGTAATCTTGAGGGGACCTCACACTGAGCTGGCCACTCATGCTGTTAAATTTCAACCGTACAGTTGGTGCAGGTGATTTGAATAATGTATAGGTTATACTGGAATGGAGCAGGATGCTCATGTTATGCTGATGTCATGTATCAAAGAGCCGTGTTTAATGGTTGCTGCTTTAAATTTTGTATATAATTATAATTGTTTATTAGTGTATTCTGAATTAAATTCGAGATATTCGGTTTGTATAAGCCTTATGGGCACTACTCTGCGATATTTGTTGTATCTTTCCTATATGCATGGTTTGTTTCTTCCACAATGAATACCCTTATTGGAATGATACTTGAAAATGGACTGAAATGTGGGTTTTCTTCATAGGCTAACGCCCAGGTCTTCAAACACGGGTCTAGAACTCGGGTTGTGAAAGTCCGGGGCGTTACAAGGGCATATTGGGCGCTAAAGAAGATGAATTTTGATTCTGACAAGGCAACTCGTTGCGCAAACTTCAATTGAATAAACTTGCAGAACTCCGGAACGAAGCTTATGAAAATGTGAGAATTTACAAGGACAAGACGAAGGTGTTCCATGATAAGAATATCCTTCGTAAGACCTTCACGCTCAATCAAAAGGTTCTTATGTATAATTCTCGGTTACATTTATTTTCGAAAAAATTGAAGTCTCGATGGACCGGTCCTTTCATTGTGAAAACTGTTTATCCATATGGGACCGTCGAGTTGTTAAATCCAAGGAACGGTAATATCTTTAAAGCAAATGGTCAATGCCTAAAGCCGTTCTTTGAGAATTTTTCTTCAGAAGGTATGTCCATACCTCTGACTGATCTTGTGTATCAGGATACTTGATCTCCTAGTCTGATGGAGGTATAGAGTAGTTAGGATTAGGATTGTGTTGCTTTTGGTTTGCTTTTTCATAGGTTTGTTAGAAGGAGGTTGAATTCCAATTTTTGTTCTCTCAGGTACTCTCATTCCTCACTCCCTTTATTTTATAATTGCTCTCATGTTTTGCCTATTGAATATCTTTTAGATTGAGGACAATGCAAGATTTGGTTGGGGGGTTGTGGGATCACTAGGATGAATGTGGGATCACTGGGATGAATCTAGTGTTTTGTAACATCTCGAGCAACATAAAGAAGATTTTTCAGATTTTTTCTAAAAATTCAAAATTCCATTGGACAACTTTGCTTCTATGCATTCAGGATGGTGTAAGTACAAGAAAAAGAGAGGCGAAGTGAGTGATGTTGAATATTTTGAACATTCTTTAAGGTACTAGTCTTGTATGTGAATTCCCCTATTTTTATAAATGATGGAATTTTTGAACACTTTTACACCTAGTTCACTTCACACGATTATCATGTTTTGAAAGGATTATTAAATTTGTGGATTAGCTAAGTTTGGATTCGAGGTGTTGAGAAACCAAGCTGGGGTACTTTGTGCATCCTTGTCCATGGGAAAATAACGAAAGATATGGATTTCTAAAAATCATGTCTAATGAAAAAGAAAACGGGAAATGAAGGATGAAAATATGAGAATGATGGAGAATATGGTGGAAAATTTTTGAAAAGGGCTGCCTATTACCAACAGGGGGATGGTCTACCCGTAACCAAAGCCAGAAATGGGAAATAGTGTGAAAGCTGTCGGAAGGATGGTAAGACAAATTCCTGTCAAAGGCTTGTTGTTGATCAGTGCACCTTGAACTCCATAACTTAGCTGAATTATGAAGAAGATAATCCCGAATTCCCATGAGATGAGCATTCATTGAGCACACTAGGTTAAATTGTTCAAATACTTCTATTTATCAATCAATCAGCGGGAAATCCATGTGAGTACTTGTTCTGTTCTTGAAAGTGTAAGGTTTTAACCTCTATCACTTAGCTTTTCTGATTTTTTTAAAATTTGCATATCTTTGAGTGTATAGAAGCATAGTCTCTGAAGGAGAGTTAGGTTTTGGAGGAATGAATTGTTTCATATATGTTTTGCTCGGGACTTGCAAAATGCTGGTTGGGGGTGTGTTGAGTGCTTAAATGTATATATTCTAACCCCATTTCATCACTAACTATGCATGGTTTTCAGGCTTAAAGATTATTCTAATGTGTGGTTTTATGATTGCAGGAATGAGAGGGACTTCGCTCGATCGATAGCTAAAAGATTGCATTTAAGAGCCTGGGATGAAGATCCAAGGTGGGCCAAAGAAAGAAGAAAGAAAGGAGAGCGAAGAAAGATGAAAGAAAGAAGAAAAATGAAGAAAACGTAGTCCAAATGGTCTTGACCGGTCGGCCAAGAGGGCCACAACTGGTCTAGACTGGTCGGCCACCCCCATTTAGCTCTCGAGACTCAAAGTACAAGAGTTATCCCCTCATTCTTGCACGCTGGACGCCCCACAGATAGGCTAGATCGGTCGTGACCGGTCGGCCAGCCCAGTCCGACCGGTCTAGATAGGTCGGCCAGTGTATTGAGGCGAGATTTCAGCAGATTCCTCTTGAAGCTCCGATTTTTGTGCGCAAGCGCATAAGTGTTGCGTAAATCTAGAAGATTCTGAGGTGGTAGAGCCTCTCAACTATAAAAGGGGACATATGGATCGTAGCTAGGGTATCCTAGAAGAGATTTACGAAGGTAGGAGGCGGCGGAAGTCGGATTCGGAGTTCCACAACTCCCTCTAGTTTGTGTTTTCTAGTTTTATGTTTTTAGTTGTTTTCATACTTCTGTGGATCATGAATGGCTAAACCTTTTAGCTAGGGTTAAGAGGTGAAGCTTGTAGTGAATCTGAGATGCTTTAATTCATTTTATTTTGGTTTCAAGTTGGATTTATTGAAGAACAATAGTTTATAGAAGTTTGAATAAAATTCTAAGTAGTTTTTCTTAATCTTATGATGGCTCATGGATTTTTGGAAGAATTACTTTAGTTCTTAATTGTTTTGCATAGTTCTAGACTTGTACACTCCAAAGAATCGGATTCAATACGCTTTAGACTTGGATTTCCATGTGGGAACTTCAACCAAAGTTCTACCTTTTTGTTCTAATTTTTAAATTGTGTGTTAATTGTATATGTGATTTGAATGAAGGTCAAATCATGATCTAGTTATGCTTTCTAATAGAGTTTAATGATGATTATGATTGTGATCTTAATCTATTGGAAATAGGATTGACCTATGCAATTGAGTGTGCTCAAGTCCTAACTTGAATTGAGAGAATCATGTAGATAATCACACATATGATAGATTGTATGTCACAACCGCTCTATCATCCGACTAGATAGGATTTGATTTCGATTCTAGTTGTGTAATTGGGAAACCACAGCGAATTATGCATCAAGGATTGTTACAAGTGGATCCTTGAACCCCTTAGTGCATTTTTATACTGATTACATTCACTTTTAGTTTAAGAATTCTCTCTACATTTAATTTTAGAAATTTGTTTGGTTAGCTCTCAATTAGAGAATATTAGAAGTAATTTTGTGAATTCCCAACAAGTCCCTGAGAACGATTTTGGTCTCTACCGAATTATTACTACATTGCAACCCTACACTTGGGGAAGCGAACAACATGATATGGTATTAACTTCTCGTCCTTAGTTTTCCACTCGCCATTGGTCTGATTGATGATAAGTTGTGAGTCTCCAAATACTCGTAGCTTTTCGACGCCCAAGATTATGGCTTCCCTTAGACCAGCGATGCATGCTTTATACTTTGCCATGTTGTTGGTGCACTCGAATGTTATGCGCCTTGAGATAGGAATAGGGACATCGTCTGGAGAGTAGAGGATTGCTCCAATACCACTTCCTTTAGAATTTGCTGCACCGTCGAAGAATAACGGCCACTCATCTTTCTTCTTCTTTTCTTCACCTTCCATGAGCAAGAGATCTTCATCAGGGAAGAATGTTTTGAGCGGTTGATAATCTAGGAGAGAGTGAGCGGCAAGATGATCGGAGAGGGCCTGCCCCTTGATTGCCTTTTGAGTGACATAGGTGATGTCGAATTCAGACAGGAGTAGCTGCCATTTAGCTATCCTTCCAGTGAGTGCTGGTTTCTCAAACAGGTATTTGAGCGGATCCATGTGAGCGATGAGGAGAATAGGGAACGCAATCATGTATTAACGGAGTCGCTGAGTTGCCCAGACTAGGGCGAGGCAAGTCTTCTTGATCGGGGAATACTTAGTCTCATAGTTGGTGAACTTTTGGCTCAAATAGTATATTGCTTGTTCCTGATCTTCCCGGTCTCGTCATGCTGGCCAAGAACACAGCCAATGACTTCTGCTGCTACTGAGATGTATAACAATAGTGGTCGTCCGGGAGTGGGTGGCACTAAAACTAGAGGATTCATTAGATACTTCTTGATGCGGTCGAAGGTGACTTTGCAATCGTCATTCCATTCTTTTGGAACGTTCTTCCAAAGGAGCTTGAATATGGGTTCACCGATAGGTGTGAGCTGTGCGATGAAGTGACTGATGTATTGAATTCTGCCGAGGAAACCACAGATTTCTTTCTTTGTCATAGGAGGGGGCATCTCGATGATTGCTCTGGTTTTAGTTTCGTCGACCCTGATGCCATCCTCGCTTATCATAAAGCCAAGGAGTTTGCCTCTCGTTGCACCGAAGACACATTTCTGAGGGTTGAGACGGAGCTTGTATTTTTCTAATCTGTTGAATAACTTCTTCAGATCTTCAAAGTGTCCTTCAACTGTGCGAGATTTGATGATCATATCGTCCACATAGACTTCAAGCTCTTTGTTCATCATATCGTGGAATAATGCTGTCATTGCTCGCTGATATGTTGCTCCCGAGTTCTTCAGACCGAACGGCATTACCCTCTAACAGAAGGTTCCCCAGGGAGTGATAAATGATGTCTTCTTACGATCTTCGACGGCCATCTTGATCTGATTGTAACCTGAGAACCCGTCCATGAATGAGAAGATCTTGTACCTGGCAGTGTTGTTGACCAGAGTGTCGATATATGGCAAAGGGAAGTCATCTTTAGGACTGGCTTTATTGAGATCTCGGAAGTCGATGCACATTTGAACCTTACCATCCTTCTTCGGTACTGGTACGATGTTGGCGAGCCATTCAGGGTAGTTGGAGACTACCAAGAATCCCGCATTGTACTACTTGATGACTTCATCTCGAACTTTTAGAGCCTATTCTGGCTTCATTCTTCGAAGTTTCTACTTCACTGGCTTCATATCCGGCTTGGTTGGCAGATGGTGTATAACGAGCTCTTCATTGATCCTTGGCATGTCTTCATATGAGAACGCGAAGTTGGACAATCTTGGAGCTAGGAACTCTATCATCATCTGCTTCATCTCTGGTGGCAACGATTTTCCAATGCGTACTTCCCTGGGGATCTCGGGTGTCCCCAAGTTTACTACCTCAAAATCATCGGCTATAACATTGGCTTTAGATTCAAACTTTTTAAGGAGATCCTCTAGTTCGGGAGTCGAGTCATCATCTTCCTCATCCCGAGTTTCGTCAAGACCCATGAGCTCGAAGTCTAATTCGATGTTAAAATCATATGATTCGACTTCAAACCCACACGACTCTTTAGACGAACTTCGCACATTATTGAATGCAAGAAAAGAAATGTTTTTTGGTTTTTGATAATTTTCTGGAATTGCAATGTAGATGTTTTTGGCTTTTATAAGTTTTTTATTTTTTTGATTTTTTAAAATTTACGGCACCCTGAACAAGTGGGCATTGCAGACCATGATTGATCCCACACTACCAAAAAAATGACTTTTCCCGACGGCCCCGCCTTTTTTTTCCGACGGTCTAAAACCGTCGGCTAAAGTCTATCGGCCGTCGGTAAAAACTACCCAAAAAATACCTTTCCCGACGGTCCCGCCCTTTTTTTCCGACGGCTCTTAGCCGTCGGAATCTCCAACGGTCTGGAACCGTCGGAAAACGAAAATATGCTTATTTTCATAATTTAATGAAACGAACCCACCCTATTATCCTTACATTGGGGCCCACCTACATGATTTAATGTATATCCATGCCGCCCATCAATTTTAAAAACTCATTTTAGAGTTTTACCCCAAAGAAGGAGGCAGGTCGAAAGCTCAAGTGGACCACACCATATGGAGCCATATCCAAGTCGTCAATTGTTGATTTTAGTGTTGCTCACTTGGACCTTCAATCTGCCTCATTTTTTGGACCATGCCCTAAAATGATATGTAAAAAGGGTTGGGCAGCATGGATGAATCACATACAACACCTTGGACCCCATGATCCCCTATTTGGATCGTCTGTTTCTAGTACCCCAATCATCACTCGAATTGGGGTGCGAATTAGCTTGGTGTTATACCCATATATGCATGTAACAGATTAGTGGATGTTACCCCTACCATGGGGCCCACATTGATGTTTTTTTATTTATCCACACCATCCATCCGTTTTCTTTAGACCATTTTAAGATGTGATGGCCAAAATTTATAGAGAGATTAATCTCAAGTGGATCAGTACCACATGAAATGTTGATTCGAGTGCCTCACCATTAAAATTTCCAAAAGCTGGCCTATTATAACGTTTCCTTGATGTTTATTTGTAATCCAACCTATTGATAAATGTCAAGAAGATCTGTATGTGAAGGAAAATTAGAAAGATAATATTGATCCAAAGCTTTTGTGGCCCACAACAATGTTTTTAATGGTGATTCATCACTCTTTCTAGTGGTATGGTCCACCTGAGATAGGGCTCTCAATGGAGCGGGTCAGATCCGAGATCCGATTCGCTCCGAATCCATATAATGCGGATTTGGATCTTAAAATAGGTCCGATTAGTTAAATGGACCGGATATGGATCTTAAAATAGGTCCGATTAATACTTAAATGGAGCGGATATGGATTCACGAGAACATATCTGAGTTAGATCCGAATCTGATTAAGATTCGACTCATTGTCACCTTACTGTATCTGTTATATTCTTGCTGACCATCCGTTTTACAAATTTCTTTAGGCCATTTGGACCATGCCATAGTAAATAGTGGGATTTGCATCATTTTTCTACTAAATTAAATATATTATATTATATATATATTTTATATCATATATTTTTTGGATTTGTAATGGGGGTGCATTCGGACCTAGATCCGACTCGAATCCGATGGTTATATGGATTTTGGATCGGAAATGGATCTAACAATTTATAAATGGATCGGATATGGATATCACCTTTTGGATCCGAGTTAGATCCGAATCCGATCCGAATCCGTCTACAGATATACGGACTTGGAGCCGGATCCAACTGGATCCGATCCAGATCCGACCCATTGAGAGCCCTAACCTGAGATTTGGATCTTCTTATAATTTTGGATCGATTCCTAAAATGAGATGAAAAAATAGATGGATGGAATGGATATCCAGAAAAAAAAAATCAAGGTAGGCCGCACACGGTAAAGGTAACACCTACTAAGTTGTTATCTTCTAATTCACCTACAACAAATTGTAGGTGTTAACGGCATGCGGTAAAAGAACACCATCAATTACCTATTTTTATGGCGTGCACAATCTAGCATTGTTAAAGATCCACTTTATAATGGCATTTACTAATTGAACGCCGTTAAAACACATTGTTGAATATCTTATACGATGATTAATTTGCATATCGTCTTCGAGCTTGCCACTACTGTAACAGGTACTGATCGGTGCTTGTGGGGCCCACCGTGAATTGTGATCTTTATCCATTAAACATGCCTTAAACATTACAGGGCCCTAGGACGTTTTTAATGGACAATGGACATTCAATCACTATTGTTTTCTTGTGTTGTGGTCCACCTGAGATTTAGATATGGCTCATTTATAGGATGAAGTCTTGCTATAATTAATCTTGAGAAATGAATGAACAACATGGATAAATTAAACACAATAATCGTGGTGTTGATTGAAGGTCCACCATTAAAAACTTCCCAGGGCCCACCGTGATGTTTATTTGCCATCCAACCTGTTGATAAGGTTACACAGACCTTGATGAAGTGAAAACACAAATTAATATCAGCTTGATCCAAAACTACTAGCCTCCAGGAAGTTTTCAATGGTGAGAATTCAATTCCCACTTTTTCATGTGGTGTGGTCCACCTGAGATTTGGATCTGCCTCATTTTTTGGCCTGTGCACTAAAATGAGGTGGAAAAATGGATGGACAGCGTGGATAAAACACATACATCATGGTGGAGCCCACACAGCTTTGACACGGGCGCGACTTGGGTGAGACCCCGGAACCAGCTATGTGGGTGGGACCCTGACCGTAGGAGTCCACCTCTATATATGAATTGTATATCCATGCTGTTCATCTTCTTTTTCGGCTTATTTTATGCAATGGTACCAAAAATAAAGCAGATGCAAATTTCGGGTGGAGCACACCATAAGAAAAACTGGTTAATGACCATTAGAAACCTTTTGTGGGCAACAAAAGTTTTCTATCAACCTGATATTTATTTTTTCCTTTCATCCTTGCCTACATGACCTAATCAACAGATTGGATGGTCAATAAACATTACAGAGGACTCCAGGAAGTTTTTAATGGTAACAGTTCAATGAGCGCTGCGTCCTGTGGTGTGGTCCACCTAAAAATTTCATGTGCTTCATTTTTGGGACTTAGGCCTAAAATAATATGAAGAAACAGATGGACAGCATGGATATACAAGGAATACATCGAGGTGGACCCTAGGTTTAGGGTCCCACCCACGTCGCTGGTTCCAGGGTCTCACCCAAGTCGCGCCCCTTTGACACAAGCCACCTGGCTGGTGTGGGGTCACTAGCCAATCCACGTTCACTGGACATTATGAATGGTATGGATGGCATATGATCCCGTTCATTTTTTGTCTCAACGCCTAAAATGAGCTCAGAAAATAGTTGGACGGCGTAGATTTCTCATAAACATCATGGTGGGCCTCACCCACATTCCGCGCGCCAATACCATTTTTTGGTGGGCGCGACTTGGGTGAGACCCCGGAACCAGCTATGTGGGTGGGACCCTTAACATAGGGCCCAGCTCTATGTATTAATTGTATATCCATACCGTTCATCTTCTTTTAATGATTATTTTATGTCATAGAACAAAAAATAAAGCAGATAAAGAATTTCTGTGGACCACACCATTAGAAAAACTAGTTAATGTCTATTAAAAACCTTTTGTGGGCCACATAAGTTTTCTATCGACTCCATATTTGTTTTTTCCTTTCATCCCTGTCTACGTGACCTTATCAACAGATTGGATGGCCAGTAAACATTACGGTGGACTCAAGGAAGTTTTTAATGGTAGGCGTTCAATTATCACTGCTTCTAGTGGTGTGGTCTACTTAAAATTTTCATGCCCTTCAATTTTCGGACTGAGTCCTAAAATAATCTGAAGAAACAGATAGACGGCATGGATATGCAACAGATGCATCCAGGTGGGCCCTAGGTTCAGGGTCCCACCCACATCGCTGGTTCCGGGGTCTCACCCAAGTCGCGCCCTTTTTTTGGCGTTTTTCCAAAACCAGTCTCCCGCCACTCCCTCTGCCTCTCCCTCTCTGAAAAGGAGTTTTTTTTCCCAAACCCATCTCCCGCCTCTCCCTCCCTTTCTCCCTGTCCGATCTCCATCCCTCTCCCTCTCTCCGTCTCTCGTCACTGTCAAGGACGTACGCAACCCTCTCCGTCCCTCTCCCTGCACCGATCGGAAGAAACAGAGGGTTTCTTCAGCCGTTCCACTGCTGCCCCTTTATTTGGCGTCACAGGTATCTCTTTCTCCCTTTATTTGGCATCACAGGTCCTGATGATGGCTACCCTGAAACGTTTTAGATTATTTTATTTTCATTATGAAAATGATATCGACACCTGCCTTGATTGATAAATAAGCCCTTCATTTTCTTCATTTTGTACCTTCAATTGTTTGTTGTGAATGCTAAGTGTGCACAGCATGTGTTTGCTGAAATGTCTCTGTTTAACATATTTGCTTATGTTGCTGAATTATTCTTACCTGATTCTGGTGGTGTTTGGAAGCATTGTTGTCTGGTCCACTACAGCTCTTCAAGTGCATCTTTCATACAAGATGTTGCTTTCCCACATTTTTTCCATTAGTAGTGGATGTCATAGAACTCATCCAGGCACTTCAAGTGAGTGGCTTACCTTTTCTTTTTGTGACAAGGTTTGTCCACACTAGTGCTGTGAGATAAATAACTAGGCCCAGCCCACTATCTAATCGTCTAAACCCAAGCCCTGATCCTGATGGCCAAGTAACCATCCAGATTGTAACCATCCAGATTGGGACCGACATATCCAACCCGAAAAGATCGGATTCAGATTTGGGTTTTTTTTTTCCAATTTAAAATTTTATTCGATTACCCAATTACCTAATTACCCGACTTCTAAGCAGGTCAGATAGGTGTAATGGCTTACGAGGAGAGGAGTTCAGGTTGGGCCTTCGCATATCCAAAACCCACATCTTGCTGTGGGCTGGACCTCAGCAGTCCAGCCCACTTTCAGCGTAGCGACACATATGGGCCACGTGGATCCCAATCATCAACACAAGTGCCTGCACCACTGTCAAGTTCCACTTAAGGAAATGAGGATCCAAAGCTGTGAAAACTCACCTAGAATGATGTGCAAACCATGTGTAGTAACATATTGTGTGGATATGACAGCAGAAGATATGTCACTAGCCAAGCAAGCACTTGAGGATGTGTTTTGGCTCCAAACAGAGCAATTTTCTTAAAAGTATGTAAAATGACACACCCCTTTTGGTTTTAGAAATGCACCTCTTTTCTGTCAACAGACAATTTGTAGAATATCATCTCCTTTTTTCTGAAATCCTTATGCAATTTTTAGGAATTTCCCAGTGCAGGATCTCAAATAGAACATTATAGATGCATTTGCAGTATGTCTAACACGCTTTCAAATGCCAACTTACAACTGCATGATGAACGCCTTGGCACATAAACCTGCTGCATAAATATCTAACATAAGGCCCAATGATCTCAAGGGTTTGGATCACGGAACCATGGGGCGAACTCATGATCTGTATCTAAGGATCTCACAATGGGATATGTCTATTCTACATGTTAGTGTATGGTATTGTCCTACTAATTCATTGGAAATAATCCATTTGCTGTGTTGGTGAAGTGGAGCCAAAGTTGGGACAGACTCATTGCCAAAGACTGCAAGTCTGAATATTGTGTCTGGGACTTTGGGTCCCCGTGGTGAGCTCCATGTATGAGATATATTGGGGCCACTAAGATGAATTTCTAATCTACATAAGTGTGTAGATAAATGATACTTTAGTTGGACCAATGTGGGCCTTAGGTGATCTTTCGTCTGACTCCAAATTGGGGCTAGGCAGAGTTGTGCAGAAATTTCAGATGGCTATGTTGGGCCATGTGTCACAAATTGCACACATGTAATCAGAGGGTCCTACCTTATGGAATTTTATGACCAAATATGGGAATACCAGGGACACTTGACGGTATGTCGAAATATGGCCTCATGTGTCTGTGGCAACCTCCCAAAGTTGGACAAAAACCATTCCTGCACAACATTTCTGCAGTCCTTCAAGTGCCAGTGTTTGAGGTCTTGCCAAAATTTATAAACTCATCTTCAAGGGGCCATAGTTTCTGAGTTGTGAAGCCTATGCATAGGGCTGCCAGATGAGTAAATTCTTTTTTCAAATGTGAGCCCCACATGATCATAAGGTAGGCCACAAGACGGCCCAAAACCATTTATGTGTT
This sequence comes from Liriodendron chinense, assembly GCA_003013855.2. Taxonomy (NCBI): domain Eukaryota; kingdom Viridiplantae; phylum Streptophyta; class Magnoliopsida; order Magnoliales; family Magnoliaceae; genus Liriodendron; species Liriodendron chinense. Next base: position 3,638,606 of record PVNU02000362.1, read on the forward strand.
ATACCAAAACTTATGACTATTTGGGTAGAACTTGGCATGGACCCATTTCCATGGGCTCTACCTCTCATCCTAAGATATTTTATGGACTAATTAGGCCCTGGACATGGACGATTCACAGTGGTAGACTATTTCCTATATGGCCACCTCATGTGGACCTTACCCTTGCTCATGTGGCCCGTATTATATGTCTTCTGAACTTAATTTATACTCTGATGATATGGGTCATGTGGTGGACATCTTCATTGTCCATTTATTTAGCATAAGTTATTTGGGTCCTTGGGCCTATATAAATGAATTAAAAGTAAGGCCCAAGTGGGACAAATACCAAGAGAGATAGTTGGGAGTGAGAAGTCCACCATGGTGACTTTACTTGGACCCGTTGGGTAGGCCCATTTTATAGTGGGCAGCGTGCCTTGCATAGTACCATTAGTCAAGTAGACAACACCCAATGAGTCCATGTTGGATTATATGAGTTGTAGATTTGGGGCCTTTTATATGATTTACTTATGCATGTAACTAGTAGGCCCAAAATGATGTGGAATGTGTAATAATGTTGGCATCTTGATACTATGTTTGAGATTGTGCATGGTTTCATTTAATGGTTAAGATGATGACGACGTTGATGATTGAATTGATGGTAGGTTGAATTTTTGTGTTTTTTTAAGGTTGAATAGATTGCAGTGTTAATGCACACGCTAGTTCCGTTTCATCTCTCCCTTTCTCTCCGGAGTATTCCCTACACTTGTTTTTGTCGTCAAATATCCATACCTTTTGTGGATAGTTGACGTGGAATCAAATGCCTGATCAATATTTCTGGAGAGATAAGGGGATATGCAGTCGTAGAAGTTGGACTGATATTTGATTGTTATGGTTGTATACTTTCTATAGGTACACATCATAATTAAAGAGGTTGTATCCAATGGATAGGGAGTGGATTACTCTACGTTACCCAGACCCACGTTTTATGGATGGTATTTTAAGTTTTGTAACGTTCGCATCAGAACACCTTCCTGGTAGAGAAACCATTCATTGCCCATGCACCAAATGCAGATGTATACGTTTACCCTGCATAATTGACGATGTGAAGGTACATTTGATGAAATATGGATTTGATCCAACATATAAGGTGTGGAACATGCATGGTGAGCTTGCAACACCCAAGTATACCGAACGTGCTCCAATTTCCCACCAGTACCCCAGTGTGGCAAACTTAAACGACATTGTCAATGCGGTTGTTGAAGACCTTGGTGGTAATAACCTAGACGAAGTTGTTCAGGATGACCCTAATGTAGGCCCCGAAGTTGAAGACGTTTTTGGGGACACTACAGGTAATGAGTTTGAAGCAAATCTACGAGATGCAATGACTGAGCTGTATCCTGGTTGCCACGAATTCACCTTGTTGACTTTTATTGTACAACTTTTTAAATTAAAGGTGAACCATGGATGGAGTGAACAAAGCTTTACTGATCTCCTTCAACTACTCCAAAGTGTGTTGCCATCCGGTAATAAGACCCCAGCTAATACCTACCAAGCGAAGAAGATCATTACAAAGTTGGGTCTTGATTACCAGAAGATTCATGCTTGTCCAAATGATTGCATGTTGTACTGGAGAGAGCACGAGAAGAAGACGAGTTGTCCAAACTGTGGTACTTCTAGGTACAAAAAAGAATCAGATTCTAAGTCAAAACGAGCGAAAGTACCTGCGAAGGTGTTAAGGTATTTTCCAATAACACCAAGGCTACAAAGGATGTACAGTGTGCCGTGGGTGGCAAAAGAGATGACCTGGCACTCGACTGGAAAAATGCAGAGTGGAAAGATGGGGCATCCGGTTGACTCCAGCACATGGAAGCTTGTCGACAACAAGTATGAGGATTTTGCAAGTGAGCCTCGCAATGTTCGATTGGGTCTAGCCACCGATGGGTTTAACCCCTTTGGGACTTCCAGCACATCGTATAGTTCATGGCCTGTTATGTGTGTAACGTACAACCTTCCACCGAAGCTATATATGAAACCGCAATTTACTATACTCACTTTGCTCATCGAAGGGCCGCGACAACCGGGGAAGGATATTGACATTTATTTGCAACCGTTGATTGCTGAGTTGCAAGACTTGTGGCGGAAAGGGATCATGACAATTGATGCATACCACGGAAACAAATTCAACATGCGTGTTATCCTGTTGTGGACAATCCACGACTTTCCCGCATATAGTAATGTTTCTGGTTGTAGGACAAAGGGTAAGTATGGTTGTCCTACATGTGGCCCCAAGACAGATTCATTGCGACTACACCATGGAATGAAACATGTTTATATGGGTCACAGACGGTGGTTGCCACTCAATGACAAGGCTAGATATGACTCAAGTGCAAGCACCTTTAATAAGGAGGAGGACCACCGACCACAACCAATTCGTCTGACTGGGACAGAGATCGAAAGAATTGTTGCGAAGCTAAATGTGCAGTGGGGGAAGATCGAGAAGAAGAAACGAAGGGGTATAGGAGGACAGGAGCAAGTGGATGATGCTGAGTCAACATGCTTCTTTAAGCATTATTTGATCTAGATTATTGGAAGGAGTTGCCCGTACGCCACAACCTTGATGTTATGCACATCGAGAAAAACGTATGCGAAATACTTATTGCCTTGATGTTGAACACAAAGGGAAAAAGCAAGGATGATGATAATGCACGAAGGGACTTGAAGCGATTGGGAATTAAGAAGCGTTTATGGCTGAAAAATATCAACGGTAAGGTGATCCAAAAACGAGGTCCTTTCTTGTTGCAAAAAGAAGAGAAAAAACTTTTCATTCAGACTTTGCGTGAGTTGCGTGTTCCGGTCGGTTTTAGTGGAAATTGGAAGAACATTGTAAAGGAAGATAACATGGATTTGAAGGGAATGAAGTCTCATGATTACCATGTGTTGATGCAACATCTGCTTCCAATTTTGATCCAGCATGCATTCATGGATAGCAAGCCCATCCGCAATATAATTAGAAGCTTATGTACCTTCTTCAACGCCCTTTGCTCACGAACCATTGATATTGAAATGTTATTGATTCTCGAGAAGGGCATGGCTAAGACGTTATGTGAGCTTGAAATTACATGCCCTCCTTCTATTTTTGTTGTGATGATGCATCTACCAATCCACTTGGCTTACGAGGCTCGCGTATGTGGTCCTGTTTACTATCGATGGATGTATCCATTTGAAAGGTATGACATGAGTTTAATGTGAAAAACTTGGACTAGACATTTGCATTTATATTTCTTAAGTTTCGTTTACTTATTCAGGTTCATGAAAACGTTTAAGGCATATGTACGCAATAAAATGCGGCCGGAAGGTTGTATAGCTGAACGGTACATACAAGAGGAGACACTTGTACACTGTAACCAATATAGAGGGAAAAAGAAAACAAGCCTCTTGGAGAAACTAGAAAAGCGATTTGATGGATCAACTTCACTCATGTCGAGGTCGGAAGATTTTGTTGACGACTTCGATGGTGAAGTCGTAGGTCCAATTGGCCCGGGTCAAAATGTCGTCCTAGAAGGTATTGAGTATGAACAGGCTCGTATCTGGGTTCTGAAGAGTCAACCTACCTATGATACATGGCAAAGGTATATATTGGACTTAGCTTGTATGTATATGTCTTCTTCATTTTTTGTTCAATAACATTGTAATAACAATCCTAAAAAAAGGTCACGTCTATAACATCATTCTTCGTGCAGGAAGTATGCCAATTTCTTGCAGCAACGCAAGGTAGTTGCAGGGAAGAGGACCAAGGTGGCGAGTAATGATGAGTTTATACCTTGGTTGAAGAAGCAGTTAGAGTTAGATGAATCAACTAATGAAGACTTTAAAGACATAGTCAGGGGACCAACTCATTTTTCTATACAGTACAATAAGTATTGTATTAATGGTTTCCTATTCGTCAGTAAGGACTACGAGGAAAATAAAACGAACCAGAATAGTGGGGTTAGCACAGAGAGTATGACCACCTTTCGATCTAGTGCTAAGGACAGGAACCCAGTGGATGAATCTATACCTTACTATGGAGTCATCCGGAAAATAATCCAAATGGAGTACCGACATGGGTACAAGCCGATTCTATTCAAGTGTGATTGGGTGAAGGTGACGCAACGAGGTGTTTCTTTTGACGTTGAAGGAAATCTTACCATGTTGAATTTGTCTAATCTTCTTAGTTCAGAAAAATTGAGTGATGAGCCATTCATTCTTGCAGAGCATGCCGTGCAGGTTTTCTATTCTAGAGATCCAAAATATCCCGATTGGCATGTGGTCTTGGAGGTTCCAAGAAAGATTTTTGTCGAAGATGAGCCATGCCTTTTATCAGAACAACGGGTTGTAACTCTTGACGAAGTAGGACCTGATCTAACCGAAGTAGAGATTGGTGATGAGTTATTATACGATGACCCTGAAGACATCCATGTAGTTGTTGAAAAAAAGAAGAAAAGAAAGCGAGCTAGAAGATGAACCTCATGTATTCTACTCTTGTGCATGTATTTAAATGATTTTTGTGTTTTGTCTATTATTGCACTCCATGTAGATGTTGGATCCTTTAAATGATTTTTGTGTTTTGTCTATTATTGCACTCCATGTAGATGTTGGATCCTTTAAATGAGTTTTGTGTTTTGTCTATTATTGCACTCCATGTAGATGTTGGATCCTTGTTATATATTAAAATATGCATTTCATTTTTTAATGTTATGTATACATTATAAGTCAGATATGAGTTGTACTGAAGTCTTATTTGCATTTCACTTCATTCTATGTCATTCACTTTTAATTTCTTACGCCTTAGCAGCAGATAAGAGTCTTACATGGATGTGGAGGAAGAGGCATTGGGCACAGAGCCGCTCGCGGATGTAGCCCATGACGAGTTGCCTGGGGTTGCAGCCCCAGAAGATGCTAGAGGTAATAAGATACCTCTCCTTGACTATGTTAAACTAAAGTTTCTTTTACTTTGACCATGTATATTAATATTTAATATTGCTTGGGGTTGTACCTATTCTTCTTTTGATGTAGAGGGGTCGTTGTCTACATCTTCTAAGAAGAGAGGACCCGCGCGAGGTAAGGAATTAATTGAGGGATCGAAGAAGAAGTTCATAACAACTAATGAACATGGGCAACCAAATGCATTGGATTATAATCTAGTTGATTTCTCAACATCCCTCGGTGTCCTCACACGAACAAATATCCCGATCACCTACACCAACATCCGCGATGTGCCTTGTGAGCACATTCAGATGGTCATTAATGGCTTAGGGAGAAATTATGAGTTTGAACATGAGAGTGTGTGGTTAGATTATGTTCCGAACCGCATGAAGGCATGTTGGAGGAATTACAAGAGTTATTTATATACAAAGTTTATCAAGGGTAAGGATCCTGCAGTTGTGAAACAAGATCCTGCCCCTGCTGGTGTGCCTATTGAGGACTGGATTACTTTTGTGGATCAACGTAATAGCCAAGATTTCCTGGAGTTAAGTGCAAGGAATGCATCCAATCGGGCCAAGCAAGTTGGCCCTTCTACACTTGGGCGGCGTAGCTTGGCTGTCACACGCCATCAGATGGTATATGTCTTAAAATATACATCGTATTATTTATTTCAAATTCTAACAAGCATTCCTTCATTCCATTAATGATGCATATTGATATTGATGTAACATGGGAAAGGCACTTGAGAAGAATCTCACCTCTGATGCCGAGATCAGTAGGTCTGATATGTACATTCGAGCACATACAACAAAGGAAAACGAATTCCAGTTTCCTGAAGTCTTAGTAAGTGCACCCCTCGTACCTCCTGACTTCTTTAGGATGACATATGGAATATAAATGTGAGTTTGAGTTGTAATGGTTTCTTTTGGATTTTGTCATAGGAAAAAATAAAGGAGGCTCAGAGTAGTAATCCTGGATCTTTGATGACTGGTATAGATGATGCCCTTACACAGGTATGCTTGAACATCAAATACTTGAGGTACAGGTAGTTATGCCTTTTTTGATAAATTAACTTTCATTTCTATCTACAGTCAATTGGTAGTGACAGTAGAGGGCGCATGCGGGGTATAGGTGGAACTGTATCCAAGACTGCATTGAAGAAAACAATCCCAGTATTAAAAAAGCTAAACACGGTGACACAAGAGCGAGATAATTTGGCACATAAATTAGAGGATATCGATAAAACCCTGTCACAACTCCAACAGACTGTTAAAACCATGGCAGAAAGTCAAGGGCAACCTGTTGTTGTCCCTACTCCAACAACGTTTCCATTTAAATCTAGTCAGGCCTCTTCGGTATGTACATGTTTCCCTAATACTAGTTTGAGCTTATTTTACACTATAAATTAAGATGTGTACTGATGACATGCATTTTGTATAGCCTGATTCGCTACATTTGGGCAAGAGATGCGATCTCTGCGATTGGAAGAAACGGGTACAGGCTCGTGGTGAGGTGCATATGGTTGATCCTACCGCATTAGTCCATGGATCTGAGCTAGGCGAGGGAAATTATAGCGTTATATTGACCGAGATTATTGTCGGGCATGCAGAGTTGTGGAAGGAAGATGGTTATCATCATATACTTGGAGAGGTCGGCGTGGGAGGATTTGTCGTTTGGCCTCGACAATTTATTACAGTCTATCCGTAATATTTATGAATAGACTTTGTACTTATTCACACTTATCAAACAATCCCATGTATTGTTCGGTTTTTTTTTTTTTTTTTTTTTTTTTTTTTTTACACCTTCAACCCAATTTCTTTTATTGTGCTTTTTTTATCTAAGCAATGGGTGAATGGTATTTCGATGATTTCTGGCAAGATGAGGTACATTTATCTTCAAGGATGTATGCGTGTGACTAGCTTGGTACATGATCTTTTGCGAGTTTGGGTCTCAAACTTGATTTCCTTGTGTGTTTTTTTATTATTTTGTTATAACATGAAAATGCACTCTTGATGATTTCTTGTAAGATAAAATATATTGATTATTATTGATCATGTATGTAGGTGAGATCGATGGATGGATTCTCTCTCTCTCTCTCTCTCTCTCTCTCTCTCTCTATAGTATATAACCATATTGATTGATGTGTTGAAAAGCATTTTGATTTATGGGTTTTGGTTTTTCTAATGCTTAGTATTTCATATGCCGTGCAGTTCCAAATCCATTTCCTCTGTGGTGGACCTAGATAGAAAGCTTGGATGAACTGTAAGTCTTCAAAACCTTGAACTTGGTTAGATATCTTTTATTTTTATAAATTTTGTTAATAGTTAGTTGAATTAGAAGATGTGTGGATGTAGGCAGCTATCTCGTTGCCCAATGGTTTTAGATGGTGAATGAATGTTGCAATTGAGCATGGAAAATAATCAACGAATTACATATATATATATCTATATATATATATATATATATATATATATATATATATATATATATATATATATATATATATATATGGAGGAGGATACCTTGGTTTTTATGGGGACTTGATATTCTTGTAGCCTATGTATGGTGCCCCAGTATTGCTTGTATGTTACTAGTATATAGTAGATATATTACTAGGTTATTATATATATATATATATATATATATATATATATATATATATATATATGTTATTGAAGGAGGATGTTGGTTTTACGGGGACATGATATTCTTGTAGCTTATGTATGGTGCCCCGATATTGCTTGTATGTTACTAGTATATAGTAAATATTATTAGGTTATTTAGTTTATATATACTTGTCAACTACAATGACCATAGGTTTTGAACTATTTCTGCCCACTGTGCGTTAAAGATGTTGGTTTGCTTGAATGATGAACTTGTTGAATTCTATTCCTGTTTAGCCGAACTTGAACATAATTGGATAATCTTTTTCAAGTTTTGTTGGTTAAATGCATGTCTTTATGTTTTTATAATTCACCCTGTGCAGTACCATCAAGTTCTGGTCATGTCCTTATCGCGGTCTGTAGCCAAAGTATGCTCGAGCCTTAGGGAGTTGTTGCAGTTGGACTTATATAACCTATCTTCTTCAGGTCGAGGGGCTGTACTATTTTGTTTTCTGATGGATGTAATGAACTACAATGACCTGATCTTATCAAGATGATAAGTATGTAACTTGGCCTCAATTGAGTTCTATTATGAAATGAACAAATTTAGCATAGAACTCGACTGATAGGTTTCTGCCTGCATGGTGTAGGTCTTCTGTTAGTGATTTCTGACCATAGGATTTGAACTTACTAACAGAAGATCTCCACCATGCAGGCATAAATATATTAGATGGGTTGTACGCTAAAGATGTACATTTCTTCAATGGAGCTCAACTGAAAATCAAGTTACCTATGATAAACTACAACAACATGATCTTATCACGATCATAAGTATGTAGGCAGCTCTCTCGTTTGTTACGGAGAGTCCGGTCTAAAAAAAAAAAAATCAATTTGACTTCATGGTCCAGAATCATGCGGCCCCAGGAAGTTTATGGGACAATACCTAGAATCACTCACTCACACTATAATGTCTCTACCAGCTCATCTACTTTTGATTAATATCAAGGATAGCCAAACTGATGACAAAAATAAGCCTAAATGGGCAGCAACTAATTTGGACTATTTTTTAGGCCAAACCTTGTCCAAATCTGGACAGTTTTTGGGCCCCAAAAACGTGTATAATCTGGAGCATTTTTTAAGTTTTGAATTCAGTCAAATCTGGACTACAGATGGCCCTAAATTTCTGTCAAATATGAACTCTTTTGGGCCTTAAAAATGGGGCCCGAATCTGGACTATTGTTCGTCCTCAATTAGAGTAGAAATCTGGATTGTACCTCGACATGTCTTATGTGAACCTTTCCATGGCAATCCATGATTGGGTGCACGTAATGAACAAGTCTCCTTCCCTCGCTGACCTACGCTTACCATATTGTTAATTTCACTTCTCTCCGTTTCCTTGATCTCTCTTCGAATGAATTCAACTCTCCAAGATGTCTTAGCCTTGCAAGTTTCCCCATCTCTTTCGGAAGCTCAAACAGTTCCACACACTCATTAAGTTTCAAGGTTTGCAACAAATACAGTTCGCATATGAATTCAGGCAGCCACCCTACTCCAGTGGTAGATAAATTGAGGTATCTTAAAAGTTTCAAGTTCTTCATTGGGGTGAGTTTTGGATTAGGCTGATTTTTGGGGTGACAAATCTGATGGACGGTTTGGATTCTGTAACCACATCACTGGGCCCCTAATCAGGTACAACTGTAGCAGCCCCTTCAAAAAATGGTGAAGATGCTCTTTGTTGATGCCTTGAATTAGAATATGTTGGTGTACAACTGTAGCAGGTACAACTGTAGCAGATCCATTTATGCCTTGAATTAGAATATGTTGGAGTCTAGGCATGCACATGCATTAGCACGTCCCAGCATGTCTTGCATAGGTGACATGAGCTGAGGTTGCTCATTGGTCTGGTGTAAGTCTAGAGCTAAAAATCAGGCTGTTCTACTCACTGGATGATTCACTTCTAACATGTGTGAGGTAGGTGAGTAGAAGACTTGCTAGCTAGGTTGGTATGCTTGAGGGATGAAATTCATCTTTTTCGTAGCTCACTCATGTATGACTGGTGAAACTCATTCCTAGCTCCACATGCTTGAGAGAAGGTGAGAGAGGGAGAGTTCTTCCTTGACTCATGTGACCAGGGAGAGGTCTTCCTTCTGCAAACTTCACATGTGTGGGAGGATGGGTGCTTCCTTTCTTGCACATGTGATGGAGAGTTGCACTTCATGTGTTGTTGGCCACACTAGTTGAGAGAGGAGACTCTTGCTAGACTTGCTTGCACATGAGGGAGAGGATGCCCACCAATGCAACGGCTGCACACATGCATGAGGAAGGAAATGTCTTCCTTAACTGGAACGTGTGGTGCTTGCTATGCTGTAGAACACATGAGAGAGATGTCTCTCTATTGATTGCAGTTGCTGGTGAGCTGCTTCATTGGAGGATGTTCAGTCCATGGCTGTTTTAGAGATTAACGGCTGGAAGACGATGCAAGTGAGAGGTAGCTGTGATGGATGGCTGGAGAACTCCTTCAGTAACCACTCTCTTTTTAAGTTCCTTTCCGATTGCATGGCTGTAAAGTAAACACTTTTGTGAGAGATGACGAGTTTGTCTCTCAGCCAACGGTTTTTTCGACTTCTTTTGCAACTTTTGTAATGCAAAAGTCCCCCGTCATAGACAAGGTCCCAGTATGTACTGACAAGAGCTGCAATTTCTGAAGTGATTGCAGGCAGTACCCTCCAACCCATTCCGTTTTCCACATCATAAGCAGTCCTCATGATGACTGCAACAATTGTCGCAGAGTATTACATGGATCCGTTGTATAGTTGCATTACATGCATCTTTCTCTTCAAATGTGCGCCTGACACACTGCAATGCCACCAAGACAATCAACATAACTAAATGAGAGCTAACAATTTGGGCAGTTAAAACATTTTGGACGTTGGATGTCTTGATTCTGTTTTTGTAATATTGAAATATTCATGATCAATGAAAGTGCATGCATAGTACCCAAACATTTCATTCGACAGCTTCTCTAGTGTTCTTAACGATTCTATATCTAATTCGGACCCAAACAAGTATAGCTCGGTGAGGTTAGGTGGGAGTACATGCGGCTCCGGCAAATTCTCCAATATTCTTATCAAATATGTCCTATATAAATGAAGATGATTTGAGAAGGAATCAAAAGCTAGAATCGACCCTTCATTACCTGCTCTTAGCCACAATGATCTAAGGTGGACCAATTTACAAGGGGAAGGGAATAATGCCATTTTGAGATCTCCTATTATGCAATAGGAGAATATTGCATTTTCTGGGTTGTACCAGAATCTGAAACATGGCCGATTTAGTATTGGGTTGTACCAGAAACTTGTCTAAGTTCAAGAACATTTTCTGGGTTTGGGGTGTCTTCTAATGAAGAGGGCTTGAGATGGTGGCACTATGATGGCTGATCTATTGGGGTCATCTGTTTCCATTGCAGAGGATGCCTATACATGACATACCTGTTGACAGTGAGTTTGCTGTTAGAGACTAGGTTGGAGAAAGTGACTCACAAATAGAGGAACATGAGTGCTGTCATCCCATCTTTGGTGTGAAAGATGATTTAGGTTTGGCTACTAGTTTCTAGATTCTTTGAGGACTTCAATGGAGATTAACTGATCAAAGAGGATTGAAACAAAGATAATGTCAGTTACTAGAAATTTCCATGAAGTCATCGGTCAACTCCTGTGTTGGTGTCATTCCGGTTGCTGTCTAAAGTTAGATAGTTTCAAAAACTCAAAGAGTTGCAATCCTTGGTATAAGAACATCAATAATCAACTGAACAAAAAAAAAAAGATAAGAAAAAAATCAAGCATGAAAGATCTTGTTCTGGTCAAAAGAAGTGGCTGCAACATAAAAGCATGCTTCAGAAACCAAGTGAATTCTCAATTAACTAGCCCCATTTGCAGAGAGAACCGATCAGATCAGCATGTAGAATGTCCTGTCTTATTCGATAGGATTCCTTGATCACCATCACCTTGTGGCTTCTTTTCTACTAGTCTAAATTGTAAAGGATTGTGATTGTGAATCGCAGAAACTTCAAGTAAATACAACTGATGACATTCCTCTGTTCATCACTTGTATATAACTCAGGAACCTTGTGACATTTTCCCCTATTGTTCTATTAAAAGTGAACCACATGAGTCATCCTATCCTCCATACAGTAATTTACCATTTGGGGTCATAAAACCTATTTCATAATCTCCTGAATCTATAAGACAATAGTGGCCTGATTGAAACATTGAAGCTGACAGTAAAATTTGAACACAACCATCTGATTGACGATAACAAATGTTTTATTCTCGTACAGTGGCTGTTTATATTGATTTTCACAAAAAAAAAAAGTATGCCAATTTCAAATTGGGTTCAGTTATGAAGACCTGTAGTTCAGATTTATGAAGACCTGTAGCTTTGGTTTGGTTTGGTTTGGTTTAACCTAAGAATCCAAGAGTAGAGAATGAGAGCATAAACTCAATACATTTTCCACCTATTTCCCATGTCATCTTCTCTTTCTAACATTCTTGTATCCTTTTTTTCATCTCATTAGTAACCTGATTCAAACATTGAAGCTGACTGTAAAATTTGGACATAACATCTGATTGATGATAACAAATATGTTATTCTCTTACAGTGGCTGTTTAGACTGATTTTCGAAAGGAAAAAGAAAAAATCAAATTGGGTTCAGTTATGAAGACAAGACAGTTAGTTCAGGTCTTTGTAGTTTTGGAATTGTTGGGAATCATATAACTTAGGTTTGGTTTGGTTTAACCTAAGAATCTAAGGGTAGAGAATGAGAGCATACAGTCAATACATTTCCACCTATTTCACATGTCATCCTCTCTCAGTCTCTCTAACATTCTTTTATCCCTTTTTTCATCCCTTCTTTTCTTCAATAAAGCTATCTGGGATGAGAAATAGAAATTCACAGTGAGGGTCCATAGGCCTGAGGAAGTTAGCAGTGTAGTGCATTTTTTGAGACGTTTGTGCATAAGGTGCTGTCATAGACACTGTTTGTTAGATATGCTCTTAGTAGTCGCAGCAAAAAAATAGCTTCCATTTATAAATAGGTAAACCTGATAATGTGAATTTATCTCCACAACCTGGTCATTGCTGCTCATTGGAAGATAATATCATCATATTGAATATCCAGTCCAGTTAAGGGCCATTGCTTTTGGGATGGTTATGACTCCTCCTGGAACGATATCATTACATGATATCATTACTTTAGGCTCTCTATCGGGTCCTTACACATGCTTGAGTGGTAGACTCACATGAGTTAAGGGCTCTCTCTCTCTCCTTTTTATTCCTTCCTCCTGCCATATTGGCAGTGTTACCATCGTCACTGTCATGCTAATGGCTCTTTAGATCTCTTTAGTTTTTGGATAATGTCCTAAAATGAACTGGTGTAACTGTTGTGTGAACAACGGATTTTATTGTCATCACGGTGGGCCCCACAGAGCCTTCGTTAAACAGGCTTTCCAATAAGGAAGCGGATTGCATGCTGAGTAACTTAGCATGCGCGTACTGAGTAGACTCTGTGGGGCCCACCATGCATGGATGTATGCGTCTTATCCAGGCTGTGCATCCATTTTTCCATGTCATTTTCGGGCATATCCCAAAATTGACTCGTTTCCAAAGCTCAAGTGGACCACACCACATAAAAAATGGGAAGAATGATGTCCGCGTTTGAAACCTTCCTAAGGCCCATAGTGATGTTTCTTTGTCATCCAACCTGTTCATAAGGTCAAACGGACATGGATGAAGGTAAAACACAAATATTAACTTGATCCAAAGCTTTTGTGGCTCCCGAGAAGTTTTCAATGATAGGTGTTCAATTCAAACTATTTCCTGGGGTGTGGTCCACTTGATATTTGGATATGATTCAATTTTTGGCTCATGCACTGAAATGATCGTAAAACAGATGGATGGCGTGGATAAAACACATAAATCATGATGGCCCCACAGAGTTTACTCAGTATAAACTGTTGGCCTTGGCCTTAAGTAGAGATGAGAGACTTGCTGATTTTTTCCTTTTATTCTGTCAGTTAATGAGCTGAGATAGTCCACTGTGATTTTTGGATTATGGGATCTTCATTATAGAAGATACAGTGAAAGGTTTGGATCTCATCCATGCCTACCACATGAGTAGAGATGACATATTAGAATCTGAACCGTGTTGATAACGATCTCATCCATGCCTACCACATGAGTAGAGATGACATATTAGAATCTGAACCGTGTTGATAACGATCTCATCCATGCCTACCACATCCGGATTGCACCTTGGCATGAGTATTTAGGTCAAGGTCAGGCCCATTTACACTGGAAAAGCTGCAGTGGCCACATGACTGATGCAAACACAACTTGCCCAGCCAATGTGCATGTGTGGGACCCTAGAGGACTTTGAAACAGGAGTCGATACCCAGACCTGAGTGTTTAAACGATGTTATCTTCACTCAGTCTACCACTTGAGCTGTAGATCAGGGTGTGCCTGGATGGATTATTGTCTAGGCCAGGAACGACCTATGAAATAGTATGGAGATCACCACCTATGAAACAGATTTTTTTGGGATGAGCAATATTTGGAACAGATTTTTTTGGGATGAGCAATATTTGGAACAGATTTTGGGACAGATTTGGAACAGATTTTGGGACATGAAATCACTGTGCGATCGGAATGTGGTCATCATCATCCATTTTTTCTTCCTTTTTCACTTCAGGTTCTTGCTTAACTTTCGCAACTGAAGAGGATGATTGATTATCTAAGGGAACTGACTTTTTCATTCGCTGTGCAATCGGAATGTGGTCATCATCATCCATTCTTTCTTCCTTTTTCACTTTAGGGTCTTGCTTAACTTTCGCAACAGAAGAGGAACTAGAAATTTTTAGCTTTTTAATAGAAGAAGACGGGGGTGAAGTATTGACTTCACTTGCTAGCCTCTTGTTCAAACCTGTGCTGGACTTCAAAGACTGTTCATTATTTGAAATTGAATCCCTCTTGTTGTAACCATTTTGCTGAAACTTAGCAGACAAAGGTTTCTCATCATCTACGGCATGTGAGGTTTTAGTAGATGCACCAAAACTGGACTTTGATAACTTAGAAGATAGGGGTTTCTCATCTCCTGAATCATCAGCAGATTTATTAATGCTGATTTTTGTCTTTCTTGGAATGGATGAACTAGGAATAGATGAATTTTGATCCCTTGAAACATGGGAGCCGATTGCTTTTTTGACCTGCTACAGGCATTCGAGAGCTCAATGGTACATTATCATCAGAATCTTCATCAGGATCAACAGCAGATTTAACAGCAGACTTATCCAGAGGCTTCTTTTCCTTATTATAAGCTGCTGAGTTCCGTACTGATGAATGTTTGGGCCGATCAGGTACTGAAGCTTTTGAATTAGCAACAGGAGACCTTTCTGCTGATACCTTCGCAGGTAAAACCACCTTAGTTTTTAGTGAATTGGAGTTTGGACGATCAGAAGCACGTGCATCAGAAACAGGCCTTCCTAAAGATCCATCATGCCTTTAAGATGATCTTATCTCACGCATTTACTTTTTCTGTGGACCATCTTACAAAACCTCTATTACGGCTGTCAATGATCCCAGTCCTAGCCTAGCGAAATAAAAAATTTGAATAGGCTTGGCTTGTATAGCTCAAAATTCTGGTCGGAACCAATCTCAGGTCTTGCCCATTGACAGCTTGACACTTTATAATCTTAACTCTTTTCACTTAAAAATCCTAAATCTAGCTTTACCTGTTCTTCTTATAGTCTCCTTCTATCCATTTGCTGAAAAACAATTACTAGAGTAATGCTTACAAATCTGCTAGTAATACGAAATCATTGACAACAAAGGCATGTTTTTTTCTTATTTCTTCATTATGTGATGAATTATGCAATAGGTAACTATGGCACCCACATCAAAGATTCAGGAATGCTAGCCGGCAACCTTGTTGGGTACATGCCCTGACCCAGTACATACATATGAAAATAACGAATATATTTGGATTACCGCACGTTTCCAAATTCCAATATAATATTAGTGGCCAAACCAATGAGTGGATATGCCGGAACGTGGGCCAGGGCAGTTGTGTTTACTCCAAATTTTTTGTCCAAAACGTTTTAAAGTAAAACTGTACTGTAACCAAAAGTATCCATCTTCATTTTTGAGTGTTTCCTTTTCTTATGGTGACATTTTCAACTACGTTTTTCAGTGTTGACACTGAATGAGTTTTGAACTTTTTTTTGTACTGTGTTGCTGTATGTCGAATTGATAAGTTTTTTTTTTTCATTCATTCATTCATTTGGGCCACATTTTATGGGACCTTGTGGCTGAACATTGTGGATCATCACATGAAGGTGCAGGAGTAGTTATTAGGCATAGTTTTTTTTTCTTTTTTTCTTTTTAGATTTTTTTTTATTTCCCTTTTTTTTTTTACATTTTATTTTTTTTTCAAAAACAAAAAGGAGGCCAGTGCAATATGTGATCGCATATGTGAACATCATATGCTGGTATGATGGCATATGCGATTTGACAACATTGGGCACAGATGATCCGAACCTTAGCTTGCATGGTCATATTTTTCTTCAATTGTTGGATCTTGTTAAAGCTTACCTCATAGCAAATAATAGGGTCCTCATTGTTAGAGGATAGGATACGTATATACAGTTGAACATACTAAAGATAGGTGGATTGCTATTAAGATAATTTTCCTTGTATATGTTTGGCATTCCCCATGTAATACCAACAAGCTAATCACAAAGTACCTCTTACATGTTAACATGGTATTAGAGCCATCATTGTCTCATCTTCAACTATCCATCCCTGATCTCACAATTGTTGGATCTGCTGCCTCTGCATTCCAAATAGCACAAATGTTTTTCGACCGACCATATTTGTCACTCAAATCTCTGATTGAGCAACCTCGAACCCATTGTTTTCATCAACGTACCCAGATTTACATCTCCGAGCCTCTATCATCATCCTTCTCTAGCTGACTTTGTGTTTATCCTCTCTAGTGTTTGTAGTATCGGTATCATTACATGTATCACTGGCTGGGGATATAGAAACATGTATTGATAATTTGATATCGCCGTAATAATCGCTGATACCCTGAAATGTATCGTCGACTGAGGAAAAGATTAGGAAAACACGGGGAAACTGGTGGAATTTCTCAATGAAACTTGAGGAGATGCTAAAATACACATTTGCATATTTAGGATTCAAAAAAAAAAATGCATACATAGTAAGTTTCTCTTTAATTGAGGGTCTAAAAGCATGCAATGCCGACTCAGGGAAACATTGGAGAAACATGGGGAAAATGGTGGAACTTTTCAATGATACTTCAGGAGATGCCAGAATACACATATTTGCATATTTAAGAATAAAATAATAGTGAAAAGATGCATATTTGCATATTTAGGAATCAAATAATAAGTTTCTCTTTAATGGGGGCCTAAAAGCATGTATTGTTAACTCAGGGCAACATTGGAGAAACATGAGGAAAGATCCAGCTATCCATCCATGCATGCACATACATACATTCAAACACACATGCATGATCCATCCATCCATCCATCCACCTATAGATGCATACATACAATGATAAACACACACACACATGCATGCATGCATGCGCACACATCCATCCATCCAATGAACCAACCAACCATCCGTCCATCTATGCATACATACATACATCAATGCATGCATACATATACACATATACAAACATGCCTTTAATTATACAACCATGCACCCATAAAAATATTGAAATGGGTTTTTTTTTAATAAACAGATTTTTGGCGATATCGATACATCGACGATATTATCGAAATATTGCCGATGCATTCGTGATACAAGCGACACCTAGAATTTACACAGTCGAAAATATTGGCGATATCGGTACACTGGTGATATTGATACATTGGCAATATATTGCCGATACTTGGAATTTCTGATACCATCATGTTATCAGTATCGCCGAGCTGGAGATATCGATAATATCAGGGATATTATTGATAATGTCGCTGATACTCAGAACAATTATCCTCTCTGACATCCTCCGAGTGCTCTGTCTCATATCTGTGTTCGCACCATCACTTGCAATCAGATCTAACCCATCACTGATTACAGCATTGTCCCTGCATGTTTATGCTTTCTGATGCCCAACCTGTCTACATCACCGTTGAGACTTCAAACCCATCATGAACACATCGCTTGAACTTGACTTCCTGACCCACCATTTCGGATAGTCTTTGATTTTGACCGCATAGGTCACCATCCGGATCTGAGGCCCTGCCATCGTCGGCTGGATTTAATTCTGAGTCTGCCATCATTGGCCAACATATCTGCACCATACCAACAGCATCATCAGCTAGCAGCAAGGTATTCAGTTACGGTGGCCATAACAGCCACCATTATTGCTCTTATGATATGGGCTGTAATGACTGTTAATGTAGTCTTTTTTCCCCCCATAATGGTCATTACAATGCGTAACTGTTGTCACCATTACTGTTACATAACGCCCGTTACAGCACACCTTGGCGAGCAGTCGTCGATGTTCATCTACTCCACTGCCATCACCGTTCTTTGGGTATAGTCTGATATCTGCCTGCTCCAATTCAGTTTGATCTTGCTCTCTGATCTTCATTTCAGCTTCTCTTATATGTTTTTGGAGAGATTCATGCTTCTCTCATATGCTTTCTGGTGGGAACCGTGTTTCTCTTGTCTGATTTTTGAAAGGATTTTTATTTCTCTCATTTGCTTTTTGGAGAGATTTTGATTCCTTCTGATTCTGAGGGTTAATGTCAGCACTGTCCACCAATCTGCATCAGATCTGATGTTTGCTGTCGCCAGTAACCATCATCTGTCTGAATTTGCCGAAGGAAACGGATTCGATCACTTGAAATTCATCGGCATTTGTCTCTCTTATTGGTATTTGTTACCTGAAGTTGACCAGTCAGTGGCATTTGAATTCATATGTGATATCTTATATTTGGTTCGCATGTTCTGTTGACTGATCAGATCTCCTGTCTACATGTCAATTTCATGTCTAGGGAGCAGATCTTCAGTTCAACATTTTTCATGGTCATTCTGATCTTCACCCTCGATGTCGTGCCTTTTCGTCTATCTGATTCTGATCACCGTCTTGGATATGTTCTCGTTGCAATCAGCCCTTAGTGCAACTTGGTCACAGTGCCTTCAGCTTCCTATCTAATTGTTGTTTTGCATCTGTTATCCACTATTGCTGCCCATTGTTAATGTCAGATTTTGTAACGAGATCCTCCGGCTTTTCTCCTTCACTCCAGACTGTTAATGTCAGATTTTGTAACGAGATCCTCCGGCTTTTCTCCTTCACTCCAACCGGGATTTTCACCACCAGACCTGAAGCAAGACAACAAATAAGGGTGGTTGGGGACCAGCCGTTAGCCCTCCGATGCTTAAGTTAGGCCACAGTAAGAAGAGAAGCCAAGCAAAACGGGACCAAGATTGAATGATGTGTGCGTACCTGCTCTTAATGGAGCCACCCCTTTATATAGATCTGGAGACAATCCAATTTGTTACGTAAGATGTCGAAATCCCGTTGATATCGCGTACGATACTGAGATCTCGCTGATTTCGTGGGATAAAATCTTATCTTTTGAGTCAGATCCAACCCGATGATTTACTCCAACAATCACGCCCCTTGATGGCAATCCCTTGAAATCCGGATCCATTTAGAGAAGATAAACCCAAAAGCCGACCTATCCGGACTACCAATAAGCGTGGTAATAACGCTGATATATCATGATAAGCTGGAAGCCGTAGTTGGAATCATAACCTCCGAAAAGGAAGGAGACGCCCGTAGTTGGAGTCATAGCCTCCGAAAAGGAAGGAGACGCCCGTAGTTGGAGTCATAGGCTCCGAAAAGGAAGGAGACGCCCGTAGTTGGAGTCATAGCCTCCGAAAAGGAAGGAGACGCCCGTAGTTGGAGTCATAGCCTCCGAAAAGGAAGGAGACGCCGACGAGTCTGGGACCACCAAACTGGATGTGGCCCTACTTAGTGTCGCAGAGGGATTGGACAAACTGTTCGACGGGAATCGGGTGCTAGTACTGAAGGCTAAGAGATTTCCACAGGAAAGCTGCTCGCATATTAAAATGTGGTCGCGAGTCCAAGTACACACTTAGATGTAACGTCTTTCAACGACTTGTGAGAAGGTCTGCTCGCGAATCTAGTTTTCCATATTTGACTATCCATGACTCCTGATCAGGTGAGCTCGATAGTCAAATGGACGTTCCACACTTATCCAATATTCGACTCTCGATCAGATGATCTCGAGAGTCGAATGGACGTCCCGCACTTATCCAATATTCGACTCTCGATCAGATGATCTCGAGGGCCAAATGAGCATTTCCACGTGAAATCTTATCTCCACCATTTTGCCTATAACAGATGCCCCCCAAGTCCTTGCCGCCAAGAATCCTTAAGGAAAGGACTTAGCTTGCTGTCATGCGCGGCTGCCTCTTGCTTTTACTGAGAAGCCGTACATGATTAGGCTGGAATTAATGAGCGCCAGCCTTTCTGCAGTCAGGAAATGAAGAGGCGCTCACCACGTGTCCAAGTATTTAATGGGCGTGCCTGCTCGAGTGCTGTGCCGAACGAGAGATCGCCACGTGCTACCATATACGGCGGAATGATTGCCTATAAATATACGGAGTCCACCATATCTTCTGATTTTCACAGAAGTTTCAGAATCCTCCTTTGCTTTTTCAATCGTCTTCCTCCGGAGCTCCTTGGTGTCTTCCTCGATCCCCTTTGGTGCTCTTTCTTTCCTTTTTCACTGTACTATTTCTTCTTTCTTTTTTAAATATCCCATGGCTTCCGAGGAGAGTACCGTTCCTTTAGGAGATGCCACCCCGGAATCCTCTGCTTCTAGTAACGCAAGGGTTCCGGCAGGTCAGTATACAGCTGCCGGATATCCTTCCATTCTATCGGAGAACCGGCTGCTGGAGTTACGGGAGAGATTTTTGATCCCTGACTCAGTCGATCTCCGGTTACCCAGAGATGGAGAGACGCCAGACTCCCCTCCCCCAGGGTGTGTGGCATTCTATGAGTATCAACTCATTCTGGGGGTTCGCCTTCCCCTCCATCCCTTCATCCGGGATGTACTTCGGTATTATAAAATTGCCCCCGGGCAACTTATTGTGAATGGATGGAGGGTGGTCCTAAGCTCATTCGTCCTTTGGGCTCAAGCAGGGAACGGGGAGCTTACAGCTGATGAGTTCCTCCGCATGTTCCGCTTGAAGAAGGCACCCTCCAGCGAAGGCTGGTACTATCTATGTTATTGGCACCGGGATAACTTCGTGTTGGGGAAGCCCTCATCGAATTATCCCGGCTGGAGGAAGCGTTGGTTTTATGCATCTGGAAATTGGGAATTTGCTTCTTCCAGGGGCCCAAGAGTAAATCGTTTTTTCTGTGAAGGTAGGCGGTCCCGCATTGTGCACTTTTTCTTCAACTAAAGGTTTTTAGGGTTTCTCCATTTGACCCTTGTTTGTGCTCGCAGGTATCCCGGCCTTGAGAAAATCGAACTTGAAAGGGGGGATCAACGAAAAAATTGTAAAAGTGTACAAGGTGCCTATTGGTGATAGGCACGTACAGACTTGCTTGTCTCCATCTCGTCTTGCAGCAGCGGGCTTAATACCCGTAAGAGAAGTCGAGATGACGCAGGTTGGAGAAAAAAGAGGTCTGCTGCCCCGGCTGAAGGGCACGAGCTCGAAGAGGCAGAAGAAAACATCTGCTGGTCCATCTCACCCATCCACCGAAAAGGGTAGCGATCAGCCTGCTCCTCTCGCGAGCAAGGCGGGGGCTCCAGCAGGGCCCGCTATTCCTTCACTGGTGGTCGCGCCCGAGCCGCCAGTGATTAATATCGCTGACAATTCCCAAGATGGGGTAGGGTCCAGCTGCCCCCCAGCTGAAGAGGCTCGTGAGCACACGGAGCCTCGAGAGATGGCTCCTCCCCGCGAGCTGGTTCCTGCTACCGAGCAGGGACCTGCTGCCGAGATGATGGCCCCTCCTCGCGAGCCATCTGGGCTGATCGTTGCCCAACCTTCAGGCGGTGGAACATATTCTGTTCCTCGCCACCTCCACCCCATCTGTAAATTCTTATTTGAGAATGTCCCGCCTCAATCCTTCGGCTCTCTTCCCAAGCCAGGCCCCGAGAGCCTCTTCCTTGAGGCAGGGATGAGGATGGCTCAGGTAGAACCTCCTAGCCCAAAACTTTATTATTTTGGGGTTTCTTAAGTATTTCTTCTCACCCATCTTTTTGTTTGCAGGGACTAGACCTCATCTTGCAGGACGAAGCGAGACATCGTCGCCGCTCGCCGCGTAATAGACGAGGCAGATGAAAAAAGGATTACTTTGGAGAAGGCGGTCCAGGGACGAGATCAACTCCTCAAATCCCGTGAGGCCGTGATTTCCAAGAAAGATGAGGAGATAAAAATTCTCATAGAGAAAGTCCAGGTGTTGACCGAAAGGTACCAAGCTTTGGACAATAAGTTCGCAAAACTCGCCGACTTGAAGGAGAAGGCGGAGAGAGAGAAGGAGATCTTTCGCCAAGACAAGATCTCACTGGAGGAGCGACTTGCGGAGGCTAGGTCGCAGCTCAAGGAGGCCTACGACAACCTGACCAAGGAGCGCAACGCTCTAGCGCAGCTTAAGGACGACTCGATCCACTGGGACGAGGAGAGAGTCGCCCTTGCGAAAATGCTCTCGGAAGAAGGTCCTCGGGCAGTTTCCGAGTTCCGTTCTTCGCAGCAATATGACGACGAAAGGTACGAGTCATATGATGCTGGTCGCGACTTTGCGCTAAGAGTAGTGCAACGAATGATCCCATCCTTTGATATGGGGGAGTTTGGTCGAGTCGCGACCATCATTGCTGCCGAAGAGCAGGCTGCTGCTGAGAACGAGGTGACTGAAGCCACTCAGATTGAAGGAGCTCCAGAAATGGGCCCTGAAATTGAGAGCGCAGCTCCTCCTCCAAGGGATTGATTTTCTTTGTTTTCCTCTCTTGTATTCGTGAATGGATATTGTAAACATTTATCATTAATGAAAAAAAATATTTTTGGAAGTATTGTCCTCGTTTTTGTTTACTTTCTTTTCCATGTACTGAATGCCTTGTTGCAACGAGAATGTGCTCAATCCGGGGGTTCGTTGCGACCAAACCGATTGAGACCCCCAAGTTGGCTTCATATTGACTCATCAGTGAATGCGAACCCTTAATCCGAGCACGAGTTACGCTGCTCGCAATTAGGGTGTATGGCGAACTGTGGTGCTCACGATTAAGGTGTATGACTAGTGACTCGAGCTCGAGCTACGGTGCTCGCATTCCGGAGTGCGATCCCTCCTTTCACCAGTCGTGAGCAACTAACTCATGAAAATGAATTAGACTCAATCCGGGGGTCGTACGACCATGTCCGCGTTGAGATAGACTGATCTATCGATTGAGATTTTAATTCTACCAAGGGCAGAAGGTTGGTCAAGAGATGGTATTCATTCTCTTCGAGGCTGTTCAGGTCCATGTGAATGGAGAAGCAACCAACTAGTAATGATTTCAGTCCTACCAAAGGTAGGCAATTGGCCAAGAGGATGTGTAAGCACTCTCTTCATGGCTATTCAGGTCCATATAAATGGAGTAGCGGCCAAAAGATATCTTTCACTTTATTCATAAAACGCTATAATAAACTACATCGAATCTAAGGGTAGTATCGTAAGCAAATGCTCCACGTGCCAAGGGCGACGTACAGGCTTCCCTTGCATGTCTTCAAGATAATAAGTACCTGGGTCGCACAACCCTAATAACCCGATACGGGCCTTCCCAATTCGGATCCAATGAACGAACAGGAACTCCAAGATTTTGCCTTAGGACCAAATCTCCGAACTGGAAGGATCTAGGTCGAACCTTCGCATTCCGATAACGAGCAATACGTTGTTGATATGCCGCCACTCGTACTTGGGAAGCATTTCTTCGCTCTTCCAAGAGATCGAGATGAAGCCGGAGGTTCTCCTGATTGCTCGCGGGATCATACTGTTCGATCCGATATGAGGGCACTTGAATTTCCACTGGTACTACTGCGTCAACACCAAATGCTAAGGAGAAAGGAGTTTCACCTGTCGATGTACAAGCCGTGGTTCTATAGGCCCAGTAACACCTCTGGTAGAAGTTCTGGCCACACCCCTTTACATTCACCTAGCTTGGTCTTTAAATGATGCTTTATGATTTTATTCACTGCCTCGACCTGCCCATTCGCCTGAGGATGATATGGAGAAGTGCGGAGATTACGTATCTTCCATTTGTCGTAAAATTCATCAAAGGCTGCGTTATCGAACTGCGTTCCGTTATCGGTAATTATAGTATGAGGAAGTCCGAAGCGACATATGATATTTCTCCACATAAACTTAGTAGTTTGTTTTTCAGTAATTTTGGCTAATGGTTCTGCTTCGGCCCATTTGGTGAAATAATCAACCGCCACGATCGCGAACCTATTCTGTCCCTTTCCCATAGGTAAGGGCCCGATGATATCGATCCCCCACTGAGCAAAAGGCCAAGGGCTGTCGACTGGGGTCATCCGCTCAGACGGTACACGAGGTATAGGTTGATATCGTTGACACTTGTCGCATTTTTTAGAAAATTCGATGGCGTCTGCTTTCATAGTAGGCCAATAATATCCTTGCCTCATCGCTTTATATGCTAGAGATCGCCCCCTGGGATGATTACCACATGCCCCCTGGTGTACTTCATCTAGAACACGATGTGCTTCTTCTGGATGAAGACACCTTAAATAAGGCAAGGAGAAGCTTTTTCGCAACAAGATTCCATCTTGTAAGGTGTACCTGGCAGCTCGAAGCCGAATTTGTCTTGCAGCTTTCTTGTCTTCTGGTAGGTACCCATCTCTAAGATAAATGATGATAGGATCCATCCAGCATGGAGACGATTGTACCGATATAACTTTCTCGAGAATCACTTGGTCGATACTCAAATGCTGACGGTGCTCGATGGGGATCGAATGTGATAGCTCCGATTCCGGTGCAGAAGCGAGTTTTGCCACGGAATCGGCAAGTTGGTTCTGCTCGCGAGGGATATGAAATATTTTATAAGTCTTCAGTTTGGCGAGCAGGATGAGGACACGAGACTTGTATAAGGCCATTCTTTCTTCTTTGGTTTCGAATTCGCCAAGAACTTAGTTGACAATGAGCTGGGAGTCGCTATGAATTATCAAATTCTGGACTGCGAGGACAACGGCTAGCTCGAGGCCAACAATCAGGGCCTCATATTCTGCTTCATTATTGGAGATGCGTGATTCGAAACGCAGAGCATATTGAAAATGCGACCCGTCAGGAGCCACTAAAATCAGGCCCGCTCCACTACCAGTGGCCCGCGACGACCCGTCCACGAAGAGAGACCAAGGAGGCTGGTCGCTGGTCATGACATTATCTTCAGAAGAATACGTAAATTCAGCGACGAAGTCAGCCACGGCCTGGCCCTTGACTGCTGTCCTAGGACAGAATGAGATATCATGCTCACTGATCTCGACCGCCCATTTAGTCAAGCGTCCTGAAGCCTCAGGTTTTTGAAGGACTTGGCGTAGCGGATGATTTGTTGGTACTAAAATAGCATGGGCTTGAAAGTATGGTCGCAGTTTTCGAGCCGCAGTGACTAAGGCTAGGGCCAGTTTCTCCATATCAGAATACCTAGTTTCTGCATCGACCATTGCTCTACTGACATAATAAACGGGCCTTTGCACCCCGGAATCTTCTCTTATTAAAGCGGCGCTAACGGCCGTGGGAGACACAGATAAATAAAGAATGAGTTGCTCATGTGCTACAGGCTTAGATAAAATGGGGGGAGCGCTCATGTATTGCTTCAATTGTTGAAAAGCTTCTTCACACTGAGGTGTCCACTTCCAATCAGACTTGGCCGTTGCACGAAGGAGTTTGAAGAAGGGCAAACACTTGTCAGATGCTCTCGAGATGAACCTGTTCAATGATGCGATGCGACCTGCTAGACGCTGAACGTCTTTCAGAGTAACAGAGGATTTCATCTCTATTAATGCTTTAATCTTTTCAGGATTTGCCTCAATTCCACGCTGGCCAACCATGAACCCAAGAAATTTTCCTGCAGACACTCCAAACGCGCATTTTTCTGGATTTAACTTCATTTGATACTTCCTCATCAGATCAAAGGCTTCTCGAAGATCTGAAATGTGGTTATCTTCAACGATGCTTTTCACGAGCATATCGTCGACATACACTTCCATATTCCTACCGATTTGAGCACCGAACATTTTGTTGACAAGACGTTGATAAGTGGCCCCTGCATTTTTAAGACCGAACGGCATTACCTGGTAGCAATATAGTCCTCGATCTGTGATGAAGGCAGTATGCTGGCTATCAGGTGGATGCATCACAATCTGGTTGTAACCAGAATAAGCATCCATAAAGCTGAGGAGAGCATGTCCAGCTGTTGAGTCGACCAACTGGTCGGCGGTGTTGGAAAGCTATCTTTGGGGCATGCTTTGTTTAAGTCTGAATAGTCGACGCACATCCTCCATTTGCCATTAGTTTTCCGGACGAGAACTACGTTTGTGACCCACTCTGGGTAGTCAACTTCCTTTATGAAATTAGCCGCGAGAAGCTTTTCAACTTCTGTTTTGATTGCCATTTGTCTTTCTGCAGTAAAGGCACGTCGACGCTGATGTACGGGTTTATGCTTCGGGTCAATGTTGAGACGATGTGCGATGACATCAGGATCGATGCCTGGCATATCTTTATGAGACCAAGCAAACACATCCTTGTATTCGGTGAGGAAACGGATCAAATTTTGACGATGGACAGTGGTCAAGGAGGACCCGATGCGCACGATCTTAGATGGGTCGTCTTCGGTCAGGTGGATCGCAACTGTTTCCTCCCCTGGAGTTCCTGATTTCAGAGCATTTTCTCTTGGATCCAACGCGGTGGCGGGAACGTCGGATGAACCTTGAACTATTTCCATGACAGGTGTCGCTTGTGCCTTCTTTCGATCTTGGAGGGCTATCTGGTAACAGGACCGTGCCTCCTGCTGACTTCCTCGCACGACCCCGATGCCATTTGGGGTCGGAAATTTAACACACAGATATGAAGGGTGCAAGGCCGCTCCAACCTTAGTCAGAGACGGCCGACCCAAAATGGCGTTATATGTTGATTTTCGATCCACGACGAGGAAGTTTACGAAGACGGTGGTCTTCGCTGGACTCTCTCCAAAAGTAATTGGGAGATCGATGCTTCCTTCAGGTGTTACTACCTCTCCTCCAAAGCCGACGAGGGGGGTCGATACTGGCTTGAGGAGGCTTCTGGATAGTGCCATTTTGTTGAAAGCCTCTAGATACAGAATGTCGGCTGAGCTACCTGTATCCACCATAATCCGATGAGTCAGATAATTTGATACCTTCAATGTGACCACGATAGAATCTTCATGAGGGAAGTGGATTCCCGCTGCATCTTCGAGGGTGAAAGAAATTGGAGGATGGCTTGCTTTTGAGGAGCTGGATGTCTGTTCCAGCCAATAGATTTGCTGGGGTTCTTTGGACGCCTTCCGAGCGTATGCTTTTCTTGAAGCTTGAGAGTCACCCCCACAAGCTGGTCCCCCGACGATAGTGCGAATTTCTCCCGTGGGCTCGGCGTCCTCCTGGTCGGTTTGATGATGAGGTGGTTCCTTTTGGCGAGATGAGGTCTTCACCCTTTCTGGTGATCGATTTTTACGAGCAACATAATCCTGGAGATGGCCTTTTCGAATAAGGGCTTCGATATGGTCTCGTAAAGAGATGCAGTCCTGGGTCCTATGCCCGTGATCTTTGTGAAAGTAACAGAACTTGCTCTTGTCCCTCTTCTCGGGATCGGATTTGATCTTTGCAGGCCACTTCACATATGGCTTGTGTTTAATCTCCATTAGAACCTTTTCAGGAGACTGATTGAGAGGAGTGTAATTATGATATTTACCAGAGTAAGGCCTCTTGGGAGAACGATCGCGCTGGTCACGACGGTATTTCTTATCCGTAGAAGAGGCTCCTTCTGGCTTGCGCTTCTTGCTCTGTACTCCATGGCGTGTCAATGCGACTTCTTCTGCATTGATATATTTCTGAGCTTTGGCTTGAAATTCTGCCATAGTTTTCGGTGGGCTTTTATCTAAGGCAAACCTGAATTTCTCGCTCGTTATCCCAGCAATGAGGGCTGTAAGACCCTTTTCTTCGGTGTATCCCTCAGTTTGAACGGCTTCGGCAGTGAATCGTACTGTGAACTCCTTTATTGTCTCCCCATGTTGCTGTTTCAAATTCATTAGATGGGAGGCTGGCTTCTTAATGCGAATACTCCCCATGAATTGAGAAAGGAATATCTCTGATAACTGGGAGAAGGAACTGATGGAACGGGGCTTTAACCCCCGGAACCACGTACGAGCTGCATCCTTCAATGTTAGGGGAAAGGCCCTACACATGATTTCTGAACCATGTCCCTCCAACTCCATGAGGGACCTATATGTTTCCAGATGTTCCAGAGGGTCGCCAATTCCTGTGTACGGAGCGATAACAGGCGCTCGATACTTTCTGGGTAATGGGGCTTCCATGACCTCGCTGGTGAAGGGAGATTCAGATTGGTGTATTGCCGCCATGACGGCAGATGGCCGATTTGCCTGGTATCGCTGTTCCATAACATCAAAACGATCTTGGATTCTTTTGAGATCTCCTTCCCATGGTAGGGTATAGCTAGATGTTTCGGCGGTGGAGCCTTGCGGTTGAGGTTGTCGAGACGAACTGGAATGTATGGAATGTGGAGATGGTACAGGGGGATGGCCGCCGAGTGGCGGGACCTGTGGTTCGTCCATAGAATGTCTGGAAGCTACCGGTATGGGTTGCTGTGGTAACCCTTCAGAGGGTTGTCTTTGCGGTTCGGGGAAGTGCTGATCAAGCCGGTTTGACAGCGCTTGGACTCCGGCGTTTAGAGTTAGGAGAGTGTTTCCGAGGAAACGTAGGACATCATCTTGATTTCCAGAGGCTTCCAATAATGGGTTTATTGACGGCAGATTCGGGGCTCCTTGAGGGATATTCGTCGGAGCAGGTGGAAGGATAGGTACGGATTCCGTCTCATCAGGCGGAGGTGGTGCCTGTCTTGAAGTTGAAGGATGAACAGCCTTTTTAGGAGGCATCACTGAAGGATTTTGATCGGTGGTTAGCACGATTGATTTCGATGATCAAGTCGTTCCCACAGACGGCGCCAGACTGTTAATGTCAGATTTTGTAACGAGATCCTCCGACTTTTCTCCTTCACTCCAGACTGTTAATGTCAGATTTTGTAACAAGATCCTCCGGCTTTTCTCCTTCACTCCAACCGGGATTTTCACCACCAGACCTGAAGCAAGACAACAAATAAGGGTGGCTGGGGACCAGCCGTTAGCCCTCCGATGCTTAAGTTAGGCCACAGTAAGAAGAGAAGCCAAGCAAAACGGGACCAAGATTGAATGATGTGTGCGTACCTGCTCTTAATGGAGCCACCCCTTTATATAGATCTGGAGACAATCCAATTTGTTACGTAAGATGTCGAAATCCCGTTGATATCGCGTACGATACTGAGATCTTGCTGATTTCGTGGGATAAAATCTTATCTTTTGAGTCAGATCCAACCCGATGATTTACTCCAACAATCACGCCCCTTGATGGCAATCCCTTGAAATCTGGATCTATTTAGAGAAGATAAACCCAAAAGCCGACCTATCCGGACTACCAATAAGCGTGGTAATAACGCTGATATATCATGATAAGCTGGAAGCCGTAGTTGGAATCATAACCTCCGAAAAGGAAGGAGACGCCTGTAGTTGGAGTCATAGCCTCCGAAAAGGAAGGAGACGCCCGTAGTTGGAGTCATAGCCTCCGAAAAGGAAGGAGACGCCCGTAGTTGGAGTCATAGCCTCCGAAAAGGAAGGAGACGCCCGTAGTTGGAGTCATAGCCTCCGAAAAGGAAGGAGACGCCGACGAGTCGGGGACCACCAAACTGGATGTGGCCCTACTTAGTGTCGCAGAGGGATTGGACAAACTGTTCGACGGGAATCGGGTGCTAGTACTGAAGGCTAAGAGATTTCCACAGGAAAGCTGCTCGCATATTAAAATGTGGTCGCGAGTCCAAGTACACACTTAGATGTAACGTCTTTCAACGACTTGTGAGAAGGTCTGCTCGCGAATCTAGTTTTCCATATTTGACTATCCATGACTCCTGATCAGGTGAGCTCGATAGTCAAATGGACGTTCCACACTTATCCAATATTCGACTCTCGATCAGATGATCTCGAGAGTCGAATGGACGTCCCGCACTTATCCAATATTCGACTCTCGATCAGATGATCTCGAGAGTCGAATGGACGTCCCGCACTTATCCAATATTCGACTCTCGATCAGATGATCTCGAGGGCCAAATGAGCATTTCCACGTGAAATCTTATCTCCACCATTTTGCCTATAACACCCATCATAGCATCACTTCTCGCTGGAAGCCTGCTGCTGAAGATTTTGTGTCACTGTTCTTACTTGCAATGCCTTTCAAACCAACTACTCTTTCTTAGAGCACCTTGAGTTTGAGGGGCTTGTTAGTAGAGGAGGATAGGATAAACATACAGCTGTATATATTAAAGATAGATGATTAAGATTTATCTTGAATGTCAGTTAAGATATTCCCCCTTGTATATATTTTAGTGTTCCCGATGTAATACCAACGAGCTATTCACACTTCACAGTGCAGTCTCTTACATGTTAACACTAATTACCATGAGTAATATGTAGATGTTAACAGGTTTTTCCTTTTGGTGGATCATGTTTCTGCTAAGGGGCTGTTTGGATTGGAGTAAATGGAGGAAAATGGGGGGAATTGGGAATAAATGGAGGTAAATGGAATTTGAAGTGTGTTTGGATGGGAGTAAATGCATGGAAATGAAATGAAATGGAAGTAAATGAGCATGTAAATGAGCAAGTATATAGAAGCAGGTATTAAGCTTGTACAAAATAGAAAACATGGACAGTAATTTGCACATGATGCAAATGCAGAAAGAAAGGAAAAGAAAAAGGAAGTTCAATGACAATGAAAGAGCTGTTTTGGTCTTGGCATGGGGGGGACCCTGTTCTAAAGAAAGGAGGATCAGGCACCTTGCTTTATTGGCAGTCTTGTGGTGGATTTGGTTGGAAAGAAACGATAAATGTTTCAGGGATAGGTGTGGCACTTTGGGCTCCACAATCTGAAGGTCTTTTCATTGCTTAGGGAGTGGGGCGCCTGACCCTTGGGGTGGGTTGTTTTTATATTTGTATTTTTCTTTTTCTTCTTTTCCCTTGTTGTGCCTTCTGGCCCTCTTGATAAAGTTATCAATTCTCCAAAAAAAAAAAAAAAAAATCGGCACAGTCCTCACCTTAGAAACCAAAGGGGGCACCAACCATGTGTGTGGGGCCCAACAAGGCAGCATGTTCCATCTAAACCGCTCACCAGATGAGCCACACTAGGACAAAGGGAGCTCCAACGCTTAAGTCAGCCATACAGCATGAACTTGGAACTTTTAAGTAGAATTTTATATTGTTCCCTATGAGGTGGTCCACCCGAATTTGACATCAGCCTAACTTTTACTCTGTACAGCGAACAAGAGGGACCACACCTAACAAACTGACTGGATGTCACACACAAAACACAAGCCCCACAGAGTTTAGCTGTTGTGCCATGACTTCTGAAAAGGTGGTGTGGCATGATTTCTAAGGTGTTGCAAAGATTCTAGTCTCTTCATCAAGGCATTCCATAACAGTAATGGTGGTTGTAATGGCCACCGCTGTTACCATTAGGATATTGGTCATAACCGTTATTATGGCCCCCATAACAGCTGTTATGATTTTTTTATTTTTTTTGTGAAAAAAAAAATCCTATTTCAACCCCATTACAGGACCACTATGGGGCTGCTATGACCTCATAATGTGTAACGGTTACCACATAGATTACATAATGGCCATTACAGAACCATCTTAGAATCTCCATTTCTCTCTCTCTCTCCCTCTCCCTCTCTTTCCAGTTTCCATAATTGATCATCATTCTAATCTAAACCTCCTTATTCTTACCTAATCTAATATAAACTCTCACCAACAAACACCATTCTATTCCTTTCAACCACTCAACAATCTCTTAGAATGATTGGAGACTGATACTTGGCCGGAATCATGTAATTAAGAAATTTGAGCTCTGTGATTTCACCCCGATCTATGAGTGGCATCAGAAGGAGAAGGAAAAGAAAAAACAAATGACTACAGAAGTGAGTCAAGCTGCCATCAATCACTTTTTAAAGTAGACTTAGTAAGGGATCCATGCATCTTCATGTGATGAGTTGATTATGACACTGCTTTATTTGGAGTATTAGTTCTTGAATTAGTAATTTAGATTAAAAGCTCAGTGTTAAACTTCTGTTCATCCTATGGCATTTTATCTCAACCTGGGGCAATTGTAAACTATGCCAGTAAGCAAAGTGCAATGTACTTGCACATACCGAGAATTTCACTATGGACATGCAGTCACAACTTTCTTTTTAGGTAAAATGTTCTTAATGTGATCGGTGATTCGTTCTTATTTTTAATTTTATATTCTGTTGTTTCTTTTGTGGCTTTTATAATTCTACAAGAATCCTTCAGTATATAATTCTTTTGTGGCTTTTTTAAAATGTTTCTTTTTTTTTTCCTTCAAGTCTGAGGAAGTAGCGTGCTTTTGGGTACTTCAAAACGTAAAGCTGCTACGTGTGTGAAGATTTAAGAAAAGATCTTAAACACCCAATCACTTAAGACTGCAGAGCCCTGACTCTTCAACAATCTTAGACTGCAGAGCCCCTGATTCTTGTAGTAACGGAAAGGAGCCCACATGCCCCTTTTCAAATGCATCACTACCTACCTCTCTCCCCACTCCACATTCATTTCTCACCATCAGATTACTCCATGAAAGGGACACTGATTGGACGGTGAGGAGCCCACCACCCACCTCAGTGGCGAAATATCATTTGTGGGGCCGTACTCTGTGAGAGGTGGGCCCGGGCGAGTACATACGTGTTTTTTTTTCCGCATTTGTCCCTTGCTAACTTACGTAACCGTTCTGATAGGAGAATATATGTAGTCCAGTTGTAGAGAGGTCATTAGGCTGTCATCTTCTTTCTAGGAAAGTGTCTAATCCAGCGTTAGAACTATGAGAATATTTCACTTATACAATCCCATCCGAGCCATCCAAACAGTGGGCCCCACCATGAAGATGAACTCTCCAAAAATTCCTGTGCATTCCAAACACATTCCTGTGCATATAGCAACTTATATATGTACGAATTGTGTTTATGGTGACATGAACTGTAATTTCTGGTCATGCAACAACTTCACATCTTTCAATAACAGGGGTTTTGTCAAAACATGTAGAATGGTTAAATGCGTAAATGATTAGGAGACGGACATTTGGTTCATTGTTTCTTTAATTCTACTATTACAGATGGATCACCTATTGGACAGCTTGGGTGTGTAGTGACTTTGATCTTGATAGAAAATGGGCCGCCTTTTAAATGCATCCCTGATTAGCCAACCTCAATTGTTTCCTCACCTGTATATATTGTATTTGTATATACTGATTGCTGTGATGACTTTTGTTTTCCACCTATGTAACTACAATCCATACTACAAATTGAGCTAAATTGGGCAGCATGGGACCCATTTCTAAATGTCTACATGACCTATCTCAAATGGTGGGCCTCACTACGATACAGTATCTACGAATGGAAAATCAAAAGCCAAATTTGATTGCATATGTAGTGCTTGTTGCTTTCTTTCTTTTTTTTTCGTTTTTTTCATGCAACTTATCAATGGCTCTCTTCTTGTACTTGTGGCAAATTGCACAAGATCAGAGTTGTCAAGTCAGCCATCTTGGACAATTTTAATAAAATGTGCAACTTTTGGATAGTGTCCCACCTGAAGAACAGTTTGGATCACCGGATTGTTGCAATTTGCATCTTACTATTGTGTTGTAATGTCGTTAACACAGATTTGAGAATGATGTCTTTGAAATTCTCCTTAATATGGTTTTTTTTATTCAGATTAAGATTTGTTAATTATGATAGTTTGTGTCAATTGTGAAGCAATGATGAAATCAAATATTCTCAACAGCAAAAGCATACAATTGTAAAATTCTAGAACTGATAACATTTGCTTGAAGGATTTCATTTGGAATTCTCATGGATGTAATATTAAGATTTGAAATTTTTATGCTTTTTATCAAATGCCTCGGAAGAAAAACATCTAACAACAGCATTAGTTTTGTTTTTGAGAGAGAGAGAGATTGAGAGAGAGAGAGAGAGAGAGAGAGAGAGAGAGAGAGAGGTTGCTCGTCTTTGATATTCTAGTGGATTTTGATGTTTCAAAATATTAATTGCTGTTTTTTTTTTTCTTCAACTGATGAGCAGAGAAACATGGCATACATCTGTAAGCTAGAGGCATGCATGTACTCAATCAAATAAGACTGAAGTGATCATTACTCGAGATAATATGTGTTATACAAACTAGTTAAAACAAATAAAATTCCCATCACCCTTTGCAAAAGAGAGACGAAGATTTTTGCTTTGTAATAATCATGTTCTTACTATGGCATATGAATTGCATTACACCAAATGCTTGTGTACCATTTCAGTAATTGTAAGATATAGTTTGATTGCAGTTATTTATACTGATGTGATGAGTCATTCTCATTCATGTAGACCTCTATAGCATTTTCTAGCCTGGCGATTGCAGCTGTATCAACTCTTATTGTAAGTTACTTGCTCTTATCTCACTCATTGTCCTTTTACAACACTTTTGAGTTGTCACAAACAAGGCACTCTGCAATCTGCATACAGATGTGTAACATATTTAAAATATTAATTGCTTAAATGCTGTATCAACTCTTATGAATCGCTTTAAGGAACTTTTCTAGGTGCACGTGTGGCCATGCTTAAATGCTAACGGTTTTTTTTTCATATTCTAAAGCAACGCCGACGGTCATAAACCGGCGGAAAATGCCGACGGCTAATCACCGTTGAGAATTCCGACGGTGTGGAACCGTCGGAATTTCCGAAGGTTTACGACCGTCGGAATTTCCGACGGCTAATCACCGTCGAAAATTCTGACGGCTCCACACCGTCGGAAGTTCCGACGGTCGAGCGACGGCTCATCGCCGTCGGAAATTCCGACGGCCGACCGACCACTTATAGTCGTCGGAAATTCCGACGGCCCATAACCGTCGGAAAGCAATTGTGACGCCCCCTTTCCCGACGGCCCATCCGACGGCCAAAAGCCGTCGGGAAAGCCATTTGCCGACGGCTTTCGGCCGTCGGGAAAAGTCATTTTTCTGGTAGTGATAAGATCTCACTAGAGGAGCAACTCGCAGAAAGCAGGTCGCGACTAAAAGAAGTCAGTGACAGTTTGGAGAAAGAGCGCTCCACCCTTGCGCAGCTTAAAGATGACTCTATCCATTGGGAGGAGGAAAGGGTGGCTTTCGTAAAGCTGCTATCTGAGGAGGGGCCCCGAGCCATTATGGATTTTCGCACTTCACAGCTATACGACGACGAGCAACACGAGTCGTATGACGCTGGTCGCGACTTTGCACTAAGAGTAGTGCAACGAATAACTCCGTCATTAAATATGGGGGAGCTCGAAAAGGTTGCGGCCATCGTAGCTGCCGAAGAGAGGGCAGCTGCTGAGAACAAAGTGACCGAGGCTACTCAAGCTGCAGGGGTCTCAGAAGCTGGCCCTGAGGTCGAGAGCGGCGCACCTCCCCAAAGCGATGTCTGAAGATGATCATCTCTTCTCTATCTTGTGTAAAAAAAAATTCATTCTCATTTTGTACACAATCTGAATGTTTTAATCAATGAAGTGGAATGTAGAATCTTTTAAGATTATGGCTTGTTTGTTGTTTCTCCTTCCCTCTTTCTTCCTCGTTGGTCGTATGTTGAATGCCTGAGTACTTAACTCATGAAAGAATGAGTTAGGCTCAATCCGAGGGTCTTGGTGACCATGTCCGCGTAGAGATAGACTAATCTATTGATTGAGGCTTTGACTCTGCTGAAAGTAGAGGATTTGGCCAAGGGAATGCGTATGTTCCCTTCGGGGCTATTCGGATCCAACTAATGGAGTAGCGACCAAAAGAAAATTTATCTTTATTTGAATATCGTTCGGATTTACATCAAATTAAGGAAAATATCTGAGTAGATGCTCTACATGTTAAGGGCGACGTAAGGGTCTTCCTTGCATATCTTCGAGATAATATGTACCTGGTCGCACAATTTTGATAACTCGGTAAGGGCCTTCCCAGTTCGGATCCAACGAGCGAGCAGGAATTTGGAGATTCTGTCTATGGACCAAATCGCCGCTGAAAAGCTCTGGGTTGGACTTGGGCGTTATGATAACTAGAAACACGTTGTTGGTAAGCTGCTGCTTGAAGTTGGGATGCGTCCCTTCTTTCTTCCAGGAGGTCGAGATGAAGCCTCAACCCCTCTTGATTATTCGTGGAATCGTACTGCTCGATTCGATAAGAGGGTACTTAGACTTCGACTGGGACAACTGCTTCGGTGTCGAATGCTAAAGAGAAATGAGTTTCTCCAGTTGACGTGCGAGTCATAGTTTTATAGGCCTATAAGACTTCAGGTAGAAGCTCTGGCCACATGCCTTTACATTCATCGAGCTTAGTCTTTAGATGATGTTTGATGATCTTATTGACTGCTTCAACTTGCCCATTAGCCTGGGGATGATATGGGGAGGTACGAATACTTCGTATCTTCTATTTTCATAAAACTCCGAGAACGCGGTGTTGTCGAACTGCTTTTCGTTGTCAGTGATTATAGTGTGGGGGAGCCTATAACGACATATGATGTTTCTCCATATGAACCTTGTGGTTTGCTTTTCAGTGATTGTGGTTAATGGCTCTGCCTTAACCAATTTGGTGAAATAATCGACTGCTACGATTGCAAACTTATTCTGGCCTTTCCCGGTGGGCAATGGTCCAATGATATTGACTCCCCATTGGGAGAAGGGCCAAGAGCCGTCCATCGGTGTCATCTGCTCAGATGGTACACAGGGTATTGGAGAGTATCGCTGGCATTTGTCGCATTTTTTGGAAAATTTGATCGCGTCCGCCTTCATGGTGGGCCAGTAGTACCCTTACCTCATTACTTTATATGCTAAAGAGCGTCCCTTAGGATGGTTATCACATGCCCCCTGGTGTATTTCAGCAAGAACGCGATGTGCCTCTTCTAGATGAAGATACCTTAAGTCTGGTAAAGTAAAGATTTTTAGTAGTAAAATTACATTTTGTAAGGTATACTTGGCAGCACGATGACGAATTTGCCGTGCAGATATTTTATCATCTGGGAGTTACCCATCTTTGAGGTAAAGGATGATGGGGTCCATCCAACATGGGGAGGAATGTACTGTGACTACTTGCTCTGGGGTCGTTTGACTAATACTTGGAGCATGAAGATGCTCGATGGGAACAGATTGCATTAATTCAAACTCTGGTGCAGAGGCTAGCTTTGCCAAGGAATCTGCGAGCTTGTTCTTCTCGCAAGGGATGTTAATTATTTCATATTTGTTTAGCTTCGCGAGTCGGATAAATACTCGGGATTTATATAATGACATCCGCTATTCTTTTACCTCGAATTCGTCGAGCACTTGATTGACTATAAATTAAGAGTCACTATGAATAAGTAAACTCTGAATCGCGAGTACGTTCGCTAATTCAGGGCCGACGATCAAAGCCTCATATTCTGCTTCATTGTTAGAGACGTAAGTGTCAAATCGCAAAGCATATTGAAAATGCGACCCATCAGGAGCAATTAAAGATTAAGCCAGCTCTGCTACCGGTGGCGCGTGAAGACCCATCCACAAAGAGCGACCAGGGGATCTGGTCGCTGGTCGCAGGGTCATTGTCGGAGGGAGAATATGTGAATTCAACAATGAAATTAGCCACGACTTGACCCTTAATGGCGGTTCTTGGGCATAACGATATATCATGCTCACTAATCTCAATTGCCCATTTAGTCAATCGCCCTGAAACCTCAGGTTTTTGAAGGACCTGCCTTAATGGATGATTCGTAGGTACCAATATAGCGTGGGCTTGGAAATATGGTCGCAGTTTTCGAGTAGCTGTCACTAAGGCGAGACCTAATTTCTCCATATCAGAGTATCGAGTTTCGGCATCCACCATCGCTCGACTAATATAATAAACGGGCCTTTGTACCCCGGAATCTTCTCTTATTAATGCGGCGCTAACGGCCGTAGAAGACACAGATAAATAAAGAAGGAGCTACTCATGTAAAACAGGTTTTGATAAAATAGGGGGCGAATTCATATATTGCTTTAGTTGTTGAAATGCTTCTTCACATTGCAGAGTCCACACCCAGTCGGTTTTTGCAGTAGCTCGAAGAAGCTTAAAGAAAGGAAGGCACTTATCAGAGGCACACGAAATAAACTTGTTCAATGATGCAATGCGACCAGCTAGTCGTTGGACATCTTTAAGAGTGGACGGAGACTTCATTTCGATCAAAGCTTTTATTTTCTCGGGATTCGCCTCGATTCCTTATTGGTCAACCATAAACCCAAGAAATTTTCCAGTGAAAACCCCGAAAGCACATTTTTCTGGATTTAACTTCATTTGATACTTCCTCATTAAGCCGAAGGCTTCTCAGAGATCAGCGAGATAGTCGTTGGCTGCGACACCTTTCACGAGCATGTCGTCGATATAAACTTCCATATTCCTACCAATTTACGCGGCGAATATTTTATTGACCAGGCGTTGATAGGTGGCTCCTACATTCTTGAGACCAAAAGGGATTACCTTGTAACAATACAAGTCGCGGTCAGTGATAAAGGCGATGTGTTGACTATCGGGCGGGTGCATCATAATTTGGTTATAACTAGAGTAGGCGTCCATAAAACTGAGCAGAGCGTAACTTGCTATTGAATCAACCAATTGGTCGATGCACGGAGTCGGGAAACTATCCTTCGGGCATGCTTTGTTCAGATCAGAGTAGTCCACGCACACTCTACTTGCCATTAGCTTTTCGAACAAGGACCACGTTCGCGACCTATTCTGGGTTGTCAACTTCCTTAATGAAATTGACGGTCAACAACTTTTCGACTTCATTTTTAATCACCATTTGCTTTTCTGCGGTGAAGGCACGTCAACGCTGGTGAACAGGTTTATTCTTCGAATCGACATTCAGGCAATGAACTATGACGCTGGGATCGATACCTGACATGTCACTATGGGACTAAGCAAATACATCTTGATATTTGGTGAGAAAATGAATCAGATTTTTACGAAGGACATCGCTCAAAGAAGATCCAACATAAACCTTCTTGGATGAATTTTCTTCAGATAAGTGGATTGCGACTGTCTCTTCCCCCGAGGTACCTGATTGAAGGGCACTCTCTTTTGGGTCTAACGTTGTAGCTATCGGGAGATCCGATGCGTCCCCTGTAATCGTCATAACAGGAGCTACTTGGACTTTTTTCCAATCTTATACGAAAATTTCGTAACATGCTCGAGCTTCTTTTTTATTTCCTCGTATAACCCCGACTCCACTTGGAGTAGGGAATTTGATACATAGGTACAAGGGGTGTAAAGCTGCTCCTATCTTGTTGAGCGAAGGTCGGCCCAAAATATCATTGTATGTTGATCTCCGATCTACCACGAGGAAATTAACGAAGACTGTAGTTTTTGCTGGGCTTTCTCCGAAGGTGACTGGAAGGTCGATGCTTCCTTCCAGTGTTACAACTTTACCCCCTGAAGCCGACGAGGGGACTTGAGATTGGTTTGAGCAGACTTCTGGCGAGTGTCATTTTATTGAAAGCTTCCAAGTAAAGAATATCAGCGAAGCTACCTGTATCCAACATAATACGATGAGTTAAATAATTTGATACTTTTAACGCGGCCACGATGGAGTCCTCGTGAGGAAAATGAATCCCTTCTGCATCTTCGAGAGAAAACGAGATCGGATGATGGCTATGATTTGTCATATCGGACGATTTTTCCAGCCAATAAATATGTTGGGGCTTCTGAGATGCCTTGCGAGCATATGCTTTCCTTGACGCTTGAGAATCTCCTCCATAAGTTGGACCTCCAACAATGGTTCGGATCTCACCAGTGGGTTCAGCATCTTCTTGCGAAGGATGATGCTAAGGTAACTTTTGCCTTTGTGATGAGGCTTCCACTCTCTTAGGCGACCAACCTTGTCGTGCCACATAATCTCGGAGATGACCCTTTTGAATCAAGGCTTCAATGTGATCTTTTAATGATATACAATCTTAGGTGTTGTGCCCATGATCTTTGTGGAATAACAGAACTTTCTCTTGTCTCTTTTTTCAGGATCGGACTTGATCTTTGAAGGCCACTTCACATACGATTTGTGCTTGATCTTCATTAATACTTTATCAGGAGATTGGTTAAGAGGTGTATAGTTATGATATTTACCAGAGTAGGGCTTCTTTGGGGAATG
Source organism: Liriodendron chinense (assembly GCA_003013855.2). Taxonomy (NCBI): domain Eukaryota; kingdom Viridiplantae; phylum Streptophyta; class Magnoliopsida; order Magnoliales; family Magnoliaceae; genus Liriodendron; species Liriodendron chinense. The sequence continues at coordinate 3,678,753 of PVNU02000362.1, forward strand.
ATCCCTTCGATTGCACCGATATTTCTTATCAGGAGAAGAGATCTCCTCAGACTTACGCTTCTTGCCCTGTATACCGTGACGTGCCAAACCGACTTCTTCCGCATTGATGTATTTTTGAGCCTTTGCTTGGAATTCCGTCATAGTTTTAGGAGGGTTCTTGTCCAGGGCGAACCAGAGTTTTTCGCTTGTAATTCCAGCTATAAGGGCGGTGAGGCCTTTATCTTCGGTATAACCTTCAGTTTAAACAGCTTCTGCAGTGAACCGAACTGTAAACTCCTTAATTGTCTCCCCATGTTGCTGCTTTATATCCATTAAATGAGATGCTGGCTTTTTGGTACAGATGCTCTCCATGAGCTGAGAGAGGAAGAGCTCCGATAATTGAGAGAAGGATCCGATAGACCGAGGTTTTAGGCCCCGAAACCATGTACGCGCTGCATCCTTTAGAGTTAAGGACAAAGCCCTACACATAATTTCTGAACCATGTTCCCTCCAGCTCCATAAGAGACTTATATGTCTCCAGATGTTCGAGAGGATCGTCGGTGCCTGTATACGGGGCGATGATAGGCGTTCGGTATTTCTTAGGCAAGGGAGCCTCTATAACCTCGCGGGTGAAGGGAGATTCAGATCGATGGATTGATGCAAGAGCAATAGGTGGAAGGTTAGACCGATACCGCTGTTCCATATCGTCGAAGCGATCCTGGATTTCCTTGAGATCTCCTTCCCATGGTAAGGTGTAGCTTGAAGTTTCGACGGCAGACCACCGAGATTGTTGTTACCGGGAGGTACTGTAGTGTATAGAATGTGGAGGAGGTACCGAGACTTGATGGCCAAGTGGCATTAGATTTGAAGGAGGATTTGGTTGGGTTCATGGCTTGCCTACAGAATGTCTAGAAGCTACTGGTATAGGTCGCGCCGGCGGCCCTTCTGGTGGTTGCTGTTGTGGTTCTGAAAAGTGTTGATCAAACCGATCAGATAAGGTTTGAAGTCCAGCTTTGAGAGTAAGAAGTGTGTTTCCAACGAAACGCATAATGTCGTCTTGACTGCCGAATATATCATGAAATGGGTTTTGTGATGGCACGTTAGACTCTTCCGGGGGCATGCCCGTCGAAGCAGTCTGAGGGAGATTAGACGCTAGTTCAATGATGTCAGGCGGAGGTAACGTCTGTCTTGAAGTAGAAGGATGAACCGTCTTTTTGGGAGGCATGGTGGAGATAACGATCAGTGATGAGAATGACTAATTCTGACAACCTCATTCCCACAGACGACGCCAATCTGTTTACGACGGATTTAGTAACAGGATCCTCCCTGTGTTCACCTCCATTCGAGATAGCTTCCCTCCAAACCTGAAAGAATAAAAGGGAAAACTAAGGGTGGCTAGCGTTCAGCCGTTGGCCCTCCGAATGTTAAGTTAGACGGGATCCGGTAATGAAGTAAAAGGTAGTACGTGGGCTTAGAGATTGTGTACCTTGCTCGTATATGGGGCCATCCATTTATATAGATCTAGGTGATCCAATCTATGACGTAAGCTATTAAGATCACTGCTGATTTTAGGGGATAAAGTGCTTATCTTGTTAATCCGTAGATAAAGGGATGACCTAACAACCTTGGACGTCTAGCTGATTACGTCTCTTGATGGATATGCTCAAAGTTATGGATAAGGATGAACTAAAATTAATCTGTACAGACTGATGCTGACAGGTAGTGATTATTCACCTCGAAGGTAACCTCGTTTTACATCCTTAAAGTGGGCTGCTCACACGTAGACATACGACCCCTTTCAACGACCACAAGCCGAGCTGCTCGCATGCGGGATCTTCGTTTTGCAACCATGGAGTAAAGACAAACCAATTATGAAAATACCTTTATCCGATGACCAGCTGTTAGAACTAGGAAAAAATCAAAACTTCTCGTCAACAGTCTTTTTCTTTTCCCTGTGTTCCTTTTATTCTGGGGGAATTCTGAGTATAGAGACATTCATAGACAATCATAAACAATAACAAAGTATACACGAAAAAGCACCGCGAGGTGAATTTTATTCCAGAGATTCTGAGATCTTTTACATTCCGGGCTGTGAACTGGTCACGAACCCTTAATTACATCAACGGATGATCACCCTTGATTAAAAGGCAAAAGTAAATGCATGCATGTATCATAAATGAATTAAATAAAGCATTAAAGGAGCATAAATATAAATAAAGCACAGCATAGACAACACAGAGATTTTTACGTGGATACCCATAAGGGAGAAAACCACGGCACAAAGCGACAAGATTCCACTATGAATTTCAGTTATACAATAGATGGAATATCAAAGGGATAAAGCTCGGATAGATCGAGCAAGTAATTTAAATCGTCAGGGATTATAGTCTCGAGTTCATGGTCGTCGAGACCAAGTCTAGGATTTCTTATGGAATACTTCACCGTTAAGATCAGTTAGATGTTGGTCCCATACTCCTCGAGCGTTCCTAGTTGAGTAGCAACCAGGATTTTAACCGAATCGTATATCTCAGTGTCATGATGCGTCTCTATGGACGATATGACTTTTAGGGATACACTTTACGGTTTCCGTTTAGTGCAACCAGGGCCAGTGACCGTCTCTGCTAGGACGGGTGACTTACTGGAAGGCACTCCATCGGGTGTTAGTGCGACCAAGGTTTCAACCGAGTCGTATATCTCAGTGTCATGACGCGTCTCTATGGACGATATGACTTTCAGAAATACACTTCACAGCGTCCACTTACTGCAACCAGGGCCAGTGACCGTCTCAGCTGGACGGGTGACTTACTGGAGGGCACTCCATGGGGTCTTTGTGCAAACAGGGTTTCGACCAAGTCGTATATCTCAGTGTCATGACGCGTCTCTATGGACGATATGACTTTCAGAAATACACTCCACGGCGTCCACTTACTGTAACCAGGGCCAGTGACCGTCTCAGCTGGACGGGTGACTTACTGGAGGGCACTCATTCCCTTAGCCACTCAACTGACGGATCCCGCCTTTGGACAGGACGCACATCAACTGGTCTTAACGATGAAGTATTTCAGACGTTTAGAACTCTTTCATTATGGTTTTCGATGATAACCATAGTCCCCTTCGATTTAGTTTCGTAACTCGATCCGAGATGAAATAAATTCATGCAATGGATGCAAATGAGTACAGTACAAAGTAACTATGCTTTATGTATGCTCAAGAGAAGATCGCATTCATGCTAGATGCTCAGTGTATCAGACAAATTATGCATTTAATTTGATTAATCTGCTTCGTATATATCTTTATGTCATCAATATGTTGCCCTCGCATCTTTGAGATCGCGATTGATTTCATTTGGCATTAGTAGATTTTCGGGCCATCTGGGCACTTCCCAGGGCCTGTTTACGATCTGATAAGGGGATTTGGTGAATACCTGTCACGATCGTCTTTGGATAGAGGTAGATTATGTCCACGAGGGTCGCAGTGCAATCACATTTCGATTTGTTTAGTGTAAGTCGATTTTCGAGCCAACAGGGCACTTCCCAGAGCTAAAAACGACTAAGTAGTGGACCTGTTTATGGTATGATCAAGGTTTCTCGGAGATCCTGAGATCAGGTAATCTCATTGTAATGCATGATTATGGTATATCATGTTATGGCGGAGAGAAGTCTCCCTCTCGGTTTCGGTCAAATTCCGCACGATTCCTCTCGCTTTCGGCCATTTTCGGTTCTTTCGGAAGGATTTCTGAGGTTTGCAATATTGGCTAAGTGTTGGCCATTTTGATCAAATTGTTGATTTGGCCCACTTAACATCAACCGTTAGTGAATCCGGTCCGGGGGATGGATAGAGGACATTGATGTGTGTCTAGGAGTGCTGACGCGATCGGAAGGCGGGCCACGTCGAAGGCGGGCCACATCATGGAAGGCCCCACCTCCCCATCAGCGTCCAGGCGCATGGGAGGTTGGGTTGGTTTGGGCGCATGTGACTCTTCCTCAAGCGCATGTGGGAGAAAAGTGAGGAGAAAGAGGAAATGGAAGGGAGGTGAGCGCATGTGCCTGCGCCTTGGGCGCACTTATGCGCATGTGACCTCTCCATTGAGCGCACTGAGCGCATGTGGCCTCTCCATTGAGCGCACTGAGCGCATGTGGCCTCTCCCTTGGGCGCACTTAAGCGCATGTGGCATGAGGGAGTGAAGAGAAAGATGGCACTATGGGCGCATGTCCTCCAAGGACTTGGGAAATTTCCCATTTGCTTCCAACAAAAGGATGGGCGCATGTTGCTTCTCTTCCTCTTATTGCAACTCCGGTGGGAGAAATCCCTTTCCAGTTGTGGCATCCGGCGAGGTGTGGGCGCATGTGGATAGTCTACTGAGGATTCCAACAAGGATTTTACCTTGCTCTGCCGATCCCTTCCAGATAATGAAGCCTCTCTCCTTCTCAACAAGTGAGTGGGGTATTTATAGCACTTAATTGGGTAGCTACTCGGGTACCGGGCACATGTGGTTTGCAAAATGGAGGGCATGCGCATGGAAATATTCTGGAGAGATGAGTCATGCGCATGTGGGGATTATGCGCATGGAAATATTCTGGAGAGACGAGTCATGCGCATGTACCCATGCCCCAGGCGCATGTGGCATGTCATGGGCGCATGTGCCACTGGTATGGGCGCATGTGGCCTCTATGTTGGCCGCATGTGGCCCCACTTAGCATATTTTCATGATTTTTGTAATTTTAGAATATTGAAAAGGGAGAGAGAGAGCTCTCATGCGCATGTGGTGAGAGAGTGAATGCATGTTTCCTTAAGACATTCGCATGTGGAGAGAGAGTGAACAAATGCATGTGGAGAGAGAGTGAACAAATGCATGTGGAAATATGCACGTAATGACTTCAAACTTGCTACTTAAGGTTTTTCGGGCATTCCGGATCATTTGGCGGTAATCCGCATGTCTAATTCCAGCCCGAAATGGTACCTGTAGGCTTTTGGGCCCTTATAGTCGGATAAGCCAGGGCAAAAAATGCATTTGGAAGCGCGCTGGTAAAGATATGCATCGTGCGACCTCGAAACTTACAGGTTAAGGGTTTTAAGGCGTTCCGGATCATTTGGCGGTAATTCGCATGTCCAATTCCACCTCGAAATAGCATTCGTAGGTTTCAGTCACGATTGCGCATGTTAGGGCGGCACTGGCATTTTTTGAGTATTTCGGATCTCGAAATCAGTCTGAATCATCGTAGATGGACCGTCGAATACCATTTTATAATGGGTACAAATTTGAGCCCCAACAAGTGCCCCCCGGTGCACTGCGATGGATGCTTATGTCAGGCCAGTGCGGTGCACCGGTCCCCAGGCTCAAGTATAAATACCGGACTCACTGAATCATTTGGTCATTCCGGAATCGAGAAAACCAAAATTCTAAGAGGTGAGAGAACTTCTCATGAGGGAGTAGGCGCATGTGCTCTTCCCATGGGCGCATGTGCCCCTCCAACTGATAATGGGCATATGGGATCTTGCTCCAAGCGCATGCCATTAGTTCCAGGCACATGTGTAGTGCTTTCTATAGAGTGGGCGCATGTTGCAGATGCATTAGGCGCATGTGAGAGGTGATCAGGCCAATGTGAGAGGCCACATGCGCTTGGGGCATCTCCTTGGGCGCATGTGGTTCCACTACTTAGTGAAATAATGGAATTTTGGCCCCAGCACTTGCCTTCGGTGAAAAAGTGGCATATCTGGCTCGATTCTCAGCCAAATTCGATGTCGTTTGCGACTGTCTCGTTCAATGCTCGAATACGATTGGGATTTGGCACTCGGGGCCCATAGTATATTGTTTATGCTGGTCTTTGATGGCTTGCAACTGCTCCTTTAAGCGGTTCTATGATGTGCACTTCTATGCAGGTGCACACGCATCATTTGGAGTTAGTGCGAATTCGCACGCGCTCAGAGTGTACATGTAGAGCTGCTACTGTATTTGCTGCGCTATGATATGTTCGCGCTTGCTTGTCGGATGTGCGCTCGAATTCCACTGTTTCCATATGTTATAGGCAAAATGGTGGAGATAAGATTTCACGCAGAAGTGCCCATTTGGCTCTCGAGATCATCTGATCAAGAGTCGCAGAACGGTTAAATGCGGAGTGCCGGTTCATCTCTCGAGATCATAAGCTCGGGTGTCGTAGAATGGATAAGTACGGGACGTCCATTCGACTCTCGAGATCATCTGATCGAGAGTCGAATGTTGGATAAGTGTGGGACACCCACTCGACTCTCGAGCTCACCTGATCAGGAGTTGTAGATTGAAAAATACGGAGCAGCTATTCGCAAGTCTCGAGCTCTCATAACCGATAGTCAAATACGGCAAAGCTCGATCCGTGAGCAGACCTTCTCACAAGTCGTTGAAAGACGTTACATCTAAGTGAGTGAGTACTTGGACTCGCGACCACATTCTAACATGCGAGCAGCTTTCCTGCGGCAACATCTCTTAGCCTTCAGTACCAGCACCCGATTCCCGTCGAGCAGCTTGTCCAATCCCTCTGCGACACCAAGCAGGGTTACATCCAGTTCGGTGGTTTCCGTCTTGTCGGCGTCTCCTTCCTTTTCGGAAGCTATGACTCCAACTACGAGCGTCTCCTTCCTTTTCGGAAGCTATGACTCCAACTACGGGCGTCTCCTTCCTTTTCGGAAGCTATGACTCCAACTACGGCTTCCAGTTTATCATGACACATCAGCGCTATTACTACGCTTACCGGCAGCCCGTATAGGTCGGTTTTTGGGCTTATCTTCTCTAAATGGTTCCGGATCTCAAGGGATTGCCATCAAGGGGCGTGATTGTTGAAATAAGTCATTGGGTTGGATCTCGACTCTAAAGATATGATCTTATCCCACAAAATCAGCAAGATCTCAGTATCGTATGCGACATCAGCGGGATTTCGATATCTTACGTAACAAATTGGGTTGCTTCAGATCTATATAAAGGGGTGACTCCATTAAGAGCAGGTACGCACACAACATTCGCTCCGTCCCGTTTTCCTTGGCTTCTCTTCTTCTTGCTTTGGCCTGACTTAAGCATCGGAGGGCTAACGGCTGGTCCCCAGCCACCCTTAGTTGCTGTCTACCTTCTTTCAGGTTTGGCAGAGGGAAATCTCTGGTGAAGAGAAGGTGAACATCTGCAGGATCTAACTACAAAATCTGACATTAACAGTTTGGCGCCGTCTGTGGGAACGACTTGATCGTCGAAATCAATCGTTCTGACCATCGATCTAAATCCTCAAAATCCTTCGGCGATGCCTCCTAAAAAGGCCGTTCATCCTTCAACTTCAAGGCAGCCACCACCTCCACCCGATGAGATGGAATCTGCACCTGCCCTTCCACCTGATCCGACGAACATCCCTCAAGGAGCCCCGAATATTCCGTCAACAAACCCATTACTGGAGGCTTCTGGAAATCAAGACGATGTCTTACGTTTCCTCGGAAACACCCTTCTGACTCTAAATGCCGGAGTTCAAGCGCTGTCAAATCGACTTGATCAGCATTTCCCCGAACCTCAGAGACAAGCCTCCGAAGTGTTACCACCGCAGCCCATACCAGTGGCATCTAGACATTCTATGGATGAACCACAGGTCCCACCACTTGGCAGCCATCCCCCTGTACCGTCTCCACATTCTATACATTCTAGTTCGTCTCGACAACCTCAACCACAGGGCTCCACCGCCGAAACATCAAGCTATACCCTACCGTGGGAAGGAGATCTCAAAAGAATCTACGATCGATTTGATGTCATGGAACAGCAATACCAGGCAAATCGGTCATCTGCTGCCATGGCGGCGATACATCAATCTGAATCTCCCTTCACCAGCGAGGTCATGGAAGCCCCGTTACCCAGAAAGTATCGAGCGCCTGTTATCGCTCCGTACACAGGCATTGGCAACCCTCTTGAACATCTGGAAACATACAGGTCCCTCATGGAGTTGGAGGGACATGGTTCAGAAATCATGTGTAGGGATTTTCCCTTAACATTGAAGGAAGCAGCTCGTACGTGGTTCCGGGGGTTAAAGCCTCGTTCCATCAGCTCCTTTTCCCAGTTATCGGAGATATTCCTTTCTCAATTCATGGGAAGTATTCGCATTAAGAAGCCAGCCTCCCATCTGATGAATCTGAAACAGCAGCATGGGGAGACAATAAATGAGTTCACAGTACGGTTCACTGCCGAAGCCGTTCAAACTGAGGGTTACACTGAAGAAAAGGGTCTTACAGCCCTCATTGCCGGAATAACGAGCGAGAAATTCAGGTTTGCCTTAAATAAAAGCCCGCCGAAAACTATGGCAGAATTCCAAGCCAAAGCTCAGAAATATATCAATGCAGAAGAAGTCGCATTGACACGCCATGAAGTACAAAGTAAGAAACGCAAGCCAGAAGGAACCTCTTCTACAGATAAGAAATACCGTCGTGATCAGCGCGATCGTTCTCCCAAGAAGCCTTACTCTGGTAAATATCATAACTACACTCCTCTTAATCAGTCTCCTGAAAAGGTTCTAATGGAGATTAAACACAAGCCATATGTGAAGTGGCCTGCAAAGATCAAATCCGATCCCGAGAAGAGGGACAAGAGCAAGTTCTGTTACTTCCACAAAGATCATGGGCATAGGACCCAGGACTGCATCTCTCTACGAGACCATATTGAAGCCCTTATTCGAAAAGGCCATCTCTAGGATTATGTTGCTCGTAAAAATCGATCACCAGAAAGGGCGAAGACCTCATCTAGCCAAAAGGAACCGCCTCATCATCAAACCGACCAAGAGGACGCTGAGCCCACGGGAGAAATTCGCACTATCGTCGGGGGACCAGCTTGTGGGGGTGACTCTCAAGCTTCAAGAAAAGCATACGCTCGAAAGGCGTCCAAAGAACCCCAGCAAATCTATTGGCTAGAACAGACGTCCAGCTCATCAAAAGTGAGCCATCCTCCAATTTCTTTCACCCTCGAAGATGCAGCGGGAATTCACTTCCCTCATGAAGATTTCATCGTAGTCACATTGAAGGTATCAAATTATCTGACTCATCGAATTATGGTGGATACAGGTAGCTCAGCTGATATTCTGTACTTGGAGGCTTTCAACAAAATGGCACTAGCCAGAAGCCTCCTCAAGCCAGTATCGACCCCCCTCGTCGGCTTTGGAGGTAGTAACACCTGAAGGAAGCATCGATCTCCCAGTTACTTTTGGAGAGAGTCCAGCGAAGACCACCGTCTTCGTAAACTTCCTCGTCGTGGATCGAAAATCAGCATATAACGCCATTTTGGGGCGGCCGTCTCTAACTAAGGTTGGAGCGGCCTTACACCCTTCATATCTGTGTGTTAAATTTCCTACCCCAAATGGCATCGGGGTCGTGCGAGGAAGTCAGCAGGAGGCACGGTCCTGCTACCAGATAGCCCTCCAAGATCGAAAGAAGGCTCAAGCGACACCCGTCATGAAAATAGCTCAAGGTTCACCCAACGTTCCCTCCACCACCTCGTTGGATCCGAGAGAAAATGCTCTGAAGTAAGGAACTCCGGGGGAGGAAACAGTGGCTATCCACCTGACCGAAGACGACCCGTTTAAAATCGTGTACATCGGGTCCTCCTTAACCAGTGTCCACCGTGAAGATTTGATCCGTTTCCTCACTGAATACCAGGACGTGTTTGCTTAGTCTCATAAAGATATGCCAGGCATCGATCCCAATGTCATCGCACATCGTCTCAACGTTGACCCGAAGCATAAACCCGTACATCAGCGTCGACGTGCCTTTACTGCAGAAAGACAAATGGCAATCAAAACTGAAGTTGAGAAGCTGCTCGCGGCTAATTTCATAAAAGAAGTTGACTACCCAGAGTGGGTCGCAAACGTAGTTCTCGTCCGAAAAGCTAATGGCAAATGGAGGATGTGCGTCGACTATTCAGACTTGAATAAAGCATGTCCCAAAGATAGCTTTCCGACACCGCGGATCGACCAGTTGGTCGACTCAACAGCTGGACATGCTCTCCTCAGCTTTATAGATGCTTATTCTGGTTACAACCAGATTATGATGCATCCACCTGATAGCCAGCATACTGCCTTCATCACAGATCGAGGACTATATTGCTACCAGGTAATGCCGTTCGGTCTTAAAAATGCAGGGGCCACTTATCAACGTCTTGTCAACAAAATATTCGCTGCTCAAATCGGTAGGAATATGAAAGTTTATGTTGACGATATGCTCGTGAAAAGCATCATTGAAGATGACCACATTTCTGATCTTCAAGAAGCCTTTGATCTGATGAGGAAGTATCAAATGAAACTGAACCCAGAAAAATGCGCGTTTGGAGTATCTGCATGAAAATTTCTTGGGTTCATGGTTGGCCAGCGTGGAATTGAGGCGAATCCCGAAAAGATTAAAGCATTGATAGAGATGAAATCCCCCGTTACTCTGAAGGACGTCCAGCGTCTGGCTGGTCGCATCGCATCATTGAACAGGTTCATCTCGCGAGCATCTGACAAGTGCTTGCCCTTCTTCAAACTCCTTCGTGCAACGGCCAAGTCTGATTGGAAGTGGACACCTCAGTGTGAAGAAGCTTTTCAACAACTGAAGCAATACATGAGCGCTCCCCCCATTTTATCTAAACCTGTAGCACATGAGCAACTCATTCTTTATTTATCTATGTCTTCCACGGCCGTTAGCGCCGCTTTAATAAGAGAAGATTCCGGGGTGCAAAGGCCCGTTTATTATATCAGTTGAGCAATGGTCGATGCAGAAACTAGGTATTCTGATATGGAGAAACTGGCCCTAGCCTTAGTCACGGCAGCTCGAAAACTGCGACCATACTTTCAAGCCCATGCTATTTTAGTACCAACAAATCATCCACTACGACAAGTCCTTCAAAAACCTGAGGCTTCCGGGCGCTTAACTAAATGGGCAGTCGAGATCAGTGAGCATGATATTTCATTGTCCTAGGACCGCAGTCAAGGGCCAGGCCGTGGCTGACTTCATCGCCGAATTTACATATTCTTCTGAAGATAATATCATGACCAGCGACCAGCCTCCTTGGTCACTCTTCGTGGACGGGTCGTCGCGGGCCACTGGCAGCGGAGCGGGCCTGATATTAGTGGCTCCTGACGGGTCGCATTTTCAATATGCTCTGCGTTTCGAATCACGCGTCTCCAATAATGAAGCAGAATATGAGGCCCTGATTGTTGGCCTCGAATTGGCCATTGTCCTCGCAGTCCAGAATTTGATAATTCATAGAGACTCCCAGCTCATTGTCAACCAAGTTCTTGGTGAATTCGAAACCAAAGAAGAAAGAATGGCCTTATACAAGTCTCGTGTCCTCATCCTGCTCGCCAAACTAAAGACTTATAAAATAATTCATATCCCTCGCGAGCAGAACCAACTTGCCGATTCCTTGGCAAAGCTCGCTTCTGCACCGGAATCGGAGTTATCACATTCGATCCCCATCGAGCACCATCAGGTTCTGAGTATCGACCAAGCGACTCTCGAGCATGTAACAGTCGATACAATCATCTTCATGTTGGATGGATCCTATCATCCTCTATCTCCGAGACGGATGCCTACCAGAGGACAAGAAAGCTACAAGGTAAATTCGTCTTCGGGCTGCCAGGTATACTCTACAAGACGGAATATTGTTGCGCAAAAGCTTTTCCTTGCCTTATTTGAGGTGTCTTCATCCAGAAGAAGCACTTCGTGTTCTAGACGAAGTACACCAGGGGGCATGTGGTAACCATCCCAGGGGGCGATCCCTAGCATATAAAGCGATGAGGCAAGGATATTATTGGCCCACTATGAAAGTAGACGCCATCAAATTTTCTAAAAAATGCGACAAGTGTCAACGATATCTACCTATACCTCATGTACCATCCGAGCGGATGACCCCAGTTGATAGCCCTTGGCCTTTTGCTTAGTGGGGGATCGATATCATCGGGCCCCTACCCATGGGAAAGGGACAGAATAGGTTCGCGATCGTGGCGGTTGATTATTTCACCAAATGGGCCGAGGCAGAACCATTAGCCAAGATTACTGAAAAACAAACTACTAAGTTTATATGGAGAAATATCATATGTCGTTTCGGACTCCCTCACACTATAATTACCGATAACGGAACGCAGTTCGACAATGTAGCCTTTGATGAATTTTACGAAAAATGGAAGATACGTAATCTCCGCACTTCTCCGTATCATCCTCAGGCGAATGGGCAGGTCGAAGCAGTGAATAAAATCATAAAGCATCATTTGAAGACCAAGCTAGGTGAATGTAAAGGGGTGTGGCCAGAACTTCTGCCAGAGGTATTATGGGCCTATAGAACCACGGCTTGTACATCAACAGGTGAAACCCCTTTCTCCTTAGCATTTGGTGTCGACGCAGTGGTACCAGTGGAAATTCAAGTGCCCTCATATCGGATCGAGCAGTATGACCTTGCGAGTAATCAGGAAAACCTCCGACTTCACCTCAATTTCTTGGAAGAGCGAAGAAATGCCTCCCAAGTACGAGTGGCAGCATATCAGCAACGTATTGCTCGTTATCGGAATGCGAAGGTTCGGCCTAGATCCTTCCAGCTCGGAGATTTGGTCCTAAGGCAAAATCTTGGAGTTCCTGCTCGTTCATTGGATTCGAATTGGGAAGGCCCGTATCGGGTTATTAGGGTTGTGCGACCCGGTACTTATTATCTTGAAGACATGTAAGGGAAGCCTGTACGTCGCCCTTGGCACGTGGAGCATTTGCTACGATACTACCCCTAGATTCGATTTAGTTTTATTACAACGTTTTATGAATAAAGTGAAAGATATCTTTTGGCCGCTACTCCATTTATATGGACCTGAATAGCCCTGAAGAGTGCTTACACATCCTCTTGGCCAATTGCCTACCTTTGGTAGGACTGAAATTGTTACTAGTTGGTTGCTTCTCCATTTACATGGACCTGAATAGCCCCGAAGAGAATGTATACCATCTCTTGACCAACCTTCTGCCCTTGGTAGAATCAAAATCTCAATCGATAGATCAGTCTATCTCAACGCGGACACGGTCTCACGACCCCCGGATTGAGTCTAATTCATTTTTTCATGAGTTAGTAGCTCGCGACTGGTGAGAGGAGGGATCGCACTCCGGAATGCGAGCACCGCAGCTCGTGCTCAAATTAGGGTGTCGTGGTCATATACCCTAATCGCGAGCACCGTAGCTCGGGCTCGAATCGCAGTCGTACACCTTAATTGCGAGCACCACAGCTCGCGCTCGAATATGTGGTCATACACCCTAATGCGAGCAGCGCAGCTCGTGCTCGAATCAAAGGGTCGCATATCTGATGAATTCATCTGTGATCAACATAAAGCAGAAAATGAAAGATAAAGAGAGAACATCAACAAAACAGTAACACTTCCAAAAATATCTTTTCATTGATGTTTAAATGATTACAGATACATGATCGAAAGTATAGGAGAGAAGAAGATAAAAGGAAATCAATCGCTTGGAGGATGAGCCATGCTCTCGACTTCAGGGCCCGTTTCAGGAGCCCCTCCAGCCTGCGTGACTTCAGTCACCTCGTTCTCGGCAGCAGCTTGCTCTTCTGCAGCTATGATGGTCGCGACTCGACCGAATTCCCCCATATCGAAGGATGGTATCATTCGTTGCACTACTCTCAGTGCAAAGTCTCGACCAGCATCGTATGACTCATATCGTTCATCATCATACAGCAGCGAAGTCCGGAACTCGGAGATTGCCCGAGGACCTTCCTCCGAGAGCATTTTTATGAGGGCGACTTTCTCCTCGTCCCAATGGATCGAGTCGTCCTTAAGCTGTGCAATAGCGGAGCGCTCTTTCTCCAAGTTCTCGTTGGCTTCCTTGAGCTGCGACCTGGTCTCCGCAAGCCGCTCCTCCAATGAGATCTTGTCTTGGCGAAAGATCTCCTTCTCTCTCTCCGCCCTCTCCTTCAAGTCGGCGGTCTTCGCGAGCTTAGTATCCAAAGCTTGATACATTTCGGTCAACGCTTGGACTTTCTCTATGAGGATTTTTATTTCCTCATCTCTCTTAGAGATCACTGCCTCACGGGACTTGAGGAGTTGATCTCATCCCTGGACCGCCTTCTCCAAAGCGATCCTCTTCTCATCTGCCTCATCTATTACGCGGCGAGCGGCAACGATGTCTCGCTTCGTCCGCAAGATGAGGTCTAATCCCTGCAAACAAAAAAGAGGGGTGAGAAAAAATACTTAAGAAACCCCAAAATAATAAAGTTTGGGCTAGGAGGTTCTACCTGAGCCATCCTTATCCCTGCCTCAAGGAAGAGGCTCTCGGGGCTTGGTTCGGGAAGCGAGCCGAAGGATTGGGGCGGAACGTTCTCAAATAAGAATTTACAGATGGGGTGGAGATGGCGAGGAACAGAATATGTCCCACTACCGGAAGGTTGGGCAATGATCAGCCCAGACGGCTCGCGAGGAGGGGCCATCGTCTCGCGAGCAGGTCCCTGCTCGATAGCAGGAACCAGCTCGCGAGCAGGAGCCATCTCTCGAGGCTCCGTTTGCTCACGAGCCTCTTCAGTTGGGGGGTAGCTGGACCCTGCCCCATCTGGGGAATTGTTAACAATATTTATCACTGGTGGCCCGGGTGCGACCACCAGTGAAGGAATAGCGGGCCCTACTGGAGCCCCCGCCCTGCTCGCGAGAGGGGCAGGCTGATCGCTACCCTTTTCGATGGATGGGTGAGATGGACCGGCAGATGTTTTCTTCTGTCTCTTGGAACTCGTTCCCTTCAGCCGGGGCAGCAGACCTCTCTTCTCTCCGACCTGCGTCATCTCGACTTCTCTTCTAGGGTATTAAACCCGCTGCTGCAAGACGTGAGGGAGACAAGCAAGTCTCAACGTGCCTATCACCGATAGGCACCTTATACACCTTTACGATTTTTTCGTTGATCCCTCCTTTCAAATTCGGTTTTCTCAAGGCCGGGATACCTGCGAGCACAAACAAGGGTCAAATGGAGTAAAACCCTAAAACCCTAATTGAAGAAAAAGTGCACAATACGGGATTGTGCCTACCTTCACAGAAAAAGCGGTTTACTCTTGGGCCCCTGGAAGAAGCAAATTCCCAGTTTCCGGATGCATAAAACCAGCGCTTCTTCCAGCCGGGATAATTCGATGAGGGCTTTCCCAACACGAAGTTATCCCGGTGCCAATAACATAGATAATACCAGCCTTCGCTGGAGGGTGCCTTCTTCAAGCGGAACATGCGGAGGAATTCATCAGCTGTAAGCTCCCCGTTCCCAGCTTGAGCCCAAAGGACGAATGAGCTTAGAACCACCCTCCATCCATTCACGATAAGTTGCCCGGGGGCAATCTTATAGTACCGGAGTACATCCCGGATGAAGAGATGGAGGGGAAGGCGAACCCCCAGAATGAGTTGATACTCATAGAAGGCCACACACCCTGGGGGAGGGGAGTCTGGCGTCTCTCCATCTCTGGGTAACCGGAGAGCGACTGAGTCAGGGATTGAAAATCTCTCCCGCAACTCCAGCAGCCGGTTCTCCGATAGAATGGAGGGATATCTGGCCACTGTATACTGACCTGCCGGAACCCTTGCGTTACTAGAAGCAGAGGATTCCGGGGTGGCATCTCCCAAAGGAACGGTACTCTCCTCAGAAGCCATGGGATATCAAAGAAGAAAAAGAAAGAAGAAATACCACAGCACCAAAGGAAATCGAGGAAGACACCAAGGAACTCTGGAGGAAGATGATTGAAAGGCAAAGAGAATTCTGAAACTTCTGTGAAAATCAGAAGATATGGCAGGACTTCGTATATTTATAGGCAATCATTCCGCCGTATATGATAGCACGTGGCGATCTCTCGTTCGGCACAGCACTCGAGCGGGCACGCCCATTAAATACTCGGACACGTGGTGTGCGCCTCTTCATTTTCTGACTGCGGAAAGGCTGGCGCTCATTAATTCCAGCCTAATCATGTACGGCTTCTCAGTAAAGGCAAGAAGCAGCCGCGCATGACAGCAAGCTAAGTCCTTTCCTTAAGAATTCTTGGCGGCAAGGACCTGGGGGGCATCTGTTATAGGTAAAATGGTGGAGATAAGATTTCACGCAGAAGTGCCCATTTGGCTCTCGAGATCATCTGATCAAGAGTCGCAGAACGGGTAAATGCGGAGTGCCGGTTCATCTCTCGAGATCGTAAGCTCGGGAGTCATAGAATGGATAAGTACGGGACGTCCATTCGACTCTTGAGATCATCTGATCGAGAGTCGAATATTGGATAAGTGTGGGACACCCACTCGACTCTCGAGCTCACCTGATCAGGAGTTGTAGATTGAAAAATACGGAGCAGTTATTCGCAAGTCTTGATGAGTACCTAATATTGTATAATTAACCCTGGTTGTTAAGGGCGTTATCATTGTTTTTCTGGTTAATTATCCCTCATTAGATGAATTTTCTGTCTTCAGGTGATCAGGAGAGGTTGGACAAGATTCGATCCAATCAGGGCATTTAAAGGCCTAAAAAAGAGCAAGATTCGGCGTGTTGGTAATCTTGACGCAAAGCAAGCCATAGAGATCGAAGCCTGGACCGTTTTGTG
The DNA here is from genome assembly GCA_003013855.2 of Liriodendron chinense. Lineage (NCBI taxonomy): Eukaryota > Viridiplantae > Streptophyta > Magnoliopsida > Magnoliales > Magnoliaceae > Liriodendron > Liriodendron chinense. The sequence goes on from PVNU02000362.1 coordinate 3,695,290, forward strand.
ATTATTGGAGGCTGAAGATGATCCGTACCTCTCAGGACGATTTAAGGTCTAAAAAGAATCAAAATCAAGTGTATAGGCAATCCTGAAGGAAATCGGCTGTAAAGATCGAAAGATGGATCATATTGTACGGTTGAGATGAAGTGAAGATGACTTGGAAGGCCTCATCAAGACCACGAATTTTGGAGATCCGGGCTATGCATATTTGGCTGGTCATGATTGGGTGATCATACAAGTTTTGACGGTCAAGATTGGATGTCCATAGGAGGGACCAACCGTGCATCAAGACAGTGGAGACATTTCCACCATCACAAGTGAAGTGACCAGGTCTCAGCCCTCATATGCGCAAAAGAAGTTCCAATGTCCAGCAGTCAACTATGGTGGACCCCACTTTCAATCCCCTCCGTCTATCCAACCAGCTGGAAGTCAAGTCCCGAATTCAACCATCATCCAGCTTAATCCTAGTCGTCCACCACATTCGAACCAACAACACATGCAACTGATGAAGGGCTGATCTTCGCCATCCATCTTAACCATCCATGATCAGCAAGCTCCAACCACCAGCCGTCCAATCCACCATCCATCAAGGGAGTTATCTTCAGCAGTCCATTACACGTGCTCACCATCCAACCCATCTTCCAAGCCCACAGCCTGCACGTGCAGCAGCAGTGCAGCTGAACCACCTACTTCAGCCAGCCGTCCATCCAGTAGCAGCTGGGAAGCAGCTCCAACGTCCAGCAAGTGGGCCCCACTCAGGAATTTTCAACCGTCCACAAGTGGTGGATCACATCATCACCATCAATGTCAGTATTTGGACCTCCATCCATCATCAGCATCTTCACTACGTCCAGCATCCATCAGCAGCAGTGCTGCAACTCTAGCATTCATCAGTCCCAACATCTGGACTGTCCACTCTCCAGCAAAGTTGGGCCCACATGTGCACCATCCACACCATCTCAGCCCGCCTGCTTCAGCAGCCTCTTCACTGTCCAGTGGGCCCCACCAGTTTAACGTCCAGTTGCAGAAGGAGGAGATCAACAACGTCCAGTCTTCAGCTGTAATTAACGTCCACCATTCAGAGATCACATCCTCCAGCTCAAGTGGCCCACAAAGGCCAGCGTCATCCATCCAATCCTCCACCGTCCAGTGGACCCATCACATGGATGTCCATTTCATTTTAGCCGTCCATGGATTTACATCCAAGCTGGCCGTCCAACGATCTGCAGCCATCCACTACATCAACTGATCACCCTAAAGCAGCAGTGGACGTTCACCATCTGCATCATCATCAGCCACCGTCCATCAATGGACCACCTTCATCAACGACCAGCAGATTCTCAGACGCCCATTGCAGCACACCTATTGTGCATCACCATCAACACCATCCGACCATGGACACCTCTCCAGTTCCATTCTCCTTCACGTAAGCAGCTTCATATCAACGTTCAGCAGCCGAACGTGGCCAGCGATCTGACCGTCCAGCTGATGGAAGACCACTGCTCCTTGCACGTCTATCAAAGGTCATTCCATCACCGTCCACTTCAGTTCCAGCGTCCAACACTTCCAATGGTGCACCAGCTCATAGCCGTCCATCCAGCAACATGACCAGCACACGTGCCAGCTTGCACGTTCAGCCGGAGTTCCATATCAAACTGACGTTTTCAGCTCCATTCTCATGTACCCAACAAGGTGGACCCCATCAAAAGCCAGCAAATGCTCCTCCATCTCCACCATGGCAGCAAGAGAGGAGCTCTCTCTCTCTCTCTCTCTCTCTCTCTCTCTCTCTTCCAACACATGTGTAAGGCATGGAATGCCACCTCATCATCCAAGCCTCACTCCAAGCCCAAACCTAAAAGAAAAGTTTGCTTTAGGCTTGGAGTGACACCTAGGATTGGAGTACTTTTCTTGCCACATGTCACTCCAAGCCTAACTCCAAGCCCAAACCTAAAAGCAAAGTTTGCTTTGGGCACTCCAAGCCTAACTCCATTCCCAAACCTAAAGAAACTTTTGGTGTGCCACCTAGGATTGGGAGGAGGCTTGGAAGCTCCTCATAAGGCTATAAAAGGAGGCCTCTCCTCCTCATTTCAATCATCCCTCAAAATCCAAAATCATCCCACAATCCAAGTCTTCTTTTCTTTTCTTCTTTTTCTTTGTAGAAGTAGAGTAGTGTAGTTTTTCCTTTGTAGAGAATTTAGTCTTCCATTGTAGCATGGTTGGCTAAACCTCTAGCTAAGGCTAGGGGTGAAGCCTTTGAAGAAATTTGCAAGCTATGGTTCTTTTGGTTCAACATTGTGTGGTGTAATTGTTGGAGTTCTCTTTGGTTGATTGGTTTGGTTATCCACCTCGGCGGACGCTATTGTTGTACAAGCCCCTTGATCCATCGTCGACTCCGGGCACGTTGGATGCTTGGGATCCCTTGCACACCAATTAGCTAGTTCATGATCGATAAAGTCCCTTGATCCATCGTCGACTCCGGGCACGTTGGATGCCTTGGATTCCCTACGGTCATCGAGCTAGTGCAGGTAAAGTCATCGATCTGTAAAATCCCTTGATCCATTGTAGACTCCGGGCACATTGGTGCTTTGGATTCCCTACGATCGATAGACGAGATCTTAACTGTTGGATTGGTCAATCAAAGCCTCCTATCTTGTAAGTATGCATTTGATCGTATGAATTGTGATCTTATCGGTTGACTTGTTGGTAAAGTTGTTGATCTGTACAATTCCTTGATCCATTGTCGACTCCGGGCACAGTGGATGCTTGGAATTCCCTGCGTCAACTAACGAGTGCTTCATGGTCAAATCAATCGGTTAAGATCACCATCTTTTATGAAATATGCAAATGTTTTAACTGTTTTATCTTCCGATTGGAATGAATCTTTATTCAATTCCAGTTGAGTTATAGTTGGACCAATAAATCAAATCTTGTGAATGAATCAAAGGTGGATCCCTGATGCCTTAGCCCCTTTTCTATCTTTGTCCTTCACCACACACAACTTGCTCCACTCACGTGGATAAACCAAATTTCATCTCACTCACCTAAACTAATTCCTCTAAGTGTTCTTAACCCCAATCCCTGTGGATCGACCTCGGTCTTACCGAGTATTTTACTACTTCGCTACCTGCACTTGGGTGTGCAATCTTCGGATTATAGCAAGTCTCGAGCTCTCATAACCGATAGTCAAATACGGCAAAGCTCGATCCGCGAGCAGACCTTCTCACAAGTCGTTGAAAGACGTTACATCTAAGTGAGTGAGTACTTGGACTCGCGACCACATTCTAACATGCGAGCAGCTTTCCTACGGCAACATCTCTTAGCCTTCAGTACCAGCACCCGATTCCCGTCGAGCAGCTTGTCCAATCCCTCTGCGACACCAAGCAGGGTTACATCCAGTTCGGTGGTTTCCGTCTTGTCGGCGTCTCCTTTCTTTTCAGAAGCTATGACTCCAACTACGGGCGTCTCCTTCCTTTTCGGAAGCTATGACTCCAACTACTGGCGTCTCCTTCCTTTTCGGAAGCTATGACTCCAACTACGGCTTCCAGTTTATCATGACACATCAGCGCTATTACTACGCTTACCGGCAGCCCGTATAGGTCGGTTTTTGGGCTTATCTTCTCTAAATGGTTCCAGATCTCAAGGGATTGCCATCAAGGGGCGTGATTGTTGAAATAAGTCATTGGGTTGGATCTCGACTCTAAAGATAGGATCTTATCCCACAAAATCAGCAAGATCTCAGTATCGTATGCGACATCAGCGGGATTTCGATATCTTACGTAACAAATTGGGTTGCTTCAGATCTATATAAAGGGGTGACTCCATTAAGAGCAGGTACGCACACAACATTCGCTCTGTCCCGTTTTGCTTAGCTTCTCTTCTTCTTGCTTTGGCCTGACTTAAGCATCGGAGGGCTAACGGCTGGTCCCCAGCCACCCTTAGTTGCTGTCTGCCTTCTTTCAGGTTTGGCAGAGGGAAATCTCTGGTGAAGAGAAGGTGAACATCTGGAGGATCCAACTACAAAATCTGACATTAACACCATATTGCTGTGGGTCATGACTTTATGCATGTGTTTACTGATGTATTTTGTGTGTGAAATCCATGATTGAATGATGCAATGCTTACCTTATTGTGTTGCCTGTTGCATGCGCTGGTCTTCTGCTTGATGCACTTTTGTTTGCATATTGTAGTGAATTGCGACAGCAGCAGGTTCTTCTGGTGAAGCTTCCAAATCGCAAGTTTCCAGTTCTTCATCTATGCGACGTGGTAAAAAGAGGGCGACTGGAGATACTGCTAACCCGTCTCCCGTAGAGTGTCATTCGCAATCCTTCGAGACAATCGAATCCGAAGTGGAGGATTTCTCTGATCGAATTAAGCAACTCTCTCATGAAGTATTACTGCGTATTTATGTGGACAAAACCATATCTGAGCCTCCGACGCAAGGGACTGAAGGGGAATGGTCCGCTTGGTATTGTCAGTTTACTGATGCTGCCAATGTCGTTGAGGCAGGCCCTTCTAGCGTGCGCGGCCGACATTCCGAGGATGATCAGGAAGGTCAGAAGAAGAAGAGATGAAATTGAGGTAAGAAGCCGGCTAAGGAAGTTGACAAGGCGGAGCAATCGCCACAGCTCATTGATCCGAACAATGAGCAGGATGAAGATCAGGTGGAATAGAAACAAGATCATTACTACATGCGGTTTCTCCATCATCAACCCTTATACCGACCGAGTCATCTTGCATGAGAAATCTCTTAAGTGGCACAAGCCCTTCCTGAGCATCGAACCATCCAACGTTCAAGGCCCTTTTCAATTCTATGGAGTCGAGAGGTGGACATCTGCCCTCGAGCAGTTGTTCACTACCATACTGGTCGATGATGGGAGAGAACAGCGGGTAGGTTCCTCGAGAGAAATGGTTTTCCTTGCGCCTACTTGTGATCCGCACACTCCTTCTCCAGTCCATTATTTTGAGACAGTGCAGCAACGATTTCGACACATGGATAAGGCGACGATGTGGGCGACGAAGAGCTTTCGTACGCGGGGTCATTTGAACGAGCGAGTTGGTTATGAGCCGTGGGCAAAAGAGATTTTGATCCAGCATAAGACGATTTTAAAGCAAGTCGGCCTGTACCAGGCTATCGATGCGACCTCCGAACATTTCTCCCGAGATCCAACAATTCTTCGAAGCTTCTTGAACTACTGGTCTTCCGTTACCAATTCGTTCCACTTTCCATGTGGAGAGATGAGCATAACTTTATGGGATCTCCGGATGATGGCTGGGTTGTCTGTGATAGGAGAATATTACCAGGAATACTTCCCAACTGATGAAGAGCTGTCTTCGTTTCGGCTCAAAAGTCCTCGAGATGCTTATCATTCAAAGGCTTGTCTAGAGTTGTTTGCTGAGTTGTCGCAGTTCGACAATATTACAAGGATTCACTATGACGACTGGTTGATCTACTTTAGCCAGAGGATGAAGTAATACTTCTTCCAATGCCTTCTTTTGTATTACGTGCTTTGCATACTTTAATTTCTTTGTTTCTGACATGGGCACTTCTTCCTTCTTGTAGCATTGATTACGAAGTGTATAAAACCTTATCCGCAGACCAGGCTTTGATGAAGGAACGTTTTGAGCGAATGTTTAGCAATCCGAACGAGCTTACACCGTCTTGTGAACTGGCGGGTTTCTTAGCATACTGGCTGTTGGCGGTTATGTTGCCTAGCTCCAAGAGTGCTGATGGCATCAGGGTTTCTTGCTTCGTTGTGGCAGGAGCTCTTGCAAATGGTCGTCAATTTTCTCTAGCACCGCCGGTGCTATGCAGTTTATATAGGGCTTTTGGCAATATTGCGAGTAACAAAGATCAACCCTGGCGAGGGATGAATGTGGCTTATTGCCCATGGCATTTCTTCTGCGGATGGTTAGGCATATATTTCCCATGGACCTATGGAGTGGATCTCTTCCAGTATTTTCACACCGATCACGCACCTCTTTATCGCTATAGAAAACTTAACATGATAACGCGGTCGTCTGATTGGATAGCTTCCAAAATTGGCAATTGGGCAGATATTTGTTTCTACCACTTTCCTGTTTCTGATGCCGGAGAAGATCGAGAAGTCGTTTACAATGAACATTCTGTGGATGTCACTAGTAGGGAATTTCTGGTGTCTATTCGTACTGCCTCACTTTCGCTACGCGAAGGAATAGAGTTCTGGCGAGAACCTTATTACCCTAGTCGGTTTGCCAGGCAATTTGGGTAAGATCAGGGTGTTCCGATGACGTTACCCAATGTAACTAAAGTAGAGTGGGCATATGGTACAGGTCCTGTTCATTGGGAGTGGATATGGCATCAACTTTTGATGACGCGAACAGGTGCGAAGTTCATGCTTCCCGGCCTCTATCGGATGACTAGCGGTTCTTATAGCTGGTTGAGATGGTGGGTGCATCTGCATCAGTATGCTCTAGTCCGAAAAAATAGCTCTGTTGATGATCCACTCTACATTCCTCCTCCAGGGCTGATAGAGGTCTCCGTTGACGGATTGGGTTATTATAGAGAGCAGGCTGAAGCATATTTATCGTCGAGCATTAAGCATAAGATCTCCCTGAGTGTGTCAATTGACTATCGTAAGGAGGATACCGCGTTGGATGGCTGGCATACTTTCGGAATACCTTTAGCGAAATGGTCTCAAGAAGCCGGGTTCACACGTCTTCTGGTGATTGGAGGTGATAAGGATGCCGGTCGGTTAATTAGTGATGATGACCCGACGATGATTGGGCCGACGAAGGCAAGATCAGACCATGCTAGCATGAGAGAGCAGGCTGAGCCGATTGGAGAGGATAATCTGTAAGGGTCCACTACGCCGGGGAATAACACAACTGTATCTATAGCCCCTGGTGCTTCCAGTGTTGAGGGTATGGCGGAGTCGCTAGCGGTAACTGAAATAATCGATACTGATAGTGACACTACTGAACTTCTGGATGTGACCTCGACACCACTGACTAAGACTATTAAGCCTTTCCCTGATGCGACGATACATACTGCAATTTCCTCAGAACCTGTATTCAACCCATCTTTCGGTATAGTTCTTTCATAGTTCCTTGGTGTATTCTTTTTCTATACTTTTCATTTCATTGCATACTCGCTCTGTTCCTCTTGTTGCAGATACTGTCAATTTTGAGGTGGCTGCCCACGGAGCATTCGATGTTCCTTGTTTCGATCATTTAGACTGTTTCGGACAAAGCGTACTGAGGGGTTTACTATCCAATATTTCAAGGGCGTTGGCTGAACCAAGCGAATGGCATACACGAGAAGCAGGGGTGAAGGCATTGGAAGCTTGTGCAGGAGTAATCGGGCCTGATGTATCCGAAATAGTCTGTCGTATTTCTTCTTTCGAGGATTCTATTACGCAGGTTATTATGACTGAACGGATTGAACCTGACCCTACGGCTGAAGAGAAACGGCGAGTGCTGTCTTCTTTGCGGCCTGTCATAGAGCAGCGAGAATGTTCGGCGGTTAATGCTAGAACAACATTAGAAGATAGCGAGACTCAACGTCGCGGGTGTATTAATCATCTTGCTGATGTCAAATCTGAGATCGCGCGGCTACAGGCGGAAGAAACGGCCATAAATCTTGAGGTTGCCCGCCTTGATCTTGTCATTAATCAGAACCGTGCCGAGGTCGTACAACTCGAGAGTGAAGGAGAGGCGGCACACAAGCAAGTGGAAGATTTAGAAATCGAACTTCGTGATATTCCGAATCCTGCGCTGACACTAACGGAGGCAAAGGCCACCATGGAGGCAACGCGGAAGGATGTGATGAAGTTCATAACAGGATGCCTGGAGAAGCTGTAATTCTGTTCTTTTGCTTTCTTTTACGGTCATTGACAGACAAAAATAGTATTAGACAACTGTCCTTAATACCCAACTGTCACTTGTATCCGACGTAACTGACATCAGAACTTGTTAGCTGCATGCTTCATGATCTAAAATAATGACAATGATTCTTTTGCTAAACCACTACTTGGTGTTATGTGTTTGAGACTAGTATGCACAAAATGATTTATTATGTATGAGCTTAATGTAAACTGAGTATATCAAAGCATAAAAATGGAAGAACCCATAGAAATAATACTTCCTTTTTTACTTAACCTGTGTACTCTTGGATCATTGGTTTCGAGAGACGTTCGTGTTATAAGTCCAAAACTTTCTTTTAGCTCCATGTTTTCAGGTTTATACGTCATCCTCCCTGGCCTGCCCCCAGTCATTTCTTTCTGCAGACTTGATATTTTGATAATATATTAGGGCTTGCCCCCAGTCGTCTTCTTCTTATAAACTCGAGTTTCTCATAATATATTGGGGCTTGCCCCCAGTGCTTCTGGCTCGTCACTCTGTAAGCCCACTTCATTCTAATGAGACAGATCTTGTGCTTTAGGAATCCGTGTCGAATACCCGTCCGATCATAATCTTTAATTGCATATTCTTGTCGCAGAATTCTTCATAAGAGAAAGTTGTCAATATTTTCAAGGTAAAGTGATACATAATAGAATGCCCTAATCGTCTTCATATAAGGCCGTATATATAAATAAGTATACAGGAGATTCCCAATCGTGACTTATCTTCATATTCAGTAAAAGAATAATGTGATAATGATGGAAGATCCATGACATAACACGAAAGATGGATATAGATAGCGATGTTCCGATCATCTTCATATAAAACATTGTGCATAAGTATAAGAGATCGATAATAATAGAGTATCTCGGCCGTCTTCATGTAGAGAACCACATATACATATGTTTGAGAATCCATCAATTCTGAAGTATTCCCCTATTAAGCAGAGGAATGCCAGAATACCAAGATACTTAATATGAGAACTTATGACGAAGATACCATAATATGGGGATGTTGTGATTCGCGTAGACTTTCTATAAGATATTCTCTCCTGATTCAACCGATCTGATGAGGATATAATAAGTCGGTTGATGATTCATGGAGTCGATTCTTTAATATTCTCCGACTATGGTACCTGTCATTAAGAAGAGCTCTACGAACATTTTATATTCATATGCACAACAGTATGATGTGAGTGAACATGTAAACAAGTATGAAGCACAGTATACAGATGAAGTTGATGCATGAGTGAACATAAGTATATTCCTATCTACTTTATAAACTGCCAGGACTATTTGTAAACGTTCACGATTATTGAAGTTTAGGGAATGGAGTTCTTCGAGCGAAGTTCTTCCTAAGCGATATCTACTGGAACCGTACTGACCGGGGTTTTATCAGACTCTCCCATTTTCAAACTGACGACGCCTTGGTTTATCATCTTTTGTATCTTTCCTTTTAGGACGAAGCATTGCTCGATTTTGTGGCCTATGCATCTGTGATATTCACAATAGTTGGGATCATCCACGCGTCCTACTTCTGCTGGTTGAACAGACTTTGGGAGTCGCAATTTTCTTTCTTCGATTAGCCGCTCCATAATTGGGACAAGGTCTTTAATGTCAAATGTATACGGTCCGTTCTTTTCGTCTCGCTCACTGATTGTCATGTGCCGCGACTTCTGAGGTTCTTTGCCCTTGTCTTGTGTCCTCATTACACTGGACTCTGCCTCATGTCCTGGATTCGGTCGTTTTCGGTTTCTAGGGTTCTTTCTTACGTCTACCCGTGTCCTCTTTCTCATTTTGTGTCTTAACTTTTCTGCTTGAGATCGTGTTTCTGAAACGGATTGCTCTATCATGCGAACCTCTACAGCCAGGTTACGAAGGGTGAAAGAGATATTGCCTAGCAGTTCGTATGGGATCATGGAGTCTGAACCCGACGCGTTTATTTATTCGGTGTGGCTTTGTTGTCTTACTTCAACAACATTACGGGCTGCCCCTGGTGCTTCTTCTTCCAACTGTTGGACAGGCATAGCGGTACTAGGGGTCGCTTTCTGTGAGATCAAGATGGCTAAAGCCTCCCGAACTTCTCCCATCTGTTCGGATAGCTCTCTATGGGCTTGGGCCAATTCGCTGACTTTCTCTCGAATTGCCGACAATTTGACATCGTGTCCTGCCGATTCCCTTTCTTCGACAGCCTGTACCATTGTTGTTTGTACCAGTCTTTCATCATGAACTGGTGGTATCATAGGTGCTATTGTCACTACGGCTGACGTTGTCCGACTGATTTCTTCTGTCATTAGCTTAATGGTACCCTGGTCGATCAATCTCTGCACTTTCCCTTTCAAGATGAGGCATTCCCCCGTCTCATGTCCCAGGATTCGATGATACTTACAATAATTGGGGGCATCCGTTTGTCCTGCTTCCTCTGGTCGGATCAGTTCTGGCAATTGTAGTTCCCCTTCTTCGACTAGGTGTTCCATTATTAGAACAAGGTCTTCCGGGTCAAACGAGTAACATCCTTCTACCCTGCCCCTTCCGACGATCGTTATCTTTTTCAATATTCCTGGCCCTTTAGCTCTGAACTGAATTTCTGCTGGCTTACCTTTAATCTTGTGTTCTAGATGTAGCCGTTTTCGATCTTTCGAGGCTTTGCTTTTATCGACGTAACTTGATGTGACCATCTTTCAGACCTCACGCTTCGGTCTTTCTGCTTTGAACTGCGTTCTCAGCGCGGCTTCCTCTACCATATGGGCCTTTGTCGCTAGGTCCCTGAATGTTGAGAAATTGTGTCCAGATAAACCGAACGAGATTATTGGGTCCATGGCTTGCGTACACATCTTGACTTGCTCAGGCTCGCTAGGCAACTCTCGGCATCGCGCTGCTATGGCTCCCCATCTATCAATAAATGCCTCGATTGACTCTCCTTGCCTCTGATGGACTAAGGCTAAATCCGTCAGTGAGACTTCTCGCTCAGTGGAGAAAAATTTGGAAATGAACAAATCTTGCATCTGATCCCAGGTCTTGATAGACCCTGAGGGTAATGACATATACCATTGAAATGCCTTTCCAGTCAGCATCGACCCAAACAATCGGAGGCAATATTGAGGTACTACGGACAAATTCCCTAGCACCATCATGAATTGGGTCATATGTTCCTCTGGTGACCCTTTCCCATCGAATTGTGGGAAGTCGAGATGCTTAAATTCGTCAGGGAATGGGATTTCGTTAACTTCGGACGGATACGGTACCCGATATATATATTTTCCTATCTTCTCCTTTTCTCTTTCCTGACGCATCAGGTTCGCGACTGTCTGGGGCAACTCTTGTTTCGTGGCATGAGATGATTGCGGCGGTGCATGCTCGAATGCAACATTCCTTGGGTGAATTTGTGGTTCTGCGGCTACTGGTTCTCCTGTTGTATCCTGTGACTCTCCCAGTGGTTGTCCAAAGGGAACGGTTGGGCTTCTGACTGCCCCCTGGGCGACTAGAGCCACCAATGCTTCTTTTATTTCTCTGATCTCTCTAGCTGTGTATTCTTGGACCTGAATGATTTCATCTATTTGCTCTTGGATTTGAGGTAGCTCTGCGTCTTGCTCGCTCGCCTCCCTCTCTATGACTTGCACCACTGCGACCTGCACTCGCTGTGGCCTTGCCCTGGTCATGGTAGTTTTAGCAGAGCATGCCTTCATTATAGTCTTGGTCAATTCCCGGATAGTGAACTGATTCGGTGTCTTGACTGGTAGTGTTGTTCCTGTCATTATTGGGAAATCGGCAGCGGCGAAGGAGAATTCTGGCCTGGGTGACACGGTAGCTCTGATAACATTGCGAGTTTCATTCCTGCGAACCGGCTTCCACTGTCTTCTCACACTGCTCTGTGTCTTCACTGTTTCTACTCTGACTGAAGTTAATTGTTTGTTTTCAGCCCCCTTCAATGATCGGCGTTTCTGCACAACTTGCCATCCGGCTTCGGGAATAGCTATTTCTGCTATCGCGAGGTGAGGGAAATAAAATCCCCCAGAAGCTAGGAAGACCATAGTGTCTGCCATTTGTATAGTTTTGATGTTTGATTCTTTTCTGTCTTCTGTTCGCTCGCCTCAAGTGTAAGGCTGCGATGTAGTAATAAATCTCGGTAAGACCGAGGTCGATCCACAGGGAAAAAGTAACAGCTTCCTAATTACTTCAGCGACTCAGTTTAATAGAGCAAATTCAATTTCAATAGGATGTTTAATTAAAACAGTAACTTAATGAAAAATCAGAGATATAATGTACTAAGGCTTTCAAGGATCCACTTGTAGCAATTCTATGTCAATTCAGTCAATCCAAGTAGAGAACACAACTAGATTTGAAGTCCTATCTCTCATCTAGTTGGAAAATAAAGCATTCACACACATTCATCCAATTCAAGTTGAACTTCCAAGTTCAAGTCCATTCAATCAATGTAGAATTCAAATTCATAGCCTGCGGAGTAACAGCCATGCCTATGGACTATGGCCTGCTCAAGGATTACTATAATTCGAATCTAAACAAGCAACCTGTGATAATCTCAGAGAATTAAAAGGAATTCATGTCCGGAGCACATGAACTCAGATAAGACATCTCAAACTACCACCTATTGGACTGAAACATAAGAAAAATCCAACTTTGAATTAAAAGTACTTGAATCAAACTGAAATTAACATAGAACTAGCTACAAGCTTCACCTCTCAGCCTTAGCTGAGAGGTTTTAGCCGAGCATAGTCATGCTACAACTAAAAACTCAAAAATAAAGCATAAAACTAGAAAAACCCGAAGATAGATGTTGCAGACGCCCCACAGTCGCCTTCAGCCTCCAAACTCACGTTCCTTCTCCTCTCTGATACCTTAGGAAGAGCCCCTAGGTGTCCTTTTATAGCAACAAACCCCCCTTGCGTCGGATCCTGCGAAAGACTTCGCATTGCGCAGTGAAATTCGGAGTCCCAATTTAGAAAGGACTCATCCTTACGCAGAGCCGACCGGTCATGACCGGTCGGGCTGATTTCCAAGCATTCCAGTGAGTACAGCCGACCGGTCATGACCGGTCGGGCTGATTTCCATTCATCCAGCGCACATGCCCGACCGGTCATGACCGGTCGGGCTGATCTCCCTCTCATCCAGCGTGCATGGCCGACCGGTCATGACCGGTCGGCCTCTCTTCTTCTTGTTCATGTGATGTGGCTGACCGGTCGGACGACCGGTCAGCCTTGTATTCCTTCATCTTTTTCTTCTTTTCTTCATTCTCTTTTCTCTCTCTTTCTTCTTCTTTCCTTGGTCCATCTTAGGACTTCATCCAATGTCTTCAAATGTAATCTTTTGACTCCAATTTGATGAAATCCCCTCTTATCTCTACAATCACAAAACACATGTTAGGTGGGCCTTTTAACCATGAAAATCATGCAAATTATGTAGTGTAATGGGCAATGCAATGTATAAATTGGAGGTTCAACACACCCCCCAACCAGATTTTTGCTAGTCCCGAGCAAAACATGCGTGAAACAGTTTCAAACCTCCAAATCCAACCCTCTTCCAGAAACCATGTTTCTATCCATTCCCAGATGTATAAGTGTAAAATTTGGAAAAATTAGGTGTTGGAAGCTGAACCTTGGACTCTCAAAACATAAGAAGTGTTTACATGAAATCCCCGCTGACTGATTGATAAATAGAAGAATTCGAACAAATTCAACCTAGTGTGCATAGTGAAAGTTCATCTCATGAGTTCCTGGAACCATCTTCTTCATAGATTAAGTAGACCAAGGATTTTAAGATGCACAGAGCAACAGCAAGCCTATGACAGGAATTTGTCTTACCGTCCTTCCGACGGCTTTCACACTACGTCCCATTTCCGGCTTTGGTTACGGTTCGACCATCCCCCGGTTGGTAATAGGTTGCCCTTTTCGGAATTTTCCACCAATTTTCTTTCCTTCCCGATTTCATCTTTTCTTTCCTTTTTCTTTTAACTTAGATAGGATTTATAGAAATCCATATCTTTCATTATTTTCCCATGGACAAGGATGGACAAAATACCCCGGCTTGGCTGCTCAACACCTCTAAACCAAAGTCTAGCTAATCCACAAATCACATAAACCTGTTACTCATGAAAATCGTGTAATGTGAACTTGGTGTAAAGGTGTTCAAATTTTCTATCAATCACAACAATAGGGGAATTAACATATAAAGCCATTATGTTGGAAGAAATTCCAAACTACAACATCACACACTTCGTTTCTCCTCCTCTTCTACTCATAGCCTCTCAAATGTATAGAAACAAAATTTTCTAAAAGAGTTTTGAGATGTTAGAAAATTCAAAAAAAATTTGTGCATATGAAGCTCGAAATGTTGCAATATGCTAGATGAGGGATCTCATCTCACCCCCCAACCAAAACTTGCATTGTCCTCAATGTAAAAAGATAATTAGTTAGCATGAACATGAGAACAATGGTAAAATATGAGAGAATGAGAATCAATAGTACCTGAGAGAGGGATCATGGAGGTCTGCAATTCCAATAACTAAATCCTACTAAAACAGTAAAAAAAACTAAACCTACCTATGCTATACCTCCATCAGACTAGGAGATCAATCATCCTGATAGACAGGATCATTCAGGGAGATGGACATGTCCTCTGAATCAAATTTCTCAACAAATGGTTTAAGGCGTTGTCCATTAACTTTGAAATAGTCACCATTCGCTGCATTCTCAATCTCAACAGCCCCATGGGGAAAAACTTCTTTAACAATATATGGGCCGGTCCATCGAGATCGTAGTTTTCCCAGAAAAAGATGAAGTCGGGCATTATACAAGAGCACTTTCTGTCCTTCATGGAAGGATTTCCTCAAGATGTGTTTGTCATGAAAGGCCTTCATCTTGCTCTTGTAAATCCTTGAATTCTCATATGCATCGTTCCGGATCTCATCAAGCTCATTTAATTGAAGTTTGCGAAGCGAGCTAGCCTTGTCTATGTCAAAATTTAGGGCCCGAATTGCCCAATAGGCTTTGTGTTCTATCTCCACAGGCAGGTGACAAGCTTTCCCATAGACAAGTCTATAAGGGGACATTCCAATGGGTGTCTTGTAGGCAGTACGGTGAGCCCAAAGTGCATCATCTAATCGTAAGGACCAATCCTTGCGATCCGGTCTCACCGTCTTTTCTAAAATCTGCTTAATTTCCCTGTTGGAGATTTCAGCTTGCCCACTTGTTTGTGGGTGGTATGGGGTACTCACTTTGTGCCTAATACCATATTTCTTCATCAAAGTTTCAAAAGGTCTATTGCAAAAGTGAGCACCACCATCACTAATAATGGCTCGAGGCGTCCCAAATCTAGAAAGTATGTTTTCTTTGAGAAACTTGAGAACCGTACGATGATCATTGGTTCTACATGGGATAGCCTCGATCCATTTAGACACATAGTCTACGGCAAGCAGAATATAGACATGTCCAAAAGATGAGGGGAATGGTCCCATGAAATCGATGCCCCAACAGTCAAAGACTTCAAGATGTTGAATTGGGGTGAGGGGCATCATATTTCGACGGGATAATCCTCCTAACTTCTGGCAGCGCTCGCAAGCTTTGCAAAACTCGTGGGTATCTTTAAATAATGTGGGCCAATAAAAACCACACTGCAGAATTTTTACAGTTGTTTTCTTGGCTGAAAAATGACCCCCACATGCTTGATCATGACAAAAGGAGATGACTGAATTGTGTTCATCATCGGGGACGCATCTCCTTATAATTTGGTCTGGGCAATATTTAAACAATAAAGGTTCATCCCAGAAAAATCTGCGCACTTCCCTTAGAAATTTACGTTTGTCTTGCGCAGTCCAATGAGTCGGCATCGCACCTGTGGAAAGATAGTTGGCTATATCAGCGTACCATGGTGGATGCATAGCAACAAAGAGTTGCTCATCAGGGAATGAGTCCTCAATAGGTGACTCGTCAATGGAATTTGGTAGGACTAGGCGAGATAGATGATCCGCCACCACATTTTCTACCCCCTTCTTATCTTTGATCTCCAAATCGAATTCTTGAAGGAGTAGGATCCATCTTAGCAAACGGGGCTTAGCATCCTTCTTAGAAAGAAGGTATTTCAACGCCGCATGATCCGTATAAACAATAACTTTGGATCCTATTAAGTATGGCCTGAATTTGTCCAAGGCAAAGATGACAGCTAGGAGCTCTTTCTCCGTAGTTGAATAATTAACTTGGGCAGGATTCAAGGTCCTACTCGCGTAGTAGATGACATGGGGCTTTTTATCCTTCTTTTGGCCTAACACCGCCCCAATAGCAAAATCGCTCGCATCGCACATCAACTCAAAAGGAATGGACCAATCTGGTGGTTGCATGATAGGAGCGGTTGTCAACATGTCTTTTAGCTTTGAAAAAGCTAATTGACATTCGGTACTCCACTCAAATTGGTTCTCCTTTTGTAGAAGGTTGCATAAAGGCCTTGAGATGTGACTAAAGTCCTTTATAAACCTTCGATAGAAACCGGCGTGTCCCAGGAAGGACCGCACATCGCGTATGCTTTTGGGTGGTGGTAGATTGGAGATTATGTCAATTTTTGCCCGGTCTACCTCTATTCCATTGGACGAGATGATGTGTCCAAGGACTATTCCTCTTTGTACCATAAAGTGGCACTTTTCCCAGTTTAATACAAGTTGCTTTTCCTCACACCTCATTAAGACCAACTTCAAGTGCTCGAGGCACTCATCAAATGTACAACCAAAAACAGAGAAGTCATCCATGAACACCTCAAGAAACTCACCCACCATGTCTGAGAAAATACTCAACATGCATCGTTGGAATGTGGCGGGTGCATTGCATAACCCGAATGGCATCCTTCGGTAGGCGAAGGTACCAAACGGGCATGTAAATGTGGTTTTCTCTTGGTCTTCCGGAGCTATCTCAATTTGGTTGTATCCGGAATAGCTATCTAGGAAGCAATAGTAGGGATGGCCTGCCAACCTCTCCAAAATTTGGTCCATAAATGGGAGAGGGAAGTGGTCTTTCCTAGTGACCGTATTGAGCTTCCTATAATCAATGCACATACGCCAACCGGTGGTCACCCTAGTGGGTATAAGCTCGTTGTTGGCGTTTTCAATGATGGTAATACCGGATTTCTTGGGGACAACTTGGGTAGGACTCACCCATTGGCTATCTGAGATGGGGTAGATGATACCCACATCCAATAGCTTTAACACTTCGGCTTTGACAACCTCCATCATGTTTGGATTTAGCCGTCTTTGAGGTTGTCTAGTCGTTTTTGCGTTTTCTTCAAGGTGTATACGGTGAGTGCATACCAAAGGATCTATTCCTTTGAGATCCGCTATTGTCCAACCTGTGGCTTCCCGGTGTTTTTTGAGTAACTCAATCAACTTGAGCTCTTGGTCTTTTTCTAGGTGGGAGGCAATGACAACTGGGAAAGTTTCCTCTTGACCCAGATATACATATTTAAGCTCGGATGGCAATGGTTTGAGGTCAAGCTTCGGTGGTTTGATGCTAGACGGTAGAGGCCTTGATGTGGTTGGTGGCAATTTTTCGAAATGGGGCCTCGACCGGCTAGTATCAACTACCGGTCTTTCTATATTTAATGCATGCACAATCTCACTAATGATAGGGTCTTTAGAATCCATGAAGTGTGCTAAGCATGTCTCCAAACTTTCTAGTGGTTCAAGTTGGAGGAGTTCTTCTTCTTCAAAGGTTTCAAGCATGTTTACATCGAAGAACTCATCATCATCGACATCCCTATGTCTTTTGCCCAGGTGAAATACATTCACCTCTAGTGTCATGTTTCCAAAAGATAATTGCATCACCCCATTCCGACAATTGATGATTGCGTTTGATGTGGCAAGGAATGGGCGGCCTAATATCACCGGTATTTGGGTGCTAGCATCCAAAACCGGTTGTGTATCCAAGACTATAAAATCTACCGGGTAGTAGAATTTGTCAACTTGGACTAGAACATCCTCAACTATCCCCCTCGGTACACGGATAGATCTATCAGCGAGTTGCAATGTGGTTTTGGTGGGTTTTAATTCACCAAGACCCAATTGTTCATATACCAAGTATGGGATCAAGTTCACACTTGCCCCCAAGTCTAACAAGGCACGTTCAATCCGGTAGTCTCCAATGATACATGAGACGGTGGGACTACCGGGATCTTTGAATTTTGGGGGAGTCTTTTGAGTGAGGATGGCACTAACTTGCTCAGTTAGGAAGGCCTTTTGCTGCACATTATATTTGCGTTTTGTTGTGCATAGGTCTTTTAGAAACTTGGCATAAGAGGGAATTTGTTTGATGGCATCAAGCAAAGGGATATTGATCTTGACTTGTCTGAAAATCTCTAGAATATCTTGAGAATTTGGGAGAGATTTTGGGGCAACCAATCTCGATGGGAATGGTGCTATGGGCTTGTAAATGCGTTCCGGTTGTTGTGGGGCTAGGTTAGATCCATTTTCATCCTCAGAATTTACCGGATCATTAGGCTCATCGGCCTTCACCGGAATAGTTTTGTCAATTTGTTTACCACTTCTAAGGGTGGTAATGGATTTAGCTTGCTCCATGTTTTGGTTGGAAGGATTAAGGATGCTTACTTCATGTACTTGCTTAGGATTGGGCTGAGGTTGGGCCGGAAAGGTCCCTTCCCTAGCATTCAAGCGTCCCTTAATCTCATCAACCGAGACTTTCAGCTCTTGGAACAATTGCTGATTTGATTCATTTACTTGCGCTTGCCCTTGCATAAACGCTCTCAAAGTATCCTCCAATGAGACTTGAGGTGGGGCCATATTTTGCATGGGTGGCCCTCTTTGGGAGTTGGTAGGATTGCCCGTTGGGGCATTCTTCCAACTGAAATTCGGGTGGTTCTTCCAACTCTCATTGTATGTATTACCTACCGGTCCATTGAAGGGCCGTTGATAACCATATGTGGCATTGGCTGTCTCTTGCAACACTTCCTTAAATGCAGGAATTGTGGGACAATCTTGCGTAGCGTGTAAGTCGGTGAGACAAATCCCACATGTGGTTTCAACAGCTTCCTTGGACATGGAAACTCCATTTTTGCTAAGTTCCATGGCCTCAACCTTCCTTGTGAGGTTGGCTATCCTTGCATTTACATCGTCTTCCTCTTTAAGGACATATATCCCTCCTTTCTCTTGAGTAGGCTTGGGGTTCTTGGGTTTATCCGAGGTGTCCCAAGATTGGGCATTTTCAGCCAACATGTCCAAGTAACTCCAAGCATCATCTGATTTTTACTCATAAACTCGCCATTGCACATCATTTCCACAAATTGGCGCATATTAGGACTTAATCCATCATTGAAAAAATTTATAATTCGCCAACTCTCATAGCCATGATGTGGGCAAGCAAGCAGGAGTTCCTTAAATCTTTCCCAACATTGAAAGAATGATTCACCCTCTTTTGCTGAGAAATTCATTATGGCCCTTCGAAGAGTGTTTGTCTTATGAGCGGGGAAGAACTTTTTCAAGAATTCCCGGTTCATCTCAACCCATGACCCAATCGAATATGGTCTAAGAGAGTGAAGCCAATCTTTGGCTCTTTCTTTCAAGGTGAATGGAAAAAGTTTAAGTCTGATTGTATCCCCAGAAACATTGGGATAATGCAAGGTGGCCAACACTTCTTCGAATTCTTGCAAGTGTAAGTATGGGCGGTCAGAGTCTAGCCCATGGAATTTAGGTAAAAGTTGGATTACTCCTGGTTTTATGTCAAGGGTCCCACCGTTAGCTGGTAGAACTATGCAAGAAGGTGTAATTGTACTGAGCAGGTTGTAGGTAATCCCGTAGTGATCTCATTGGAGGAACATTATGTACCTCATTCTCTCCTACTCCTTCCTGATTTGCGTTTGTGGTTGGAGTAGGGGGTGGAGGATTCCTTAAGGGTGTCTGCTCCATACTCCCCAAACTTTCACAATGCTCTTGATAATTCCGGACTCGTCTATGAACTGACAATGGTCCAACTAAACCACCTTCAGATTGGAGACGATTTGAATGGTTACGTTCCCAACGGGACATAAACCACTCAATCAAGACTAATCCTAACCTAGAAAACTGCAATCTAAAAAATTCTAAAAAAACTAAGTTAGAAAGGTATCACCTGATTCGCTTGAACTGAAAGAAGAATTCCTACAAAACAGAAAACGTTGTTAGTTCTAAGAAAAATAAAAAAAAAACTATCTACTTCTACAGCCACTGAAACTATTTGAAAACTATTATCTAATTTCCCCGGCAACGGCGCCAAAAACTTGTTCGCTCGCCTCAAGTGTAAGGCTGCGATGTAGTAATAAATCTCGGTAAGACCGAGGTCGATCCACAGGGAAAAAGTAACAGCTTCCTAATTACTTCAGCGACTCAGTTTAATAGAGCAAATTCAATTTCAATAGGATGTTTAATTAAAACAGTAACTTAATGAAAAATCAGAGATATAATGTACTAAGGCTTTCAAGGATCCACTTGTAGCAATTCTATGTCAATTCAGTCAATCCAAGTAGAGAACACAACTAGATTTGAAGTCCTATCTCTCATCTAGTTGGAAAATAAAGCATTCACACACATTCATCCAATTCAAGTTGAACTTCCAAGTTCAAGTCCATTCAATCAATGTAGAATTCAAATTCATAGCCTGCGGAGTAACAGCCATGCCTATGGACTATGGCCTGCTCAAGGATTACTATAATTCGAATCTAAACAAGCAACCTGTGATAATCTCAGAGAATTAAAAGGAATTCATGTCCGGAGCACATGAACTCAGATAAGACATCTCAAACTACCACCTATTGGACTGAAACATAAGAAAATCCAATTTTGAATTAAAAGTACTTGAATCAAACTGAAATTAACATAGAACTAGCTACAAGCTTCACCTCTCAGCCTTAGCTGAGAGGTTTTAGCCGAGCATAGTCATGCTACAACTAAAAACTCAAAAATAAAGCATAAAACTAGAAAAACCCGAAGATAGATGTTGCAGACGCCCCACAGTCGCCTTCAGCCTCCAAACTCACGTTCCTTCTCCTCTCTGATACCTTAGGAAGAGCCCCTAGGTGTCCTTTTATAGCAACAAACCCCCCTTGCGTCGGATCCTGCGAAAGACTTCGCATTGCGCAGTGAAATTCGGAGTCCCAATTTAGAAAGGACTCATCCTTACGCAGAGCCGACCGGTCATGACCGGTCGGGCTGATTTCCAAGCATTCCAGTGAGTACAGCCGACCGGTCATGACCGGTCGGGCTGATTTCCATTCATCCAGCGCACATGCCCGACCGGTCATGACCGGTCGGGCTGATCTCCCTCTCATCCAGCGTGCATGGCCGACCGGTCATGACCGGTCGGCCTCTCTTCTTCTTGTTCATGTGATGTGGCTGACCGGTCGGACGACCGGTCAGCCTTGTATTCCTTCATCTTTTTCTTCTTTTCTTCATTCTCTTTTCTCTCTCTTTCTTCTTCTTTCCTTGGTCCATCTTAGGACTTCATCCAATGTCTTCAAATGTAATCTTTTGACTCCAATTTGATGAAATACCCTCTTATCTCTACAATCACAAAACACATGTTAGGTGGGCCTTTTAACCATGAAAATCATGCAAATTATGTAGTGTAATGGGCAATGCAATGTATAAATTGGAGGTTCAACATCTTCTGTCTTTCTGCACAGTCATACGCACATTAGAACACCCCGCACCTCTCAACAGAGAGAAGACGCGTCCTTACCAGTCGTGATATGGCTCAATGGTCAACAGAAGTATATGAGTACGAATCATATGCATGCCATGCGAGATTTTGAAATTCTTTTAGAAAACTTTTGCTTTAAAGATGAAGGGAAGAATGTTCCCGTTGAGAGTTGCCAGTTTGGCGCCCGTAAAGGCGCCGAACATTTCTCCCAGCGAAACTTTCTCACGTATACCTCCGTGTCTGCGAACGATTCATCTTAGGATGTTTCTTTACTCAGAGATAACCAGAGATTCTGGGTTCGATCCCCAGCAGAGTCGCCAGTTTGTTAGAATTAAAAGAAAATTGAAACCTGCTGCTCGTCAACAGTCTTTTTCTTTTCCTTGTGTTCCTTTTATTCTGGGGGAATTCTGAGTATAGAGACATTCATAGACAATCATAAACAATCACAACGTATACACGAGAAAGCACCGCGAGGTGAATTTTATTCCAGAGATTCCGAGATCTTTTATATTCCGGGCTGTGAACTGGTCACGAACCCTTAATTACATCAACGGATGATCACCCTTGATTAAAAGGCAAAAGTAAATGCATGCATGTATCATAAATGAATTAAATAAAGCATTAAAGGAGCATAAATATAAATAAAGCACAGCATAGACAACACAGAGATTTTTACGTGGAAACCCATATGGGAGAAAACCACGGCACAAAGCGACAAGATTCTACTATGAATTTCAGTTATACAATAGATGGAATATCAAAGGGATAAAGCTCGGATAGATCGAGCAAGTAATTTAAATCGTCAGGGATTATAGTCTCGAGTTCATGGTCGCCGAGACCAAGTCTAGGATTTCTTATGGAATACTTCACCGTTAAGATCAATTAGATGTTGGTCCCATACTCCTCGGGCGTTCCTAGTTGAGTAGCAACCAGGATTTTAACCGAATCATATATCTCAGTGTCATGACGCGTCTCTATGGACGATATGACTTTCAGGGATACACTTTACGGTTTTCGTGTAGTGCAACCAGGGCCAGTGACCGTCTCTGCTAGGACGGGTGACTTACTGGAAGGTACTCCATCGGGTGTTAGTGCGACCAGGGTTTCAACCGAGCTCGTATATCTCAGTGTCATGACGCGTCTCTATGAACGATATGACTTTCAGAAATACACTCCACGGCGTCCACTTACTGCAACCAGGGCTGCAACCAGGGCCAGTGACCGTCTCAGCTGGACGGGTGACTTACTGGAGGGCACTCCATGGGTCTTTGTGCAAACAGGGTTTCGACCGAGTCGTATATCTCAGTGTCATGACGCGTCTCTATGGACGATATGACTTTCAGAAATACACTTCACAGCGTCCACTTACTGCAACCAGGGCCAGTGACCATCTCAGTTGGACGGGTGACTTACTGGAGGGCACTCCATGGGGTCTTTGTGCAAACAGGGTTTCGACCGAGTCGTATATCTCAGTGTCATGATGCGTCTCTATGGACGATATGACTTTCAGAAATACACTTCACGGCGTCCACTTACTGCAACCAGGGCCAGTGACCGTCTCAGCTAGACGGGTGACTTACTGGAGGGCAGTCCATGGGGTCTTTGTGCAAACAGGGTTTCGACCGAGTCGTATATCTTAGTGTCATGATGCGTCTCTATGGACGATATGACTTTCAGAAATACACTCCACGACGTCCACTTACTGCAACCAGGGCCAGTGACCGTCTCAGCTGGACGGGTGACTTACTGGAGGGCACTCATTCCCTTAGCCACTCAACTGACGGATCTCGCCTTTGGATAGGACGCACATCAACTGGTCTTAACGATAAAGTATTTCAGACGTTTAGAACTCTTTCATTATGGTTTTCGATGATAACCATAGTCCCCTTCGATTTAGTTTCGTAACTCGATCCGAGATGAAATAAATTCATGCAATGGATGCAAATGAGTACAGTACAAAGTAACTATGCTTTATGTATGCTCAAGAGAAGATCGCATTCATGCTAGATGCTCAGTGTATCAGACAAATTATGCATTTAATTTGATTAATCTGCTTCGTATATATCTTTACGTCATCAATATGTTGCCCTCGCGTCTTTGAGATCGCGATTGATTTCATTTGGCATTAGTAGATTTTCGGGCCATCTGGGCACTTCCCAGGGCCTGTTTACGATCTGATCAGGGGATTTGGTGAATACCTGTCACGATCGTCTTTGGATAGAGGTGGATTATGTCCACGAGGGTCGCAGTGCGATCGCATTTGGATTTGTTTAGTGTAAGTCGATTTCCGAGCCAACAGGGCACTTCCCAGGGCTAAAAACGACTAAGTAGTGGACCTGTTTATGGTCTGATCAAGGTTTCTCGGAGATCCTGAGATCAGGTAATCTCATTGTAATGCATGATTATGGTATATCATGTTATGGCAGAGAGAAGTCTCCCTCTCGGTTTCGGTCAAATTCCGCACGATTCCTCTCGCTTTCGGCCATTTCCGGTTCTTTCGGAAGGATTTCTGAGGTTTGCAATATTGGCTAAGTGTTGGCCATTTTGATCAAATTGCTGATTTGGCCCACTTAACATCGACCATTGGTGAATCCAGTCCGGGGGATGGATAGAGAACATTGATGTGTGTCTAGGAGTGCTGACGCGATCGGAAGGCGGGCCACATCATGGAAGGCCCCACCTCCCCATCAGCGTCCAGGCGCATGGGAGGTTGGGTTGGTTTGGGCGCATGTGACTCTTCCTCAAGCGCATGTGGGAGAAAAGTGAGGAGAAAGTGGAAATGGAAGGGAGGTGAGCGCATGTGCCTGCGCCTTGGGCGCTCTTATGCGCATGTGGCCTCTCCATTGAGCGCACTGAGCGCATGTGGCCTCTCCATTGAGCGCACTGAGCGCATGTGGCCTCTCCCTTGGGCGCACTTAAGCGCATGTGGCATGAGGGAGTGAAGAGAAAGATGGCACTATGGGCGCATGTCCTCCAAGGACTTGGGAAATTTCCCATTTGCTTCCAACAAAAGGATGGGCGCATGTTGCTTCTCTTCCTCTTATTGCAACTCCGGTGGGAGAAATCCCTTTCCGGTTGTGGCATCCGGCGAGGTGTGGGCGCATGTGGATAGTCTACTGAGGATTCCGACAAGGATTTTACCTTGCTCTGCCGATCCCTTCCAGATAATGAAGCCTCTCTCCTTCTCAACAAGTGAGTGGGGTATTTATATCACTTAATCGGGTAGCTACTCGGGTACCGGGCGCATGTGGTTTGCAAAATGGAGGGCATGCGCATGGAAATATTCTGGAGAGACGAGTCATGCGCATGTGGGGATTATGCGCATGGAAATATTCTGGAGAGACGAGTCATGCGCATGTACCCATGCCCCAGGCGCATGTGGCATGTCATGGGCGCATGTGCCACTGGTATGGGCGCATGTGGCCTCTATGTTGGCCGCATGTGGCCCCACTTAGCATATTTTCATGATTTTTGTAATTTTAGAATATTGAAAAGGGAGAGAGAGAGCTCTCATGCGCATGTGGTGAGAGAGTGAATGCATGTTTCCTTAAGACATTCGCATGTGGAGAGAGAGTGAACAAATGCATGTGTAGAGAGAGTGAACAAATGCATGTGGAGAGAGAGTGAGCAAATGCATGTGGAAATATGCACGCAATGACTTCAAACTTGCTACTTAAGGTTTTCCGGGCATTCCAGATCATTTGGCGGTAATCCGCATGTCTGGTTCCAGCCCAAAATGGTACCTGTAGGCTTCTGGGCCCTTATAGTCGGATAAGTCAGGGCAAAAAATGCATTTGGAAGCGCGCTGGTAAAGATATGCATCGTGCGACCTCGAAACTTGCAGGTTAAGGGTTTTAGGGCGTTCCGGATCATTTGGCGGTAATTCGCATGTCCGATTCCACCCCGAAATAGCATTCGTAGGTTTCAGTCACGATTGCGTATGTTAGGGCGGCACTGGCATTTTTTGAGTATTTCGGATCTCGAAATTAGTCCGAATCATCGTAGATGGACCGTTGAATACCATTTTATAATGGGTACAAATTTGAGCCCCAACACCAGCGACCAAGCCAGCTCGCATGTTCGGGAGTTTATACCGTACTTTTACGATATGCGAGCCTCGACCATAAGGGCTCGCAGGTTAAACACCATAAAAAAGGCGTTCGCGGGTCTTGAGTCTTTGATATCTTTGACCACCATTTTTTGGCTATAACACCAACCATAATAAGTGTTCACATAGCGTCCTCATCGATTTATTGACAAATAGACAAATCTGAACATGAATGGTCTACTGTGCATTGTGCATGTTCATCTCATGACTTTCCAAGATTTCTTTCTTTATAAAGCAATTAAACCAAAGATCTAGGAGTGTACATGATAAGTGTCTAATATTGTATAATTAACCCTAGATATTTAGAGTATTATCACTATTTTCCTGGTTAATTATCCCTCATTAGATGTGTTTTTACCATTCAGGTGATTAATGGAGGCTGAAGGGAATCCGAGCCAATCAAAGCATTTAAAAGCCTAAAAGAGAGCAAGATCAACCATCGGGCAGCCCTGAAGGAAATCAGACCATAAAGATCAAAGGATGGATCATGCTCTATGGTGAACCGCATCACAACCGCTCATTTGAAAATTTAAGTTGTGCATGATGGTCGTGATTAGGTAATCACTCAAGATTGGATAGTCAAGATTGGCTGACCATATATGGGACCAATGGTGTATTAAACGACAAGTAGAGATGTCGTCGATCCTGCTCATGTGCCATCTCGCCTGTGTGTGACCACCGGTCTCACACATCCAAAAGCTGGACCACCACCATCCATCAGGCTGTCGGCCTTTGATCGTTCTAGTGTACCCCACCTTACGCATCCATATCCAGCCCATCTCTTTGGCGGTCCAGATATGATGGACGATCAGCAACCATCAACTCCACCAATCATCAGCCTCCATCAACACGTGCAACCTGCAAGAATAAAAAGATGACCAGCCGTCCATCTTCAATCCCTGACCGACCATCACTCCAGTTGTAGCAATCTGCACCTACAACCATGCCTCACGTGTGCTGCATCTCAACGGCCATCATGTCCAGCATCCATCAATGTGGAGCCCACGTCCATCACAGCAGCTGTCTATCAAAGACAGCTCCAGGACGGCCGTCCAGTTCAGGCCACCAAGCTGTCCACCGTCCAGATGGAGATGATCTCTCCAACGTCTAGCAAGGTGATTCCCACCTTGCACGTCCAGCATCCTTCATCAACCGTCCACTTCAACCAGTTCTCACATGCCAAGCTATAGCAGGAATGTAGCCCCCATTCCAACTGTCCATCCAGATGCTGATCCTCACTAGCATCAAGTGGACCGTCCATCTCCAGCACGTGTGGAACAATCCACAGCAATGGACGCCCAGCATCAAGCAAACCACTCCACCAGCGTCCACTACATCCATTCACGTCCAGCAACAGCAGCTGCTTGCAAATCCTAGCCGTCCAGCATGTGGAAAACCTCCATCAAGCAAGTGTGGACCCCAGCTCCAATCTCCACTGTCCTCTTATCCCATCAACGGTCCAGACTCATCAAGCACTATCCGTCAGCTGAAGATCAGCACCTGTATCATGTCAGCAATGAAGGGTTGGATGAGTTCCACCATCCATCATGTGATCAATGGTCAGCATGCATATCAAAATCCAACAGTCGTTCATTGCATCAACCAACCAAGCATCACCTCTCTTATAGCAAAAAAGCGGTGGTCTAAGATATCAAAGACTCGAGGCCCGCGAGCGCCTTTTTTATGGCGTTTAACCTGCGAGCCCTCATGGTCGAGGCTCGCATATCGTAAAAGTACATTATACAACTCCCCAACCGGCGAGCCCTCATGGTTGAGGCTCGTATATCGTAAAAGTAGGTATACACCCCCAAACATGCGAGCTGGCCTTGTCGCTGGTCATCGGATGAAGGTATTCTCATAATTGGTCCGTCTTTACTCCTTGGTCGCTAGACAAAGGTCTTGCATGCGACCAGCTTGGCTCGTGGTCGTAGGAAGGGATCATATATCTACAAGCGAGAAGTTATCCCCGAGTCCGAGCATCCCCCACTTTTCTAGTACCAGCAGCCCGTATAGGCCGGTTTTGAGCTTATTTCTGTTCGTAGCTCTGAACCACAGGGGATCTCCATCAAGGAACGTAATCAACCAGATGTCTAAGTGGATTAGGCCATCCCCTTATCTAAGGATTAACAAGATAAACACATTATCCTCTGAAATTAGCAGTGATCTTTAACGTCTTGTGTAATAGACTGGATCACCCGGATCTGTATAAATAGATGGTTCCACAGAAGATAAAGGTAAACAATCTCTAAGCTCATATCCCACTGTTTACTTTACCACCATGTCCTGTCTGACTTAAGCTTCGGAGGGCCAATGGCTGGACGCCAGTCACCCTTAGTTTTCTCTTGTATTCTTTCAGGTTTGGAGGGAAGCTGGCTTGAAGGAAGGTGAACGTCAGGAGGATCCTGTTACTAAATCTGACGTAAACAGATTGGCAACGTCTGTGGGAAAGAGATCATTGAATTAGCCATTCTAATCACTGATCGTTATCTCCCCCCATGCCTCCCAAAAAAACGGTTCATCCCTCCACTTCAAGACAGACGTACCTCCGCCTGACATTATTGAACCAGCACCTAATCTCCCTCAGACTGCTTCGACGGGCATACCCCAGAGAGAGTCTAACGTGCCATAACAAAACCCATTTTTCGACGTATCCGGCAGTTAAGAGGACGTTATGTGTTTCCTCGGAAACGCACTTCTAACTCTCAAAGCCGGGCTTCAATCCTTATCTAATCAGTTTGATCAGCACTTTTCGAAACCACAAGAGCAACCTCCAAAATGGCCGCCGGTACAACCTATACCAGTAGTTTCTAGACATTTTGCAGGCGAGCCACGAGCCCAACCAAATCCACCTCCTTCAAATCAAATGCCACACGGCAATCAAGTCTCGGTACCCCCTCCACATTCTATACATTCCAGTACCTCCCGGCAACAACAATCTCAGGGGTCTGCCGTCGAGACTTCAAGCTACACCTTACTATGGGAAGGAGATCTCAAGAGAATCCAGGATCTCTTCGACGATATGGAACAGCGGTAACGGTCTAACCTTCCACCTATTGCTCTTGCATCAATCCATCGATCCGAATCTCCCTTCACCCGCGAGATCATAGAGGCACCCTTACCTAAGAAATACCTCACGCCTATCATCGCTTCGTATACAGGCACCGGCGATCCTCTCAAACATCTGGAGACCTACAACTCTCTTATGGAGCTGGAGGGACATGGTTCAGAAATTATGTGTAGGGCTTTTACCCTAACTATAAAGGATGCAGCGCGTACTATGGTTCTGGGCCTAAAACCTCGGTCCATCGGATCCTTCTCTCAATTATCGGAGCTCTTCCTCTCTCAGTTCATTGGGAGCATTCGTACCAAAAATTCGACGTCTCATTTAATGGATCTAAAGCAGCAGCATGGGGAGACAATTAAGGAGTTTACAGTTCGATTCACTGCAGAAGCTATTCAAACTGAAGGTTACACCGAGGATAAAGGCCTCACCGCCCTTATAGCAGGAATTACAAGTGGAAATTTTTGGTTCACCCTGGACAAGAACCCAACAAAAACTATGATAGAATTCCAAGCAAAGGCTCAAAAATACATCAACACAGAAGAAGTCGCTTTGGCATGACACGGTACATAGGGCAAGAAGCGCAAATCTGAAGAGATCTCTCTTCCTGATAAGAAATACCGGCGTGATCGACGGGACCGCTCCCCTAAGAAGCCTTACTCTGGTAAATATCATAATTATATACCTCTTAACTAATCTCCTAAGAAAGTATTAATGAAAATCAAGCACAAGCCTTGCATGAAGTAGCCTTCAAAGATCAAGTCCAATCTTGAAAAAAGAGACAAGAGAAAATTCTGCTATTTCCACAAAGATCATGGGCACAACACCCTAGATTATATATCTCTGAAAGATCACATCGAAGCTCTTATTCAAAAAGGTCATCTCCGGGATTATGTAGCCCGACAGGATCGGTCACCGAAAAGGATGGAAGCCCCATCACAACGGAAAAAGTCACCTCAACATCATCATTCGCAAGAAGATGCTGAACCTACTGGTGAGATCCGGACCATCACTGGAGGGCCGACTTGTGGGGGAGATTCTCAAGCGTCAAGGAAAGCATATGCGCGTAATGCATCTCAGAAGCCCCAGCATATTTATTGGTTGGAAAAGACGCCCGATGTATCGAATCCTGGCCATCATCCGATCTCTTTTTCTTTTGAAGATGCAGAAGGGATTCATCTCCCTCACGAGGACTCCATCGTGGTCGCATTAAAGGTATCAAATTATTTAATCCATCGTATCATGCTGGATACAGGTAGTTCCGCTGATGTTCTCTACCTGGAAGCTTTTAATAAAATGGCACTCACCAGAAGTCTACTCAGGCCAGTCTCAACTCCCCTCGTCGGCTTCGGGGGCGAAGTTGTAACACCGGAAGGGAGCATTGACCTTCCAGTCACCTTCCGAGAAAGCCAAGCAAAAGCCACCATCTTCATTAATTTCCTCGTGGTGGATCGAAGATCAGCATACAATGCTATTTTGGGCCAACCTTCGCTCAACAAGATAGGAGCCGCTTTACACCCCTTATAGTTGTGTATCAAATTCCCTACTCCAAATGGAGTTGGAGTTGTACGAGAAAATCAAAAGGAAGCTCGAGCATGTTACAAAATAGCCATACAAGATCAAAAGAAAGTCCAAGTAGCTCCTGTTATGAAGATTACAGGAGACTCATTAGATCCCCTGATAGCTACAACGTTGGACCCAAGAGAAAGTGCTCTTCAATCAGGTACCCCGAGGGAAGAGACAGTCGCAATCCACTTATCTAAAGAAAATTCATCCAAGAAGGTCTATGTTGGATCTTCTTTAAGTGACATCTTTCATGAAAAGCTGATTCATTTTCTCACCGAATATCAAGATGTTTTTGCTTGGTCCCATAGTGACATGTCGGGTATCGACCCCAGCGTCATAGTTCATCGCTTGAAGTGTTGATTCGAAGCACAAACCTGTTCATCAGCGTCGACGTGCCTTCACCACGGAAAGGCAAATGGTGATCAAAACTGAGGTCGAAAAGTTATTGACCGTCAATTTCGTCGAGGAAGTTGACTACCCAGAATGGGCCGCGAACGTGGTCCTTGTTCAAAAAGCTAATGGCAAGTGGAGAATGTGCGTGGACTACTCTGACCTGAACAAAGCATGCCCGAAGGATAGTTTCCCGACTCCGCGCATCGACCAGTTGGTTGATTAAACAGCAGGGTACGCTCTGTTCAGTTTTATGGACTCCTACTCTAGTTATAACCAAATTATGATACACCTGCCCGATAGTCAACACACTGCCTTTATCACTGACCATGGCTTGTATTGTTACAAGGTAATGCCCTTTGGTCTCAAGAATGCGGGAGCCACCTATCATACGCCTGGTCAATAAAATATTCACCTGCGCAAATCAGTAGGAATATGAAAGTTTATGTCGACTACATGCTTGTGAAAAGCGTCGTAGCAAACGACCACCTCATCGATCTCCGAGAAGCCTTTAACTTGATGAGGAAGTATCAGATGAAGTTAAACCCAGAAAAATGTGCTTTTGGAGTTTCCGTCGAAAAGTTTCTTGGGTTTATCGTTGGGGCAACGAGGAATCGAGGCGAATCCTGAGAAAATAAAATCCCTGATCGAAATGAAGTCTCCGTCCACTCTCAAAGACGTCCAACGACTTGCTAGTCGCATTGCATCATCGAACAAGTTTATTTCGCGTGCCTCTGATAAGTACCTTCCTTTCTTTAAGCTTCTTCAAGCTACCGCAAAAACCGACTGGGAGTGGACTCCACAATGCTAAGAAGCATTTCAACAACTGAAGCAATATATAAGCACACTTCCTATTTTATCAAAACATGTTTTACACGAGCAGCTCCTTCTTTATTTATCTGTATCTTCTACAGCCATTAGCGCCGCATTAATAAGAGAAGATTTTGGGGTACAAAGGCCCATTTATTATATTAGTCAAGCAATGGTGGGTGTCGAAACTCGATACTCTGATATAGAGAAATTAGCTCTTGCCTTAGTGACTGCCGCTCGAAAACTACGACCCAATTTTCAAGCCCACGCTATATTAGTGCCAACAAATCATCCATTAAGACAGGTCCTTCAAAAACCTGAAGTTTCAGGGCGATTAACTAAATGGGCAATTGAGATCAATGAGCATGATATATCGTTCTGCCCAAGAACAGCCATTAAGGGGCAAGCTGTGTCTGATTTCATTGCTGAATTCACATATTCTCCCTCCGACAATGACCCTGCGACCAGTGACCGGACCCCTTGGTCGCTCTTTGTGGATGGGTTTTCACACGCCACTGGTAGCGGAGCCGGTTTAATCTTAATTGCTCCTGATGGGTCGCATTTTCAGTATGCTTTACGATTTGACACTCACATCTCAAACAATGAAGTAGAATATGAGGCTTTGATCGTCGGCCTCGAACTAGCTAATGTTCTCGCGATTCAGAGTTTACTTATTCATAGTAACTCCCAACTCATAGTCAATGCAAGTGCTCGGCGAATTCGAGGCAAAAGAAGAGCAGATGGCTTCATACAAATCTCGAGTACTTTCCTGCTCGCTGAAGCTAAAGGCATATGAAATAATTCATATCCCTCGTGAGAAGAACAAACTCGCAGATTCCTTGGCAAAGCTAGCCTCTGCACCATAATTTGAATTACTTCAATCTGTTCCCATCGAGCATCTTCATGCTCCGAGTATTAGTCAAACGACCCCTGAGAAAGTAGTCACAATATATTCCTCTCCATGTTGGATGGACCCCAGCGTCCTTTATCTCAAAGATGGACAACTCTCGGATGATAAAAAATTTGCACGGCAAATTCGTCATTGTGCTGCCAGGTATACCTTACAAAACGGCACGCTATTACGTAAGAGTTTTACTTTACCATACTTGAGGTGTCTTCATCTAGAAGAAGTGCATCGCGTTCTTGATGAAATACACCAGGGGGCATGTGGTAACCATCCTAAGGGATGCTCTTTAGCATATAAAGCAAAGAGGCAAGGGTACTACTGGCCCACTATGAAGGCGGACGCAATCGAATTCTCCAAAAAATGTGACAAATGCCAGCGATATTCTCCAAAACCTCATGTACCATCCGAGTAGATGACGCCGATGGACGGCCCTTAGCCCTTCGCCCAATGGGGAGTCGATATCATCGGACCATTGCCCACTGGGAAAGGCCAGAACAGGTTTGCAATCGTAGCAGTCGATTATTTCACCAAATGGGTCGAGGCAGAGCCATTAACCACAATCATCGAAAACAGACCGCAAAGTTCATATGGAGAAACATCATATGTCGCTATGGGCTCCCCCACACTATAATCACCGACAACGGAAAGCAGTTCGACAACGCCGCATTCTCAAAGTTTTGTGAAAAATGGAAGATACGAGTATTCGTACCTCCCCTTATCATCTCCAGGCTAATGGATAAGTTGAAGCAGTCAATAAGATCATCAAACATCATCTAAAGACCAAGCTTGGCGAATGTAAGGGCATGTGGCCAGAGCTCCTGCCGGAAGTCTTATGGGCTTATAGAACTACAACTCGCACAGTCAATCGGAGAAACTCCTTTCTCTTTAGCTTTCGGCACCAACGCAGTTGTCCCAGTCGAAGTCCAAGTACCTTCGTATCGAATCGAGCAGTACGATTCCACGAGTAATCAAGAAGGTTTGAGGCTTCATCTTGACCTCTTGGAAGAAAGAAGGAATGCATCCCAACTTCGAGCAGCAGCTTATCAATAGCATATTTCTCGCTATCGTAATGCCATGGTCCGACCCAGAGCTTTTCAGCTAGGCGATTTGGTCCTTAAACAGAACCTCGGAATTCCTGCTCGCTCGTTGGATCCAAATTGGGAAGGCCCGTACCGAGTTATCAAAATTGTACGACGAGGAACCTATTCTCTCAAAGATATGCATGGAAGGCCCTTACGTCGACCTTGGCACGTAAAGCATCTACTCCGATATCTTCCTTAACTCGATGTAAGTCTGAATGATATTCGAACAAAGATGGATTGTCTTTTGGTCGCTACTTCATTTGATTGGACCCGAATAGCCCTGAAGGGAATACATACATTCTCGTGGCCAAATCTTCTACCCTTGGTAGAGTCAAAGCCTCAATCGATAGATCAGTCTATCTCTACGCGGACATGGTCACCAAGACCCCCAGATTGAGCCTAACTCATTGTTTCATGAGTTAAGTACTTAGGCATTCAACACACGACCAACAAAAACCAAAAGAAGGAGAAACAACATGCAAACCATAGTATCAAAAGGTTCTTCTCATTCATTTCAGTAACTAAAAAAGTCAGGTTGCGTACAAATGGAAAACGCAAACTTTTACATAAGATAGAAAAAGAGAAGAAATGAGATGATCATCCTTGCGCATCGGTTGGGGGAGGAGCGTTACTTTCAGCCTCAGGGCCCACTTCCGAGACCCCTCCCGCTTGAGTAACCTCAGTGACCTCATTCTCAGCGGCCGCCCTTTCCTCTACAGCTATGCTAACTGCGACCTTCTCGAACTCTCCCATGTCAAAAGACGGAGACATCCGCTGCACCACTCGCAGTGCGAAGTCCCAACCAGCATCGTATGATTCATATCTTTCATTGTCGTACAGCTGTGAAGTTCGGAACTCCATGATAGCTTGGGCCCCCTCTTCGGAGAGCATCTTGATGAGGGCCACTCTCTCCTCCTCCCAATGGATAAAGTCATCCTTAAGTTACGCAAGGGTGGAGCGCACTTTCTCTATATTGTCGTTGACTTCCATTAGCCGCGACCTACTTTCTGCGAGCTGCTCCTTCAATGAGATCTTATCTTGGCGAAAGATCTCTCTTTCTCTCTCTATCTTCTCCTTCATCTCCACGAGCTTGGCAAAGTTCGAGTCCAAGGCCTGATATCTATCAGTCAGAACCTGGACATTTTCGATGAGGATTTTCCTTTCCTTAGTCATCTTCGCGGTCAAGGTCTCGCGAGATTTAATGAACTGGTCCCTCCCGTGGACTGCCTTCTCCAGGGCAATCCTCTTCCCCTCAGCCTCATCTATAATACGACGGGCGGCAAGGATATCACACCTCGTCCGTATGATGAGATCTAAGCCTACTAAACAAGAGGAAGACTATGAGATATGCACTTAAAGATCAACAAAGAAAGCAAGAAACAAGGTCAAATTGGAGCACCCTTTACCTAGACCATCCTCACTCCCACGTCAAGAGAGAGGTCTTCAGGACTTGGTTCGGGGAGGGCATCAAAGGTTTGGGGAGAGATTTTATCAAAAAAAAATTACAGATTGGGTGTAGGTGGCTGGGGACGGTGAATGTCCCGACTCCAGAGGGCTGGGCTACGACTAGCCCAGTAGGACTCGCATCTTGAGCAGCAGTTTGCTCGCGAGCAGGAATCAACTCGCGAGCACCTTCTGGCTCGCGAGATTCTTCAGCTAGGGGGGAAACTTGACCCCGCCCCATCGTTCCTTGGGGAATTATCAACAATATCAATGAGAACCACCGGTGCAGAAACCACTGGTGTAGCTGTCACAATGTCAGGAAGGGGTTCACGCGGCCGTGGGCTTTGGGCAGTCTCACCCGGCCGATTAGACGGGTGAGCTAGACCGGCAGATGTTTTCTTTTGCCTCTTCAAGCCGGTGCCCTTTAAGCGAGGCAGTAACCCTCTCTTCTCTCCCACATTCGTCATCACGACCTCTTCTCGAGATATCAACCCGGCAGCTGCGAGTCGAGAGGCTGACAGACAGGTCTCGATGTGCTTGTCACGAGCGAGTAATTTGTAAACTTTTACAATCTTCTCGTGAATTCCTCCTTTCAGGCTCGGTTTCCCCACGGTCAGAATACCTGCAAATGCGAGCATAAGTCAGATAAATGAAAGATCTAACTCATGTGGACCCAGTCAACTCCAACTCATGTGGACCCAGTTAACTCACCTATTTACCTTCCATCCTTGGGCCAAGCAAATGCTCTCTCCATCCTCTTCCATCCATGAGCTCCAAACCAAAAAGAAAAGTTTACTTTGGGCATTCCAAGCCTAACTTCTAACCCAAACCTAAAAAGCAAAACTATTGGCTTGGAAGTTCCACCTCATCATCCAAGCCTAACTCCTAACCCAAACCTAAAGAACATTTGCTTGGAGTGCCACCTAGGCTTGAAGCTTCTCATGAGGCTATAAAAGGAGCTCATCTCCCTCTCATTTCGATCATCCCATCCAAGAGTTCTCTCTTCTTTAGTCTTCTCTTCTTTTTTTTCTTTTGTAGTGTAGAGTAGTGTAGAATTTTCTTTCTTAGTCACTTTTAGTCTTTCATTGTAGCATGGTTGGCTAAACCTCTAGCTAAGGCTAGGGTTGAAGCCTTTGAAGAAATTTGCAAGCTTTGGTTCTTTTGGTTCAACAATGGTGTGTGAATGTTGGAGTTCTCTTTAGTTGATTGGTTCAGTTATCCACCTCGGCGGACGCTATTGTTGTGTAAACCCCTTGATCCATCATTGACTCCCCGGTAACAACTGCAAGAAACTTGCTACAACCCGAAGATTGCACACCCAAGCGCAGGTAGCGAAGTAGTAAAATACTCAGTGAGATCGAGGTCAATCCACAGAGATTGAGGTTAGGAACACTTAGAGGAATTAGTTTAGGTGTGAGAGATGAAATCTGAATTATCCAAGAGAGTGGAGCAAGTTGTGTATGGTGAAAGACAAAAATAGAAAAGGGACTAAGGCATTAGGGATCCACCTTTGATTTGTCCACAAAGTTTGATTCATTGGTTCAAGAATATTTTTGGAATTTATTTTTTGTATATATATTGTTAATAGCCTACTAACTTCTTTTATTTTGTTGCTCTTAGGAATTACTCATAGCCAAGTGTTCTTCTTTCCGGGTAACCTCTTTCCTTATCTCCTTGTTTAGTGTTTATGCGTAAGTGGACTCGTGATCACACAAGACATCTTCTAAGCGATGGAATTTTGGTTGAAGGTCTATCCAATCACCATGTTAGAAAACTTCCTGATACTTGTGAATTAACCATGGCCGAGAATGAAAACGAATATGATCAAGACGAGAATGAAGTGCACAATGAGCCACCATTTAGGAGTTTACGTGATTACTTGCAACCTGCAAGAACGAGTACTCCTTCTTGTGTGGTTTTTCCAGTGAATGCGGGCAACATTGATTTCAAACCTGGAGTGATATAGTAACTTCCTATTTACATTTTAAGGAATTTGATGAAGTAATCGCTACTTTGCATTATGACAACGTTTCTGATGACGTGGTTAGGTTAAAACTATTTCCTTTTTCTTTGAAGGAGAAAGCCAAGTCTTGGTTGCACTCCTTAAGGCCCAAAACCATAGGGACATGGCAAGAGATAACTAGGAAATTTCTTTAAAAGTTTTTCCCTATTCATAAGACCAATACCTTGAAACGAGATATAATGAATTTCTCCCAAAAGGAGAATGAAACTTTTTTTCAATGTTGGGAACGTTTTAAGGAACTCTTACTTGCCTGCCCACATCATGGCTACGAAACATGGCGCTTGATTAGCTTCTTCTATAATGGATTGAGCCCAGTCATGCACCAATTCGTAGAAATGATGTTCAATGGGGAGTTCATGAGCAAAGGTTCTGATGAGGCTATGGAATACTTTGACTTCTTAGTAGAAAATCCCCAATCTTGGGACACATCTGACAAACCCGCTAAGATCAAGCCTGGGCCCAACGAAAAAAGAGATGTTTATCTTTTAACCGAGGATGACGATGTCAATACAAAAATAGCAGGGCTCACACGTAAAGTAGAAGCCATGAAATTAAGGAAAGTCAACGCTATTAAATCCAGGGAGATTGAAAGTGTTTATGACATTTGTGAGAGCAATGCACACTTTACCAAGGGTTGTCCTACAATCCCATCTTTTCAAGAATTGTTGCACGATCAAGCCAATGTCATGAATACTTATCAAAGGCCTTTCAATGCCTCAATGTCAAACACGTATAATCCTAATTGGGGGAACCATCCCAACTTCAGTTGGAGAAACGGACAAACTGCCAATGTAGGTAATAATCGTCAAATGCCTTCCACTAACACACCGTATGTGCCCCCACCAAGGAAGACCCTAGAGGATACTTTGCATACATTCATGGAGGGACAAGCTCAAATCAATCAGAGACAAGATTAGAACATCACGCACATCATGCAAACCCTCCAAGAGCTCAAAATTTTCATTGAAAGAATCGAATCAAGATAGAATGTTAAGGAGAAAGGGACCTTTCCGGCCCAACCTCAACATAACCCAAGGGGACAGTATGAGGTGAATGATTCGGGTTCTTCCAACCCTCATGTTGAACACGCTAAATCTGTCACCACCTTAAGAAGTGGTAAGGTGATTGAAAAAGATATTCCTAGGACAGTTGATAAACCTAAGGAATCATCTAAATCGAAGAGTGATGACAGATCTGGTAATGATCAACCTGAGAAGGAGATAGAGCATGTTTTCAAACCAATGGTTCCGTTTCCCCAACGCCTACTCTCATCTAAACCAATGGCTAAAGCTCAAGATGTCTTAGAAGTTTTTAAACAAGTGAAAATCAACATACCCTTGTTGGATGCAATCAAGCAAATACCTTCATATGCCAAGTTTCTGAAAGATCTTTGTACTATTAAGTGCAAGCTCAATGTACAAAAGAAAGCCTTTTTTACTGAACAGGTCAGTGCTATTATTAACCAGAACTCTCCCCCAAAATACAAAGATCCAAGTAGTCCTACTATTACTTGCATAATAGGGAACTTCCGGGTCGAACAGGCACTTCTTGACTTGGGGGTGAGTGTCAATCTTATACCCTTCTCGGTGTACGAACAGCTGGGACTCGGTGAATTGAAACCCACCAGGACCACCTTGCAACTTGTGGATCGATCTGTACGGATACCAAGAGGAGTAGTGGAAGATGTGTTGGTACAGGTCGACAAATTCTATTTCCCAGTAGACTTCATCGTCTTGGATACCCAACCTATAGCAAATGTCAGCACCCAGATACCTGTTATTCTTGGCCGACCATTCTTGGCAACTTCCAATGCTGTGATCAACTGCAGGAATGGGGTCATGAAGTTTTCATTTGGCAATATGAAGTTAGAGCTAAATGTTTTCAACATGTGTAAACAACAAGGGAATGATGATGAGATCCATGAGGCCAACCTGATCGATACCCTCATGGAAGAAGAATTCCTTCTAACCTCTCTGTCTGAACCCTTAAAAGCATGTCTAGCCCACTTCGCTGATTCTGATGATGAGACAATTTTAGAAGTAGTGAATGGATTGTTAGAATCCACCCTTGTGCATGATACAAACCAGTGGAGGCCTCATTTTGAAAAACTCCTTCTAAATGATTCACAACCTCTACCATCAAGAATTGAAGCACCAAAGCTTGACCTGAAGCCATTACCTTTGGAACTGAAATATACATACTTCGGTCAAGGCAATACTTTTCTTGTGGTTATTTCATCTCACTTTGATAAAGACCAAGAGAACAAATTGATCAATGTTCTCAAGGAACACAAGGATGCCATAGGTTGGACAATTGCTGACATCAAGGGAATTGATCCCCTGATTTGTACCCATAGGATACAACTCGAGGAGAATGCTAAACCGTCTAGACAACCACAATGGAGATTGAATCCAAACATGACTGAAGTGGTTAGAGCCGAGGTCCTCAAGCTATTGGATGTGGGTATCATCTACCCTATTTCAGATAGCCAATGGGTAAGTCCAACCCAAGTGGTAGCCAAAAAATCTGGAGTTACCATAGTTGCAAATGCAGACAATGAGTTGGTGGCAACTAGAGTCACTACTGGTTGGAGAATGTGCATCGACTATAGGAAACCAAATACTGTCACTAGGAAAGACCACTTTCCTTTACCATTCATTGATCAAATGTTAGAGAGGCTAGCTGGTCACTCCTATTACTGTTTCCTAGATGGGTACTCTGGATACAACCAAATAGAGATTGCCCTAGAAGATCAAGAGAAAACCACATTCACTCATCCATTTGGCACCTTTACATACAAGAGGATGCCTTTCGGACTGTGTAATGCTCCTGCCACTTTTCAAAGATGCATGCTCAGCATTTTCTCTGACATGGTTGGAAATTTCTTGGAATTCTTCATGGACGACTTTATTTGGTTGTTCCTTTGATGAATGTTTGAACCATTTACAATTGGTCTTGACAAGGTGTGAAGAAAAGAATTTTGTTTTGAATTGGGAAAGTGTCATTTTATGGTTCAAAAGGGAATTGTTCTTGGACATATTGTTTCATCCAACAGAATAGAAGTAGACAAGGCAACTATTGACTTAATTGCCAACCTACCGG
This sequence comes from Liriodendron chinense, assembly GCA_003013855.2. NCBI lineage: Eukaryota > Viridiplantae > Streptophyta > Magnoliopsida > Magnoliales > Magnoliaceae > Liriodendron > Liriodendron chinense. The sequence goes on from PVNU02000362.1 coordinate 3,735,335, forward strand.
CCCCCAAAAGTGTATGAAACATTCGTTCTTTTTTTGGCCATGCAGGATTCTATAAGAGATTTATAAAAGGACTTCAGTCATATCTCTCGTCCATTATGCAATCTCCTACAAAAGGATGCTCCATTCGAGTGGACCAATGACTGCCAAGAAGTTTTCACCAAGCTTAAAGGCATGTTGACCATCGCACCGATAATGCAACCGCCCGATTGGACTATACCTTTTGAAATCATGTGTGACGCAAGTGACTACGCTGTTGGGGCAGTTTTGGGGCAAAGAAAAGACAAGAAGCCCTATGTTATATACTATGCAAGTAGAACCTTGAACAGTGCGCAAGTGAACTACTTTACTACGGAAAAGGAACTCCTTGCCGTAGTCTTTGCACTTGACAAGTTCAGGTCCTACTTGATTGGGTCCAAAATTGTGATTTTTACTGATCATGCGGCTCTCGAGTATCTTCTTTCTAAGAAAGATGCTAAGCCTCGCTTGCTCAAGTGGATCCTTTTGCTCCAAGAATTCGACCTTGAGATCTGAGATAAAAAAAAAGGAGTAGAAAACATAGTGGCTGAGCACTTGTCTCGTCTAGTACTCTCTGATTCCGTAGAGACGACACCGATAAAGGACACTTTCCCTTATGAACAGTTGTTTGACGTCTCTCGCCAACCTTGGTTTGCTGACATTCTTAACTATCTTGTTGCAGGTAGAATTCCGAGTCATTGGACCCCACAAGATAAAAGGAAATTTTTCACCGAGGTACGCAACTTTTTCTGGGATGATCCGTATTTGTTCAAATACTGCCCAGATCAGATCATAAGGAGGTGTGTTCCAGATAATGAACAAACTAGTGTCATCTCCTTTTGCCATTCTCATGCATGTGGTGGTCATTTCTCTTCTAAGAAAACTGCTGCCAAGATTCTCCTGTGCGGTTTCTACTGGCCTTCAATATTCAAGGACTCCCATGTTTTTTGCAAAGCATGTGACCGTTGTCAGAAGTTGGGAGGTATCTCCCGTAGAAATATGATGCCTTTAAATCCAATATTGATCATCGAAGTTTTCGATTGTTGGGGCATCGATTTCATGGGACCATTCCCTTCCTCATTTGGATATCTGTATATCCTATTGGCTGTCGATTATGTCTCCAAATGGGTTGAGGCAATCCTGTGTAGAACCAATGATCACAAAACGATTCTATGATTTCTAAAAGAGAATATTCTATCAAGATTTGGGATGCCTCTAGCCATTATCAGTGATGGGGGTACCCACTTTTGTAACAGACCTTTTGAGGCTTGATGAAGAGATATGGTATCACACACAAGGTGAGTACGCCCTATCGCCCACAAACAAGTGGTCAAGCGGAAGTTTCCAACAGGGAAATCAAACATATCTTGAAAAAAATGGTGAATCAAGACTGCAAGGATTGGTCTCTCAAACTAACTGATGCGTCAGTGGGCTTATCGTACAACATACAAAACCTCGATTGGGATGTCTCCCTATAGACTTGTCTATGGGAAAGCTTGCCATCTGCCTGTGGAGTTGAAGCATAAAGCCTATTGGGCTATAAAAAAAATTTAATTTCAAACTTAACAAGGCCAGCTCGCTTCGCAAACTCTAGCTGAATGAGTTGGAGGAAATCCGGAATGAGGCTTATGATAATGCCAGAATATGCAAGGAACGAATGAAGGTATTCCATGACAGGAATATCCTTCGAAGATCTTTCGAACCATCTCAGAAAGTTCTCTTGTACAATTCTAGGCTACATCTGTTTCCGGGAAAGCTAAAATCTCGATGGACCGGCCCTTTTGTAGTCAAAACGGTTTACCCTCACGGGGCTGTTGAGATTGAGAACCCCAAAAATGGCAATGTATTTAAAGTGGACAGGCAGCGTTTGAAGCCCTTTCTTGAGGAATTTGCCCCAGAGGAGGAATCCACCCCTCTGGAAGATCTGTTTATCGGGATTGATCTCCTAGTCTGACGGAGATCCCCTTTTGTATACTAGTAGGTTAGTTTGTTTCTTATATTTTATTTTGGCAACTTGAAAAATTCCAGCGCTTACGAGTACTCATCCTCTCAGGTACTCTTTACCCTCTATTCTTTACTATTTTGCTCTCATGTTGCATTTGTCTATGCATTCATTTTTCAACATTGAGGACAATATTACATTTAGGTTGGGGGTGTGGAATTCCTGTGAAAAATCTTTCCAATTGTCTATCTCTTTGTTATTTTGCCTATCTCTTTGCTATTTTAGGTCATAAACAAAAATCTATGGATTTATGTGATTTATGTGCTTTTGAAATAAATGGTAGAATGAAAGGCATTTAGTGATGATAATGTTAAAGCTTAGAGTTTAGTTACTTTAGTAAATTTTAAAATTGAGTTCTTTCCATTAATTTTCTATTAGAAAATGATAAACATTGATTGAATCATGAATTTTCACAGTTCACATCTAGTTTGCACTACCAGGATTTGAGTTTGATACTATAATGTTGACTTGATGATTGTTGAGAGTGATAGGAACCAAGCCTAGAGATCCTTGTCTACTTTGTTCATAGAAAAGAAAAGAAAAAGAAAAAAAAGAAGAAGAAAAAGAATATTCATAAGTAATTTGGGGCAAGGATTTTCATCAATTGTCGTTACCATTACAAAACATTACCATAGTATGAAGTGAGCCTTTTGGAGTCTTCGACTATCGGTTATTGATTGAAAAAAAAAAAAAACAAATCAAAAGCTAGAAAAATGTTGAAAAGAACAGTAGCAAGGTTCAGAATCAGTGACTTAGTTGATATGTCCATTCTCTTCAATCATCAGTGTTAACATGAAAGTAGAAGACTGAACCCCTAGTTGTGTTAGGAATGGATTTCACTATACACCATGAAACTCAATGTTTAGAATGCTTCTATTGAATCATTAATTCTTTGAACTCAATTAGGTTGTTTACTAAGTTGCTAGAATTTAGATTTAAATATTCTCAAAACTATATGCCTTGGAAACTCTATTGTTTAAATAACTTGAAGGATCACATAAATACATTAGATCTTTTCTTCTCATTATTAGAAAATAACAGAGAGTCTCGAGATTGCTTCCATTGGTGAAAACTGTCCAGGATGTGATTAATTGCATTATTTTGAAAAATCCTTGGATAATTTTCACATGTTTTGCTCAGGACTAGCAAAATGCTGGTTGGGGAGTGTGATAAGTGTCTAATATTGTATAATTAATCCTAGATATTTAGAGTATTATCATTGTTTTCCCGGTTAATTATCCCTCATTAGATGTGTTTTTACCATTCAGGTGATTAATGGAGGCTGAAGGAAATCTGAGCCAATCAAAGTATTTAAAAGCCTAAAAGAGAGCAAGATCAACCATCGGGCAGCCCTGAAGGAAATCAGACCATAAAGATCAAAGGATGGATCATGCTCTATGGTGGACTGCATCACAACCGCTCATTTGAAAATCTAAGTTGTGCATGATGGTTGTGATTAGGCAATCACTCAAGATTGGACAGTCAAGATTGGCTGATCATATATAGGACCAATGGTGTATCAAACGACAAGTAGAGATGTCGTCGGTCCTGCTCATGTGCCATCTTGCCCGTGCGTGACCACCGGTCTCACACATCCAAAAGCTGGAACATCCACCGTCCATCAGGCCGTCGGCCTTTGATCGTTCCAGTGTACCCCACCTTGTGCATCTATATCCAGCCCATCTCTTTGGCGGTCCAGATATGATGGACGATCAGCAACCATCAGCTCCACCGATCATCAGCCTCCATCAACACGTGCAACCTGCAAGAAGAAAAAGATGACCAGCCGTCCATCTTCAATCCCTGACCGACCATCACTCCAGCTGTAGCAATCTGCATCTACAACCATGCCTCACGTGTGCTGCATCTCAACGGCCAGACTGCAATCATGTCCAGCATCTATCAATGTGGAGCCCACGTCCATCACAGCAGCCGTCCATCAAAGACAGCTCTAGGACGGCCGTCCAGTTCAGGCCACCAAGCTGTTCACCGTCCAGATGGAGATGATCTCTCCAACGTCTAGCAAGGTGATTCCCACCTTGCACGTGCAGCAGCAGTGCTGCACGTCCAGCATCCTTCATCAACCGTCCACTTCAACCAGTTCTCACGTGCCAAGCTACAGCAACAATGTAGCCCCCATTCCAACCGTCCATCCAGATGCTGATCCTCACCAGCATCAAGTGGACCGTCCATCTCCAGCACGTGTGGAATAATCCACAGCAATGGACGGCCAGCATCAAGCAAACCATTCCACCAGCGTCCACTACATCCATTCACGTCCAGCAACAGCAGCTGCTGGCAAATCCCAGCCGTCCAGCACGTGGAAAACCTCCATCAAGCAAGCGTGGACCCCAGCTCCAATCTCCACCTTCCTTTTATCGCATCAACGGTCCAGACTCATCAAGCACCGTCCGTCAGCTGAAGATCAGCACCTGTATCACGTCAGCAATGAAGGGTTGGATGAGTTCCACCATCCATCACGTGATCAATGGTCAGCATGCATATCAACAGTCGTCCATTGCATCAACCAACCAAGCATCACCTCCATCGAAGACCATTCATCACAGCAGCTGGAGTCATCCAGCCGTCCACTTCTATTCCAGCCAAGCAGCTCTCCAAGCTAGCATGAGAGAGTTGCACGTCCTCAGCTGGGCAGCTCATCCTCACCGTCCATTTCCAGCCAGATCATCATCAACCAGCGTCACCAGATCCAGCATCAACATCCGTCCAGGACCCCACCTCTCCACCATTCCAACATCCACTGTCCACCAGTGTGCCCTCGATCATCAACTGTCCACCAGTGTGCTGCACAAAGAGACCACCTTCAGCAATCCAAGTAATGGACAGTTCAGATTATCCAAATTCTCCATGTGGACCCAGTCAACTCTAACTCATGTGGACCCAGTTAACTCACCTAGTTACCTTCCATCCTTGGGCCAAGCAAATGCTCTCTCCATCCTCTTCCATCCATGAGTTCCAAACCAAAAAAGAAAAGTTTGTTTGGGGCATTTCAAGCCTAACTCCTAACCCAAACCTAAAAAGCAAAACTATTGGCTTGGAAGTGCCACTTCATCATCCAAGCCTAGCTCCTAACCCAAACTTAAAGAACATTTGCTTGGAGTGTCACCTAGGCTTGGAGCTTCTCATGAGGCTATTAAAGGAGCTCCCCTCCCTCTCATTTTGATAATCCCATACAAGAGTTCTCTCTTCTTTGGTCTTCTCTTCTTTTCTTTCTTTTGTATTGTAGAGTAGTGTAGAATTTTCTTTCTTAGTCAGTTTTAGTCTTCCATTGTAGCATGTTGAGCTCTTAAATGTGCATATTCTAACCCCATTTCATTACTAACTATGTTTGAAATAAGTGATTAAAGACCCAACTAATGCATGGTTTTGTGGTTGTAGGAGTGAGAGAGAGAATTCATCAAATGAGGGTTACGAGATGCTATTTATACACCTTGAAGATCAAAGGAATGAAGAACCAAAGGTGGAGCAAAAGTGCATTGAAGATGAAGGAGGAGAAGCTGAGAAGTTCCGCCAATTTCATGACCACCAGCCGGCCGGCCGGCCAAACCCTCCAGAAATAGCGAAATCTCTAGACAAGTTTTATGAAGGCCGACCCCCTGACCGACCGACCGGATAGACTGACCAACCGGTCGGCCGGCCGACCGGTCGGCTGGTAGGTCGGACTGTGTAAGAAACACTCTAGTGAAAATTGCAATTGCAGGAACTTTGTTCGACCGGCCGGACAGGGGGTCCGACCGGCCAAACAACACTCAGGAACATCCGGAGCTCCGAAAATCTCTACGCAAAATGCTAATCTTGCGGGATTTCTCGAAGCTTCTTCGCACCTAGGGCTTCAAAGCTATAAAATGACTTACATAACTCATTCCTAAGGTATCCTAGAAGAGATTTAGCACGGTGTGAGACGGCAGAAGTCAGATCCAGAGTTCTACAACTCCTCCTAATTTGTTCTTCTAGTTTTATGTTTTTTTTTAGTTGTTTTCATGTTTCCTTGGATCATAAACGGCTAAACCTCTTAGTTAGGGCTAAGAGGTGAAGTTTGTAATGAATATAAAATGTTTCAGTTCGTTTGATTTGATTTCAATTTGGATTATTAGTGAAGAACAATAGTTGAAGTTTGAATAAAGTTCTAAGTAGTTTTTCTTAATCTTATGATGGCTCATGGATGTTTAGAAAAATTTCTTGAGTTCTTAATTTGTTTTGAATTATTCTAGACTTGTATAATCAGAGGAATTGGATTCAATACGCTCTAAATTTATGATCCTCATGTGAGAACTTCATACCAAAATTTCTACTCTTTTTGAAATTTCTGTCTATGTGTGGTTGTTTATATGATTTGAATTGAGTTCAAATTATGATCTAGTTATACTTTGTGACAGAAGGTAATGATAATTATGATTGTGATCTTAACCTATTAGAACTAGGATTGATCTATGTAATTGAGTGTGCTCAAATCCTAACTTGAATTGAGAGAATCATGTATCACACATATGGCAGATTGTCTGTTTTAACTGCTCTATCATCCGGCTAGATAGAACTTAATTTCGATTCTAGTTGAGAAAGTGAGAAACCACAGCGAATTAAGCATCAAGGATTGCAACAAGTGGATCCTTGAACCCCTAGTACTTTTTATTATTGATTACATTCAATTTAATTCAAAATATCTATCTACACCAAATTTCTAAATTCTGTTTAATTAACTCTTAAGTAGAAACCATTGGAAGTGTTTTGTGAATTCCTACACAAGTCCCTGTGGATCGACCTCGGTCTTATCGAGATTATTACTACATCCCAACCCTACACTTGGGGAAGCGAACAAGTTTTTTGCGCCGTTGCTGGGGACTTTGACGGTTTTTCACAAAATTTCTGAAAATAGTCTCTATTTGAAATTTTTAGGACTCTTTTAATAACTTAGTTTGTTTGCTTTGTTTTGTTTTTTCAGGAATTCTAGAAGTCGAAGTAGTCACTTCAAATCAGATTTTTCTAACCCTTTTTCTTTTACTTTTCTGAGATTTGCATGCCACATTGGGTTCGGGATTCTAATAACTGACTCATTAGTGAAGGGGGAATAGTTGAAGGAATTGATAGGAACCCACGTGCTAAGAGACGTTTAGATTCTCCAATTTTGTCTGAAAGTATGGCTGCAACCAACCCAACCTTATAGCCAATCAAAATCTGGGCGAAAACCAAACCTAAATCGAAACGGGAGAAAATGTGGATAAGAATGTTCCCCGACCCAGAACATTACGTGATTACTTGCAACCAGTAAGAGCGAGCACTCCCTCATGCATAATTTTTTCACAAAATGCAGGGAACATAGATTTGAAACCAAGAGTAATCCAACTCCTCGCCAAATTCCATGGACTAGACAGTGAAAGTGCCTATCAACATCTTAAGGAATTTGATGAGGTGATAGCCACAATGCACTTTGCAAATGTAACCGACGATATGGTGAGACTCAAATTATTTCCTTTTACCCTTAAAGAAAAAGCATAAGGTTAGCTTCATGCATTAAGGCTAAGATCAATTGGCACATGGACTGAGATGACTAGGGAGTTCATTAAAAAGTTCTTCCCTACTCACAAAACAATCATGTTGAGGCATATTATCATGAATTTTGCCCAAAAAGAGGATAAAACCTTCTTCCAATGTTGGGAGAGGTTCAAGGACTTGTTAAATGCATGCCCACATCATGGCTACGAAATTTGGAGGGTAATAAGCTTTTTCTATGAAAGACTGACTTCACCCATGCGCTAATTTGTAGAGATGATGTGCAATAGAGAATTCATGAATAAGGAAGCCGAGGAAGCATGGGATTATTTTGATGAATTGGCCGAGAATGCATAGTCTTGGGATACATCTAGACTAACAAATTCCAAGACAAGCCAACAAAAGAAAAAAGGAGAAATTTATGTCTTCTCAAAAGAAGAAAATATAAGTGCATGTGTGGCTAGCCTCACAAGAAAAGTCGAGGCCATAGAATTAAGGAAAGGAGAGACGATCAACTTAAAAGACGTTGAAACTGTTTGTGGAATTTGTACCGGAAATCAACATGCAACACAAGATTGTCCCACAACTTCAGCATTCCAAGATATCTTACAAGAACAATCAAATGCCACAAACAGTTATCAACGGCTATTTAGTGCTCCAAACTCAAACATGTATAATTCTAGTTGGAAGAACTGTTCGCTTCCCCAAATGTAGGGTTGCGATGTAGTAATAAACTCGGTAAGACCGAGGTCGATCCACAGGGACTATGTAGGATCTCACAAATTCATCCACAAGTGTCTATTGAAATCTACTAATCCGATTGATGTATAAAGTTGATATGAGTAACAAAAGCTGAATTAAATCGAGAGTAAGTAATTATAAGAGGGTACTAGGGTTTTAAGGATCCACTTGTAGCAATCCTTAATGTTCAATCCGCTGTGGTTTCTTATTCTCTCAACTAGAACCGACATTCCTGTCTGTCTAGTCGGATGATAGAACTGTTAAACCAAACAGTCTGTAATATGTAAGTTCTATGCATAAGATTCACTCAATCTAGGCTGAGCTGAGCATGCTCACTTGCATAGGTCATTCCCCTTTTCTATAGGTCCAGTTCTCAATCATAACCATCCCCAAGTCCTCTCACAAGACAAGGCTAGATTAGGATTTGAACTAGATTCAAATCACCAGCACAGTCCTTACATATTCCAGAAAATCAACTAAAATAGAACTTTGGCTTGAAGTCCCTTTATGAAGAACTTAGTACTAGAGCGCACTCCGATTCCTCGGATCATACAGGTCTATACCGTTGCAAACAAATTAAGAAGATAAGTAATTCATCCAAACATCCATGAGTCATCACAAGACTAAGAAAAATTACTTAAAAACTTGTATAAACTTTAAACCTTAGTTCATAATCATGAATTCCAAACTAAAACCACTTAACTACGAATTAAAACATCTTGGATTCACTACAAGCTTCACCTCTTAGCCCTAGCTAAGAGGTTTAGCTGCTCATGATCCAAGGAAACATGAAACAACTACAAAAAGCATGAAAACAGCAAAGCAAACCAAAAGGAGTTGTGAAACTCCAATCTTCACTTCCACAGTCTCCAACCTCGCTTGAACCCTTCTAGGATGCCCTAGGAACGATCCCTAGGTGTCCTCTTATAGTCTGGAGGCTCCACAATGTCGCAAGAATCGGAAATTTGCGTAACACTTACGCAGCGCAGAGAATTTCGGGAAGAAATTAGAAAGTTCTAACTCAGTACGCATGGCCGACCGGTCATGACCGGTCGGCCTCAAGTGAAAATACTCCAGCAAGCACATCCGACCGGTCAAGACCGGTCGGACGTGTATATTAACATTCCAGCAACCCTGTCCGACCGGTCATGACCGGTCGGACGTCTTCAGTAAACCTCCAGCAGCTGTAGCCGACCGATCAAGACCGGTCGGTCACCTTTATTTCTTCTTCAGTACCATGGCTGACTGGTTGCTGACCGGTCGGCAGTCTTCATACTTCTTCATTTCTTCCTTTTCTTTCTTTCCCTGCTTCTTTCTTTCGCTTTCTCTCTTCTTTTCTTCTTTGGTCCTCAAGTAATTGGTCCTCAAGTAATCTCCATTAGAATGATCCCAAGTGAGCTCTTTATGTCTTCAATTGAGTAGAGTCCACCCTCAATCCTGTAGTCACAAAACATGCATTGAATTAGCTTACAAACCATATAAACCTTGCACAATGAGTGATGAATTGGGGTTAGAATAGGCACAATTAAGAGCTCAACACACCCCCCAACCAGCATTTTGCTAGTCCCGAGCAAAACATGCGTGAAGCTAATCTCATTCTTCAAAACTCAACTCTCTTTCAGAAACCATCCTTCTATACATTCCAAGGTTCATAAGTGTAAGATTCAGAAAGATTAGGCGTCAAAGGTTGGAACCGTAAATCCTCAAGACATAATAGGCATTCATATGAGATTCCCACTGATTGGTTGATAAATAGAGGGACTTGATCAAATCCAACCTAGTGTGGGTAGTGAAAATTTATTCCACGAGTTTCTAGGATTACCTTCTTCATAGATCAACTAGACTATAGAACTCAAGGTACATAGAGCCACATCAAGCCAATGACAAGAATTTGCCTTACCGTCCTTCCGACGACTTTCACACTACGTCCCATTTCCGGCTTTGGTTACGGGTAGACCATCCCCCGGTTGGTAGTAGGTAGCCCTAATCGGAATTTTCCACCGTTTTTCCACATTCCCAATTTCATCCTTCCTTTTCCTTTTTCTTTTTAAATTAGATAGGATTTTTAGAAATCCATATCTTTCATTATTTACCCATGGACAAGGATGGACAAAGTACCCCGGCCTGATTTCTCAATACCTTAATTCAAAGTCTAGCTAATCCATAAATCACATAATCCCTTCAACTCATGAAAATCGTGTAATGTGAACTAGGTGTAAAAGTGTTCAGATTTTCTATCAATCACAAAAATAGGGGAGTTCACATATAAAACCATTATGCAATGAGAGATTCCAGACATCCAGCCCTATTCACTTCATATCTCTTCCTCTTATGCTCATATCATCTGGAATGCATAGAACCAATGTTTTCCAAAAGAGTTTCGAATTTTTGAAAAAAATCGAAAAATTTCCACATAATTGCTTGAGATGTTACAAAGTGCTGGATTCATCCAAGCGGTCCTACACCCCCCAACCAAATCTTGCATTGTCCTCAATGTAAAAGATGCGCAATGAGCAAAACATGAGAGCAATTTGAAAATAACAGGGAGTGAGGAATGATATTACCTGAGAGAGTGAACATTGGAAACCTTCCGCCTTCTAACAAACCTATGAAAACGAAAACAAAAGCAGTAAAATCCTAATCCTAACTACTCTATACCTCCATCAGACTAGGAGATGAATGATCCTGATACACAGGATCATTCAGGGGTATGGACATACCTTCTGAAGGAAAATTTTCAAAGAACGGCTTTAATCGCTGCCCATTTGCCTTAAAAATATTGCCGTTCCTTGGATTTAATAGCTCGACAGTCCCATACGGATAGACAGTTTGCACAATGTAGGGACCAGTCCATCGAGATCTCAATTTTTTCGGAAATAGATGTAAGCGAGAATTATACATGAGGACTTTTTGATTGATCGTGAATGTCTTGCGAAGAATATTCTTATCATGGAATATCTTCGTCTTGTCCTTGTAAATTCTCGCATTCTCATAAGCTTCATTCCGGATTTCTGCAAGTTCATTTAATTGAAGTTTGCGTAGCGAGCTTGCCTTGTCAGAATTGAAATTCATTGTCTTAATAGCCCAATACGCCTTATGTTCCAACTCCACAGGCAAGTGACAAGCCTTCCCATAGACAAGTCTATAGGGAGACATTCCAATAGGGGTTTTAAAGGCAGTACGGTAAGCCCAAAGCGCATCGGTAAGTCGAAGTGACCAATCCTTGCGATCGGGATTCACCGTTTTCTCTAAAATGTGTTTAATCTCCCTATTGGATATCTCAGCTTGTCCACTCGTTTGTGGGTGATAGGGGGTGCTCACTTTGTATGTAACGCCATATTTCTTCATTAGGGCTGCAAAAGGGCGATTGCAAAAGTGAGATCCTCCATCACTTATGATGACTCGAGGCGTTCCAAACCGGGAAAGAATATTCTCTTTTAAAAATCGAATGATCGTTTTATGGTCATTATTCCGGCAAGGGATGGCCTCGACCCATTTGGAAACATAATCAACGGCAAGCAAGATGTATACATTTCCAAAAGAAGATGGGAATGGGCCCATGAAATCGATGCCCCAACAATAAAAAATTTCGATAATTAAGATGGGATTGAGTGGCATCATATTTCTACGGGATATTCCTCCTAGTTTCTGACAAGGTTCACATGCTTTGCAAAACTCATGTGTGTCTTTGAACATGGTGGGCCAATAAAACCCACATTGCAGAATTTTTGCTGTGGTATTTTAGCCGAAAAGTGGCCACCATATGCTTGAGAATGACAGAAGGAGATGATACTTTGTTGCTCATCATCTGGGACACATCTCCTTATGATTTGATCGGGACAGTACTTGAATAAGTATGGGTCGTCCCATAGAAATTTCCGCACCTCCGTGAAGAATCTATCCTTATCTTGTTTTTTCCAATATGTAGGAATTGCACCTGTAGCAAGATAGTTAGCAATGTCTGCATACCATGGCAATTGGGAAACAGCAAAAAGTTGTTCATCAGGGAACATGTCATTGATTGTAGTCGTTTCAGGGGAATCAGTGAGGTCAAGTCGAGAGAGGTGGTCGGCTACTACATTTTCTACTCCTTTCTTATCACGTATTTCTATGTTGAATTCCTGGAGTAGGAGGATCCATCTTAATAACCATGGTTTAGCATCCTTCTTAGAAAGCAGATACTTAAGCGCGGCATGGTCAGTGAATATAATGATCTTGGATCCAATCAAGTAGGATCTAAACTTCTCCAAAGCAAAAACTACGGCTAAAAGTTCCTTTTCAGTGGTAGTGTAGTTTGCCTGGGCTGAGTTTAGGGTTCTACTTGCATAGTAGATGACACATGGCTTTTTATCTTTTCTTTGGCCTAACACGGCCCCAATAGCATAGTCGCTAGCATCGCACATAATCTCAAAAGGAAGGCTCCAATCCGGTGGTTGCATTATTGGGGCACATGTCAACATACCTTTAAGGGTGTTAAAGGCCTTTTGACATTCTTCATTCCACTCGAATGAATTTTCCTTTTGAAGTAGGTTACATAAAGGGCGAGAGAGTGAACTGAAGTCCTTTATGAACCTTCTGTAGAATCCTGTGTGTCCTAAAAAGGACCGCACATCTCGTATGCTTTTGGGTGGTGGAAGGGTAGAGATAAGATCAATTTTCGCTTTGTCCACCTCAATTCCATTTTGTGAAACGATGTGACCAAGTACAATTCCCTTTTGAACCATGAAGTGACACTTTTCCCAATTGAGCACTAGGTTCTTCTCTTCACATCTTTTTAGCACAGATTTCAAGTGCTCAAGGCACTCATCAAAGCTACAACCGAATACGGAAAAATCATCCATGAAGACTTCGAGAATGGTCCCCACCATGTCAGAAAAGATGCTCATCATACAACGCTGAAAGGTGGCAAGGGCATTACATAGTCCAAACGGCATCCGTCAATAGGCGAAAGTGCCGAATGGACATGTGAATGTAGTCTTTTCTTGGTCTTCACGGGCAATTTCTATTTGGTTGTACCCTGAATAGCCATCAAGGAAGCAAAAGTGGGAATGACCCGCCAACCGTTCTAAAATCTGATCAACAAATGGTAGGGGGAAGTGGTCTTTCCTCGTGACAGTGTTTAGCTTCCTGTAGTCAATGCACATTCTCCAACCAGTAGTAACTCTAGTTGGCACGAGTTCGTTATTGGCATTGGCTACGATGGTTATTCCGGATTTCTTAGGCACCACTTGAGTTGGGCTCACCCATTGGCTATCAGATATTGGGTAAATGATACCTACATCCAATAGTTTCACCACTTCGGCCTTAACCACATCCTTCATGTTTGGATTTAGTCGTCTTTGTGGTTGCCGGGATGATTTTGCATTTTCCTCAAGGTGTATGCGGTGAGTACAAATCAGAGGGTCTATGCCTTTGAGATCCGCAATTGACCATCCAATGGCACTCTTGTGCTCTAATAGAGTGGCTATTAGCCTACTCTCTTGTTCCTCATCCAAGTGGGAAGAAATCACCACTGGATATGTCTCATCTTGACCTAAATAAACATACTTTAGCTCACTTGGCAATGGTTTTAGGTCGAGTTTTGGTGCCTTGATGTTGGATGGGAGGGCCTTGTTCTCATTTACAGGCAAAGGTTCAATTGGGGCCCTCCATCTTTTATTCTCAAGCACCAGCATCACATCTAGAATGGCATCCCTCTCTTGTATTGTGTAATCATTTGTCTCATGAGAGTGGGCCATACATGCCTCCAAAGGGTTGGAAAATAGTGATAAGGGGACTGTATCCTCCACGAATGATTCGATCATGTTTAATTCGTGGACATCATCATCAACTTCCCGCGGTTGTTTGCATAACTCAAATATGTTAAGCTCAAGGGTCATATTTCCAAAGGACATTTGTACAAGTCCGTTTCTGCAATTGATAATGGCGTTTGAAGTAGCTAGAAACGGTCGTCCAAGTATGACGGGAATTTGAGTACCGGTGCCTATCACGGGATGTGTGTCCAAGACAATAAAATCTACTGGGTAGTAGAATTTATCAACTTGGACTAGAACATCCTCTACCATTCCTCTCGGTATCCGGATGGATCTATCAGCAAGTTGGAGTGTGGTTTTGGTGGGTTTCAATTCACCTAACCCAAGTTGTTCGTAGACCGAGTATGGAATGAGATTCACACTTGCCCCCAAGTCGAGTAGGGCTTGTTTAATCTGGTAGTCTCCTATGATGCATGAGATGGTTGGACTACCTGGATCCTTGTATTTTTGGGGCACCTCTTGTTTGATGATGACGCTCAAATTCTCAGCCAAAAGCACTTTATTGTGAACGTTATGTTTCCTTTTGATTGTACACAATTCCTTTAAAAATTTAGCATAAGATGGTATTTGTTTTATTGCATCCAACAGCGGGATGTTGATCTTCACCTGCTTGAAAACTTCCAGAATCTCCAGATTTTTATCTAAAGGTTTAGGTGAAATCAACCTTTGTGGAAATGGGGCAACCGGCTTTTATTGCCTTTCCGGTTCTTTCTCTTGTGGAATATTGTTTGGGCTATCATCCTCTTTGGGAATTTCCGGATCCTTAGGCTTTGGGGCCTTCACCGGATTAGATTTGTCAATTTCTTTCCCACTTCTCAAAGTGGTGATAGCCTGGACATGTTCCGTATGGTGGGAGGATGAGCTTGCATCTTGTATCTCATACTGGGTCCTTAGGTTAGGAAGAGGTTGAGCATGAAGTGTGCCCTTCTCTCTACCACTAAGGTGAGCTTCAACTCTAGCCAGAGATGTTTTCAATTCATTAATGGCTTGGTTTGAATTTTGATTGAATTTCAATTGCTCTTGCATGAACCCATCTATTTTTAGAGAATTTGTCTTGTTATACTCATTCTGGACCGATACGAGTGCACCCAATATCTCTTCTAGTGATACTTTTGGAGTGTTGTTTGCATTTGCAGTGGGTCCATTCCTCCAACTGAAGTTGGGATGGTTCTTCCAATTAGGATTAAACGTGTTTGAGTTTGGAGCACCATATTGCTGCTGATAACTGTTTATGGCATTTGTTTGTTCTTGTAAGATGCCTTGGACTGCTGAAATTGTGGGACAATCTGGTGTAGCATGTTGATTTCCAGCACAAATTCCACAAACAGTTTCAACCTCAGTGGAGTTGATTGTTTCTCCTTTCCTTAATTCCATGGCTTCGACCTTTCTTGTAAGGCTAGCCAACCGTGCACTTATGCTATCTTCTTCTGATAAGACATACATTCCTCCCTTTTCCTTTTGTTGGCCAATCTTGGAATTTGTTGGTTTAGATGTGTCCCAAGATTGTGCACTTTCAGCCAATTCTTCCAGATAATCCCATGCTTCATCAGCTTCCTTATTCATGAACTCCCCATTACACATCATCTCTATAAATTGGCGCATGGATGGAATCAGTCCTTCATAGGAAAAACTTATAATTCGCCAATTTTCATAGCCATGATGTGGGCATGCGTTTAATAGGTCCTTGAATCTCTCCCAACATTGGGAAAAGGTTTCATCCTCCTTTTGGGCAAAGTTCATGATAAGGCGCTTAAGCATGTTCGTTTTGTGAGTAGGGAAGAATTTTTTTATAAATTCTCTGTGCATATCATTCCATGACCCAATTGATCTTGGCCTCAATGCATAAAGCCAACCCTTGGCTTTATCCTTAAGAGTGAAAGGGAAGAATTTAAGTCTTACTACATCTTCAGTCACATTTGCAAAGTGCATGGTGGTGATTACCTCATCAAACTCCCTAAGGTGTTGATAGGCACTTTCACTGTCTAAACCATGGAATTTAGGGAGAAGATTGATCACTCCCGGTTTCAAATCCACATTCCCTGCATTTGGTGGAAATACTATGCATGAGGGAGTGCTCGTTCTTGCAGGTTGCAAGAAATCACGTAAAGTCCTAGGTCGGGGAACATTCTCAACCACATTCTCCCCTGTTTTAGTTTGATTTTGAACCGGGTTAGGTTGATTTGCCGCCATACTTTCAGATAAAATTGGAGAATCTAGATGTCTCCTAACACGTGGCTCTCTATCAATGCCTTCTACTATCCCCCCCTTCACTTATGAGTCGGTTATTGGAATCCCGAGCCCAATGTGGCATGCAAAACCAAAAATAAGAAACAAAAAGGAAAAAGAATTCTTCCTTCTTTTTCTTTACTCTTCTCTAAGACCGAAGTACAAGGTGTCTTGCAATGGCTAGGCCAGAAGCAAAGATAGAGACCGATTTCTCCTGGTCAATAGGGGTTCAGAGAACACCCCACCCACTCTTTGAATCTTTTGAGAAAAAGTGCAGAAAAAGGAGAAAGAGGAGTAGAGATGAGAAAAGAAATCCCTGAGCACAAGGTGATCCAAGACGGCAGAGCCGACCAATAGGAATCCAGGTGGCAAAAAGGCCGACCTTTCAGAGATCCAAAAGGAGTCTCCACCCACTCTACAAGAGATAAATAAAATAAAAATGACTAGGAGAAGGAGAAGAGTAAGGTTTTAGAAGGATAGCACCTGAATTGCACTTGAAATCCTTGACTCTTCTTCGGCTTCCTAAAAATCCTTGAAAAGAAAAATCAAATAAATAAACTAAGTTAGTCTAAAAATCTAAAAAAAAAATCCTAAATAGATACTAATTTCAGAAATTTGTGAAAACCGTCAAAAATCCCCGGCAGCGGCGCCAAAAACTTGTTCGCTTCCCCAAGTGTAGGGTTCGATGTAGTAATAAACTCGGTAAGACCGAGGTCGATCCACAGGGACTATGTAGGATCTCACAAATTCATCCACAAGTATCTATTGAAATCTACTAATCCGATTGATGTATAAAGTTGATATGAGTAACAAAAGCTGAATTAAATCGAGAGTAAGTAATTATAAGAGGGTACTAGGGTTTCAAGGATCCACTTGTAGCAATCCTTAATGTTCAATCCGCTGTGGTTTCTTATTCTCTCAACTAGAACCGACATTCCTGTCTGTCTAGTCGGATGATAGAACTGTTAAACCAAACAGTCTGTAATATGTAAGTTCTATGCATAAGATTCACTCAATCTAGGCTGAGCTGAGCATGCTCACTTGCATAGGTCATTCCCCTTTTCTATAGGTCCAGTTCTCAATCATAACCATCCCCAAGTCCTCTCACAAGACAAGGCCAGATTAGGATTTGAACTAGATTCAAATCACCATCACAGTCCTTACATATTCCAGAAAATCAACTAAAATAGAACTTTGGCCTGAAGTCCCTTTATGAAGAACTTAGTACTAGAGCGCACTCCGATTCCTCGGATCATACAGGTCTATACCGTTGCAAACAAATTAAGAAGATAAGTAATTCATCCAAACATCCATGAGTCATCACAAGACTAAGAAAAATTACTTAAAAACTTGTATAAACTTCAAACCTTAGTTCATAATCATGAATTCTAAACTAAAACCACTTAACTACGAATTAAAACATCTTGGATTCACTACAAGCTTCACCTCTTAGCCCTAGCTAAGAGGTTTAGCTGCTCATGATCCAAGGAAACATGAAACAACTACAAAAAGCATGAAAACAGCAAAGCAAACCAAAAGGAGTTGTGAAACTCCAATCTTCACTTCCACAGTCTCCAACCTCGCTTGAACCCTTCTAGGATGCCCTAGGAACGATCCCTAGGTGTCCTCTTATAGTCTGGAGGCTCCACAACGTCGGAAGAATCGGAAATTTGCGTAACACTTACGCAGCGCAGAGAATTTCGGGAAGAAATTAGAAAGTTCTAACTCAGTACACATGGCCGACCGGTCATGACCGGTCGGCCTCAAGTGAAAATACTCCAGCAAGCACATCCGACCGGTCAAGACCGGTCGGACGTGTATATTAACATTCCAGCAACCCTGTCCGACCGGTCATGACCGGTCGGACGTCTTCAGTAAACCTCCAGCAGCTGTAGCCGACCGGTCAAGACCGGTCGGTCACCTTTATTTCTTCTTCAGTACCATGGCTGACAGGTTGCTGACTGGTCTGGCTTCCTTGGCCGACCGGTCATGACCGGTCGACAGTCTTCATACTTCTTCATTTCTTCCTTTTCTTTCTTTCCTTGCTTCTTTCTTTCACTTTCTCTCTTCTTTTCTTCTTTGGTCCTCAAGTAATTGGTCCTCAAGTAATCTCCATTAGAATGATCCCAAGTGAGCTCTTTATGTCTTCAATTGAGTAGAGTCCACCCTCAATCCTGTAGTCACAAAACATGCATTGAATTAGCTTACAAACCATATAAACCTTGCACAATGAGTGATGAATTGGGGTTAGAATATGCACAATTAAGAGCTCAACAAGAACCATCCCAACTTCAGTTGGAGGAATGGACCCACTGCGAATGCAAACAATACCCCTCAAGTTCAACCTTTACTAGGTCCATCCCTAGTTATTACACCAAAAGCTACGCTAGAGGAGATGTTGGGTGCATTCGTATAGGTTCAAGCTGAATATAACAAGACTAATTCTCTGAAAATTGATGGGTTCATGCAAGAGCAACTGAAATTTAATCAAAACTCATCTCGAGCTATTAATTACTTGAAAACCTCAATGGCTAGAGTTGAATCTCATCTCAGTGTTAGAAAGAAAAGCACACTTCCTGCCCAACCTCTTCCTAAGTGAAGAACCTAATTTGAGATACAAGACGCAAGCTCATCCTCCCAACATACGGAGCATGTTCAATCTATCACCACTTTGAGAAGTGGAAAAATAATCGATAAATCTAATCCGATGAAGGCCCCAAAGCCTAATGATCCGAAAATTTCCAAAGAGGACGATAGCCCGAACAACACTCCACATGAGAAAGAACCGGAAAGGCAACACAAGCCGTTTGCCCCGTTTCCTCAAAGGTTGATTTCACTCAAACCTTTAGACAAAAACCTGAAAATTTTAGAGGTTATTAAGCAAGTGAAGATCAACATCTTGATGTTGGATGCTCTAAAACAAATACCATCGTATGCCAAATTTCTAAAGGAATTGTGTACAGTCAAAAGGAAATACAATGTTCACAACAAAGTACTGTTGACTGAGAATTTGAGTGCTATTATCAGACAAGAGGTGCCCCAAAAATACAAGGATCCGGGTAGTCCAACCATCTCATGCATCATAGGAGACTACCGGATTAAACAAGCCTTACTTAATTTAGGGGCAAGTGTTAACCTCATTCCATACTCGGTCTATGAACAACTTGGGTTAGTTGAATTGAAACCCACCAAAACTATACTCCAACTTGCTGATAGATCTATTCGAATACCGAGAGGAGTGATTGAGGATGTCTTAGTCCAAGTTGATAAATTCTACTACCCAGTAGACTTTATTGTCTTGGATACAGATCTTGTGATAGGTACCGGTGCTCAAATTTCCGTCATACTTGGCCGCCCTTTTCTAGCTACTTCAAATGAGATTATCAATTGTAGAAACGGGCTTGTAAAAATGTCCTTTGGAAATATGACACTCAAGCTGAATATATTTGATTTATGCAAACAACCACGGGAAGTTGATGACAAGATCCACAATATAAACTTGATTGAATCATTCGTGGAGGAGACATTGCCCTTGACATTATATTCCGACCCTTTAGAGGCATGTTTGGCCCACTCTTATAAGATGAATGATGACACAATACGAGATATGGATGCCATTTTGGATGTTATGCCGATACTTGAGAACAAAAGATAGAAGGCACTATTTGAACATTTACCCTTAAGCGAGAACAAGCCTCTCCCATCCAATATCAAGTCACTGAAGCTCAACCTAAAACCATTACTAAGTGATTTGAAATATGTATACTTAGGTCGAGATGAGACATATCCGGTGGTGATTTCCTCCCACTTGGATGAGGAACAAGAGAGTAGCCTAATAGCCACTCTAATAGAGCATAAGAGCGCCATTGGATGGTCGATTGTGAATCTCAAAGGCATAGACCCCCTGATTTGTACTCATCGCATACACCTCGAGGAGAATGCGAAAACATCTAGGCAACCACAAAGACACCTCAATCCAAACATGAAGGAGGTGGTTAAGGCAGAGGTATTGAAATTATTAGATGTAGGTATCATTTACCCAATATCCAATAGTCAATGGGTGAGTCCAACTCAAGTGGTGCCTAAGAAATCCAGAATAACCATTGTAGCCAATGCCAATAATGAACTCGTGCCAACCAGAGTCACTACTGGTTAGAGAATGTGCATTGACTACAGGAAGTTAAACACAGTCATGAGGAAAGACCACTTCCCCTTATCGTTTATTGATCAAATTTTAGAAAGGTTGGCGGGTCATTCCCATTTTTTCTTCCTTGATGGATTTGAACCGCTCTATATTCCGATTGGGTATAGATAGAAATTCGATTCCGATTGAGTTGTGAGAGACCTAGTTGTGTTGATGCATTGAAAACCATAAAAAATGGATCCTTGGCGGTCTAGTGCCTTTTAGACTATTATTACCTCTCATAATCACTGTTTTATTCCAAATTACTATTTTCTAGATTTAGTTCTTAATATGATTTTGATTATAGGTTATTTTAGATAAACTCTAAAGATACCCATATACAAATCTCCGTAGGATGAAACTCGGTCTTTCCGAATTTATTACTACATAGCAACCTTGCACATGAGGCAAGCGAACAAGTTTTGGCACCACTGCCGGGGATTTAATACAGTGCTTTTAGAATTTTCTGAGATAGCTTTTAGTTGAGATTATGTTTCATTGATTCGATTCCCATAATAATGCTCAGGCCTTGGTCACACTCAATTGTATAAGCCAAGCTCTTTCCAATCTAGTTGAGATTCACAACCATAGCTTTTATCAAATCCTGTCACTAGACTTAACTACAACTAATGATTAGAACTCTAATTAATTCAAAATCAATCAGCAAACATCTATTTCAAATTATCACAAAAGATTAAAACTTTAGTTTGAATGAGTTCCCACATGAAGATCGTGTCATTGTACACAAGGCAATCAAAGAGTCTATCATGCCCAGAGTCGATGATAGATCAATGAACTACAGAAGCATAAACAATGCCAAAAAGGTAAGCTACTAGGTTTAGATTCACTAAGAAGAACATGAACCTGTAGTCATCAAGATATCAAAGCAAAAACTGAACTAGTACTTTATTCAAACTCATATTAAACTAAATTCTTCAATTAAAGCATAAAAAGGAAACCTAGGTTGCATCAATCCATCAAAACGAATCAAAAGGTTCACCTCTTAGCCCTAGCTAAGAGGTTTTAGTTCATCTCTAACATCCTTGAACTAGAAGCCTAAAAAATATAAAAATAACTAAGAACTAGAAGAAAAGTAATAAGAAATCCTTCTCCAAAGCTTCCTTGATCTTCTACACATCCTAGAATCCCCTGAGGATGAAGAGGAGGAGTCCTTTTATAGCTTAGATTCGAGAAATTGCAGAGAAGTACTGCACTTGCGCATCAAAATCCGAAATTAGAAGTCTTCTAGTGCAATCAGGACATTGGTCGGTTAGCCGGACCCCCCCCCCCCCCCCCCCCCCCCCCTATCCGGCTGGTCGGAGCTTGAGCAAAAAGGAACCCAACTCTCTGAATATTATATTGCATAGGCCAACCTACCAACCGACCGACCGGTCGGTCTAAGGGTCGGGCTTCACAAAAATCCTCCAGCAAAATGGTTTGGCCGACCGGCCGGAGGTCATGTAAATTGTTGATATTTTCAGTTTTTCATCCTCCATCTCCATTGCATCTTCGCTCCACCTTTGGTCCTTTGTTCCTTTGATCTTTAAGGTGTGTAAGAAGTGTCTTTAAGCCTCCAATTGACAAAGAATCCCTCTCATTCCTACAATCACAAAACCATGCATTAGGTAAGTCTTTAAACATGTAATTCATGTATGGTTGGTGATGAAATGGGGTTAGAAGATGCACATTTTAGAGATCAACAAAGCCCTGTTTCCCCAGGCATGGTTATCTCATGCTCATGCTTTGTTACCACCTCTATCACACCCCAAACTCGAGCACCCGAGTAGTAGGGCCTAGATCCCGAGGTTGGGGTGCAAACCTTAAATAAAACACATACAGGGGCATTACCCCCGTGCCTGAGTAGTCCATTTAGCGAGTAAACTCGCAAATAAAAATCAAAGCCATGTATATCAATACAATGGCAATAGAAGATGGGCATAAATAACTAAAGCAGAGAGTATCAAAGTAAACATCTAAAAATGTAACCCAGTCTAAATCCCTTAGTTGGGGATATATAACCACAGGAACAAAATATACAGGGCACAAGGTAACAAATAAAGAAAAGCTCCTCCACACTCTACTCCTGGCTAGATGTTACACTATGCTCCCAAGGCCTTGCCCTACTCCTAAGATTCCTGCATAAAAGTCAAATAGAAGGCATTAGAGGTCTACATAGTGAAGAAGTACCCTCAAGGTTTGCAGGCGACATAATAGCCAAGTATAATTGTGATTAAAGTAGTAATTTACTATATACAACTAATACCAATCATTCACATGTGTGATATAATGAAACAACATGGCATATAAATCACATTGGGTGTATCCTATCTAGAGCATAAGGTATAGAACTAATCTTAAGGTTGAGGGCATGCATCAAGCTAGCATGCAATGGTTCCTGATGGCCAACCTACCGGTAAAGTACAAAAGGTACGTACATACTAACTAGCCACCCGATAAAATCCATAATGGAAAAGGGACACCCATAACAAACTAGCCAATAAGTAAAATGCTTGAAAGTATGTCCACACAGGTTAGGCACTCGATAAAATCACATGCCTCGGATGCCTGTTATCAACCAACTACTACCTAAGCTACAACAAACTATCATCCGTAATTCCAAGTTGGGGATGCACATCTAGCTGGCATACATAGCCCATGTCATCTATATGCCTCGAATGCGCATCATCAACTGCTATTAACCTGAAGCGCTAACAATCCAATTCACAAGCAATCCATTTATTACAATCTTTAATCACATCCATACACAACCTTATCTTTTAAGGATTTGAGGTTGGGTGACACACACCCATTGGCATGCGACGTCCATAGTGGCTAACCAGCTGGTAAAATACAAAAAAAAAAAGTACACCCGTACTGGTTATGCACCTAGTAAAATATGTATGCCTTGGATGTGTCTCAACTCGACCACTATTAATCATAATTACTAGCAGCTTGATCTATTATAATCTGATTCATGATGGATCCTTTCGATTAACGGCTTGACTGATATAAAAGGGTACAACAAAAAAATGGCTTAAGCCGAGAAAGTCCATTAATAGACAAACAAGGGCTCTTCTTGAAAAGGCCACGAGGACACAAACATTGAAGACAAAGTTCATCAAAACAGGAGGTACGGCGGTTAATCCAAAGCATCCTTTACTCGATTAATAGAAATGACAATCACATTCATATAAGCAGTTTATGAAAGTGGCAAGCTGAATTCACCTATTCAATCCACACAAGTTGCAACTAAAGTCCCTCAACAAGTCATGAAAGAGACAATGCAATTTACATACACTATTCCTAAAGGGCAGTAATTTAACTGCACAAGTGATTCCTAGTATAGTGATCCAATACCACATAACCCTATACCCAAAAGAGTAATATCTACAACTATTCGAGATTCTAAGCATGTTATCGATCTATCACAGGTAGCATAAGACCTTGCAAGACCAAATTTTGCATAAAAGTGGACTATACACCAATTACAAAGATAAGTACAATTCAAAGAATTGTAAACAATTTCTTAAACATCAATACAATATACACCTTTAAGATAGAGGATATAATGTATAGACTAAGCGAATGCCAACATGCTAGATATCATATTCTAGGAATATCCATAATAACACATGCGAACATGATTCAAGAACCACATGAAGTTTCTAAATGACAACATAACACCTATTAAAAAGAAATTATTGAGCTAAGATGCTGAAAAAAACTTAGGGGTAGATCTTCACCTCATTGCAGTTAGGGTTTCTATATTTAAGCGCTCCATCTCGATCTCGCTACCGGTCAGCAGCTCCTACCACTGAAAATTGGGGGTTTGAGGGAACACCAAACTCCATGGTCACTATCTTGAAAATCAGAACTCTAATTACTCCAAATCAACCCTAAATTAGAAGCTAATTAGGCAATTCTACTTACCTAGTTACCTAAGTTGACGGCTCGGCAACTCAACCCCCAAATTTGGGCCAATTGGGATAATCTAGTGCCACCATGCTACTATAAAACTTCAGCTTGCTACTAAGCAAAGACTACGGACTTCAACAAAGCTGGAAACCTCGCATGCATGCACCGATTAAGGCACCAACAACATGCATCCAGCTGGAAAAGGCCATGCATGCGCATGCGCAGAGCCACTCTTCCTCACATTCAGTCTCTCTTACTCTCTCTTGGTCTCTCTCGCTCTCCCTCACTCTCTCAGAGCTTCCCTAGGGGCCAGAAATGGGCAAAGGGGCCTTTTATAACCCAACTAGAGCTTTGGTGGTTCGCAAGAGTATTGAAACTCGGGGACTGTCTGTTAGATCGACATGGTATGTTGGTCAGACCAGATGGGACCGACAGTTCTATCAATCGGACCGACATAACATGGTTTTCTCAAGTTTTCAAGTTACAAAGACCGGTTGGACCAGTGAGGTTGCCAGTTGGACCGAGTGAATATGGATCAATTAGCTATTTGGGCCTTTTTGCCATTCCAAGGACCCAGGGCCTAACCTTCCTACTCTAATAATCGACCTAGGGCTCTAAAGCTAAGGTCATCGAGACCTCGAATGTAATAGGAATCGAAGAGTCAATTGAATGGACTAGATGATGTTAGTACCTTTATTTTGTCAATTGACGTGTTGGTTGGTCGCGTCTTGTCGTGTGAGACCCGGTCGAAGATTTAAAGATCAAGGACTTGAAAACTATGCTTCTTCTATTGCTCAAGCTCAAGCTGAAACAAGATCTCAGGTAAGCTGCATATAGATCGACCATAGGAAACCCAAAACATCAAAGAATAGCGTAATAACTCACCTATCTTATCCCATTCCCTCTCGACCCTTGCACAAGTTTATCAGACTTGTGGTCCATGGCTGGTGCAAAACGTAATTGAAGATATGTCCAAACATTGGACCCCATGCACCTTATCACTTCATGCTTGAAAGTGATCCGCTGCTATGTTGAAAGCCTTGGCCCAGCAAACCTGCTATGACAAGAATATTTAGACAGCCGGCCGGTCTTGATCGGTCGGCCAGTACTTCAAGAAACCTCCAGCAAGCTTGCTGTAATAAGACTGTCTAGACAGCCGACCGATCTTGACCGGTCGGCCAGGCTCATAAACTCAAGACAGAGCTTCCTGTGATGAATGCAGCTGGGCAGCCGACCGGTCTTGACCGGTCGGCCAAGAATATCAAATATGGTCAGTGACTTGCTGTGATGCTTTCAGCTGGATAGCCGACTGGTCTTGACCGGTCGGCCAGAAGATCAAATCAGTCCAGCAGCCTTGCTGCATTAACCAGGCAGGCAGCCGACCGGTCTTGACCGGTCAGTCTGTTTTATGTATCTGTCCAGCAAGCTCTGCCGACCGGTCTTGACCGGTCGGCCTGTTTCTTTGTATATGTCCAGCAGGGTAAACCGACCGGTCTTGACCAGTCAGTCAGTCCCAGATATGGCCCAACCATTTTGAATTACGACCGGTCCGTCCGACTGGTTGAGACCCTTCTCTGACAGGTCGGACGTGACCGTTTTAGATCCGTTGGGGCCATCATTTGGGGCTCTATATAGCCATAACTTGTGGTCATTCATGGTATGCATTCAACACCCTTCAAGAGCTAAGAGAGAGAGCTTTTACTCACATCCTCCTACCCTCTTTGCTCTTAACTCCCTTGAGTTCATCATTCAAACCTAGCCATTAATGGCTTATCATTGAGTATTCAAAGCTCGGTTTGAAGTATAAACTCAAGATCTTTATTCATGGCTGACCTACCTTCAAATACCTTTATGAGGTCGTTATAGCCATTGAATGCTTGAAGTTTGGTAGTTCCCTCATAACCATTGCATTTAATAAGCAAGAGGAACTTGACCAACTCTCTCCCAACTACCCGGCATAATCATAATCACATCATTTGCATCGGTAGCTGATCTTGGGAGCAAAAAGAGAAGTTGAAGCACGTAGAGCTGAAGCTACTCATCAAAGGCATCGAATCGGGGCTCAATCGTCTAGGTATGTCTAGTATTTGAGAGTCCATTTATTGAATCACTATTCCCTGGATTGGGAAACTCCGGCGGGAGTGTACGTAACCGTCCTTGGATTAGGATTGGTGAGAGTTTGAGATCCAAACTCGTCAAGTCCCTGGATTGGGCCATCGGCGGATGGTAAACGCGGTCCTAGATCAAAGGATGTCAAGGTTGATGGTTAACCTGATTTAAAACCAAGACTATAGTGAAATCCGGTGGTCTCATAGGTTGAGATCGTGAACCGGGAGTGGAGTAGGGAAACCGAACCACTATAAATCGTTGTGCATTGTGAGATTGAATGATTGCTATGTGTTGAATGGTTTAGTCAATCATGAATGCTAACTGTTTGATGACATGCCTATGATAGTCCTTGCTTACAAATTCATCATATAATTGCCTGGAATGTTATTATGATAATCTTGGTTGCTAAGATTGACTTGATTACTTTTAATTGTAATTGGAAATTTAAAAAGTCCTATTCACCCCCCTCTAGGACATTAGGCATATCTCCGAGTATCTCTACAAGTGGTAAAACCGCAATTTCAGATGAATTAACAAAAAAATCGAACATTCGATTCTGAAATGGGTTCTGAAATTGCAGTTTTACAGCTTATAGAGATACTTAGAGATATGCCTAATGTCCTAGAAGGGGGTGAATAGGAGTTTTTGAATATCCAACATAATTTAAAAGAAATTTAAATCAATTACAACAACCACGATTATCACAATAGCATTCAAGGCAAATACACGTTCAATTTGTAAGAAGATCTATCATTGGCATTTTACCAAACAGTTGGTATTCATGATTGACTAAGCTATTACACAAGTTCAACACATAGCAATCATTCAATCTCAAATGTACAACGATATATAGTAGTTCAGTTTCCCTACTCCACTCCCGGTTCACGTTCTCAACCCATGAGAACACCGAATTTCACTATAATCATGGTTTTAAATTAGGTTAACCATCAACCTTAACATCCTATATTCTAGGACCGCATTTACCATCCGTTGATAGACCAATCTAAGGACTTATCGAGTTTGGATTTCAAACTCTCACCAATCCTAATCCAAAGATAGCCACGTACACTCCCGCAAGAATTTCCCAATCGAGGGAATGTTGACACAATAAATGGACTCTTAAATACTAGACATACCTAGATGGTTGAGCCCCGATTCGATGCCTTTGACGAGTAGCTTCAGCTCTACGTTCTTCAGCTCCTCTTTATGCTCCCAAGATCAGCTACCGATGCAAATGATAGGTGTATGATTATGCCGGGTAGTTGGGAGTGAGATGGTCAAGTTCCTCTTGCCTATTCAATGCAATGGTTATGTTGAAACTACCAAACTCAGCATTCAATGGTTATAAAAGACATCTTGATGAAGTTTCGATGTTAGGTCAACCATGAATGCAAAGCTCGAGTTCATAGTTCAAACAGAGCTTTGAATACTCAATGATAAGCCATTAATGGCTAGGTTTGAATGATGAACTCAAGGGGATTAAGAGCAAGGAGGGTAGGAATAAGTGAGTAAAAGCTCTCTCATAATGCTCTTAATGGTTGTTGAATGCTTACCATTAAAGACCCCAAGATGTGCCTATATAGAGCCTCAAATGAGAGCTCCAACGGATTTAAAACGGGCATATTCGACCTGTCAGAGAGAAGCACGACCGATCGGATGGTTGTTCGCTTCCCCAAGTGTAGGGTTGCGATGTAGTAATAAACTCGGTAAGACCGAGGTCGATCCACAGGGACTTGTGTAGGAATTCACAAACACATCCAGTAGTGTCTATTGAAAGCTAACAACTAGATTTTGTATGGATTTGATGTGAGTAACAAAATTGAATTAAATTGAAGGTAAATAATGATAAAAAGGCACTAGGAGTTCAAGGATCCACTTGTAGCAATCCTTGATGTTCAATCCGCTGTGGTTTCTCATTCTCTCAACTAGAATCAATATTAAGATCTATCTAGTCGGATGATAGAGCTGTTAAACCAAAGAATCTGTTATATGTAAGTCCAATGCATAGGATTCAGTCAATGTAAGCTAAGCTGAGCATGCTCAATTGCATAGGTCAGTCCTAATTCCAAAAGGCTCAGTTCACAACCATAACCATCCTCAAGTCCTGTCACAAGACAAGGCTAGATCATGATTTGAACTTGATTTAAATCACATGCACAGTCCCTTACATAATTCAGAAAATCAGAAAAAAATAGAACTTTGGTAGGAAGTCCCCACATGAAGATCATAGTACTAGAGCGTACTCCAATTCCTCGGATCATACAGGTCTAGACTAATGCAAACCAATTAAGAATTTAAGTAATTCTCCCAAACATCCATGAGTCATCATAAAACTAAGAAAAACTACTTAAAACTTGTATAAACTTCAAACCATTGTTCATAAACATGAATTCCAAACTTAAAACCAACTAAATACGAATTGAAACATCTTAGATCCACTACAAGCTTCACCTCTTAGCCCTAGTTAAGAGGTTTAGCTACTCATGATCCAAGGAAACATGAAACAACCAAAAAACTCATAAAAATAGTAAAACAAACTAGAAGGAGTTGTGGAACTCCGAAATCCACTTCTGTCGCCTCCAATCTTGCTTAAACCCTTCTAAGATACCCTAGGAATGATCCCTAGGTGTCCTTTTATAGTGGGGAGGCTCTGCAACGTCAGAAGATTCGAGAATTTACGTAAAACTTACGCAGTGCGCAGAGAAAATCGGCACCAAAATAGAAAGTATGCAGTCTGTACGCATAGCCGACCGGTCAGACGACCGGTCTGAGTAACTAGCCGACCGGTCACGACTGGTCGTGCCTCACTGGAAGAATAGTCCAGCAAGCTCTGGATTTAGAAATTCTTCTGGCCGACCGGTCTTGACCGGTCGGACTGGCAATCCTATCAGTCCAGTGTGCTCAGCATCTGTTGGCTGACCGGTCTAGACCGGTCGGACCATCTCCAGCAATAGTCCAGTGTGTGCACAGGGTCAGCTGACTGGTCAAGACCGGTCTGGCTCCCTTGGCCGACCGGTCAAGACCGGTCGAACTTCTTCTTTCTTCTTTTTCTTCCTTTCTTTCCTCTACTTTCTTCTCTCCTTGCTTCCTTCTTTCTTTAGTGCACCTTAGTTCTTCATCTAAGGTTCTTAAAGAGGCTCTTTTATCATCAATTAGGTGGAGTCCACTCTCAATCCTGCAATCACAAAACATACATTCAATTAGTCTTTAAATCATGAAAATCTCGCACAATGAGTGATGAATTGGGGTTAGAATATACACAATTAAGAGCTCAACAATGGCTGGCCAGCAAAAAGGTAAAATGGTTACTAAACTAAGGACTGGACCTGTCTGACCGGTCAAGACCTGTCGGATGGCTTGCCCGGTAAGAGGCCGGACTTCAACGAATGTTGCAAGACAATTTTTTAGGTCAGTCCAACCGATCAAGACTGGTCAGCTGCATTGGATCTATTGCATGTTCAGCTGAAGACCTCTCCAGGGTCATGACCGCTCGGCAGCCTTGGAACATTGGCAACTAAGTTATATTTTCAGCTTAGATTGATGATGCTTAGAGTCTAAGGTTTAGACAATGTCTTTAACATGTTTATAACACCTTGCTAGGAGAGTCAAGCCTGATCAACTTGAGCTAAAGGGTCGAGTAGGAATGGGTTAAGATGGATTGATAATTACGCCATTCATTGATGTTTTGGGATTCCTAAGGTCGATTTGTATGCAACTTACCTGAGATCTTGTTTCTGCTTGAGCTTGAGCAAGGGAAGCAGCATAGTCTTCAAGTCTCGAGCTTAAAATCTTCAACCGGAGCTCTCAAGATGCGACGCAACAAGGTGGCACGACAATTGACAAAATATAGTGTACTAATAATCTCTCCCTTTGTCAATTGCATGACAAAACATCTATCCTATACACATAATGATTTTTAAATCATGATAGACCCAAAACAAAAGATAAAAAACACCCAATTATGTGTCTATATAGATATACGAGATTGATCTTTACAAAAGGACATGTACAAACTCGATTTTCTTCAAAATCTCCCCCTCATATGAAGTCCTACAAAAGATATAATCGGACCTTCTAGGTGAGATGATTCTTCCCCCTTTTGTCAGTAATTGACAAGGGTTAGCCAGCAAAAGGATATGCCTAATAAAGCTGCAAGGATAGCGTCGAAAATATGTCAATCACATAAACTAAGGATGAGAGATAGACATGAAAATCCTGAGAAGGTGCAAAGAACTAAGACATGTAAGATATACAGATAATCGTTTAAGCATAGAGGCCTGATAGCCCAATCAACCAACCACCCCTCCACATGTATATCAAGATAAAGAATAAAACAAGGGAAATGAGCTTAATAAAGGGCATAGAGCCCGAACCATCCAACCTCTCAAAGATATGCAATAAGGAATAAAAGCTCATATAAGAGACAAAGAGTATAACTATAATGAACTGAAAATGACAAGATATCATCCATAAAAACATCAAAATGGGCAAGCAACCCAAGAACGTCTAAATATGTATCCATCGGCTTAAAACAAAACAAAATATCCAAAATAGATACAAATAGGACATGAAAACCAATTGGTGTCTTGGGTCATGCAAAAAGGGACTGACCAAGACACCCGATACTTAACTCGACACTAGAATAAATGTCGTCACCCAGATCTAGTGGCAGTACATCACCACGAGCATCGCTCTCCCAAACATCTAAACACCTCTCGATCTGAGCTATCCAAGATACTAGAGCCTCCTGCTGAACAAGGAGAGTGGCCTGGCCCTGAAGCAGCTACATATCAGTCTGCTCCATCTGATCAAATCTGTGTAGAAGTTGTGCTTGGGACTGCTCTATCTGGCCAAGTCGCTAAAAGAGACGATCATGTCGCTGACGTAGCTTGGCAATATAAGCTGGAGAATCTGCTGCAGGTGATCTTCGATGAGTGAATGCTCGTGGAGGCATGCTGAACCGCCAGAGAGCAAAACAAGGATCAATGGCATGATCTGAAGATGGAGCTGCAGGAGCTGTCTGTGATGGTCCAATGAAAACTTGAGGAACCTCTGGCTACGAAAGCTCCTGCTCGTCATGCTGCTTCTGGGCCTACTGATGATGACGCTAAATGGCCTCCTTAGTAAGTTCCATTTTTTCGAGGATGGAGCGATTGAGAATGACAAGATTTAAGGATTTATCAGTAGTACTAGCTAGACCAATAGCTCCAGCAAGTTTGCATATAAGATGCCCAAAAGGAAGAAAGGAGAATTTGCCATCAACATGCATAATGACTTGTTGAATGAAGGTCATGATCTTAGTTGGTAAGCAAAGGGGATGGCCTTGACCGACTCGATAAAGAATTTGAAACATAGGTTCCGCTACATCAGTTTTGTTGCTCTTCCTAGGATACACATTTCGAAAGAACAAGTTATGTAGAATACGGTAATCTCAAGTCATAGAGGACGCCCGAAGCGCACCTCCGACCCACTTAGGTTCCCCATCACCCCAAAAAAAATGAGCAATAGCTATATTAGGTGTCGGACCCAGGTGGGAAAAATCAGGAGCCGCTTTATCAACAATCGGCACTCCAATGAACTGAGAGATGGATTTAAGAGTAAACACACAAATGCGGTCATCGAACTGAACTCGAAAGCAAGGAGGAGATGCCGTCACATTAATACAACATGAATAGAATTTTCTAACAATGTCAAGCTGGACTAAGCCACCCATGTGAAGTACCGAAGCCCAGTTGATAGATGTTAGAATGGAAATCACATTGTATTTTGCTAAATCAGTCAAATTTGTTGATTTTTCACACACCACATCTCTATCCTTAAAGTCAGACTAATGAGTGAGATAAGATGATATATCAGGGCCCAAAGAAGGAGATTGAGATGGGGAAATAGAAGATGAGGTAACCCCTTTTTCTATAGAGGTGGTTTTCTTAGTTTTTAGAGGAGGTGCCTTAGATTGTTGCTTCATGGACCGACAACTCCGTCTCATAGGGGGCTCATCTTCATGGTCTTGGGAAGACATGCTAAACTCTTATGACAACAACTAATCACTCCTAGGTTTCCAAAAGAAGAGATTTATCAAGGAAAAAAGTATGAAACCCTTACCTAGCCAAGGAA
This sequence comes from Liriodendron chinense, assembly GCA_003013855.2. Lineage (NCBI taxonomy): Eukaryota > Viridiplantae > Streptophyta > Magnoliopsida > Magnoliales > Magnoliaceae > Liriodendron > Liriodendron chinense. The sequence goes on from PVNU02000362.1 coordinate 3,767,961, forward strand.
GATGATTTGGAGCAATGGAGAGGATGATTAGAGCCTCCAACCTTGAGAAGATCACCTAGGGAGGCTTGGACAAAGGAAGAGAAGCAGCTGAAGCTTAATGGGAAGGAGAGAAATAAATAGAATTGAGTTCCAAATGGGTCCGATCGACTTTAAAAAAGCCCCAATTTGTCTGGTCGCATGCACGCTTGACCGGTCAGAGGGTAGCTCGACCGATCATGATCGGTCGGCTTACCGGTCGGGCTCAGTCAATTTTACACAAAATGTGCAGTTTTTCTTCATTGATGGCCCCGCCTTCGGACAAAATGAGACTATTGATCCAAATAGTTATTTAAAGAGGACACAAGACCCATGCACCATGGTGCATCAAAATGTCTAGGCCATCTAAAAAATAAGACCCCTTATAGGTCTAGATTTAACTATGCAAATAGAAAATGGGGACTATGATCCCAACTAATCTTATAAAGCAAAGATTAATGAGGCAAGGGTGTAACGCCCCCAAAATTCGACACTCGAGTATATAAACTCAAATTTTGAAATCAAGGGTGTTATGTAAATAATGAATGAATACCTCACAATCTCAAGTGATATTTTTCTTTTTTTCCATTCACATGGTACCAAATATATAGAATCAAACTTGTTGTAGACAAATTTGGCTTTAAAGAGAAGTGAGGAATCGCGGTCGCATCTCCAAAATGCGATCGTGCTCGAAGAAAGGGGTCGCATCTCCAAAATGCGACCAGCCGGCTTGTGCTCGAAGAAAGGGGTCGCATCTCCAAAATGCGACCAGCCCGGCTCGTGCTCGACTAAGGGGTCGCATCTTCACATGCGAGCACTCTTGATATGAGCAGCTTCCGTCATGTAAGCAGCTCTGGTCTCTGGTCTCTGGCGAGGACGTCCTTCAGCTCATAGTACCAGCAGCCTATATAGGCCGATTTTGGCTTGTTTCTATTTGTAGCTCCGAACCATGGGAGATCTCCATCAAGAGACGTAATCAGTTAGACGTGTAAAGTGGTTAGGCTATCCCCTTATCTAAGGATTAACAGGATAAGTGCCTTATCCCCTGAAATCAGCAGTGATCTTAACGGCTTGCGTAACAGGCTAGATCACCCGGATCTGCATAAATAGATGACCTCATAGATGATAAAGGTACACAATCTCTAAGCCTACATTACACACTTCATCTTACTATCACAGTACCTATACTGACTTTGCCATCGGAGGGCCATAAGCCGGGCCAACCGGCGGTGGTCCTAACCTTTCTTGATGATTGCAGGTTCCCCAATCTACACCATTCATCTCCGATTGGAGGTCAGACGACGAAGAATCAAAGTTGGTCTCTGACCAACATCTGTTAGCCAATTTTTGGCGTTAACAGATTGGCGCCGTCTGTGGGAACGACTAAATTATTCTCGCCTATTTCTTCCTTCGTCGTTCAGTCATCTTCTCCCTTTTACCTAAACAATGGTTAGCATCATCTACCACACATGCTCAACCAAGAGTTGGTGGATCATTTCACACGTGCATCTCCACCAGTCTCATCTTCCTCTCCATCACTCCAACGTCAGGAGGGGCCCACATCTCCACCAAGCCGCTTAGTAGTCCATCAGTTAAGGACGTCGCACCCATCATCGATGGCCTTCATCTTGCATGTACATCTCGTCTTCCAAAGACCAAGGCATCATAAGTGTACAACCCCTCATCCAACGTTCCTGATTCCACGTCACCTAGCCTTCATAAGTGTAAACATCCAACCTAATGGTGGACATCATCAACGCCCAACAGGTGGGCCATCTTCAATCATCAGCACCTGATCAACCAACGATGCAGATGGGCGTCCATCCTCTCTGTCCAGCGGGATCTGCATTCACATGTCATGCAACCATCACATCTTCTCAACTCCGACATTCTGCAACTGTCTGGAACATGCAACCCCCTCAAAGCCCAGCCGTTGATCACACCTCATAGATCTGCCCCGTTCATCAGCATGAGAAACCTCAGCCACAAAGTTGCCTCATCCAGAACCTTGTCACAGACTCTGATCTGCCAAAATTGATAAACGACTTGGATTTCTCATAAGACTCCTCGGTGAATCCCACCTAACGTCCATAGCAAAATCGCGCTCCTGCATCTGTTTCGAGAGTATCCGTCATAGCAGGACTCGCTCCTCACCAGCGGCAATGTCGCACACATCTCCCGCTGGTAGTCCGTGCAGAACCCCTCCAATTCAATCATTCTTAAGCATATCCGGATCTCACGGACCAACTTCACCATCCAACCGTCCATCAGAGCCAGCAAGCTACAACGTCTCCAGCAAATAAAAACCCAGCCGTTGTAGCACATGAAGCTCTTCCCAGCAACCGCTCATCCATCTCATGCGGTCAACCACACCTCCAACTCCATGATAAGGACACCGTCAACCAACAATGGAGCTTGCATCATCTAACATCCAGCATGGATAATCCATCCTCTTTAACTATCCACTCCAGCAGCAAGGACGCCTCCTTCATTCATGAACCAGCACACGCACCACCAGCGACATCCAAACCTTCTATAGTGATGGAACTCATGTTCCTGATCCAAACCGTCCATTTGATCCAAGCTCTTGGAAGACTTTGATCGTCCAAAGCTTTTTCATTATTTCCTGTTATGCAGCCCGCCAGAGTTCTAGACCTGCTTCGTATTTGAGTTCACAGATCATCTGAATCTCACAAAACTAATCAATGACTTGGATTTTCTCATCTTACCTCGTAATGGATCAACATTCGTCATCACATGTGGGGCGAGCAACCATCAACGTCGCCCAGTTGATCTTCATCATCCAGCTAGCGGTCATCCACTCCATCCATTGCAAATGGTTCGGCTTGTGGAGGAGATTCCCAAGCCTCAGGAAAAGCATATACTCGAAAGGCATGCCAGAAGCCTTAGCTTATTTATTGGGTGGAGGAATCATCCAACACGTTAAGTTTGGAGCCATCATCCAATCTCTCTCTCTCACGAAGATGCTAAAGGAATCAATTTCCCTCATAAGGATTCCATCGTTGTAGCGTTAAAGCTCTCATGCCTCAACAAAACGGAATAAGAAGCCTTAATTGTCGGCCTCAAATTAGCAAATATACACGCAATAAAGAACCTACTCATTCACAACGACTCTTAGCTTGTTGTATATCAAGTGCTCAACGAATTCGAGGCAAAGGAGGAGCGGATGGCTTCGTACAAATCTCAGGTACTCATCTTGCTCGCTCAAATTGAACAAATATAAAATAAGTCATATTCCTCGAGAGGAGAACAAGCTCGCAGGTTCTTTGGAAAAATTATCTTCTGCACCTGAGTCCGATCTGACGCAAGCTGTTCTTATCGAGCATCTATCTACCCCGAGTGTCGATCAAGTTGCTCCAGAGCAGCTCGCACATTACTTTTATCTTCCTGTTGGATGGACCCCATCATCCTTAACTCCAAAGCGGATGACTCCCAGATGATAAAAATCAGCCCGACAATTCGTTATCGTGCTGCCAGTACATCTTACAAAATGAAAAATTGTTACGTAAAAGTTTTACTTTACTGTATTTAAAGTGTCTCCATCGAGAAGAAGCACACCGTGTTCTAGATGAAATACACCAGGGGGCATGCGGTAATCATCCCAAAGGATGGTCTCTAGCAAACAAAGCAATGAGACAATAATACTATTGGCCCACTATGAAGGCGGATGCTATCGAATTCTCAAATAAATGTGACAAATATCAGCGATATTCTCCATTCCCTCATTTACCGTCTGAGTAAATGACGCCGATGGACAGTCCTTGGCCTTTTGCTCAATGGAGAATCGATATAATCAGACCACTACCTATGGGAAAAGGACGTGGCAGTCGATTACTTCACCTCGATCTCCTAGAAGAGAAAATGAACATATCTCGTCTTCGAGTAGTGGCTTATCAACAACGTATAGCCCGTTGTCATAATTCAAGGTCAAAATCAGGGTTTTTTAGCTCGACAACTTGGTGCTGAGGCAAAACATCGGAACAGCCACTCGGTCATTGCATCTTAACTGGGAAGGCCCGTATCGAGTCATCAAGATTGCTCGACCAGGTACATATTATCTAGAAGACATGCGAGGAAGACCCCTATGTCACCCTTAGCACATGGAACATTTACTCTGATATTTTTCATAAAGCATGTGAATATTGGACCATTCTTAAATAAAGACGATCTCTCTCATTCCAGCTGTTCAGCTATGGAATCTATAACTTGGTCGCTACTCCATTTTTTGGACCCGAATAGCCCCGAAGGGAATACATACATTCTCTTGGCCAATCTTCTGCCCTTGGTAGAATCAAAGCCTCAATCGATAGATCAGTCTATCTCTATGTGGATATGGTCACCAAGACCTCCCAGATTGAGCCCAACTCATTTTCATGAGTTGAGTAAAACATTATAGCATGAAGTGACTAAGTCATCTACTCACCGTAGGGCTAGAGACTCAATTAATAGGCCAGCCTATCTCTATACAGAAAGCTGGCACTTATAAATGCATGCTCAATCATGTACGGCTTCTCCTCTGAAAATAGGTGGTTACATATACATACAAGCCCTTCGCGTAGCTCCTTAACACTAAGGAAAGACATTATCAGATTGTTCGATAGCGAGCCTCCTCCGTTTATAGTTCATCTCAGATCCCCGAGCAATGCCATCCGATCAACATGCGAGCAGCTCGGCTCGTGAGCACTCCGGACATATGACCACTCTCGTCATGAGCACTCCGAACATATGACCACTCTCGTCATGAGCACTCCGGACATATGACCACTCTCGTCATGAGCACTCCCGACGTATGACCACTCTCATCATGAGCACTCCTGACATGTGAGCAGCTCCCGAACATGCGACTAACGTTATGGCCTTTGGGGTCAGAGCCTGCTTCGGACTCCCAGTTGCCGGAGACGTAAAACCATTTTTTCCTCCATCCATGGCAATTGGAGGAGGGGTTCCCCAGAATGAAGTTATTTTGGTGCCAAAAGCAAAGCCATTCTGTTGTTATTTATACCATGCAGCCATTCTGAATGAAGGCTAGAGAGCCATTCTTCTGTTATTTATACCCTGCAGCCGAAGATTCGAAAATGAAGAAAATTCTGCAGGGTATGATATTTATACGCAATCATTTCTTTGATTTGGTTGACACGCGGCAGCCTCTCATCCGGCACGACAGACGAATGGGCACAAGCATTAAATACGGAGACACGTGGCGACCGACTGCCTCATTTCTTGCTGCAGGAAAAGCTGCGTAAAAGCTGGCCATCATAAATGAAGAATCATGTTAAATGAATCATGCGCGATTCTCTCCCAGCAGTCAGCTACGCATACAACCAAAACCCTTAGCATAGTTCCTCAACGCCAAGGGTTTGGGGGCACTTGTTGTAGATAAATTTGGCTTTAAAGAGAAGTGAGGAATCGCGGTCGGCATCTCCAAAATGCGACCAGCCTGGCTCGTGTTCGACGAAGGGGTCGCATCTTCACATGCGAGCACTCTTGATATGAGCAGCTTCTGTCATGTGAGCAACTCTGGGCTCTGGTCTTTGGTCTCTGGTCTCTGGCGAGGACGTCCTTCAGCTCATAGTACCAGCAGCCTATATAGGCCGATTTTGGCTTGTTTCTATTTGTAGCTCCGAACCATGGGAGATCTCCATCAAGAGACGTAATCAGTTAGACGTGTAAAGCGGTTAGGTTATCCCCTTATCTAAGGATAAACAGGATAAGTGCCTTATCCCCTAAAATCAGCTGTGATCTTAACGGCTTACGTAACAGGCTGGATCACTCGGATCTGCCTAAATAGATGACCTCACAGATGATAAAGGTACACAATCTCTAAGCCTACATTACACACTTCATCTTACTATCACAGTACTCGTACTGACTTTGCCATTGGAGGGCCATAAGCCGGGCCAACCGGCGGTGGTCCTAACCTTTCTTGGTGATTGCAGGTTCCCCAATCTACACCATTCATCTCCGATTGGAGGTCAGACGACGAAGAATTGGTCTCTGACCAACATCTGTTAGCCAATTTTTGGCGTTAACAAAACTAAACCAAACTTTGAAAATTAAATTTCTGATCAATGGGTCTATGAATTGTTCCAAACTATCTAAATTAATGGCCATCTAATGGGCCTTATTACATCAATACTTTCAAAAAATACATCAATTCTCAAAAATCTTCTAGAGTATTTCCTCATTTGGATTCGCTTCCTCGAAGTCTTCTAAATCATCATCTGTCACTACGGTTAATCGCATAACACTACGTCAGCTATAAAAGCCGGCGAGTAATCTCGTACAGTTTAGGACATGTAATTCAATATAAAAAATTGTGTAACCATTAAAATACAAACCATTACAAATCCAATGTTAGTTTCGCCAACCAAAATCTTTTAAACATGCACGTGATGCATGATATGCAAGTATATCTAAACAATCTCAGTACGGTTATCAATAGAACATCCAGGGCCAGTTTATAGTCGGGCCTACACTATTTCACAAAATCCATCATGGCTACAGAGTTGGTCTCTTGCACACACTAGGGAACCCACCCAACCTGCCAAAATCATCTAATATCCATCGGGTACGCTAGTATGGTATCTTGCACACACCATGGAGCTCAACCAACCCGTCCATAATCGATGGACTATCAGAAAGGTATATTGCACACACAGGGCGCTCAACCAAGGATTGTTGCACACACTTGGGTGCTCACCCGAACAACATCAATGGGTTTATTGCACACACCAGGGTGCTCACCCTATGGTAATAACTGGAATTGTCAAATCGTGCTATGCATGAATCAAATCAATATTCAAAATTCAAAATCAAATCATCCATGTCCAACCGTACTCGGTTATCAAAATTCACATGAAATCTTAACGGTATAATTTATAAACAGAATAGAAAATTCTGAATATCAATGATGGAAATCATTAATCAATTCAATTCAAAAATTAAACAATTAAACCTTCTCATAATTCTAAAATTCAAACATAAACAAATTAATGAAAACCTAGAATTTCATAGTGAAAAATAATACGAGAAACAACTCACTGTTGTCGTTGTTTTTTTTTCTTCCTAATTCCAGGTCCAGCAAGAGCTACTGGAATCCAGACGTGCAGTAATGAGTCACGGTCTCTCTCCTTCTCTCTCTTTCTCTCTCTCTCTCTCTCTGGTTGTGACTTGAACTATTTCCCATAAGGAGAAGAGTTTTTATAGAGCCACAGCCCTTTCTAGACGGTTCTTGCGAAGGAATAGTGTCGAGCCGAAGCGGTTTACGTTTTACATGAACAGCGTGCTCAATAGGACCGATTTGTAACTAATTATGCATTCAACAGAACCATCTAATCCCTGAGAAAACTTGGTTGATGAATTCCTATCAGATGGCCCACAGAATGATCGTTTTAGATCTCAAATTAAGGCCCATTGATGATCACATGATTTGGGTTACAACGGAGAAAGTAACAAGTGTTTAAATGGCAGATTTCGGTTCTTAGCATATTCTTTCGAACCGATCGTCATGGACGTCTCAGATTGGTTTACTGGAGGATTGTGGGCCCAAAAACTGATGGTTCAAATCACTTGCACAAGAACCCGTTCAGCGTCTTTCACTAGCTGTCGTAAGCTCCCGTGAAAACTGGAGGTCGGGCTGTTGAAACCGGCCATCATAGATTCTTAGCAGGAGTCGAAAATCCTCCTTAGTGAAGGATGGATGGTTAGGATTCATCAGCTTAGACAGCTGTGATAGGAGAAAGATCTTCTTGTGGATCCACCAGGAAATTCCGATCCACATGGAGAGAAAATCGAAAGTTTTTCGTTTGACGTGGTGTTATGCTAGACGGTTCCGCAAGGCGAACGCTCGGACGCGGTTTGGCTGTAGGTGTTGAGTGGGGTCCACTGTGTTGTTTGTAGGCCAATCCACTCCGTCTAGCTGATTCAGCTCGGTCATGTTGATCATGAACTAAAAACTAAAATACATCAGTTGATCAAGTGGGACGCAACATATTAGAGATGGGTCATGAGTCACATTAACGTTACTGACGTTACAGCAGCAGCAGAGGCTAAGGCATGTATATATATCATTAATTCCAAGTTTACCCTTTTCTTTAGTATCGACTTCCACCACTTGTAGCGATCGCGTACACCGTCAATTTTTTGTGAAACTTCACGAAGGCCTATCATTTTTTTGCGCTCTTTATATGAGTTAAGTTTGGGCCTTAATCTCTTACAGATGACCAAGATGTCTTTTTAGTGATCCATCACACTCCATGATCCAAAGTGACATTTGTACACATCTAATAGGAAATTTAATCATTAGCCTTCGTACTTATCCGATGATTTTCAAAATGATCGGTTCAATTTATTATTTGGATGGCCCATTAAGCGAATATAATTTCGATGGATGGCCATATGAAAGGCTAATTTTTTTATAATTAGATAGTTATGTTCTTAAGCACAAATATGAGTTATTGTACGGTCAGTTTCTTAAACTGATATTAATAATATGGTCTTTGGATGACCTATTGGTGAGACATATACACTGTCAAACTTTAATGACCTGTCCACTCATGAAATTTCATCAGATCACAGTTTTGACAGTAGGTTAAGCGTATCAATGTATGTAAACAAGATGAATGGATTAGAATATTAAATTGTTTTGTGTATGAGCGGCTATGGAGATCAAGGGGTTTAGTTTACTATGATCGGCTTGTTCAAAATCGAGGTGGATGGTCAGATACCTTTACCTAGTGATGAATAATCAATTGAATGGCTGGTTTTGATGAACAAGTGAGAACTTCAGGGTAATTGATGGTTCGTCTTGGAAATCAACGAGTTGATGGATTTATACATGTATATGCTTGAACTAATGTAGTCATAGTCACGTGCGTATCTACACGCACCCAAAATCCCGGGTCATTACAAAGGGTCCTCAGATGTACCTATAAAGATCAGATAATGAGGCTTAATCCTTGGATATTACCTACAAAACATATACTCGTTAGTTGGATTAAACACACCCAACACCAATGGACTTCTGAAGGTTCGCAAAGTAAACTGAGTTCAAAGGTTTGGTTAGTATGCCGGCTAACTGATTCTCGGTAGGCACATGTTCGAGAGAAATGATTTGATCTGCAACTAATTCTCGAATAAAATGATGCCTAATATCAATATGCTTTGTACGTGAATGTTGAACCGGATTTTTCGAAATGTTAATGGCACTGGTATTGTCGCAAAATAAGGTCATTGTGCCTCTTTTAATCACATAATCTGATAAGGTTTGCTTCATCCATAGTAATTGAACACAACAACTTCCGATCATCAATGTTAAATACTTTTATTTCAGCTGTGGATAAGGAAATGGACTTTTGTTTCTTACTATGCCACGCCACAAGGTAGTTTCCAACATAAAAGCACCCACCACTTGTTGATTTACAATCATCAATGTTACCAACCCAATCAGCATCTGAATACCTGACAATGTTTGTAGATGAATCAAATGGGTACCAAAGGCTGTACTCAGTGGTGCATCCTACAAATCGGATGATACACTTTACTGTGATAAGGGGAGATTCTTTAGGGTCAGCCTGAAATCGAGCACAGGCACCTACTCTAAATGCAATGTCTGGTCCGCTAGCAGTGAGGTAGAGAAGACTACCAGTCATGTTTCTATAAAGATGTTGATCTACACTATTCCTTGGTAGATCTTTAGATAATTTAACAGTGGTGCTCATAGGTGTAGTGTGAGATCGACCAAATTCTAACCCAAATCTCTTAACAAGGTCTCTAGCATACTTTGTTTGGTTAATGAATATACTTGATGCTAGTTATTTCACTTGTAAGCCAAGAAACATGTTAAGTTTTTATACCATACTCATTTCAAATTCTGATGTTATTAAGTCAGCAAATGAAATAGACATTTTCTCACATGTGGAACCAAAGACAATGTCATCCACATAAATCTGGGCAACCAGGACTGAATTCTTGGCTTCTCTTATAAAAAGCGTTTTGTCAACACTCCCCCTAAAAAAATCATGGTCTATTAGAAATTAAGTTAGACGCTCATACCATGCACGGGGAGCTTGCTTAAGTTTGTAAATGGGCCTTTTTCAATCAGGATACCTTGTGAGGATATTTAGGATTAATAAATCCCTTCGGTTGTGTAAGAATCTGAATTCATGTAGGTAGTCATACACTTGTGTACACATAAACCTAAGACTAGTCGAATGTAGCAAACTCTTAGATATATTGAAGAGTAGTATCTTTATCCGTTAGTCTAGTAGGTTTGATTAAATTTCGAGGACAAAATTCTGTGTAAGGGTAGTAGAATATAATACCCCCAAAATTTAGGCGCACGAGTAAGTACATGAGTGCATGTTCACACGTGAGAATTTAAATTCTAGGCCTATTGTTCACACGCATGCACACACGTATACACTTTTATACGTATTCTGACACTTTTAGGCCTCGGAAGGACTTAGTGTACTAAGTTAAGTCAATAGACTGACTATTAGAATGACCTGTCATTCTGACACTTTTAGGCCTCGGAAGGACTTAGTGTACTAAGTTAAGTCAATAGACTGACTGTTAGAATGACCTGTCATTGTTGGTTTGAAAGATCTAACCATTCACCTCGATTTCGAACTACGCGATTAACGTAAACACGCCGTACGATCTCCACATCGACCTATACATATGTCTGTCCATAAATCTGATATGTCCATCTTGTCCGTCACTAGGCATATTCTTAGATCATTGATTTCTCGGCCCTATGAACCTTCTCAGGCATGCTTATAACACCCCAGGTTTTTTGAATCATTTAAATCATAATTTAATTAATTAAATAACTTTTAATATTGATAAATTAATAATAAATAATTCGTAAGGAATTAGGGCATGATCCATTTATTAAAGTTTCTCGGAATGAACCCTAGAACAGCGTAAAAGTGTTAGATTTCACAAAACTCGTAAATTTATGATAATTACAAAAATTTCCTTAGTTAAACTTAAGTTAAATAGTCATTTTTAAGTATTATGATTTTTTGATATCACTTTCACGCAAAAATTTATATATGAGCTTTTGGGCATATTTTAGCCATACACGTTGAATTTCAGGCCTCCAATCATCCTAAAAATATCATAGTTAGAAATCGGACCATAAGTGGCCCGCCTTTACTCAGATCTGTCCCAATCTTGGTACCAACGCCTAAGAATTGCTGGCCCACTTGCTGATTGTAGTGGATTTCACATAACCATCACGGTGGGATCCAGTGTGCAATGCACACGGTCGGCCACGCGATCAAACCGCGTTTGACCACGTTGCACGCGAGACGGATGGACCGTCTGTCTTCTTTTCTAACGTTGCAACAACAACGTCCGCTCGCTGCCAAAGATCGGCCCTCCACATGACCATCAAAGTGGGCCCATTGATAAATCCACACCGTTCATTCGATTTGTCACGGCCAAGGAAATAATCTGTACGTCTTTTGTTTAGCAGACGTCGTTTAAATAGGCCGCGTCAGACCGTCGTTTCCAATCAACGAAAACTAAAACCGCCAAGATCCGGCCTCCTGCCTTGCATGGACGTCCAAAATTAATTGTACTAAGGTCATGTGGACCCCACCTACCTTTCCAACGACCCCCGTGTAGCATAGGTTGCAAGAAAAGGAAACTGAATCCCTCTAGGAATCGGAAACTCCAACCGATCGCACGTCCGATCGTAGCTATCTCTTGCTCACCTATAAAGTCGATCCTCCGTCTCTCCCTCCTTCAGAAAAATTTAGAGAGAGAGAGAGAGAGAGAGAGAGAGAGGAAGAACCGTGGACTGTCATGGCTGCTAGGAGACTCCTCCAACAAAGAATAAGAAGAAAGAAAGAAAGGAGAAAGAAGGAAGAAAGAAGAAGAAAGGAGAAGAAATTTTCTTTCTCTAACTGAGTCGACTCGCTGAACCGACTTATATTTGAGTTGGAGCTTAAGAAACATCAAAGCTGTGAATGATTCTTCCCTTGGATTTTCCTTTTGATGTTCTCCATCTTTTCCTTCTAGGCTTGTTTTGAATTAGGGTCGAGATTTTACAAATTCTTAATTCTAGAATTCTCTCAAATTCCTAGTATTAGGATTCTAGATAGGAAATCAAATCCTAGTTGCACCCTAATGTGATATTAGAATTATGCTCGCACAATCTTTATTCGATTTTAGCTCATTGTAATTAAATTTGATCTTGTATGTTGGCTTTCATGTTACCATAGAATAATCCATTTTTCACCTAACGATTAAGGTATGAATTAGATGATAGAATTGACTAGACATGTAAGTCACATGCATGGTGTGCTTGAATTTGAATTATTGTATGCATTGTATGCTTGAAGAGTGCTTCCATAACTCATGACATTCATACGCATTCTTTATATATATGCTTTATTTATTTTGGACGACGAAACAGGAGCATGGTTGATTTGACTCCCGGCGTGCATGGTTTATTTGCTGTCTCGCTGTACTCTGGGTTAGGTGAGCATAGTTAAATACTTGCAATAGGTATCCTAATAACTAGGGGTAGAGGGATCTGTTCGTCGGTCATGGTTTTGTCCGGTTGGAGATGTTGAGCATGGTTGATTTGCTCGGTTGAAGATGTGGGGGCATGGTTGAATGCCTATATATATATATATATATATATATATATATATATATATATATATATATATATATATATATATCATGCATTGAACATATGCATCCATGACATCATGATACTCACAAACATCATTCAAGAACACAACTAATAAAATTATTTAGATGGTACATGAGAATAACTCTCCATATTTAGTTTTGTGTAGGATCTTATCTTAAATCAGTTGAAATTTTCTTATGTTGAAAATGATTTCCTTTGGTTTTTAGCTCACCAAAATCACCACAGTTCTTGCAGGTCTTCAGGAAGAAAAAGACATAAGCAGAGAAGAGTACTCAGAGGGTCACATTCTACTCAAGCATCAAATGTAACCAATTTATTTTAGATTTGTAAAATTCAATGTAATAAGACATTAGTTGGAAAAAAAAATTATTTGGGATTTATTTTAGATATGCAATGTGTGGAATAGAATATCAAGGAATCTATGCTTGAATTTTAAATTCACACACTGAAACTCAGGCTTTGGGTTATTATATTCGAGTCCTAAATTTCAGGGCGTGACAAGTTGTTCAACATATAATTCCTCATCTAAAATACCATTCAAGAAAGCACTTTTTCCATCCATTTGAAATAGTTTGAACTTTAAAGCACAAGCAACAACCATAAGAATTTTAATAGACTCGAGTCTTACTACATGGGCAAATGTTTCATCAAAATTAATTCCTTCAATTTGGGAATACACCTGAGCAACTAACCGAGCCTTATTCTGTATGATATTCCCAGATTCATCGGATTTATTTTTAAAGATCCATTTGGTTCTAATAACATTTTTCTTATCAAGCCTATCGACTAGATACCAAACCTCATTTCTAATGAATTGTTGAAGCTCTTCTTGCATTGCGAGAATCCGGAATTCATTGTTTAGAGCCTCATTAGCATTTTTTGTTCTATTCTAGATGTAAAACAGAGGTGGCTGTTGATAGCCTCCAACTGTCTCCTGATTTTAACCCCAGTGTTAGGATCCCCAATGATTTGATTGAGGGGGGATTCTTGACAATTGGGACATCACTAAGAGTAGTGGTGGCTTTTGGAGATGAGGGTTGTTTATCAAATTTACCTATCTCGCATATACCCTCATCTTCTTCTACATCACTTGGTCATACGGATTCATTTGAAGGTTGGTTATCTATGGTCACATTAATTGACTCTTGAACCGTTGATGTTCGATTGCTGTAGACACGAAAAGCTCTACTGTTTAAAGAGTACCCTAAGAAGATACCCTCATCACACTTGGAGTCAGACTTACCAAAGTTTTTCTGATCTCATAGAATATGACATGGGCTACCAAAGTCCTTACAATATTTCACATTTGGTGTCTTTCCACACCATAGTTCATAAGCAGTTTTATTTAAACATGCCCTCAAGTAAACTCGATTTATAATGTAACAGGCAATGTTTACTGCTTCGGCCCATAGATTTTTTGCAAGGTTTTTACTATTAAGCATAATTGTGGCCATTTTCAACAACACTTGATTTTTCCTTTCAGCAACCCCATTGTGTTAAGGTGTTTTGGGCACTAAAACCTCATGACGAATTCCCAATTTATCACATAGGTCTTTCGAACGATGATCTTCAAATTCACCGCCATGATCACTCTTGATTTGAGCAACCATGTAACCTTTCTCATTATGAAGTTGCTTATTTTTGAAATTCTTCAAAGGTGTCTGATTTTTCTCTTAGGAAAGCAACCCATGTGAATCTAAAGTAATCATCGACAACTATAAAGAAGTATCGTTTTCCTCCTTGGCTGAGAACCCTAGTAGGACCAACTACATCCATGTGTAGTAGTTTAAAGGGTTTGGAAGTAGCTAGATTAGAGGTCCTTTTGTGTGCAACCTTAATTTGTTTACCTTTTTGACACGTTATGCACATGTTCACTCGCCTCAAGTGCAAGGCTGCGATGTAGTAATAAAACTCGGTAAGACCGAGGTCGATCCACAGGGAATTGGAGAACAAGTTCCAAACTATTCCAGCAACTCAGTTTGCAATAGATAAGAGATTCACTAGGAATAATTATACTAAAACAGTAACTTAATGAAAACCAGTAATTTAAGATACTAAGGCATTCAAGGATCCACTTGTAGCAATCCCATGTCAATCCAATCAATCCAAGCAAGATGCACAACTAGATGTGAAGTCCTATCTCTCATCTAGTTGGAAAATAAAGCATTAAACACATTCAATCCCACTCAAGTTGAACTTCCAAGTTTTAGTCCCATTCAACAATGTAGAATTCGAAATCATAGACTTCGAAGTAACAGCCATGCCTATGGACTATGGCCTGCTCAAGGATTACTATAATTCGAATCTAAACAAGCACAACATGATAATCTCAGAGAATTGTAAGGAATCCATGTCCGGAGCACATGAACTCTCATAAAACATCTAAAACTATCAACTTTAAGAACTAGAATAGGTAAAAATCCAAACTTGAAGTAGAATTACTTGAATTAACTGAATCAAACATGAAATTGGCTACAAGCTTCACCTCTTAGCCTTAGCTGAGAGATTCTAGCCGAGCATTGTCATACTATAATTAGAATTCAAATAAGAAAACATAAAACTAAAAAAAATCGGAGTTTGGAGGGTTGCAAACGCTCCACGACGGCTTCCTTCCTCTCCCACAACTTCCCTTAGCTTCTATGATACCCTAGGAAGACCCCATAGGTGTCCTTTTATAGTGGGGAAGCTCTGTTGCGTCGGAAGCATCTCGAATTTGCGTAAGGATACGCACTTGCACAGAGAATTCTGGAGCCCAATATGGAAACTACCTGTCTTTGCTTGTGGCCGACCGGTCGGGAATAGTTGGACTGGGCTTGCCGACCGGTCTTGACCGGTCAGACTACTTGTGTAAAAAGGTCCAGCGAGCATAACGAGCATCAGACCTGCTGGCTGACCGGTCAGACCAGATTGGTCCTTTGTCCAGTGGGTTCCAGAGTGTGTGGCCGACCGGTTTTGACCGGTCTGGCTCCCATGGCCGACCGGTCGAGCCTTTCTTTTCTTCTTTTTCTCCCTTTCTTTCATCTCTTTTCTCCCTCCTTGCTTTCTTCTTTCTTTGGTTCTCCTTCATCCTTCATCAAAGGCTCCTAAATGTGCTCCTTTTGGTTTCTAATTGGACGAAGTCGCTCTCATCCCTACAATCACAAAACATACATTAGATGGGCCTTTCAAACATGAAAATAATGCATATAATGTGATGTAATGGGCTATGCAATGTATAAATTGGAGGTTCAACACACCCCCAAACCAGCTTTTTGCTAGTCCTGAGCAAAACATGCGTGAAACAATTTCAAGCCACCAAACCAACTCTCCCTCAGAAACCATGTTTCTATCCATTCCATTACATACAAGTGTAAAATTTGGAGAAATTCGGTGATAGAAGTTGAAACCTTAAACTCTCAAAGCATAATAAGTGTCTACATGAAATTCCCGCTGATTGATTGATAAATAGAAGAACTCGAACAACTTCAACCTAGTGTGCATAGTCAAAGTTCATCTCATGAGTTCCTGGGATTATCTTCTTCATAGATCAACTAAACTATAGATCTCAAGGTGTACAAAGCAACAACAAGCCTATGACAGGAATTTGTCTTATCGTCCTTCCGACGGCTTTCACACTACGTCCCATTTCCGGCTTTAGTTACGGGTAGACCATCCCCCGGTTGGTAATAGGTAGCCCTTTTCGGAATTTTCCACCCTTTTTCCATCATTCCCAATTTTATCCTTCCTTTTCCTTTTTCTTTTAAATTAGACAGGATTTTTAGAAATCCATATCTTTCGTTATTTTCCCTGGACAAGGATGGATAAGTACCCTGGCTTGGTTTCTCAACACCTTTAAATCAAAATCTAGCTAATCCACAAATCGTATAATCCTTTCAACCCATGAAAATCGTGTAATGTAAACTAGGTGTAAAAGTATTCAAATTTTCTATCAATCACAAAAATAGGGGAATTAACATATAAAACCATTATATTAAGAGAAGTTCAAAGACTTACAACATCACACACTTCGTATCTCCTCTTCTTATACTCGTATCATCTCGAATGCAAAGAAATAAGGTTCTCTAAAAGAGTTTTGGAATTTTAGAAAATTCGAAAAAAATTTGCACATATGATGCTCGAAATGTTGCAACATGCTAGATGAAGAATCTCATCTCACCCCCCAACCAAATCTTGCATTGTCCTCGATATGAAAAGATATACAATGAGCATGAACATGAGATCAATGGTAAAATATAAGAGAGTGAGAACAATAGTACCTGTGAGAGTCGAACATGGAAGTCTACAACCCAACAACTAAAGCTACTGAGCAAGCAAAACTAAACGTCATAAATAACTAAACCTACCTACGCTATACCTCCGTCAGACTAGGAGATCAACTATCCTGATACACAGGATCATCCAGAGTGATGGACATGTCCTCTGAATCAAATTTCTCAACAAATGGTTTAAGGCGTTGTCCATTAACTTTAAAGCAGTTACCATTCGCTGCATTCTCAATCTCAATAGCCCCATGAGAGAAAACTTCTTTGACAATATATGGGCCGGTCCATCGAGATCATAATTTTTTCGAAAAAAGATGAAGTCGAGAATTGTACAAGAGCACTTTCTGACCTTCATGGAAGGATTTTCTGAAGATATGTTTGTCATGAAAGGCCTTCATCCTACTCTTGTAAATTCTCGAGTTCTCATAAGCGTCGTTCCAGATCTCATCAAGCTTATTAAGTTGGAGTTTGCGAAGCGAGCTAGCCTTGTCAACGTCAAAATTTAATGCCTGAATTGCCCAATAGGCTTTGTGTTCAATCTCCACAGGTAAGTGGAAAGCTTTCCCATAGACAAGTCTATAAGGAGACATTCCAATAGGTGTCTTGTAAGCAGTATAATGAGCCCAAAGTGCATCATCTAATCTTAGTGACCAATCCTTACGATCCTGGCCTCACTGTTTTTTTCAAAATCTATTTGATTTCCCGATTGGAGATTTCAGGTTGCCCACTTGTCTGTGGGTGGTATGGGGTACTCACTTTATGCCTAATACCGTATTTCTTCATTAAAGCTTCAAAAGGCCTGTTGCAAAAGTGAGAACCACCATCACTAATGATGGCTCGAGGCGTCCCAAATCTGAAAAGTATGTTTTCTTTGAGGAACTTGAGAACCGTACGATGATCGTTGGTTTTACATGGAATAGCCTCTATCCATTTAGACACATAGTCTACGGCAAGCAAAATATAGACATGTCCAAAAGATGAGGAGAATGGTCCCATGAAATCGATGCCCCAACAGTCAAAGACTTCAAGATGTTGAATTGGGGTAAGAGGCATCATAATTCGACGAGATACTCCTCCTAACTTTTGACAACGCTTGCATGCTTTGCAAAATTCGTGAGTGTCCTTAAATAGCGTGGGCCAATAAAAACCACACTATAGGATTTTTGCAGTGGTTTTCTTAGCGGAGAAATGACCTCCACATGCTTGATTATGGCAAAAGGAGATGACGAAATTATGTTCATTAGCAGGGACACATCTCCTTATAATTTGGTCTGGGCAATATTTAAACAGTAAAGGTTCATCCGAGAAAAATCTGTTCACTTCCCTTAGAAATTTATGTTTGTCCTGCGTAGTCCAATGAATTGGCATTGCACCTGTGGAAAGATAATTGGCTATGTCAGCATACCATGGTGGATGCATAGCAACAAAGAGTTGCTCATCAGGGAATGAGTCCTCAATAGGTGACTCGTCAATGGAATTAGGTAGGACTAGGCGGGATAGATGATCCGCCACCACATTTTCTACTCCCTTCTTGTCTTTGATCTCCAAATCGAATTCTTGAAGGAGTAGGATCCATCTAAGAAAATGGGGCTTGGCATCCTTCTTAGAAAGAAGGTGTTTCAACACTGCATGATCTGTGTAAACGATGACCTTGGATCTTATTAAGTAAGGCCTGAATTTGTCCAAGGCAAAGATGACGGCTAGGAGCTCTTTCTCCGTAGTCGAGTAATTAACTTGGGCGGGATTTAAGGTCCTACTTGCGTAGTAGATAACATGGGGCTTCTTGTCCTTCTTTTGACCTAACACCGCCCCAATAGCATAATCGCTCGCGTCGCACATGAACTCAAAAGGTATGGACCAATCCGGTGGTTGCATGATAGGAGCGGTTGTCAACATATCTTTTAGCTTTGAAAAAGCTAATTGACATTCGGCACTCCACTCAAATTGGTTCTCCTTTTGGAGAAGGTTACATAAAGGCCTTGAGATATGATTAAAATCCTTTATGAATCTTCTATAGAAACCGACATGTCCAAGAAAGGACCGCACATCGCGTATGCTTTTGGGTGGTGGTAGATTGGAAATTATGTAAATTTTTTCCCGGTCTACCTCTATTCCATTGGACGAGATGATATGCCCAAGGACTATTCCTCTTTATACCATGAAATGGCACTTTTCCCAGTTTAAAACGAGGTTCTTCTCCTCACACCTCATCAAGACCAACTTCAAGTGATTGAGGCACTCATCAAAAGTACAACCAAAAATAGAAAAATCACCCATGAACACCTCAAGAAATTCACCCACCATGTCCGAGAAAATACTCGACATGCATCGTTGGAATGTGGCGGGTGCATTACATAGCCCGAATGGCATTCTTCGGTATGCGAAGGTACCAAACGGGCATGTAAATGTGGTTTCTCTTGGTCCTCTAGGGCTATCTCAATTTGGTTGTATCCAGAATAGCCATCTAAGAAGCAATAGTAGGAATGACCCGCTAATCTCTCCAAAATTTGATCCATGAATGGGAGAGGGAAGTGGTCTTTCCTAGTGACCGTGTTGAGCTTCCGATAATCAATGCACATACGCCAACCGGTGGTTACTCTCGTCGGTATAAGCTCTTTGTTGGCGTTTTCTATGATAGTAATACCGGATTTCTTAGGGACAACTTGGGTAGGACTCACCCATTGGCTATCCGAGATGGGGTAGATGATACCCACATCTAGTAGCTTTAGCACCTCAGCTTTGACAACCTCCATCATGTTTGGATTTAGCCTTCTTTGAGGTTGTCTAGTCATTTTTGCATTTTCTTCAAGGTGTATACGGTGAGTACAAACCGAAGAATCTATCCCTTTGAGATCCGCTATTGTCCAACCTATGGCTCCTCTATGTTCTTTGAGTAACTCAATCAACTTGAGCTCTTAGTCTTTCCCTAGGTGAGAGGCAATGACAACTGGGAATGTTTCATCTTGACCCAAATATACATATTTAAGCTCGGATGGCAATGGTTTAAGGTCAAGCTTCGGTGGTTTGATGTTAGACGGTAGAGGCCTTGATGTGGTTGGTGACAATTTTTTAAAATGGGGCCTCCACCGGCTAGTACCAACTACCGGTCCCTCAATATTCAATGCTTGTACAATTTCACTAATGATGTGGTCTTTGGAATCCACGAAATGTGCCAAGCATGTCTCCAAGCTTTCTAGTGGTTCAAGTTGGAGGAGCTCTTCTTCCTCAAAAGATTCGAGCATGTTTACCTCAAAGAGCTTGTCACCATCAACATCCCTGTGCCTTTTGCCCAAGTGGAACACATTCACCTCTAATGTCATGTTTCCAAAGGATAATTGCATCACCCCGTTTCGGCAATTGATGATTGCGTTTGATGTAGCAAGGAACGGGCGGCCTAAGATCACCGGTATTTAAGTGCTAGCATCTAGAACCGGTTGTTTGTCCAAGACGATAAAATCTACCGGGTAGTAGAATTTGTCAACTTGGACTAGAACATCCTCAATTATCCCTCTCGGTACACGGATGAATCTATCAGCAAGTTGTAACGTGGTTTTGGTGGGTTTTAATTCACCAAGACCCAATTGCTCATATACCGAGTACGGGATCAAGTTTACGCTTGCCCCTAAATCTAGCAATGCACGCTTAATCCGGTAGTCTCCAATGATACATGAGATTGTGGGACTACCGGGGTCTTTGAATTTTTTTTTTTTTGGGGGGGGGGGGGGGGAGAGGGGGGGGGGTCTTTTGAGTGAGAATGGCACTCACTTGCTCATTTAAGAAGGCCTTTTGCTGCACATTGTATTTGCGTTTAGTTGTGCATAGGTCCTTTAGAAACTTGGCATACGAGGGGATTTGTTTGATGGCATCAAGCAAGGGAATGTTTATTTTGACTTGTCTGAAAATCTCTAAAATATCATAAGATTTTGGAAGAAATTTTAGAGCAACCAATCTCGAAGGGAATGGTGTTATAGGCTTATAGATGCGTTCCTTTTCTTGAGGGGCTAAGTTGGATCCGTCCTCATCCTCAGAATTTACTGGATCATTAGATTTGTCGGCCTTCTCCGGAATAGTTTTGTCAATTTGTTTACCACTTCTAAGAGTGGTGACGGATTTGGCTTGCTCCATATGTTGGTTGAAAGGATCAGGAATGCTTACTTCATGTACTTGCTTTGGATTGGGTTGAGGTTGGGCCGAAAAGATCCATTCCCTAGCATTCAAGCGTCCCTTAATCTCATCAACCGAGACTTTAAGCTCTTGGAACATTTGCTGATTCATTTGGTTAATTTGCGTTTGCCCTTGTATAAACCCTTTCAAAGTATCCTCCATTGAGAATTAAGGTGGGGCCATATTTTGCATGGGTTGCCCTCCTTGAGAGTTGGTAGGATTGCCCGTGGGAGCATTCTTCCAACTGAAATTTGGGTGGTTCTTCCAACTAGTATTGTACGTATTACCCACCGGTCCATTGAAAGGCCGTTGATACTCATATGTGGCATTTGCATGTTCATGTAACAACTCTTGAAATGCAGGAATTGTAAGACAATCTTACGTAGCGTGTAAATTGGTGAGACAAATCCCACATATGGTCTCAATAGCTTCATTGGACTTTGGAACTCCACTCTTACTAAGTTCCATGACCTCGATCTTCCTTGTGAGGTTGGCTATCCTTGCATTCATTTCGTCTTCCTCCTTGAGGATATAGATCCCTCATTTCTCTTTCTCTTGAATAGGCTTGGGGTTATTAGGTTTATCTAAGGTATCCTAAGATTGGGCATTCTCGGCCAAAATGTCCAAATAACTCCAAGCCTCATCTGGATTTTTTGCTCATAAACTCGTCGTTGCACATCATCTCTACAAATTGGCGCATATTGGAACTTAATCCATAGTTGAAGAAGTTTATAATTCGCCAAATCTCATAACCATGACGTGGGCAAGCAAGTAGGAGGTCCTTAAATCTCTCCCAACATTAGAAGAAAGATTCACCCTCTCTAGCTGAAAAATTCATTATAGCTCTTCGAAGGGTGTTCGTTTTATGAGCCGGGAAGAACTTTTTCAAGAATTCCCGGGTCATCTTGTTCCATGACCCTATCGAATGTGGTTTAAGAGAGTGAAGCCAATTTTTTGCTCTTTCTTTCAATGAAAAGGGAAAGAGTTTAAGCTTAATGGTATCTTCTGAAACATTGGTGTATTGTAAGGTAGCCACCACTTCTTCGAATTCTTTTACGTGCAGATATGGGCTGTCAGAGTCTAGCCCATGGAACTTTGTTATAAGTTGAATTACACCCGACTTTATGTCAATGTTTCCCCCGGTTGGTGGTAGAACCACGCAAGAGGGTGTAGTTGCACGGGCTGGTTGTAGGTAGTCCCGCAGTGATCTCGTTGGAGGAATGTTATGTACATCATTCTCTCCTACTCCCTCTTGATTTGCGTTTGTAGTTGGAGTAGGGGGGAGGATTCCTTAAAGGTGTTTGATCCATACTCTCCAAATTATCACAACGATCTACAGATTTTCGAATTCGTCTATGAACAGATAATGGTCCAACTAAACCACCTTCGAATTGGAGACGATTGTTGTGGTCTCATTCCCAACAGGGACATAAACCACAAAATCCAAAATCTGACTAAACCTAAATCCTAAAATCTGAAAATAAAAACCAAAAACTAAAAGAGTTCAAGTTGGAAGGATAGTACCGATTTGCTTGAACTAGAAGAACTTCCTACAAAATAAAACAAACTTTATTAGTTCTAGAATTCAGAAAAACTAATCCTAAGAAAACAATAAATCCTAACTACTTCTACTCTATAGCCACTAAAATAATTTAGAACCGTTATCTAAATTCCCCGGCAACGGCGCCAAAAACTTGTTCGCTCGCCTCAAATGCAAGGCTGCGATGTAGTAATAAAACTCGGTAAGACCGAGGTCGATCCACAGGGAAGTGGAGAACAAGTTTCAAACTATTCCAGCAACTCAGTTTGCAATAGATAAGAGATTCACTTGGAATAATTATGCTAAAACAGTAACTCAATGAAAACCAGTAATTTAAGATACTAAGGCATTTAAGGATCCACTTGTAGCAATCCCATGTCAATCCAATCAATCCAAGCAAGATACACAACTAGATGTGAAGTCCTATCTCTCATCTAGTTGGAAAATAAAGCATTAAACACATTCAATCCCACTCAAGTTGAACTTCCAAGTTCTAGTCCCATTCAACAATGTAGAATTCGAAATCATAGACTTCGGAGTAACAGCCATGCCTATGGACTATGGCCTGCTTAAGGATTACTATAATTCGAATCTAAACAAGCACAACATGATAATCTCAGAGAATTGCAAGGAATCCATGTCTGGAGCACATGAACTCTCATAAAACATCTAAAACTATCAACTTTAAGAACTAGAATAGGTAAAAATCCAAACTTGAAGTAGAATTACTTGAATTAACTGAACCAAACATGAAATTGGCTACAAGCTTCACCTCTCAGCCTTAGCTGAGAGATTCTACCCGAGCATTGCCATACTACAACTAGAATTCAAATAAGAAAACATAAAACTAGAAAAATCAGAGTTTGGAGGGTTACAGACGCTCGATGACGGTTTCCTTCCTCTCCCACGACGTCCCTTCGCTTCTATGATACCCTAGGAAGACCCCTAGGTGTCCTTTTATAGTAGGGAAGCTCTGTTGCGTCGGAAGCATCTCGAATTTGTGTAAGGATACACACTTGCGCTGAAAATTTCGGAGCCCAATATGGAAACTACCTGTCTTTGCTTGTGGCCGACCGGTCAGGACCAGTCGGACTGGGCTTGCCGACCGGTCTTGACCGGTCGGACTGCTTGTGTAAAAAGGTCCAGCGAGCATAACGAGCATCAGACCTGCTGGCCGACCGGTCGGACTAGACTGGTCCTTTGTCCAGTGGGTTCCAGAGTGTGTGGCCGACCGGTCTGGCTCCCATGGCTGACCTGTCGGGCCTTTCTTTTCTTCTTTTTCTTCCTTTCTTTCATATCTTTTCTCCCTCCTTGCTTTCTTCTTTCTTTGATTCTCCTTCATCCTTCATCAAAGGCTCCTAAATGTGCTCCTTTTGGTTTCCAATTGGGCGATGTCGCTCTCATCCCTACAATCACAAAACATGCATTAGATGGGCCTTTTAAACATGAAAACAATGCATATAATGTGATGTAATGAGCTATGCAATGTATAAATTGGAGGATCAACAGCACACAACCTTAGGTCTTTTGTCGGTCTTAGGCAATCCTCTCACCAAATTTTTTTCGACTCAATTTAGATAGATTCCTATAGTGTACATGACCGAGTCGATGGTGCCATAATTCAGTTTAATTTTCAATGGCCATGTGACACATGGTGGGAGAGCTTAGGTTATTATGGCTTTCAATTACATAACAGTTGTTTCCTGTGCGAAGACCTTTCATGATTAGTTTTCCAGTGGAGTTCAGGATCTTGCACATATCTTTAAAGAACCTTACTTAGTGCTCTTCATCACAAATTTGTGAGATACTCAATAGATTGTGTTTAAGGCCATCAACATAAAGTACATTTTCGATTTTGGGCAATCATGGCCCTGTGATGGTTCCTTTACCAATGATTTTAGTCATGCTCCCATCACCGAATGTAACAGACCCACCATCGAAGTCGTTATATGCACAGAATTGAGATCTATCACCTGTCATGTGCATAGAGCATCCACTATCCAAATACCATCTAACATTATCCCCTAGCTTTTAGAGCAGTATGAATGACCAAACATTTGTTCTTGACTATCCATTGAATCGTTATCCTTTTATGAGTGGTATTTTTATACAGACTTGATTATATCCATTAATTCTTAATCCTCTCATAATTCCAGATGATCTAGATGAGTTCAGAAGATTTCCCAAGTTTTTTGAGCTTTGAACAAACTTATCTTTAAGAAAGGAATCTTGAAGATTAATTGATTTGACTTTTTCTAGTTTTGCTTCTAGTTCTTTGATTTTTTGTTGAGCTGTAACATACTTCCTTTCCTAATCAAAGTTTTTTTGGGTGTAATGTGCATTTTCACCACTAAGCATTTAAACCTAGTCCGCCAATTTATTCTTCTCGTGTAGCTTCATTCAATTTTTTAGTAACCAAAATGCTTTGGCGGAACAACTTGTTGTAAGCTTCTTGTAGATCATGGTTATTATCTTCCTCTTCTTCCTCATCCTCGTCATCATTTGAGGATTCATTTTCAATGTTAGAGGATTCATGATCATCCATGTCTCTGGTATTTTTCACAAAGGGCACAATTTCAATGATAGAGGCCATCAAAAGTTTAATTGAGCCTTGTTCCTCATCACTTTGGGATGTGTTTGATTTTGATCCAGATTCTTTAGTATTATCCCATGTAGCCGCCATTACAATTTTCTTAGCTTTCTTATCGGTGCACTCAGAGGCAATGTGACCAAATCCTTCACACTTGAAACATTGAGGATCTTTTGACTTCTTATAAAATTTATCTTTGTTGTTCTTCAAGTCAAAAGGTTTACCCTTCTGATAGAGTTTCCTTTTAGAAGTATTTCCTTTCATTTTGAAGAATTTTTTAAATTTCTTGGCCATAAGAGTCATTTCTTCCATATCTAGTTCTTCTTCACTCTCATCTTCAGAACTTTGTTTCTTATGAGAAGATTTCAAGGCTTTGGATTTGGTGGGAGTTTTGAAGCGCAAATCATGGGTTTGAAGGGACCTTAGTAATTCTTCAACCTTCATGGTATCTAGGTCTCGACATTCTTCTAGAGTAATTGAAAGTACGTCGGTAGTCTAACACGACACCTACATATGTGCGAAAGCTTAAAGAGCAACTAGAATTATGGCTAAACCTATAGGAGGGGGGTGATTAGGATCTTTTTAAAAATTCTTTTCGCCTACTTATTACACAATTCAACAAATTAAACTAAGTAAGCAAGAACACTTTGGCTTCCAAGCCTAAGTGGGTCCAATCACAAAACTAGCATATGGTTAAGCAATAAACAATCCTAGTCTAAGCATGCATAGGTAAATAAATGATTTAACTAATCAACCTCCCAACCTATGCAACCTATGTAGACTTATGAGAATGGATCAATGAGCTCAAGTCTACACTACTAGTGAAAGTACATCTTGTGTATGGATGTGTCTATCTAGTGCCTTGCATACATTCCTATCAAGCATTCATAATTAAACATTTAAACATCCAATGCCAAGATATCAATGTGCTCAAATCAATCACAAACACTAGCACGTATAGTGGTTCGACTTTGGGTCTACTCCACTCCCGGTTCAAGTACTCAACTCCTTTGAGCATACCGGCATTCACTATCGGAGGTTTTAAATGAAGTTCACCTCACAACCTTTACACGGAGGTTTTACCGGTTCACCTCTCAACCATTAACTGGAGTTTTGGACAAAGGGCTAACTCTCAACCCGAACGGAGTTTTGAACATAGGCTAACTCTTAACCCGACGCACGTCCACTCCCGTATCGGAGGCTCCCCCTGGAGACTTTGTTTAGGCCCGACTAACGGGCCAAGGAACGGCTAACGTCCCTAGATCGAGTTTGACAAACAAACTCTAAATGGACTCTCAATAAAGACAACCTTACTTGTCGGATGAGCCCCTTGTTCAGAGCCGGTTTGGGTTGCTTGATCTCCGCTCTCCCGTGCTTCAATCAGCTTCCCTTGCTCCCACGATCATGTTGCCGTTGCGTCGCCAATGCCTCAGCCACACTTGATCAATCACCTTGCTTGTGATGTCTTTGAGATGCCTAAGGTGATAGGAGGATGGTTGAATCTCCTAAATGGGGTATGTAGTTTGTTCTAACTAGAAGATTCACCTAGAGGGTCTTCTAGAGATCTTGAACAAGAGATATAACTATATGGTATAGTGTCTTACCTCTAGAATTGAGAGAGGAATCAAGTCATCTCTAGTTTGCATTTGAATGCCCTCACTTGTGTTTAAACACAAGGGATATGACTTGAAACTCCTCCTCTTTGAGGCCTCATATGATGTACAAAAGGTGTGGGGAATAGGCTCTCAAAACCCTCTCCATGATGCCCAAAAACCGAGCTCCATATATAAAGAAAAGGGGCTCCAACGGTCATAAAATGGGTAAAAACGGCTCCTTTCGACCTGTCCTGACCGGTCCCGACCGGTCGGCCAACGGTCAGTCATGACAGAAAGCTTGCTGTCAAGGAGAGGAGACTGTCCGACCGGTCAAGACCGGTCGGACCAGCCCAGCCGACTGGTCAAGACCGGTCGGCCCCAATGGCCTGTACACTACATGTATTGCTGTGAGGTATGGCAGCCTGGCCGACCAGTCTTGACCGGTTGGAGCAGTCCAGCCGACCGGTCTTGACCGGTCGAATAAGCCTGGGTTCAGCCTGAATGTTTACTGACCCTCCTAATACACAACCCACTCACAATGGCCTAATTTTTTGTGATCTTTTGGGACACCTAGGGCCAATCTATGATGACAAAGGGTATTCCTAAGATGGTCATGGTCATGGTCATTAAAGAGGTTAGGGGTTAGGTTTTGGTCAAGGTTAAGGCACATCAAGGCATCACTTTTACCTGTTTCTTCTTCCTTGATGCAGCAAGGCCACTTGAGTCTTCGGTCTTCGTCTTCATTAGGCTCAACCGATACTAGACTCACTGACGTAAGTGATTGACAAACAAGGTGCACTAGTATGCCACAGAAAAGTGCATTAACAGTAATAACTTTGGTAGAGAACCGTTCTGGTAAGGATCTTAAAATTTTCCTAAATAGTCTATTTTTCGAAACAGGTCCTCCTAAACCACACATGTCATTTGTGATTTTACTCAGTCTAGTAACGAAGTCCATAAATGTCTCATGCTCCTCCATTCTTATGTTTTCAAGCTATGTAGTGAGGAGCTGAAGTTTTGAGCATTTAACAATGCTTGTTCCTTCATGGGTAACTTCAAGAATGTCCCATGCTTGCTTACTAGTTTGACAATTTTGAATGTGATCAAATTCATCTCTAAAGACTGAACAAAAAATAGCATTTAAACCTTTAGCATTATAGATAGGTTGAGCTTTATAAAAATCTATCCACATAGCCTTCTCTCTTGGTCTGAGGACATCAGGTTCACCTTCCTTTCTTATAGTATCCATTGGGACATTCCAACCAAATTCAACCATGTCCCATACATCAGAATCGATGGATATTAAAAAGATGCGCATTCGGGCTTTCCAATATGGATAGTTTAACTCGTCAAAGAAAGGAGAGTTAGTAACGGATGTGGAGTCCTCTCTAGACATATTTTCAAGCTCTCTTAGGATCTTACTCCGGGTTTTTAAACCTGAACGGAGGAACCCTCTCTGATACTAATTGAAATTGCGGTTTTACCGTTTATAGAGATACTTGGAGATATGCCTAATGTCCAAGACGGGTGAATAGAACTTTTCAAATATCCAACACAATTTAAAAGCCATTTAAATCGATTACAACAACGATGACTATCACAATAGCATTCAAGGCAAATACATGTTTAATTTGCAAGAAGATCTATCATTGGCATTTTATCAAATAGTTGGTATTCATGATTGACTAAGTTATTCCACAAGTTCAACATATAATAATCATTTTATCTCACAATGCACAATGATATATAGTGGTTCAATTTCCCTACTCCATTCCCGGTTCACGTTCTCAACCTATGAGAACACCGAATTTCACTATAGTCATGGTTTTAAATTAGGTTAACCATCAACCTTAACATCCTATATTCTAGGACTGCGTTTACCATCCGTTGATGACCCAATCTAGGGACTTATCGAGTTTGGATCTCAAACTCTCACCAATCCTAATCCAAGGATGGCCACATACACTCCCGTCGAAGTTTCCCAATCCAGGGAATGTTGACACAATAAATGGACTCTCAAATACTAGACATACCAAGATGGTCGAGTCCCGCTTCGATGTCCTTTAACGAGTAGCTTCAGCTCTGCGTTCTTCAGCTCCTCTTTGTGCTCCCAAGATCAGCTACCGATGAAAATGATATGTGTATGATGAAATTGCGGTTTTACCGCTTATAGAGATACTTGGAGATATGCCTAATGTCCTAGAGGGGGGGTGAATAGGACTTTTTAAATTCCAATTACAATTAAAAACTAATCAAGTCAATCTTATCAAATAAGATAATCACAATAGCATTCAAGGCATTTATATGAGCAATTTGTAAGCAAGGACTATCATAGGCATTTCATCAAACAGTTAGCATTCATTATTGATTAAACCATTCAACACATAGCAATCATTCAATCTCACAATGCACAGCGATTTATAGTGGTTCGGTTTCCCTACTCCACTCCCGGTTCACGATCTCAACCTATGAGACCACCGGATTTCACTATAGTCTTGGTTTTAAATCAGGTTAACCATCAACCTTGACATCCTTTGATCTAGGACCGCGTTTACCATCCGCCGATGGCCCAATCTAGGGACTTGACGAGTTTGGATCTCAAACTCTCACCAATCCTAATCCAAGGATGGTCACGTACCCTCCCGCCGGAGTTTCTCAATCCAGAGAATAGTGATTGAATAAATGGACTCTCAAAAACTAGACATACCTAGACGATTGAGCCCCGATTCGATGCCTTTGATGAGTAGCTTCAGCTCCACGTGCTTCAGCTTCACTTGTGCTCCCAAGATCAGCTACAGATGCAAATGATGAGGTTATGTTGATGCCGGGTAGTTGGGAGAGAGTTGGTCTAGTTCCTCTTGCCTATTCAATGCAATGGTAATGAGGGAACTACCAAACTTCAAGCATTCAATGGCTATAAATGACCTCTTAAATATATTCTGAAGGTAGGTCAGCCATGAATGAAGGTCTTGAGTTCATACTTCAAATCGAGCTTTGAATACTCATTGATAAGCCATTAATGGCTAGGTTTGAATGATGAACTCAAGGGGAACAAGAGCAAAGAGGGTAGGAGGATGTGAGTAAAAGCTCTCTCTCTTAGCTCTTGAAGGGTGTTAAATGCATGCCATGAAAGACCACAAGACATGGCTATATAGAGCCCCAAATGATAGCCCCAACGGATCAAAAACGGTCACGACCGACCTGTCAGAGAAGGGTCTCAACCGGTCGGACGGACCGGTCATCATTTGAAATCCAAGCCACATCTGGGACTGGCCGGCCGGTCAAGACCGGTTGGACCCCCTTGCTGGACCATTTGGAAAAAACAGGCCGACCAGTCTTGACCGGTCGGCTGTGCTTGCTGGACAGCTTGTTGAAAGAAGGCCGACCGGTCAAGACCGGTCGGCTATGCTTGCTGGAGTAACAAGTTTTAACTGGCCGACCGGTCAAGACCGGTCGGCTGTCAATCTGACCAATATACAGGAAGTTCTGATTCCTCTAGATGCACTTGACCGACCGGTCAAGACCAGTCGGCTATCCAGCTGAATATACTACAGCAATCCTCTGATGTAAACTTGAAAAGCCTGGCCAACTGCTACAATCCGAAGATTGCACACCCAAGTGCAGGTAGCGAAGTAGTAAAATACTTGGTAAGACCGAGGTCGATCCACAGGGATTGGGGTTAAGAACACTTAGAGGAATTAGTTTAGGTGAGTGAGATGAAATCTGGTTTATCCACGAGAGTGGAGCAAGTTGTGTGTGGTGAAAGACAAAAATAGAAAAGGGGCTAAGGCATCAGGGATCTACCTTTGATTCATTCACAAGATTTGATTTATTGGTCCAACTATAACTCAACTGGAATTGAATAAAGATTCATTCCAATCGGAAGATGAAACAGTTAAACCATTTGCATATTTCATAAAAGATAGTGATCTGAACCGATTGATTTGACCATGAAGCACTCGTTAGTTGATCGCAGGGAATTCCAAGCATCCACTGTGCCCCGAGTCGACAATGGATCAAGGAATTGTACAGATCAACAACTTTGCCAACAAGTCAACCGATAAGATCACAATTCATACGATCAAATGCATACTTACAAGATAGGAGGCTTTGATTGACCAATCCAACCGTTAAGATCTCGTCTATCGATCGCAGGGAATCCAAAGCATCCAATGTGTCCGGAGTCTACAATGGATCAAGTGATTTTACAGATCGATGACTTTACTTGCACTAGCTCAATGACCGTAGGGAATCCAAAGCATCTAACGTGCCCGGAGTCGACGATGGATTAAGGGACTTTATCGATCATGAACTAGCTAATTGGTGTGCAAGGGATCCCAAGCATCCAACGTGCCCGGAGTCGACGATGGATCAAGGGGCTTGCACAACAATAGCGTCCGCCGAGGTGGATAACCAAACCGATCAACCAAAGAGAACTCCAACATTTACACCACACAATGTTGAACCAAAAGAACCATATCTTGCAAATTTCTTCAAAGGCTTCACCCCTAGCCTTAGCTAGAGGTTTAGCCAACCATGCTACAATGGAAGACTAAATTCTCTACAAAAGAGAAAACTACTCTATACTACAAAAGAAAGAAAGAAAACTAAAGAAGAGAAGAGAACTCTTGGATGGGATGATGAGAATGAGAGGGAGAGGAGCTTCTTTTATAGCCTCTCCCAAGCCTAGGTGGCACTCCAAAAGTTTCTTTAGGTTTGGGAATGGAGTTAGGCTTGGAGTGCCCAAAGCAAACTTTTCTTTTAGGTTCGGGCTTAGAGTTAGGCTTGGATGGACATGTGGCAAGAAAATTACTCCAATCCTAGGTGTCACTCCAAGCCTAAAGCAAACTTTTCTTTTAGGTTTGGGCTTGGAGTGAGGCTTGGATGATGAGGTGGCATTCCAAGCCTTACACATGTGTGGGGAGAGAGAGAGAGAGAGAGAGAGAGAGAGAGAGAGAGCTCCTCTCTTGTTTGCAAACGTGTGGGGGAGAAGAGCTGCTGCCTTTTGATGGGGTCCACCTTGATGGACGGGTGAGCTGGTTCAGCTGCACGTGCAAGGTGGGGCCTGCTGATCTTGCTGGATGCCAGACACCATGGACGGCTGATGTTGAAGCTGCTCCTTGTGCAGATGGATAGTTGATAGCTGGAGCTACTGAAGTGATGGATGGTGGATGCAGGTAGTTGCTGATCATGGACGGTTGCTGAAGCTTGCACGGCTGGAGTGATCAGCTGGTTGGATGGACGGCTGGAATGAAGTTGCTGCAGGTGGATGCTGGATGCTGGTTGTGGACGGCCTCGTTGCAGCTGGACAACCATTGAGTGGCTGAATTTGGATGAAGGAGATGAGGTGAGGTGGATGGTGGCTGAAGGATGCTGGAGGTCAGATGGACTGGCTTGATTGTTGGTGTCCATTGAGCTGGACGGTCGACATGGTTTCCAGACCTGCACGAGTGGGAGCTGAGGAAAGTGGACCTGCTACCCGTTGGAGTGGACAGATGGATGGGCAGGTGAAGATGAGCTTTGGAGGGCTGAGATGATGAACGGTTGAGACTCCAGCACGTACGTTGGCACGTTGGAAGTGGTTGATGGCCCTTTGATGGATGGTTGAGACTGAAGCTCGACTAGTGCACGTCTGATGGTGCAGGATGTGTTGAGGCCCACCTTGCTGATCTAAATGGATGATGTTGATGATCCAGAGGATGTCCATCATAGCTGGACATGTGATGGATGTGGGGCTGCTGATGGTCAGTCCAGATGTTGTGGACGGCTTGCAGCACGTGTGAGGAGCTTCCAACCTAGCTGGACGGCTAATGGTTGGTGTGCTAGCCATTGATTGGATGGCTTGGATGCATCAGTTGTTGGTGATGAATCGTCTACCATATGTTGGACGGCGGTGATCATGGCTGCCCGTGAGAGCTGGTGGCCGTCCCCAGCAACTGTCCTTGATGGACGGCTGATGATTTTGAGCCGGTACTTCATTGATGTGGTTCACTTTGGACGGTGGACATCTGAAGGTGAGGTCCACTTGCTAAACACTGGCTGTTGGATGTGTTGGTGCCTTTGTTGGACCGTTAGATCTGCCTTGCATGGCTGATGATGGGGTTGAATGGATATGGACAATAGATGTTCATCCAGCCACTTGATGGACAGTTGGACAGGCCGTGGACGGTGGTGATGATGGTACAGTCCACAGTGCTGGATGATCAAGGCCTATTAATCTGATTGTTTCATGAAACTGTGGCCCGCCTTACTGAATGTGATGGCACTGGATTGATGGATTCCTGATGTCGCGTGTTTGGCATGTGCAAACGATTGGAGGTGTCTCTATGTGTCGCCTTGATGCACAGCTGGTTCTACACAGCTGGTTCTAACTGTGGACATCCAATCTTGAACGTTCAAACTTGCGTGTTTGCCTAATCACGAGGACAAGCACAACCTGGATTTCCAATGAGTAGTTCTTATACGGTCCACGGTAGCATGTGATCCATCCTTTGATCTTTTCAGTTCAATTAGCTTCAGAATCGCACACACTTGATCTTGATCACTTTTAGGCCTTAAAACGTCCAGATTGACTCGGATTTTGTCCAACCTCTCCTGATCACCTGAAGACAGAAAATTTACCTAATGAGAGATAATTAACCGGGAAAACAATGATAATGCCCTTAACAACCAGGGTTAATTATACAATATTAGGTACTCATCACCAACCGGTCAAGACCGGTCGGCTGTCCATCTGTTTTCTACACAGCAAGGTAGCTGATGTGTTGAGAAGCCTGACCGCTTTCTAGATGAACTTGTCACAGCGGGTTTGCTGGACCAAGTCTTTCAACGCAGCAGCGGATCACTTCAATGATGAGGCATGAAGTGATTTGGTGCATGGGGTCCAATGTATGGACATATCTTCAATTACTTTTAGCACCAGCCATGGACCACAAGTCTGATCAACTTGTGCAAGGGTTGAGAGGGAATGGGATAAAATGTGTGAGTTTTTACGCCATTCTTTGATGTTTTGGGGTTTCCTATGGTCGATCTATATGCAACTTACCTAGGGATCTTGTTTCAGCATGAGCTTGAGCAATGGACGAAGCGTAATCTTCAAGTCTTGATTCTTCAATTCTTCGACTGGGGCTCACACGACAAGACGCGACCAACCAACACACCAATTGACAACAAAAGATGTACTAACATATGATTATGCCGGGTAGTTAGGAGAGAGATGGTCAAGTTCCTCTTGCATATTCAATGCAATGGTTATGTTGGAATTACCAAACTCAGCATTCAATGGTTATAAAAGACCTCTTGATGAAGTTTCGATGTTAGGTCAGCCATGAATGCAAAGCTCAAGTTCATAGTTCAAACCGAGCTTTGAATACTCAATGATAAGCCATTAATGGCTAGGTTTAAACAATGAACTCAAGGGGATTAACTGTAAGGAGGGTAGGAAGAAGTGAGTAAAATATCTCTCGCAATGCTCTTAATGGGTGTTGAATGCTTACCATTAAAGACCACAAGATGTGCCTATATAGAGCCTCAAATGAGAGCTCCAAGGATTCTAAAACGAGCATATCCGACCTGTTAGAGAGAAGCCCGACCGGTCTGATGGCTAGCCAGCAAAAAGGCAAAATGGTTGCTGGACTAAGGACTGGACCTGTCTAACCGGTCAAGACCGGTTGGATGGCTTGCCCAGCAAGAGGCAGGACTTCAAGGTTGTTGGACAATTTTTTAGGTCGGTCCGACTAGTCAAGACCGGTCGGCTGCCTTGGATTTATTGCATGTTCAGCTGAAGACCTCTCCAGGGTCTGTCCGACTGATCATGACCGGTCGGTAGCCTTGGAACATTGGCAACTAAGCTGTATTTTCAACTTGGATTGATGGTGCTTAGAGTCCAAGGTTTGGACAATGTCTTCAACATGTTAATAGCACCTTGCAAGGAGAATCAAGCCCGATCAACTTGAGCTAAAGGGTCAAGTAGGAATGGGTTAAGATGGATTAATAATTACGCCATTCATTAATGTTTTGAAATTCCTAAGGTCGATCTATATGCAACTTACCTAAGATCTTGTTTCTGCTTGAGCTTGAGCAAGGGAAGCAACATAGTCTTCAAGTTTCGAGCTTCGAATCTTCGACCGGGGCTCTCAAGACAAGACGTAACAAGGTGACACGACAATTGACAAAATATAGTGTACTAACAAGTTTTACCTATCCGAACATCTCAGGGTTACTGGACATGGGATCCGATGATCCGCATCCCACAATTGGCCTTGCTATGGTGAGGTCCAATTGCGTGTAGAGCCCATCGATTTTTGGGTTTCTAGGACAATTGTTTGCTAATGAACTACTAAGTTTTTCGAGTTCACCGATGTACAAAGTCGATTCTTGCTAAGAACTTCAAAAGCTAGAGTTCACGCTCAAAATTCCAAGTATCTGGGTTACAGAAACGCATGCGCACTCATGCAATTGTGTAACAAATCGAAAAATATCCTAGTAACGCTTAAAAACATCCAATACCTGAGTATTGGAGGGCCGGAGCGTTATAATTGTGGCCCATCTGTGTAAAGGGAACCTCAATGAGGCATGATGGTGATTATACATGTTGACATCAGGACTAGAATGTTGACAATACATGTAATCCATGGTAGAAGTTTCACTTGAAGATCCTATCTGTTCTGCTTCTGACCAAGCTGTTAAATATAATCCACATTCCGTACGATGTCGAGATTCCAGAATACTCATAGAATCCTTAAAAACAAGCCCATCAAATCACTTAGTAGGTTGGATCCATACATGGGACAGTTTAATTTGAATCCATACAGCGTACACAATTTCCAAGTGCCTGCCTATCATCCATCACACTCGGCCTGAGTCAGAGTTTTTCTCATTTTCTAATCACAAGGACTCTTCAGCCATTGCCAATCCAAAGGTGGCGTACCTGATTAATGGCCATGATTGCTGTTAATATACCATAAGTAGTGGTTGTTGTAATTGACAAAGCTCCAATGACGCACACCTCATGATAGAGCGTTACTTTTAACACTTTCTTTTGTAATGCATCACTTTCCATAAGATTTGAAGAAAAGGGTGGAAAGTAACATCGAATTTCCATAGCCAATTTTACCCAACAAAACACAGAAAAGCACTTTCCATGGAAATATATTTTATTTCCGAGGTTTTCTACTTCACAGACAACCCCTAAAAGTACGATTGGCAACCCCTTAGGCGTGTGATGCCAATATATCTTGTAGGGATATAAATCAACTCAGTGAAAAAAATAATAATAATAAAAAAAAATCTCCCACTTTAAATTAACACCATTATTAAAAAAATAATTAAAAAATCATATGAATAGAAGAAATTATGGCCATGAATGAATGTCCAAGCAACTAATTAGTGCTAGCATCATCTGGAAACTGCGTTCATACACCTTGAAACAGCTTCCATTAATTCTGCTTTTCACAGAGAATTGCCGCCACTTCTCAACATTTCTTTTGAAAGGAATGCAAGCTGTTGATAGACACAACTGGGAGAAAAAGAGATGTTAGATCTATAGTTTTATCAGTTTGGGCCAGAGATAATTGCAAAGGATTTGAACAAATTTTCATGTTTGTGTCATACGAAAAGGTATATGATCCAATAGTAAATAAGATGAAAGTGCTCAGATTTTTTATACTTTCAAAGCACAAAGGGATGCTGCTTCATGTAAGATATCCAAACAGTTTAAGTCAATATCAAAATCCCTTCGATTTCGTGATGATCAAGAGTATGACAACTACTTTCTCAAATAAAATTAAAAGAAACACAAACTTTTCAAAAGCAAAGAACTTAAAGCATGACATTCAAAGGCCTGCCAATCGACCAAAAAATTCCATTCAGAGTAACGATACTGAATCTAGTAAATGAGTACCGTTCAAAGCATTAGGAGTACCGTTAGGAGATTTACTAGTACCATTCAAAGCATTAGGAGTACCGTTAGGAGATTTACTAGTACCATTCAAAGCATTAGGAGTACTGTTAGGAGTATCATTACCAGGCAAATTCTGCAACTTTGGTGATTCAATATCCTCCATGCTTCGAAGAGCTCATCCATTTAACATATTAAGAGTCAACTTAGTAGGTGACTTCTCCCTAATCATCGATACCTTCAGTTCAGATGACTTCTCTTTGGGAGAAGGCACCAACTTATCAAGCTGTTGCAATATTTTCCTAGCCATCTCTGGACTGGGGAGGAACTGAAGGAAAAGTTGCATTATAAATTCGGTTATCTCCATTTCCTGTTGCCAGTGGGTTTGATGTATTATAATTTTGTCTGTCCGACAAAAGGGGCTTCTAAATGGATGATATGGAGACTTGATCTTTTGGAGGAGACATCATATTATATATCTGGCGGATCCTGCGCATAGGACCACCAGATCCAAAATCATTATCCAAGACTGAACTACTGCTCTTCAGGACCTGCGCATCAAAATATCAAAATGAATCCATTAAACATATTAGGACATAAACCAGACGCGTTTAGCACGATAGGGTAATAAAAATCAGATGTGAACTAGGCATGTGAATCAGACATCCACTAAACAAATCATATTCTAAATTTCTAATTATACCATGCGTTTGGCCTAACTGACAAGTCAGATAATGGCAAAAGGAAAAAGAAAAGAAATTACTTAAGAATACATTTGGACAGATGAATCCAACCAAGTTCAAAATCAGCTGTCTGTGAAGTGAGCATATGAAATAAATTCTTCCAAATGTGTGGGAAATAACTTATGTTACTTTCTGCTTGCTTATTCGATTTACAAGAAAGTTTTAGAAAGTTTTTTCTGCTTTTTTTCCTATTTTTACAGAAAATTCAAAATGATAAATTAAAGCAAATATCAAATGCTACTGCATCACTGGAATAACAGCGTGTTATGGTGTAATCAAAGTCATTGATCTTGTGGGCCTTAAGGGATGTACATGTCTCAATACATACACCATCAAGAGATCCTAGCTGTCCAGTGAAAGCAGAAGACTGCAACCAATGACCATATTTAACGGCAGAGTAATCAGACACCTTGGAACTTTCCATATAACCATTCGGATCACTAAAAGGTGGGGTCCCACATGTACAATTTATTGGGCAGAGCCAATTCACAAGTAGGTACTTTATATATCCTCCCTTGCAAACACAGTTGATAAATGTGTCATGCTCTTACAAATTTCCCACATGCATATGCCTCAACCATAGACTACATCCAACAACCATACCAACTCGAGATAAATTTTTGGGAGAAAAAAAGGATGAAAGAAATTACAACAATAGCATAACATAGACACAACAGGCAACCATAGATATACTTGCACGAAGTGTCAAGCAAAGGGACAACAGAATGGATGTGGGAGCAGGAAAGTGTATATTTCAAAATGCCAGAAAGTGAGCAGGGCTGCAGGAGCTGGAAGCACAATTTAAAACCAGATGTGGCACCTGGTTTGAGCAATCATGCAACTGATACATCATCATGATGTCCATGGACAAATTAATTTTCAAAAGAAAAGGTCTTTACCAACATTGTTGGTATTACATTGAAAAAACATTGGTACCGGTCTTTTCAAACTACAACCCACCAAAGTATAGACAAAAAACAAATACAAAAAAAAATAATATCTTCGTCGCCGAATGAGCAAATAGTACATATAGTAGTTATCCACCAACTGCTAGAATTGCCTAGTGAAGAGATTTTAGATCAAAGACACTATCAACAAATTATTAGCTAATGCATACATGGTAGTGAAAAGAACAAGTAGCATCTCCTATCAGCCTAACAAGCAAAAACCTACCCATTCAACAACAGAAAGTGTGCTGTTGGCCTATGTCCAATGAGATAATGTTGATGGGCTGGCATAGCCATCATCAGTAGGCACAATACCCTGCAAAAGAAGAAGTTGCACCATGGGGAAGAAACAATGAAGTGAAGAAATACATGACAGAAATTGTTATGTCAAATCATATACCTTAACAGTAGCTGTGGAACGGACACCAGAATATGGAGTATGAGACACACAATACATCGCAGATCTACGTCGTTGCCTAGGAGTAATGTAGCAAGTTTCAGAAAGCCCGCGAACACGAGAATAGCGGTCTTCAGATCTTGGCGTGAATAACATACTGGGAGACTTTGATGTACAAGGTACATTATCAAGTGAAGTCGGATCTTCCCGAAATGTTTGACTCCGTAAACCTAATGTATGGTGACACTTTTGAAGGTCTATAGCCCATGTCCACTTTTGCAAGTTCTGTTGGTGAAGCATCTTCTTCAGGAACCTGTAAAGTGTTATTAAATAAATGCGTATGAAAGGGAAGCAGATGTAATTAAATACTTTCATTGTCAAACCTCCAACTAGGTCGAAATGAGAACTGAATTCATGCTAATTGCTAGTTTGCTCAAGGAAAAAAAAAAGATGAAATACTACCCAGCGATTAGAATTTAGTAGAAGATTCGACTCATTTAAATTACCACAACATGTCAATATCAGAAAACCACGCGGATTCTGCAAACAAAGCTTATTATGTTCTCTGTAAAATCAATATTGAGCTGCAGATCATGGTTAAAAAGGGAAACTAGATTTATTTTAAATTAAATGTGCCAAAAGTATCCTCCTGATTTGTATCAAGTCATCTTGAAGGTTAACTAAGGTACAAAGATACATGACAAGATATAGTTACAATAACTTGCAATGAAGAACACGAGAAAATGCCATGCACCTTACTATTTAATGGCTAGAAGAACATCAAAAGGGAGAAGAATCAAGTAGACAGATCAATAAAGGAATGAATTACCTTGACTTTGGAGCTTGCATTGATCTTGCTCCTCCTTTTCATGATCCCATCAAATATGGAGATAAAAAATTCATGTGCATCCTGTTGCTCGTAACTCGAAAGGTTTGCTGCAAGCTGCCACCAGCTGCAATAAAGCCAGTGTTCACAAGGATCAAACTCAGCTGTCTCATATTAGAGCATTTCAAAGATCCATGAATAGAGCCCGCTTGACGGATCCTTTGAGAAATTTGGGTTATTGATATTAAATTATCCAACACATTGAACAAGTTTATACAAAGGCAATGAAGGAACAGATAAGTGAAATTGTTCATACATAGCAGAGAGCAAAACAAATGGCCTCGTGTTCTTCAGCACGTCTAAATCTACACGTCTGACCACCTGGTGGGTCAACTGAGTTGCTCAGTTACCTGAATCTCGCACATGTACACCATGTTGGCCCATTGGTTGTGAATGGTACGCTTCTTCAATCTCTTATTGCACGGATCCCAGTGTGAAAAAAAGAGAGCGGATTAGGTAACACCCCGAATCACCCCTGACTGTGGGGCAAACAGTGATGTATGTGTCTTAAATCCACAGCGTCCAACCATTTTGAAAGATCATTTTAGGGAATGATCCCAAAAATGAAGTTGACTCGAATCTTAGGTGGACCACACTAAGGAAACAGTTGTGATTGAATCTCTACCATTAAAAACTTCATGGATTCCACGGGAATGTTATTTTCCATCCAACCTGTTGATAAGGTCACAAACACCTAGATGAAGAGACAACATAAATATCAACTTGATCCAAAGATTTTGTGGCCCACACGAAGTTTTTAATGGTCAATCACCTCTTATTCCTGTACTATGGCTCATCTGGGATTTGAAACTGCTTCATTTTTTGGATCATGCCCTAAAATGAACTTTCATCGGTAACTTTCAATATGGATGAACGGAAGTGAATGTAGTCACATGCATCACAGTGGCCCCACCACCCACCACGGTTGATCTGGGTTCTCACCTAATCCGCTCCCAAGGGGTCTCACCTAATCCGCTCCCAAAACAAAGGTTTTCCGAGACGGGGAGCCGATTAGGTGGGTCCCCACCTCACCCAAGACAGTGCCGTCCTTACAGTGGGGCCCACCTTGATATATGTATTTTATATCCACGGCTGCCATCTATTTTGCCGGATCATTTTAGGGCATGAGCCCAAAAATGAAGCATATCTAAATACCAGGTGTACCATACCATGGGAAAAATTGGTGACTGACCATTACATACTCCTTGCGGACCACAAAAGTTTTGTATCAAGCTGATATTTCCTTTCTCCCCTTATCCTGGTTTGTGCGGCCTTATCAACAGGTTGGATGGCAAATAAGAATCACCAAATTTTCCAAACATTGCAGTGGGCCTCAGAAAGTTTTAATGTTTGGGCATTCAATCACTACTATTTCTCACCGAGTAGTCCACATTTCGATCTGTTTCATTTTTGCGCTCATGCCCTGAAATGATCCGGCTAAACCGATGGACAGTGTGGATATATATAACCAAGTGGGCCCAATGTTAAGGACTGCATGTTTTGGTTGGGCCCGGGTCTGGGCCACACCTAAATGCTCCCTTTCGAGACTACCACTACAACAAATCAAACTTTTTGCCGCGACTTTTTTAGCAACGAGTCACATTTCGTCGCAGAAGGTCATTTTTTTGCGACAAGTTAGAAACTCGTCGCAAAATATCGACTATTTGCAAAAAAACTACTTTTAGCAACGACTTATTATACTCATCGCAAAAACATCAATTTAGATTATTTGCGACGAATATGGTTTCATCGCAAAAAGGTAAACTATTTGCGACAACATTTCAAATTTTCGCCAATAGTAAACTTTTTTGCAACAAGCTCCAATAGTCATCGCAAAAACTTCTCGCGGGAAAGCTTTCGCGGGGCGGGAAGGACTTTTCACGATGAGTTTCAAATGTCGTCGTAAAAAACCACTTTTTGCGACGAATTCAGTGTCGTCGCAAAAAAGTGTCTTTTAGTGACAACTAGTTAAACTCGTCGCCGAAAAGGGTCTTAAGAGCAATTATTACCTTGTTTAAAAATCTAATGGCCTATAAATTAAGAAAATTTAAGATTTTGAAAAATATGAGATTAAAAATTTGAAAAGTTTAATAGAAAAAACAATGTTTTGAAAAAGAATTGAAATTTAGAAGAAAAAATTGAGATTAAAAAATTAACATTTTGAATAAGAAATTTAAGAAGTTTAAAAAAAAATTGTGATTTTGAAAAAGAAATAGACATTATATTTTCAAAAATAAAATTACCACTTTCAAAAAATTTGATGAGTTTGAAAACAAATAGATTTTAAAAAAATTGAGATTTAAAAAAAAAATTAAGATTTTGTATTTTGAAAAAATAAAGTGAGATATTGAGAAAAATAAGACTTTGGAAAAAAATTGAGAAGTTCAAAAAAAAAATCGACATCTTGAAAAAAAAAAACAGAGAAGTTTGAAAAAATTGAAATTTTGAAAAAAAATTAATTAAGATTAAATGATTGAATAGTAAATAATTTTAGATGTTTCTATTAAATTTCACCCAAGTCTGATTGTTAGATAGCAAGATATGGCCCATCAAATGGGTGATCAATCTTGTTCGCCTAATATCTTTCTCATCCGATACTCGATTGGGATGAGCGACCAGTCAAATCAAATATCTTGACGAGTAAAATAGAGTGTTTAGACCAAATTTTCAAATTAGGGTAAAATTTGACGTCAAAATTAAGCCGCAACTTGTTGACCTTATGAAACCCAAGAAATGTGTGTAATTGAGTGCCTCGCCATTAAAAACTTCAAATGGCCCAGTCTAAGATTTTAGTAATGTTTATTTGTAATCCAACCTGTTAATAATGTCAAGAAAATCTGGATGA
Source organism: Liriodendron chinense (assembly GCA_003013855.2). Classification (NCBI taxonomy): domain Eukaryota; kingdom Viridiplantae; phylum Streptophyta; class Magnoliopsida; order Magnoliales; family Magnoliaceae; genus Liriodendron; species Liriodendron chinense. The sequence goes on from PVNU02000362.1 coordinate 3,810,537, forward strand.
AGAGAATTTAAAAAGATCAGATTGATTCAAAACTTTTGTGGCCCACAAAAGATTTTTTATTTTTAATGGTTATTCATCACTATTTTTACTAGTATGGCCCACTTGTGATTTAGATCTGCACAATTTTTGGGATCACTTCCTAAAATAAGATTTGAAAACATATGGACAATTTGGATATATAGAAAATACATCGCAGGGGCGAGAAAGACTTTTCGCGACGAGTTTTAAATGTCGTAGTAAAAAGCCACTTTTTGCTACGAATTCGGTGTCGTTGCAAAATGTGGCTTTTAGCGACGACTTGTGAATCTCGTCGCGAAAAGTAACTTTTAGTGACGACTTATTAAACTTGTCGCAAAAATATAAATCTATACTATTTGTGATGTATGTAGTTTCATCGCAAAAAGGTAGACTATTTTTGACAACTTTTCAAATCATCGCCAATAGTCATTTTTTGTGACGAGTTGCAATTGTTGTCACAAAAACTCGTCATGGATTGGACTACACAAAGTGTTGTCAACCATCCGATCAACCTCCAATCCTCAACGGGAGGAAATGTGTAACTTGAAGATATTTTATTTTAGCTCTAACAGCTGGCATTTCTAAATGCTTTGGGAAATTTTCCCACAAGGAAACTGTTTAAATGCTTCCTCATTAACCTGGTCAATATCTGTGACCTGTAAAAGAGACCTTAGTTTTTTAGATATCATGGTCCTGGAGACAATATTTTAGCACATGAACTGATATTCTACTGTGCCTTGTGATAAACCATTTTAAATCAACAATTCTTGGTAGTTATTGTTGTTCAAGAACAAGCAAGAATTATTGAGTGGATAATGTTGCGATCAGTTTCAGAAATTGAGGTAACGAATTACTGTGTTATGGGAAAAAAATGGATGTTGAGCCATGTAAGAAGCATGTCGATCATACCTGCCGCTTCTGTTCATCATGTGGAGGGGACCAGACCAGCGAAGAGAACTGGAGATCATTGATCCATTTCTCACACGAAGCCGACATGGGAACCTCCTACTTAGAAAAACCTTCCTACCAAGCAAATCCACCGAATCAAAGCTGTTATGAGCTATACCGAGCTAACCCCAACCCACAAGAAAACCCATAGGCCCACAGACTCAACTACCATTCCACTAGTCCAAAATATCTTACTACAAAGGCCAATGGCCCACGACGCCCAAACGAAGTCCTCAGCCCTAAATAAGCTCTCCTGGAAAGATGGAAGACCCAGATGCCACCAAACACCGATCAGTGAGAGGACGGCTAAAGGACAAGGCACATAAGATAAACTGACTTCTCACCGAATAGGTTCTACCGAGCAGATGCCGAGTAGTTCCACCGAGTGGAGACCAAGCTCAATGCCGAGTGCTCTTTGACGAGCGCTCACCTTAATACCAAATGCTCTTCGCCGAGTGTTCATCCCTTGGACGAGCGCTCACTCTGATACCGAACGCTCTTCGCCGAGTGTTCACCTCATAGCTGATTACTTTTAGTCGAGTGCTCTCCGCAGTTCGAGTACATTCCGCACCGCCTCCGGCGCCGTACGGAGATAAAGAGCGACAAATCCTGACATGATAAAGATTATCCCGAAGAATCCTCCGAATCTATACGCAATAAGGATGATCCCAACAAGTCCGGAGATCACACCCGTAAGACGAGATCCTCGGATTCACGTATGGTTCTCCGATGGTCCTATAAATAGAGGTATCCCTCTATTATTCACGGTATGCAAAAAGCTCCTCCACCAAAAAGACCCTATTTTTAATCTCTTACATCTCACTAACTTAGGCATCGGAGGGCTAACGGCCGGACCCCTGGCCACCCTTCTTTTGTCTCTAATCGTGTGTTGCAGGGCCTAGGAAATTCGCCAAGTAAAGATCCAGCCCGCACATCTAAAGGAGATCATCGCTAACGGAGGAGATCAAGCTATTTCATCGGTTGACCATTTTCATCGTCAACAGATTGGCGTCGTCTGTGGGAATCGACGTCCAAAGTCGTGTTCTCACCATTGCTAAGTACTTACACTTCTGACGACCATATCACATCAGTCATGGGCAGAAGATGCAAGAACAGGGGTAAGGCGCCCTTCACGGCAGAACCTTCCCAACAAGAGGCATATGTGGGAGAAGGGTTAACTCATTCACCTCTACAACTCGCCTCGACACTGCGATCCCAGCAGAGGTCCAGCTGACAAAAGTTCCACAAGAATGCGAGCAAGATCTCAGCCCTTGAAGAATAAGTGCGCTACCTTGCAGGCTCTCATCGAAGAACGGGTTCCACAGCCTTCACACCATACGCACGGCGAAGCCCCTGGTCAGATCCATCAACATCAATCCTCACGTGGGCAGAGTCATGCCTAACCACTAGTCGAAGGCGACCTCATTAACATGCCTACTCCAACGCGAACACGACTCGCAACTGAACTGAACGCATCCAACCTCCGCCATACCTTAGAGGAAAGGCGTCAGGCTCAAAAAAGTTGGGTAGTACACAAGCCCGCTACATGTGAGAAAGCCGTCGATGAGCAAATCATAGAAAGTCACGCTCCCTGGGAATCAAAGATATGATCAATGACCACAAGTATGGAATCGTATTTACGAATAATCTCGGGAAGTCCAAGCAGGAAGTCCATACTGACATCTTGCCATGGAGCATGTAGAACTAGCAAAGGGGTGTTTAATCCTGTATTCTATTTCCTCTGTTTCGCCAATTGAGAAGTCTGGCACTGCTCTATAATCTTAGCCACATCTCGCTGGAGACTAGGCCAATAAAAATGATCAGATATGAGGGCAATGGTTTATCCCGACCAAAATGACCTGCCATCCCTCCCTCATGAAGCTCCCAAACTAGAAAATCACAGAGTGTGCTTGGTATGCAAAGCTTATCCCCTCTAAAAAGGTATCCATCTGTAAGGACGAACTTAGCACTCCTCGAGAGTGGATCACTAGACAAAGACGCATAAATGGTCCCAAAATTATGACAATTTGAGTACTCACACTTGAGTTGCTCAAAGCCTGTAACCTCAGTGCTCATGGACTGCAGCATCATAACACGACGGCTAAGCGCGTCAGGAACCTTATTCTCTTTTTCAACCTTTTGCTTGAGTACAAACGTGTACTCTTGAAAAAATTGTGCCCACTTGGCATGCCTAGGACTTAACTTCTTTTGAGAGTTCAAATATTTCAAGGCCTCATAATCAGAGAACGGGACGAATTCTTGCGATAACAAATAATGCTGCCAATGGCATAATGTTTGCACAATCGCATAAAACTCCTTGTCATAAGTGGAGTAACGTTGTTTAGCTTCGTTCAGCTTCTCACTGAAAAAGGACACAAGATGTCCCTCTTGGCTTAACACTCCCCCTATGAAAATTCCTGAAGCGTCACATGCTACCTCAAAGACTTTGAAAAAGTCAGGTAGACGCATGACTGGTGTTTCCGTCATCTTCTTCTTAATTCCTAAGAAAGACCACCCACAGCTTTAGACCACTGGAACTCCCCCTTTCGTATGCAATCTGTGATGGGAGCCATAATGGAGCTAAACCCATGGATGAACCGCCGATAGTTAGTGACTAAGCCGTGAAAGCTTCGCACGCCATGTATGCTACGTGGTTCGGGCCAATTGATAATGACTTTGACTTTTTCAGGGTCTGCAGACATACCCTCTGACGAAACGACAAACCCCAGGAAGAAAATTCTGGAGGCCAAGAAAAACACTTCTTGAGGTTCGCATAGAGCTTTTCTACTTATAGGGTGTTGCAAACCTGCCTCGAGTGTTTAAGGTGTTAGCTAGGGGATGTACTATAGATGAGAATATCATCGAAGTACATGACTAAAAACTTACTCATAAAGGGTCACAACACCTAGGTCATCACCCTCATAAACGTACTCGGAGCACTGGTTAACCCAAAGGGCATAACCAAGCACTCATACAACCCATCCTTCATCTTAAAGGCAGTCTTCCATTCATCTCCTAGGCGAATAGAAATAGTGGAGGTGGCCATCATGTCAAGCATGTCATCAAGCCTTAGGGTGGGAAACCGATACTTAACAATAATCTTGTTTATAGCTCTATTATCCACACATATGAGCCACGTGTCGTCTTTCTTGGGCATAAGAAGCGTGGGCATGGCACACGGGCTCATACTGTCACGAATGAATCCCTTTTGAAGCAATTCATCCACTTGCCTCTTCAACTCGGCATGCTCGGTGGGGCTCATTCTTTAATGAGGGCGGCTTGGTAGGATTGCCACTAAGACAAGATTTATCGCTTGCTGGATGTCTTGCATCGGTGGAAGCTCGTCTAGAAGGTCCACTGGGAAAACATCCTGAAACTTCTCCAATACCTAACAAACCTCTTAGGGTAACTTCATGGCAACCTCGGGTGTACTCTCCCTAGCCACTAGGGCGTATACCACCGTCTTAGCATTTGTCTCTCTCTCAAATTCTTTTCATATCTATGATGTGGAGAGATTTAGACTGAGGCGCATTCTCATTCTTTGAAACATTTTTTGACACATCCTTCTTCCCTATGGAAGGTTTGAGAGAAAGCAGGCTCAAGACAAGCTTCTTTCCTTCGTGCATAAACACATAATTATTCGCATGCCCGAATATTGTGACATCTTTGTATCTCACCCCCAACCTAAAATCTATATTGTCCCCCATGTATAAAAATATATATATATATATATATATATATATATATATATATATATATATATATATATATATATATATATATATATATGCAATATGCATCTCATGAGGACAATAAAAATAAAGATTGAGAGAGTACCTGAGAGATCTTCAACAATGGTTTCTTCGTTAGATTAAGAGAATCATTATACATCCAACCACTCTAAATAAGGAAAAAAAAATTTAAAAAAAACCTACCTAACCTAAACTATTTATACCTCCACCAGACTAGGAGATCAATGTTGAGCCTCCAATTTATACATTTGCCGACCCATTACATCACATTATAAGCATGATTTTCATGTTTAAAGACTAATCTAATACATGTTTTTGTGATTGTAGGAATGAGAGGGAGATGTCACCAATTCATGGTTAAAAGAGTCACTTTTTATGCATTGAAGATCAATAGAACAAGTGCCAAAAGGTTGAAGAAAGAAGCAAGAAAGAAAGAGAAGAGAAAAAGAAGAGAATCTGAAATTTTTGTCTTAGACCTATCTGTAGACCGGTCCGACCGGTCTACAGACAGGTCGCCAGACAGGTCTACAGTGTAATTTTTAGACTTTTTTTTCTCTTAGACCGGTCGCTAGACCGGTCGCCAGACAGGTCGAAGGTGCTCCAGAAACTCCGATTTTCAAGGCCAAGTTTCCAAATTGCGAGAGGACTCCGTGGATTCTCGAACTTTCCAAGTTAGTGCGGGATTTCTCTTATAAAAGGCCACCACCACTCTCTTCCTAACTCGTCTAGCAACGTGGGGAGCAAAGAGATCAAGACCTATGAGGCTTCCTAGCCTTCTACAACTAGTTTTCTTTTTCTTCTAGTGCTAGTTTCTAGTTTTTAATGTTTTTTTCTAGTTAACCTCTTAGCTATAGCTAAGAGGTGAAGTTTGTAGTTTGTTTCAATGCTTTAATTCGTTCTTCAAATACCCTTTACTTATTTATGAATTTTCAAGTTCTAGTTTGAATAAAGTTTGGTTTTTTAGAAGTTTTGTAAGAGTTTGTGTACTCCGGACATGAGTTCCTTGTAATTCTCTGAGATTACCATGATTGGGTTGTTTGAATTTGAATTGTAGTAACCCATGAGCATGCCATAGTCCATCGGCATGGCTGTTACTCCAAAGGCTACAAGTTCAAGTTCTATGTGCTTCATTAGAACTAGAAATTTGATTTCCAGATTTAAGTGGGATTGTTTGTGCTTGAATGTTATATCTTCCAATTAGATGAGAGATAGGACTTTGATTCTAATTGTGTTGTACTTGGATGAATGGATTGGCATTGGACTACTACAAGTGGATCCTTGATGCTCTAGTTCTTCTTAATTTCAGATTTTTCTATTTTATGTGAAAAACTATCTTCTCAAACTTCTTAGATTCTAGTTATTAGAGTACTTGGAATTGTTTACCTCTTTCCCTGTGGATCGACCTCGGTCTTACCGAGATTTATTACTACATTGCAGCCTTACACTTGATGCGAGCGAACAAGTTTTTGCATCATTGCCGGGGAAAAGGTTAAATGGTTCTAATTGTTCTAGTAGCCTATAGAGTAGTTTTAGTTAGGTAGGATTTTCAGTTTTTATAGAAGTAGATTTTCTAATTTTTTTCTAGATTACTAACAATTTTTTGTTTGATTTTGTAGGACATTGTTGCTGACATAGATCTCACTCTATTGGGTAACATCTCCCCATCTCCCTTCTTTTTATTTTTTTTCTAGATTATGATAGTTTCCAATTCCTTAAAATTTCATCATGTATGATTGGACGAATGGTGCGTATAAGTACCTTTTGGAGGATGAGATGTCGGATTGGGGTACCAAACTCATTGTGATCGGAATCCCTCCAAGCATGAATATTTTTCTGAGATTCAAAGAACCTCCACTACCCCCCACGTAAGACGATGCGTGATTACATTAATGAAAATAGTACACATATTGAGACACAACGTAAGACGATGGGGGAATACCGGAATGAAGGAAAATTGGATAATCATCCGGGAAAAACATTACGTGATTACCGGATTGAAAATAACATGAGTGCTCCACCGGTTATGGTAGGAGGTGTGCAACAACAAAAGGAACACGTGAATAGTAGCCAACCGGTTAAGACAATGCGTGATTACTTGTATGGATATGCCTATCAACCATCATATAACTTTTCATCCTACAATGCCTACGGTCTTAATTGGGAAAACCACCATTCTCCTTGTTCAAGGGAGGAACCAACCATGGTTATTAACAATCACCCTAAAACGTCTTCCTCTTTTGATGATAAGTATATACAAATACTTGAGGAAATATGGAATGAGTATGTAGATGAACAATCAAATCAAGCTTACTCGTCATCTTGTGAAGACGTTGAGCCCGAAATTGGGGGCATCAAATCAATCCCCTTTAATGAGGAGGATGGGGCTACCCAAGTCCCACCTTCTTCGGATTTAATGAATAGACTTTTAGAGGAGATTGATTTCGATGATCCCAATGTCATCATCAATTATGGTGAGTCCATGTAACACCCCGTACTTTTCAGTACCTGGGTGTTACTATTAAGTTAAGGAATAGACAATTAATTGGGTGAAAACTTCATTTGAAATTTCTAAAATAATAATAATAACAGTGGAAGGAAATATATTATAGTATTAAATACTAGTATTATAATGTTATGAAAGCATTGATAATACACTCCAAATTGGTCCCTAAGACTTTTCAACCTGTTAAATTTTAATATGGTAACAATCTAACCGTTGGATTCTCTATGACACCATTGTTGTTGGCCAAATCACGATGTATGACCCACTTGACTCAGAGAACCGACTTATCAATGGGCCATTAGCTTTATTATGGCCAATGGAAGGGAATTGACGGAGTGGATTTCATATAAACATTGTTGTAGGACATTTGATGTGTGTGAGTGCACTAAAAAAAAATTGTGCACCCGAGGTGCACCCTACCACCATAATTGGTCAGAACTTGCTGACCCGACCATTCCTAAAAGGGAGAGGTTTCCCTCCCTCTTTCGTTATTCCAGCCCGAACGGGCAGGTGAACCGTCGCACGGACGCTGTCCGTTTTGGATGAGGAGTGGTCCACCTGGGAGTGATGGATCGGATGATCTGAACCGTCCATCTGATTCGGACAGCAGGGTTAACCATACCATAAGACCAGATCTCCTGACCCGCACGCCTGAGTGGCTTCAGTTTAGTCTTTAAGTCAGACTGTCCAAATATAAGTTGTGTTTTCAGCAATTAGAAAGCGGCTAGATCTTGATCATTGTGGGTCACACTTAGGCAATCCAAACCGTCTATCTTGTAGATGGTATAGCGTTCTGTCCAACCATGTGGGATTTTCCTGATGGGGTCCATTGATTCTCTGTAGAAGTCCAGCTGAAGTTGCGTTAAGCGTCTTGTGTTTCCTGAAATTAGACCTGCCAAGCTGGCAATCCGCGTGCTCCCACCTTCATTCACCCCAACCATCCATAAAAACTGTAGAAGTTCCTTTTTAGAGTCATCCTAGCCGTCCTGACCCCTTGAAACGGATTCAAAACTCGCTATAAAAGAAAATGGGGGTTTTCTTCTCTCCTTTGGTCTTGAAAACGATCGATCCTAAATCTTCGATCCAGTCAATCCCAGCTCTCCGTTTTTACTTTCTCTTGCCTTCTAGAAGACGAGAAATCCATCTCAGTCATCAGATCTACCCTCTTGCATCTCAGGAGGTGTTTCTTTAAGGTAGAGTCGAATGGTTTCAAGCTGGAAATCAGTTGTTGGAAGCCATTAGAAATCAAACTTCTGACGTTTTCTAGCTCCCCGCCATTTATCTTGATCTGCCGGTCTCCCAGAACGAAGCGATTCTCAAAGGTTGTACCTCCGCCATTTCCGATCCAGTCATCTTCCTCAGCCAGATCTGCAAGGTATGAATGTGTGCGGAGCTCTGGATCATCGTAGTTCAGCTTCTCTGGTTAGTCCCAGTTGATCACCAGATGTTGTAGAGAGGTTTGGGGTGTGCTAGGCATTTCTGCACCTCTATTCGAGTCAAATCATCCATTGATTCGCCGGCCGCATTCAGGTCAAGACCCACTGCCGTGTTGACTCGGTTGAGTTGTCTAGTCCTATTTTTGATATTGTTCCTTTTCAGCATACAATCTGGTGAGTTTTTCTTAATCCTTCCTCTGTTTTGTTCAATCTGATGGAACTTGATTTCCTTTAACCTCTGAGTCACTGTGTTAATGAATAATCAAGCTATTACTGTTTTAACTCAGCTAGAAACTGAGTTGTAGGAGTCCCTAGTGGATCATGTGTTGAAGATGATTTGTGTCTAGCTTTAGCCAGGGTGGTGTTTCAAACCACCATTGAAGCTTGCGTTCATATCTGAATCAGATCAAGTTTGCAATCCATGTGCCGAGTTGACTCAACTGTCCATTGAGTGTAGACCGAATTTGGCTATTTCTGGGGTGATTCCTTTCCAACAGGGGATGTTGGGGTGGTTGACTTCACACCGGTTTGTGATCTAATTCGAGATCGAGTTCTACCAAGGACTCAACCCTAAAGCGAGTTCGCGCATTATAACGACCCTAGAAGAGGAACCGCATCTCAAGTGAGGTTTCTCACCCTTCAAGTTTTCCATTAATTTAATTGAATTGATTACTTTTTTTATAGTATTGTTTGTTTAAATACATGCTGTCAATTGAATTCCTATATATATTGAAATAGTTGCTTTGGATAAATTGTGATGAAAATCTTTTATTAATTGTTTCATACTTAGATTTCAATGGATACAACTTTTACTTGTTGGTTAGTTTCAAATGATTTCGGTGGATGGGTTGTACACGAATTGAGGATGTCATTGGAAGAATTGGTTGTGAAATATTATATGTTGGGTTTTAAGAGAATGGCTTGTGCCATTTAGTGGAATTTATATTGTTGGTGTCCTTAAATGGACTTGATGCCATGTGGCTTTTGTTGGAAAGATCTCCTTGTTGGTGTCCATCAATGGACTTGTTTTTCAGGTGGCTTGGACGAAGAAGAGTATCCTTTTGTTGGAAACTTTAGAACACACGAAATATAACGTTAATTGTCTAATTGTAGAGAATCATAAAATTTATACTATAGTATATTTCGTCGGATGTCTCATGGGCCGGGGATGGCGTTATGGGATGCTATGCCCGAGCCGTCGGCCTATGCTGGGTTGCGCGCCCCCCATAGTGACCGTGAGCTTTTAATTGCTTGTTTTGTAAATTGGACTAATAAAAGCTGGTTAAACATACATACATGGCATTTGCGGGTAATGTTGGTGACGAGCCACATTACTGTCGGTTTAATATGCATTGCATTGCGGGTAACATTGGTGACGAGCCATGTTACTGTCGGTTTGAACTTCACCAGCTGGATGTACATCCCCAGGCTGAAGAACATGTGCACGCACACATTCATGTAAACGAGATATAAGTTGGAATATATTAATTGAATGTTATAATTTGTTGGTATTTATATTATGAGTAAAGTGTTACATTTGATTGTTTTAAATGTCATTTCTTTTGGAATTGTATAAATTGTTTATTGTGCAATATATTATCTTTAGTTGGTCTTTACTTAGCTGCTATCATGCTTGGTAAATTTGGAGGGTTTTTACCTCACTATGATAGCGTTTTAACGCTATCGAACCATAACAGTTGATGTAGGTGTCTTTGGATGAGAAGTTGGAAGGTGGTGCAACTCACGTCTACTGCAGTGTTTCTTTCCTTTGGTTTCCTTTTTAATTAATGTAATATGGAGACAATTGATTTGTATAAGCCCTATGGGCGCCACTTGTACAGTTTGATTTATATTGGACATCACATGTCTTGATATGCTTCCATTGCGTTTTAAATTTAAAAAAAAAAATTATACTGTAAAGTGGATATTTGAATGTTTACACTCGGGTTTTCAGAACTCGGGCTCAACACCCGAGTAATGAAAACCGGGGCGTTACAGTCCACTATCTCTTTTGGATGCTTTGAACTTAATGATGAAGAGATTTCAATAACGGTTGACGAACCCGAGGAATCCATAAAATTTAAAAGCGGTAGTGGGGTTGCCTACAATGAGGGGTTGGTGAATGCTTATGAACCTATGGTTTCTTTTTCCAATGGGCATAATGATTATGAGTCTCTAGAGGATATACATGCTAGAGAGATGGCCAAAGTCGATCTTTTTGAGTCCTTCCACCAACAACACATGCCAAATTCTATTGTGGTAGACCTCCCTTTGATTGAAAATTCTTTTCCTTTGGATGATGAGGTGGCACAATCTAAAATTTTAAAAGATCAACTAATGTTAGATGATGTGCTTACCACTAAATCTGAAATTTTTTTCTTGGAAGACCTCCTCTCTATAGAGGAGGAATTCCTTACCATTGAAACAGAATTTCTTCAATCATTAAGGGAGGATGAGGACCCTTCATCCGACTATCTCGATTTCCTAGAGGAATGCTTGGCCCAATCTTATGATCTTGATGATGAGATGATTAAGGAGTTGGACATTTTGTTAGACACGGTGTCAGTGCCTGAAGAACACCATTCCACTGTTTTACACTCTTTACCATTGTTTGTGGAAGCACCATATAATTCTGAAATTGTGGAGGAGATAACTCTAACTGAAGAATACACGATGAATGTCTCTCCACCATCATGGGTCCTTCAGCCCATTAAAAATTCTGATTGGGAGGACCCATTTTTAATCGATCATAACCCATATTAGAATTTGAGGAGATATCTTTTTGCTGCTCTTATCTCCTCCTTTTATGCATGTGGTGCACAATACGATTGGTCTTCAATAATAAGAAGCACCCATGTCTACTGTCGAGCAGGATTTTGGATGGTCCTCATGAGAAATTTATTGAAATTCATGAAGATCCTGCTCAAATTTGATCGTGTAGTCGATCAGACTAATCAAAGGTAGGTAGGTAGGTTGGGATCTATTTTTCTGCAATTAGGATTGAATTAGTCTCATCGAGACAATGGAAAATGCTAGAATTGATCAACTTGCTACTTCAGGTATTCTCGTTCTCACTCTCCTTTATTTTATTTCATTGCTCTCATGTCATGCTTATTGCCTATCTTGTTACATTGAGGACAATGTAAGATTTTGGTTGGGGGGTGAGATGGGATTCCTCATCTAGCTTTTGCAACATTTTGAGCATCATATGTAGAAAATTTTTTATTTTTCTAAAATTCAAAACTCTTTTGGAAAACATTGTTTCTATGCATTCGAGATGATACGAGTATAAGAAGAGGAGATACAAAGTGAGTGATGTTGCAAGCTTTGAACTTCTCTTAATATAATGATTTTATATGTGAATTCCCCTATTTATGTGATTGATAGAAAATTTGAACACTTTTACACCTAGTTTTCATTACATGATTTTCATGGGTTGAAAGGATTATGTGATTTGTGTATTAGCTAGACTTTGATTTAAGGTGTTGAGCAACCAAGCCGGGGTAATTTGTCCATCCTTGTCCATGGGAAAATAACGAAAGATATGGATTTCTAAAAATCCTATCTAATTTAAAAGAAAAAGGAAAAGGAAGGATGAAATTGGGAATGATAGAAAAATGGTGGAAAATTTCGAAAAGGGCTACCTATTACCAATCGGGGGATGGTCTACCCGTAACCAAAGCCGGAAATGGGACGTAGTGTCAAAGCCGTTGGAAGGACGGTAAGGCAAATTCCTGTCATAGGCTTGTTGTTGATTTGTACACCTTGAGATCCATAATGTAGTTGATCTATGAAGAAGATAATCCCGGAAACCCATGAGATGAACATTCACTAAGCACACTAGGTTGAATTTGTTCAAGTTCTTCTATTTATCGATCAATCAGTGAGAATTTCATACGAACACTTATTATGTTTTGAGAGCTTAAGGTTTCAACTTCTATCACCTAATTTTTCTGATTCTTACACTTGTATGTCTTGGAATGGATAGAAGCATAATTTCTGAAGGAGTGATAGTTTTGGAGAATTGAACTTGTTTCACGCATATTTTGCTCGGGACTAGCAAAATGCTGGTTGGGGGGTGTGTTGAGCCTCCAATTTATACATTTGCCGACCCATTACATCACATTATAAGCATGATTTTCATGTTTAAAGACTAATCTAATACATGTTTTTGTGCTTGTAGGAATGAGAGGGAGATGTCACCAATTCATGGTTAAAAGAGTCACTTTTTATGCATTGAAGATCAATAGAACAAGTGCCAAAAGGTTGAAGAAAGAAGCAAGAAAGAAAGAGAAAAGAAAAAGAAGAGAATCTGAAATTTTTGTCTTAGACCTGTCTGTAGACCGGTCGCCAGACAGGTCGACAAACAGGTCTACAGTGTAATTTTAGACTGTTTTTTTCTCTTAGACCGGTCGCCAAACCGGTCGCCAGACAGGTCGAAGGTGCTCCAGAAACTCCGATTTTCAAGGCCAAGTTTCCAAATTGCGATAGGACTCCGTGGATTCTCGAACTTTCCAAGTTGGTGCGGGATTTCTCTTATAAAAGGCCACCTCCACTCTCTTCCTAACTCATCTAGCAACGTGGGGAGCAAAGAGATCAAGACCTAGGAGGCTTCCTAGCCTTCTACAACTAGTTTTCTTTTTCTTCTAGTGCCAGTTTCTAGTTTTTAATGTTTTCTTCTAGTTAACCTCTTAGCTAGAGCTAAGAGGTGAAGTTTGTAGTTTGTTTCAATGCTTTAATTCGTTCTTCAAGTACCCTTTACTTATTTATGGATTTTCAAGTTCTAGTTTGAATAAAGTTTGGTTTTTTAGAAGTTTTGTGAGAGTTTGTGTACTCCGGACATGAGTTCCTTGCAATTCTCTGAGATTACCATGATTGGGTTGTTTGAATTCGAATTGTAGTAACCCTTGAGCATGCCATGGTCCATAGGCATGGCTGTTACTTCGAAGGCTACAAGTTCAAGTTCTATGTGCTTCATTAGAACTAGAAATTTGATTTCCAGATTTAAGTGGGATTGTTTGTGCTTGAATGTTATATCTTCCAATTAGATGAGAGATAGGACTTTGATTCTAATTGTGTTGTACTTGGATGAATGGATTGGCATTGGACTACTACAAGTGGATCCTTGATGCTCAAGTTCTTCTCAATTTCAGATTTTTCTATTTTATGTGAAAAACTATCTTCTCAAACTTCTTAGATTCTAGTTATTAGAGTACTTGGAATTGTTTACCTCTTTCCCTGTGGATCGACCTCAGTCTTACCAAAATTTATTACTACATCACAGCCTTACACTTGAAGTGAGCGAACAATCAATCATCCTGGTAAATACGATCTCCCAGAGGGATGGACGTATCCTCTTAAACAAATTTCTCTACGAATGTTTCAATCGTTGACCAGTTACTTTGAAAACATTCCCATTCACAAGATTTTCTATCTCAACGACCCCATGTGGATAAATTGTTTTAACAAGGAATGGGCCATTCCATCGCGATCTCAACTTACCCAGAAAAAGATGTGGTCGCAAACTATACAAGAGAACTTTTTGATTTGTTTTGAATGATTTTCGGAAGATATGTCTATCACGAAACGCTTTCATTCAGCTCTTGTAAATTCGGGAACTCTCATATGCAACATGCTGGATTTCTTCAAGCTTATTCAATTGCAACTTTCGTAGCGAACTCGCCTTGTCAACATTAAAATTTAATGTCTTTATTTCCCAGTAAGCTTTGTGTTCAAGCTCTACAGGCAAGTGACAAGATTTCCCATAAACTAGTCTAGAGGGAGACATTCCAATACGGGTTTTGTATGCAGTGCGATAAGCCCACAACGAATCGATCAATCTAAGAGATTAATCTTTGCGGTCGGGATTACCATCTTTTCCAATATGTGTTTGATTTCCCTATTTAATATCTCAGCTTGCCCACTTGTTTGTGGGTAGGTATGTGGTACTCACTTTGTGCGTTGTGTTGAGCTCTAAATTGTGCATGTTTATACCCCAATTTATCACACATTATGTATGGTTTTGAGTGTTAAAATACCCATCTTATATGTGTATTTGTGTTTGTAGGAAAGAGAGAGCAACCTCATGAATTTAATGCTTAAAGGACTACTAAGGGCACTTTAAAGATCAATTGAAGAAAGGAAGAAAAAAAGATTTTGAGTGGAAGAAGTCCGGAGTTCAAAATCAAAAGAATGAAAAAAAACAGCAATTTTCGATAGGTCTTTAAAGTATCGGAAAATAGCAATTCAATATATCAAAACTGAAGTCCGATCAATCGGAAATTCACAAATCGGGAGCTGAATATCTGAACTCTCTGGACTGATTTTCGATGTATCGAAATAGTTCCAATTAATGGAGATTTGAATCTCGATACATCAGAAAGGGGATTTCGATCAATCGAAAAATCAGTAATTTCAGATGTTAAAAATCTGAACTCTTTGAATAGAAACTTCAATACATCGAAACTGTTCCGATCTATCGAAGCATCCATCAGAACCAACGTAAAGTGCGAAAATCTTACGCACTTGGAGAGGCGGTGCGCGATTTCTTCTATAAAAGGCCACATTCACTCTCTTCTTAAGGCATTATAGGATGTGGGGAGCAAGGAGTTCAAGTCCTAGGAGGCTTCCTAGTTTTTTACAACTAGTTTTTCTTTCTTTTCTAGTTCTAGTTTAGTTCTAGTTTTCTTATACTTTCTTTAGGCTAATACTTAGCTAGAGGTGAAAGGTGAAACTTCTAGTTTATTCTTCATGCTTTGATTCTTTGATTTTGAATTTTGGTTTAATAGTTGAAATATTAATTATTAGTTTGAATAAAGTTGATAGTTTTAGATAATTAAGGGATCTAGTATGCCATGTATATGAGTTCTTGTTGAGTTTCTAGGATTTATTATATTGGTATATGGGATTTTGGTTTGTGGAAGCCTTTTATTCGTCGTGATTTCGGATACGATGAATGCTTCGTGTTCTCCATAAGTTGAAATAGTTAGATTTTTATTAGAACTATTTAATAAAAGTTTATGTATCTTATGTCGAATCTGAGATAAGCAGATTTTGTAACGCCCCAATTTTTTCTTAGTATTTCTTTTATATATTTTTTAATTAAAATTGAATTTATATCAATTTTACCTTTTGTTGTTAATAACGTACTAACTATAGGTATTTCTAGGTGGACTCCTTTATTAAAGTTGCCTAAAATAACCCCTGTAGTAAGATAGATGACTTAGATTTCGAAAAAAATTGATATTTTGTAATAATTACAAAAATGTCATTAGTTAAACTTAAGTTGAACCCGCGTTTTTAAGTACTCTAGTTTCTCACGATTGGTTTCTCGCAAAACTTTGGATATAAGTTATTGGACACATTTGAACCATACACTGTTGAGCTCTTAATTTATACATATTTTAACCCCATTTCATCACATTTTATGCATGATTCCTATGTTTAAAAGACTAATCTAATGCATGTTTATGATTTTAGGAATGAGAGAGACTTCACCTATTTGATGGCTAAAAGAATGCTTTTAAACCCACTTGATGATGAATAAAGATGAGCCAAAGGAATAGAAGAAAGAAGGAAAGGAGAGAGATGATAAGGCTTTTGTGCTAATTTGAAGGATTTAGAATGACTAAAAGACGAAGCTTTGATGAGCCAAAGAAGTGGAGAAAAAGCCTTGAAGGAATCAAGTTGAAGACCTCGAATGGCCAGAAAAGTCATATTGCAGAGCTACAGGGCCAGAAAAGTAAAATGCAGAAAATTCAACAAATGACCCTGCAAACCAGAAAAATTGTAAATTTTGGCCTTCGAGCGCCTGACCACCATTTTACTGGGCACCCAAAATTAATAGAAAATTCAAATTGTTGCTGTAACTTTTCTGGACATGGCTAGGCACCCGACCACAATTGGTCGGGCGCTCGATTAAGAGGATCTGGGCACCCAAAATTCAAGGAAAAATCACTTAAAAACACTGGACTGTTTTGCAGTATGGTCGGGCACCCGACCAACACCTGACCGGGCGCCCGATGACCGACGTAAGTGCGTAAAATCTTATGCAATCTGAGGCGGTGGGTGGGTTTTGAATTAAAAGGACAACTTCGCATCCTTACTAATGTATCCTAAAAGAGTTCTAAGTTTATGGAGAGCAAGGGAGATCATCGTGAAGCGATCGCAACTCCTCCAACTCCAGTTTTTCTAGTTTTCTATGTTTTTAATTAGTTTCTCTTTTATTTTTAGCTCAAGTATGACAATGCTTGGCTAAAACCTCTTAACTAAGCCTAAGAGGTAAAGCTTGTGAGTAGTTATCATGTTGAATTCGTTTTAATTTGAGTATTTTGCTTTAAGTTGGATTTTTAAGTTTTAGTTTGAATAAAAGTTGGTATTTTTGGATGTTTTTATGAGAGTTCATGTGCTTCAGACGTGAGTTCCTTGCAATTCTTTGAGATCATCATGTTTGGATTTGTTAGATTCAAATTGTAGTAACCCTAGAGCGTACCATAGTCCATTGGCATGGTCGTTGCTTCGAAGGCTACTTATTCGACTTCTATATGCTTCATTAGAACTAGAATCTTATTCTTCCGCTTGAGTGGGGATTGTTCGTATTTGAATGTTGTATCTTCCAACTAGAAGAGAGAACTTCAATTCTAGTTGTGTTATGCTTGGATGAATGAATTCACATGAGGGCTATCGCAAGTGGATCCTTGAAAGCCTTAGGTCCATTTAAATTACAGATTTTACAAGTTTCTGTTTAGTCTAGTTTTCATAATTGAAATTCCAAATTGCTTAATTCGAAGTTGCTGGAATACTTAGAATTGGTTTACCAAATTCCCTGTGGATCGACCTCGGTCTTACCGAGATTTATTACTACATCGCAGCCTTGCACTTGAGGTGAGCGAACATACATGTCGAATTTTAGCCCTCCAATCATTGTAGAAGTGCCCTAATCAGAAATTGGGCTGTGGGCGAGCCACTTGTACTCGGATCTGCCTCATTTTTCGAGGCACATCCTAAAATCAACCCGCCTACGTGATGGATGGGCTGGATTTCTCATCAGCATCATGGTGGGACCCAATGTGCATTAAGTGCACAATAAGTGCATGGTCAAACATGTTTGACCAATCCTCTCACTTAAAAGAAAAAAGAAAGGAAATTATGTTTCTTCTTCTCTTCATGCATAACTGCTGCCCTCACCACTTGATGCCGTGTGGACCCTAAAATTTCAATCCAAACCATCTATTCCCTTCACGACCCGCATAAACCCCCTCCAGCAGTTTTACAAACAACGCACCACATGCCCCGATCTAATGGCCCGATCAAACCGTAGCTTTCTTGGAAACTTCATCCTGGCCATCATCTATGCATGGGAAGCTGGGATTCTTTCCCTAGGCTCTAGTGGACACCATCTAGCTAACCAACATGGCCTTTCTTATTAAAAATCGATATTTCCTTCTCTCTTACAATCCACCACCTAAATCTTTCTCTAGCACAAATCACCGACTAAACCTCCGTAGAGCTTCAATTTGTGGATCCCACAAGCTTCCTTGGACCCATCTAAACCATCTAGAGTTGTCCGATCATCAAATAAACCCCCAGTACAAAAAACACCATTCTCACATCCCTTTCTTCCTTGTTTTTCATCGAGATCGTTCATCCAAACGTGGACCCCAATCCCTGATCAACCATGACCATTTTGTATCCCATCCTCACTATACCTAACCTCCAAAATATCTCAGCCATCCATCATGTGTACACTTCCCAAAATCAGCCCAAAAACTCACTTGAAAACCTTCCGTTGCACATCCGTATGCATGTGTGTGCATGCATGGCCTCTTCCTCCGATCTAGAAACGTCTCCTCACCCCTATATAAACCCCCATAGCAAAGGAACCAAGACCATTCACGTTTTGGTGAGAGAGAGAGAGAGGGCACTATTGCTGTTACCCATCTCATCTCAGTAAGAGAGGAAAGAAAAGAAAGAGAAAAGGAAAAGAAAGAAGAAGGAGAGAGAAGAGAGAGAGAGAGAGAGAGAGAGAGAGAGAGAAGAAACTCACCTTGGCAAAGTTTTTTATTTTTTCGATTCTCCAACAACCCATACGCCCTCCAAACACGTCAAATAGATGAGGACTTCTTTAAGTTTAGTATAATGGTTACACGTCTTGGTTATTATGTGTTGTTTCATGTATGTTATTGTCCTTGAATATTCTTTTTCTTCTCACATGGTTACGTAAATAGTTTGGAGGCCTTATACCATTACTCGATGATGTGGTCATATATTGGGTATGAAATATGGACAAAATAATGGAATGATTGTACAGATATGGGATTGTGTAATCACCTTTGAAGGAACCACCATCCCTTCCATGTAATGTTAAAAGTTGATTTGTATAGCCTAATGAAGATCATTTTTATTATTTTAGTATCATGGATGAACCCTGATCTATGGTGGTGAATATCAGGACCGCCCGGTTAAGAGGTTGCCCTAACCTGAGATGGCGCTATTAGACTGTCTGGTTGTCTGGTTAAGTGGTCACCCTGACCTGTGGTGGTGATATCAGACCGCCCGATTAAGTGGTCGATAAATCATTTTCCTTTTATTCTTTTATCTGTTTATAGATCTTCATAAAGCTATGAGTATACATGTGTTGTCATGAACCTTGGTGGTACAGCCCGCCATCCTTGGTAGTGATGAGTTGGGTACGGCTACTTTGGTGGATGATGAACCATGGAGACGGTATGGTGGAGCCTAGGGTTGGTTACATATTAATTGGTTGTGTGTAAATTGGCAAAAATAAAGGATGGACTAATCTCATGTATACGCTTGGCTACATGTGAGTGTACGAAATTGAGAATAGGCTATAGAGCGTCCTACTTCTCCCGAACACTGTCTCGTGAGATTTGGGCTATGAGCATCCTACTTTTCACTTGGTCGGGCAAAACGATGGGCTTGCGTGTCCCAGAAACCCTGGCGGCATGTTTCAAGGAATCCTACGCCAGGTCATACATATCATACATTGCATTAAATAAGTATTACGTCTGTTTTGTTATGTTTTAATGTGATTATTATGCTAACCTTAAAGAAGATCTTCACTATACCACTTTGATGGTTTGTTTTTGTAGAAAACAATATAGAACATGCAGGTGATGATCTATAGGAATCCGAGCCTTAAGGAGACGACTACGAAGGCTCGTGGGAGCATATGGTGGAAGATGAGGCTACATAGCCAGATATTAGTTTTGAATTATTATTTATTAGAAGTTTTGAATTTATAATAAGTCCCAGTATCGGGGGTGTTATAGTCAAATTGCGGTAATCGGAGGTTCTCGCGAGAATTCGAGATGTGCGAGCACCCTTATAACAATATTCGACTTTCGAGCCCACCTGGTCGAGTCTCGCACATTATACCAGTACGTCGCATAGCTACCGAGTCTTCGAGCCCTTAGTCGATGATCGAATATTAGAAGAGTACAGAACATTCTTCCCGACCTGTGAGCAGTTCGGCTCGTGGTCATTGCATCTCAACATGCGAGCAGTATGGTACGCGAGCAGCCCCGTCATGCTAGCAGCCCGGCTCGTGAGTAACTTTCGTCTCGTGAGCAGCCCTGGTCTTTGGTCTCTGGCAATGACGTCACTCAACTTATAGTACCAGCAGCCCATATAGGCCGATTTGGGTTTGTTTCTATTTGTAACTCCGAACCAAGGGGGATCTCCATCAAGAGACGTAATCAGTTAGATGTATAGAGTGGTTAGGCTATCCCCTTATCTAAGGATTAATAGGATAAGCGCCTTACCCCTAAAAATCAGCAATAATCTTAACAGCTTGTGTAATAGACTGGACCATCCGGATCTGCATAAATAGATAATCCCACAGATGGTAAAGGTACACAATTCACAATCTCAAAACTCCTAAACTATTGGTTTACTTTACAACCATATCCTATCTGACTTAAGCTTCGGAGGGCTAACGGCTGGACGCCGGCCACCCTTAGTTTTCTCTTATATTCTTTCAGGTTCAAAGGAGAGCTGGCTTGAAGGAAGGTGAACATCTGGAGGATCCTGTTACCAAATCCGACGTTAACAGATTGACGCCGTCTGTGGGAACCATTTGATCGCCAAGATTAGCCGCTCTTATCACTGATCAAAGTCCTCCCACCATGCCTCCCAAAAAGACAGTTCATCCTTCCACTTCAAGGAAGACGCTACCTCAGCCTGACGTTACTGAACCAGCGCCCATCCCTCAAACTATTTCGACAGGCATCCCCCAGGGAGATCTCAACGTACCATCGTAAAACCAGTTATTTGATACTTCTGGAAATCAAGAGGATGTCATGCGTTTCCTCGGAAACACACTTCTGACCCTCAACGCCAGATTTCAAGCTTTGTCTAATCAGCTTGATCAACATTTTTCGGAGCCTCAACGACAACCTTTCAAAGGATTACCGGTGTTGAGCTCATAATTATGCATATTCTAACCCCAATGCATCACTCATTATGCACGATATATACGTTTAAAGAACTAACTTAATGCATGATGTGTGATTGTAGGGACAAGATGGAGAGCTCACCATTTGAAGGCTAAGTGGAGTTTCTTACAAGTGTTAAAGACCATTAGATGAAGCATGAAGAAGAATCAAAGAAAGACAAGCAAGGAGAGAAGAGAAAAGAAGAAAGAAAGAAAGAAAGAATGAAGAAAAATAAGCCAGACCGGTCGGATGACCGGTCGGCCAAGACAGCCAGACCGGTCAAGACCGGTCGGACACAACACAGAATGCATTGGACAGCTGACCAGCCAGTCCGACCGGTCATGACCGGTCGGCTACTGCTGCTGGACTAAAGGGTTCATAGGCCCGACCGGTCATGACCGGTCGGGCATAGCTACTGGATTGATGGCCACGGTTGCTGAAACATTGTTGAAGACCTCCGACCGGTCATGACCGATCGGACAACGTTGCTGGAGTGACCTTACATTGAGGCCGACCGGTGACGACCAGTCGGCCAGCGTAAACTGCCTCTTTCTATTATGGGAACTCCGAAAATTCCTGCGCAAGTGCAGTAGTATTACGCAAATTCTGGATCTTTCTTGCGTAAAGGACTCCTCCAAACTATAAATAGACACCTAGGGATTGATCCTAGGGTATCCTGGAAGGCTTGAAGTGAGGTTGGAGACTGTGGAAGTGGAGATTGGAGTTTCACAACTCCTTTTGGTTTGCTTTGCTGTTTTCATGCTTTTAGGAGTTGTTTCATGTTTCCTTGGATCATGAGCAGCTAAACCTCTTAGCTAGGGCTAAGAGGTGAAGCTTGTAGTGTATCCAAGATGTTTTAATTCGTAGTTAAGTGGTTTTCAGTTTGGAATTAAGGATTATGAACTAAGGTTTGAAGTTTATACAAGTTTTTAAGTAATTTCTCTTAGTCTTGTGATGACTCATGGATGTTTGGATGAATTACTTATCAGCTTAATTTGTTTGCAACGGTCTAGACCTGTATGATCCGAGGAATTGGAGTGCGCTCTAGTACCAAGCTCTTCATAAAGGGACTTCATGCCAAAGTTCTAGTTTTGGTTGATTTTCTGGAATATGTATGGACTGTGCATATAATTTGAATCCAGTTCAAATCCTGATCTAGCCTTGTCTTGTGAGAGGACTTGAGGATGGTTATGATTATGAACTGGACCTATAGAAAAGGTGAATGACCTATGCATTGAGCATGCTCAGATCAGCCTAGATTGAGTGAACTTTATGCACAGAACTTACATATTACAGACTTTTGGTTTTACAGCTCTATCATCCGACTAGATAGACCTGACTGGTGATTCTAGTTGAGAGAATGGGAAACCACAGTGGATTGAACATCAAGGATTGCTACAAGTGGATTCTTGAACCCTAGTGCCTTCTTATAATTGGTTACATTCGAATTAGCTTAAACTGTTAATCACAGACATTCTATTCAAAATCTGATTAGTAGACTTCAATAGAAACTTGTGGATGAATTTGTGAGATCTTACATAAGTCCCTGTGGATCGACCTCGGTCTTACCGAGTTTATTACTACATCGCAACCCTACACTTGGGGAAGCGAACAAGTTTTTGGCGCCGTTGCCGGGGAACCTTGACGGTTTTCACAAATTTCTGAAATTAGTATCTATTTAGGATTTTTCTTAGATTTTTAGAACTAACTTAGTTTATTTATTTGATTTTTTTTTCTTTTCAGGGATCTCTAGGAAGCTGAAGAAGATACAAGAGTTTCAAGTGCGAATCAGGTTCTATCTTTCTAAACCTTACTCTTCTCCTTCTCCTATTCATTCCTATTCATCTCTAGTAGAGTGGGTGGAGATTCCTTTTGGATCTCTAAAAGGTCGGCCTTTTTGCCACCTGGATTCCTATTGGTCGGCTCAGCCGCCTTGGATCACCTTGTGCTCAGAGATTTCTTTTCTCATCTCTACTCCTCTTTTTCCTTTTCTGCACTTTTTCTCAAAAGATTCAAAGAGTAGGTGGGGAGTTCTCTGAACCCCTATTGACCAGGAGAAATCGGTCTTTATCCCTGCTTCTGGCCTAGCCATTGCAAGACACCTTGTGCTTCGGTCTTAGAAAAGAGTAGAGAAAAGGGAGGAAGAATTCTCCTTTCTTTTTGTTTCTTATTTTTGGTTTTGCATGCCACATTGGGCTCGGGATTCCAATAACCGACTCATAAGTGAAGGGGGGATAGTAGAAGGCTTTGATAGAGAGCCACGTGTTAGGAGACATCTAGATTCTCCAATTTTATCTGAAAGTATGGCTGCAAATCAACATAACCCGGTTCAAAATCAAACTGAAATAGGGGAGAATGTGGTTGAGAATGTTCCCCGACCTAGGACTTTACGTGATTTCTTGCAACCTGCAAGAACGAGCACTCCTTCATGCATAGTATTTCCACCAAATGCAGGGAATGTGGATTTGAAACCGGGAGTGATCAATCTTCTCCCTAAATTCCATGGTTTAGACAGTGAAAGTGCCTATCAACACCTTAGGGAGTTTGATGAGGTAATCACCACCATGCACTTTGCAAATGTGACTGAAGATGTAGTAAGACTTAAATTCTTCCCTTTCACTCTTAAGGATAAAGCCAAGGGTTGGCTTTATGCATTGAGGCCAAGATCAATTGGGTCATGGAATGATATGCACAGAGAATTTATAAAAAAATTCTTCCCTACTCACAAAACAAACATGCTTAAGCGCCTTATCATGAACTTTGCCCAAAAGGAGGATGAAACCTTTTCCCAATGTTGGGAGAGATTCAAGGACCTATTAAACGCATGCCCACATCATGGCTATGAAAATTGGCGGATTATAAGTTTTTTCTATGAAGGACTGATTCCATCCATGCGCCAATTTATAGAGATGATGTGTAATGGGGAGTTCATGAATAAGGAAGCTGATGAAGCATGGGATTATCTGGAAGAATTGGCCGAAAGTGCACAATCTTGGGACACACCTAAACCAACAAATTCCAAGATTGGCCAACAAAAGGAAAAGGGAGGAATGTATGTCTTATCAGAAGAAGATAGCATAAGTGCACGGTTGGCTAGCCTTACAAGAAAGGTCGAAGCCATGGAATTAAGGAAAGGAGAAACAATCAACTCCACTGAGGTTGAAACTGTTTGTGG
This sequence comes from Liriodendron chinense, assembly GCA_003013855.2. Classification (NCBI taxonomy): domain Eukaryota; kingdom Viridiplantae; phylum Streptophyta; class Magnoliopsida; order Magnoliales; family Magnoliaceae; genus Liriodendron; species Liriodendron chinense. The sequence continues at coordinate 3,834,824 of PVNU02000362.1, forward strand.
AATTTGTGCTGGAAATCAACATGCTACACCAGATTGTCCCACAATTTCAGCAGTCCAAGGCATCCTACAAGAACAAACAAATGCCATAAACAGTTATCAGCAGCAATATGGTGCTCCAAACTCAAACACGTATAATCCTAATTGGAAGAACCATCCCAACTTCAGTTGGAAGAATGGGCTCAATGCAAATGCAAACAACACTCCAAAAGTATCACTAGAAGAGATGTTGGGTGCATTCGTAACGGTCCAGAATGAGTATAACAAGACAAATTCTCTAAAAATAGATGGGTTCATGCAAGAGCAATTGAAATTCAATCAAAACTCAAACCAAGCCATCAATGAATTGAAAACATCTTTGGCTAGAGTTGAAGCTCACCTTAGTGTTAGAGAGAAGGGCACACTCCCTGCCCAACCTCTTCCTAACCCAAGGACCCAATATGAGATACAAGATGCAAGCTCATCCTCCCACCATACGGAACATGTCCAAGCTATCACCACTTTGAGAAGTGGGAAAGAAATTGATAAATCTAATCCGGTGAAGGCCCCCAAGCCTAAGGATCCGGAAATTCCCAAAGAGGATGATAGCCCAAACAATATTCCACAAGAGAAAGAACCGGAAAGACAATACAAGCCGGTTGCCCCATTTCCACAAAGGTTGATTTCACCTAAACCTTTAGATAAAAATCTGGAGATTCTGGAAGTTTTCAAGCAGGTGAAGATCAACATCCCGCTGTTGGATGCAATAAAACAAATACCATCTTATGCTAAATTTTTAAAGGAATTGTGTACAATCAAAAGGAAACATAACGTTCACAATAAAGTGCTTTTGGCTGAGAATTTGAGCGCCATCATCAAACAAGAGGTGCCCCAAAAATACAAGGATCCAGGTAGTCCAACCATCTCATGCATCATAGGAGACTACCAGATTAAACAAGCCCTACTCGACTTGGGGGCAAGTGTGAATCTCATTCCATACTCGGTCTACGAACAACTTGGGTTAGGTGAATTGAAACCCACCAAAACCACACTCCAACTTGCTGATAGATCCATCCGGATACCGAGAGGAATGGTAGAGGATGTTCTAGTCCAAGTTGATAAATTCTACTACCCAGTAGATTTTATTGTCTTGGACACACATCCCGTGATAGGCACAGGTACTCAAATTCCCGTCATACTTGGACGACCGTTTCTAGCCACTTCAAACGCCATTATCAATTGTAGAAACGGACTTGTACAAATGTCCTTTGGAAATATGACCCTTGAGCTTAACATATTTGAGTTATGCAAACAACCGCGGGAAGTTGATGATGATATCCACGAATTAAACATGATCGAATCATTCATGGAGGATACAGTTCCCTTATCACTATTTTCCAACCCTTTGGAGGCATGTATGGCCCACTCTCATGAGACAAATGATTACACAATACAAGAGAGGGAGGCCATTTTAGATGTGATGCTGGTGCTTGAGAATAAAAGATGGAGGGCCCCAATTGAACCTTTGCCGGTAAATGAGAACAAGGCCCTCCCATCCAACCTCAAGGCACCAAAACTCGACCTAAAACCATTGCCAAGTGAGCTAAAGTATGTTTATTTAGGTCGAGATGAGACATATCCAGTGGTGATTTCTTCCCACTTGGATGAGGAACAAGAGAGTAGGCTAATAGCCACTCTATTAGAGCACAAGAGTGCCATTGGATGGACAATTGCGGATCTCAAAGGCATAGACCCACTGATTTGCACTCACCGCATACACCTTGAGGAAAATGCAAAAACATCCCGGCAACCACAAAGACGATTAAATCCAAACATGAAGGATGTGGTTAAGGCCGAAGTGGTGAAACTATTGGATGTAGGTATCATTTACCCGATATCCGATAGCCAATGGGTGAGCCCAACTCAAGTGGTGCCTAAGAAATCCGGAATAACCATCGTAGCCAATGCCAATAATGAACTCGTACCAACTAGAGTCACTACCGGTTGGAGAATGTGCATTGACTACAGGAAGCTAAACACTGTCACGAGGAAAGACCACTTTCCCCTACCGTTTGTTGATCAGATTTTAGAACGGTTGGCGGGTCATTCCCACTTTTGCTTCCTTGATGGCTATTCAGGGTACAACCAAATAGAAATTGCCCGTGAAGACCAAGAAAAGACTACATTCACATGTCCATTCGGCACTTTCGCCTATCGACGGATGCCGTTTGGACTATGTAATGCCCCTGCCACATTTCAGCGTTGTATGATGAGCATCTTTTCTGACATGGTGGGGACCATTCTCGAAGTCTTCATGGATGATTTTTCCGTATTTGGTTGTAGCTTTGATGAGTGCCTTGAGCACTTGAAATCTGTGCTAAAAAGATGTGAAGAGAAGAACCTTGTGCTCAATTGGGAAAAGTGTCACTTCATGGTTCAAAAGGGAATTGTACTTGGTCACATCGTTTCACAAAATGGAATTGAGGTGGACAAGGCGAAAATTGATCTTATCTCTAACCTCCCACCACCCAAAAGCATACGAGATATACGGTCCTTTTTAGGACACGCAGGATTTTACAGAAGGTTCATAAAGGATTTCAGTTCACTCTCTCGCCCTTTATGTAACCTACTTCAAAAGGAAAATTCTTTCGAGTGGAATGAAGAATGTCAAAAGGCCTTTACCACCCTTAAAGGTATGTTGACATGTGCTCCAATAATGCAACCACCTGATTGGAGCCTCCCTTTTGAAATTATGTGCGATGCTAGCGACTATGCTATTAGGGCTGTGTTAGGCCAAAGAAAAGATAAAAAGCCATGTGTCATCTACTATGCAAGTAGAACCCTAAACTCAGCCCAGGCAAACTACACTACTACTGAAAAAGAACTTTTAGCCGTAGTTTTTGCCTTGGAGAAGTTTAGATCCTACTTGATTGGATCCAAGATCATTGTATTCACTGACCATGCCGCGCTTAAGTATCTTCTCTCTAAGAAGGATGCTAAACCACGGTTATTAAGATGGATCCTCCTACTCCAAGAATTCGACTTAGAAATACGTGATAAGAAAGGAGTAGAGAATGTAGTAGCTGACCACCTCTCTCGACTTGTCCTCACTGATTCTCCTGAAACGACTGCAATCAATGACATGTTCCCTGATGAACAACTTTTTGCTGTTTCCCAATCGCCATGGTATGCGGACATTGCTAATTATCTTGCTACAGGTACAATTCCTACATATTGGAAAAAGCAAGATAAGGATAGATTCTTCTCAGAGGTACGGAAATTTCTATGGGACGACCCATACTTGTTCAAGTATTGTCCCGACCAAATCATAAGGAGATGTGTCCCAGATGATGAGCAACAAAGTATCATCTCCTTCTGTCATTCTCAAGCATGTGGTGGCCATTTTTCGGCTAAAAAGACCACAGCGAAAATTCTGCAATGTGGGTTTTATTGGCCCACCATGTTCAAAGACACACATGAGTTTTGCAAAGCTTGCGAACCCTGTCAGAAATTAGGAGGAATCTCCCGTAGAAATATGATGCCACTCAATCCCATCTTAATTATCGAAATTTTTTATTGTTGGGGCATCGATTTCATGGGCCCATTCCCATCTTCTTTTGAAAACTTATACATCTTGCTTGCCGTTGATTATGTTTCCAAATGGGTCGAGGCCATCCCTTGCCGGAATAATGACCATAAAACGGTCATTCGATTCTTAAAAGAAAACATTCTTTCCCGGTTTGGAACGCCTCGAGTCATCATAAGTGATGGAGGGTCTCACTTTTGCAATCGCCCTTTTGAAGCATTAATGAAGAAATATGGCGTAACGCACAAAGTGAGCACTCCCTATCACCCACAAACTAGTGGACAAGCTGAGATATCCAATAGGGAGATTAAACACATTTTAGAAAAAACGGTGAATCCCGATCGCAAGGATTGGTCACTTCGACTTACCGATGCGCTTTGGGCTTACCGTACTGCCTTTAAAACTCCTATTGGAATGTCTCCCTATAGACTTGTCTATGGGAAGGCTTGTCACTTGCCTGTGGAGTTGGAACATAAGGCGTATTGGGCTATTAAGAAGATGAATTTCAATCCTGACAAGGCAAGCTCGTTACGCAAACTACAATTGAATGAACTTGCAGAAATCCGGAATGAAGCTTATGAGAATGCAAGAATTTACAAAGACAAGACGAAGATATTCCATGATAAGAATATTCTTCGCAAGACATTCACGATAAATCAAAAAGTCCTCATGTATAATTCTCGCTTACATCTATTTCGGGAAAATTGAGATCTCGGTGGACCGGTCCCTACCTTGTGCAAACTGTCTATCCATATGGGATTGTCGAGCTGTTAAATCCAAGGAACGACAACCTTTTTAAAGCAAATGGGCAGCGATTAAAGCCGTTCTTTGATAACTTCCCTTCAGAAGGTATGTCCATACCTCTGAATGATCCTGTGTATCAGGATGATTGATCTCCTAGTCTGATGGAGGTATAGAGTAGTTAGGATTAGGATTTTGCTGCTTTTGTTTTCGTTTTCATAGGTTTGTTAGAAGGAGGAAGATCTCCACTTTTCACTCTCTCAGGTACTATCAGTCCTCACTCCCTTTTTATTTTCAAATTGCTCTCATGTTTTGCTCATTGCACATCTTTTACATTGAGGACAATGCAAGATTTGGTTGGGGGGTGTAGGATCACTTGGATGAATCCAGCGATTTGCAACATTTCAAGCAATCATGTGGAAATTTTTTCGATTTTTCAAAAATTTGAAACTCTTTTGAAAAACACCGGTTCTATGCATTCGAGTTGATATGAGCATAAGAGGAGGAGATATGAAGTGTATAGGGCTGGAAGTCTGGAATTCCTCACAGCATAATGGTTTTTATATGTGAACTCCCCTATTTTGTGATTGATAGAAAATCTGAACACCTTTATACCTAGTTCACATTACACTATTTTCATGAGTTGAAGGGATTATGTGATTTATGGATTAGCTAGACTTTGAATTAAGGTATTGAGAAATCAGGCCGGGGTACTTTGTCCATCCTTGTCCATGGGAAAATAATGAAAGATATGGATTTTTAAAAAATCCTATCTAATTTAAAAAGAAAAAGGAAAAGGAAGGATGAAATTGGGAATGTGAAAAAATGGTGGAGAATTCCGATTAGGGCTACCTACTACCAACCGGGGGATGGTCTACCCGTAACCAAAGCCGGAAATGGGACGTAGTGTAAAAGTCGTCGGAAGGACGGTAAGGCAAATCCCTGTCATTGGCTTGATGTGGCTCTATGGACCTTGAGTTCTATAGTTTACTTGATCTATGAAGAAGATAATCCTAGAAACTCGTGAGATGAATTTTCACTACCCACACTAGGTTAAATTTGTTCAAATCTTTCTATTTATCAACCAATCAGCGGGAATTTCATATGAATGCTTATTATGTTTTGAGAGTTTACAGTTTCAACCTCTGTTGCCTAATGTTTCTAAATCTTAAGCTTATGAACCTTGAAATGTATAGAAGGATGGTTTCTGAAAGAGAGTTGAGTTTTAAAGGATGGAATTAGTTTCACGCATGTTTTGCTCGGGACTAGCAAAATGCTGGTTGGGGGGTGTGTTGAGCTCATAATTATGCATATTCTAACCCCAATGCATCACTCATTATGCACGATATATACGTTTAAAGAACTAACTTAATGCATGATGTGTGATTGTAGGGACAAGATGGAGAGCTCACCATTTGAAGGCTAAGTGGAGTTTCTTACAAGTGTTAAAGACCATTAGATGAAGCATGAAGAAGAATCAAGAAAGACAAGCAAGGAGAGAAGAGAAAAGAAGAAAGAAAGAAAGAAAGAATGAAGAAAATAAGCCAGACCGGTCGGATGACCGGTCGGCCAAGACAGCCAGACCGGTCAAGACCGGTCGGACACAACACATAATGCATTGGACAGCTGACCAGCCAGTCCGACCGGTCATGACCGGTCGGGCATAGCTACTGGATTGATGGCCACGGTTGCTGAAACATTGTTGAAGACCTCCGATCGGTCATGACCGGTCGGACAACGTTGCTGGAGTGACCTTACATTGAGGCCGACCGGTCACGACCAGTCGGCCAGCGTAAACTGCCTCTTTCTATTATGGGAACTCCGAAAATTCCTGCGCAAGTGCGTAGTATTACGCAAATTCTGGATCTTTCTTGCGTAAAGGACTCCTCCAAACTATAAATAGACACCTAGGGATTGATCCTAGGGTATCCTGGAAGGCTTGAAGTGAGGTTGGAGACTGTGGAAGTGGAGATTGGAGTTTCACAACTCCTTTTGGTTTGCTTTGCTGTTTTCATGCTTTTAGGAGTTGTTTCATGTTTCCTTGGATCATGAGCAGCTAAACCTCTTAGCTAGGGCTAAGAGGTGAAGCTTGTAGTGTATCCAAGATGTTTTAATTCGTAGTTAAGTGGTTTTCAGTTTGGAATTAAGGATTATGAACTAAGGTTTGAAGTTTATACAAGTTTTTAAGTAATTTCTCTTAGTCTTGTGATGACTCATGGATGTTTGGATGAATTACTTATCAGCTTAATTTGTTTGCAACGGTCTAGACCTGTATGATCCGAGGAATTGGAGTGCGCTCTAGTACCAAGCTCTTCATAAAGGGACTTCATGCCAAAGTTCTAGTTTTGGTTGATTTTCTGGAATATGTATGGACTGTGCATATAATTTGAATCCAGTTCAAATCCTGATCTAGCCTTGTCTTGTGAGAGGACTTGAGGATGGTTATGATTATGAACTGGACCTATAGAAAAGGTGAATGACCTATGCATTGAGCATGCTCAGATCAGCCTAGATTGAGTGAACTTTATGCACAGAACTTACATATTACAGACTTTTGGTTTTACAGCTCTATCATCCGACTAGATAGACCTGACTGGTGATTCTAGTTGAGAGAATGGGAAACCACAGTGGATTGAACATCAAGGATTGCTACAAGTGGATTCTTGAACCCTAGTGCCTTCTTATAATTGGTTACATTCGAATTAGCTTAAACTGTTAATCACAGACATTCTATTCAAAATCTGATTAGTAGACTTCAATAGAAACTTGTGGATGAATTTGTGAGATCTTACATAAGTCCCTGTGGATCGACCTCGGTCTTACCGAGTTTATTACTATATCGCAACCCTACACTTGGGGAAGCGAACAACCGGCGCAACCTATACTAGTGGCTTCCAGGCATTCCGCAGATGAGCCACAAGTCCAACTGAATCATCCTCCATCAAATCGAATGCCACTCGACAACCAAGCCCCAATAATACCCCCACATTCCATTCACTCCAGCACTTCCCGGCAACTAGCAATCTTAGGGGTCCACTGTTGAAACGTTAGGTTATACCTTACCATGGGAAGGGGACCTCAAGAGAATCCATGATCGTTTTGATGATATGGAACAACAATATCGGGCAAATCGACCATCTGCTGCTATGGCATCGATACATCGATCTGAGTCTCCTTTCACCCGCGAGGTCATGGAAGCACCTTTATCTAGGAAGTACTGCATGCCTATCATCACCCCGTATATAGGTACAGGTGATCCTCTAGAACACCTGGAAACGTATAGGTCTCTTATGGAGGTAGAGGGACATGGGTCAGAAATCATGTGTAGGGCTTTTTCTCTTACCTTAAAGGAGGCAGCTCGTACGTGGTTCCGGGGGTTAAAACCGCGATCCATCAGGTCCTTCGCACAGCTATCGGAGCTATTCCTCTCTCAATTCATGGGGAGAATCCGTACTAAAAAGTCAGCATCTCACCTAAAGGATTTGAAACAACAGCATGGGGAGACGATAAAAGAGTTTACAGTACGGTTCACTGCAGAAGTTGTCCAAACTGAAGGTTATACCGAAGAAAAAAGGCTTCACCGCCCTTATAGCCAGAATTACAAGCGAAAGATTTAGATTCGCCTTAGATAAGAACCCTCTTAAAACCATGGCGGAATTCCAAGCAAAAGCTCAGAAATATATCAATGCAGAAGAAGTTGCTTTGGCACGTCATGGTATACAGGGCAAGAAGGGCAAGCCAGAGGAAACCTCTCCCCCGGATAAGAAATATCGGCGTGATCGACGAGACCACTCTCCCAAGAATATTTATTCGGGTAAATACCATAATTACACTCCTCTCAACCGATCCCCTGAAAAGGTGCTAATGGAAATCAAGCATAAACCATACGTGAAATGGCCTGCAAAGATCAAATCTGATCCCGAAAAGAGAGATAAGAGCAAGTTTTGTTATTTTCACAAAGATCATGGGCATAGTACCCAAGATTGCATATCTCTACGAGACCACATCGAAGCTCTCATTCGAAAAGGTCATCTTCAAGATTATGTTGTTCGGCAAGGTCAATCACCTAAAAGGGGGGAAGGCGCATCACACTAGAAGAAGTCACCTCACACTCACACTCCACAAGAAGATGCTGAACCTACTGGGGAGATGCGGACCATAGCTGGAGGACCAGCTTGTGGGGGAGATTCTCAAGCTTTGAGGAAAGCTTACATTTGTAAGGCGTATAAGAAACCCCAACATATCTACTGGTTGGAACAGACACCCAAAAAGTCAGAATTTGGGCATCCTCCAATCTCCTTCTCTCTCGAGGATGCAGAGAGGATCCACTTCCCTCACGAAGACTCCATCGTGGTCACATTAAAGGTATCAAATTATCTGACTCATCGTATTATGGTGGATACAGGTAGCTCTGCCGATATTCTCTACCTGGAGGCTTTCAACAAAATGGCACTCGCCAGAAGTCTGCTCAAACCAGTCTCGACTCCCCTCGTCGGCTTCGGGGGCGAGGTGGTAATGCCGGAAGGAAGCATTGACCTCCCAGTCACCCTTGGAGAAAGTCCAGCGAAAACGACCATCTTCATTAATTTCCTCGTGGTAGACCGACGGTCAGCATACAATACCATTTTGGGACGACCATCGCTCAATAAGGTTGGGGCAGCTTTACATCCTTTATATTTATGCGTCAAATTTCCTACCCCGAATGGTGTTGGGGTTATACGAGGAAATCAAAAGAAAGCTCGTTCATGTTATGAGATAGCCGTACGAGACCGAAAGAAGGCTCAGACAACACCAGTTATGATGGTGGCACAAGATTCACCAAGCCTTCCGACGGCTACCTCGTTGGATCCAAGAGAAAATGCTCTCCAATCAGGAACTCCCGGAGAAGAGACAGTGGCAATCCACTTAACCGAAGACGATTCATCCAAAGTCGTATACATCGGGTCCTCTTTGACCAGCGTTTTTCGAGAAGATCTGGTCCGTTTTCTCACCGAATACCAAGACGTGTTTGCTTGGTCTCACAAAGATATGCCAGGCATCGACCCCAGCGTCATCGCTCATCGTTTGAACGTTGATCCGAAGTATAAAACTATCCATCAGTGCCAGCACGCCTTCACTGCAGAAAGGCAAATGGTGATCAAGGCCGAGGTCGAAAAGTTGCTCAAAGTCAATTTTATAAAAGAAGTCGACTACCCAGATTGGGTCGCGAACGTGGTCCTCATTTGAAAAACTAATGGCAAATGGAGGATGTGCGTTGACTATTCCAATTTGAACAAAGCGTGTCCAAAAGACAGCTTCCCGACACAGTGAATCGATCAGCTGGTTGATTCGACGGCAGGGCATGCCCTGCTAAGTTTTATGGATGCCTATTTGTTGAGCTATTAATTGTGCATATTTTAACCCCAATTCATCACTCATTATGCATGGTTTTCATAATTTAAAGACTAATCAAATATATATTTTGTGGTTGTAGGAATGAGAGTTACTTTGCCCAATTGATGACCAAAAGAGCTGATTTAGAACCTTGGATGAAGACCCAAGGAGGGCTGAAGGAAGAAGGAAGCAAAGAAAGAAGCAAAGAAAGAAGAAAATAGAAGAAAGAAAGGAAGAAAACAAGAAGAAAAAGAGACCGACCGGTCTTGACCAGTCGGCCAAGGAAGCCCGACCAGTCTTGACAGGTCGGCCATGCTTGCTGGAGTAATGCCAAAGAGGGCCTGACCGGTCGTGACCGGTCGGCCAGCCCTGTCCGACCGGTCGTGACCGGTCGGCCATGCAAGTTTCAGATTCCAGTTTCTAAAACAGCAATGTATTCCCGCACCTAGTTTTTCGGACCAGTTTTCTGGGCCGATCTTGATGATATTTGGAAATCCAACACATCCATGTCGAATAGGAGCTCGACGCCGAACTAACCCAAGTGGTTTCGTGTCGATCGGAGCTACGGATTGATCGTGGTGGCCAAAACAATACGAACTGTCCAGAAAGTTCCAGATTTCGCTGTTCCACTCTGGGCCGGTCCAGGTGGCCCATCATTGAGGATATGAAAAATCTACTTTGACCATCTTTTAGACCACATCCATATATGAATAACCACAAAAGTTTCAGATCAAAAGGGTGTGCGGTTTGATCGTACCGGTTGAAGAAAGATGGACCATCCAGAAAGCTCCAACTGCGCAGAGTTTATAAAAGCCCTAATTGTTCTAATTTTCGGACCACATTCTGAGATTGTTTTGGACAATCTAATCCGTCTATCATGTAGAGGAGGAAGTTTTCTACTCATGTTCAAAATTTGAGATCAATCCGACCTCTGTACACTCCGGAGTGTTGAAAGCAAGATGATTGGTTCTGAAGGTACCCGAAGTGCGCGATTTTGAGAGGCGGTCGGTGATGTGATTGGTGGGCCCATTCAGAGGACAATCTTGGAAATCTAAATCATCTATGAGGAAGATCACATTACAAGGAAGCTACAAATCAAATTTGAAGGCAATCCGACCATTGGTTAAGCCGTACCAAGCGAAACAAATTCTGCTATGTTGCTGTACTATTGCTGCACTATAAAAGGAGGTGCTCTCTTCTATTCCAGGGCAACCAAGGACGTGGGGAGCAAGGAGTTCAAGTCATAGGAGGCTTCCTAGCCTCCTCCAGCTAGTTTTTCTTTCTTTTCTTAGTTCTAGTTCTAGTTTTTAATATGCTTTTTATTAGCTAATCTCTTAGCTAGAGCTAAGAGGTGAACCTTATAGTTTTCTTAGATTGTTTAATTCGTTTTATTGGTTTTTAGTTTGGAATTCATGATTATGAACTAAGGTTTGAAGTTTATACAAGTTTTTAAGTAATTTTTCTTAGTCTTGTGATGACTCACGGATGTTTGGATGAATTACTTAGCCTCTTAATTTGTTTGCAACGGTCTAGACCTGTATGATCTGAGGAATCGGAGTGCGCTCTAGTACTAACGCTCTTCATGAAGGGACTTCCTACCAAAGTTCTATTTTGTTGTTTTTCGGAATGAATATGTATTTGTAACGACCCGAGATTTCGACTCTCGTGTATAACACGACGGCCGATTCCCAAGTAATTTATGGAATAACTAATTTTGTCAAATCATAAAAATATAGCAAAGGGGAATGACCTATGCAATTGAGCATGTCAGATCAGCCTACATTGAGTGAATTTGATGCATGGAACTTACATATACAGACTGTTTGGTTTAACAGCTCTATCATCCGACTAGATAGACAGGAATGTCGATTCTAGTTGAGAGAATAGAACCATAGCGAATTATGCATCTAAGGAAAGCTATAAGTGGATCCTTGATGCTCTAGTTATCTTTCCATTATCAGATTTTCTATTTTATGTTCAAAACCAATTTCACAAACCTCTTTGATTCTAGTTATTAGGATAGTTAGAATTGTTTACTTCCTTCCCTGTGGATCGACCTCGGTCTTACCGAGATTATTACTACATCGCAACCCTACACTTGGGGAAGCGAACAAGTTTTTGGCGCCGTTGCCGGGGAAAGAAGTTGAACGGTTCTAATTGTTCTAGTAGCTATAGAGTAGTCTTAGTTAGGTAGGATTTTCAGTTTTTATAGAAGAAGCCTTTCTGATTTTTTTTTTTTAGACTACTAACAATTTTTTTTGTTGGATTTTGTAGGACATTGTTGCTGACATATATCTCGCTCTATTGGGTAACATCTCTCCATCTCCCTTCTTTTTGTTCTTTTTTCTAGATTAGGGTAGTTCCAACTCTTTAAAATCTCATTATGGCTGATTGGAAGTGTGGTGCTTATGCATACCTTTTGGAAGATGAAATAACAGACCATGAAATTGAAACTCTTTATGATTGGAACCATTATAAGCATAAGTATTTTTCTAAGACTCAATCTACTTCTAATACTTCCCCACGTAAGACGATGCGTGATTACATTAATGAAAACAATACACATATTGAGGCACAACGTAAGGCAATGGGAGAGTATCGGAAAGAGATGAATAATGTTCCACCGGTTAGGACAATGTATGATCACTTGTATGGCTACACATATCAACAACCATCTAAAAGCCCAACATATGACATGCATAATCCAAATTGGTGGGAGCATCAAAATTTCAACTTAGAAGATGAGCCAACCATGGATGCCAACAACTATCCTCAAGAGTTTCTTTCTCATGAGCCGCAACCGACACGAACTCTTGAGGATGTGCTGCAAGAGTTTATGGAAACAACTAAGCAATGCATACAAAACCTCTCGCCATCTCAAAATATTGAACCCAACATTGGGAACACCGAATCAATCCCCAACAATGAGGAGGATGAGGTTATCCAAACCCAACCTTCTCTAGATTTAATGACTAAACTTCTAGAGGATATTGATCTCAGTGATCCGACCATTACTATTGATTATGGTAAATCAACTATCTCTTTTAGCTATTTCGATTTGAATGATGAAGAGATTTCAAGGACGGTTGACGAACCCGAGGAATCTACAAAATCTGAAAGTGATAGTTTGATTGCCTACAATGAGGGTTTAAAGGATGATTGTGAGTCCATGATTTGTTCTTCCAAAGGGCCGAATGTTTTTGAATCACCGAAAGATATTCTTGCTAGAGAGATGGCCGAAGTCGATATTTTTAAGTCCTTCCACCAACAACACATGCCGGATTCTATTGTGGAAGAACTCCCTTGGGTTGAAAATTCTGCTTCTTTCGATGATGGGGTGGCACAATCTGAAATTTCAAAAGATCAACCAATGCTAGATGATGTGCTTACCACTAAATCTGAAAATTTTTCTTTGGAAGACCTCCCCTCTATAGAGGAGGAATTCCTTACCCTTGAAACAGAATTTCCTCAATCACTTAGGGAGAACGAGGACCCTTCATTCGACTCTCTCGATTTCCTAAAGGAATGCATGACCCACCCCTATGATCTGGATGATGAGATGATTAAGGAGTTGGATAGTTTGTTAGACATGGTGTCGGTGCCTGAAGAACACCATTCCACTGATTTACACTCTTTACCATGGTTTGTGGAAGCACCATGCAAATCTGAATTTGTGGAGGAGACAATCCAAACTGAAAAATACTTAATGAATGTCTCTCCACCATCATGGGTTCTTCAACCCATTGAAAATTCTGATTGGGAGGACCCGTTTTTAATCAATTACAACCCAATTCAGAACTTGAGGAGATATCTTTTTGCTGCTCTTATCTCCTCCTTACATGCGTGTGGTGCATACTATGATTGGACTTTCATGAAGAAACGCACACATGTATACATTCGAGTAGGACTTTGGATGGTCCTCATGAGAAACCTATTGAAATTCATGAAGATCCTGCTCAAATTTGATCATGTAGTCGATCAGACTAATCAAAGGTAGGCAGGTAGGTTAGGATTTCTTTCTGCATTTAGGATTGAATAAGTCTCATTGAGACAATGGAAGATGCTAGAATTGATCAACTTGCTACCTCAGGTACTCTCGTTCTCACTCTCCTTTGTTTTGTGTCATTGCTCTCATGTCATGCATATTGCATATCTTATTACATTGAGGACAATGTAAGATTTTGGTTGGGGGGTGAGATTCCTTAGATGAATCTACTAGCTTTTGTGACATTTCGAGCAATTATGTAGAAAATTTTCGATTTTTCTAAAATTCAAAACTCTTTTGGAAAACGTTGTTTCTATGCATTCAAGATGATACGAGTATAAGAAGAGGAGATACGAAGTGAGTGATGTTGCAAGCTTTGAATTTCTTTTAATATAATGGTTTTATATGTGAATTCCCCTATTTATGTGAGTGATAGAAAATTTGAACACTTTTACACCTAGTTCACATTACACGATTTTCATGGGTTGAAAGGATTATGTGATTTGTGGATTAACTATACTTTGATTTAAGGTGTTGAGAAACCAAGCCGGGGTACTTTGTCCATCCTTGTCCATGGGAAAATAACGAAAGATATGGATTTCTAAAAATCCTATCTAATTTAAAAAGAAAAAGGAAAAGGAAGGATGAAATTGGGAATGATGGAAAAATGGTGGAAAATTCCGATTAGGGCTACCTACTACCAACCGGGGGATGGTCTACCCGTAACCAAAGCCGGAAATGGGACGTAGTGTGAAAGTCGTCGGAAGGACGGTAAGACAAATTCCTGTCATAGGCTTGTTGTTGCTCTGTGCACCTTGAAATCCATAGTTTAGTTGATCTATGATGAAGATGAGCCCAGAAACTCATGAGAGGAACTTTCACTATGCACACTAGGGTGAATTTGTTCAAGTTCTTCTATTTATCAATCAATCAGTGGAAATTTCATATAAATACTTATTATGTTCTAAGAGTTTAAGGTTTCAACTTCTATCACCTAATTTCTCTGATTTTTATGCTTGTGTGTCTTGGAATGTATAGAAGAATAGTTTCTAGAGGAGAGTTGGATTTGGAGAATGAAACTTGTTTCACGCATGTTTTGCTCGGGACTAGCAAAATGCTGGTTGGGGGGTGTGTTAAGCTATTAATTGTGCATATTTTAACCCCAATTCATCACTCATTATGCATGGTTTTCATAATTTAAAGACTAATCAAATACATGTTTTGTGGTTGTAGGAATGAGAGTTACTTTGCCCAATTGATGACCAAAAGAGCTGATTTAGAACCTTGGATGAAGACCCAAGGAGGGCTGAAGGAAGAAGGAAGCAAAGAAAGAAGCAAAGAAAGAAGAAAATAGAAGAAAGAAAGGAAGAAAACAAGAAGAAAAAGAGACCGACCGGTCTTGACCGGTCGGCCAAGGAAGCCCGACCAGTCTTGACAGGTCGGCCATGCTTGCTGGAGTAATGCCAAAGAGGGCCTGACCGGTCGTGACCGGTCGGCCAGCCCTGTCCGACCGGTCGTGACCGGTCGGCCATGCAAGTTTCAGATTCCAGTTTCTAAAACAGCAATGTATTCCCGCACCTAGTTTTTCGGACCAGTTTTCTGGGCCGATCTTGATGATATTTGGAAATCCAACACATCCATGTCGAAGAGGAGCTCGACGCCGAACTAACCCAAGTGGTTTCGTGTCGATCGGAGCTACGGATTGATCGTGGTGGCCAAAACAATACGAACTGTCCAGAAAGTTCCAGATTTCGCTGTTCCACTCTGGGCCGGTCCAGGTGGCCCATCATTGAGGATATGAAAAATCTACTTTGACCATCTTTTAGACCACATCCATATATGAATAACCACAAAAGTTTCAGATCAAAAGGGTGTGCGGTTTGATCGTACCGGTTGAAGAAAGATGGACCATCCAGAAAGCTCCAACTGCGCAGAGTTTATAAAAGCCCTAATTGTTCTAATTTTCGGACCACATTCTGAGATCGTTTTGGACAATCTAATCCGTCTATCATGTAGAGGAGGAAGTTTTCTACTCATGTTCAAAATTTGAGATCAATCCGACCTCTGTACACTCCGGAGTGTTGAAAGCAAGATGATTGGTTCTGAAGGTACCCGAAGTGCGCGATTTTGAGAGGCGGTCGGTGATGTGATTGGTGGGCCCATTTAGAGGACAATCTTGGAAATATAAATCATCTATGAGGAAGATCACATTACAAGGAAGCTACAAATCAAATTTGAAGGCAATCTGACCATTGGTTAAGCCGTACCAAGCGAAACAAATTCTGCTATGTTGCTGTACTATTGCTGCACTATAAAAGGAGGTGCTCTCTTCTATTCCAGGGCAACCAAGGACGTGGGGAGCAAGGAGTTCAAGTCATAGGAGGCTTCCTAGCCTCCTCCAGCTAGTTTTTCTTTCTTTTCTTAGTTCTAGTTCTAGTTTTTAATATGCTTTTTATTAGCTAATCTCTTAGCTAGAGCTAAGAGGTGAACCTTATAGTTTTCTTAGATTGTTTAATTCGTTTTATTGGTTTTTAGTTTGGAATTCATGATTATGAACTAAGGTTTGAAGTTTATACAAGTTTTTAAGTAATTTTTCTTAGTCTTGTGATGACTCACAGGATGTTTGGATGAATTACTTAGCCTCTTAATTTGTTTGCAACGGTCTAGACCTGTATGATCTGAGGAATCGGAGTGCGCTCTAGTACTAAGCTCTTCATGAAGGGACTTCCTACCAAAGTTCTATTTTTGTTGTTTTTCTGGAATATGTAATGACTGTGCATGTAATTTGAATCCAGTTTAAATCCTGATCTAGCCTTGTCTTGTGAGAGGACTTGAGGATGGTTATGATTGTGAACTGGACTTATAGAAAAGGGGAATGACCTATGCAATTGAGCATGCTCAGATCAGCCTACATTGAGTGAATTTGATGCATGGAACTTACATATTACAGACTGTTTGGTTTAACAGCTCTATCATCCGACTAGATAGACAGGAATGTCGATTCTAGTTGAGAGAATAAGAAACCATAGCGAATTATGCATCTAAGGAAAGCTATAAGTGGATCCTTGATGCTCTAGTTATCTTTCCATTATCAGATTTTCTATTTTATGTTCAAAACCAATTTCACAAACCTCTTTGATTCTAGTTATTAGGATAGTTAGAATTGTTTACTTCCTTCCCTGTGGATCGACCTCGGTCTTACCGAGATTATTACTACATCGCAACCCTACACTTGGGGAAGCGAACACTATTCTGGTTACAATCAGATCATGATGTACCCGCCGGATAGCCAGCACACCGCCTTCATCACCGACCGAGGTCTATATTGCTACCAGGAAATGCCTTTTGGTCTTAAAAATGCAGGGGCCACATATCAGCGCCTCGTCAAGAAAATATTCGCCGCACAAATCGGCAGGAACATGGAGCTTTATGTCGACGACATGCTTGTGAAAATCGTCGTAGGAAATGACCACCTTGCAGATCTTTGAGAAGCCTTTGACTTAATGAGGAAGTATCAGATGAAACTAAATCCAGAGAAATGTGCGTTCGGTGTGTCCGCTGAAAAATTTCTCGGATTTATGGTTGGCCAGAGAGGAATTGAGGCAAATCCTGAAAAAATAAAAGCATTGATCGAAATGAAGTCTCCGACCACTCTCAAGGATGTCCAACGTTTGGCGGGTCGCATTGCATCGTTGAATAGGTTCATTTCGCAGGCCTCGTACAAGTGTTTATCCTTCTTTAAACTCCTCCGAGCCACCGCCAAATCTGATTGGGAGTGGACATCACAATGCGAAGAAGCATTCCAACAACTGAAGCAATATATGAGTGCACCCCCCATTTTATCTAAACCTGTGGCGCACGAGCAACTTCTTCTTTATTTATCTGTCTTCTACGGCCGTTAGTGCCGCTTTAATAAGAGAAGATTTCGGGGTACAAAGGCCCGTTTATTATGTCAGTCGAGCAATGGTGGATGCTGAAACTCGGTATTCTGATATGGAGAAGTTGGCCCTTGCTTTAGTCACGGCTGCCCGAAAACTGTGACCATACTTTTAAGCCCACACTATATTAGTGCCAACAAACCATCCGTTACGACAGGTCCTTCAGAAACCCGAGTTTTCAGGGCAATTAACTAAATGGGCGGTCGAGATCAGCGACCACGATATTTCTTTCTGCCCCAGGACCGCAATTAAGGGTCAGGCCGTGGCAGACTTCATCGCCGAATTTACATACTCCTCTCCCGAAGATAATCCCGCGATCAGCGACCAGCCATCCTGGTCACTCTTCGTGGACGGGTCTAATACTAGTTGCTCCAGACGGGTCACGTTTCCAATACGCTTTACGGTTTGATTCTCTCATCTCAAATAATGAAGCAGAATATGAGGCTCTGATCGTGGGCCTCGAACTAGCAAATGTCCTCTCAATTCAGAATCTACTCATACATAGTGACTCTCAGCTCATAGTCAATCAAGTACTCGGCGAATTTGAAGCAAAAGAAGAAAGGATGGCCTTATACAAATCTCGAGTGCTCATCCTGCTCGCAAAGCTGAAAAATTATGAAATAATCCACATCCCTCGCGAGAAGAACAAACTCGCAGATTCTTTGACAAAACTCGCCTCTGCACCAGAATCTAAGTTATCATATTCAATTCCCATCGAGCACCTTCGGACCCCGAGTATCGACCAAGTAACTCCTGGGCAAGTGATTGTGGTCTATCCCTCTCCATGTTGGATGGACCCCATAGTCCTCTATCTCAGAGATGGATATCTTCCAGATGACAAGAAATCCGCACTGAAAAATTCGTCATCGAGCTGCCAGGTATACTTTACAAAATGAAACATTATTACGTAAGAGTTTCTATTTGCCCTATTTAAGGTGTCTTCACCCAGAAGAAGCACATCGTGTTCTAGATGAAATACACCAGGGGGCATGTGGTAACCACCCAAATGGACGATCTCTAGCATATAAGGCGATGAGGCAAGGATACTACTGGCCCACTATGAAAGCAGATGCGATCGAATTCTGTAAAAAATGCGACAAGTGCCAGCGATATTTTCCTATACCTCACGTACCGTCTGAGCAAATGACGACAATGGATACCCCTTGGCCCTTCGCCCAATGGAGAGTCGATATCATCGGACCCTTGCCTATCGGCAAAGGCCAAAACAGGTTCGCGATCGTGGCGGTAGATTACTTCACCAAATGGGCCGAGGTAGAGCCATTAGTCCAGAATTACCGAGAAACAGACCACTAAGTTCGTATGGAGGAATATCGTATGCCGTTATGGGCTCCCCCACTACTATAATCACCGACAATGGGAAGCAATTCGACAACGTCGCTTTCGATGAATTTTGTGAAAAATGGAAGATATGCAATATCCGCACCTCTCCATATCATCCTCAGGCAAATGGGCAAGTTGAAGCAGTGAATAAAATCATCAAGCATCATCTAAAGACCAAGCTTGGTGACTGTAAAGGCATGTGGCCAGAACTCCTGCCAGAAGTCTTATGGGCATATAGAACTACGACTCGCACATCAACAGGCAAAACTCCCTTTTCATTGGCATTCGGTACCGACGCAGTAGTACCAGTTGAAATTCAAGTACCTTCGTATCGAATTGAGCAATATGATCCCATTCATAATCAAGAAGGTCTTCGACATCATCTCGACCTATTGGAAGAGCGGAGAGATGCCTCCCAGCTGCGAGAAGCAGCGTATCAGCAACGCATTGCTCGCTATCGTAATGCTAAAGTTCAGCCTAGAGCTTTCCAGCTCGGTGATTTAGTCCTTAGACAGAATCTCAGAGCTCCTGCTCGTTCGCTGGATCCAAATTGGGAAGGCCCGTATCGAGTCATCAAAATTATGCGACCCGGTACTTATTATCTTGAAGATATGCAGGGAAGACCCGTACGTCGCCCATGGCATGTGGAGCATTTGCTACGGTATTTCCCTTTTCGATGTAATTCTGAACTGACACTCGAATGAATAAGAATTAAAGTCAGTCTTTTTTGTCGCTACTCCATTTAATTGGACCCGAATAGCCCCGAAGAGAACACACATTCTCTTGGCCAACTATCTACCCTTGGTAGAATTAAAGTCAGTCTTTTTGGTCGCTACTCCATTTAATTGGACCAGAATAGCTCCGAAGAGGATACACACTGTTATAGAAAAAATAATGGAGACCAGCTCAGCTATTAAAAATTGTACACGGACACCCATTTGACTCTCGAGATCATCTGATCGAGATCACAGATTGGGAAGGTACGGAAGAACCCATTAGACTCTCGAGATCATCTTGTCGAGAGTCGCAGATCGGGTAAGTGCGGGATGCCCATCCGAATCTCGAGATCATATGCTCGAGAGTCGTAGGATGGATAAATACGGAGCACCTATTCGCAAGGCTTCGAGCTCCCCTAGCCGATGGTCAGATAAAGCGAAGCAAAGATTCCCTTCTTGAATAGCGAGCAGACCTTCTCATAAGTCGTTGAAAGGTGTTACGTCAGAATGAGCAAGCACTTGGACTCGCGACCATATTCCAACTTGCGAACAGCTTTTTTGTGGTTACACCTCTTAACCTTCAGTACCAGCACCCGATTCCTGTCGAGCAGCTTGTCCAATCCCTCTGCGATGCCAGGCAGGGTTACACCCAGTTCGGTGGTTTCCGTCTCATCGGCGTCTCCTTCCTTTTCGCTAGCTATGACTACAACTACGGTTTCCAGCTCTACATGAGTGATCAGCGCTATTACTACGCCTACCGGCAGCCTGTATAGGTCGGTTTTTGGGCTTATCTTCTCGGGTGGTTCCGGATCTCAAGGGATTGCCATCAAGGGACTTGATTGCCGAAATAGGTTATTGGGTTGGATCTCGTCTCCAAAGATGAGGATCTTATCCCACGAAATCAGCAAGATCTCAGTATCGTACACGAGATCAGCGGGATCTCGATATCTTGCGTAACAGATTGAACCGCTTCAGATCTATATAAAGGGACGACTCCATTAAGGGAAAGGTACACACACTATTCGATTTCTGTCCCGTTTTGCCTGGCTATTCTTCTTGCTTTGGCCTGACTTAAGCATCGGAGGGCTAACGGCTGGACCCCAGCCACCCTTAGTTGCTGTCTGTCCTCTTTCAGGTTTGGCGGAAGAAGTCGCTGTTGGAGAGAAGGCGAACGTCCGGAGGATCCTATTATAAAATCTGACATTAACAGTTTGGCGCCGTCTGTGGGAACGACTTGATCGTCAAAATCAATCGTTCTAACCATCGATCAAAATCCTTCGGCGATGCCTCCTAAAAAGGCTGTTCATCCTTCAACTTCAAGGCAGGCACCACCTCCGCCTGATGAGACGGAATCCGTACCTACCCTTCCACCTGCCTCGACGAACATCCCTCAAGGAGCCCCAACTATGCCATCACCAAACCCATTATTGGAAGCTTCTGGAAATCAAGACGATGTCCTACGTTTCCTCGGAAACACTCTCCTAACTCTAAACGCCGGAGTTCAGGCGCTGTCAAATCGGCTTGATCAGCATTTCCCCGAACCTCAGAGACAAGCCTCCGAAGGGTTACCACCGCAGCCCATACCAGTGGCATCTAGACATTCTATGGATGAACCACAGGTCCCACCACTTGGCAGCCATCCCCCTGTACCGTCTCCACATTCTATACATTCTAGTTAGTCTCGACAACCTCAACCGCAGGGATCCACCGCCGAAACATCAAGCTATACCCTACCATGGGAAGGAGATCTAAAAAGAATCCATGATCGTTTTGATGTCATGGAACAGCGATACCAGGCAAATCGGCCATCTGCAGTCATGGCGGCGATACATCAATCCGAGTCCCCCTTCACCAGCGAGGTTATGGAAGCCTCGTTACCTAGAAAGTATCGAACGCCTGTTATCACCCCGTATACAGGTATTGGCGACCCTCTTGAACATCTGGAAACATACAGGTCCCTCATGGAGTTGGAGGGACATGGTTCAGAAATCATGTGTAGGGCTTTTCCCTTAACATTGAAGGAAGCAGCTCGTACGTGGTTTCGGGGGTTAAAGCCTCGTTCCATCAGTTCCTTTTCCCAGTTATCGGAGATATTCCTTTCTCAGTTCATGGGAAGCATTCGCATTAAGAAGCCAGCCTCCCATCTGATGAATCTGAACAGCAGCATGGGGAGACAATAAAGGAGTTCACAGTACGGTTCACTGCCGAAGCTGTCCAAACTGAGGGTTACACTGAAGAAAAGGGTCTTACAGCCCTCATTGCTGGAATAACGAGTGAGAAATTCAGGTTTGCCTTAGATAAAAGCCCTCCGAAAACTATGGCAAAGTTCCAAGCCAAAGCTCAGAAATATATCAATGCAGAAGAAGTCGCATTGACACGCCACAGAGTACAGAGTAAGAAACGCAAGCCAGAAGGAACCTCTTCTACAGATAAAAAATATCGTCGTGATCAGCGCGATCGTTCTCCCAAGAAGCCTTACTCTGGTAAATACCATAACTACACCCCTCTTAATCAGTCTCATGAAAAAGTTCTAATGGAGATTAAACACAAGCCATATGTAAAGTGGCCCGCAAAGATCAAATCCGACCCTGAGAAGAGGGATAAGAGCAAGTTCTGTTACTTCCACAAAGATCACGGGCATAGGACCCAGGACTGCATCTCTCTACGTGACCATATCGAAGCCCTTATTCGAAAAGGCCATCTTCAGGATTATGTTGCTCGTAAAAATCGATCACCAGAAAGGACGAAGACTTCATCTCGCCAAAAGGAACCGCCTCATCATCAAACTGACCAAGAGGACGCTGAGCCCACGGGAGAAATCCGCACCATCGTCGGAGGACCAGCTTGTGGGGGTGACTCTCAAGCTTCAAGAAAAGCATACGCTCGAAAGGCGTCCAAAGAACCCCAGCAGATCTATTGGCTGGAACAGTCGTCTAGCTCGTCAAAAGCCAGCCATCCTCCAATTTCCTTCACTCTCGAAGATGCAACGGGAATTCACTTCCCTCACGAAGATTCCATCGTAGTCACATTGAAGGTATCAAATTATCTGACACATCGAATTATGGTGGATACAGGTAGCTCGGCCAATATTCTATACTTGGAGGCTTTCAACAAAATGACACTTGCCAGAGGCCTACTCAAGCCAGTTTCGACCCCCCTCGTCGGCTTCGGAGGTGAAGTAGTGACACATAAAGGAAGCATTGATCTCCCGGTTACTTTTGGAGAAAGTCCAGCGAAGACCACCATCTTCGTAAACTTCCTCGTGGTGGACCGAAAATCAGCGTATAACGCCATTTTGGGGCGGCCGTCTCTAACTAAGATTGGGGCAGCCTTACACCCTTCATATCTGTGTGTTAAATTTCCTACCCCAAATGGTATCGGGGTCGTGCGAGGAAGTCAACAGGAGGCACGGTCTTGCTACCAGATAGCCCTCCAAGATCGAAAGAAGGCTCAAGCGACACCCGTCATGGAGATAGCTCAAGGTTCACCCGACGTCCCCTCCAGCACCTCGTTGGATCCGAGAGAAAATGCTCTGAAGTCAGGAACTCCGGGGGAGGAAACAGTGGCGATTCACCTGACCGAAGGCGACCCGCCTAAGATCGTGTACATTGGATCCTCTTTAACCAGTGCCCACCGCGGAGATCTGATCCGTTTCCTCACTGAATATCAGGACGTGTTTGCTTGGTCTCACAAAGATATGCCAAGCATTGACCCCAACGTCATATCGTACATCGTCTCAATGTCGATCCAAAGCATAAACCCGTACACCAGCGTCGACGAGCCTTCACT
Organism: Liriodendron chinense; assembly: GCA_003013855.2. Lineage (NCBI taxonomy): Eukaryota > Viridiplantae > Streptophyta > Magnoliopsida > Magnoliales > Magnoliaceae > Liriodendron > Liriodendron chinense. Next base: position 3,858,269 of record PVNU02000362.1, read on the forward strand.
GCCGAAAGGCAAATGGCGATCAAGGCTGAAGTTGAAAAGCTACTCACGGTCAATTTCATAAAAGAAATTGACTATCCAGAGTGGGTCGCGAACGTAGTTCTCGTTCGGAAAGCTAATGGCAAATAGAGAATGTGCGTCGACTATTCAGACTTGAACAAAGCATGTCCCAAAGATAGCTTCCCGACACCGCGGATCGACCAGTTAGTCGATTCAACAGCTGGACACGCTCTGCTTAGCTTTATGGATGCTTATTCTGGTTACAACCAAATCATGATGCATCCACCTGATAGCCAGCATACCGCCTTCATCACAGATCGAGGATTATATTGCTACCAGGTAATGCCGTTCGGTCTTAAGAATGCGGGGGCCACTTATCAACGTCTCGTCAACAAAATATTTGCTACTCAAATCGGTAGGAATATGGAAGTCTATGTTGATGACATGCTCGTGAAAAGCACTATAGAAGCTGATCATATTTCTGATCTTCGAGAAGCCTTCGACTTAATGAGGAGGTACCAAATGAAATTAAACCCAGAGAAATGTGCGTTCGGCGTGTCTGCAGGAAAATTTCTCGGGTTCATGGTTGGCCAACGCAGAATTGAGGTAAATCCTGAGAAAATAAAAGCATTGATACAGATGAAATCTCCCACCACTCTGGAGGACGTCGAGCGTCTGGCTGGTCGCATCGCATCGTTAAACAGGTTCATCTCGCGAGCATCAGACAAGTGTTTACCTTTCTTCAAACTCCTTTGTACAACGGCCAAGTCTGATTGGAAATGGACGCCACAATGTGAGGAAGCCTTTCAACAATTGAAGCTATACATGAGCACACCCCCCATTTTATCTAAACCTATAGCACATGAGCAACTCATTCTTTATCTCTCTGTGTCCACTACGGCCGTTAGCGCCGCTTTAATAAGAGAAGATGCCGGGGTGCAGAGGCCCATTTATTATATCAGTCGAGCAATGGTTGATGCAGAAACTAGGTATTCTGATATGGAGAAACTGGCCCTAGCTTTAGTCATAGGCAGCTCGAAAACTGCGACCATATTTTCAAGCCCACGCTATTTTAGTACCGACGAATCACCCGCTACGACAAGTCCTTCAAAAACCTGAGGCTTCCGGACGATTAACTAAATGGGCGGTCGAGATCAGTGAGCACGATATTTCATTCTGTCCTAGGACCGCAGTAAAGGGCCAGGCCGTGGCTGACTTCATCGCCGAATTCACATATTCTTCTGATGATAATACCATGACCAACGACCAGCCTCCTTGGTCACTCTTCGTGGACGGGTCGTCGCGGGCCACTGGTAGCGGAGCGGGCCTGATTTTAGTGGCTCCCAACGGGTTTCATTTCCAATATGCTCTACGTTTCGATTCTCACATCTCAAATAATGAAGCAGAATATGAGGCCCTGATCGTCAGCCTCGAACTAGCCATTGTCCTTGCAATTCAAAATCTGTTGATTCATAGCGACTCCCAGCTCATTGTCAACCAAGTTCTTGGTGAATTTGAAGCCAAAGAAGAAAGGATGGCCTTATACAAGTCTCGTGTACTCATCCTGCTCGCAAAACTGAAGACCTATGAAATAATTCATATTCCTCGCGAGCAGAACCAACTTGCTGACTCATTGGCTAAGCTCGCTTCTGCACCAGAATCTGAGATAGCACACTCGACCCCCATCGAGCATTGCCAGAACCTAAGAATCGACCAATCGGCTCTTGAGCAAGTAATATCGGTACAATCGTCTCCATGCTGGATGGATCCCATCATCCTTTATCTCAGAGACGGATATCTACCAGACGACAAGAAAGCTGCAAGACAAATTCGGCTTCGAGCTTCCAGGTACACCTTGCAAGACGGAATATTGTTGCGAAAAAGTTTCTCCTTGCCTTATTTAAGGTGTCTTCATCCAGAAAAGGCACTTCATGTTCTAGACGAAGTACACCAGGGGGCTTGTGGTAATCACCCCAGGGGGCGATCCCTAGCATATAAGGCGATGCGGCAAGGATATTATTGGCCTACTATGAAAGCAGATGCAATTGAATTTTCTAAAAAATGTGACAAGTGCCAGCGATATTCACCTATACCCCATGTACCTTCCGAACGGATGACTCCAGTTGACAGCCCTTGGCCTTTCGCTCAGTGGGGGATCAATATCATCGGGCCTTTACTCATAGGGAAGGGACAGAATAGGTTCACGATCGTGGCGGTGGATTATTTCACCAAATGGGCCGAGGCAGAACCAATAGCCAAGATTACTGAGAAACAAACTACTAAGTTTATATGGAGAAATATCATATGCCGTTTCGGACTTCCTCATACTATAATTACCGATAACGGAACGCAGTTCGACAACGCAGCCTTTGATGAATTCTGTGAAAAATGGAAGATACGTAATCTCCGCACTTCTCCATATCATCCTCAGGCGAATGGGCAGGTCGAGGCAGTGAATAAGATCATCAAGCACCACTTAAAAACCAAGCTAGGTGAATGTAAAGGGGTGTGGCCAGAACTTCTGCCAGAGGTATTATGGGCATATAGAACCACGGCTTGTACATCAACAGGTGAAACCCCTTTTTCCTTAGCATTTGGTGTCGACGCAGTGATACCAGTGGAAATTCAAGTGCCCTCATATCGAATCGAGCAGTATGACCCCGCGAGTAATCAGGAAAATCTCCGACTTCACCTCGATCTCTTGAAAGAGCGGAGAAATGCTTCCCAAATACGAGTGGCAGCATATCAACAACGTATTGCTCGTTATCGAAATACTAAGGTTCGGCCTAGATCCTTCTAGCCCGGAGATCTGGTACTAAGGCAAAATCTTGGAGTTCCCGCTCGTTCACTGGATCCAAATTGGGAAGGCCCGTATCGGGTTATTAAGATTATGCGACCCGGTACTTATTATCTTGAAGACATGCAAGGGAAGCCCGTACGTCGCCCTTGGCACGTGGAGCATTTGCTACGATACTACCCTTAGACATGTAGTTTACAAACAACTTTTTATGAATAAAGTGAAAGATATCTTTTGGTCGCTACTCCATTAACTTGGACCTGAATAGCCCCGAAGAGGATGCATACAATCCCTTGGCCAATCGCCTACCTTTGGTAGGGGTAAATTCACCTAGGATGGTCGCATCTCCATTTCATGGATGACCTTCATACCCTTGGTAAACTTGGAAAACTTGAGTCTCAATCGATAGATCAGTCTATCTCCATGAGGGTTTGGTCAGTACGACCCCCCGGATTGAGCACATTCTCAATCGATAGATCAGTCTATCTCCACGAGGGTTTGGTCGGTACGACCCCCCGGATTGAGCACATTCTCAATCGATAGATCAGTCTATCTCCACGAGGGTTTGGTCGCTACGACCCCCCGGATTGAGCACATTCACAATCGATAGATCAGTCTTATCTTCACGAAGGTTGGTCGCTACGACCCCCCGGGTTAAGCATAGCGCATTGCAACAGGAAGGCATTCATTGCATGAAAGGAAAGAGTAAACAAGAACTACACTTCCAAATATATATATATATATATATATATATATATATATATATATATATATATATATATATTTTCATTGATGATAAAATGTTTACATAATATCCGCTCGCAAGTACAAAGAGAGGAAAGAGAAAATCAGTCTCTTGGAGGAGGAGCTGTGCTCTCGACTTCAGGGCCCATTTCTGGAGCCCCTCCAGCCTGCGTGGCTTCAGTCACCTCGTTCTCAGCAGCAGCTTGCTCTTCGGCAGCTATGATGGTCACGACTCGACCAAATTCCCCCATATAGAAGGATGGGATCATTCGTTGCACTACTCTTAGTGCAAAGTCGCGACCAGCATCATATGACTCGTACCTTTCGTCGTCATATAGCTGCGAAGTCCGGAACTCAGAGCTGTGCAAGAGCGGAGCGCTCCTTGGTCAGGTTGTCGTAGGCCTCCTTGAGCTGCGACCTGGCCTCCGCGAACTGCTCTTCCAACGAGATCTTGTCTTGGCGAAAGATCTCCCTCTCTCTCTCTCTCTTCCTTCTCCTTCAAACCCGTGAGCTTCACGAAGTCTGAGTCCAAGGGCTGATACCTATCGGTCAGGACTTGGATTTTCTCGATGAGGATCTTCTTCTCCTCATCCCTCTTCGCGATCACCGCCTCACGAGCCTTGAGCAGTTGATCTCTTCCTTGAACTGCCTTCTCCAAGGCAGTCCTCTTTCCCTCAGCCTCATCTATCGTGCGACGGGCGGCAACGATATCACGCCTCGTTCGCAGGATAAGATCTAAGCCCTGCAAAAGAGATGAAAAATATGAGAGAGTATTCTGGAACGTAATAACAGATTGAAGCAGGTCTTGGCGAGGTCTTACCTGAACCATCCTCATCCCCGCTTCGAGGAGAAGGTTCTCAGGGCTTGGCTCGGGAAGAGAGCCGAAGGCATGAGGCGGGACGTTCTCAAACAAAAATTTACATACTGGATGGAGGTGGCGGGGAATAGAATATGTCCCGCTCCCTGACGGTTGGGCAACGACCAACCCGGCCGTCTCGCGAGGGGGAGGCATTGACTCGCGAGCAGATCCTTGCTCGACAGCAGGGATCAATTCGCGAGCAGGAGCCGGCTCTTGAGGCTCCATCTGCTCTCGAGCCTCTCCAGCTAGGGGGCAGCCGGACCCCGCCCCATCCGGGGAATTATCAGCAATGTTAATCACTGGCGGTCCAGGTGCCACCACCAGTGAGGGAATAGTGGGCCCAGCCTGGGCCCCCGCCATGCTCGAGGGAAGGGCAGGCTGATCGCTACCCGTGCGGATGGATGATTGAGATGGTTCGGCAGGCGTTCTCTTCTGCCTCTTGGAGCCCGTGCCCTTCAGTCGGGGCAGCAGACCCCTCTTCTCTCCCGCCTTCGTCATCTCAACCTCTCTTCTGGAAATTAAGCCCGCTGCAGCAAGTCGCGAGGGAGACAGGCAAGCCTCGATATGCCTATCACCAACAGGCACCTTGTACACCTTTACAATTTTTTCGTTGATCCCTCCCTTCAAATTTGGTTTTCTCAAAGCCGGGATACCTGCGAGCACAAACAGGGGTCAAATGAAGCAAAAACCCTAAAAAACCTAACTGAAGAAATTGCACAATGCGGGATTGTGCCTACCTTCACAGAAAAATCGGGTCACTCCTGGACCCCTAGAGGAGGCAGACTCCCAGTTCCCGGAAGCATAGAACCACCGCTTCCTCCAGCCGGGATAGTTCAAGGAGGGCTTCCCCAACACGAAGTTATCCCGATGCCAATAACACAAATAATACCAGCCTTCGCTGGAGGGAGCTTTCTTCAGACGGAACATACGGAGGAACTCCTCCGCCGTGAGTTCCCCGTTGCCGGCCTGGGCCCAGATGGCAAAGGAGCCCAGAACTACCCTCCACCCGTTCACGATGAGTTACCCGGGGGCAATCTTGTAACACCGGAGAACATCGCGGATGAAGGGATGGAGGGGGAGGCGTACCCCCAGGATAAGCTGGTACTCATAAAAAGCTACGCATCCTGGGGGGGGGGGGGGGGGGGGGGGGAGTCTGGTGTCTCTCCATCTCCGGGCAAGCGGAGAGTGACTGAGTCGAGGATCAGGTATCTCTCCCGTAACTCAGCCAACCGGTCCTCCGATAAAACGGAAGGATATCCGGCTGCAGTGTATCTCCCTGCCGGAACCCTCGCACTACTGGAGGCAGAGGATTCCGGAGTGGCATCACCGAGAGGGACGGTGGTCTCGTCAGAATTCCCAGCCATGAGAGAAGATAAAAACAAAAGAAAGAAAAGAAAAAAGTATACCAAAAACAGAAAGAAAAGGAGCACCGGAGGAAGAAGAATGGAAAGAGAAGACTGCAAGTTCCTTTCGAAAAGCTTCTGTAGAAAATCAAAGAAATGGCGGACTCCGTATATTTATAGGCAATCATTCCGCCGTATCTGATGGCACGTGGCAGTCCCTCCTTCGGCGCAGCACTCGAGCAGGCACGCCCATTAACTCCTCAAACACGTGGCAAGTGCCCCTTCATTTTCTGTCTGCGGAAAGGCTGCGGAAAGCTGGCGCTCATTAATTCCATCCCATCATGTGAGGTTCCATTCTCGATGAAGGCATCGGGCGGTTACATGTGATAGTGAGCTAAGTCCTTCCCTTAAAAATTCTTGGCGGCAAGGACTTGGGGGGCATCTGTTATAGACAAAATAATGGAGACCAGCTCAGCTATTAAAAATTGTACACGGACACCCATTTGACTCTCGAGATCATCTGATCGAGAGTCGCAGATTGGGAAGGTACGGAAGAACCCATTAGACTCTCGAGATCATCTGGTCGAGAGTCGCAGATCGGGTAAGTGCGGGATGCCCATCCGACTCTCGAGATCATATGCTCGAGAGTCGTAGGATGGATAAATACGGAGCACCTATTCGCAAGGCTTCGAGCTCCCCTAGCCGATGGTCAGATAAAGCGAAGCAAAGATTCCCTTCTTGAATAGCGAGTAGACCTTCTCACAAGTCGTTGAAAGGTGTTACGTCAGAATGAGCAAGCACTTGGACTCGCGACCATGTTCCAACTTGCGAACAGCTTTTTTGTGGTTACACCTCTTAACCTTCAGTACCAACACCCGATTCCTGTCGAGCAGCTTGTCCAATCCCTCTGCGATGCCAGGCAGGGTTACACCCAGTTCGGTGGTTTCCGTCTCATCGGCGTCTCCTTCCTTTTCGCTGGCTATGACTACAACTACGGTTTCCAGCTCTACATGAGTGATCAGCGCTATTACTACGCCTACCGGCAGCCTGTATAGGTCAGTTTTTGGGCTTATCTTCTCGGGTGGTTCCGGATCTCAAGGGATTGCCATCAAGGGACTTGATTGCCGAAATAGGTTATTGGGTTGGATCTCGTCTCCAAAGATGAGGATCTTATCCCACGAAATCAGCAAGATCTCAGTATCGTACACGAGATCAGCGGGATCTCGATATCTTGCGTAACAGATTGAACCGCTTCAGATCTATATAAAGGGACGACTCCATTAAGGGAAAGGTACACACACTATTCAATTTCTGTCCCGTTTTGCCTGGCTATTCTTCTTGCTTTGGCCTGACTTAAGCATCGGAGGGCTAACGGCTAGACCCCAGCCACCCTTAGTTGCTGTCTGTCCTCTTTCAGGTTTGGCGGAAGAAGTCTCTGTTGGAGAGAAGGCGAACGTTCGGAGGATCCTATTACAAAATCTGACATTAACACACACTCTCTTGGCCAATTGTCTACCCTTGGTAGAATCGAAGTCTCAATCGATAGATCAGTCTATCTCCACGCGGACATGGTCATCATGACCCCGGGATTGAGCCTAACTCATTACTACGTGAGTTAAGTATGAAGGCAATCATTATACAATAAAGGAAGAACGAAAGAAAGGAAATAAGATGCCAACGACATTATCAAAGGTATTTTTTCATTCATCTCAGTTGATTACAAAGTTTGATTACAAACGCAAAATCATTACATGAGTAAGCAAAGAAAAGAAAGATAATCATTCTCGTGCATCGGTTGGAGGAGGAGCGGCGCTCTCGATTTCAGGGCCCACTTCGGGAACCCCTCCAGCTTGAGTGACCTTGGTCACTTCGTTCTCAGCAGCTTCCCTTTCCTCTGCAGCTATGATGGCCGCGACCTTTTCGAATTCGCCCATATCAAAAGATGGGGACATTCGCTGCACTACTTGTAGTGCGAAGTCGCGACCAGCATCGTACGACTCATATCTCTCTTCGTCGTACAGCTGTGAGGTTCCGAACTCCGTGATAGCTCGAGCTCCTTCTTCAGAGAGCATCTTGACAAGGGTTATTCTCTCCTCGTCCCAATGGATCGAGTCGTCCTTGAGCTGCGCGAGAGTGGAGCGCTCTTTATCTAAATTGTCGCTAACCTCCTTGAGCTGCGACTTGATCTCTGCGAGCCGCTCCTCCAACGAGATCTTATCTTGTCAGAAGATCTCTCTTTCTCTCTCTGCCTTCTCCTTCAACTCCGCGAGCTTGGCGAAGTTGGAGTCCAAAGCCTGATACCTATCGGTCAAGATTTGGACCTTCTCGATGAGGATCTTTTTCTCCTCAGTCATTTTCGCGACCAAGGTCTCGCGAGACTTGATGACTTGGTCCCTTTCGTGGACCACTTTCTCCAAGGCAACCCTTTTCCCATCAACCTCAGCAATCACACGACGGGCGGCGAGGATGTCACGCCTCGTTCGTAGAATGAGGTCTAAGCCCTACGGAACAAAAGGAAGGTTATGAGATGAATATTCAGGAGCAAACAAAGAGAGAAAAACAACAAGGTCAAATTAAAAAACATGTTACCTGTACCATCCTCACTCCTGCCTCGAGGAAGAGGTTTTCAGGACTTGGCTCGGGAAGGGAGTCGAACATTTGGGGGGAGATGTTGTCGAACAAGAATTTACAAATGGGGTGAAGATGACGGGGGACGGTGAATGATCCATTTCCAGAAGGCTGGGCTACGACCAATCCAGCTGGGCTCGCGGCTTGAGCAGTAGCCGTCTCGCGAGCAGGATCCAACTCGCGAGCAGGAGCTGACTCGTGAGTGCCTTCAGGCTCACGAGATTCTCCAACTGGGGGGCAGCCTGACCCCGCCCCGTCGTCCCTCGGGGAGTTATCGATAATATTAATAACTGGTGGTTCAGAAGGAACCACCAGTGAAGGAGCTACAGGTGCAGGTGCCGCTGGCACGGTCACCGCAGCCTCGAGAAGGGAAGTTTGGGCGACACCCATCCGATTAGACGGATGAGAAGGACCGGCAGACGTCTTCTTCTGCCTCTTCGAGTTCGTACCCTTGAGGCGAGGCAACAACCCTCTTTTCTCCCCAGCATTGGTCATCGTGATCTCCTCGCGAGATATTAGCCCTGTCGCTGCGAGTTGAGGGGCTAATAGACAAGCCTCGATATGCCTGTCGCGAGCAGGCAATTTGTATACCTTCACGATTTTCTCGTGAATCCCTCCCTTCAAGCTTGGCTTCGTCAAAGTCGGCACACCTGCAAATACGAGTATAAATCAGAAAACCCTAAATTATCTCGCAAAAATCTGCGAAGTGTGAAACTAAGCCCACCTTCACAGAAAAAGCGGTTCACGCCAGGGCCCCCAAACGTAGATCCTGTCTCAGACTCCCAGCTCCCAGAAGCGTAAAACCACCATTTCCTCCACCCGGGGTAATTTGAAGTGGGCTTCCCCAGGACAAAGTTGTCCCGGTGCCAGTAACAGAGATAGTACCAGCCTTCGCTGGAGGGCCCCTTTTTAAGTTGGTACATCCGGAGAAATTCTTCGGTGGTTAACTCTCCATTACCGGCTTGCGCCCAGAGAGTGAAGGAACTCAAGACTACCCTCCACCCATTTACTATAAGTTGCCCGGGGCCAATCCTACAGCTCCGAAGCACGCCGCGAATGAAGGGGTGGAGGGGAAGACGTACCCCAAGAATAAGTAAATATTCATAGATGGCAACGCATCCTAGGGGAGGGGAATCAGGGGTTTCCCCTTCTCCAGGTAACCGGAGAACGACCAAATCAGGGATTTGGTATCTCTCCCATAATTCATTCAACCGTTCCTCCGATAGGATGGATGGGTACCCAGCCACTGAGTACCTACCCATCGGAACCCTCGCATTATTGGAGGAAGAGGATTCCGGGGTGGCATCCCCCAGAGGGACGGTTTCCTCATCGAAATTTCCAGCCATGGAAATTTTTTAAGATAAAAAGAAGGGAAGAAGAAGGAAGAAGCGGATTATACCAGAGAAAAAGAATGACACCGGAGGAAGAAAGGACACCAGGAGATAGTGAGGAAAGAGGAAAAGTTTCGAAAACTTCAGTGAAAATCCGAAGATTTGGCGGACTCCGTATATTTATAAGCAATCATTTCGGAGGATTTGGCGACACGTGGCTATTGCCCGTTTGGCACAGCAGTCGAACAGGCATGGCTATTAACTCCACTGACACGTGGCGAGCGTCTCTTCATTTCCTCTCTGCCGAAAAGCTGCGGAAGGCTGGTGCTCATTAATGCCAGCCCAATCATGTACGGCTTCATCTCCGATAAAGGTATGGCTTCTTCTACGATAAAGATATTGGGCGGTTAAGCATGCTAGTAAGCAAGTCCTTCCCTTAGATTTCTCGGTGGCAAGGACTTGGGGGGCATCTGTTATAGTCAAATTGCGGTAATCGGAGGTTCTCGCGAGAATTTGAGACATGCGAGCACCCTTATAACAATATTCAACTTTCGAGCCCACCTGGTCGAGTCTCACACATTATACAAGTACGGCGCACAGCTACCGAGTCTTCGAGCCCTTATAGTCGATGATTGAATATTAGGAGAGTACGGAACATTCTTCCCAACCTGTGAGTAGTTCGGCTCGTGGTCATTGCATCTCAACATGCGAGCAGTATGGTATGCGAGCAGCCCCGTCATGCTAGCAGCCCGGCTCATGAGTAACTTTCGTCTCGTGAGCAGCCCTGGTCTTTGGTCTCTGACAATGACGTCACTCAACTTATAGTACCAGCAGCCCATATAGGCCGATTTGGGTTTGTTTCTATTTGTAACTCCGAACCAAGGGGGATCTCCATCAAGAGACGTAATCAGTTAGATGTATAGAGTGGTTAGGCTATCCCCTTATCTAAGGATTAATAGGATAAGCGCCTTATCCCTAAAAATCAGCAATAATCTTAACGGCTTGTGTAACAGACTGGACCATCCGGATCTGCATAAATAGATAATCCCACAGATGGTAAAGGTACACAATTCACAATCTCAAAACTCCTAAACTATTGGTTTCCTTTACAACCATATCCTATCTGACTTAAGCTTCAGAGGGCTAACGGCTAGACGCCGGCCACCCTTAGTTTTCTCTTATATTCTTTCAGGTTCAAAGAAGAGCTGGCTTGAAGGAAGGTGAACATCTGGAGGATCCTGTTACCAAATCCGACGTTAACAGGGGGACATAGTTATGAATATGATTAATATTTGATTTATTAAATGGTAATTGTATTCGATGAATTAGTTTAGTTAATAAAATAAGAAGTACGTTTCTGCCATCTTGCTCATGGTTACCAAATTATGTAAAATGTGTATATTTGTGAGTAAATATGTAGGGGTATAACCCTCACACATTCTAAGTAACCTTGAGAATTCGACCGTTGTGTTATACACGAGAGCTGAAATCTCAGGGTGTTACAGATTTGTGTGTTGTTTGGTTTGATTCAAGTTCAAGTTATAGTTCTAATCTAATCTAGTGATAGGATTAGAGGAAAACTATGATTGTGAATTGACCTAATATGATGAATGACTGGTTTGTATAATTCGAGGAATTGGATTCCCTACTACCAAATACTTGTGCTTGATGAGGGAACTATATCAATATATGATCTATCTAAATCAGACTGTTATTGTGCTTTAATCATTTTATCATCCGGCTGGATAGAGATAGGACTTCGATTCCAGTTGAGCATTGAATCAAATCAATTGAATTAAGCATGGTTAATAATTAGAAGTGGATCCTTAATGCTCCAGTGTTTTCTTTAGATTGTTTTTTCTCTTAATTCTGAATTTAATCTCTTTAAAACCAATTCCAATTTAGCTAGTTCTAGAACCTAGGTACCTTAGAGTGTTTATATCTATTTTCCATATTCCTTCCACGTGGATCGACCTCGGTCTCACCGAGTTATTACTACATCGCGGTCTTATACTTAGGCTAACAAAGAAGTTTTTGGCATCGTTGCCGGGGAAGGTGCCAGATTCAAGCACTCTTAGGTTTATCTTTTGTTTTTCTAGTTAGGATAGGTTTTCCATTGCTTAAGAGGTTAGGGTTTTGTTTTTATTTTTAGATTATTAACCTTGGTTTTTCTGTTTTGTAGGAATTATTGCTGACATAAATCACCTTCTTGGGTATCATCTCCCCACCTCTCTTCTTCTTTTATCTACTTCTTCTAGATTAGGTTAGATTTCAACTTCTTAAATTTTCATCATGACTGATTGGATGGGTGGAATGTATAAGTATCTTTTAGAAGATGAGATATTGGATCAAGGGATCTAAAAACGTTGTGATCGAAACCCTTCTAAGTACGAGTATTTTTCTGAGACTCACCCCACCACCACTACTCTCCCACGTAAGACGTTGCGTCATTATTATAATGACAACAACATACATGAAAAACATCGTATAAGACGTTTGGAGAGTACTAGAATGAAGTTAAATCAAATATTAATCAACCGGGTAAAATGCTGCGTGAATATTGGAATGAAAATAACATATGTAGTGTTTCACCAGGTATGGTAGGAGGTATGCATTGAAAAAAAAAAACATGTGCATGATGATAAACTAGTTAAGACGTTGCGTGAACACTTCTATGGATATGCTTATCAACCATCACACAATTCTTCACCATATAACCCATACGGTCTTAATTGGGAAAACCATCATTCCCTCGTTCAAGGGAAGAAGCAACTTTAATTAGTAGCAACCATCATAAAACGACTTCCTCATATGAGCTTGAATATATAAAAATCCTTAACGATATATGGAACAAGAATGAAGATGAGCAATCAAATCAAAATTACTCTCCATCTCTTGAAGACGTTGAACCCGACATTGGGAACACTGAATCAATCCTCACTAATGAGGATGGGGCTATTCAAGTCCAACCTTCTCCAGATTTAATGACTAAACTTTTAGAGGATGTTGATTTCAGTGATCCCAATATCATCATCGATTATGGTGAATCCACTATCTCTTTTAGATGTCCTGACTTTAACGATGAAGAGATTCCAATGAAAGTTGACGAATCTAAGGAATCTACAAAATCTGAAACTGATAATGTGATTGACTACAATGAGGGTTCAGAGATTGTTTATGAGCTTATAGTTTCTTCTTCCCAAGGGAAGAATTTATATAAGTCTCTAGATGATATTCTTGCTAGAGAGCTAGCTGAGGTCAATATTTTTTAGTCATTCCACCAACAAAACATGCCAAATTCTATTATGGATGACTTCCCTTTGATCAAAAATTCAGTTTCCTTGGAAGATAGGTTGGCACAATCGGAAATCTCAATCAACCAACCAATTCATGATATTGTGCCTCACACCAACTCTGAATAACTCTCTTTGGAGGACCTCCTCTTCATTGAGGAGGAATTTCTTGTCATTCAAACAAAATTTTTGCAATCACTTAGGGAGGACGATGAGCCCTCATCCGAATATCTCAATTTTTTAGAGGAATGCTTAGCCCACTCCAATGATCTTGATGATGAGATGATTAAAGAGTTGGATATTTTGTTAGACACGGTATCGGTGCTTGAAGAGCCCTCTTCCACTATTTTAAACTTATCACCATTGATTGTGGAAGCACCGTATAATTCTAAAATTGTGGAAGAGACACTTTTACTTGAGGATGAATTGATTGAAGTCTCTCCACCACCATGGATTATTTAGCCCATTGAAAATTCTGACTGGGAGGAGTCATATAATTATTACCCAGTTTAGGATTTGAGGAGATATCTTTTTGCTGCTCTTATCTCCTGTTTTCATGCATGTGGTGCACATTAATGTTGGACTTCAAAGATGATGAGCACCCATGTCTACTGTCGAGCGGGACTATGGATAGTTCTTATGAGAAATCTGTTGAAATTCATGAAGATCCTGCTTGAATTTGATCATATAGTCGATCAACTAGTGTAGAGTAGGTATGTTAGGTTTACTTTTCTGCATTTAGGATTGAACAAGTCTCATGGAGACATGAAAGAAGCTAGACATGATCAACTTACTACCTCAGGTAACTTCTCTTACTCACTCTCCTTTATTTTGTCATTGCTCTCATGTTGTTGCATATTACATATGTTTCTTACATTGAGGACAATGTAAACTTTCAATTGGGGGTGAGATTCCTCCTGAATTTAATAGTATTTGCAACATTTCGAGTAATTTTCGTGAAAATTTTCAAATGTCTGTCTTTTAAAACCCTCTTGGAAAGTTTAATTTCTATAAACTTTGAGTCTATGTGAATATGAGATGATAGGATGCAAAGTGATTTGTTTTGAAAAAACTTAAAATTCTTTTGATCTACTAGTTTTCAATACGAGTTCCCTCTTTATTTGACCAATAGAAAGTTTAAACATTATTAGAATCTAATTTATATTACACATCTCTCATATAAAAGGATTAGGATTCTGATTGATTATATTATGGTCTAAAGTGTTGAGGAACCAAGCCGGGGAGTTTTGTTCATCACGTTCAAAAGAATGGATACTAATTCAAGATACAGATTTATAAAAATCCTATCTAAAATATTTGATATACATATATATATATATATATATATATATATATATATATATATATATATATATATATATATATATATATATATATATATATGTGTGGTTCATCTGTATACTTTTAAGATTGAAGTCTAATTTGTAATATCCGTAATTTTTTTATGATTTGTTTGATTTTTTATTTAATTTAAAAACCTAGATTAGAATTTATGAAATTAAAATAATAATAATTTGATGTGTGTAAGGTTGATAATATGTTTGATGTGCGTTTCCCATGGAATAATTGGATAGAAAATTAGAACTTTAAACCACATTCCATTTACATAAACTTTAGTAATTCATTTTAAATTGTTTGTATTATATGTGGAATTGATCTGAGCCATATATTGATAGATTAAATCATGTAAAATCCAACAGTGTAGTCTGATCAACCCAGATCTAATCATAGATCCTTCAATTGGGGCCGTTTATCCTCATTTTGATCCCTGTGGTCCGTTAAATCGATCAAACCGAGTTTTGTACCATTGAAATCACAGAACAACCTTAGAAGAACGTTCGTGACCGTTGAAATTCTCATCGGACTTCGATCAAGCCGTTAAACTTTATCTTAACACCAAACCAATGGTGAAAGCGAACCCCCATGATTTAATTCTATTGGTGTGTGGGTTAGCTGTGGGATTTTCCCTACACCTTTGTTATAGCATTTTAACCATCCATGTGAAATTAAATCACTGGATGATCTTTCGAAACCGTTTAATCGAAGATTTATTGTAGAGGGCCGTTTGAACCACCGATCATGGTGAAACCACTTGTGGATGATCTCCGTCAAGTTTTTAAGTGTTTTAGTGGACTAGATTCCATCATAGGGTCCTAAGTATGGCCATATAAGCTGTGATGTACCAAAGTTCTATTCGTCACAACATACCGTTTTAAATTCCAGTTATATAACAGAGGTTACGTAGATGAGATAAGGTGGGTTTCTTATCTTCTTTGGCAACCGTCCATTTTCATGTGTACATATCATTGTGTAGTCATATTTTATGCATTCTAGGTTTCTAAGGATGGCCTACATTCCCATGTTTTCGGAATTTCGAACCATAGTGTATCAACCGTTCATCAAGTTTTTAGTCAATTGCTCTTAAACCGGTAAGAGATTCATCGACCCAATGGTCCATTATTCAATCCATGGACATCCTACCCAATGGTGCAGACCATTTCACACAACACTCAACGGTCATGATTTAATCCCACTTCAAAGTGGTCAAACTTATCCTTAGAAACTAACCACCTTAAGTTGTGGTGTTTACCACAATTTAGACCATCATTTGTGTCCTTATTAGATCGTAGGTGTGGACACTACCAAAATCTCTTAAATGCACACCACTTTGTCAGTTTTTCGAGGCCAATGTCATAATGATCTCAGATTTGTGAAAGGTGGGCCCGATTTTAAGATATTACACATCCATTCTAGAGCGTTTATTTAGGCTAACCTTCACATAGATCATAGTGTGTCCATCCACTGATCCCTTGACCCGAGAATTCAACCATTGCTTATTATGATGGTCTTCTGTGTGATGAACGTCTTAGACCCAAAGAGGGGTTGCTAGGTGGACCACTAGAAAATAGGGCTCTCAATGGGTCGGATCTGGATCGGATCTACTTGGATCCGGCTCCAAGTCTATTTATCTGTAGACGGATTCGGATCGGATTCGGATCCAACTCGGATCTAAAAGTTGATATCCATATCCGATCCATTTATAAATTGTTAGATCCATTTCCGATCCAAAATCCATATAACCATCAGATTCGGGTTGGATCTAGGTCTGAATCCACCCATCACAAATCTTAAAAAATATATGGTATAAAATATATAATATAATATATTTAATTTAGTAGAAAAATTATGCAAATCCCACTATTTACCATGGCATGGTCAACATGGCCTAAAATAATTTGTAAAACGGATGGCCAGCGTATATACAATAAGGTGACAATGAGCCGGATCTTAATCGGATTCAGATCAAACTCGGATATATTCCTGTGAATCCATATCCGCTCCATTTAAGTAATCGGACCTATTTTAAGATCCAAATCCGGTCCATTTAACTAATCGGACTTATTTTAAGATCCAAATTTGCATTAAATGGATTCGGAGCGAATCGGATCTCAGATCTGACCCTCTCCATTGAGAGCCCTACTAGAAAATTATTTCTATTTCCACCATACTTTTCCATGTTTTAAGTTAGCTTTCCCTATTTAGACTCTCGTAAGAGAGAGTCCTTCCGCATCTCTTCCATACTCACGACTAAACCCTAGTCGTCTCCATCATCCATCCCACCATCCAGTTTTGGTTCCATCAAATCTTTACCGTCCATTATCATCATCTAGTTGGTAGGACCGTCAGATCAAGAGATAGACCGTGTGGCCAATTGATCAAGTGGTTCAGATCGCGTCCAGCGGATCATAGTCAGGTTTTCTAATATCGTCCATCAGAAGTTTAGATCCGATCGTCAAATCTGTGAGTCGAAGGAATTTCTTACTTGATTCCCTTTTATGAATTGGGCATTACTTAGTTTAATTCCGTTCTTTTAAAAAGTATTAGTAATATAGATGATCTGAACCATGTGATCCATGTCATGACTATTAGTTATTGATGGATAAAGGGATGAATGGTGTAGATCTTGTTTGTAGCATGTTCATATTTAATGCATTACATATGGACCATGGTTGCTTAGTAAATCATTTTTGTGTACAGTAACTTATGAAAAAGTACGAATAGATCAACAGCCTATTAGTGGGCCCAACTACTACAAGATGGATGGAGTGGATTTCTAAAGAGGGTCCCACAAAAGAAAAGAAAAAAAAAGGAGATAAGAGGGCTGTCGGACCAGCCAGCGCCCAAAAGGACACTGCTGGCCCACCAGCGCTCGACGCTGGTGGGTGGGCGGACGGGCGACCGCTAGGGTCCACTCGTGGACTCCACATTGATGTGTTTCATGAATCCACACCGTCCATCATGTAGTTTGGAAAGTTTTTTGGTGGCACACCAAATTTCAGATTTATCCTATTTTTAAACAGGCCGCACCATCTTTTAAAAGTGGGGGTGTCAAGCTGGGTTAGGCAGTAACATTGTTAGAAGTTTTTTGTTTATTCTAGCATGGACAGCAGGACATCCGTGGGTCCCACCATGAAGTTTATATTTAATCCAATCGTTCATCTGTTACACCATCATGTTATAAGGCATGACATAAAATTTCAGGTGGATTGGATAACCAAGTGGGCCACATCACTTCAAACGATGGAGGGTGTACCATAACATGAAATAGAAACTGTGACTTTATTGAATGTGGACAGCAGGCCACTCATGGGCCCCAGATATGAACTTTTGAGAGATTCACCCCATTCATATTGTGTATGAATCAATAGAGGACCCACAATGAAAAGATAGGTCCGATTGGAGTCCCGAATGGACCACATCACTCAAATCAGTGGTGCTAACTACCTGAAATTGTGACAGAGTCTGATCTTAATGTGATGGGCACTTCTGGACCCCATAAGAGAATCATTTATCCGATCTGAACCGTCCAATACCTGTACCATCGAGTTATAAGTGTACCAATTAAATTTTGGGTACATCAGATGTCCAGATTGGTCGTACCAAGCCAAACCGTGGGGGATGTTGCTGTCCATAAATCCTGAAATTTCATGTATGGTCTATATTAAAGTTTCAAAACAATGGGAAAAGTCCAGATTCTAGTTTATTAATTAGTACTCTGATTTTATTTGATTTTGTGTCTTAATTGGATTTACAATATGTAATAATTAATCCATGTAATGTTAACATGTGATAACATCTTAATTTTTATATTTAGTGATTTTTTATATATGCAACTAGTGACCATTTTAAATTCTTGGACTTGTTATACACATTACTTTATGTGCTTTGTTGTTATTTATTAGTTCATGCAAACTGGATTAATTGTCTATTATTCTATATTTAATGTTTATACAAATGCATATATGTTTACAATGCATTTGTATAAACATGCATAGAGTGGTACATGGCGAGGTTGAGTCCATGGGGTTAAGTCAGAGTAGGGTATATGAATAGTCCTTATCTATGGCTATCCAAGTGTGGTTAAGTCTGAACTGTGTATGGTTTATGTGGGATGGGTATAGTTGTGGTTATGTGGATTCGGCTAAAGCATGCATGGTTCTATGGTGATTATTCTTTTGTGGCAATTGTGTGTGGTAATGTTGTCTTTATGGAGATTGCGACCTATGTCAGGATTGGGCGTACCATGTCAGGATCGGAGCGTTGTAATCTAATGTTGTCTCCATGAAGAATGTGTATCGTGTCAAGATCGGGGGTTACCAAGCATGACTAGGGGCGGTTAACGTTGTCTTTATGGAGATTGCAACCCATGTCAGGATCGGGCATACCGTGTCAGGATCAGGGCGTTGTTGTACCCCTTTGGATGTGTAATATTATGTGATTAATTTTCCAATTTGAGGCCAAACTAAAGACCTTGTATTAAAGGCCACGTGTATGATTTTTTTACACGTGATGAATGGGCTTTCATTATGGGAGGTTGGTTCAGTATCTGTTGTGTGTTGTCATGGGATGGAACGTGTGCGCATAACATACATTCTTATTTTTATTATTTGGTTACTGTTACAATTTTATTTACATGTTGTATGAATGCTTAATCATATTATGGAGTGGAGTAAGTGTTCCTACTCACTGGGCATTGTTTTGCTCACCCTTCTTAGGGAACCGTAGGTTCAGGAGGTGACATGAAATCCTTCAAGGACGAGGCACAAGCTAAGGACATGGTGAAAACCCAGGAGAAGGAGAACGTCAACTCAAATGAAGACAATTTCGTTTATTTTTAGAATTACTAATTGGTTTGAAGTTAATAGAACTGTACCTGGATTTAATGAAATTATTAATTATTTGTTTATGAATGTTTGAACCTTAGTTTATAATTTTATTTGGAATAAGAGCGTGACATGGCTTAGTTACTATTATTTGTATTTCTATAATTATTATTTTAGTAGCGCTTGGAAATTTGTGCTTGAACAGTATATTCGGGCGCTGAATTTCGAGGCGTTACATAATTGATCAATGTAAGGAAGGATAATCATAAAAATTTGAGCATTCACTGAGCACACTAGACCGAAATTGTTTGAATGAATTCTATTTGTCATTTAATTAGCACGGACTCCATTTAAATTACTCACTATGTCATTGGAAGATTAAGGTTTCATAATTCATCATTAAGTATTTTTGAATTTCACTTTCACAAGTCTTGGTTTTTATAGAAGTTAGTTTCTGAGAGAGAATTGAAGGTGGGGGAATTGAATTTGTTTCACGCATGTTTTGCTCGGGACTAGCAAAATGTTGGTTGGGGGGTGTGTTAAGCTCTGAATTGTGCATGTTTATACCCCAATTCATCATACATTATGCATGGTTTTGAGTCTTAAAAGACCCATCTTATATGTGTATTTGTGTTTGTAGGAAAGAGAGAGCAACCTCATGAAGCTTAAAGGACTACTTAGAGCACTTGGAAGATCAACTGAAGAAAGGAACAAATGAAGATTTCGAGTGGAAGAAGTCCAAAGTTCAAAATCAAAGAATGTAGAAAATAGCAATCTCCGATAGGTCTTTGATGTATCGAAAAATAACATTCTGATATATAAAAAATGAAGTCCGATCAGTAAAAAATTCACGAATCAGGAGCTTGAATATATGAACTCCCTAGATTGATTTTCGATATATCGGAATAGGTTCGATCAATCGAGATTTGAATCTCAATATGTCGGAAAAGGGATTTCGATCAATCGGAAAATCAGCAAAATTTCGGATGTTAAAAATCCGAACTCTCTGGACAGAAACTCCAATACATTGAAACTGTTTCGATCAATCAAAGCATCCATCAGAATAGTTCTGATCAATCGAAGCATCCATTGGAACCAATGTAAAGTGCAAAATCCTATGCACTTAGAGAGGCGGTGCGCGATTTCTTCTATAAAAGGCTACCTCCACTCTCTTCCTAAGGCATCATAGGACGTGGGGAGCAAGGAGTTGAAATCCTTGGAGGCTTCCTAGCTTTCTACAACTATTTTTTCTTTCTTTTCTAGTTCTGCTTCGATTTTTCTTCTGCTTTCTTTAGGCTAACTCTCAACTAGAACTGAGAGGTGAAACTTTTAGTTTATTCTTCATACTTTGATTCTTTGATTTCGAATTATGGTTTAATTGTTCAACAATTCATTATTAGTTTGAATATACTTGATAGTTTTAGATAATTCAGGGATCTTGTGTGCCATGTACATGAGTTCTTGTTAAGTTTCAAGATTTATCCGATTGGTATATGGGATTTTGGTTTGTGGAAGCCTTTGATTCATCGTGACTTTCGGATATGGTGAATGCTTTGAGTTCTCCATAAGTTTAAATAATTAGATTTTTATTATAACTATTTAATGAAAGTTCATGTATCTTATGTTGAATTTGAGATAGACAGATTTGTATATTAATTAGTTTGATTCAAGTTATAGTTCTAAATTAATCTAGTGATAGGATTAGAGGAAAGTTATGATTGTGAATTGACCTAATATGATGAAGGATTGGTCTGGATAACTCAAGGAATTAGATTCCCTACGACCAAATACTTGTGCTTGATGAGGGAACTATATCAATATATGATCTATCTAAATCAGACTATTATTGTGCCTTAATCGTTTTATCATCCGGCTGGATAAATACAGGACTTTGATTCCAGTTGAGCATTGAATTGAATCAATTGAATTAAGCATGGTTAATATCTAGAAGTGGATCCTTGATGCTCTAGTGTTTACTTTAGATTGTTTTTTCTCTTAATTCTGAATTTAATCTCTTTAAAACCAATTCCAATTTAGTTAGTTCTAGAACCTAGGTACCTTAGAGTTTTTGGATCTATTTTCCATATTCCTTCCCCGTAGATCGACCTCAATCTCACCGAGTTATTACTACATTGCGACATTATACTTGGGGCTGACGAACACGTTATGCCGTATTTCTTCATTAGATTTTCAAATGGTCTATTACAGAAGTGAGAGCCACCATCACTTATGATGGCTCTATGGTGGATCTAAGCGTTCTAAATCTAGATAGTATGTTTTCTTTAAGGAACTATAGAACCGTATATGATTGTTAGTTCTACATGGCATAGCCTCTACCCATTTTGACACATAGTCTACCGCCAACAAGATATAGACATATCCAAATGATGGAGAATGGTCCCATGAAATCGATGCCCCAACAGTCAAATACTTCGATTATCTAGACCGGGGTGAGTGGCATCATATTTTGATGAGACAATCCACCTAACTTTTGACAAAGGTCACAAGATGTATAATATGCATGGGTATCTTTAAACACGGTCAGCCAATAAAACGTACACTGTAGAATTTTTGAATTGGTTTTCCTAGCTGAAGAATGACCACCACATGCATGACCATGACAAACGGAGATGACACTTTGTTGTTCATCATCAGGCACATGTTAATGTCAAATTTCGTAACGAGATCCTCCGGCTTTTCTCCTTCGCTCCAGCAGGGATTTCCACCACCAGACCTGAAGCAAGACAGCGAATAAGGGTGGCTGGGGACCAGCCGTTAGCCCTCCGATGCTCAAGTTAGACCACAGAAGAGAAGCCAAGCAAAACGGGACCAAGATTGAATGATGTGTGCGTACCTGCTCTCAATGGAGCCACCCCTTTATATAGATCTGAAGCAATCCAATCTGTTACGTGAGATGTCGAAATCCCATTGATGTCGCATACGATACTGAGAATTCGCTGATTTCTTGGGATAAGATCCTATCTTTTTAGTAGATCCAACCCAATGACTTATTCCAACAATCACGCCCCTAGATGGTAATCCCTTGAAATCCGGCTGGATCCGGCTGGAAACCATAGTTGGGGTCATGACCTCCGAAAAGGAAGGAGACGCCCGTAGTTGGAGTCATGGCCTCCGAAAAGGAAGGAGACGCCCGTAGTTGGAGTCATGGCCTCCGAAAAGGAAGGAGACGCCCGTAGTTGGAGTCATAGCCTCCGAACTGGTTGCAACCCGTAGGAAAGCTGCTCGCAGGTTAAAATGTGGTCGCGAGTCCAAGTACATATTTTGGATGTAACATCTTTCAACGACTTGTGAGAAGGTCTGCTCGCGGATCGAGCTTTGCCGTATTTGACTATCGGTTATGAAGACTCGAGACTTGCGAATAGCTGCTCCATATTTTTCAATCTATGACTCCTGATCAGGTGAGCTCAAGAGTCGAATGGTCGTCCCGCACTTATCCAATATTCGACTCTCGATCATATAATCTCGAGAGTCGAATGGACGTCCCGCACTTATCCAATATTCGACTCTCGATCATATAATCTCGAAAGTCGAATGGACGTCCCGCACTTATCCAATATTCGACTCTCGATCAGATAATCTCGAGAGCGAGAGCGAAGTGGGCATTTCCGCGTGAAATCTTATCTCCATCATTTTGCCTATAACAGATGCCCCCAAGTCCTTGCCGCCAAGAATTCTCAAGGAAAGGACTTAGCTCACTATCACACGAAACCGCTCGCTACTTTCATCGAGAACGGCACCCCTCATGATGGGCTGAAATTAATGAGCGTCAGCTTTCCGCAGCTTTTTCGCTGATGGAAAATGAAGGGGCGCTCGCCACGTGTTTGAGGAGTTAATGGGCGTGCCTGCTCGAGCGCTGTGTCCAAAGAGGGACTGCCACGTGCCATCAGATACGGCGGAATGATTGCCTATAAATATACGGAGTCCGCCATTTCTTTGATTTTCTACAGAAGTTTTTTCGAAAGAAACCTGCAATCCTTTCTTTCCATTCTTCTTCCTCTTCCGGTGCTCATTCTTTCCTTTTTCCGGTATACTTCCTTTTTCTTCTTCTTTTATTTTCATCTCCCCATGGCTGGGGACTCTGACGAGACTACTGTCCCCCTTGGTGATGCCACTCCGGAGTCCTCTGCCTCCAGCAGTGCAAGGGTTTCGGCGGGGAGATACACAGCAGCCGGATATCCTTTCGTTTTATCGGAGGACCGGCTGGCTGAGCTACGGGAGAGATACCAAATCCCTGACTCTGTAACTCTCCGCTTGCCCGGAGGTGGAGAAACACCCGACTCCCCCCCCCCCCCCCCCAGGATGCGTAGCATTTTACGAGTACCAGCTCATCCTGGGGGTACGCCTTCCCCTCCATCCCTTTGTTCGCGATGTACTACGGTGTTACAAGATTGCCCCTGGGCAACTCATTGTGAACGGGTGGAGGGTGGTTTTGGGCTCCTTTGCCCTTTGGGCTCAGGCTGGCAACGGGGAACTCACGGCGGAGGAGTTCCTCCGTATGTTCCGTCTGAAGAAAGCTCCATCCAGCGAAGGCTGGTATTATTTATGTTACTGGCACCGGGATAATTTCGTGTTGGGTAAGCCCTCCTCGAACTATCCCGGCTGGAGGAAGCGGTGGTTCTATGCTTCCGGGAGCTGGGAGTCTGCCTCCTCCAGGGGTCCAGGAGTGACCCGGTTTTTCTGTGAAGGTAGACACAATCCCGTATTGTGCAGTTTCCTTAGAATAATTTTTAGGGTTTTGCTTCGTTTGACCATTATTTGTGCTCGCAGGTATCCCGGCATTGCGGAAACCGAATTTGAAGGGTGGGATCAACGAGAAGATCGTCAGAGTGTATAAGGTGCCTGTCGGAGATAGGCATATCGAGGCTTGCTTATCTCCTTCGCGACTTACAGAAGCAGGCCTCATATCCAGAAGAGAAGTCGAAATGACGAAGGCTGGAGAGAAGAGAGGCCTACTGCCCCGTCTGAAGGGCACAGGTTCCAAAAGGCAGAAGAGAACCCCTGCCGAACCGTCTCAATCTTCCATCCGCGCGGGCAGCGATCAGCCTGCCCTTCCCGCGAGCATGGCGGGGGCCCCAGCTGGGCCAACTATTCCTTCACTGGTGGTCGCACCTAGGCCACCAGTGATCAACATTGCAGATAATTCCCCAGATGGGGTGGGGTCCAGCTGCCCCCCAGCTGAAGAGGCTCGAGAGCAGGTAGAGCCTCAAGAGCCGACTCCTGCTCGGGAACTGGTCCCAGCTGCCGAGCAGGGACCTGCTCGCGAGTCCATGCCTCCACCTCGCGAGCAGGCCGGTTTGGTCGTTGCCCAACCGTCTGGGAGCAGGACGTACTCGATTCCACGCCACCTCCACCCTGTATGTAAGTTTTTGTTCGAGAACGTCCCGCCTCACGCCTTCGGCTCTCTCCCCGAGCCAAGTCCTGAGAACCTTATCCTTGAAGCGGGGATGAGGATGGTTCAGGTAAGACTTCGTCAAGATCTGTTTCGACCTGTTGTTATGTTCCAGAAATCTTATATTTTCCATCTCTTTGCAGGGTTTAGATCTTATTCTGCGAACGAGGCGTGATATTATTGCAGCCCGTCGCACGATAGAGGAGGCCGAGGGAAAGAGGACTGCCTTGGAAAAGGCAGTTCAAGGAAGAGATCAACTGCTCAAGGCTCGTGAGGCAGTGATCTCGAAGAGAGATGAGGAGAAAAAGATCCTCATCGAGAAGATCCAAGTCCTGACCGACAGATATCAGGCCTTGGACTCAGACTACGTGAAGCTCACGGGTCTGAAGGAGAAGGCAGAGAGAGAGAGGGAGATCTTCCGACAGGACAAGATCTCGTTAGAGGAGCAATTCGCGGGAGCCAGGTCGCAGCTCAAGGAGGCCTACGACAACTTGACTAGGGAGCGCACCGCTCTTGCGCAGCTTAAGGACGACTCGATCCACTGGGACGAGGAGAGAGTCGCCCTTGTAAAAATGCTCTCGGAGGAAGGTACTCGGGCAGTTTCTGAGTTTCGGACTTCGCAGCTGTATGACGATGAACGATATGAGTCATACGATGCTGGTCGAGACTTTGCACTAAGAGTAGTGCAACGAATGATCCCATCCTTCGATATGGGGGAATTCGGTCGAGTCGCGACCATCATAGCTGCAGAAGAGCAAGCTGCTGCCGAGAACGAGGTGACCGAAGCCACGCAGGCTGGAGGGGCTCCTGAAATGGGCCCTGAAGTCGAGAGCGTGGCTCCTCCTAGCGATTGATTTCCTTTATTTTTTTTCTCTTGTATCTGCGCTCATGTATATGTAATCATCTGATTATCAATAAAAAGATATTTTTGGAAGTGTTGCTGTTTCGTTGCTGTTCTCCATCTTTCATTTTTTGCTTGTTAATCTTGAATGGATTCGTCAGAGATGTGACCCTTTAATTCGAGCATGAGCTAAGCTGCTCGCGATCAGGATGTGACCCCGTTTGCTGCCCTAATTAGAGCACGAGCTGCGGTGCTCGCATTTTGGAGTGCGATCCCTCCTCTCACCAATCGCGAGTAACTAACTCATGAAAAAATGAATTAGACTCAATCCGGGGGTCGTGAGACCATGTCCGCGTTGAGATAGACTGATCTATCGATTGAGATTTTGATTCTACCAAGGGCAGAAGGTTGGTCAAGAGATGGTATTCATTCTCTTCGAGGCTGTTCAGGTCCATGAGAATGGAGAAGCGACCAACTAGTAATGATTTCAGTCCTACCAAAGGTAGGTAATTGGCCAAGAGGACGTGTAAGCACTCTTCAGGGCTATTCTGGTCCATATAAATGGAGTAGCGGCCAAAAGATATCTTTTACTTTATTCATAAAATGTTATGATAAACTACATCGAATCTAGGGGTAGTATCTTAGCAAATGCTCCACGTGCCAAGGGCGACGTACAGGCTTCCCTTGCATGTCTTCAAGATAATAAGTACCGGGTCGCACAACCCTAATAACCCGATACGGGCCTTCCCAATTCGGATCCAATGAACGAACAGGAATTCCAAGATTTTGCCTTAGAACCAAATCTCCGAACTGGAAGGATCTAGGTCGAACCTTCGCATTCCGATAACGAGCAATACGTTGTTGATATGCCGCCACTCGTACTTGGGAAGCATTTCTTCGCTCTTCCAAGAGATCGAGATGAAGTCGGAGATTTTCCTGATTGCTCGCGGGATCATACTGTTCGATCCGATATGAGGGCACTTGAATTTCCACTGGTACCACTGCGTCAACACCAAATGCTAAGGAGAAAGGAGTTTCACCTGTCGATGTACAAGCCGTGGTTCTATAGGCCCATAACACTTCTGGCAGAAGTTCTGGTCCACACCCCTTTACATTCACTTAGCTTGGTCTTTAAATGATGCTTTATAATTTTATTCACTGCCTCGACCTGCCCATTCGCCTGTGGATGATATGGAGAAGTGCGGAGATTACGTATCTTCCATTTGTCGCAAAATTCATCAAAGGCTGCGTTGTCGAACTGCGTTCCGTTATCGGTAATTATAGTATGAGGAAGTCCGAAGCGACATATAATATTTCTCCACATAAACTTAGTAGTTTGTTTTTCAGTAATTTTGGCTAATGGTTCTGCCTCGGCCCATTTGGTGAAATAATCAACCGCCACGATCGCGAACCTATTTTGTCCCTTTCCCATAGGTAAGGGTCCGATGATATCGATCCCCCACTGAGCAAAAGGCCAAGGGCTGTCGACTGGGGTCATCCGCTCAGACGGTACACGAGGTATAGGTTGATATCGTTGACACTTGTCGCATTTTTTAGAAAATTCTATGGCGTCTGCTTTCATAGTAGGCCAATAATATCCTTGCCTCATCGCTTTATATGCTAGAGATCGCCCCCTGGGATGATTACCACATGCCCCCTGGTGTACTTCATCTAGAACACGATGTGCTTCTTCTGGATGAAGACACCTCAAATAAGGCAAGGAGAAGCTTTTTCGCAACAAGATTCCATCTTGTAAGGTGTACCTGGCAGCTCGAAGCTGAATTTGTCTTGCAGCTTTCTTGTTTTCTGGTAGGTATCCATCTCTGAGATAAAGGATGATAGGATCCATCCAGCATGGAGACGATTGTACCGATATAACTTGCTCGGGAGTCACTTGGTCGATACTCAAGTGTTGACGGTGCTCGATGGGGATCGAATGTGATAGTTCTGATTCTGGTGCAGAAGCGAGTTTTGCCAAGGAATCGGCAAGTTGGTTCTGCTCGCGAGGGATATGGAATATTTTGTAAGTCTTCAGTTTGGCGAGCAGGATGAGGACACGAGACTTGTATAAGGCCATTCTTTCTTCTTTGGTTTCGAATTCGCCAAGAACTTGGTTGACAATGAGCTGGGAGTCGCTATGAATTATCAAATTCTGGACTGCGAGGACAACGGCTAGCTCGAGGCCAACAATAAGGGCCTCATATTCTGCTTCATTATTGGAGACGCGTGATTCGAAACGCAGAGCGTATTGAAAATGCGACCCGTCTGGAGCCACTAAAATCAGGCCCGCTCGACTGCCACTGGCCCGCGACGACCCGTCCACGAAGAGCGACCAAGGAGGCTGGTCGCTGGTCATCACGCTATCTTCAGAAGAATATGTAAATTCGGCGATGAAGTCAGCCACGGCCTGGCCCTTGACTGCGGTCCTAGGACAGAATGAAATATCATGCTCGCTGATCTCGACCGCCCATTTAGTTAAGCGCCCGGAAGCCTCAGGCTTTTGAAGGACTTGACGTAGTGGATGATTTGTTGGTACTAAAATAGCATGGGCTTGAAAGTATGGTCGCAGTTTTCGAGCTGCCGTGATTAAGGCTAGGGCCAGTTTCTCCAAATCAGAATACCTAGTTTCTGCATCAACCATTGCTCGACTGATATAATAAACGGGCCTTTGTACCCCGGAATCTTCTCTTATTAAAGCGGCACTAACGGCCGTGGAAGACACAGATAAATAAAGAATGAGTTGCTCATGTGCCACAGGCTTAGATAAAATGGAGGGAGCGCTCATATATTGCTTCAGTTGTTGAAAAGCTTCTTCACATTGAGGTGTCCAGTTCCAATTAGACTTGGCCGTTGCACGAAGGAGTTTGAAGAAGGGCAGGCACTTGTCAGATGCTCGCGAGATGAACCTGTTCAATGATGCGATGCGACCAGCTAGACGCTGAACGTCCTTCAGAGTCACTGGGGATTTCATCTCTATCAATGCTTTAATCTTTTCGGGATTTGCTTCAATTCCACGTTGGCCAACCATGAACCCAAGAAATTTCCCTGCAGATACTCCAAACGCACATTTTTCTGGATTTAATTTCATCTGATACTTCCTCATCAGATCAAAGGCTTCTCGAAGATCAGGAATGTGGTCATCTTCATCGATGCTTTTCACGAGCATATCGTCAACATATACTTCCATATTCCTAGCGATTTGAGCAGCGAATATTTTGTTGACAAGACGCTGATAAGTGGCCCCTGCATTTTTGAGACCAAACGGCATTACCTGGTAGCAATATAGTCCTCGATCTGTGATGAAGGCAGTATGTTGGCCATCAGGTGGATGCATCATAATCTGGTTGTAACCAGAATAAGCATCCATAAAACTGAGGAGGGCATGTCCAGCTGTCGAGTCGACCAACTGGTCGATTCGTGGTGTCGGGAAGCTATCTTTGGGACATGCTTTGTTTAAGTCTGAATAATCGACGCACATCCTCCATTTGCCATTAGCTTTCCGGACGAGAACTACGTTGGCGACCCACTGTGGGTAGTCAACTTCTTTTATGAAATTTGCCGCGAGCAGCTTCTCAACTTCAGTTTTGATCGCCATTTGTCTTTTTGCAGTAAAGGCACGTCGACGCTGATGTACGGGTTTATGCTTCGGGTCAATGTTGAGACGATGTACGATGACATCAGGATCAATGCCCGGCATATCTTTATGAGACCAAGCAAACACGTCCTGGTATTCAGTGAGGAAACGGATCAAATCTTCACAGTGGATACCGTTTAAGGAGGAACCGATGTACACGATCTTAGACTGGTCGTCTTCGGTCAAGCGGATCGCCACTGTTTCCTCCCCTGGAGTTCCTGATTTCAGAGCATTTTCCCTTGGATCCAACGCGGTGGCGAGAACGTCGGATGAACCTTGAACTATTTCCATGACAGGTGTCGCTTGAGCCTTCTTTCGATCTTGGAGGGCTATTTGGTAACAGGACCGTGCCTCCTGCTGACTTCCTCGCACGACCCCGATGCCATTTGGGGTCGAAAATTTAACACATAAATATGAAGGGTGCAAGGCCGCTCCAACCTTAGTTAGAGACGGTCTTCCCAAGATGGCGTTATATGCTGATTTTCGATCCACGACGAGGAAGTTTACGAAGACGGTGGTCTTCGCTGGACTCTCCCCAAAGGTGACTGGGAGATCGATACTTCCTTCAGGTGTTACCACTTCTCCTCCAAAGCCGACAAGAGGGGTCGATACTGGCTTGAGGAGGTTTCTGGCGAGTGCCATCTTGTCGAAAGCCTCCAAATACAGGATATCGGCCGAGCTACCTGTATCCACCATAATTCGATGAGTCAGATAATTTGATACCTTCAGTGTGACTACGATGGAATCTTCATGAGGGAAATGAATTCCCGCTGCATCTTCGAGGGTGAAAGAAATTGGGGGATGGCTAGCCTTCGATGAGTTGGACGTTTGTTCCAGCCAATAGATCTGCTAGGGGTTCTTTGGACGCCTTTCAGGGCGTATGCCTTTCTTGAAGCTTGAGAGTCACCCCCGCAAGCTGGACCCCCGACGATAGTGCGAATTTCTCCTGTGGGCTCAGCATCCTCTTGGTCGGTTTGATGATGAGACGGTTCCTTTTGGCGAGATGAGGTCTTCGCCCTTTCTGGTGACCGATTCTTACGAGCAACATAATCCTGGAGATGGCCTTTTCGAATAAGGGCTTCGATATGGTCTCGTAGAGAGATACAGTCCTGGGTCCTATGCCCGTGATCTTTGTGGAAGTAACAGAACTTACTCTTATCTCTCTTCTCGGGATCGAATTTAATCTTTGCAGGCCACTTCACATATGGCTTGTGTTTTATCTCCATTAGAACCTTTTCAGGAGACCGATTAAGAGGAGTGTAATTATGATATTTACCAGAATAAGGCTTCCTGGGAGAACGATCGCGCTGATCGCGATGGTATTTTTTATCTGTAGAAGTTCCTTCTGGCTTGCGTTTCTTACTCTGTACTCCATGGCGTGTCAATGCGACTTCTTCTGCATTGATATATTTCTGAGCTTTGGCTTGGAATTCCGCCATAGTTTTCGGTGGGCTCTTATCTAAGGCAAACCTAAATTTCTCGCTCGTTATTCCAACAATGAGGGCTGTGAGACCCTTTTCTTCAGTGTAACCCTCAGTTTGAACGGCTTCGGCAGTGAACCGTACTGTGAACTCTTTTATTGTCTCCCCATGTTGCTGTTTCAGATTCATCAGATGGGAGGCTGGCTTTTTAATGCGAATACTTCCCATGAATTGAGAAAGAAATATCTCCGATAATTGGGAAAAGGAACTGATGGAAAGAGGCTTTAACCCCCGAAACCACGTACGAGCCGCTTCCTTCAATGTAAGGGGAAAAGCCCTACACATGATTTCTGAACCATGTCCCTCCAACTCCATGAGGGACCTATAGGTTTCCAGATGTTCCAGAGGATCGCCAATACCTGTATACGGAGCGATAACAGGCGTTCGATACTTTCTGGGCAACGGGGCTTCCATGACCTCGCTTGTGAAGGGAGATTCAGATTGATGTATTGCCGCCATGACAGCAGATGGCCGATTTGCCTGGTATCTCTGCTCCATGACATCAAAACGATCTTGGATTCTTTTGAGATCTCCTTCCCATGGTAAGGTATAGCTAGACGTTTTGGCGGTGGAGCCTTGCGGTTGAGGTTGTCGAGACGAACTGGAATGTATAGAATGTGGAGACGGCACAGGGGGATGGCCGCCAAGTGGTGGGACCTGTGGTTCATCCATAGAATGTCTGGAAGCAACTGGTATGGGTGGCGGTGGTAACCCTTCGGAGGGTTGTCTTTGCGGTTCAGGGAAGTGCTGATCAAGCCGATTTGACAGTGCCTGAACTCCGGCGTTTAAAGTTAGGAGAGTGTTCCCGAGGAATCGTAGGACATCATCCTGATTTCCAGAGGCCTCCAATAATGGATTTGTTGATGGTATATTTGGGGCTCCTTGAGGGATATCCGTCGGAACAGGTGGGAGGGCAGGTGCGGATTCCGTCTCACCGGGCGGAGGTGGATGCCTGCCTTGAAGTTGAAGGATGAACAGTCTTTTTAGGAGGCATCACCGAAGGATTTTGATCGATGGTTAACACGATTGATTTTGATGATCAAGTCGTTCCCACAGACGGCGCCAAACTGTTAATGTCAAATTTCGTAACGAGATCCTCCGGCTTTTCTCCTTCGCTCCAGCAGGGATTTCCACCACCAGACCTGAAGCAAGACAGCGAATAAGGGTGGCTGGGGACCAGCCGTTAGCCCTCCGATGCTCAAGTTAGACCACAGAAGAGAAGCCAAGCAAAACGGGACCAAGATTGAATGATGTGTGCGTACCTGCTCTCAATGGAGCCACCCCTTTATATAGATCTGAAGCAATCCAATCTGTTACGTGAGATGTCGAAATCCCATTGATGTCGCATACGATACTGAGAATTCGCTGATTTCTTGGGATAAGATCTTATCTTTTTAGTAGATCCAACCCAATGACTTATTCCAACAATCACGCCCCTAGATGGTAATCCCTTGAAATCCTGCTGGATCCGGCTGGAAACCATAGTTGGGGTCATGACCTCCGAAAAGGAAGGAGACGCCCGTAGTTGGAGTCATGGCCTCCGAAAAGGAAGGAGACGCCCGTAGTTAGAGTCATGGCCTCCGAAAAGGAAGGAGACGCCCGTAGTTGGAGTCATGGCCTCCGAAAAGGAAGGAGACGCCCGTAGTTGGAGTCATAGCCTCCGAACTGGTTGCAACCCGTAGGAAAGCTGCTCGCAGGTTAAAATGTGGTCGCGAGTCCAAGTACATATTTTGGATGTAACATCTTTCAACGACTTGTGAGAAGGTCTGCTCGCGGATCGAGCTTTGCCGTATTTGACTATCGGTTATGAAGACTCGAGACTTGCGAATAGCTGCTCCATATTTTTCAATCTATGACTCCTGATCAGGTGAGCTCGAGAGTCGAATGGTCGTCCCGCACTTATCCAATATTCGACTCTCGATCATATAATCTCGAGAGTCGAATGGACGTCCCGCACTTATCCAATATTCGACTCTCGATCATATAATCTCGAGAGTCGAATGGACGTCCCGCACTTATCCAATATTCGACTCTCAATCATATAATCTCGAGAGTCGAATGGACGTCCCGCACTTATCCAATATTCGACTCTCGATCAGATAATCTCGAGAGCGAGAGCGAAGTGGGCATTTCCGCGTGAAATCTTATCTCCATCATTTTGCCTATAACAGCACACATCTCCTTATTATTTAGTCTGGGCAATACTTAAACAATAATGGATCATCCCATAAAAACCTGTGCACTTCGGTGAAGAATTTCTTTTTATCCTGCACAGTTCAATGAGCGGGCGTCACACCTGTGGACAAATAATTGGCTATATCAGTGTACCATGGTAGATGAGAGACAACTAAAAGTTTCTCATCAGGGAATAAGTCTTGTCTGGGGATAGTCTCTATGGAATTAGACAAAAAAAGGAGTGAAAGATGATCGCCACCACATTCTCCACTCCCTTCTTATCCTTGATTTCCAAGTCAAACTTGAAGAATGAGGATCTATCTAAGCAATCAGGGCTTATCATCCTTCTTGGAAAGAAGATAATTAAGCACCGAGTGGTCTGTATATACAATTATCTTAGATCCTATCAAGTAGGACCTAAATTTGTCTAAGGAAAACACAACGGCTAGGAGCTCCTTCTCTGTAGTCGAATAGTTTACTTGGGCATAATAGATTACGTGGGGCCTTTTGTCTTTCCTTTATCCTAACACCACCCCAATAGCATAATCGCATATCAATTCAAAGGAATGGACCAATCAGGTGGCTGCATGATGGGGGCGTTAGTCAACATGTTTTTAAGCTTCGAGAAAGCTTCATGACATTAAGCACTCCACTCAAATTGGTTGTCCTTTTGAAGGAGACTGAATAAAGGCCAAGAGATGTGGCTAAAATCCTTTATGAAATGCCTATAAATTCTGCGTGTTCAAGGAAAGACCGCACATCACTAATGCTCTTGGGTGGTGGTAAATTGGCAATAAGATCTATTTTAGACTTTTCTACCTCTATTCCATTGGACGAGATGATATGTTCAAGAACTATCCCCTTTTGTACCATGAAATGACACTTTTCTCAGTTCAAAACAAGGTTCTTCTCCTCACATCGGGTCAAGACCAAACGTAAATGGTCTAAACACTCATCGAATGTACTCCCAAATACCGAGAAGTCATCCATAAAGACTTTGAGAAACTACCCCACCATATATGAAAATATGCTCAACATACATCTTTGGAATGTGGCAGGAGCATTGCATAGCCCGAACAGCATCCTTCGGTAGGTAGAGGTGACGAATATGCATGCAAATGTAGTTTTCTCTTAATCCTCCGAGGTGATCTCAATCTGGTTGTACCCAGAGTAACCATCTAGGAAGCAATAATAGGAATGATTGGTCAACCTCTCTAAAATTTTATCAACAAATGGTAGAGGGAAGTGGTCTTTCTTATCACTATATTCAGCTTCCTATAATCAATGCACATGTGCCAACTAGTAGTGACTCTAGTCGGTTCAAGCTCATTATTGTCGTTTTCAATGATGGTGATGC
The DNA here is from genome assembly GCA_003013855.2 of Liriodendron chinense. NCBI lineage: Eukaryota > Viridiplantae > Streptophyta > Magnoliopsida > Magnoliales > Magnoliaceae > Liriodendron > Liriodendron chinense. Next base: position 3,892,344 of record PVNU02000362.1, read on the forward strand.
CAGACTTCTTAGGAACAACTTGTGTTGGACTCACCCATTGGATATCCGAAATGGGGTAGATGATATCTACATCTAATAGCTTCAACACCTCAGCCTTAACCACTTCCATCATATTTGGATTTAGTCGTCTTTGTGGTTGTCGTGTGGCATTGACATTATCCTCGAGGTGGATGCAGTGAATACAAACTGAAGGGTCTATTCCCTTAAGGTCTATTATCGTCCATCCTAAGGCTCTCTTGTGTTCTTTAAGTGGATCTATCAATTTAAGCTCTTGGTCTTTCCCCAAGTGAGAGAAAATGACCTAAATAAATGTATTTAAGCTCAACGGGCAATGATTTTAAGTCACGCTTCGGCGGTTGAATACTAGATGGTAAAGGCTATGTTGTGGTTGTTGGTAACTTTTCAAAGTGAGGCCTCCACCGGTTAGTAGTGACTACCAGCTTCTCTTCACTCAATGCTTGCACAACTTCATAAATAATGGGGTCATCAATGTCTATAAAGTGTGACAAGTACGTCTTTAAAGTTTCAGAAATTTCAGTAACCATTCTGGCAATTTATTATGGCATTTGAAGTAGCCGAGAATGGTTGGCCTAGAATAACTGGAATTTAAGTGCTTATATCTATAACCGATTGTATGTCCAAGACGATGAAATCTACCAGGTAGTAAAATTTATCAACTTGGACCAACACATCTTTAATCACTCCCCTCGGTACTCGAACGGATTGGTTAGCTAGTTATAGTGTGGTCTTGGTGAGTTTTAATTTACCAAGTCCCAACTGTTCGTATAACGAGTAGAGAATCAAGTTTATGCTTGCCCCCAAGTCTAATAATGCTTGTTCAATCCAGTAGTCCCCAATGATACATGAAATTGTGGGACAACCCAAATCCTTATATTTTGGAGGGGATTTGTGGGTAAGTATAACACTCACTTGCTCATTTAAAAAGGCCTTTTGTTATACATTATGTTTGTGTTTGATTATGGAAAGGTCTTTCGGAAACTTGCCATATGAAGGAATTTGTTTAATTGCATCTAATAGTGGGATGTTGATCTTGACTTTCTTAAAAACCTCTAGAATATCCCGAGTGTTGCTAATAGATTTGGGTGTGATCAACCAAGTGGGGAATGGTGCAATAGGCCTATACTCACATCCCTTTTCTTACCTAGCTGAGCTAGGTCCATCATCCTTTTCAGAATTAACCAGATCATTAGGCTTGTCAGACTTCACCGGAATAGATTTGTTAGCTTGTTTGCCACTTCTAAGAGTGGTGATGGATTTAGCTTGCTCAATGTTTTGGTTAGTAGAATTTGGGTACTTATCTCACATTATGGTTTTAGATTGGGCTGAGGTTGGGATGAAAAAGTCCATTCCCTAGCGTTCAAGCAACCCTTAATTTTTTCAACCGAAACTTTCAATTCCTAAAACATCTCTAGATTTTTCTGATTTAGAGTTTGGCCCTGCATGAATGCCCTTAACGTATCCTCCATAGTCGTCTGGGGTGGGACCATATTTGGTATAACGATTTGCATTGGTGGCCCCCTCTGTGGATTTATGGGATTGGCCATGGGCCTATTCTTCCAACTAAAGTTTGGATGATTCTTCCAGCTAGAATTATACATGTTATCAATTGGCCCAATGAACGACCATTGATAATTATTCATGGCATTCAATTGTTCATGTAACACTTCTTGGAATACAAGAATTGTGGGACAATCTTGCGTCGCATGTACATTTGCCGCACAAATACCATAGACAATTTCAGTAGGTTCATGAACTTGAATCGGTTCAACCTTCTTAAGCTCCATGGCCTTAACTTTTCTAATGAGTTCGATATGAAAATTGTATCACTTCGATTACACTCGTGGACACGGGTGCATGCAGAAGATTAGAGGAGCAATTAGAATTATGGCTAAGTCCTAGAGGGTTAGGACCTTTTAAAATCTTTTCGCTTACTTAAACAGTTTAACAATATAAACTAAGTAAGCAAGAACACTTCGGCTTCCAAGCCTAAGTGGGTCCAATCACAAGACTAGCATATGGTTTAAGTAATAAGCTACCTAGTCTAATCAAGCACATAATCTATGCAACCTAAGTAGATTATATGAGAATGGATCATAAAGCTCAAGTCTACTCTAATAAGTGAAAGTACATCTTGTGTGTGGATGTGCCTATCTAGTGCCTAGCATACATTCCAATTAAGCATTCATAATTAGACAATTAAACACAACGCATGATAAGAAATGTTCTCAAATATAATCACAAACACAACGATGTATAGTAGTTCAACTTTGGGTCTTCTTCACTCCCGGTTCAAGTACTCACTCCTTGAGCACAATAGCATTCACTAGAGAGTTTAAATCGGGTTCCTCCTAACCTAAGTGTTTTAACTCGGTTCCACCTAACCGGGGAGTTTACAGGTTCCTCCAACCTACATGTTCACACCTATGTTGGAGGCTCCCCTTAGAGACTTGTTTAGGCCCGACAAACGCCCCTAAACTTTTGGCCTGACAAACATCCCAAGGAACGCCAAACGTTCCTAGACTTTTAGGCTCAACTAATAAGCCAAGGATCAACAAACGAACCTAGATTGAGTTTGACAAACAAACTCTACACTCAATTCCCACCTGGAATAGAGTGGATAGACTCAACACAAATTGACAACCTTACTTGTCCAATTTGAGCCTCGTTGATGCACTGCTTCGGGTTGCTTCTTCTTACTCTCTCGTGCTTGAACAAGCTCCCCTAGTGCTCCCCCGATGTTGTTGTCAATGCTTTGCCAATGCTCCAACTCGAACGATCAATTGTCTTGCATTTGATCTTCTTGAGATGTCCAAGGTGATAGGAGGGTAGGTTTGAGATCTCTACAACTAATGGAAATGGTTGCCTAGAGAATCTCACCTACAAGGATCTAATCATAGATTTTTAGATAAGAATATAACTGTCAAGATCAATCCAAACTCTAGAGATCAAAAGATGGACCAGTACATCTTCTTCATGAGATTGGAATGCTCCATTCTTATGATGAATCACAAGAAACATGACTTATTAGGGTTAGAATTGGAGCTCCTAATGGTGTGCAATAATGATGGTTTCTAAATCCTCAAAACCCCTCTCTTTTGCACAAAACAACTCCACCCATATTTATAGAAAAATCTCCAACGGCTATAAAACGGCGGATAACGATTGCTTCGATATACCGAAATGGTATTTCGATTGATTGAAGTGATCTTCGATATATTGAAAAGGTCAGTTCGATATATCGAAAAATCTGTCCAAAGAGTTGGTAAGATTGCTTGACAAATTTTCGATATATTGAAATGAGTTTTAATATATCGAAAACACTCATCTCGATATATCGAGATGACCATTCGATTGATAAAAAAAAAAAAAAAAAACTGTCCAGAGAGTGTAAGTTTGATGGACATATTTCGATATATCGAAATGGTCATTTCAATAGCATCGAAGACCTATCAAAAACTGTTGTTTGGGCCTGATTAATTACAGTAGCTTCCACCTCTTTTATTAACCCAATTTATCATGTTTTTCTATATGATCTGATGCTAATAAGGATGATTAAAGGTATTCCAAGTTGGTCTAAGTCATCTAAGAGGATTTATATGTTTTAGTTCAAAGGGTTAGGGTCACTAAGGCATCTCATTTACTTGTTCTTCTTCTTTAATGCTTCTGATCCACTTGAATCTTCGGTCTTCGGCTTGTCAAGGCTCAACAGACATTACAACTCAAGGACACACGTGATTGACAAATAAGGTGCACGAGTATGCCACAAAAAGGTGCACTAACACGGTAACCTTAGCATTCAAGTCGTCCTCTTCTCTTAATACACACGTGCCTCCTTTGTCTCTAGGCTGAGGCTTGGTATTAACTGTTTTGTTGGTAGTATCCCATGATTGTGCGTTTTCAGCTCATGATAATCTCATGCCTCCTCATGATCCTTATCAAGAAACTCGTCATTGCACATCATCTGGACAAATTGACGCATGGTTGAGTTTAATCCATCATAAAATAAACTAATCACGCGCCACCTTTCATAACCATGATGTGAGCAAGCAAGTAAAAGGTCCTTAAATCTCTCCCAACATTGGAAAAATGCCCCATCTTCTTTTTAGGAGAAGTTCATAATAACATGTCTTGTCATGTTCGTTTTATGAACCGGGAAGAACTTTTTAAGGAACTACCAGGTCAATTCATGCCAAGTGCTTATGGATCTTAGCCTTAGAGAATAAAGTCATGCCTTGGTTTTTTCTTTCAAAGAGAGGGGGAATAACTTCAATTTCAATACATATTATGTAACATTGTTGTATTGTAACGTTACAACCACTTCATCAAATTTTTTCATGTGTAAATATGGGCTTTCAGAGTCTAGCCCATGAAACTTAGGAAGAAGTTGAATCACACTCGACTTAACATCGACATTTCCTACATTGAGTGGAAAAATCATGCAGGAAGGTGTTGTAGTCCGGGTTGGTTGTAAGTAATCATGTAATGACCTAACCAAAGGAGCATTAAAAACATCATTTTTCCCTTGACCTTCTTAATCTGCATGATTTAGTGGGTTTTGAGGATTTAGTTGATTCTCGGCCATTGTCAAAGAACTCTCAGGAAAATTCAACCATTTTCTCGCTCGTGGGTGATTTGGGAGTCCTCCTACCAATCCTCCTTCACTCAAGAGACGTAATGTATGATCATGTTACCAACGAGGCATAAACCATACAAAACTACAATTAAACTAAAAACCTAAACCTAAAACAAAAAATATGAAAAACAAAAATTGAAACTAAATTAAAAAAAACTAAGTTAGAATGATGATATCGGATTGCCGAACTAGGTTAATGAAGATCATATAAAACAAACAACTAAAATTTGTTAGTATTATAAAAAAATTTATAATAAAAAAACCTAATTAGAAAGGAAATATAATTTATCCTAACCTAAGTTAATCCTAAGTTCAGAACCGTTAACCTTCTCTTAAATCCCTTGCAACAGTGCCAAAAACTTGTTAGGCAACTCTAGTGGAAGGCTGCGCTGTATTAATAATTCAGTTGAAACCGAGATCGTTCCTCAGGGATTAAGGAAAGTAACAATTCCAAACCAATCTAGACTAACTAAATTCGAAATTAAGAGAACTAAAATATATTTCAAAGCATAAACAATTAAGAAGATAAAGGGAATTCAGAAACTAAGCACTAGAGTGCCAATGATCCACTTGTAATTAATTCACAATGCTTATTCATCCACCCAAGCATATTACACAATTGGAATCAAAGTACTGTCTCTATCCAATCAGAAAATAAATTCAATCAAAGCACAATCGCAACCCAATATGAGATCTGAACTTTCAGAAAAATAGCTCTAGCTCAACATGGAGAACGTGAGCTAATGGAGAAATATGAAGCATCCATCATATCTGGAAATCACGATAGGTCTAGGGCTTCCATCATTCAATTCTCATAAAAACCAATCTAATTAATCTCAGAAACTCATAAGCATCTCACATAACTAGAATCATAAGAGATCTTTAGAATTATATAACACTATCAACTTTATTTGAACTAAAATATGAAAAATAGAATGTTAAAGCTCAAGTACTTGAAATAGACAAATTAAAGCATTAAGAATGACTACAAGTTTCACGAGCTAAGAGGTTTATCTAATCAATAACATGATTAAATCAAAATCTCTTAGAAAAAGAAGAATAATAAAAGAACTAGAACTAAAAAAACCCAAAAACTCGATGTAGAAGCCTCCACTTCGAATTCCTCACCTTCTCCAACTTCTAAGAAACATATGGATGCCTTAGACGTGTAGAGAAGCCCTCCATTTATAAGTAAAATCGAGCATCGACTCCAAATTGCGTAAGATTTTGCGCACCAACTTGTCCCGTTGGCTGGTTGATAGTGGGAGTCGGCCGGTCGACAGCCCTCTAAATACCAAACTTCAACAAAATTTTGAATGTCCCAACCCTTGTCAGTCGGCCGATAATGCTTAAAAGTGTCCATCAACTTTGTCTTCCCAAATTTGATATTTCAGTGTAATTACGCCGGTCGACACATGCCGTCGATCGACCGATAAGGCTAGTCGACCTACCGATTCTTGCTGTCTTTTACTGTATTTTGATTTCGGTCTCTCTTGGGTAACTTGATTCCTCCACTTCTTTTACATGCCTAAGCTTGTCTTCTCAGCATTCTAAATAATCCTTTTTAGCATTAAATTCATGAGATCTCTATCCATAACCTGCAAACATAGAAACATGCATAAGTCCTTACCTTTAAGCACGTAATTCATGTACCTATGCTATGAAATTGGAGATAAATATGAACAATTCAGAGCTCAACAACGATCTTCATGAATGACCAAGTTCTAAGAATAATTTAGATGATTCTGCGATGCCACATTGGTTGGCTCACAATGACATATAGACTGATGGCGTTGTTGTAGAATAAAGTTGGTCGTCGAAGGAACTCAAAGTGTCACGCCCCAAACCCGGGGACCGGGTTCACTAAATTCCCGATCGCCGACCTTAGTGCCAACAGCCTCCGTAGTACCCCATTCTCGGCTCCTAGCTCTCATATGCCAAGTTCCGATCATGGGATCCTACCAGGAGGATTTTCAGGGTAAATTTTTTTTTTTTTGTACAGGAGCATAATCAAAACCATAAAACGTCATCAAATATCCACTAAAAAGTTTGTTGAGTACAGTGCTGGAAAGGGAAATACAACATGTAGCAGAAGTCCAAAATATTAGGTACATGCACCGCGCTCAACGCTGCTGATATGCCCTAGTACCTGCAGTGTAAACAAACGCGCATGAGCTTCCTACGAAGCTCAGTAGAGTGTGTGTGTGTGTGTGTGTGCGCGTGTGATGTATATGACAAGTATACAGATATCAGAGTAAGCGAAAGTAGTAGGGGGCTAAGTTACCAAGTTCATAAATGCTATCAGCCATCCCAAGGCTATGCGATGCAAGGGCCTACATGGCCGAGTGTTACATGCTAGAGATGCAATGCAAACACGTCAATCCTCAACTGATCCACATATCAAAATAGTTCTCATCTGGGACATCACCGGGGTCTAGTATACTCTAATACTGGCCACCGCACATCGCACGCGTAACCAAGCGAGTAGAAAAGACCTCACTATCCTCCTCGTCAGTGGTATGCCAATGCCCACCTGGCTCGCCGATAGCGTACCCATTCCATGAGCTGGTCAGACTCGACCTAGCTTATAGCCCACTGCACCCGGGCGGATAAGGTCACACCCCTTTCCAACCGACCTCGACACAGTGGGAGACGCGGCCTACTGGTATTTGGCACACGGGCGCTCATGTTATCCACTCGGTCTCGACACTAGAGCATCCTACTGGTACCACAGGGTTTAGGGACTTTCACCCAAGGACATCCATAGTGCCCACATACTAGAACAAGTTTCCGGTGTCCAATACTGCCAACCACAATGTGACTATGGTGGCCACCACCCCGATGCTGCTAAGGTGTGAAAGCGATCGTGACATAAATAATGCGAAATGCATGAGTCATACAATCCAAGTCATGCACCAAACTTACGCATACTGCCCAATCATGTGGGGCGACCCTGTCTCGCACGGGTCCCCTAAGTATAACAAGCCAACTAGCATATGCTATGGTTAATCATGATCCATAACAGGCATACAAATGATGCGTATGGGCATATGAATGAGCATGGTATTCATTATACTAAGCATGTTATCAGTGTGACATATCAAGCTAATCATACTAGCATGTTACTAAACATATCAACAGTGAGCCCGGTCCCCGGGTTTGGGGCGTGACAGAAGTTTTCGATCAAGCTGATATTTTTGTTTTCCGTCTTCCACACGTGTGTGGAATTATGAACATGTTGGATCTCAAATAAACATCATGGTGGGCCATAGGAAGGTTTCAACGGTAGGGTCGCTGTCCCTGCTGTTTTCTGTGGTGGGGCCCCCTTGAGACTTGGATCTGACTCATTCTTGGGGTCATGCCCTAAAATGATCTCCCCAAATGGATGGACGGTGTGGATACAGCACATGCATCATGGTGGGACCCACGAGTGGGCCACCAGCTGGCACGAGCCAGCGTCCTGGACGCTGTTACTCCCCGCGTCAGAGGCACCTCTGCCTCTTCTTTCCTTTTTCTTTTTTCTTTTTTTTATCCATGCTTTTCATCGAGTGGGGCCCACATAAGGGTGATCCACTCCGTCTATCAGCTGGGCCATCTCATTTTGGGCCCAATGAGCCCAATATTGGGTATGTAAATCAATCTAGAAACATTAAGGTGGGCCGAAGAATTTACAGCAGTAGACATCATTTTTTTTCCACTGTTTCATGTGGTGTGGTCCGTTTAAAACTTGGATCGGGTTCATCCTTGGGCCCTGGCCCTAAAATGATCTGGGAAATCAAATGGACGGCGTGGATGGAACACAAACATCAAGGTGGGTCCCACAAGTGGGGACCCCATTAACGGCGTCCAGGTGACGCTGGACTGTTCCAACGTCTCTGACGTTGTGAACGTCCAGCGTCTGACCTCCTTATTTATTTATTTAATTTTCTTTTCTTTATTTATTTCAAGTGGGGCCCACTTGGGGTCGATCCACCCCATTCATCATGTTCCCCAGCCCGTGAGGAACCCACAGAGCCCAATATTAGATAGGTAAAAAGGTTCACAAACATCACGGTGGGCCACGAAAGTTTCAATAGTGGACATCCTTGCCTCCACTGTCCTCTATGGTGTGGTCCACCTGAGATCTGGATCTACTTCATTTTTGGTGTCCAGCCCTAAAATGGGCTGGAGAAACAAATGGACGGCATGGATCAAATACATGCATCAAGGTGGGTCCCACAAGTGGGGACCCACGGTCAACACCCAAAGGGCTTTAGCCCAGGCACTGCTGGGCAGCAGCGTCCTCTGGACGCTGTCTGTCCAGCGGCCAACCTTCCTTCCTTTTTTTTCTCTTTTTATTATTATTATAATAATAATTATTATTATTATAAGTAGGTGGGGCCCATTCATGGATGATCCAATCCATTCATCTCATTGCCCATCACAAGGTGGGCCCAAGGAATTAAAATGAAAGGAAATTAAGAAAATGGGGTTTATGTCCCCCTTGCACTCACTTGATGGTTGGACGGTTGGGTTGGATCGGGTTGACGATCGGAGGATCCGGACGGTGATTGGGGCCCTCCAAGCTTGATCTCCACCCTCAAACTCTCTAATCACTCTCTTTATCTCCTAACTCTCTCTCTACTCTCAAATCTCTTTCTCTTTCTCTCTCCTTTCTCTCTCTAACTCTAGAAATTTGAAAATGAGAAGCTCTCCTCTCCCCCTACGTATGGACTTGTATGTGGGGGGGGGGGGGGGGGGGGGGGGGGCGAGAGAGGAAGCATGGGGTCATGATGGTGCATGGGAGGGGGTATGGGAGGTATGGGTGAGAGTTGACTTTGGGAGGTGAGAGAGGGATGTGGGGTATGGGGTGTGTAGAGTAGGGGTATGGGTGAGAGTGCTTTGATTGATTTGATTGATTTGATTTGTACTTGGGATTTGTGCAAGTGGGGCCCACACCACACGCGCGTTGCGCGGCCCACCTCGGATTACGCAAATGACACAACTTACACACCAGGTATCGCAATGGGGCGTGCCGCACGGCGTTGGAATCGAGCGCCTACGCGGTCGCGGGGGTATAGGTCTCGAGTCAATGCGGTACTAAAACAGGGTCGCGATCAAGGCTCGCTAATCTGGTCTATCTGGGACTTACCGACACCGAAAATTAAGCGTACGGAGGGCAAATAAGGGTACGGGTCTTACACAAAGCCTACAGACCTCGAACATCTTTATGGTCACATATATACGACTCGCAAATGCCCCCGTTATGTGAGCAGCTCTAGTCTCTGGTCGTTGAGTGGTGAGACCCCCATTATGTGAGCAGCTCTGGTCTCGGGTCGTTGAGTGAGGAGACCCCCGTTATGTGAGCACCCATTATGTGAGCAACTCCCGTTATGTGAGCAGCCCCTGTTATGTGAGCAGCTCCTGTCATGTGAGCAGCCCCCGTTATGCGTGAAGCCCTGGTCTCTGGTCATCGAGCGGGGACACTCCCATTATGCGAGCAGCTCTGGTCTCTGGTCTCTGGTCATCGAGCGGGGACACTCCCATTATGCGAGCCGCCCTGGTCTCTAGTCTCTAGTCGTCTGGTAGGGACGTCCCTCATCTCATAGTACCAGCAGCCCATATAGGCTGATTTTGGCTTGTTTCTATTCGTAGCTCCGAACCATGGGGGATCTCCATCAAGAGACGTAATCAGCTAGACGTCTATAATGGTTAGGCCATCCCTTTATCTAAGGATTAACAGGATAAGCACCTCATCCCCTAAAATCAGCAGTGATCTTAACGGCTTGCATAACGGACTGGATCACCCGAATCTGTATAAATAGATGGCCCCACAGATGATAAAGGTACACAACCTCTAAGCCTACGTTTCACACTTCATCTTACTATCAAGTCACCTCTGATTTAAGCTTTGGAGGGCCAACAGCCAAGAGCCGTCCACCCTTAGTTTTCTTCTTTGGCTTTCAGGTTTGGAGGGGAGCTCATTTCAAGAAGGGTGTATACTTAGGAGGGACCTATTACCACAATCTGACGTCAACAAATTGGCGCCATCTGTGGGAACGAGTATTCAATTTGTTCTCATTACAAATTGTCACCTCTCGCTATGCCTCCTAAGAAAACGACTCATCCTTCCACCTCAAAGCAAAATTTACCACCACCAGACATCCCTGAGCCAACTTTCAACCTCCCTCAGGCTGCTTCAATAGGGATTCCTCCTGCAAAGCCCAACATTCCTGCACAGAATCCGTTCAAAGATATATCTAGTGGCTTCGATGGTATTATGCGTGTCGTCGGGGATACACTCCTTACTCTCCAGGCTGGATTTCAAGCCTTATCGAATCAGTTTGACTGTCATTTTCCCGAATCGCAGAACCCTCCAAAAGAACCGCCATTACAACCTGCGCCTGCAGCTTCTAGACATTCTCTAGATGAACCACAAGTTCAAGCCAACCCTCATTCAAATCGTATTCCTCGCAACAATCAAGTTCCTAATCAACGCCCACAATATATCCGCTCCAGTGCTTCTCGGCAACATCAACCTGAAGAACAACTTGATGTCGAGACATCCAGTTATACTCTGCCTTGGGAAGGGGATCTCAGGAAAATTGAAGACCGTTTCAGTTGATATTGAACAGTGAAATCAGTCTAACCTCCCGACATCCACTCTGACAACAATTCGACGATCTGAACCTTCTTTTACTAGCAAAGTAATGGAGGCTCCTCTGCCTAAAAAATATCGGACACCCAGCATTGTGCCATATACCGGTATTGGCGATCCCCTCGAGCATCTGGAGACGTATAAATCCCTCATGGAGCTAGAAGGATATAGCTCGAAAATTATGTGTAGAGCCTTCTCTTTAACTCTAAAGGATGCGGCACATACTTGGTTTCATGGTTTGAAACCTCGATCCATTGAATCATTCTCTCAATTATTAGATCTTTTTCTTTCTCAGTTTATGGGAAGCATCCGTACCAAAAAACCCGCATCTCACTTGTCAGATTTGAAGCAGCAACATGGAGAAACAATTAAAGAATTCACTGTTCGATTCACGGCAAAGGCAGTCCAAACCGAGGGTTATACTGAAAATAAGGGTCTCACCGCCCTTATAGCGGGCATTACAAGTGAAAGATTTCAATTCGCCTTGGATAAAAACCCTCCTAAAATGATGATCGAGTTCCAGGCCAAAGCTCAAAAATATATTAGCGTTGAAGAAGTAGCCTTGGCTCGTCATGGTATTCAAGGAAAAAAGCAAAAGGCTGAAGATATTTCTCCAGCAGATAAGAAGTACAGACGTGATCAACACGGTCGCTCTCCAAAGAAGTCTTATTTCGAAAAATATCGCAATTATACACCTCTCAATCAGTCACCAGAAAAAGGTACTGATGGAGATCAAACATAAGTCATATGTTAAATGGCCTCCGAGGATCAAATCGGATTTCGAAAAAAGAGACAAGAGGAAGTTCTATTACTTCTATAAAGATCACGGGCATAATACCCAAGACTGTATCTCTTAAAGACCAGATTGAAGCCCTCATTCAAAAGGGACATCTCCGAGATTATGTGGCACGGCAAGATCGGTCGCCCAAATGATTCGATGCCCCGGTGCATCGTGAACATCGAGGGCGAAGGAAAAAGTTACCGCAACATCGTCCTTTAAAGGAAGATGCCAAACCTGTGGGCAAAATTCGGACCATTGCAGGTCGTCCGGCTTGTGGAGGAGATTCCCAAGCCTCAAGAAAAGCATATACTCGAAAGGCGAGCCAAAAGCCTCAGCACATTTACTGGGTGGAGAAATCATCCAGCACGTCAAGTTTGAGCCATCATCCAATCTCTTTCTCTTATGAAGATGCTGAAGGAATTCATTTCCCTCGTGAGGATTCCATCGTCGTAGCGTTAAAGGTATCAAATTATTTAACTCACCGTATTATGTTGGATACAAGTACCTCTGCAGACGTCATTTATCTTGAAGCCTTCAACAAGATGACTCTTGCTAGAAATCTACTCAAACCAGTCTCAACCCCCCTCGTCGGTTTCAGGGGTGAGTTGGTAACACCAGAGGGGAGTATTAACCTTCCCGTCACTTTCAGAGAAGCTCCGACCAAAGTCACCGTTTTCATCAATTTCCTTGTGGTCGATTGAGTTCACCCTTGTAAGGATTATGGAATCAAATAGTGTTCTTAACAACCCTGATCATATCCCATGTATTTGGAAGACAATGAAATTGCGATTTTACCACTAGTAGAGATACTCGAAGATATGCCTAATGTCCTAGAGGAGGGTGAATAGGACTTTTTGAATTTCCAATTACAATCTAAAACTAAATCAAGTCAATCTTACCAACCATGATTATCATAATAACATTCAAGGCAATTATATGGTTAATTTGTAAGAAAAGACTATCATAGGCATTTCATCAAACAGTTAGCATTCATGATTGACTAAACTATTCAACACATAGCAATCATTCAATCTCACAATGCACAACGATTTATAATGGATCGGTTTCCCTACTCCACTCCCAGTTCACGATCTCAACCTATGAGAACACCGGATTTCACTATAGTCGTGGTTTTAAATCAGGTTAACCATCAACCTTAACATCCTTTGATCTAGGACCGCGTTTACCATCCGCCGATGGCCCAATTCAGGGACTTGACGAGTTTGGATCTCAAACTCTCACCAATCCTAATCCAAGGACGGCCACGTACACTCCCGCCGGAGTTTCTCAATCCAGGGAATAGTAATTCAATAAATGGACTCTCAAACACTAGACATACCTATACGATTGAGCCCCGATTCAATGCCTTTGATGAGTAGCTTCAGCTCCACGTGCTTCAGCTTCTCTTTGTGCTCCTAAGATCAGCTACCGATGCAAATGATGTGTGTATGATTATGCCGGGTAGTTGTGTAACACCCCGTACTTTTCTGTACTCGGGTGTTACCACGAGAATTCAAAGTATATGTGTATGTGTAATGCCCTTCCGTGACTCTTTCGTCAATTTTTGCATGACGCCTGGTGTCCCAGACTAGCAGTGCATAGTTCGCACCCAAATGACTGAAGTCCTGAGATCCCGAAACCTCTATCGTATTAACCGCATCGTCGCTGCGATCGCAATGGCGAAAACGATGCGTCAATCTGAGACCCGTGCGTGAAAATATGCCCGTTTGATCGAAATTTTAGAAACTATGCCGTTTACATGTGGTCCACATGCGTGGGCCCACCCATGTGGGACCCACTCCACGGTCTCCTAGGCAATCATCTCCCTCTCCTTGACATAATTGTAATAATTACTATAAAAAAAATATAATATATAATAATGATGAAAAGAAATAAATAAATAAAATAAATAACATAAAAAAAGAGGCAATGATGACCATCATCTCACCCCATGACTCCCCACTCCTCCCACGTCAACCCCCTTGCTTCATTAATTAGAGAGAGAGAGAGAGAGAGAGAGAGAGAGGTTATAAAGAGAGGGAAGGGAGAGAAACGATCCACACACTCCCTCACCTTCATCCTTCACTTCATCCATTCTTCTACTCCATCCATGCCTACCCCATTCATGTGAGAATACTTGTATGAGAGATCTAAGTGGGCCATTTTCGATCTGGGCCCTTGATTAAGGAGATCAAGGTGAGTACACCCTCTTCACTCCACCTTTTGTATTTTTTTATGTTGATGATTGTGATGGTGATGATGAGGTGGGACACCTCGATGCGGGCCCTACCTTTGTACATGCATGAAATCCTAACCCTACAAAGGGGGTTACACGTGTGGATGGAGGGATAATATAAAATTAGCTTGATCCAAACCATCTGTGGGTCCCACTGATCATGGCCCCACCATGATGTGTATATTTCATCCACACCACCCGTCCACTTTGCCATATCATTTTAGGACATGGGCCTAAGAATGAGGCATATCCAGATCTCGGGTGGACCACACCATAGAAAACAGTGGAGATAATGATGTCCACTATTGAAACTTCCTTGTTCCACCGTGATGCTTCTGAACCAAATCACCTGCCCAATATTGGGCTCATTAGGTCCCCAATGAGCTGAAGAATCCTATGGATGGGGTGGATCATACTAATGTGGGCCCCACTTGAAATAAACAAAGAAAAGAAAAAAAATTAAAACGTCCAGACGCTGGACGTTCACAGCGTCAGAGACACTGGAACCATCCAGCGTCCGAGCGGTTTGAATGGGGTCCCCACTCGTGGGACCCACCTTGATGTTTATGTTGTAACCACACCGTTCATCTGTTTTACCAAGTCATTCTAGGGCCAAGGCCTCAATATGAACCAGATCCAAATCTTGAGCGGACCACACCACATGAAACAGTGGAGGTAAGGATGCCCACTGTCGAAACTTCCTCGGCCCACATTGATGTTTGTAGACCAATCCAACCACCCAATATTAGGCTCGTTGGGTCCCCCATGAGCTGGGGAACCTGATAGACGGAGTGGATCACCCTTATGTGGGCCCCACTCGATCAAAACCATGAAAAAAAAGAGGAAGAAAGAAAAGAAGAAGGAGAGGCGTCGCTGACGCTGGGAGTACCAGCGTCCACCAACGCTGGGCTCACTACCCAGCTGGTGGCCCACTGTACGGGTCCCACCATGATGCGGGTGCTATATCCACACCGTCCATCCATTTGAGGAGATCGTTTTAGGGCATGGTCTGAAGAATGAGACAAATCCAAATCTCCAGTGGACCCCACTTGAGAGAAAACAGTGGGGACAGTGACAGACAGTTGAGACCTTCCTACGGCCCACCATGATGTTTATTTAAGATCTAACCTGGTCATAAGCTCACACACGTGTGTGGGAAGGGAAAATAAAAATATCAGCTTGATCAAAAACTTCTGTGGGCCCCTCTTGATGAGATAAAAATAAATAAATAAATAAATAAAGTAAAGAAGAGAGAGAAGGAAGGGGGCGCTGGCCATGGGTTGGCTGGGCTACCTAGCAGGTAGCCCACTAATGGGACCCACCTAGAATGTGTGTACTTTATCTATTCCGTCCATATATTGTTCCAGTTCATTTCAGTGGCTTAGCCAAAAATTTAAGCATATCCAAATGTCAAGTGGGCCATGCCGGAAGAAACAATAAAGACCGTTGAATTTTAGTATTTTGGGTCATGTTTGGCTGTCCTTGGTGAGCCCCACATGGGAGCAATGTAGAAACCACCATGTGGACCTTGAATACTGTATGTGTGGCTACAACAATGACATTTTACCTGGGCCAAAGCGGACCCCACATGATCAGAAATTAAGTTCTAAAATGGGGTCGGGCAAAGTTGTGCAGAAATTCTAAGTGCTCATGTTTGGCCCCGCACCAAAAAATATTTATACATATCCAGCAGGCCATACCTTACGGGTTTTAGAGACCATGCATGGGTCTACCAGGGGGACTTGACAACACACCAAAAGGTGATCCCGTTTGATAGCGGTATGTGCTCAAAGTTGGGCCAAAATCATTTCTGCACTACCATTTCTGCACAACTCCAAGTACCCATGTTTGGGCCTTTTGTTAAAAATTGTACACACGCAAACAAAGGGATCTGTCTTACGAGTTTTGAAGACCATACATTGGTCTATGTAGTGGTCATTTTATTTCTCTAGAAGATGGCCCCCTGTGATCACAAATTGGACTCAAACTTAGCCCAAAACCATTTATGCATGTAAAGTCTGTTTAATTAAAACTCTACGTGGGGTCATATCCATGTAACCCACCACCTTTCTAAAGTATTAAATAAGTCATTTAAACCCTAAAACTTGAATTTAGAGTCACCACCATATGGTTGATCTTGACCGTATAAATTATGGATATGACAATCTAACCGCATAAATGGTCTAAAACATGGTAGGGTCGAATTCTAGCGAGCGTGTACATGCTTCAAGCAACATTGAAAGATGCTTCGATTCTTAAGGTGATGATTCCTCCCCTTGAGCTTTCCGCCTTCATGTTAATTAAGTAATAGTTTATTTATATATGACTGAAAATTTTACTTTGTCTCATGATTACCTCTGCTGTTTGATTTTGCCATAAATCATATGTTTAATCTTGATATGCGTGAATTTCTTTATAACTGTGAATTATTTACGAATTTTAGAATTGTCATTTTCATTCCTCATGTTTGGAATATGAAAGTGGAATGTGAATTTGAATGGTTGCGATCACCTATATTTGATGGGGCCTTAAACTGGTGGCCTTTGGAAGCGATTTATTGGAAAGATTCCTAATGGTGTCCTTAGATGGAATTGTTGGACTAAATGTTAAATGAGATGAGATCTTGAGTATGCCCCTAGCTGGACTAGTATCGAAATATTTTTGAGGATGTCCTTATATGGACTCGTTGGGCTGAATGTCCTATTGAGATGAGTTGTTGGGATTCCCGATGGACTTGATGGACCAATGGTCCTGTGAGATAAATGATTGATTATGTCCCTAGTTGGACTCATGTGGAAATATTTTGGAGAATTATTGTGATGAAAGGCCACTAGTTGTAAGGGAATGTCATAATTGGTTTGGATTGTAAATTGAAATAATAATGGTTGGTTTAATCATGCATATCATGGCACAGACGGGACGTGTGGTGACGAGCCATATTATCGTCGGGTGGTCTGGTTGCTGAGAACACGTACCCTCGAGGTATTTTCGCTGGCTCTAGACCACCATAGAGTGTGTCATTCACTTAGAGCACGTACCTTTGGTATTTTTGCTGGTGATGACCACTCGTGATATTGTGGGGCCGATGTGTGTCCATAGTGACTTCCAGACCACATTTTCCAGCTGGATGTGCATCCCCAGGCTGAGGGACATGTGCATGCATTCATGCATTTAAGAAAGACTGCATCATGGATGTTTTGTACATTTTTTTTATTCTTCTTGATTAATGTGTTGGTGTGTAATCTTGAGGGGACTTCACACTGAGCTAGCCACTCATGCTGTTATATTTCAACTGTATAGTTGGTGCAGATGATTTGAATAATATACAGGTACTATTGATGAGGGGCAGGATAATGAGATCAGAGATGACAATGCATTGCGTTTGTCCAAAGAAGAGCTGAATGTCTTTGCATTTTGACAATAGTTATCTAAATTGATTTACGATTGAGAATTATTTCATTACTGTATTCTAATTTACGTTGGATATATTTAGATTGTTTCATTTCTGAATCTCGAAATAGATGTCGAGACATTTGGTTTGTATAATCTTTATGGGCATCACTTAGACTTACTGTCGTATATGTTATATCTTTCCTATATGCTTGGTTTTATTTTTTTTCGTTGTGAACGCCCTTTTTGGAATGACACTTGGAAATAGAAGGAAATGCGAGTTTTCTTCATAGGCTAACGCCGGGGTTTTTGGTACACGAGTCTAGAACTCGGGTTGTGAAAATCCGGAGCGTTACAAGTTGGGAGAGAGATGGTCAAGTTCCTCTTGCCTATTTAATGCAATGGTTATGAGGCGAACTACCAAACTTCAGCATTCAATGGCTTTAAAAGACCTCATAAAGATATTTCGAAGGATAGGTCAGCCATGAATGCAAATCTTAAGTTCATACTTCAAACCATTAATGGCTAGGTTTGAATGGCTAGGTTTGAATGATGAACTCAAGGGAGTTAAGAGCAAGGAGGGTAGGAAGATGTGAGTAAAGACTCTCTCACTTGGCTCTTGATGGGTGTTGAATCCATACCATGAAAGCCTCTGAAATATGGCTTTATAGAGCCCCAAATGATGGCCCCAACGGATAAAAAACAGTCACAATCGACCTGTCAGAGAGAGGCCTCAACCGGTCGGACAGGTCGGTTGCAATACAAAGTGCTGGACCTCATTGGGGTCTGTCCGACCGGTCAAGACTGGTCGGATAGGCTTGCTGGACTCACTCATATATGCAGACCGACCAATCAAGACCGGTCAGCTGCCTACCTAGTTCAATGCAGCACAACTGCTGGACACTTTTGAACTGCTGGCCGACCGGTCAAGACCAGTCGGTTGTCCAACTACTTCTAATACAGCAAGGTTGTTGTATATTCTGTTGTGCCTAGCCGACCGGTCAAGACCGGTCGGCTGTGTTGCCACATACTCTACAACAAGCTTGTTGTTCATGTTTGTATTACTGGACTGACCGGTCAAGACCGGTCGGCTGCCTGTTCAGCAAAGCTGTAATTTTATGAAGTGGCTGCTAGAAAGGGAAAGGGTCAGTTCGACCGGTCATGACCGGTCGGCTGCCTTAGAGGTTCTTCAACACAGTAGCATAATACTTCAATGGACCGTCTGACTAGTCTAGACCGGTCGGCAACCTTAAATCATGGCATCTCGGCTGAATATTCAGCATGAAGTAATGGTGCATGGAGTCCAATGATTGGACAATGTTTTCAATCACGATATTAGCACCTAGCCATGGAAAAACAAGTCTAATCAAATTGAGGTAAAGGGTCGAGAAGGAATGGGTTGAGATAGGTCGGTAATTACGCCATTCATTGATGTTTTGGGTTTCCTAAGGTTGATCTATATGCAACTTACCTGAGATCTTGTTTTTGCTTGAGCTTGAGCAAGGGAAGAAACATAATCTTCAAGTCTTGAGCTTCAAATCTTTGATCGGGGCTCACACGACAAGACACGACCAACCAACACGACAATTGACAAAATAAAGTGCACTAATAGACAAGGCCTATTGTGTTCATCAATCTTTTCCTAGAGCTCTTGAGCTTTACTCCTTTGTTTCTTCGGATGAAAAGGGGGAGTACTCTCTTCTTGTGCAAAAGACTTGCTACTTTCGATTCGCAAATGCTGGGTAGTCTTAAGCGAAGCTTCACATTTAGATTTTCTACCCTTATGAGGTCTGTCCACATCGCCTGTTGTGATGGCAGTCTTGATAGGACTAGGAAGACGACCGATTTGGTCTTAGAAATCTATCTCCAGTGAGACAGGTTGCTTGAATAGATTCGGGCGAGTCACAACAATCTTCATCTTTCTAGAAGGATGGTTAAGCATTAAAGAAGAAGGTTGCATATGGGAAGAAGGTTCTAGAGGTGTGGGAGTAGCTGGAGCTTAACTCCTTGTTCGCTTGGAAGGAGTAAGAGTTGAAGATTTCCGACTCCTCGTTTGTCGGGATGGAGTAGAGACCTCTATAGACTTCTTCTTTGGCAACATGGTGATCTGTCAAGGAAGGAATTAAAGAGCACTTAAAAGAATTTCAAGAAAAGTTTAAGTCTTGACACTCGAAGAGATTTCAAGAAAGTTTAAGACTTAAGGAAACTTCTTGTATTAAGAAGATTTTCAATATACAGAGATTCAGGAAAATGGAAGCTAAGTACCTTAGGAGAAGGCACAAGGAACTGCAAAAAATCGAGCAGAGTTCCAGCACTTAAGTGAAATGCTGTCGAAGCAGGCACTTTACATGGGTCACGTAAAGGAGGGCACTTTACACAGTCGCATAAAGCAGATACACTCCAATAAAGCTTCGCCGTAAGAAATGAAAATGAAGAAAAGAACTGAGTTCGGGCCTTTATTTAGGTGATTGGATGAGCTTTACGTGGGTCACGTAAAGCATCAGTGAAATCTACGATTTTGTGTAGATTTAGAGAAAATTGATATACTTCGACTCAGAACTTCCCGAAGCAGATCAAGGGGGGCATCTATTGAGGCATAAAAAATTATGTGGAGAAAGAAATGAGAAAATATTGAAGAAAATGAGAATAGAGAATGAACAAACATAAGGAAGATAGTTTCTTTACGTGACTATATGAGTGCCTTTACACGGGTTGCGTAAAGTGTTCTAGAAATTAAGAGTGCCTTTACTCGAGAATTCACCCCTAAGCCTATAAATACCCCCTAAGGTACCTCATTTGCATTCATTTGTTTCTCCAGAGGTTTAAAGCTCTCTTCAGAAGTTGTAAGGTATGGGGAGGAGACCTGAGTTCATTCTCTTCCCTGAGTCGAACGCATGGATTGCGATCCTCAGGACAAGAAAGAATGAAGGGAAGATGAAGAATAAAAAAGTCGGAGGAGAGAAAAGAGATATTGGCATAGCAGCTTTATGCAACCTACGTAAAGTGACAGAGAGCGTTACACGGGTCACGTAAAGTACCTATTGGTTGATTCTTGGAGTTTTGTTAGAGGCTGTCAAAAGTATTCCTTCATGAAGAAAGGCCTATGACTGTTTTGTAAACATGTTCGAAAAGGCTTGGATCATGTTCAAAGAAGCCGAAAGTAATCTGGAGACTGTCTCAAAGAATTCCAAAGTTGTACAAGATGAAGAAGTGTGATTCTGGAATACATAACCCACATAACTCCTCTGTCACTTCGGTAGATCATGCACAGAGCTGAAATTTACTTTTAACAATTTATTATATAGCCAATTGTATCTTATTTCATAATCAAGGGATGTATCAATGGAATGAAAAGGAACCTTATCATCATTAATGAATTAATGATGAGTGTTTCTTCTATTTTATCCCTTTTGTTAGTTATTACAATATTAATATTCCTCATCTATCAAAACAACATTTTGTTGTGTGTTTACCCATCCAAACCCTAATCAATGTCCCAAACCTTGACCCATATCCAATTAACTCACCCAATTAGACACCCTAAACCGCAAGCCCAGGAAACCTCCCTTAGGAGAAACCAGGCTGAAACCTTCCTAATGAGTAAACCTAGTGAGTCAAGTCGCTAATTCAACACACCTGGTCAACCTAGCCCTTTCACCCAGTCAACTCACCCAATTAGACACCATGAACCATAAGCCTAAGAAAACCCCCACCCCCCACCCCTTAGGAGAAACCAGGCCGAAAACTTCCTAATGGATCAATCCGGTGAGTCAACTCACCCGGTCAGCCCAACCCTTCCACCCAGTTAACTCACTAGTTAAGGCCCCAAACCAAACCTAAAACCAAGCCTAGGTCCCACCCTTAGCCTCGGAGCTGAGATGGACCAAAAAGTACATCGAACCTGCGGGAGAAAAACATGTAGGCTCAGAGTCCAGTTGTCTAAAGCTGGAACTCCAGCCAAGAACGGGGCCCCCTTGGGTGCCACCCGCCCTAAATTACGGAATCTGCCACTTCGGACAGCTATAAATACCCTTATCCCCTCTGGTGTCAGCATCCAGAAGTTTCGAGCTCTCTTATATGAGAAGCAATCAATATCCTTTTAGTTTTAGCCCATTCCCCCACTGAGGAGAGTGCGAGTGAGTAAGAAGAGTCTAACATTGGTCTTGCCCCAAGCCTAGTCAAGGTTTAAGGCTCCGAAGTCATTCAAGTTCCAATCCAAGTTGCTCGAGCTAGCCTGCGCGACACTTCCGTCCATCCAATCGTCTGAATCGTCTTCATTTAATTCATATCTTATCATAGTTCTACACTATTTACTTTTACAACCCTCCTTCTCATTGCATCCATTAACAACCTATTACTACCTCTAGCACCTGATCAGTTTTAGCGTATGCTCTGCGACTTGCTAATTTAATCGGATCCTGCTTATCAGAAACACTAACTAATTAGATCTACCATCGCACATCATTTATATTACACCCATCCATTTAGAATACACAAGAACTGATCCTAACCTTCATAAATTAGTTAGATATGGTGAAATAAAGACCGTACATCTGTACGAGTAGAGTGGGTTCCTAACACCTTTACATCCTGTAACTATGGCCCTTACCTCGAATCTCTAACCGCCGATCAATGGGTCATTTTAGAGTCGGGAATCTTCATATTCTCATCTCTAACGTTTCTATAGGATCTAGCTGATTGTAGAGATGAAGTAACTGGCTAGTGGTGACTTCAATCAATTAAATATCTAATAATCAAACCCTGAAAACCCTCGAAAGAGGCAAACTCGTGGAAGCTAATGATTCGGTCCCCTCATCCCGAATTCGATGTTCACACTATTGTTAGAACTAGAAAAATCAACCGCTCGTTGGCAGTCTTTTTCCTGTGTTTCATTATTCTGGGGAAATTCTGAGTATAGAGACATTCATAGACAATCATAAGCAATCACCAAGTGTACGCACAGGAGATATCGCAAGGCCAATTTTCTTCCAAAGATTCTGAGATCTTTTACATTCCAGGCTATGATACTGGTCACAAGCCTATAATTACATCAATGGATGATCACCCTTGATTAAAAGGCAAAAGTAAATGAATGCATGCATCATAGATAAGTTAAATAAAGCATTAAGAAAGCATGAATGTAAATGAAACAAATCACAAACAACATAAAGATTTTTTACATGGAAACCCTTGCGGGAGAAAACCACAGCACAAAGCGACAAGATTCCACTATGAATGTAGTTATACAATAGATGGAATATTAGAAAGAAAGCTCGGATAGATCGAGCAAGAAATTTAAATCGTCAGGGATTATGGTCTTGAGTTCATGGTCGTATAGACCTATTTGTTTTCATGTTATGGACTGAACCACATTTCTTAGACAAGCCGGATGTCTACGTCCCATTTTCTTTCGGACTGTCCGGGTTGAGAGACTCTCAGGATTCGAGTGGTGCAACTCTGGGCCCGCGCCTGTTACTGTGAACAGGTGACCACTGGAATACACGATCCTCGAATGTTGGTCAGCATAACCCAAGGCCCGCGCCCGTATTTTTATGACGGGTGACCTTAGGAGAGCACTCCGCAACGTTCCCGAACGAGGTTTTTAATCGAGTGGTGCAACTCTGAGCCGGCGCCTGTTACTGTGAACAAGTGACCGCTGGAATAGACGAACATCGAAATGTTGGTCAGCATAACCTAAAGCCCGCGCCTGTTACTGTGAACAGGTGACCTTAGGAAAGCAATCCGCAACTACCTCATCAGCTCAACCAACGGACCCGTTGTCGATGGGTAGGGCATCGACTGTCTTTTTCATAGTGGCAATCCATAGCAGGATGTTTCAAGCTTAGTTTGAACTCTTTTGTTTGTGGTTTCTCATGGTAACCAAAACCCCTTAAGTTTAGCCTCAGACCTTTATCCGGGATGAATGGAGCTTTGTACAATAAAGTAAATGTATTTCTTCTGGAGTCGGGCGACTCATCTTCGAGAATATTCTTTCTTCTGAGTATTTTCAATGATCTATTTGGGATCAAATAGGCTTTATCGAGCCAAGATCCTTTGAGGATTCAAAATTCAATAGGCTGGATTGGCTGTTTCTGATGCCTGCAAATGGCTAAGTATCGAGTCCGATGGGTTCCCGTTCATGCCAATTTCTTATGAATAATGGGGATCGGTGCCCCGTAAATGCTTAACTCGGTTGTTGGATAGCCTGAGTACTTCAGCTTTGCCTCGGCGTCTTTGAGATCGCGGTTGATTTCATCTAGCATCAGTCAATTTTCAAGCCAACAGGGCACTTCCCAGGGCTGAAAAATGACTTAGTGGACCTGTTTGCGGTCTGATTAGCGAAATGTTGAGCTCTTAATTGTGCATATTCTAACCCCAATTCATCACTAATTGTGCAAGGTTTGTATGGTTTGTAAGCTAATTCAATGCATGTTTTGTGATTACAGGATTGAGGGTGGACTCTACTCAATTGAAGACATAAAGAGCTCATTTGGCATCATTCTAATGAATAATATTTGATGATCAAAGAAGGAAAGAAAAGAGAAAGAAGAAAAGAAGCTTGAAGGACTGCCGACCGGTCATGACCGGTCGGCTAAGGAAGCCAGACCGGTCAGCGACCGGTCAGCCATGACACTAAAGGACACACAAAGGTGACCGACCGGTCTTGACCGGTCGGCTACAACTGCTGGAGGTCTTTTGAAGATGTCCGACCGGTCATGACCGGTCGGACTGGGTTGCTGGACCAAGGATGAATAGCTCCGACCGGTCATGGTACTTGCTGGACTGTTGTTCCACAAGACCGACCGGTCTTGACCGGTCGGCCATGCTTGCTGGATCGAACGTTTATTGAGGCCGACCGGTCGTGACCGGTTGGCCAGGTGTACTGACTTAGAAACTTCTAAGTAACGTCCGATTTTCTCTGCGCTGCGTAAGTGCTACGCACTTTCTCGATTCTTCCGGAGTTGGGGAGCCTCCAAACTATAAAAAGCCACCTAGGGATTGTTCCTAGGGTATCCGAGAAGGGCTCAAGCGAGGTTGGAGACTGTGGAAGTGAAGATTGGAGTTTCACAACTCCTTTTGGTTTGCTTTGCTGTTTTCATGTTTTTAAGAGTTGTTTCATGTTTGCTTGGATCATGAGCAGCTAAACCTCTTAGCTAGGGCTAAGAGGTGAAGCTTGTAGTGTATCCAAGATGTTTTAATTCGTAGTTAAGTGGTTTTCAGTTTGGAATTCATGATTATGAACTAAGGTTTGAAGTTTATACAAGTTTTTAAGTAATTTCTCTTAGTCTTGTGATGACTCATGGATGTTTGGATGAATTACTTATCTTCTTAATTTATTTGCAACGGTCTAGACCTGTATGATCCGAGGAATTGGAGTGCGCTCTAGTACCAAGCTCTTCATAAAGGGGCTTCATGCCAAAGTTCTAGTTTTGGTTGATTATCTGGAATATGTATGGACTGTGCATATAATTTGAATCCAGTTCAAATCATGATCTAGCCTTGTCTTGTGAGAAGACTTGAGGATGGTTATGATTGGGAATTGGACCTATAGAAAAGGTGAATGACCTATGCAATGAGCATGCTCAGATCAGCCTAGAGTTGAGTGAACTTTATGCACAGAACTTACATGTTACAGACTTCTGGTTTAACAGTTCTATCATCCGACTAGATAGACCTGACTGGTGATTCTAGTTGAGAGAATGGGAAACCATAGCGGATTGAACATCGAGGATTGCTACAAGTGGATCCTCGAACCCCTAGTGCCTTCTTATAATTGTTTACATTCAATTTAGCTTAAACTGTTAATCACACACATTCTATTCAAACTTTGATTGTTAGCTTCAATAGAAACTTGTGGATGAGTTTGTGACATCCTACATAAGTCCCTGTGGATCGACCTCTGTATTACCGAGTTTATTACTACATCGCAACCCTACACTTGGGGAAGCGAACAAGTTTTTGGCGCCGTTGCCGGGGATTTTGACGGTTTTCACAGATTTCTGAAATTAGTATCTATTTAGGATTTTTTTTAGATTTTTAGACTAACTTAGTTTGTTTATTTGATTTTTTTCAGGGATTTCTAGGAAGCTGAAGAAGATTCAAGGATTTCAAGTGCGAATCAGGTTCTATCCTTCTAAAACCTTACTCTTCTTCTTCTCCTATTCATTCCTATTTTATTCATCTCTTGTAGAGTGGGTGGAGACTCCTTTTGGATCTCTAAAAGGTCGGCCTTTTTGCCACCTGGATTCCTATTGGTCGGCTCTGCCGCCTTGGATCACCTTGCGCTCAGGAATTTCTTTTTCTCATCTCTACTCCTCTTTCTCCTTTTTCTGCACTTTTTTCTCAAAAGATTCAAAGAGTGGGTGGGGAGTTCTCTGAACCTCTATTAACCAGGAGAAATCGGTCTCTATCCTTGCTTCTGGCCTAGCCATTGCAAGACACCTTGTGCTTCGATCTTAGAGAAGAGTAAAGAAAGGGAGGAAGAATTCTTCTTTCTTTTTGTTTCTTATTTTTGGTTTTGCATGCCACATTGGGCTCGGGATTCTAATAACCGACTCATTAGTGCAGGGGGGATAGTAGAAGGGATTGATAGAGAGCCACGTGCTAGGAGACAGCTAGATTCTCCAATTTTATCTGAAAATATGGCTGCAAATCAACCTAATCCGGTCCAAAATCAAACTGAAACTGGGGAAAATATGGTTGAGGATGTTCCCCGACCTAGGACTTTACGTGATTTCTTGCAACCTGCAAGAACGAGCACTCCCTCATGCATAGTTTTTCCACAAAATACAGGGAATGTGGATTTGAAACCGGGAGTGATCAATCTTCTCCCTAAATTCCATGGTTTAGACAGTGAAAGTGCCTATCAACACCTTAGGGAGTTTGATGAGGTAATCACCACCATGCACTTTGCAAATGTGACTGAAGATGTAGTAAGACTTAAATTCTTCCCTTTCACCCTTAAAGATAAAGCTAAGAGCTGGCTTTATGCATTGAGGCCAAGATCAATTGGTGCATGGACTGATATGCACAGAGAATTTATAAAAAAAATTCTTCCCTACCCACAAAACAAACATGCTTAAGCGCCTTATCATGAACTTTGCCCAAAAGGAAGATGAAACTTTTTTCCAATGTTGGGAGAGGTTTAAGGACCTATTAAACGCATGCCCACATCATGGCTATGAAATTTGGCGGATTATAAGTTTTTTCTATGAAGGACTGATTCCATCCATGCGCCAATTTATAGAGATGATGTGTAATGGGGAGTTCATGAATAAGGAAGCTGATGAAGCATGGGATTATTTGGAAGAATTGGCTGAGAGTGCACAGTCTTGGGACATATCTAAACCAACAAGTTCCAAGACAGGCCAACAAAAGGAAAAGGGAGGAATGTATGTCTTATCAGAAGAAGATAGCATAAGCGCACGGTTGGCTAGCCTTACAAGAAAGGTCGAAGCCATGGAATTAAGGAAAGGAGAATCAATCAACTCCACTGAGGTTGAAACTGTTTGTGGAATTTGTGCTGGAAATCAACATGCTACACCAGATTGTCTCACAATTTCAGCAGTCCAAGGCATTCTACAAGAACAAACAAATGCCATAAACAGTTATCAGCAGCAATATGGTGCTCCAAACTCGAACACGTTTAATCCTAATTGGAAGAACCATCCCAACTTCAGTTGGAGGAATGGACCCACTGCAAATGCAAACAACACTCCAAAAGTGTCACTAGAAGAGATGTTGGGTGCATTCGTATCGGTCCAGAATGAGTATAACAAGACAAATTCTCTCAAAATAGATGGGTTCATGCAAGAGCAATTGAAATTCAATCAAAACTCAAACCAAGCTATCAATGAATTGAAAACATCTTTGGCTAGAGTTGAAGCTCACCTTAGTGTTAGAGAGAAGGGCACAGTTCCTGCTCAACCTCTTCCTAACCCAAGGACCCAATTTGAGATACAAGATGCAAGCTCATCCTCCCACCATACGGAACATATTCAAGCTATCACCACTTTGAGAAGTGGGAAAGAAATTGACAAATCTAATCCGGTGAAGGCTCCAAAGCCTAAGGATCCGGAAATTTCCAAAGAGGATGATAGCCCAAACAATATTCCACAAGAGAAAGAACCGGAAAGACAATACAAGCCGGTCGCCCCATTTCCACAAAGGTTGATTTCACCTAAACCTTTAGATAAAAATCTGGAGATTCTTGAAGTTTTCAAGCAGGTGAAGATCAACATTCCGCTGTTGGATGCAATAAAATAAATACCATCTTATGCCAAATTTTTAAAGGAATTGTGTACAATCAAAAGGAAACATAACGTTCACAACAAAGTGCTTTTGGCTGAGAATTTGAGTGCCATCATCAAACAAGAGGTGCCCCAAAAATACAAAGATCCGGGTAGTCCAACCATATCATGCATCATAGGAGACTACCAGATTAAACAAGCCCTACTCGACTTGGGGGCAAGTGTGAATCTCATTCCATACTCGGTCTATGAACAACTTGGGTTAGGTGAATTGAAACCCACCAAAACCACACTCCAACTTGCTGATAGATCCATCCGGATACCGAGAGGAATGGTAGAGGATGTTCTAGTCCAAGTTGATAAATTCTACTACCCAGTAGATTTTATTGTCTTGGACACACATCCCGTGATAGGCACCGGTACTCAAATTCCCGTCATACTTGGACGACCGTTTCTAGCTACCTCAAACGCCATTATCAATTGTAGAAACGGACTTGTACAAATGTCCTTTGGAAATATGACCCTTGAGCTTAACATATTTGAGTTATGCAAACAACCGCGGGAAGTTGATGATGATATCCACGAATTAAACATGATCGAATCATTCGTGGAGGATACAATCCCCTTGTCACTATTTTCCGACCCTTTGGAGGCATGTGTGGCCCATCTCCATGGTATGAATGATGATACAACACAAGAGATGGATGCCATTCTAGATGTGATGCTGGTGCGTGAAAATAAAAGATGGAGGGCCCCAATTGAACCTTTGCCTATAAATGAGAACAAGGCCCTCCCATCCAACATTAAGGCACCAAAACTCGACCTAAAACTATTGCCAAGTGAGCTAAAATATGTTTATTTAGGTCGAGATGAGACATATCCAGTGGTGATTTCTTCCCACTTGGATGAGGAACAAGAGAGTAGGCTAATAGCCACTCTATTAGAGCACAAGAGTGCCATCGGATGGACAATTGCGTATCTCAAAGGCATAGACCCACTGATTTGCACTCACCGCATACACCTTGAGGAAAATGCAAAGACATCCCGGCAACCACAAAGACGACTAAATCCAAATATGAAGGATGTGGTTAAGGCCGAAGTGGTGAAACTATTGGATGTAGGTATCATTTACCCAATATCTGATAGCCAATGGGTGAGCCCAACTCAAGTGGTGCCTAAGAAATCCGGAATAACCATCGTAGCCAATGCCAATAACGAACTCGTGCCAACTAGAGTCACTACCGGTTGGAGAATGTGCATTGACTACAGGAAGCTAAACACTGTCACGAGGAAAGACCACTTTCCCCTACCGTTTGTTGATCAGATTTTAGAACGGTTGGTGGGCCATTCCCACTTTTGCTTCCTTGATGGCTATTCAGGGTACAACCAAATAGAAATTGCCTGTGAAGATCAAGAAAAGACTACATTCACATGTCCATTCGGTACTTTCGCCTATCGACGAATGCCGTTTGAACTATGTAATGCCCCTGCCACCTTTCAGCGTTGTATGATGAGCATCTTTTCTGACATGGTGGGGACCATTCTCGAAGTCTTCATGGATGATTTTTCTGTATTTGGTTGTAACTTTGATGAGTGCCTTAAGCACTTGAAATCTGTGCTAAAAAGATGTGAAGAGAAGAACCTTGTGCTCAATTGGGAAAAGTGTCACTTCATGGTTCAAAAGGGAATTGTACTTGGTCACATCGTTTCACAAAATGGAATTGAGGTGGACAAGGCGAAAATTGATCTTATCTCTAACCTACCACCACCCAAAAGCATACGAGATATACGGTCCTTTTTAGGACACGCAGGATTTTACAGAAGGTTTATAAAGGATTTCAGTTCACTCTCTCGCCCTTTATGTAACCTACTTCAAAAGGAAAATTCAATCGAGTGGAATGAAGAATGTCAACAGGCATTTACCACCCTTAAAGGTATGTTGACATGCGCCCCAATAATGCAACCACCTGATTGGAGCCTTCCTTTTGAAATTATGTGCGATGCTAGCGACTATGCTATTGGGGCTGTGTTAGGCCAAAGAAAAGATAAAAAGCCGTGTCATCTACTATGCAAGTAGAACCCTACACTCAGCCCAGGCAAACTACACCACTACTGAAAAGGAATATTTAGCAGTAGTTTTTGCCTTGGAGAAGTTTAGATCCTACTTGATTGGATCCAAGATCATCGTATTCACCGACCATGCCGCGCTTAAGTATCTTCTCTCTAAGAAGGATGCTAAACCACGGTTATTAAGATGGATCCTCCTACTCCAAGAATTCGACTTAGAAATACGTGATAAGAAAGGAGTAGAGAATGTAGTAGCTGACCACCTCTCTCGACTTGTCCTCACTGATTCCCCTGAAACGACTGCAATCAATGACATGTTCCCTGATGAACAACTTTTTGTTGTTTCCCAATTACCATGGTATGCGGACATTGCTAATTATCTTGCTACAGGTACAATTCCTACATATTGGAAAAAGCAAGATAAGGATAGATTCTTCTCAGAGGTACGAAAATTTCTATGGGACGACCCATACTTGTTCAAGTATTGTCCCGATCAAATCATAAGGAGATGTGTCCCAGATGATGAGCAACAAAGTATCATCTCCTTCTGTCATTCTCAAGCATGTGGTGGCCATTTTTCGGCTAAAAAGACCACAGCGAAAATTCTGCAATGTGGGTTTTATTGGCCCACCATGTTCAAAGACACACATGAGTTTTGCAAAGCTTGCGAACCTTGTCAGAAATTAGGAGGAATCTCCCGTAGAAATATGATGCCACTCAATCCCATCTTAATTGTCGAAATTTTTTATTGTTGGGGCATCGATTTTATGGGCCCATTCCCATCTTCTTTTGGAAACCAATACATCTTGCTTGCCGTTGATTATGTTTCCAAATGGGTCGAGGCCATCCCTTGCCGGAATAATGACCATAAAACGGTCATTCGATTCTTAATAGAAAACATTCTTTCCCGGTTTGGAACACCTCGAGTCATCATAAGTGATGGAGGGTCTCACTTTTGCAATCGCCCTTTTGAAGCATTAATGAAGAAATATGGCGTAACGCACAAAGTGAGCACTCCCTATGTAAGACCCGTACCCTGAATTGCCCTCCGTACGTTTAGTTTCCGGTACCGGTACGTCCCGGACGGACCAGATTAGAGAGCCTTGATCGCGACCCTGATTTAGTACCGCAACGACCCAAGACTTGTACCCTTGCGACCGCGCGGGCGCCACGATTCCAACGCCGCGCGGCACGCCCCATTGCGATACCCGGTGTGTAAGATGCATACATTCGTGCAATTCGAGGTGGGCCACGCAACGCGCGTGTGGCGTGGGCCCCACTTGCACAATTCCCAACAACATGTCAAATCAATCACATCACCCTTACCCATACCCCCATCATTACCCTAGCCTACACACACCAACTCCAACCCATACCTCTCTCACCAAAGTCAACACCTCCCATGCCCTCTCCCATCATCATCATCATTATCTAGCCATCATCACAACCCATTCCCCCATGTCCTCTCCCATCATCATCATAAGCATCTCATGTACCCCCCCCTCTCCCATACAAGAGCCATACGTAGGGGGGGTGGCCTTGTCAATTGCAATATTTGAGGAGAGAGAAAGAGATTTGAGAAAGAGAGAGAAGAGAAAGAAGAGAGAGAAGTAGAGAGATTTAGAGGGAGATCAAGAGAGAGAAAGAGAGAGTTAGAGAGATTGAAGGTGAAGATCAAGCTTGGAGGACCCCGATCATCATCCGGACCGTCCGATCGGCAATCCAACCGTCCAACCATCATTGTGAGTGCACCCCTTTCCCCCTTTTTTTCTCGTTTACCTTTCGTTTTCTTTCCTTGGTCCCACCTTGTGATGGGCAATGAGATGGATGGGCTGGATCGTCCATGAATGGGTCCCACCCTTTGATGGTGTGGATCCCACTTTGGGACCCATTTTGTAGCATATTTAGTGTGGCCAATAGACCACCATGATGTATGTTGTTCATCCACGCTGTCCACCATGTGGGCCCACCATGTGATGGCCCAGCTGATAGATGGAGTGGATCTTACACATGTGAGCCCCACTTGAAGTTATTAAAAAAAAAAAAAAAGAAGAAAAAAAAAAAAAGAAAAAAAAAAGGGTGAAGGAGGTGGCCGCTGGACAGCCAGCGTCCAGAGGACGCTGCTGCCCAGCAGCGCTGGGCTTGCACGTTGACCGTGGGTCCCCACTCGTGGGACCCACCTTGATGTATGTATGTAATCCACGCCGTCCATTTGTTTCTCCAGCCCATTTTAGGGCTGGCCACCAAAAATGAAGAAGATCCAGATCTCAGGTGGACCACACCATAGAAAACAGTGGAAACGACTGTTGAGACTTCTTGGACCCACCGTGATGTTTGTGGACCATATTACCTGCCCAATATTGGGCTTGTTAGAACCCCAATGAGCTGGGGAACATGATGGAGGGGGTGGATTGTCCATAAGTGGGCCCCACTTGAAATAACCACTATATATAAAAAAAAAAAAAAGAGAAAAGAAGGACTCTGGACGTCCAGCGTCTGGACGTTTGACGCTGGAACGTCCAGCGTCACCTTGGGCATTGGCTGGGGTCCCCACTCGTGGGACCCACCTTGATGTTTATGTTCCATCCACGCCGTCTATCTGTTTTACCATATCAGTTTAGGGCTAAGGCCCAAATGTGAAGCATATTCAATTCTTAAGTGGGCCGCACCACATGAAACAGTGGGGTGAATGATGTCCACTGTCGAAACTGCTTCGGCCCACACTGATGTTTGTAGACCCCGTAATATATCCAATATTGGGCTCATTGGACCCACCATGAGATGGCCCAGCTGATGAACGGAGTGGATCACCTTTATGTGGGCCCCACTCGACGATAACCATTGAAAAACAAAAAAAAAAAAAAAGAAGAAGAAAGAAAGAAAGAAAGGAGGAGGGCTCTGACGCGCTGGGCGTACCAGCGTCCTTGGACGCTGGCTCGTCCCAGCTGGTGGCCCAGTTGTGGGTCCCACCATGATGCATGTGCTGTAATCCACACCGTTCATCCGTTTGGGGAGATCATTTTAAGGCATGACTCCAAGAATGAGACAGATCCAAATCTTCAGTGGACCCCACCACAGAAAACAGTAGGGACAATGGCCCTACCGTTGAAACCTACCTATGGCCCACCATGATGTTTATTTGAGATCCAACCTGTTCATGAGTTCACACATGCATGTAAGAAGGGAAAACGAAAATATCAGATTGATCAAAAGCTTGTGGGCCCCACTTGCGGAGAGGATATAAACAAAAATAAATAAATAAATAAATAATAATAAAAAAATATGGGAGCTGGCCACTGGACAGACAGCGTCCAGGGGACGCTGCTGCCCAGCGGCGCAGCCCTCTCTGGGCATGGCAATGGGCCCCACTCGTTGGGCCCACCTATAATGTATGTGCCTTATCTATTCCGCCCACATGCTTTTCCAGCTCATTTTAGTGGCTGAGCCAAAATTGAAGCATATCCAAATGTCAAGTGGACCATGCCATGGGAACAGTGGGAATTATGATCTCCACCGTTGAAACCTTCCCAGGCTCTTCAGTGATGTTTATTTGTCATTTAACCTGTTCATAAGATCACATGGATATGGGTGAAGGGGGAAACAAAAATATTAGTTTGATTCAAAACTCTTGGGACCCATTTGGGTGCTACGCTTTATGGGTCCCACCACGATGTATCTGTTTTATGTATGCCGCCCATCTGTTTTTCCATATTATTTTAGGGCCATGGGCCCTCATATGAGGTAAATACAAACCTCAAGTGGACCACATTGTAGGGAAACCGTGGCCATTGATGCCTACCTTTGAAACCTTCCTTGGGGCCATTGTAATGTTTATTTTTCCATCTAACCAAAGGTGATGGGGCCCAACTTTGGGTCCCACCCTGATGAATGTTAAGTATATCGTGTCGTTCTTCTTGGCAGGGGCGTGGGCCCAGTTTTAGGTGGGCCACACGTAGAAAATAAGGGTGATTGAATGCTTACCATTGGAAACTTTACAGGACCCATCTGTTATATTTATTTGCCATTCTTCTTGTTAATAAGTCACCCAGCCATGGGTAGGGTTCCACACATGTGGTGTGCGGGCCTCACCATGGTGTTTGATTGCCATCTTACTTGATTAGTAGGAAAGCACAAATATTGAGTTGATCCCAAACTGTTGTAGCCCATTGATGTATGTGGCTTCTCCACTCCTTTGTGTGGTTATACCCAACCACGGGTCCATCTTGTTATGCATGTGTTCTATCCACGTCAGCTATTGGCCTCCATGGTGCGATATGTATGTCGGCCATCCATAAGGACCGCCTTAATTTTGTGCTTGATCCAAACCATCCAAATGAATGGACCCTAGCATGTTATGTACAGGATGGCTTTGGGACCACCTTACTGTGTGTGTGTTCGAATGACCGCATTGTCCATCCCGTGGATCCACCTTGATGATTAGTTGTGTAAATCCTTATTGAAAGGTCATCCTTAGAGTTTGCTTGATCCAAGTCACAGGGCTACCTTCTTAAACTCACCCTGTGGAACCGTCTTGTCAATTCACCTTGTTAACTCACCATGTTGACCCGCCTTGTTGACCCGCCTTGTTGACTCGCCTTGTTGACCCGCCTTGTTGACTCACCTTGTTGACTCAGCATGTTGATTGATCTTGGTAACTCAGCTTGTATACTCATATGACTCACCCCTTCTACCCTTGTACCCAACTATTAAAGACTACTATATTGTGTATATCTCATCCACACCGTCCGTTTACCTTTAGGGCGAGTGTGGGGCTCATCCTCGACGTTCGTATGTCATCTAGGCCGTCCATTATATGGAGCCTATCTTGTAGTATGAGGTTAGACCTGTTGTCCCTTTTTGGACCTCATTGTATTGACCATCTATCGCAGATTACCCTACCATTTATAATCCTCTGTCATGACATGTCTATCTTGCAACCCCTTCTATGACATTCCTTTTACGGACCATTATTGTGTTCATCTCTACTGTACTACAGGATTATGGGTCTCGGCATGATTTTGAGTATTCCACTCTTGCCGCTCAAGTATGTTCTACCTTTGATGTGTCGGTAGTGTATTCAATCATTTTCTTTCCATTTGGGTTATCTAAATATTGAAGGTTAATCCACACCGTTCAGTTGTTGGACCATCTGTGTTGTTGTATGCCATCCATTTAGAGTCTTATCTCTTTATGTTTCTTTGTATTATAAGTGAATTATCTTTTATGCTATTTTTAGTATGTCTGTTGCCACACGTAGTGTTATTTGGAATACTCATATATGATCTTTATACTATATGCTTCGACGATCACCATGCATGTGTAATGAGTATGCATCCCGAATCACCATTGTTAGTTGGGGACCACTAGGGCATAAACGCATTCATAAAGCATTCGAGATGTAGTTGCGCAAACGTAATTCATGTGCTCTCTATCGCAAACCTCTCCAATAGGTATGGGACTATTCGAGGACAGGAATCTATCATCCTGACTTACACTGTATGGTAGGAATAGCTTAGCATACCTTGTAGCCCTTGGTGCGAGATTCCCTGGCTAGCGACATCCCGCACTATGACTCGATCATTCATATGTGTCCCCTCATCTTAATGATATCTCAAATAGGTTGGACTAGATTGATTTATTGCCATCGAGGTAGATGGGCTACTTGTTGGCACTCATACTGTATACTGGACTCATGCATCATGAATGCTTGGCTCATCTGATTGTCTTGTATCAACCGGCCATATCGGTCGTGATTGTCGTGCAATTCATTACCAGCTGACGGTGACATTGTGTTTGAGACCTTATAGTTTTATGGTGCTCTTTGGAGACTTGCACGGGCATGTCGTCCCACGTTTGTATGCATGGTTGCATTTCGCACCGTCTGCTTGTGCCGCATATAGCATGGTTACTACGTTGCAACCACAGCTCCATCGTGGTTTGCAGAACACCGGAAATATGTGATCTTTAAACTGGATGCCAAAGATGTCCCTGGGTGAAAGTCCCTGATCCCGTTGGTACCAAGGTGGGTGCTCCATTCAAGGACCGGGTGGTTTAATCATACACCAGTATGCCGAATACCAAACGGCGGTGTTATCCACTGCACGTGGTCAGTTTGGAAGGAGGTCTGACCTAACCTGCCGGAAGAGTGTTGGCAAAGGGGGTTGAGTTTGACCAGCTGTGAGTAGGTCCGCTATTGCACCAGATAGGCTTTGGCATTCTACTGGTGAGTAGTGAGGTCTGTGAGACCCCGGTGATGTTCCGTTTCAGAGATGGTATTGGTATCAGTGATGTGACTGATGTTCTGTATGGTGTGGGACGGTCCTGATGTGGGCGGGTGTGATGTGGGCGAGGCTGTAAGCCTGGGCGAGCTACCACACTGGGCGAGCTACCAGTTCCGAGTCCTGCATTGCTTACGTGACTGCGTTATGACTGTTCGCATCTGGACCACCGTACTGAGAGGTGGTGATTTGCATACATGCATTGGATCATTGTACGTGACATTAGGCCCTGTAGGCCATTGCACAGTATGAGTATATAGCCTTGGTAGGCTGGTTACCTGTATTGCATGCTTGCATAGCCATGGTAGGCTAGTTATCTGTATTGCATGCTTGCATAGCCGTGGTAGGCTAGTTATTCATATCACATGATCGTGTAGCCTATTAGGCTAAGTTTTGGTTTAGTCTTCTCATCATGCTTTACTGCTTACTCTGATATTTATCATGTTTGTCATACGCATTGCGCACGCACACACGCACTCACGAAGCTTCGTTCGAAGCTTATGCGCGTTTGTTACGCTGCAGGTTCTACCAGAGTATATCAGCAACGTTGAGTTGGAGTTTGTAGTGCAGTAGCAGGAGGTGCCGAAGTGTGCCCAGTTTTATATTTACGCATTGTATATTTACTTTTCAGTACTGTATATAAACGAAATGATTTAGTGGAATTATTGTGTTTGTCTTTGATGGTACTCATATTGTGATGCTCATGTTTTCAAAAAAAAAATTTCAGACCCTAAAATCCTCCTTGTGGTATCCCAGGATCGGAACCTGGCGTGTGGGGTTAGGATCCGAGATCGGGGTACTACGGAGGCTGCCACCTCTGAATTCGGGTTACAGCGAATGGACGTCGAGAACCGAATTTGGGGCGTGACACCCTATCACCCACAAACTAGTGGACAAGCTGAGATATCCAATAGGGAGATTAAACACATTTTAGAGAAAATGGTGAATCCCGATCGCAAGGATTGGTCACTTCGGCTTACCGATGCGCTGTGGGCTTACCGTACTGCCTTTAAAACCCCTATTGGAATGTCTCCCTATAGACTTGTCTATGGGAAGGCTTGTCACTTACCTGTGGAGTTGGAACATAAGGCATATTGGGCAATTAAGAAGATGAATTTCAATTCTGACAAGGCAAGCTCACTACGCAAACTACAATTGAATGAACTTGCAGAA
Source organism: Liriodendron chinense (assembly GCA_003013855.2). Lineage (NCBI taxonomy): Eukaryota > Viridiplantae > Streptophyta > Magnoliopsida > Magnoliales > Magnoliaceae > Liriodendron > Liriodendron chinense. Next base: position 3,929,810 of record PVNU02000362.1, read on the forward strand.
ATCCGGAATGAAGCTTATGAGAATGCAAGAATTTACAAGGACAAGACGAAAATATTCCATGATAAGAATATTCTTCGCAAGACATTCACGATAAATCAAAAAGTCCTCATGTATAATTCTCGCTTACATCTATTTTCGGAAAAATTGAGATCTCGGTGGACCGGTCCCTACATTGTGCAAACTGTCTATCCATATGGGACTGTCGAGCTGTTAAATCCAAGGAACGGCAACATTTTTAAAGCAAATGGGCAGCGATTAAAGCCGTTCTTTGAGAACTTCCCTTCAGAAGGTATGTCCATACCTCTGAATGATCCTGTGTATCAGGATGATTGATCTCCTAGTCTGATGGAGGTATAGAGTAGTTAGGATTAGAATTTTGCTGCTTTTGTTTTCGTTTTCATAGGTTTGTTAGAAGGAGGAAGATCTCCACTTTTCACTCTCTCAGGTACTATCAGTCCTCACTCCCTTTTTATTTTCAAATTGCTCTCATGTTTTGCTCATTGCACATCTTTTACATTGAGGACAATGCAAGATTTGGTTGGGGGGTATAGGATCATGTGGAACATTTCAAGCAATCATGTGGAAATTTTTTCGATTTTTCAAAAATTCGAAACTCTTTTGGAAAACACCGGTTTTATGCATTCGAGTTGATATGAGCATAAGAGGAGGAGATATGAAGTGTATGGGGCTGGATGTCTGCAATCTCTCATAGCATAATGGTTTTATATGTGAACTCCCCTATTTTTGTGATTGATAGAAAATCTGAACACTTTTACACCTAGTTCACATTACACGATTTTCATGAGTTGAAGGGATTATGTGACTTATGGATTAGCTAGACTTTGAATTAAGGTATTGAGAAATCAGGCCGGGGTACTTTGTCCATCCTTGTCCATGGGAAAATAATGAAAGATATGGATTTTAAAAAAAATCCTATCTAATTTAAAAGAAAAAGGAAAAGGAAGGATGAAATTGGGAATGTGAAAAACGGTGGAAATTCCGATTAGGGCTACCTACTACCAACCGGGGGATGGTCTACCCGTAACCAAAGCCGGAAATGGGACGTAGTGTGAAAGTCGTCGGAAGGACGGTAAGGCAAATTCCTGTCATGGACCTGATGTGGCTCTATGTACCTTGAGTACTATAGTCTACCTGATCTATGAAGAAGATAATCCTAGAAACTCGTGAGATGAATTTTCACTACCCACACTAGTTTAAACTTGTTCAAATCTTTCTATTTATCAACCAATCAGCGGGAATTTCATATGAATGCTTATTATGTTTTGAGAGTTTACGGTTTCAACCTCTGTTGCCTAATGTTTCTGAATCTTAAGCTTATGAACCTTGGAATGTATAGAAGGATGGTTTCTGAAAGAGAGTTGAGTTTTAAAGGATGAAATTAGTTTCACCATGTTTTGCTCGGGACTAGCAAAATGCTGGTTGGGGGGTGTGTTGAGCTCTTAATTGTGCATATTCTAACCCCAATTCATCACTAATTGTGCAAGGTTTGTATGGTTTGTAAGCTAATTCAATGCATGTTTTGTGATTACAGGATTGAGGGTGGACTCTACTCAATTGAAGACATAAAGAGCTCATTTGGCATCATTCTAATTAATAATATTTGATGATCAAAGAAGGAAAGAAAAGAGAAAGAAGAAAAGAAGCTTGAAGGACTGCCGACCGGTCATGACCGGTCGGCTAAGGAAGCCAGACCGGTCAGCGACCGGTCAGCGACCGGTCAGCCATGACACTAAAGGACACACAAAGGTGACCGACCGGTCTTGACCGGTCGGCTACAACTGCTGGAGGTCTTTTGAAGATGTCCGACCGGTCATGACCGATCGGACTGGGTTGCTGGACCAAGGATGAATAGCTCCGACCGGTCATGACCGGTCGGAGGTACTTGCTGGACTGTTGTTCCACAAGACCGACCGGTCTTGACCGGTTGGCCATGCTTGCTGGATAGAACGTTTATTGAGGCCGACCGGTCGTGACCGGTTGGCCAGGTGTACTGACTTAGAAACTTCTAAGTAACGTCCGATTTTCTCTGCGCTGCGTAAGTGCTACGCACTTTCTCGATTCTTCCGGAGTTGGGGAGCCTCCAAACTATAAAAAGCCACCTAGGGATTGTTCTTAGGGTATCCGAGAAGGGCTCAAGCGAGGTTGGAGACTGTGGAAGTGCAGATTGGAGTTTCACAACTCCTTTTGGTTTGCTTTGCTGTTTTCATGTTTTTAAGAGTTGTTTCATGTTTCCTTGGATCATGAGCAGCTAAACCTCTTAGCTAGGGCTAAGAGGTGAAGCTTGTAGTGTATCCAAGATGTTTTAATTCGTAGTTAAGTGGTTTTCAGTTTGGAATTCATGATTATGAACTAAGGTTTGAAGTTTATACAAGTTTTTAAGTAATTTCTCTTAGTCTTGTGATGACTCATGGATGTTTGGATGAATTACTTATCTTCTTAATTTGTTTGCAACGGTCTAGACCTGTATGATCCGAGGAATTGGAGTGCGCTCTAGTACCAAGCTCTTCATAAAGGGGCTTCATACCAAAGTTCTAGTTTTGGTTGATTATCTGGAATATGTATGGACTGTGCATATAATTTGAATCCAGTTCAAATCATGATCTAGCCTTGTCTTGTGAGAAGACTTGAGGATGGTTATGATTGGGAATTGGACCTATAGAAAAGGTGAATGACCTATGCAATGAGCATGCTCAGATCAGCCTAGAGTTGAGTGAACTTTATGCACAGAACTTACATGTTACAGACTTCTGGTTTAACAGTTCTATCATCCGACTAGATAGACCTGACTGGTGATTCTAGTTGAGAGAATGGGAAACCACAGCGGATTGAACATCGAGGATTGCTACAAGTGGATCCTCGAACCCCTAGTGCCTTCTTATAATTGTTTACATTCAATTTAGCTTAAACTGTTAATCACACACATTCTATTCAAACTTTGATTGTTAGCTTCAATAGAAACTTGTGGATGAGTTTGTGACATCCTACATAAGTCCCTGTGGATCGACCTCGGTATTACCGAGTTTATTACTACATCGCAACCCTACACTTGGGGAAGCGAACAGGAAATCGGTTAGTATTATCGATAACCGTCTTTGAACAGGGGTGGATTATGTCCACGAAGATCGCGGTGCGATCACGTTTCGATTTATTTAGCAGAAGTCGATTTTCGGGCCAACAGGGCACTTCCCAGGGCTGAAAATGACTAAGTAGTGGACCTGTTTGTGGTCTAATCAGGGAAATCGGCGAATATTATCGATGACCGTCTTGAAACAGGGGTGTATTATGTCCACAAAGATCGCGGTGTGATCGCGTTTCGATTTGCTTAGCAGAAGTCGATTTCCAGGCCAACAGGGCACTTCCCGGGGCTGGAAATAACTAAGTAGCGGGCCTGCCGGCCGCTTGATTAGGGTATTCGAGGGTCCTGAGATCGGATAACCTCGTCGTGGTGCATGATTATAGTGTATCATGTCATGTAGAAGAAAAGTTTCCCTCTCAGGCTCGGTCCAATTCCGCCCGATTCTTCTCGGTTTCGGCCGTTTTCGGCTCTTTCGAATGGATTTTCGGAGCTGCCAAATTGGCTAAGTGTTGGTCATTTTGGATCAAAACACTGATTTAGGCCATTTATCATTGACCGTTCAAGAATCTGATCCAGGGGATGGATAGATCTCATCGAGATGCATCCGAGAGAAGTGGTTTCATCAAAATCTGATCCCAAACGAAGGCGAGCCGCACGATCGAAGGCCCACCCCTCCAACCAGCGTCCAGGCGCATGAGGAGATGGTACAGGCGCATGTGGTGTGTGTGCAGGTGCATGTGGGGATGGCATAGCTGTCAGCCGCATGTGGTGGGGAGTTGGGCGCATGTCCCATCTCCCGAGCGCATGTGCCCTCTGTTTTTATGAAAAAAAGTGGGAGGGGAAGCAATCTCGACGCATGTGGTGGTGCACATGCACCTGGCCCCAAATAGTGGGCGCATGTCCTTCGTGGACTTAGCGAAAATTCAGGTTTTTCGGCGAAGAAAAGCCAGCGCATGTGCTGGGAAAGCCGGCGCATGTGGGGGAAAAACCGGCGCATGTTCCCAGTACTTAGAAAAAATTCAGGATTTCTCTCTGAACTTGGGATTCCAGCGAGGAAATCCCTCTCCGGCGAAGGATTCCGGCGAGGGAATCCATTCCGGCCAAGGCATCCGGCGAGGGGAAACAAACCAGGCGCAAGTGGTGCTTAAATCGCTCTGAGGTCGAAGGGAGATGATCTCGTGCTGATGGAATGAAGTGACTTCACTATTTATAGGGGGTAATCAGGTTCGGGTCTGGCCCGGCGGGTATTTCCCGGCGCATGTGGCAGAAAACAGGTCAAGCGCATGTGGCAGAAAGAAGCCAGGCGCATTTGCATGGTCCGGGCGCATGTCCTTTTCCGGCGCATTTCCCGGCGCTTTCCGGCAAAGTATTCAGATCACTCCCTTCCATCAATAAGGTGTAGGCACATGTGGTGGGAGGCCAGGCGCATGTCCTTTGCCGACGCTTTTCCACTACTTAGCTAGATTTTCAGAATTCCAGCACTTCGAAAATTTCAGGATTTCAGCTCCGACGGGAGACCTCCAAAGGACAGCTACCTTTTCTAGACATGCATTCACTGTCGCCAAGCCACTTCTGGGCTAGAATTGACCTCCTGAATGAACGGGATGGGGTGTGGAAGTCCAAATGTTGCAAATTTTGGTACTTCCTAATTTGGAGCCTCCGGGTCGGCTTGTCGTATAGGAACGTTGTTCCAGGGGAGCGCGCGCATGGAAATACGCACCGTAATGGCTCCAAACTTGCTATTTATGGGTTTTGGGGCTCTCCGGATCATTTGATGGAGAAGCGCATGTCCAGTTCCGCTCTGAAATGGTAGTTGTAGGCTTACAGACCCTTTTTTGTCAGCTCTAGGCAGAGACGAAATGCATTTCGAGGTGCGCAGGTAAATATATGCACCGGATGACTTCGAAACTCGCAGGTTAAGGGTTTTAGGACATTCTGCATCATTTAGCGATGAAGCGCATATCCAGTTCCACTCTCAAATGGTAGCTGTAGGCTTACGGACCCTTTTTTGTCAGCTCTAGGCAGAGACAAAACACATTTCGAGGTGCGCAGGTAAATATATGCACCGGATGACTTCAAAACTTGCAGGTTAAGGGTTTTAGGACATTCCGGACCATTTGGCAGCGTAGCGCATGTCTAGTTCCGCTCTGAAATGCCGTTTATGAATTTTGGTCGCTACCAAGCGATGAGGATTGCACTGGCATTTTTCGAGCTTTCTCGATCTCAAAACTGATTCAAATCGTTGTCGGACTATGGGATGTTGCTTTACAATGGGTGCAAATTTGAGCCCCAACAAGTGCCCCCCGGTGTGCTGCGCTGGATGCTTACGTCACACTAGTGCAGTGCACCGGTCCATTAGGCTCAAGTATAAATAGTTGACTGACCGAGTCATTCTAACATTTTTTCGAGTCAGAAAATCTAATTTTCCCAAGGTGAGAGAGCTCATCCTCAAGGTATGGGCGGATGTGGTTCCCTTATGGGCGCATGTGGTGGCATCCATTTTTTTTTGTGAAGAAACTCCCTCCAGGCGCATGTGGAATGCCTTAAAGAGTGGGCGCATGTCCCAGGACTTGCATTTGTGCAGAAATTTGGAGATGGGCGCATGTGAGGATCCACATGCGCTTGGGGCTTTTCATGGTGCATTTTGCAATCTCATCATTGCGGGTTGGGTGCATGTGAGGGACCACATGCGCCTGGGGTTCCTCTTTGGGCACATGTCAGCCCAACACTTAGCCAAATTCTGGATATTTTGGCTCCGCTTTGCACTTGGTGAAGAGATTGCCTATCTGGCTCAATTCTCAGTCAAATTCGATGCCGTTTGAGACCAGATTGCTAAAAATTCAAGCACGATGGGAACTTAGTGCCTTGGGCCTGCAGTAGGCTACCTGCTTTGGCCTGTTACAGCTTGCAACTGTTTATTCCAAGCAAGTTCAGGTTATACCTGCCGGACTACGCTCGAATGCTTCGAATGTACGCAAGATTATTGTGTGTGAACAATTGTGTACATCCAATGTTGGGAATGTTTCTTATCTTTGCCCAGCGCTTGTGACATGTGTGTGCTTATTTGTCATATGCGTGTTTGAATCTTGTTACTCTCGTGTTTTTAGTAGATCATAATTTTTTTTTTGTGCAATTCATGATTGGATTATGTGATTTTGTTTTTATGATGCGTACCTTATTGTGTTGCTTTGTTGCATGCAATGGAGCTTTCTCCTAATGTTTCCTTGTTTGCGTGCAGCAGCAAATCATGGCAGAGATGACAAGATCTTCTGGTGAAGTTTCCAGGCTGCAAGTCTCTAGTCCCTCATCTCTGGAACACGGGAAGAAGAGGACGGCTGAAGATGCTATCGATCCATCTATAGAAAAGTGTTGCTCGCGCTTCCCCGCGACAATCGATCCTGAAGTGAAGGATTTCTCTGATTGTATAAAGCAGCTTCCCCATGAGGTGTTACTGCGTATTTATGTGGATAGAACCGCATCCGAGCCTCCGACGCAAGGGACTGAGGAAGAATGGTCCTCTTGGTATTGTCAACTTACTGGTGCTCCGAGTGTCGTCGAGGCAGGTCCTTCTAGTTTGCTTGCCCAACATTCCGAGGATAATCAAGAAGTTCAGAAGAAGAAGAAGAGACGGAATCGAGGTAAGAAATCAGTTGAGGCAGTCGATCAGGAGGAGCAGTCGATACAACTCATCGATCTGAAGAATGACTGGATGAAGATTGGCTGGGATAAAAACCAAATCGTCACAACGTGCGGTTTCTTCATCGTGAACCCCTACAACGACCAAGTCATTACACATGAGAAATCTCTTATGAGGCATCGACCCCTCCCGAGCATCGAGCCATCCCACGATCAAGGCCCTTTTGAGTTCTACGGGGTTGGAAGGTGGACATCTGTTCCGGAGCAGTTGTTGACTACTTTCTTGGTTGATGATGGGAGAGAACAACAGGTAGGTCTCCCAAGAGAAATGGTCTTCCTTGCTCCGACTTGTGATCCTCACGCTCTTTATCCAACCCATTATTTCGAGACAGTTCAGCAAAGGTTTCGGCATATGGATAAGACGATGATGTGGGCGACGAGTAGTATCCGCACACGAGGTCATCTGAACGAGCGAGTTGGTTATGAGCCGTGGGCAAAAGAGATTTTGGTCCGTCACGAGAATATTCTGAAGCAAGTTAGTCTGTATCAGGCTATCGATGCAACTTCTGGGCATTTCTTCCGTGATCCAACAATCATTCGGAGCTTCTTGAATTATTGGCCTTCTGTTACCAATTCATTCCACTTTCCGTATGGGGAGATGAGTATAACTTTATGGGATCTCCGGATGATGGCTGACTTGCCTGTAATAGGACGATGTTACCAGGAATATGTCCCAACTGATGAAGAGTTGTCTTCGTCTAGGCTTAAAAGTCCTCGAGATGCTTACCATTCAGAGGCTTGTCTGGAGTTATTCGCTGAGTTGTCGCAGTTCGACCATATTACCAAGATTCATTACGACGACTAGTTGATTTACTTTAGCCAGAGGATGAAGTAATATTTCTTCTGATAACTTCTTTTCTACTTTATATTTGCATGCTCTTACCTTCTTTTCTTCTGACATGGAACTTTTCTTTCTTCTTGAAGCATTGATTATGAAGAATATAAAATTCCGTAGGAAGACCAAGTCTTGATGAAGGAATGTTTCGAATATAGGTTCCGCAATCTGAATGAGCTTATGTCGACTTGTGAACTAGCAGGCTTCTTAGCATACTGGCTGTCGGCAGTTGTGCTACCTAGCTCCAAGGGTGCTGATGGGGTCAGGGTTTCTTGCTTCGTCGTGGCAGGAGCTCTTGCAAATGGCTATCGATATTCTTTAGCACCGCCGGTTTTATGCAGTCTATATAGGGCTTTCGGCAATATTGCTAGTAACAAAGATCGAACCGGGAGAGGGATGAATATGGCTTATTGTCCGTGGCATTTCTTCTGCAGGTGGTTGGGCATATATTTCCCGTGGACATATGGAATGGATCTCTTTCAATATCTCCACACCGATCACGCGCCTCTCTATCGCTACGGAAAGCTTGAGATGATAGCGCAGTCATCTGATTGGATAGCTTCGAAAATCGGCAGCTGGATGGATATTTGCTTCTACCACTTTCCTGTTTCTAACGTCGAAGAGGATCGAGAAGTCGTTGACAACGAACGTTCTGTGAATACTCTTGAAAGGGAGTTTCTGGTGTCTATTCGTACTGCTTCACTTCCACTACGTGAAGGAATAGAGTTCTGGCGGGAGCCTTATTACCCCAGCCGGTTTGCCAGGCAATTCGGATATGATCAGGGTGTTCCGATAACATTAGTAGATGTAACCAAAGTAGAGCAGGCATATGGCACAGGTCCTGTTCACTGGGGATGGGTATGGCATCAACTTCTAATGACACGAACGGGCGCGAGGTTCATGCTTCCCGGCCTCTATCGAAAGACTGGCGGTCCTTATGGCTGGCTAAGATGGTGGGTGTATCAGAATGCTCTGATTCGAAACAACAGCTCTGTTGATGATCCAATCTACATTCCTCCTCCAGAGTTGACAGAGGTCCTCGCTGATGAATTAGGCTATTACATAGAGCAGGTCGAAGCGTATTTGTCGTCAAGTATTAGGCATAAGACTTTTCTGAGTGTGTCAGTTGACCATCGTAAGGAGGATACAGCATTGGACGGTTGGCATACCTTCGGAGTATCTTTGGTGAAATGGTCACAAGAATCTGGGTTCACACGTCTTCTGGTGATTGAAGGTGATAAGGATGATAATCAGTTAATTAGTGAAGAGGACCCAACAACGACTGAGCCGGTGAATGAAATATCAGACCATGTTAGTGTGAGAGAGCGGGTCGGGCAGATTGGAGAAGATAATCTACAAGGGACCACTATGTCAGTGAATGACACCACTGTGTTTGTGGCCTCTGGTGCTTCTAATGTTGAGGGTATGGCGGAGGTACCAACATCGACTGAGGTAATTAATGCTGGTAATAACACTATCGAATCTTTGATCATGACTTCGGAGCTATCGACTGAGATCACTAAGTCATTCGTTGACACGACGGCACACGTTGAGGATCCCTTAGAATCTGTTGCTGGCTCACCTCTGGCCCCTGGTAGCGCTCTTCCATAACTTCTTGATATATTCTTCTTTCTACGTTTCTCATTTCATTATGCTCACCACATTTCTTTACCACAGTTATTGTTGACTCTGGTGCTGTCATTCATGGAGCGTCCAATGTTCCTTGTTTCGATCATTTAGACTGTTTCGGGCGAAGTATATTGAGGAGTTTGTTATCGAGTATCTCAAAAACGCTAGCTGATCCACATAAATGGCATATGTTGGGTGCTGGAATGAAAGTGTTGGAGGCTTGCGTTGGAGTGATAGGACCTAATGCACTCGTGATTATCGATCATATTTCTTTGTTTGAAAGCTCCAGTCACGAGGGTAGTGGCTGCTGAACTCACCGAGCCAGACCCTATTATTGAAGGGAAACGAAAGATCGTGGATTCTTTAGGACCTGCAGTAGAGCATCATATGCGGTAAACGATGGATGCACGAGCGTCTTCTCAAAGCAATAAGACGCAACATAAGGGGTGTCTGGATCGTCTGGCCGAAATTGATGTCGAGATTAAGTACTTGCAGGCGGAGAAAATAGTTGTGCGCTTCGAAGCTGCTCGCCTTGAGTCAGTAGTTGCTCAGGATCAAATAACTGTTATAAGGCTTGAAATTGAGGGCGAAGCGATGCGTAAGCAACTAGAAGATTTGACCACTGAGCTCCAGAATGTTCCCAATCCTACATTGATATTATCCGAGGCGAAGTCGGCGATGGAAGCTGCCAAGGTGGCCGTAATCAGGTTGATATCAGGATGTCTAGAGAAGCTATGATCTTTACTTTTGATATTCTTCTTACCAATCTTTATATATAGAGACGATCATGGGGCTTCATCTTGACTAGATTCACAATCATTGTAATCGATACAAGGGATCCTTACTTTTGACCATTCATGTATGCGATGTTGAAGGATGTTAACCATACTTTTGTTAATGAAATTACAATGACAATTACCTTTCTATTGTGTGATATTGTGTAATGGGTGTTAGAATGCTTTGCAATATAACTTAATAGCAATCATAACTATGATGAATGGTAATATTAAATATTTATGATAATTAATGCAGAATGAAATGAAGAGAATAATACTTCCCTTTGTCATCGATCTCAGGATGTCTTGGGTTTCCAGATATTGGATATGCTCGCGTCGTAACCGGATATTTTCTGGCTTGCCCCTAGTCATTTCTTTCTACAAACTTGAGTTTCTCATCATATATTGGGGCTTGCCCCCAGTTGTCTTCTTCTCTAAGCTTGAGTTTCTCATCATATATATTGGGGCTTGCCCCCAGTCGTTTTCTTTTATAAGCTTGAGTTTCTGATCATATATATTGGGGCTTGCCCCCAGTCGTTTTCTTCTATAAGCTTGAGTTTCTGATCATATATATTGGGGCTTGCCCACAATGTATTCAGCTCTTCGTTTTGCGTTATTGTCTCTTTCTGATAAAAGATGTCATGTGCTTTAGAAATCTACATAGAATACCTGTTTGATCAAAATCCTTCATCGCATATTCTTGTTGCGGAATTATTCATAAGAGAAAGCCTGTCGATATTCTCAAAGCAAAGTGATACATAATAGAATGCCCTGACCATCTTCACATAAAGCCATGTGTATATATAGGAGAAACCTAGTTCTGACCCGTCCTCATATAGAATAGGAGAATATCACAATAATGATGAGGAGATCTGCTATAGAATATGAAAGCCGAATATATAATGAGACATTCTGATCATCTTCATATAAGACCAAGTGTGTGTATATAAAAGATTGATAATAATAGAATATCCTGATCATCTTCATATAGAACCATATGTATAAGACACCATCATCTCTCGATTGCTTTCACAGAACGCTTTCTTCTCTCTTCATATAAGACAATATATATAAAAGATCGAAGACTCTTAATTGCTCTCATATAGAGTAGAAGAATGCCAGAATGTCATAATGATAACAAGAAGACCATGATAAAATAATAATATGAAGACATTGCATCTCACACAGATCTTCTATAGAATACCATTCTCTTATCAGACTGGATTGATCCGAAAATTCCTAGAGGGATCTGGCGCAGTTGAATCTCATAACCTGGAGGGATCTAGTGTAGTTTAACCTCATACCCTAGAGGGATCGGGTGTAGTTTAACCTCATATCCTGGAGGGATCTGGTATAGTTTAACCTCATATCCTGGAGGGATCTAGTTCAGTTTCACCTCATAACCTGGAGGGATCTATTGAAGTTTAACCTCATACCCTGGAGGGATCTGGTGTAGTTTAACCTCATATCCTGAAGGGATCTGGTGTAGTTTAACCTCATATCCTGGAGGGATCTAGGTTCAGTTTCACCTCATAACCTAGAGAGATCTAGTTTAGTTTCACCTCATAACCTGGAGGGATCTGGTTCAGTTTCACCTCATAACCTGGAGGGATCTGGTTCAATTTATCCTCGTAGCCTGGAGATTGTATGGTTCAGTTTATCCTCATAGCCTGGAGATTGTATGGTTCAGTTTATCCTCGTAGCCTGGAGATTGTGTGGTTCAGTTTATCCTCGTAGCCTGAAAATTGTATGGTTCAGTTTATCCTCGTAGCCTGGAGATTGTGTGGTTTAGTTTATCCTCGTAGCCTGGAGATTATATGGTTCAGTTTATTCTCGTAACCTGGAGTATTTCTCAACTCGTTTAGACCCGGAGTCCAAGGGTATATTTGTTTCTCAACTCGTTTAGACCCGGAGTGCAAGGGTATATTTGTACATATGTAGAGTTCAACGACTTTGTGCCTATACAAAGTTCGGCAAGATTGTAGACTCAGTAGGGATCACCCATGGCACTACGGCACTCACAGGAACCTGTTGAGTCGGCTAGTAATTTTCTTTTCCTTCCGCTCTTTTAATTTTTTAGTCGATGGCTGCTTTGATTGTTACTTTGATTGTCAAGTTGACAGCTGCTTTGGCTGCTTCTCTGGCTATGAGATTGATCGCCACTTCACTGGCTCATTCGCTTGATGAGGAAACCCGTTACTTGCCCCCTGTGATATCTTGGGCGAAAATGATGTTTTGAGTGGCCCCCTGTGCTATTAGGATTGCCAGAGCATCATGAATGTCCTTCGACTACTTTGCTAAGTCATTTTGAATCTTGAACTAGCTCATCAATTTGTTCTTGGATTGCTGGCAGGTTAATTAGTCTGTTCAAACAATTCTTCATCTTGGGCCACCTACACCACCGTGTCCTGCATTGATCGCCCCTCACGTGTCAGCTTCTGCTTTGTCAGAATGACTTTGATGATGATCGTTTCTACTGTCACTTCAACTGTTTTCTGTATAAATGGCCTGATCTGCCCCCTGTGATTCTTTTGCCGGCTGTCAAGTGGTGAAGCGGCGGCACTACGGGCTATTCTCTGTGCAATTGGGGTGGCTAAGGCATCCTGGATCTCCTTCACTCACCTCGATAACTGAGCTTCGGTCAATTCGTTGATCTGCTCTTGAGTTGTTAACGGTTCAACATCTTGTTTGATCGGCTCTTCGCCTTCAATTATCTACACCATCACGACCTGTACTAGCCGCTCCTCACGAGTCGGCCTTGATTTCATTCGACTGGTCTCGATGACAATCTCCTCTCTTGCTTTTATGACTGTTTTTTGCATAGTTGGCTTGATCTGCACCTTGTCTAGGTGGTTCACATCCAAGAGAGCTGGGAAGCTACCAACTGAGTGTGTGAACTTTTGTGGCCTCATTGCAGTAGTCTGGTTAGCAGTGGAAGCGCTGCTAACTTGTGTTGGTTGCCACTGCTTTTTTTTATGGTGAATCATGCCTTAACCACAGTGGTCTTCTAATATGAAGTCTTCATCGTTGTTTTCTTCATTCCCTTCGGCTGTTTGAGGCTTCGAGTTAGCTGTTAGCCAGACTTGGAAGCGGTTGGTGCTGTCACAGTGGAATGCGAGAAGTAGAATCCTCCAGTCACCAAAAAGATAAGTACAGACGACATTTCTCCTCTTCTTAAGGTTAGTATTTTCGCTAACTTTCACTGCACAATCACATGTCCATTAGAGCATTCTACAAATAGATATAGAAAGTGCACGACCTTACCAGTCACAATAAAAGTTAAACATAAAACTAAATGCGCAACAAGAATACACATGCTTCTATTATCTTTTAAAACTTTAGGATTTTTTATTTTATTTTTTGAAATTTTTGAAAACTTCGATTTCAGATGCTTTTGCCTTAAAGATGAAGGGAAGAAGGTTCCCGTCGAGAGTCGCCAATTTGGCGCCCGTGAAGACGCCGAACATTTCTCCTCGCGGTAACCTTTCTTATGTACACATCAGTGTCTGCAAATGATTTATCTTAGAATGTCCATTTACTCAGAAATAACTAGAGATTCTGGTATTGTTTGAATTCCCCAGCAGAGTCGCCAGTTTGTTAGAACTAGAAAAATCAACCGCTCGTCGGCAGTCTTTTTCCTGTGTTTCATTATTCTGGGAAAATTCTGAGTATAGAAACATTCATAGATAATCATAAGCAATCACCAAGTGTACGCACGGGAGATATCGCAAGGCCAATTTTATTCCAGAGATTCTGAGATCTTTTACATTCCAGGCTGTGATACTGGTCACGAGCCTTTAATTACATCAATGGATGATCACCCTTGATTAAAAGGCAAAAGTAAATGAATGCACGCATCATAGATAAGTTAAATAAAGCATTAAGAAAGCATGAATGTAAATGAAACAAATCACAAACAACATAAAGATTTTTTACGTGAAAACCCTTGCGGGAGAAAACCACGGCACAAAGCGACAAGATTCCACTATGAATGTAGTTATACAATAGATGGAATATTAGAAAGAAAGCTCGGATAGATCGAGCAAGAAATTTAAATCGTCAGGGATTATGGGCTTGAGTTCATGGTCGTATAGACCTATTTGTTTTCTTGTTATGGACTGAACCACATTTCTTAGACAAGCCGGATGTCTATGTCCCATTTTCTTTCGAACTGTCCGGGTTGAGAGACTGTCAGGATTCAAGTGGTGCAACTCTGGGCCCGCGCCTGTTCCTGTGAACAGGTGACCACTGGAATACAAGATCCTCGAATGTTGGTCGGCATAACCCAAGGCCCGTGCCCATATTTTTATGACGGGTGACCTTAAGAGAGCACTCCGCAACGTTCCCGAACGAGGTTTTTAATCGAGTGGTGCAACTCTGGGCCGGCGCCTGTTACTGTGAACAGGTGACTGCTAGAATACACAAACATCGAAATGTTGGTCGGCATAACCTGAAGCCCGTGCCTGTTACTGTGAACAGGTGACCTTAGGAAAGCAATCCGCAACTACCTCATCAGCTCAACCGACGGACCCGTTGTCGATGGGTAGGGCATCGACTATGTTTTTCATAGTGGGAATCCATAGCAGGATGTTTCAAGCTTAGTTTGAACTCTTTTGTTTGTGGGTTCTCGTGGTAACCATAACCCCTTAGGTTTAGCCTCGGACCTTTATCCGGGATGAATGGAGCTTTATACAATAAAGTAAATGTATTTCTTTTGGAGTCGTGCGACTCGTGTTCGAAAATATTCTTTCTTCTGAGTATTTTCAATGATCTATTTGGGATCAAATAGGCTTTATTGAGCCAAGATCCTTTGAGGATTCAAAATTCAATAGGCTGGATCGGCTGTTTTCGATGCCTGCAAATGGCTAAGTATCGGGTCCGATGGGTTCCCGTTCATGCCAATTTCTTATGAACAATGGGGATTGGTGCCCCGTAAATGCTTAACTTGGTTGTTGGATAGCCTGAGTACTTCAGCTTTGCCTCAGCGTCTTTGAGATCGCGGTTAATTTCATCTGGCATCAGTCAATTTTCAAGCCAACAGGGCACTTCCCGGGGCTGAAAAATGACTAAGTAGTGGACCTGTTTGCGGTCTGATTAGGGAAATCGGTGAGTATTATTGATAACCTTCTTTAAACAGGGGTGGATTACGTCCACGAATATCGCGATGCGATCGCAGTTTCGATTTATTGAGCAGAAGTCGATTTTCGGGCCAACAGGGCACTTCCTAGGGCTGGAAATGACTAAGTAATGGACCTGTTTATGGTCTAATCAGGGAAATCGGTGAATATTATCGATGACAGTCTTGAAATAGGGGTGGATTATGTCCACGAAGATCGCGGTGCGATCGCGTTTCGATTTGCTTAGCAGAAGTCGATTTCCGGGCCAACAGGGCACTTTCCGGGGCTGGAAATGACCAAGTAGCGGGCCTGCCGACCGCTTGATTAGGGTATTCGAGGGTCCTGAGATCGGATAACCTCATCGTGATGCATGATTATAGTATATCATGTCATTCGAGGGTCCAATTCCGCCCGATTCTTCTCGGTTTCGGCCGTTTTCAGCTCTTTTGGAGGGATTTTCTGGAGCTGCCAAATTGGATAAGTGTTGGTCATTCTGGATCAAAACACTGATTTGGGCCATTTATCATTGACCGTTGGAGAATCTGATCCGGGGGATGGATAGATCTCATCGAGATGCATCCGGGAGAAGTGGTTTCATCAAAATCTGATCCCGGACGAAGGCGGGCCTGCACAATCGAAGGCCCGCCCATCCAACCAGCGTCCAGGCGCATGGAGGAGATGGTACAGGCGCATGTGGTGTGTGTGCATGTGCATGTGGGGATGGCATAGCTGTCAGGCGCATGTGGTGGGGAGTTGGGCGCATGTCCCATCTGCCGGGCACATGTGCCCTCTGTTTTTATGAAAAAAAGTGGGAGGGGAAGCAATCCCGGCGCATGTGGTGGTGCACATGCGCCTGGCCCCAAATAGTGGGCGCATGTCCTTCGTTAACTTAGCGAAAATTCAGGTTTTTCGGCGGAGAAAAGCCAGCGCATGTGCTGGGAAAGCCGGCGCATGTGGGGGAAAAGCCGGCGCATGTTCCCAGCACTTAGAAAAAATTCAGGATTTCTCTCTGAACTTGGGATTCCGGAGAGGAAATCCCTCTCCGGCGAAGGATTCGAAGAGGGAATCCATTCCGGCCAAGGCAACCGGCGAGGGGAAACAAACCAGGCGCAAGTGGTGCTTACATCGCTCTAAGGTCGGAGGAAGATGATCTCATGCTGATGGAATGAAGTGACTTCACTATTTATACGGGGTAATCAGGTTCGGGTCTGGCCCGGTGGGTATTTCCCGGCGCATGTGGTAGAAAACAGGTCAAGCGCATGTGGCAGAAAGAAGCCAGGCGCATGTGCATGGTCCGGGCGCATGTCCTTTTCCGGCGCATTTTCCGGCGCTTTCCGGCAAAGTATTCAGATCACTCCCTTCCATCAATAGGGTGTAGGCACATGTGGTGGGAGGCCAGGCACATGTCCTTTGCCGACGCTTTCCCACTTCTTAGCCAGATTTTCAGACTTCCAGCACTTAGAAAATTTTGGGATTTCAGCTCCGACGAGAGACCTCCAAAGGACAGCTACCTTTTCTAGACATGCACTCACTGTCGCCAAGCCACTTCTAGGCTAGAATTGACCTCCTGAATGAACGAGATGGGGCGTGGAAGTCCAAATGTTTTAAATTTTAGTACTTCCTAATTTGGAGCCTCCGGGTCGGCTTGTCGTATAGGAACGTTGTTCCGGGGAGCGCGCGCATGGAAATACGCACCGTAATGGCTCCAAACTTGTTATTTATAGGTTTTGGGGCGCTCCGGATCATTTGATGGTGAAGCGTATGTCCAGTTCCGCTCTAAAATGGTAGTTGTAGGCTTACAGACCCTTTTTTGTCAGCTCTGAAATGGGCGCATGTCCCGTTCATGCCAATTTCTTATGACTAATGGGGATCGGTGCCCCGTAAATGCTTAACTCGGTTGTTGGATAGCCCGAGTACTTCAGCTTTGCCTCGGCGTCTTTGAGATCGCGGCTGATTTCATCTGGCATCAGTCAATTTTCAAGCCAACAGGGCACTTCCCGGGGCTGAAAAATGACTAAGTAGTGGACCTGTTTGCGGTCTGATTAGGGAAATCGGTGAGTATTATCGATAACCATCTTTGAACAGGGGTGGATTACGTCCACGAAGATCGCGGTGCGATCGCGTTTCGATTGATTTAGCAGAAGTCAATTTTTGGGCCAACAGGGCACTTCCCAGGGCTGAAAATGACTAAGTAGTGGACCTGTTTGTGGTCTAATCAGGGAAATCAGTGAATATTATCGATGACCGTCTTGAAACAGGGGTGGATTATGTCCACGAAGATCGCGGTGCGATCGCGTTTCGATTTGCTTAGTAGAAGTCGATTTTCGGGCCAACAGGGCACTTCTCGGGGCTGGAAATGACTAAGTAGCGGGCCTGCCGGCCACTAGATTAGGGTATTCGAGGGTCCTGAGATCGGATAACCTCGTCGTGGTGCATGATTATAGTGTATCATGTCATGTAGAAGAAAAGTTTCCCTCTCGGGCTCGGTCCAATTCCGCCCGATTCTTCTCGGTTTCAGCCGTTTTCGGCTGTTTCGGAGGGATTTTCGGAGCTGCCAAATTGGCTAAGTGTTGGTCATTCTGGATCAAAACACTGATTTGGGCCATTTATCATTGACCGTTGGAGAATCTGATCCGGGGGATGGATAGATCTCATCGAGATGCATTCGGAGAAGTGGTTTCATCAAAATCTGATCCCGGACGAACGCGGGCCGCACGATCGAAGGCCCGCCCATCCAACCAGCGTCCAGGCGCATGGAGGAGATGGTACAGGTGCATGTGGTGTGTGTGCAGGTGCATTTGAGGATGGCATAGCTGTCAAGCGCATGTGGTGGGGAGTTGGGCGCATGTCCCATCTCCCGGGCGCATGTGCCCTCTGTTTTTATGAAAAAAAAGTGGGAGGGGAAGCAATCCCAGTGCATGTGGTGGTGCACATGCGCCTGGCCCCAAATAGTGGGCGCATGTCCTTCGTGGACTTAGCGAAAATTCAGGTTTTTCGGCGGAGAAAAGCCAGCGCATGTGCTGGGAAAGCCTGCGCATGTGGGGGAAAAGTCGGCACATGTTCCCAGCACTTAGAAAAAATTCAAGATTTCTCTCTGAACTTGGGATTCCGGTGAGGAAATCCCTCTCCCAGGAAGGATTCCGGCGAGGGGAAACAAAGCTGGCACATGTGGTGCTTACATCGCTCTGAGGTCGGAGGGAGATGATCTCATGCTGATGGAATGAAGTAACTTCACTATTTATAAGGTGTAATCGGGTTCGGGTCTGGCCCGGCGGGTATTTTCCGGCGCATGTGGCAGAAAACAGGTCAAGCGCATGTGGCAGAAAGAAGCCAGGCGCATGTGCATGGTCCGGGCGCATGTCCTTTTCCGGCGCATTTCCCGGCGCTTTCCGGCAAAGTATTCAGATCACTCCCTTCCATCAATAGGGTGTAGGCGCATGTGGTGGGAGGCCAGGCGCATGTCCTTTGCCGACGCTTTCCCACTACTTAACCAGATTTTCAGACTTCCAGCACCTAGAAAATTTCAGGATTTCAGCTCCGACGGGAGACCTCCAAAGGACAGCTACCTTTTCTAGACATGCACTCACTGTCGCCAAGCCACTTCTAGGCTAAAATTGACCTCCTGAATGAACGAGATGGGGTGTGGAAGTCCAAATGTTGTAAATTTTAGTACTTCCTAATTTGGAGCCTCCGGGTCGGCTTGTCGTATAGGAACGTTGTTCCGGGAAGAGCGCATGGAAATACGCACCGTAATGGCTCCAAACTTGTTATTTATAGGTTTTGGGGCGCTCCGAATCATTTGATGGTGAAGCGCATGTCCAATTCCGCTCTGAAATGGTAGTTGTAGGCTTACAGACCCTTTTTTGTCAGCTCTGAAATGGGCGCATGTCCCGTTCATGCCAATTTCTTATGACTAATGGGGATCGGTGCCCCGTAAATGCTTAACTCGGTTGTTGGATAGCCTGAGTACTTCAGCTTTGCCTCGGCGTCTTTGAGATCGCGGTTGATTTCATCTGGCATCAGTCAATTTTCAAGCCAAGAGGGCACTTCCCGGGGCTGAAAAATGACTAAGTAGTGGACCTGTTTGCGGTCTGATTAGGGAAATCGGTGAGTATTATCGATAACCGTCTTTGAACAGGGGTGGATTACGTCCACGAAGATCGCGGTGCGATCGCGTTTCGATTGATTTAGCAGAAGTCGATTTTCGGGCCAACAGGGCACTTCCCAGGGTTGAAAATGACTAAGTAGTGGACCTATTTGTGGTCTAATCAGGGAAATCGGTGAATATTATCGATGACCGCCTTGAAACAGGGGTGGATTATGTCCACGAAGATCGCGGTGCTATCGCGTTTCGATTTGCTTAGTAGAAGTCGATTTTCGGGCCAACAGGGCACTTCCCGGGGCTGGAAATGACTAAGTAACGGGCCTGCCGGCCGCTGGATTAGGGTATCCGAGGGTCCTGAGATCGGATAACCTCGTCGTGGTGCATGATTATAGTGTATCATGTCATGTAGAAGAAAAGTTTCCCTCTCGGGCTCGGTCCAATTCCGCCCGATTCTTCTCGGTTTCGGCCGTTTTCGGCTCTTTCGGAGGGATTTTCGGAGCTGCCAAATTGGCTAAGTGTTGGTCATTCTGGATCAAAACACTGATTTGGGCCATTTATCATTGACTGTTGGAGAATCTGATCCGGGGGATGGATAGATCTCATCGAGATGCATCCGGGAGAAGTGGTTTCATCAAAATCTGATCCCAGACGAACGCGGGCCGCACGATCGAAGGCCCGCCCCTCCAACCAGCGTCCAGGCGCATGGAGGAGATGGTACAGGTGCATGTGGTGTGTGTGCAGGTGCATTTGGGGATGGCATAGCTGTCAAGCGCATGTGGTGGGGAGTTGGGCGCATGTCCCATCTCCCAGGGCGCATGTGCCCTCTGTTTTTATGAAAAAAAGTAGGGAGGGGAAGCAATCCCAGTGCATGTGGTAGTGCACATGCGCCTGGCCCCAAATAGTGGGCGCATGTCCTTCGTGGACTTAGCGAAAATTCAGGTTTTCCGGCGGAGAAAAGCCAGCGCATGTGCTGGGAAAGCCGGCGCATGTGTGGGAAAAGTCGGCACATGTTCCCAGCACTTAGAAAAAATTCAAGATTTCTCTCTGAACTTGGGATTCCGGCGAGGAAATCCCTCTCCCGCGAAGGATTCCAGCGAGGGGAAACAAAGCTGGCACATGTGGTGCTTACATCGCTCTGCGGTCGGAGGGAGATGATCTCGTGCTGATGGAATGAAGTAACTTCACTATTTATAGGGTGTAATCGGGTTCGGGTATGGCCCGGCGGGTATTTTCCGGCGCATGTGGCAGAAAACAGGTCAAGCACATGTGGTAGAAAGAAGCCAGGTACATATGCATGGTCCGGGCGCTTGTCCTTTTCCGACGTATTTCCCGGCGCTTTCCAGCAAAGTATTCAAATCACTCCCTTCCATCAATAGGGTGTAGGCACATGTGGTGGGAGGCCAGCCGCATGTCCTTTGCCGGCGCTTTCCCACTACATAGCCAGATTTTCAGGATTCCAACACTTAGAAAATTTTAGGATTTCAGCTCCGACGAGAGACCTCTAAAGGACAGCTACCTTTTCTAGACATGCACTCACTGTCGCCAAGCCACTTCTAGGCTAGAATTGACCTCCTGAATGAACGAGATGGGGTGTGGAAGTCCAAATGTTGTAAATTTTAGTACTTCCTAATTTGGAGCCTCCGGGTCGGCTTGTCGTATAGGAACGTTGTTCCGGGGAGAGTGCGCATGGAAATACGCACTGTAATGGCTCCAAACTTGCTATTTATAGGTTTTAGGGCGCTCCGGATCATTTGATGGTGAAGCGCATGTCCGGTTCCGCTCTGAAATGGTAGTTGTAGGCTTACAGACCCTTTTTGTCAGCTCTGAAATAGGCGCATGTCCCGTTCATGCCAATTTCTTATGACTAATGGGGATCGGTGCCCCGTAAATGCTTAACTCAGTTGTTGGATAGCCTGAGTACTTCAGCTTTGCCTCAGCGTCTTTGAAATCGCAGTTGATTTCATCTGGCATTAGTCAATTTTCAAGCCAAGAGGGCACTTCCCGGGGCTGAAAAATGACTAAGTAGTGGACCTGTTTGCGGTCTGATTAGGGAAATCGGTGAGTATTATCGATAACCGTCTTTGAACAGGGGTGGATTACGTCCACGAAGATCGCGGTGCGATCGCGTTTCGATTGATTTAGCAGAAGTCGATTTTCGGGCCAACAGGGCACTTCCCAGGGCTGAAAATGACTAAGTAGTGGACCTGTTTGTGGTCTAATCAGGGAAATCGGTGAATATTATCGATGACCATCTTGAAACAGGGGTGGATTATGTCCACGAAGATCGCGGTGCGATCGCGTTTCGATTTGCTTAGTAGAAGTCGATTTTCGGGCCAACAGGGCACTTCCCGGGGTTGAAAATGACTAAGTAGCGGGCCTGCCGGCCGCTTGATTAGGGTATTCGAGGGTCCTGAGATCGGATAACCTCGTCGTGGTGCATGATTATAGTGTATCATGTCATGTAGAAGAAAAGTTTCCCTCTCGGGCTCGGTCCAATTCCACCCGATTCTTCTCGATTTCGGCCGTTTTCGGCTCTTTCGGAGGGATTTCCGGAGCTACCAAATTGGCTAAGTGTTGGTCATTCTGGATCAAAACACTGATTTGGGCCATTTATCATTGACCGTTGGAGAATCTGATCCGGGGGATGGATAGATCTCATCGAGATGCATCCGGGAGAAGTGGTTTCAACAAAATCTGATCCCGGACGAAGGCGGGCCGCACGATCGAAGGCCCGCCCCTCCAACCAGCGTCCAGGCGCATGGAGGAGATGGTACAGGTGCATGTGGTGTGTGTGCAGGTGCATTTGGGGATGGCATAGCTGTCAAGCGCATGTGGTGGGGAGTTGGGCGCATGTCCCATCTCCCAGGTGCATGTGCCCTCTGTTTTTATGAAAAAAAGTAGGAGGGGAAGCAATCCCAGTGCATGTGGTGGTGCACATGCGCCTGGCCCCAAATAGTGGGCGCATGTCCTTCGTGGACTTAGCGAAAATTCAAGTTTTCCGGCGGAGAAAAGCCAGCGCATGTGCTGGGAAAGCCGGTGCATGTGGGGGAAAAGTCGGCACATGTTCCCAGCACTTAGAAAAAATTCAAGATTTCTCTCTGAACTTGGGATTCCGGCGAGGAAATCCCTCTCCCGCTAAGGATTCCGGCTAGGGGAAACAAAGCTGGCATATGTGGTGCTTACATCGCTCTGAGGTCAGAGGGAGATGATCTCGTGCTGATGGAATGAAGTAACTTCACTATTTATAAGGTGTAATCGGGTTCGGGTCTGGCCCGACGGGTATTTTCCGACGCATGTGGCAGAAAATAGGTCAAGCGCATGTGGTAGAAAGAAGCCAGGTGCATATGCATGGTCCGGGCGCTTGTCCTTTTCCGGCGCATTTCCCGGCGCTTTCCGGCAAAGTATTCAAATCACTCCCTTCCATCAATAGGGTGTAGGCACATGTGGTGGGAGGCCAGGCGCATGTCCTTTGCCGGCGCTTTCCCACTACTTAGCCAGATTTTCAGGATTCCAACACTTAGAAAATTTCAGGATTTCAGCTCCGACGGGAGACCTCCAAAGGACAGTTACCTTTTCTAGACATGCACTCACTGTCGCCAAGCCACTTCTAGGTTAGAATTGACCTCCTGAATGAACGGCATGGGGTGTGAAAGTCCAGATGTTGCAAATTTTGGTACTTCCTTCCTAATTTGGAGCCTCCGGGTCGGCTTGTTGTATAGGAACATTGTTCCGGAGAGCGCGCGCATGGAAATACGCACCGTAATGGCTTCAAACTTGTTATTTATTGGTTTTGGGGTGCTCCAGATCATTTGATGGTGAAGCGCATGTCCAGTTCCGCTCTGAAATGGTAGTTGTAGGCTTACGGACCCTTTTTATCAGCTCTAGGCAGAGACGAAACGGATTTCGAGGTGCGCAGATAAATATATGCACCGGATGACTTCGAAACTTGCAGGTTAAGGGTTTTAGGACGTTCTGGACCATTTGGCGGTGAATCGCATGTCCAGTTCCGCTCTGAAATGCCGTTTACGGATTTTGGTCGCTACTAAGCGATTAGGATTGCACTGACATTTTTCAGGTTTTCCCGATCTCAAAACTGATTCAAATCGTTTATAATGGACTACGGGATGTTGCTTTACAATGGGTGCAAATTTGAGCCCCAACAACTATCCAAATCAGGTACGAGACTAGTTTGGATAAAAGTTCCTTGTGTTAGACCCCGCAGCTTGCAAAGCCGCGCACTACCATCCCGATCACACTTGCGTTAATTTTATTCCTTACTATAACATGCTCAGTTATTTGCATACATTCATGTACCTCAGGATAGTAGGAGCTAGCACAAATATAATCCAAGTATAAACTTTCGTAGGACACGGTCCTTAATAGGTATTGGACTATTCAAGATCAAGAGTCTATCATCCTAGATTTACTTTACACGTTAGGTACAGGACTAACGTGTTGTGACCCTTAGTGCGAGGCCCCTATCAGCCTATGATACTGTGCACTATATTCTAATCAGTCATCTAGCATTCTCATCATGTTACGCTATGCAATGCTTACTTGTGATAACATGTCATATGTTAGAAATGTAGAACTCAATTAGCTTGAGTGTGATGACTAGCTATGACTCATAATCACATATTTTGGTGGTGTGCTTATTATTGATAACATGCATCGTTGATAACTTACCTACCTATGGTAATATGCTCATCTATGGTAACCTACTTCTTTGTAGTAACCTGCTCATTTATGATAACATGCTCATCTGTGATAATAAGTTCAAATGTGATACCATGCTCATCTGTGATGATACGCTGTTGATTGTTTTGGATGTTTTTACGGGAGCACCCTGACAAGCCGTGTTTTACTCCCGACACGCCATAGACTCATGAGCCTGGAATTTGCTCAGGCTAATATTTTCAAATTTTTTAAGATGTGTCTAATAGCAGGGTGCATGTAGGAGCTGTTGGAGCTTTGTATTATTGTTTCCTTCATTGTTGTTGAGATGATTGTACTTCCTTATGTATGATATGGGATGATGTATGTGGTGTGTAGGGCGACCTTTCCTTGGAAGAAATGGGTCTACCTCTCAGATAAAAAAAATCCTATCATTGTTGGGTTCAGGCATCGAAAAGTTATATTTCCAGTTCTCAAATTCAGGGCATATGTGACACGTTAGCCATAACAACAACAACAAAAGTGTGAAATACATCCCATGTGCTCCAAACAATATCCATAAGGTGCCATGATGAGTTGATTGTTAGGGTTAGGAGCCCCGCAGCTAAAGCAATCAAAGTAGGCGAGGAACACACCACAATGGCAATCAACAAGCAAATCATCACACACAAGAAGGCAATCTGATTTTACGTGGAAAAACCCCTCAAGGGTAAAAAACCACGGCACAAAGCGACATCAATCCACTATGATATCTGAAGTTACAAGAGATTACAGAAGAAAACCCTGGATCACAGCCCATAAGAGAAATCCCAAGCTACCCGAAGCTAATTCTCACATGAGGAGGATAAACCCATCCCTTTCCCTCAACCCAGAGAACTCCAAGCTTCCTCCTAACTCTTTCTCTCACCCTAGAACCATCTCAAACCCTTGGCCCATAGGTGGCAACCCTAATCTCGGATTACATCCCCTTAAATAGGGAAAACCGAAATTAGAAACTCCTCGTGCAACAGACCCGTGCAACAAACCCAGTCCAAAAAGGAAACTGTCGACCGGTCAGACCCCCCACCGATCGGTCAGCCGACCAGCCGGATGGCCCAGAAAAGTTCCAGCAAACCTGCTGTCTTACTCCATTGTGACCGACCGGTCGGTGGTCTTCATGCTTGAAGGTTTGAGGCGTCCAAGCCTAACAAACTCCATCACGACTCAAATCTTCATGCAACACCTCGTCACGCACCATCTTCAATCTCTACTCCATCATCATCATAGCTCTACTACTTTTCATGCCTCATCGACTTCATCATAACACCTTCACCACCTGCTCGTTCATGTGGCCCTTGCGCATGCCACACATGAGCAACCGTGGATACCGCTGCCGATCCCGCAGCTCCACCATAAATAGTGCTCCCAATCAAACCCGATCGTAGTCGACAAACTTGATTGAGATATTGGCATACTGATCCACCTTCTTCCACTCTACTTTTTCCATAGATACCGATCGCTTTCCATGTTTTTCTTTCACGGAATCTTTTTCCACATCGAATCTCATACTAGAAGACGTCATTGATGCCTCACCTCAGATTCTCTCTGCCTCCTTCCCAACTTTTATCTCTGATACCACTTGTTGGGATTAGGAGCCTCGCAGCGGAAGCAATCAAAGCAGGCGAGTGTTAGAACTTAGAAAAAGAGGGAGAATCAGAACTACTCGTCAGCAGTCCTTCTTTCTTCTTTTTTTTCGTGTTTATTTTATTCTGGGGGAATTCTGAGTATAGATACATTCATAGACAATCATAAGCAATCACAAAGTGTACACAAGAGAGATATATCGCAAGGCGAATTTTATTCCAGAGATTCTGAGATCTTTTACATTCCAGGCTGTGATACTGGTCACGAGTCTTTAATTACATCAACGGTTGATCACCCTTGATTGGAAGGCAAAAGACTAATCCGTCGGGGATTATGGTCTTGAGTTCATGGTCGTTTAGACCTTTATTTTCTTGTTATGGACTGAGCCACATTTGTTAGACACGCCGGATGTCTATGTCCCATTTTCTTTCGGACTGTCTGGGTTGAGAGACTGTTAGGATTCGAGTGGTGCAACTCGGGGCCCGTGCCTGTTACTGCACACAGGTGACCGCTGGAATACACGATCCTCGAATGTTGGTCGGCATAACCCAAGGCCCACGCCTGTTACTACGCACAGGTGACCTTAGGAGAGCACTCCACAACGTTCCCGAACGAGGTTTTTTAATCGAGTGGTGCAACTCTGGGCCCGCGCCTGTTA
Source organism: Liriodendron chinense (assembly GCA_003013855.2). Lineage (NCBI taxonomy): Eukaryota > Viridiplantae > Streptophyta > Magnoliopsida > Magnoliales > Magnoliaceae > Liriodendron > Liriodendron chinense. The sequence continues at coordinate 3,956,020 of PVNU02000362.1, forward strand.
CTGCGCACAGGTGACCGCTGGAATACACAAACATCGAAATTTTGGTCGGCATAACCTAAAGCCCGCGCCTGTTACTGCGCACAGGTGACCTTAGGAAAGCAATCCACAACTACCTCATCAACTCAACCGACGGACCCGTTGTCGATGGGTAGGGCATCGACTGTCTTTTTCATAGTGGCGGTCCATAGCAAGATGTTTCAAGCTTAGTTAGAACTCTTTGTTTGTGGTTTCCATAGCAAGATGTTTCAAGCTTTTCGGAAAAGTGTTTCATTCACTCCATTTCACTAATAGGGTGCAAGCGCATGTGGTTGGAGGCCAGGCGCATATCCTTTGCCGGCGCTTTCCCACTACTTAGCCAGATTTTCAGGATTCCAGCACTTTCAAAAATTCAGTATTTCAACTCCGACGAGGGACTTCCAAAGGACAGCTACCTTTTCTAGACATGCACTCACTATCGCCAAGCTACTTCTAGGCTAGGATTGACCTCCTGAATGAACGGGGTGGGGTGTGGAAGTCCAGGTGTTGCTAATTTTGGTACTTCCTTCCTAATTTGGAGCCTCCAGGTCGGCTTGTCGTATAGGAGCGTTGTTCCGGGGAGCGCGCGCATGGAAATACGCATCGTAATGACTTCAAACTTGCTATTTAAGGGTTTTGGGGCGCTCCGGATCATTTGGCGGTAATGCGCATGTCCAGTTCCACTCTGAAATGGTAGCTGTAGGCTTACGGACCCTTTTTGGTCAGCTCCAAACGGGGATGAAACGCATTTCCAAGTGCGCAGGTAAAAATATGCACCGGATGACTTCGAAACTTGCAGGTTAAGGGTTTTAGGACATTTCGGATCATTTGGCGGTGAAGCGCATGTTCAGTTCCGCTCTAAAATGGTAGCTGTAGGCTTACGGACCCTTTTTGTCAGTTCCGGGTAGGGACGAAACGCATTTTGAGGTGCGCAGGTAAAGATATGCACCGGATGACTTCGAAACTTGCAGGTTAAGGGTTTTAGGACATTCCGGATCATTTGGTGGCGAAGCGCATGTCCAATTCCATTCCGAAATGGTGTTTACGGATTTTGGTCGCTACCAAGTTATCAGGGTTGTGCAGGCGTTTTCAGGGCTTTCCTAGCCTCAAAACTTATCCAAATCATTGTCAATAGTTTACGGGATGTTGTTTTACAATGGGTGCAAATTTGAACCCCAACAGCGAGGAACACACCACAATGGCAATCAACAAACAAATCATCACACACAAGAAAGCAATCCGATTTTTACGTGGAAAAACCCCTCAAGGGTAAAAAAAACCACAGCACAAAGCGACAACAATCCACTATGAATCAGAAGTTACAAGAGATTACAGAAGAATACCCTGGATCATAGCCCACAAGAGAAATCCCAAGCTACCTCCTAGCTCTTTCTCTCACCCTAGAACCCTCTCAATCCCTTGGCCCATAGGCGGCAACCCTAATCTGGAATTACATCCCCTTAAATAGGGAAAACCGAAATTAGAAACTCCTTGCGCAACAAATCCGCGTAACAAACCCAGTCCAAAAAGGAAACTGCCGACCGGTCGTCCGAATGGCCCAGAAAAGTTCCAGTAAATCTGCTGTCTTGCTCCATCGTGACCGACCGGTCGGTGGTCTTCATGCTTGAAGGTTTGAGGCGTCCAAGCCCAACATTGATGACATTTACAAAATATCATTTTATAAGCTCATTAAAGAAGCATAAGAATATGGAGCAAGGTCATACTTACTATACATAAACAATGATCCAACAGAGTGTGTCATGAAAGAATGATGGAACGTTGAAGGCTCTTTAGCATTTAGGATACCATGCATACTTATACTGCACAAAAAGATTCCTTAGTCCTATTTAAAAAAAAAACCATCCCTTCTGAAGACAAAGCCTCGTTATTTTATTTAACGACTCTGAATGGCAAAGGAGACTTCCAGAAGAATCATATCCTATGATCCATAGATTAGTATTAAACAAAGTCCTTAAAAATATGATAATGGAATCACTACTTTTGTCAATCATGAACACTTTTCAGTGATAAGATAACAAAGTCTTTGGAAAACCTGTAACTCTCTTTAAAATATCTATAAAAGAAATCATGATAAGATGATCTTTAATTGTCATGGGCATATAACCAATCTGATTACTAATATAATCTCATTTCAGGTTACTAACTCATAAAGTGTATAAGGAATGATTCAATTACTACTCTCATGTCTGATGAAATAAATTACTTAAACATGCCATGAAGCAAAGCTAAGCAGTTCCCATGAAAAAAAAAACATCAAGGATTAATAATTATTAATTAAAAAAAAGCAACTGTTTGCATAGTAAGCATAACCTTGATCCACATGTGTCATTCCCCTGGCCCCACGGTAGATGGAACGGTTGCGATCGTCCACTCGGAATTGAGATTTGGGCGATGGTCATCAAAAGTGGCGGTTCGTGGTTTGAAAATCGATGAGGAATTTTATCAAACTTGTGGGGGCCAATATGCCTTAGCGATCGTCTCATCGAGAGCACCCGAAAAGCGTAATTGGAAAACCACAAAAAAACCAGTAAAGGGTCGAAAAGCCAGATACGAGGATGGATAGATGGAATCCTCTCCTTTCCCTTTCAGGAGGCCGCATGCGCTTCCTAGACCCCACCATGACCTTCTCTCCACTGCTTTTCTTATGTCTCCTAACGCCCGTCCCAATTTTTCGACAACGAAAAAAGCGATTCGCGCGCTGGATATGTTCAAGAGCTGCAGGCACATGTTCTGATGTAGCAAACGCGTATTAGATCCGAGACATCGATCATGGAGTGTCCATCTTAACCAGTCATGAGATCCAGTAACCTTTTAAGGCCACACTTCGTTGGGGAAAATCAACAGCTTTAAACATTTCATCGTTGGTCAATGCATGGCCTGCCTAACGAGTGAAGTATCTTGATTTTCAAGTCAGAGAATTCTTAAGGTGGGCCCCATCTAAATATCTGAACCGATCCTTTACATGAATCGTACGTCGGCACGTGCGCTGCGAATGACCTCCTTAATCTCGCATCCCGGTTCTCTTTCTCATTTTTATGGAGTGGTTCTGTGTACCCAGTACGCACCGAGAGTCGGTGTACATCATTCCCCAAGTAGTCGGAGTCGGTACTGACACATCTAGTACTGAGGTTGGTACTGGTCGATGATCTGGGTCCCACAATGATGCATGTGTTTTATCCATGCCGTCCATCCATTTTTACAGCTCAGTTTAGGGCATTATCCCAAAAATGAGGCAGATCAAAATCTCATGTTTATCACACCACAGAAAACATGGTAATTGAACGGCCACCATTAAAATCTTCTTGGGGGCCACAGAAGTTTTGGATCAAGCTCATATTTGTATTTTCCCTTTATCCATACATCTGTGACCTAATCAATAAATTGGATGGAAAATAAACATTACAGTAGGCCCTAGGAAATCTTTAATGTTGGACGTTCAGTCACCACTTTTTCTTGTGGTGTGGTCCACCTGACATTTGGATCAGCCTCATGCTTTAGATCAAGCCTTAAAATGAGCTGGAAAAATGGATGGACGGCAAGGATAAAACCATACTTCATTATGGAGCACACAGCACCGCCACCGCATCGGAATCCATTCCCCAACCGTCGGTCGGTGTTCGGCAGGTCTCCCAGCGCATCCGAAGGATTTTGAAATTTGGCTGCATCCAATTCTAGAACAAGCGTTGAGATCTCTGCTCAACATCCATGAACGGAAGAGATTGATGGTGTACAACAAACTCACGTGTACAGTACCCTGTACAGACGGTCTTTTCCCATGATATATAATAAAACAATATATAATGTATTAAATGTCGTACTTATGGCTATTATTAGGGGGCTCGACTTTCAAAGCTTGAAGAACTGCTCCTGACGTCATCGCATGGGAACAAATCCCCGTGTGGGCCCCATCAGCCACGATCCGCGGAGTGTCGAATCATTGGGCGTGCAGCCTCCATTTTCTGTTGGATCATTTAAATAAATGAAAATCCAACTAAAAACCCATAAATAGCTTCATTTGTGTGGTCGGATATTCAGCGTCAAATCCACGGCATAAAATCCATATAAAGGATAAACAAAACAGTGAAAGGGGACTTATTTGATACTCTGGCGGTGCGTGATCTTGATACGTAGGCACTCAAAATTGTGAACGTGGCACGCATGAGCTAAACTCGAACCGATTAAATTGTAGAACTCACTGTGGCAAAGTCACATTCCAAAAAATGAAATTGCTTCAACATTCGAAACCTCTGATTATTTCATTGACCCTTGTTAAAAAATAACCGTTCGGTATTTTTCATTTACCGTCCACCCATTGTCCTCCCATCCGTTAGCTAATTACTAATCATTTTTAAGTGAGCTCTACGTGCCTGCGTATCGTCCATCGCACTCTGCCGAGTAATTTTTTTTTTTTTTTTAAACCAGTGCACTCGCACGAGTGCACTCACCTCACTGGTGAGAAATAAAAACATGGATAAGAGATCGGAGCGATTCATTAGGTGGTCCTCGCTCTCTCTATGCTCTGTCTTAAAAATGAGGTTGATGTAACAATCAGCTGGACCACACAAGAATATAGAATTTGGAATGATGCGTAGATTTTTTCTTACCGTACGTTCCTTTCTGCATGTTTATTCGAAGCAATCATCTCCTTATTAGTCCGATTTCTAAAATAATTTGAATCTCTTCAGTGGTGAAAGACTGATAAACGGAGTGGATCTTCTATATGTGGCTCTCGTTACCTCCCGTGTGCCATTGCAATTTGCATTCTGCATAAATTGAAGGGGCTTTATTTGAACTCTGGCTAGCTATGTAGTATGCTTGACGCGCAGCACTTAGAAATGATTCTCGTGTCAGATATTAACTCAAACCAGACAGACAAAAATTGTTTCAGCCACTGTCGCTAAAGATGCATTCAAAAAATCAGATTTTTAAAGAATCGTAAGCGTTCATTCGTAGAAGCTTATTAGCTGAAATAAAGACCGTTGGATATTTTGCATTTTAACCGTGCGATAAATCTCTACCAATCTGGTAGTCAGAAAACAAAAAAAACCTAATTTTTTATCCACGTTATACCCAAAACTGGTAATCCAAACACTGAACAGTTAAATTTGAAATAACTATATGCCAAGTATGCAATGTCTGAGTAATTTCGTAGTATCTGCGTATCATCCATCACGTTCTGCAAGAGTATCAAATAAAAGGAGGGGATTATTTGCGTCAGTAGCATTATCGAGCAGCGTCATTAAAGAGGCTGCCACGGCGCTGCGGAATCTGAGGTGGGCCCCACAAGCATGGCGTGAAAAGCGTGACGTGTGAGAAACTGCAGCAGGGGATTGGCTCACGCGAAACCCATACCGGGATCGCGTCAGCAGAGGCAGCTGATTCTCAGCCGTGAGATCCACGAATCCAACGGCTGGAAGCCCCGCGACCTGACGACCACGTGGTGGGGCCCGGGGAACCTGATAATGAGACATGGACCTTTCACGAGCGCGGTGGGAAGACAACATCCACCAATGAAGGGCTGACACGTACGTGACACTTACTCGATTAGTCTAATCGAATACGCCTAGGGGCGATGTGGCTAATCCCGCTAAATCCCTGCAGGGAGAAGGACAATCAACTACAGAGAGCCACGTGTTGCCAGACACGTGATGTTCTCTGCCTTGCCTTAAAGCCGGTTCACGCCGTGTCCGAATTAGCCTGTAAGAAATGGCGGGGATGGTAGCGTACACCTCAGAACCTTTCTCAATCATACTCCTCAACTCCTTATAAGCTGATGACCCACCAGGGAGAAAGGTCGTGAAGCGTCTTAGCCAGATGGGGAAGAGTTTTATCTGATGGCCCATTTTAGACGGGAGAAAATCTCAACCGTCTTATAAGCTACCTACACAAATCTACCTCGTCAACATTGGCCATTGGGACGACGCGGATTGCCTGTGCTCCGGCCACAGGAAGTTACTATGGTCGGAAGCTATGTGGGGTCCACAGAGATGCTCGTGAGTAATCCTCTATGTCCATTACTTGTCTCAACATCAAAATGGCTCAGGACTACAAAAATCATGTGGGCCAGACAACAGGAAACAGTGAGAACGGAGAAGTCCACCGTTGAAACCTTATTGGAGCCGACGATGATGCTTGTATGCCATCCAAACCGTTCATAAGGTTATTAACACTCGGACAAAATGTAGGCACAAATATCATCCTGTTCCAAAACTTCCGTGCTCCCCACCTCACAAAGTTTCCAATGGTAGGCGTTCAATTCCCGCTGTCTCCCGTATTCTCGCCCACATGATGCCTATTTTTTTACTCTTGATCTACTGTTTGATTGAGAAATTGATGAACGGAGTGGATTTCTCATGGGCATCTCCGTAGGCTCCGCATAGCTTCCCACAACAGGAACTTCCTATAGCAGGAGGCACAGGCAATCCGAGTCCGGGGATTGGACCTTGTTATAACAAAAAAGCGGTGGTCGAAGATATCAAAGACTCAAGACCCGCGAACGCCTTTTTTATGGTGTTTAACCTACGAGCCCTTATGGTCGAGGCTCGCATATCGTAAAAGTACAGTATACACTCCCGAACATGCGAGCTGGTTTGGTCGATGGTCATCGGATGAAGGTATTTTCATAATTCGTCTGTCTTTACTCCTTGGTTACAAAACAAAGGTCCCGCATGCGAGAAGCTCGGCCCATGGTCGTTGAAAGGGATTGTATATCTATATGCAAGCAGCCCACTTTAAAAATGTTAAGCGAGGTTACCTTTGAAGCTGATAATTGCTACCTTTTAGTATCAGTCTGTAAAGATCAACTTTGGTTCGTCCTTATTCATAACTCTGAGCATCTCCATCAAGAGACGTAATCAGTTAGACGTCCAAGGTTGTTAGGTCATCCATTTATCTAAGGATTAACAAGATAAGCATCTTATCCCCTAAAATCAGCGGTGATCTTAACGGCTTGCGTCATAGATTGGATCACCTGGATCTATATAAATGAATGGCCCCATAGATGACAAAGGTACACAATCTCTAATCTCATATCCGACTTTTCACTTTATAACCATGTCCCGTTTGACTTAAGCTTCGGAGGGTCAACCACTGAACGCCGGCCACCCTTAGTTTTCTCTTTTATTCTTTCAGGTTTGGAGGGAAGCTTGACCGAAGGAAGGTGAACGTCTGGAGGATCCTGTTACCAAATTCAACGTAAACAGATTAACGCCGTCTGTGGGAACGCTTTCAGAATAAATCATTCTCATCGCTGATCGTTATCTCCCACTATGCCTCCCAAAAGGACGGTTCATCCTTCCACTTCAAGACAGACGTTACCTCCGCCTGACATCCTTGAACCAGCGTCTAATCCCCCTCAGGCTGCCTCGACAGGGGTTCTCCCGGTATAATCCAACTTGCCATTGCAAAATCCATTTCATGATATATCCGGCAGTCAAGACGACATTATGCGTTTCGTCGGAAACACACTTCTTACTCTCAAAGCTGGGCTTCAAACCTTATCTAATCGGTTTGATCAACACTTTCCAGAACCACAATAGCAACCTCCAGAAGGGCTGCCGGTGCGACCTATACCAATAGCTTCTAGACATTCTGCAGGCGAGCCACGAACCCAACCAAATCCTCCTTCAAATCAAATGCCACTTGGCAATCAAGTCCCGGTACCTCTTCCATATTCTATATACTCCAGTACCTCCCGGCAACAATAATCTCAGGGGTCTGCCGTTGAAACTTCAAGCTACACCTTACCATGGGAAGGAGATTTCAAGAGAATCGAGGATCGCTTCAACGATATGGAACAGCGATATCGGTCTAACCTCCCACCTATTGCTCTTACATCAATCCATCGATCTGAATCTCCCTTCACCCGCGAGGTTATAGAGGCTCCCTTGCCTAAGAAATACTGAACGCCTATCATCACCCCATATACAGGCACCGGCGATCCTCTCGAACATCTGGAGACGTATAAGTCTCTTATGGAGCTGGAGGGACATGGTTCAGAAATTATGTGTAGGGCTTTCTCCTTAACTCTAAAGGATGCATCGCGTACATGGTTTCGAGGCCTAAAACCTTGGTCTATCGGATCCTTCTCTCAATTACCGGAGCTCTTCCTCTCTCGGTTCATGGGGAGCATCCGTACCAAAAAGTTGGCATCTCATTTAATGGATCTAAAGCAACAGCATGGGGAGACAATTAAGGAGTTTACAGTTCGGTTCACTGCAGAAGCCGTTCAAACTGAAGGTTATACCGAAGATAAAGGCCTCACCGCCCTTATAGCCGAAATTACAAGCGAAAAATTTCGGTTCGCCCTGGACAAGAACTCTCCTAAAACTATGACAGAATTCCAAGCAAAGGCTAAAAAATACATAAATACGGAAGAAGTCGCTTTGGCACGTCACGGTATACAGGGCAAGAAGCGTAAGTCTGAGGAGATCTCTCCTCTTGATAAGAAATATCGGTGCAATCGACTGGATCGTTCCCCAAAGAAGCCCTACTCTGGTAAATATCATAACTATACACCTCTTAACTAATCTCCTGAGAAAATATTAATGGAGATCAAGCACAAACCGTACGTGAAGTGGCCTTCATAGATCAAGTCCGATCCTAAAAAAAAGAGACAAGAGAAAGTTCTGCTATTTCCACAAAGATTATGGGCACAACACCCAAGATTGTATATCATTAAAAGATCGCATTGAAGCCCTAATTCGAAAGGGTCATCTCCGAGATTATGTGGCGCGACAGGGTCAATCGCCTAAGAGAACGGAAGCCCCATCACAAAGGAAAAAGTCACTTCAGCATCACCCTTCGCAAGAAGATGCTGAACCCACTGGTGATATCCGAACCATTGCTGGAGTTCCATCTTATGGAGGAAATTCTCAAGCGTCAAGGAAAGCATATGCTCGCAAGGCATCTCAGAAGCCCCAGCATATTTATTGGCTGGAAAAATCGTTCGATGTGACAAATCCTAGCCATCATCCTGATCTCTTTTTCTCTTAAAGATGCAGAAGGGATTCATTTCCCTCACGAGGACTCCATCGTAGTCGCGTTAAAGGTATCAAATTATTTAACTCATCATATTATATTGGATACAAGTAACTCCGTTGATGTTCTTTACCTAGAAGCTTTCAATAAAATGGCACTCACCAAAAGTCTACTCAAACCAGTCTCCACTCCCCTTTCGGCTTCGGGGGCGAAGTTGTAACACCAGAAAGAAACATTGACCTTCCGGTCACCTTCAGAGAAAGTCCAGCCAAAACTACGGTCTTCATTAATTTCCTCATGGTAGATCGGAGATCAGCATACAACGCTATTTTGGGTCGACCTTCGCTTAACAAGATAGGAGCTACTTTACATCCCTGTACCTATGCATCAAATTCCCTACTCCAAGCGGAGTCGGGGTTGTACGAGGGAATAAAAAAGAAGCTCGAGAATGTTACGAAATCTCCGTACGAGATTGAAAGAAAGCCCAAGTAGCACCTGTTATGACGATTACAGCAAGTAGCACCTGTTATGATGATTACAGGAGACTCATCGGATCTCCCGATAGATACAACGTTGGACTCAAGAGAAAGCGCTCTTCAATCAAGTACCTCAGGGGAAGAGACAGTCGCAGTCCATTTATCTATAGAAAATTCGTCCAAAAAGGTTTACATTGGATCTTCTTTGAGTGATGTCTTTCGTGAAAATCTGACTCATTTTCTCACATAATATCAAGACGTATTTGCTTGGTCTCATAATGACATGTCAGGTATCGACCCCAACGTCATAGTCCATCGTCTGAAAGTTGATCCAAAGCACAAACCTGTTCATCAGTGTTGACGAGCGTTCACCGCAGAAAGGCAAATAGTGATTAAAACTGAGGTCGAAAAGTTGTTGACCGTCAATTTCATTGAGGAAGTTGACTACCCAGAATGGGTCGCGAACGTTGTCCTTGTTCAAAAAGCTAATGGTAAGTGGAGAATGTGCGTGGACTATTCTGATCTGAACAAAGCATGCCAGAAGGATAGTTTCCCAACTATGCGCATCGACCAATTGGTTGATTCAACAGCAGGGCACGCCCTGCTCAGTTTTATGGACGCCTACTCTGGTTATAACCAAATTATGATGCACCCGCCCGATAGTCAACGCACTGCCTTTATCACTGACTGCGGCTTGTATTGTTACAAGGTAATGCCTTTTGGTCTCAAGAATGCTGGAGCCACCTATCAATGCCTGGTCAATAAAATATTCACCGCGCAAATTGGTAGGAATATGGAAATTTATGTCGACAACATGTTCGTGAAAAGCATCGTAACAAACGACCACCTCGCAGATCTCCGAGAAGCCTTCGACTTGATGAGAAAATATCAAATGAAGTTAAATCCAAAAAATGTGCTTTCGGGGTTTCCGCTAGAAAATTTCTTGGGTTTATGGTTGGCCAACGAGGAATCGAAGCGAATCCCGAGAAAATAAAAGCCTTGATCGAAATGAAGTCTCCGTCCACTCTCAAAGATGTCCAACAATTGGCTGATCGCATTACATCATTAAACAGGTTTATTTCGCGTGCTTCTGATAAGTGCCTTCCTTTTTTCAAGCTTCTTCGAACTACCGCAAAAACCGACTGGGTGTGGACTCCGTAATGCGAAGAAGCATTTCAACAACTGAAGCAATATATGAGCACGCCTCCTATTTTATCAAAACCTATTTTACACGAGCAGCTCCTTTATTTATTTGTGTCTTCTACGGCCGTTAACGCCGCATTAATAAGAGAAGATTCCGGGGTACAAATGCCCGTTTATTATATTAGCCGAGCGATGGTGGATGTCGAAACTCGATATTCTGATATGGAGAAATTAGCTCTTGTCTTAGTGATTGCTGCTCGAAAACTGCGGCCATATTTCTAAGCCCACGCTATATTGGTACCTATAAATCATCCATTAAGACAGGTCCTTCAAAAACCTGAGGTTTCAGGGCAATTTACTAAATGGGCGATTGAGATCAGTGAGCACGACATTTCATTCTGTCCAAGAACCGCCATTAGGGATCAAGCCGTGGCTGATTTCATTGCTAAATTCACTTATTCTTCCTCTAACAACGTGCCTGCGACCAGCGACCAAATCCTCTGGTCGCTCTTTGTGGATGGGTCTTCACGCACCACTAGTAGCAGAGCCGGCTTAATCTTAATTACTCTTGATGGGTCACATTTTCAATATGCTTTACGATTTGACACTCACGTCTCTAACAATGAAGCAGAATATGAGGCTTTGATCGTCGGCCTCGAACTAGCGAACGTACTCGCGATTTAGAGTTTACTTATTCATAGTGACTCTCAACTCATAGTCAATCAAGTGCTTGGCGAATTCGAAGCAAAAAAAGAGCGGATGGCTTTATACAAATCCCGAGTACTTATCCTACTCGCGAAGCTGAACAAATATGAAATAATTCACATCCCTCGCGAGAAGAACAAGCTCATAGATTCCTTGGAAAAGCTAGCCTCTGCACCAGAGTTTGAATTAATGCAATCTGTTCCTATTAAGCATCTTCATGCTCCGAGTATTAGTCAAACGACCCCAGAGCAAGTAGTCACAGTACTTTCCTCCCCATGTTGGATGAACCCCATCGTCCTTTACCTCAAAGATGGGCAACTCCCAGATGATAAAAAATTTACACGGCAAATTTATCATCGTGCTGTCAGATATACCTTACAAAATGAAATTTTACTACGTAAAAGCTTTACTTTACCATACTTAAGATGTCTTCATCTAGAAGAGGCGCATCGCGTTCTTGATGAAATACACCAGAGGGCATGTGGTAACCATCCTAAGGGACGCTCTTTAGCATATAAAGCAATGAGGTAAAGGTATTATTGGCCCACCATGAAGGCGGACACAATCGATTTTTCTAAAAAATGTGACAAATGCCAGCGATATTCTCCAATATCTCATGTACCATCCGAGCAGATGACGCCGATGGACGGCCCCTGGCCCTTCGCCCAATGGGGAGTCGATATCATCGGACCCTTACCCATCGGGAAAGGCCAGAACAGGTTTGCAATTGTAGTAGTCGATTATTTCACCAAATGGGTCGAGGCAGAATCATTAACCACAATCATCGAAAAGCAAACCACTAGGTTTATGTGGAGAAACATCATATGCCGCTATGGGTTCCCCCACACTATAATCACCGACAACTGAAAGCAGTTCGATAATGCCACGTTCTCGGAGTTTTGTGAAAAATGGAAGATACGAAGTATTCGTACCTCCCCATATCATCCCTAGGCTAATGGACAAGTTGAAGCAGTCAATAAGATCATCAAATATCATCTAAAGACCAAGCTCGATGAATGTAAAGGCATGTGGCCAAAGCTCCTACCTGAAGTCTTATAGGCCTATAGAACTACTACTCGCACGTCAACTGGAGAAACTCCATTCTCTTTGGCAGTCGGCACCGACACAGTTGTCCCCGTCGAAGTCCAAGTACCCTCGTATCGAATCGAGCAGTACGATTCCACGAATAATCAAGAGGGGTTGAGGCTTCATCTCGACCTCCTGGAAGAAAGAAGGGACGCATCCCAACTTCAAGTAGCAGCTTGCCAACAACGTATTTCTCGCTATTGTAACGCCAAAGTCTGACCCAGAGCTTTCCAGCTCGGCGATTTGGTCCTTAGACAAAATCTTGGAATTCCTGCTCGCTCATTGGATCCGAATTGGGAAGGCTCTTACCGAGTTATCAAAATCGTGCGACCAGGTACATATTATCTCGAAGACATGCAAGGAAGGCCCTTACGTCACCCTTGGCACGTAGAACATCTAGTTTGATATTTTCCTTAACCCGATGTAAATCTGAATGATATTCAAATGAAGGTAGATTGTCTTTTGGTCGCTACTCCATTAGTTGGATCCGAATATCCCCGAAGGGAATATACGCATTCCATTGGCAAAATCCTTTACTTTAGGCAGAAAAGCCTCAATCTATAGATTAGTCTATCTCTACGTGGACATGGTCACCAAGACCCTCGGATTGAGCCTAACTCATTCTTCCATGAGTTAAGTATCCAGGCATTCAACATATGACCAACAAAAACAAAAAGAAGGAGAAACAACATACAAGCCATAGTATCAAAAGGTTTTTCATTCATTCCATTGACTAAAATAGTCAGATCGCTTACAAAAGGAAAATGAAAATTTTTACATATGATAGAAAAAGAGAAGAAAGGAGATGATCATCCTTGCGCATCATTTGAAGGAGAAGCGTTGACCAACAAAAACAAAAAGAAGGAGAAACAACATACAAGCCATAGTATCAAAAGGTTTTTCATTCATTCCATTGACTAAAATAGTCAGATCGCTTACAAAAAGAAATGAAAATTTTTACATATGATAGAAAAAGAGAAGAAAGGAGATGATCATCCTTGCGCATCATTTGAAGGAGGAGCGTTACTTTCAACCTCAGGGCCCGCTTCCGAGACCCCTCCAGCTTGAGTAACCTCCGTGACCTCGTTCTCAGTGGCCGCCCTCTCCTCTGCAGCTATGATAGCCGCAACCTTCTCGAATTCTCCCATGTCAAAAGATGGAGACATCCGCTGCACCACTCGCAGTGCGAAGTCGCGACCAACATCGTACGATTCATATATTTCATCATCGTACAGCTGCGAAGTACGGAACTCCATGATAGCGCGGGGCGCCTCTTCAGAGAGCATCTTGATGAGGGCCACTCTCTCCTCCTCCCAATGGATTGAGTCGTCTTTAAGCTGCGTAAGGGTGGGGGGCTCTTTCTCCAGATTGTCGCTGACCTCCTTTAGCCGCGACCTGATTTCCGTGAGCTGCTCCTCCAGTGAGATCGTATCTTGGCGAAAGATCTCTCTCTCTCTCTCTCTCTCTCTCTCTCTCTACCTTCTCCTTCATCTCCGCGAGCTTGGCGAAGTTCGTGTCCAAGGCCTGATATCTGTCAGTCAGGACTTAGACCTTTTCAATGAGGATTTTCCTCTCCTCAGTCATCTTCGCGATCAAGGTCTCGCGAGATTTAATGACTTGGTCCCTCCCCTGGACTACCTTTTCTAGGGCAACCCTCTTCCCTTCAGCCTCATCTATAATACGACGGGCGGCGAGGATGTCACGCCTCGTTCGTATAATAAAATCCAGCCCCTGTTCAAGAAGAAGAAGAATTAATTATCAGATGCTCGCTCGAAAACCAACAAAGAAAGCAAAAAACAAGTTAAAGTCGAAGCATTCTATACCTGGACCATCCTCACTCCCGCGTCTAGAGAGAGGTCTTCAGGACTTGGCTCGGGGAGGGTGCCGAAGGTCTGGGGGGAGATGTTGTCAAAGAGAAATTTGCAGATCGGATGTAGATGGCTTGGAACGGTAAACATCCCAACTCCGGAAGGCTAGGCTACGACTAGCCCAGTAGGGCTCACATCTTGAGCAACAGTTTGCTCGCAAGCAGGAATCAACTCGCGAGCACCTTCTGGCTTCGTGAGGTTCTTCAGTTGGGGGGCAACTTGACCCCGCCGCTTCATTCCTTGGGGACTTGTCAGCAATATCAATAACTGGTGGTTCGGGAGGAACCACTGTAACGACCCGAGATTTTCGACTCTCGTATATAACACGACGGCCGAATTCCCAAGTAATTTATGGAATAACTAATTTGTCAAATAATAAAATATAGTATTCAAGCTCAATGGCGGAAACAATTATCATCTTATTCTATCAAACTTACTACGTCATCATCAATGTTTAAATAAAGGAACCAACCAATATCCATACTGATTAATTAAAATACAAAACCATGTCTTCTCTTGAAGACTTATTACAATTCCATAAATGTATCAACTACTCAAAAGAAATATTTAATAAATGAAAACATTAACTAAGTTTCTCTAACATCGTCATCCGCCATGTGATTGTACGAACATCGAACTCTTTTCCTTAAAAATCGGGTTCAATACCTGGATCTTCACCTGCATCATCTAAATTGTGTTTGGGATAGCGTTAAACGCTATCATAGTGGGGAATATTCCCTCCAAGACTATCAAGAATAACAATGTATAAAACTCAGAGTAACGCAACACAATAATATCTTTATTCAAACAAAACAATCAAGTAAAAATCTTTGTTAATGCGATGCATGGAATGCATGCTCTGGCTAAGGCACCCTGGCTAGAATCACAATACATGAAGTGGGAGACTCCCTGTTACGACTTCACGCTAGCCACTAGTCACCAGAGGTTCCTGGGACGCACAAGCCCATAGTTTTGCCCGACCACATGAGAAACGGGACGCTCATAGCCCAAATCTACACGTGACAGTGTACGGGAGAAGTAGGACGCTCTAGCCTATTCTCAATTCCGTACACCCACATGGAGCCAAGTGAATGCATGACTTTATTTTCGCCTTTATTTAAGTGTTTTCGCATACAACCGATTTAAATAAAACTCAATGGTCACTATGGGGAGTCGCAAGCAACCCAGCATAGGCCGACAGCACGAGATTAGTGTCCATAGCACCAACCCCGGCTCATGAGAATTTGTATACCATTAGTGTCCACTCATTGTCCCGTTTTATGATTTCATCATGTCCCAAAAAGCCAATGTTGTACATCATGACCAAATTCATTAAAATACTTATGTAATGTAAATGGATCAAATCAAGCATCATGTACATGTAAGGATCCATTGACAAACAAGCACTTCATTCTCTCAGTTAAGTCAAGAGATATTCTTCCATCATGGACACCTATCATGGGTTCCATCTCTCTACATTGAATAATTTTACCAACTTAGGGACAAAGAGTATACAATAATGGGATATCCATATGATGATCTTATACACATATTTCATATCACAATATGAAAACCAATGTTACTTGTAATACATGGACTAAGAAAATAAGGGCATAGATTTCATAAAAATAAATAACACAAATACACATGCTTCCTAGTAAAAAATCTAAACAATGAATCACATCATTATATAATGATATTCATTACAAATCCTACATTAAACTTCATGTTATATGGATCAGCAATTCAAAACAAAACAACTTCACATGCCACAAAAGAAACTTATGATAATCGTGATATTATTAATGAAAGGCTTGAAGGAAAATCCTCACCTTAGGATGTACTTAGAAGAAGAGGGTTGTAGAAGATCCTAGCCACTGGAAAAATATGAGAAAGAACTCTCTTCTCTTCTTCTTCTTCTTCTTCTTCTTCTTCTTCTCTCTCTCTCTCTCTCTCTCTCTCTCTCTCTCTCTCTACGGCATGGAGGCTAGGGTTAGGAGAAGGGCTTGGAGGTGCGTAGTAGAAATATGGAGAGGGATGTGCATGCGAGGTCTTGTGTAACAACTTCTTGAGGTGGGTTTCTCAAATCTCAATATTCGGATGATCTTTGATTAATTCCAATCCGTTCATCTTATCAAGCTCGAAGAGTGGAGTTAGAATACGTAAATTTCTTGATGATCCACATTCTAGATTGGCCGATCCTTGAAAATGGCCTAACGGGTGCTAAAATGGGCTAAATCTCAATTAACGGTCTACGCTTGATGATCAGGGCCCAAATTTTGGAAAAATATGTAGTCATGATAGGCAAACAATTGTACAATATTTAGTAGTTGATTGATGGTGAGAAATGCCTAGATCTGAAATTTCAATTTTTGGCGGAAAAGGAAGGTGCTGGCTTTGTGGTTCAATGGTGTAGGATTATAGATCGGGGTCCAAACTTTGTGTAAACTCGTAGTCATATGAGTATAATAAGTGGTCCAAATTTGAGAAACGATTGATGGTGAGAAGTGGGTAAATTGAAAGGTTCAAATTTGAGAAGAGTTGGTAACTCGTTAATTTCTAGAACGGGATAACTTCACGCATAAGAAAGAGGCTTATCAAGGTAGGGCACTCAAATCACACTATTGGTCCATGATAAAGACGATCCAAGTCATTTATATGAAGAGAAATATTCGACTACGACTAATCATCTACTTTTCTCACTCGATGGACATGAAAATCAAGGGTTAAGGGGCTGATTTGACAATCGGACCACTTCTATTATGATTTAAGGGCTGAAATTTGATGTGTATGGTTAATATGTACCCAAAAGCTTAAATCCAGGGTTTTGCGTGAAAGTGATCGTCAGAAACTATAATACTTAAAAATGGCATCTTAACTTAAGTTTAACTAATGGCATTTTCGTAATTATCTAAAAAGTGCATGATTTTTGAAATCTGATCTTTCTGCGATGTTTATGGGATCATTCTAAGCTACTTTTATAAAGGGTCCCCTATCAGATCTCCTACGGATGTCCCGCTATTCGCAAATGAACGGTAAATGTACGATAATTAATAAAAAAATAAATTAAAAATGAATTTTCAAAAATTTTCAAATAAATCTCGAAAATCTGGGGCGTTACAACCACCGGTGCAGCTGCTGCAATCTCAGGGAGAGGTTCACGCGGCTGTGGGGTTTGGGCAGGCTCATCTGACCGATTAGACGGGTGAGATGGACCGACATATGTTTTCTTTTGTCTTTTCAAGCTGGTACCCTTCAAGCGAGGCATAATCCCCTCTTCTCTCCCACATTCGTCATGGCAGTTTCTTCTTGAGATACCAGTCCAGCAGCAGCGAGTCGAGGAAGTAATAGACAGGCCTCGATATTCTTGTCACGAACTGATAACTTGTTTACTTTTATGATCTTCTCGTTGATTCCTCCCTTCAGACTCGGTTTTCCTCCCGTCGAAATACCTGTGAATATGAGTAGAGGTCAATCAGGTTAGTTCCCGGAAGCAAAAAACCAGCGTTTCCACCATCCGGGGTAATTCGAAGTGGGTTTCCTCAAAACGAAATTATCCCGGTGCCAGTAACATAAGTAATACCAGCCTTCGTTAGAGGGAGCTTTCTTGAGCTGATACATTCTGAGGAACTCTTCGGCGGTCAAGTCTCCATTGCTGCCTTGTTTCCAGAGAATGAAAGAATTCAGGATCACCCTCCAATCATTTACAATGAGTTGCCTTGGGGCAATCTTATAAGTACGGAGTACGTCACGAATAAAAGGGTGAAGGGGAAGACGTACTCCGATTATGAAAAGGTAATCGTAGAGGGCTACGCAACTAGGGGGAGGTGAATCCGGAGTCTCTCACTCTCCGGGCAACCGAAAAATGAGGGAGTCGGGAACTCGATATTTTTTCCGTAACTCGTTTAGCTGCTCCTCCGTCATTATGGAGGGATACCCAGACGCAGAATATTTACCCGTCGGAACCTCGCATTATTGGAGGAAGAAGAGTCCGGCGTAGCATCCCCTAGAGGGACGATTTTCTCATCAGAATCTCTCACCATGGTTTTTTAAGATAGAATGAAAAAAGGATAATACCTTGAAAGAAAAGAAGAAGAACGAAGTTACACCAGAGAGAATTGGGGGAACGGAGTTACACCGGAGAAGGGATAGGACACCACAGGAAAAGAAGGAAGCAAGGAGAGAAGAAGAATTTTCGAAAACTTCGGATGAAATTTCAAAAATTTTGCAGGCTCCGTATATTTATAAGCAATCATTCCTCAAGATTTGGTGACACGCGACGACCATTCGTTTGGCACAACAGTCGAACAGGTATGATCATTAATTCCGTAGGTACGTGGCGGGCGTCTCTTCATTTCCTCTCTGCCAAAAAGCTGCGGAAAGCTGGCGCTTATTAATGACAGTCCAATCATATACGGCTTCCCCTTCGAGAAACGCATTAGGCAGTTATGAGTGCTGATAAGCAAGTCCTTCCCTTAGACTCCTGGACGGCAAGGACTTGGGGGGCATCTGTTATAGCTAAAAAACAGTGGTCGAAGATATCAAAGACTCAAGACCCGCGAGCGCCTTTTTATGGTGTTTAACCTGCGAGCCCTTATGGTCGAGACTCGCATATTGTAAAAGTACGGTATACACTCCCAAACATGCGAGCTGGTTTGGTCGCTAGTCATCGGATGAAGGTATTTTCATAATTCATTTGTCTTTACTCCTTGGTTACAAAACAAAGGTCCCGCATGCGAGCAGCTCGGCTCGTGATTGTTGAAAGGGATCGTACATTTATATGCTCGCAGCCCACTTTAAGGATGTTAAGCGAGGTTACCTTTGAAGAGGATAATTGCTACCTTTCAGTATCAGTTTGTACAGATCAACTTTGGTTCGTCCTTATCCATAACTCTGAGCATCTCCATCAAGAGACGTAATCAGTTAGACATCCAAGGTTATTAGGTCATCCCTTTATCTAAGGATTAACAAGATAAGTATCTTATCCCCTAAAATCAACGGTGATCTTAACGGCTTGTGTCATAGATTGGATCACCTGGATCTACATAAATGAATGGCCCCATAGATGACAAAGGTACACAATCTCTAAGTTCATATTCGACTTTTCACTTCATAACTATGTCCCGTCTGACTTAAGCTTCGAAGGGCCAACGACTGAACGCCGGCCACTCTTAATTTTCTCTTTTATTCTTTCAGGATTGGAGGGAAGCTTGACCGAAGGAAGATGAACATCTAGAGGATCCTGTTACCAAATTTAACGTAAACAAACCCATCACATCGATAATCGGATAGGCAAAACCGTGAACACTTGCCTAGCAGACTGCATAACATTATTCCTGTCCCAATATCACGTTTCATCTTTCTGCGTAAAGAAAAACAATGGCTTACATTCGTCCAACAAAGTTCAGATGGCTACGGTCATCCGCCGTTGGTCCCACTTCGTTTCGTGAAGGTACAAAATATCGTTCCAACGTATCGTATCGCCATCGCGATGCATCTCTACCAACACAGCATGTACAGTACATCGTAAAAAGACGGTACGAGCGTTATCAATTTATCGTCCGATATGTAGTTACACATTCAATGTGTACAGTTTCAAGTGCAACCATGGTGCACCTGTCTTTTTCCAAATGGACAATGACTCTTCTTAACATAACCCTTGTTTCTTTTAATTATTACAAGAAAGCCCATAGTCTCATTTCCACATCCCTAATATTTCTCATTTTGTAGGTGGAAGGAGAAAGCCATAAAAGCGGGAAAAAGAAAATGAGATTTTGGTTTTAGCGTAGCGCTTTGAGAGTGGGTTTTGGATTTTAGAAAAAGCGAGAGGGGGAATGGATTTAAGCGTGGTGCCGTACGGTCACATCAGCAGCAGCGGCCGAGCCGATGGCGAGTCTAACCCGGTCGAGAAGAACGGACCGAGCAAGATCCGGTACCGCGAATGCCTGAGGAACCACGCCGCTTCTATGGGAGGTCACGCCAACGATGGATGCGGGGAATTCATGCCTGGCGATGAGGAGCCCCTAAAGTGCGCCGCGTGCGGATGTCACCGCAACTTCCACCGCAAGGAGGTTCCCGGGTACGCAGACCACCACATCCTGCACCCTCATCACCACCACCCGATGGTGCTGTATAATGCGTGGGATAAGAAGATGCCGCTGCCACATCTGCAGCCGCATCCGATGCTGCCAGTCGTAGATCTACGGCAGCAGCAGCAAAATCGACGGTCGGAGACGCCAGAGGATAGGGAAGGGCAGGGGATGACGAGGAAGCGGTTCAGGACCAGGTTCACGCAGGAGCAGAAGGAGAAGATGCTGGCGTTTGCGGAGAAGCTGGGATGGAGGATACAGAAGCAAGATGACGTGGCGCTACAGCAGTTCTGCATGGAGGTAGGTGTGAAGCGGCACGTGCTGAAGGTGTGGATGCACAATAATAAGAACACCCTCGGCAAGAAAGATGCATCGCCCATCACCGTCTAATTTTAAATAAAATAAAATAAATAAATAATCGTTTTTTATTTCCTTTTTTCTTTTTCATTTTATTTTTGGGGTTTTAGGTAGAGAAAAAGATTTGATAGGAGTAGCTGTTTAGAAAAAAAAATGGAAAATGGTAGGAAAAGGAAGACCATCTTTGACGCGTCTCTTTCTTGTATTGACGATTAGGGACCCAAACCCAAACCCAGCGGCTGTGATTAGTCTAGGGTTTTAGCGACTGCTGACCACATCCAAAAGCTAGATAGCCTAGATTGTATTTTGAGCTCTCTCGTTTGGATGTAAATTCATGGGTTTTGTTGTAATAGATAGGTAGATGTCCTCTCTCTCTCCCCCTCTCACACACACACAAGCACGCACGCTGGTGCGTACGTGTCACGTGTGTAGGACGTCTTTGTCTTTCATAAGGTGGGCCTCACGATAAGCGGATCAGATTCTACTGAAACCAACCGGCGATTTGAAACTGAGATACTGACAGTACGATTGAAAGTGCCTGAATTTTTCGCTAGTAGATCTTCATTCAGTGGCCCACCTTTTGCATCACATGGATGTCCCACACATGTGATAAGTAAGCACGTGAACTAGTTTGTATTGTATGTGAAAGTCACGAGCCATGGCTGCATATGATAATGATTCCTCCATCTTTAGATGTCCTCGGTACATCATGCAAGAGATTGAACACGTTCCACAACAGTTGGGTGATCTGGACCATTTATCAGATGGGCTTCGTGCAAGCAGTGATCGGAAACCCCATCAATCAGATACTTTAGCAGTCTGATCATGGACCTTTTCGTCATTGAATGTGGACCAGTGCTCGTTCAGACCACCATTAATTTGGTGTTATTTATTTGTCTTTGTTCCATCCATGGTGTGTCCCACGAGATGAACGGCCCAGATCACCCGATCACTTCGTCAATTGTCCTAGTTCTTTTGTTAGATTTCCCTAATCCTTGTTGAACAGTAGGTGTAGGATGCTGGGCTAAATGCTAATACTGATTCAACTACTCAGGACCGTTCATCTATTGAATCCTACAGTGGATGGCACGTGTGCTAAAACTCACATTGGTCAAACGATCTTAGCCACTGCTATGAATTTGTTTTCTCGTTGAATATTGACCGTTGGTTAGACCTTTTCCAACCGTCAATTCTAGTTTCCAAAAGCACCAAGGGATGTCCTTTTGGAATATACCCAATCCAAGGTAGGTCCTAATAGATGAACGGTTTGGATCTCTTGGACATATACCAGGTGAAGACAGATGGTGCATTATAACTGAGATATATGGATTACGAACTAATAGTTGTTATTATTTTAAACGAAACTGGAAAGTAGTTTTAGCTGACTTAGATAATGTATGAAGAATCACAAACCGGATGGTGCACTTTTTGTTTATTATATTTGGAAGAGGCTACTATCACCGTTCACCTACATTTTTAAAATGGTGCTGACTCATCTTCCTCACGCGTGTCACTCATCCTGGCCATCTAAATTGTGGGGGTAAGTAGTGGGAGATGGAGGTCTCTGATGAAGCAATACTAACCATTCGATTATAGCCATGGATCATGTTTAAATGTGAATAAGTGAGTGGTCCATCTTCCATGAGAAAAAAATCTGATGTTTAGTATCTTCCCTCAGTGTGATCTTTGAGATATGCTTCTTCCACAAGTGGTTCAGTGGTTTTGATGGTCTCATTTCCGTATAACTGTGCCAGGTGTACGGTTGAAGGGTCGCCACCATATTGTAATGGTGGTAATCTTTTGCCGATTGGCTCTCTCTTTCTCTCTCACACACTTTTTTTTTTTTTTGCAAGTAACCTCCTCTTTTGTCTTCACGCTTCCATCTCTAACCAGGAAGGAATCCCTTTCAAGAGGACACGCTGTTCCGTGAGCCCTGCGGCTCATGTTACCCTGTCCCCGCACTGCCTTCATGGGCGCATTGTGCACCCTGTTTGATTCACGGACTGTTCAAGTAGCAATCCTACCTACATTGATAGGGTTTTGTGGACAGGTGAAATGACAGGTAAATTGCATTGCACAGGGTGCACGCGGGACATGGACGTGACTCAGCTGCGACCCTGGAACCAGCGATGTGGGGGAGACCCGAATGTGGGGCCCACTTCGATGTATGCATACGGCTGTTTTGCCTGCTTATTTTAGGACGTAGTCCAAAAAATGAAGCAGGTGTACTACACCTAGAGGTGAGCAACTATCTAGGCCGAGCCGAGTTAGCCCTAGTTTGGTTTGGCTTGTTTTTGTGCCACCTCAGTATGTGGATCGAGTTAGTTTGGGTTTTGGGCTGACCCATACGCCCGAGTTTGGTTTGCTCCAGAAAAATCTGGTTTGAACCGAGATCAGTTTAGTTGAAAATTTCAAACCAGCTCAGGCCAAGTTCAAACAAGTGGCTGCTCTTTTTTTTGCTTATTTATTTAAATAAAAAATTTTAAATGTTAGAAAAAAAAAAGTACAAAAGCATATTACTATATGATATTTAACATCATACATGTAAGAGCATTTCCCAAACAAAAGTACACAGCATTTCCCAAACAAAGGTACACGAGCATAATTTTACAAGTGCAAGGAATCAGTGTGCATCCATGTATATGTATTATGTATTATCCATGTCGTCATGTATTATCCACGCTGTCCATCTGTTTTATATATCATTTTAGGACATGATCTCAAAATGGAATCATATCCAAAGCTCAAGTGGATCACACGACAGGAAACAGTGTGCTTACAATCTATGAGCCGAATCAAGTCGAATCAAACTGAGCTGAATCAAAGCAAACTTCAAGCTGAGCTGGAGCCAAGCTGATACTGTAAATTGAGCTTGGTTTGGTTTTTCAAACGAGCTTTGACTGTGAGGCTTGGTTTAGTTTGAACTTTCATTCGAACCAGTCCAAGCTTGAGCTTTTTCAAACCAATCCGAGCTGAGCTTTCGAGCCAGCTTGTTTTGTGCCCAGCTCTAACTACACCACACGAAACAGTGGTCATTGATCATTAAAACTTTTTATTGGCGGCAAAGGTTACTTTAAAGTAGTACATTTACTTTGCACATGAGAGGATGGGCGTGAATCACAATTGTACTTTGCAGTATATCTAGATGATAACTAATCACTTACAATGGGCCCCGTCATTGCACTCTGTATTTATGGATGATAACCACCCACTTCAACGTGTTGTCTGTCATTTATTTTGAGATATTCGAAAAAACAATGATAATTTATGAAAAAGAGCCTTGACTACTTTAAATTAGCAAAATTATCTTTTAACTCGGTGAAAGGACCAAAATAGCTTGGTCTATTTGTTAGATCAAAGTGGAGCATTATAAGGCCACGTGTTGTGGTGTGTTAGTGACATCTGTTGGGAACTTGTGGAGGCATAGAGTGGAATCAAGCGAAGTAAACACAATCACACAAAATAAATCCAACACAAGACAATTCGATTTTTGCGTAAAAAAAATCACGGCACAAAGTGATATACATTATGAATTGAAAGTTACGAGAGATGATTAAATTCGAAACAAAGACCTCAAGAGAAAACCTAAGCTCCTTTTCTCTCTCAAAACTCTCTCACAATCCTTAATTTCATGTTCGGAATGTCTTAGAGTACCCTAATCCTGACTACACTAGTTTAAATAGCCTAAAAACCAAAATTAAAAACAAATCTGTGCAAAAAAAAAAAAAATGATAAAACAGTCGCACGCACTGTGGGGTGCCCCAGTTGAAATCACAAGGTGCCCGACGATGGCCAAAACTATTCAAAGAGTTTACAGAAATAAACAAAAGAGTTTAGGGTGCCTGATCTAAACCCATCGGGCGCCCAAAAGCCCCGACGTTCAGATCTAAAGTGTCCAGAGATCAACAGCCTTATACGAGAGAGTTTCGAGCGACCAACCCAACATCTCATTGGGTGCCCGAAGCCCCCAGGCGACAAGATTGAAGGCTTTACCAACAATCTCCACTGAGGCTTCAATCATATACATCACTCTTCCTTTGCTTCATCCATCATCTTTATTTCATCATAGCTCTACCGCATCTCATACACACTACGTCTTCATTTTGTCCTCACCAGACCCAAAGAAGTTATGTAAAACTTGAACTTCTCTGTAAGAACCATCTTAGTGAGCATGTCCACCGGATTCACGCTAATATGAATCTTCTTCAGAGTCACATCGCCTTCCTCAAGCACCTGTTGGATAAAATGGTGACACACATCAATATATTTAGTACAAGAGTGATAAACAGAGTTCTTAGCCAAATTGATAGCGTCTGCGTTATCGTAATTAACCGGCATGACCTCCTACTGAAGCCCTGACTGATTTATCATGCCCCTCAACCAACCAGCTTCCTTAAATGCTTTTGTCACTGCCATATACTCCGCTTCTATAGTGGAAAGAGTCACCACCGATTGAAGCTTGGACATCCAACTAATCGCTCCACCCACTAGCACAAAAGAGTGTCCAAAAGTTGATCTTCTTCAATCCACACTGCTTGCGTAATCTGAATCAACATACCAAATCAACCTGTCCTTAAAACCTTTTGAATGTCAAGATGTAGTCCTGCGTACCTCGAATGTATCGATGTAGTCATTTCATAGCCTCTTAGTATTGCTTACCGAGGTTAGACATGAATTTGCTAACAACATCAACTACATGTGAAATATTTGATCTTGTATAAACTATAGCATACATCAAGCTGCCCATGCCGCTTGAATAAAGCACACGAGGCATATCTTGCTTTTCTTCATTTATTTTAGGACATCGTTCTAAAGAAAACTTGAAGTAAGCCGTGTGGGGAATGCTTACCGGTTTGGCCTTGTCCATCCCAAACTTCACCAATACCTTCTCAAGATATTTAGCCTGAGACAACCACAGCCTATTTTTCTTCCTGTCTCTATGTATATCAATGCCGAGAACCCTCTTTGCAGCCTCTAGATCTTTCATCTCAAATGTTCATAATAACTGTGTCTTCAATAACCAATATTAAACATGCTGTGACCATCGATAAGCATGTCATCAATGTATAATACCAATATAATGAACTTTCGATCACCTAGTGCTTTATAATAGACATAGTGATTATATTCACTCCTAGTAAAGCCCTGATTCATCTTGAAGGAATTAAATTTCTTGTATCACCGCATAGGCAATTGTTTAAAACCGTACAAGACCTCCTTAGCTTGCCAACTTTTTTCCCTGCCCCTTATATCTCATAACCTTCTGGCTGCGTTATGTAAATTTTTTCATCAAATTTTTTCATCCAAGAAAGTAGTTTTTTACATCCATTTATTCCAGCTCGATGTCATATTAGGCAACTAGCGTCAACATGAACCTGATAAGTACTTGCTTTACAATTGGTGTAAAGATCTCACTGAAGTCCACGCCTTCACGTTGAGCATATCTCTTCGCCACTAACCTCGCTTTGTACCTATCTTGGTTTTTTTTCTTTTTCTTAAAAATCAATTTACACTTAATCACTTTTTGGTCCACAGGAAGCTC
This sequence comes from Liriodendron chinense, assembly GCA_003013855.2. Lineage (NCBI taxonomy): Eukaryota > Viridiplantae > Streptophyta > Magnoliopsida > Magnoliales > Magnoliaceae > Liriodendron > Liriodendron chinense. The sequence continues at coordinate 3,982,301 of PVNU02000362.1, forward strand.
TACCAGTTTCTACGTCTCATTTTTGTAAAGAAAGTCTATCTCGTCCTACATTGTCGTCTTCCACTTTTCGGCATCTACATTATCAAGTGCATTTTAAAAAGTAGACGGATCCCCTTCATCCATAATAAGGGCAAATGCAACGTTCAAGTCATCCCTATATTTCACCGGTAACGTGCAATCTCTAAGCTAATTTCTTTGCACAGGTGACTGCTCCACCTGATCATGTACCTCTACTTGCTTCACAGTATTGGCTCGTTTCTCATCTTTATTTATCTGGATGTCTACAACATTTGATTTTTTCAGTTCCTTAAGCACATCCTTTCGGAACAAGGATCCCTCATCGAACTTGACATCTACGACTCAATGTGATCTTCCGTGTGATAGGGTCGTACATCCTGTAGCCCTTTACACTATCACCATTGTAACGCCTCGAGATTTTCGACTCTCGTGGATACCGTGACGAATCGACTTCCGAGGTGTTAACTAGAATATGCCAAGGACAAAACTCTCCACATTCCATTAATTGTTCATTTACTTAATATTTTGTGGCATTCAAGCACAGTGACGAAAGATAAGCCATCTTATTCCATTGATTTCTACACTAAGTTATCAACAAATATCCTTAAAATATATCAAATAAAATATTTAATCATTGTCTTTACCATGAAAGACTTATTACAATTTTGAAATAAAACAGTAAATTAGTCTAAGAACGCATAATAAATAAAGTCTTCATGACACCACTCCGGCTACGTCATCCGTCATTTGTTGCCACGAGCCTTCGAACACCTTGTCGTAGTGCTTGTTTCACTTGCTGGATCTTCATCTGGATTATCTGAAATGTAGTTGGATAGCGTTAAACACTATTATAGTGGAGAATATCTCTCCAAGACAATCATGATAATAATAATGACACACAGTAAACGCAAGCAAGATTTTATCATTTAATCAAATCAAAACAACTAAGTAAAAATTACTATTAATACGATGCATAAGATGCATGCTCTAGCTAAGGCACCCTTGCTAGAATCAATCACATGAAGCAAGAGACTCCTTATTATGACTTCATGCTAGGCACTAGTCACCAGAGGTTCTGGTACATGCAAGCTCATAGTTTTGCCCGACCACGTGAGAAACGGGACGCTTGTAGCCCAAATCTACATGCGACAGTGTACAGGAGAAGTAGGACGCTCTAGCACACCCACATGGAGCCAAGTGGAGGTATAAAATTAATTTCACGTTTAGTTAAGTAGTTTCACATACGTCCGTTTTAAATATAACTCAATGGTCACTTAAGGAGTTGCAAGCAACCCAGCATAGGCCGACAATACGGGCTTAGTGTCCATAACACCTATCTCGGCTCATGAGAATTCACATGTTATCAAAGTTCACTCTTTGTCCCGTTCTACCATCCAATCATGTTTCAAATAATCAATAATGTTCATCATGGTCAAAATCATCAATCACACTAGTACGGCACATGGATCCATTTCAATCATAATGCGATCACTAAGATCCCTTGACAACCATCTAATATACAATCATGATTATACCAATATCATCTTTCCAATCATGGTCACCTCTTGTTGAGCTCTTAAATGTGTTTATTCTAACCCCATTTCATCACTAACTATGCACGATTTATACATTTAAAGTCCTATCTAATGAATGATTTTGTGATTGTAGGTAAGAGAGAGATGTCATAGGTTTAATGCTAATTTGGAGGATTTGATGTGTTCATTCGAACCCCATTTCATCACTAACTATGTACGATTTATATATATTTAAAGTCTTATCTAATTAATGGTTTTGTGATTGTAGGTAAGAGAGAGATGTCATGGGTTTAATGCTAATTTGGAGGATTTGGAGTGATTAAAAGACCAAGCTTTGATGAGCCAAAGAAGAGAAGGAAAACCTTCAAGGAATCAAGTTAAAGTCCTGAATTGTCCTGAAAAAGCAAAATGAAAAACTGTAGGGCCAGAAAAGTAAAATGCAGAAAGTTCAGAAAATAGCCATGCTGGAGAGAATTCTGATGAATCAGAGTCCCATCGGAATGAGCTTCAATCCATCAGAGTCATATTGGAGATCCATCGAAAATACAGATTTTTCCATAAGTCTCTAGACATATTTCCGATCAATCGGAGGAATTCCGATTCATCAGAAGGGGGTGCTCCGATCAATAGGAGATAAGTCCGATCAATCGGAACTGTCTGCGCAAGTGCAAAATATTTACACGGATTTCAAAGTTTCCAAGTTGGTGCGGGATTTCTCTTATAAAAGGTTACCTCCACTCTCTTCCTAGGGTATCTAGCAACATGGAGAGCAAAGATATCAAGACCAAGGAGGCTTCCTAGCCTTCTACAACTAGTTTTCTTCTTCTTCTAGTTCTAGTTCTAGTTCTAGTTTGTTTGCTTTTCATTAGCTAATTTCTTAGTTAGAACTAAGAGGTGAAACCTATAGTTTTCTTAGATGGTTTGATTCGTTTTTAAGGTTTCAAGTTTGAATTTAATGTTGAATAATGGTTTGCTTAAGTTTGAATGAAGTCGAAGTTAGTTTTTCTTAATCTTATGATGACAAATGGATGTTTGGAAGAATTATGCTTTAATACTTAATTATTTTGCAAGTTATAGACCTGTACGCTCCAAGGAATCGGATTCAAGACGCTTTAGACTTGGATCTTCATGTGGAAACTTCAAACCAAAGTTCTATCTTTTCCAAAAATTCTGAAATATGTATTGTTTGTTTATGTGATTTGAATCAAGTTCAAACCATGGTATTAGTTAAGCTTTGTGACAGGGTTTGATAATTATCATAGTTGTGATCTTAATCTATTGGAACTAGGATCGACCTATGCAATTGAGTGTACTCAAGTCCTAACTTGAATTGAGGGAATCATATTGATAAACAACACATGTGTTGGATTGTTTTGATAATATAACCGCTCTATAATCCAGCTAGATATGATTTTATTTCGATTCTCGTTGAGTAATTGAGAAACCTATGTAAATTATAATTAAGGAAAACTATAAGTGAATCCTTGATGCTCTAGTTATTCCTTATTATCAGATTTTTCTGTTTCATATTTAAAACTGATTTCATAAACCCCTCTTAAGATTCTAGTTATTAGGATAGTTCGAATTGTTTACTTCCTTCCCTGTGGATCGACCTCCGTCTTACCAAGATTATTACTATATCGCAAGCCTTGCGGTTGAGGCGAGCGAACAAGTTTTTGGCGCTGCTGCTGGGATAGAGGTTAAACGGTTTTAATTGTTCTAGTATCTATAGAGTAGTCTTAATTAGGTAGGATTTTTATTTTTTCTAGAAGTAAGTTTTCTGATTTTTTTTTCTAACAAATTTTTTTTTTCTGTTTTGTAGGAATATAGTTGCTGACATGGTTCTCACCTTCATGGGTAACATCTACCCATCTTCCTTTCTTTTTCCTATATTGGGGGAGTTCTCGATTTCTTTTAAAATTTCATTATGAATTATTGGATGGGTGGACCGTCTAAGTATCTTTTAGAAGATGAGATGTCGGACCATGGAATTCAAACTCTTTATGATTGGAACCATTATAAGCATGAGTATTTTTCTGAGATTCAATCAACCTCCACTACCCCCCAACGTAGAACGCTGCGTGATTTCTGTGATACATATGATGAGACACGGCGTAAGACGATGGGAGAGTACCGAAATGAAGCACAATCGAACAATGGTCAGCCAGGTAAAATACTACGTGATTACTGGGTTGAAAATAACATGAGTATTCCACCGAGTTTGACAGGAGGTAGGAATAAGAAAAAGTACTGAGGGAATAATGACCAACTGGTAAAGACATTGCGTGATCACTTGTATGGTTATGCCTATCAACCATCTTATCAATCTTCGTTATATAACACATATGATCTTCATTGGGAGAGTCATCACACCTCTAGTTCAAAGGAAGAATCAATCATGGTCATCAACAATCGTTCTAAAAGGTCTTCCTCTTATGATAACATGTACATACAAATCCTTAAGGACTTAGAGAAAGAGTACGAGTATGAGCAATCGATTCAAAACCACTCGCCATCTCTTGAAGACGTTGAGCCTGAAATTGGGATTACCGATTCAATCCACAATAATGGGGAGGATGAGGCTATCCAAGCCCAACCTTCTCCGGATTTAATGATTAAACTTCTAGAGGATATTGATCTTAGTGACCCCAATATCACCATCAATTATGGTGAATCAGCTATCTCTTTTAAATATCCTAATTTTAATGATGAAGAGATTTCAATGACGGTTGATGAACCTGAGGAATCCATAAAATCTGAAAGTGAATATGATTAACTACAATGAGGGTTCAATGGATGATTGTGAGCCCATGATTTCTTCTTCCAAAAGGCCGAATGTTTATGAGTTGCCAAAAGATATTCTTGCTAGAGAGATGGCCAAAGTCAATCTTTTTGAGTTCTTCCACCAATAACACATGCCAAATTCTATTGTGGAAGAACTACCTTGGGTTGAAAATTTTGTTTCTTTGGATGATGGGGTGGCACAATCTGAAATTTCAAACGATCAACTTATGAGTGATGTTGTACCTTCCACCAACCCCAACGAACTTTATATGGAAAACATTCTCTTTAAAGAAGATGAATCCCATACCATTGAAACAGAATCTATTCAATCACTTAGGAAGAATGAGGACCCTTCATCCGACTCTCTCGATTTCCTAGAGGAATGCATGGCCCACCCCTATGATCTTCATGATGAGATGTTTAAGGAGTTGGATATTTTGTTAGACATGGTGTTGGTGCCTGAAGAACACCATTCCACTGATTTACACTCTTTACCATTATGTGTGGAAGCATCGTGAAATTCTGAATTTGTGGAGGAGACAACCTAAATGAAAAGTACTTGATGAACGCATCTCCACCATCATGAGTTTTTCAGCCCATTGAAAATTTTGATTGGGATGACCCATTTTTAATCCATCACAACACAATTCAGAATTTGAGGAGATATCTTTTTGCTGCTCTTATCTCCTCCCATCATGCATGTGGTGCATATAAATATTGGACTTCAATAAAGAAAATCACCCATGTATACTGTTGAGCAGGACTTTGGATGGTCCTCTTGAGAAACTTATTGAAATTCATGAAGATCCTGCTCAAATTTGATCATGTAATCGATCAGACTAATCAAAGGTAGGTAGGTAGGTTAGGATTTATTTTTTTTACATTTAGGATTGAATAAGTCTCATCGAGATAATGGAAGATGCTAGAATTGATCAACTCGCTTTGGGTACTCTCATTCTCACTCTCCTTTGCTTTATTTCATTGTTCTCATATCTTGCATATCGCATATCTTATTACATTGAGGACAATGTAAGATTTTGGTTGGGGGGTGAGATTCCTCAGATGAATCTAGCTAGTTTTTGTGACATTTCGAGCAATTATGTAGATTTTTTTTTATTTTTCTTAATTCAAAACTCTTTTGGAAAACTTTGTTTTTATACACTTGGGATTTTATAAGTATAAAAAAAGAGAGATTAAATGATTAATTTTGAAATCAATGAATTACCTGTAATATGATAGTTTTTTTATATGAATTCTCCTATTTACTTTTAAGTCTATTTCACTTTACACGATTCTCATGTTTTGAAAGGATTATGTAAATTTGTGGATTAGCTAAGTTTATATTTAAGGTGTTGAGGAACCAAGCCGGGGTACTTTGTCCATCTTTGTCCATGGGAAAAGAACAAAAGATATGAATTTTTAAAAATCCTATCTAATGTTTATAAAAAGGAAAGAAAGGATGGAAATATGGGTATGATTGAAAATATGGTGAAAAATTCTGAAAATGGCTACCTATTACCAACCGAGAGATGGTCTACCCGTAACCAAAGCCGGAAATGGGGAGTAGTGTGAAAGCCGTTGGAGGGACAGTAAGGCAAATTCCTGTCATAGGTTTGTTGTTGATCTGTACACCTCTAAATCCATGATTTAGCTAATATATGAAGAAGGTAATCCTGAAAATCCATGAGATGAACATTCACTATGCATATTAGATTATACTTGTTCGGATTCTTCTATTTATCAATCAATCGGTGGGGATTCGATGAGAAACACTCATTATGTTTAGGGAGTTTAAGATTTCAACTTCTATTATCATTTTTCTCTAAATTTTTGCACTTGCATGTCTTGGAGTGTATAGAAGCATAGTTTCTGAAAGAGGGTTGAGTTTTTAGGGAAGTGAATTGATTTATGCATATTTTGCTTGGGACTAGCAAAATGCTGGTTGGGGCGTGTGTTGAGCTCTTAAATGTGTTTATTCTAACCCTATTTCATCACTAACTATGCACGATTTATACATTTAAAGTCATATTTAATGAATGGTTTTGTGATTGTAGGTAAGAGAGAGATGTCATGGGTTTAATGCTAATTTGGAGGATTTTGAGTGATTAAAAGACCAAGCTTTGATGAGCCAAAGAATAGAAGGAAAGCCTTGAAGAATCAAGTTAAAGTCCTGAATTGTCCTGAAAAAGCAAAATGCAGAACTGCGGGGCTAGAAAAGTAAAATGCAGAAAGTTCAGAAAATAACCCTGCTAGAGAGAATTCCGATCAATCGGAATCCTATCAGAGTCTGTTCGCTTCCCCAAGTATAGGGTTGCGATGTAGTAATAATCTCGGTAAGACCGAGGTCGATCCACAGGGACTTGTGTAGGAATTCACAAAACACTTCTAATGGTTTCTACTGATGAGCTAACTAAACAGATTTTAGTAGATTGATGACGATAGATGCTTTTGAATTAAATCGAATGTAATCAATAACAAAAAGACACTAGGGGTTCAAGGATCCACTTGTACCAATCCTTGATGCTCAATTCGCTGTGGTTTCTCACTTTCTCAACTAGATTCGAAATTAAGTTCTATCTAGTCGGATAATAGAGCAATTAAAATAATCAATCTGTTATATGCATGATTCATGTACATGATTCTCTCAATGCAAGCTAGTGTTCGCTTCCCCAAGTGTAGGGTTGCGATGTAGTAATAATCTCGGTAAGACCGAGGTCGATCCACAGGGACTTATGTAGGATTTCACAAACACATCTAAAAGTGTCTATTGAAAGCTAATAATTAGATTTTGAATAGAATTGATGTGAATAGCAATTGTAAACTAATTTGAATGTAGACAATTATAAAAAGGTACTAGGGGTTCAAGGATCCACTTGTAGCAATCCTTGATGTTCAATCCGCTGTAGTTTCTCATTCTCTCAACTAGAATCGATATTAAGATCTATCAAGTCGGATGATAGAGCCGTTAAATCAAACAATCTGTCATATGTAAGTTCTATGCATAAGATTCACTCAATGTAGGCTGAGCTGAGCATGCTCAATTGCATAGGTCATTCCCCTTTCCAAAAGGTCTAGTCCACAATCATAACCATCCTCAAGTCCTGTCACAAGCAAGGCTAGATCATGATTTGAATTTGATTCAAATCACATGCACAGTCCATACATATTTCAGAAAATTATAAAAGTAGAACTTTGATAGGAAGTCCCTTCATGAAGATCATAGTACTAGAGCGCACTCCGATTCCTCGGATCATACAGGTCTAGACTGATACAAACCAATTAAGAAATTAAGTAATCCTCCCAAACATCCATGAGTCATCATAAGACTAAGAAAAATTACTTAAAAACTTGTATAAACTTCAAACCATAATTCATAATCATGAATTCCACACTTAAAACCAACTAACTACGAATTGAAACATCTTGGATCCACTACAAGCTTCACCTCTTAGCCCTAGCTAAGAGGTTTAGCTGCTCATGATCCAAGGAAACATGAAACAACTAAAAAGTTCATAAAAACAGCAAAACAAACTAGAGGGAGTTGTGGAACTCCGAAATTCACTTCCGCCGCCTCCAAGCTTGCTTCAACCCCTCTTAGATGCCCTAGGAACGATCCCTAGGTGTCCTTTTAAAGTAGGAAGGCTCCACAACTTCAGAAAGATCGAGAATCTGCGTAAGAGTTACGCAGTGCGCAGAGAAAATCGGCGCCAAAGATAGAAACTTTCGAAATTATGCATGGCCTCTTCAGCATCAGTTCCAGCAGACATGACCGACTGGTCAAGACCGTTCGGGCTTGTTTAGCATTGGTCCAGCAACCATGTCCGACCGGTCATGACCGGTCGGACGTCTTTAGCATTGGTCCAGCATGAACAGCTGACCGGTCAAGACCGGTTTGGCTCCATTGGCCGACCGGTCAAGACCGGTCGGCAGTCTTCCTTCTTCTTTTTCTTCCTTTTCTTTTCTTTCCTTGCTCATTTCTTTTACTTTCTTTCTTCTTTTCTTCTTTGGTCCTCAAGTGATATTCATCAAAATAGTCCCAAATGAGCCCTTTTTATCTTCAATTAGGTGGAGTTCACTCTTAATCCTGTAGTCATAAAACATGCATTAGATTCATCTATAAACCATGCAAACCTCACACAATGAGTGATGAATTGGGGTTAGAATATGCACAATTAAGAGCTCAACAGCTAGGACTTGAGCACACTCAATTGTATAGGTGAGTCCCAATTCCAATAGGTTAAGATCACAACCATAATCATCATTGAATCCTGTCACAAGATAAAACTAGATCATGATTTAAACTTGATCCAAATCACATACACAGTCTTACATACTTAAAAAAATTCCAGAAAAATAGACCTTTGGCATGAAGCTCCCACATGAGGATCATATGTCTAGAGCGTATTGAATCCAATTCCTCGGATCATTCAGGTCTAGAATAACTCAAAACAATTAAGAACTCAAGCAATTCTTCTAAACATCCATGAGCCATAAGATTAAGAAAAACTACTTAAAACTTTATTTAAACTTCAAACCATTGTTCTTCACTAATAATCTAACTTGAAACCAAATCAAACGAATTGAAACATCTTATATTTACTACAAGCTTCACCTCTTAGCCCTAACTAAGAGGTTTAGTCGTTCATGATCCAAGGAAACATGAAAACAACTAAACAAAGCATAAAACTAGAAAAACAAACTAGGAGTTGTAGAACTCCAAATCCGACTTCCGCCATCTCCCACATGCTTAATCTCTTCTAGGATGCCTTAGGAAGGAGGCCTAGGTCCCCTTTTATAGAATAGTGTGGAGGGTTCTAGATTGCGCAAGAAATCCCGGACTGTGCAGAGAAAATCGGAGCTTGTAGAACACGTTCTGTTACGCAGACGACCGGTCGCATGACAGGTCTGAGGTCCTGGATGACCTGTCTCAAAAACACAAAAACTGTCCAGAGACCTTTTCATAAATTTGAACCGGTCACACGACCGGTCTGAGCAGTGGATGACCGGTTGTACGACCGGTCTTGGATGGTCCAGCAAAGTATTCATCAAGGCCCCTTCTATTGAGTGTTCGAACCGGTCGGACGACCGATCCTGGGCTATGGACGACCGGTCGGACGACCGGTCTTGGGTGTATTCTTCTGCTTTCTTTCTTCTCTCCTTTGACGCTTTCTTCCATCCTTTGACGCTTAGTCTTGTGATATTCAATGCTCGTAAATGGCGTCTTTAAGCCTTCAATTGATGCATCCTCTCTCTTATTCCTATAACCACAAAACCATGCATTAGTTGGGTTTTTAATCATGTATTTCAAGCATAATTAGTGATAAAATGGGGTTAGAATATGCACATTTAAGAGCTCAACACACCCCCCAACCAGCATTTTGCTAGTCCTGAGAAAAACATGCGTGAAACCAATTTCATTCTTCAAAAACCAACTCTCCTTTAGAAACTATGTTTCTATATACTTAATGATATGCAAGTGCAAGAATTAGGAAAACTTAGTGATAGAAGTTGAGACCTTAACCTTCTCATAACATAACAAGTACTTATATGAAATTCCCGCTGATTGATTGATAAATAGAAGAATCCAAACAATTTAACCTAGTGTGCTCGGTGAATGTTCATCTCATGGATTTTCGGGGTTACCTTCCTTGTGAATTAATTAAGGTATGGATTCAACGGTGTATAGGTCAACAACAAGCCTATGGCAGGAATTTGCCTTACAGTCCTTCCGATGGCTTTCACACTACGTCCCATTTCCGGCTTTGGTTACGGGTAGACCATCCCCCTGTTGGTAATAGGTAGCCCTTTTCGGAATTTTCCACCATATTCTCCATCATTCCCATATTTTCATCCTTCCTTTTTGTTTTCTTTTTTCCTTAGATAGGATTTTTAGAAATCCATATCTTTCATTATTTTCCCATGGACAAGGATGGACAAAGTACCCCGGCTTGGTTTCTCAACACCTCAGATCTAAACTTCACCAATTCACAATTCTACATAATCCCTTCAAAACGTGAGAATCGTGTAATGTGAACTACGTGTAAAAGTATTTAGAAATTCTATCAATCATAAAAATAGGGGAATTCACATATAAAACTAGTATCTTAGAGAATGCTTAAGATATTCAACTTTACTCACTTTACTTTTCCTTTTTCTTATACTCACATCATCCCAAATGCATAGAAACAAGTTTTCCAATGGAGTTTTGAATTTTGAAAAATTGAAAAAGTTCCTATATAATTGCCCGAGATGTTACAAAACACTGGATTCATCCTAGTGATCCCACACCCCCCAACCAAATCTTGCATTGTCCTCAATGTAAAAGATATGTAATGAGCAAAACATGAGAGCAATTCGAAAATAAAGGGGAGTGAACAATGATAGTACCTGAGAGAATGAAAAGTGGAAGTCTACCTCCTTCTAACAAACCTATAAAAAAGGAAACAACAGCAACAAAATCCTAATCCTAATTGCTCTATACCTCCATCAGACTAGGAGATCAAATATCCTGATACACATGATCAGTCAGAGGTATGGACATACCTTCCAAAGAAACTTCTCAAAGAACGGCTTTAATTGCTGACCATTCGCCTTAAAGATGTTGCCGTTTCTTGGATTTAACAACTCGACGGTCCCATATGGGTAGACAGTCTGTACAATGTAGGGACCAGTACATCGAGATCTCAATTTTTTCGGAAATAAGTGTAAGCGAGAATTATACATAAGGACTTTTTTATTAAGAGTGAATGTCTTACGAATAATGTTCTTATCATGGAATACCTTTGTCTTATCCTTATAAATTCTCGCATTCTCATATGCTTCGTTCCGGAGTTCTGCAAGTTCATTCAATTGAAGTTTGCGCAACGAGCTTGCTTTCTCAGAATCAAAATTCATCTTCTTTATCGCCCAATAAGCCATATGTTCTAACTCCACGGGCAAGTGACAAGCTTTCCCATAGACAAGTCCATAGGGAGACATTCTAATGGGGGTCTTGAAAGCAATACGGTAAGCCCAGAGTGCATCGGTAAGTCGAAGCGACCAATCCTTGTGATCTGGGTTCACCGTTTTCTCTAAAATATGTTTAATCTCCCTATTGGATATCTCAGCTTGTCCACTTGTTTGTGGGTGATAGGGAGTGCTCACTTTGTGATTAACGCCATATTTCTTCATTAAGGCTGCAAATGGGCGATTACAAAAGTGAGACCCTCCATCACTTATGATGACTCAAGGTGTTCCAAACCGGGAAAGAATATTCTCTTTTAAGAAACAACTGACTATTTTATGGTCATTATTCCGGCATGGAATTGCCTCGACCCATTTGGAAACATAATCGACGGCAAGCAGAATATACAAGTTTCCAAAAGAAGATGGGAATGGACCTATGAAATCGATGCCCCAACAATAAAAAATTTCGATTGGTAAGATGGGATTGAGTGGCATCATATTTCTACGGGAGATTCCTTCCAATTTCTGACAAGGCTCACATGTTTTACAAAACTTATGGGTGTCCTTGAACATAGTGGGCCAATAAAATCCACATTATAGAATTTTGGCTGTGGTCTTTTTAGCCGAAAAGTGGCCACCACATGCCTGAGAATGACAAAAGGAGATGATACTATGTTGCTCGTCATTCGGCACACATCTCTTTATAATTTGATCGGGACAATACTTGAATAAGGATCGTCCGATAGGAATTTCCTCACCTCGTTGAAGAACTTATCTTTATCTTGCTTTTTCCAATGTGTTGGAGTTGTACCTGTAGCAAGATAGTTATCAATGTCCGCATACCATGGCAATTGGGAGACTTTAAAAAGTTGTTCATCAGGGAACATGTTATTGATTGTGGTTGTCTCAGGGGAATCGATGAGAACAAGTCGAGAGAGATGGTTGTTGAGCTCTTAATTGTGCATATTCTAACCCCAATTCATCACTCATTATGCTTGTTGTTATGGTTTATAGACTAAACTAATGCATGAATTTGTGATTGTAGGGATGAGAGAGAGGAAGCATCAATTGAAGACTTAAAGATGCTAGTTAGAAGCAAAGAAGACCAAAGGGGCCAAGCGTCCAAGAATGAAAGAAAGAAGTCAGAGAAAAGAAGAAAGAAAGCATAAGAAGGGGCCCACGACCGGTCGTCCAAGGCCAAGGACCGTCGTTCGACCAGTCCGCACATGCACAGAGGAGACCCAGAGGCCATAACTCTCTGGACTATTCACGATCGGTCGTGCAACCGGTTGTCCACTTCTGCGACCGGTCGTGCGACCGGTCCTTAAATTATTTTTTCGGACCGAAACTCACTAGACACTTTTTGGCCATTTTGAGACCGGTCGTCCAGCATCCACGACCGGTCGTCCAGCCACTGCGACCGGTCATACGACCGATCGCCTGCGTAAGATTTGAACCTTCTATTTCTGGCGCCGATTTTCTCTGCGCAGTGCGTAAGTTTTACGCAAATTCTCGAATATTCCGAAGTTGCGGAGCCTCCCCACTATAAAAGGATACCTAGGGATCGTTCCTAGGGTATCTCAGAAGAGTTTAAGCAAGGTTGGAGGCGGCGGAAGTAGATTTCGGAGTTCCACAACTCCTTCTAGTTTGTTTTGCTGTTTTTATGTTTTTCTTAGTTGTTTCATGTTTCCTTGGATCATGAATGGCTAAACCTCTTAGCTAGGGCTAAGAGGTGAAGCTTGTAGTGGATCTAAGATGTTTCAATTCGTTATAAGTTGGTTTTAAGATTGAATTTTATGTTTATGAACAATGGTTTGAAGTTTATACAAGTTCTAAGTAGTTTTTCTTAGTCTTATGATGACTCATGGATGTTTGGGAGAATTACTTAAGTTCTTAATTGCTTTTTATTAGTCTAGACTTGTACGATCCGAGGAATTGGAGTATGCTCTAGTACTATGATCTTCATGTGGGAACTTCCTACCAAAGTTCTACTTTTCTGAAATTCTGTGCTATGGGGGACTGTGCATGTGATTTGAATCAAGTTCAAATCATAATCTAGCCTTGTCTTGTGACAGGACTTGAGGATGGTTATGATTGTGATCTGAGTCTATTGGAATTGGGACTGACTTATGCAATTGAAGCATGCTCAGCCTAGCTTGCATTGAGTGAATCATACACATGGTTCTTACATATGGCAGATTGTTTGGTTTAACAGCTCTATCATCCGGCTAGATAGATCTTAATATCGATTCTAGTTGAGAAAGTGAGAAACCACCGCGGATTGAACATCAAGGATTACTACAAGTGGATCCTTGAACCCCTAGTGCCTTTTTATAATTGTTTACTTTCAATTTAGTTCAAAGTTGTTACTTACATCAATCTCATACAAAATCTGGTTGTTAGCTTTCAATAGACACTATTGGATGTGTTTGTAATTCCTACACAAGTCCCTGTGGATCGACCTCGGTCTTACCGAGTTTATTACTACATCGCAACCCTACACTTGGGGAAGCGAACAATGGTTAGCCACTACGTTTTCTACTCCTTTCTTATCACGTATTTCTATGTTAAATTCTTGGAGTAGGAGGATCCATCTTAACAAACGTGGCTTAGCATCCTTCTTAGAGAGAAGTTACTTATGCGCGACATGGTCGGTGAATATGATGATCTTGGATCCAATCAAGTAGGATCTAAACTTGTCCAAGGCAAAAACTACGGCTAAAAGTTCTTTTTCTGTAATAGTGTAGTTTGCTTGGGCTGAGTTTAGGGTTCTACTTGCATAGTAGATAACACAAGGCTTCTTCTCTTTTCTTTGGCCCAACACAGTCCCAATAGCGTAGTCGCTTGCATCGCATATAATTTCAAAAGGAAGGCTCCAAGCAGGTGGTTGCATTATGGGGGCACATGTCAACATACCTTTAAGTTTGGTAAAGGCATTTTGACAATCTTCATTCTACTCGAATGAGTTCTCCTTTTGAAGTAGGTTACATAAAGGATATGAGAGTGAACCGAAGTCCTTTATGAACCGTCTATAAAATCCGGCATGTCCCAAAAAGGACCGCACATCTCGTATGCTCTTGGGTAGCGGAAGGTTAGAGATAAGATCGATTTTCGCTTTGTCCACCTCAATTTCTTTTTGTGAGATGATGTGACCTAAGTACAATTCTCTTTTGAACCATGAAGTGACATTTCTCCCAATTCAACACAAGGTTCTTCTCTTCACATCTTTTCAACACAGACTTCAAGTGCATAAGGCACTCATCAAAGCTGCAACCAAATATAGAGAAATCATCCATGAAGACTTCAAGAATTGTCCCCACCATATCAGAAAAAATACTTAGCATACAATGCTGAAAAGTGGCAGGGGCATTACATAGTCCAAATGGCATCCTTCGATAGGCGAAAGTACCGAATGGACATGTGAATGTTGTTTTCTCTTGGTCCTCTAGGGCAATCTCTATTTGGTTGTACCCTGAATAGCCATCAAGGAAGCAAAAATGGGAATGACCCGCCAAATTTTTTAAAATTTGATCAACAAACGGTAGGGGGAAGTGGTCTTTCCTCGTAACTGTGTTTAGCTTCCTATAGTCAATGCACATTCTCCAACCGATAGTGACTCTAGTTGGTATGAGTTCATTATTGGCATTGGCTATGATGGTTATTCCGGATTTCTTAGGCACAACTTGAGTTGGGCTCACCCATTGACTATGGGATATTGGGTGAATAATACCCACATCTAATAGTTTCACCACTTCGGCCTTAACCACATCCTTCATGTTTGGATTGAGTCGTCTTTGTGGTTGCCTAGATGTCTTCGCATTCTCCTCAAGGTGTATGCGATGAGTACAAATAAGTAGGTCTATGCCTTTGAGATCTGCAATCGACCATCTAATGACACTCTTATGCTTTAGTAGAGTGGTTATTAGCCTACTCTCTTGTTCCTCATCCAAGTGAGAAGAAATCACCACCGGATATGTCTCATCTCGACCTAAATATACATATTTCAGCTCACTTGGTAATGGTTTTAGGTCGAGTGTTGGTGCCTTGATATTGGATGGGAGGGGCTTGTTCTCGTTTAAGGGTAACGGTTCAAATAGTGCCCTACATCTTTTGTTATCAAGTACCGGCATCACATCTAAAATGGCATCCATCTCTCTTATTGTGTCATCATTTATCTCATGAGAGTGGGCCACACATGCCTACAAAGGGTCGGAATATAATGTCAGGGGGAATGTATCCTCCACGAATGATTCAATCAAATTTATCTCGTGGATCTCATCATCAACTTCCCGTGGTTGTTTGCATAAATTAAATATATTCAGCTCAAGTGTCATATTTCCAAAGGACATTTGTACAAGTCCGTTTCTACAATTGATAATCGCATTGGAAGTAGCTAGAAAAGGGCGGCCAAGTATGATGGGAATTTGAGCACCGGTACCGATCGTGGGATGTGTATCCAAGACAATAAAGTCTATTGGGTAGTAAAATTTATCCACTTGGACTAAGACATCCTCAATCACTCCTCTCGGTACATGAATAGATCTATCAGCAAGTTGGAGTGTGGTTTTGGTGGGTTTCAATTCACCTAACCCAAGTTGTTCATAAATTGAGTATGGAATGAGGTTAACACTTGCCCTTAAGTCAAGTAAGGCTTGTTTAATCCGGTAGTCTCCTATGATGTATGAGATGGTTGGACTACCCGGATCCTTATATTTTTGGGGCACCTCTTGTTTGATAATAGCACTCAAATTCTTAGTCAAAAGTACTTTGTTGTGAACATTGTGTTTCCTTTTGACTGTACACAATTCCTTTAAAAATTTGGCATAGGATGCTATTTGCTTTATGGCATCCAACAACGGGATGTTAATTTTCACTTGCTTAAAAACCTCTAAAATTTTCAAGTTTTTGTCTAAAGGTTTGGGTGAAATCAACCTTTGGGGAAACGAGGCAATCGGCTTGTATTGCCTTTCCGGTTCTTTCTCTTGTGGAGTGTTGTTCGGGCTATCATCCTCTTTGGAATTTTTCGGATCATTAGGCTTTGGGGCCTTCACCGGATTAGATTTATCGATTATTTTCCCACTTCTCAAAGTGGTGATAGCTTGAACATGCTCCGTATGTTGGGAGGATGAGCTTGCGTCTTGTATCTCAAATTGGGTCCTTGGGTTAGGAAGAGGTTGGGTAGGAAGTATGTCTTTCTCCCTAACACTGAGGTGAGATTCAACTCTAGCCATTGAGGTTTTCAAGTCATTGATGGCTTGAGTTGAATTTTGATTAAATTTCAATTGCTCTTGCATGAACCCATCTATTTTCAGAGAATTAGTCTTGTTATATTCAGCTTGCACCGATACAAATGCACCCAACATCTCCTCTAGTGTAGCTTTTGGTGTAATGACTAGGGACGGGCCTAGTAAAGGTTGAACTTGAGGAGCATTGTTTGCATTCGTAGTGGGTCCATTCCTCCAACTAAAGTTGGGATGGTTCTTCCAACTAAATTATACGTGTTTGAGTTTGGAGCATTAAATGGCCGTTGATAACTGTTTATGGCATTTGATTGTTCTTGTAAGATATCTTGGAATGCTGAAATTGTGGGACAATCTTGTGTTGCATGTTGATTTTCAGTACAAATTCCATAAACAGTTTCAACGTCTTTTGAGTTGATCGTCTCTCCTTTCTTCAATTCTATGGCCTCGACTTTTCTTGTGAGGCTAGCCACACGTGCACTTATGTTATCCTCTTCTGAGAGGACATAAATTCCTCCTTTTTCCTTTTGTTGGCTAGTCTTGAAATTTGTTGGTCTAGATGTATCCCAAGACTGTGCATTCTCGGCCAGTTCATCCAAATAGTTTCATGCTTCATCGGCTTCCTTATTCATGAACTCCCCATTACACATCATCTCTACGAATTGGCTCATGGATGAAGTCAGTCCTTCATAGAAAAAGCTTATAACCCACCAAATTTCGTAGCCATGATGTGGGCATGCATTTAACAAGTCCTTAAACCTCTCCCAACATTGGAAGAAGATCTCATCCTCCTTTCATGATAAGACGCCTCAACATGTTCGTTTTGGGAGTAGGGAAGAACTTTTTAATGAACTCCCTAGACATCTCAGTCCATGTGCCAATTGATCTTGGCCTTAATGCATGAAGCCAACCTTTAGCTTTCTCTTTAAGGGTAAAAGGAAATAATTTAAGTCTCACTACATCATCGATTACATTTGCAAAGTGCATTGTGGCTATCACCTCATCAAATTCCTTAAGATGTTGATAGGCACTTTCACTGTCTAGTCCATGGAATTTCGGGAGGAGTTGGATTACTCCCGGTTTCAAATCTATGTTTCCTACATTTTGTGGAAAAACTATGCATGAGGGAGTGCTCGCTCTTGCTGGTTGCAAGTAATCACGTAATGTTCTGGGTCGGGGAACATTCTTAGCCACATTCTCTCCCGTTTCAGTTTGGTTTTAGCCCAAATTTTGATTGGCCATAGGGTTGGGTTGATTTGCAGCCATACTTTCAGACAAAATTGGAGAATTTAAATGTCTCTTAGCACGTGGCTCTCTATCAATTCCTTTAACTATTCCCCCTTCACTAATGAGTCAGTTATTAGAATCCCAAGCCCAATGTTGCATGCAAATCCTAAAAGAATGAAATAAGAAAAAAAAAAGAATTCTTTCTTCCTTTCTTTATTCCTCTCTAAGACCGAAGCACAAGGTGTCTTGCAATGGCTGAGCCAGAAGCAAGGATAGAGACCGATTTCTCCTGGTCAATAGGGGTTCAGAGAACTCCCCACCCACTCTTTGAGTCTATTGAAAAAAGTGTAGAAAAAGAAGGAAGAGGAATAGGATTGAGAAGAGAAATCTCTGAGCACAAGGTGATCCAAGACGGCAGTGTCGACCAATAGGAATTAAGGCGGCACAAGGCCAACCTATCAGAGATCTAAAAAAGAGTCTCCACCCACTCTACAAGAGATGAATATGATAGGAATGAATAGGGAAAGAAGAAGAGTAAGGTTAGAAAGATAAAACCTGATTTGAGAACTTAAGATCCTTAACTTCTTCTTCAACTTCCTACAATCCCTGTAAAAGAAAAAAAAAAATCAAAATAAAACAAACTAAGTTAATACTATTCCTAAAAAATTTCAATAGAAAATATCTTCAGAAATTCTGTAAAAACCATCAAAGTCCCCGGCAACGGCGCTAAAAACTTGTTCGCTTCCCCAAGTGTAGGGTTGCGATGTAGTAATAATCTCAGTAAGACCGAGGTCGATCCACAGGGACTTGTGTAGGAATTCACAAAACACTTCTAATGGTTTCTACTGACGAGCTAACTAAATAGATTTTAGTAGATTGATGAAGATAGATGCTTTTGAATTAAATCGAATGTAATCAATAACAAAAAGGCACTAGGGGTTCAAGGATTCACTTGTAGCAATCCTTGATGCTCAATTCGTTGTGGTTTCTCACTTTCTCAACTAGAATCGAAATTAAGTTTTATCTAGTTGGATAATAGAGCAGTTAAAACAATCAATCTGTCATATGCATGATTCATGTACATGATTCTCTCAATACAAGCTAGGACTTGAGCACACTCAATTGTATAGGTCAGTCCCAATTCCAATAGGTTAAGATCACAACCATAATCATCATTAAATCCTGTCACAAGATAAAACTAGATCATGATTTAAACTTGATCCAAATCACATACACAGTCTTACATACTTAAAAAATTTCAGAAAAATAGACCTTTGGCATGAAGCTCCCACATGAGGATCATATGTCTAGAGCGTATTGAATCCAATTCCTCGGATCATTCAGGTCTAGAATAACTCAAAACAATTAAGAACTCAAGCAATTCTTCTAAACATCCATGAGCCGTCATAAGATTAAGAAAAACTACTTGAAACTTTATTTAAACTTCAAACCATTGTTCTTCACTAATAATCTAACTTGAAACCAAATCAAACGAATTGAAACATCTTAGATTTACTACAAACTTCACCTCTTAGCCCTAGTTAAGAGGTTTAGCTTTTCATGATCCAAGGAAACATGAAAACAACTAAACAAAGCATAAAACTAGAAAAACAAACTAGGAGGAGTTATAGAACTCCAAATCCGACTTCCACCGTCTCCCACCGTGCTTAATCTCTTCTAGGATGCCTTAGGAAGGAGCCTTAGGTCCCCTTTTATAGAATAGTGCGGAGGGTTCTAGATTGCGCAAGAAATTCCGGACTGTGCAGAGAAAATCGGAGCTTGTAGAACACGTTCTGTTACGCAGATGACCGATCGCACGACAGGTCTGAGCTCCTGGACGACCGGTCGCATGACTTGTCTAAAAAACACAAAAACTGTCCAGAGATTTTTTCATAAATTCGAACTCAGATTTTTAGCGACCGGTCTCAAAAACACAAAAACTGTCCAGAGACTTTTTCATAAATTCGAACTTAGATTTTTAATTCAAGGACCGGTCGCACGACTGGTCTGAGCAGTGGACGATTGGGGTCGTACGACCGGTCTTGGATGGTCCAACAAAGTATTCATCAAGGCCCCTTCTATTGAGTGTTCAGTCTTGGGTGTATTCTTCTGCTTTCTTTCTTTTCTCCTTTGACGCTTTCTTCCATCCTTTGACGCTTGATCTTATGATCTTCAATGCTTGTAAATAGCGTCTTTAAGCCTCCAATTGATGCATCCTCTCTCTTATTCCTATAACCACAAAACCATGCATTAGTTGGGTTTTTAATCATGTATTTCAAGCATAATTAGTGATAAAATGGGGTTAGAATATGCACATTTAAGAACTCAACAGAGTCCCATCGGAATGAGCTTCGATCCATCGAAGTCATATCGGAGACCTATTGGAAATACAGATTTTTCCATAAGTCTCTGGACATATTTCCGATCATTCGGAGGAATTCCGATCCATTGGAAGGGGGTGCTTCGATCAATCGGAGATAAGTTCAATCAATCGGAACCGTTTGCACAAGTGTGAAGTATTTACGCGGATTCTCAAAGTTTCCAAGTCGGTGTAGGATTTCTCTTTTAAAAGGCCACCTCCACTCTTTTCCTAGGGTATCTAGCAATGTGGGGAGTAAAGAGATCAAGACCTCGGAGGCTTCCTAGCTTTCTACAACTAGTTTTCTTCTTCTTCTAGTTCTAGTTCTTGTTTGTTTTTATGCTTTTCATTAGCTAACCTTCTAGCTAGAGCTAAGAGGTGAAACTTATAGTTTTCTTAGATGGTTTGATTCGTTTTTAAGGTTTCAAGTTTGAATTTAATGTTGAATGATTGTTTGCTTAAGTTTGAATGAAGTTGACGTTAGTTTTTCTTAATCTTATGATGACTCATGGATGTTTGGAAGAATTATGCTTTAATACTTAGTTGTTTTGCAAGTTATAGACCTGTACACTCCGAGGAATCAGATTCAAGACGCTCTAGACTTAGATCTTCATGTGGAAACTTTAAACCAAAGTTTTATCTTTTCCAAAAATTCTGAAATATATATTGTTTGTTTATGTGATTTGAATTAAGTTCAAACCATGGTATTAGTTAAGCTTTGTGACAGGGTTTGATGATTATCATAGTTGTGATCTTAATCTATTAGAACTAGAATTGACCTATGCAATTGAGTACTTGAATTGAGGGAATCATGTTGATAAACAACACATGTGTTAGATTGTTTTGATAATATAACTGCTCTATAATCTATCTAGATATGATTTGATTTCGATTTTAATTGAGTAATTGAGAAACCTATGCGAATTATACATTAAGAGGAGCTATAAGTGGATCCTTGATGCTCTATTTATTCTTTATTATCAAATTTTTCTGTTTCATGTTTAAAACTGATTTCATAAACCCCTCTTAAGATTATAGTTATTAGGATAGTTCGAATTGTTTACTTCCTTCCCTGTGGATCGACCTTGGTCTTATCGAGATTATTACTACATCGTAAGCCTTGCACTTGAGGTGAGTGAACACCTCTCATGGTCCCATCTCTTTACGTCATGTAATTTCATCAATAAGGGACAAAGAGTACACATTAATGCATCATTCACATCAATGATCTTGCTCATATAATACATGAAATAACCATCATCATCATAAACAAAATACAAATCAAGATGAATCTTCATATGGTTCTCTTATAAAAATAATCATCCAAACATCTATAAGCATAAACCAAAAGATAATATATTAAAACTACAATGCAAAACTATGATTATCATCGTATTACATGAGCCGACAACACCATTTAAAACTAACATAAACTATATTAAAATATCTAGACATCTACATAATATGGATGAATGGCTTGAAGGGATTAATCCTCACCTTTGATTGGATCTAGATGGAGGGTTCTAATCGCTAGATAGTGAAAGAAGACCCTCTCTCCTCTCTTTTTCTCTTTCTCTTCTCTCTTTCTCTCTCTCTAAATTTGTGCATGAGGGCTCCCTTGTTGAGAGAAGGCTTTATTGAGGTTAGAATGGTCGGATTTTAGGGTTTAGAGAGGTTATACAAGCAATAGATGGACGGTTGCTGTTTAAAGATGAGATTTGAGATGTTATAGGCTACTTTGAAAAGTATACACTCCATGGTTTGATAGAAGGTTCTGGACGTGGGTTGTGATGGGTATGGGTCACAAAATGGACGTGATAGATGTTGAACCTCCAATTTATAGATTGCATTGCCCAGTACATCACATTATATGCACGGTTTCATGCTTAAAAGGCCTATCTAATGCATGTTTTGTGATTTCAGGAATGAGAGCGGAATTCACCCAATTGGAGACTAAAAAGAGCCATTTGAAGCCATTGGGTGAAGAAGGAAGAAGGACCAAAGAAAGTAGAAAGAGAGAAGAAGAAAGGAAGAAAAAAAAGCAAAAGGAGAAAGAAGGAAACAGAGGCCAAGACCGGTCGTGCGACCGGTCGTCCATCGCCAGGACCGGTCGTCCGACCGGTCCGATTGTTTGCAGAAGAAGAAGTTTTCCACAGAGGCCACTGGACTATTCATGACCGGTCTTGCGACCGGTCGTCCGATGCCCAGACCGGTCGTACGACCGGTCCTTGAATTAAAAATTTAAGTCAGAATTTTGGCAAAACTCTCTGGACTAAAAAGTGACGTTTTGCGACCGGTCGTTAGGGAGCTCAGACCGGTCGTGCGACCGGTCGTCTGCGTAATAAAGCTTCTCCATGAAGCTGCGAAAATTTCTGCGCAGTGCGTAACCATACGCAATTTCTGGATATTTCCGACGTAAGGGGCTTCCACACTATAAAAGGACACTTAGGGGCTCTTCCTAGGTCATCAGAGAAGCTAAGGGACGTGGTTCTAGAGAGAGGAAGCTGTTGTGGAGCGTCTGCAACCCTCCAATTTCTGATTTTTCTAGTTTTTTATGCTTTTTATTATGAGTTCCAGTTGTAGTATGACAATGCTCGGCTAGAATCTCTCAGCTAAGGCTGAGAGGTGAAGCTTATAGCTAATTTCATGTTTGATTCAATTTAATTCAAGTAATTTCAATTCAAGTTTGAATTTTTTATTTATTTTAGTCCCTTAAGTTGGTAGTTTGAGATGTTTTATGAGAGTTCATGTGCTCCGGACATGGATTCCTTGCAATTCTCTGAGATTATCATATTGTGTTTGTTTAGGTTCGAATTATGGTAACGCTTGAGCAAGCCATAGTCCATAGGCATGGCTGTTACTCCGAAGGCTATGATTTTGAATCCTACATGTGTTGAATGGGACTAGAACTTGGAAGTTTAGCTTGAATGGAATTGAATGTGTTTGAATGTTTTATTTTCCAACTAGATGAGAGATAGGATTTCAAATCTAGTTGTGTTCTCTACTTGGATTGATTGGATTGACATGGGATTGCTACAAGTGGATCCTTGAATGCCTTACTGCTTTAAATTACTGATTTTCCATTAAGTTACTGTTTTAGTTTAATTACTCAATTGAATCCTATTTTCTTGCAAAACTGAGTTGCTGGAATAGTTTGAAAGTTGTTTCCAATTCCCTGTGGATCGACCTCGGTCTTACCGAGATTTATTACTACATTGCAGCCTTACACTTGAGGTGAGCGAACAAGTTTTTTGGCGCCGCTGCCGGGGAACTTAGAAAACGGTTTTCAAATTGTTTTAGTGGCTGTATGTTATAGGCAAAATGATGGAGATAAGATTTCACGCGGAAATGCCCATTTCGCTCTTGCTCTCGAGATTATATGATCGAGAGTCGAATATTGGATAAGTGCGGGACGTCCATTCGACTCTCGAGATTATATGATCGAGAGTCGAATATTGGATAAATGCGGGACGTCCATTCGACTCTCGAGATTATCTGATCGAGAGTCGAATGTTTGATAGGTGCGGGACGACCATTCGACTCTCGAGCTCACCTGACCATTCGACTCTCGAGCTCACCTGATTAGGAGTCATAGATTGAAAAATACGGAGCAGCTATTCGCAAGTCTCGAGTCTTCATAACCGATAGTCAAATAGTACTTGGACTCGCGACCACATTTTAACCTGCGAGCAGCTTTTCTACGGGCGTCTCTTTCCTTTTCGGAGGCTATGACTCCAACTACGGGCGTCTCTTTCCTTTTCGGAGGCTATGACTCCAACTACTGATGTCTCCTTCCTTTTCGGAGGCCATGACTCCAACTATGGCTTCCAGCCGGATTTCAAGGGATTACCATCAAGGGGCGTGATTGTTGGAATAAATCATTGGGTTGGATCTGATTAAAAAGATAGGATCTTATCCCACGAAATCAGCGAATTCTCAGTATCGTATACGACATCAACGGGATTTCGACATCTCACGTAACAGATTGGATTGCTTCAGATCTATATAAAGGGGTGGCTCCATTGAGAGCAGAGGGGTACGCATCATTCAATCTTGGTCCCGTTTACTTGGCTTCTCTTCTTACCGTGGCCTAACTTAAGCATCGGAGGGCTAACGGCTGGACCCCAGCCACCCTTATTTGCTGTCTTGCTTCAGGTCTGGTGGTGAAAATTCCGGCTGGAGTGAAGGAGAAAAGCCGGAGGATCTCGTTACAAAATTTGACGTTAACAGTTTGGCGCCGTCTGTGGGAACGACTTGATCATCAAAATCAATCGTGTTAACCACCGATCAAAATCCTTCGGTGATGCCTCCTAAAAAGACTGTTCATCCTTCAACTTCGAGGCAGGCACCACCTCCGCCAGGTGAGACGGAATCCGCACCTGCCCTCCCACCTGTTCCGACGGATATCCCTCAAGGAGCCCCAAATATGCCATCAACAAATCCATTATTGGAGGCCTCTGAAATCAGGATGATGTCCTACGATTCCTCGGGAACACTCTCCTAACTTTAAACGCCGGAGTTCAGGCACTGTCAAATCGGCTTGATCAGCACTTCCCTGAACCGCAAAGACAACCCTCCGTAGGGTTACCACCGCCACCCATACCAGTTGCTTCCAGACATTCTATGGATGAACCACAGGTCCCACCACTTGGCGGCCATCCCCCTGTGCCGTCTCCACATTCTATACATTCCAGTTCGTCTCGACAACCTCAACCGCAAGGCTCCACCGCCGAAACGTCTAGCTATACCTTGCCATGGGAAGGAGATCTCAAAAGAATCCAAGATCGTTTTGATGTCATGGAGCAGAGATACTAGGCAAATCGGCCATCTGCTGTCATGGCGGCAATACATCAATCTGAATCTCCCTTCACAAGCGAGGTCATGGAAGCCCCGTTGCCCAGAAAGTATCGAACGCCTGTTATCGCTCCG
Organism: Liriodendron chinense; assembly: GCA_003013855.2. Classification (NCBI taxonomy): domain Eukaryota; kingdom Viridiplantae; phylum Streptophyta; class Magnoliopsida; order Magnoliales; family Magnoliaceae; genus Liriodendron; species Liriodendron chinense. Next base: position 4,007,338 of record PVNU02000362.1, read on the forward strand.
TATACAAGCATTGGCGATCCTCTGGAACATCTGGAAACATATAGGTCCCTCATGGAGTTGGAGGGACATGGTTCAGAAATCATGTGTAGGGCTTTTCCCCTTACATTGAAGGAAGCGGCTCGTACGTGGTTTCGGGGGTTAAAGCCTCTTTCCATCAGTTCCTTTTCCCAATTATCGGAGATATTTCTTTCTCAATTCATGGGAAGTATTCGCATTAAAAAGCCAGCCTCCCATCTGATGAATCTGAAACAGCAACATGGGGAGACAATAAAAGAGTTCACAGTACGGTTCACTGCCGAAGCCGTTCAAACTGAGGGTTACACTGAAGAAAAGGGTCTCACAGCCCTCATTGCTGGAATAACGAGCGAGAAATTCAGGTTTGCCTTAGATAAAAACCCGCCGAAAACTATGGCGAAATTCCAAGCCAAAGCTCAGAAATATATCAATGCAGAAGAAGTCGCATTGACACGCCATGGAGTACAAAGTAAGAAACGCAAGCCAGAAGGAACTTCTACAGATAAGAAATACCATCGCGATCAGCGCGATCGTTCTCCCAGGAAGCCTTACTCTGGTAAATATCATAATTACACTCCTCTTAATCGGTCTCCTGAAAAGGTTCTAATGGAGATAAAACACAAGCCATATGTGAAGTGGCCTGCAAAGATTAAATCCGATCCCGAGAAGAGAGATAAGAGTAAGTTCTGTTACTTCCACAAAGATCACGGGCATAGGACCCAGGACTGTATCTCTCTACGAGACCATATCGAAGCCCTTATTCGAAAAGGCCATCTCCAGGATTATGTTGCTCGTAAGAATCGATCACCAGAAAGGGCGAAAACCTCATCTCGCCAAAAGGAACCGTCTCATCATCAAACCGACCATGAGGACGCTGAGCCCACGGGAGAAATTCGCACTATCATCGGGGGTCCAGCTTGCGGGGGTGACTCTCAAGCTTCAAGAAAGGCATACGCCCGAAAGGCGTCCAAAGAACCCCAGCAGATCTATTGGCTGGAACAAACGTCCAACTCATCGAAGGCTAGCCATCCCCTAATTTCTTTCACCCTCGAAGATGCAGCGGGAATTCATTTCCCTCATGAAGATTCCATCGTAGTCACACTGAAGGTATCAAATTATCTGACTCATCGAATTATGGTGGATACAGGTAGCTCGGCCGATATTCTGTACTTGGAGGCTTTCGACAAGATGACACTTGCTAGAAACCTCCTCAAGCCAGTATCGACCCCTCTTGTCGGCTTTGGAGGAGAAGTGGTAACACCTGAAGGAAGTATCGATCTCCCAGTCACCTTTGGGGAGAGTCCAGCGAAGACCACCGTCTTCGTAAACTTCCTCGTCGTGGATCGAAAATCAGCATATAACGCCATCTTGGGGCGACCGTCTCTAACTAAGGTTGGAGCGGCCTTGCACCCTTCATATTTATGTGTTAAATTTCCGACCCCAAATGGCATCGGGGTCGTGCGAGGAAGTCAGCAGGAGGCACGGTCCTGTTACCAGATAGCCCTCCAAGATCGAAAGAAGGCTCAAGCGACACCTATCATGGAAATAGTTCAAGGTTCATCCGACGTTCTCACCACCGCGTTGGATCCAAGGGAAAATGCTCTGAAATCAGGAACTCCAGGGGAGGAAACAGTGGCGATCCGCTTGACCGAAGACGACCTGTCTAAGATCGTGTACATCGGTTCCTCCTTAAACAGTATCCACCGTGAAGATTTGATCCGTTTCCTCACTGAATACCAGGACGTGTTTGCTTGGTCTCATAAAGATATGCCGGGCATCGATCCTGATGTCATCGTACATCGTCTCAACATTGACCCGAAGCATAAACCCGTACATCAGCGTCGACGTGCCTTTACTGCAGAAAGACAAATGGCGATCAAAACTGAAGTTGAGAAGCTGCTCGCGGCAAATTTCATAAAAGAAGTTGACTACCCACAGTGGGTCGCAAACGTAGTTCTCGTCCGGAAAGCTAATGGCAAATAGGAGGATGTGCGTCGACTATTCAGACTTAAACAAAGCATGTCCCAAAGATAGCTTCCCGACACCACGAATCGACCAGTTGGTCGACTCAACAGCTGGACATGCTCTCCTCAGTTTTATGGATGCTTATTCTGGTTACAACCAGATTATGATGCATCCACCTGATGGCCAGCATACTGCCTTCATCACAGATCGAGGACTATATTGTTACCAGGTAATGCCGTTCGGTCTCAAAAATGCAGGGGCCACTTATCAACGTCTTGTCAACAAAATATTCGCTGCTCAAATCGGTAGGAATATGGAAGTATATGTTGACGATATGCTCGTGAAAAGCATCGATGAAGATGACCACATTCCTGATCTTCGAGAAGCCTTTGATCTGATGAGGAAGTATCAGATGAAATTAAATCCAGAAAAATGTGCGTTTGGAGTATCTGCAGGGAAATTTCTTGGGTTCATGGTTGGCCAACGTGGAATTGAGGCGAATCCCGAAAAGATTAAAGCATTGATAGAGATGAAATCCCTAGTGACCCTGAAGGACGTTCAGCGTCTAGCTGGTCGCATCGCATCATTGAATAGGTTCATCTCGCGAGCATCTGACAAGTGCTTGCCCTTCTTCAAACTCCTTCGTGCAACGGCCAAGTCTGATTGGAAGTGGACACCTCAATATGAAGAAGCTTTTCAACAACTGAAGCAATATATGAGCGCTCCCCCCATTTTATCTAAGCCTGTGGCACATGAGCAACTCATTCTTTATTTATCTGTGTCTTCCACGGCCGTTAGTGCCGCCTTAATAAGAGAAGATTCCGGGGTACAAAGGCTCGTTTATTATATCAGTCGAGCAATGGTTGATGCAGAAACTAGGTATTCTGATTTGGAGAAACTGGCCCTAGCCTTAATCACGGCAGCTCGAAAACTGCGACCATACTTTCAAGCCCATGCTATTTTAGTACCAACAAATCATCCACTACGTCAAGTCCTTCAAAAGCCTGAGGCTTCCGGGCGCTTAACTAAATGGGCGGTCGAGATCAGCGAGCATGATATCTCATTCTGTCCTAGGACCGCAGTCAAGGGCCAGGCCGTGGCTGACTTCATCGCCGAATTTACATATTCTTCTGAAGATAGCGTCATGACCAGCGACCAGCCTCCTTGGTCGCTCTTCGTGGACGGGTCGTCACGGGCCACTGGCAGTGGAGCGGGCCTGATTTTAGTGGCTCCCAAAGGGTCGCATTTTCAATACGCTCTGCGTTTCGAATCACGCGTCTCCAATAATGAAGCAGAATATGAGGCCCTTATTGTTGGCCTCGAGCTAGCCGTTGTCCTTGCAGTCCAGAATTTGATAATTCATAGCGACTCCCAGCTCATTGTCAACCAAGTTCTTGGCGAATTCGAAACCAAAGAAGAAAGAATGGCCCTATACAAGTCTCGTGTCCTCATCCTGCTCGCCAAACTGAGGACTTATAAAATATTCCATATCCCTCGCGAGCAGAACCAACTTGCCGATTCCTTGGCAAAACTCGCTTCTGCACCGGAATCAGAACTATCACATTCGATCCCCATCGAGCACCGTCAACACTTGAGTATCGACCAAGTGACTCCCGAGCAAGTTATATCGGTACAATCGTCTCCATGCTGGATGGATCCTATCATCCTTTATCTCAGAGATGGATACCTACCAGAAGACAAGAAAGCTGCAAGACAAATTCAACTTCGAGCTGCCAGGTACACCTTACAAGATGGAATCTTGTTGCGAAAAAGCTTCTCCTTGCCTTATTTAAGGTGTCTTCATCCAGAAGATGCACATCGTGTTCTAGATGAAGTACACCAGGGGGCATGTGGTAATCATCCCAGGGGGCGATCTCTAGCATATAAAGCGATGAGGCAAGGATATTATTGGCCTACTATGAAAGCAGACGCCATAGAATTTTCTAAAAAATGCGACAAGTGTCAACGATATCAATCTATACCTCGTGTACCGTCTGAGCGGATGACCCCAGTCGACAGCCCTTGGCCTTTTGCTCAGTGGGGGATCGGTATCATCAGGCCCTTACCTATGGGAAAGGGACAGAATAGGTTCGCGATCGTGGCGGTTGATTATTTCACCAAATGGGCCGAGGCAGAACCATTAGCCAAAATTACTGAAAAACAAACTACTAAGTTTATGTGGAGAAATATTATATGTCGCTTCGGACTTCCTCATACTATAATTACTGATAACGGAACGCAGTTCGACAACGCAGCCTTCGATGAATTTTGCGACAAATGGAAGATACGTAATCTCCGCACTTCTCCATATCATCCTCAGGCGAATGGGACAGGTCGAGGCAGTGAATAAAATTATAAAGCATCATTTAAAGACCAAGCTAAGTGAATGTAAAGGGGTGTGGCCAGAACTTCTGCCAGAAGTGTTATGGGCCTATAGAACCACGGCTTGTACATCGACAGGTGAAACTCCTTTCTCCTTAGCATTTGGTGTTGACGCAGTAGTACCAGTGGAAATTCAAGTGCCCTCATATCGGATCGAACAGTATGATCCCGCGAGCAATCAGGAAAATCTCCGACTTCATCTCGATCTCTTGGAAGAGCGAAGAAATGCTTCCCAAGTACGAGTGGCGGCATATCAACAACGTATTGCTCGTTATCAGAATGCGAAGGTTCGACCTAGATCCTTCCAGTTCGGAGATTTGGTCCTAAGGCAAATCTTGGAATTCCTGTTCGTTCATTGGATCCGAATTGGGAAGGCCCGTATTGGGTTATTAGGGTTGTGCGACCCGGTACTTATTATCTTGAAGACATGCAAGGGAAGCCTGTACGTCGCCCTTGGCACGTGGAGCATTTGCTAAGATACTACCCCTAGATTCGATGTAGTATATCATAACATTTTATGAATAAAGTGAAAGATATCTTTTGGCCGCTACTCCATTTATATGGACCGGAATAGCCCTGAAGAGTGCTTACACATCCTCTTGGCCAATTGCCTACCTTTGGTAGGACTGAAATCATTACTAGTTGGTCGCTTCTCCATTCTCATGGACCTGAACAGCCCCGAAGAGAATGAATACCAACTCTTGACCAACCTTCTGCCCTTGGTAGAATCAAAATCTCAATCGATAGATCAGTCTATCTCAACGCGGACATGGTCTCACGACCCCCGGATTGAGTCTAATTCATTTTTTCATGAGTTAGTTACTCGCGATTGGTGAGGAGGGATCGCACTCCAGAATGCGAGCACCGCAGCTCGTGCTCAAATTAGGGCAGCGATCGGGGTCACATCCTGATCGCGGGCAGCTTAGCTCATGCTCGAATTAAAGGGTCACATCTTTGACGAATCCATTCAAGATTAACAAGCAAAAAAAAAAAAGAAAGATGAAGGGAGAACAGCAACGAAACAGCAACACTTCCAAAAATATCTTTTCATTGATAATTAGATGATTACATATACATGAGCGCAGATACAAGAGAAGAAAATAAAAGGAAATCAATCGCTTGGAGGAGCCACGCTCTCGACTTCAGGGCCCATTTCAGGAGCCCCTCCAGCCTGCGTGGCTTCAGTCACCTCGTTCTCGGCGGCAGCTTGCTCTTCGGCGGCTATGATGGTCGCGACTCGACCGAATTCCCCCATATCAAAGGATGGGATCATTCGTTGCACTACTCTTAGTGCAAAGTCTCGACCAGCATCGTATGACTCATATCGTTCATCGTCATACAGCTGCGAAGTCCGGAACTCGGAAATTGCCCGAGCACCTTCCTCCGAGAGCATTTTTACAAGGGCGACCCTCTCCTCATCCCAGTGGATCGAGTCGTCCTTAAGCTGCGCAAGAGCGGTGCGCTCCCTGGTCAAATTGTCGTAGGCCTCCTTGAGCTGCGACCTGGCCCCCGCGAATTGCTCCTCTAGCGAGATCTTGTCCTGCCAGAAGATCTCCCTCTCTCTCTCTGCTTTCTCCTTCAGACTCGTGAGCTTCACGTAGTCTGAGTCCAAGGCCTGATACCTGTCGGTCAGGACTTGGATCTTCTCGATGAGGATCTTTTTCTCCTCATCTCTCTTCGTGATCACCGCCTCACGAGCCTTGAGCAGTTGATCTCTTCCTTGAACTGCCTTTTCCAAGGCAGTCCTCTTTCCCTCAGCCTCCTCTATCGTGCGACGGGCGGCAACAATATCACGCCTCGTTCGCAGAATAAGATCTAAACCCTGCAAAAGAGATAAAAAATGTAAGAGTACTGGAATGTAATAACTGATCGTAGTAGGTCTTGACGAAATCTTACCTGAACCATCCTCATCCCCGCTTCGAGGATAAGGTTCTCAGGACTTGGCTCGGGAAGAGAGCCAAAGGCGTGAGGCGTGACGTTCTCGAAGAGAAATTTGCATACAGGATGAAGGTGGCGGGGAATAGAGTACGTCCCGCTCCCAGACGGTTGGGCAACGACCAACCCGGCCTGCTCGCGAGGTGGAGGCATTGACTCGCGAGCAGGTCCCTGCTCGGCAGCCGGGACCAGTTCCCGAGCAGGAGTCGGCTCTTGCGGCTCTACCTGCTCTCGAGCCTCTTCAGCTGGGGGGCAGCTGGACCCCACCCCATCTGGGGAATTATCTGCAATGTTGATCAGTGGTGGCCCAGGTGTGACCACCAGTGAAGGAATAGTAGGCCCAGCTGGGGCCCCCGCCATGCTCGCGGGAAGGGCAGGCTGATCGCTGCCCACGCGGATGGAAGATTGAGACGGTTCGGCAGGAGTTCTCTTCTGCCTTTTGGAGCCTGTGCCCTTCAGACGGGGCAGTAGGCCTCTCTTCTCTCCAGCCTTCGTCATTTCAACTTCTCTTCTGGATATGAGGCCTGCTGCTGCAAGTCGCGTAGGAGATAAGCAAGCCTCGATATGCCTATCTCCGACAGGCACCTTATACACTCTGACAATCTTCTCGTTGATCCCACCCTTCAAATTCGGTTTCCGCAATGCCGGGATACCTGCGAGCACAAATAATGGTCAAACGAAGGAAAACCCTAAAAATTATTCTAAGGAAACTGCACCATACGGGATTGTGTCTACCTTCACAGAAAAACCGGGTCACTCCTGGACCCTTGGAGGAGGCAGACTCCCAGCTCCCGGAAGCATAGAACCACCGCTTCCTCCAGCCGGGATAGTTCGAGGAGGGCTTACCCAACACGAAATTATCCCGGTGCCAGTAACATAAATAATACCAGCCTTCGCTGGATGGAGCTTTCTTCAGACGAAACATACGGAGGAACTCCTCCGCCGTGAGTTCCCCATTGCCAGCCTGAGCCCAAAGGGCAAAGGAGCCCAAAACCACCCTCCACCCGTTCACAATGAGTTGCCCAGGGGCAATCTTGTAACACCGTAGTACATCGCGAACGAAGGGATGGAGGGGAAGGCGTACCCCCAGGATAAGCTGGTACTCATAAAATGCTACGCATCCTGGGGGGGGGGGGGGGGGGGGGGGAGTCGGGTGTTTCTCCACCTCCGGGCAAGCGGAGAGTTACAGAGTCAGGGATTTGGTATCTCTCCCGTAGCTCAGCCAGCCGGTCCTCCGATAAAACGGAAGGATATCCGGCTGCTGTGTATCTCCCCGCCGAAACCCTGGCACTGCTGGAGGCAGAGGACTCCGGAGTGGCATCACCAAGAGGGACAGTAGTCTCGTCAGAGTTCCCAGCCATGGGGAGATAAAAATAAAAGAAGAAGAAGAAGGAAGTATACCGGAAAAAGGAAAGAATGAGCACCGGAAGAGGAAGAAGAATGAAAAGAAAGGATTGCAGGTTTCTTTCGAAAAAACTCCTGTAGAAAATCAAAGAAATGGCGGACTCCGTATATTTATAGGCAATCATTCCGCCGTATCTGATGGCACGTGGCAGTCCCTCTCTGGACACAGCGCTCGAGCAGGCACGCCCATTAACTCCTCAAACACGTGGCGAGCGCCCCTTCATTTTCCATCAGCGAAAAGGCTGCGGAAAGCTGGCGCTCATTAATTTCAGCCCATCATGAGGGGTGCCGTTCTCGATGAAAGTAGCGAGCGGTTTCGTGTGATAGTGAGCTAAGTCCTTTCCTTAAGAATTCTTGGCGGCAAGGACTTGGGGGGCATCTGTTATAGGCAAAATGATGGAGATAAGATTTCACGCGGAAATGCCCATTTCGCTCTTGCTCTCGAGATTATATGATCGAGAGTCGAATATTGGATAAGTGCGGGACGTCCATTCGACTCTCGAGATTATATGATCGAGAGTCGAATATTGGATAAATGCGGGACGTCCATTCGACTCTCGAGATTATCTGATCGAGAGTCGAATGTTTGATAGGTGCGGGACGACCATTCGACTCTCGAGCTCACCTGACCATTCGACTCTCGAGCTCACCTGATCAGGAGTCATAGATTGAAAAATACGGAGCAGCTATTCGCAAGTCTCGAGTCTTCATAACCGATAGTCAAATAGTACTTGGACTCGCGACCACATTTTAACCTGCGAGCAGCTTTTCTACGGGCGTCTCTTTCCTTTTCGGAGGCTATGACTCCAACTACGGGCATCTCTTTCCTTTTCGGAGGCTATGACTCCAACTACGGACGTCTCCTTCCTTTTCGGAGGCCATGACTCCAACTATGGCTTCCAGCCTGGATTTCAAGGGATTACCATCAAGGGGCGTGATTGTTGGAATAAATCATTGGGTTGGATCTGATTAAAAAGATAGGATCTTATCCCACGAAATCAGCGAATTCTCAGTATCGTATACGACATCAACGGGATTTCGACATCTCACGTAACAGATTGGATTGCTTCAGATCTATATAAAGGGGTGGCTCCATTGAGAGCAGAGGGGTACGCATCATTCAATCTTGGTCCCGTTTACTTGGCTTCTCTTCTTACCGTGGCCTAACTTAAGCATCGGAGGGCTAACGGCTGGACCCCAGCCACCCTTATTTGCTGTCTTGCTTCAGGTCTGGTGGTGAAAATTCCGGCTGGAGTGAAGGAGAAAAGCCGGAGGATCTCGTTACAAAATTTGACGTTAACACTGTAGAAGTAGAAGTAGATAGGTTTTCTGATTTTTTTTAGAACTAATAAATTGTTTTGTTTTGTAGGATTTCTTCTCTAGTTGAAAGCACATTGGGTACTACCTTTCTAACTTAGCCTTTTACAGATTTTTTTATTTTCAGATTAATTTCATATTTCTAGGATTTAGGACTAGTTTAGTTTTTGATTGAGTGGTTTATGTCCCGTTGGGAACGTAACCACTCAAATCGTCTCCAATCTGAAGGTGGTTTAGTTGGACCATTGTCAATCCATAGACGAGTCCGAAATCACCAAGAGCATTGTGAAAGTTTGGGGAGTATGGATCAAACACCTTTAAGGAATCCTCCCCTTTACTCTAACTACTAACGCAAACCGAGAAGGAGTAGGAGAGAATGAGGTACATAACGTTCCTCCAATGAGATCACTGCGGGATTACCTACAACCAGCACGTGCAATTACACCCTCTTGTGTGGTTCTACCACCAAACGGGGGAAACATTGACATAAAGCCGGGTGTAATTCAACTTATTCCAAAGTTCCATGGGCTAGACTTTGACCTGCCCATATCTGCACTTGAAAGAATTTGAAGAAGTGGTGGCTACCTTGCAATACACTAATGTTTCAGAAGACACCATTAGACTTAAACTTTTTCCCTTTTCATTGAAAGAAAGAGCCAAAGATTGGCTTCACTCTCTTAGACCACATTCGATTGGGTCATGGAATGAGATGACACGGGAATTCTTGAAGAAGTTCTTCCCGGCTCATAAAACGAACACCCTTCGAAGAGCCATAATGAATTTCTTGGCTAAAGAGGGTGAATCTTTCTTCCAATGTTGGGAGAGATTTAAGGACCTCCTACTTGCTTGCCCACATCATGGCTATGAGAGTTGGTGAATTATAATTTTTTCAATGATGGATTAAGTTCCAATATACGCCAATTTGTAGAAATGATGTGCAATGGCGAGTTTATGAGCAAAAATCCAGATGAGGCTTGGAGTTACTTGGACATGTTGGTTGAAAATGCCCAATCTTGGGATACCTCGGATAAACCCAATAACCCCAAGCCTACTCAAGAGAAAGAAGGGATCTATATCCTTAAGGAGGAAGATGACGTGAATGCAAGGATAGCCAACCTCACAAGGAAGGTCGAGGCCATGGAACTTAGTAAAAGTGGAGTTCCAAAGTCCAATGAAGCTATTGAAACCATATGTGGTATTTTTCTCACTGATTTACACGCTACGCAACATTGTCCCACAATTCCTGCATTTCAAGAGGTATTATATGAACATGCAAATGCCACATATGGGTATCAACGGCCTTTCAATGGACTGGTGGGTAATATGTACAATGACAGTTGGAAGAACCACCCAAATTTTAGTTGGAAGAATGCTCCTACTGGGCAACCCTACCAACTCTCAAAGAGGGCTACCCATGCAAAATATGGCCCCACCTCAGTTCTCAATGGAGGATACCTTGAAAGCGTTTATACAAGGGTAAACGCAAATCAATCAAACAAATCAGCAAATGTTCCAAGAGCTTAAAGTCTCGCTTGATGAGATTAAAGGATGCTTGAATGCTTGGGAAGGGACCTTTCCGGCCCAACCTTAGCCCAATCCAAAGCAAGTACATGAAGTGAGCATTCCTAATCCTCCCAACCAACACATGGAGCAAGCCAAATCCATCACCACTCTTAGAAGTGGTAAACAAATTGACAAATCTATTCCGGTGAAGGCCGACAAGCCTAATGATCCGGTAAATTCTGAGAATGAGGATGGATCTAACTTAGCCCCACAAGAAACGGAACGCATTTACAAGCCCGTAGCACCATTCCCTTCGAGATTAGTTGCCCTAAAATATCTTCCAAACTCTCATAATATTCTAGAGATTTTCAGACAAGTTAAGATTAACATCCCTTTGCTTGATGCCCTCAAACAAATCCCCTCTTATGCCAAGTTTCTAAAGGACCTATGCACAACAAAACGCAAATATAATGTGTAGCAAAAGGCCTTCTTAAACGAGCAAGTGAGTGCCATTCTCACTCAAAAGACCCCCCCAAAATTCAAAGATCCCGGTAGTCCCACCGTCTCATGTATCATTGGAGACTACTGGATTGAGTGTGCTTTGCTAGATTTGGGGGCGAGTGTGAACTTGATCCTATACTCGGTATATGAGCAATTGGGTCTTGGTGAATTAAAACCCACCAAAACCATGTTGCAACTCGCTGATAGATCTATCCGTGTACCGAGGGGAATAGTTGAGGATGTTCTAGTCCAAGTTGACAAATTCTACTACCCAGTAGATTTTATCATCTTGGACACACAACCGGTTTTGGATGCTAGCACTCAAATACTGGTGATATTAGGCCGCCCATTCCTTGCCACATCAAACGCAATCATCAATTGCTGGAATGGGGTGATGCAACTATCCTTTGGAAACATGACATTAGAAGTGAATGTGTTTCACTTGGGCAAAAGACATAGAGATGTCGATGATGATGAGTTCTTCGAGGTAAACATGCTTGAATCTTTTGAAGAAGAAGAACTCCTCCAACTTGAACCACTAGAAAGCTTGGAGACATGCTTGGCACATTTCATGGATTCCGAAGACCCCATCATTAGTGGAATTGTGCAAGCATTAAATATAGAAAGACCGGTAGTTGGTACTAGCCGGTGGAGGCCCCATTTTGAAAAGTTGCCACCAACCACATCAAGGCCTCTACCGTCTGACATCAAACCACCGAAGCTTGACCTTAAACCATTGCCATCCGAGCTTAAATATGTATATTTGGGTCAAGAGGAAACTTTTCCAGTTGTCATTGCCTCTCACCTAGAAAAAGACCAAGAGCTCAAGTTGATTGAGCTACTCAAAGAACATAGGGAAGCCATAGGTTGGACAATAACAGATCTCAAAGGGATAGATTCTTCGGTTTGCACTCACCGTATACACCTTGAAGAAAATGCAAAAATGACTAGACAACCTCAAAGACGGCTAAATCCAAACATGATGGAGGTTGTCAAAGCTGAGGTGTTAAAGCTATTAGATGTGGGTATCATCTACCCCATCTTAGATAGCCAATGGGTGAGTCCTACCCAAGTTGTCCCCAAGAAATCCGGTATTACCATCATAGAAAACGCCAACAACGAGCTTATACCGACTAGGGTGACCACCGGTTGGCGTATGTGCATTGATTATCGGAAGCTCAACACGGTTACTAGGAAAGACCACTTCCCTCTCCCATTGATGAATCAAATTTTGGAGAGGTTAGCAGGCCATTCCTATTATTGCTTCCTAGATGGCTATTCCGGATACAACCAAATTGAGATAGCTCCGGAGGACCAAGAGAAAACAACATTCACATGCCCGTTTGGTACCTTCGCTTACCGAAGAATGCCGTTCGGGCTATGTAATGCACCTGCCACATTCCTGACGATGCATGTTGAGTATTTTCTCGGACATGGTGGGTGAGTTTCTTGAAGTATTTATGGACGACTTTTCTGTTTTTGGTTGTACGTTTGATGAGTGCCTCAAGCACTTGAAGTTGGTCTTGATGAGGTGTGAGGAGAAGAACCTCATTTTAAACTGGGAAAAGTGCCATTTCATGGTACATAGAGGAATAGTCCTTGGACATATCATCTCGTCCAATGGAATAGAGGTAGACCGGGCAAAAATTGACATAATTTCCTAATCTACCACCACCCAAAAGCATACGCGATGTGCGGTCCTTCCTTGGACATGCCGGTTTCTATAGAAGATTTATAAAGGATTTTAGTCATATCTCAAGGCCTTTATGTAATCTTCTACAAAAGGAGAACCAATTTGAGTGGAGTGCCGAATGTCAATTAGCTTTTTTAAAGCTAAAAGATATGTTGACATCCGCTCCTATCATGTAACCACCAGATTGGTCCATTCCTTTTGAGTTGATGTGCGATGCGAGCGATTATGCTATTGGGGCGGTGTTAGGCCAAAAGAAGGATAAGAAGCCCCATGTTATCTACTACGCAAGTAGGACCTTGAATCCCGCCCAAGTTAATTATTCGACTACGGAGAAAGAGCTCCTAGCTGTCATTTTTGCCTTGGACAAATTCAGGCCTTACTTAATAGGATCCAAGGTTATTGTTTACACGGATCATGCGGCGCTGAAACACCTTCTTTCTAAGAAGGATGCTAAGCCCCGTTTGCTTAGATGGATCCTACTCCTTCAAGAATTCGACTTAGAGATCAAAGACAAGAAGGGGGTAGAAAATGTGGTGGCGGATCATCTATCCCGCTTAGTCTTACCTAATTCCACTGACAAGTCACCTATTGAGGACTTATTCCCTGACGAGCAACTCTTTGTTGCTATGCATCCACCATGGTACGCTGATATAGCCAATTATCTTTCCACAGGTGCGATGCCGATTCATTGGACTACATAGGACAAACGTAAATTTCTAAGGAAAGTGCGCAGATTTTTCTGGGATGAACCTTTATTGTTTAAATATTGTCCAGACCAAATTATAAGGAGATGTGTCCCTGATGATGAACATAATTTCGTCATCTCCTTTTGTCATGATCAAGCATGTGGGGGTCATTTTTTCGCCAAGAAAACTACTGCAAAAATTCTGCAGTGTGGTTTTTATTGGCCCACACTATTCAAGGACACCCACGAGTTTTGCAAAGCATGCGAGCGCTGCCAAAAGTTAGGAGGATTATCCCGACGAAATATGATGCCTCTCACCCCAATTCAATATCTTGAAGTCTTTGACTGTTGGGGCATTGATTTCATAGGACCATTCCCCTCATCATTTGGACATGTCTATATATTGCTTGCCATAGACTATGTGTCTAAATGGATAGAGGCTGTCCCTTGTAGAACCAATGATCATGGTACGGTTCTCAAGTTCCTTAAAGAAAACATACTCTTTAGATTTGGGACGCCTCGAGCCATCATTAGTCATGGTGGTGCTCACTTTTGCAACAAACCTTTTGAAGCTTTAATGAAGAAATACGGTATTAGGCATAAAGTGAGTACCCCATACCACCCACAGACAAGTGGGCAAGCAAAAATCTCCAATAGGAAATCAAACAGATTTTGGAAAAGACGGTGAGACCGGATCGCAAGGATTGGTCCCTAAGATTAGATGATACACTTTGGGCTCACCGTACCGCCTATAAGACACCCATTGGAATGTCTCCTTATAGACTTGTCTATGGGAAAGCTTGCCACTTGCCTGTGGAGATAGAACACAAAGCCTATTGGGCAATTCAGGCTTTAAATTTTGACATTGACAAGGCTAGCTCGCTTCGCAAACTTTAATTAAATGAGCTTGATGAAATCTGGAACGATGCATATGAGAACTCGAGAATTTACAAGAGTAAGATGAAGGCCTTCCATGACAAGCATATCTTTAGGAAATCTTTCCAGGAAGGACAGAAAGTGCTCTTGTATAATTTTCGACTTCATCTTTTTCCGGAAAAATTACGATTTTGATGGACCGGCCCATATATTGTCAAAGAAGTTTTTCCTCATGGGGCTGTGGAGATTGAGAATGCAGCGAATGGTAACTGTTTTAAAGTCAATGGACAACGCCTTAAACCATTTGTTGAGAAATTTGATTCAAAGAACATGTCCATCACTCTGAATGATCCTGTGTATCAGGATGATTGATCTCCTAGTCTGATGGAGGTATAGCATAGGTAGGTTTAGTTTTATTTAGTTTTACTGATTTAGTAGTTTTAGTTGTTGGGTTGTAGACGTTCATGATCGCTCTCTTAGGTAATATTGTTCTCACTCTCTCATACTTTACCATTGCTCTCATGTTCATGCTCATTGCATATTTTTTTTTACATTGAGGACAATGCGAAATTTGGTTGGGGGGTGAGATGAGATCCTTCATCTAGCATGATGCAACATTTCGAGCCTCATATGCGCAAATTTTTTCGAATTTTCTAAAAATTCAAAACTCTTTTAGAAAACCTTATTTCCATGCATTCGAGATGATAGGAGTATACGAAGAGGAGATACGAAGTGTGTGATGTTGTAAGTCTTGAATTTCTCTCAACATAATGATTTTATATGTTAGTTCCCCTATTGTTGTGATCAGTAGAAAATTTGAACACTTGTTACACCTAGTTCACATTACACGATTTTCATGGGTTGAAAGGATTATGTGATTTGTGGATTAGCTAGACTTTGATTTAGAGGTGTTGAGAAACCAAGCCGAGGTATTTTGTCCATCCTTGTCCATGGGAAAATAACAAAAGATATGGATTTTTAAAAATCTTATCTAAATCAAAAGAAAAAGGAAAAGAAAGGATGAAATCGGGAATGAAGGAAAAATGGTGGAAAATTCTGAAGAGGGCTACCTATTACCAACCGGGGGATGGTTGAACTATAACCAAAGCCGAAAATGGGACATAGTGTGAAAGCTGTCAGAAGGACGGTAAGGCAAATTCCTGTCATAGGCTTGTTGTTCTCTGTACACCTTAAAATCCTTGGTTCACTTAATCTATGAAGAAGATAATCCCAAAAACTCATGAGATGAACTTTCACTATGCACACTAGGTTGAATTTGTTCGAATTCTTCTATTTATCAATCAATCAGCGGGAATTTCATGTAGACACTTCTTATGCTTTGAGAGTTTAAGTTTGTAATTTCTATCACCTAGTTTCTCCAAATTTTATACTTGTATGTCTTGGAATGGATAGAAACATGGCTTCTGAAAGAGAGTTGGGTTTGGAGGTTTGAAATTGTTTCACGCATGTTTTGTTCGGGACTAGCAAAAAGCTGGTTGGGGGGTGTGTTGAACCTCCAATTTATAGATTGCATTGCCCAGTACATTACATTATATACACGGTTTCATGCTTAAAAGGCCTATCTAATGCATGTTTTGTGATTTCAGGAATGAGAGCGGAATTCACCCAATTGGAGACTAAAAAGAGCCATTTGAAGCCATTGGGTGAAGAAGGAAGAAGGACCAAAGAAAGTAGAAAGAGAGAAGAAGAAAGGAAGAAAAAAAAGCAAAAGGAGAAAGCAGGAAACAGAGGCCAAGACCGGTCTTGCGACCGGTCGTCCGACCGGTCCGATTGTCTGCAGAAGAAGAAGTTTTCCACAGAGGCCACTGGACTATTCACGACCGGTTGTCCGATGCCCAGACCAGTTGTGCGACCGGTCCTTGAATTAAAAATTTAAGTCAGAATTTTGGCAAAACTCTTTGGACTAAAAAGTGACGTTTTGCGACCGGTCGTGCGACCGGTCGTCAGGGAGCTTAGACCGGTCGTGCGACCGGTCGTTTGCGTAATAAAGCTTCTCCGTGAAGCTCTGAAAATTTCTGCGCAGTGCGTAACCTTACGCAATTTCTGGATGTTTCCGACGTAAGGGGCTTCCACACTATAAAAGGACACCTAGGGGCTCTTCCTAGGTCATCAGAGAAGCTAAGGGACGTGGTTCTAGAGAGAGAAAGCTGTTGTGGAGCGTCTGCAACCCTCCAATTTCTGGTTTTTCTAGTTTTTATGCTTTTTATTATGAGTTCTAGTTGTAGAATGACAATGCTCGGCTAAAATCTCTCAGCTAAGTGATTGATTTCCTCCAAGTGCAGAGGTTCAATTGTAATATTCCTGTGAGTACAGGGTCGATCCCATGAAGACAGTTTATTGAGAAATCTTCTTACAGATCAACTAAACAGATAATGAAAATAGATATCAAAGGATCTATCCCAAATAGATTAAGGATTTGGATTGATATGGAAAAATCAAACCAAAGCATCGAAGTTCCACACATGGATTTAACAAACCATCTATCATGACTGATAATGATAACTCAACTAGATCAGAACACTATGGTCTGTCTAGTCGGAATATTTAACAATTGAAGCATGTAAAAAGGAGTAGAAAACTGTCAAGGATTAGAAATCTCAAGTTTTACATCATGAAAACATACTTTTGGGCTCCAGGGATTGTAAGGATTTGCGATCCATGAGATCACAAATCAAACAATGTGGAAGATTAAAAGCCTCTCCCATCTAACTAATCTGTATTAGCTTGATCTAAGCATCCACCATACGGTTCTCACATGATGGATCAAAGATTTTCCTAATACAAGATAATATGTATCAATCTTAAGATCCTATCATGAAATCATTAAGGAATTATCATGATGGATAATCTATTGAATCCATGTGCTTCCCTTCTAGCTCTGGCTATAAGAGAATTGGAAGCACATGTTTAAAAATGAAAATGAACAAGAAAAGAATAAATAAAAGAAGAGAAGAATTGCAATAATATAAAAAAACTTGAATTGATCTAAAGAACTAACACCTTAATGAACTTGCATGAATAAAGAATCAAGTAAAAAAATCTCTCTCTCTCTCTCTCTCTCTCTCTCTCTCTCTCTCTCTGGAAACTCTTAGGAAAGAAATCTAAAAGAAAAGGAAAAAATGGGAATATGATTTGTGGAATTTGGCTCCCCTTTTATAGACTTGCACCGTCTCGAAATTCACAATTTAACAGCCCCAGGGCCTATTTCTGCACTTTCTGCATATTACTTTTCCAGCCCTGCAGTTATGAATTTGGACTTTTCAGGATATTTTCAGCATCATTCAACACCGTACAACTTCTTTTGATCTTCTTTCATCCACATGCTCAGATCACCATCTCTTGGACTTTAAATCACCTTTTTAGCTCGAATTCATTATAGTTCATTCAATCACTATTAAACATGAAAACACATGTAATTAGATCATTTTAGCCTAGATAATTCATGTAAATGCAAAATGAACATGAGGTTAAACATGCAAAATTTGTCACTCAACACTAATGCTGAGAGGTGAAGCTTGTAGATTTCATGTTTGATTCAGTTTAATTCAAGTAATTTCAATTCAAGTTTGGATTTTTTATTTATTTTAGTCCCTTAAGTTGGTAGTTTGAGATGTTTTATGAGAGTTCATGTGCTCTGGACATGGATTCCTTGCAATTCTCTGAGATTATCATATTGTGTTTGTTTAGGTTCGAATTATGGTAACCTTTGAGCAAGCCATAGTCCATAGGCATGGTTGTTACTCCGAAGGCTATGATTTCGAATCCTACATGTGTTGAATGGGACTAGAACTTGGAAGTTCAGCTTGAATGGAATTGAATGTGTTTGAATGTTTTATTTTCCAACTAGATGAGAGATAGGATTTCAAATCTAGTTGTGTTCTCTACTTGGATTGATTGGATTGACATGGGATTGCTACAAGTGGATCCTTGAATGCCTTAGTGTTTTAAATTACTGATTTTCCATTAAGTTACTATTTTAGTTTAATTACTCAATTGAATCCTATTTTCTTGCAAAACTGAGTTGCTGGAATAGTTTGAAAGTTGTTTCCAATTCCCTGTGGATCGACCTCGGTCTTACCGAGATTTATTACTACATCGCAGCCTTACACTTAAGGCGAGCAAACAATAGATTCTGGAATGGGACCCACATACGATCGAACGGTTGGCATGAAGAAAATAGGAAAGAAAGGGAGTAGAAATAAAAGTTACAAACAGTCGGTTTATTTAACGATCGGACACCTATGATAGGTTTTGATTAATCCAAATAGGCAAGTAGGGTCCACAAACTGAGGCTCTATAGCCGTTTAATAGGTCTCTTATGTATGTGAAAGATTTAGAGGATAATTCTTTAAAAGGATGAAAATTTCTGTTTTCAATATGATTTGGAGCGTTGGTTAGCTAAGAGCGATCCTCAGGATACCTTAGAAGTTTCCCTAGTTTCCCATGAAAGGAGGATTCCCGGATGGGAAGATCTTGTAACACAAGGCTTAGTTTGAACATTGAGATCGGGTTGGATTTGTGATAAAACGGGAAGATATTACATAGGAAGGGGTTTTGGATGATGGAGAAGATGATGGATGGTTTAGATCATTGAATATGTGCCCACCTAGAGAGGATTGGAGAGGACAGCGGGTGTGCGTAGGAAAGAAACGTAAGAAAGAAACGGAATTTTCCGCTTGTGTGTGGTTTGCATGGTCAACAACGTGTTGACTGTGCACTCTTTATGCAATTGATGCACAACGGGTCCCACTATACTGTTTGTGCAAAATTCGCTCCGCTTAGCAGGACGACGAGGTAAATTTAGGGGGTAACACAAAAAATGGGCCGATTCTGAGATCAGGTGGGCCACATATAGACTGATTTTTTATTTGACAATTTGTAGGTTGATCCAAGAGCTGAAATTCGACATGTATGGCTAAAATATGCCCAAAAGCTTAATTCTAGGGTTTTCCATCATTATAATTGTTGAAAACAAGTATACTTAACAATGACAGTTTAACTTAAGTTTAACAATGGCATTTTCATAATTATCTGAAAAATGCATGTTTTGTGAAATCTAACATTTCTACGTCGTTCATGGCATCATTCTAAGCAACTTTTGTAAAGGGTCCCATATCGGATATATTACCGATGTCCCACTATTTACGAATTAAAGTAAATGTACTGTAATAAATTAAAATAAAATAACAATAAATTTCCATAATTTTTCAAATAAATTTTAAAAATTTGGGGCGTTACAACCATAGCCCACAAAAATACACTTTATGGCCCTTTAGTTTAGCTTATCTCTCTTAATTGATGATACATGTGATTAAACCTCACGACTAAAGACTCATAGACTCGAGTAGTCAACTGAATTACCACTCTACACTTCCTCTGGGATCATACAATCAATACCCATAGAAGAGGACTAACTTATTAGGTAAACAAGTCGTGTTAGTGGCCTCAGTCCGTAACTCTTTGTCTAACCCAGCATTACTAATCATGCATCGAGCTTTGTTTAAGAGAGTCTGATTCATCCACTCTGCCACACCATTCTACTCTGGTGTGTGATGCATTGTGTTGTGCTTCACAATCCCTTCATCTTTACAATATCGATTAAATTTTCCTAAAATGAATTTTCCACCGTTATCGATTCTTAAAAATTTCAACCTTTGCCTTGATTGATTTTCCACCATTGCCTTCAAATTCTTGAAAGAGGTGAAAATATCGAATTTATTTTTCAGAAAATAAATCCACACTTTTTTGCTATAGTAGTCAATGAATGACACAAACCATGATAAGTCACCAACAGACACTGCGGGCGACGGTTCCCATACATCTGAATGCACATACTCTAACACACTCTTACATGCATGTTTTCCCGATTTAAATGACAACCTTGACTGTTTACCATATATACAATACTCAGATTTACTAAGATCAAAGCTTTTAATTGCAGGAATCAAAGAATGATAAGAAACTACCTTTATGGTCCGCTCGCTCATGTGGCATAAGAGTGCATGCCACATATGTGCAGATGTGGAATCCGCTATAGTCGTTGCAGCTCCACCCGATGAAGTATTCTTAATCAACCTGTAAAGCTTTTCGTTTCTCTGTGCCTTTATAATGATGAATGCCCCTTTTGAAACCTTGTAAAACCAATCAAAACTGGTAAACTTGCACCCATAGTCTAGAGTGCACCAATAGAAATCAAATTCTTCTTCAACTTGGGAGGATACCTCACATCTGTCAGGATTTATTTAATCACATCGAACATCCTAATGTGTATAGAACCAATCCCACAACCTTACAGACGTCGTCATCGCCTAAGAACACAGAACCACCTTCATATTCCTTATACAAAATAAAAGCACTCCGGTCAGGACACATGTGCTACGAGGCCCCTGAGTCCAAGAGCCGCTCATCGTTGAGAACCCTGACTTAGATACAGTCAAGACCTCACACACATCACTAACATCCTCTGATGATTATGCAGTATTGGCCTCCCTCGTAGGTTCACATGTCTTCTCTTTCTTAGATTTGGGATTCTTATAATCCCGTTTCATGTGTGTTAAGCTTTTAAATGTGTATATTCTATCCCCATTTTATCACTAGCTATGCTTGAAATACATGATTAAAGACCCAACTAATGCATGGTTTTGTGGTTGTAGGAATGAGAGAGAGAAATCATCAATTGAAGGCTTAGAGACACTGTTTACAAGCATTGAAGATCAAAAGAACAAGCGCCAAAAGATGGAAGAAAGAAAGCAAAGGAGAAAAGAAAAAGTGAAGAAATTTACACTGAAGACTGGTCGTCCGACCGGTTGTCCGACCGATCATCCATAGCCCATCACCGGTCACTCAACAGAAGGACCCCTGTTGCTAACATTGCTGGACTAATCATGATCGGTCGTCATACTGGTCGTTGACTTAAAATCTGGGTTCGAATTTTTAGAAAACTATCTCGACTGTTTTTGGCCTTTTGCGACCAGTTGTCCATGGGCTCAGACTGAAAAACTTAATGGTTCATTTTCTATGTCATTTTTCGAAATTGATTCATTTGATCACGCCTGAAACTTTTTTAGTTGAAATCTCTTTCTCAATCTGACGTGTTCTTTTCTGGGCTTCTCCATGAATTGACTCACAACACTTCAAGCATATGCAATGTCCGGTCGGGCGATTGTAAGGTATATCAACCGTCACAATCAGTCTCCTATACACCATAGCATTAACAAGGACTAATTGCTAGCCTTCGGACTAAAAACGATACTATAAGCTCCGAAATTTGCTGCGCAAAGCGCAATTTTTGCGGGAATTCTCAAAGTTTCTTCGCACCAAGGGCTCCAAACCTATAAAATGACTCCTTTAGCTCGTTCTTAAGGCATCCTAGAAGAGAATTACCATGGTGGGAGGCAGCGGAAGTCGGATCCGGAGTTCTACAACTCCTCCTAGTTTGTTCTTCTAGTTTTATGTTTTTCTTAGTTGCTTTCATGTTTCCTTGGATCATGAACGGCTAAACCTCTTAGCTAGGGCTAAAAGGTGAAGCTTTTAGTGAATCTAAGATGTTTTAATTCGTTTATTTTGGTTTCAAGTTGGATTATTAGTGAAGAACAATGGTTTGAAGTTTGAATAAAGTTCTAAGTAGTTTTTCTTAATCTTATGATGGCTCATGGATGTTTAGAAGAATTGCTTGAGTTCTTAATTATTTTGTATGGTTCTAGACCTATACGCTCCGAGGAATCGGATTCAATACGCTCCAGATCTTTAATTCTCATATGGGAACTTCATGCCAAGAGTTCTATTTTTTTGGAATTTCTGAATTATGTGTGATTTTGTAAGTGACTTGAATGAAGTTCAAATGATGATTTAGTTATGCTTTGTGACAGAGTTTAATGATGATTATGATTGACCTTAATCTATTGGAACTAGGATTGACCTATGCAATTGAGTGTGCTCAAGTCCTAACTTGAATTGAGGGAATCATGTACATGAATCACACATATGACAGATTGTTTGTTTTAACCGCTCTATCATCCAGCTAGATAAGATTTAATTTCGATTCTAGTTGAGTAAGTGAGAAAACACAGTGAATTAAGCATTTAGGATTGCTACAAGTGGATCCTTGAACCCCTAGTGCTTTTTTACATTGTTTACATTCACTTTTAGTTCAAAATATCTATCTACACCTAATTCCAAAATCCTGTTTAGTTAGTTCTCAATTAGAAACCATTGGAAGTGTTTTGTGAGTTTCTACAAAAGTCCATGTGGATCGACCTCGGTCTTACCAAGATTATTACTACATCGTAACCCTACATTTGGGGAAGCGAATAAGTTTTTGGCGCCCTTGCCGGGGACTTTGATGGTTTTTCACAAAATATCTGAAAACAGTTTCTATTTGAGATTTTTAGGAGTCCTTTACTAACTTAGTTTGTTTGCTTTGTTTTATTTTTTCAAGAATTCTAGGAGTCGAATTAGTCACTTCAAATCAAGTTTTTCTAACCCTTTTTCTTTTATTTTTCTGAGATTTGCATGCCATATTGGGTTCGGGATTCTAATAACCGACTCGTTGGTGAAGGGCGAATTGTTGAAGGGATAAATAGGGAGCCACGTCCTAAGAAACGTTTAGATTTTCAAATTTTATCTGAAAGTATGGCTGAAAATCAACATAACCCTATGGCGAATCAAAATCTTAGCCAAACCGAAACGGGAGAGAATTAGGTTGAGAATGTTCCTCAACCTAGAACACTACGTGATTACTTGCAACCTGCAAGAGCGAGGACTCCCTCATGCATAGTTTTTCCACATAATACAGGGAACATAGATCTTAAACCGGGAGTAATCTAACTCCTTCCCAAATTCCATGGACTAGGCAGTGAAAGTGCCTATCAGCATCTTAAGGAATTTGATGAAGTGATAACCACAATGCACTTTGCAAATATAACGGATGATGTGGTGAGACTTAAATTATTTCCTTTTTCCCTTAAAGAGAAAGCTAAGGCTTGGCTTCATGCATTAAGGCCAAGATCAATTGGCACATGGACTGAGATGACTAGGGAGTTCATTAAAAAGTTCTTCCCTACTCACAAAACGATCATGTTGAGGCGCCTTATCATGAATTTTGCTAAAAAAGAAGATGAGACCTTCTTTCAATGTTGGGAGAGGTTCAAGGACTTGTTAAATGCATGCCCACATCATGGCTACAAAATTTGGCGGGTAATAAGCTTTTTTATGAAGGACTGACTTCACCCATGTGTCAATTCGTAGAGATGATGTGTAATGGAGAATTCATGAATAAGGAAGCTGAGGAAGCATGGGACTATTTTGATGAATTGGTTGAGAATATACAGTCTTGTGATACATCTAAACCAACAAATCCCAAGACAAGTCAACAAAAGGAAAAATGAGGAATTTATGTCCTCTCAGAAGAAGATAACATAAGTGCACGTGTGGCTAGCCTCACAAGAAAAGTCGAGGCCATGGAATTGAAGAAAGGAGAGACGATTAACTCAAAGGACGTCGAAATTATTTGTGGAATTTGTGCCAGAAATCAACATGTAACACAGGATTGTCCCACAATTTCTGCATTCCAGGAAATCTTACAAGAACAATCAAATGCCATAAACAGTTATCAATGGCCATTTAGTGCTCCAAACTCGTATAACTCTAGTTGGAAGAACCATCCTAACTTTAGTTGGAGGAATGGACCAACTGCAAATGCAAACAACACCCCCCAAGCTCAACCTTTACTAGGTCTATCCCTAGTAATCACACCAAAAGCTACGATAGAGGAGATGTTGGGTGCATTCGTATTAGTTCAAGTTGAATATAACAAGACTAATTCTCTGAAAATTGATGAGTTTATGCAAAATCAACTGAAATTCAATCAAAATTCATCTCAAGCCATTAATGACTTGAAAACATCAATGGCTAGAGTTGAATCTCATCTCAATGTTAGGGAGAAAGGCACACTTCCTGCCCAACCTCTCGCTAACTCAAGAACCCAATTTGAGATACAAGACACAAGCTCGTCCTCCCAACATACGGAGCATGTTCAAGCTATCACCACCTTGAGGAGTGGAAAAATAATCGATAAATCTAATCCGGTGAAGGCCCCAAAGCTTAATGATCAGAAAATTTCCAAAGAGAATGATAGCCCGAACAACACTCCACATGAGAAAGAACTAGAAATGCAATATAAGCCAGTTGCCCAGTTTCCCCAAAGGTTGATTTCACCCAAACCTTTAGATAAAAACCTAAAAATTTTAGAGATTTTTAAGCAAGTGAAGATTAACATTCCGTTGTTGGATGCTATAAAACAAATATCATCATATGCCAAATTTTCGAAGGAATTATGTATAGTCAAAAGGAAACACAATATTCATAACAAAGTACTTTTGATTGAGAATTTGAGCGCTATTATCAAACAAGAGGTGCCCCAAAAATACAAGGATGCGGGTAGTCCAACCATCTCATGCATCATAGGTAACTACCGGATCAAACAAGCCTTACTCGATTTAGGAGCAAGTGTTAACCTCATCCCATACCCAAGTTGTTACCTAACTCAGTTTATGAACAACTTGGGTTAGGTGAATTGAAATTCACCAAAACCACACTCTAACTTACTGATAGATCTATTCGTATACCGAGAGGAGTGATTGAGGATGTCTTGGTCCAAGTTAATAAATTCTACTACCCAATAGACTTTATTGTCTCGGATACATATCCCATGATCGGTACCGGTGCTCAAATTTTCGTCATACTTGGCCGCCCTTTTCTAGCTACTTCCAATGCGATTATCAATTGTAGAAACGGGCTTGTACAAATGTCCTTTGGAAATATGACACTCGAGCTGAATATATTTGATTTATGCAAATAACCACGGGAAGTTGATGATGAAGTCCACGAAATAAATCTAATTGAATCATTCATGGAGAGTACATCCCCCTTAGCATTATATTCCGATCCTTTGGAGGCGTGTTTGTCCCACTCTTATGAAATTGGTGATGACACGATACGAGAAATGGATGCCATTTTGGATGTTATGCCGGTACTTAATACTAAAAGATGGAAGGCATCATTTAAGCCTTTGCCCTTAAACGAGAACAAGCCCCTTTCATCTAATATTAAGGCACTGAAGCTCGACCTAAAATCATTACCCACTGATTTGAAATATGTTTATTTAGGTTGAGATGAGATATATCTGGTGGTAATTTCTTCTCACTTGGATGAGGAACAAGAGAGTAGGCTAATAGTTACTCTAATAGAGCATAAGAGCGCCATTGGATGGTCAATTATGGATCTCAAAGGTATAGACCCACTGATTTTTACTCATCGCATACACCTTGAGGGAAATGCTAAGACATTTAGGCAACCATAAAGACGCCTCAATCCAAACATGAAGGAGGTGGTTAAGGCTGAAGTGGTAAAACTATTAGATGTGGGTATCATCTACCCAATATTCGATAGTCAATGGGTGAGTCCAACTTAAGTGGTGCCTAAGAAATTCAAAATAACCATCGTAGCTAATGCCAATAATGAACTCGTACCAACCAGAGTCACTATCGGTTAGAGAATGTGCATTGACTACAGGAAGTTAAACACAGTCACAAGGAAAGACCACTTCCTCTTACCATTTGTTGATCAAATTTTAGAAAGGTTGGTGGGTCATTCCTATTTTTGCTTCCTTGATGGGTATTCAGGGTATATAGAGATCACCCTAGAAGACCAAGAGAAGATAACTTTTACATGTCCATTCGGTACTTTTGCTTATCCAAGGATGCCGTTTGGACTATGTAATGCCCCGGCCACTTTTCAGCATTGTATGTTGAGTATTTTTTCTGATATGGTGGGGACGATTCTCAAAGTCTTCATGGACGAATTCTCTGTATTTAGTTGTAACTTTGATGAGTGGCTTATGCACTTAAAAACTGTTTTGAAAGGATGTGAAGAAAAGAACCTCGTGTTGAATTGGGTGAAATGTCACTTCATGGTTCAAAAGGGAATAGTACTTGGTCACATCATCTCACAAAATGGAATTGAGGTGGACAAAGCTAAAATCGATCTTATCTCTAACCTTCCACTACCCAAGAGCGTACGAGATGTATGGTCCTTTTTGAAAAATGTCGTGTCACGCCCTGAAATTCGAGACTCGAGTACAACAACTTAAGGCCCGAGTTTCAGAGTGCGAATTTAATCCAAATATAACCTTTAGAGAAATTCCATTCCACATACCACAATAATACCAAACTAAAGTACTTTATTAACCATAACTTAAATCTCAAATGGAAATTTAATCAAACAACTACATCTACTCTGCAAAACATTTAAATTTACTAAAGTCTATTTTCAATCATCTTCCAAAAGAAATAAATTCAACACCTAAGCTAGGATAAGTCTTCTAATAAAAATAGTCGTCCAGATATTCTGCTTCAGCCTCACCTCCTTCCTCCTGATATCTTGCAGGAACTGTGGTGATTTTGGTGAGCTAAAGCCCAGTGAGGTCATTTCCACACAGGTAATATTCCAGTTGATAAGAGCTAAGATATAAAAACATCAACAGGTAGAATTTGTATGAAAGTATGCAAGAGTAAGGTTATGATTATTACACTTCGTAATTTATTATAGATGGAATGTGATTATCATGATGTCATGTATGTTATGATACGTGTGAGAGCAATAAATGTCTAGGAACTCGCTGCCACTGAACATTAGGAACCTGTCGCAAATCAACCATGCTCACCTAACTGGTACAGCGAGGCGGCAAATCAACCATGCACGCCAGTGGGCAAATCAACCATGCACCTGATCCAACCGAGCAAATCAACCATGCTCAATGAAACGACCAGAACTCGCTGCCACTGAACATTAGGAACCTGTCGCAAATCAACCATGCTCACCTAACCAGTACAGCGAGGCGGCAAATCAACCATGCACGCCAGGAGTCAAATCAACCATGCTCCTGTTCTGTCGTAGTGTATAAAAGATGTACATGAATGTATGAGCTATGGAATCACTTCTTCAAGCATACGATGCATCTCAAACTCAATTTCATTCATACCATGCATGCATTACCTTTATTTACGTGTTTCTTAATTTATACCCTAATTTATTATTAATTACGAAAGTGGAGAAATATGTACATCACGTTAGCTTTTATATCGATGGCAATGTCTAAAATATTAAGGTTTAAATTACGTTTATTCGGGCCATTCATGTATTAACTAGGAAGTTCTGACAAAAGAAAATCAATAAGGAACGAGGAGGAGATTAAGATTTGGATTTACAACAATCCTAATATCCAATTAATTCATAGACATTGAAGATGGACCCTTCTCTTGGAATTCCAACGCTCTCTTATTAGAACCAACTAAGAATTTGGAAAGGAGCCTCAAAATTTCTATAGTAGAAACAAAAGTACAAGAAAATCAATAAGGAATATTATAAGATGGATCACTCACAGTATGATGAACTATAGGCTCCACACAAGCCCAAACCTGAATATGAGTTGGCTCAGCGAGTCGCTCAGCGAGTCGACTCGGTTTGAAAGTTTAGAGGAGAAGTTCCTTCTTCTTTCTTCTTTCTTTCTCCTTTTTCTTCCTCCTTTCTTCTTCTCTTTTTCTTCTATTCTTCTCCCTTGTTGACTGGGGTGCTGTCCCCACAGCAACAGCAACCCAGCGCCCCTCTCTCTCTCTCTCTCACCTCTGCTCTCTCTCTCTATCGTCTCTCTCTCTCTCTCTCTCTCTCTCTCACCACTACTCTCTCTCTCTCTATCGTTCCTCTCTCTCTCTCTTTCTTCTCTCTCTCTCTCTAATAGCTCTCTTCTCTCTCTCTCTCACTGTTTCTTGTAGAGATTCAACGCAGAGAGCTGGCTTTTATTGCCAAGCTCGCACGCCTGCGCGTACCGTGGACGTTTTCGAATCCAACTTGGATTTGGTTTTCAAGTCTTGCAAACTAAGCCACTTTGAATCGTTGGAATGATAAGTGGGGTCCACACAAGCCTAGGGTAGCCGATCTTGGATGTCCATGCAAGGTACGGACTTAGATCTTGCTAAATCTTGGGTTTAAACGTTGAGTTGAAGAGAGCTTGTTGTTCAGCTGTTGGAAAGCAAACTCATGAGGACTGTATTCGCTGACGAGAGAAATCAGATGGACGGTTTGGATTTCGGACGTGGGGTCCACAGATGGACTGTGTGAACGGCCTGCTGGGTCGGGCGGACGTTGTTGCAGCGGACAATGTAACAGCGTCCGAAGATGACGTGATCTCTTTTTTTTCTTTTTTTTTATATTACGTGCGTTGCACGTATAAGGCAGTCTCAAGCTGTCCTGACGTGGGGTCCACACGTGATGGTCCACCAACGGACGGTGAGGATGATGCGGACGGACAGCACCCGCTCGCTGTTGCAGCGGCCGAAAGAAGAAGAAGAAGCCATGCTTCTTCAATTACGCGGTCAACGCAGGTTGACCGGATGTGTGTCGTGCACGCGGTGCATGTGGGTCCCACCATGATGTATATGCAAAATCCACTACAATAGTTAGGTAGGCCACATGATTTTAGGCTATGACACCAAAAATGAGACAAGTTCCGAAGTTAGATGGCCCACTTATGGCCCAATTTCTGATTAGGGTACTTGTAGGATGATCGAAGGGTTGAAATTTGACGTGTATGGTTAGATCGTGTCCTAGAACTAGTATATCGAGTTTTGTACTAAAATGATCGCCAGAAATCATGATACTTGAAAATATCATGTAACTTAAGTTTAATTAATGACATCCTTTCTTAATTATTGTAAATTTATGTGAAATCTGACATTTCCACGTTGTTCTAGTGTTCATGTTGAGCAATTCTAATAAATAGATCATATTATAATTCCTTACGGATTGTTTAATATTAATTTATCAATATTTCAGTTATTTAATTACTTGACCACTCCATCAAACTAATAATTAAATTATTCCAAAAAAATAATTTATTATTGTAAGGATCCGGGTTATTACACGTCGGATTCTATAGATGGTTCATAAAGGACTTTCGTTCACTCTCTCATCCTTTATGTAACCTCCTTCAAAAGTAAAACTCATTTGAGTGGACTGAAGATTGTCAAAATGCCTTTGACAAACTAAAAGGTATGTTGACATGTGCTTCCATAATGCAACCACCTGATTGTAGCCTTCTTTTTGAAATTATGTGTGATGCGAGCGACTACGCTATTGGGGCTGTGTTAGGCCAGAGAAAAGAGAAAAAGCCATGCGTCATCTACTATGCAAGTAGAACCTTAAACTTGGGTCAAGCAAACTACACTACTACAGAAAAAGAACTTTTAGCCGTAGTTTTTTGCTTTAGACAAGTTTAGGTCCTACTTGATTGGATCCAAGATCATCATATTCACCAACCATGCCGCGCTTAAGTACCTTCTCTCTAAGAAGGATGCTAAGCCACGCTTGTTAAGATGGATCCTCCTACTTCAAGAATTTGACATAGAAATACGTGATAAGAAAGGAGTAGAAAACGTAGTGGCTGACCATCTCTCTAGACTTGTTCTCACCGATTTCCCTGAGACGACCGCGATCAATGACATGTTCCCTGATGAACAACTCTTTAAAGTCTCCCAATTGCCATGGTATGCAGACATTGCTAACTATCTTGCTACAGGTACAATTCCAACACATTAGAGCAAGCAAGATAAGGATAAGTTCTTCAACAAGGTGAGAAAATTCTTGTGAGATGACCCATACTTATTCAAGTATTGTCCCGATCAAATTATAAGGAGATGTGTGCTGGATGATGAGCAACACAGTATCATCTCCTTTTGTCATTCTCAGGCGTGTGGTGGCCACTTTTCGGCTGAGAAGATCACAACCAAAATTCTGTAATGTGGGTTTTATTGGCCCACTATGTTCAAAGATACCCATGAGTTTTGTAAAACGTGTGAGCCTTGTCAGAAATTGGGAGGAATATCCCGTAGAAATATGATGCCACTCAATCCCATCTTACCAATCGAAATTTTTTATTGTTGGGGCATCGATTTCATGGGTCCATTCCCATCTTCTTTTAGAAATTTATATATTTTGCTTGCCGTCGATTATGTTTCAAAATGGGTCGAGGCGATTCCATGCCGGAACAATGAGATCCTCCATTATATCATTTCCCGGTTTGGAACACCACGAGTCATTATAAGCGATGGAGGATCTCATTTTTGTAATCGCCCATTTGAAGCTTTAATGAAGAAATATGGCGTGAATCACAAGGTAAGCACTCCCTATCACCGACAAACAAGTGGACAAGCTGAGATATCCAACAAGGAAATTAAACATATTTTGGAGAAAACAGTGAACCCCGATCGCAAAGATTGGTCGCTTCGACTTATCGATGCACTCTGGGCTTACCGTACTGCTTTCAAGACCCCCGTTGGAATGTCACCCTATAGACTTGTCTATGGGAAAGCTTGTCACATGCCCGTGGAGTTGGAACATAGGGCATATTGGGCGATAAAGAAGATGAATTTTGATTCTGACAAAGCAAGCTCGCTGCGCAAACTTCAATTGAATGAACTTGCAGAATTCCAGAATGAGGCATATCAAAATACGAGAATTTACAAGGACAAGACGAAGGTGTTCCATGATA
Organism: Liriodendron chinense; assembly: GCA_003013855.2. Classification (NCBI taxonomy): domain Eukaryota; kingdom Viridiplantae; phylum Streptophyta; class Magnoliopsida; order Magnoliales; family Magnoliaceae; genus Liriodendron; species Liriodendron chinense. The sequence continues at coordinate 4,038,238 of PVNU02000362.1, forward strand.
AGAACATCCTTCGTAAGACCTTTACAATTAATCAAAAGGTCCTTATGTATAATTCTCGGCTACATTTATTTTTGGAAAATTGAAGTCTTGATGGACCGATCCCTTCATTGTAAAAACTGTTTATCCATATGGGACTGTTGAGTTGATGAATCCAAGGAACGGTAATATCTTTAAAGCAAATGGTCAGCGATTAAAGCCGTTCTTTGAGAATTTTCCTTCGGAAGGTATGTCCATACCCCTGATTGATCTGTGCATCAGGATATTTGATCTCCTAGTCTGATGGAGGTATAGAGTTATTCGGATTAGGATTTTGCTATTTTCGGTTTGCTTTTTCATAGGTTTGTTTAAAGGAGGTAGAATTCCAATTTTTGTTCTCTCAGGTACTATCATTCCTCACTCCCTTTATTTTTGCTATCATGTTTTGCTTATTGAACATCTTTTACATTGAGGGCAATGCAAGATTTAGTTAGGGGTGTGGGATCACTAGGATGAATCTAGTGTTTTGTAACATCTTGAGCAATACGAAGAACATTTTTCAGATTTTTTTTCTACAAATTCAAAACTCTATTTGAAAACTTTGTTTCTATGCATTCGGTACGGTGTTAAGTATAAGAAAAGGAGAGACGAAGTGAGTGAAGTTGAATATCTTGAACAATCTCTAAGATACTAGTTTTATATGCGAATTCTCCTATTTTATGATTGATAGAAATTTTGAACACTTTTACACCTAGTTCACTTTACATGATTCTCATGTTTTGAAAGGATTATTAGATTTGTGGATTAGCTAGGTTTGGATTTGGGGTGTTGAGGAACCAAGTCGGGGTACTTTGTCCATCCTAGTCCATGGGAAAAAAAACGAAAGATATGGATTTCTAAAAATCCTATCTAATGTGTGTGCAAATGAAAGGAAGGATGAAAATATGGGAATGATTGAAAATATGGTGAAAAATTCCGAAAAGGGCTACCTATTACCAACCGGGGGATGGTCTACCCATAACCAAAGCCAGAAATGGGATGTAGTGTGAAAGCTGTTTGAAGGACGGTAAGGCAAATTCCTGTCATAGGCTTGTTGTTGATCTGTACACCTTAGATCCCTAATTTAGTTAATCTATGAAGAAGATAACCCCAAAAATTCATGAGATGAACATTCATTATGCACATTAGGTTAAATTTGTTTGGATCCTTCTATTTATCAATCAATCAGCGGGAATTCCATATGAACACTTATTATATTTTTTGGAAATTTAAGGTCTCAACTTTTATCACTTAGTTCTGTTGATTTTTGTACTTGCATGTCTTGGAATGTATAAAAACATAGTTTCTAAAGGAGAGTTGGGTTTTGGAGAATGAACTTGTTTCACGCATGTTTTGCTCGGGACTAGCAAAATGCTGGTTGGGGGTGTGTTAAGCTCTTAAATGTGTATATTCTAACTCCATTTTATCACTAACTATGCTTGAAATACATGATTAAAGACCCAACTAATGCATGGTTTTGTGGTTGTAGGAATGAGAGAGAGAAGTCATCAATTAAAGGCTTAGAGACGTTGTTTACAAACATTGAAGATCAAAAGACCAAACGTCAAAAGGTGGAAGAAAGAAAGCAAAGGAGAGAAGAAAATGTGCAGAAATTTGCACTAAAGACCGGTCGTCTGACCGGTCGTCCATAGCCCAGGACCGGTCGTCTGACCGGTTCGAACACTCAATAGAAGGACCCCTGCTGCTAACATTGCTAGACTAATCATGATCGGTCGTCCACTACTCAGACTGATCGTCCGACCAGTCGTTGAATTAAAATCTGGGTTAGAATTTCCAGAAAACTCTCTAGACTGTTTTTTGCCTTTTGTGACCGGTCGTCCATGGGCTCAGACCGGTTGTCCGACCGGTCGGCAGCGTAACAGAGCTTCTTTTACAAGCTCCGAAATTTGCTGCGCAAAGCGCAATTTTTGCGGAATTTCTCAAAGTTTCTTCACACCAAGGGCTCCAAACCTATAAAAGGACTCCTCTAGCTCGTTCCTAGGGCATCCTAGAAGAGAATTACCACCGTGGGAGGCAGCGAAAGTCGGATCCGGAGTTCTACAACTCCTCCTAGTTTGTTCTTCTAGTTTTATGTTTTTCTTAGTTGCTTTCATGTTTCCTTGGATCATGAATGGCTAAACCTCTTAGCTAAGGCTAAGAGGTGAAGCTTGTAGTGAATCTAAGATGTTTTAATTCGTTTGTTTTTGTTTTAAGTTGGATTATTAGTGAAGAATAATGGTTTGAAGTTTGAATAAAGTTCTAAGTAGTTTTTTTTAATCTTATGATGGCTCATGGATGTTTGGAAGAATTGCTTGAGTTCTTAATTATTTTGTATGGTTCTAGACCTGTACGCTCTGAGGAATCGGATTCAATACGCTCCAGACCTTTGATTCTCATGTGGGAACTTCATGCCAAGAGTTCTATTTTTCTGGAATTTCTGAATTATGTGTGATTTTGTAAGTGACTTGAATGAAGTTCAAATCATGGTCTAGTTATGCTTTCTGACAGAGTATAATGATGATTATGATTGTGATCTTAATCTATTGGAACTAGGATTGACCTATGTAATTGAGTGTGCTCAAATCCTAACTTGAATTGAAGGAATCATGTACATGAATCACACATATGACAGATTGTCTGTTTTCACCCCTCTATCATCCAGCTAGATAAGATTTAATTTCGATTCTAGTTGAGTAAGTGAGAAATCATAGCGAATTAAGCATCAAGGATTGCTACAAGTGAATCCTTGAACCCCTAGTGCTCATTTACATTGTTTACATTCACTTTTAGTTTAAAATATCTATTTACACCTAATTCCAAAATCTTGTTTAGTTAATTTTCAATTAGAAACCATTGGAAGTGTTTTGTGAGTTCCTATACAAGTCCCTTGAATCGAACTCGGTCTTACCGAGATTATTACTACATCGCAACCCTACACTTGAGGAAGCGAACAATGTGCCCAATCTGTCCACAACTCTAGTACTTTAACTTGGCCTTTCCATTACACTTGGATTTTGATCTCGATCATGAAAATCCCTTGTCCCGTTCAAAATCCCTCCGTCTCGTAACTAGTGCTTGTTCAAAAGATGCACCCACGTTAACTCTCTTCTTTCTCATCACTTCGACTGAAGGGCAGAGATAATGCTCTTAACGTTAATGGTCTCCCTACTTGAACACAAAGAGTCTTTAACAACTTGTATGACTTTGGAAGAGACTTCAATAGGATGCAAGCTTGATATTCATCCTTCATCAGTTCATCAACGTCCAACAATTTGCAAACAAGCCTGTTGAAGTTGCTGATGTGGCTCTCAACATCGGTCCATTCTGCCATCTTCAGGTTGAACAATTGAGCATCTGATAAAAATGATTTTCAAGAGATTTTTTTGTATCAGCTGTAGTCTTCTCCCTCATGACACTATAGAGGACGTCATCCGTTAGGAACAATTGGATTAAGTTTTTTGCATTTTTGTTGAGTTTATTACATTATTCTTCTGTTATAGACTCCAGTCGCTTTCCATGGAGTGCAGCTTCCAAACCTTATTGAATTAGAAGGCTGTTAACGTCAGATTTTGTAGTTGGATCCTCCAGATGTTCACCTTCTCTTCACCAGAGATTTCCCTCTGCCAAACCTGAAAGAAGGCAGACAGCAACTAAGGGTGGCTGGGGACCAGCCGTTAGCCCTCCGATGCTTAAATCAGGCCAAAGCAAGAAAAAGAGTAGCTAAGCAAAACGGGACAGAGATTGAATGTTGTGTGTACCTTTCTCTTAATGGAGCCATCCCTTTATATAGATCTGAAACGATCCAATCTGTTACGCAAGATATCGAGATCCCGTTGATCTCGGGTATGACACGAGATCCTACTGATTTCATGGGATAAGATCCTTATCCTTAAAGATGAGATCTAGCCCAATTACTTATTTCGGCAATCACGTTCCTTGAAGGTAATCCCTTGAGATCCGGAATCAGCGGGGAAGATAAGCCCAAAATCGCCCTATACAGGCTGCTGGTAAGCGTAATAGTAGCGCTGATCACTCATGGAAACCGTAGTTGGAGTGATAACCGGCGAAAAGGAAGGAGACGCTGACGGGACGGAAACTACCGAACTGGGTGTAGCCCTGCTTGGTGTCGCAGAGGGATTGGACAAGCTGCTCAACGGGAATCGGGTGCTGGTACTGAAGGCTAAGAGATGTTGCCGCAGGAAAGCTTCTCGCATGTTGGAATATGGTCGCGAGTCCAAGTACTCGCTCATTTAGACGTAACGTCTTTCAACAACTTGTGAGAAGGTCTGCTCGCGGATCGAGCTTTGCCGTATTTGACTATCGGTTATGAGAACTCGAGACTTGCGAATAATTGCTCCATATTTTTCAATCTACGACTCTCGATCAGGTGAGCTCGAGAGTCGAGTGGGTGTCCCACACTTATCCAATCTGCGACTCTCGATCAGATGATCTCGAGAGTCGAATGGACGTCCTGTACCTATCCATTCTACGACTCCCGAGCTTACGATCTCGAGAGTCGAACCGGCACTCCGCATTTACTCATTCTGCGACTCTTGATCAGATGATCTCGAGAGTCAAATGGGCACTTCTGCGTGAAATCTTATCTCCACCATTTTGCCTATAACAAAGGCCTTTCATCTTCACCTTCTATAGTTCGAAATTATTTTTCCTGAAAAAATTCTTTACGTCGAACTTTATGCTGAATGTCAGTGATACTTCGAATTTAGATTCAATCTGCTACCCAACGTATGCTTTGATACCATTTGTTGGGAACTTATGGAAGCATAGAGTAGAATCAAGTGAAGTCAACACAATCACACAAAGCAAATCCAACATAAGAGACAATCTAATTTTTACATAGAAAAACCCTTGTGGGAAAAAATCACATCACAAACAATATGCAATATAAATCATTAGTTACAAGAGATGATCAAACTCGAAAGAAAAACCCATGAGAAGACCCAAGCTCCCTCTTTATCAAAACTCTCTCACAAATCCTAATTTCATATCAGGAATGTCTTAGAGTACCCTAATCCCAATTACAACCATTTAAAAAGCCTAAAAATCAAAATTAGAAATAAATCCACACAAAATAGGAAACTGTATAAAACAGTTGCGTGCAATGTGGGACGCCCGACTTGAAACTGTAGGGTGCCCAACGATGGCCAAAACTCTTTAGAGAGTTCACGAAAATAAACCGAGGAGTTTAGAGCACCTAATTCAAACCTGTCGGGCACCCGACAGCTCCGACATTTAGATATAGAGTGTTTAGAGATCAACAACCTTATACGGAGGAGTTTTATACGACCGACCCAACATCCCATCGGATGCCTGAAACCCCCTGGCTATAAGATTGAAGGCTCCACCAACAACATCCAACACATCTAGAATGTGCAACTTTTTCTTTCGTTCTTTTTTTGTGAAAAAAGAGAATTGTTTTGGGCCAAAGCTAGGCCAAAGCTAAAAAAGGAAAAAAAAGTGGGACCTGGAGAGAGAGAGAGAGAGAGAGAGAGAGAGAGAGAGAGAGAGAGAGAGAGAGAGAACCACCTAAGAAAAATTAAAAAAAGAAATAAAGAATAACGACACACACACACACACACAACAACACAACAACAACAACAACAACAACAACAATAACAACAACATGTTAGTGCACTTTTCTTTGGCATACTAGTGCACCTTATTTGTCAATTACAAAGGTCTGTGAGTCTAGGTGTTGGTTAAGCCGAAATAAGATGAAGACCGAAGACTCAAGTGGACCTGCTGCATCCAGGAAGAAGAAATAGGTAAATGAGATGCCTTGGTGAGCCAAAACCCTTGAACCTTAACCAAAACCAAACCTCTAGATGACATGACCCAATAGATGAACTTTTAGTCATCTTAGAATGACCTTAGGTGTCCCAAAAGACCACCCAAAGTTAGGCCTTAGAAGTTTATGAGTTGCTGAAAAAATACAAGTTAAAACAGCAGAACTCATGTGCTGTTGGCCGACCATCGACCGGCTGACAGTAAGGTATCGACCGACCGATAGTCTGGTTGACCAACCAATTAAGGGCCAAAAGTGGACAGCAACATAACCACATGTTCAGGCCTAATTTAGCCGACCGACCCTTATATTTGGTCGATCGATAGTCCTCAGTCGGCCGACCGACAAGTTTTATTGGTCGATCGACAGTTAGCCGTTGCCAACCATTTTCTATCCGTTGAAGCTTTCTTTATAAAGGGGTTAGGTTCGGTTTGAGGGCTTAAGGGAGAGATTTTAGTGTATTAGAAGTCACCCACATTGCTCACATCATTAGGTTCTAATCTTATCCAATCTCAAGCCATCTTCCTTATGATTCATCACAAGTTCAAGCATTCAATAACTCAAATGAAGATGTGCTTGCTCTCTCTTGATCTCTAGATATTTTAGACACATACACCATAGGCATATTCTTAATCTAAACCTCTCTAGATATCCAATTAGGTGGAATTCCTCTAGGCAACAAAATCCTACTAGTTATACAAAATTCACCACCCACATACCATCAGCTTGTTCATCTCTTGAAGATCATATGCAATGTGATTGATCATTAGAGTTGAGGCATTAGCAACGCATTGACAACATGATCGGGGGAGGAAAGGGGAGCTGATTGAAGTACGAGAGAGCAGAGATCAAGCAACCCATGAGGTGATGAACAAGGGGCTCATCCGATAAGTAAGTGTCAAGTTAAGAGTCCTTTGCACTCTTTCACTCTTTCCATTTGTTGCTTAAAGTGTAAGAGTTTGGTTTCAAGCTCAAACTAGGTTCTGAAAAAGGATGGAGCTATAAATATCCTTGGGGGGGGGGGGGGGGGGGGGGGGGGGGGGGGGGGGGGGGGGGGGGGGGGGGGGGATGGGGAGGGGGGGGTGTGTGAATAGGACACTCAATTCAATTCTACCTCTTGCAATCTTAAAATAAATTAAAGTATCAATCACAAGACTAGAAAGAATAAATATGCAATTAATTAATCTGAAAGAAAATAGAGATCAATATGAAAACCTTGGATTAAATCCTAGGACAACCTTTCACTTAGAAATTAAGTAGTACAATGTTCCACTTAGCAAACTAAGTAGGACAATCTTATATCACTTAGAAATCTAAGTGGGACAACCTTATATCATGATTTAAGGTTTCATAAACAATCAAGTACATAAAAAGATAAACAATAAAATAATCACCACGACATAAAGAGTTATAGTGGTTCGGTGCTAAAAACAACTTGCACCTACTCCACTCCCAAAATTACATCTCCTTATAATTTTGGCTTTCCACTATATAAAGGTTTTCACAGGTTCACCTTTAAAACTTGATATAGAGATTGTGATTTTTACAAGCTTATCACAACAAAACCTCAAATGATTTTCATAGGCTAATCACTAACCTCAAGTGATTTTCATAGCCTAATCACTAACAACCTTATTTAAGATTTTCATGGCCTATCTCAAACAAAACCTAAAAGTATGGAAAGAAATTATCATTCTTCTTATAAAAGATGATGAGGCTTAGCAGAGATGAAGCTTCAATGATACAGCGATCCAATCTTTGTAGAAGATAAACCAATATAGCTCGAACAAGATAGATTTAGGAATTTCTAAACAGAGTTTTCCTAAAATCTGCAATTTCAGTTCTCTTATCTCTAGTATAACAATAATCTTCTCTTTACACAATCAAATTAAATGAGAAGATAACTGAGATAGCCATAAAATAAAATAGAAATTTAGAACAAATAAGTAGACTATAATGGAGAGCTCTTTCACCAAAGAGATAGTATTTTCGTGCTTTTTCTTGATGAAAAATAGAGAGAAGAAAGCCATATTTATAGTAAAAAAGTTAGGTCTTCGGCTGACCTAAGATTCAACTGTTTTATCCCAATGGTTATAAGATTTCGCGGGAAAAGATTTTGTTCAAACTTTGGTTAACTCGAGTGTTAGTTTGGCTAGCCCGAGTGAGTTTCAGTTGACCTGAGTTCTGAATCTAGAAAATAGTTTCGAATCTGAAAACTTGACCGAAGCTTCTTCGGCTGATCGAAGCCTGTTCGGCTGGCCGAACACAGGGTCGGGTTGACCGAACATCTCTAAAATTTTACAATTTCACTTACTGGAAACTTGAACGAAGTTCCCAGGCTGGCCGAAGATTCTTGGGCTGACCAAATACAGGGTTAGGCTAGCTGAATTTCCTTAAAATATGACTTTAAAAAATATTAGAGTAACTAACTAAAAATTCATATGAAATCTTCTAACCTAAGGTCATCCCTATGATCAATAATATCTTGGCATATATGGTTTATCTTCATAGCTTTACCATAACTTGTTGTAGAGTCGATAGTCTTGATTTTGTTGAGGTTGACTATTGTTTTCTTAAAGAACTTGGCTTGCTCACACAAACTCATGTACTAAACTATTGTCTACGAAATATGACAATTATATTGTGCTTAACACTCACATTTTTGGGCTTAGCACTTACAATCTCCCCCTTTGTCAATTTCGTGACAAAATACATATTATTACAAGCGACTCTCAACATCCATAAAAAGAAAAATGAATCTTGCCTAGTATGCTCCCCTTGGAAGTATGTTGCTCCCCCTACATATATGCTTAGAAAGCAAAGTTTTGCACAACATATACATAGCATAATATGCATAGACATATTTAAAGAAACATAGCATAACATGTATAACCTAGACATCTATATTTTCAAAGCAAAGACATGCATAATATCTCTCCCCCTTTTTGTCATAAGTTGACAAAGGAAGAAAAGCAAATAAAATGAGTCCAGTAACAAAGTAGCATACTGAGTCTAACATACTGAGTTTAACATACTCATAAACATTAATTACAGACCAAATATAAAAATCATTTTGACCCAGATGAAAAGGAAGGTAATGACATCTCCGGATTAATGCGTTTTAGACTCTTGCTCATACGATGAAAATATTTTTTCATGTATTTCATACTAAGCTTTTGAGTAGCAACAAGAGTTTCCTGAGAAACATGCAGTGTATCCATCCTCTGTTCTAGGGCAGAAATACGAGAGTTATAATCAGAAGGATTGTAATCAGGGTCATCTTCATGTTTAGCATCAGCTTCAACTTCATCAAATAAGTTAAACATGTTCACATCGCCTTCAGCACCTTCTTCATCATGCTCATGCTCTTGGGAGACACCATGTTGTTCCAGCAAAAGCTCCAAAGTCATTATATTCAAATTAGAATTATTGAAAGGAAGTTCAGAATCTGATGCCTCACTAGTTGGAATTTGAACACACATATTTAGTGCAAGAGTAGTAATAAGATACCCGAAGGGCAAATTACCATGCGTAGGCTGTATGCGATAGTGAATAATGTAGGCACATATAAACGTAGGAAGACAAATACGTATTCCAGTAGCAATAGCATGCAAAACATGTAACATGAAGGGAGGAAGATCAGTTTTATTTCCAAATCTAGGATAGATATTGGAAGTGAAGATAAGATGAAGAACTCGAAACTTAGAAAATAATTTTCCAAGAGGAAAAGCATTACCCGATCTCCAATTCGCATCAAATCCACAAAAAACTTGAGTAACAATGTTTTTTTTAGATTGAGACATCTTTTCAAATAATGGAGGAATAGAGATTCCATCCTTTACCAAGTCAATTTCCATTAATGATGCAGTGGTAAAGGGTGTGATTATCACCGTTTCCTCAACAAATTTTATTTTTAAAAAAAAATATCATCCCTCAGAGAGAATTCTGAGATGGAGAAATACATGCCTTGGACTATTGATAGGTATGCATTTCCTTCCCATTGGAGAATCTTTTCCCAACCGACTTCAGAAAGAAGATCATGCAACTCATATTTAGCAATATGATTGAGATTAACAAATCATTCAATAATAATATCTCTAGAACGAAAATCACGGACATAGTCGGGATCATCTTCCAGCGGTGGATTGTCCGAATCTCTCTTGGAATGGAACGAGAAGAAGAGTCGGGATAGGATTTGCTAACGGCTCGTTTAGAACGACGTTCCATGACAAAAGATTGAAGAAATATAGAAAGACAAACACTCCAACAAGAAAAAAAGAGGGTTTCAAACCACAAAGATGATATTAAAAGTGAAATGGAGTTGATTGAACTATGAAATCAAGAAGAAATAATCATAAAAGAACAACTCACAACACTTACATGCAAGGAAATGGGATGGGTAACCGAAGTGAAGCACCGACCGACCGAAGAAGAAGAAGAAGAATGAAGCAAAAATGGGTTTCAAGCTCTTAAAAGCGGAATGACCACGCTGTTTGGCTGACCGAACAGTTCGGTCAATCACTGGTTGGCCGAAAATTATCAATCAAATTAAAAAAAATGCAATGCATGAAATGATATGAAACATAACAATTACATAGAACAAAAACCAATATCACTTCTTAATTTTAAAAATCTTGTATTGTCAAGTAGCTTAGTAAGAATATCTGCTAATTGATTTTCAGTTTGAATATATTCTATAATAACTGACTTTTCTTCAACCAATTCTCAGATATAACAATATCGAATGTCAATGTGTTTTGTCCGAGAATGTTGAATGGGATTTTTAGATATATTAATTGCATTGGTATTATCGCAATACAGATACATAGTATCCTGCGTTATCCCTTAATCAGCTAGCATGCTTTTCATCCACATAAGCTGTGTACATGCACTTCCTTCAGTTATGTATTCAGCTTCGGCAGTTGATAAAGAAACTGAGTTTTGTTTCTTACTCATCCACGAGACAAGACAATTACCAATATAAAAACATGCACGACTTGTTGAATTTCTATCATCGACATTACCAACCCAATCAGCATCAGAATATCCTACTAATTGTGATGAAGTATCACATGGATACCATAGTCCAAGATTAGTAGAATTAGCAACATATTGAAGTATGCATTTCACAGCAGTTAAATGTGATTCTTTAGGCTCAGATTGATATCTAGCACACACACCAACAATGAATGCAATATTAGGTCTACTATCAGTTAAGTATAGTAAGCTACCAATCATACTTCTATATAAGTGAGAATCTACACTCTTACCAAGTTCATCTTTTGATAATCATAGTGTAGTATTCATTGGAAAATCATAATTTCTACTATTATCTAAACCAAATTTCTTAACTAAGCTTTGAGCATACTTAGTTTGAGATAGAAAGATACCTTCTTTTAATTATCTGATTTGAAATCCAAGAAAGTAGGTTAGTTCATTAATCATACTCATTTCAAATTCAGACTTTATCAGTTCTGCAAACTTAAGAGACAGATTAGTAGAAGTTTATCCATATATAATATCATATATATATATATATATATATATATATATATATATATATATATATATATATATATATATATATATATATATCTAAACAATCAAAATATCATTATTTGAATGTTTGACAAATAGAGTTTTGTCAACACTACCCATTTGAAAATCATGGTTGATCAGAAATTGGGTCAATTTATCATACCATGCTCTTGGTGTCTGTTTTATACCATAAAGAGCTTTCTTAAGTCGAAATACATGATTGATAAGAGGAGCTCCTTTTATAGCCTCATGAGAAGCTCCAAGCCTAGGTGGCACTCCAAGCAAAAGTTCTTTAGGTTTGGGCTTGGAGTTAGGCTTGGATGATGAGGTGTCACTTCCAAGCCAATAATTTTGCTTTTTAGGTTTGGGTTAGGAGTTAGGCTTAGAATGCCCAAAGCAAACTTTTCTTTTTGGTTTAGAGCTCATGGATGGAAGAGGATGGAGAGAGCATTTGCTTGGCCCAACGATGAAAGGTAACTAGGTGAGTTAACTGGGTCCACATGAGTTGGAGTTGACTGGGTCCAAAAGCTGGACATGGAGAATCTGGACAATCTGGACCGGCCATTGAAGGTGGGGTGCTTCTAGATGATGGACGGTGTTGTTGATCAGTTGGAAACTGCTGCGAGCTGTTGGACATTAAAACTCCTTCAACCATTGATTAACGCTTATGATTATCTTGACCATTAATCCGGTGGTCCACCTGCTGTTCTGATTCAGTTGGAGATGGACGACTGAATGTGAATGGATGTAGTGGACGCCGGTGGAGTCCTCCTGCTGAACGTTGGAGCTGGTTCCCAGCTGCTACTGGATGGACAGCTGGCTGAAGTGTTGCACCGTGTGGGCTGGCAGTCGGATGGTTGGATTGCTGCCCGTTGGAGTGGACAGATGGATAGATGGTCGGTGATGGACGTGGTGCATGGAGTTGCTGCACGTGCAACAGGTGGGACGCTTGATGGACACTGCTATAGCTTGGCACGTGCTGGAGTTTGTGGGGTCCACTTTGCTGACGTTAGATGGGCTGGATTGGGAAGGTCCAATGATGCTGGCCGTCCATTGCTGCACGTGTGAAGGTGCTGGAGATCAGATGGACGGATGTCCACTGCTGGACGGTCTTGATGGTTGAGCGGTCCACTTGATGGTCACTCCACCATGGTTGACACGTGTGGCATGGATGGTTGATGGATGATGATGAAGGTGGGGGCCTTGGACGTTGGAGATTGCTGGACGAACGTCCACTGCTGGACGTGATATGGGTCCCACCTGACGCTGGAGTTGCTGCACGTGTGAAGGGCAACACACGTGTGGAGCTGGGGAGACGTGCAATAGCTACACGTCTTGTAGCTATGGAACTGATGATGGCCGTTGGTCCACTTGTTTAGAGTTTGGATGGCTGGATGCTCCTGGACGGTGATGATGATGGGCTGTGATTTGAAGGACGATGTAGTTGCAGCTAGTCTTGAAGCAGTGGGGTCCACTTGATGGCTGGATGTGTAGGATGGGTTGGACGTTGGAGATGGACAGTCCACTTGATGCTGGCCGTCCATTGCTTTGATTGAACGGTGCATGAACTTGGATAGATGGGGTGGTCCACCATAGTTGAACACGTGTGGAGGATGCTGGCCTTCCTTTCTTGCTGTCCGCGTGAGATTTAAATCTTTCTGATTGCTTTACATGTGTGGACGTGGTTTGGATACGATCTCTTCCACTTGTAGAAGCTCTGAATGGATGGACGGTGAGTTGGACTCCAGCCTGGTGACGTTGGTTGATGGAAGACTAATCTAGTTGTCTCTCGTTATAGGTATGGAGGGTGGAGATCGAGCTGAACGGTTGGGATGAAATGTTTCCACTTGTTGCTTGATGCTCGGTTCACTCTTTATGTGGACATCCAATCTTGATTGTCCAAACTTGTATGATCGCCCAATCACGACCATCTAAAAATGCACAGCCTGAATTTCCAACTGCATGGTCGTGATGCGTTCTTCCAACCTTCAGATCTTTATCTCCACTATAAAATATGGTCCATCCTTCGATTCCCATGGCCCTTGATTTCCTCAAGGGCCCTAAACACACTTGATCGTGATCACTTTTGGGTCCTAAAGTGCCCTGATTGGCTCAGATCTTGCGCAACCTCTCCTGATCACCTGAAGACAGAAAATTCACCTAATGAGGGATAATTAACCGAAAAAACAATGATAATGCCCTTAACAACCAGGCTTAATTATAGAATATTGTCTACCAAAGAGGGGAATTCAAACCCGAAAGGTAAATCTATTATTATGGGTGATTTTTATAGGAGCAAGAGAGGTTTTGAGCCTAATAGGCATATTCGCGTAACCTCCCCATTTCCTTCGGTGATGAATATAAACTCTAGTGCCTCGGGGAGTAAATTTAAATCCTCTCCCATGTGCCACTCATGTGAAGGCATTAGACACTTTAAATTTGAATGTATAGATTAAAAAAGGCCCCAATCCGCTTTGGTCTCCAACCGTATAGTTAAATATATTGCGACCGGGAGAATGACACAATGCATGAAGAATCATCATAGAAAATCACTAGAAAAAAAAAAGAGAAGATTTCCATTCTATCCAAAAATGACAAATCGCATGAGGGAGTTAATAAAGCTCATTGCCCAACTAAATGTGAAAACAAAGAATATGATGAGTTGTGGCAATGCTAATGTTGGTAGGCATCAAATAGTTAGACCCCCTACTAAACATAGATCCCCATCTAAGAGTTCACCTAAGAGAGATAAGTTTAAGGAAGAAATATTCTCTCCCAAACTTCAACCGGGTCCTAGGAATCTCACACCCAAGTGGGTTATGAAAAGGGATAGGTGACTATGGAAGGTCTATGTGAGTTCAATAGTTAAATAAGAGGATTCCATCCTAGATAAAGAGCTTATTGTTGAACTTGAGGAATTTAGCATATTTGAATCTGGATGATATAGATAAATCTGAGTATTTTAGCATCTTTTCTGTGCATATTGACATACTAGAGGATTCAAGCCTCATTATCCTTAGATTATTTAATATTAGTTCTTATTTTGGTAGCTTTAGAATGCTAGACTTTCATCCTGCTTAGATGGGCATAATCTTGTTGAATTTTGTGGTTACTGTATGCTAATCTATGCCTTGGTCATGTATGCTTTCATGTTTATCTAGAATGACCAATTATGCATGATTCCCTATGCTTAGATAAGTATATTTTCTTGTTGATCATGTTCCATGCATGCTCCATGTTTTAATGTTCATGCACCCTTATACTATCCTAGTTAACATGTGTTTATAGCTATACTTAAGACACTCTAATCTCTACCTCTCTTTACTTAATTGGTGTATCATTAAGGGGGAGAGATTAGTTTGTCAATTGCTGACAAAAATGAAAAGAAAGATCAAGTCCCACCAAAATAAGTTTGTTGTGTTTTGTATTTCAAGGATTGATAGTCTATAGGGGAGTACTAAAGAGGAGCAGTGCTTGAATAGTTCATGTTAAGAGTTTGTATTTCATTTGAGTATCAATGTAATCTTATACATGTATTTTTTTTGTAGGATAGGTTTTTGTTACGTAATTAACAAATGTGGAGATTATTAGTACACTTTTTTGTGGCATACTAGTGCACCTTATTTGTCAATTATGAACGTCTATGAGTCTAAATGTTAGTTGAGCCCAAAGAACATGAAGACTAAAGACTTAAGTGGACCCGCTATATCAAGGATGAAGAAACAGGTAAATGAGATGCCTTGGTGAGCCAAAACTCTTGTACCTTAACTAAAACCAAACCTCTAGATAACATGATCCAATAAGTGAACTTTTAGTCATCTTATAATGGACTTAAGTGTCTCAAAAGACCACCCAAAGTTAGGCCTTATAGGTTCATGAGCTTCTATAAAAATACGAGTAAAAAAAATAGAACTCATGTGTTGTCGGCTGACCATTGACTGGCCAATGGTAAGTTATTGGCCGACCGACAATCTGGTCGACCGACCGATTAAGGGTTAAAAGTGGACAGTAACATAACTACATGTCTAAGCCTAATTTAACCAACTGATCCTCATATTTGATTGACCAATGGCCATCAGTCGGCCGACTGATAGGTCTTGTTGGTCGACCGACAGTTAACCATTACTAGTAATTTTCTATTCGTTGAAGCTTTCTCTATAAAGATGCTGGGCTCGGTTTGAGGGCTTTAGGGAGAGATTTTAGTGCATTAGAAGCCACCCACATTGCTCACATCATTAGGCTATAATCTTATCCATTCCCAAGCCATCTTCCTTGTGATTCATTACAAGTTGGAGCATTCAATAGCTTAAATGAAGATGTGATTTCTCTCTCTCTTGATCTTTAGATGTTTTGACACCTACATCGTAGGCATATCCTTAGTCGAAACCTCTCTAGAGATCTAATTAGGTGGAATTCCTCTAGGAAACTAAATCCTACTAGTTGTAGAGAATTTACCACCACCTCCCATTAGCTTGGTCATCTCTTGAAGTTCATATGCAAGGCCATTGATCGTTGGAGTTGAGGCATTGGCAACACATTGACAACATGATCGAGGGAGGAAATGGGAGCTGATTGAATTACGGGAGAGTGGAGATCAAGCAACCCACGAGGCGCTAAACAAAAGGCTCATCCGATAAGTAAGTGTCAAGTTGAGAGTCCTTTGCACTCTTTTCATTCGTTGGTTAGAGTTGAGAGTTAGGTTTCAAACTCGAACCAGGTTCCTTAGTGGATCCTTGGCTAATTAGTTGAGCCTAAAATTTAGGTTCTTAGGTGGATCCTTGGCACATTTTTTTGGGCCTAAAATTTAGGTTTATGAGTTGAACCTTGAATCATTTGTTGGGTCTAAACCAAGTCTCCAAGGAGAGCCACCAACATAGGTGTGTACGTGTAAATTGGGAGGAACTAGTAAACTCTTAGGTTAGGTGGTACCTGTTCGCTTCCCCAAGTGTAGGGTTAGGATGTAATAATAATCTTGGTAAGACCGAGGTTGATCCACAGGGACTTGTGTAGGAACTCACAAAACACTTCCGATGGTTTCTAATTGAGAATTAACTAAACAGGATTTTGGAATTGAATGTAGATAAATATTTTGAACTAAACGTGAATGTAAACAATGTAAAAGAGCACTAGGGTTTTAAGGATCCACTTATAGCAATCCTTGATGCTTAATTTGCTGTGGTTTCTCAGTTACTCAACTAGAATCAAAATTAAATCCTATTTAGCTGGATGATAGAGCAGTTAAAACAAACAATCTGTCATGTGTGATTCAAGTACATGATTCCCTCAATTCAAGTTAGGACTTGAGAACACTCAATTGCATAGGTCAATCCTAGTTCCAATAGATTAAGATCACAATCATAATCATCATCAAACTCAGTCACAAAGCATAACTAGATCATGATTTGGACTTCATTTAAATCACATACACAATCACACATAAGCAGAAATTTCAGAAAAATAGAACTTTTGGCATGAAGTTCCCACATGAGAATCAAAGATATAGAGCGTATTGAATCCGATTCCTCGGAGCGTACAGGTCTAAAACAATTCAAAATAATTAAGAACCCAAGCAATTCTTCTAAACATCCATGAGCCATCATAAGATTAAGAAAAAATACTTAGAACTTTATTCAAACTTCAAACCATTTTTCTTCACTAATAATCCAACTTGAAACCGAAACAAACAAATTAAAACATCTTGGATTCACTATAAGCTTCACCTCTTAGCCCTAGCTAAGAGGTTTAGCCGTTCATGATCCAAGGAAACATGAAAGAAACTAAGAAAAACATAAAAAATAGAAGAACAAACTAGGAGGAGTTGTAGAACTCCGGATTCGACTTCCGCCGCCTCCCACCATGGTAATTCTCTTCTAGGATGCCTTAAGAACAAGCTAGAGGAGTCCTTTTATAAGTTTGAGGCCCTAGATGCGAAGAAACTTCGAGAAAATTCACAAAATCTGCGCTATGCGTAGTAAATTTCGGAGCTTGTAGAAGAAGCTCTATTACGCAGACGACCGGTCGAACGACCGGTCTGAGCTCGTGGACGACCGGTCGCAAAAGACCAAAAACAGTCCAGAGAGTTTTTTAGAAATTCGAACCAAAATTTAATTCAACGACCGGTCAGACGACCGGTCTGAGTAGTAGACAACTGGTCGTGATTGGTCCAGTAATGTTGGCAGCAGGGGTCCTCTAGTTAAGTGTTCGGATCGGTCGGACGACCGGTCCTGGCTATGGACGACCGGTCGGACGATCGGTCTTCAGTGCATTTTTCTGCCCTCTTGCTTTTCTCCTTTGCTTTCTTTCTTCCACCTTTTGGCACTTGGTCTTTTGATCTTCAATGCTTGTAAACAGCATCTCTAAGCCTTCAATTGATGAATTCTCTCTCTCATTCTTACAACCACAAAACCATGCATTAGTTGGGTCTTTAATCATATATTTCAAGCATAGTTAGTGATAAAATGGGGTTAGAATATACACATTTAAGAGCTTAACAGAACCTGTTAAATACCTAGGTTGAGAGATGAACTTGGAAAATCTTCATTCAAGTTGAGAGGTGAACTTGTGCAAAAAACCTCCATGTAAAGGTTGAGAGGTAAATCTGATTTAAAACCTCCGTTATAGTGAAATCTGGTGTTCTCATGGGTTTGGAACGACAACTAGGGGTGGAGTAGACAAGTAGTCAAACTACTATACATGTTTGTGTTTGAGATTGTCATTTGAGCTATTTATATTCTATCATTGTTTATTTAATTGTTAATTATATGAATGTTGGAATGAAATATATGTTATACAGTGATAGGTAGATTCTCACACACATCTTGTAGTTTCACTTCTAGACTAGTTTCTTAGGTAGTTATATCATTTGTAGTCTAGATAATTGCACATCGATTAAAAGCTCAACATGTTGCATCATTATAATCCATATGCTTAGGCTACTTTACTTAATTGCTTTATCTTTGCTAGTCATTGTGATTGGGACTCACTTATGCTTAGAAGCTACGTGTTGTTGTTTAATTATTTTAGTTTAATTAGACAAGAGGTTTTTAAAAAGATTTTAAAACGGTCCTAATCACCCTCCTCCCCCCCCCCCCCCCCCCCCCCCCCCCCTAAGGCTTAGCCATAGTTCTATGAGCTTCACAAGTTTCCACACGTAGCGTAGGGTATCCCCCCGACGCAATTTCACTACATGTCCAACTACGAAACTAAAACTAGGACCAGGAGAGAGAAAAAAAGGAAGTAATAAGGATCTCAATTCTTGAAAAAAAATAGAGGACCTTATCAATAACTCCCATCATCGTTATGTTTTTTGCTCTTATTGTGGAAACATCAGTGTTGGGGTCCCAAAATGTAGGGGCCCTCAAAGCAAACAAAATGGCCATGCACCTCTAAAAGAATCCACAAAATACCCTCTAAATACATGTAAAACAGAAATTTATGAAAATCCCCTTAGCCAATTTTGGCTAAAATCTCCAGCGAACCCGTGAATCACCGTAATCGGAATTGTCCAATATCAAACCAGTAGCTTCATTATGAATTATGACGAGTAGTGCATGTCATTTCACCATCAAACGGGCCCCACAAACCGATCAAATTTCAAAACCCAATTCGGAGTGTTCAAAAGTTCGTCAAACACAAATTCGGGTACCCATGCACCCAAAAAATCAGCCAATCATAGAAAATGTTTACGGGTGCACCAGACTTCATTTTAAGTGTTTTCAGGCCTTGCTTGAGCCTATTTTGTGTATTTCGAGCATTCTAGACAATAGAATGGTCAAACGATCTTTCTGGGATCACTAAATGAGTAGAATTGCATACCTTCGTGGTTTGACCTGATTCAACGTGATGAATGAAATAACTTCTTGGAAAGAAGTCGCCAGCATCCAGAAATATACAAATGTATCATTATTCACATGTATTGTAAGATATGACTCGATTAGGTTCAAAAGCTAAACAAACTAGATTATGGTTATCATGATAAACCATATCAAAAGAGTTCTAATTCTCTACGAAACAATTGTTATGAACTGCCACAACACAACAGTCGATGCCCTACCCATTCAAACGACATTCGTCGGTTGGGTTATTTAGGTACACACATCTACAGATCGGACTTTCTGAGGTCACCAGTCCAAACATGACAGGCACGAGCATTTTCAGTTCTAACAATCAATTATTCCATTCTTCTCATATAGCACAAAGGGTGGCTAATTGGAGGAGTTTCAATTCTTTCTTCGCAGTCGACTTCCATCGATTCGTGCGAGACGTAAAATAAAACATCAGTCGACCTAAGCATTACCTACTGAATGTTTACAAGGGCAAGGCTAATAAGAGTTTCCATTTCTTTCTTCACAGTCTACTTCCATCGACGTGTGCTAAGAGTAAAACAAAACATGAGTCGACTCAAGCATTACCTACTGAATGTTTGCAAGAGCAAGGATGACTACCCCATTAAAGACTCTCGCCATTGATATGCTCTTATTGTAGAAACATCATTCGTTCCATTCTTCCCAGTAGCCTAAAGGGTGGTTAATAAGAGAAGTTTCCTTTTTTTTCTTCCCATCCGGGTGCCATGAGTAAAACAAAGCGTCAATCAACCCAAGCATCACCCATTGAATGTTTGCAAGAGCAAGGATGTCGTTCCAAACTCCCACTAAGAAGGAGCAATGTAGAAAGAGGTGATTGATTGTTTGAGCGTTCTTGAGACACAATAGGCATATGTTTTGAAGAAGCAACCTAAAATGACTAACAACCAGTAGAAAATCATTGCTTTTGAGGGATTTTTGTTTTAATTTTTTTTAAGATAAATTTAAGAAAAAGGTTCATTTACTCTAAAATAAAAATGTTGTTCTAAGTAGGTGAAATCACCAAAATTCCTTCGATCTACATTTTTAGAGTGGAATTGAGCATTGTTGAGCCCATGTGGTGTGTGTATGACATCCAATCCATTCGAAATGTGTAACCTATCATGGTAATTCTTTCCTAAAATAAGGTCAATCCAATCATAAGGTGTGTCATTATAGACAGTCCACCTGAAATAAGATTAAAACTACTCTTCAACTTTGGTTTAACTTCAATCAAGAGTATTTGTACGGCTTGACGCTCATCGTGTGACCATACAAGTTGGATAGGATATGATTCAAGCAAGTTTCAAAAGCAGCCAAAGGCCTGAATCAATAGATTAAAAGGCATGCTAACCTGTTTCCATCCAAAACCTTCAAGGCTCCAGAACACTCAAACATACATTATTATGATAAAGTCACTCCCAGCTACCCCTAAAGGCTTTAAAAAGCCTAAGGGGATAGCTTGGGAAGACCCTTAACGTAACCTGAAAACAACTAATGGAATCGATTGACAAACTTGCAGCCTATTTGGCCTAATCTTGGCCGCTCACTTAAAGATATATGTAAGTCACAAGTTAATTAAGATACATTTCCTTGACCCCAATGGTACCAAAAGTTCATGAAAAATTAATTAAAAGGATCCCCGACAAGATAACCATTGGATCCAATTGGCTAATACTGAAATAGGTGAGTAGCAAGATCAAGATGAACACCATAACTCCAAAAGATCTCTGACCACCATACATATTAGCTACTAAGCTGGAAAAGAGTACTCCAAAATAAGGCCCTTGAACGGCTGGTTGTAGAAGGTATTCGTTAAAGATAGTCTAGATACCCTTATCATGCTAACAACCTATACCTATAAAGAAAACTTATACGGCAAAAAAGGCTCATGATCAGCCACCTTTTTGCTTATCTAAGCACTATAGTTGTGAGCCTTAGTAAGGAGGATATAAGGCCGTGAGTGGAGAGGGCTACTGGTGCTAGAGGGCTTTGGCCAGCTGAAATCTGAGTTGGTTTAAGTCGAAGCTGCCACATTGCAATTGGCTTCCAAAAGGCACATGTAAAGATCCACCCATCATCCCTTATCATCTCCAAAAAGACAAGTATGCCGCTACTTTATCCAACCAAAAGTTCAAAAAATCCAATCAGTGGAATCTTTTAAAGTCAAAGAATATGATTTGAATCAAGGACATCCGACCATCCCTTTTGATAAAAAGGGGTGTTTGATTTTCCCTTTTTCTTCTCACATCTCAAGTCAGCTTGTACTTCACTCCACACATTCACAAGACATCCACACACACACACACACACACACACACACACACACACACACACACACACACACACTATCTTTACTTCTCTTTTCTGCTACTTCTTTTTATTTTTCTTTACGTGGTTACTCGAGGTCCCGATTAGTAATCCTGAAGTTCATTTGAAATCTTTAAAAAACGTAAAATCTCGTAAAGTAAAGACCATGCACAACATGGGCAGAAAATGATGTATAATTCTTTTCCATAAGGGAGACTCTTACCTAGAATCTACAGTGCAGATCAACCATAAGAGTCATGTGGGTCAAAAAATTTGGTAAACTCTTGATTTATGAACGATCCTATAGTTTCAGTTGACCATACATTTTGGAATATATTTGACCAATGGCGGGTCCAATTAAATTATCTAAATCCCAAATACACCTCATAAACCATTCTAATCCATAAACCATGAACTAGAGAAAGGGGAAAAGAGAGGGAAATTGCAGCCTATTAAATGCATCAACTCACATGGGGGTATTCACAATTATATAATAGAAAAAATATCTACCTCTCAATAACCTCCAATTTCACTTGTTGCCTACCTAATAATTGGATCATTGCCTACCTAATAATGGATTAGCTTGCGTATGATCATAATTATGTTATGTTGTGCATTGGTTGGATGGTTATGGAGAGAACACATGGGCTTATAATACTAGACTCCCTTAGGGTTGTTAAGATACTGAATTGCAACTATAGTAAAGTACAAATTACAATTGCAATACCTGTGTTGTCAACAGATAATTTGGCTGAGATTTATCATGTTTGGACAGGCATGAAAAAAAATTGCCATGAAGACACTTTTGTTGTGTTTAAAAGGGTTTTAAATAAATTATTTCAAAATTTTCCTTTAAGAGGTTTTCCCTCCACATGTTTGGTTTTGGAGTTTTGAGAAACTTCTTTCTCCCACATTGGAAAGGAACATAGAAAAAAGAAAGTATCAAGGGGCAAGTGAATTTTGTGGTTTGTAGGGGGTTATGCACATTGACCCATACTATGCCAAATACCACACACGATGGCTAAGAAGAGCCGTGCCGTGTCGTCACCGTCATCGGTGCCGGGCCGGGCTTGAGCTTGGGTTTGGGTCTGGGTCTCCTGAAAGTATACTTGCATATCCTTTTGCTCCAACAGACACTGAGAGTGTACTCACACCAAAATGATCTTTTGTTTTCAAACATCCAAAAATGCGTCTATTCGGGTGATCGCAACAATTGGGTTTAAGCCCAATAGATCTAACCCAATTCAAATGGTGCATTAAACACCTAATCAAAGTCTATAAATAAGACTTGATTAATTCGATTTTAACATCCTGAAAATTCATTTTCTCTCTTAACTTTTACAAAGCCTCTAGACGTAACTCTCTATTTTATTTTTCTGCTGACTCGTTGAGTCACCACACTTCTAGTTTGTTTTGCTTGCTAATTCGAGCCCTGTACGATGAATGCACAATCGGGATAGGGTGATAGTCATTGTATCCTGGAGACCAACTGTCCGTGAATCCGGTAACATTTGGAAAGCGGTCCGGGGGAAGATTTGGTTTTAAGCCTACTGATTTGTCACTGTTAAAACTAGAAAATGCGCAAGGCAGTTTTCTTGTGTTTCATTATTCTGGGGGAATTTTGAGTATAGAGACATTCATAGACAATCATAAGCATTCACAAAGTATACGCAAGAAGAGATATCTCAAGGCAAATTTTATTCCAGAGATTCTGAATTCTTTTACATTCCAGGCTGTTATATTTGTCATGAGCCCTTCATTACATCAATGGTTGATCACCCTTGATTAAAAGGTAAAAGACTAACCCGTCAGGGATTATGGTCTTGAGTTCATGGTCGTAGAGACCTATTTATTTTCTTGTTATGGACTGAGCCATGTTTTTAGACAAGTCGGATGTCTATGTCCCATTTTCTTTCGAATTGTCCGAGTTAAAGGTGTCACGCCCCAAACTCGGGGACCGGGCTTACTAAATTCCCGGTCGCCGAATCCGGTGCCAACAGCCTCCGTAGTACCCCATTCTCGGCCCCTAGCTCCCATACGCCAGGTTCCGATCCTGGGATCCCACAAGGAGGATTTTCAAGGTAAATTTTTTTTTATAGATGAGCATAAACATAAGTATACCAAACCAAAAAGCATCACATCACATATCCACTAAGATAGTCTTTTGAGTACAATGCTGTAGAAAAGGAAATACAAGGTATAACTGAAAGCTGAAAAATCAAATGCGCGCCCCTGTCTCACTGCTGTCGTGCTATAGTATGACCTGCACGTAAACAACGTGCATAAGCTTACTATGAAGCTTAGAGAGTGCGTGGTGTGTGCGCAATGCATATGACAGGTATACAGATATCAGAGTAAGCGGAAATGATGGCAGGCTACACTACCAAGTCTATGAATGTCATTAGCCATCTCGAGGCTATGCAATGCAATGGGCCTATATGGCCGAGTGTCATATGCTAATGATGCCATGTGCGCATGTCAATCCTCAACTGTCATATATCATACGGTTTACAACTGGGACATCACCGGGGTCTAGTACACTCCAGACATTGGTTGCCGCCCATCGCGCGCATAACCAAGCGAGTGGAAGAGACCTCACTATCCGCCTCTTCAATGACATATAAGATAATTCACCCGGCTCGTCGATAGCGAACCCATTCACGAGCTGGTCAAACTCAACCTAGTATATAGCCCTCTGCACCCGGGCGGGTAAGGTCACACCCCCTTCCAACCGACCCCGACACAGTGGGAGACGCGGCCTACTGGTATTTGGCCCTCATGCGCTCATAAATCCACTCGGTCTAGACATTGGAGCATCCTACTGGTACCACAGGGTTTAGGGACTTTCACCCAAGGACATCTTTGGCGCCCAAGTGCTAGAACATATTTCCGGTGTCCATTCCTACCATCCACGATGTGACTGTGGTGGTCCAAAACCCCGATGCTGCTGGGGTGAGAATCTGATCATGACATGTATAATGCGAGATGCATGAGTCACACTATTAAAGCCATGCACCAAACCTGCGCATACCGCGCGATCATGCAGGGTGACCCTATCTCATACGGGTCCCCTAAGTATCTCAAGCTGTAAGGCATATGCTATGATCGACATCGTCCACAGTCAGGCATACATATGATGCGTATGTACAAATGAATGGGTATGATATTCATTACACTAAGCATATTATCAGTGTGACCTATCCAGCTAAGTATACTAGCATATTACCAGACATATCATGTATTGTTGGCCTTGAATGGCCCAATATATATACAGAGAGTGGGACCCGAACTGTGGATCCCATTGGAATGTAAAGGTCTTCGTGGTATGGCCCACTTAAGACTACATCGGCCCCATACTTGGGCCTGCACATACAAGATAGGCAACATGAATAAAACAGATACATCATGGTGGAGCTAATAGATACATCACGTTGGGACCCATAGGGTGGGCCACCTGCTGGGCAGCGTGGTACCCAACTGATCCCAATAAGTTTGAATCAAGCAGATATTTGTGTTTTCTCCTTCATACATATCCATGTGATCTTATGAACCGATTGGATGGCAAATAAACATCACTGTAGAACCTAGAAAGGTTTCAATGTTGGAAATCATTATTTCCACTGAAGCATGGTCCACTTGACATTAAGATATGCTTAAATTTTGGGCCCAGCCACTTATGGATAGGTTGGGTGACAAATAAACATCATTTTGGGTCTAGGAAGGCTTCAATGGTGGAGATTATTATTCCCACTGTTGTCCCATGGCATGGCCCACTAAAATGAGCTGGAAAAACATATGGACGGGATAGGTACAGCACATACTTTCTAGGTGGGCCCAACGAGTGGGGCCCATTGCCAAAGCCCATACAGACAGGCTGCTGGGCAGCAGCGTCCCATGGACGCTGTCTGTCCAGCAGCAGCATTATTTTATTTTATTTATTTTTATTTTTTATATATATATATATTTTTACATATATATATATATATATATATATATTTATTTATTTAATAAGTGGGGCCCACAGGAGTTCCTGATCAAGCTGATATTTTTGATGTCCCTTCCTCCATGTATGTGTGAACTTATGAACAGGTTGGATCTCAAATAAACATCACGGTGGCCCATAAGAAGGTTTCAACGGTGGGGCACTGTCCCTACTGTTTTCTGTGGTGGGGCCCCCTCGGGACTTGGATCTGACTCATTATTGGGGGTCATGCCCTAAAATGATCTCCCCAACTGGATGGACGGTGTGGATACAGCACATGCATCACGGTGGGACCCACATGTGGGCCACCTGCTGGCCGAGCCAGCGTACAAGGACGCTGGTACGCCCAGAGGCAGAGCCTCGTCCTTCCTCTTTCTTCTTCTTTTCTTTTTCTTTTTATTATTTTGTACTTATATCAAGTGGGGCCCACATGGGTCTGATCCACTCCGTTCATCAGGTTCCCCATCTCGTGGGGGACCCAACAAGCCCCATATTGGCTATGTAATTCCGCCTAGAAACGTTAAGGTGGGCCGAAAGATTCTGACAGTAGGAATCATTATTCCCACTGTTTCAAGCGGTGCGGTCCACTGAAGATTTGGATCTGGCTCATCTTTGGGCCCTGGCCCTAAAATGATCTGGGAAAACTGATGGACGGCGTGGATGGAACACAAACATCAAGGTGGGTCCCACGAGTGGGACCCCATTGTAGCGCCCAAGTGAGGCTGGACGTTCCAGCGTCAGGACGTCCAGACGCTGGACGTCCAGCACATACATAGTTTTTTTTTTTTTTCTTTCTTTTTGTTTTTGTTTTCTTGAGGTCATTACATGTGGGGCCCACTTAGTGAAGATCCGATCCGTCCATTAGGTTCCCCCTCTCATTAGGGACCCAACAAGCCCAATATTGGGCGGCTGATTCGGCCTAGAAACTAAAAAGTGGGCCAAAGGATTTCTGACAATAGAAGTTATTATTTCCACTGTTTTACACGGTGCGGTCCACTGCAGATTTGGATCAGCGTCATATTTGGGCCCTGGGCCTAAAATGATCTGGGAAAACTGATGGACGGCGCGGATGGAACACAAACATCAAGGTGGGTCCCACGAGTGGGGACCCATTCACTGCCGAGTGACGCTGGACGTTCCAGCGTCAGAACGTCCAGACGCTGGACGTCCAGCGTTCTCAGATAAATTTTTTTTTGTTTTGTTTTGTTTTTTTTTTTTTTTTTGCAATCATTTCATGTGGGGCCCACTTAGTGAAGATCCGATCCGTCTATTAGATTCCCCATATCATTAGGGACCCAACAAGCCCAATATTGGGCAGGTGATGTGGTCCACAAACATCACGGTGGGTCCAAGAAATCTCGACAGTAGGCTTCACCATCTCCACTGTTTTCAATGGTGTGGTCCACCTGAGATCTGGATCTTCTCCATTTTTGGCGCCCAGACATAAAATAGGGTGGAGAAGCAGCTGGACGGCGTGGATCTAATACATACATCAAGGTGGGTCCCACGTGTGGGGGGGGCTGTTCTTGGCCGACCGGCTGCCCTTGCTGGGCAGCAGCGTCCCCTGGACGCTGGCTGTCCAGCGGCAGTCCTCTCTCTCTTTCTTTTTTTTTTTTTTAATTTTATTATTATTATTATTATTATTATTATTATTACTATTATTACAAAGTGGGGGCCCATTCATGGATGATCCAATCCATCCATCAGGTTGTCCACCATCAGGTGGCCCAAAAGAAAAGGAAAAATGAAGGGAAAGAAGAAAATGGGGGATTTATGTACCCCTTGCACTCACCTCAAATAATGGACGGTTGGATTGAATCGAGTTGATGATCGGACGATCCGGACGGTCCGGATGATGGTTGGGGCCCTCCAAGCAAGGATCTCCACCCTCAAATCCTAGATCTCCCTCCAAATCTCTCTCTTCTCTCAATTCTTCCTCTTTCTCTCTCCTTTCTCAAATCTCTTTCTCTCTCCTCTCTCTCTCTTGCAAAATGGGAAGTGAGGAAGCCTCCTCTCCCCCTACGTATGGTATTGTATGGGGGGAGAGAGAGAGAAGCAATCATGGGTGATGATGGGTAGCATGGGAGAGAGGGATGGGGGGGGGGGTATGGTGTGAGAGTTGACTTTGGGAGGAGAGAGAGGGATGGGGGTATGGGGTGTGTAGGGTAGGGGTATGGGATAGGTGTAGGTGAGAATGATGGTGATGGATTTGATTGATGTGACATGGTCTTGGAGATTGTGCAAGTGGGGCCCACCACACACGCACGTTGCGCGGCCCACCTCAGATTACGCGATAGATCATAACTTTCACACCGGGTATCGCAATGGGGCGTGCCGCGTGGCGTTGGAATCGCAGCGCCTACGCGGTCACCGGGGTATAAGTCTCGGGTTGATGCAGTACTAAAATAGGGTCGCGGTCAAGGCTCGCTAATCTGATCCGTCCGGGACGTACCGGCACCGGAAATTAAGCGTACGGAGGGCAAATAAGGGTACGGGTCTTACAACTCTTCCCTCCTAACAAAAAATTTCGTCCTCGAAATTTGCAATACAAACCCAAACTAGCCGAAGATCATAAAAAAAAATCACATCACTATATATGCATATCGACTCGAAAAGCAATCATACAGATACAATCAATCATCAAAAAGATGAGGATAAGACTCGCGAATCTCTGCCTCTCGCTCCCACGACGCCTCATCTGCGCTATGATGACTCCACTGGACCTTCACTAAAGGAATGACCTTGGTCCAGAGGACCTGCTCCTTCCGGTCAAGGATACGAACCGGCTGCTCAATGTATGAAGCATCCTCACGAACCTCCAACGGCTGCCAATCTATCACAGGAACCACGTCTGACTCACACTTCCGCAACATGGAAACATGGAAAACATTGTGGACGCCAGACAACTGAAGTGGCAAGGCAAGCTGATAGGCCACGGCGCCAACGCGCCCAATGATCTCGAAGGGTCCAATGAATCTCGGGGCAAGCTTCCCCTTAGCTCCAAAACGAACCACGCCCTTCATGGGCGAGACCCTGAGATACACACGATCCCCAATGGAAAACTCTAGGGGACGACGTCGACGATCTGCAAAACTCTTCTGTCGACTCTGAGCTGTGCGCATCCTCTGCCTGATGATATCGATAGCCTCTGATGTCCTCTGCACAAGCTCGGGACCTAGGAGACGATGCTCTCCAACCTCGGCCCAACAACTAGGAGACCTACAAGGTCTACCATACAATGCCTCAAAAGGAGCCATACCGATAGTCGCCTAGTAGCTGTTATTATATGCAAACTCAGCCAAACGCAGGTGTTTATCCCAACTACCTGAGAAATCCAACACGCAAGCTCGAAGCATGTCCTCAAGGATCTGGTTGACCCTCTCGGTCTGACCATCAGTCTGAGGATGATATGCGGTGCTGAACTTCAAGGCAGGCCCCATCGCCTTCTGAAAACTCCTCCAGAACCGCGACGTAAATCTCGGATCTCGATCAGAAATGATCGAGACTGGGACTCCGTGCAGCCTCACAATCTCCTCGATAAACAATTCTGCAAGTCTGTCCAATGACCAGGTCGCACGTATCGCAAGAAAGTGTGCCGACTTCGTCAAACGATCAACGACAACCCAGATGGCATCGTGACCGCGATCAGTCCTCGGCAAGCCCATAATGAAGTCTGTGGTCACGTGCTCCCATTTCCACAACGGGACACTCAACGGCTGCAGGGGACCTGGAGGTTTGCGATGATCGGCCTTGACACGCTGGCAAGTGTCACACTCAGCCACAAAACTGGCAATCTGACGCTTCATACCGGCCCAAAAATACTGCCTCCTCATATCACGATACATCTTGGTAGAGCCTGGGTGAATCGTGAACCTCGATCGGTGTGCCTCATCCATAAGGTCTCTGCGCAACTGAGGAATATCTGGAACACACAACCGACCCCTGAAACGAAGTCCACCATCTGACCCAATCTGCCAATCAGTCTGACCCTCTGACGCGGCCTCTTCCCAATAATCCTTCAACGTCTGATCTGACTGTTGAGCCTCGATCACCCTAGAAACAAGAGAGGGTTGAATCGACAAGTTCGATAACTGCGAGATAGAAGACTGCAGGCTCAGCTCAAAATCATACTCGGCAACCTCCTCGAGCATCCTCCACTCCTGGACCATCATATATGCCACCAGGCCTCGTGGCTGACGGCTAAGGGCATCAGCCACCACATTGGCCTTGCCAGGGTGGTACTGAAGATCAAAATCATAATCCTTCAGGAGCTCCATCCAACGTCTCTGCCTCATGTTCAACTCGGACTGCGAGAAGAGGTACTTCAAGCTCTTATGGTCAGAAAAGAGCTCGAACCTGACCCCATAAAGATAGTGCCTCCACACCTTCAGTGCGAAGACTACTGCTGCTAGCTCCAGATCATGCGTGGGGTAGTTCTGCTCATGGACCTTGAGCTGGCGAGACGCATACGCTACTACTTTGCCATGCTGCATCAGGACAGCACCTAAGCCAATCCGTGAGGCATCTGTAAAAACCACGAATCCTTCACTCCCGGAGGGAAGAGTGAGGACTGGTGTAGAAGTAAGACGGTCCTTCAGTTCTGCAAATGCTCGCTCACAGGCATCACTCCAAACGAACTCAGCGCCCTTTCGGGTCAACCTGGTCAGCGGGGCTGCAATACGAGAGAAGCCCTCTATGAAACGGCGATAATAACCTGCTAACCCTAGGAAACTCCGAATTTCGGACGCATTCGTGGGTTGCCTCCACTGACGCACGGCATCAATCTTCACCGGATCTACTGCTACTCCTTGCCTCGTCACCACGTGACCGAGGAACTTCACCTCCTCCTGCCAAAACTCACACTTCTCCAACTTCGCATAAAGCTGGTGTGTGCGGAGGGTCTGCAAGGTGATCTCCAGATGCCGCGCATGCTCCTCCCGAGTCCTCGAATAGATCAGAATGTCATCGATAAACACCACAACGAACTGATCAAGGTAGGGACGAAAGACCTCGTTCATCAATTGCATGAACACAGCGGGCGCATTGGTCAGTCCGAAGGACATGACCTGAAACTCAAAATGACCGTAACGCGTCCTGAATGCCGTCTTCGGGATATCCTCCTCCCGGACACGGACCTGATGATAACCGGACCGTAGGTCAATCTTCGAAAAGAACTGGGCCTCCCGTAACTGATCAAATAAATCGTCGATCCTCGGAAGCGGGTACCTATTCTTAATCGTGACCTTGTTGAGCTCGCGGTAATCCACGCAGAGCCTCAACGAGCCATCCTTCTTCTTCACAAAGAGTACCGGCGCTCCCCATGGTGAACTACTCGGACGAATGAAGCCTAGTTCACGCAACTCGTCCAACTGCTTTTGCAGTTCTCGCAGCTCCAACGGTGCCATACGATACGGGGCCTTTGAGATAGGCGCGGTACCGGGTACAAGGTCAATCTGGAACTCGGTATGCCGACGAGGCGGCAACCCCGGAATCTCCTGAAATACATCTGAAAAGTCACAAACGACCGGCAAGTGGTCGATGCTCAAAGCAACCGGCTCCTCAATTGCACAAGCCATCAGTGCTGATAATTGCTCTCCTCTGGGTTCAGCAACAAATCGAAATTGCGGCATGCCGGGTATAAGGAAGGTAACCGTTCTCGCGAAACAGTCTATGATGGCATGATACTCGGACAACCAATCCATGCCCAAGATAACATCAAACTCGGACATCGGCAAAATAAACAAGTCGGCGGGCAAAAAGGTCTCTCCTACCAAGACGGGGCAAGACGAACAGATCAAACTCAATACTGCGGTCTTCCCTAAGGGTGTCGACACTGACAAACCCTCGCGCACGGATTCTAACGGCAAACCAATCGATCGACAGAAATCCTCGGATATGAATGAATGTGATGCGCCAGAATCAAATAGAACATGTGCTATGCATGCAGAGACAAGGAGTGTACCCTCTACGACTCCTCCTGGTGCCTGAGGGTCCTGCTGGGCTGCATAGAACCGGCCCTGAGCCTGCTGGGGAGGTGCCTGTCCCCTCTGTGGTCGTTGCTGCTGCTGATGCGTCCTCTGCTGCTGCCTCTGCTGCGGAGGAGCTCTCGGCGGTGGGTACTGCTGTCGCTGATGCTGCTGAGGGGGTCTCAGCGGCTGATACTGCTGACACTGCTGTCGGTGTGAATGGGGGCACTCCCTATGACGATGTCCCATCTCTCCGCACCCATAACAATGGCCTATAATCTGCTGCTGCGGTGGTGCTGGGGGTGCTACGGGTGCCACTGGTGCTGCTGGTGCTCGGAAGGGTGGACGAGCTACATGCCTCTGCGGTGGTCGAAGTCGCTGCTGTCGGAAGTTGCCAGAGGGTGCCTTTCTCTTCCCCTTTCGATCTCCGCCTTGACTGCGGATCCGCTGCGCGTCGGCCCACTCTGCCTCATAAATTTGGGCCCGCTCCACCACCTCCTCAAATGTAGGGAGCTTGTGACCTGCGACACGGCCCCTAAGGCCAAGGCGCAAACCGCCCTCGAACCGACGGGCCTTTCGCCTCGCATCATCCACAAGATACGTGGCGAATCGAGACAGCTCAACGAATCGGGCCTCGTACTGTGATACGGTCATCTCTCCCTGGACTAGCGTCTCGAACTCTAACGCTCTCTGCTGACGGACATGCTCAGGGAAGAACTTCCGGTCAAACCGGTCTACAAAATCCTCCCAGGTCCACTCGAAATCTGCCTCTACTGTGCGGGTAATCGATGACCACCAATGCTCGGCCTCTCCCTGAAGAAGGAAGACGGCGAGAGGAACTCGCTGCACAGTCGTGCATCGCATAATGGTAAAGATCTTTTCTACTTCAGACTTCCATCTCTCTGCCGCCTCCGGGTTCGGCTCGCCCGAGAAACGTGGGGGATCCATCTGCCTGAAATCCCTAAGTAAGGAACGGGCGCGATCCTGCTCGGATGTGGCGGGTGAATCGGCTGACCTCCTCTCTTGGTGCTCTACCAAGGAGGTCATGGCACGCAACATCTGCTGGAACTGACCAGCAGTCATGCCTGGAGCTGGGGCAGTCTGGGACGTACCCGCACTAGACGATTGCCTACCAACGGCTCTCTTGGGTGCCATGTCCTACAAAAAGGCAGGATCCTCTTAGCATCGGGTTACTCATGAGTGCCCACACGTCAATCAAAATTTTCTAGGCATACAATAGGGGAGTCCTAGTTTAAACTAAGTTCAAAGCAGGTGAGTAAGATTGGGGTCCTAGCAATCATATAGTACAAGGCAGGTAATTAAAGGTTATTAGTAGATGTGTAATGTTATGGACAGGTATTCCCAAGTTATGCTTTGATACCAACTTCTGTCACACCCCAAACTCGGGGACCGGGCTTACTAAATTCCCGGCCGCCGAATCCGGTGCCAACAGCCTCCGTAGTACCCCATTCTCGGCCCCTAGCTCCCATACGCTAGGTTCCGATCCTGGGATCCCACAAGGAGGATTTTCAAGGTAAATTTTTTTTATAGATGAGCATAAACATAAGTATACCAAACCAAAAAGCATCACATCACATATCCACTAAGATAGTCTTTTGAGTACAATGCTGTAGAAAAGGAAATACAAGGTATAACTGAAAGCTGAAAAATCAAATGCGCGCCCCTGTCTCACTGCTGTCGTGCTATAGTATGACCTGCACGTAAACAACGTGCATAAGCTTACTATGAAGCTTAGAGAGTGCGTGGTGTGTGCGCAATGCATATGACAGGTATACAGATATCAGAGTAAGCGAAAATGATGGCAGGCTACACTACCAAGTCTATGAATGTCATTAGCCATCTCGAGGCTATGCAATGCAATGGGCCTATATGGCCGAGTGTCATATGCTAATGATGCCATGTGCGCATGTCAATCCTCAACTGTCATATATCATACGGTTTACAACTGGGACATCACCGGGGTCTAGTACACTCCAGACATTGGTTGCCGCCCATCGCGCGCATAACCAAGCGAGTGGAAGAGACCTCACTATCCGCCTCTTCAATGACATATAAGATAATTCACCCGGCTCGTCGATAGCGAACCCATTCACGAGCTGGTCAAACTCAACCTAGTATATAGCCCTCTGCACCCGGGCGGGTAAGGTCACACCCCCTTCCAACCGACCCCGACACAGTGGGAGACGCGGCCTACTGGTATTTGGCCCTCATGCGCTCATAAATCCACTCGGTCTAGACATTGGAGCATCCTACTGGTACCACAGGGTTTAGGGACTTTCACCCAAGGACATCTTTGGCGCCCAAGTGCTAGAACATATTTCCGGTGTCCATTCCTACCATCCACGATGTGACTGTGGTGGTCCAAAACCCCGATGCTGCTGGGGTGAGAATCTGATCATGACATGTATAATGCGAGATGCATGAGTCACACTATTAAAGCCATGCACCAAACCTGCGCATACCGCGCGATCATGCAGGGTGACCCTATCTCATACGGGTCCCCTAAGTATCTCAAGCTGTAAGGCATATGCTATGATCGACATCGTCCACAGTCAGGCATACATATGATGCGTATGTACAAATGAATGGGTATGATATTCATTACACTAAGCATATTATCAGTGTGACCTATCCAGCTAAGTATACTAGCATATTACCAGACATATCATGTATTGTTGGCCTTGAATGGCCCAATATATATACAGAGAGTGGGACCCGAACTGTGGATCCCATTGGAATGTAAAGGTCTTCGTGGTATGGCCCACTTAAGACTACATCGGCCCCATACTTGGGCCTGCACATACAAGATAGGCAACATGAATAAAACAGATACATCATGGTGGAGCTAATAGATACATCACGTTGGGACCCATAGGGTGGGCCACCTGCTGGGCAGCGTGGTACCCAACTGATCCCAATAAGTTTGAATCAAGCAGATATTTGTGTTTTCTCCTTCATACATATCCATGTGATCTTATGAACCGATTGGATGGCAAATAAACATCACTGTAGA
The DNA here is from genome assembly GCA_003013855.2 of Liriodendron chinense. Lineage (NCBI taxonomy): Eukaryota > Viridiplantae > Streptophyta > Magnoliopsida > Magnoliales > Magnoliaceae > Liriodendron > Liriodendron chinense. Next base: position 4,072,730 of record PVNU02000362.1, read on the forward strand.
ACCTAGAAAGGTTTCAATGTTGGAAATCATTATTTCCACTGAAGCATGGTCCACTTGACATTAAGATATGCTTAAATTTTGGGCCCAGCCACTTATGGATAGGTTGGGTGACAAATAAACATCATTTTGGGTCTAGGAAGGCTTCAATGGTGGAGATTATTATTCCCACTGTTGTCCCATGGCATGGCCCACTAAAATGAGCTGGAAAAACATATGGACGGGATAGGTACAGCACATACTTTCTAGGTGGGCCCAACGAGTGGGGCCCATTGCCAAAGCCCATACAGACAGGCTGCTGGGCAGCAGCGTCCCATGGACGCTGTCTGTCCAGCAGCAGCATTATTTTATTTTTTATTTTTTTATTTTTTATATTTTTTTTTTACATATATATATATATATATATTTATTTAATAAGTGGGGCCCACAGGAGTTCCTGATCAAGCTGATATTTTTGATGTCCCTTCCTCCATGTATGTGTGAACTTATGAACAGGTTGGATCTCAAATAAACATCACGGTGGCCCATAAGAAGGTTTCAACGGTGGGGCACTGTCCCTACTGTTTTCTGTGGTGGGGCCCCCTCGGGACTTGGATCTGACTCATTATTGGGGGTCATGCCCTAAAATGATCTCCCCAACTGGATGGACGGTGTGGATACAGCACATGCATCACGGTGGGACCCACATGTGGGCCACCTGCTGGCCGAGCCAGCGTACAAGGACGCTGGTACGCCCAGAGGCAGAGCCTCGTCCTTCCTCTTTCTTCTTCTTTTCTTTTTCTTTTTATTATTTTGTACTTATATCAAGTGGGGCCCACATGGGTCTGATCCACTCCGTTCATCAGGTTCCCCATCTCGTGGGGGACCCAACAAGCCCCATATTGGCTATGTAATTCCGCCTAGAAACGTTAAGGTGGGCCGAAAGATTCTGACAGTAGGAATCATTATTCCCACTGTTTCAAGCGGTGCGGTCCACTGAAGATTTGGATCTGGCTCATCTTTGGGCCCTGGCCCTAAAATGATCTGGGAAAACTGATGGACGGCGTGGATGGAACACAAACATCAAGGTGGGTCCCACGAGTGGGACCCCATTGTAGCGCCCAAGTGAGGCTGGACGTTCCAGCGTCAGGACGTCCAGACGCTGGACGTCCAGCACATACATAGTTTTTTTTTTTTCTTTCTTTTTGTTTTTGTTTTCTTGAGGTCATTACATGTGGGGCCCACTTAGTGAAGATCCGATCCATCCATTAGGTTCCCCCTCTCATTAGGGACCCAACAAGCCCAATATTGGGCGGCTGATTCGGCCTAGAAACTAAAAAGTGGGCCAAAGGATTTCTGACAATAGAAGTTATTATTTCCACTGTTTTACACGGTGCGGTCCACTGCAGATTTGGATCAGCGTCATATTTGGGCCCTGGGCCTAAAATGATCTGGGAAAACTGATGGACGGCGCGGATGGAACACAAACATCAAGGTGGGTCCCACGAGTGGGGACCCATTCACTGCCGAGTGACGCTGGACGTTCCAGCGTCAGAACGTCCAGACGCTGGACGTCCAGCGTTCTCAGATAAATTTTTTTTTGTTTTGTTTTGTTTTTTTTTTTTTTTTTGCAATCATTTCATGTGGGGCCCACTTAGTGAAGATCCGATCCGTCTATTAGATTCCCCATATCATTAGGGACCCAACAAGCCCAATATTGGGCAGGTGATGTGGTCCACAAACATCACGGTGGGTCCAAGAAATCTCGACAGTAGGCTTCACCATCTCCACTGTTTTCAATGGTGTGGTCCACCTGAGATCTGGATCTTCTCCATTTTTGGCGCCCAGACATAAAATAGGGTGGAGATGCAGCTGGACGGCGTGGATCTAATACATACATCAAGGTGGGTCCCACGTGTGGGGGGGGGGCTGTTCTTGGCCGACCGGCTGCCCTTGCTGGGCAGCAGCGTCCCCTGGACGCTGGCTGTCCAGCGGCAGTCCTCTCTCTCTTTCTTTTCTTTTTTTTTTTTTAATTTTATTATTATTATTATTATTATTATTATTATTACTATTATTACAAAGTGGGGCCCATTCATGGATGATCCAATCCATCCATCAGGTTGTCCACCATCAGGTGGCCCAAAAGAAAAGGAAAAATGAAGGGAAAGAAGAAAATGGGGGATTTATGTACCCCTTGCACTCACCTCAAATAATGGACGGTTGGATTGAATCGAGTTGATGATCGGACGATCCGGACGGTCCGGATGATGGTTGGGGCCCTCCAAGCAAGGATCTCCACCCTCAAATCCTAGATCTCCCTCCAAATCTCTCTCTTCTCTCAATTCTTCCTCTTTCTCTCTCCTTTCTCAAATCTCTTTCTCTCTCCTCTCTCTCTCTTGCAAAATGGGAAGTGAGGAAGCCTCCTCTCCCCCTACGTATGGTATTGTATGGGGGGAGAGAGAGAGAAGCAATCATGGGTGATGATGGGTAGCATGGGAGAGAGGGATGGGGGGGGTATGGTGTGAGAGTTGACTTTGGGAGGAGAGAGAGGGATGGGGGTATGGGGTGTGTAGGGTAGGGGTATGGGATAGGTGTAGGTGAGAATGATGGTGATGGATTTGATTGATGTGACATGGTCTTGGAGATTGTGCAAGTGGGGCCCACCACACACGCACGTTGCGCGGCCCACCTCAGATTACGCGATAGATCATAACTTTCACACCGGGTATCGCAATGGGGCGTGCCGCGTGGCGTTGAAATCGCAGCGCCTACGCGGTCACCGGGGTATAAGTCTCGGGTTGATGCAGTACTAAAATAGGGTCGCGGTCAAGGCTCGCTAATCTGATCCGTCCGGGACGTACCGGCACCGAAAATTAAGCGTACGGAGGGCAAATAAGGGTACGGGTCTTACAAAAGGACTGTCAGGATTTTTAATCGAGTGGTGCAACGTTAGACCCTCTTCCAGTATTTTTATGACAGCGACCACTGTAGTACACGAACATTGACTATTGGTTGGCACAACTCGAGGCCTTTTTCCCGTATTTTTATGACGGTTGACCTGAGAAGGCGCGACTCAACTGCCTGATCAGCTCAACCAACGGATCTCGTTGTGGATGGGTAGGGCATTGACTAGCTTTTATAATGGCAGCCCATAACAGGACATTTCGAGTGCTGTTAGAACTCTGGTGATTTTGGTTTATTGTGGTAACCATAATCCCTTAGGTTTAGCCTCGGACCGTTATTCGAGATGAATAGAGCTTGTACAGTATATGAATGAATGTCAAGTAAATATATTGAACTTTGGAGTCCAGCGACTCGTCTTCGGGAACTTTCTTTCTTCTGTATGCTTCTAATAATCGATATGGAATCGAATAGGTTGTATTGAGCCAGGCTTCTTCAAGGATTCAAGTTTGTCGGACTAGATCGCACATTTCCGAAGCCTGTAAATGACTAAGTATCGAGTTGGATAGATGCCCAGTCATGCCAATATCTGATTAACGATGGGGATCGGTACCTTGTAAGTGCTTGATTTAGTTGCCTTGTGGCATGAAAATGTTAAGTTTGCCTTAGTGTCAATGAGATCGCGCTTAGTTTTATTTGGCATTAGTTAATCTTCGAGCCAACAGGACACTTCCCAGGGCTGAAAATGACCAAGTATTGGGCCTGTTTACTGCTTAATCAGGGTATTCGGTAAATACTGGCGACGATTATCTTCAAGCAGTGGTGGATTATGTTCACTAGGATTGCAATGATGCTCGATCCACTTTGGCATCGTGAGATCGCGCTTAGTTCGACTTAGCGTCAGTTGATTTTCGAGCCAACATGGCACTTCCCAAGGTTAAAAATGACTAAGTATTAGGCTTGTTTACCGCTTAATTAGGGTATTCAATGGTCATAAAAGTGGATAACCTTGTTGCGGTGTATTATTGTGATGTTTCATACCATGGGGAAACTAAGTCTCCCTCTTAGCTTCGGTCAAATTCCGCTTGACTCTTCCTAATTTCAGCTATTTCGTGTTCTTTCGGAAAGGTTTCTGGGTTTGCAAATTTGGCTAAGTGTTAATCATTTTTTTATTAAATCATTGATTCGGGCCGTTCAACATTGACCATTGGATGATTTGGTTCGAGGGATGGACAGAGATTGCCGATGTGTGTCTAAGAGTGATAATACGATGGAGAGGACGGCCACGCCATGGAAGTCCCGGACAGGCTATGACTGTTCGGGCGCATGTACATACAGAGGTGGGCGCATGTGTCCCTCCCCTCTCCCAAGCGCATGTGTCATGCCTCGAAATTTGGGACTTGAGTACAACAACTAAAAGCTCGAGTTCCAGGGTGTGAATTTAAAATTCGAGCATAGATTCTTTGAGATTCCAACCACACACTACATGTCTAAAGTAAATCGATATATATATATATATATAAACTAATTTCACAAATTTCTCCACTAATGTCCCATTACATAAATGTTGCAAAACTAAAATAAATCGGTTGCATTTGACGCTTGAGTAGAATGTGTCCATCTAAGTACTCTTCTCTGCCTATGTCTTTTTCTTCCTGAATAACTACAAGAATTGTGGCAATTTCGGTGAGCTAAAAGCCCAATGAGATCATTTTCAACATAAGGGAATTCCAATTGATTTAAGATAAGATCCTACACAACACTATATATCGAGAGTTAGTTTCATGTAATATTTAAATAGTTTTATGAGTTGTGTTCTTGTATGATGCTTGTGAGGATCATGATGTCATGGATGCACAAGTTTGATGCATGATGAAATAATTATATATATGGGTAAATCAACCATGCCCCCCATCTTCAACCGAGCAAATCAACCATGCTCAACAACTCCAACTAGGAAAATCAACCATACCCGACGAACAGATCCCTCTACCTCTAGATGTTAGGATACCTATTGCAAGTATTTAACCATGCTCACCTAACCCAGAGTACAGCAGGGTGAGAAATCAACCAAGCACGTCGGGAGTCAAATTAACCATGTTCCCGTTCCGTTGTCCAAAATAAATAAAGCACATATATAAAGAATGCATATGAATGTCATGAGTTATGGAAGTACTCTTCAAGCATACAATGCATACCATAAATTCAAATTGAAGCACAGCATGCATGTGACTCACATGTCTAGTCAATTCTATCATCTAATTCATACCTTAATCGTCAGGTGAAAAATGAATTATTTTATGGTAACATGAAAGCCAACATACAAGATCAAATCTAATTACAATGAGCTAAAATCAAATAAAGATTGTGCGAGCATAGTTCTAACATCACATTAGGGTGCAACTAGGATTTGATTTCCTATTTAAAATCCTAATACTAGGAATTTGAGAGAATTCTAGAATTAAGAATTTGTAAAATCTCGACCCTAGTTCAAAACAAGCTTAGAAGGAAAAGATGGAGAACATTAAAAGGAAAATCCAAGGAAAGAATCACTCACATATATAACAGTTCCTAAGCTCCAAATAAGCCTAAGCTTGAATCTGAGTCAGCTCAGCGAGTCAACTTGGTTAGAGAAAGAAAATTTCTTCTTCTTTCTTCCTTTCTTCGTACTTTCTTCTTTCTTCTTCTTCTTTGCTGGAGGAGTCTCCTAGTAGCCATAACGGTCCACTACTGTGGACGGATCTTCCTCTCTCTCTCTCTCTCTCTCTCTCTCTCTCTCTCTCTCTCTCTCTCTCTCTTTCTCTCTCTCTCTCTCGGACGTTTTTCTGAAGGAGGGAGAGATAGAGGATCGACTTTATATGTGTGCAAGTGGTAGTTGCAATCGGACGTGTGATCGGTTTGAGTTTCTGATTTCGAGAGGGATTCAGTTTCCTCTTTCTTGCAAGCTACGTCACATGGGGGATCGTTGAAAGGATAGATGGGGTCCACACGACTTTGGTATACTCAATCTTGGACGTTCATGTAAGGCAGAGACCTGGATCTTGGCGATTTTTTATTTACATTGGTTGCAAACCACGGTTTAGTGTGAGCTGTATAGATGACTTGTGATGAAAACAAAATGTACGGACCACTCCTTTAGTTGTGAAGGAACAAATGAACGGTTTGGATCGACTAGTGGGGTCCACCCTGATGAATGTAAGGTGGCCCAAAGATGACAGCAGACGGGAAGACAGGTTTGGTTTCCTTTCACAAGTACCGTGCGCTGCACGAACATGCACCTTAATCCAACCGTCTTCACAAGTGGGGTCAGATTCGGGAAGACAAGTTTGGTTTCCTTTCATAAGTACCGTGCGCCGCACGAACATGCACCCTAACCCAACCGTCTTCACAAGTGGGGTCCACATACAGTAGGTCGAAAATACAATTTCAACCGTTGCCGAGAAAGATGGGGTGGATCTGAGTTAAGGTGAGCCATTTATTGGCTGATTTTTTATTAGTGTATTTGTAGGATGATCGGAGGGCTAAAATTCGACGTGTACGACTAAAATGTGTCCAAAAGCTCATATTTGAAGTTTTGAGTAAAAGTGATCGTAAAAAATCATAATACTTAAAAATGGTGGTTCTACTTAAGTTTAACTAATGGCATTTTCATAATTATCGCAAATTTGTGAGTTTTGTGAATTCTAACACTTCTACGTTGTTCTAGGGTTTATTCTGAGCAACTTTAATAAAAGGACTATACCCTAATTCCCTACGGAGTATTTATTATTAATTTATCAATATTAAAAGTTATTTAATTTATTAAATTATGATTCCAAAAACCTAAGGTATTATAAGCACGCCTGAGCATGTTCATAGGGTCGAAAAATCAATGATCTAAGCAAATGCCTAGTGACGGACAAGGTGGACGGATCAGATCTATGGACAGATATGTGTTTAGGTCAATGTGAAGATCGAACAGCTGGTCTATGTTGATCGCGTAGTTTGAAATCGGAGTGGACAGTTAGATCTTTCAATCTAGAAATGACAGATCATTCTAATGGTCAGTCTCTTGACTTAACTAAGTACACTCAGTTTTTCAGAGGCCCAAAAGTGTCAGAATATGTATAAAAGTGTATACGTGTGTGTATGCGTGTGAACAACATAGCCTAGAATTTAATTTCTCACGTGTGAACACGCACTCGTGTACTTGCTCATGCACCCAAATTTCTGGGGTATTACATTCTACCACCCTTACACAGAATTTCATCCTCGAAATTCAATCCACCTACTAAGCTAGCTGATGGAGGTACTACCCTACAATATGTCTAAGTGTCTTACATGCTCCATGAGTTTAAGGTTTGAGGGAGTACAAGTATGTATACTTGCATATAAGAATTTGGGTTCTTACAATCTACCCCCCTTACAGGAATCTCATCATCAAGATTCAAAATACTCCCGTAACGCAACTTCTATTTTGCACTCTAATGTGCCTAACCGTACGTTACCAACAAAAAAGAAAGAAACTCAACAAAAACAGTCAAGCAAAGAAAACATCACAATTAGGCAATCAATCCTAGTACCAAAAATAAGACAAGCAAAACAAATAGTCAAAACAAAAGCAACATTGTAAACAAGACAACTAGAGACACTATAAAATCACTATCACCAACATGACTCTTCAAACAACGTCGTAAGCAAAACGAATGTCACAATACAGAGAACGCCCTTAAGTAGAGGCAAACAATTAGACAACCTTACAACCAAAATAAACATCAAATAAAGGCAAACATGAAGTACAAACAAATCATAATACAACAACATCCTCAAGTAGAGGCAAGCAATTGACAACCTTTCAAACAAAAACAAACATTAAGTACAATAACAACCAAATCATACATAGCTCACCCATTCTCATGTGTCTTTGAGCTATCTTATTTTCAGGTTCTCTATAACAATTTCCTATGTTTAGCTATAGACCCTACTTGAATTTCACTAGATTACACAGACCAAAATTTAAATTTCAGTTCTCTAGGCTTCGTACCTAAGCTCTAGTATAACCTATGCTTAAGATCCTCCATGGAATCTAAAGCCTAGGCTCTGATACCCTAAATGATCTTTCATGTATATCCCAATCATACCCGTCATCAATCAAACTACCACCTTAGTTCTTAAGGAAAGTTCTCGCTAAGACTTTCCTAGGCATCATAACCCTAACTCTAACTTCACTAGGTGCTAGCGCTAATCCAAGGCACTTTGGAATTCTAGAAATCTCTCTCTGATACTATTTTGTCATGCCTCGAAATTTGAGACTCGAGTACAATGACCCAAAGCCCGAGTTCCAGGGTGTGAATTTAAAATTCGAGCATAGATTATCTGAGATTCCAACCACACATTACATGTTTAAAGTAAATCCAAATATATATGTTCTTTTAAAACTAATTTCACAAATTTCTCCACTAATGTCCCATTACTATAAATGTTACAAAACTAAAATAAATCGGTTACAATTGACGCTTGAGTAGAATGTGTCCATCTGAGTACTCTTTCTGCCTATGTCTTTTTCTGCCTGAATACTTGCAATAATTGTGGTGATTTTAGTGAGTTAAAAGCCCAGTGAGATCATTTTCAACATAAGGGAATTCCAATTGATTTAAGATAAGATTCTACACAACAATATATATCGAGAGTTAGTTTCATGTAATATTTAAATAGTTTTATGAGTTGTGTTCTTGTATGATGCTTGTGAGGATCATGATGTCATGGATGCAATGTTCGATGCATGATGAAATAATTATATATATGGCAAATCAACCATGCCCCCTATATTCAACCAAGCAAATCAACCATGCTCAACATCTCCAACCGGGCAAATCAATCATGCCCGACGAACAGATCCCTCTACCCCTAGATGTTAGGATACCTATTGCAACTATTTAACCATGCTCACCTAACCCAGAGTACAACGGGGCAACAAATCAACCATGCACGTCGGGAGTCAAATTAACCATGTTCCCGTTCCGTTGTCCAAAATAAATAAAGCACATATATAAAGAATGCATATGAATGTCATGAGTTATGGAAGTACTCTTCAAGCATACAATGCATACCATAAATTCAAATTGAAGCACAGCACGCATGTGACTCACATGTCTAGTCAATTCTATCATTTAATTCATACCTTAATTGTTAGGTGAAAAATGAATTATTTTATGGTAACATGAAAGCCAACATACAATATCAAATCTAATTACAATGAGCTAAAATCAAATAAAGATTGTGCGAGCATAATTCTAACATCACATTAGGGTGCAACTAGGATTTGATTTCCTATTTAAAATCCTAATACTAGGAATTTGAGAGAATTCTAGAATTAAGAATTTGTAAAATCTCGACCCTAGTTCAAAACAAGCTGTTATAGGCAAAATGGTGGAGATAAGATTTCACGCGGAAATGCCCATTTCGCCCTCGAGATGATCTGATCAAGAGTCGCAGAACGGGTAAAAGTGGAGTGCGGGTTCGACTCTCGAGATCGTAAGCTCGGGAGTCGAAGAATGGATAAGTGCGGGACGTCCATTCGACTCTCGAGATCATCTGATCGAGAGTCGAATATTGGATAAGTGTGGGGCGTCCATTCGACTCTCGAGCTCACCTGATCAGGAGTCATAGATTGAAAAATACGGAGCAGCTATTCGCAAGTCTCGAGTCTTCATAACCGATAGTCAAATACGGCAAAGCTCGATCCGCGAGCAGACCTTCTCACAAGTCAGTTGAAAGACGTTACACCTAAGTGTGTACTTGGACTCGCGACCACATTCTAACATGCGAGCAGCTTGTCCAATCCCTCTGCGACACCAAGCAGGACTACATCCAGTTCGGTGGTTTTCATCTTGTCGGCGTCTCCTTCCTTTTCGGAAGCTATGACTCCAACTACGGGCTTCTCCTTCCTTTTCGGAAGCTATGACTCCAACTACGGCTTCCAGTTTATCATGACACATCAGCGCTATTACCACGCTTACTGGCAGCCCGTATAGGTCGGCTTTTGGGCTTATCTTCTCTAAATGGATCCGGATCTCAAGGGATTGCCATCAAGGGGCGTGATTGTTGAAATAAATCATTGGGTTGGATCTGACTCAAAAGATAGGATCTTATCCCACGAAATCAGCAAGATCTCAGTATCAGTACGCGACATCAACGGGATTTCGACATCTTACGTAACAAATTAGATTGCCTCCAGATCTATATAAAGGGGTGGCTCCATTAAGAGCAGGTACGCACACAACATTCAATCTTGGTCCCGTTTTGCTTGGCTTCTCTTCTTACTATGGCCTAACTTAAGTATCGGAGGGCTAACGGCTGGTCCCCAGCCACCCTTATTTGCTGTCTTGCTTCAGGTCTGGTGGTGGAAATTCCTGTTGGAGTGAAGGAGAAAAGTCGGAGGATCTCGTTACAAAATCTGACATTAACAGTCTGGCGCCGTCTGTGGGAACGACTTGATCATCAAAATCAATCGTGCTAACCACCGGTCAAACTCCTTCGGCGATGCCTCCTAAAAAGGCTGTTCATCCTTCAACTTCAAGACAGGCACCACCTCCGCCTGATGAGACGGAATCCGTACCTGCCCTTCCACCTGCTCCGACGAATATCCCTCAAGGAGCCCCGAATATGCCATCAACAAACCCATTATTGGAGGCCTCTGGAAATCAAGATGATGTCCTACGTTTCCTCGGAAACACTCTCCTAACTCTAAACGCCGGAGTTCAGGAGCTGTCAAATCGGCTTGATCAGCACTTCCCTGAACCGCAAAGACAACCCTCCGAAGGGTTACCACCGTAACCCATACCGGTAGCTTCCAGACATTCTATGGACGAACCACAGGTCCCACCACTCGGCGTCCATCCCCCTGTGCCGTCTCCACATTCTATACATTCCAGTTCGTCTCGACAACCTCAACCGCAAGGCTCCACCACCGAAACATCTAGCTATACCCTACCATGGGAAGGAGATCTCAAAAGAATCCAAGATCGTTTTGATGTCATGGAACAGCGATACCAGGCAAATCGACCATCTGCCGTCATGGCGGCGATACATCAATCTGAATCTCCCTTCACCAGCGAGGTCATGGAAGCCCCGTTACCTAGAAAGTATCGAGCACCTGTTATCGCTCCGTACACAGGAATTGGCGACCCTCTAGAACATCTGGAAACATACAGGTCCCTCATGGAGTTGGAGGGACATGGTTCAGAAATCATGTGTAGGGCTTTTCCCCTGACATTGAAGGATGCAGCTCGTACGTGGTTCCGGGGGTTAAAGCCCCGTTCCATCAGTTCCTTTTCCCAATTATCGGAGATATTCCTTTCTCAATTCATGGGAAGTATTCGCATTAAGAAGCCAGCCTCCCATCTGATGAATCTGAAACAGCAGCATGGGGAGACAATAAAGGAGTTCACAGTACGGTTCACTGCCGAAGCCGTTCAAACTGAGGGTTACACTGAAGAAAAGGGTCTTACAGCCCTCATTGCCGGAATAACGAGCGAGAAATTCAGGTTTGCCTTAGATAAAAGCCCGCCGAAAACTATGGCAGAATTCCAAGCCAATGCTCAGAAATATATCAATGCAGAAGAAGTTGCATTGACACGCCATGGAGTACAGAGTAAGAAGCGCAAGCCAGAAGGAACCTCTTCTACAGATAAGAAATATCGCCGTGACCAGCGCGATCGTTCTCCCAGGAAGCCCTACTCTGGTAAATATCATAACTACACTCCTCTTAATCAGTCTCCTGAAAAGGTTCTAATGGAGATTAAACACAAGCCATATGTGAAGTGGCCTGCAAAGATCAAATCCGATCCCGAGAAGAGGGACAAGAGCAAGTTCTGTTACTTTCACAAAGATCACGGGCATAGGACCCAAGACTGCATCTCTCTACGAGACCATATCGAAGCCCTTATTCGAAAAGGCCATCTCCAGGATTACGTTGCTCGTAAAAATCGATCACCAGAAAGGGCGAAGACCTCATCTCGCCAAAAGGAACCACCTCATCATCAAACCGACCAAGAGGACGCTGAGCCCACGGGAGAAATTCGCACTATCGTCGGGGGACCAGCTTGCGGAGGTGACTCTCAAGCTTCAAGAAAGGCATACGCTCGAAAGGCGTCCAAAGAACCCCAACAGATCTATTGGCTGGAACAAACGTCCAACTCATCGAAAGCGAGCCATCCTCCAATTTCTTTCACCCTCGAAGATGCAGCGAGAATTCACTTCCCTCATGAAGATTCCATCGTAGTCACATTGAAGGTATCAAATTATCTGACTCATCGAATTATGGTGGATACAGGTAGTTCAGCCGATATTCTGTATTTGGAGGCTTTCGACAAGATGGCACTTGCCAGATGCCTCCTCAAGCCAGTATCGACCCCCTTGTCGGCTTTCGAGGAGAGGTAGTAACACCTGAAGGAAGTATCGATCTCCCAGTCACTTTTGGCGAGAGTCCAGCGAAGACCACCGTCTTCGTAAACTTCCTCGTCGTGGATCGAAAATCAGCATACAACGCCATTTTGGGGCGGCCGTCTCTAACTAAGGTTGGAGCGGCCTTGCACCCTTCATATCTATGTGTTAAATTTCCTACCCCAAATGGCATCGGGGTCGTGCGAGGAAGTCAGCAGGAGGCACGGTCTTGTTACCAGATAGCCCTCCAAGATCGAAAGGCGGCTCAAGCGACGTCCGTCATGGAAATAGTTCAAGGATCACCCGTTCCCTCAACCACCTCGTTGGATCCGAGAGAAAATGCTCTGAAGTCGGGAACTCCGGGGGAGGAAACAGTGGCGATCCACCTGACCGAAGATGACCCATCTAAGATCGTGTACATCGGGTCCTCCTTGACCACTGACCATCGTGAAAATTTGATCCGTTTCCTCACCGAATACAAGGATGTGTTTGCTTGGTCTCATAAAGATATGCCAGGCATCGATCCCAATGTTATCGCACATCGTCTCAACATTGACCCAAAGCATAAACCCGTACATCAGCGTCGACGTGCCTTTACTGCAGAAAGACAAATGGCAATCAAAACTGAAGTTGAGAAGCTGCTCGCGGCTAATTTCATAAAGTTGACTACCCAGAATGGGTCGCAAATGTAGTTCTCGTCCGGAAAGCTAATAGCAAATGGAGGATGTGCGTCGACTATTCAGACTTGAACAAAGCATGTCCCAAAGATAGCTTTCCGACACCGCGGATCGACCAGTTGGTCGACTCAACAGCTGGACATGCTCTCCTCAGCTTTATGGATGCTTATTCTGGTTACAACCAGATTATGATGCATCCACCTGATAGCCAGCATACTGCCTTCGTCACAGATCGAGGACTATATTGCTACCAGGTAATGCCGTTCGGTCTTAAAAATGCAGGGGCCACTTATCAACGTCTTGTCAACAAAATGTTCGCTGCTCAAATCGGTAGGAATATGGAAGTGTATGTTGACGATATGCTCGTGAAAAGCATCGTTGAAGATAACCACATTTCTGATCTTCGAGAAGCCTTTGACCTGATGAGGAAGTATCAAATGAAATTAAACCCGAAAAAATGCGCGTTTGGAGTGTCAGCAGGGAAATTTCTTGGGTTCATGGTTGGCCAGCGTGGAATTGAGGCGAATCCCGAAAAGATTAAAGCATTAATAGATATGAAATCCCCCGTTACTCTGAAGGACGTCCAGCGTCTGGCAGGTCGCATCGTATCATTGAACAGGTTCATCTCGTGAGCATCTGACAAGTGCTTGCCCTTCTTCAAACTCCTTTGTGCAACGGCCAAGTCTGATTGGAAGTGGACACCTCAGTGTGAAGAAGCTTTTCAACAACTGAAGCAATACATGAGCGCTCCCCCCATTTTATCTAAACCTGTAGCACATGAGCAACTCATTCTTTATTTATCTGTGTCTTCCACGGCCGTTAGCGCCGCTTTAATAAGAGAAGATTCCGGGGTGCAAAGGCCCGTTTATTATATCAGTCGAGCAATGGTCGATGTAGAAACTAGGTATTCTGATATGGAGAAACTGGCCCTAGCCTTAGTCACGGCGGCTCGAAAACTGCGACCATACTTTCAAGCCCATGCTATTTTAGTACCAACAAATCATCCACTACGACAAGTCCTTCAAAAACCTGAGGCTTCCGGGCGCTTAACTAAATGGGCGGTCGAGATTAGTGAGCATGATATCTCATTCTGTCCTAGGACCGCAGTCAAGGGCCAAGCCGTGGCTGACTTCATCGCCGAATTTACATATTCTTCTGAAGATAATGTCATGACCAGCGACCAGCCTCCTTGGTCGCTCTTCGTGGACGGGTCGTCGCGAGCCACTGGCAGTGGAGCGGGCCTGATTTTAGAGGCTCCCGACGGGTCACATTTTCAATATGCTCTACGTTTCGAATAACGTGCCTCTAATAATGAAGCAGAATATGAGGCCCTGATTGTTGGCCTCGAATTGGCCGTTGTCCTCGCAGTCCAGAATTTGATAATTTATAAGCGACTCCCAGCTCATTGTCAACCAAGTTCTTGGCGAATTCGAAGCCAAAGAAGAAGGAATGGCCTTATACAAGTCTCGTGTCCTCATCTTGCTCGCCAAACTAAAGACTTATAAAATAATTCATATCCCTCGCGAGCAGAACCAGCTTGCCGATTCCTTGGCAAAGCTCGCTTCTGCACCGGAATCGGAGTTATCACATTCAACCCCCATCGAGCACCGTCAGAACTTGAGTATCGACCATGTGACTCTCGAGCAAGTTATATCGGTACAATCGTCTCAATGCTGGATGGATCCTATCATCCTTTACCTCAGAGATGGATACCTACCAGAAGACAAGAAAGCTGCAAGAAAAATTCGGCTTCGAGCTGCCAGGTACACCTTACAAGATGGACTCTTGTTGCGAAAAAGTTTTTCCTTGCCTTATTTAAGGTGTCTTCATCCAGAAGAAGCACTTCGTGTTCTCGATGAAATACACCAGGGGGCATGTGGTAACCATCCCAGGGGGCGATCCCTAGCATATAAAGCGATGAGGCAAGGATATTATTGGCCCACGATGAAAGTAGACGCCATCTAATTTTTTAAAAAATGCGACAAGTGTCAACGATATCTACCTATACCTCGTGTACCGTCTGAGCGGATGACCCCAGTTGATAGCCCTTGGCCTTTTGCTCAGTGGGGGATCGATATCATCGGGCCCTTACCTATGGGAAAGGGATAGAATAGGTTCGCGATCGTGGCGGTTGATTACTTCACCAAATGGGCTGAGGCAGAACCATTAGCCAAGATTACTGAAAAACAAACTACTAAGTTTATATGGAGAAATATCATATGTCGTTTCAGACTTCCTCATACTATAATCACCGATAACGGAACGCAGTTCGACAACGCGGCCTTTGATGAATTTTGCGACAAATGGAAAATACGTAATCTCCGCACTTCTCCATATTATCCTCAGGTGAATGGGCAGGTCGAGGCAGTGAATAAGATCATAAAGCATCATTTAAAAACCAAGCTAGGTGAATGTAAAGGGGTGTGGCTAGAACTTCTGCCAGAGGTATTATGGGCTTATAGAACCACGGCTTGTACATCAACAGGTGAAACTCCTTTCTCCTTAGCATTTGGTGTTGACGCAGTGGTACTAGTGGAAATTCAAGTGCCCTCATATCGGATCGAGCAGTATGATCCCGCGAGCAATCATGAAAACCTCCGACTTCACCTCGATCTCTTGGAAGAGCGAAGAAATGCTTCCCAAGTACGAGTGGCAGCATATCAACAACGTATTGCTAGTTATCGGAATGCGAAGGTTCGGCCTAGATCCTTCCAGTTCGGAGATTTGGTCCTAAGGCAAAATCTTGGAGTTCCTGCTCGTTCATTGGATCCGAATTGGGAAGGCCCGTATCGGGTTATCAGGGTTGTGCGACCCGGTACTTATTATCTTGAAGACATGCAACGGAAGCCTGTACGTCACCCTTGGCACGTGGAGCATTTGCTACGATACTACCCCTAGATTCGATGTAGCTTATTATAACGTTTTATGAATAAAGATATCTTTTGGCCGCTACTCCATTCATATGGACCTGAATAGCCCTGAAGAGTGCTTACACATCTTAGCCAATTGCCTACCTTTGGTAGGACTGAAACCATTACTAGTTGGTTGCTTCTCCATTTACATGGACCTGAATAGCCCCGAAGAGAATGTATACCATCTCTTGGCCAACCTTCTGCCCTCGGTAGAATCAAAAGCTCAATCGATAGATCAGTCTATCTCAACGCGGACACGGTCACACGACCCCCGGATTGAGTCTAATTCATTTTTTCATGCGTTAGTTGCTCACGACTGGTGAGAGGAGGGATCGCACTCCAGAATGCGAGCACCGTAACTCGGGCTCGAATCGCAGTCATACACCTTAATCGCGAGCACCGCAGTTCGCCATACACCCTAATTGCGAGCAGCGTAACTCGTGCTCGGATTAAGGGTTCGCATTCACTGATGAGTCAATATGAAATCAACTTGGGAGTCTCAATCGGATTGGTCGCAACGAACCCCCGGATTGAGCACATTCTCGTTGCAACAAGGCATTCAGTACATGAAAAGAAAGTAAACAAAAATGAGAAGGCATTCATTGCGTGAAAAGGAAAAGGTAAACGAGGACAATACTTCCAAAAATATTCTTTCATTAATGATAAATGTTTACAATATCCATTCACGAATACAAGAGGAAAACAAAGAAAATCAATCCCTTGGAGGAGGAGCTGCGCTCTCAACTTTGGGGCCCATTTCTGGAGTCCCTTCAACCTGAGTGGCTTTAGTCACTTCGTTCTCAGCAGCAGCCTGCTCTTCGGCAGCTATGATGGTCGCGACTCGACCAAACTCCCCCATATTAAAGGATGGGATCATTCGTTGCACTACTCTTAGCGCAAAGTCGCGACCAGCATCATATGACTCGTACCTTTCGTCGTCATATTGCTGCGAGGTACGGAACTCGGAAACTGCCCGAGGACCTTCCTCCGAGAGCATTTTCTTAAGGGCGACTCTCTCCTCGTCCCAGTGGATCGAGTCGTCCTTAAGCTGCGCCAGAGCG
The DNA here is from genome assembly GCA_003013855.2 of Liriodendron chinense. Classification (NCBI taxonomy): domain Eukaryota; kingdom Viridiplantae; phylum Streptophyta; class Magnoliopsida; order Magnoliales; family Magnoliaceae; genus Liriodendron; species Liriodendron chinense. Next base: position 4,089,680 of record PVNU02000362.1, read on the forward strand.
TTGCGCTCCTTGGTCAGGTTGTCGTAGGCCTCCTTAAGCTGCGACCTAGCCTCCGCAAGTCGCTCCTCCAATGAGATCTTGTCTTGGCGAAAGATCTCCTTCTCTCTCTCCGCCTTCTCCTTCAAGTCGGCGATCTTCGTGAACTTACTGTCCAAAGCTTGGTACCTTTCGGTCAACACCTGGACTTTCTCTATGAGGATTTTTATCTCCTCATCTTTCTTGGAAATCACGGCCTCACGGGATTTGAGGAGTTGATCTCGTCCCTGGACCGCCTTCTCCAAAGCGATCCTCTTCTCATCTGCCTCGTCTATTATGCGGCGAGCGGCGACGATGTCTCGCTTCGTCCGCAAGATGAGGTCTAGTCCCTGCAAACAAAAAGAGGGGTGAGAAGAAATACTTAAGAAACCCCAAAATAATAAAGTTTTGGGCTAGGAGGTTCTACCTGAGCCATCCTTATCCCTGCCTCAAGGAAGAGGCTCTCGGGGCCTGGCTCGGGAAGAGAGCCGAAGGATTGAGGCGGGACGTTCTCAAATAAGAATTTACAGATGGGGTGGAGGTGGCGAGGAACAGAATATGTCCCACTGCCGGAAGGTTGGACAACGATCAGCCCAGACGGCTCGCGAGCAGGTCCCTGCTCGGTAGCAGGAACCAGCTCGCGGGCAGGAGCCATCTCTCGAGGCTCCGTGTGCTCACGAGCCTCTTCAGCTGGGGGGCAGCTGGACCCTACCCCATCTGGGGAATTGTCAGCGATATTAATCACTGGCGGCCCGGGTGCGACCACCAGTGAAGGAATAGCGGGCCCTGCTAGAGCCCCCGCCTTGCTCGCGAGAGGAGCAGGCTGATCGTTACCCTTTTCGGTGGATGGGTGAGATGGACCAGCAGATGTTTTCTTCTGTCTCTTAGAGCTCGTGCCCTTCAGCCGGGGCAGCAGACCTCTTTTCTCTCCGATCTGCGTCATCTCGACTTCTCTTATGGGTATTAAGCCCGCTGCTGCAAGACGTGATGGAGACAAGCAAGTCTCGACGTGCCTATCACCAATAGGCACCTTGTACACTTTTACGATTTTTTCGTTGATCCCCCCTTTCAAGTTCGGTTTTCTCAAGGCCGGGATACCTGCGAGCACAAACAAGGGTCAAATGGAGTAAAACCCTAAAACCCTAATTGAAGAAAAAGTGCACAATGCGGGACTGTGCCTACCTTCACAGAAAAAGCGGTTTACTCTTGGGCCCCTGGAAGAAGCAAATTCCCAATTTCCGGATGCATAAAACCAGCACTTCCTCCAGCCGGGATAATTCGATGAGGGCTTCCCCAGCACGAAGTTATCCCGGTGCCAATAACATAGATAATACCAGCCTTTGCTGGAGGGTGCCTTCTTCAAGCGGAACATGCGGAGGAACTCATCAGCTGTAAGCTCCCCGTTCCCGGCTTGAGCCCAAAGGACGAATGAGCTTAGGACCACCCTCCATCCATTCACGATAAGTTGCCCGGGGGCAATTTTATAATATCGAAGTACATCCCGGATGAAGGGATGGAGGGGAAGGCGAACCTCCAGAATGAGTTGATACTCATAGAATGCCACACACCCTGGGGGAGGGGAGTCTGGCGTCTCTCCATCTCTGGGTAACCAGAGAGCGACTGAGTCAGGGATTGAAAATCTCTCCCGTAACTCCAGCAGCCGGTTCTCCGATAGAATGGAAGGATATCCGGCCGCTGTATACTGACCTGCCGGAACCCTTGCGTTACTAGAAGCAGAGGATTCTGGGGTGGCATCTCCTAAAGGAACGGTACTCTCCTCAGAAGCCATGGGATATTTAAGAAGAAAAAGAAAAAAGAAATATTACAGTACAAAAGGAAAGAAAGAGCACCAAAGGAGATCGAGGAAGACACCAAGGAGCTCCGGAGGAAGATGATTGAAAGGCAAAGGAGGATTCTGAAACTTCTGTGAAAATCAGAAGATATGGTGGACTCCGTATATTTATAGGCAATCATTCCGCCATATATGGTAGCACGTGGCGATCTCTCGTTCAGCACAGCACTCGAGCAGGCACGCCCATTAAATACTTGGACACGTGGTGAGCGCCTCTTCATTTCCTGACTGCAGAAAGGCTGGCGCTCATTAATTCCAGCCTAATCATGTACGGCTTCTCAGTAAAAGCAAGAGGCAGCCGCGCATGACAGCAAGCTAAGTCCTTTCCTTAACGATTCTTGGCGGCAAGGACTTGGGGGGCATCTGTTATAGGCAAAATGGTGGAGATAAGATTTCACGCGGAAATGCCCATTTCGCCCTCGAGATGATCTGATCAAGAGTCGTAGAACGGGTAAAAGTGGAGTGCGGGTTCGACTCTCGAGATCGTAAGCTCGGGAGTCGAAGAATGGATAAGTGCGGGACGTCCATTCGACTCTCGAGATCATCTGATCGAGAGTCGAATATTGGATAAGTGTGGAACGTCCATTCGACTCTCGAGCTCACTTGATCAGGAGTCATAGATTGAAAAATACGGAGCAGCTATTCGCAAGTCTCGAGTCTTCATAACCGATAGTCAAATACGGCAAAACTCGATCCGCGAGCAGACCTTCTCACAAGTCGTTGAAAGACGTTACACCTAAGTGTGTACTTGGACTCGCGACCACATTCTAACATGCGAGCAGCTTGTCCAATCCCTCTGCGACACCAAGCAGGACTACATCCAGTTCGGTGGTTTCCATCTTGTCGGCGTCTCCTTCCTTTTCGGAAGCTATGACTCCAACTACGGGCGTCTCCTTCCTTTTCGGAAGCTATGACTCCAACTACGGCTTCCAGTTTATCATGACACATCAGCGCTATTACCACGCTTACTGGCAGCCTGTATAGGTCGGCTTTTGGGCTTATCTTCTCTAAATGGATCCGGATCTCAAGGGATTGCCATCAAGGGGCGTGATTGTTGAAATAAATCATTGGGTTGGATCTGACTCAAAAGATAGGATCTTATCCCACGAAATCAGCAAGATCTCAGTATCGTACGCGACATTAACGGGATTTCGACATCTTACGTAACAAATTGGATTGCCTCCAGATCTATATAAAGGGGTGGCTCCATTAAGAGCAGGTACGCACACAACATTCAATCTTGGTCCCGTTTTGCTTGGCTTCTCTTCTTACTATGGCCTAACTTAAGCATCGGAGGGCTAACGGCTGGTCCCCAGCCACCCTTATTTGCTGTCTTGCTTCAGGTCTGGTGGTGGAAATCCCTGCTGGAGTGAAGGAGAAAAGCCGGAGGATCTCGTTACAATATCTGACATTAACACAAGCCTAGAAGGAAAAGATGGAGAACATCAAAAGGAAAATCCAAGGAAAGAATCACTCACATATATAACAGTTTCTAAGCTCCAAATAAGCCCAAGCTTGAATCTGAGTCGGCTCAGCGAGTCAACTCGGTTAGAGAAAGAAAATTTCTTCTTCTTTCTTCTTTTCTTCTTTCTTTCTTCTTTCTTTCTTTCTTCTTCTTCTTCTTTGCTGGAGGAGTCTCCCAGCAACCACAACGGTCCACTACTATGGACGGATCTCTCTCTCTCTCTCTCTCTCTCTCTCTCTCTCTCTCTCAGACGTTTTTCTAAAGGAGGGAGAGACGGCTTTATAGGTGTGCAAGTGGTAGTTGCGATCGAACATGCGATCAGTTTGAGTTTTCGATTTCGAGAGGGATTCAGTTTCCTCTTTCTTGCAAGCTACGTCACATGGGGGATCGTTGAAAGGATAGATGGGGTCCACACAACTTTGGTATACTTAATCTTGGACATCCATGCAAGGTAGAGACCTGGATCTTGGCGATTTTTGACTTACATTGGTTGTAAACCATGGTTTAACGCAAGCTGTATAGATGACTTATGATGAAAACAAAACGTATGGACCACTCTGAAATTGCGGTTTTACCGCCTATAGAGATACTTGGAGATATGCCTAATGTCCTAGAGGGGGGTGAATAGGACTTTTTAAATTCTAATTGCAATTAAAAACAAACCAAGTCAATCTTATCAAATAAGATAATCACAATAGCATTCAAGACAATTATATGAGCAGTTTGTAAGCAAGGACTATCATAGGCATTTCATCAAACAGTTAGCATTCATGATTGACTAAACCATTCAACACATAGCAATCATTCAATCTCACAATGCACAGCAATTTATAGTGGTTCGGTTTCCCTACTCCACTCCCGGTTCACGATCTCAACCTATGAGACCACCGGATTTCACTATAGTCTTGGTTTTAAATCAGGTTAACCATCAACCTTGACATCCTTTGATCTAGGACCGCGTATACCATCCGCCGATGGCCCAATCTAGGGACTTGACGAGTTTGGATCTCAAACTCTCACCAATCCTAATCCAAGGACGGTCACGTACCCTCCCACCGGAGTTTCCCAATCCAAGGAATAGAGATTTAAAAGATGGACTCTCAAATACTAGACATACCTAGACGATTGAGCCCCGATTCGATGCCTTTGATGAGTAGCTTCAGCTCCACGTGCTTCAGCTTCTCTTTGAGCTCCCAAGATCAGCTACCAATGCAAATGATGAGGATATGTTGATGCCGGGTAGTTCGGAGAGAGTTGGTCTAGTTCCTCATGCCTATTCAATGTAATGGTAATGAGGGAACTACCAATCTTCAAGCATTCAATGGCTTTAAGTGACCTAATAAAGATATTCAGAAGGTAGGTCAGCCATGAATGAAGGTGTTGAGTTCATACTTCAAACCGAGCTTAGAATACTCAATGACAAGCCATTAATGGCCAAGTTTGAATGATGAACTCAAGGGAGTTAAGAGGGAGGAAGGATGGGAGTAAATGCTCTCTCTCTCAGCTCTGAATGGGTGTTGAATGCATGACATAAAAGACTTCAAGTCTTGGCTTTATAGAGCCCCAAATGATAGCCCCAACGGATCTAAAACGGTCACGTCCGACCTGTCAGAGCAAGGACTTGACCGGCCGGACGGACCGGTCAGCATTCAAAAGCATAGGCCATATGAGGGACTGGCCGACCGGTCATGACCGGTCGGACCCCTTTGCTGGAGATACATGTATTATGGAGGCCGACCGGTCATGACCGGTCGGACCCCCTTGCTGGAGTTACATGAAATATGGAGGCCGACCGGTCATGACCGGTCGGACCCCTTGCTGGACTTCAAGTCTTGTGAAGGCTGACCGGTCATGACCGGTCGGCTATACTTGCTGGACCTTCAGGCATTGTGAAGGCCGACCGGTCATGACCGGTCGGCTTCCTATATGATTGCACTTGCAGAGCCTGGCCGACCGGTCAAGTCTGGTCGGCTGTCCATTCGTCCACTTCACAGCAAGGATGCCGAAGAGTTTGAGAAGCCTGGCCGCTGTCTAGATGGATTTGTCATAGTGAGCTAGCAGGACCAAGATTCTCAACACAACAACGGATCTCTTCAAGCGATGAGGTGCATAGGGTCCAATGTATGGACATATCTTCAATATGCTTCGCACCAGCCATGATTCACAAGTCTGATCAACTTGTGCAAGGGTCGAGAGGAATGGGGATAGGATATGTGAGTTTTTACGCCATTCTTTTGATGTTTTGGGGTTTCCTATGGTCGATCTATATGCAACTTACCTGAGATCTTGTTGCAGCATTAGCTTGAGCAATGGACGAAGCGTAATCTTCAAGTCTTGATCTTCAATACTTCGACCGGGGCTCACATGACACGACGCGACCAACCAACATGTCAATTGACAACAAAAGGTGTACTAACAATCTCCCCCTTTGTCAATTGCGTGACAAAACATCTAACCTAGACAAATCATGACTCCTTATCATGATTGACCCTTAAACAGAAAGCAAAATACACCCATATACATGTCTATACAAATATACACAATGATCTTTACAAAATGACATGTACAGACTCGATTTTCTTCAAAATCTCCCCCTCAAAGCTTGCACCTATAAAGTCCTGCAAAAAGATATAATCGGACCTTCTAGGTGGGATGATTCTCCCCCTTTTTGTTAGTAACTGACAAGGGTTAGCCAGCAAAAAGATATACCTAATAAAGCTGCAAGGCTAGCGCCGAAAATATGTCAATCACATAAGATAAGGAAGAGATATACAATTTTAAGTCCTGAGGAGATTTAAATAAACAACACATGCCAGATATACAAGTAAACATGAAAGCACAGAGGGCATATAGCCCAATCAACCAACCACCCCTCCAGATGTATATCTAGACTCAAAAGAAAACATAATGCATGAGCTAATATGGGCAAATACGCCCAAACCATCCAACCTCCCAAGGATATTTAAATAAAAGAACAAACAGCTCATATATAAAACAAAAAAACATCCACATATGTACTAAAATGGGCAAGTAGCCCAATGTAGAGATGTATCAATCCAAAATATACAGACAACCATAGAATGATATAGCATGAAATCCAAACAATGTCATTGGTCATTCAAAAAGTAACTGTGACCAAGACATAAGCCTAATAATCCGTGCCATCGCCCAGATCAGGGGGTGGAACGTCCCCACGAGCCGCACGCTCCCATCGCTCTATCCGTCTCTCTATCTGCGCCTGACGAGTGACTAGAGCCTCCTGCTGCACCAGTATGGTGGCCTGACCTTGCAGGATCTGGCCTTCAAGCCTATCTAGCCGCTGAAATATATCCGCTCGAAGCTGGTGAAGCTCTGCAATGTAGGAAGAGGGATCCACGGAAGGAGAGTGCCGACGAGAAAAAGCTCGAGGCGGCGTGCTGAATCGTCCTGGAGCGTCGCGAGGATCGAGGGATGGATCTGATGACGGAGCTGAAGAGTGTGAAGGGCCAGTAGAGATAGGAGGTGCCTCAAGCTGGGACGGCTCTGCCTGCTCCTGCTGCTGCTCCTGCAGACGACGCTGGATAGCTTCTCTGGTAAGCTCCATCCTAGCAATGATGGTACGATTGATGATGACCGGTTTGTGAAATTTATCGGTACCAACAATGCCAATACGCTCAGCCATTTTGCATATGAGATGCCCAAATGGCAGACTAGTGGAGTTCCCGTCGTCGCGCAGGATGACTTGGTGGATGGTACTCATGATACGAGTGGGAAGACAGAGCGAATGACCTTTACCAACCCGATACAGCAACCGAAACATAGTTTCGGAGACATCCGCTTTGTTGCTCATCCGCGGGTAGACATTGCGGAAAAAGAGATTATGCAAAAGGCGGAAGTCCCATGTCATTGAGGATGCTCGAAGTGCACCACCCACCCATTTGGGTGTCCCCTCACCACACAAGAATTGAGCGATAACTAGGTTGGGTTGGGGATCCAAGGAGGAAAAATCAAAAGTAGGCTCCTCAACAAGTGGAACGCCAACAAAATCTGATATGGACTTCAAGGAAAACAGGCACTCCCGATTACCGACATCGACATTGAAGGAGGGGGGAGAAGACGTGACATGAACACAGGATGCATAGAATTTCCTGACAACATCAAATTGGACCGGGCCCCCCATGTGAAGTACGGGGCCCCAATTAATGGCATCCAACATGGAGCGCAAGTTGTAGTCAGACACGTCACCCAAATTGACGGATTTTTCACAGACGACCTCCTTATCTTTGAAATCATCCCAATGGGTGGAATGGGATGAGACTTTTGTCCCCATAGATTTTGATTTAACAGGAGGAACCGAAGAGGAGGCAGCCCCTTTCCCTTTGGAAGCCGCTTTCTTGGACTTTAAGGGGCGAGGAGGAGGAGGCTTAGATGTTGCCTTGGGACGATCGCTCCTCCTCAAAGGGAGCTCATCCTCGCTCTCTTGGGATGACATGGAAGCTCCAAGAAGGTCTCTAAACACTCCAAGAGATGAAGGAAAGGGATGAACCAAGGAAGATAAAGAGTGAAGAGAAGGAATCCCTTACCAATGAATGAGAGAAAAGAGGAGTGAAGTTGAGAAGGTTAGAACCTTGAATCTTGCAATGAATCAGCTCAAAATCACCTTGGAGAGCAAGAGGGGGAGCTGGAGCATAGAGTGGAGGAGAAGAAAAGTGAAGAGACTGACCTAAAATGGGCTCTAACGTGTTTAAATACCCCCCCCATCCGGTCGGCTCACGCGCGGGCACCCTATTTAGAGATGCACGACCGGTCATGACCGGTCGTGGGATGCAAAACGATTTCCAGCAAAGATTTTCTACTTAGCCCGACCGGTCATGACCGGTCGGCTGGCTTAACTGGATGAGTCCAGAGGATTTTGGGAGACGCCCGACCGGTCTTGACCGGTCGGCTGGCCTATCTCTGGCCGTTTGTGCACAGGTTTGATCGGAATCCTGTATAGGATTGGCTGGATAGAGTCTATCCTTTTGACAGACCTCTAAGATCAAGTACCCTTAGCAAGGGTACATTATCAATGGTCATGGTGTACTAAGGTACACCTTAACCCAAAATGAGGGACCCCTGAGGTCCAGATATGACAATAAATGGCTAGAAATTGGGACTATGATCCCGGATATACGTGAAAAGCAATGTAAAGAGGCCATGATCCTCAGATATACCTATAACGAACAGAAAGAGAGGCTAAATCCTCAGATTTTTCCTGCAAAGCAACCATTTGTTAGATAAACTAGATACATCCAACACCAATGGACTTCTGGAGGTTCGAAAATCGAACCGAGTCTAAAGGTTTCGTTAGAATGTCAACTAGCTGATTCTCTGTAGGCACATGTTCGAGAGATATGATTTGATCTTCAACCAATTCTCGAATAAAATGGTGCCTAATGTTTATGTGCTTAGTGCGAGAGTGCTGAACAGGATTCTTCGATATATTTATGGCACTCGTATTGTCGCAAAATAACGTCATTGTGCCTTGTTTGATCCCATAATCAGTCAGGGTTTGTTTCATCCATAATAACTGGGCACAACAACTACCAGCAGCAATGTATTATGCTTCGGCTGTGGATAAAGAGATAGAGTTTTGTTTCTTACTGTGCCATGCCACAAGGCAATTTCCAACGTAAAAACAACCACCGCTGGTAGATTTACGATCATCCATGTTACCAGCCCAGTCGGCATCTGAATACCTTGCAATATCTGTAGATGAATCGAAAGGGTACCAAAGACCATATTCGGTGGTGCATCCAACAAACCGAATGATCCGCTTAACAGCGAGTAAGGTGAGATTCTTTGGGATCAGCCTGAAATCGAGCACAAGCACCTACACTGAAAGCAATATCTGGTCTACTAGCAGTGAGATAAAGGAGACTACCAATCATGCTTCTATAAAGATGTTGATCTACACTTTTCCCTGCAAGGTCTTTTGATAATTTAACCGTGGTGCTCATAGGTGTAGTGTAGGAACGACCAGAATCTAAGCCAAATCTCTTAACAAGGTCTTTAGCATACTTGGCTTGAGTAATGAATATACTTGATGCAAGTTGTTTTACTTGAAGCCCTAGAAACATGTTGAGTTCTCCTACCATACTTATCTCAAATTCAGATGTCATTAATTCAGCAAAGGAGATGGACATTTTCTCACATGTGGATCCAAACACACTGTTGTCCACATAAATCTGGGCAATCAACACAGAATTCTCGGCTTCTCTAATAAATAGAGTTTTGTCAACGCTCCCCCTAACAAAATCATGGTCAATAAGAAAATGAGTTAAGCGTTCATACCATGCACGGGGTGCTTGCTTGAGTTCGTAAAGCGCCTTTTTCAACCGGTACATTTTGTGAGGATACTTAGGATCAATGAATCCTTTTGGTTGTTCAACATACACTTCCTCATCAAGAATACCATTCAAGAAGGCGCTCTTTATATCCATTTGAAATAGTTTGAACTTTAACGCACAAGCAACAGCCATAAGAATTCTAATAGACTTGAGTCTGGCTACAGGGGCAAATGTTTCATGAAAATCAATGCCTTCAATTTGTGAATAACCCTGAGCCACTAACCGAGCCTTATTTTGTATCACATTCCCAGATTCATCGGATTTATTCTTGAAAATCCATTTGGTTCCAATAACATTTTTCCTTTCTGGCCTGTCGACCAGATACCATACTTCATTTCTAATGAATTGTTGAAGCTCTTCCTGCATTGCAAGGATCCAGAATTCATCATTTAGAGCTTCATCAGCATTTTTTTGTTCTATTTTTGATGTGAAACACAGGTGACTGTTGACTGCCTCCAACTGTCTCTTGGTTTTGACACCAATGCTAGGATCCCCAATGATTTGATTGAGGGGGTGATCCTTGACGATTTGTACATCACCAGGAGCAGTGGGGGCATTTGGAGATGAGGGAGGTTTATCAGATTTACCTATCTCGCATATGCCCTCATCTTCTTCTTCATCACCTGGAGACACAGGTTTATCCAAGCTATCGTCCACAGTCACATTGATTGATTCTTGGACTGATGAGGTTCGAAGGTTGTAAACACGAAACGCTCTGCTATTTAATGAGTATCCCAAGAAGATACCCTCATCACTTTTGGATTCAAATTTTCCCAAATTTTCTCGGTCTCTCAGAATATAGCATGTACTACCAAAGACCTTAAAGTATTTAACATTTGGTGTTTTTCCATACCATAGTTCATAAGCTGTTTTGTTTAGACCTGCCCTTAAATAAACTCGATTAGCAATATAGCAGGCAGTGTTAACATCTTCGGCCCACAGATTTTGAGCAAGTTTCTTATTATTAAGCATAGCTGTGGCCATATCCAACAACACTCTATTTTTCCTTTCAACAACCCCATTTTGTTGAGGTGTTTTGGGTGCTGAGAACTCATGACGAATGCCCAATTCATCGCATAATGCCTTGAAGCGATAATCTTCAAATTCACCGCCGTGATTACTCCTGATTCTTGCTACCATGTATCCTTTCTCATTTTGTAGTCGCTTCACTAGTTTTTTGAATTCCTCAAAAGTGTCAGATTTTTCTCTTAGGAAGGCGACCCATGTGAATCTGGAGTAATCATCAACGACTACAAAGAAGTATCGTTTTCCACCTCGGCTAAGTACCCTGGTAGGACCAACTAGGTCCATGTGTAGCATTTCAAATGGTTTTGATGTTACCAGGATAGAGGTTCTCTTGTGTGCAACCTTGATTTGTTTACCTTTTTGGCATGCGGCACACACAGTATTTGGTCTTTTACCCATCTTGGGTAGACATCTCACCAAAATTTTCTGACTTAGTTTAAACAGATTTCTATAATGTACATGACCGAGTCGATGGTGCCATAATTCCGTTTCATCCTGAACGGCCACATGACACATGGTGGAGGAGCTTGAGTTGTTGTGATTTTCAATGACATAGCAATTGTCTCCTGTGCAGTAGACCTTTCATGACTAATTTTCCTGTGGAGTTCAAGATCTTGCACATATCTTTGGAGAAGCTTACTGAGTGCTCTTCATCACTGTTGGGGCTCAAATTTACACCCATTATAAAATAACATCCCATGGTCTAGTGGCAATGATTTGGATAAGTTTTGAGGCCAGGAAAGCCCTGAAAACTGCCTGCACAACCCTGATCGCTTGGTAGCGACCAAAATTCGTAAACAACATTTCAGGAGCGGAACTGGACATGCGCTTCACCGCCAAATGATCCGAAATGTCCTAAAACCCTTAACCTGCGAGTTTCAAAGTCATCCGGTTCATATTTTTACCTGCGCACCTCGAAATACGTTTCATCCCTGCCCGGAACTGACAAAAAGGGTCCGTAAGCCTACAGCTACCATTTTGGAGCGGAACTGGACATGCGCTTCACCGCCAAATGATCCAAAATGTCCTAAAACCCTTAACCTGTAAGTTTTGAAGTCATCAGGTGCATATTTTTACCTGCGCACCTCGAAATACGTTTCGTCCCTGCCCGGAACTGACAAAAAGGGTCCGTAAGCCTACAGCTACCATTTCAGAGTGGAACTGGACATGCACTTTGCAGCCAAATGATTCAGAGCGCCCCAAAACCCTTAAATAGCAAGTTTGAAGTCATTACAATGAATATTTCCATGCGCGCGCTCCCCGGAACAACGTTCCTATACGACAAGCCGACCCGGAGGCTCCAAATTAGGAAGGAAGTACCAAAATTAGCAACATCTGGACTTCCACACCCCACCCCATTCATTCAGGAGGTTAATCATAGCCTAGAAGTGGCTTGGCGACAGTGAGCGCATGTCTAGAAAAGGTAGCTGTCCTTTGAAGATCCCCCGTCGGAGCTGAAATGCTGAAATTTTCTAAGTGCTGGAATCCTGAAAATCTGGCTAAGTAGTGGGAAAGCGGCTGCAAAGGACATGCGCCTGGCCTCCAACCACATGCGCCTGGCCTCTAAACATATGCGCTTGCATTCTAGTGAATTAAACATTTTTCCGAAAAGCGCCGGGAAATGTGCCGGTAAAGCACATGCGCCCGGATCCACCACATGCGCCCGGTGCATTTTTTTCCACATGCGCTTGACATAGTTTCTGGCACATGCGCCGGGAAATACCCGCCGGGTAGACCCGAACCCGATTTCCCTCCTATAAATAGTGAAGTCACTTCATTACATCAGCACGAGATCATCCCCTGCCGACCTCAGAGTGATGTAAGCACCACATGCGCTTGCTTTCTCTCCCCTCGCCAGATGCCTTGGCCGGAGTGGATTTCCTCGCCGGAAACCCTCGCCGGAAAGGGATTTCCTCGCCGGAATCCCAAGTTCAGGAAGAAAATCCTGAAATTTTCTAAGTGCTGGGCACATGCGCTGGCTTTTTCCCAACATGCGCTGGTTTTTTTCCCAACATGCGCTGGCTTTTTCCCAACATGCGCTGGTTTTTTCCCAACATGCACTGGCTTTTTCCCAACATGCGCTGGCTTTTTCCCAACATGCGCTGGTTTTTTCCCAACATGCACTGGCTTTTTTGGCTGGAAAATCCTGATTTTCTCTAAGTCTGAGAGGGACATGCGCCCACTCTCTGGGTCTAGGCGCATGCGCACTGCCACATGCGCCCGGAACACCTCTCCGTCATCTGTTTTCCATGGAAAATCATCACATGCGCTCGGATGATGACCACATGCGCCCGGATGATGACCACATGCGCTTGACAGATGATGCAATACCACATGCACTTGTAAAATGGTCACATGCGCTTGAAAAATAGGCACATGCCGCCGGATCACACTCCCCCATGCGCCTGGACGCTGATGGGAGGAGTGGACCTTCCGTCGCACGGCCCGCCTTCGTCCGGGATCCGATTTCGATGAAACCACAGCCGCCGGATGCGTCTCGATGAGATTTATCCATCCGCCAGATCAGATTCTCCAACGGTCAATGATAAGTAGCCCAAATCAATGTTTTGATCCAAAATGACCAACACTTAGCCAATTTGGCAACTCTGGAAATCTATCCGAAAGAGCCGAAAACGGCGAAAACGAGAAGAATCGGGCGGAATTGGACCAAGCCCGAGAGGGAAACTTTTCTTCTACTTGACATGATACATCATAATCATGCACCGCGACGAGGTTATCCGATCTCAGGACCCTCAAATACCCTAATCGAGCAGTCGGCAGGCCCACTACTTAGTCATTTCTAGCCCTGGGAAGTGCCCTGTTGGCCCGAAAATTGACTTCTACTAAGCAAATTGAAATACGATCGCACCGCGATCTTCATGGACATAATCCATCCCTGTTCAAAGACGGTCATCGATACTATTCATCGATCTCCCTGATTAGACCGCACACAGGTCCATTATTTAGTCATTTTCAGCCTTGGGAAGTGCCCTGTTGGCCCGAAAATTGACTTTTGCTAAGCAAATCGAAACGCGATCGCACAGCGATCTTCCTGGACGTAATCCATCCCTGTTCAGAGACGGTTATCGATAATACTCTCTAGTCTCTCTAATCAGACCGCGAACAGGTCCACTACTCAGTCATTTTCAGCCCTGGGAAGTGCCCTGTTGGCTTGAAAATTGACTAATGCCAGTTGAAATCAACCGCGATCTCGAAGACGCCGAGGCAAAGCTGAAGTACTCAGGCTATCCAACAGCCGGTTCAAGCATTCACGGGGCACCGATCCCCATTATTCATAAGAAATTGGCATATGTGGGTACCCATCGGACCTTATACTTAGCCACTTACAGGCATCGGAGATAGCTGATCCAGCCCATTGAATTTGAATCCTCAAAAGATCTTGGCTTGACAAAGCCTATTTGATCCCAAATAGATCATTAAAGATACTCAGAAGAAAGAGTGTTCTCGAAGACGAGTCGCCCGACTCCAGAAGAAATACATTTACTTTACTGTACAAAGCTCTATTCATCCCGGATAAAGGTCCGAGGCTAAACCTAAGGGGTTATGGTTACCACGAGAAACCACAAACAAAGAGTTCTAACTAAGCTTGAAACGTCTTGCTATGGACTACCACTATGAAAAAGACCGTCGATGCCCTACCCATCGACAACGGGTCCGTCAGTTGAGCTGATGAGGTAGTTGCGGGCTTTCCTAAGGTCACCCGTCATAAAAATACGGGCGCGGGCTTTAGTTATGCCGACCAACATTTCGAGGTTCGTGTATTCCAGCGATCACCTGTTCACAGTAACAGGCGCGGGCCCCGAGTTGCACCACTCGATTAAAACCCTCGTTCGGGAACGTTGCGGAGTGCTTTCCTAAGGTCACCCGTCATAAAAGTACGGGCGCGGGCCTTAGGTCATGCCGACCAACATTCGAGGTTCGTGTATTCCAGCGGTCACCTGTTCACAGTAACAGGCGCGGGCCCCGAGTTGCACCACTCGAATCCTGACAGTCTCTCAACCCGGACATACCGAAAGAAAATGGGACATAGACATCCGGCGTGTCTAATAAATGTGGCTCAGTCCATAACAAGAAAACAAAGGTCTCTACGACCATGAACTCAAGACCATAATCCCCGGCGGATTAGTCTTTTGCCTTCCAATCAAGGGTGATCAACCGTTGATGTAATTAAAGGCTCGTGACCAGTATCACAGCCTGGAATGTAAAAGATCTCAGAATCTCTGGAATAAAATTCGCCTTGCGATATCTCTCTCTTGTGTACACTTTGTGATTGCTTATGATTGTCTATGAATGTCTCTACACTCAGAATTCCCCCAGAATAAAAGAAACATGAAAAAAAGAAAGAAGGACTGCTGACGAGTAGTTCTGATCTTTCCCCCTTTTTTCTAAGTTCTAACAAACTGGCGACTCTGCTGGGGAGTATTCAATACCAGAATCTCTGGTTATTTCTAAGTAAATAGACATTCTGCGATAAATCTTTTCCAGACACTAATGTGTACATGGGAAAGGTTACCGCAAGGAGAAATGTTCGGCGCCTTCACGGGCGTCAAACTGGCGACTCTCAATGGGAACGTTCTTCCCTTCATCTTTAAGGCAAAAGAATTTTGAAGCTTTGCATAGCATGCATGTAGTTCATACTTGTATGTTTCTGTCTACCCGCTGTCGAGCCATATCGCGATTGGTAAGGTCGCGTCCCGTCTCTTTCCCAAGCACGCGGAATATTCTAATGCGTGTATGACTGTGCAGAGAGAGAGAGAAAGACAGAGAGAGACAGAGAAAGGAACAGAAAGACAGAAAAGAATTAACCAAATGGCGACCACAATGATCTTCTTAGCATCCGGAGGATTTTACTTCCCCCATCTGGCAGCAACCTCTGAAGCTGGATGGCAGATTGTGCAGAAGCGCAAGACCGTCAAGAAGACTGAGAACAAGAAGATTATTCCAGTTGAGACAGAGACGACAGCAAGGGTGCAGAGCAGAACAAAGAGACAGTGGAAGCCAGTCTACAGGGGCGACGCCCACAACCCCGGCAGAACTACCGTGTCAGCCAGGCCAGAGTTCTCCTTCGCCGATATCGACTTCCCAGCGATACCGAAGACAACATCACAAGCGAAGATACCGAACAGATCTGCTATTCGACAGTCGACTAAGACGACGATGAAGACAATCCCTACTGAAGCTGCCGTGATCAAGATGAGGCCGCAGCGAGCGCAAGTAATGATGGTGCAGGTCACCGAAGGAGAGGCAAGTGAGCGATACCCAGAGCTGCCTCCAATCCAAGAACAGATAGATGAGATTATCCAGGTCCAAGAGGACACAGCCAGAGAGATGAGAGAGATGAAAGAAGCACTGTTGGCTCTAGTTGGCCAGGGGGCAAACAGAAGCCCAGCTGTACCCACTCGACAGTCTGTGGAGGAATGCCAGGGGGCAGCAGGAGAGCCAGCTACCGCCGAACCACAAGCTCGCCCGAGAAACGTTGTGTTCGGACGTGTACCGCCACTGCCGTCTCAAGCCACGAGAGAAGAACTATCCCAGACAGTTGCGGACCCGATGCGTCAGGAAAGAGAAAAGGAGAAGAGGGGAAAATATGTATACCGGGTGCCGTATTTACCCGAGGTCCACGACCTCCCATTTCCCAGCAATTTCAAGCGTCCGGACTTCCCCAGATTCGATGGCAGAGGATTGCCGGAGGAACACATGGCTCAATTCATGACAATGATGGGCAACCTATCGACAATTCCCCAGTACTGTCTAAGATTGTTTGGCTTAACGCTCACGAGCAAGGCATTCCAGTGGTACATGTCACTGCCCGCAGGGTCAGTCAAATCCTGGGAGCAGATGCAGGATTTGTTCATCTCCAAATTCTTCTCTACTGAGCGAGAAGTCTCACTGACAGATTTAGCCTTGGTTCGTCAAAGGTAGGGAGAGTCGGTCGAGAAGTTCATCGACAGGTGGGGAACTATAGCAGCACAGTGCCGGGAACTGCCCAGCGAATCTGAGCAGGTCAAGATGTGCACGCAGGCCATGGATGTGATGATCTCATTTGGCTTATCTGGACAAAACTTCTCGACGTTTCGAGACCTCGCTACGAAAGCCCACTTGGTGGAAGGAGCCGCGTGCAGAGCGCAGTTCAAGGCAGAGAAGCCCCGGAGAGAAGCCGGAAGGATGATAACATCTAACTACGTCGACAAAGGAAAGGGTTCGAATGACAGGAAACGCCCAAACACCGAGCGTAGAGTCGAGGCCAGGCCAGTAACCACGATTCAAGACAAAGGCAAGAGTTTTCAGAGGCCGCGACATCTCACGATAGAAGAGCGTAATCTAGCAAACGGACCTTATACCTTCGACATGGAAGATCTGGTTCCGATCATGGAACAGCTGGTCGAAGAGAGGTTAATAAGACTGCCAGAATGCACACGCCCGGAGGAAGCGAAGATGGTTGATCATCCCAGCTACTGCAGGTATCATCGTGTGACCACCCACAAGACTGAAGATTGTTTTGTCCTAAAAGGCAAGATTCAACGGATGATCAACGATGGCACCATCAATATGAAGGCGGAAGAGGCGAGCCGGAACACTGCGACAGTGGTGTCTGCCCTTCCTGTGCCAGTTCAAATTCTAGCGGCGAATCCATTCCCAGAACCGGAAGAGCCATGGACACTTGTGAGCAGCAAGAAGAGGCTAGAGAACAAAAGAAGACTCTTGGAGAAAGAGAGGAAGATGAAGAACAGAATGAGAAGAAGAAATGTTGGACAAGAACAGCCGCGTGCACAGCCCGTTCAGTGCGCCATGGTCTCGGTGGTCGCTCAACCAGGGGCCAGTGACAAGGACCAAGTCCTAGATAAAGGAGAAGTCAATGTAGTGGCTCTGCGGTCAGGAAAGCAGGTCGTACAGAGAGAATTTCCGAGGCGACCAGACCCTAGAAGGACGAATGCGGTCATAGGTGAGCCATCAGGGACACCTCGAGAAAAAGAACCAGCAGAAGCTGTCAATGAGCCAGTAGCTGACCAACGAGATCACACTCGAGATAAAGCATCGGTGATGTATGATGTGGTGTCTCATCTGAAGAAGGTTCCGGCCCGACTCAGCATCTACGACGCCCTGTGCCTTTCGAAGAAGTATCGGGAAATGTTGCTCAACGCATTGCTCGATTAAGAAGCCGATCGAGCACGTGAGGTCATGATAGCAGAGATCGAGTCAGAAATGGAAGGAATGAGGATAACGGGAACCGAGGAGTGACCCGTAGAACAGGTTATGCAGATTGACCGATCGTCTATGATCACATTCTCTGAAGAAGACAGAACAATCAGCCTAACGGACCACAACCGCCCGTTAATGGTGACAGGTCTTATCTGAGACATAGAGGTCCGAAGATGCATGTTAGACGACGGATCTGCTGTGAATATTATGTCTCTGAAGACATTGCAGCAGTTGGGTTTCAGACAGACAGCACTTCGCCCAAGCGCCATGGTTATCCAAGGGTTCAATCAGGACGGTCAGCGCGTCCTAGGGTCCATTACTGTCATGCTGGAAATAGAAGAATTGAGCACCAAAGTCACCTGTCAGGTGATCGATGCGATGACGACGTACAATATCTTGTTGGGACGACCGTGGCTGCATTAATATGGCATTATTCCCTCCACATACCATCAATGCTTCAAATACAATAGGGATGGCGTCCAGTATAGAGTGGCGGCAGACCCGAGGCCATACTCCGTCACTGAATCTTTCCTAGCAGATGCACAATACTATCAGGAGAGCGATGGAGCCGAGATTGCTAGAAGAGCCAACAAACCGACAAAGGTGGCACAGGGGGCAGAACCCCAGGGCGAGAGTCCAAGACAAGCGAACGAAGCTCCGCGAGTGGTCGCTGAAGCGACAAGGGCTCACATAGGAAATCCGTTGCGAAGGAAGAAGTTTTACCTGATCCCGAAGCACCTCCGGAAGGAAGGGCAGTCAGTGTTGAAACAGATGACAAGCCAACAGATGAGCGTGTTGCAGTCTAGCTTCAATATGCCGGTGCCAAAAGTTGAGAGGATTCGTCCCTTCCCTAAAGCTCCAAGCCAGTTCTGCGTGCCGCCGACAATGGGAGCAAGGCATGAGATAAGGTTTCAGGCTGAACTTCGCAACCCATTACAGATCGAAGAGAACGCGAAGAGAACACCGGTAGAGACACCGCCCATTGAAGAAGAAAGATATAGCAAGGCCAGTAGAAACATCATGAGAAATATGGGGTTCATCTGTTCAGAATCGCCAGCTCGGAAAGGCATGCAAGCACCCTTCGAAGTAAAGACGAAGGTATACAGAGGAAAAGAAGCCCTGGGGGCAGGATGTGAGATTAGGCATATTAACATGGTGACAATTAGTCCCGTGGAAGAGGTGAGGCCCGCTGGACCGAATGAAGTCATACAGCCGAGTGCCGCACCAGAGCAGATCGAAGATGGAGGTCAGCCCACGATAGATGAGCTACAAGAAGTCAATCTGGGGACCACCGAAGAGCAGAGGAATACTTATATCAGTAAGAACATTCCAGAAGAAGAGAGGGAGAGCTACATTCAACTCCTGAAAGAGAACAGAGACGTGTTCGCATGGACCTATTCTGAGATGCCAGGACTGAACCCGGCAATCGCGATGCACAGGTTGAATATCGCGAAGGAGAAGAGGTCGGTCAAACAGCCACAGAGACGCTTCCATCCTGACATCGTCCCAAAGATAGAGGAAGAGGTGAAGAAGCTGCTTCAGGCCAGGTTTATCAGGGAAGTTCAGTATCCCAAATGGATCTCGAACATAGTACCTGTAAAGAAGAAGAGCGGCCAGATCCGGGTGTGCGTTGATTTTCGCAACCTGAATGAAGCTTGTCCCAAAGATGACTTTCCTCTACCCATCCCAGAGCTTCTGATCGATAGCACATCAGCATATACAACGATGTCCTTTATGGACGGCTACTCAGGGTATAATCAGATCCGGATGGCTCCAGAAGACGAAGAGTCCACTGCCTTCCGCACATCTCTCGGGATATTCTGTTATCGTGTTATGCCGTTTGGGCTAAAAAATACAGGCGCCACGTATCAGAGAGCGATGCAGGTAATCTTCCAAGACATGATGCACAAGCATGTGGAATGCTACGTCGATGATCTGGTAGTGAGGTCCGACGGACATCAACAGCATCGCGAACATTTGAAGCTAGTATTTTAGAGGTTGAGGAAGAAGAGCCTCCGCATGAACCCGTTGAAGTGCGCCTTTGGGGTGTCCTCCGAAAAATTCCTTGGCTTTGTGGTCAGGCATCGGGGAATCGAGATTGACCCCGCGAAGATCAAGGTGATCCGAGAAATGCCTCCTCCGAAGAATCTGAAAGAGCTGAAGAGTTTCCAAGGGAGAGTTGCTTACTTGCGGCGGTTCATCTCGAACCTGTCAGGTCGTTGCCAGCCTTTCTCTCGGTTGAACAAGAAAGACGTCCGCTTCGAGTGGGACGAAGCGTGCCAGAAAGCCTTCGATTCCCTCAAAGAGTTACTCGGGAAAGCTCCAGTTCTCGCAGCGCCAATCGAGGGAAAGCCTCTGATACTGTATGTAGCAGTGGGAGAGAACTCACTGGGGGCACTGCTCGCCCAGAAGAATGAAGAAGGGAAAGAGAATGCTCTGTATTATTTGAGCTGCACGCTCGTCGGCGCTGAGTTTAATTACTCACCGATAGAGAAGATATGCCTGGCCTTGATATTCGCTGTGAAGAAGTTGAGGCATTACTGTCTGTCATATCAGATTACATTGATCTCCAGAGCAGATCCCATCAAGTTCCTGATGAACCGACCTATGTTGTCAGGGCGATTAGCCAAATGGGCCCTACTGCTATCCGAGTTCGACATTACGTATCTGCCGTCTCGAGCTGTTAAAGGGCAGGCGATAGCCGATTTTCTAGCAGCTCACCCGATACCGGATAACATGGAAATGGAATGTGATCTTCCCGACGACCAGGCCATGATGGTAAGGGTCGCGAAGCAGTGACGGATGTATTTAGATGGAGCCTCCAGAGCTGCAGGATCAGGGGCCGGTGTGATCTTCATCAGTCCTCAAGGCGACTTGTTGCCTACTCATTCACAATAGTGCCGTCGTGCACAAACAACGAGGCAGAGTATCAGGCCCTCATCATTGGGTTACAGTTGGCACGAGACATGCGAATCCGATCACTACAGGTATACGGTGATTCTCGATTAGTTGTGGGACAGCTTATGACAGAATATGAAGTCCGCAAGCCGGAGCTGTCATCTCTTTGCCATCAGGCCCGAGCCCTATTCGATCATTTTCGGGACAGTACAGTGTCACACGTCCCAAGAGCTGAAAATTCTCAAGCAGACGCATTGGCTAACCTGGCCGCGGCTCTCGCGCACCCAGGGGGCAGCCCACTTCAAGTCACCATAGAAGAAAGGAGAATATTGCCATCACTCACAGCAGCCGAGGATGTCACGAGTGCAAGCCCTGTACATTGCTTTGAGATCATAGAAGAAGAAGATTGGAGAAGACCATTCTCTGATTACTTGAAGTATGGGTTCTTACCCGAGGATCCGCAGATGCGCACTCAAGTCAGAAGGCGTGCAGCTCGTTCGTTCTCTTGGAAGGAATACTGTATCGACGCTCCAGCGATGGAACGCTGTCAAGATGCCTGGCCCAAGAAGAAATTCATGATACGCTGAGAGAGGCGCACGGAGGAGAATGTGGTGCCCATCAAGGCGGACGGAACCTACATCATCGAGTGCGGCATATGGGCTATTATTGGCCCACCATGGTGAAAGATGCGATGGACTACGTCAGAAAATGCCATCAGTGTCAGATACATGCTGACATCATACATATACCTCCAGAAGAACTGCATCAGTCAGTGATGTCTTGGCCTTTTGCGGCCTGGGGTATGGATGTGATAGGCCCCATTAGCCCCTCTTCCTCTCAAGGGCACCAGTACATATTGGCGGCAACAGATTATTTCTCTAAGTGGGCTGAGGCTGTGGCCCTAAAGAACGTGAAAGCTAAACAAGTGGAGGGTTTCATCCGGAACGCCATCATCTATAGACATGGTATTCCCGATCGGATCGTCACGGATAATGGCACGCCCTTCCGAAATGCTGTGATCGACAAGCTGTGTGCCAAGTTCAAGATCAAGCATTGCTACTCAACACCCTATTATCCTCCTGCAAACGGACTTGCTGAGGCGTTCAACAAAACCATCGTGAAGATTCTGAAGAAAACGGTGGCAGAGAATAAGAAAGATTGGGACAAACGGTTGCCCGAAGCACTCTGGGCATATCGTACTACGCACCGCACGGCAACGCGGGCTACTCCCTATTCGCTAGTGTATGGCACGGAGGCCATCATCCCAATGGAAGTTCAGGTCGAGTCCCTGCGGGTAGCACTTCGGAACTCCTTGACAGATGAACGTAATGCTGAGCTCAGGATGGTCGAGCTCGATGCCTTGGACGAGAAAAGACTAGCGGCACAACAACGGCTAGAGATGTACCAGAAGCATATCTCAACAGCGTATGACAAACGAGTCAGGGGTAGATCCTTCAAGAAGGGTGACTTGGTACTCGTAATGAAGCGACCGACAGCTGTGCACACTACAAAGAGCAAGTTCGACCCTAAGTGGGACCCGATATGCATCATAGAAGAAGTTTACTCCAACGGGGCCTACCGTTTAGTGAATTTCGACGGTGGCAGAGCCGGTTTTGCAATTAATGGCCGGTTCCTGAAGAAATATTACCCCTAACGGTCGACCTATTACTTTTCTTTACATAAATATGAGAAATGTAAACTCCCCAAGAGAGGGAATGTAATAAGTAAGGATAGAAACGGAGAATGAAATGGAGTAGAATACAGTAGATAAGCCTGTAGTTACAAAAGCTAATCAGTTATTTTGTATTCTTGCAGGTCTTCCTTGCCCTTACTATGGAGAAATAACTAAGAAGGACCATTCGTCTACGACACGAGCATATCCCGAGTTCAGAAACCCTGGACACTCCCGAAATCGACGACAAAGGGAAGTATTACTCTTTTCATTCATTCTACATTCATCACTTACTAGAATTGCGATTATTATTACTATTATTGCAAACCATTCTAAAACACATCACACAAACATAACACGATAGAAAAGTAACTGCTATTGTCATTTCATTTAACAAAAGTTTGATTGACATCTTTTCCGACGTCGTATACATGAATGGTCAAAAGGTAAGTATCTCTTACACCAACTACAAAATTTTCTAAAGGTAAGATCCTACGATCATTTTTATACATTTTTGAAGTCAAGAAGAAGAGCATCGGGAGCGAAAGATCAAAGCTTCTCCAAACATCCCGATATCAGCCTAATCACGGCCACCCTGGCAGTTTCCATTGCTGACTTTGCTACAGATAACACCTCCGCAGGATCAGGAACATGTTGGAGTTCAGCAGTCAAATCCTCCAACTGCTTGCGCGCTGCTTCGCCCTCACTCTCGAGCCTCGTGACCGTTATCTGACCCTGAGTAACTACTGACTCGAGACGGGCAGCTTCGAAGCTCACGGCGATCTTCTCCGCTTGTAGATGCTCAATCTCAGCGTCGATTTCAGCTATATGGCCCAAGCACCCTTCATACTGTATCTTATTATTTTGTAGGGATTCTCGTGCGCTCGCCGTAGAATGAGCGTGGCGTTCCACTGCAGGTCCCAAAGATTCCGCAATTCTCCACTTCTCCTCGATAGCAGGATCGGGCTCGACGCGCTCAGCAGCCGCCACGTTTGCGAGGGAGCTTTCGAACGCAGAGATGTGATTGACAACCACGAGCGCATCAGACCTAACTACTCTGACACAAGCTTCCAGCGCTTTCATGCCAGCGCCCAGCATATGCCATTCTTGTGGATCAGCCAACGCCTTCGCAAGGCTAGACAGTAGCCCCTTCAGCACGCTCTGACCAAAATAATCTAAGTGTTCAAATGCAGGAATGTCCGGCATCATAGCAATGGTGACGTCAGAATCGATAGCAGCTGCAAGAAAGAATGCTAGACAAACAAATGATGAGTTAGCAAAAATGGAAGCAGAAACTACAAGTCATAATCTAATGTAAAGTGCGAAGGAGTCATACCAGGAACGGCAGGAAGATCAACAGCAGGCTCCGAAGGTCCCGCAATGCATGTCCAGGAATCAACAACTGTTTCCAAAGCTTCGCCCGGCAGTTCAATAGTCACAATCGGAGACGACGCGACGGAAGTAGCAGAGGCAGGTATTGACCCGATAAGATCTGTAGAAATAAGATAATAATAACAAAATATGGTTAGTATGATTATGCAGGAACCAAAGAAGAAAAGAAAAAAGCAGAACCACAATCGCATTTCTTACCTTGTGCTCGCGGAATGGTGGGTCCGACTTCGACTGCAGCAGGGTGTGACGCATCCACGACCTCTAACTCAACAGAACAATTTGCTTGCAATGAACAGCCTGATGGAAAGACCGAAGAAGGATCGACGTTCCCCTCACGCATCTCAACCCCAGGGACGGATTCCTCGGCGTTATCAACACGAATGGGCAAACAAGGAGGAACATCCATCGATAACCTCATAGTCGGTGCCGCAACAGCCTGAGAAACGAAGACTAAAGGCTCGGAAGAAGGTTGGACCCTGACGTTGTCGTAGAGTTGTGCTTCGAACGCTGCCATGGCAGCATCATCAAGATCACCTACGCCCCCGACTACGGCGTCGTTATCATAATAGTTCGCGAGGGAATCATCGTTGCTGTGATCGTTGGCATGGTCCACTCCCCAGTCATCGCCGGAATAATCTACAGGCTCATCTTCGAGCCGTGACCCCGAACCATCACCGGCTTCAGAACCGCCTTCGGCATTGTCCCCCTCAACATCTGTAGGCTCGGACTCACCTCCGTCACGATTGTCGGCAATCATATCTTCTTCGTCTGTAATTTCCTCTGTAGCACCAGACCGAAGCTCACCCTCTTCACGACTATCGGCAGCAGTCGCACCCGCCACTACTTTCGGAAGATTGATCTACAACGACGGATCCAAACTCCCCCACTTCTTGATATGTAATATTTCTGCCTTTCTTAAGTTTTTCTCAGGTGCGGACGGGCGAACTCTTGGTGTGAGTCTTATCTTGACTCTCAACTGATCTCTCGCGCGGCCCGGTGGAAGATCGTCAACGAAATCATCAGAAGGTCTAACTCCTGCCATGCCTTCGGTAGGCTCATCCTCTTCGACAGACGGAGGAGCATTCTCTGCCGGAGGACGCGAAGATCCAACCCCTTGCTGATGTCTCTGTATAGGGACCCCAAAGCAATACCATCCGTCTAACGCTCCATCTTCTTTCCTACGAGTGATCGGCACGTTCAAGGAAGTCAGATGGCTGGTACCAGGAACTCCGACGGCCTCACGCTGCTCACGAAGATAACCAAGACCGTCCTCAGGAACGTCAGTCAACCTTGGAGGAGAGAGATAGAGAGGGAAATCGACAGGTTTGGCGTCCCGGATGCGCGCATACTGATGCACCCACCATCTCATCCAACCGTAAGAAGTCGCAGGACGTCGACTACCGCCAGGCAACACGAACCTCGCGCCAGTTCGCGTCAACAAAAGCTGGTCCCACATCCACTCCCAATGGACAGGACCCGTGCCATATGCTCGTTTTATCCTCGTCACGCTCGGAAGAGTTGACGGAACACCCTGATCGTAGCCGAACTGTCTGGCGAACCTGCTCGGATAATAAGGCTCGCGCCAGAACTCCATGCCTTCACGGAACGGGAGAGAGGCGGTCCGGATTGATATTAGGAATTCTTTGTCAGAAGAGTCAACCGAATCCTCATCATCGACGACTTCGATATCTTCATCAGCAATGGAAGCAGGAAAATGGTAGAAGTCAACTTCATTCTCACTGCAGATCCTTGAAGACACCCATTCTGGCGTCTTAAGCACCATCTTGGCCTTCATGAACCTGATGAGAGGCGCTCGGTCCGGAAAGAAGTAGGCGTGAGGCTTCATGCCATATACCCATGGAAAATAAACACCTAACCAGCCGCAGAAATAATGCCACGGGCAATAGGCCGCATCCATCCCATCAGCAGGTTTGTCCGGATTACTGGCAACATAACCAAACGCTCTATATATGCTGCAGAGTACAGGTGGCGCTATAGCAAGACGTCGGCCACTGGCAAGGGCACCTGCCATGACGAAGCAAGAAACCCTGACGCCATCAGCACCCTTCGAGCTGGGAAGCGCGACTGCGGACAACTAGTAAGCGAGGAAGCCTGCTAGCTCACAAGTGGGAGACAATACGTTTGGGCAAGGAAATTTTCGTTGAAATCGTTGTCGTAAGGCTCTTATTTTTTTAACATCAACCTTATATTTTTCGTAGTCGATCCTAAAAGAGAGAAAGGAGAGAGAACTTCACATAAGAAGCTACGCAAAAGGAAAGAGCATACATCACGAGAAGAAAGAAAAAAGACGTCCCGCGAAGACTTACTTCAAGCCGTGGCTGAAGTAGACTGACCAATCTTCATGGTGTATCTTTGTAATGCAGTCAAATTGTTGCAGTTCATTGAACAACTCCAAACACGCCTCGGAATGATAGGCCTTCCGATCACCTTCGCGCCTGAAGCCAGACAATTCTTCATCAGAGGGGATATATTCGTGATAATACCCGCCGCGAATGGGCAGGCCCGCCATCATCTTAAGATCCCAGAGGGTTATGCTCATCTCTCCTTGAGGAAGATGGAAAGAGTTGGTAACGGAACTCCAGTAATTTAAGAAGCCCCTGAGAATCGTCGGATCTCGCGGAAAGAAGCCGGTAGTCGCCTCGATGGCATAGTAGAGCCCGACGTCCCTCAGCACGGCCTCGTGCCGGATCAGAATCTCCTTCGCCCAGGGGATGTAGCTGTCAAGACGATTCAAATGCCCTCGTGTGTGGAAGTTCGGAGTCTCCCACATTGCGGACGTCCTCATAGGAAGGAACCTTTGACGCACCGTCTCAAAGAAATGAGTCGGATAAGGTGTATGCGGATCACATGTAGGCATGAGGAAAGTCATTTCCTTAATCTCATCAACCTTTTGTTGCTTCCCGTTGCTTCCCAGGGTGGCGGTGAGTAATCTCTCAGGAACTGAAGACCATCTCTCCACTCCATAGAATTGGCTAGGTCTGCGAATATCAGATGGCCCAATGCTTGGAAAAGGTTTACATCTCATAAGAGACTTCTGGTGCAAGATGACTTCGCCATTGTAGGGGTTCGTGATGTAGATGCCACCCTCAGCAGTGATCTTGTTGCTCTCCCATCCAATTTTCATCCTTTCATATTTCAAGTCGAGGAGCTGTGTCAATCGCTCCGCTTGACTGAGCGCCTTGATCGGTTGTTTTCCTCGTCCTCCTTTCTTCTGACCTTTCTGACCCGCCAGATTCTCTTCTACATTTTGAACAGGTATATCTTGAGGACCTGCCTCGATGGCACTCGCCACACCAGCAAGTTGGGCATACCAATAGACCCACTCTTGTTCTGTTCCCCGCTTCGGGGGTTCGGGCGCTTGTCTTGTTGATAAAGATGCGTACTAGCACTTCATGAGGAAGCTGCCCAATACGCTCCGAGAAATCCTTTATCTTGGGTTCGACCGTAGGAAAGAAGCGAGAGTTACGTCTTGGAGGAGGAGGGTTAGAAGGACCTTCAGCTGTTCTTTTCCGACCGTGCTTCATCGACGTCGGACCAGAAGCATGCGACCCAGAAGTTTCACCAGAAGATCCCATTGTCGCTACTGCAATTCACTGCAACGCGTAAATGAAACAACATTAGAAAACAACTCGATACACATGGGCAAATAGCCTAACGAAATCATATCACAAACACAAGCACAGCATGTAGAGTACAAGCATGAAGAGCATAAAAGCAACCAAAATCAAGAGCATAGCATATCAATCATCATACGCATTTCATAACAAAGCAACTACCATCATACATGCACGCATACATAGGATCGATGCACACACAAAATCATAGATTGAACCCACAATACATCCATACATTTAGTCCAAAAAGTAGCCTTGACAAGTCCAGGTGCTTATAAGTAAGTACTGGACAGAGTTAGGAAACAGTTTCAGCATCATACATACGCAACCGTTAGCACACAGCAACTTTACAGGCAATCGGAACACTATAAGCGCACTCTGGCAGACATACTCTGAACCTGCTTAAAATAGACAGTTGCAAGCTGTGACGGGCCAAAGTAGGTAGTCAACTGCAGGCCCAAGGCACTAAGCTCCAATCGTGCTTGAATTTTAAAGTGATCTAGCCTCAAACAACACTAAATTTGACTGAGGAACGGAGCTGGAAATGCCATTTCTCCACCAAGTGCAAAGCAGGGGCTAAAAATGAGAATTTTAACTAAGTGTTGGGCTGACATGCGCCCAAGGTGGAGTCCCAGGCGCATGTGGCCCCTCACATGCGCCCAATCTCTAAAAAATTGAGAATGAAACTTCATTCCACAAAGTCTCAGGCGCATGCGCAATCCGACATGCGCCCGGCTCAGAAGAAGGGGATGAACAAGCTTGGAATTCAATGCACCAGGCGCATGTGCATCCTTACATGCGCCCACCTCTGATTTTTGGGAAAACGAAGTCCGGGCAATGCCCTGGGCGCATGCCCAGAACCACATGCGCCTGGGACATGCGCCCACATCCTTAGAGGTAATTTCACATGCGCCTGAGGGAAGTTCTCCATTAGAAAATGAATGGCAGGCCACATGCGCCCACAAGGGGACCACATGCGCCTGTACCCTGAGGGTGATCTCTCTCACCTTGGGAGAAATCAAGCTTTCTGACTCAAAAAATTGTGGAATGACTCAGTGAGTCAATTATTTATACTTGAGCCTAAGGGACCGGTGCACTGCACTAGCATGACGTAAGCATCCAGCGCAGCACACCGGGGGGGCACTTGTTGGGGCTCAAATTTGCACCCATTATAAAATAACATCCCATGGTCTAGTGGCAATGATTTGGATAAGTTTTGAGGCCAGGAAAGCCCTGAAAACGCCTGCACAACCCTGATCGCTTGGTAGCGACCAAAATTCGTAAACAACATTTCGGAGCAGGAACTGGACATGCGCTTCACCGCCAAATGATCCGAAATGTCCTAAAACCCTTAACCTGCAAGTTTCAAAGTCATCCGGTGCATATTTTTACCTGCGCACCTCGAAATACGTTTCGTCCCTGCTCGGAACTGACAAAAAGGGTCTGTAAGCCTACAGGTACCATTTCAGAGTGGAACTGAACATGCGCTTCACCGCCAAATGATTCAGAGTGCCCCAAAACCCTTAAATAGCAAGTTTGAAGTCATTACGATGAATATTTTCATGCGCGCGCTCCCCGGAACAACGTTCCTATACGACAAGCCGACCCGGAGGCTCCAAATTAGGAAGGAAGTACCAAAATTAGCAACATCTGGAGTTTCACACCCCACCCCGTTCATTCAGGAGGTTAATCATAGCCTAGAAGTGGCTTGGCGATAGTGAGCGCATGTCTAGAAAAGGTAGCTGTCCTTTGGAGATCCCCCGTCGGAGCTGAAATGCTGAAATTTTCTAAGTGCTGGAATCCTGAAAATCTGGCTAAGTAGTGGGAAAGCGCCGGCAAAGGACATGCGCCTGGCCTCCAACCACATACGCCTGGCCTCTAAACACATGCGCTTGTATTCTAGTGAATTAAACATTTTTTCCGAAAAGCGCCGGGAAATGTGCCGGTAAAGCACATGCGCCCGGATCCACCACATGCGCCCGGTGCATTTTTTTCCACATGCGCTTGACATAGTTTCTGGTACATGCGCCGGGAAATACCCGCCGGGTAGACCCGAACCAGATTTTCCTCCTATAAATAGTGAAGTCACTTCATTACATCAGCACGAGATCATCCCCTGCCGACCTCAAAGTGATGTAAGCACCACATGCGCTTGCTTTCTCTCCCCTCGCCAGATGCCTTGGCCGGAGTGGATTTCCTCGCCGGAAACCCTCGCCGGAAAGGGATTTCCTCGCCGGAATCCCAAGTTCAGGAAGAAAATCCTGAAATTTTCTAAGTGCTGGGCACATGCGCTGGCTTTTTCCCAACATGCGCTGGTTTTTTTCCCAACATGCGCTGGCTTTTTCCCAACATGCGCTGGCTTTTTCCCAACATGCGCTGGTTTTTTCCCAACATGCACTGGCTTTTTCCCAACATGCGCTGGATTTTTCCCAACATGCACTGGCTTTTCTGGCCGGAAAATCCTGATTTTCTCTAAGTTTGGGAGGGACATGCGCCCACTCTCTGGGTCCAGGCGCATGTGCACTGCCACATGTGCCCGGAACACCTCTCCGTCATCTGTTTTCCATGGAAAATCATCACATGCGCTCGGATGATGACCACATGCGCCCGGATGATGACCACATGCGCTTGACAAATGATGCAATACCACATGCACTTGTAAAATGGTCACATGCGCTTGAAAAATAGGCACATGCGCCTGTACACACTCCCCCATGCGCCTGGACGCTGATGGGAGGAGTGGACCTTCCGTCGCACGGCCCGCCTTCGTCCGGGATCCGATTTCGATGAAACCACAGCCGCCGGATGCGTCTCGATGAGATCTATCCATCCGCCGGATCAGATTCTCCAACGGTCAATGATAAGTAGCCCAAATCAATGTTTTGATCCAAAATGACCAACACTTAGCCAATTTGGCAACTCTGGAAATCCATCCGAAAGAGCCGAAAACGGCGAAAACGAGAAGAATCGGGCGGAATTGGACCGAGCCCGAGAGGGAAACTTTTCTTCTACTTGACATGATACATCATAATCATGCACCGCGACGAGGTTATCCGATCTCAGGACCCTCAAATACCCTAATCGAGCAGTCGGCAGGCCCACTACTTAGTCATTTCTAGCCCTGGGAAGTGCCCTGTTGGCCCGGAAATTGACTTCTGCTAAGCAAATTGAAATACGATCGCACCGCGATCTTCATGGACGTAATCCATCCCTGTTCAAAGACGGTCATCGATACTATTCATCAATCTCCCTAATTAGACCGCACACAGGTCCATTATTTAGTCATTTTCAGCCCTGGGAAGTGCCCTGTTGGCCCGAAAATTGACTTTTGCTAAGCAAATCGAAACGCGATCGCACAGCGATCTTCGTGGACGTAATCCATCCCTGTTCAGAGATGGTTATCGATAATACTCTCTAGTCTCTCTAATCAGACCGCGAACAGGTCCACTACTCAGTCATTTTCAGCCCTGGGAAGTGCCCTGTTGGCTTGAAAATTGACTAATGCCAGTTGAAATCAACCGCGATCTCGAAGACGCCGAGGCAAAGCTGAAGTACTCAGGCTATCCAACAGCCGGTTCAAGCATTCACGGGGCACCGATCCCCATTATTCATAAGAAATTGGCATATGTGGGTACCCATCGGACCTTATACTTAGCCACTTACAGGCATCGGAGATAGCTGATCCAGCCCATTGAATTTGAATCCTCAAAAGATCTTAGCTTGACAAAGCCTATTTGATCCCAAATAGATCATTAAAGATACTCAGAAGAAAGAGTGTTCTCGAAGACGAGTCGCCCGACTCCAGAAGAAATACATTTACTTTACTGTACAAAGCTCTATTCATCCCGGATAAAGGTCCGAGGCTAAACCTAAGGGGTTATGGTTACCACGAGAAACCACAAACAAAGAGTTCTAACTAAGCTTGAAACGTCTTGCTATGGACTACCACTATGAAAAAGACCGTCGATGCCCTACCCATCGACAACGGGTCCGTCGGTTGAGCTGATGAGGTAGTTGCGGGCTTTCCTAAGGTCACCCGTCATAAAAATACGGGCGCGGGCTTTAGTTATGCCGACCAACATTTCGAGGTTCGTGTATTCCAGCGATCACCTGTTCACAGTAACAGGCGCGGGCCCCGAGTTGCACCACTCGATTAAAACCCTCGTTCGGGAACGTTGCGGAGTGCGTTCCTAAGGTCACCCGTCATAAAAGTACGGGCGCGGGCCTTAGGTCATGCCGACCAACATTCGAGGTTCGTGTATTCCAGCGGTCACCTGTTCACAGTAACAGGCGCGGGCCCCGAGTTGCACCACTCGAATCCTGACAGTCTCTCAACCCGGACACACCGAAAGAAAATGGGACATAGACATCCGGCGTGTCTAATAAATGTGGCTCAGTCCATAACAAGAAAACAAAGGTCTCTACGACCATGAACTCAAGACCATAATCCCCGGCGGATTAGTCTTTTGCCTTCCAATCAAGGGTGATCAACCGTTGATGTAATTAAAGGCTCGTGACCAGTATCACAGCCTGGAATGTAAAAGATCTCAGAATCTCTGGAATAAAATTCGCCTTGCGATATCTCTCTCTTGTGTACACTTTGTGATTGCTTATGATTGTCTATGAATGTCTCTATACTCAGAATTCCCCCAGAATAAAAGAAACATGAAAAAAGAAAGAAGGACTGCTGACGAGTAGTTCTGATCTTTCCCCCTTTTTTCTAAGTTCTAACAATCACAAATCTGTGAGATACTCAGTAAGTTGTGTTTAAGGCCATCAACATACGGCACATTTTCAATTTCGGGCAAACCTGGCCCTGTGATGGTTCCTTTACCAATGATCTTAGCTATGCTCCCATCACCAAATGTGACAGACCCACCATCAAATTCGTCATATACACAAAATTGAGATCTATCACCTGTCATGTGTCTAGAACAACCACTATCCAAGTACCATCTAGGGGTATTCCCAGCTTTTAAGGCAGTATGAATGACCAAGCACTTGTTCTTAACAACCCATTTGGTTGTTGTCCTTTTATGAGAGGTGTTCTTCTGGTGAGATTCTCTAGTTTTCTTAGGAGAATCAGATTTTTCTTTTTCACGCAAAAGAAGAGTAGTTTTCAAATTCAGCATTTTAACTTGCTCCAATAGTTCATCCATCCTCTTTTCCTTCCTAGGAAGAGCAGGATAATTCTTTCGAATGTTTCCCCTCTTAGGTGAAGAATGCATGGGAGGATTCCAATTAGCTTGGACATTTTTCCCAGTCGGTATAAATTTACCTTTCAAGTTTCTGACTGGATTTTTAAATACCAAGCACTCAAATTTTAAGTGGCCAATGTCCCCACAAGCATGGCAGATAGGAGAGGCTCTAGTTTTACTTCCGGATGCACCATGATCATTTCTTACAATTGGATGGACTGAGGTAGTTTTTGAAGTGTGACTAGCATAGCCCAAACCTCTTTTGTCCATTGGTGATCTTGCAACACCGAGGAGTTTTTCCAGGTTTTCTTCTCCTTGCGCAAACCGTCTTCTAGAGTCAACGACTTGACACTTAAGACGATTGATTTCAATGTTCGCCTCTTTGAGTTCTCTCTCAAGTTTAGCATGCTTGTCTAGAGATTCACCACTCACGAACTTTTTCTTTTCTTGTTCAAGCTCATCATTCTTCTTTTTCAGCTCTTCTAAATCTTGACTCATCTTTTGATTCTCTATTTTCAATCCGTCAAGATTTTTCATCAGTTTGTCATTTTCAGCCTTCATTTGGCCCAACTTGTTGATGGTATTTATATTTTCAATGTATAGTTGGTTGTAAACCTCCTGAAGGCATTCCTCCTCATTCTCATCATCACTCAAGGAATCATTTTCTGTGTTGGAGGATTCATGATCATCAATGTCTCCGGTGATCTTTGCAATGGGCTCAATTTGAGGCACAATGTCAGTAACAGAGGCCATTAAAATTCTGATTGAACCTTGCTCCTCCTCACTTTGGTATAGGACTAATTCTGATTCAGATTCTTCAGTCTCATCCCATGTAGCAGCCATTGCCTTTTTCTTGGCTTTGTTATTGGTGCACTCGGATGCAATGTGACCAAATCCTCTACACTTGTAGCATTGAGGGTCTTTTGACTTAACAAATTTTCCTTTGTTGTTCTTAGAATCAAAAGGTTTACCCTTCTGGTAGGGTTTCCTTCTAGAAGTATTTTCCTTAGTTTTGAAGAATTTTTGAAATTTCTTGGCCATAAGTGCCATTTCTTCTAAGTCTGGATCTTCCTCACTACCACATTCAGATTCTTGTTTTTTGTGAGAAGATTTCAGGGCTGTACTTTTGGATTTTGAGGGAGTTTTGAAACCTAGCTCATAGGTTTGAAGGGACCCAAGAAGTTCTTCAACTTTCATGGTATTTAGGTCCCTACATTCTTCGATGGTAGTAACTTTGGAAGAGAACCGTTCCGGTAGGGATCTCAGAATTTTCCTACATAGTCTATGCTCCGGAACGGGATCCCCCAAGCCCCACATTTCATTTGTAATCTTGTTCAGCTTGGTATAGAAATCAGTAAATGTTTCATGCTCCTCCATAGTAATATTTTCAAATTGTGTGGAGAGGCGCTGAAGTTTTGAGTTTTTAACAATGCTTGTTCCTTTATGAGTAACCTCAAGGATGTCCCATGCCTGCTTACTGGTTGTGCAATTTTGAATCCGGCCAAATTCATCTTTAGATACTGAACAAAAGATGGCATTCAGCCCTTTGGCATTACAGACCCGTTGAGCTTTATCATAATCGGTCCACATTGCCTTTTCTTTTGGCTTGAGGACATCCGGTTCACCTTCCTTACATATAGTGACCATTGGGGGTTTATATCCAATATCAATCATATCCCTAACGTCCGAATCAATAGATTCCAAAAAGATGCGCATTCGGGCTTTCCAATATGGATAGTTAGACCCATCAAAGAAGGGAGGCTTAGTAACGGATGAAGAGTCCTCTCTAGACATATTTTCAAGCTCTCTTAGGATCTCACTCCGGGTTTTTAAACCTGAACGGAGGAACCCGCTCTGATACCAATTGAAATTGCGGTTTTACCGCCTATAGAGATACTTGGAGATATGCCTAATGTCCTAGAGGGGGGTGAATAGGACTTTTTAAATTCTAATTGCAATTAAAAATAAACCAAGTCAATCTTATCAAATAAGATAATCACAATAGCATTCAAGACAATTATATGAGCAGTTTGTAAGCAAGGACTATCATAGGCATTTCATCAAACAATTAGCATTCATGATTGACTAAACCATTCAACACATAGCAATCATTCAATCTCACAATGCATAGCAATTTATAGTGGTTCGGTTTCCCTACTCCACTCCCGGTTCACGATCTCAACCTATGAGACCACCCGATTTCACTATAGTCTTAGTTTTAAATCAGGTTAACCATCAACCTTGACATCCTTTGATCTAGGACCGCGTATACCATCTGCCGATGGCCCAATCTAGGGACTTGACGAGTTTGGATCTCAAACTCTCACCAATCCTAATCCAAGGACGGTCACGTACCCTCCCGCCGGAGTTTCCTAATCCAGGGAATAGAGATTTAAAAGATGGACTCTCAAATACTAGACATACCTAGACGATTGAGTCCCGATTCGATGCCTTTGATGAGTAGCTTCAGCTCCACGTGCTTCAGCTTCTCTTTGAGCTCCCAAGATCAGCTACCAATGCAAATGATGAGGATATGTTGATGCCGGGTAGTTGGGAGAGAGTTGGTCTAGTTCCTCATGCCTATTCAATGCAATGGTAATGAGGGAACTACCAATCTTCAAGCATTCAATGGCTTTAAGTGACCTAATAAAGATATTCAGAAGGTAGGTCAGCCATGAATGAAGGTGTTGAGTTCATACTTCAAACCGAGCTTAGAATACTCAATGACAAGCCATTAATGGCCAAGTTTGAATGATGAACTCAAGGGAGTTAAGAGGGAGGAAGGATGGGAGTAAATGCTCTCTCTCTCAGCTCTGAATGGGTGTTGAATGCATGACATAAAAGACTTCAAGTCTTGGCTTTATAGAGACCCAAATGATAGCCCCAACGGATCTAAAACGGTCACGTCCGACCTGTCAGAGCAAGGACTTGACCGGCCGGACGGACCGGTCAGCATTCAAAAGCATAGGCCATATGAGGGACTGGCCGACCGGTCATGACCGGTCGGACCCCTTTGCTGGAGATACATGTATTATGGAGGCCGACCGGTCATGACCGGTCGGACCCCCTTGCTGGAGTTACATGTAATATGGAGGCCGACCGGTCATGACCGGTCGGACCCCTTGCTGGACTTCAAGTCTTGTGAAGGCCAACCGGTCATGACCGGTCGGCTATACTTGCTGGACCTTCAGGCATTGTGAAGGCCGACCGGTCATGACCGGTCGGCTTCCTATATGATTGCACTTGCAGAGCCTGGCCGACCGGTCAAGTCTGGTCGGCTGTCCATTCGTCCACTTCACAGCAAGGATGCCGAAGAGTTTGAGAAGCCTGGCCGCTGTCTAGATGGATTTGTGTTCGCTCGCCTCAAGTGTAAGGCTGCGATGTAGTAATAAATCTCGGTAAGACCGAGGTCGATCCACAGGGAAATAGATAAAGCTACCAAATCACTCCAGCAACTCAGTTTTTAAAAGAAATCAGATTTAATTAAATGTTTACTTAAAACAGGAATTTAACGAAAAATCAGAGAAATAAAGTACTAAGGCTTTCAAGGATCCACTTGTAGCAATCCTATGCCAATTCAGTCAATCCAAGTAGAAAACACAACTAAAATCAAAGTCCTATCTCTCATCTAGTTGGAAAATAAAGCATTCACACACATCCCATCACATTCAAGTTGAACTTCCAAGTTCTAGTTCCATTCAATCAATACAAAACTCAAAACTATAGCCTGCGGAGTAACAGCCATGCCTCTGGACTATGGCCTGCTCAAGGATTACTATAATCTGAATTTAGATAAACAAACATGATAATCTCAGAGAATTAAAAGGAATTCATGTCCGGAGCACATAAACTCAGATAAGACGTCTCAAACTACCACTTTTTGGAACTAAATCATGTAAGAATCCAAACTTGAATGTAAATTACTTGAATTAAACTGAAACCAACATAGAATTAGCTACAAGCTTCACATCTCAGCCTTAGCTGAGAGGTTTTAGCCGAGCATAGTCATGCTACAACTAAAAACTCTGAAATAAAGCATAAAAATAGAAAAACCCGAATAGGAGAGTTGCAGCCGCTCCACGATCGCCTTCGCTTTCCAAACCCACGTTCCTTAGCCTCTCTGATACCCTAGGAAGAACCCCTAGGTGTCCTTTTATAGCAAACAATCTCCCTTGCGTCGGATTCTGCGAAAGATTACGCATTGCGCAGCAATTTTCGGAGTCCTGATTTAGAAAGGAATCATTGTTAGTGCACTTTTTCGTGGCATACTAGTGCACCTTGTTTGTCAATCACTTACAGCTGTGAGTCTTGTGTCGGTTGAGCCCAAAGAAGACGAAGACCGAAGACTCAAGACGTCCAGCCGCATCAAGAATGAAGATTCAGGTAAATGAGATGCCTTGATGCCTTAACCTCGACCAAAACCTATCCCCTTTGTATCCTTGATGACCTTGACCATATTTAGAACCCTTTAGGCATCATAGATAGGCCCTAGGTGTCCCTTTTTATCACCCTAACATTGGCCTAAAACACCAAGCTGAATCATGTAGAGTGCAGCTTGTATGTGGGGAGAACCAGGCTGGTCCGACCGGTCATGACCGGTCGGCCTGCAGTGTTCAGGCAGTCCAGTGAGGAGGTCCGACCGGTCATGACCGGTCGGCCCATATTTGTGGCCTTTGCAATGCATGTCCTTCCAGCAGGGGACTCCGACCGGTCGTGACCGGTCGGGTCAGGTCGTTTATGACCGTTTTCTGCCCGTTTTAGAGCCGTTGGAGCCCTCTTTTCTATATATATGGTGCTCCATTCTTGGGCAACTATAGAGAAGTTTTTGAGAGCCCATTCCACACTTATCTTGTTCATCCTTTGGGGCCTCAAAGAGGAGGTTTTCAAGTCATATCCCTTGTGTTTCAAACACAAGTATGGGCATTCAAATGCTATCAAGAGATGA
The DNA here is from genome assembly GCA_003013855.2 of Liriodendron chinense. Lineage (NCBI taxonomy): Eukaryota > Viridiplantae > Streptophyta > Magnoliopsida > Magnoliales > Magnoliaceae > Liriodendron > Liriodendron chinense. The sequence continues at coordinate 4,127,367 of PVNU02000362.1, forward strand.
CTTGATTCCTCTCTCAAATCTAGAGGTGTGACACTATTCCACATAGGTATATCCTTTGTCCAAGACCTCTAGAAGACTCTCTAGGTGAATCTCCTAGTTGGAACAACCTACACATCCCATGTATGAGATTCACCCATCCTCTTAGCACCTTGGGTATTTCAAGGCATCGCATGCAAGGTGTTTGATCGAATGTGGCTGAGGCATTGGCAACGCAACGGCAGCACGATCGAGGGAGCAAAGGGACGCTGATTGAAGCACGGGAGAGCGGAGATCAAGCAACCCAATACGGCGCTAAACAAGGGGCTCATCCGACAAGTAAGTTGTCTCATTTGAGAGTCCATTTTAGAGTTTGTTTGTCAACTCGCCTTAGGGACGTTAGCCGTTCCTTGGCCCGTCAGCCGGGCCTAAACTAAGTCTCCAAGGGGGAGCCTCCGACACGGGAGTAAACGTGCGATAAGGTTGAGAGTTAGCCTTTGTCTAAAACTCCGGATACGGTTGAGAGGTGAACTGATAAAACCTCCGTGTAAAGGTTGAGAGGTGAACCTCATTTAAAACCTCTGATAGTGAATGCCGGTGTGCTCAAAGGGGTTGAGTACTTGAACCGGGAGTGGAGTAGACACGTAGTCGAACCACTATACATCCTTGTGTTTGTGATTGTTATTGAGCACATTAATATCTTTGCATTGTTAGTTTAATTGCTTAATTATGAATGATTGATATGAATGCATGCTAGGCACCTTTTAGGCATCCTCACACAAGATGTACCTTCACTACTTGTGTAGACTTGAGCTCATTGATCCACTCTCATAAGTCTACACAAGTTGCATAGGAAAGAAGCTTTATTAGTTGTATCATTTTCTTACCTATGCATGCTTAGACTAGGTTTGATTATTGCTTAAACCTTGCTAGTCTATTTGATTGGACCCACCAAGGCTTGGAAGCCAAGGTGTTCTTACTTACCTAGCTTAAACTTGTTGAATTGCATAAGTAGGCGAAAAGAATTTTAAAAAGGTCCTATTCACCCCCCCCTCTAGGTCCATAGACATATCTCCGAGTATCTCTACAAGCGGTAAAACCGCACTTTCAGTTGGTATCAGAGAGGGTTTCTCTTTAAGGGCTTAATTGCCTAGAGATAGATCCTAAAGAGAAACTTGAAAATATGTCTAGAGAGGACTCTTCATCCGTCACTAAGCCTCCTTTCTTTGATGGGTCAAATTATCCATATTGGAAAGCCCGAATGCGAATCTTCTTGGAATCCATTGATTCGGATGTGAGGGACATGGTTGACTTTGGATATGAACCCCCAATGGTTACTATTTCCAAGGAGGGTGAGCCGGATGTTCTCAGGCCAAAAGATAAGGCATTGTGGACTGCTCATGAAAAAGCTCAACGTATTAATAATGCCAAAGGCCTGAATGCCATATTTTGTTCAGTATCAAGAGAAGAATTTGGTCGGATCCAAAACTGCACTACCAGTAAACAAGCATGGGATATTCTGGAAGTTACCCATGAAGGAACAAATGTTGTTAAAAATTCTAAACTCCAGCGCCTCTCCACTCTCTTTGAAAATATTACTATGGAGGAGGATGAAATGTTTACTGAATTTTATACCAAACTGAACAAAATCACAAATGATATGTGGGGCTTAGGAGATCCGGTTCCGGAACATAGGCTTTGTAGGAAAATTCTGAGATCTCTTCCGGAACGGTTCTCTTCTAAAGTCACCACCATTGAAGAGTGTAGGGATCTTAATACAATGAAAGTTGAAGAACTCATAGGTTCCCTACAAACCTTTGAATTAGGCTTTAAAGCCCCCTCTAGAAGGAAAAACATCGCCTTCAAGTCCTCTCACAGACACAAGAAAATCAAAAGTGAGACGGAGGATGATAGCGATGATGAGGATGATGAGGAAGAACAATTGAACAAAAAATTTAAGAGATTCCTCAAATTTGATAGAGGGAATAGCCGTGACAAGAAGGACAAGAAGGGTGATAAACGTACAGGAAAATCATCCATACCTTCATCCGTCCGTTGTTACGGCTGCGGTCGTCGTGGCCATATTGCCCCGGAATGTCCGGAAGGGCCTAAACCGAAAGGTAAAAAGGCCATGGCTGCCACTTGGGATGATACGGAGGAGTCCGAATCTGATGATGAGAGCCAACATAAAGATCTTGCTCTCTCGGCCTCCATCACGACCCCTTTACCAGATTATCTAAGAGGGGATCCCAACCGCTATCCCTTCTAGGTGAAGGAGGAGTTCCCAACCCCTCACCTCATGCTACATTTTATGAGGGTGTTGTGGAATCTTGCTACCCTTTGGTTTTTTTAATCTCATCATGGTAAGAGAGGGTAGCTAGTTTTGCTTTTATTGGAAAATCTGAGGATTTCAGCCTCATTTCTGTGTATATGGGCAAATCAGAGGATTCAAGCCTCATTCGCCCAAATTTTGATGATTTAGCCTTGCTTTTATTTAATTCATTTACTTGCTAGATTGTCTTCCTGCTTAGATTAGCCAATCATCTTGAGTTTTATGCTTCATGTATGCTAATCTTTGCTTAGTTTTGGTCTTGATATACCAGTAGGGGAGGTTGGTTGATTGGGCTATAAGCCCTTTTGTGCTTCATTGCAAATGTATGTCCTTGACCAATATTGCATGATTACCTACGCTTAGATAGTTATATCTTCCTGTTAATCATGTTTTTCTTAGCATGCTCCATGTATTAATGATTCATGCACCCTACACTCTCCTTTTAGCATGTGCTTATAGTTATAACTGCGACACACTATCTCCTCTTACCTTAACTTCATTGGTATATCATTAAGGGGGAGAGAATAGTTTGTCAATTGCTAACAAAAAGGGGGAGAAAGATCAAATCCCACCAAAACTAGTTTGCTATGTTTTGTGATGCAGGGATTGACAGGTTGTGGGGGAGCAAACTGAAGCGGAGCAGCATAGTTTAGACATGTCAAGAGTCCTGTAATTTATGCTTTATCAATGTAATATCTTGAACATGTAATTTGTTTTGGTAGGTTAAGTTTTTGTAAGTAATTGACAAAGGGGGAGATTGTTAGTGCACTTTTTCGTGGCATACTAGTGCACCTTGTTTGTCAATCACTTACAGCTGTGAGTCTTGTGTCGGTTGAGCCCAAAGAAGACGAAGACCGAAGACTCAAGACGTCCAGCCGCATCAAGAATGAAGATTCAGGTAAATGAGATGCCTTGATGCCTTAACCTCGACCAAAACCTATCCCCTTTGTATCCTTGATGACCTTGACCATATTTAGAACCCTTTAGGCATCATAGATAGGCCCTAGGTGTCCCTTTTTATCACCCTAACATTGGCCTAAAACACCAAGCTGAATCATGTAGAGTGCAGCTTGTATGTGGGGAGAACCAGGCTGGTCCGACCGGTCATGACCGGTCGGCCAGCAGCCTTGCTGCTTTATGCAATGGCCAGCCGACCGGTCATGACCGGTCGGCCGTTTACAAACCATGGTGGCCAGCAAGTATGGCCGACCGGTCATGACCGGTCGGCCTGGAGGAATTCCTTCATCCAGCAAGGAGCGCCGACCGGTCATGACCGGTCGGCCTGCAGTGTTCAGGCAGTCCAGTGAGGAGGTCCGACCGGTCATGACCGGTCGGCCCATATTTGTGGCCTTTGCAATGCATGTCCTTCCAGCAGGGGACTCCGACCGGTCGTGACCGGTCGGGTCAGGTCATTTATGACCGTTTTCTGCCCGTTTTAGAGCCGTTGGAGCCCTCTTTTCTATATATATGGTGCTCCATTCTTGGGCAACTAGAGAGAAGTTTTTGAGAGCCCATTCCACACTTATCTTGTTCATCCTTTGGGGCCTCAAAGAGGAGGTTTTCAAGTCATATCCCTTGTGTTTCAAACACAAGTATGGGCATTCAAATGCTATCAAGAGATGACTTGATTCCTCTCTCAAATCTAGAGGTGTGACACTATTCCACATAGGTATATCCTTTGTCCAAGACCTCTAGAAGACTCTCTAGGTGAATCTCCTAGTTGGAACAACTTACACATCCCATGTATGAGATTCACCCATCCTCCTAGCACCTTGGGTATTTCAAGGCATCGCATGCAAGGTGTTTGATCGAATGTGGCTGAGGCATTGGCAACGCAACGGCAGCACGATCGAGGGAGCAAAGGGACGCTGATTGAAGCACGGGAGAGCGGAGATCAAGCAACCCAATACGGCGCTAAACAAGGGGCTCATCCGACAAGTAAGTTGTCTCATTTGAGAGTCCATTTTAGAGTTTGTTTGTCAACTCGCCTTAGGGACGTTAGCCGTTCCTTGGCCCGTCAGCCGGGCCTAAACTAAGTCTCCATGGGGGAGCCTCCGACACGGGAGTAAACGTGCGATAAGGTTGAGAGTTAGCCTTTGTCTAAAACTCCGGATACGGTTGAGAGGTGAACCGATAAAACCTCCGTGTAAAGGTTGAGAGGTGAACCTCATTTAAAACCTCCGATAGTGAATGCCGGTGTGCTCAAAGGGGTTGAGTACTTGAACCGGGAGTGGAGTAGACACGTAGTCGAACCACTATACATCCTTGTGTTTGTGATTATTATTGAGCACATTAATATCTTTGCATTGTTAGTTTAATTGCTTAATTATGAATGATTGATATGAATGCATGCTAGGCACCTTTTAGGCATCCTCACACAAGATGTACCTTCACTACTTGTGTAGACTTGAGCTCATTGATCCACTCTCATAAGTCTACACAAGTTGCATAGGAAAGAAGCTTTATTAGTTGTATCATTTTCTTACCTATGCATGCTTAGACTAGGTTTGATTATTGCTTAAACCTTGCTAGTCTATTTGATTGGACCCACCAAGGCTTGGAAGCCAAGGTGTTCTTACTTACCTAGCTTAAACTTGTTGAATTGCATAAGTAGGCGAAAAGAATTTTAAAAAGGTCCTATTCACCCCCCCCCTCTAGGTCCATAGACATATCTCCGAGTATCTCTACAAGCGGTAAAACCGCACTTTCAATCATGTTACGCAGAGCCGACCGGTCGTGACCGGTCGGACTAGCTTCTAAAAACAGTCCAGGGAGTGCTGCCGACCGGTCAAGACCAGTCGGACAGACCTGTCCACAGTCCAGCGTGCATGCCCGACCGGTCATGACCGGTCGGGCTTTGTTTCCATCTTGTCCAGAGAGCCTGGCCGACCGGTCATGACCGGTCGGCCTTCTTCCTTTGTTGCCCCTTTGATGTGGCTGACCGGTCGGACGATGTTCGCTCGCCTCAAGTGTAAGGCTGCGATGTAGTAATAAATCTCGGTAAGACCAAGGTCGATCCACAGGGAAAGAGTAACAGCTTCCTAATTACTTCAGCAACTCAGTTTAATAGAGTAAATTCAGATTCAATGGGATGTTTAATTAAAACAGTAACTTAATGAAAAAAATCAGAGATTTAATGTACTAAGGCTTTCAAGGATCCACTTGTAGCAATCCTATGTCAATTCAGTCAATCCAAGTAGAGAACACAACTAGATTTGAAGTCCTATCTCTCATCTAGTTGGAAAGTAAAGCATTCACACACATTCATCCAATTCAAGTTGAACTTCCAAGTTCAAGTCCATTCAATCAATGTAGAATTCAAATTCATAGCCTGCGGAGTAACAGCCATGCCTATGGACTATGGCCTGCTCAAGGATTACTATAATTCGAATCTAAACAAGCAACCTGTGATAATCTCAGATAATTAAAAGGAATTCATGTCCGGAGCACATAAACTCAGATAAGACATCTCAAACTACCACCTATTGGACTGAAACATAAGAAAAATCAACTTTGAATTGAAAAATACTTAAATCAAACTAAAATTAACATAGAACTGGCTACAAGCTTCACCTCTCAGCCTTAGCTGAGAGGTTTTAGCCGAGCATAGTCATGCTACAACTAAAAACTCAAAAATAAAGCATAAAACTAGAAAAACCCGAAGATAAATGTTGCAGACGCTCCACAGTCGCCTTCAGCCTCCAAACTCACGTTCCTTCTCTTCTCTGATACCTTAGGGAGAGCCCCTAGGTGGCCTTTTATAGCAACAATCCTCCCTTGCGTCGGATTTTGCGAAATCCTACGCCTTGCGCAGCAATTTTCGGAGTCCCGAATTAGAAAGGATTCTTCTTACGCATGGCCGACCGGTCGTGACCGGTCGGACTAGTTTTTCAAACCATCCAGGGAGTCCAGCGTGCCTACCCGACCGGTCATGACCGGTCGGACATTGTTTCTGCTTTGGCCAGTGTACACAGCCGACCGGTCATGACCGGTCGGACATTGTTGTCCAACTTCTAGCATTCATCCAGTGCACATGGCCGACCGGTCATGACCGGTCGGCCCCAATGCAATGTGGCCAGCCTTCATTCAGTTTTCATGGCCGACCGGTCATGACCGGTCGGCCTCTCTTCTACTTGATTCCTTTGATGTGGCTGACCGGTCGGACGACCGGTCAGCCTTGTATTTCTTCATCTTTTTCTTCTTTTCTTCATTCTCTTTTCTCTCTCTTTCTTCTTCTTTCCTTGATCCATCTTAGGACTTCCTCCAATGTCTTCAAATATCCCTTGTTACGCTCCAATTGGACGAAGTCCGCTCTCATCCCTAAAATCACAAAAACACGTGTTAGTTGGGCCTTTAACCCATGAAAATCATGCAAACTAAGTAGTGTAATGGGCAATGCAATGTATAAATTGGAGGTTCAACACACCCCCCAACCAGCTTTTTGCTAGTCCCGAGCAAAACATGCGTGAAACAGTTTCAAACCTCCAAATCCAACTCTCTTCCAGAAATCATGTTTCTATCCATTCCAAAATGTATAAGTGTAAAATTTGGAAAAATTAGGTGTTAGAAGCTAAACCTTGGACTCTCAAAACATAAGAAGTGTTTACATGAAATCCCCGCTGACTGATTGATAAATAGAAGAATTCGAACAAATTCAACCTAGTGTGCATAGTGAAAGTTCATCTCATGAGTTCCTGGAACCATCTTCTTCATAGATTAAGTAGACCAGGGATTCCAAGGTGCACAGAGCAACAGCAAGCCTATGACAGGAATTTGCCTTACCGTCCTTCCGACGGCTTTCACACTACGTCCCATTGCCGGCTTTGGTTACGGTTCGACCATCCCCCGGTTGGTAATAGGTAGCCCTTTTCGGAATTTTCCACCATTTTTCTTTCCTTCCCGATTTCATCCTTTCTTTCCTTTTTCTTTTAACTTAGATAGGATTTTTAGAAATCCATATCTTTCATTATTTTCCCATGGACAAGGATGGACAAAATACCCCGGCTTGGCTGCTCAACACCTCTAAACCAAAGTCTAGCTAATCCACAAATCACATAAACCTGTCACTCATGAAAATCGTGTAATGTGAACTTGGTGTAAAGGTGTTCAAATTTTTTATCAATCACAACAATAGGGGAGTTAACATATAAAGCCATTATGTTGGAAGAAATTCAAGACTACAACATCACACACTTCGTTTCTCCTCCTCTTCTACTCATAGCCTCTCAAATGTATAGAAACAAAATTTTCTAAAAGAGTTTTGAGATGTTAGAAAATTCGCAAAAATTTTGTGCATATGAAGCTCGAAATGTTGCAATATGCTAGATGAGGGATCTCATCTCACCCCCCAACCAAATCTTGCATTGTCCTCAATGTAAAAAGATAGTTAGTTAGCATGAACATGAGAACAATGGTAAAATATGAGAGAGTGAGAATCAATAGTACCTGAGAGAGCGATCATGGAGGTCTGCAATTCCAACAACTAAATCCTACTAAAACAGTAAAACAAAACTAAACCTACCTATGCTATACCTCCATCAGACTAGGAGATCAATCATCCTGATAGACAGGATCATTCAGGGAGATGGACATGTCCTTTGAATCAAATTTCTCAACAAATGGTTTAAGGCGTTGTCCATTAACTTTGAAACAATCACCATTCGCTGCATTCTCAATCTCAACAGCCCCATGAGGAAAAACTTCTTTAACAATATATGGGCCGGTCCATCGAGATCGTAATTTTCTCGAAAAAAGATGAAGTCGGGCATTATACAAGAGCACTTTCTGTCCTTCATGGAAGGATTTCCTTAAGATGTGCTTGTCATGAAAGGCCTTCATCTTGCTCTTGTAAATTCTCGAATTCTCATATGCATCGTTCCGGATCTCATCAAGCTCATTTAATTGAAGTTTGCGAAGCAAGCTAGCCTTGTCAATGTCAAAATTTAGAGCCCGAATTGCCCAATAGGCTTTGTGTTCTATCTCCACAGGCAAGTGGCAAGCTTTCCCATAGACAAGTCTATAAGGGGACATTCCAATGGGTGTCTTGTAGGCCGTACGGTGAGCCCAAAGTGCATCATCTAATCTTAGGGACCAATCCTTGCGATCCGGTCTCACCGTCTTTTCCAAAATCCGCTTGATTTCCCTATTGGAGATTTCAGCTTGCCCACTTGTTTGTGGGTGGTATGGGGTACTCACTTTGTGCCTAATACCATATTTCTTCATCAAAGTTTTAAAAGGTCTATTGCAAAAGTGAGAACCACCATCACTAATAATGGCTCGAGGCGTCCCAAATCTAGAAAGTATGTTTTCTTTGAGAAACTTGAGAACCGTACGATGATCGTTGGTTCTACATGGGATAGCCTCTATCCATTTAGACACATAATCTATGGCCAACAGAATATCGACATGTCCAAAAGATGAGGGGAATGGTCCCATGAAATCGATGCCCCAACAGTCAAAGACTTCAAGATGTTGAATTGGGGTGAGAGGCATCATATTGCGACGGGATAATCCTCCTAACTTCTGGCAGCGCTCGCATGCTTTGCAAAACTCGTGGGTATCTTTAAATAATGTGGGCCAATAAAAACCACACTGCAGAATCTTTGCAGTTGTTTTCTTGGCTGAAAAATGACCCCCACATGCTTGATCACGACAAAAGGAGATGACTGAATTGTGTTCATCATCAGGGACGCATCTCCTTATAATTTGGTCTGGGCAATATTTAAACAATAGAGGTGCATCCCAGAAAAATCTGCGCACTTCCCTTAGAAATTTACGTTTGTCTTGCGCAGTCCAATGAGTCGGCATCGCACCTGTGGAAAGATAATTGGCTATATCAGCGTACCATGGTGGATGCGTAGCAACAAAGAGTTGCTTATCAGGGAATGAGTCCTCAATAGGTGACTCGTCAATGGAATTTGGTTGGACTAGACGGGATAGATGATCCGCCACCACATTTTCTACCCCCTTCTTATCTTTGATCTCCAAATCGAATTCTTGAAGGAGTAGGATCCATCTTAGCAAACGGGGCTTAGCATCCTTCTTGGAAAGAAGGTATTTCAGCGCCGCATGATCTGTATAAATAATAACTTTGGATCCTATTAAATATGGCCTGAATTTGTCCAAGGCAAAAATGACAGCTAGGAGCTCTTTCTCCGTAGTCGAATAGTTAACTTGGGCAGGATTCAAGGTCCTACTTGCGTAGTAGATGACATTGGGCTTTTTATCCTTCTTTTGGCCTAACACCACCCCAATAGCAAAATCGCTTGCATCACATATCAACTCAAAAGGAGTGGACCAATCTGGTGGTTGCATGATAGGAGCGGTTGTTAACATGTCTTTTAGCTTTGAAAAAGCTAATTGACATTCGGCACTCCACTCAAATTGGTTTTCCTTTTGTAGAAGGTTGCATAAAGGCCTTGAGATGTGACTAAAGTCCTTTATAAACCTTCGATAGAAACCGGCGTGTCCAAGGAAGGACCGCACATCGCGTACGCTTTTGGGTGGTGGTAGATTGGAAATTATGTCAATTTTCGCCCGGTCTACTTCTATTCCATTGGACGAGATGATATGTCCAAGGACTATTCCTCTTTGTACCATGAAATGACACTTTTCCCAGTTTAATACAAGTTGCTTTTCTTCACACCTCCTCAAGACCAACTTCAAGTGCTCGAGACACTCATCAAAAGTACAACCAAAAACAGAAAAGTCATCCATGAACACCTCAAGAAACTCACCCACCATGTCTGAGAAAATACTCAACATGCATCGTTGGAATGTGGCGGGTGCATTGCATAACCCGAATGGCATCCTTCGGTAAGCGAAGGTACCAAACGGGCATGTAAATGTGGTTTTCTCTTGGTCTTCCGGAGCTATCTCAATTTGGTTGTATCCGGAATAGCCATCTAGGAAGCAATAATAGGGATGGCCTGCCAACCTCTCCAAAATTTGATCCATAAATGGGAGAGGGAAGTGGTCTTTCCTAGTAACCGTGTTGAGCTTCCTATAATCAATGCACATACGCCACTCGGTAGTCACCCTAGTCGGTATAAGCTCGTTGTTGGTGTTTTCGATGATGGTAATACCGGATTTCTTGGGGACAACTTGGGTGGGGCTCACCCATTGGCTATCTGAGATGGGGTAGATGATACCCACATCCAATAGCTTTAACACCTCGGCTTTGACAACCTCCATCATGTTTGGATTTAGCCTTCTTTGAGGTTGTCTAGATGTTTTTGCATTTTCCTCAAGGTGTATATGGTGAGTACAAACCGAAGGATCTATCCCTTTGAGATCCGCTATTGTCCAACCTATGGCTTCCCGATGTTCTTTGAGTAGCTCAATCAACTTGAGCTCTTGGTCTTCTTGAGCTCTTGGTCTTTCTCTAGGTGGGAGGCAATGACAACTGGGAACGTTTCCTCTTGACCCAAATATACGTATTTAAGCTCTGATGGCAGCGGTTTGAGGTCAAGCTTTGGTGGTTTGATGTTAGACGGTAGAGGCCTTGATATGGTTGGTGGCAATTTTTCAAAGTGGTGCCTCCACCGGCTAGTATCAACTACCGGTCTTTCTATATTTAATGCCTGCACAATCTCACTACTGATGGGATCTTCGGAATCCATGATATGTGCTAAGCATGTCTCCAAGCTTTCTAGTGGTTCAAGTTGGAGGAGTTCTTCTTCTTCAAAAGTTTCGAGCATGTTCACATCGAAGAACTCATCATCATCGACATCCCTATGTCTTTTGCCCAAATGAAACACATTTACCTCTAGTGTCATGTTTCAAAAGATATTTGCATCACCCCATTCCGGCAATTGATGATTGCGTTTGATGTGGCAAGGAATGGGCGGCCTAATATCACCAGTATTTGGGTGCTAGCATCCAAAACCGGTTGTGTGTCCAAGACTATAAAATCTACCGGGTAGTAGAATTTGTCAACTTGGACTAGAACATCCTCAACTATCCCCCTTGGTACACGGATAGATCTATCAGCGAGTTGCAATGTGGTTTTGGTGGGTTTTAATTCACCAAGGTCCAATTGCTCATATACCGAGTATGGGATCAAGTTTACACTCGCCCCTAAGTCTAACAAGGCACGTTCAATCCGGTAGTCTCCAATGATACATGAGACTGTGGGACTACCGGGATCTTTGAATTTTGGAGGAGTCTTTTGAGTGAGGATGGCACTAACTTGCTCAGTTAAGAAGGCCTTTTGCTGCACATTATATTTGCGTTTTGTTGTGCATAGGTCTTTTAGAAACTTGGCATAAGAGGGAATTTGTTTGATGGCATCAAGCAAGGGGATATTGATCTTGACTTGTCTGAAAATCTCTAGAATATCTTGAGAATTTGGGAGAGATTTTGGGGCAACCAATCTCGATGGGAATGGTGCTATGGGCTTGTAAATGCGTTCCGGTTGTTGTGGGGCTAAGTTAGATCCATTTTCATCCTCAGAATTTACCGGATCATTAGGCTCATCGGCCTTCACCGGAATAGTTTTGTCAATTTGTTTACCACTTCTAAGGGTGGTAATGGATTTAGCTTGCTCCATGTTTTGGTTGGAAGGATTAGGGATGCTTACTTCATGTACTTGCTTTGGATTGGGCTGAGGTTGGGCCGGAAAGGTCCCTTCCCTAGCATTCAAGCGTCCCTTAATCTCATCAACCGAGACTTTCAGCTCTTGGAACAATTGCTGATTCGATTCATTTATTTACGCTTGCCCTTGCATAAATGCTCTCAAGGTATCCTCAAATGAGAATTGAGGTGGGGCCATATTTTGCATGGGTGGCCCTCTTTGGGAGTTGGTAGGATTGCCCGTAGGAGCATTCTTCCAACTGAAATTCGGGTGGTTCTTCCAACTCTCATTGTATGTATTACCTACCGGTCCATTGAAGGGCCGTTGATAACCATATGTGGCATTGGTTGTCTCTTGCAGCACTTCCTTAAATGCAGGAATTGTGGGACAATCTTGCGTAGCGTGTAAGTCGGTGAGACAAATCCCACATGTGGTTTCAACAGCTTCCTTGGACTTGGAAACTCCATTTTTGCTAAGTTCCATGGCCTCAACCTTCCTTGTGAGGTTGGCTATCCCTGCATTTACGTCGTCTTCCTCTTTAAGGACATATATCCCTCCTTTCTCTTGAGTAGGCTTGGGGTTCTTGGGTTTATCCGAGGTGTCGCAAGATTGGGCGTTTTCAGCCAACATGTCCAAGTAACTCCAAGCATCATCTGGATTTTTACTCATAAACTCGCCATTGCACATCATTTCCACAAATTGGCGCATATTAGAACTTAATCCATCATTGAAAAAAATTTATAATTCGCCAACTCTCATAGCCATGATGTGGGCAAGCAAGCAGGAGTTCCTTAAATCTTTCCCAACATTGAAAGAATGATTCACCCTCTTTAGCTGAGAAATTCATTATGGCCCTTCGAAGAGTGTTTGTTTTATGGGCCAGGAAGAACTTTTTCAAGAATTCCCGGTTTATCTCAACCTATGACCCAATCGAATATGGTCTAAGAGAGTGAAGCCAATCTTTGGCTCTTTCTTTCAAAGTGAAGGGAAAAAGTTTAAGTCTGATTGTATCCCCAGAAACATTGGGATAATGCAAGGTGGCCAACACTTCTTCGAATTCTTGCAAGTGTAAGTATGGGCGGTCAGAGTCTAGCCCATGGAATTTAGGTAAAAGTTGGATTACTCCCGGTTTTATGTCAAGGGTCCCACCGTTAGCTGGTAGAACTATGCAAGAAGGTGTAATTGTACGAGCAGGTTGTAGGTAATCCCGTAGTGATCTCATTGGAGGAACATTATGTACCTCATTCTCTCCTACTCCTTCCTGATTTGCGTTTGTGGTTGGAGTAGGGGGGAGGATTCCTTAAGGGTGTTTGATCCATACTCCCCAAACTTTCACAATGCTCTTGATAATTCCGGACTCGTCTATGGACTGACAATGGTCCAACTAAACCACCTTCAGATTGAAGACGATTTGAATGATTACGTTCCCAACGGAACATAAACCACTCCACCAGAAACTGAAACTAATCCTATTCTAGAAAACTAAAATCTGAAACTGAAAGAAAATTCTGCAGAAGCTAAGTTAGAAGGGTATCACCTGATGCGCTTGAACTAGAAAAACTCCTACAAAACAGAAAAACTTGTTAGTTCTAAGAAAATCAAAAAGCCTAACTATGTCTACTTCTACAGCCACTGAAATTATTTGAAAACCGTTATCTAATCTCCCCGGCAACGGCGCCAAAAACTTGTTCGCTCGCCTCAAGTGTAAGGCTGCGATGTAGTAATAAATCTCGGTAAGACCGAGGTCGATCCACAGGGAAAGAGTAACAGCTTCCTAATTACTTCAGCAACTCAGTTTAATAGAGTAAATTCAGATTCAATGGGATGTTTAATTAAAACAGTAACTTAATGAAAAAAAATCAGAGATTTAATGTACTAAGGCTTTCAAGGATCCACTTGTAGCAATCCTATGTCAATTCAGTCAATCCAAGTAGAGAACACAACTAGATTTGAAGTCCTATCTCTCATCTAGTTGGAAAGTAAAGCATTCACACACATTCATCCAATTCAAGTTGAACTTCCAAGTTCAAGTCCATTCAATCAATGTAGAATTCAAATTCATAGCCTGCGGAGTAACAGCCATGCCTATGGACTATGGCCTGCTCAAGGATTACTATAATTCGAATCTAAACAAGCAACCTGTGATAATCTCAGATAATTAAAAGGAATTCATGTCCGGAGCACATAAACTCAGATAAGACATCTCAAACTACCACCTATTGGACTGAAACATAAGAAAAATCAACTTTGAATTGAAAAATACTTAAATCAAACTAAAATTAACATAGAACTGGCTACAAGCTTCACCTCTCGGCCTTAGCTGAGAGGTTTTAGCCGAGCATAGTCATGCTACAACTAAAAACTCAAAAATAAAGCATAAAACTAGAAAAACCCGAAGATAGATGTTGCAGACGCTCCACAGTCGCCTTCAGCCTCCAAACTCACGTTCCTTCTCTTCTCTGATACCTTAGGGAGAGCCCCTAGGTGGCCTTTTATAGCAACAATCCTCCCTTGCGTCGGATTCTGCGAAATCCTACGCCTTGCGCAGCAATTTTCGGAGTCCCGAATTAGAAAGGATTCTTCTTACGCATGGCCGACCGGTCGTGACCGGTCGGACTAGTTTTTCAAACCATCCAGGGAGTCCAGCGTGCCTACCCGACCGGTCATGACCGGTCGGACATTGTTTCTGCTTTGGCCAGTGTACACAGCCGACCGGTCATGACCGGTCGGACATTGTTGTCCAACTTCTAGCATTCATCCAGTGCACATGGCCGACCGGTCATGACCGGTCGGCCCCAATGCAATGTGGCCAGCCTTCATTCAGTGTTCATGGCCGACCGGTCATGACCGGTCGGCCTCTCTTCTACTTGATTCCTTTGATGTGGCTGACCGGTCGGACGACCGGTCAGCCTTGTATTTCTTCATCTTTTTCTTCTTTTCTTCATTCTCTTTTCTCTCTCTTTCTTCTTCTTTCCTTGATCCATCTTAGGACTTCCTCCAATGTCTTCAAATATCCCTTGTTACGCTCCAATTGGACGAAGTCCGCTCTCATCCCTAAAATCACAAAAACACGTGTTAGTTGGGCCTTTAACCCATGAAAATCATGCAAACTAAGTAGTGTAATGGGCAATGCAATGTATAAATTGGAGGTTCAACAGACGACCGGTCTGCCTTATCTTCACTTCAACTTTTCTTATTTTCTTCATTCTCTTTTCTCCCTCTTTCTTCTTCTTTCTTTGGTCCATCTTAGGACTTCCTCCAATGTCTTCAAATAACCTTTGTTAGGCTCCAATTGGATGAAATCCGCTCTCGTCCCTACAATCACAAAAACATGTGTTAGGTGGGCCTTTAAACCATGAAAATCATGCAAACCTTGTTGTGTAATGAGCAATGCAATGTATAAATTGGAGGTTCAACAATTTGTCATAGCGAGCTAGCAGGACCAAGATTCTCAACACAGCAACGGATCTCTTCAAGCGATGAGGTGCATAGGGTCCAATTTATGGGCATATCTTCAATATGCTTCGCACCAGCCATGATTCACAAGTCTGATCAACTTGTGCAAGGGTCTAGAGGAATGGGGATAGGATATGTGAGTTTTTACGCCATTCTTTTGATGTTTTGGGGTTTCCTATGGTCGATCTATATGCAACTTACCTGAGATCTTGTTGCAGCATTAGTTTGAGCAATGGACGAAGCGTAATCTTCAAGTCTTGATCTTCAATACTTCGACCGGGGCTCACATGACACGACGCGACCAACCAACATGTCAATTGACAACAAAAGGTGTACTAACACACTCCTTTGGCCGTGAAGGAACGAATGAATGGTTTGGATCGAATAGTGGGGCCAACCTTGATGAATGTTAGGTGCCCCAAAGATGACAGCGGACGGACGTTGTTACCACTGTAACAGCGTCGGATTTGGGAAGACGGGTTTGGTTTCCTTTCATAGGTACCGTGCACCGCACGAACATGCACCCTAACCCAACCATCTTCACAAGTGGGGTCCACATACAGTAGGTCAGTGACATCCACTCCATCCCGTAGATGGAAAATAAAATTTCAAGCATCGCTGAGAAAGATGGGGCAGATTTGAGTTAAGGTAGGCCATTTATTGGCTGATTTCTGATTAGGGTATTTGTAGGATGATCAGAGGGCTAAAATTCGACACGTACGACTAAAATGTGTCCAAAAGCTCATATAGGAAGTTTGGAGTGAAAGTGATCATCATAAATTATAAAACTTAAAAATGGTGGTTCAACTTAAGTTTAACTAATGGCATTTTCGTAATTATTGTAAATTTATGAGTTTTGTGAATTCTAACACTTCTACGCTATTTTAGGGTTTATTCTAAGCAACTTTAATAAAAGGACTATACCCTAATTCCCTACGGAGTGTTTATTATTAATTTATCAATATTAAAAGTTATTTAATTTATTAAATTATGATTCCAAAAACCTGAGGTATTATAAGCATGCCTAAGCATGTTCATAGGGCCAGAAAATTAATGATCTAAGCATATACACTACAATAAAATGAATTTTTACTGACGAAAGTATTATCGACGAAACATTTTTCGTTGGGAAAAACCATTTTTCCCGACAAAATCGGAACATCGTCGGTAAAAATCGTTCCAACTTCCCGCCACCGCTAGATTCTTTCCCACTATACACTTTTACCGATGAAATAAAAATTTCGTCGGTAAAAAGTTTATTGCTGACTGAAGTAACCTGTCACTAAAAATGAAAACAAAAAAGTTCACTTTTACCGACGAAAAGTTTCGTCGGTAAAAGTCCTTATTGCCGACGGTAGTTGGCCATCGGTAATAATAAGCTAAGTTCCCGCCAAGAGTGAGAAACACTTTTACTGACAAAAATTTTTGTCAGTAAAAGTTTTTGAACTGACTTTTACCGACGAAACATTTCGTCGGTAAAAGTCTTTTAATTTTTTTAACAGCCCAATCGGCCCTCATTTCTTTCTCTCTCTCACTCTCTCGCTCGCTCTCTCTCTCTCTCTCTCTCTCTCTCTCTCTCTCTCTCGATCGGCCGTCAAGCGTTCGGCCTTCACCGTCCATCTCTCTCATCGCCGACCATCGTCGTCCGACGTTCGGTCACCGGCGTCCCACCATCTCAGCCGACCACCCATCTCAGCCGACCATCTCACCGGCGTCCCACTGCCGCTAGCCAAGCACCTCCATTGGCCTCCGTATGCCGCCGCCACCTCCGGTAACCCTCTATCCCTTCCTTCTTCCTCCATTTCCTCTTTCTCTCTCCTCGTTGCTGATTGTGGGGCCCACTGCTAAAATCCAATGCATGTGGGTCCCACCATCGCTGTTCAATGCATGTGGGTCCCACCGTTGCTGTTGCATGTGGGTCCCATCGTCGCTGTCCATCGTCCATTGCATGTGGGGTCCGCCTTAACTGTCCACCATTTGGTGGGGCCCATTGATTTAGTAAATCCCTAATTAGGTATTTAGAAATTAAAATTCCCTAATTAGGGATTTCAAAATTAAAATCCCTAATTAAAATCCCCTAATTAAAATCTTTAAATTAAAATCCCAAATTTGTGGGGCCCACCGTCGCTGTCCAATGTTTTGGATCAAGCATATATTTGTGTGGAGTAAACTTTGTGGGGCCCACAGTGATTTACGTATTTTATCCACTCCGTCCATCCATCTTAATAGGAAATTTTAGGTATGGTGCCAAAAAATGAAGCATATCAAAATTTAAAGTGGACCACACCACAAGTGTGAACCGAATGTCTATCATTGAAAAATTCTCGGAGGACACAGAAGTTTTGGATCAAGCTGATATTTGTCTTTTCTGTTCATCCATATCCATGTGATCTTATGAACAGGTTGGATGACAAATAAAGATCACTGTAGGGCCTGGGAATGGTGGAAATCATTATTCCCACTGTTTCCCATGGCATGGTCCACTTGAGATTTGGATATGCTTAAATTTTGGGCTCAACCACTAAAATGAGGTGAAAAAACATAAGGACGGAATAGATAAATCACATACATTCTAGTGGGCCCAACTGAGTTTACTCTACACGATAAGAGCGTGCGAAGTAACTCCGCACGCAATCCGATTCCCATGGTGGGCCCCATACTTATTTGTTCACAAAATAGTCATTAGTTATGTGATTAGACTTGATTCATGGTGTTGATGATTCTGCCATTTTCATGTGCTTGTGTATCTGGAATTGATGGAGCAAACCCGGATGTGCGTTGGAGCTACCCGTGGTTGATTTATGTGGATGTATGTTGTGGATGCATTTGGCTTATTATTAATAGTTATTTTTTGTCCACAAATGGTAGTATAATAGAATCAGTTAGCCCATTTGGAGATTTCTATATTGCTGAGTGTTATAGTCAAAATAGCGGTGATCGTATATTCTTGCGATGTCCCGATCCAACGAGCAGATTTATTCGACTCTCGAGCTCATCTGCTCACGTCTCACATATTAGATAAATACGGCACACAGTTACCGAGTCTTCGAGCCCTTATGGTCAGTAGTCGAATATTGGAAGGCTGGAAATATCGCTCCCGACCTACGAGCAGTCTTTCTCGTAGTTGTTAAAAGGCGTCACATCTTAATATGCGAGCGGCTTGTCTCGCGAGCAGCTCCCGACATGTGAGTAGCTCTGATTATTGATGATTAGCGATGACATCCCTTAGCCTATAGTACTAGCAGCCCGTATAGGCCGATTTTGGGGTTATCTTCGTTTACGATTCCGTATCTCAAGGGATCGCTATTAAGGAACGTAGTCGACCAGATGACTAATTGGATTAGACTATTCCTTTATTTGAGGATAAGCAGGATAAATACCTTATCCCATGAAATTAGTAGATGATCTCGGTATCTTACGTAACAGAGTGGGACATTCGGATCTATATAAACAGATGGTTTCATCAATAAGAAGGTACACAATACTCAGTCTCTAGCCCCATCATCTATTTTCGCTCTTCCTCCAACCCTGCCTTATCTAACTTAAGCATCGGAGGGCCAACGGCTGGACGCCGGCCACCCATAGTTTCTCTTTGTCTCTTTTCAGGTCCAGGAAGGGAATCCCTTAGAAGAAAGGCGAATATCTGAAGGATCCTGCTACAAAACGTGACGTAAACAGCTTGGCGCCGTATGTGGGAACGATTTGATCATTAAAATCTGTCGCTCTCACCACTGATCAAAATCCTTCCACTATGCCTCCTAAAAAGACAGTTCATCCTTCCACTTCAAGGCAGGCACCTCCTCCACCTGATGGCACGAAACCAATGCTTATCCCTCCAACTACTTCGACAGGCATCCCTCAAGGAGATCCTAACGTGCCATCACAAAATCCATTGTCTGAGGTTCCTGGCAGTCAAGAAGATGCCATGCATTTCCTCGGAAACACACTCCTAACCCTTAACGCTGGATTTCAAGCCCTGTCGAATCGACTTGATCAACATTTCTTAGGGCCCTAGAGACTACCTTCCGAAGGGTTACCGGCACAACCCATACTGGTGGCTTCCAGACACTCTGTGGATGAACCACAGGTCCAACCAAACCATCCTCCATCAAACCGAATGCCACTCGGCAACCAACCTCCTATCCTGTCCCCGCATTCCATTCATTCCAGTGCTTCTCACCAACAACAACCTCAGAGGTCCACCGTCGAAACGTCAGCTTATACTTTACCATGGGAAGGAGACCTCAAAAGAATCCATGATCGTTTTGATGATATGAAACAACGATATCAGGCAAATCGACCATCTGCCGTAATGGCATCGGTGCACCGATCCGAGTCTCCGTTCACCCGCGAGGTTATGAAAGCACCTTTACCTAAAAAGTATCGTACGCCCGTCATTGCTCCATATACAGGTATCGGTGATCCTCTCGAACACTTGGAAACGTATAGATCTCTTATGGAGTTGGAAGGACATGGGTCGGAAATCATGTCTAGAGCTTTTTCCCTAACCTTAAAGGAGGCAGCTCGTACGTGGTTCCGGGGGCTAAAGCCTCGATCTATCAGTTCCTTTTCACAGCTATCAGAGCTATTCCTCTCTCAATTCATGGGAAGTGTCCGCACCAAAAAGCCGGCGTCCCACTTAATGGATTTGAAACAGCAGCATGGGGAAACAATAAAAGAATTTACAGTACGATTCACTACCGAAGCCGTCCAAACTGAAGGCTATACTGAAGAAAAAGGTCTCATCGCCCTCATAGCCGGAATTACAAGTGAAAAACTCAGATTCGCTTTGAACAAAAACCCTCCTAAAACCATGACAGAATTTCAAACTAAAGCTCAGAAGTACATTAATGCAGAAGAAGTCGCTCTAGCACGTCATGGCATACAGGGTAAGAAGCGCAAGCCGGATGAAACATCTCCTTCGAATAAGAAATATTGGCGAAACCGCTCTCCCAAGAAAGTCTACTCCAGTAAGTACCATAATTACACTCCCCTCAACCGGCCTCCAGAAAAGGTGCTAATAGAGATCAAGAACAGGCCATATGTGAAATGGCCCGCAAAGATCAAATCTGATCCCGAAAAAAGAGATAAGAGCAAGTTTTGTTATTTCCATAAAGATCATGGGCACAACACTCAAGACTGTATATCTTTGCGTGACCACATCGAAGCTCTGATTCGAAAAGGTCATCTTCAAGATTATGTTATCCGATAAGGTCGCTCGTCAAAAAGGGGGGAAGCCCCGCCACATCAAAAGAAGTCACCTCATCGACATACTTCACAAGAAGACGCTGAGCCTACCGGGGAGATACGGACCATCGCCGGAGGACCGGCTTGAGGGGGAGATTCTCGAGCTTCAAGGAAAGCGTATACCCGTAAAGCATCCAAGAAACCCTAGCATATCTACTGGCTAGAACGAACTTCCGATACACCAAAGTCCAGCCATCCTTCGATCTCCTTCTCCCTCGAGGATGTGGAGGGAATTCACTTCCCTCAGAAAGACTCCATCGTAGTCACGCTAAAGGTATCAAACTATCTGACTCATCGTATTATGGTGGATACAGGTAGCTCTGCTGATATTCTCTACCTGGAGGCTTTCAATAAAATGACACTCGCCAGAAGTCTGCTCAAGCCAGTCTCAACTCCTCTCGTCGGTTTTGGGGGCGAAGTGGTGACATCAGAAGGAAGCATCGACCTTCCAGTCACTTTGGTGATAATTTAAGCGAAAACGACTATCTTTGTGAATTTCCTCGTGGTAGATCAAAGGTCAGCGTACAACGCCATTTTAGGGCGGCCATCCCTTAATAAGGTTGGGGTAGCTTTACATCCTTTATATTTATGCATGAAATTTCCTACCCCGAATGGCGTTGGAGTTGCACGAGGGAATAAAAAAGAAGCCCGATCATGTTATGAGATAGCTGTACAAGATCGAAAGAAAGCACAGGCGACTTTAGTTATAATGGTGGCACAAGATTCATCAAGTCCTCCGACGGCCGCATCGTTGGATCCGAGGGAGAATGCTCTCCAATCAGGAGCTCTCGGGAAAGAAACAGTGGCAATTCCCTTAATCGAAGGAGATTCGTCAAAAGTCGTATATATTGGATCTTCTTTAACCGACGTCTTTCGAAAAAATCTGATTAGTTTTCTCACCGAATACCAAGACGTGTTTACTTGGTCTTATAGAGATATGCCTGGCATCGATCCCAGTATCATAGCACATCGTTTGAATGTTGGCCTAAAGTATAAACCCGTTCATTAGCGTCGACGTGCCTTCACTGCAGAAAGGCAAATGGTAATCAAGGCCGAGGTTGAAAAGTTGCTTACAGTCAATTTTATAAAGGAAGTCGAATACCCAGATTGGGTCGCGAATGTGGTTCTCGTTCGAAAATCCAATGGAAAATGGAGGATGTGTGTTGACTATTCTGATTTAAACAAAGCGTGTCCAAAAGACAGCTTCCCGACACCACGAATCAATCAACTGGTTGATTCGACGGCAGGGCACGCCTTGCTAAGTTTCATGGACGCTTATTCTGGTTACAGTCAGATTATGATGTACCCACCTGATCACCAACACACAGCTTTCATCACTGACCGAGGTCTGTATTGCTACCAAGTGATGCTTTTTGGTCTTAAAAATGCAGGGTCCACCTATCAGCGTCTCGTCAATAAAATATTCGCGGCACTAATCTGCAGGAATATGGAGGTTTATATCGACGATATGCTCGTGAAAAGCGTCATAGGAAAAGACCACCTTGCTGATCTCTGAGAAGCCTTTGACTTAATGAGGAAGTATCAGATGAAATTAAATCCAGAGAAATGCGCGTTCGGAGTGTCGGCCGAAAATTTTTTGGGGTTTATGGTCGGTCAGCGAGGAATCGAGGCGAATCCCGAAAAGATAAAAGCATTGATCGAAATGAACTCTCCGGCCACTCTCAAGGACGTCCAACACCTGGCTGGTCGCATAGCTTCGTTAAATAGGTTCATCTCGCGGGCCTCTGACAAGTGCTTACCCTTCTTCAAACTCCTCCGAACCACTGCCAAATCTGGTTGGGAGTGGACGGCGCAATGCGAATAAGCGTTCCAACAACTGAAGCAATACATGAGCGTACCCCCCATATTATCAAAGCCCGTGGCGCACGAGCAACTTCTTCTTTATTTGTCTGTGTCTTCTACTGGCCGTTAGTGCCGCTCTAATAAGAGAGGATTCCGGGGTACAAAGACCCGTTTATTATATTAGTCGAGCAATGGTAGATGCCGAAACCCGGTACTCTGATTAGAGAAGTTGGTCCTTGCTTTAGTCACGGCAGCCCGAAAACTACGACCATACTTCCAGGCCCATGCTATATTAGTACCAACAAATCATCCGTTACGGCAAGTCCTTCAAAAATCCAACGTTTCAGGGTGATTAACTAAATGGGTGATCGAAATCAGTGAGCACGATATTTCCTTCTGCCCCAGAACCGCAATCAAGGGACAAGCCGTGGCTGACTTCATCACCGAATTCACATTCTCATCTCCCGATGATAATTCTGCGACCAGTGACCAACCATCCTGGTCACTCTTTGTGGACGGGTCCTCTCGGGTCACTAGCAGCAGAGCGGGCCTAATTC
This sequence comes from Liriodendron chinense, assembly GCA_003013855.2. Classification (NCBI taxonomy): domain Eukaryota; kingdom Viridiplantae; phylum Streptophyta; class Magnoliopsida; order Magnoliales; family Magnoliaceae; genus Liriodendron; species Liriodendron chinense. Next base: position 4,150,312 of record PVNU02000362.1, read on the forward strand.
TAGTTGCTCCAGACGGGTCACATTTCCAGAATGCCTTACGGTTCGATTCTCGCATCTCAAATAATGAGGCAGAATATAAGGATCTGATCGTCGGCCTCGAACTGGCCAACGTCCTCTCCATTCAGAATCTACTTATTCACAGTGACTCTCAGCTCATAGTCAATCAGGTACTCTGTGAATTCGAAGCAAAAGAAGAAAGAATGGCCTTATACAAATCTCGAGTACTCATCTTGCTCACAAAACTGAAGAATTATGAAATAACTCACATCCCTCGCGAGAAGAATAAACTCACAGATTCTTTAGCAAAGCTGTCCTCCGCACCAGAATCTGAGTTATCCCGTTCAATTCCTATCAAGCACCTCCAGACATTGAGTATCAACCAAATAACTCATGAGCAAGGAACTGAGGTCCATCCCTCTCCATGTTGGATGGATCCCATCACCATCTATCTCAGAGAAGGAACTCTTCCAGACGACAAGAAATCCGCACGACAAATCCGATATCGAGCTGCCAGGTACACTTTACAAAATGAGATCTTATTACGTAAGAGTTTTTCTTTACCTTATTTAAGGTGTCTTTACCCAGAAGAAGCACATCGTGTTTTAGATGAAATACACCAGGGGACATGTGGTAACCACCCAAGGGGACGATCCCTAGCATATAAGGCGATGAGGCAAGGGTACTATTGGCCCACTATGAAGGCAGATGCAATTGAATTCTCTAAAAAATGTGATAAATGTCAGCGATATTCTCCCATACCTCATACACCGTCTGAGCAAATGACACCAATTGATAGCCCTTGGCCCTTCACTCAATGGGGGGTCGATATCATCGGGCCCCTGCCTACCGGGAAAGGACAAAATAGGTTCGCAATCGTGGCGGTCGATTATTTCACCAAATGGGCCGAGGCAGAACCATTAGCCAAAATCACTGAGAAATAAACTACTAAGTTCATATGGAAAAATATCATATGCCGTTATGGACTCCCCCACACTATAATTACCGACAACAGAACGCAATTCGACAACGCCGCTTTCGATGAATTTTGCGAAAAGTGGAAGATACGCAACATCCGCACCTCTCCATATCATCCTCAGGCAAATAGGCAAGTTGAGGCAGTGAATAAAATCATTAAGAATCATTTAAAGACCAAGCTTGGTGAGTGTAAAGGTATATGGCCAGAACTCCTGCCGGAAGTCTTATGGGTATATAGAACTACAATTCGTACATCAACGGGTGAAACTCCTTTCTCCCTAGCATTTGGTATCGACGCAGTACTACCAGTTGAAATGCAAGTGCCCTCGTGTCGAATCGAGCAGTATGACCCCACACGTAATCAAGAAAGTCTTCGACTTCATCTCGATCTCTTGGAAGAGCGGAGAAATGCATCTCAGATGCGAGCAGCCGCGTATCAACAGCGTATTGCTAGCTACCAAAATGCTAAAGTTCGGCCTAGAGCTTTCCAGCTCGGCGATTTAGTCCTCAGACAGAACCTTGGAGTTCCTGCTCGATTGCTTGATCCAAATTGGGAAGGCCCGTATCGAGTCGTCAAAATTGTGCGACCCGGCACTTGTTATCTTGAAGATATGCAGGGAAGACCCATACGTCGCCCTTGGCACGTGGAACACTTGCTACAATATTTCCCTTGATTCGATGTAACTCTTAATGACATTCGAATGAATAAGAACTGAAGAAGTCTTTTGGTCGCTACTCCATTTACTTGGACTAGAATAGCCCCGAAGATAATATACATTCTCTTGGCCAATCATCTACCCTTCGTAGAACTAAAATCATGTTTTGGTCGCTACTCCATTTACTTGGACTAGAATAGCCCCGAAGAGAATATTCATTCTCTTGGCCAAATTGTCTACCCTTGGTAGAATCAAAGTCTCAATCGATAGATCAGTCTATCTCCACGAGGGTATGGTCATCACGACCCCTCGGATTGAGCATAACTCATTATTGCTGAGTAAAATATGAAGACATTCATTGCGTAATAAAGGAAAAACGAGAAAAAAGAAAGGAGAAGACCAACATCATCATCAAAAGGTGTTTCTTTTCATTGATAATCAATTGTTTACAAAGATTTGATCATAAGTAAAATAAATACAGGAGAGAAAAGAAAAAGATAAATTAGTCTCTTGGAGGAGAAGCCGCACTCTCGACTTCAGGGCCCCCATCGGGAACCCCTCCAGCTTGAGTGACTTCGGTCACCTCATTCTCGGCAGCTGCTTGCTCTTCCGCAGCTATAATGGTCGCGACCCGCTTGAATTCTCCCATATCAAAAGATGGGGTCATCCGCTGCACTACTCGTAGAGCAAAGTCGCGACCAGCATGGTATGACTCATATCTTTCTTCGTCATACAGCGATGAAGTTCGAAACTCGGTGATGGCTCGAGTTCCTTCTTCAGAGAGCATTTTAACAAGGGCGACCCTCTCCTCATCCCTGTGGATCGAGTCATCCTTGAGCTGCGTGAGAGTGGAGCGCTCTTTGTCCAAATTTTTGCTGACTTCCTTGAGCTGCGACTTGGTCTCTGCGAGCCGCTCCTCCAGCGAGATTTTATCTTGGCGGAAGATCTCCCTTTCTCTCTCTGCTTTCTCCTTCAACTCCACGAGCTTGGCGAAGTTGGAGTCCAGAGCCTGGTACCTATCGGTCAGGACTTGGACTTTCTCTATGAGGATCTTTTTCTCCTCATCTCTCTTCGAGATCAACGCCTCGCGGGACTTGAGGAGCTGATCCCTTCCTTGGACCGCCTTCTCCAAGGCGATCCTCTTCCCGTTCGCTTCATCAATCACACGACAGGCTGCAAGAATATCACGCCTCGTCCGTAAGATGAGGTCCAAGCCCTGCGAAATAGAAGAAAGATTGTGAGATAAATACTCGGAAGCAGATAGCAAGACGACAACATCAAAAAACATGTTACCTGAACCATCCTCACTCCCGCCTTGAGGAAGAGGTTTTCAGGGCTTGGCTCGGGGAGGGTGCCGAAGGTCTGGGGGGAGATGTTGTCGAACAAAAAATTGCATATCGGGTGGAGATGACGAGGGACAATAAATGACCCACTGCCAGAGGGCTGGGCAACGACCAACCCAGCGGTGCTCGGACGGGAGCGGCAACCGTCTCACGAGCAGGAGCCGTCTCGCCTGCAGGAGCCAACTCGTGAGCAGGAACCGACTCCCGAGGCCCTGTCGGCTCGCGAGATTCTTCGGCTGGGGGGCAGCTGGACCCCTCCCCATCATCCCTTGGGGAGTTGTCGGTAATATTAATTACTGGTGGTCCAGGTGGGACCACCAGCGAGGAAATGACGGGCGCAGGGGCTCCTGGCACCCCTACCGTGCTCGCGAGCTGAGGAGGCTGGTCGGCACCCTTCTAGTTAGATGGATGGGAAGGACTGGCAGACGACTTCTTCTATCTTTTAGGGTTTATGCCTTTAAGTCGAGGCAGTAAACCCCTCTTCTCTCCAACCTTTGTCATAGCAATCTCTTCACCGAATATTAATCCTGCCGCTGCGAGTCGTGAGGATGACAAACAAGCCTCGATGTGCCTGTCGCGAGCAGGCAGTTTGTATATTTTCACGATTTTCTCGTGAATTCCTCCCTTCAAGTTTGGTTTCGTCAAAGCCGGGATACTGGCGAATACGAACAGAAGTTAAAAACGTCAAAACCCTAAGTCTGATTGGAGAAATTCGTACGATGTAGAACTGGGCCTACCATCACAGAAAAATCGGTTCACCCCAGGGCCCCTAGAGGAAGCGGATTCCCAGTTCCCGGAAGTGTAGAACCAGCGTTTCCTCCAGCCGGGATAATTTAAAGAGGGCTTCGCCAGCACGAAATTATCCCGGTGCTAGTAGCATAGATAATACCAGCCTTCGCTGGAGGGTGCCTTCTTAAGTCAGAACATTCGGAGGAACTCTTCAGCGGTGAGCTCCCCGTTACCCGCCTGAGCCCAGAGGGCAAACGAGCTCAGGACCACCCTCCATCCGTTCACGATGAGTTGCCCGGGGGCAATCTTATAACATCGGAGGACATCACGAATGAAGAGATGGAGAGGAAGGCGCACCCCAAGAATGAGGTGGTACTCATAGATGGCCACACATCCTGGGGGAGGGGAATCTGGAGTTTCTCCATATCCGGGTAGCCGGAGAGCGACTGAGTCAGGGATTAAGTATCTTTTCCGTAACTCCACCAGCCGATCCTCCGACAAAATAGAGGGATACCCAGACGCTGAGTATCTGCCTGCCGGAACCCTTGCATTACTGGAGGCAGAGGATTCTGGGGTAGCATCTCCCAGGGGGACGGTGGTCTCATCGAAATCTCCAGCCATGGGAGTTTTTTAAAAGAAGAAAAAAGAAGAAGGAAAAGAAGTAGAATATACCAAGTGTGAGAAATGGAAGGAGAAGGACACCGAAGGAAGAACAGAGATAGACACCAGGTGAGGGAAGAAGATTTTTTCGAAAGCTTTTGTGAAAATTCGGAGATATGGCGGACTCCGTATATTTATATGCAATCATTCCGCTAGATTTGGCGACACGTGGCTACCACCTGTTCAGCATGGCAGTCGAGCAGGCACGCCCATTAATTCCCCAGACACGTGGCGAGCGTCTCTTCATTTCCTATCTGTTGAAAAGCTGCGAAAGGCTGGCACTCATTAATTCCAGCCTAATCATGTACGGTTTCATTCTCGATAAAGGTGGTAGGCGGTTATGCATGACAGTGAGTAAGTCCTTCCCTTAGAATTCTTGGCGGTAAGGACTTGGGGGGCATCTGTTATAGTCAAAATAGTGGTGATCGTATATTCTCGCGATGTCCCAATCATACGAGCAGATTTATTCGACTCTCGAGCTCATCTGCTCACGTCTCGCATATTAGATAAATACGGCACACAGTTACCGAGTCTTCAAGCCCTTATGGTCAGTAGTCGAATATTGGAAGTCGGGAAATATCGCTCCCGACCTGCGAGCAGTCCTTCTCGTAGTCGTTAAAAGGCGTCACATCTTAATATGCTAGCAGCTTGTCTCGCGAGCAGCTCCCGACGTGTGAGCAGCTCTGATTATTGATGATTAGCGATGACATCCCTTAGCCTATAGTACCAGCAGCCCGTATAGGCCGATTTTGGGCTTATCTTCGTTTACGATTCCGTATCTCAAGGGATCGCTATCAAGAAACGTAGTCGACCAGATGACTAATTGGATTAGACTATTCCTTTATCTGAGGATAAGCAGGATAAATACCTTATCCCATGAAATCAGTATATGATCTCGGTATCTTATATAACAGAGTGGGACATTCGGATCTATATAAACAGATGGTTTCATCAATAAGAAGGTACACAATTCTCAGTCTCTAGCCCCATCATCTATTTTCGCTCTTCCTCCAACCCTTCCTTATCTAACTTAAGCATCGGAGGGCCAACGGCGGGACGCCGGCGACACATAGTTTCTCTTTGTCTCTTTTCAGGTCTAGGAAGGGAATCCCTTTGGAGAAAGGCGAATATCTGAAGGATCCTGCTACAAAACATGACGTAAACACCAAGCATAGATAAAGTGTGTTTTAGAGGTATAGAAATCTGTCAAATTGTCCTGTTGGACAGTCCAAGATTGGATAGATTGGAATGTTCTCGTTGTTTGTCATTTACATGCTCTGTCATTAGTTTCGCGCGGTAAATCTCCTATTCTCTCTGGATATGTTTCTTATGTTTATTTCCATTGTCAATTTAATCCACACAATGTGTGGATATTTAACGTGGAAATGAAATGTAAGATAAATATATCTGGAGAGATATGGGGAGATGCTGTCGAAATTTAGGCTTGGGCATTTAAATGGAAATAATGATAGCATTTCAATCTATCCATCCTTGGATGGGCGACTGATTGTATTATATTATCATTTAGTGGCAAATTAGATGACGAACATGATACTTGTGATTAAGAGTAGTTGATTGATATTGATGTTAAGGGGGTCCCTAGAAGGTGGGAACCACTGTTGTGACCATGCTGAAGCTGTCCTGTTCCTATGGACAACAATTTGGGTGGCCTGGCCATTTGGACAGGCCCGTGTTTATGTATTAGCTCGAAATTAATGGAGCAGACTCAGATGTGCGTCGGAGCTATCCGGGTGTTGAGCGGGGGTCCCTGGAAGGTGGGAACCGCTGTTGTGACCATGTTGAAGCTGTCCATTTCCTATGAACAACAGTATGGGTGGCCTGGCCATCTGGACAGGCTCGTGTTTATGTATTAGCTCGAAATTAATAGATCAGACCCGGATGTGCGTCGGAGTAATCCAGGTGTTGAGCGGGGGTCCCTGGAAGGTGGGAACCGCTGTTGTGACCATGTTGAAGTTGTCCATTTCCTATGGACAGCAATATGGGTGGCCTGGCCATTTGGACAGGCCCGTGTTTATGTATTAGCTCGAAATTAATGGAGCAGACCCGGATGTGCGTCGGAGCTATCCGGGTGTTGAACGGGGGTCCCTGGAAGGTGGGAACCCTGTTATGACCATGATGAAGCTGTCCATTTCCTATGGACAGCAATATGGGTGGCCTGGCCATTTGGACAGGCTCGCTTTGTGTGGAGCAGACCTGGATGTGCGTCAGAGCTATCCGTGAGTTGGTTGAGTCTCCAAGACCTACACCCTAAACCCAAAACCATAAACCTAAAACTAAAACCTATAAGCTACGGCTAAACCTATTCTTAACTCAATTCACCTAACCTAAACCTAGACCCAAACTCAAAAACCTAACCCTAACCCGATCCCGAACCCGAAATTCTAAACCTACGCCTATACCTAATCCTAAACTCAAATCACCTAACCTAAACCTACACCTATTCGTAACTCAATTCACCTAACCTAAACCTACACCTATTCGTAACTCAATTCACCTAACCTAAACCTAGACCCACACTCAAAAACCTAACCCTAAACCCTATCCCGAACCTGAAATTCTAAACCTACGCCTATACCTAATCCTAAACTCAAATCACCTAACCTAAACCTACACCTATTCCTAAATCCATTCACCTAACCTAAACCTAGACCCAAACTCAAAAGCCTAACCCTAAACCTGATCTCGAACCCAAAATTCTAAACCTACGCCTATACCTAATCCTAAACTCAAATCACCTAACCTAAACCCAAAACCATAAACCTAAAACTAAAACCTATAAGCTACGGCTAAACCTATTCCTAACTCAATTCACCTAACCTAAACCTAGACCCAAACTCAAAAACCTACCCCTAAACCAGATCCCGAACCCGAAATTCTAAACCTACGCCTATACCTAATCCTAAACTCAAATCACCTAACCTAAACTTACACCTACACCTATTCCTAAATCCATAACTCTAAAATAAACTTAGACCCAAACTCAAAAACCTAACCCTAAACTCGATCCCGAACCCGAAATTTTAAACCTACACCTATACCTAATCCTAAACTCAAATCACCTAACCTAAACCTAAAACCATAAACCTAAAACTAAAACCTATAAGCTACGGCTAAACCTATTCCTAACTCAATGCACCTAACCTAAACCTAGACCCAAACTCAAAAACATAACCTTAAACCCGATCCCGAACCCCAAATTCTAAACCTACGCCTATACCTAATCCTAAACTCAAATCACCTAACCTAAACCTGCAACTATTCCTAAATCCACGACTCTAAACTAAACTTAGACCCAAACAGGAAAACCTAACCCTAAACCCGATCCCGAACCTGAAATTCTCAACTATGCCTAAACCGTAATCCTAAAGTCAAATCACCTAAACTAAACCTACACCTATTCATAAATCCACAACTCTAACCTAAACTTAGACCCAAACACGAAAACATAACCCTAAACCCGATCCCGAACCCGAAATTCTCATCCTATAGCCTAAACCTAATCTTAAACTCAAATCACCTAAACTAAACCTACACCTATTCCTAAATCCACAACTCTAACCTAAACTTAGACCCAAACACGAAAACATAACCCTAAACCCGATCCCGAACCCGAAATTCTCAACCTATGCCTAAACCTAATCTTAAACTCAAATCACCTAACTTAAACCTACACGTATTCCTAAATCTAGTACTCTAAACTAAACCTAGACCCAAACTCGAAAACCTAACCCTAAACCCGATCCCAAACCCGAAATTCTCAACCTATGCCTAAACCTAATCCTAACTCAAATCACCTAACCTAAACCTACACCTATTCCTGACTTTAATCTTTGCATTGTAGATATAGATAAGAGCTGGATGCGTGCTAAGAATCGGTTTGGCCCAGAGTATAAACAAGGTGTTAAGGAGTTCATGAAATTTGCGAGATACCGGGCAGATTCAGGTAATAGAATTAGGCGTCAATGCCGAAAATGTAAGAACATGGTTCACAAGACTTTAGACAAAGTAGAAGACGATTTTTTCATAGTTGGGATTGACCAGGGTTACACCTGGTGGATTCATCATGGTGAAGACTTCCACCAAAGAGTTGAGGCCACTGAAGTCCTTGGTGACCTAATTGTACCTAATGAGGAGGATGAAGTTGTTGACGATATGCAAGATTTCATAGGGGATGTGTTAAGGGGAACAATTGCGGATACTGATTTTGCAGTGACAAGTAGTAGCCAGGATATTCCTCCTATGGGTGATGCCGAATCAGAAAAGTTTAGTAGGTTGTTGAGGGATGCGCAACGTCCACTCTATCCGGGATGTCGGAACTTCTCCAAGTTGAATTTCCTTACAAGGTTACTTCATTTAAAGATAATAAATCAGTTGGAGTAACAAATCGTTTGACATGTTACTTGGCTTGTTGAAAGAAGTATTACCTGAAGGTGAGACGTTGCCTAAGTCTCATTACAAGGTAAAATCCTTAATGCGAGACTTGGGCCTTGGTTACATCATCATACATGCATGTATAAATGATTGTGTATTGTATTGGAAAGAACATGAAAATGTTGAAGAGTGTCCACAATGTGGAGAGTCTAGGTGGAAATATGACGAAGCTAAGCGTAAGAAAATTCCACAAAAGGTGTTAAGGTACTTTCCAATGAAACCCAGATTACAAAGATTGTTTATGTCGAGCAAGACGCCTGAAGATATGAGGTCGCATAAGGAGAAACGCGTTCATGATGATAATACATTGAGGCATCCCACTGACTCTGAAGCCTGGCAACATTTTGATAAGCAATATGACTGGTTTGCAGAGGATTCTCGCAATGTTCAGCTAGGTCTTGCAAGTGATGATTTTAATCCATTCAGTAATATGAGTAGCTCGTACAGTATGTGGCCAGTGATACTTATGCCCTACAATTTACCTCCTTGGTTGTGTATGAATGAATCATTTTTTATGACGTCGTTGCTTATTTCTAGACCCAAGTCACCGGGGAATGACATTGATGTGTATTTGCGACCGTTAGTAGATGAGTTAAATGAGTTGTGGAGTCAAGGTGTCCAGACGTATGACACTTTTGCAGAACAGAAGTTTCGATTGCATGCAGCGGTCTTGTGGACAATAAATGACTTCCCTGTATATGGGAATTTGTCTGGGTGGAGCACGAAGGGAAAGTTGGCTTGTCCTACATGTAGTACTGAGACTTGTTCATTGTCATTGAAGCACGGTAAAAAAACGTGTTATACGGGCCATCGTCGCTTCCTTCCGAGGGATCATAGTTGGCGCAGGAAGACGATGATCTTTGATGGCAAACAAAATCATAGGCCACCACCGAAAGAACTATCTGGAGAAGATGTGTTACAACAACTGAGTAACATTGAAGAAGTTAGATTTGGTAAGGCACCGCACTTGAAGAAGAGAAAACGTACAGTATTGGAGTATAACTGGAGGAAGAAGATCATTTTTTTGAGTTGCCTTATTGGAGTCATCTGAAATTACGACACAACTTGGATGTCATGCATATTGAGAAGAATATATATGATAATGTCTTTGGAACATTGATGAACATAGAGAAGAAAACAAAAGACAGTTTTAAGGCTCGATTGGATCTATAAGCAATGGGTTTAAGGAAAGAGTTGCACTTGCAACCACATGGTGGTATGTGTTACATAACTGTGAAGAAATAGAGTCGTACTTAGAGTAAGTCTTCAATCGATAATTGTATATCTACATACAATGATCTTAAAATTTCTTACTGACAACGTGCCAATTGTGTATAGTGAACACATCGAGGAGATGAAGTCCCAATACCATACAAATTATGATTGAATGCATCAGGATCAGTTTCTAGAATGGTTCAGCAAATCGTGTAAGATTAATTTACCTTTTATCTCACCACACTTACAATATTGTTGTATTGCACAATATTTACACCTAATCTCAAATCCATAAACATTTATATTATGTACGTGATGATAGATGAAGATGTTGCGCGCTAGCAACTCTGCAGATACGTCTGATGCACTCTACTCACTAGCGTGTGGCCCTAATAGACGTATATCTAGATATATAGGTTGTATTGTAAACGGGATTCGGTTCCACACTGAAAAGCGTGAGAAATATAGGACCACACAAAATGTGGGGTGGTTGTGAAGGGAATACATGAGGAGGTAGAAATTGATTTTTATGGCGTTTTGACGGATATTATTGAGCTGAGTTATTGTATGAGTAAGCGGGTGTACTTATTTAAATGCGATTGGTGGGACATTGGAAATAAGAAGTTGGGAATACAGACTGATGACTACTTCACGAGCGTAATTTATCTCGGAAGTGGTTTAAAGATGACCCATTTATCATAGCCGGCCAAGCCGAACAAGTATTCTACCTTGCTGACACCAAGTTAGGCGGCTCTTGGCACGTGGTGCAGAAAATAAAGCCCAAGAACATATTTGACATTCCCGAACTAGACATTGAAGATGGCGATGAAGGGAGAAATGGAACGTCGTCAGTTGAACAAGCGTATCAAGAAGACATGCCATCTTGGGAAAGAGGGAATGATCCAAATGTTGATATTGATGTAGTGCAATTGAATAGAGATGATGTACCACCTAATCATGTTGATGCCTCAATCATAAATGATATTGTTAGAGATGATAGCGCTTTCATCGATGATGACGTTGCAAATGATGAAGAGGAAATACTGATCAACGATAGTGATGTGAAGAAGAAAGAGTCCTAAGCAATAATGATTTAGACGACGATTATTAAATGTATACAAGATTTACATGTCATTTTCAATTCGATTAATTTGATTATTACATGTATATATGTTTTACAAGTCATGTTTATTTCCTGAATTGACTTGTTTATAATCCACATTTACAGTTAAGTCACTTTCTGATCATGTCCTCCACAAACTGGAGCGTAGCGGAAGCACGCAGCATACTTCATCAGCTGTTGCGGATGGACTTTCCGGCCCTATATTCTTCTGGTAGGGCCATAGAGATACCCGGTCTAGTCGATAAATGTAGGGAGGAAGACGATGACTCAGATGAAAGATTATACAATCTCAAAGAAATTTTGGACCAAATGGAGGAATATAACCGTGGAAAACTTCGTATGGAAGATGCGACATTGTCACTTGCACATATGAACGGAGTCCTGAGAGATCAGATTTCTCCTATTGTGACTGGCATGTTGACTGTAACAATGTCGAGTGCTTCATACAGCTTGACATATACATCTGCAGCGTACGATAACTTACGCAGGGAGTATTTCAGATAGTTGATCCGAAGTTGATTTGTATTACAATGAAATATATGTATTTAATATAGAATGACAATGTGTAATGGATTTTTTAAATTTTATATTCTGTTTACGATTTTATTATATTCTGCTTGCATTATAGTGTAATCGTCTAATCATATTTTTATCATCTCTCTAAGCATAAGCAGAAATACATTCTACCATGATGTTCATAAACTTGCATTGACATTCTTTAAATTTATAAGTTTGTATTTCAGACATATTCAGTCATGGCACCAGGTGGGAGATCAGGTCGTTCGCGCACTGGATCTACTCCTTCCACCCGTGATGCGACACAGACAGCATTGACGTCGCACGGTGCATCACAGGCATCTGATCCTTTGGTTTAGCATACACCGGGCACTGCATGTAAGTCTAGACATTTATTTAGTGATTTCTGTTTATATTGTTACTTACATATATCTTTTCGCGACAGCATCTTCTACCAGCCGACGATGACGTGGACCCACGCATGGGTTAGTTTTAGAGCGACTTACGAGTGAGGGTAGGTTGGCAGGTAGAGTTCCCACAGGACTGCCTTAGACCTGTTGGGGACAGTGCCAGACTGTTTACGTCTGAGGTCGGTGTCCTATGCCGATCTCTGATCCCCACCACCACCCCCCGTTGGACTGACGTGGCAGATGATATGCGACGGCTCATCCGTCAGCGCTTTTAGGTAAATTTTAGTAAATTGAAATTTTCTTTTGTGAAAGTTCATTTACGGTTAAGTCCTATTCTTAATTAGTTTATTGCCTTAATTTATTATTTACGAAACTGTAGGATAAATTTGTCTTCGATTTGAATGTTCCTTAAATTTCTCATGCCGTTGACGACATGATCAGAGAGCGGTTCAAGGAGTACCGCAGAGAGTTACACCAGCGGTACAAGCGGTGCAGGAGGCACGATGAGGCCATACTGTCCGCACCGCCGCACTTTACTGCAGACGACTGGCGGATACTCTGTGAGAGATTTTCGTCGGAGGCTTTTCAGGTAATATTTACAAATTTACGTTATCTTAAGGTAACAATTAAATTCGCAATTAATAGCAATGCATTTTGTATAATGTGTTCAGAAAAGGAGTAGAATAAATTCTGCGAACAGGAAAAAGTTACAAGTGAACCACGTAGTTGGTTCAAAGTCATTTGTACGACATCGTTACGACATGGTAAGAAATTATTGATGATTATTAAGTTAATATATTATTTTGATTGGCATTTATTATATGTCTTCTTTCCTTTCGATTGCGCAGCGAGATTCCGTCACCGGCCAGGAGCCTGGACCAATAGTCCTCTACAGAGGGACTCACTGTTGGCAGAGGACGGGATCTTGGTTTCATCCTAGAGCCAGTGAGCATTGGGTAAAAATCTTTACTTTGTAAAATTTAATTGCGTATTGATTGATAATAATGTCATTCATGTCATTTTTTATGAAATTTCATATGTTTTCATTACAGGCGGCGATGGACACCATACGCAGTCAGCCCACTCCCAATGGTAGTCAGCGGAGTGAGCCAGAAATCCTGAGCGAGGTGCTTGGCACCCGTTCTGGATATGTGCGTGGGCTTGGCCATGGTGCCAAGCTCATGACAGCCACTAGAGGTGGCTCCAGTCGATCCGTAGCTGGTGAGAGCGCTTTACGCCGAGCTGATATCGCAGAGAGAGAGGTTCAGCAGCTACGGGTCGTCGTCGATGAGATTAGAGAGCAGGTGGAGAGGCAGAGGGAGGAGGAGCAGAGGCGACGGGAGAAGCAGGAGAGGAGGATCGAGGAGTTGCGGCTGGAGCATGAGCGACGGATGCAGGAGATGTTTCAGGCTCTCGCTGAACGCTTTGGCACCGATGCCCCACCATCTCCGCCTTCATCTTCGTGATCCTTTTTTTTTAACATACGAATGTTAACTTATATGTATTTGTGCGTAGATGAATCTTGGTTGTTTGTGAATGTGGAATGGATTATTTGTGTATGGATGGTGTAGTTTGTGTTTATTCGTATGTATATGGATGTGAATAGGATAAAAATGTATAGGTTTATTTACAGGTGTATATCAGGAATTGTTTCCTGAATTTTGAAAACAAACGGAACCGGAAAAGGGAAAACTATTACCGACGAAATTGTTCCTAAGTAAAAAACATGGAAAAGTTTTTTACCGACGGAATTTTTCGTTGGTAATAAACTTGTAAAACTTTTACCCACGGATTGTTTCGTAGGTAAAAACCTTTTACCGACGGATTTTTTTGTAGGTGAATACTTTTACTGACGAAAAGTTTGGTAGGGAAAAAAATTTATCGACGAAAAGTTTCGTAGCGAAAAAGATTTACCGACGAAAATTTTCATAGGTGAAAACTTTTACCGACGAAAATTTTCGTAGGTAAAAGTCTTCACCTACGAAACTTTTCATCGGGAAAATTTCTTTTTCCGACGAATCATATTTTTTTCGATAAAAAATCATATGTTTTTCCGACGATTTTTTTCATCGGTAATGATTTTATTATTGCCTACGAAACTTTTTTCCGTTGGGAAAAGCCTTTACCGACGGCCTTTTTGCGACGATGTTAGCCGCGAAAAGTTTCGTCGGGAAAAATATTTCCCGACGAAATTTTGCTAAAAGCCGACGAATGATTTCATCGGTAAAAATGGAATTTCTTATAGTGATGCTTGGTGACGGATAAGGTGGACGGATAAGATTTATGGACATATGTGTACTGGTTGATGTGGAGATCAAACAGTTGGTCTATGCTGATCATGTAGTTCGAAATCGGAGTGAACGGTTAGATCTTTCAATCTAGCAATGACATATCATTCTAACGGTCTGTCTCTTGACTTAACTAAGTATACTCAGTTTTTTAGAGGCCTAAAAGTGTCAAAATACGTATAAAAGTGTATACGTGTATGTATGCGTCTGAACAATGCAGCCTAGAATTTAATTTCTCACATGTGAACATGCACTCGTGTACTTACTCGTGCGCACAAATTTCTGGGGTATTACAGCATGTGTGCTAGGTGATGGGTGAATGTGCCCTAGGGTTGGGCGCATGTGGCGGAACTTAGACAAAATGAGAGAGAGTTCTCCTCTGAGTGGGCGCATGTTTCCTTACAACTTAGCCAGTTTTTAGGTTTTTCCCTCCGATGAGGAGGGAGTGGGTGCATGTTGCCTTGCAACTTAGCTAGTTTTCCAATTTTCTCTTCTTTCTCCCTCTATACTTGGACTATGGCGGGAAAATCCCTTTCCGACGAAGAAATCCCTCTCCGATGAGGGGATCCGGCGAGGGAAGACAGAGTGAGCGCATGTTACCCTTGTGTCGCTCTGATGTCGTCTGAAGATGATGATCCCTTTTTATCATCAGGGGCTTGCTATTATAGTAATTTAATCGGGTCCGGGTCTAAGCTAACAGATACTCCGGGCACATGTATCCCCAGAGGATTTCCGGGCGCATGTTGCTTTGCAACTGTGGCTGGCGCATTTGTTCCTGGGCCGGGCGCATGTGCTCAACTTAGTGTTTTTCAGAACTTTTCAGAGAAGAAAAAGCCTCTGCATGTGCTCTCCACATGTGGGCTTCGCATGTTCCCAGACTTAGATTATTTTCAAATTTCAGGCTCCAACTGTCCGCTTTCAAAGGACATGTACCTTTTGGAGGCCAAAGTTACTGACTCCAGAGCACTTTAAGCCTCTTATTGGGCTATCAAATAAATGAGGTGGGGTATGGATGATCGACTGCTGCCAATTTCGGTAGTTGTTTGCTAGTTTGAATCCTCCGGGTCGACTCTTCGTATAGGAATTCAGCTCTGTGAAGCGCGTACATGAAAATATGTAACACAAGACATTAAAACTTGCTAGTTAAGGGTTTTTCGATCATTTGACAGCAATATGCATGTCTAGTTTCGCTCCAAAATGACATTTGTAGGCTTTCAGACCCTTTTCATCAGCTCCAAATAGGGGCAAAATGCATTTTGAGGTGCACAGGTAATAATACACGCCGCGCGACATTCAAACTTGCTAGTTAAGGTTTTTTTAGCATTTGGGATCATTCGGCGGCAATACGTATGTCCAATTCCCTTCCGAAATAGCATTTGTAAGTTTTCAGACCCTTTTAGTCGACCTCAAATAGGGGCAAAATACATTTTGAGGTGTGTAGGTAAAGATATGCACCACGCGACATTCAAACTTGCTAGTTAAGTTTTTCCGGGTGTTTCGGATCATTTGGCGGCAATATGCATGTCCAGTTATACTCCAAAATGACATTTGTAGGTTTCAGTCATGACTATGTAGGTTAGGGCTACACTAGCGTCCGATTGCGTTTTTCGGGTGTTTCACAATCTTGGAATCAATCTAAATCGTCATAAATTGATTGTCGAATGTTGTTTTATCATGGATGCAAATTTGAGCCCCAACAATCACACCTTGACTTAGCTCATGAAATCATGTAAGTCTTTTTTATTTTTGTTTAAAATTTCCTTTTATTCTTTAAATTTTGTCCATTGTTTTCAACACATAATTCCAATAATCTTAGAAGCAAATTATTAGTTGAAAACAAGGGACATTTTCTCTCTTCTCTCTGTTTCTATTTACATTTGTGTTATCTATTCCAAATCCAACTTGGAACAGAATTTCATTCCTTTCTATACATTCCAGATAGTGTTAATACACTTTTCTGTGGCATACTAGTGCACCTTATTTGTCAATCACGTGCATCTATATGTTGTAATGTTGATTGAGCCTTGGCAATCTAAAGATCAAAGATTCAAATGGACTGGAAGCATCAAGGAAGAAGAACAGGTAAATGAGATGCCTTGGTGAACCTAACCCTTTGAACCAAAACATCCAAAACCTCTTAGATGACTTGGACCAACTAAGAAAACCCTTAGTCATCTTTATTAGCCTTAGATCACGTAGAAAAACATGATAAATTAGGTTAATAAAAGAGGTGGAATTTGCTGTAAATAATTCAGCCCAAATAACAGTTTCTGATGGATGTCCGATCAATCGGATAGTGTTTTCGATGGGACTACGATCAATCGGACACAGGTTCCGATCAATCATAATTTGGTCCAGAGAATTTAAAAAATTCACTAGACAGATTTTTGAACAATCGGACAGTGCCTTCGATCAATCGGATGAGGTCCTTCCGATCAATCAGACCAAGATTCTGATTAATCAAAATTTATTCCAGAGAATTTGAAAAATTCAATGGACAGATTTTGGATAGGTCTCCAATCAATCGGATGTGACTTCCGATCAATCGGAACATGTTCCGATCAATCGAAAACACATGAATCTGCCCATTTTTTTACCGTTGGAAGAAAATCTATAAAGGCAGGAGGATTCATTTTTGGGCTTGAGAGAGATTTTGAGGAGATAAAAGCAACCATTGTTGAAGATCATTAGAGGCTTTATTCCTGACCCATTGCAAGTCATTCTCCTTGTGATTCATTGCAAGCTTGGGGCATTCAAAGTTCAAATGAGAATGAGATTATTCCCTCTTAATTCCCAAGAGTTTAGACACCTTGATCATTGGTATATCCTTTGTCTAAACATCACCTAGGAATCCAAATAGGTGTATTTCTCTAGGAAACTCATTTCCTACCATTTGTAGAGGTTTCACCACCTCCTAGCACCTTGGGAATCTCGATAGGAGCATCATATGCAATGTGGCTGATCGTGGAGCTAGAGAAGTGGCGACACAACAACATCAGTGATTGAGGGAGCACTGGGGGAGTTGATTCGAGCACGGGAGAGTAAGAAGAAGCAACCCGAAGCGGCACACAACGAGGCTCAATCTGATAAGTAAGGTTGTCATTTGTTAGAGTCCATCCACTCTTTTTCCTGTGGGAATTGAGTGTAGAGTTTGTTTGTCAAAATCGAATTTAGGGCCGTTTGCCGATCCTTGGCTTGTTAGTTGAGCCTAAAAGTCTAGGGACGTTTGTCATTCCTTGGCACGTTTGTCGGGCCTAAACAAGTCTCCAAGGGGAGCCACCAACATGAGTGTAAACGTGCAGGTTGGGAGGAACCTGTAAACTCCTTGATTGGGTGGATCTAAGTTAAACACCTTGGCTAGGAGGAACCAGATTTAAACACCCTAGTGAATGCCAATGTGCTTAAAGTGGTTGAGTACTTGAACCGGGAGTGGAGTAGGATGACCGAACTACTATACATGGTTATATTTGTGATTGAGTTAAGCACGTTTCTTATTATGTATTAAGTTTAATTGTTTAATTATGAATGCTTAATTAGAATGTATGCTAGATACTTGATAGGTGCATACACACACAAGATGTACTTTCACTTCTTGAGTAGACTTGAGCTTATATGATCCACTCTCATATAGTCTACTTGAGTTGTATAGATTAGGTGCTTTATTAGTTTAATCACTGGTTAATTTATGCTTGCTTAGACTAGGTTGCTTATTGCACATCATATACTAGTCTTATGATTGGACCCACTTAGGCTTAGAAGTCGAAGTATTCTTGCTTACTTAGTTTAAATTGTTAAATTGAATAAGTAGGCGAAAATTATTTAAAAATGTCCTAATCACCCTCCTCCCCCCCCCCCCCCCCCCCCCCCCCTAGGACTTAGCCATAATTCTAATTTCTCCGCTCTTAGCTTTCGCACGTATATACGTAGGTGTCGTGTTAGACTACCAACGTAATTTCAAATAGCACATATGGCCACCATTATAGTCAATCTTGTGACTGAACTTCCAAAATTGAACCTTTCTCTGGATAAAATTATAAAATGTAGAAATAGAAAATATCATTTGCTTTAGAAACATTGAAAGTGTTTTATATCTTGTCCGATTCATTTATACTTGACCCATCCAATCAAACTGAATATCAAGACGTCAACAACTGTAAACATTACATACTGAATACCTTGTCAAACGATTTTAGATTTTATATGATTTTGGGAAGGAGATCTAGAATGCACTTCAAAAGAAGTATGTTCTCGAAGACACGAGATCTAAAAAACATGTGATATCGAATTTTCTTCATTTTACTATGACAGATATAAACATGTCATAAATCATATTCATGATTATTAAAATCAGGTACATGAATTAACAACTGAAGGAATTAAATTAAATGAGGTTTTTTTTTCCTATCTGAAGCACTAATTGACAAATTGCCTCCTTCCTGAAAAGAATGCAAGAATCATTTGAAACATAAAAAAAAATGGTGGAAAATATGATTGTTCATATACGTATAAAGGAGGCTAATAGGATCCAAGATCAAATTGGTGATGCTAATAAGTCTGTCTTAAAAGTTAATCTAGTCGAATTAGATCAGGAACAGAAGAACAAAAGTAAGATAATATATTACAACTGTAAAAAGCCTAGACACTACTCTAAAGAATGTCAACTGAAAAATAAATCAAATAAGTAGTTTAAAAAGAAAAGAAGTTATCACTTTTATGGAAAACCAAGCCATTATGGAAATGTGTGTAGGCTAAAAAAAAAGAACAAAAAGTCACAAGTTAATCTTGCTGAAACTAAAGAAAATTTAGATACGATCATTGTGGTTATGACTGAGGTCTTCCTTATACACAACTTGAAATGGGTACCAGATACCGGGGCAACTTGGCATGCATGATCGAAGTATGTTTACCTCTTATAAAGAAATAAGAGATGATAAAAAGGTTTTCATGGAAAATGCTTGAACCTCTTTAGTCGTTGTAAAAGGAAAGATAATTCTGAAGCTTATGTTGGGAAAGACGTTGATGTTGAATAATGTCCTACATATGCCTGATATTCGATGAAACTTGATTTGTGGTTTGCTGTTCAACAAGGTTGGTGTTAAACTTGTATTTAATTTTAATAAGCTTGTAATGACAATGAATGAAACCTTTATTGGGAAGAGTTATTGTAATGATGGTCTATTAATTGTAAATGTTGATAATAATAAGATGTCATCTAGTTCTGCTTATATTGTTGAGTCTACTTCTGTATGGCATAATAGATTAAGTCATGTTAATGTAACATCCTAAAAAAGAATAAAAATGTTAGGTTTGTTACCTAATCTATCAGAAGAAAACATAGAAGAATGTGAGGTATGTGTAGAATCGAAATTTTTTAAGAAACCTTTTAAATCTATAATTAGGAATTCTGAACTACTAGAGTTGATTCACAATAATCTAGATGATTTTAAAAATTACATGTTTAGAGGTAGTAAAAGATATTATATGACATTTGTAGATGATTCTTCTAGATACACTCTAGTTTACCTTTTTAGAAACAAGGATGATGAACTAGAAGCCTTTATCAAATATAAGATCGAAATTGAAAATCAACTAAGTAGAAAAATTAAAAATCTTAAATCAGACAGAGGTGGAGAATATGTGTCAACACAGTTTAATTAGCTTTGTGAAAGTATGATATAATTCATGAAACTACTGCACATTATACACCAGAATAAAATGAAATAGCTGAACGTAAGAATAAAGCTCTAAAAAAATGATGAACGTTATGCTAAATAGTTTAGGTTTGCCTTTAAATTTATTGGGGAAGCTATCGTATTAGCCTTTTGTGTTCAAAATAAGATACCTCACAAGAAATTCGAAAAGACACTATATGAATTATGTAAAGCTCATACCTCTAGTATAAATATCTGAAAGTGTGAAGGTGTCTTGTTAAGGTAGGGTTACTTGAAGTTAAGAAATAATTTACGAAACTATTGCACATTATACACCAGAATAAAACGAAATAACGGAACGTCAGAATAAAACTTTAAAAAAATGATGAATGCTATGCTAAATAGTTCAGGTTTGCCTTTAAATTTGTTGGGGAAGCTATCCTATCAGCCTTCTATGTTTGAAATAAGATATCTCACAAGGAATCAGGAAAGACACTATATTAATTATAGAAAGGTCATACCCCTAGTATAAATATCTGAAAGTGTGAAGGTGTCTTGCCAAGGTAGGGTTACCCGAAGTTAAGAAAACCAAGATATGTCCAAAATTATCAGACTGTATATTCATAAGATATGTTCAACATAGTGCTACATATAGATTCCTTGTTCTAAAATCAAAGAATAATGTTCTAGATTTAAACACGATCATAGAAGCCAATGATGTAGAGTTTTTTGAACTTATCGTTCTTTTAAGATATTGATTGGTAGAGATAAAAGATAATAACACATTAGATATGACTTCAACCAGTAGAACCATAGACACTACTAATGAAATAGAGATAGAACCAAACACTTCTAATGAAGTGGAGCCACAACCAAGAAGGAGTAAAAGAGCTAGGAAAGAAACTAATATGAGAGATAAGTTTTTCACCTTCCTTATAGACGATGACCTAATAACCTATTCAGAAGTCATAAAGTCTTCAGATGCTACCTTTTGGAAGGAAGTTATAAACGATTAATTACATTCAATCATATTTAACAACACATGGAGACTAGTAAACCTTCTTCCTAGGAATAAACCCATGGGTTCTAAATGGGTGTTCAGAAAGAAGCTTAGACGTGATGAAACTATAGATAATTTCAAAGCTAGGTTAGTAGCAAAAGATTTTAGGCAAAAGGAATAATATAACTATTTTGACACCTATTTACCTGTGGCCAAGATTACAACAATCAGAGTGTTAATAGATATAACATCCATTCATAAGTTAGTAGTTCACCGGATGGATGTTAAGACAACATTTCTAAATGGTGAGTTAAGAGAAGAAATCTACATGGAACAACCTGAGGGTTATAAAATCATAGGATAAGAAAATAAAGTTTGTAAATTTGTTAAGTCCTTGTATAGTTTTAAATAAGCTCATAAACAATGAAATGAAAAGTTTGATAATGTTTTAAAATCAAATGAATATGTTGCAAATGGTATAGATAGATGTATATACAATCAATGTTCTAATAGTGAAGGTGTCATTATTTGTCTATATGTAGATGATATGCTCATCTTTAAAACTAATGTAAAACTTATGAATACTATTAAAAAGCTCTTGTCTTTTAACTTTGATATGAAAGATTTATGAGAAGCAAGTATGATCTTAGGTATTCAGGTAATCAAGAAAGGTGATAATATTATACTATCACAATCATATTATGTTGATAAGATATTAAAGAAGTTCGAACACTTTGATTGTTTATCTGTCAGTACACCGTATGATCATTCTATGCAACTCAAGAAGAATACAGGAAGTAGTATATCTCAACTTAATTATTCTCAAGTAATTGATAGTTTAATGTATCTGATGAATTACATAAGATCAGATATTGCTTTCGCTGGAAATAGACTGAATAGATATACATATAGTCTTAGTTATGATCACTGAAATGCCTTAAATAGAATATTAAAATATTCGAAAGGTACTGTTACATATGATATATGTTATACAGGTTATCCATCAGTATTGGAAGGTTATACTGATGCCAATTGGGTAACTGACTCTAGTGAAAAAAAATTGATAAATGGATATGTGTTCACAATTGGTGGAAGAGCAATATCTTAGAAGTATAAAAAATAAATGTTCATTGCTTGATTGATAATGAAGTTAGAATTCATTACATTGGAAAAGGCAGGTTTAGAAGCTGAATGGTTAAAAAATATCTTAGCACATATATTTCTCTGGCCAAAGCCTGTGTCAGCTATATCTACTCATTGTGATTGTCAGGAAACTATAGCTACGGCTAAAAGTAAGATCTACAATGGCAAAAGTAGATATATTAGACTTTGACATAATATTGTAAGACACTTGTTGACTGATGGTTTTATTACTATTGATTCCATACGATAAAAAAATAATCTAGCAAATCCTCTGACTAAAGGACTATCCAAAGGGTTAGTTATAGAAACATCGAAAGTAATGGGGCTGAGCCTAACAATATAAGCTACCAGTGTCAGCAATCCAACTTATGCAAGTAGAGATCCCATGCAACAGGTTCAATAGATAAACAATAAGACACTTAGGAGACTGGGAAGCATTGTAAAGAGTTACCCCTTCCTGCGATATATGTAGTGCAAACAACAACGTTTGAGAGGATGGGTTTGAACTCTTAATGAATTCATAGCCAGGATTGGTGGTGTATCCAGATGTTGTGTACACTTAATAAAATTCACCTATATGAGTGTGAAAATTGAGGCCACTTCCTATGAGATATTTAAGTTATTCTTTAGAGCACTCATGAAAATTCAGGTTAAGGTACAGGGTCGAAATGCACTGTTCGCTTGCCTCAAGTGCAAGGCTTGCGATGGAGTAATAAATCTCGGTAAGACTGAGATCTATCCACAAGGAATTAGGTAAACCAATTCTAAATATTCCAGCAACTCAAATCTCAGCAATTATAGAATTCAAATTAAAAAATTAATTTAAAATAGTAAAGTTGTAAAATCTGTAATTTAAACAGAACTAAGGCCTCAAGGATCCACTTGTAGTAGCCCTCATGTGAATTCATTCATTCAAGCATAACACAACTAGAATTGAAGTTCTATCTCTCATCTAGTTGGAAGATATAGCATTCAAACACAAACAATCCCCACTTAAGTTGAAAAATCAGATTCTAGTCTTAATGAAACACGTAGAATTTGAATATGTAGCCTTCGAAGTAACAATCATGCCAATGAACTATGGTACGCTCAGGGATTACTACAATTCGAATCTAATCAATCCACAATGATAATCTTACAGAATTGCAAGGAACCCATGTCCGAAGCACATAAACTCTCATAAAACATCCAAAAATACCAACTTTTATTCAAACTAGAACTTAAAATCCAACTTAAAGTACTTGAATTAAAACCAATTCAACATGATTACTACCCACAAGCTTTACCTCTTAGCCTAGGTTCTAGCCGATCATTATCATACTTTAACTAAAAATAATAGAAAACTAATTAAAACATAAGAAAACTAGAAAAAACCCTAATTGGAGGGGTTGCGAACGCTCCACGATGCACTCCTTCAATTCTCATGAACTTAGAATTCTTCTAGGATACCTCAGGAACATACTAGAGTTGCCTTTTTATAGCAAAAGACGGCCACCGACTTAGACTCTTCTGAAATTACGTAACTCCTTATGAAGCTGCGCAGATAGGTCCAATTGATCGGAGCTCCCTCTGATTGATCGGACTATGACATTCGATTGATCGAAAGACGATCCGATTGAGCATAAAAGTGTCTAGAGAGTTGATGTTTCTGTCACTATTTTCGATTGATTGTACAGGATTCCGATTGATCGGAAACCTCTGATCGATTGATCGGAGATCCTCCGATTGATCGGAATTATGTTTAGTGAGATATTCAAAATTTGATTTTTCTGGTAAGTCCGATGGGTGGTTCGATTGATTGGAGATCCATCGAAACATCCTCCAATTAATCAGGAATCTATTGGCAATCCATCGGAGCTTGTTGTTTCTTCATTCTTTTCTGCGTTCTCTTTGGACTTTCTTTGTCATTCTTTAGCCCACCTTTAATCACCAACAAAAGGCTTCTAAGTGAGTCTTTTAAGTATTAATTGAGTGAAGTTTCTCTCTCATTCATACATTCACACAACATACATTAGACGGGTCTTTTAAGCATGCAAACTATGCATATAATGTGATGTAATGGGTTAGAAAATGTATAAATTAGAGGCTCAATACGCACCAAACTGCAAAACCAACAATATCGGAATAGTTGTGCGAGTGGCTTGTATGACCATTTACGTTAAAGGGTTAGGTTAAAGACCGATAGTCACCTAATTTCCGTAAACCTGTCTTCCTTACTCTAAATGTTGATTAAAGTTCAATAGACATTAATACTATTACACAATTATTCTACTTTAAACTCGAAATGTTTTGAAATTTGAAACATATTGAGGATTGTTGTATTTAAAAAGATTTAAATAAATCATTTCAAATTTTTACTTCAAAAGGTTTTCCCTCCACATTTTTGGTTTTGGAGTTTTGAGAAACTTCTTTGTCACACATTATAAAGGAATAAAGAAAAAAATAAGTATATAGGTAGTGGGTTTATTTAAGGGCTAGGCCCTCAAGGGGCAAGTGAATTTTGTGGTTTGTGGGGGGATATGCACATTGACCCATACTATTCCAAATACCACACACATATCCCGGCCGACCGGCCAAGCCGTGCCACACCGCGCCGTCACCGGTGCTGGGCCAGGCTCGAGTTCGATTCTGGGTCCGGGTCTAGGGCTGGGTTTGGGTCTCCTAAAAGTATACTTGCATATTATTTTGCTCCAACAGACACTAAGAGTACTCACGCCAAAACGGTTTTTTGTTTTCAAACATTCAGAGATATGTCTAATCGGGTGATCGCAATAGTTGGGTTTAAACCCAACGGATCTAACCCAATTCAAATGGTGCATTAAACACCTAATCAAAATTAATAAATAAGACTTGATTAATCTAGTTTTAACATCCAGAAAATTCCTTTTCTCTTTCAACTTTTACAAAGCCTCTAGACGTAACTCTCTGTTTTGTTTTTCCGCTGACTCGTTGGGTCACTATACTTCGAGTTTGATCCACTTGTTGGTTCGAGCCTTGTGTGGAGAATGCAGAGTCGGGACAGGGTGATAGTCGATGTATCCTGGGGGCAACTCTCCGTAAATCTGGTTGCATTTGGAAAGCGGTCCAAGGAGAGCATATTTGGTTTCAAGCCAATGATCCGTCACGCCCTAACTTAGTTCATCAAATCATATAAGTTTTTTTTTTTTTTTTTTTAATTTCTGTTTAAAATTTCCTTTTATTTTCTAAAATTTGTCCATTGTTTTCAACACATACTTCCAACAACTTTTACATTACTAGAATGCAAATTAGACTGGAAAATATTAGGTAACCCTATAAAACTGCAATGATGGCACCTTTGCCATTAGCTTCTTTTATAAAGAATAGGCTGAGGCGTTTTAGTCATTTCCCCTTGTCAAGAAATTCAAGGCCCTTCTTCGTAAACTCAAGATTTTTGTGGTTTTTTTTTTTTATAAAACCAAAATCCCTTATTATTATGACTTCCAAGCTTTTGTTTTCACTTTCGATATTTTCCGGGATAAAATGCACGTGAACATGTGTTATAGCTGAAGTTAGCCTATAATCGGTTTCAGGTGATCAGGTCTCCATTTGGATGGCTAATATTCATATAAGTGATAATTACACCATAACCGGAAAAGTGACTGGCATTCAGCAACATTACAACCACCTCAGCAGTTATGCTCCTCTTTTTCTGGAATGATTTGCCTCCGTGGTGGTGTAGGATCCCAGCATTCCTCTCAATGGGGTCCACATGCTGATATGGTCCAACGATGATAAGCATGCATGCTCTGGACGTCTATCCTATATATATATATATATATATATATATATATATATATAACTCATGTTCAACTTAAAAATTAAATGCCAATATCATCATTGAGGTGTGATTTTGGCATGATGGATTATTAAAATAAAAGAAAAAAATGGATGTTCTTTGACCAACTTAGAAGAAACTCATAATCATTTGACCATCTTAGAAGGGAACGTGGATTAGGTGGTGCCACCCTGGATCAAGTCAGGGGGGTGCCGCCCTGACCGTAGAGCTCACCTCATGTCTATGTTGTATATCCATGCCGTTCATCCGTTTTGCCAGCTCATTTTAGAGCATGGTCCCAAAAATGAAGCTGATACAAATCTCAGGTAGACTACACCACAGGAAACAGTGGTCATTACACGCCTACAATTAAAAACTTACTAGGGTCCACCATAATGTTTTTGCCATCCAACCTGTTGATAAGGTCACATAGAGCTGGATAAAGGGAAAACACAAATAGTAGCTTGATCCAAAACTTTTTGTGGCACCACAGGGAGTTTTTAATAGTAGGAATTCAATCCCCACTGTGTGGTCCACATATTTGCTTCATTTTTAGGACCATGCCCTAAACTTAGCTGAAAAAACTGATGAATGGCATGGATGTACAACACATACATCAACGTGGCCCCCATGTCAGGGCTGTCAGGGCTGCATATATCCCAAATGTCATGGACAGGAAAAATATTTATTTTATTTTGTCGGTCTCAGCACTTAGGATGGCAAGAATGTTTCACCCCATTGGGGCCATAGACGGTCCGGTGATTATAACCCTCAATCTTTTTGGGTGCTAGAATAAATTAGTAATGATCTAACAATCACGTTCAGTGATGATCTCAATCTTCCATTTCTGAGGTTGAATGTGGTCTACTGAAAATCTTCTTTTTAATGTTTTAAATTCATGGACAGATTAACTGTTCAACGATGGTCCCACTAGGAAAACATATGCTGTGATCCATAATCGGAAATGTATCCCTGGATTCTAAAGAAGGTTTTGAGGGATTGGAATGCCGAAGAATCAGTGGATCCAACGGTTTAATTGGTCTGTACTTATGGGTCTCATTCTTTTCATGATCTGAACCGTTGATTTTATTGGCGCTACTGTAGATATGAAATTCTTCAAGTCATTTTTAGGTTGGGAGACCTTTTTTTTTTTTCACACACACCCCACACCGACACACACAACCCCACCCTCACTCCCTATCTGGCTTTTTTTTTTTTTTTTTTTTTAATCCGGATCGTCTGCTCCGCTTCAACTGGATTTTCCAGTTTGCCGACGCCTGATTGGTCCAGCTCAGCATGCAGTCAGTGCTTTATAACTCATGTTCAACTTAAAAATTAAATGCCAATCAGCATGCCGACGCTTGATTGGTCCAGCATGCAGTTTGCCGACGCCTGATTGGTCCAGATCAGCATGCAGTTTCCAGTTTGCCTATGCTAATCAGACATAGGCAAACAGAAAAATCCAGTTCAAGCGGAGCAGACATCTGAACTCTTTTTTTTTTTTAGGTTGGGAGACCCTCATGTAATCATTTTCGCTATTTTCCCTGACTGTTGTTGTCCTTCTTGCCAGATTGAAAGGTGTAGCCCTTGCAGACTACGAATTTATTGGGGCGTGGCCCATAAGTGTTGGGTGCGTTTCACACAAACCTTCAGATCTCGCCCCCCAATACACTAGAATTATGGACTATGCTAATGCAATAATCAAGAACAAACATCAACCACACGAACACAAAGAGTTTTTACGTGGAAAACCCTCAAAAGAGGTAAAAACCACGGGACC
Organism: Liriodendron chinense; assembly: GCA_003013855.2. Taxonomy (NCBI): domain Eukaryota; kingdom Viridiplantae; phylum Streptophyta; class Magnoliopsida; order Magnoliales; family Magnoliaceae; genus Liriodendron; species Liriodendron chinense. Next base: position 4,178,049 of record PVNU02000362.1, read on the forward strand.
TAGTCCAGATCAACAATCCACTATCTCAGGGAACTGTTACAACCGATCACAAGCACACACCGCTTGGATCAAACCCTCTTCACCCACTTGGGATGGATAAACAACAAGAGAATAGTAAAGGAGAAACGATCTCACCGATCCCGAGGACGTAGAAGCGCTGAGATGACCGTTGCGCAGAAGAATCCTTCTTCAAGCAACTTCTCCCTTCTACAAGCTTCCTCTTTCTCTCTCTTCTCTTTCTCTCTTCCTCTTTTTCTCTTTTTCTCACCTTGGACGTGTTAGCAACACAATGGGATGCCTTAATCCCGTTTTGGAGTGCTTAAGTACAAAAAACGGAACAATTAGAGCCAAATTAGGAAACTGCGTACAAGCAGTCCGCGCTGGGTCGGGCGCCCGGTCACCAGACCGTCGGGCGCCCGGCCAACTAAAAAACAGTCAAGCAATGAAAACATGAGAAAAATGAATTTCGGGTGCCCGGACCATGTTGGTCGGGCGCTCGGCCGGGTCATCGGGCGCCCGGTCACCAAAACCGTGGGGCGCCCGGAAATGGACAAAAGTGTCCAGCAGCCTTGCTGCCTATTTCTGGGATTTCGGTCGCCCGGCCACAATGAGGCCCGGGCGCCCGGCCACTCCCAGTCCACCCTCTCTCTCCTCTGTCACGTGAGGAGGAAAACTTCATCAAATCTCCCCCTTTCCGACTCAGGAGAAATTCGCCTTCTTCAAGCCAGTCAGGTTTCTGCAAACCTCAAACTTGCCCTTGAGCAAAGCCTTGGTCATCATGTCTGACCCGTTATCGTCCGTATGGACCTTCTCAAGCTTTAACACCTTCTGTTCCAAAGTATCCCTGATCCAGTGATACCGAATCTCTATGTGCTTCGACTTCGAATGCTGACTTGGATTCTTGCTCAAGTGTATAGCACTTTGGCTATCGCAATAGACCACGTGCTCCTCCTGCTTCAGGCTAAGTTCCTGTAGGAACCTCTTCATCCAAAGCATCTCTTTGCATGCTTCTGTGACTGCAATGTACTCGGCCTCTGTCGTCGACAATGCTACGACCTTCTGTAGCTTGCTCTGCCAAGAGACCGCTCCCCCTGCAAACGTGAACATGAATCCCGATGTAGACTTCCTGGAGTCTATGTCACCTGCCATATCTGCATCTGTGTAGCCTTCTAACACAGGTTTTCCGTCACCATAGCATAGGCTCAACCTGGATGAACCCCTCAGATACCGTAGTATCCACTTCACCGCTGCCCAATGTTCCTTGCCAGGATTGGCAAGATACCGGCTGACAACACTAACCGCATATGCTATGTCTGGGCGCGTACACACCATAGCATACATCAAACTTCCTACCGCTGACGCGTAGGGTGTCTTCCGCATCTCTTCCACTTCCGCCTTCGTCTTGGGACACTGCTTGTCGCTCAATTTGAAGTGACCATCCAGTGGAGTACTGACCGGCTTCGCTGCATTCATGTTGAACCGCTCTCGGACTTTCTCAATATACCGCTCTTGTGACAACCAAAGCTTCCTGCTGCTTCTGTCACGGGTTATCTCCATTCCTAGGATCTGTTTTGCCGGGCCCAAGTCTTTCATCGCAAATGACTTGCCCAACTCCTGTTTCAGCTTGTCAATCTTCTTGATGTCTTTTCCCATGATGAGCATGTCATCAACGTACAATAGCAGAACTAAGAAATCACAGTTTGAGAACCTGCGAGTGAACACACAGTGGTCTGACTCCGTTCTGTCATATCCATGCTTTAACATGAACGAGTCAAACTTCTTGTACCATTGCCTAGGGGCTTGTTTCAGCCCATACAAGCTCTTCCTAAGCCTGCACACCATATGCTCTTTGCCCTTGACTTCGAACCCTTCTTGTTGACGCATGTAGATCTCTTCTTCCAGGTCACCATGGAGGAAGGCAGTTTTGACATCTAACTGCTCTATCTCCAGATCCATGCTAGCTGCCAACCCAAGCAACACCCGAATGGATGTCATCTTCACCACTGGTGAGAATATCTCCTCGAAGTCTATTCCTTTTCTCTTACCAAACCCTTTCACCACAAGTCTGGCCTTGTACCTTGTCTGTGAATTCTTCTGCTCATTCTTCTTTTTGAACACCCACTTGTTGTTCAGAGCTTTCTTGCCCTTAGGCAATTTCACCATGTCATAGGTGTGGTTCTTATGCAAGGATTCCATCTCCTCTTGCATAGCTTTCAACCACTCCCCCTTATGCTCGTCTGCTAGGGCCTCAGAATAGTTTTCTGGCTCTCCCCCATCAGTGAGCATAATGTACTCATGCGGCGAGTACTTCTTGGATGGATGTCTGTCCCTTGATGTCCTCCTCACCTGTGGCTCAACAGGTGGATCAAGTTGGGGCTGCTCCCCCTGTCCATCTTCTGTAGGGACTCCCTCATCCTCTGCACCTTGCTGTACTCCCCCGTCATCAGGCACCACAGGAGGAGTAACCGGATCCATGTCCTCCAGTTCACCTAAACTGGATTGGGTCTTCACTGGCTTTTCAATGTCTTCTATACACTGATCTTCAATGAAAACCACATCTCTGCTCCTGACGAGCTTTTTCTCGGTCGGATCCCACAACCTGTAACCGAACTTCTCATCACCGTACCCTAAGACCACACACTGTTTGATCTTCATATCGAGCTTGGACCTTTCGTCCTTTGGTACGTGAACGGATGCCCTGCATCCAAACACCCTGAGATGACTATACGATGGATCACGTCCAGTCCACACCTTCTCAGGTACTTCTCCATTCAACGGGGCTGATGGAGACCTGTTTATCAAATACACCGCCGTGTGCATTGCTTCTCCCCAGAACATCTTGGGCAACTTTGCATGTGATAACATGCATCTGATTCTCTCTACAATGGTGCGATTCATTCGCTCAGCCACACCATTATGCTGGGGGGTCTTGGGAACTGACTGTTCATGCCGTATACCCAGTGACTTGCAATACTCGTGGAAGTCACCTATGTATTCACCACCATTATCAGTGCGGATGCACTTCAATGATCTGCCTGTCTCCCTCTCGACCATAGCATGAAACAGTTTAAACACACCAAAGACCTCGTCCTTGGATTTCAAAGCATACACCCAAACCCTCCTAGATGCATCATCTATAAATGTAACAAAATACAATGCCCAACCCAAGGTTTTTGTCCTCATAGGACCACAAACATCAGAGTAAACCAAATCTAATGCATGTACTTTATTAGTATGAGAAGCAGTTTTAATAAAAGAAACTCTATGCTGTTTCCCAGATAAACAGTCAATACAAGTTTTGAGAGGTTTACCTGTCACGTCTGGAAGGAGCTGCTTCTTCGCTAGTAGCTGAAGCCCTTTTTCACTCATGTGGCCTAGACGCTTGTGCCACACGTCAGTAGCTAAATCCTCTGCTGCGTTCAATCCACTCTTACATACACTGACACTTGCCTTGTAAAGAGTGCAACACTTCTTTCCTCTGGCAGCGATCAACGAACCCTTGATGAGCTTCCAGCGCCCACCAGCAAACCGGCTTTCATAACCATCATCATCCAGCCTTCCCGTCGACATCAAGTTGAGGCGAAGGTCTGGAATGTGTCTCACATTCCTGAGAACCAATGTGCAGAACAAATATCACCGACCCCTACGATCTTCGAAACACCAGAATTTCCCATCTTCACTGTCCCATAGTCACCTGACTTGTAGCTTGTGAAGAAATCTCTGCGTGGAGTAGCATGAAATGAGGATCCCGAGTCTATCACCCAGTCGGTGTCCTGACTCGAAGCCGTGAGACAAATATCATGATCTGCCGAAAGAATAACAACAACGTCACCATCTGAGGCGACCGCAGTAGAATCTGATTCATCTTCCTTCTCCTTTCCTTTACCCTTCTTGTCACTCTTCTTCTTGTGACATTCATGCTTATAGTGGCCCTTCTTGCCACAATTCCAGCATTCAACATCTTTCCTGGCAACTAACTTGCCTCTTGATTTATCTCGGGCCTTTCCGCCCTTTCTGTTCTTTCCTCTCCCCCGATCTTGTGTCACAAGGGCCTCTTGTTGAGCAGGCCCTAGGGACTTCCTCCTTGTCTCCTCATTGAAGAGACAACTTGTTACCTGATCCATGGATACCTTTCCGTCTGGCGCGGAATTACTTAGAGACACCACCAATGTCTCCCAACTGTCAGGCAATGAGCTAAGCAGTAGCAAAGCCTGAAGTTCATCATCCAGGACCATCTTCATGGCGGAGAGCTGGTTCACAATGTTGCTGACCTCATTCATGTGTTCAGCCACAGAACCACCATCTTTGAACTTGAGATTCACAAGTTGTCTTATCAGGAAAATTTTATTGCCGGCTGTCTTCCTCTCATACAGTCCTTGCAATTTCAGCCATAGGCTAGCGGCTGAGGTCGTTGTAGACACATGGTGGAAACCGAATCATCTAACCATTGTCTAATGAACCCCACCGCCTTCCGGTCCACTTTCTTCCAATCATTATCTGACATATCCTCTGTCTTCGCCGATATGCCTAGAATTGGAGCATACAAGTCCTTGCAATAGAGCAAGTCCTCCATCTTAGCCTTCCATATGGTCCAGTTAGAACCATTGAGGCTGATCATCCTTGATGAGCCACCTTCCATAATTCAGAACCGATCCCACACCGTTCAAACAACCTGAACTCTCTAATACCACTTTGTTGGGTGCGTTTCACACAAACCTTCGGATCTCGCCCCCCAATACACTAGAATTATGGACTATGCTAATGCAATAATCAAGAACAAACATCAACCACACGAACACAAAGAGTTTTTACGTGGAAAACCCTCAAAAGAGGTAAAAACCACGGGACCTAGTCCAGATCAACAATCCACTATCTCAGGGAACTGTTACAACCGATCACAAGCACACACCGCTTGGATCAAACCTTCTTCACCCACTTGGGATAGATAAACAACAAGAGAATAGTAAAGGAGAAACGATCTCACCAATCCCGAGGACGTAGAAGCGCTGAGATGACCGTTGCGCAGAAGAATCCTTCTTCAAGCAACTTCTCCCTTCTACAAGCTTCCTCTTTCTCTCTCTTCTCTTTCTCTCTTCCTCTTTTTCTCTCTTTCTCACCTTGGACGTGTTAGCAACACAATGGGATGCCCTAATTCCGTTTTGGAGTGCTTAAGTACAAAAAACGGAACAATTAGAGCCAGATTAGGAAACTGCGTACAAGCAGTCCGCGTCGGGTCGGGCGCCCGGCCAACTAAAAAAAAGTCAAGCAATGACAACATGAGAAAAATGAATTTCGGGCGCCCGGACCATGTTGGTCAGGCGCCCGGCAGGGTCATCGGGCGCCCGGTCACCAAAACCGTGGGGCGCCCGGAAATGGACAAAAGTGTCCAGCAGCCTTGCTGCCTATTTCTGGGATTTCGGTCGCCCGGCCACAATGAGGCCCGGGCGCCCGGCCACTCCCAGTCCACCCTCTCTCTCTCCTCTGTCACGTGAGGAGGAAAACTCCATCAATAAGATCAACGGTCTCGATCGATGAACCATGAGAACACATCAAGAAGCTCCTCTTGTTGGATTGCATCAGGACCTTGTAATTGCTCTTGAATGGTTGCAAAGTTTGAGGACTCATTATATAATGGCAGGATTAATGTCTGTGCAGCATCGTTTCGGCATAGAGTATTTAGATGTGGGGCCTATGGTTCAGTGATCCAAACCATTGATATAATAGGCCTTACCACGGATTTTCCATATACCAAAAAGCATCTGAGAAGAAGAAATCTCAACCATTCAGGAAAAAAACGAAAATACATCAATGATTGACATTCAACTGAAAAAAAGCTAATACCCTATTGCTATCATCTTCCAAACGGATCCTATTTTTGCTGCAAGGGCCGTCCAAAGTGAGTCCCATAAATGAACAGTTTGCACTAGTGAAACATGGGCCCCACTAGTTCGACTGAAAACCTCTGCTTTACAAAGTTGTATACTTAAGAAAAGCTCCCGTACATGTGGCAATTTATTCCCTCGTCTTTTGTATTGGGTGTCCCTTTCATGAAACTGGTCCAAATGAGCTTGAGTGGACCTTCCTCCACAAATTTGGTGGCTTTACCTTTTCATAAAGCTCTAAAGATAGCGACCTAATGTAATCAGACCGTCCAATTCCATAGGGTTATCTAAGCGAAGGTTTGCGGAACAAACAACCCTACTATCTAAACTGAGGACCCCACCTGTATATACATCCACACCGTACATGCGTGCACAAAGTTTTCGTGCCTCCATTTGCTGGACCACACATGGCACACAGCACGGGTGGGTGTTTGATGATCGTAACTAGTCATCCCACATGCTTTGTCAATGATTAGACGATTTTAACCATCTAATTAATGGGTATTTATTTTTTTTATCACTTAGGGCGTGTTGGGATCATAATTAGTTACTCTAAATAAGCAACTTATACCTCAAGGTACTTTATCTTGGTTTTTATTTATTTAACCCATAACTATATTTGATAATCAATAACAAAAAAGTAAATAAATATATTTAGTTTCTAATATCACATGTGTGAGGCATGTGTTCGTACACCTATTTCCGAAGCCAGAATTGACTGGATTATCGATTGATGATCATGTCCAAATTTTTGTGCCTCTTTAACTAGAGACCTCTATCATAGCGATCTCGATGCCGCACATCACCCCGTTGTGATACTCGGATTAAAAGATATGGACTTACACACAACCTGAGGAGGCACACATCCTAATGCGCACAGGCATGGCAATGAACACACTTGCAAAGCATCTCTATAAGTATCTAAAGCATATTCCCTACCTATGTGAAATGACCTCCCCTTACCCTTACTTTTGGCAAAAGAACACCCCATACCCCTCGTATCCTTTTTCTTTTTCCAATAAACATCATTCACAAGCAATGCTAAAAGAACTAAAATGCCCCTACCCCACCTATTAAAGTACCCCCTATAATCCTTAAACTACCTTTATACTTTTCCATTCTCCCACACAAGTACTACCCCAAAGTTAACAAAACTCATTTTTCCTCTCCTCATGCATAAAAACTCCCTAAACTACCCCTCCTTTCTCCACCCCCATGCACACAACTCCCAACACGCCATGGTAAAAGACCTAGCTACTCATAAAAGTTATCACTATTGAAGAGTGTAGAGACATCAACAATGAAAGTAGAACAACTTATAGGTTCCCTCCAAACATATGGACTACACTTTAAGACCCCCTTTAAGAAGAAAAACGCTGTCTTGAAGTCCTATAGACCCCCTCATAGAAAAATTCAACTCGAAGAGGAAGAAGAAAGCAACAATAAGGATGAGGAACAGAAATTCAATAGACAATTTAAGAAATTCCTCAAAATAAATAGAGGAAATAGTTGTGACAATAAGGACAAGACAATTGATCACAAGAGAAAGACTAAATTTTCTAGTCCGCCTAAAAAAGTCCAATGTTACAACTGTGATGGATATTATTATGTTGCTAATGATTGTACAAGCAAACCTAAAGCCAAAGAAAAAAAGGCTATAGTGAAATTGTGTCGGTAATCTAACACAACACCCTACGCTTTACATGCAGAATCTTGCGAAGCTTTATAGAACTATGGCTAAATCCTAGAGGGCAGGTGATTAAGACTGTTTAAAAACCTCTTGCTTAATTAAACTAATTAGCAATTATAAACTAATTAAGTAAGAACACTATGGGTCCAATCACAAGGCTAGCATATAATAAGCAATTAAACAACCTAGCCTAAGTATGCATAGATAATCAAATGATTTAACTAATCAAGAACATAATCCATGCAAGCTATGTAGACTATATGAGAATGGATTATATGAGCTCAAGTCTACACTATTTAGTGAAAGTACATCTTATGTGTGAATGTGCCTAACTAATTCCTAGCATACATTCCCATCAAGCATTCATAATTAAGCAATTAAACATACAATGCTAAGATAACAATGTGCTCAAATCATCATAAACACAAGCATGTATAGTGGTTCGACTTTGGGTCTACTCCACTCCCGGTTCAAGTACTCATCCTTTGAGCACACCGACATTCACTATGGAGTTTAAATCAGGTTCTTTCCAACTTAGGTGTTTCAAATCGATTCACCTTACCGGGAAGTTTGACAAGGTTCCTCCCAACTTATGATGAAGATTTTACTAGTTTATCTTTCAACTAAGATGTTTATGGGTTCCATCCAACCCAAGAGTTTGACAATGATCCTCCTTACCTTTCAGTTCTAATCTTAGAACTTAACGTACACTCCTGTTAGAGGCTCCCCTTGGAAATTTGTTCGAGTTTGTAAATCCAAACTCTCACACTCAATCCTCCACGAGGAAGGAGTGTAACCATACTCTCAAATTGACAACTTATTTGTCAGATGAGCTCATTATTCAGTGTCTTCTTGTATTGCTTGATCTCCACTCTCCCGTGCTTCAATCAGCTCCTTGATACTCCCTCGATCATGTTGCCGTTGCATTGCCAATGTTTCAGCTCCACCAATCAATCACCTCGCATGAGATGCTCTTGAGATGCCCAATGTGATAAGAGATGGTGTGAATTCTCTACAACTTAGTAGGAGTTGTTGACTATAGGAATTCCACCTAATAAGATCTTTATATAGATGTTTAGATGAAGATTTAACTATGGTCAAGGTGCCTAAAACATCTAAAGATTAAGAGAGACCAAGTTTATCTTCACATGAGCTTTGAATACTCTATCTTGTGATTAAACGCAAGGAAGATGGCTTGGAAAGCTTAGGATTAGAGCCTAATAGTGTGGGCAATGATGATGGCTTCTAATGCACTAAAATCTCTCCTTACCCTCAAAATCGAGCCCAACCTTTATATAAGAAAAGTCCTAACGAATATAAAATGGCTGCTAATGGCCCTTTACCGACCGATCGGGATTGGTCGGCCAGGGGTCTACGACCGGTTGAATTTGTTAACCGACCAGTTAAGTAAGGGTCCTGGGGTTTGGTTGCTATCCTAACTGGGTCGATCCCTATTGGTCGGATGACTAGTTGGACTGTCCAGCTGACCGGTCAGATGACTAGACGAATTAAGCCCTGGGATTAATGTTGAACCTCCAATTTATACATTGCATTGCCCATTACATGACATGGTTTGCATGATTTTCATGATTTAAAGGCCCATCTAACACATGTTTTGTGATTATAGGAGATGAGAGCGGACTTCATTCAATTAGGGATTGAAAGAATGCCTTTAGAGCCATTGGATGAAGGACGAAAGAGGACCAAAGAAAGAAGAACGCAAGGAGAAGAGAGAGAAGAAGAAAGAGGAGAAAAAGAAAGGAAGAAGAATCAAAGGGAAGGAGGACCGACCGGTCTTGACCGGTCGGCCATGGACGTTGATCACATTGAAGAAAGGCCGACCGATCTTGACCGGTCGGCCATGTGCACTGGACAAAGGGAAAACTAGTTCGACCGGTCTTGACCAGTCGGCTAGGCTCACTGGACTGCTGGGCAAGTCAGTCCGACCGGTCTTGACCGGTCGGCTGTACTCCCTGGACTGTTTAAAAGACCAGTCCGACCGGTCTAGACCGGTTGGCTCTGCGTAAACAGAGTCCTTTCTAAATCGGGACTCCGAAAACTGCTGCGCACTGCGTAACCTTTCGCAGATTCTGGATGTTTCTGACGCAAGGGAGCTTTCTTACTATAAAAGGACACCTAGGGGCTCTTCCTAGGTCATCATAGAAGCTAAGGGACGTGGTTCTAAGGAGGGGAAGCTGTTGTGGAGCGTCTGCAACTCTCCTATTTTTTTTTTTTTTTTTAGTTTTATGCTTTTATTAAGAGTTTTTAGTTGTAGCATGAATATGCTCGACTAGAACCTCTCAGCTAAGGCTGAGAGGTGAAGCTTATAGCCAATTTCATGTTGGATTCAGTTTAATTCAAGTAATTTCAATTCAAGTTTGGATTTTTCTTGCATATTTCAGTTCCAAAAGTGGTAGTTTGAGATGTTTTATGAGAGTTCATGTGCTCCGGACATGAATTCCTTGCAATTCTCTAAGATTATCATATAATGCTTGTTTAGATTCGAATCATAGTAATCCTTGAGCAGGCCATAGTCCATAGGCATGGCTGTTACTCTGAAGGCTATGGTTTTGAATTCTACATTGATTGTATGGAACTAGATGAGAGATAGGACTTTGAATCTAATTGTGTTCTCTACTTTGATTGATTGAATTGACATGGGATTGCTACAAGTGAATCCTTGAATGCCTTAGTACTTTAAGTTACTGAATTTCCATTAAGTTACCGTTTTAGTTAATTACTAAATTGAATCTGATATTCTTGCAAAGTTGAGTTGTTGGAGTAGTTTGAAATTGTTTCTATTTCCCTGTGGATCAACCTCGGTCTTACCGAGTTTTATTACTACATCGCAGCCTTACACTTGAGGCGAGCGAACAAGTTTTTGGCGCCGCTGCTGGGGATTTAGATAACGGTTTTCAAATAATTTCAATGGCTGTAGAAGTAGAAGTAGATAGGTTTTTTTTTCTGATTTTCTTAGAACTAACAAATTTTTCTGTTTTGTAGGAATTCTTCTCTAGTTCAAGCGCATCAGGTGACACCTTTCTAACTTAGCTTTTTGCAGAATTTTTTTCAGATTAATTTTAGATTTCAGTTTTCTAGGATATAGGATTAGTTTTAGTTTTTGGTTGAGTGGTTTATATCCCGTTGGGAACGTAACCATTCGAATCGTCTCCAATCTGAAGGTGGTTTAGTTGGACCATTGTCAGTCCATAGACGAGTCCGAAATTTCCAAGAGTATTGTGAAAGTTTGGGGAGTATGGAACAAACACCTTTAAGGAATCCTTTCCCCCCCACTCCAACTACAAATGCAAATCAGGAAGGAGTAGGAGAGAATGAGGTACATAATGTTCCTCCAATGAGATCACTACGGGACTACCTACAACCTGCCCGAGCAATTACACCCTCTTGCGTGGTTCTACCAGCAAACGGTGGAAATTTTGACATAAAATCGGGTGTAATTCAACTCTTACCAAAGTTCCATGGGCTAGACTCTGACCGCCCATACTTACACTTGAAAGAATTCGAAGAAGTGTTGGCCACCTTGCATTACACCAATGTTTCCGAGGATACTATCAGACTTAAACTTTTTCCCTTCACTTTGAAAGAAAGAGCGAAAGATTGGCTTCACTCTCTTAGACCACATTCAATTGGGTCATGGGTTGAGATGAACCGGGAATTCTTGAAAAAGTTCTTCCCGGCTCATAAAACGAACACCCTTCGAAGGGCCATAATGAATTTCTCGGCTAAAGAAGGTGAATCTTTCTTTCAATGTTGGGAAAGATTTAAAGATCTCCTGCTTGCTTGCCCACATCATGGCTATGAGAGTTGGCGAATTATAAATTTTTTCAATGATGGATTAAGTTCCAATATGCGCCAATTTGTGGAGATGATGTGCAATGGCGAGTTTATGAGTAAAAATCCAGATGAGGCTTGGAGTTACTTGGACATGTTGGCTGAAAATGCCCAATCTTAAAAATCCAGATGAGGCTTGGAGTTACTTGGACATGTTGGCTGAAAATGCCCAATCTTGGGATACATCGGATAAACCTAATAACTCCAAACCCACTCAAGAGAAAGGAGGGATCTATGTCCTTAAGGAGGAAGACGATGTGAATGCAAGGATAGCCAACCTCACAAGGAAGGTTGAGGCCATGGAACTTAGTAAAAGTGGAGTTCCCAAGTCCAATGAAGTTGTTGAAACCATATGTGGGATTTGCCTCACCGATTTACACGCTACGCAAGATTGTCCCACAATTCCTGCATTTCAAGAGGTATTACATGAACACGCCAATGCCACATATGGTTATCAACGGCCTTTCAATGGACCGGTAGGTAATACGTACAATGAGAGTTGGAAGAACCACCCAAATTTTAGTTGGAAGAATGCTCCTATGGGCAATCCTACCAACTTTCAAAGAGGGCCACCCATGCAAAATATTACCCCACCTCAATTCTCAATGGAGGATACCTTGAAGGCGTTTATACAAGGGCAAACGCAAATCAATCAAACAAATCAACAATTGTTCCAAGAGCTTAAAGTCTCGGTTGATGAGATTAAGGGACGCTTGAATGCTAGGGAAGGGACCTTTCCGGCCCAACCTCAGCCCAATCCAAAGCAAGTACATGAAGTAAGCATCCCTAATCCTTCCAACCAAAACATGAAGCAAGCCAAATCCATCACCACCCTTAGAAGTGGAAAACAAATTGACAAAACTATTCCGGTGAAGGCCGATGAGCCTAATGATCCGGTAAATTCTGAGGATGAAGATGGATCTAACTTAGCCCCACAACAACCGGAACGCATTTACAAGCTCGTAGCACCATTCTCTTTAAGATTGGTTGCCCCAAAATCTCTCCCAAATTCTCATGATGTTTTAGAGATTTTCAGACAAATCAAGATTAATATCCCTTTGCTTGATGCCATCAAACAAATTCCCTCTTATGCCAAGTTTCTAAAAGACCTATGCACAACAAAAAGCAAATATAATGTGCAGCAAAAGGCGTTCTTAACTGAGCAAGTGAGTGCCATCCTCACTCAAAAGACCCCCCCAAAATTCAAAGATCCCGGTAGTCCCACCGTCTCATGTATCATTGGAACTACCGGATTGAGCGTGCCTTATTAGATTTGGGGGCGAGTGTGAACTTGATCCCATACTCGGTATATGAGCAATTGGGTCTTGGTGAATTAAAACCCACCAAAACCATGTTGCAACTCGCTGATAGATCTATCCATGTACCGAGGGGGATAGTTGAGGATGTTCTAGTCCAAGTTGACAAATTTTACTACCCGGTAGATTTTATCATCTTGGACACACAACCGGTTTTGGATGCTAGCACCAAAATACCAGTAATATTAGGCCGCCCATTCCTTGCCACATCAAACGCAATCATCAATTGCCGGAATGGGGTGATGCAACTATCTTTTGGAAACATGACACTAGAGGTGAATGTGTTTCACTTGGGCAAAAGACATAGGGATGTCGAGGATGATGAGTTCTTCGAGGTAAACATGCTTGAAACTTTTGAAGAAGAAGAACTCCTCCAACTTGAACCACTAGAAAGCTTGGAGACATGCTTAGCACATTTCATGGATTCTGAAGACCCCATCATTAGTGAGATTGTGCAGGCATTAAATATAGAAAGACCGGTAGTTGATACTAGCTGGTGGAGGCCCCATTTTGATTGCCACCAACCACATCAAGGCCTCTACCGTCTAACATCAAACCACCGAAGCTTGACCTTAAACCATTGCCATCCGAGCTTAAATACGTATATTTGGGTCAAGAGGAAACGTTCCCAGTTGTCATTGCCTCCCACCTTGAGAAAGACCAAGAGCTCAAGTTGATTGAGTTACTCAAAGAACATAGGGAAGCCATAGGTTGGACAATAGCGGATCTCAAAGGGATAGATCCTTCGGTTTGCACTCACCGAATACACCTTGAAGAAAATGCAAAAACGACTAGACAACCTCAAAGACGGCTAAATCCAAACATGATGAAGGTTGTCAAAGCTGAGGTGTTAAAGCTATTGGATGTGGGTATTATCTACCCCATCTCAGATAGCCAATGGGTGAGTCCTACCCAAGTTGTCCCTAAGAAATCCGGTATTACCATCATTGAAAACGCCAACAACGAGCTTATACCGACTAGGGTGACCACCGGTTGGCGTATGTGCATTGATTATAGGAAGCTCAACATGGTTACTAGGAAAGACCACTTCCCTCTTCCATTTATGGATCAAATTTTGGAGAGGTTGGCAGGCCATTCCTATTATTGCTTCCTAGATGGCTATTCCGGATACAACCAAATTGAGATATCCCCAGAGGACCAAGAGAAAACCACATTTACATGCTCGTTTGGCACCTTCGCTTACCGAAGGATGCCATTCGGGTTATGTAATGCACCCGCCACATTCCAACGATGCATGTTGAGTATTTTCTCAGACATGGTGGGTGAGTTTCTTGAGGTGTTCATGGACGACTTTTCTGTTTTTGGTTGTACATTTGATGAGTGCCTCAAGCACTTGAAGTTGGTCTTGATGAGGTGTGAGGAGAAGAAACTTGTATTAAACTGGGAAAAGTGCCATTTCATGGTACAAAGAGGAATAGTCCTTGGACATATCATCTCGTCCAATGGAATAGAGGTAGACCGGCAAAAATTAACATAATTTCCAATCTACCACCACCCAAAAGCATACGCGATGTGTGGTCCTTCCTTGGACACGCCGGTTTCTATAGAAGATTTATAAAGGATTTTAGTCATATCTCAAGGCCTTTATGTAACCTTCTACAAAAGGAGAACCAATTTGAGTGGGGTGCCGAATGTCAATTAGCTTTTTCAAAGCTAAAAGACATGTTGACAACCGCTCCTATCATGCAACCACCAGATTGGTCCATTCCTTTTGAGTTGATGTGCGATGCGAGCGACTTTGCTATTGGGGCGGTGTTAGGCCAAAAAAAGGATAAGAAGCCCCATGTTATCTGCTATGCAAGTAGGACCTTGAATCCCGCCCAAGTTAATTATTCGACTACGGAGAAAGAGCTCCTAGCTGTCATTTTTGCCTTGGACAAATTCAGGCCATACTTAATAGGATCCAAAGTTATTGTTTATACAGATCATGCGGCGCTGAAACACCTTCTTTCTAAGAAGGATGCTAAGACCCGTTTACTTAGATGGATCCTACTCCTTCAAGAATTCGACTTGGAGATCAAAGACAAGAAGGGGGTAGAAATGTGGTGGCGGATCATCTATCCCGTCTAGTCCTACCAAATTCCATTGACGAGTCACCTATTGAGGACTCATTCCCTGATGAGCAACTCTTTGTTGCTACGCATCCACCATGGTACGCTGATATAGCCAATTATCTTTCCACAGGTGCGATGCCGATTCATTGGACTGCGCAGGACAAACGTAAATTTTTAAGGGAAGTGCGCAGATTTTTCTAAGATGAACCTCTATTGTTTAAATATTGCCCAGACCAAATTATAAGGAGATGCGTCCTCGATGATGAACATAATTCAATCATCTCCTTTTGTCATGATCAAGCATGTGGGGGTCATTTTTCAGCCAAGAAAACAATTGCGAAAATTCTGCAGTGTTGTTTTTATTGGCCCACGCTATTTAAGGACACCCACGAGTTTTGCAAAGCATACAAGCGATGCTAGAAGTTAGGAGGATTATCCCGTTGAAATATGATGCCTCTCACCCCAATTCAACATCTTGGAGTCTTTGACTGTTGGGGCATCGATTTCATGGGACCATTCCCCTCATCTTTTGGACATGTCTATATTTTGCTTGCCGTAGACTATATATCTAAATTGATAGAGGCTATCCCATGTAGAACCAACGATCATCGTACGGTTCTCAAGTTCCTTAAAGAAAACATACTTTCTAGATTTGGGACGCCTTGGGCCATCATTAGTGATGGTGGTTCTCACTTTTGCAATAGACCTTTCGAAACTTTAATGAAGAAATATGGTATTAGGCACAAAGTGAGTACCCCATACCACCCACAAACAAGTGGGCAATCTGAAATCTCCAATAGGGAAATCAAGCAGATTTTGGAAAGGACGGTGAGACCGGATCGCAAGGATTGGTCCCTAAGATTAGATGATGCACTTTGGGCTCACCGTACCGCCTACAAGACTCTCATTGGAATGTCCCCTTATAGACTTGTCTATGGTAAAGCATGCCACTTGCCTATGGAGATAGAACACAAAGCCTATTGGGCAATTCGGGCTTTAAATTTTGACATGGACAAGGCTAGCTCGCTTCACAAACTTCAATTAAATGAGCTTGATGAGATCCGGAACGATGCATATGAGAACTCGAGAATTTACAAGAGTAAGATGAAGGCTTTCCATGACAAGCAAATCTTCAGAAAATCTTTCCATGAAGGACAGAAAGTACTCTTGTATAATTCCCGACTTCATCTTTTTCCGGGAAAATTACGATCTCGATGGACCGGCCCATATATTATCAAAGAAATTTTTCCTCATGGGACTGTTGAGATTGAAAATGCAGCAAATGGTAACTATTTTAAAGTTAATGGACAACGCCTTAAACCATTTGTTGAGAAATTTAATTCAGAGGACAGGTCCATCACTCTGAACGATCCTGTCTATCAGGATGATTGATCTCCTAGTCTGATGGAGGTATAGCATAGGTAGGTTTTCTTTAGTTTTACTGTTTTAGTAGGGTTTAGTTATTGGGTTGGAGACTTCCATGATCGCTCTCTCAGGTACTATCGATTCTCACTCTCTCATAGTTTACCATTGCTCTCATGTCCATGCTAATTGCATATCTTTTACATTGAGGACAATGCAAGATTTGGTTGGGGGGTGAGATGAGATTCCTCATCTAGCATATTGCAACATTTCGAGCTTCATATGTTCGAATTTTCTAAACATCTCAAAACTCTTTTAGAAAATCTTGTTTCTATACATTTGAGATGCTTCGAGTATAATAAGAAGAGGAGATACGAAGTGTGTGATGTTGTAGGTCTTGAATTTCTCCCAACATAATGGTTTTATATGTTAGTCCCCCTATTGTTGTGATTGATAGAAAATTTGAACACCTTTACACCAAGTTCACATTACACGATTTTCATGAGTTGACAGGTTTCTGTGATTTGTGGATTAGCTAGACTTTGATTTAAAGGTGTTGAGCAGCCAAGCCGGGGTATTTTGTCCATCCTTGTCCATGGGAAAATAACAGAAGATATGGATTTCTAAAAATCCTATCTAATTTAAAAGAAAAAGGAAAGAAAGGATGAAATCGGGAAGGAAAGAAAAATGGTGGAAAATTCCAAAAAGGGCTACCTATTACCAACCGGGGGATGGTCGAACCGTAACCAAAGCCGGAAATGGGACGTAGTGTGAAAGTCGTCGGAAGGATGGTAAGGCAAATTCCTGTCATAGGTTTGTTGCTGCCCTGCGCACCTTAAAATCCTTGGTTTACTTAATCTATGAAGAAGATGATCCCAGGAACTCATGAGATGAACTTTCACTATGCACACTAGGTTGAATTTGTTCGAGTTCTTCTATTTATCAATCAATCAGCGGGAATTTCATGTAGACACCTCTTATGTTTTGAGAGTCCAAGGTTTCAGCTTCTATCACCTAATTTTTCCAAATCTTACACTTGTACATCTTGGAGTGGATAGAAACATGTTTTCTGGAAGAGAGTTGGGTTTGGAGGTTTGAAATTGTTTCACGCATGTTTTGCTCCGGACTAGCAAAAAGCTGGTTGGGGGGTGTGTTGAACCTCCAATTTATACATTGCATTGCCCATTACATGATATGGTTTGCATGATTTTCATGATTTAAAGGCCCATCTAACACATGTTTTGTGATTATAGGAGATGAGAGCGGATTTTATTCAATTAGGGATTGAAAGAATGCCTTTAGAGCCATTGGATGAAGGACGAAAGAGGACCAAAGAAAGAAGAATGCAAGGAGAAGAGAGAGAAGAAGAAAGAGGAGAAAAAGAAAGGAAGAAGAATCAAAGGGAAGGAGGACCGACCGGTCTTGACCGGTCAGCCATGGACGTTGATCACATTGAAGAAAGGCCGACCGGTCGGCCATGGACGTTGATCACATTGAAGAAAGGCCGACCGGTCTTGACCGATCGGCCATGTGCACTGGACAAAGGGAAAACTAGTCCGACCGGTCTTGACCGGTCGGCTAGGCTCACTGGACTGCTGGGCAGGTCAGTCCGACCAGTCTTGACCGGTCGGCTGTACTCCCTGGACTGTTTAAAAGACCAGTTCGACCGGTCTAGACCGGTCGGCTCTGCGTAAACAGAGTCCTTTCTAAATCGGGACTCCGAAAACTGCTGCGCACTGCGTAACCTTTCGCAGATTCTGGATGTTTCCGATGCAAGGGAGCTTTCTTACTATAAAAGGACACCTAGGGGCTCTTCCTAGGTCATCATAGAAGCTAAGGGACATGGTTCTAAGGAGGGGAAGCTGTTGTGGAGCGTCTGCAACTCTCCTATTTCCGATTTTTTTAGTTTTATGTTTTTATTAAGAGTTTTTAGTTGTAGCATGAATATGCTCGGTTAGAACCACTCAGCTAAGGCTGAGAGGTGATGCTTGTAGCCAATTCCATGTTGGATTCAGTTTAATTCAAGTAATTTCAATTCAAGTTTGGATTTTTCTTGCATATTTCAGTTCCAAAAGTGGTAGTTTGAGATGTTTTATGAGAGTTCATGTGCTCCGGACATGAATTCCTTGCAATTCTCTGAGATTATCATATAATGCTTGTTTAGATTCGAATCATAGTAATCCTTGAGCAGGCCATAGTCCATAGGCATGGCTGTTACTCCGAAGGCTATGGTTTTGAATTCTACATTGATTGTATGGGACTTGAACTTGGAAGTTCAACTTGATTTGGATTGAATGTGTGTGAATGCTTTATTTTCTAACTAGATGAGAGATAGGACTTTGAATCTAATTGTGTTCTCTACTTGGATTGATTGAATTGACATGGGATTGCTACAAGTGAATTTTTGAATGCCTTAGTACTTTAAGTTACTGAATTTTCATTAAGTTACTGTTTTAGTTAATTACCCAATTAAACCTGATTTTCTTCCAAAAACTGAGTTGCTGGAGTAGTTTGGAAGTTGTTTCTAATTCCCTGTGGATTGACCTCGGTCTTACCGAGTTTTATTACTACATCGCAGCCTTACACTTGAGGTGAGCGAACAATCAAACATTGGTTGTTGTCCTAAATTAGGCTCTGACGACCGGTCGACCATAGGTCGGGATCAATCATCAAACCTCTTTTACTAGCTATTTTAAGATGTATTTTACAGTAGCAAGGGCAACCTCTTTAGCCATTCTTTAGGTAGTCATTTGGGACACCTAAGGCCAATCTAAGATGACTACAAGTATGCCTATTGGGTCAAGGTCATCTAGAGGTTTGGGTTTTAGTTTGGTTTAAGGTTCAAGGCTCATTAAGGCATCTCTTTTACTTGTTTCTTCTTCCTTAATGTAGCAGGTCCGCTTGAGTCTTCAGTCTTCGTCTTCTTTAATTAAGCTCAACCAACACCGGACTCACTAACCTACGTAATTGACAAACAAGGTGCACTACTATGCCACAGAAAAGTCAACTAACATATAGTAGCAACAAGGATGATACGAAGGAGTTGGAATATGAAAATAGTGAATCTCTTAGTGATGGAGACCAAAGGCCATTGTCTATTCTAAGGGCCTCCTGTTTGCTTGTCTCAAGTGGAAGGCTGTGATGTAGTAATAACTCGGTGAGACCGAGGTCGATCCATAGGGAATTAGGGTAAACAATCTAAACTATTCTAATAACTTCAATCTTAACAGTTTTGAAATTTCAAGTTTAAGAGCTAGAACTAAACAGAAGACTAAGTAGAGGAAAATCTGAGATTTAAAGAGAAACTAGGGCTTTTAAGGATTCACCTGTAGTAGTCCAATGCCAATTCATTCATCCAAGCACAACACAATTAGAATCAAAGTTCTATCTCTCATTTAATTGAAAGATCTTTCATTCAATACAAACAGTCCCACTTAAATATGGAAAATCAGATTTCTAGTTTTAAGAAGCATGTAGAATTCAAACTTATAGCCTTCGGAGTAACAGTCATACCATGAGATTACGGCATGCTCTAGGGTTATTACAATTTGAATCTAATTAAACCAAAACTATAATCTTAGAGAATTGCAAGGAACTCATGTCTAAAGTACATGAACTCAAATAAAACTTCTAAAAATACCAACTTTATTCAACAAGAACTTAAACATCCGAACTTGAAGTAAGAGTACTTAAAATAAATGAATTTATAAGTGCTAAGTACAGTATAATTGTCATATTTCATAGACACTAGTTTAGTGCATGAGGTTGTGTGTGAAAGCCAAGTTCTTTGACAAGACAAGTCTTTGCCTCAACAAACACATCAAGATTAAGTCTATCGACTCTACAACAAGATGCGGTAAAGTTACGAAGATAAACCATATATGTCAAGGTAATATTGACCATAGGGATAACCCTAGGTTAGGTAATTTCATATGACTTTTTAGTTAGTCTCTCTAATATTTTTAAAAGTCATATTTTAAGGAATTTTGGCTAGCCTAACCTTGTGTTCAGCTAGCCCAAGAATCTTCGGCCAGCCCAAGAATCTTCAGTCAAGTTTCCAGCAAGCTTAAATGACAATTTCTGGAGATGTTCGGCTAGCCCAGCCCTGTGTTCAGCCAGCCGAAGGAACTTCGGTTAAGTTTCTAGATATGAAACTGTTTTCTGAACTCGGATCTTGGGTTAGCCCGACCTTGTCTCAGGCTAATCGAAGCTCACTTGGGTTAGTTGAACCGACACTCGGGTTAGCCAAAGTTTGAACAAAATCTTATTCCGCAAAATCTGATAGCCGTTGGAATAAAATGGTTGATTCTTAGGTCAGCTGAAGGAAATCTTAGGTCAGCCGAAGACCTAATTTTTTTTAGTATAAATAGAACTTTCTTCACTGTATTTTTCATCAATCAAAAGCACGAAAATTACTATCTTTTTGGTGATAAAGCTCTCCATTATAGTCTAGCTATTTATTTTAAATTTCTATTTTATTTTATAGCTATATCAGTTCTTTTCTTATTCAATTTGATTGTGTAAAGAGAAGACCATTCTCATAGTAGAGAAAAGAGAACTGGAATCCAGTTTTAGGAAAACACTTTTTAGAAATTCCTAGATCCATCTTGTTCAAGTTGTATTGGTTTATCTTATACAGCGATCGGATCGCTGCATTATTAAAGCTTCATCTCTGCTAAGCTTCATCTCCTTCTATAAGAAGAATGATAATACATTTCTATTACTTTTGAGTTTTTATTTGAGATAGTCCGTGAAAATCTTAAATCAGGTTGTTAGTGCTTAGCCTGTGAAAATCACTTAAGGTTATTGTTGCAGGCAAATATAGTCTAGCAAGAACTGAAGGATCGCGGCACATAATGAATGCGAGCAGTAAAGCTCGTGCTCGCGATAAAGGGTCGCACATCTGGAGTGTGAGCAGCTCAGCTCGTGCTCGCGATAAGGGGTCGCACATCTGGAGTACGAGCAGCTCAACTCGTGTTCGTCAGAAAGGGTCGCATCTCCCGGATGCGAGCAGCTCGACTCGTGCTCGTTAGAAGGGGTCGCATCTCCCGATGCGAGCAGCTCGGCTCGTGCTCATCAGAAGGGGTCGAATCTCCTGAATGCGAACATTCCTGACACGAGCAGCTCCCGAATCAAAGCAATCATGAGTCTTTGTTTTTGGTTTGGACGGTTTTCGTAGTCCATCACCCGATTCCCGTCGAGCAGCTTGTCCAATCCCTCTGCGACTCAAAGCAGGGCTACACCCAGGGTGGTGGTCTCCGCCCTTTCGGCGTCTCCTTCCTTTTCGCCAGCTATGACTCCAACTACTGGCTTCCGGCTTTACGTGAGTGATCAGCGCTACTGCTACGCCTACCAGCAGCCCGTATAGGTCGATTTTGGGCTTATTTCTCTTGTGGTTCCGAATCTCAAGGGATTGCTATCAAGAAACATGATTGCCGGAAGAAGTTATTGGGTTAGATCTTGCCTCTAAGGATAAGGATCTTGTCCCACGAAATCAGCGGGATTTCGGTATCGTACGCAACATCAGCGGGATCTCGATATCTTACGTAACAGATTGGATCGCTTCAGATCTATATAAAGAGATGACTCCATTAAAAGAAAGGTACAGAATATTCAATCTCTGTCCTGTTTTTGCCTGGTTATTCTTCTTCTTGCTTCGGCCTGACTTAAGCATCGGAGGGCTAACGGCTGGACACCAGCCACCCTTAGTTGCTTTCTGTCTTCTTTCAGGTCCGGTGGGGGAAGTATCTGTTGGAGAGAAGGTGAACGTCCGGAGGATCCAGTTACAAAATCTGACGTAACAGTTTGGCGCCGTCTGTGGGATCGACTTGATCGTCAAAATCAATCGTTCTACCGATCAAAATCCTTCCGCGATGCCTCCTAAAAAGGCTGTTCATCCTTCGACTTCAAGGCAGGCACCACCTCCACCCGATGAGACGAAATTCGTACCTGCTCTTCCGCCCACGTCGACGAATATCCCTCAAGGAGCTCCGAGTATGCCATCAACAAACCCATTATTGGAGGCTTCTAGAAATCAAGACGATGTCTTGCGTTTCCTCGAAAATACTCTTCTGACTCTAAATGCCGGAGTTCAGGCCCTGTCAAATCGGCTTGATCAGCACTTCCCTGAACCGCAGAGACAACCCTCCAAAGGGTTACCACCGCAACCCATACCAGTGGCTTCCAGACATTCTATGGACGAACCACAGGTCCCACCACACCATCCACCATCAAACCAGGCACCGCTTGGCAACCATCTCCCTGTACCGTCTCCACATTCTAGTTCGTCTCGACAACCTCAACCTCAGGGCTCCACCGCCGAAACATCAGGCTATACCCTGCCGTGGGAAGGAGATCTCAAAAGAATCCATGATCGTTTTGACGTCATGGAACAGCGGTACCAGGCAAATCGGCCATCGGCCGTCATGGCAGCGATACATCAATCCGAGTCCCCCTTCACCAGCGAGGTTATGGAAGCCCCGTTACCTAGAAAGTATCGAACGCCTGTTATCACCCCGTACACAGGTATTGGCGACCCTCTTGAACACCGGGAAACATACAGGTCCCTTATGGAGTTGGAGGGACATGGTTCAGAAATCATGTGTAGGGCTTTTCCCCTAACATTGAAGGAAGCAGCTCGTACGTGGTTCCGGGGGTTAAAGCCTCGTTCCATCAGTTCCTTTTCCCGGTTATCGGAGATATTCCTTTCTCAATTCATGGGAAGCATTCGCATTAAGAAGCCAGCCTCCCATCTGATGAATCTGAAACAGCAGCATGGGGAGACAATAAAGGAATTCACAGTACGATTCACTGCCGAAGCCTGTTCAAACTGAGGGTTACACTGAAGAAAAGGGTCTTACAGCCCTCATTGCCGGAATAACGAGCGAGAAATTCAGGTTTGCCTTAGATAAAAGCCCTCCGAAAACTATGGCAGAGTTCCAAGCTAAAGCTCAGAAGTACATCAATGCAGAAGAAGTCGCATTGACGCGCCATGGGGCACAAGGTAAGAAACGCAAGCTAGAGGGAACCTCTTCTGCAGATAAAAAATATCGTCGTGATCAACGCGATCGTTCTCCCAAGAAGCCTTACTCCGGTAAATATCATAACTACACTCCTCTTAATCGGTCTCATGAAAAGGTTCTAATGGAGATTAAACACAAGCCATATGTAAAGTGGCCTGCAAAGATCAAATCCGATCCCGAGAAGAGAGACAAGAGCAAGTTCTGTTATTTCCACAAAGATCACGGGCATAGAACCCAGGACTGCATCTCTCTACGAGACCATATCGAAGCCCTTATTCGAAAAGGCCATCTCCAGGATTATGTTGCTCGTAAAAATCGATCACCAGAAAGGGCGAAGACCTCATCTCGCCAAAAGGAACCGCCTCATCATCAAACTGACCAAGAGGACGCTGAGCCCACGGGAGAAATCTGCACCATCGTCGGAGGACCAGCTTGCGGGGACGACTCTCAAGCTTCAAGAAAAGCATACGCTCGAAAGGCATCCAAAGAACCCCAGCAAATCTATTGGCTGGAACAGACGTCTAGCTCATCAAAAACCAGTCATCCTCCAATTTCCTTCACTCTCGAAGATGCAACAGGAATTCACTTCCCTCACGAAGACTCCATCGTAGTCACATTAAAGGTATCAAATTATCTGACTCATCGAATTATGGTGGATACAGGTAGCTCAGCCGATATTTTATACTTGGAAGCTTTCAACAAAATGGCACTTGCCAGAAGCCTCCTCAAGCCAGTATCGATCCCCCTCGTCGGCTTTGGAGGTGAGGTAGTAACGCCTGAAGGAAGCATCAATCTCCCAGTTACTTTTGGAGAAAGTCCAACGAAGACTACCATCTTCGTAAACTTCCTCGTGGTGGACCGAAATCAGCGTATAACGCCATTTTGGGGCGGCCGTCTCTTACTAAGGTCGGGGCAGCCTTGCACCCTTCATATCTGTGTGTCAAATTTCCTACCCCAAATGGTATCGGGGTCGTGCGAGGAAGTCAACAGGAGGCACGGTCTTGCTATCAGATAGCCCTACAGGATCGGAAGAAGGCTCAAGCAACACCCGTTATGGAGATAGCACAAGGTTCACCCAACTTTCCCACCAACACCTCGTTGGATCCAAGAGAGAATGCTCTTAAATTAGGAACTCCTGGGGAAGAAACAGTGGCGATTCACTTAACCAAAGGTGACCCATCCAGGGTCGTATACATTGGATCCTCTTTAACCAGTGTCCATCATGAAGATCTGGTCCGTTTCCTCACCGAATACCAGGACGTGTTCGCTTGGTCTCATAAAGATACGCCAGGCATCGACCCCAATGTCATTGTACATCGCCTCAATATCGACCCGAAACATAAGCCCGTACACCAGCGTCGACGTGCCTTCACTGCAGAAAGACAAATGGCGATCAAAGCTGAAGTCGAGAAGCTACTCACGGTCAATTTCATAAAGGAAGTAGACTACCCAGAGTGGGTCGCGAACGTGGTTCTCGTCCAGAAAGCTAATGGCAAATGGAGAATGTGCGTCGACTATTCAGATTTGAACAAAGCATGCCCCAAAGATAGTTTCCCGACACCGCGGATTGACCAGTTGGTCGATTCAACGGCTAGACACGCTCTGCTCAGTTTTATGGATGCTTATTCTGGTTACAACCAGATCATGATGCATCCACCCGATAGCCAGCATACCGCCTTCATCACAGATCGGGGATTATATTGCTATCAGGTAATGCCGTTTGGTCTTAAAAATGCAGGGGCCACTTATCAACGTCTCGTCAACAAAATGTTCGCTGCTCAAATCGGTAGGAATATGGAAGTTTATGTCGATGACATGCTCGTGAAAAGCATTGTAGAAGATGATCATATTTCTGATCTTCGAGAAGCCATCGACCTAATGAAGAGGTATCAAATGAAATTGAACCCAGAAAAATGTGCGTTCGGAGTATCTGCAGGAAAATTTCTCGGGTTCATGGTCGGTCAGTGTGGAATTAAGGTAAATCCTGAAAAGATAAAAGCATTGATGGAGATGAAATCTCCGACCACTCTTAAGGACGTCCAACGTTTGGCTGGTCGCATCGCATCATTGAACAGGTTCATCTCGCGAGCGTCTGACAAGTGCTTACCATTCTTCAAATTCCTTCGTGCAACGGCCAAGTCTGATTGGAATTGGATGCCACAATGCGAGGAAGCCTTTCAACAATTGAAGCTATACATGAGCACACCCCCCATTTTATCTAAACCTGTACCACATGAGCAACTCATTCTGTATTTATCTGTGTCCTCTACGGCCGTTAGCGCCGCTTTAATAAGAGAAGATTCCGGGGTGCAAAGGCCCGTTTATTATATCAGTCGAGCAATGGTGGATGCAGAAACTAGGTATTCTGATATGGAGAAGCTGGCCCTAGCTTTAGTCACGGCAGCTCGAAAACTGCGACCGTACTTTCAAGCCCACGCTATTCTAGTACCAACGAATCATCCACTGCGGAAAGTTCTTCAAAAACCTGAGGCTTCCGAACGCTTAACTAAATGGGCAGTCGAGATCAGCGAGCACGATATCTCATTCTGCCCTAGGACCGCAGTCAACAGGCCGTGGCTGACTTCATCGCCGAATTCACATACTCTCCTAATGAAAATACCATGACCAGCGACCAGCCTCCTTGGTCACTCTTCGTGGACGGGTCGTCGCGGGCTAGTGTCAGTGGAGCGAACCTGATTTTAGTGGCTCCCGACGGGTCGCATTTCTAATATGCTCTGCGTTTCGATTCTCGTATCTCGAATAATGAAGTAGAATATGAAGCCCTGATCGTCGGCCTCGAATTGTCCATTGTCCTTGCCATTCAGAATCTGTCAATTCATAGCGACTCCTAGCTCATTGTCAACCAAGTCCTTGGTGAATTCAAGGCCAAAGAAGAAAGGATGGCATTATACAAGTCTCGTGTCCTCATCCTGCTCGCAAAACTGAAGACTTATGAAATAATTCATATTCCTCGCGAGAAGAACCAACTTGCCGATTCCCTGGCAAAGCTCGCCTCTGCACCAGAATCTGAGTTATCACATTCAGTCCCCATCGAGCATCGTCAGAACCTAAGTATCGACCAAGCGACTCTCGCGCAAGTAATATTGGTACAATCATCTCCATGCTGGATGGATCCCATCATCTTGTATCTCAGAGACGGATACCTACCAGAGGACAAGAAAGCTGCAAGATAAATTCTCCTTCGGGCTGCCAGGTATACCTTACAAGATGGAATATTGTTACGCAAGAGCTTTTCCTTGCCTTATTTAAGGTGTCTTCATCCAGAAGAAGCCCTTCATGTTCTAGATGAAGTACACCAGGGGGCATGTGGTAATCACCCCAGGGGGCGATCCCTAGCATATAAGGCGATGCGGCAAGGATATTATTGGCCCAATATGAAAGCAGATGCAATTGAACTTTCTATGACAAGTGCCAACGTTATTCACCTATACCTCATGTACCATCCGAACGGATGACTCCAGTTGATAGCCCTTGGCCTTTCGCTCAGTGGGGGGTCGATATCATTGGACCTTTGCCCATGGGGAAGGGACAAAATAAGTTCGCAATTGTGGCGGTTGATTACTTCACCAAATGGGCCGAGGCAGAACCATTAGCCAAGATTACTGAGAAACAAAATACCAAGTTCATATGGAGAAATATCATATGCCGTTTCGGACTCCCTCACACTATAATTACCGACAACAGAACGCAGTTTGACAGCGCAGCCTTTGATGAATTTTGTGAAAAATGGAAGATACGTAATCTCCGCACTTCTCCATATCATCCTCAGGCGAATGGGCAGGTCGAGGCAGTGAACAAAATCATTAAGCACCATTTAAAAACCAAGCTCGGTGAATGCAAAGGTGAATGGCCAAAACTTCTACTAGAAGTATTATGGGCGTATAGGACTACAACTCGTACGTCAACGGGTGAGACCCCTTTTTCCTTAGCATTTGGTGTCGATGCGGTAGTTCCAGTGAAAATTCAAGTGCCTTCGTATCGGATCGAATAGTATGACCCCACATGTAATCAGGAAAACCTCCGACTTCACCTCGATCTCTTGGAAGAACGAAGAAACGCCTCCCAATTACGAGCAGCCGCATATCAACAACGTATTGCTCGCTATCAAGATATAAAGGCTCGGCCTAGGTCCTTCCAGCTCGGAGATTTGGTCCTGAGGAAAAAACTCGGAGTCCCTGCTCGTTCGTTGGATCGAAATTGGGAAGGCCCTTATCGGGTTATTAAGATTGTGCGACCCGGTACCTATTATCTTGAAGACATGCAGGGCAGACCCGTGCGTCGCCCGTGGCACGTGGAGCATTTGCTACAATACTTCCCGTAGAATCGATGTGGTTCATAACGACATTTTATGAATAAAGTTGAAGATATCTTTTGGTCGCTACTCCATTTACTTGGATCTAAAATAGCCCTGAAGAGAATGCATACCATTCTCTTGACCAATTACCTACCTTTGGTAGGGCTAAAACCACCTTTTGGTCGCTACCCCATTTATTTGGACTCAAATAGCCCCGAAGAGAGCATACGTGCTCTCTTGACCAATCTTCTACCCTTGGTAGAATCAAAATCTCAATCGATAGATCAGTCTATCTCAACGTGGACACGGTCACATGACCCCCGGATTGAGTCTAATTCATTTTTTCATGAGTTAGATGCTCGCGTTTGGTGAAAGGGTTCGCACTTCCAAAACGCGAGCAGCGCAGCTCGTGCGCCAATTAAGGGATCGTAGTCGTACAACCTAATTGCGAGCAGCGTAGCTCGTGCTCGAATTAAAGGGTCGCATCTCTGATGAGTCAACATGAGATCAACACAAAGCAAAAATGAAATATAAGGATAATACACAACACTGAAGAAATAAATGTTCATTAAAATGGTGACCAAAAGGTTTACAAATTCCTTCTCAAAAGTAAAAAAAAAAAAAAGATACATGACATAGGAAGGTGTCGAGGTCAAGGTTGGTCATCCTCATCTTGCGTAGGCTCGCGGCTCTCAGCTTCGGGACCAGCCTCAGGAGCAGGAGCGGCATCTGTTGCCCCAGTGACTTCGTTCTCAGCGGCAGCCCATTCTCTAGCTGCGACCTCGAAAGCCACTCTGTCGAACTCCTCAACATTAAAAGTTGGAGCAATCTGCTGCATAACTCTGACCGCAAAATCGCGACCAGTGATATACGCTTCATATCGCTCCTCGTCGTAGAGTTGAGAAGTCCGGAACTCCTGGACTGCGCGAGGACCCTCATCAGATACCATTTGAACGAGGACCACTCGCTCTTCTTCCCAGTGGATGGAGTCATCCTTCAACTGGTGAAGTCGCTGCTGGGCCTCCTCGAGCTTGGTCCGAGCATCCTTGAGCCATCCTTCAAGCTGGATCTTGTCCTGGCGAAAGATTTCCTTCTCCTTCTCGCTCTTGGTATGGAGCTCCTGAAGCTTTGTGAGTTGGAGATCCACTGACTGAAAGCGCTCAGTCAGGGATTGGATTTTGACGAGGAGAATTTTCTTCTCTTCATCCAGCTTGGCAATTTGCACTTCCAGAGCTTTCACCAAGCGGTCCCGCCCTTGGACCTCTGCTTCCATCATCTTTTTCTTCTTCTCCGCATCCTCCACGCTGCGGCGAGCTGCTTCGACATCCCAGCCTAACACGGAGCATGGGATCCAGGCTCTGATATAAATAAAGAGAGAAGGATTAGATTGCTAGTCATCTTATTAAATCCCCAAGAGATTGGTAAAAAGGAAAAAGGTTATTACCTGAACCAATCTCACTCCAATATCAGTGGAGAGAGCTTCTGGGCTTGGCTCAGGCAAACCCCCGAAGGCGTTGGGAGGGATGTTATCAAACATAAACTTGCATATAGGATGCAAGTGCGGGGGAATAACAAAAATCCCTGACCCGGAAGGTTGGGCCACTACCATCTCGCTTGAGCCCGTCTCGCGAGCACCCACGGCACCCACGGAAGGTGTCGCAAACTCACGAGCACCAGTAGGCTCGCATCTTATATCCTTAGGAGGGAGGCCCCCCTCCCTCAGATCGCCCTTCGGCGAATTGTCGGCGACTTCGATCACTGGCTGACCCTGAGCACCTGACGGTGGAGTCGCAGTAGCCGGAGGGGGCATGGCGGATAGAGGGGTCGCATTAACCGGAGGGGTCGTGGTCGTACGAGAAGTCGTAGCGACCCCTCCCGAACCGACCCCTCGCGATTGAGGACCGCGAGTAGACCCATCAGCGGGAGCAGGTGCATTTGTGGGACCCCCGTTTTTCTTTTGCCTCTTCGAGGCCGTGCCCTTGAGACGGGGAAGTACCCCTAGTGCACCTCTTTTGTCGCCAACGTTCGTCATTTCTTCTTTGGAGATGAGACCCGCTGCGCAGAGATGACGAGACTCTAATACGACGTTGATGTGGCGTGTAGTCGCAGGAAGCTTGTAGACTCTAACTAATTTCTCGTTGAGTCCTCCTCGCAGGTTCGGCTTCACACCAGTTGGGATTCCTGCGAACAAAAAAGAACACACATTAAAACTCCAATGGAGTAAAGGCTTTCTTTCTTTCGGGCAATAAAATGAATACTTAACCCACCTTCGCCAAAATGGCGATTGACGTTATGGCTTTTGGGGTCGGAGCCCAATTCGGACTCCCAGTTGCCAGAAACATAGAACCACTTCTTTCTCCATCCCGGGCAGTTGGAAGAAGGGTTCCCCAAAATGAAGTTATTCCGGTGCTAGAAGCAAAGGTAGTACCAACCCTCGCTAGCTGGCGCCTTCTTCAGCTGGAATAACCTCAAAAATTCCTCAGTGGTTAACTCCTCGTTACCCGCCTGCTTCCAAAGGACGAAAGCACTCAAAAGAACTCGCCAGCCGTTAACTATAAGTTGGCCTGGGCCAATCTTGTAGAGACGGAGGAAGTTTCGTATGAAGGGGTGGAGGGGAAGACGTACGCCCACTTTGAAAAAATATTCATAAACAGCCACACACCCAGGTGGTGGTGCATCGGCTGTCTCCCCTCTCCCAGGTAATCTGAATGAAACAGAGTCTGGGACCCTATATACCTCTCTAAGGTTAGAGAGTCTTTCCTCCGTCAAGATGGAAGAGTAACTGGAGGCGGAGTATCTCCCAGCCGGTACTCTGGCATTATTGGATTCGGAGGAATCCGGGGTTTCATCTCCCAAAGGAACAATCTCTTCGTCAGAGATTTCAGCCATTATAAAGGAAAATAGGTGGGACAAGTGAATAAGAAGAAAGAAAGAAGGAATACCTCTGTAAAGAGGTTTTTTACTCCGGAAATAGAGAAGGAAGAAGAAGAAGGATACCTCGCAGCAAATGGAATTCAAAATGGAGGATTTTCGGCTAAGTCCGATATTTATACGCAATCATCCGGGTTGATTTGATGGACACGCGGCAGCTTCTTATCCGGCACGCCAGACGAACGGGCGCTGGCATTAAATACGGAAACACGTGGCACCCGACGCCTCATTTCTGGCGGCAGAAAAAGCTGCGCGAAAGCTGGCCATCATAAATGCGGAAGCATGTTAAGAGAATCATTTGCGATTTTCTCCCAGCACCCAGCTGTCAGCACTAGCAAACCCTTGGCATAGTTCCTCAATACCAAGGGTTTGGAGGGGCATCTGTTGCAGGCAAATATAGTCTAGCGAGAACTGAAGGATTGCGACACATAATGAATGCGAGCAGTCAAGCTTGTGCTCGCGATAAAGGGTCGCACATCTGGAGTGCGAGCAGCTCAGCTCGTGCTCGCGATAAGGGGTCGCACATCTGGAGTACGAGCAGCTCAGCTCGTGTTCGTCAGAAAGGGTCGCATCTCCCGGATGCGAGCAGCTCGACTCGTGCTCGTTAGAAGGGGTCGCATCTCCCTATGCAAGCAGCTCGGCTCGTGCTCATCAGAAGGGGTCGCATCTCCTGAATGCGTACATTCCGGACACGAGCAGGTCCCGAATCAAAGCAATCATGAGTCTTTATTTTTAGTTTGGACGGTTTCATAGTCCATCACCCGATTCTCGTCGAGCAGCTTGTCCAATCCCTCTGCGACTCCAAGCAGGGCTACACCCAGGGCGGTGGTCTCCGCCCTTTCGGCGTCTCCTTCCTTTTCGCCGGCTATGACTCCAACTACGGCTTCCGGCTTTACGTGAGTGATCAGCCCTACTGCTACGCTTACCAGCAGCCCGTATAGGTCGATTTTGGGCTTATTTCTCTTGTGGTTCCGAATCTCAAGGGATTGCTATCAAGAAACGTGATTGCCGGAAGAAGTTATTGGGTTAGATCTTGCCTCTAAGGATAAGGATCTTGTCCCATGAAATCAGTGGGATTTCGGTATCATACGCAACATCAGCGGGATCTCGATATCTTACGTAACAGATTGGATCGCTTCAGATCTATATAAAGAGATGACTCCATTAAAAGAAAGGTACAGAATATTCAATCTCTGCCCTGTTTTTGCCTGGTTATTCTTCTTCTTACTTCGGCCTGACTTAAGCATCGGAGGGCTAACGGCTGGACACCAGCCACCCTTAGTTGCTTTCTGTCTTCTTTCGGGTCCGGTGGGGGAAGTATCTGTTGGAGAGAAGGTGAACGTCCGGAGGATCCAGTTACAAAATCTGACGTTAACAGTTATTGATTAGCCTTTGAAAATCATTTGATGTTTTGTTGTGATAAGTCTGTGAAAATCACAATCTCTGTATCAGGTTTTAAAGGTGAACCTATGAAAACCTTTATATAGTGGAAAGCCAAAATTACAAGGAGAAGTAATTTTAGGAGTAGAGTAGGTGTAAGTTGTTTTTGCACCGAACCACTATAACTCTTTGTGTCGTGGTGATTACTTTATTGTTTATCTGTTTATGTGCTTGATTATTTATGGATCCTTAAATCATGACATAAGGTTGTCCTACTTAGATTTCTAAGTGATATAAGGTTATCCTACTTAGTTTGCTATGTGGAAGGTTGTACTAAATCTCTAAGTGGAAGGTTGTCCTACGATATAATTCAAGGTTTTCATATTGATCTTTATTTTCTTTCAGATTGGTTAATTTCATATTATTGCTAGTCTTGTGATTGATTATCTGATTTATTTTAAGATTACAAGAAGTAGAATTAAATTGAATTGTCCTATTCACCCCCTAGGACATTTACAACTCCATCCTTTTTCAAGTGGTATCAGAGCGGGTTTTCTCTTTTGTGGATTTTCAATCTAAAGAGTTAGATCCGGAACTGTAATATGTCTAAATTTAAAAGCTTATCTGTTTCTAGTCCACCTCCTTTTGATGGTACTAACTATTCTTATTGGAAAGGTAGAATAAGGATATTTTTAAGATCCAGGAATAAAAGTATGTGGCAAGCCTACATTAGTAGATTGGACAACTCTAATTATTGAAGTAACAGATGATGATGGAATTAAATCTATGAGATGAGTGGATTATAACCTATGGACCACTACTTAGAAAAATGAAAATAGTGCAAATGCTAAAGCATTGAATGCTATAACTTGTGCACTTTCACCTGATGAATTCAAAAGAATTATTTCATGTGAATCAGCTAAACAAGCTTGTGATATACTTGAAATGACCTATGAGGGCACTAATATTGTAAAGAAGTCTAAAATCCAACTCCTCACAACCAAATTTAAGGAAATTCGGATGAATGAAAATAAAACATTTATGGACTTCTATATAAAATTAAATGATATAGTAAACTCTATGTGGGGTCCTGGAGAGAGTATTGCAGAAAGCAAAGTTTGTGCTAAAATTCTGAGATCTCTACCAGATCGATTCAATTCCAAAGTCACTGCTATTTAAGAATTGAGGGACACTGATATGATAAAAGTTGAGAAACTAGTTAGATCCATTCAAACATATGAATTGACATTCAAAAGTTCTAAGAGTAAGTCAATTGCTCTCAAATATTCAAAATCTGTTTCAATCAATGAAAATTCAAAAAATGAAGAAGATGATAATATGGCATTGTTGGCTAAGAAGTTTTACAAAATTTTCAAAAATAAAAAGAAATTTGAGATTCAAAAAGCTTTGGGAAAGAAGAGAGGTAAATTAGGTTTTTGGAAAAATAAAACCAATGATTCGCAATGCTTCAATTGTTCAGGTTATGGGCACTTAGCTATAAATTGTCCTACAAAGAAAAAATCAAAGAAGAAATGAATGGTTGCAACTTGGAATGATTCATCAAAATCTGAATCTGATTCAGACTCCGATAAATTAGATCAGGAAGGATAAAAAATTCAGAATGTATTTATGACCATTGCCAAGATTTCACCTTTTGAAGACAATGATAACTCTAGATATGAGACATCCAAAAATGAATCTGAAAATGAAAAAGATCTTCAAGAAGCTTACATAACCCTATACCGAGGAAAGTTGTAATATTGCATCTAAACTTAAAGGTTTAAAGAAAAGATGTGATGATTTGTAAACTGAACTTGACAAATGTATTTTGGAAAATTTTTATTTTTCTAATTATTTTGAAAAATGTAAACTAGACTTGAAAATTAGAAATGAAGATTTTGAAAAACTTTAAACTGATTTTAACTCTTTAAAATTTAATTTGCTTATTCATAAGAAGTCGAAGATTTATGGAAAATACAAAGACATAGTGGAAGAAATTCTTCATTTTTCTAGACCTTATGATGATAGATCAAGTCTTAGCTATAACAAGTTTAATCCAAAGTCAAAGACATCACCTACCATCTTTATAAAAGGTGAATATTTGCATTCCAAGAATGAATTTCAGAAAGGTTTTAAAAAGTCTATTTCCAAAAGTCCAAAACATTTTCAAAAGACTTTGAAAATCTCATCCAACAACAAAGTTGATTCTTCTTTACTTATTCTGAGAATCATAGACTTACTCAAAGATCTCTTAATACAAAGTAGGAGAAAAGAAAGACAAGTGTCTAATTCTCCTCAAGGAAAGAAGGATCCACCTAAGTCCAAAATTATTATGAAGTAGGTTCCTAAAAATAAATGTTTGATGATCTACACTGCTTTCAAAGCCAGTAGCTATTCTAAATGATACTTGTATAGTGGTTGTTCAAGACATATGACATGTGACAAAGGTATATTATTAAACATCAGTGAGATTGATGGAGGGGCTCTCACTTTGAGAGATGGTAACCACTGTAAAATCATTGACTAAGGTAATGTTCAACTACCTAATCTTCCTTTGTTTAAAAATGTTCTATATGTTGATGGAATAAAGTATAACTTGCTTAGTATTTCACAAATCTGCGATAATAATCATAATGTTAAATTTTTTTATCGTGGATGTGAAATTCTGAATAATTCAGGATATATAATTTTGCATGGTTGCAGAGCATCTAAAAATTGCTATATAATTGATCAAAGTTGCTCAATGAAATATTCATGTTATATGGCTCAACTTGATGAATCTGCACTTTGGCATCAACGACTTGGACATTTGAATTTCAGGAACTTATATAAATTGAGTAAAAGGGATCATTTACGTGATTTACCCAAACTAAGAAAGAAAGAAAATAAAGTATGTGGCTCATGTCAAGTTGGCAAACAAATAAGAAGTTACCATAAGAAAGTAAACTCCCTAGCCACATGTAGACCCCTTGAACTTTTTCACATGGATTTAGTTGGACCAACTCGAATGGAGAGTAAAAGTGGTAAAAAGTATTTCTTAGTTATAGTTGATGACTTTAATCGATTCTCTTAGGTAGCTATTCTGAGAGAAAAGTTTGAAACTTTTGATGAAGACAAAAAGATCATTAAACGAATTCAGATTAAAAAACAAATGTGTGTCAATAGAATCAGAAGTGATCATGGAACTGAATTTGAAAATAGCAATTTTCAGAAGTACTATAAAGATCATGGTATCTTACATGAGTTTTCAGCTCCAAAAACACCTCAGCAAAATGGAATTACTGAGAGAAAGAATATAATTCTATAAGAGATGGTAAATGTTTTACTAAATGGTAAGAATTTACCAAAAAAATTTGGGCTGAAGCTGTGAATACTGCTTATTACATTACTAATCGTGTGTATGTTAGAGCAGGTAAGAATAAGACACTATATGAATTGTGGTTTGATAAGAAACTATCGGTGAAACATTTTCGAATTTTCGAAAGCTTGTGCTATATTTTACGTGACAGAAAAAATATTGAAAAATTTAATGATGAACGCATTTTTCTAGGATATGCTACAAACAATCGTGCATATCAAGGTCTAAACAAAAGAACTCGAGTGTTATAGTCAAAATAGCGGTGATCGCCTATTCTCGCGATGTCCTGATTCTACAAGCAGCTTTATAACAAACAATATTCAACTCGCGAGCTCATATGGTCACATCTCGCATATTAGATAAATACGGCACATAGTTACCGAGTCATCGAGCCCTTATGGTCAATAGTCGAATATTGGAAGGCGGGAAATGTCCTTCCCGACCTGCGAGCAGTTCTTCCCGTAGTCGTTAAAAGGCGTCACATCTCAATATGCGAGTAGCTTGTCTCGCGAGTAGCTCCCGACGTACGAGCAGCTATGACTACTGATGATTAGTGATGACATCCCTTAGCCTATAGTACCAGCAGCCCGTATAGGCCGATTTTGGACTTATCTTTGTTTACGGTTTCGTATCTCAAGGGATCGCTATCAAGGAACCTAATTGACCAGATGAGTAATTGGATTAGAGTATTCCTTTATCTGAGGATAAGCAGGATAAACACCTTATCCCATGAAATCATTAGATGATCTCAGTATCTTACGTAATAGAGTCGAAAATTTGGATCTATATAAATAGATGGTTTCATCAATAAGAAGGTACACAATACTCAGTCTCTAACCCCCATCATCTATTTTTCTCTTCTTCCAGCCCTACCTTATCTAACTTAAGCATTGGAGGGCCAACGGCTGGACGTCGGCCACCCATAGCTTCTCTTTGTCTCTTTTCAGGTCCAGGAAGGGAATCTCTTCGAAGGAAGGCGAATATCTGGAGGATCCTGTTACAAAACGTGACTGAAACAGCTTGGGGCCGTCTGTGGGAACGATTTGATCATCAAAATCAGTCGCTCTCACCACTGATCAAAATCCTTCCACTATGCCTCCTAAAAAGACAGTTCATCCTTCCACTTCAAGGCAGGCACCACCTCCGCCTGACGATATAGAATCAATGCCTATCCCTCCAACTACTTCGACAGGCATCCCTCAAGGAGATCCTAACGTGCCATCATAAAATACATTGTTTGAGGCTTCCGGAAATTAAGAAGATGCCATGTGTTTCCTCGGAAACACGCTCCTAACCCTCAACACTGGATTTCAAGCCCTGTCGAATCGGCTCGATCAGCATTTCCTGGGGCCTCAGAGACTACCTTCCGAAGGGTTACCGGCACAACCCATACTGGTAGCTTCCAGACACTCTGTGGACGAACCACAGGTCCAACCAAACCATCCTCCATCAAACCGAATGCCACTCGGCAACCAACCTCTTGTGTTGTCCCCGCATTCCATTCATTCCAGTGCTTCTCGCCAACAGCAACCTCAGGGGTCCACCGTCGAAACGTCAGCTTATACTTTACCATGGGAAGGAGACCTCAAAAGAATCCATGATCGTTTTGATGACATGGAGCAACGATATCAGGAAAATCGACCGTCTGTCATAGTGGTGTCGATGCATCGATCCGAGTCTCCATTCACCTACGAGGTCATAGAAGCACCTTTACCTAGAAAGTATCGTACGCCCATGATCACCCCATATACAGGTATTGGCAATCCTCTCGAACACCTGGAAACGTATTGATCTCGTATGGAGTTGGAAGGACATGGGTCGGAAATCATGTGTAGAGCTTTTTCCCTAACCTTAAAGGAGGCAGCTCCTATGTGGTTTCAGGGGCTAAAGTCTCGATCTATCAGTTCCTTTTCACAGCTATCGGAACTGTTCCTCCCTGAATTCATGGGAAGCATCCGCACCAAAAAGCCGTAGTCCCACTTAATGGATTTGAAACAGTAGCATGGGGAAACAATAAAGGAATTTACAGTACGGTTCACTACCGAAGCCGTCCAAACTGAAGGTTATACCGAAGAAAAAGGTCTCACCACCCTCATAGTCGGAATTACGAGTGAAAAATTCAGATTCGCTTTAGACAAAAACCCTCCTAAAACCATGACAGAATTCCAAGCTAAAGCTCAGAAGTACATTAATGCAGAAGAAGTTGCTCTAGGACGTCATGGCATACAGGGCAAGAAGCACAAGACGGAGGAAACATCTCCTTCGGATAAGAAAAATCAGCGCGACCGGCGAGACTGCTCTCCCAAGAAAGTCTTCTTCGGTAAGTACCATAACTACACTCCCCTCAACCGGCCTCCGAAAAAGGTGCTAATGGAGATCAAGAATAGATCATATGTGAAATGGCCCGCAAAGATCAAATCTGATCCCCCCTCTTTGCGTGACCACATCGAAGCTCTTATTCGAAGTCACGGCAACCCGAAAACTGCGACCATACTTCCAGGCCCATGCTATATTAGTACCAACAAATCATCCGTTACGGCAAGTCCTTCAAAAACCCGACGTTTCAGGGCAATTAACTAAATGGGCGGTCGAGATTAATGAGCACGATATTTCCTTCTGCCCTAGGACCGCGATAAAGGGACAAGCCGTGGCTGACTTCATCGCCGAATTCACATACTCCTCTCCCGATGATAATTCCACGACCAGCGACCAACCATCCTAGTCACTCTTCGTGAACGGGTCCTCTCGGGTCACTGGCAGCGGAGCAGGCCTAATTCTAGTTACTCCAGACTGGTCACATTTCCAATACGCCTTACGGTTCGATTTTCGCATCTCAAATAATGAGGCAGAATATGAGGCTCTGATTGTCGGCCTCGAACTTGCCAACGTCCTCTCCATTCAGAATCGACTCATTCACAGTGACTCTCAACTCATAGTCAATCAGGTACTCGACGAATTCGAAGCAAAAGAAGAAAGAATGGTATTATACAAATCTCGAGTGCTCATCCTGCTCGCAAAACTGAAGAATTATGAAATAACTCACATTCCTCGCGAGAAGAACAAAGTCGCAGATTCTTTAGCAAAGCTGGCCTCCGCACCAGAATCTGAGTTATCCCGTACAATTCCTATCGAGCACCTCCAGACATTGAGTATCAACCAAATAACTCCTGAGGAAGCGACCAAGGTCCATCCCTCTCCATGTTGGATGGATCCCATTACCCTCTATCTTAGAGATGGAGCTCTTCCAGACAACAAGAAATCTGCATGGCAAATCCGATATTGAGCTGCCAGGTACACTTTACAAAATGGGATCTTATTACGTAAGAGTTTTTCTTTGCCTTATTTACGGTGTCTTCACCCAGAAGAAGCATATCGTGTTCTAGATGAAATACACCAGGGGGCATGTGGTAACCATCCAAGGGGACGATCTCTAGCATACAAGGCGATGAGGCAAGGGTACTACTGGCCCCTATGAAAGCAGATGCAATTGAGTTCTCTAAAAAATGCGATAGGTGTCAGCGATATTCTCTCATACCTCATACATCGTCCGAGCAAATGACACCAATTGATAGCCCTTGGCCCTTCGCCCAATGGGGGGTCGATATCATCGGGCCCCTGCCTACCGAAAAAGGGCAAAATAGGTTCGCAATCGTGGCAGTCGATCATTTCACCAAATGGGCTGAGGCAGAGCCATTAGCCAAAATCACTGAGAAACAGACTACTAAGTTCATATGGAGAAATATCATATGCCGTTATGGATTCCCCCACACTACAACAGGATCCTCCAGATATTCACCTTCCTTCCAAGAGATTCCCTTCCTGGACCTGAAAAGAGACAAAGAGAAACTATGGGTGGCCGGCGTCCAGCCGTTGGCCCTCCGATGCTTAAGTTAGATAAGGTAGGGCTGGAAGAAGAGCAAAATAGATGATGGGGGTTAGAGACTGAGTATTGTGTACCTTCTTATTGATAAAACCATCTATTTATATAGATCCGAATATCCCACTCTGTTACGTAAGATACCGAGATCATCTAATGATTTCATGGGATAAGGTGTTTATCCTTCTTATCCTCAGATAAAGGAATAGTCTAATCCAATTACTCATCTGGTCAATTACGTTCCTTGATAGTGATCCCTTGAGATACGGAACCGTAAACGAAGATAAGCCCAAAATTGGCCTATACGGGCTGCTGCTACTATAGGCTAAGGGATGTCATCACTAATCATCAGTAGTCAAAGCTGCCGCACGTCGGGAGCTGCTCGCGAGACAAGCTGCTTGCATATTGAGATGTGACGCCTTTTAACGACTACGAGAAGAACTGCTCGCAGGTCGGGAAGGACATTTTCTGTCTTCCAATATTCGACTATTGACCATAAGGGCTCGATGACTCGGTAACTGTGTGCCGTATTTATCTAATATGCGAGACGTGACCATATGAGCTCACGAGTCGAATATTGTTTGTTGTAAAGCTGCTCGTAGAATCAGGACATCACGAGAATAGGCGATCACCGCTATTTTGACTATAACAGATGCCCCCAAGTCCTTACCGCCAAGAATTCCAAGGGAAGGACTTACTCACTATCATGCATAACCGCCTACCACCTTTATCGAGGTTGAAGCCATACATGATTGGGCTGGGATTAATGAGCGCCAGCCTTCCGCAGCTTTTCGACAGATAGGAAGTGAAGAGACGCTCGCCATGTGTCTGGGGAATTAATAGGCGTGCCTGCTTGACTGCCGTGCCGAATGGGTGGTAGCCACGTGTCGCTAAATCCGACGGAATGAT
Source organism: Liriodendron chinense (assembly GCA_003013855.2). NCBI lineage: Eukaryota > Viridiplantae > Streptophyta > Magnoliopsida > Magnoliales > Magnoliaceae > Liriodendron > Liriodendron chinense. The sequence goes on from PVNU02000362.1 coordinate 4,218,018, forward strand.
TGCTTATAAATATACGGAGTCTGCCAAATCTTCGGATTTTCACAGAAGCTTTCGAAAAACTCTTCTTCCCTCACTCACCTGGTGTCTCTGTCTCTGTTCTTCCTCCGGTAGTCATTCTCCTTCCACTTTTCATACTTGGTATATTCTGCTTCTTTTTTTTCTTTTTTTCTTCTTTAAAAACTTTCATGGCTGGAGATTCCGATGAGACCACCGTCCCCTTGGGAGATGCTACCCGGAATCCTCTGCCTCCAGTAATGCGAGGGTTCTGACAGGCAAATACTCAGCATCCAGGTACCCCTCTATTTTGTCGGAGGAACGGCTGATTGAGTTACGAGAAAGATACCTAATCCCTGACTCGATCGTTCTCCGGTTACCCGGAGATGGAGAAACTCCGGATTCCCCTCCCCCAGGATGTGTGGCCATCTATGAATACCTCCTCATTCTTGGGGTGCGCCTTCCTCTCCATCCCTTTATTCGCAATGTCCTCCGATGTTATAAGATTGCCCTCGGGCAACTTATCCTGAACGGATGGAGGGTGGTCCTGAGCTCCTTTGCCCTCTGGGCGCAGGCCGGTAATGGGGAGCTCACCGCTGAAGAGTTCCTCCGAATGTTTCGACTCAAGAGGGCACCCTCCAGCGAAGGCTGGTATTACCTATGCTACTGGCACTGGGATAATTTCGTGCTGGGGAAGCCCTCTTCAAATTATCCTGGATGGAGGAAACACTGGTTCTCCGCTTCCGGGAACTGGGAATCCACTTCTTCTAGGGGCCCTAGGGTGAATCGATTTTTCTGTGAAGGTAGGCACAATTCCACATTATACAAATTTCTCCAGTCAGTTTAGGGTTTTGGCTTTTTTAACTTCTGTTCGTATTCGCAGGTATCCCGGTTTTGATGAAGCCAAACTTAAAGGGAGGGATTCATGAGAAAATCGTGAAGGTATACAAACTGCCTGCTCGTAACAGGCATATCGAGGCTTGTTTATCAGCCTCGCGACTCGCAGCGGCAGGATTAATATCCAGTGAAGAGATCGCGATGATGAAAGCTGGAGAGAAGAGGGGTTTGCTGCCTCGACTTAAAGGCACAAACTCTAAAAGGAAGAAGTTGTGTGCCGGTCCTTCCCATCCGTCCAACCAGAAGGGTGTCGACCAGTCTCCCCACCTCGAGGCTGCGGTAGGTGTGCAAGCGGCACCTGCGCCCGTCATTTCCTCACTGGTGGTTCCACTTGGACCACCAGTAATTAATATTACCGATAACTCCCCGAGGGATGATGGAGCGGGGTCCGGCTACCCCCCAGCCGAAGAATCTCGCGAGCCAACAGGCACTTGGGAGTCGGCTCCTGCTCGCGAGTTGGCTTCTGCTCGCGAGACTGCTCCTGCTCTCGAGACGGTTGCCACTCCCATCGCAAGCACGGCTGGGCTGGTCGTTGCCCAGCCCTCTGGCAGTGGGTCATTTATCGTCCCTCGTCATCTCCATCCGATCTGTAAATTTCTGTTTGACAATATCTCCCCCCAGACCTTCGGCACTCTCCCCAAGCCAAGCCCTGAAAACCTCTTCCTCGAGGCAGGAGTGAGGATGGTTCAGGTAACATGCTTGTTGATGTTGATGTCGTGCTACCTTTGTCTGTTCCCGAGTATTTATCTCATAATCTTTCTTCTGTTTTGTAGGGCTTGGACCTCATCCTACGAATGAGGCGTGATATCCTCGCCGCCCGTCATGTGATTGATGAGGCTGACGGGAAGAGGATTGCTTTGGAAAAAGCGGTCCTCGGAAGGGATCAGCTCCTCAAGTCCCGCGAGGCATCGATCTCGAAGATGAAGGAGGAGAAGAAGATCCTCATTGAAAAGATCCAAGTCCTGACCGATAGGTACCAGGCTTTGGATTCCAACTTCGCCAAGCTTGCGGAGTTGAAGGAAAAGGCAGAGAGAGAGAGAGAGAGAGATCTTTCGTCAAGACAAGATCTCGTTGGAGGAGCAGCTCGCAGAGATCAAGTCGCAGCTCAAAGAAGCTAGCGAAAATCTAGAGAAAGAGCGTTCCATTCTTGCGTATCTCAAGGATGACTCGATCCACTGGGACGAGGAGAGAGTCACCCTTGTCAAAATGCTCTCTGAAGAAGGAACTCGAGCCATCACTGAGTTTTGAACTTCGCAGCTGTACGACGAAGAAAGATATGAGTCGTACGATGCTGGTCGCGACTTTGCACTTCGAGTAGTGCAACGGATGTCCCCATCTTTTAATATGGGGGAGTTCGAACGGGTCGCGGCTATCATAGCTGCAGAGGAACGAGCAGCTCTTGAGAATGAGGTGACCGAAGTCACTTAAGCTGGAGGGGTTCCCAAGGTGGGCCCTGAAGTCAAGAGTGCGGCTCCTCCTCCAAGGGACTGATTTATCTTTTCTTTTCTCTCTCCTGTATTTATTTTGCTTATGATCAAATCGTTGTAAACAATTGATTATGAATGAAAAGAAACACCTTTTGATGATGATGTTGGTCTTCTCATTTCCTTTCTCTCATTTTTCCTTCTTATGCAATGAATGTCTTCATATTTCCCTCAGCAGTAATGAGTTATGCTCAATCCGGGGGGTCGTGATGACCATGCCCTCGTGGAGATAGACTGATCTATCGATTGAGACTTTGATTCTACCAAGGGTAGACAATTTGGCCAAGAGAATGTGTGTTCTCTTCGGGGCTATTCTGGTCCAAGTAAATGGAGTAGCGACCAAAAGACGACTTTAGTTTTTATTCATTCGAATGTCGTTAAGAGTTGCATCGAATCAAGGGAAATATTGTAGCAAATGTTCCACGTGCCAAGGGCGACGTACGGGTCTTCCCTGCATATCTTCAAGATAATAATGTACTGGGTCGCACAATTTTAATGACTCGATACGGGCCTTCCCAATTTGGATCAAGAGAATGAGCAGGAGCTCCAAGGTTCTGTCTGAGGACTAAATCGCCGATCTAAAAAGCTCTAGGTCGAATTTTAGCATTTCGGTAGCGAGCAATATGTTGTTGATAAGCGGCTGCTCGCATCTGGGAGGCATTTCTTCGCTCTTCCAAGAAATCGAGATGAAGTCGAAGACCTTCCTGATTACAAGTGGGGTCATAATGCTCGATTCGATACGAGGGCACTTGAATTTCAACTGGTACTACTGCATCGACACCGAATGCTAAAGAGAAAGGAGTTTCGCCTGTTGATGTAAGAGTTGTAGTCTTATATGCCCATAAGACTTCTAGCAGGAGTTCTGGTCACATGCCTTTACACTCGCCAAGCTTGGTCTTTAAATGGTGCTTAATGATTTTATTCACTGCTTCAACTTGCCCATTTGCCTGAGGATGATATGGAGAGGTGCGGATGTTGCGTATCTTCCATTTTTTGCAAAATTCCTCGAAGGCGGCGTCGTCGAATTGCTTTCCATTGTCGGTGATTATAGTGTGGGGGAGTCCATAACGGCATATGATATTTCTCCATATGAACTTAGTAGTCTGTTTCTCAGTGATTTTGGCTAATGGCTCTGCCTCGGCCCATTTGGTGAAATAATCAACCGCCACCCTTATGATTAATAGTCTAATATTGGAAGGCGGGAAATGTCCTTCCCGACCTGCGAGCAGTTCTTCTTGTAGTCGTTAAAAGGCGTCACATCTCAATATGCGAGCAGCTTGTCTCACGAGCAGCTCCCGACGTGCGAGCAGCTTTGACTACTGATGATTAGTGATGACATCCCTTAGCCTATAGTACCAGCAGCCCGTATAGGCCGATTTTGGGCTTATCTTCGTTTACGGTTCCGTATCTCAAGGGATCGCTATCAAGGAACGTAATTGACCAGATGAGTAATTGGATTAGACTATTCCTTTATCTGAGGATAAGCAGGATAAACACCTTATCCCATGAAATCAGTAGATGATCTCGGTATCTTACGTAACAGAGTGGGACATTCGGATCTATATAAATAGATGGTTTTATCAATAAGAAGGTACACAATACTCAGTCTCTAACCCCCATCATCTATTTTGCTCTTCTTCCATCCCTACCTTATCTAACTTAAGCATCGGAGGGCCAACGGCTGGACGCCAGCCACCCATAGTTTCTCTTTGTCTCTTTACAGGTTCAGGAAGGGAATCTCTTGGAAGGAAGGCGAATATCTGGAGGATTCTGTTACAAAACGTGATTGAAACATCGAGTAATTTAGGAATCCATAAATGTGGTCATTAACGACCAAGATCATAACTTCAGTTCTTCTATGGATGATGATGATATAGAAATACCACCATATAATCCAAATGATGTTAAACTCTAATCAGTAAGAGACCATCCACAAACTCAAATTTTGGGTGATCCACTTACTGGTGTATAAACTCGAAGTCAGATAGAAGAGATTTGTAATCAAGTATGCTTTACTTCACAAATAGAACCGTCCAACGTAAATGAAACACTAACTGACGAAAATTGGATGTTAGCCATGCAAGAAGAGCTGAATCAATTTGTTTAGAATGATGTATGGTATCTTGTTTCTCGTCCATCTGATAAGAATGTAGTTGGAACTAAGTGAATTTTCAAAACCAGATTAGATGAACTTGAAAATATCATTAGGAATAAGGCTCGATTGGTTACACAAGGATACACTCAAATTAAAGGTATAAATTATGATGAAACCTTTGCAACAGTTGCTCACCTTGAATCCATTAGACTATTCTTATCCATTGCTTATTTTAAAGGTTTTAAAATTTATCAAATGGATGTGAAAAGTGCGTTTCTTAATGGTCATTTACATGAGGAAGTCTATAAAGAACAACCCAAAGGATTTGAAGATCCAAAACTTCCAAATAATGTATTTTGACTTAAGAAAGCTTTTTATGGTCTAAAACAGGCACTAAGAGCATGGTATGATAAATTGACCCAATTTCTGATCAATCATGATTTTCAAATGGGAAGTGTTGACAAAACCTTATTTTTCAAACATTCAAATAATGATATTTTAATTGTTCAGATATATGTAGAAGATATTATATATAGATCAACTTCTACTAATCTGTCTCTTAAGTTTGCAGAACTGATGAAGTCTGAATTTGAAATGAGTATGGTTGGTGAACTAACTTACTTTCTTGGATTTCAAGTCAGATAGCTGAAAGAATGTATATTTCTATCTCAAAATAAGTATGCTCAAAGCTTAGTTAAGAAATTTGTTTTAAATAATGGTAGAAATTATGATTCTCCCATGAGCACTACACTTCGATTATCAAAAGATGAACTTGGTAAAAGTGTAGACTCTCACTTATATAGAAGTATGATTGGTAGCTTACTATACTTAACTGCTTGTAGACCTAATATTACATTCATTGTTGGTGTGTGTGCCAGATATCAATTTGAGCCTAAAGAATCACATTTAACTACTGTGAAACGCATACTTCGATATGTTGCTAATTCTACTAATCTTAGATTATGGTATCCATGTGATACTTCATCTTAATTAGCAGGATATTCAGATGCTGATTGGGCTGGTAATGTTGATGACAGGAAATCAACAAGTGGTGCATGTTTTTATATTGGTAATTGTCTTGAGTAAGAAATAAAGTTCAGTTTCTTCATCAACTGCTGAAGCTGAATACATTGCTGCAGGAAGTGCATGTGCACAGCTTATGTCTATGAAAAGAATGTTAGCTGATTATGGGATAACGCAGGATACTATGTATCTGTATTGCAATAACACCAGTGTAATTAATATATCCAAAAATCTCATTCATCATTCTTGGACAAAGCATATTGACATTCAATATCATTATATCCGAGAATTGGTTGAAGAAAAATCAGTTTTGATGGAATATATTCAAACTGAAAATCAATTGGTTGATATTTTTACAAAGCCACTTGACAATTCAAGATTTTTAAAATTAAGAAATGATATTGGTTTTTATTCTATATAACTATCTTGTTTTATATCATTTCATGCATTATTTTTAAAATTTTCGGCCAACCGGGTGACCGAATGTTCGGTCAACTGAATAGCGCGGTCATTCCGCTTTTAAGAGATGAAAACCCATTTTCGTTTCATTCCTCTTCTTCTTCTTCGGTCGGCCGGTGCTCCTCTTCAGTTACCCATCATCTTTGTCATTCAAGTAAATATTGTGAGTTTATTTTTCATCAATATTCTTCTTGTTTTCATCATTTAATCAACTCCATTGCATCTTAATCTCAAGATTGTGGTTGTAAACCTTTACTTTTTTGGGTTATCTTGTTTGAGTGCTTATCTTGCTATAATTCTTCAATCTTTTTTCATGGAACGTCGTCCTAAATGAGCCGTTAGCAAATCCTATCCCGGCTCTTCTTGTTCCACTCCAAGAGAGATTCAGACAATTCCACCACCGGAAGATGATCTCGACTATGTTCATGATTTTCATTTTAGAGATATCATTGTTGAAAGATTTGTTAATCTTAATCATATTGCCAAATATGAGTTGCATGATCTTCTTTCCATGGTCGGTTGGGAAAAAATTCTCCAATGGGGAGGAAATGCATACAAGTCGATAGTCCAAGGCATATATTCCTTCATCTCGGAATTCTCTCTCCGTGATGACATCTTCTTTAAGATTAGATTCTTAGAGGAAATGGTGACAATCACACCCTCTACCATAGCGTCACTTATGAAAATTGACATGGCAGAGGATGAAATCCCAATTCCTCCCTTATTTGATAAGATGTCTTAATCTGAGAAAAACATTGTTACTCGAGTATTGTGTGGATTTGATGCGGATTGGAGATCGGGTAATGCTCTTCCTCTTGAAAAATTATTTTATAAGTTTCGTGTTCTTCATCATATCTTCACTTCCAATGTCTATCCAAGAGCAGGAAACAAAACTAATCTTACTCCCTTCATGTTACGTGTCTTGCATTTTATTGCTACTGGGATTTGTATTTGTCTTCCTACTTTCATCTGTGCCTATATTATTCACTATCGCATGCAGCCTAAGCATAGATATTTTCCTTTTGGTTATCTTATTACTACTCTTGCACTAAATATGCATATTTAAATTCCAACTAGAGCAGCATCGGAGTCCGAACTTCCTTTTAATAATTCTAACTTGAATATGATGACTTTGGAGCCTCTACCTGAACAACTTGGTGATCATGCTGAAGAAGGCGCTGAAGGCGATGTGAATCTGGATGACTTATTTAATGAAGTTGAAGTTGATGCTGAAGATGAAGATGACCCTGATTACAATCATTCTGATTATAACTCTCGTATTTCTGCCCTAAAATAGAGGATGGATTCCTTGCATGTTTCTCAGGAAACCTTTGTTGCTACTCAAAAGCTTAGCATGAAATACATGAAAAAATATTTTCATCGTATGAGCAAAAGTCTGAAACATATTGATCCTGAGATGCCACATCCTTTCTCTTCATCTGGGTCAGATTGATTTTCTATTTCTAGTTGGTTTGTAATGAATGTTTATGAGTACTTTAGAATCAGTATACTACTATGTTATAGGACCCTTTTATTTGCTTTTCTTCCTTTGTCAACTTGTGACAAAAAGGGGGAGAAATGCATGTTTTTTTGTTTGAATGCTATATTTTAATGCTCTTTATATGTTATTCTATGTGTTATCTCTGTTGTGCAAAATTATTTTTTCTTTCTAAGCATATTTGCAGGGGGAGCAGCATACTTCCAGGGGGAGTATACAAGATAAGAGCTTATAAGATAAAAAGTTTTATTTTATTCTTTTTATGGATGTTGAGAGTCGCTTGTAATTGTAATATGTTGTGTTTTGTCATGAAATTGACAAAGGGGGAGATTGTAAGTGCTAAGCACAACAAGTGAGTGCTAAGCACAGTATAATTGTCATATTTCGTAGACACTAATTTGGTGCATGAGGTTGTGTGTGCAAGCCAATTTCTTTGACAAGATAAGTCTCTACCCCAATAAACACATCAAGATCAAGTCTATCAACTGTACAACAAGATGCGGCAAAGCTACGAAGATAAACCATATATGCCAAGGTAATTTGACCATAGGGATGACCCTAGGTTACGTGATTTCGTATGACTTTTTAGTTAGTCTCTTTAGTATTTTTAAAAGTCATATTTCAAGGAATTTCGGCTAGCCTAACCTTGTGTTCGGTCAGCCTAAGAATATTTGACCAGCCTAAGAATCTTCGGCCAAGTTTTCAGCAAGCTTAAATGAAAATTTTTGTAGATGTTCAGCTAGCTCAGCCTTGTGTTTGGCCAGTTGAAGAAACTTCGGTCAAGTTTCCAAATGTGAAACTGTTTTCTGAACTCGGATCTCGGGTCAGCCCGACCCTTTCTCGGGCTAGTCGAAGCTCACTTGGGCTAGCCGAACTGACACTCAGGCCAGCTAAAGTTTGAACAAAATCTTATCCCTCGAAATCTGATAGCTGTTGGGATAAAACGGTTGATTCTTAAGGTCATTTGAAGGAAATCTTAAGTTAGCCGAAGACCTAATTTTTTTACTATAAATAAAGCTTTCTTCACTGTATTTTTCATCAATCAAAAGTACGAAAATTACTATCTTTCTAGTGATAAAGCTCTTCATTATAGTCTAGCTATTTGTTTTAAATTTCTATTTTATTTTATAGCTATCTCAGTTCTTTTCTCATTTAATTTGATTGTGTAAAGAGAAGAACATTCTCATACTAGAGAAAAGAGAACTGAAATTGCAGTTTTAAGAAAGCTCTTTTTAAAAATTCCTAGATCCATCTTGTTCGAGCTGTATCAGTTTATCTTCTACAACGATCGGATCGCTGCATTATTAAAGCTTCATCTCTGCTAAGCTTCATCTTCTTCTATAAGAAGAATGGTAATACATTTCTATTACTTTTGGGTTTTTATTTGAAATAGTTCATGAAAATCTCAAATCAGGTTGTTAGTGATTAGCCTGTGAAAATCACTTAAGGTTATTGATTAGCCTGTGAAGATCATTTGAGGTTTTGTGATGATAAGCCTGTGAAAATCACAATCTCTGTTTCAGGTTTTAAAGGTGAACCTGTGAAAACCTTTATATAGTGGAAAGCTAAAATTACAAGGAGAAATAATTTTGAGTGTAGTAGGTGCAAGTTGTTTTAGGCACCGAACCACTATAACTCTTTGTGTCGTGGTGATTGCTTTATTGTTTATCTGTTTATGTGCTTGATTATTTATGAATCCTTAAATCGTGACATAAGGTTGTCCTACTTAGATTTCTAAGTGATATAAGGTTGTCTTAATTAGTTTGCTAAGTGGAAGGTTGTACTTCTTAATCTCTAAGTGGAAGGTTGTCCTACGATTTAATCCAAGGTTTTCATATTGATCTCTATTTGCTTTTAGATTGGTTAATTGCATATTCTTGCTAGTCTTGTGATTGATTCTCTTATTTATTTTAAGATTACAAGAAGTAGAATTAAATTGAGTTGTCCTATTCACCCCCCTCTAGGACATTTATAGCTCCATTCTTTTTCAGAATTGAACATTGAAACTAGTTACAAGCTTCACCTCTTAACCCTAGCCAAGAGGTTCTACCTGAGCATTGTCATACTACAACTAGAAATCAAAAGAAAAATTAAGAAGGACATGAAAAACCTTAAAAATCGGAGTTGTAGAAGCTCCACTTTGCTCATCTCCACCTTTAGATGCTTTAGGACTTCTCTCTGATGCCTTTGGAAGAGAGTAGAGGTGCCTTTTTATAGAGAAAGTCCACCACCGCCTCGAATTTGTATAAGAATTTATGCAGCTCTCGTCGGTTTCGATATATCAGAATGCCATTTCAATATATCGGAGTTTTTGTTCAGCGAGTAGCAACCTTAGGATTTCGATATATTGGAGCTTTTTTTATAGGATTTCGATATATCGAAATGCTATTTTGATATATCGAAATTGCACTTCAGTAGAATTCTAGGGCTATTTTTTGAAATTTCTGCATCTTGCTTTTCTAACCCTGCAGCTTTGCAATTTGCTTTTGCTGGCCATTCTAGGTCTTTAACTTGATTTCTCTAAGGCATTTTCTTCGCTTCTTGGTTCATCAAATCTTGGTCTTTTAACCACTCAAAATTCTCCTAATTAGCATTAAATCCATGACATCTCTCTCTTTTAGCTACAAACACAAATGCAAGTATAAGTCATTAACTTTAACAACTTAAATTATGCAATTATGCTATGAATTAGGTTTCAGATATGCACAATTCATGGCTCAACACACCCCCAACCAGCATTTTGCTAATCCCGAGCAAAACATACGTGAAACAAATCTAAATTCCAAAACTCAACACTCTCTCAGAAACTATACTTCTATAAACTTCAAGACATATAAGTATAAAATTCAGAGAAAATTAGTAATAAAAATTAAAATCTTAAACTCCCTAAGCATAATAAGTGTTTCACATAGAATCCCCGCTAATTGATTGATAAATAGAAGAGTCTAAATAAGTGTGGTCTAGTGTGCATAGTGAATGTTCATCTCATGAATTTCTAGGATTACCTTCTTCATAGATCTACGAAGCTAAAGATCTAAGAGTGTACAGATCAACAATAAGCCTATTATAAGAATTTTCCTTGCTGTTCCTTCAACGACTTTCACACTACTTCCCATCTCTAGCTTAGGTTATGGGTAGACCTTCCCTTGGTAATAGGTAGCTCTTTTTGAAAATTTTAATGATAATCATACTTTTTTTTTCTTTTTCTATAATATAAGATAGGATTTTTTGAAATCCATATCTTCCATTCTTTTCTCTTATTTTCTCATGATCAAGGATGGACAAAGTTCTCCGGCTTAGTTCCTTAACACCTTAAATCTTTAGCCTAATGTTCGCTCACCTCAAGTGCAAGGCTGCGATGTAGTAATAAATCTCGGTAAGACTGAGGTCGATCCACAGGGAATTAGAGAACAAATTCCAAACTATTTCAGCAACTCAGTTTGTATCAGACAAGAGATTCAATGGAGATAATTATGCTAAAACAGTAACTTAAGAAAAACAATGATTAAAGGTACTAAGGCTTTCAAGGATCCACTTGTAGTAATCCCATGTCAATCCAATCAATCCAAGCATGATACACAACTAGAATTGAAGTCCTATCTCTCATCTAGTTGGAAAATAAAGCATGAAAGCACATTCAATCTCACTTAAGCTGAACTTCCAAGTTCTAGTCCCATTCAACCACATAGAATTCAAAATCATAACCTTCGGAGTAACAACCATGCCTATGGAATATGGCCTACTCAAGGATTACTATAATTCGAATCTAAACAAGCAAAACATGATAATCCCAGAGAATTGCAAGGAATCCATGTCCGGAGCACATGAACTCTCATAAAACTTCTAAAAATATCAATTTTAAGAACTAGAATATTCAAAATTCGAACTTTAAGTGAGACTACTTGAATTAAACTAAATCAAACATGAAATTGGCTACAAGCTTCACCTCTCAGCCTTAGCTGAGAGATTCTAGCCAAACATTGTCATACTACAACTAGAACTTATAAAAGAAAACTAGAAAACATAAAAACCCAGGAGTTTAGAGGGTTGCAAACGCTCCACGACGGCTTCCTTCCTCTCCCACGAAGTTCCTTGGCTTCTATGATGCCCTAGGAAGAGACCCTAGGTGTCCTTCTCTCTTGCGTAGGAATCTTCCAGAAATTGCGTAAGGATACGCACTACGCATAATTTTTCGGAGTTCAGATTTAGAAGGCTTGCTGTTTTCGCATGACCGACCGGTCGGACTGGGCTGGCCGACCGGTCTTGACCGGTCGTGCTTGTGTGTTTTAAGTCCAGGGAGTGCTCAGAGGTGGCTGACCCATTGGCCGCCCGGTCTTGACCGATCGGACCAGGACGTTCCTAGGTCTAACGTGCTTCCAAGGTGGTGTCCGACCTGCAGGCCTACCGGTCTTGACCGGTCGGACCAGACTAGTCATTTGTCCATTGTTCTTCAAGCTAGCAGGCAGGTGGGCCGACCAGTCAGGACTGGTGGGCCGACCAGTCAGGACCGGTCGGCCCTTATTATTTCTCCACTTTTTCTTCCTTTTTTTCCTCTTCTCTCTTCTACTTGATGTCTTCTTTCTTTGGTCCTCCTTCAATCTTCATTCAATGGTTCTAATTGGACCCTTTTCGATCTCCAATTGGGTGAAGTCCACTTTCATTCCTATAATCACAAAACATGCATAAGATGGGCCTTTTAAACATGCAAAACATGCATATTATGTGATGTAATGGGTTATGCAATGTATGAATTGGAGGTTCAACACCTAACTGATCTACAAATCTACATAATCCCTTCAGACCATGAGAATAGTGTAATGTGAGCTAAGCTCTCAAGTGTTCAAATGTTCTATCAATCAATTCAATAGGGGAATTCATATAGAAAACTAATACATTTAAAATAATTCAGAAATTTCAAAATCATATCAATTCATCTCTAATCCTTTCATACTTATATCATCCCAAGTGTATAGAAACAAGGTTTTCCAAAAGAGTTTTGAATTTTCAGAAAAAATTTAAAATTTTCCTACAAACATTGCTTGAAATGTCACAAAATGCTAGATTCATTTAGGAATCTCACCCCCAACCAAAATCTTACATTGTCCTCAATGTAAAAAGATATGCAATAAGCATGCACATGAGAGCAGTGATAAAACAAAAGAGGGTGAGAATGAGAGTACCTGAGAGAGTCAATCATGAAAATCTACCTCCGACAACTAAATCTAATAAAGCAATAATCTAGAAAAAAAAACAAACTAAACCTAATCCTATTTAAAGCAATAAACAAATCCTAATCTGTCCTTTTAGAAAGAGAATCTCCATCAGACTAGGAGATCAATCATCATTAAAATATCTAAAAGAACAAAGCTAAGTAGGATCATCAAGTGGTGTAATATATTTATCAATAGAACTATCCACCATCCTGCTTTGGAAAATACATTGGTGACATCAATCATTCTAACCCATTGAAAATCCTGCTGAAAAATTTCAGCGGGTTTCTTAATAATGTTGTCACATGTACTAGGAAAGGAGAATTGCATAGGCTGGAAATCAGTGAATATGGATCTGCTTTCCATCTTATCTAGGCAAAAATTTGTCAAATATAGGTCATCTCAGAAGTGATGTTCTTTGGTTTGAACAAACCAAAGAGATGTGGAGACTTCAATCACTTCATTCACACAAATTGAGATGGTCTCCACATAATCAACTTTCACCGGTGCTTCCACAATCGATATTTTAGTTTAACATTCTATGGAAGGAAGCTTTTTAGGCACTAGAGGGATCTCCCTTAAGGCATGCACTATGTCCTTAATCATGGGATCATCCCAATCTTCAAAATAAGTCAAATACTATTCTAAAGTGCAGAAGACCTTAGGGGAGAAAGTTTTCAAATTTGGACCCTTCATGTCTTCCTCCTTCTCAGACTTTTGTGTACGTTAGAGTGGGTCCTCAACCTCTACACTTTCAGAATTTGGCCTCCTTGTTGAACCTCCAATTTATACATAAGATTGCCCATTACATCACATTATGTGCATGGTTTGCATGTTTAAAAGGCCCATCTAACGCATGTTTTGTGATTGCAGGAATGAGAGTAGACTTCACCTAATTGGAGACCAAAAGACCATGTTTCGGAGCCTTTGAATAAAGGCCCAAGGTGGACCAAAGAAGGAAGAAGAAAGAGGGAGAAAAGTGAAGAAAGAAAAGAAGAAAATGATCAAGGGCCGACCGGTCCTGACCGGTTGGCCGACCTGCCGGCTACCCTCAGGACACTGCTAGACAAAGGACCAGTTGGTCCGACCGGTCAAGACCGGTCGGATCCACCCTTGTGCTCTCTGGAAGCTTTTATAGACAGGTTCGAACGGTCAAGACCGGTCGGCCAGCCCAGTCCGACCGGTTCCGACCGGTCGGCCATGCATTAAAACAGAAACTTTCTATTCCGGGCTCCGAAATTCTCTGCGCACCGCGTAACCTTACACAATTTCTGGATGTTTTCGACGCAACAAAACTTCCCCACTATATAAGGACACCTAGGGTCTCCTCCTAGGGCATCATAGAAGCTAAGGAACTTTGTGGGAGAGGAAGGAAGCTGTTGTGGAGCGTCCGCAACCCTCAAAACTTCGATTTTTCTATGTTTTCTAGTTTTCTTTTATGAGTTCTAGTTGTAGTATGATAATGCTCGGCTAGAATCTCTCAGCTAAGGCTGAGAGGTGAAGCTTGTAGCCAATTTCATGTTTGATTCAATTTAATTCAAGTAGTTCTATATCAAGTTTGGATTTTGAATATTCTAGTTCTTAAAGTTGGTAGTTTTAGATGTTTTATGAGAGTTCATGTGATCCGGACATGGATTCCTTGCAATTCTTTGAGATTATCATGTTTTGCTTGATTAAATTCGAATTATGGTAACCCTTGAGCAGGCCATAGTCCATAGGCATGGCTGTTACTCCAAAGGCTATGATTTCGAATTCTACATGTGTTGAATGGGACTAGAAGTTGGAAGTTCAACTTGAGTGTGATTGGATGTGCTTCAAAGCTTTATTTTCCAACTAGATGAGAGATAGGACTTCAAATCTAGTTGTGCTCTATGCTTGGATTGATTGGATTGACATGGGATTGCTACAAGTGGATCCTTGAATGCCTTAGTACCTTAATTACTGAATTTTCTTAAGTTATTGTTTTAGCATGCTTATCTCAATTGAACTTTTAAATCATTGCAAACGTGAGTTGCTGGAATAGTTTGGAAATTGTTTTCCAATTCCCTGTGGATCGACCTTGGCTTACCGAGAATTATTACTACATCGCAGCCTTGCACTTGAGGCAAGTAAACAAGTTTTTGGTGCCGTTGTCGGGGAATTTAGATAACGGTTCTATATTATCTTTGTGGCTATAGAGTAGGAGTAGTTAGGATTTATTGTTTTCTTAGGATTAGTTTTTCTGAATTGTAGAACTAACAAAGTTTGTTTTGTTTTGTAGGAAGTTCTTCTAGTTTAAGCAAATCAGTACTATCCTTCCAACTTGAACTCTTTTAGTTTTTGGTTTTTATTTTTCAGATTTTAGGATTTAGGATTAGTTCAGATTTTGAATTTTGTGGTTTATGTCTCGTTGGGAACGAGACCACAACAATCGTCTCCAATCCGAAGGTGGTTTTGGTTGGACCACTATCCGTTTATAGACGAATCTGAAAATCTGTAGAACATTGTGATAATTTGGGGAGTATGGATCAAACACCTTTAAGGAATCCTCCCCCCTACTCCAACTTCAAACACAAATCAAGAGGGAGTAGGAGAGAATGAAGTACATAACGTTCTTCCAATGAGATCACTATGGGACTACTTACAACCGGCCTGTGCAACTACACCCTCTTGTGTGGTTCTACCACCAACCAGGGGAAATATTGATATAAAGTCGGGTGTGATTCAACTAATTCCAAAGTTCCATAGGCTAGACTCTGATAGCTCATATTTGCACTTAAAGTAATTCGAAGAAGTGGTGGCTACCTTGCAATACACTAATGTTTCGGAAGATACCATTAAACTTAAACTCTTTTCCTTTTCATTGAAAGAAAGGGCTAAGAATTGGCTTCACTCTCTTATACCACACTCGATAGGGTCATGGAATGAGATGACCCGGGAATTCTTGAAAAAGTTCTTCCCGACTCATAAAACGAACACCCTTTGAAGAGCCATAATGAATTTTTCGGCTAAAGAGGGTGAATCTTTCTTCCAATGTTGAGAGAGGTTTAAGGACCTCCTGCTTGCTTGCCCACATCATGGCTATGAGAGTTGGCGAATTGTAAACTTCTTCAACGATGGATTAAGTTCTAATATGCGCCAATTCGTAGAGATGATGTGCAACGGCAAGTTCATGAGCAAAAATCCAGATGAAGCTTAGAGTTATTTGGATATGTTGGCCGAGAATGCCCAATCTTGGGATACCTCAAATAAACCCAACAACCCCAAGCCTACTCTATAGAAAGAGAAAGGAGGGGTCTATATCCTCAAGGAGGAAGACGACGTGAATGCAAGGTTAGCCAACCTCACAAGGAAGATCGAGGCCATGGAACTTAGTAAGAGTGGAGTTCCAAAGTCCAATGAAGCTATTGAGACCATATGTGGGATTTGTCTCACCAACTTACACGCTACGCAAGATTGTCTTACAATTCCTGCATTTTAAGAGCTGTTACATGAACATGCAAATGCCACATATGGTTATCAATGGCCTTTCAAAGGATCGGTGGGTAATACGTATAATTCTACTTGGAAGAACCACCTAAAATTCAGTTGGAAGAATGCTCCCACGGGCAATCCTACCAACTCTCAAGGAGGGCCATCCATGCAAAATATGGCCCCACCTCAATTTTCAATGGAGGATACTTTAAAAGCGTTTATACAAGGGCAAATGTAAATTAACCAAACGAATCAGCAAATGTTCCAAGAGCTTAAAGTCTCGGTTCATGAGATTAAGGGACGCTTGAATGCTAGGGAAGGGACCTTTTTGGCCCAACCTCAGCCCAATCCAAAGAAAGTACATGAAGTAAGCATTCCTGATCCTTTCAACCAACATATGGAGCAAGCCAAATCCATCACCACTCTTAGAAGTAGTAAACAAATTGACAAATCTATTCCGGTGAAGGCTGACAAGCCTAATGATCCGGTAAATTCTGAGGATGAGGACGGATCTAACTTAGCCCCACAAGAAATGGAACGCGTTTACAAGCCCGTAGCACCATTCCCTTCGAGATTGGTTGCTCCAAAATCTCTTCCAAACTCTCATGATATTTTAGAGATTTTCAGACAAGTCAAGATAAACATTCCCTTTCTTGATGCAATTAAACAAATCCCCTCTTATGCCAAGTTTCTAAATGACCTATGCACAACTAAACGCAAATATAATGTGCAGCAAAAGGCCTTCCTAAATGAGCAAGTGAGTGCCATTCTCACTCAAAAGACCCCCCCCCCCCCCCCTAAAATTCAAAGATCCCGGTAGTCCCACAATCTCATGTATCATTAGAGACTACCGGATTGAGCGTGCATTGCTAGATTTGGGGGCAAGCGTAAACTTGATCCCATACTCGGTATATGAGCAATTGGGTCTTGGTGAATTAAAACTCACCAAAACTACGTTGCAACTCGCTAATAGATCCATCCGTGTACCGAGAGGGATAGTTGAGGATGTTCTAGTCCAAGTTGACAAATTCTACTACTCGGTAGATTTTATCGTCTTAGACACACAACCGGTTCTAGATGCTAGCACTCAAATACCGGTGATTTTAGGCAGCCCGTTCGCTACATCAAACGCAATCATCAATTGCCGGAATGGGGTGATACAATTATCCTTTGGGAACATGACATTAGAGGTGAATGTGTTCCACTTGGGCAAAAGGCATAGGGATGTTGATGATGACGAGCTCTTCGAGGTAAACATGCTCGAATCTTTTGAAGAAGAGGAGCTCCTTTAACTTGAACCACTAGAAAGCTTGGAGACATGCTTGGCACATTTCGAGGATTCCAAAGACCCCATCATTAGTGAAATTGTGCAGGCATTGAATATTGAGAGACCGGTAGTTGGTGCTAGCCGGTGGAGGCCCAATTTTGAAAGATTGCCACCAACCACATCAAGGCCTCTACCGTCTAACATCAAACCACCGAAGCTTGACCTTAAACCATTACCATCCAAGCTTAAATATGTATACTTAGGTCAAGAAGAAACATTTCCAGTTGTCATTGCCTCTCACCTTGGGAAAGACCAAGAGCTCAAGTTGATTGAGCTACTCAAAGAATATAGGGGAGCCATAGGTTAGACAATAGCGGATCTCAAAGGGGTAGATTGTTCAGTTTGTACTCACCGTATACACCTCGAAGAAAATGCAAAAATGACTAGACAACCTCAAAGAAGGCTAAATCCAAACATGATGGAGGTTGTCAAAGCCGAGGTGTTAAAGCTACTAGATGTGGGTATCATCTACCCCATCTCGGATAGCTAATGGGTGAATCCTACCCAAGTTGTCCCCAAGAAATTCGGTATTACCATCGTAGAAAACGCCAACAACGAGCTTATACCAATTAGAGTAACCACCGGTTGGCGTATGTGCATTGATTATCGAAAGCTAAACACGG
Source organism: Liriodendron chinense (assembly GCA_003013855.2). NCBI lineage: Eukaryota > Viridiplantae > Streptophyta > Magnoliopsida > Magnoliales > Magnoliaceae > Liriodendron > Liriodendron chinense. The sequence goes on from PVNU02000362.1 coordinate 4,236,081, forward strand.
TCACTAGGAAGGACCACTTCCCTCTCCCATTCATGGATCAAATTTTGGAGAGGTTAGCGGGTCATTCCTATTATTGCTTCCTAGATGGCTATTCCGGCTATAACCAAATTGAGATAGCCCCTAGAGGACCAAGAGAAAACCACATTTACATGCCCGTTTGGTACCTTTGCATACCGAAGAATGCCATTCGGGCTATGTAATGCACCCGTCACATTCCAACGATGCATGTTGAGTATTTTCTCAGACATGGTGGATGAGTTTCTTGAGGTGTTCATGGATGACTTTTTCTATTTTTGGTTGTACTTTTGATGAGTGCATCAATCATTTGAAGTTGGTCTTGATGAGGTGTGAGGAGAAGAACCTTGTTTTAAACTGGAAAAAGTGTCATTTCATGGTACAAAGAGGAATAGTCCTTGGACATATCATCTTGTCTAATGGAATAGAGGTAGACCGAGCAAAAATTGACATAATTTCTAATCTACCACCACCCAAAAGCATACGCGATGTGCGGTCCTTCCTTGAACAAGCCAGTTTTTATAGAAGGTTCATAAAGGACTTTAGTCATATCTCTAGGCCCTTATGTAACCTTCTCTAAAAGGAGAACCAATTTGAGTGGAGTGCCGAATGTCAATTAGCTTTTTCAAAGCTAAAAGACATGTTGACAACCGCTCATGCAACCACCGGATTGGTCCATACTTTTTGAATTGATGTGCGATACGACCGACTATGCTATTGGGGTGGTGTTAGGCCAAAAGAACGATAAGAAGCCCCATGTTATCCACTACGCAAGTAGGACCTTGAATCCCGCCTAAGTTAATTACTCGACTACGGAGAAAGAGCTCCTAGCCGGCATCTTTGCCTTGGACAAATTCAGGCCTTACTTAATAGGATCCAAGGTCATCATTTACACAGATCATGCAGCGCTGAAACACCTTCTTTTTAAGAAGGATGCTAAGCCCCGTTTTCTTAGATGGATCCTACTCCTTCAAGAATTCGATTTGGAGATCAAGGACAAGAAGGGAGTAGAAAATGTGGTGGCGAATCATCTATCCCGCCTAGTCCTACCTAATTCCATTGACGAGTCACCTATTGAGGACTTATTCCCTGATGAGCAACTCTTTGTTGCTATGCATCCACCATGGTACGCTAACATAGCCAATTATCTTTCCACAGGTGTGATGCCGATTTATTGGACTCGCAGGACAAACGTAAATTTCTAAGGGAAGTGCACAGATTTTTCTGGGATGAACCTTTACTGTTCAAATATTGCCCAGACCAAATTATAAGGGGATGTGTCCCTGATGATGAACATAATTCCGTCATCTCCTTTTGCCATGATCAAGCATGTGGGGGTCATTTTTTCGTCAAGAAAACCACTGCAAAAATTCTTCAGTGTGGTTTTTATTGGCCCACTCTATTTAAGGGCACCCACGAGTTTTGCAAAGCATGCGAGCGTTGCCAAAAGTTAGGAGGATTATCCCGTCGAAATATGATGCCTCTTACCCCAATTCAACATCTTGAAGTCTTTGACTGTTGGGGCATCGATTTCATGGGACCATTCCCTTATCTTTTGGACATGTCTATATATTGCTTGCCGTAGACTATGTGTCTAAATGGATAAAGGCTATTCCATGTAGAACCAACGATCATCGTATGATTCTAAAGTTCCTCAAAGAAAACATACTTTCTAGATTCGGGACGCCTCGAGCCATCGTTAGTGATGGTGGTTCTCACTTTTGCAATAGGCCTTTTGAAGCCTTAATGAAGAAATATGGCATTAGGCATAAAGTAAGTACCCCATACCACCCACAGATAAGTGGGCAAGCTGAAATCTCCAATCGGTAAATCAAACAGATTTTGGAAAAGACAGTGAGGCCGGACCGCAAAGATTGGTCATTGAGATTAGATGATGCACTTTGGGCTCGCCGTGCTTACAAGACACCCATTAGAATGTCCCCTTATAGAGTCGTCTATAGGAAAGCCTGCCACTTGCTTGTGGAGATTGAACACAAAGCCTATTGGGCAATTCGGGCATTAAATTTTGACATTGACAAGGCTAGCTCACTTCGCAAACTCCAACTTAATGAGCTTGATGAGATCCAGAACAATGCTTATGAGAACTCGAGAATTTATAAGAGTAGAATGAAGGCCTTTCATGACAAACATATCTTTAGAAAATCCTTCCATGAGGGTCAGAAATTGCTCTTGTACAATTCCCGACTTCATCTTTTTCTGGAAAAATTGCTATCTCGATGGACTGGCCCATATATTGTCAAAGAATTTTTTCCTCATGGGGCTGTTGAGATTGAGAATGCAGCAAATGATAATTGTTTTAAAGTTAATGGACAGCGCCTTAAACCATTTGTTGAGAAATTTGATTCAGATGACATGTCCATCACTCTAAATGATCCTGTGTATCAGGATGATTGATCTCCTAGTCTGACGGGGGTGTAGCATAGATAGGCTTAGTTTTATTTATTTTTACTATTCTAGTAGAATTTAGTTGTTGGAGTTGCAGACTTCCATGATCGTTTCTCTCAGGTATTATTGTTCTCACTCACTTATATTTCACCATTGCTCTCATGTTCATGCTTATTGCATATCTTTTTACATTGAGGACAATGTAAGATTTGGTTGGGGGGTGAGATGAGATTCCTCATCTAGCGGTTTGCAACATTTCGAGCAATATATGTGTAAATTTTTTTGAATTTTCTAAAATTTCAAAACTCTTTTAGAAAACCTTATTTCTATACATTCGAGATGATACGAGTATAAGAAGAAGAGATACGAAGTGTGTGATGTTGCAAGTCTTGAACTACTCCTAATATAATGGTTTTATATGTGAATTCCCCTATTTCTGTGATTGATAGAAAATTTGAACACTCTTACACCTAGCTCACATTACATGATTTTCATGGGTTGAAAGGATTATGTGATTTGTGGATTAGCTAGACTTTGATTTAAGGTGTTGAGAAACCAAGCCAAGGTACTTTGTCCATCCTTGTCCATGGGAAAATAACGAAAGATATGGATTTCTAAAAATCCTATCTAATTTAAAAGAAAAAGGAAAAGGAAGGATGAAATTGGGAATGATGGAAAAATGGTGGAAAATTCCGACAAGGGCTACCTATTACCAACCGGGGGATAGTCTACCCGTAACCAAAGCCGAAAATGGGACGTAGTGTGAAAGCCGTCGAAAGGACGGTAAGGCAAATTCCTGTCATTGGCTTGTTGTTGCTTTGTACACTTTGAGATCTATAGTTCAGTTGATCTATGAAGAAGATAATCCCAGAAACTCATGAGATGAACTTTCACTATGCACACTAGGTTGAATTTTGTTCCAGTTCTTCTATTTATCAATCGATTAACAAGAATTTCATATGAACACTTATTATGTTTTGAGAGTTTAAGGTTTCACCGTCTATCACCTCGTTTTTTAAATTTTACACTTGCATGTCTTGGAATGGATAGAAACATGGTTTCTGAAGGAGAGTTGGGTTTTGGAGGTTTGATCTTGTTTCACGCATGTTTTGCTCAGGACTAGCAAAAAGCTGGTTAGGGGGTGTGTTAAACCTCCAATTTATACATAAGATTGCCCATTACATCACATTATGTACATGGTTTGCATGTTTAAAAGGACCATCTAACGCATGTTTTGTGATTGCAGGAATGAGAGTAGACTTCACCTAATTGGAGACCAAAAGACCATGTTTCGGAGCCTTTGAGTGAAGGCCCAAGGTGGACCAAAGAAGGAAGAAGAAAGTGGGAGAAAAGAGAAGAAAAAAAGAAGAAAATGAAGAAAATGATCAAGGGCCAACCGGTCCGACCTGCCGGCTACCCTCAGGACACTACTGGACAAAGGACCAGTTGGTCAGACCGGTCAAGACCGGTCGGCCAACAAGTCGTCCCCTCTGCTGAACTCCCTGGACTAGTGGCCCGACTGGTCAAGACCGGTCGGCCAACAAGTCGTCCCCTCTGCTGAACTCCCTGGACTAGTGGCCCGACTGGTCAAGACCGGTCGGCCAACCCAGTCCGACTGGTCTCGACCAGTCGGCCATGCATTAAAACAGAAACTTTCTATTCCGGGCTTTGAAATTCTCTGCGCACTGCGTAACCTTACGCAGTTTCTGAATGTTTCCGATGCAACAGAGCTTCCCCATTATATAAGGACACCTAGGGTCTCTTCCTAGGGCATCATAGAAGCTAAGGAACTTCGTGGGAGAGGAAGAAAGCCGTCGTGGAGTGTCTGCAACCCTCCAAACTCCGATTTTTCTATATTTTCTAGTTTTCTTTTATGAGTTCTAGTTGTAGTATGATAATGATCGGCTAGAATCTCTCAGCTAAGGCTGAGAGGTGAAACTTGTAGCCAATTTCATGTTTGATTCAGTTTAATTCAACTAGTTCTATTTCAAGTTTGGATTTTGAATGTTCTAGTTCTTAAAGTTGGTAGTTTTAGATGTTTTATGAGAGTTCATGTGCTCCGGACATGGATTCCTTGCAATTCTTTAAGATTATCATGCTTTGCTTGATTAAATTCGAATTATGGTTACCCTTGAGCAGGCCATAGTCCATAGGCATGGCTATTACTCCGAAGGCTATGATTTCGAATTCTACATGTGTTGAATGAGACTAGAACTTGGAAGTTCAACTTAAGTGGGATTGGATGTGCTTCAAAGCTTTATTTTCCAACTAGATGAGAGATAGGACTTCAAATCTAGTTGTGCTCTATGCTTAGATTGATTGGATTGACATGGGATTGCTACAAGTGGATCCTTGAATGCCTTAGTACCTTAATTACTGAATTTTCCTAAGTTATTGTTTTAGCATACTTATCGCAATTGAAATTTTAAATCATTGCAAACGTGAGTTGCTGGAATAGTTTAGAACTTGTTTTCCAATTCCCTGTGGATCGACCTCGGTGTTACAGAGAATTATTATTACATCACAGCCTTGCACTTGAGGCGAGTGAACACTCCCCGTAGGCAAATCAAGCACCAATTCATCCAATTCTTGCATAACAAATGTGTTTAAATAAAAAATTGGTGTCTTGCCAAGTAAAATTTTAGAACTTCGCTCTTCCAAGGTATCACTAATAGTTAATTTTAATTCATCCTTGGAATGTGCCAAACATGACTCCAAACTTTTAGGTGGATTGGATTGGAAAAAGTCCCCTTTATGTTGAGCTCTTAAATGTGTATATTTTAACCCCATTTCATCACTAACTATTTATACGTTTAAAGTCCTACCTAATGTATGGTTTTGTGATTGTAGGAATAAGAGAGAAGCCTCAACATTTGGGCATTAAACGACACTTCAAAGGGTCATTGAAGAGTCAATGAAAGGAAGAAATCAAGCACAGAAGATCCGAAGAGAGAACAGAAGAAATTGAAGAAATCAACATTTTGATGGATCACCGATAGGTGTCCGATTAATCGGACCATCAATCGGACTAACCAGAAAAACTGAATTTGTGAACAACTCTCTAGACGTTTTTTCGATCAATTGGAAGGAGGTGTCCGATCAATCGGAATAAGCAGCAGAAAATAACAACTTTCTGGACTCCTTTAATATCAATCGGCCGATCTCTGATCAATTGGAGGCTACATTCCAATCAATCGGAGGGAGCTTCAATCAATTGGACCTGTCTGCGTAAACTGCGCAAGGAGTTACGTAATTTCAGAAGTTTCCTAGAGAGAGGGGGATTTTGGCTATAAAAGGAGACCTTTACATCCTTCCTAATCTATCCTAGGAGGGTTCTACTACATTGGAGGGGAGAAGGATGAATTTGGGAGTTCTATAACTCCTTCTTCTAGTTTGCTTTCTGTTTTTCATATTTTCCTTAGTTGATTTCATGTTTCTCTAAGCATGGTTGGCTAAGCCTCTTAGCTAAGGCTAAGAGGTGAAGTTTGTAGTGGATTTTAGATGTTTTAATTCATTTATTTGGTTTCAAGTTTGCATATTTATTGAAGAACAATGGTTTATAGAAGTTTGAATGAAATTCTAAGTAGTTTTCCTTAATCTTATGATGGCTCATAGATGTTTGGAAGAATTGCTTTAGTTCTTAGTTGTTTTGCATAGATCTAGACCTGTACGCTTTGAGGAATTAGATTCAATACGCTCTAGATCTTGATTCTGAATGTGAGAACTTCAAACCAACGTTCTACCTTTTTCTGGAATTCTGAATTATGTGTGAATTGTTTATGTGATTTGAATGAAGTTCAAATCATGATATAATTAAGCTTTGTGATGGGGTTTGATGATTATCATGGTTATGATCTTAACCTATTGGAACTAGGATTGACCTATGCAATTGAGTGTGCTCAAGTCCTAACTTGAATTGAGGGAATCATGTTTATAAGCAACACATATGACAGATTGTTGTATTAGTTTAATTGCTCTATCATCCGGTTAGATAGGATTTGATTTCGATTCTAGTTGTGTATTTGAGAAACCACAGCGAATTATGCATCTAGGAGTGCTACAGGTGGATCCTTGAACCCTAATGTTTCTTTTATATTAATTACATTTACTTTTAATTTCAAATTCTCATCTATATCAAATTACTAAAATCTGTTTAGTTGGTCTCAATTAGAGAATATTGGAAGTGGTTTTGTGAATTCTTAAATAAGTCCCTGAGAACGATCTTAGTCTCTACCGAATTATTACTACATCACAACCCTACACTTGGGGAAGCAAACAAGTTTTTGGCACCGTTGCCAGGGACTTGATGGTTTTTACAAAATTTCTGAAAATATTTCTTATTGAGATTTTTAGGAGTCCTTTACTAACTTAGTTTGTTTGCTTTGTTTTGTTTTTGCAGGGATTATAGGAGTCGAAGTAGTTACTATGTCAGGTTTTTCTAACTCTTTTAGTTTAGTTTTTATTTTTTTTAGATTTGCATGCCACATTGGGTTAGGGATTCTAATAATCGATTAATCAGCGAAGGAGGAATAGTTGAAGGGCTTGATAGAGAGCCACGTGCTAAGAAGCATCTATATTTTTAAATTTTTTCTAATATATGGTTAAAAATCAACCAAATCCTAGGGTCAATAAAAATCTGGGCCCTAATCAAACTGAAACTGGAGAAAATGAGGTTGAAAATGCTCCCCAACTTAAGAATTTACGTGACTACTTGCAACAAGAAAGAGCAAGTACTCCCTCATGCATAATCTTTTTAGACAATGTAAGGAATACTAATCTTAAACCCGGAGTAATCCAACTCCTTCCTAAATTCCAAGGGTTAAACAGGGAAAGTGCGTACCAACACCTTAAAGAGTTCGATGAGGTAATAACTACGTTGCACTTTGCAAACGTGTCGGATGATGTGGTACGACTTAAGTTGTTCCCTTTTTCACTTAAAGAGAAGGCTAAAGCTTGGCTTCATGCGTTAAGGCCAAGATTAATAGGCACATGGACTGAGACGACTAGGAAGTTCATTAAAAAGTTCTTCCCTACTCACAAAACAATTACGCTGAAGCGCCTAGTCATGAATTTTGCTCAAAAAGAGGATAAGACCTTCTTCAAATGTTGGGAGAGGTTCAAAGACTTGCTGAATACATGCCCACATCATAGCTATGAAAGTTGGCGGGTAATAAGCTTTTTTTTTATTTTTTATTTTTATAAAGGACTGACTTCACCCATGCGCCAATACGTAGAAATGATGTTCAACAGAGAATTCATGAACAAGGAGGCTAAGGAAGCATGGGACTACTTTGATGTCTTGGCCAAGAATGCGCAATCTTGGGATACATCTAAACCATCAAATCCCAAGATAAGCCAACAAAAAGAAAAGGGAGGAATTTATGTCCTATCCGAAGAATATGACATAAGTGCATGAATAGCTAGCCTCACACAAAAAGTCGAAGCCATGGAATTGAAAAAAGGAGAGAAGAGTAACTCGAAAGACGTTGAAATTGTTTATGAAATTTGTGCCGAAAATCAACATGCAACACAGGATTGTCCTACAATTTCTGCATTTCAAGAAATCTTACAAGAACAATCAAATGCCATAAATAATTATTAACGACCATTTAGTGCTCCTAATTCAAACACGTACAATTCAAGTTGGAAAAACCAGCCCAACTTCAGTTGGAGGAATGGGCCATCTGAGAATGCAAACAACAATCAAAAGCTCACTTGAGGAGATGTTGCGTGCATTCGACTCGGTCCAAGATGACTATAATAAAACTAATTCTCTAAAAATAGATGGGTTCATGCAAGAACAAATTAAAATCAACCAGAATTCATCTCAAGCCATCAATGACTTGAAAACATCTATGGCTAGAGTTGAATCACATCTGAGTGCTAGGGAGAAAGGCACACTTCCTGCCCAACCTCTCCCTAATCCGAGAACCCAATTTGATATACAAGATCCGAGCCCTTCCTCCAAACATAGCATGTTCAAGCTATCACCACCTTGAGGAGTGGTGAAATAATCGAAAAATCTAATCTGGTGAAGGCCCCAAAGCCTAATGATCCAGAAAAGACTAAAGCGGATGATAGTTCTAACAACACTCCACAAGAGAAAGAATCGGAAAGGCAATGTAAACCGGTTGCTCCATTCCCCCAAAGGTTGATTTCACCCAAACCGTTAGATAAAAATTTAAAAATTCTTGAAGTTTTTAAGCAAGTAAAGATTAACATCCCGTTATTGGATGCCATAAAATAAATACCATCTTATGTAAAATTTCTGAAGGAATTGTGTACTGTAAAAAAGAAAGACAATGTACATAACAAAGTACTTTTGACTGAAAATTTGAGTGCTATTATCAAACAAGAGGTGCCCCAAAAATATAAGGATCCAGGTAGTCCTACCATTTCATGCATCATAGGTGACTACCAAATCAAGTAAGCCTTACTTGACTTGGGGGCAAGTGTTAACCTCATCCCATACTCGGTTTATGAACAACTTGGGTTGGGTGAATTGAAACCCACCAAAACCATGCATCATATCATTTATGAGAATGAACGAGGATTAATTTAGATTTTCAAGTATTAGTTCGATTCTGTGAAGTAAAGATTGTACCTCGGTAAGGGCAGAGTGGGTGCCTAACACCTTCCCACCCTGCAACCGTGATCTCTTACCTTGAATCTTTAACCGCAGATCAAAATGAGTCATTTCGGAGGAAGGAATCTTCGAATTTCCTTCTCTAACGTTTCTATGGGGTTTAACCGACTGTAGATTCGAAGTAACTGGCTAGTGGAGACTTCGTTCTTTTACAAACTCATCCAAACATATTCAATTTAACACAACAACCGAAAAAGCCCTTGAGAAAGAGGCGAGCCAGTAGCACAATGGCGATTCGCACAACCCCTTTTCGAAAGGGAGGGTCGCGAGCGTGGAAAGGCGAGCATCCACAGAATAACGACTCTGCTGGGGAATATGCTAGTCCCACTAGTCGTGATCCAACTTGAAAAACAGAACCCTTCTTATACTTGAAAGTTAGTAGTCCTCATACAATCTCATCTGCATAGCATTTCATCTATAAAAAAAATAGAAAATCCAAAAAAAAGAGTAGAGCATATTCCTCACCATTGTGCCTCTTCGAGCTCAACGACCTCGAAAACAACTTCCCTTCCTCAGCATAATCCGCACTTGAGTTCAGTAAGCCATGTTCGACCACGATGAAGAAGCTCACCTCTTCCCTGCCCTCGACATGGTTGAAGTACAACCTCCAGTGCAATAACTGATTGAGAACATGCCAATCATGCAAGAATTAGCACAAGGAATGAGAGCAATGCAAGAAATGTTCTTGCAATTCATGCAAGCACAAGCTATCACAGTAGCCAACAATCAAGTTGGCCCAGTTTATCAATCTCAACAGCCATGCCGAGCCCTTCCGGCCTCTAGTTCAAATCAAGCACAACCATCGGAGTCTGTCCAAGACTACCGACAACGGTCATCTCAACCCTCTGTTATGGGGCATCCTTCTCAATACCTTCCTATGATGACATGACCGTCTCAAAGCATTCCCATCGCAGGGACTTTTAGTCAACTTCCAGTCAATCTCGCAAGTAATGATCTCAGTAGATTCTAGCATGTCCTTGCCAATGTGACCCCATTCCTTTCTCAGCATGTCCCCACCGATGGGACCCTTACTCAATTTCAGCACATCCCTGCCAACGGGATTTCAATTCAATTTTCAGTAGCGGGGACAACACTGGCGAATACCCACAATGGGGTCAGTGTCAAGCCCACATCAATCAGCGGACAGTGGTGAATACCCAACAACTTTCCAACATCTCAGCCTCCTACAAACAGGAGCACTTTTCAATTCCAGCACATCATCGCCGATGGGATTCCAGTTAATTTTTAGCAATCTTCAATTCAACAAACTCCAGTTAATTTTCAGTAATCTTTAATTCAGCAAACTCCAGTTAATTTTCAGCAAGTTCTAGTTCAATCTCCAACTCAATCACAGTCATTTCAAGCACAAGTTCATCAGAATCTAATCCAATTGTCAAGTCAAATTCAGCAACCTGTAGTTCCTTTCCAGCAAGCTTATAAGGTCGAAGACATTGACCACTATGTCAAAGAAGAACATGCCTTATTGCAAGAGGCACCAATCGCTTGAGTAGATCATGCAGGACTGGACAAGTTGCGAGAGCAGTTCTAGACCTTGCAAAATCAACTACAGCGACAATAGGGAATCGATCTACCCTCGACTAAGTTCAAAGACTTATGTCTTTTTCCAGATGCTCAGATACCTCAAAACTTTGAGGTTCCAAAATTTAAAAAATACGACGACAGCGGTTGTCCCACTACACACCTCAAGGCTTTTTGTGGAGAGCTGAGTGCAATCGCAGGAAATGAAGGAGCCCTCATTTGCTTATTCCAAAAATCTCTAAAGGGTGATGCCCTAGACTAGTATACATCATTGGACTGCCATCGCATCAGGACTTGGGAACAGCTTTCCCAGGCTTTCGTTAACAGATTCGCATACAATCTTAACATGGCACCCAGGAGAGCAGACCTCGTAGCTCTCAAGCAAAGGAGTGACAAAACATTGTCAGCTTATGTGGGACGTTGGCGAGCTATAGCAGCCAGAATGTGGACACCCATCGACAACGAAGAAAAAATCTCTATGATTGTTCATTCAACACATCCCAGCATATCTGGATATCTCATCTCTCATCCATATGCGAATTTCTCTCAGTTGATTCGTGCTAGAGAACAAATCGAAGCAGGAATCCACACAGGGACAATCTCCCCATGGCCTCACCAGGCCACCCCGGTCAAACAGAACAGAGTGGAAGGAAGACCTATTGAATACGGGAATGGAAACCGCAGTGGTTCTCCTCCTTGCCTCACAAAGGTAAACAACATCATCGCCACTACTTAGGGCAACTAATATGCTCCCCCACAAGGACGTCAACCATATCAGTAGAATTAGGCTCAGCATCAACCTTAGAGGTACCAACCAAAGCCATCCCCACCATAACCAAATCCTCAATCACCGCCACAAGCACCTCGACAGCAGCAACAATTCAGGGGGAATGGCCAATACTCATATCAGAACAGGCAAAATTACAGGGAGCTCAGGAAATTCACCCCTGTTCGCTTCCCCAAATGTAGGGTTGCGATGTAGTAATAAACTCGGTAAGACCAAGGTCGATCCACAGGGACTTATGTAGGATTTCACAAACACATCCAAAAGTATCTATTGAAAGCTAACAATCAGATTTTGTATGGATTTGATTTGAGTAACAAAATTGAATAAAATTGAAGGTAAATAATGATAAAAAGGCACTAGGGGTTCAAGGATCCACTTGTAGCAATCCTTGATGTTCAATCCGCTGTGGTTTCACACTTTCTCAACTAGAATCGATATTAAGATCTATCTAGTCGGATGATAGAGCTGTTAAACCAAACAATCTGTTATATGTAAGTCCAATGCATAAGATTCACTCAATGTAAGCTAGGCTGAGCATGCTCAATTGCATAGGTCAGTCCTCATTCCAAAAGGCTCAGTTCACAATCATAAGCATCCTCAAGTCCTGTCACAAGACAAGGCTAGATTACAATTTAAACTTGATTCAAATCACATGCACAGTCCATACACATTACAGAAATTCAGAAAAGTAGAACTTTGGTAGGAAGTCCCCACATGAAGATCATAGTACTAGAGCGCACTCCAATTCCTCGAATCATACAGGTCTACACTAATGCAAACCAATTAAGAATTTAAGTAATTCTCCCAAACATCCATGAGTCATCATAAGACTAAGGAAAACAACTTAAAACTTGTATAAACTTCAAACCATAGTTTATAAACATGAATTCCAAACTTAAAACCAACTAAATACAAATTGAAACATCTTAGATTCACTACAAGCTTCACCTCTTAGCCCTATCTAAGAGGTTTAGCTGCTCATGATCTAAGGAAACATGAAACAACCAAACAACTCATAAAAACAGTAAAACAAACTAGAAGGAGTTGTGGAACTCCGAAATCCACTTCCGCCGCCTCCAAGCTTGCTTAAACCCTTCTAAGATACCCTAGGAACGATTCCTAGGCGTCCTTTTATAGTAGAAAGGCTCCGCAACTTTAGAAGAATTGAGAATCTGCGTAAGAGTTACGCAGTGTGCAGAGAAAATCGACGCCAAAATAGAAAGTACGCAGTCCTTACGCACGGCCGACCGGTCTGGACCAGTCTGAGTAACTGGCCGACCGGTCACGACCGATCGTGCCTCACTAGGGCAATAGTCCAGCAAGCTCTGGACTAAAAAATCTCTTCTGGGCGATCGGTCTGGACCGGTCGGACTGGCCTGGCCGACTGGTCACGACCGGTCGTGCCTATGTTTGGCTGACGTCCAGCAAGCTCAGCTTGAATGGGAAGCTGGCCGACCGGTCACGACTGGCCTTGGCCTGTTTTCGTCATTCTTTCTTCTTTTCTTCTTTCTTTGTTTCCTTCTTTCTTTCGTCCTCCTTCGATCTTCATTCAATGGTTCTTAAATAGGCTCTTTTCATCTTTAATTAGGCGGGGTCCACTCTCAATCCTGCAATCACAAAACATGCATTCAATTAGTCTTTAAGTCATGAAAATCTTGCACAATGAGTGATGAATTGGGGTTATAATATGCACAATTAAGAGCTCAACACACCCCCCAACCAGCATTTTGCTAGTCCCGAGCAAAACATGCGTGAAACTAATTTCATTCTTCAAAACTCAACTCTCTTTCAGAAACCATTCTTCTTTACATCCCTAGACATACAAGTGTAAGATTCAGAAATAATTGGTGACAGAAGTTGAAACCGTAAACCCTAAAGACATGATAAGCATTCATATAAAATTCCCGCTGATTGATTGATAAATAGAAGAACTTGAACAAATTCAATCTAGTGTGGATAGTGAAAATTCATCTCATGAGTTTTCAGGATTATCTTCTTCATAGATCAACCAGACTATAGAACTCAAGGTACCTAGAGCCACATCAAGCCAATGACAGGAACTTGCCTTACCGTCCTTCCGACGACTTTCACACTATGTCCCATTTCTAGCTTTGGTTACGGGTAGACCATCCCCCGGTTGGTAGTAGGTAGCCCTAATCGGAATTTTCCACTAGTTTTCCATCATTCCCAATTTCATCCTTCCTTTTTCTTTTTCTTTTAATTTAGACAGGGTTTTTTAGAAATCCATATCTTGCATTGTTTTCCCATGGACAAGGATGGACAAAGTACCCCGGCTTGACTTCTCAACACCTTAATTCAAAGTCTAGCTAATCCATAAATCACATAATCCCTTTAACCCATGAAAATCGTGTAATGTGGACTAGGTGTAAAAGTGGTCAGGTTTTTTATCGATCACAAAATTAGGGGAATTCTCCTATAAAACCATTATACCAAGAGAAGATCAAGATTTACAACCTCATACACTTCATATCTCCTCTTCTTATGCTCATATCATCTTGAGTGCATAGAACCAAAATTTTCCAAAAGAGTTTTGAATTTTTGAAAAAAAATTGAAAAGTTTCCACATAATTGCTTGAAATGTCACAAAATGCTGGATTCATCCAAGTGATCCTACACCCCCCAACCAAATCTTGCATTGTCCTCAATGTAAAAGATGTGCAATAAACAAAACATGAGAGCAATTTCAACATAAAAGGGAGTGAGGAATGAGAGTACCTGAAAAAGTGAAAAGTGGAATTCTTCCTCCTTCTAACAAACCTAAGTAAAAACAAACAAAAGCAGCAAAATCCTAATCCTAACTACTCTACACCTCCATCAGACTAGGAGATCAATCATCCTGGTAGACAGGATCAGTCAGAGGTATGGACACACCTTCTGAAGGAGATTTCTCGAAGAACGGCTTTAATCGCTGCCCATTTACCTTAAAAATGTTGTTGTTCCTTGGATTTAACAACTCGACAGTCCCATATGGATAGATATTTTTCACAATGTAGGGACCGGTCCATTGAGATCTCAACTTTCCCCGGAAATAGATGTAGGCGAGAATTATACATAAGGACTTTTTTATTGATCGTGAATGTTTTACGAAGAATATTCTTATCATGGAATATCTTCGTCTTGTCCTTGTAAATTCTCGCATTCTCATATGCGTCGTTCCGGATTTCTGTAAGTTCATTCAATTGTAGTTTGCGCAACGAGCTTGCCTTGTCAGAATTGAAATTCATCTTCTTAATAGCCCAATATGCCCTATGTTCCAACTCCACAGGCAAGTGACAAGCCTTCCCATAGACAAGTCTATAGGGAGACATTCCAATAGAGGTTTTGAAAGCAGTACGGTAGGCCCAAAGCGTATCGGTAAGCCGAAGTGACCAATCCTTGCGATCGAGGTTCACTGTTTTTTCTAAAATGTGTTTAATCTCCCTATTGGATATCTCAGCTTGTCCACTAGTTTGTGGGTGATAGGGAGTGCTCACTTTGTGTGTTACGCCATATTTCTTCATTAAGGTTTCAAAAGGGCGATTGCAAAAGTGAGACCCTCCATCACTTATGATGACTCGAGGTGTTCCAAACCGGGAAGGAATATTCTCTTTTAAGAAGCGAATGACCATTTTATGGTCATTATTCCGGCAAGGGATGGCCTCGACCCATTTGGAAACATAATCAACGGCAAGAAAGATATATATGTTTCCAAAAGAAGATGGTAATGAGCTCATGAAATCGATGCCCCAACAATAAAAAATTTCGATTATTAAGATGGGATTGAGTGGCATCATATTTCTACGGAAAATTCCTCCTAATTTCTGACAAGGTTCACATGCTTTGCAAAACTCATGTGTGTCTTTGAACATGGTGGGCCAATAAAACCCACATTGCAGAATTTACGTTGTGGTCTTTTTAGCCGAAAAGTGGCCACTACATGCCTGAGAATGACAGAAGGAGATGA
Source organism: Liriodendron chinense (assembly GCA_003013855.2). Lineage (NCBI taxonomy): Eukaryota > Viridiplantae > Streptophyta > Magnoliopsida > Magnoliales > Magnoliaceae > Liriodendron > Liriodendron chinense. The sequence goes on from PVNU02000362.1 coordinate 4,251,438, forward strand.
TACTTTGTTGTTCCTCATCTGGCACACATCTCCTTATGATTTGATTGGGACAATACTTGAATAAGTATGGGTCGTCCCATAGGAATTTTCGCACCTCCGTGAAGAATTTATCCTTATCTTGCTTTTTCCAATGTGTAGGAATTGAACCTGTAGCAAGATAGTTAGCAATGTTCGTGTTGAGCTCTTAATTGTGCATATTCTAACCCCAATTCATCACTCATTATGCACGGTTTACATGTTTGAAGGACTATTCTAAGGCATGATTTGTGATTGTAGGAACAAGAGGGAGATTTCATAAATTGAAGACTAAATGGAGTCTTTTATGAGCGTTGAAGACCATTGGATCAAGCATGAAGGAAGATCAAAGAGAAGAATGCAAGGAAAGAAGAGAAAAGAAGAAAGAAAGAAAGAAATAAAGGAGAAAAAGCAGCCAGACCGGTCAAGACCGGTCGGCTAACCATCTACCTTCCAACAGAACAGAGTCTGACTGGTCTTGACCGATCGGGCATAGCTGCTGGACTAAGGGATTCATAAGCCAGACCGGTCGTGACCGGTCGGCTAGGCCAGTCTGACCGGTCCAGACCGGTCGGCCATGCGTAGCAAGCTATTTCTATTTCAGGATTCTGAAATTCTCTGCGTAATTGTGTAAGTTTACGAAAAATCTGGAACTTTCTTGCGTAAAGGACACCTCCAAGCTATAAAAGGACGTCTTCCCTTCATACCGAGGCATGCTAGGACGTAGGGATTGCTTAGGAGACGGATTCTACTTCGGATTTCTAGTTTTCTTCCTGTTTTAGTTATTTTTTATGTTTTTAGAGGCTTCTAGTTCAAGGATGTTAGAGATGAACTAAAACCTCTTAGCTAGGGCTAAGAGGTGAAGCTTTTGATTCGTTTTTGATGGATTGATGCAACCTAGGTTTCCTTTTATGTTTTAATTGATGAATTTTAGTTCAATATGAGTTTGAATCAAGTACTATGTTGGTTTTTACTTTGATCTCTTGATGACTCCGGGCTCATGTGATTCTTAGTGATCCTGACTTAGTATCTTAAGCTTTGAGCATTGTTTATGCTTGTGTAGTTCATTGATCTACCATCGACTCCAGGCATGGTAGACGCTTTGATTGCCTTGTATGCAATGGCCTGATTTTCATATGGGAACTCATTCAACTAAAGTTCTTATCTTTTGTTGTATAATCTGGAATAAGTTGTTTATTGATTGATTTTGATTTAATTAGAGTTCTAATCATGAGTTGTAATCAGGTCTAGTGACAGGATTTGGTGAAAGCTATGATTATGAATCTCAACTAGATTGGAAAGAGGCTTGGCTTATACAATTGAGTGTGCCTAAGGCTTGAGCATGGTTGTGGGAATCAAATCAATGAATAAGCACTTATTTTGGATAATTGTTGATTTAACCGCTCTATATTCCGATCGGATAGAGATATGAATTCAATTCCGATTGAGTTGTGAGAGACCTAGTTGTGTTGATGCATTGAAACTTATCAAAAGTGGATCCTTGGCGCTCTAGTGCCTTTTTAGATTGAAATTACCTTAACCATTCGCTGTTTAAACCCAAATTGCTATTTTCCAGTTTTAGTTCTTAATAAGATCTTAATCACTAGTTGTTTTAGACAAATTTTGAAGATATCCATTCATAAATCTCTGTGGGAACGATACTCGGTCTTTCCGAATTATTACTACTTCGCAACCCTACACTTGGGGAGTGAACAAGTTTTTGGCGCCGTTGCCGGGGATTTCTATGCGGTATTTTTAGAATTTTCTGAATTAACTTCTAGTTGAGATTGTGTTAAGATAGGTTTAGGATTTGTTTTGCTTTCTAGAGTAGGTTTTCTTCTAAATACTAACTTACTTTGTTTTGATTTTTGCAGGACTCTAACAAAGGTCTAATCTAGGGATTTTTAGGAAGATGAAGAAGGCATTTTAAGTCACAAACCAGGTTTTATCGTTCTAACCTTACTCTTCTTCTTCTCCTACTCATTCCTATCATATTCATCTCTTGTAGAGTGGGTGGAGACTCCTTTTGGATCTCTGAAAGGTAGGCCTTGTGCCACCTGGATTCCTATTGGTCGGCTCTGCCGCCTTGGATCACCTTGTGCTCAGAGATTTCTCTTCTCAACCTATTCCTCTTTCTCCTTTTTCTGTACTTTTTCTCAAAAGACTCAAAGAGTGGGTGGGGAGTTCTTTGAACCCCTATTGACCGGGAGAAATCGGTCTCTATCCTTGCTTCTGGCTTAACCATTGCAAGACACCTTGTGCTTAAGTCCTAGAGAGGAGTAAAGGAAGGAAAGAAGAATTCTTTTTCCTTTTTGTTCATTCTTTTTGGTTTTGCATGCCACATTGGGCTCGGACTAATAATAACCGACTTGTAAGGAACGGAGTAATTGTTGAAGGGATTGATAGAGAGCCTCGTGCTAGGAAACATCAAAATTTTCCTAAAATTACTAGAGAGATGGCTGAAAATCAACCAAATCAAGGGGTTAATCAACATCAAAATCCAGCCCCAAACTTTACTGAATTGGATGAGAATGAAGTGGGGGATGTACCTCAACCTAGAACTTTACGTGACTATCTACAACTAGCTAGGACGAGTACTCCCTCTTGCATAATTTTCCCTCACAATGTGGGAAATATTGATTTTAAACCGGGGTTGATCCAACTTCTTCCTAGATTCCATGGACTCGACTCTGAGAGCACATATCTACATATTAAGGAATTTAAAGAGGTCATTGCCACAATAAACTATGACAATGTGACCAAGGATACAATAAAACTTAAATTGTTCCCTTTTTCCTTGAAAGAGAAGGCCAAATCATGGCTACATTCCTTAAGGCCGAGGTCTATTGGGACATGGGCTGAGATGACTAGGGAGTTTCTTAAAAAATTCTTCCCTACTCATCGAACCAATGCATTAAGAAGGGCCATAATGAACTTCGCCCAAAAGAAGAAGAAACCTTTTTCCAATGTTGGGAAAGGTATAATGAGCTATTAAACGCATGCCCACATCATGGCTATGAAAAGTGGAGGTTGATTAGTTTCTTCTATGATGGATTGAACTCAACCATGCGCCAATTCATGGAGATGATGTGTAATGGGGAGTTCATGAACAAGGAAACGGAGGAAGCTTGGGATTATTTTGACATGTTGGCTGAAAATACACAAGCATGGGATACATCTAAGCCAACAATTTCAAAACAACCCCAAGCCAAGGAAAAGGGAGAAATTTATGTTTTAGATGGGCAAGATGATCTAGGTTCTAGAGTGGCTAAACTCACACGAAAGGTCGAGGAGATGGAATTAAAGAAAGTGGACACAACCCAACAAAAGGGGGTTGTTGAAACTATTTGTGGTATTTGTGCTTCCAATGTGCATCAAACGCCGGATTGTCCAACAATCTATGCGTTTCGAGAACTTTTATTTGAACAATCGAATGCCTTGAATAGTTATCAACGACCTTTTAGTACTCCAAATTCAAACACGAATAATTCTAGTTGGAGAAACAACCCTAACTTCAATTGGTCGAATGGAAACACGGCTAATCAAAATAATCCTCAAAGGGGGCCCCCAATGCAAATGGCCCCACCTCAAATGCCTATAGAGGATACTTTGAAAGTGTTCATGGAAGGACAAGCTCAAATAAATCAATCCAATCATACGATAATGCTTGAGCTTAAAAATTCGGTGGAGGAAATCAAGGCTCGCTTAAACGCAAGGGAAGGGATGCTTCCAGCCCAACCCATACCAAATCCAAAACCACAATGCGAAATAAGCATGCCTAGTTTTTCTAACCAACATATTGAACATGCTAAGGCCATCACCACTCTTAGAAGTGGTAAAATCATTGAAAAACCTGATCCGGTGAAGGTTTCAACACCTAATGATCCGGTATCTTCCAAAGAGGATGATGAACCTAGCATCACCATGAATGAGAATATAGGCCTGTTATAGGCAAATATAGTCTATCGAGAAGTGCAGGATCGCGGCCATAATGAATGCGAGCAGTCAAGCTCGTGCTCGCGATAAGTGGTCGCATCTCCCGTATGCGAGCAGCTCGGCTCGTGCTCGCCAAAAGGGGTCGCATCTCCCGTATGCGAGCAGCTCGGCTCGTGCTCGCTAAAAGGGGTCGTATATCATGAATGCGAGCATTCCTGACACGAGCAGCTCCCGACATCAGAGCTATCATGAGTCTTCATTTTTTGGTTTGGACGGTCTTCGTAGTTCCAGCACCCGATTCCCGTCGAGCGGCTTGTTCAATCCCTCTGCGACACCAAGCAGGGTTACACCCAGTTCGGTGGTCTCCGCCCCTTCGGTGTCTCCTTCCTTTTCGCCGGCTACGACTCCAACTACGGCTTCTAGCTCTGCATGAGCAATCAGTGTTACTACTACACATACCAGCAGCCCGTATGACTCGATTTTGGGTTTATCTTCTCCTGTGGTTTCGAACCTCAAGGGATTGCTATCAAGAGACGTGATTGCCGAAGTAAGTAATTTGGTTAGATCTAGTCACTAAGGATAAGGATCTTATCCCACGAAATCAGCAGAATCTCGTATCGTACCCGAGATTAGTGGGATCTCGATATCTTGTATAACAGATTGAATCGCTTCGGATCTATATAAAGGGATGACTCCATTAAGAGAAAGGTACACATAACATTCAATCTTTGTCCCGTTTTGCTTGGCTACTCTTCTTCTTGCTTTGGCCTGACTTAAGCATCGGAGGGCTAACGGCTGGTCCCCAGCCACCCTTAGTTGCTGTCTGCCTTCTTTCAGGTTTGGCGGAGGGAAATCTCTGGTGAAGAGAAGGTAAACATCTGGAGGATCCAACTACAAAATCTGACGTTAATAGTTTGGCGCCGTCTGTGGGAACGGCTTGATCGTCAAAATCAATCGTTCCACCGATCAAAATCCTTCGGCGATGCCTCCTAAAAAGGTCGTTCATCCTTCAACTTCAAGGCAGCCACCACCTCAGCCCGATGAGACGGAATCTGTACCTGCCCTTCCACCTGATCCGACGAATATCCCTCAAGGAGCCCCGAATATGCCGTCAACAAACCCATTACTGGAGGCTTCTGGAAATCAAGACGATGTCTTACGTTTCCTCGGAAACACCCTTCTGACTCTAAATGCCGGAGTTCAAGCGCTGTCAAATCGGCTTGATCAGCATTTCCCCGAACCTCAGAGACAAGCCTCTGAAGGGTTACCACCGCAGCCCATACCAGTGGCATCTAGACATTCTATGGACGAACCACAGGTCCCACCATTTGGTAGCCATCCCCCTGTACCGTCTCCACATTCTATACATTCTAGTTCGTCTCGACAACCTCAACCGCAGGGCTCCACCGCCGAAACATCGAGCTATACCCTACCATGGGAAGGAGATCTTAAAAGAATCCATGATCGTTTTGATGTCATGGAACAGCGATACCAGGCAAATCGGCCATCTGCCGTCATGGCGGTGATACATCAATCCGAGTCCCCCTTTACCAGCGAGGTTATGGAAGCCCCATTACCTAGAAAGTATCGAACGCCTGTTATCACCCCGTACACAGGTATTGGCGACCCTCTTGAACATCTGGAAACATACAGGTCCCTCATGGAGTTGGAGGGACATGGTTCAGAAATCATGTGTAGGGCTTTTCCCTTAACATTGAAGGAAGCAGCTCGTACGTGGTTCCGGGGGTTAAAGCCTCGTTCCATCAGTTCCTTTTCCCAGTTATCGGAGATATTCCTTTCTCAGTTCATGGGAAGCATTCGCATTAAGAAGCCAGCCTCCCATCTGATGAATCTGAGACAGCAGCATGGGGAGACAATAAAGGAGTTCACAGTACGGTTCACTGCCGAAGCCGTCCAAACTGAGGGTTACACTGAAGAAAAGGGTCTTACAGCTCTCATTGCCGGAATAACGAGTGAGAAATTCAGGTTTGCCTTAGATAAAAGCCCTCCGAAAACTATGGCAGAGTTCCAAGCCAAAGCTCAGAAATATATCAATGCAGAAGAAGTCGCATTGACACGCCATGGAGTACAAAGAAAGAAACGCAAGCCAGAAGGAACCTCTTCTACAGATAAGAAATATCGTCATGATTAGCGCGATCGTTCTCCCAAGAAGCCTTACTCTGGTAAATATCATAACTACACTCCTCTTAATCGGTCTCATGAAAAGGTTCTAATGGAGATTAAACACAAGCCATATGTGAAGTGGCCTGCAAAGATCAAATCCGATCCCGAGAAGAGGGACAAGAGCAAGTTCTGTTACTTCCACAAAGATCACGGGCATAGGACCCAGGATTGCATCTCTCTACGAGACCATATCGAAGCCCTTATTCGAAAAGGCCATCTCCAGGATTATGTTGCTCGTAAAAATCGATCACCAGAAAGGGCGAAGACCTCATCTCGCCAAAAGGAACCGCCTCATCATCAAACCGACCAAGAGGACGCTGAGCCTACGGGAGAAATTCGCACTATCGTCGGGGGACCAGCTTGCGGGGGCGACTCTCAAGCTTCAAGAAAGGCATACGCTCGAAAGGCGTCCAAAGAACCCCAGCAAATCTATTGGCTGGAACAAACGTCCAGCTCATCGAAAGCGAACCATCCTCCAATTTCTTTCACTCTCGAAGATGCAGCGGGAATTCACTTCCCTCATGAAGACTCCATCGTAGTCACATTAAAGGTATCGAATTATCTAACTCATCGAATTATGGTGGATACAGGTAGCTCAGCCGACATTTTATATTTAGAGGCTTTCAATAAAATGGCTCTTGCCAGAAACCTCCTCAAGCCAGTATCGACCCCCCTCATCGGCTTTGGAGGAGAGGTAGTAACACCTGAAGGGAGCATCGATCTCCAAGTTACTTTTGGAGAAAGTCCAGCGAAGACTACCGTCTTCGTGAACTTCCTCGTGGTGGACCGAAAATCAACATATAACTCCATTTTGGGGAGGCCGTCTCTAACTAAGATTGGGGCAGCCTTACACCCTTCATATCTGTGTGTTAAATTTCCTACCCCAAATGGTACCGGGTCGTGCGAGGAAGTCAACAGGAGGCACGGTCTTGCTACCAGATAGCCCTCCAAGATCGAAAGAAGGCTCAAGCGACACCTGTCATGGAGATAGCTCAAGGTTCACCCGACGTTCCCCCCACCACGTCGTTGGATCCGAGAGAAAATGCTCTGAAGTCAGGAACTCCGGGGGAGGAAACAGTGGCAATTCACCTGACCGAAGGCGACCCGTCTAAGATCGTGTACATCGGGTCCTCCTTAACCAGTGTCCACCGTGAAGATTTGATCCTTTTCCTCACTGAATACCAGGACGTGTTTGCTTGGTCTCATAAAGATATGCCAGGCATCGATCCCAATGTCATCGCACATCGTCTCAACATTGACCCGAAGCATAAACCCGTACACCAGCGTCGACGTGCCTTTACTGCAGAAAGGCAAATGGCAATCAAAGCTGAAGTTGAGAAGCTGCTCGCGGCTAATTTCATAAAAGAAGTTGACTACCCAGAGTGGGTCGCGAACGTAGTTCTCGTCCGGAAAGCTAATGGCAAATGGAGGATGTGCGTCGACTATTCAGACTTGAACAAAGCATGTCCCAAAGATAGCTTCCCGACACCGCGGATCGACCAGTTGGTCGACTCAACAGCTGGACATGCTCTCCTCAGCTTTATGGATGCTTATTCTGGTTACAACCAGATTATGATGCATCCACCTGATAGCCAGCATACTGCCTTCATCACGGATCGAGGACTATATTGCTACCAGGTGATGCCGTTCGGTCTTAAAAATGCAGGGGTCACTTATCAACGTCTTGTCAACAAAATATTCGCTGCTCAAATTGGTAGGAATATGGAAGTTTATGTTGACGACATGCTCGTGAAAAGCATCGTTGAAGATGACCACATTTATGATCTTCGAGAAGCCTTTGATCTGATGAGGAAGTATCAAATGAAGTTAAACCCAGAAAAATGCGCGTTTGGAGTGTCTGCAGGGAAATTTCTTGGGTTCATGGTTGGCCAGCGTGGAATTGAGGCAAATCCTGAAAAGATTAAAGCATTGATAGAGATGAAATCCCCCGTTACTCTGAAGGACGTCCAGCGTCTGGCTGGTCGCATCGCATCATTGAACAGGTTCATCTCGCGAGCATCTGACAAGTGCTTGCCCTTCTTCAAACTCCTTCGTGCAACGGCCAAATCTGATTGGAAGTGGACACCTCAGTGTGAAGAAGCTTTCCAACAACTGAAGCAATACATGAGCGCTCCTCCCATCTTATCTAAACCTGTAGCACATGAGCAACTCATTCTTTATCTCTCTGTGTCCACTACGGCCGTTAGCGCCGCTTTAATAAGAGAAGATTCCGGGGTACAGAGGCCCGTCTATTATATCAGTCGAGCAATGGTTGATGCAGAAACTAGGTATTCTGATATGGAGAAACTGGCCCTAGCCTTAGTCACGGCAGCTCGAAAACTGCGACCATATTTTCAAGCACACGCTATTTTAGTACCGACTAATCACCCACTACGGCAAATCCTTCAAAAGCCTGAAGCTTCCGGGCGCTTAACTAAATGGGCGATTGAGATCAGTGAGCATGATATCTCATTCTGTCCTAGGACCGCAGTCAAGGGCCAGGCCGTGGCTGACTTCATCGCCGAATTTACATATTCTTCTGAAGATAATATCATGACCAGCGACCAGCCTCCTTGGTCACTCTTCGTGGACGGGTCGTCGTGGGCCACTAGCAGCGGAGCGGGCCTGATTTTAGTGGCTCCCGACGGGTCGCATTTTCAATATGCTCTGCATTTCGAATCACGCGTCTCCAATAATGAAGTAGAATATGAGGCCCTGATTGTTGGCCTCGAACTGGCCATTGTCCTCGCAGTCCAGAATTTGATAATTCATAGCGACTCCCAGCTCATTGTCAACCAAGTTCTTGGTGAATTCGAAGCCAAAGAAGAAAGAATGGCCTTATACAAGTCTCGTGTCCTCATCCTGCTCTCTAAACTGAAGACTTATGAAATAACCCATATTCCTCGCGAGAAGAACCAACTTGCCGATTCCTTGGCAAAGCTCGCCTCTGCACCAGAATCTGAGTTATCGCATTCGATCCCCATCGAGCACCGTCAGGTTCTGAATATCGACCAAGCGACTCTCGAGCATGTAACATCGATACAATCATCTTCATGTTGGATGGATCCTATCATCCTCTATCTCCGAGACGGATACCTACCAGAGGACAAGAAAGCTGCAAGGCAAATTCGTCTTCGGGCTGCCAGGTATACTTTACAAGACGGAATATTGTTGCGCAAAAGCTTTTCCTTGCCCTATTTGAGGTGCCTTCATCCAGAAGAAGCACTTCGTGTTCTAGACGAAGTACACCAGGGGGCATGTGGTAACCATCCCAGGGGGCGATCCCTAGCATATAAAGCGATGAGGCAAGGATATTATTGGCCCACTATGAAAGCAGACGCCATCGAATTTTCTAAAAAATGCGACAAGTGTCAACGATATCTACCTATACCTCATGTACCGTCCGAGCGGATGACCCCAGTTGATAGCCCTTGGCCTTTTGCTCAGTGGGGGATCGATATCATCGGGCCCTTACCCATGGGAAAGGGACAGAATAGGTTCGCGATCGTGGCGGTTGATTATTTCACCAAATGGGCTGAGGCAGAACCATTAGCCAAGATTACTGAGAAACAAACTACTAAGTTTATATGGAGAAATATCATATGCCATTTTGGACTTCCTCATACTATAATTACTGATAACGGAACGCAGTTCGACAACGCAGCCTTTGATGAATTTTACGAAAAATGGAAGATACGTAATCTCCGCACTTCTCCATATCATCCTCAGGCGAATGGGCAGGTCGAGGCAGTGAATAAGATCATAAAGCATCATTTAAAGACCAAGCTAGGTGAATGTAAAGGGGTGTGGCCAGAACTTCTGCCAGAGGTATTATGGGCCTATAGAACCACGGCTTGTACATCAACAGGTGAAACTCCTTTCTCCTTAGCATTTGGTGTTGACGCAGTGGTACCAGTGGAAATTCAAGTGCCCTCATATCGGATCGAGCAGTATGATCCCGCGAGCAATCAGGAAAACCTCCGACTTCATCTCGATCTCCTGGAAGAGCGGAGAAATGCTTCTCAAGTACGAGTGGCAGCGTATCAACAACGTATTGCTCGATATCGAAATGCTAGGGTTCGGCCTAGATCCTTCCAACCCGGAGATTTGGTACTAAGGCAAAATCTCGGAGTTCCTACTCGTTCATTGGATCCAAATTGGGAAGGCCCGTATCGGGTTATTAGGGTTGTGCGACCCGGTACTTATTATCTTGAAGACATGCAAGGGAAGCCCGTATGTCGCCCTTGGCACGTGGAGCATTTGCTACGATACTACCCCTAGATTTGATGTAGTTTATTACAACGTTTTATGAATAAAGTGAAAGATATCTTTTGGCCGCTACTCCATTTACATGGATCTGAATAGCCCTGAAGAGAGTGCTTACACATCCTCTTGGCCAATTGCCTACCCTTGGTAGGACTGAAATCGTTACTAGTTGGTTGCTTCTCCATTTACATGGACCTGAATAGCCCCGAAGAGAATGTATACCATCTCTTGACCAACCTTCTGCCCTTGGTAGAATCAAAATCTCAATCGATAGATCAGTCTATCTCAACGCGGACACGGTCACACGACCCCCGGATTGAGTCTAATTCATTTTTTTTCATGAGTTAGTTGCTCGCGACTGGTGAGAGGAGGGATCGCACTTCCGGAATGTGAGCACCGCAGCTCGTGCTCGAATTAAGGGGTCATAGTCATATACCCTAATCGCGAGCACCGCAGCTCGGGCTCGAATAAGCAGTCATATACCCTAATCGCGAGCAGCGTAGCTCGTGCTCGAATTAAGGGTTCGCATCCTCTGATGAATCAACATGAGATCAACACAAAGCAACAATGAAGCAAAGATGAGAATACACAACACTGAAAAAGTAGGTGTTCATTAAAATAATGACCTTACGATTACAAATCTCTTCTAAAAAAAAAGAGAAAAATATATATATGATGTAGGAAGCTGCCGAGGTCAAGGGTGGTCATCCTCATCTTGCGCAGGCTCGTGGCTCTCAGCTTCAGGACCAGCCTCAGGAGCAGGAGCGGCATCTGTTGCCTCGGTGGCTTCGTTCTCAGCGGCAGCCTGTTCCTTAGCTGCAACCTCGAATGCCACTCTGTCGAACTCCTCAACGCTAAAAGTTGGAGCGATCATCTGCATAACTCTGACCGCGAAATCGCGACCAGCGATATACGCATCGTATCGCTCCTCATCGTAAAGTTGAGAAGTGCGGAAGTCCTGAACTGCGCGAGGACCCTCATCAGATACCATCTGAACGAGAGCCACTCGCTCTTCCTCCCAGTGGATGGAGTCATCCTTCAGCTGATTAAGTCGCTGCTGGGCCTCCTCGAGCTTGGTCCGAGCCTCATCGAACTTGGTCCGAGCATCCTTGAGCCATTCTTCAAGCTGGACCTTATCCTTACGAAAAATCTCCTTCTCCTTCTCGCTCTTAGAATGGATTTCTTGAAGCTTTGCGAGTTGGAGGTCCACTGACTGAAAGCGCTCAGTCAGGGATTGGATCTTGACCTGGAGAATCTTCTTCTCTTCGTCCAGCTTGGTGATTTGAACCTCCAAGGCCTTCACCAAGCGGTCCCTCCCTTGGACCTCGGCTTCCATTATCTTCTTCTTCTTCTCCGCATCCTCCACGCTGCGGCGGGCTGCTTCGATGTCACGTCTGACTCGAAGCGTGAGATCCAAGCTCTATAAAAAAAAGGTGTGTGAGAAAGAAGGTAAATTAAAGTGATCCACCATATCAGAGACGAAAAACACAAATCGTGTAGCGCTTGTTACCTGCAACAATCTCACCCCGATGTCGGTGGAGAGGGCTTCGGGGCTTGGTTCGGGGAGACTTCCGAAGGAGTTGGGGGAAATTTTGTCAAACATAAACTCGCATATTGGATGCAAGTGTGGAGGAATGACAAAAGTTCCCGAGCCCGAAGCCTGGGCTACTACCATCTCCTTGGGACCCGACTCGCGAGCACTCGCGGCGCCAGGGGTGGTCATCAGTAACTCGCGAGCAGCAGTGGGCTCGCTTGAAGGCCCCTTTGGAGGGAGGCCACCCCCTCTCCGATCACCTTTCGGTGAGTTGTCAGCTACCTCGATAATTGGCTGGTGAGGTAGGTCAGCTGGAGGGGGCACAGTGGAGAGAGGGGTCGCGTTGACCGGAGGGGTCGCGGTCGTGCGAGAAGTGGTGGCGACCCCTCCCGAGGCGGCTTGAGGGCCACGAGCAGACCCCTCTACGGGAGTGGGCGCATTAGAAGGACCCCCCGCAGTCTTCTTTTGCCTCTTCGAGGCTGCGCCCTTCAGACGGGGAAGTACCCCCAGTGCACCTCTTTTGTCTCCCATGTTCGCCATTTCGTCTTAAGAGATTAAACCCGCTGCACGGAGACAGTGAGGCTCTAGAGCAGCGTTGACGTGGCGTGCAGCCGCAGGGAGCTTGTAGACCTTGACAAGTTTCTCGTTGAGCCCTCCTCGCAGATTGGGCTTCACACCAATTGGGATTCCTACGAGCAAAAAAGAAGGTTCGTTAAATCGTCAAAGTAACAAAGCTATTGTTTCTGTCGGACAAATAAACGAGCACTTGACCCACCTTCGCCAAAATGGCGATTAACGTTATGGCCTTTGGGGTCAGAGCCCATTTCGGACTCCCAGTTGCCGGAGACGTAGAACCACTTCTTTCTCCATCCCGGGCAGTTGGAAGAAGGGTTCCCCAAAATGAAGTTATTCCGGTGCCAGAAGCAGAGGTAGTACCAACCCTCGCTAGCTGGCGCCTTCTTCAGCTGGAATAACCTCAAAAATTCCTGAGCGGTTAACTCCTCGTTACCCGCCTGCTTCCAAAGGATGAAAGCACTCAAAAGAACCCGCCAGCCGTTAACTATAAGTTGGCCCGGGGCAATCTTATAGAGACGGAGGAAATTTCGAATGAAGGGGTGGAGGGGAAGACGTACGCCTACTTTGAAAAAGTATTCATAAATAGCCACACACCCAGGCGGTGGTGCATCGGCTGTCTCCCCTCTCCCAGGCAATCTGAATAAGACAGAGTCCGGGACCCTATAAACCTCTCTAAGGTTAGAGAGTCTTTCCTCCGTCAAGATGGAAGAGTAACCGGAGGCGGAATATCTCCCAGCCGATACTCTGGCGTTATTGGACTCGGAGGAATCAGGGGTTTCATCTCCCAAAGGAACAATCTCCTCGTCAGAGATTTCCACCATTATAAAAAAGAGATGATAGGAAGAGATGAATAAAAAAGAAAAAAGGATACCTCTGTAAAGAGGTTTTTTACTCTGGAATAGAGAAGGAAGAAGAAGAAGAAAACCTCGCAGTAATGAAAATTCGAAAATGAAGAATTTTTTTTCTAAGTCCGGTATTTATATGCAATCATTCCGTCTGATTTGCTGGACACGCGGCAGTTTCCCATCCGGCACGCCAGACGAACGGGTGCTGTCATTAAATACGGAAACACGTGGCATCCGACGCCTCATTTCTGGCAGCAAGAAAAGCTGCGCGAAAGCTGGCCATCATAAATGCGGAAGCACGTTGAGAGAATCATGTGCGATTTTCTCCCAGCACCCAGCTGTCAGCACTAGCAAACCCTTGGCATAGTTCCTCAAATACCAAGGGTTTGGGGGGCATCTGTTATAGGCAAATATAGTCTATCGAGAAGTGCAGGATCGCGGCCATAATGAATGCGAGCAGTCAAGCTCGTGCTCGCGATAAGTGGTCGCATCTCCCTTATGCGAGCAGCTCGGCTCGTGCTCGCCAAAAGGGGTCGCATCTCCCGTATGCGAGCAGCTCGGCTCGTGCTCGTCAGAAGTGGTCGCATCTCCCGTATGCGAGCAACTCGGCTCGCGCTCGCTAAAAGGGGTCGTATATCATGAATGCGAGCATTCCTGACACGAGCAGCTCCCGACATCAGAGCTATCATGAGTCTTCGTTTTTTGGTTTGGACGGTCTTCGTAGTTCCAGCACCCGATTCCCATCGAGCGGCTTGTTCAATCCCTCTGCGACACCAAGCAGGGTTACACCCAGTTCGGCGGTCTCCGCCCCTTCGGCGTCTCCTTCCTTTTCGCCGGCTACGACTCCAACTACGGCTTCTAGCTCTGCATGAGCAATCAGTGTTACTACTACATATACCAGCAGCCCGTATGACTCGATTTTAGGTTTATCTTCTCCTGTGGTTTTGAACCTCAAGGGATTGCTATCAAGAGACGTGATTGCCGAAGTAAGTAATTTAGTTAGATCTCGTCACTAAGGATAAGGATCTTATCCCACGAAATCAGCAGAATCTCGTATCGTACCCGAGATCAGCGGGATCTCGATATCTTGTATAACAGATTGAATCGCTTCAGATCTATATAAAGGGATGACTCCATTAAGAGAAAGGTACACACAACATTCAATCTTTGTCCCGTTTTGCTTGGCTACTCTTCTTCTTGCTTTGGCCTGACTTAAGCATCGGAGGGCTAACGGCTGGTCCCCAGCCACCCTTAGTTGCTGTCTGCCTTCTTTCAGGTTTGGCGGAGGGAAATCTCTGGTGAAGAGAAGGTAAACATCTGGAGGATCCAACTACAAAATCTGACGTTAACAAGGCCCGTTGCTCCATTCCCCCAACGCTTGATTCCAGCCAAACCTCAAGATAAATATCAGGAATTTTTGAAGGTTTTCAAGCAAGTCAAAATCAACATCCCATTGTTGGATGCCATTAAACAAATACCGTCATATGCAAAATTTTTAAAAGACCTTTGCACGGTTAAAAGAAAAATACATGTGCAAAAGAAGGCATTTTTGACAGAGAATGTGAGTGCCATTATCAACCACGGGATGCCCAAGAAATACAAAGATCCCGGTTGTCCGACAATATCATGTGTGATTGGAGACTACCGGGTGAAACATGCTCTACTTGATCTAGGGGCAAGTGTGAACTTAATTCCCTTTTCGGTCTATGAACAATTGGGTTTAGGTGAATTAAAACCCACCAAAACCACATTACAACTTGCTGACCGATCGATTCGTAGTCCGAGAGGGGTAATTGAGGATGTTCTTGTCCAAGTTGACAAAGTTTACTACCCGGTGGACTTTATTGTCTTGGACACGAGACCCATGGTTAATATTGGCCCCCAAATTCCTGTCATACTTGGCCGCCCATTCCTAGCTATATCAAACACTATCATAAATTGTAGGAGTGGGGTCATCCAAATGTCTTTTGGCAATATGACGATTGAGTTGAATGCTTTCAATATTGACAATCAACAAGAGGATGAAGATGAGGAGGTCCACTCCCTTGATGAGAACGATGATATGATAAGGGATATGGTCACACTTTTTGAGGCGGTATCGGCCTATGACGTTAGCCAAGAGAAGGATGTGGAAATAATACCTAGTTGTGCTGAGAAATTAATTCATATTTCCACACCTTTGTGGATCATGCATACCGAACTTCACCAACCCTGGGATGATCCTTACTTGCAATATCAACACCCAGAAAAATCTGAATGGAGACATATTTTTTATGATAAATATGATGATGTCTCCTCTTATACATGTGGTGAAAACATTAAGAAACCCACTGAAATTCCTTTTTGGGATTTTGAGTGGCTTAGCACGATTACTCACACACATGTTTATTGTAAAGCGGGATATTGGATGATGTTGCTACGAAACCTTTTGATCCATCTAATGATTCTGCTTGACTTTATGCTTTTGGATGAGTTGTTGGGATTAACCTCCTAGTCTGACGGAGGATAATTTGCTAGAATGCTTTCCCATTAGGATTTGCTTTAATAGTTGATTTAGTTGTGAAGTTATCCATCTCCAAAAGCTAATCTTGCCATGAAATATATGCTCCAGGTGATATCTCTCTTTCTCACTCTCCTTTGTTTTATGTCATTGCTCTCATGTCATACATATTGCATATCTTATTACATTGAGGACAATGTAAAGTTTTGGTTGGGGGGGGTGAGAGATTCCTTAGATGATGAATCTGCTAGCTTTTGTGACATGTCAAGCAAAGATGTAGAAATTTTTCGATTTTTTCAAAAATTCAAAACTCTTTTAGAAAACTTTGATTCTATGCATTCGAGATAGCATGGGTATAAGAAGATGAGATATGAAGTGAGGGATGTTGCAAGCTTTGAACTTCTCTTAATATAATGGTTTTATATGTGAATTCACCTATTTTTATGATTGATAGAAAATTTGAACACCTTTTGCACCTAGTTCACATTACAAGATTTTCATGATTTGAAAAGGATTGTGTAATTTATGGATTAGTTAGACTTTGATTTAAGGTATTGAGAAACTAAGCCGGGGTACTTTGTCCATCCTTGTCCATGGGAAAATAACGAAAGATATAGATTTCTAAAAATCCTATCTAATGTAAAAGAAAAAGGAAAAGGAATGATGAAATTGGGAATGATGGAAAAATGGTGGAAATTCCAATTAGGGCTACCTACTACCAACCGGGGGATGGTCTACCCATAACCAAAGCCGGAAATGGGACGTAGTGTGAAAGTCGTCGGAAGGACGGTAAGGCAAATTCCTGTCATAGGTTTGTATTGCTCTATACACCTTGAGATCTATAGTTTAGTTGATCTATGAAGAAGATAATCCCGGAAACTCATGAGATGAGCCTTCACTATGCACACTAGGTTGAATTTGTTCAAGTTCTTCTATTTGTTAATCAATCAGCGGGAATTTCATATAAACACTTATTATGTTCCGAGAGTTTAAGGTTTCAACCTTTATCACCAAATTTCTCTGATTTTTACGCTTATGTGTCTTGGAATGTATAGAAGAATAGTTTGTAGAGGAGAGTTGGGTTTTGGAGAATGAAACTTGTTTCACGCATGTTTTGCTCGGGACTGCAAAATGCTGGTTGGGGGGTGTGTTGAGCTCTTAATTGTGCATATTCTAACCCCAATTCATCACTCATTATGCACAGTTTACATGTTTAAAGGACTATTCTAAGGCATGATTTGTGATTGTAGGAACAAGAGGGAGATTTCACAAATTGAAGACTAAATGAAGTCTTTTATGAGCGTTGAAGACCATTGGATCAAGCATGAAGGAAGATCAAAGAGAAGAAAGCAAGGAAAGAAGAGAAAAGAAGAAAGAAAGAAAGAAATAAAGGAGAAAAAGCAGCCCGACCGGTCAAGACCGGTCGGCCAAGGCAGCCAGACCGGTCAAGACCGGTCGGCCAACCATCTACCTTCCAACAGAACAGAGTCCGACCGGTCTTGACCGGTCGGGCATAGCTGCTGGACTAAGGGATTCATAGGCCAGACCGGTTGTGACCGGTCGGCCAGGCCAGTCCGACCGGTCCAAACCGGTCGGCCATGCGTAGCAAGCTATTTCTATTTCGGGATTCCGAAATTCTCTGCGTAATTGCGTAAGTTTACGAAAAATCTGGAACTTTCTTGCGTAAAGGACACCTCCAAGCTATAAAAGGACATCTTCCCTTCATACCAAGGCATGCTAGGATGTGGGGATTGCTTAGGAGACGGATTCTACTTCGGATTTCTAGTTTTCTTCCTGTTTTAGTTATTTTTTATGTTTTTAAAGGCGTCTAGTTCAAGGATGTTAGAGATGAACTAAAACCTCTTAGCTAGGGCTAAGAGGTGAAGCTTTTGATTCGTTTTTGATGGATTGATGCAACCTAGGTTTCCTTTTATGTTTTAATTGATGAATTTTAGTTCAATATGAGTTTGAATCAAGTACTATGTTGGTTTTTACTTTGATCTCTTGATGACTCCGGGCTCATGTGATTCTTAGTGATCCTGACTTAGTATCTTAAGCTTTGAGCATTGTTTATGCTTGTGTAGTTCATTGATCTACCATCGACTCCGGGCATGGTAGACGCTTTGATTGCCTTGTATGTAATGGCCTGATTTTCATGTGGGAACTCATTCAACTAAAGTTCTTATCTTTTGTTGTATAATCTGGAATAAGTTGTTTATTGATTGATTTTGATTTAATTAGAGTTCTAATCATGAGTTGTAATCAGGTCTAGTGACAGGATTTGGTGAAAGCTATGATTATGAATCTCAACTAGATTGGAAAGAGGCTTGGCTTATACAATTGAGTGTGCCCAAGGCTTGAGCATGGTTGTGGGAATCAAATCAATGAATAAGCACTTATTTTGGATAATTGTTGATTTAACCGCTCTATATTTCGATCGGACAGAGATATGAATTCGATTCCGATTGAGTTGTGAGAGACCTAGTTGTGTTGATGCATTGAAACTTATCAAAAGTGGATCCTTGGCGCTCTAGTGCCTTTTTAGATTGAAATTACCTTAACCATTCACTGTTTAAACCCAAATTGCTATTTTTCAGTTTTAGTTCTTAATAGGATCTTAATCACTAGTTGTTTTAGACAAATTCTGAAGATATCCATTCATAAATCTCTGTAGGAACGATACTCGGTCTTTCCGAATTATTACTACTTCGCAACCCTACACTTGGGGAGTGAATAGTCCGCATACCATGGCAATTGGGAAACAACAAAAAGTTGTTCATCAGGGAACATGTCATTGATCGTAGTCATTTCAAGGGAATCAGTGAGAACAAGTCGAGAGAGATGATCAGCTACTACATTTTCTACTCCTTTCTTATCACGAATTTCTAGGTCAAATTCTTGGAGTAGAAGGATCCATCTTAACAACCGTGGTTTAGCATCCTCCTTAGAGAGAAGATACTTAAGCGCGACATGGTCAGTGAATATAATGATCTTGGATCCAATCAAGTAGGACCTAAACTTGTCCAAGGCAAAAACTACGACTAAAAGTTCTTTTTCAGTAGTGGTGTAGTTTGCTTGGGCTGATTTTAGGGTTCTACTTGCATAGTAGATGACACATGGCTTTTTTTCTTTCCTTTGGCCTAGCACGGCCCCAATAGCATAGTCGCTAGCATTGCACATAATTTCAAAAGGACGGCTACAATCAGGTGGTTGCATTATGGGAGCACATGTCAACATACCTTTAAGGGTGGTAAAGGCCTTTTGACATTCTTCATTCCACTAGAATGAATTGTCCTTTTAAAGTAGGTTACATAAAGGACGAGAGAGTGAACTGAAGTCCTTTATGAACCTTCTGTAAAATCCTGCGTGTCCTAAAAAGGACCGTACATCTCGAATGCTCTTGGGTGGAAGGTTAGAGATAAGATCAATTTTTACTTCGTACACCTCGATTCCATTTTGTGAAACGATGTGACCAAGTACAATTCCCTTTTGAACCATGAAGTGACACTTCTCCTAATTCAGCACAAGGTTCTTCTCTTCACATCTTTTCAGCACAGATTTCAAGTGCTCAAGGCACTCATCAAAGGTACAACCAAATACGAAAAAAGCATCCATGAAGACTTCGAGAATTGTCCCCACCATGTCAGAAAAGATACTCATCATACAACGCTGAAAGGTGGCAGGGGCATTACATAGTCCAAACGGCATCCGTCGATAGGCGAAAGTGCCGAATGGACATGTGAATGTAGTCTTTTCTTGGTCTTCACGGGCAATCTCTATTTGGTTGTACCCTCAATAGCCATCAAGGAAGCAAAAATGGGAATGACCCGCCAACCTTTCTAAAATTTGATCAACAAAAGATAAGGGGAAGTGGTCTTTCCTCGTGACGGTGTTTAACTTCCTGTAGTCAATGCACATTCTCCAACCGGTAGTGACTCTAGTTGGCACGAGTTCATTATTGGCATTGGCTACGATGGTTATTCCGAATTTCTTAGGCACCACTTGAGTTGGACTCACCCATTGACTATCGGATATTGGGTAAATAATACCCACATCCAATAGTTTCACCACTTCGGCCTTAACCACATCCTTCATGTTTGGATTTAGTCGTCGTTGTGGTTGCCTAGATGTCTTCGCATTCTCCTCAAGGTGTATGCGATGAGTATAAATCAGTGGGTCTATGCCTTTGAGATCCGCAATCGACCATCCAATGGCACTCTTATGCTCTAATAGAGTGGCCATTAGCCTACTCTCTTGTTCCTCATCCAAGTGGGAAGAAATCACCACTGGATATGTCTCATCTCAACCTAAATAAACATATTTCAACTCATTTGGTAATGGTTTTAGGTCGAGTGTTGGTGCCTTGAAGTTGGATGGGAGGGTCTTGTTCTCATTTACAGGCAAAGGCTCAAATAGGGCCCTCCATCTTTTATTATCAAGCACCGGCATCACATCTAGAACGGCATCCATCTCTTGTGTTGTGTCATCATTTATCTCATGAGAATGGGCCACACATGCCTCCAAAGGGTCGAAAAATAGTGACAAGGGGACTGTATCTTTCACGAATGATTCAATCATGTTTAGTTCGTGGATATCATCATCAACCTCCCGTGGTTGTTTGCATAAATCAAATATGTTAAGCTCAAGGGTCATATTTTCAAAGGACATTTGTACAAGTCTGTTTCTACAATTGATAATTGCATTTGAAGTAGCTAGAAATGGTCGGCCAAGTATGACGGGAATTTGAGCACCGGTGCCTATCACAGGATGTGTATCCAAGACAATAAAGTCTACTGGGTAGTAGAATTTATCAACTTGGACTAGAACATCCTCAATCATTTCTCTCGGTATACGGATGGATCTATCAGCAAGTTGGAGTGTGGTTTTGGTTGGTTTCAATTCACCTAACCCAAGTTGCTCGTAGACTGAGTATGGAATGAGATTCACACTTGCCCCCAAGTCGAGTAAGGCTTGTTTAATCCGGTAGTCTCCTATGATGCATGAGATGGTTGGACTACCCGGATCCTTGTATTTTTGGGGCACCTCTTGTTTAATGATGGCGCTCAAATTCTCGGTCAAAAGTACTTTGTTGTGAACATTGTGTTTCCTTTTAACTGTACATAATTCCTTTAGAAATTTGGCATACGATGGTATTTGTTTTATTGCATCCAACAGCGGGATGTTGATCTTCACCTGCTTGAATACTTCTAAAATTTCCATATTTTTATCTAAAGGTTTAGGTGAAATCAACCTTTGTGGAAACGGAGCAACCGGCTTGTATTGCCTTTCCGGTTCTTTCTCTTGTGGAGTGTTGTTTGAGCTATCATCCTCTTTGGAAATTTTTGGATCCTTAGGCTTTGGGGCCTTCACCGGGTTAGATTTGTCAATTTCTTTCCCACTTCTCAAAGTGGTGATAGCTTGAACATGTTCCGTATGGTGGGAGGATGAGCTTGCATCTTGTATCTCAAACTGGGTTCTTGGGTCAGGAAGAGGTTGGGCAGGAAGTGTGCCCTTCTCTCTAGCACTAAGATGAGATTCAACTCTAGCCATTGATGTTTTCAATTCATTGATGGCTTGAGTTGAATTTTGATTGAATTTCAATTGCTCTTGCTTGAACCCATCTATTTTCAGAGAATTTGTCTTGTTATACTCAGCTTGGACTGATACGAATGCACCCAACATCTTCTCTAGCGTCACTTTTGGAGTAATGACTAGAGATGGACCTAGTATAGGTTGAGCTTGAGGGATAGGGGTTGCATTCGCAGTGGGTCCATTCCTCCAACTGAAGTTGGGATGATTCTTCCAACTAGCATTAAACGTGTTTGATGTTGGAGCACCAAATTGCCGTTGATAACTGTTTATGGCATTTGATTGTTCTTGTAAGATGTCCTGAACTGCTGAAATTGTGGGACACTCTTGTGTTGCATGTTGGTTTCCGGCACAAATTCCACAAACAGTTTCAACGTCATTGGAGTTAGTCGTCTCTCCTTTCCTCAATTCCATGGCTTCGACCTTTCTTGTGAGGCTAGCTACCCGTGCACTTATGCTATCCTCTTCTGATAAGACATACATTCCTCCTTTTTCCTTTTGTTGGCCAGTCTTGGAATTTGTGGATTTTGATTTATCCCAAGACTGTGCATTCTCAGCCAATTCTTCCAAATAATCCCATGCTTCATCAGCCTCCTTATTCATGAACTCTCCATTACACATCATCTCTACGAATTGGCGCATGGGTGAAGTCAGTCCTTCATAAAAAAAACTTATAACCCGCCAAATTTCATAGCCATGATGTGGGCATGCATTTAATAGGTCCTTAAACCTCTCCCAACATTGGAAGAAGGTTTCATCTTCCTTTTGGGCAAAGTTCATGATAAGGCGCTTCAACATGTTTGTTTTGTGAGTAGGGAAGAATTTTTTTATGAATTCCCTATGCATATCAGTCCATGCACCAATTGATCTTGGCCTTAATGCATGAAGCTAACCTTTAGCTTTATCTTTAAGAGTAAAAGGGAAGAATTTAAGTCTCACCACATCATCAGTCACATTAGCAAAGTGCATGGTGGTTATTACCTCATCAAACTCCTTAAGGTGTTGATAGGCACTTTCACTGTCTAATCCATGGAATTTAAGGAGAAGTTGGATCACTCCTGGTTTCAAATCCACGTTCCCTGCATTTGGTGGAAATACTATGCATGATGGAGTGCTCGCTTTTGCTGGTTGCAAGAAGTCACGTAAAGTTCTAGGTCAAGGAACATCCTCAACCACATTCCCCCCCGTTTCAGTTTGGTTTTGGCCCTGATTAGGATTGGCCATTAGATTAGGTTGATTCACAGCTATACCTTCAGACAAAATTGGAGAGTTTAGATGTCTCCTAGCACGTGGCTCTCTATCAATTCCTTTTACTATCCCCCCCTTCACTTATGAGTCGGTTATTGGAATCCCGAGCCCAATGTGGCATGCAAAACCAAAAAAATATGAAACAAAGAGAAAGAAGAATTCTTCCTCCCTTTCTTTAATTTTCTCTAAGACCGAAGCACAAGGTGTCTTGCAATGGCTAAGCCAGAAGCAAGGATAGAGACCGATTTCTCCTGGTCAATAGGGGTTCAGAGAACTCCCCACCCACTCTTTGAATCTTTTGAGAAAAAGTGCAGAAAAAAGAGAAAGAGGAGTAGAGGTGAGAAAAGAAATCTCTAAGCACAAGGTGATCCAAGATGGCAGAGCCGACCAATAGGAATCCAGGTAGCACAGGGCCGACCTTTCAGAGATCCAAAAGGAGTCTCCACCCACTCTACAAGAGATGATTATGATAGGAATGAATAGGAGAAGGAGAGAGTAAGGTTTAGAAGGATAGAACCTGATTTGGCACTTGAATTCCTTATATCTTCTTCAGCTTCCTAGAAATCCCTGCAAAAAGAAAAAATCACATAAAACAGACTAATTTAGTTCTAAAATCCTAAAAATCCTAAATAGATACTAATTTCAGAAATTTGTAAAAACCGTCAAAGTCCCCGGCAACGGCGCCAAAAACTTGTTCGCTTCCCCAAGTGTAGGGTTGCGATGTAGTAATAAACTCGGTAAGGCCAAGGTCGATCCACAGGGACTTATGTAAGATTTCACAAACACATCCAAAAGTGTCTATTGAAAGCTAACAATCAGATTTTGTATGGATTTAATTTGAATAACAAAATTGAATAAAATTGAAGGTAAATAATGATAAAAAGGCACTAGGGGTTCAAGGATCCACTTGTAGCAATCCTTGATGTTCAATCCGCTGTGGTTTCACACTTTCTCAACTAGAATCGATATTAAGATCTATCTAGTCGGATGATAGAGCTGTTAAACCAAACAATCTGTTATATGTAAGTCCAATGCATAAGATTCACTCAATGTAAGCTAGGTTGAGCATGCTCAATTGCATAGGTCAGTCCTCATTCCAAAAGGCTCAGTTCACAATCATAACCATCCTCAAGTCCTGTCACAAGACAAGGCTAGATTACAATTTAAACTTGATTCAAATCACATGCACAGTCCATACACATTACAGAAATTCAGAAAAGTAGAACTTTGGTAGGAAGTCCCCACATGAAGATCATAGTGCTAGAGCGCACTCCAATTCCTCGGATCATACAGGTCTAGACTAAGGCAAACCAATTAAGAATTTAAGTAATTCTCCCAAATATCCATGAGTCATCATAAGACTAAGGAAAACAACTTAAAACTTGTATAAACTTCAAACCATAGTTCATAAACATGAATTCCAAACTTAAAACCAACTAAATACAAATTGAGACATCTTAGATTCACTACAAGCTTCACCTCTTAGCCCTAGCTAAGTGGTTTAGCTGCTCATGATCTAAGGAAACATGAAACAACCAAACAACTCATAAAAACAGTAAAACAAACTAGAATGAGTTGTGGAACTCCGAAATCCACTTCTGCCGCCTCCAAGCTTGCTTAAACCCTTCTAAGATACCCTAGGAACGATTCCTAAGTGTCCTTTTATAGTAGGGAGGCTCCGCAACTCCAGAAGAATCGAGAATCTGCGTAAGAGTTACGCAGTGCACAGAGAAAACCGGCGCCAAAATAGAAAGTACGCAGTCCTTACGCACGGCCGACCGGTCTGGACCGGTCTGAGTAACTAGCCGACCGGTCACGACCGATCGTGCCTCACTGGGGCAACAGTCCAGCAAGCTCTGGACCAAAAAATCTCTTCTGGGCGACCGGTCTGGACCGGTCGGACTGGCCTGGCCGACCGGTCACGACCGGTCGTGCCTATGTTTGGCTGACGTCTAGCAAGCTCAGCTTGAATGGGAAGCTGGCCGACCGGTCACGACCAGTCTTGGCCTGTTTTTGTCATTCTTTCTTCTTTTCTTCTTTCTTTGTTTCCTTCTTTCTTTCGTCCTCCTTCGATCTTCATTCAATGGTTCTTAAATAGGCTCTTTTCATCTTTAATTAGGCGGGGTCCACTCTCAATCCTGCAATCACAAAACATGCATTCAATTAGTCTTTAAGTCATGAAAATCTTGCACAATGAGTGATGAATTGGGGTTAGAATATGCACAATTAAGAGCTCAACAACCCCCTCACTCAAGCACTCAGTCAAGTCATGACTATGCTGATACAAAAATAATTACTCACTCTGATGGCACCCAGGCCTTCTCCAAATCCTCTACCTCTAAACTACTGAGAAAATGAGTATTGTGCCTACCATCAAGGATGTGGCTACACCACTGATCGATGCATGACTCTGAAGAATGCCATCCAAAATCCGATTGACGACCGTAAGATCATCATCTCGGTCCCTAGAACTCCTCCAGCTGCTCCTACCAAGATCATTTAAAATCTTCTACCTCAGCATCCGACGGACCCCAGTTCGTCTCGTAGCCCTGCCGTCAACAGCATAGAGAAGGAGAACACCTCGATCGCTTCTTCTCCCCTATCCAGTCCATTCATGCCTATACTTATGGGCCAACAAACTCTCCTCCAATCTTGCAAGGGGCAAACCCTTTTGAGCCACTAATGCTCGAGGGAGCACTACCATATGATGCACCAATCGTCCAAGGGCCCATCCTTTCACAAGGGGCACCTTATAATCATTCATGTTAAGAGCTGGTCGTTCTGGAAGGAGCACAATCATACATCGAGTCGGCATACGAACTTGTCATTTTACAAGGGGCAACTTCAGCTCAGGAACAATTCAATCAGCAATAGAGGGATTATACTTATCAATAGCAAGAACCCATTGTCTTAGAAGGGGCTCCCCCAGTCGGGCCAGTCATATTCCAAGGGGCAACTTCTATTCCCGAGCCGCAAAGATGTCCTGGAGGTTGTTCGCTCGCCTCAAGTGTAAGGCTACGATGTAGTAATAAAACTCGGTAAGACCGAGGTCGATCCACAGGGAAATAGTAACAGCTCCCAATTCACTCCAACAACTCAGTTTTTAATAGAAATTGGATTTAATTGAGTGTTTACTTAAAACAGGAACTTAATGAAAAATCAGAGATATAAAATACTAAGGCTTTCAAGGATCCACTTGTAGCAATCCTATGTCAATTCAGTCAATCCAAGTAGAAAACACAACTAGATTTGAAGTCCTATCTCTCATCTAGTTGGAGAATAAAGCATTCACACACATTCCATCACATTCAAGTTGAACTTCCAAGTTCTAGTCCAATAAAATCAATACCAAACTCAAAACCATAGCCTGCGGAGTAACAGCCATGCCTCTGGACTATGGCCTGCTCAAGGATTACTATAATCCGAATTTAGATAAACAAATATGATAATCTCAGAGAATTAAAAGGAATTCATGTCCGGAGCACATAAACTCAGATAAAACGTCTCAAACTACCACTTTTTGGAACTAAATCATGTAAAAATCCAAACTTGAATGTAAATTACTTGAATTAAACTGAAACCAACATAGAATTAGCTACAAGCTTCACCTCTCAGCCTTAGCTAAGAGGTTTTAGCCGAGCATAGTCATGCTACAACTAAAAACTCTGAAATAAAGCAAAAAAATAGAAAAACCCAAATAGGAGAGTTGCAGCCGCTCCACAATCGCCTTTGCTCTCCAAACTCACGTTCCTTAGCCTATCTCATACCCTAGGGAGAACCCCTAGGTGTCCTTTTATAGCAAGCAACCTCCCTTGCGTCGGATTCTGCGAAAGACTACGCATTGCGCAGCAATTTTCGGAGTCCAGCTTTAGAAAGGAATCCTCTTACGCAGGACCGACCGGTCGTGACCGGTCGGACTGATTTTCTAAGCATTCCAGGGAGTACAGCCAATCGGTCATGACCGGTCGGACAGGCTATCCATTCATCCAGTAAGTGTGGCCGACCGGTCATGACCGGTCGGACCAATTTGAGTGTTGTTCCAGCGTAGACAGCCGACCGGTCATGACCGGTCGGCCTGTATTTTCCAGCTTCCAATGTGTATGGCCGACCGGTCAAAACCGGTTGGCCTGCTCTCCCTTTTGATTAGCAACTGTGGCTGACCGGTCAAGACCGGTCAGCCCTCTTCACATTGTTCTTCTTTTCTTCTTTTTCTCTTTTCTTTGCTTTCACCTTTCTTTGATCTTCTTTCATCTTCATCCAAAAGCTCTAGAAGCGTTCTTTTGACTTGTAATTGAATGAAGTCCGCTCTCATCCCTATAATCACAAAACATGTGTTAGGTGAGCCTTTAAACCATGAAAATCATGCAAACCTTGTCGTGTAATGGGCAATGTAATGTATAAATTGGAGGTTCAACAGAGGTGTATTAATTACGCTATAGCAGCTGGGTCGAACAGAGAGACCCCTCGCCATATCAAGAGGACCAATGTTCATCCCGTGGAAACCTCTCGCTCTAGGAACAGTCAAGTCAGGGCCTCCACCTTATGTGATCTATGAAGACAAGCCTCAATATTATCCCTTTAATACAAGCAACAATGTAGTCCTCAAGGCAAAAGCTCCATATGAGGAAGATCTGGTACCCGCACCAGCACAGCTACAAGATACAGTGGTCCTAGAAAGCAAATGAGTGGAAAATTACAAAGAAGTCACATAGCACTACCCAAAATGCGCGGAGGTAGGGAACATGAACCCCAATGAGCATTGCATCCGAAGAAATAATTCTTGCCCAAATCTCGGTATGGGAGCTACTTTATACATCTCGCATACAGCAACAAATGTTCGCCAAGACACTAAGCGATGCCCTTGTATCCTCAGATACGGCACCCAAAATGATAGCATTGATGATCGAACAACTTCTGACTCCGCGCGCCATCACCTTCACCGATAATGAGTTGCCATCAGAAGGGCGCAACTATGGGCGGTCTCTCAACATAGCCTTACGATAAAAAGACCTCTATGTCCCACTGGTTCTTATCGATAACGGCTCGAGCTTAAATGTTTGTCCACTCAAGACTGCGAAACGTCTAGGATTCAGTCTCTCCTCATTCCAACCCAGCACCATTTATGTCAAAGCATTCGACAACACCTGCTGATTAGTGGAAGGAGAAGTCAACATAGAGGTACAGATAGGTCCAGAAGTCTCCACTATCACATTTCAAATCATGGATATATCAGCCTCTTTCAACATGTTGCTCCGACGACCTTGTTGCATAAGGTCGAGGTTGTGCCATCAACTTTGCATCAACGGGTGAAGTATATCTGTGAGAACTAAGTGATCGCTGTCCATGCAGAGAAGGAGCTCATCATTCCTTCCAATGTTGCGGCCACCGAACTAGATATCTCCGTCATTGACATCCAACACTCTGAAGAAGACGTGCTATTCCATAGTTTTGAGTTCGAGACCATGAACTCTATCGCCAATCCGGAACTGATAAGTGTGGACCGCATTTTTTCACCAGCAGAACGTCTGAGTCTCAAGTACCGTATGAAGAATCATTTCAAGTTCAAAAAGATGCCATTGGTATATAATCAATGCAAATGAGGACTTGGGTACAGGTCAGTCATCATGGACAAAAGAAAAAAGAAGTTTCGGTGCTCACCCATCTAATTCATCAGGCCAGGAGAGCCTTGCAGAGATCGAAGAAGAAACCTACCGACTACATTACACAACGGCCTTCCGATGAGCCTAGCCTGGGCCATGTGGCCTCCCATTCGATGAGACTAGATTCTCAAACCATCTAAGCCTCCAGAAGAAGAAGAAAAGAATATAGATGAAGGAGAAGATCAAATACAACAGCTTCAAAATCAGGATACCCTAATACCTTCCCTCGGCACATCACTACCAGTTAACCAGGGGCACAACCTGACCACTTCAATTCCAGTCAACCAGGGGCGTAACCTGCCCACTTTTATTCTAGTCAACCAGGGGCACAATTTACCCATCTCAGCATCAATTACAAGGGGCATAACCCGCCCATCTCTATGGAATCAATACCATCAATCATCAGCCAAGGGCAAAAGCAGCCTATCCATTGGACCAAGAAAGGGAAATGGCCAGCACTAGATTGGTCCGATGTCCAAATTCTAAGCCTGTGTCTCGCCATGGAACTAGACGAATTACAATGCGAGTAAGTAATCTGGGTGGGACTGAATATGACTCAGATCTCAAACCCGACCAGCGAGAAATCATGGTCATTGGGTCAAACTGTGATTCTTCGCCCAAATCATCAACCCCCGCCTCTCCAGGGAAAGGAGTGTGGGGTCCTAAATGGTCATCTACTCCATTAACTTTTGAATCAGCCAGAGAGTTGGCTCTGGCTTCCAAAAAAAAAGTCAGTTTAAGTAACAAGCGATGTCCTGGACAAGCTGGGATCAATCATGGTTTGCAATGCCCGCTTGTTCAGGGTCTCTTGAAGTTCAAAAATCCAAAAAAATAAAAAAAATTCAAAAACCAAAACCATCTAGCATTTCAATTCCAAAAAATTCTCAAAAACTAAAAAGCATTTATTTTCCTGCATTCAATAATGTGCCAAGTTCGTCTAAAGGGACGCATGAGTTTGAAGTCGAATCATATGATTTTGACATCGAATTAGACTTTGAACTCATGGGTCTGGACGAAGCTCAGGATGGGGAAGATGATGACCCGGCTCCCGAACTAGAGGACTCCTCAAAAAGTTCGAATCTAAAGTCAATGTTGTAGCTGATTATTTTAAGGTAGTAAACTTGGGGACACCAGAGATCCCTAGGGAAGTACGCATTGGAAAATCGTTGCCACGAGAGATGAAACAGAAAATGATAGAGGTCCTAACTCTAAGACTGTCCAACTTCGCGTTCTCATATGAAGACATGCCAGGGCTCGATGAAGAGCTTGTTATACATCATCTGCCAACCAAGCCAGATATGAAGCCAGTTAAGCAGAAACTCCGAAGAATGAAGCCAGAATGGGCCTTAAAAGTTCACGATGAAGTCATAAAACAGTACAATGTGGGATTCTTGGTAGTCTCCAACTACCCTGAATAACTCACCAACATCGTACCAGTACCAAAGAAGGATGGTAAGGTTCGAATGTGCATCGACTTTTGAGATCTCAACAAAGCCAGTCCTAAAGATGATTTCCCTCTGCCACATATCGACACTGTGGTCGACAGCACCGCAGGATATAAGATCTTCTCATTCATGGACGGATTCTCAGGTTACAATCAGATCAAGATGGCCGTCGAAGATCGTAAAAAGACATCGTTTATCACTCCATGGCGAACCTTTTGTTACAGGGTAATGATGTTCGGTCTGAAGAATGTAGGAGCAATATATCAGCAAGCAATGACAGCATTATTCCATGAAATGATGAATAAAGAGCTCGAAGTATATGTGGACGATATGATCATCAAATCTCGCATAATTGAAGGATACTTTGAAGATTAAAGAAGTTATTCAACAAGTTATAAAAGTACAAGCTCTGCCTCAACCCTTACAAATGTGTCTTTGGTGCAACTGGAGGCAAACTCCTTGGCTTCATGGTGAGTGAGGAAGGCATCAGGGTCGACGAGACCAAGACCAGAGCAATCATCAAGATGCCCCCTCTAAGAACTGAGAAAGAAATTTGTGGTTTCCTCGGTAGAATCCAGTACATCAGTCACTTCATCGCATAGCTCACACCTATCTATGAGCCCATATTCAAGCTCCTCTGGAAGAATGTACCAAAAGAATAGAATGACGATTGTCAAGTCGCCTTCAACCACATCAAGAAATATCTCATGAATCCTCCAGTTTTAATGCGGCCCACTCCCGGACGACCACTATTGTTATACATCTTGGTAGCAGCATAAGTCATTGGCTGTGTTCTTGACCAACACTATGAGATCGAGAAGAAGGAACAAGTAATATACTATTTGAACCGAAAGTTCACCGACTACAAGACCAGGTATTCCCTAATTGAGAAGACTTGCCTCGCCCTAGTCTGGGCAACTCAATGACTCCGACAATATATTGCATTCCCTATTCTCCTCATCGCTCGCATGGATTCGCTCAAATACCTGTTCGAGAAGCCAGCACTCACTAAAAGGATAGCTAAATGGCAATTACTCCTATCTGAGTTTGACATCACCTATGTCACTCAAAAGGCAATCAAGGGGCAGGCCCTCGCCTATCATCTCGCAGCTCACTCTCTCCTTGATTATCAACCACTCAAGATGTTCTTCCCTGATGAAGATCTCTTACTTATCAAAGGTGAAGAGAAGAAGAAGAAAGATAAGTGGACATTATTCTTCGACGGCGCAGCAAACTCTAAAGGAAGTGGAATCGGAGCAACCTCTACTCTCCGGACAACGTCCTTATTCCAATCTCAAGGCATATAGCATTCGAGTGCACCAACAACATCACAGAGTATGAAGCATGCATCGCTGGTCTAAGGAAAGCCATAATCTTAGGCGTCAAGAAGCTATGAGTATTTGGAGACTCACAGCTCATCATCAATTAGACCAATGGTGAATGGAAGACCAAGGATGAGAAGTTGATACCACATCATGTATACCTTAGAAATTTGGTCGAATAATTCAGAGAAATCACCTTCTCATACATGCCCATGGCAAAGAATCAGTTTGTAGATGCTCTCGGTACTCTTGCATCAATGCTCAATATCCCAAAAAAAGATTCGGAATGGGAGCTCACGGTCGAAACTCAAGATGAACCTATCTTCTGCCTGCAGATAGAAGAGGTCGAA
This sequence comes from Liriodendron chinense, assembly GCA_003013855.2. Classification (NCBI taxonomy): domain Eukaryota; kingdom Viridiplantae; phylum Streptophyta; class Magnoliopsida; order Magnoliales; family Magnoliaceae; genus Liriodendron; species Liriodendron chinense. The sequence continues at coordinate 4,282,908 of PVNU02000362.1, forward strand.
ACTGTCCCTAACAAACCCTAGTATGCCAACAGCAAGCAATATCTCAAAACTCAAGAATATCCAGAGGCAGCAACAGCAATTGATCGCCTAATCATCCAACATGTAGCCGGCCAGTTCACCATCAGTGGTGAAATTCTTTACAAGCGATCCTATACTCAAGTCCTCCTTCGATGCGTTAATGAAACAGAAGCTGCTAAAATCATGAAAGAAATACACAAAGAAATCTGTGGCCCACATACAAATGGGTACATGATGGTGAAGAAGATTCTACGACTCGGTTACTATTGGCTCACCATGGAGACAAACTGCTGCCAGCACGTTAAAAAATGCTTCAAGTGCTAGGAGCATGCGAATCAAATCCATGCCCCCTCATCAGAACTGTACAACCTGACAACTCCCTGTGGTCTTGACACCATTGGGAAGGTGGGTCCCAAAGCATCAAACGGTCATGAGTATATACTTGTGGTAGTCGACTACTTCACCAAGTGGGTAGAAGTAGCCTCCTACATCACGATTGCAGCATCCTAAGTGATCAAATTTATGAAGAACAACATCATATGCTGGTATGGAATCCCTAACGTTATCATCACAGATAATGGAACCCCGTTCGTCAACAAGAAGATGGATGACTTCCTCAACAAGTTCAAGATTCAACGTTGTTAGAACTAAAAGAAAATCGAAAACTGCTCGTCAGCAGTCTTTTTCCTTTTCCTGTGTTCCTTTTATTCTGGGGGAATTCTGAGTATAGAGACATTCATAGACAATCATAAGCAATCACAAAATATACACGAGAAAGCACCGCGAGGTGAATTTTATTCTAGAGATTCCGAGATCTTTTACATTCCGGGCTGTGAACTGGTCATGAACCCTTAATTACATCAACGAATGATCACCCTTGATTAAAAGGCAAAAGTAAATGCATGCATGTATCATAAATGAATTAAATAAAGCATTAAAGGAGAATAAATATAAATAAAGCACAGCATAGACAACACAGAGATTTTTACTTGGAAACCCTTATAAGAGAAAACCACGACACAAAGCGACAAGATTCCACTATGAATTGTATTTATACAATAGATGGAATATCAAAGGGATAAAGCTCGGAGAGATCGAGCAAGTAGTTTAAATCGTCAGGGACTATAGTCTCAAGTTCATGGTCGCCGAGACCAAGTCTAGGATTTATTATGAAATACTTCACCGTTAAGACCAGTTAGATGTTGGTCCCATACTCTTCGGGCATTCCTAATTGAATAGCAACCAGGATTTTTAACCGAATCGTATATCTCAGTGTCATGACGCGTCTTTATGGACGATATGACTTTCAGGGATACACTTTACAGTTTTCGTTTAGTACAACCAGGGCCAGTGACCGTCTCTGCTGGACGGGTGACTTACTGGAGGGCACTCCATGGGGTCTTTGTGCAAACAGGGTTTCGACCGAGTCGTATATCTCAGTGTCATGACGCGTCTCTATGGATGATATGACTTTCAGAAATACACTCCACGGCATCCATTTACTGCAACCAGGGCCAGTGACCGTCTCTGCTAGGACGGGTGACTTACTGGACGGCACTCCATGGGGTCTTTGTGCAAACAGGGTTTCGACCGAGTCGTATATCTCAGTGTCATGACGCGTCTCTATGGACGATATGACTTTCAGAAATACACTCCACGGCGTCCACTTACTGCAACCAGGGCCAGTGACCGTCTCTGCTGGACGGGTGACTTACTGGAGGGCACTCATTACCTTAGCCACTCAACTGACGGATCCCACCTTGGATAGGACTCACATCAACTGGTCTTAACAATGAAGTATTTCAGACGTTTAGAACTCTTTCATTATGGTTTTCGATGATAACCATAGTCCCCATCGATTTAGTTTCGTAACTCGATCCGAGATGAAATAAATTCATGCAATGAATGCAAATGAGTACAGTACAAAGTAATTATGCTTTATGTATGCTCAAGAGAAGATCGCATTCATGCTAGATGCTTAGTGTATCAGACAAATTATGCATTTAATTTGATTAATCTGCTTCATATATATCTTTGTGTCATTGATATTTTGCCCTCGCGTCTTTGAAATCGCGATTAATTTCATTTGGCATTAGTAGATTTTCGGGCCGTCAGGGCACTTCCTAGGGCCTGTTTACGATCTGATCGGAGGATTTGGTGAATACCTATCATGATCGTCTTTGGATAGAGGCAGATTATGTCCACGAGAGTCACAGTGCGATCGCATTTCGATTTGTTTAGTGTATGTTGATTTCTGAGCCAACAGGGCACTTCCCAGGGCTAAAAATGACTAAGTAGTGGACCTGTTTATGGTCTGATCAAGGTTTCTCAGAGATCCTGAGATCAAGTAATCTCATTGTAATGCATGATTATGGTATATCATGTTATGGCGGAGAGAAGTCTCCCTCTTGGTTTCGGTCAAATTCCGCACGATTCCTCTCGCTTTCGGCCATTTCCGGCTCTTTCGGAAGGATTTCCGAGGTTTGCAATATTGGCTAAGTGTTGGCCATTTGATCAAATTGCTGATTTGGCCCACTTAACATCGACCGTTGGTGAATCCGGTCCGGGGGATGGATAGAGGACATTGATGTGTGTCTAGGAGTGCTGACGCGATCGGAAGGCGGGCCACATCATGGAAGGCCCCACCTCCCCATCAGCGTCCAGGCGCATGGGAGGTTGGGTTGGTTTGGGCGCATGTGACTCTTCCTCAAGCGCATGTGGGAGAAAAGTGAGGAGAAAGAGGAAATGGAAGGGAGGTGAGCGCATGTGCCTGCGCCTTGGGCGCACTTATGCGCATGTGGCCTCTCCATCGAGCACACTGAGCGCATGTGGCCTCTCCATTGAGCGTACTGAGCGCATGTGGCCTCTCCCTTGGGCGCACTTAAGCGCATGTGGCATGAGGGAGTGAAGAGAAAGATGGCACTATGGGCGCATGTCCTCCAAGGACTTAGGAAACTTCCCATTTGCTTCCAACAAAAGGATGGGCGCATGTTGCTTCTCTTCCTCTTATTGCAACTCCGGTGGGAGAAATCCCTTTCCGGTTGTGGCATCCGGCGAGATGTGGGCGCATGTGGATAGTCCACTGAGGATTCTGACAAGGATTTTACCTTGCTCTGCCGATCCCTTCCAGATAATGAAGCCTCTCCTTTTTCTCAACAAGTGAGTGGGGTATTTATAGCACTTAATCGGGTAGCTACTCGGGTACCGGGCGCATGTGGTTTGCAAAATGGAGGGCATGCGCATGGAAATATTCTGGAGAGACAAGGCATGCGCATGTGGGGATTATGCGCATGGAAATATTCTGGAGAGACGAGTCATGCGCATGTATCCATGCCCCAGGCGCATGTGGCTTGTCATGGGCACATGTGCCACTGGTATGGGCGCATGTGGCCTCTATGTTGGCCGCATGTGGCCCCACTTAGCATATTTTCATGATTTTTGTAATTTTAGAATATTGAAAAGGGAGAGAGAGAGCTCTCATGCGCATGTGGTGAGAGAGTGAATGCATGTTTCCGTAAGACATCCGCATGTGGAGAGAGTGAACAAATGCATGTGGAGAGAGAGTGAACAAATGCATGTGGAAATATTCACGCAATGACTTCAAACTTGCTACTTAAGGTTTTTCTGGCATTCCGGATCATTTGGCGGTAATCTGCATGTCTGATTCCAGCCCGAAATGGTACCTGTAGGCTTTTGGGCCCTTATAGTCGGAATAAGTCAGGGCAAAAAATGCATTTGGAAGCGCACTGGTAAAGATATGCATCAGTGCAACCTCGAAACTTGTAGGTTAAGGGTTTTAGGGCATTCCGGATCATTTGGCAGTAATTCGTATGTCCGATTCCACCCCGAAATAGCATTCGTAGGTTTCAGTCACGATTGCGCATGTTAGGGCGGCACTGGCATTTTTCGAGTATTTCGGATCTCGAAATCAGTCCGAATCATCGTAGATGGACCGTTAAATACCATTTTATAATGGGTACAAATTTGAGCCCCAACAAGTGCCACCCCGGTGTGCTGCGATGGATGCTTATGTCAGGCCAGTGCGGTGCACCGATCCACAGGCTCAAGTATAAATACCGGACTCACTGAGTCATTTGTTCACTTCCAAATCAAGAAAACCAAAATTCTAAGAGGTGAGAGAGCTCCTCATGAGTGAGTAGGCGCATGTGCTCTCCTTGGGCGCATGTGCTCTCCAACTTGTTAATGGATGCATTGGGCTTTGGTCCAGGCACATGTAGGAACATTTTTGGCGCATGTCTCTTGCTCCATGCGCATGTAATAGTGCATCTTAGAGTGGGTGCATGTGCTCATACTCAAGCGCATGTTGTGTTGATGCAGTAGCGCATGTGGGAGTATGTTAAGAGCCAGGCGCATGTGTAAGTGTTATGGGGTAGGCGCATGTACCCATGCATGTGTGGAAACCTCTCATAATGTAGACCCATGTGAGAGGTGATCAGGCCAATGTGAGAGGTCACATGCTCTTGGGACATCTCCTTGGGCGCATGTGGTTCCACTACTTAGTGAAATAATGGAATTTTGGCCCCAGCACTTGCCTTCGGTGAAAAAGTGGCATATCTGGCTCGATTCTCAGCCAAATTCGATGCTGTTTGCGACTGTCTCGTTCAATGCTCGAATACGATTGGGATTTGGTGCTCCGGACCCATAATATGTTGCTTATGCTGGTCTTTGATGGCTCACAACTGCTTCTTTAAGCGGTTCTATGATGTGCACTTCTATGTAGGTGCACACGCATCATTTGGAGTTAGTGCAAATTCGCATGCGCTCAGAGTGTACATGTAGAGCTGCTACTGTATTTGCTGTGCTATGATATGTGCGCTCTTGCTTGTCGGATGTGCGCTCGAATTCCACTGTTTCCATATTGCTGTGGGTCATGACTTTATGCATGTGTTTACCGATGTATTTTGTGTGTGAAATCCGTGATTGAATGATGCAATGCTTACCTTATTGTGTTGCCTGTTGCATGCGCTAGTCTTCTGTTTGATGCACTTTTATTTGCATATTGTAGTGAATCATGGCGACAGCAGCAGGTTCTTCTGGTGAAGCTTCCAAATCGCAAGTTTCCAGCTCTTCGTCAGAGTGGAGATATACTGCTAAAAAGAGGGCGACTGGAGATAATGCTAACCCGTCTCCGACAGAGTGTCATTCGCAATCCTTCGAGACAATCGAATCCGAAGTGGAGGATTTCTCTGATCGAATTAAGCAACTCTCCCATGAAGTATTACTGCGTATCTATGTGGACAAAACCATATCTGAGCCTCCAAGGGACTGAAGGGGAATGGTCCGCCTGGCTGACATTCCGAGGATGATCAGGAAGGTCAGAAGAAGAAGAGACGAAATCGAGGTACGAAGCCGGCTGAGGAAGTTGACAAGGCGGAGCAATCACCACAACTCATTGATCCGAAGAATGAGCGGATGAAGATCGGCTGGAATAGAAACAAGATCATTACTACATGCGGTTTCTCCATCGTCAACCCTTATACCAACCGAGTCATCTTGCATGAGAAATCTCTTACGAGGCACAAGCCCTTCCCGAGCATCGAACCATCCAACGTTCAAGGCCCTTTTCAATTCTATGGAGTCGAGAGGTGGACATCTGCCCCTGAGCAGTTGTTCACTACCATACTGGTCGACGATGGGAGAGAACAGCTGGGTAGGTTCCTCGAGAGAAATGGTTTTCCTTGTGCCTACTTGTGATCCTCACACTCCTTCTCCAGTCCATTATTTTGAGACAGTGCAGCAACGATTTCGACACATGGACAAGGCGACGATGTGGGCGACGAAGAACTTTCGTACGCGGGGTCATTTGAACGAGCGAGTTGGTTATGAGCCGTGGGCAAAAGAGATTTTGATCCGGCATAAGATGATTTTAAAGCAAGTCGGCCTGTACCAGGCTATCGATGCGACCTCCGAACATTTCTCCCGAGATCCAACAATTCTTCGAAGCTTCTTGAACTACTGGTCTTCCGTTACCAATTCGTTCCACTTTCCATGTGGAGAGATGAGCATAACTTTATGGGATCTCCGGATGATGGCTGGGTTGTCTGTGATAGGAGAATATTACCAGGAATACGTCCCAACTGATGAAGAGCTGTCTTCGTTTTGGCTCAAAAGTCCTCGAGATGCTTATCATTCAAAGGCTTGTCTAGAGTTGTTTGCTGAGTTGTCGCAGTTCGACAATATTACAAAGATTCACTATGACGACTGGTTGATCTACTTTAGCCAGAGGATGAAGTAATACTTCTTCCAATGCCTTCTTTTGTATTACGTGCTCTGCATACTTTAATTTCTTTGTTTCTGACATGGGCACTTCTTTCTTCTTGCAGCATTGATTATGAAGGGTATGAGATCTTACCCGAAGACCAGGCTTTGATGAAGGAACGTTTTGAGCGAAAGTTTAGCAATCCGAACGAGCTTACACCGTCTTGTGAACTAGCGGGTTTCTTAGCATACTGGCTATCAGCGGTTATGTTGCCTAGCTCCAAGAGTGCTGATGGCGTCAGGGTTTCTTGCTTCGTTGTGGCGGGAGCTCTTGCAAGTGGTCGTCAATTTTCTCTAGCACCGCCGGTGCTATGCAGTTTATATAGGGCTTTTGGCAATATTGCGAGTAACAAAGATCAACCCTGGCGAGGGATGAATGTGAGTTATTGCCCATGGCATTTCTTCTCCGGATGGTTAGGCATGTATTTCCCGTGGACCTACAGAGTGGATCTCTTCCAGTATTTTCACACCGATCACGCACCTCTTTATCGCTATAGAAAACTTAACATGATAACGCGGTCGTCTGATTGGATAGCTTCCAAAATTGGCAATTGGGCGGAGATTTGTTTCTACCACTTTCCTGTTTCTGATGCCGGAGAAGATCGAGAAGTCGTTGACAATGAACATTCTGTGGATGTCACTGGTAGGGAATTTCTGGTGTCTATTCGTACTGCCTCACTTCCGCTACGCGAAGGAATATAGTTCTGGCGAGAACCTTATTACCCTAGTCGGTTTGCCAGGCAATTTGGGTACGATCAGGGTGTTCCGATGATGTTACCAGATTTAACTAAAGTAGAGCAAGCATATGGTACAGGTCCTGTTCATTGGGAGTGGATATGGCATCAACTTTTGATGACGCGAACAGGCGCGAGATTCATGCTTCCCGGCCTTTATCGGAAGACTAGCGGTTCTTATAGCTGGCTGAGATGGTGGGTGCATCAGTATGCTCTGGTCCAGAACAACAGCTCTGTTGATGATCCACTCTACATTCCTCCTCCAAGGCTGACAGAGGTCTTCACTGACGGATTGGGTTATTATAGAGAGCAGGCTGAAGCGTATTTATCGTAGAGCATTAAGCATAAGATCTCCCTGAGTGTGTCAATTGATCATCGTAAGGAGGATACCGCGTTGGATGGCTGGCATACTTTCGAAATACCTTTAGCGAAATGGTCTCAAGAAGCCGGGTTCACACGTCTTCTGGTGATTGGAGGTGATAAGGATGTCGGTCGATTAATTAGTGATGATGACCCGACGATGATTGGGCCGACGAAGGCAAGATCAGACCATGCTAGCATGAGAGAGCAGGCTGAGCCGATTGGAGAGGATAATCTGCAAGGGTCCACTACGCCGGGGAATAATACAACTGTATCTATAGCCCCTGGTGCTTCCAGTGTTGAGGGTATGGCGGAGTCGCTAGCGGTAACTGAAATAATCGATACTGATAGTGACACTACTGAACTTCTGGATGTGACCTCGACACCACTGACTGAGACTATTAAGCATTTCCCTGATGCGACGATACATACTGCAATTTCCTCAGAACCTGTATTCAACCCATCTTTCGGTATAGTTCTTTCATAGTTCCTTGGTGTATTCTTTTTCTATACTTGTCATTTCATTACATACTCGCTCTGTTCCTCTTGTTGCAGATACTGTCAATTTTGAGGAGGCTGCCCACGGAGCATTCGATGTTCCTTGTTTCGATCATTTAGACTGTTTTGGACAAAGCGTACTGAGGGGTTTACTATCCAATATATCAAGGGCGTTGGCTGAACCAAGCGAGTGGCATACACTAGGAGCAGGGGTGAAGGCATTGGAAGCTTGTGCAGGAGTAATCGGGCCTGATGTATCCGAAATAGTCTGTCGTATTTCTTCTTTCGAGGATTCTGTTACGCAGGTTATTATGACTGAACGGATTGAACCTGACCCTACGGCTGAAGAGAAACGGCGAGTGCTGTCTTCTTTGCGGCCTGTCATAGAGCAGCGAGAATGTTCGGCGGTTAATGCTAGAACAACCTTAGAAGATAGCGAGACTCAACGTCGCGGGTGTATTAATCATCTTGCTGATGTCAAATCTAAGATCGCGCGGCTACAGGCGGAAGAAACGGCCATAAATCTTGAGGTTGCCCGCCTTGATCTTGTCATTAATCAGAACCGTGCCGAGGTTGCACAACTCGAGAGTGAAGGAGAGGCGGCACGCAAGCAAGTGGAAGATTTAGAAATCGAACTTCGTGATATTCCGAATCCTGCGCTGACGCTAACGGAGGCAAAGGCCACCATGGAGGCAACGCGTAAGGATGTGATGAAGTTCATAACAGGATGCCTGGAGAAGCTATAATTCTATTCTTTTGCTTTCTTTTACGGTCATTGTCAGACAAATATAGTATTAGACAGCTGTCCTGAATACCCAACTGTCACTTCTATCCGACGTAATTGACATCAGAACTTGTTAGCTGCATACTTCATGATCTAAAATAATGACAATGATTCTTTTGCTAAACCACTACTTGGGGTTATGTGTTTGAGACTAGTATGCATAAAATGATGTATTATGTATGAGTTTAATGTAAACTGAGTATATCAAAGCATAAAAATGGAAGAACCCATAGAAATAATACTTCCCTTTTTACTTAACCTGTGTGCTCTTGGATCATTGGTTTCGAGAGACGTTCGTGTTATAAGTCCAAAACTTTCTTTTAGCTCCATGTTTTCAGGTTTATACGTCATCCTCCCTGGCCTGCCCCCAGTCATTTCTTTCTGCGGACTTGATATTTTGATAATATATTAGGGCTTGCCCCCAATCGTCTTCTTCTTATAAACTCGAGTTTCTCATAATATATTAGGGCTTGCCCCCAGTGCTTCTGGCTCGTCACTCTGTAAGACCACTTCATTCTAATGAGACAGATCTTGTGCTTTAGGAATCCGTGCCGAATACCCGTCCGATCATAATCTTTAATTGCATATTCTTGTCGCAGAATTCTTCATAAGAGAAAGTTGTCAATATTTTCAAGGTAAAGTGATACATAATAGAATGCCCTAATCGTCTTCATATAAGGCCGTATATATAAATAAGTATACAGGAGATTCCCAATCGTGACTTATCTTCATATTCAGTAAAAGAATAATGCGATAATGATGGAAGATCCATGACATAACACGAAAGCTGGATATAGATAGCGATGTTCCGATCATCTAAAACTTTGTGCGTAAATATGAGAGATTGATGATAATAGAGTATCCCGGCTGTCTTCATAGAGAACCACATATACATATATATGAGAATCCATCAATTCTGAAGTATTTTCCTATTAAGCAGAGGAATGCCAGAATACCAAGATACTTAATATGAGAACCTGTGACGAAGATACCATAATATGGGGATGTTGTGATTCGCGTAGACTTTCTATAAGATATTCTCTCCTGATTCAACCGGTCTGATGAGGATATATAAGTCGGTTGATGATTCGTGGAGTCGATTCTTTAATATTCTCCGACTATGGTACTTGTCATTAAGAAGAGCTCTACGAACATTTTATATTCATATGCACAACAGTATGATGTGAGTGAACATGTAAACAAGTATGAAGCACAGTATACAGATGAAGTTGATGCATGAATGAACATAAGTATATTCCTATCTACTTTATAAACCACCAGGACTATTTGTAAACGTTCACGATTATTGAAGTTTAGGGAATGGAGTTCTTCGAGCGAAGTTCTTCCTAAGCGATATCTACTGGAACCGTACTGGCCGGGGTTTTATCAGACTCTCCCATTTTCAAACTGACGACGCCTTGGTATCTCATCTTTTATATCTTTCCTTTTAGGACGAAGCATTGCTCGGTTTTGTGGCCTATGCATCTGTGATATTCGCAATAGTTGGGATCATCCACGCGTCCTATTTCTGCTGGTCGAACAGACTTTGGGAGTCACAATTTTCTTTCTTCGATTAGCCGCTCCATAATTGGGACAAGGTCTTTAATGTCAAATGTATACGGTCCGTTCTTTTCGTCTCGCTCATTGATTGTCATGTGCCGCGACTTCTGAGGTTCTTTGCCCTTGTCTTGTGTCCTCATTACACTGGACTCTGCCTCATGTCCTGGATTCGGTCGTTTTCGGTTTCTAGGGTTCTTTCTTACGTCTACCCGTGTCCTCTTTCTCATTGTGTCTTGACTTTTCTGCTTGAGATCGTGTTTCTGAAACGGATTGCTCTATCATGCGAACCTCTACAGCCAGGTTACGAAGGGTGAAAGAGATATTGCCTAGCAGTTCGTATGGGATCATGGAGTCTGAACCCGACGTGTTTATTTGTTCGGTGTGGCTTTGTTGTCTTACTTCAACAACATTACGGGCTGCCCCCGGTGCTTCTTATTCCAACTGTTGGACAGGCATAGCAGTACTAGGGGTCGCTTTCTGTGAGATCAAGATGGCTAAAGCCTCCCGAACTTCTCCCATCTGTTCGGATAGCTCTCTATGGGCTTGGGCCAATTCGCTAACTTTCTCTCGAATTGCTGACAATTCGACATCGTGTCCTGCCGATTCCCTTTCTTCGACAGCCTGTACCATTGTTGTTTGTACCAGTCTTTCATCATGAACTGGTGGTATCATAGGTGCTATTGTCACTACGGCTGACGTTGTCCGACTGATTTCTTCTGTCATTAGCTTAATGGTACCCTGGTCGATCAATCTCTGCACTTTCCCTTTCAAGATGAGGCATTCCCCCGTCTCATGTCCCAGGATTCGATGATACTTACAATAATTGGGGGCATCCGTTTGTCCTGCTTCCTCTGGTCGGATCAGTTCTGGCAATTGTAGTTCCCCTTCTTCGACTAGGTGTTCCATTATTGGAACAAGGTCTTCCGAGTCAAACGAGTAACGTCCTTCTACCCTGCCCCGTCCGACGATCGTTATCTTTTTCGATTTTCCTGGCCCTTTGGCTCTAAACTGAATTTCTGCTGGCTTACCTTTAATCTTGTGTTCTGGATGTAGCCATTTTCGATCTTTCGAGGCTTTGCTTTTGTCGACGTAACTTGATGTGGCCATCTTCCAGACCTCGCGCTTCGGTCTTTCTGCTTTGAACTACGTTCTCAGCGCGGCTTCCTCTACCATATGGGCCTTTGTTGCTAGGTCCTTAAACTTTGAGAAATTGTGTCCGGATAAACCGAACGAGATTATTGGGTCCATGGCTTGCGTACACATCTTAACTTGTTCAGGCTCGCTAGGCAATTCTCGGCATCGCGCTGCTATGGCTCCCCATCTATCAATAAACGCTTCGATTGACTCTCCTTGCCTCTGATAAACTAAGGCTAAATCCGTCAGTGAGACTTCTCGCTCAGTGGAGAAAAATTTGGAAATGAACAAATCCTTGCATCTGATCCCAGGTCTTGATGGATCCTGCGGGTAATGACATATACCAGTCAGCGTCGACCCAAACAATCGGAGGCAATATTGAGGTACTACGGACAAATTCCCTAGCACCGTCATGAATTGGGTCATATGTTCCTCTGGTGACCCTTTCCCGTCGAATTGTGGGAAGTCGGGATGCTTAAATTCGTTAGGGAATGGGATTTCGTTAACTTCGGACGGATACGGTACCCGATATATATATTTTCCTATCTTCTCCTTTTCTCTTTCCTGACGCATCAGGTTCGCGACTGTCTGGGACAACTCTTCTTTCGTGGCATGAGATGATTACGGTGGTGCACGCTCGAATGCAACATTCCTTGGGTGAATTTGTGGTTCTACGGCTACTGGTTCTCCTGTTGTATCCTGTGACTCTCCTAGTGGTTGTCCAAAGGGAACAGTTGGGCTTCTGACTGCCCCCTGGGCGACTAGAGCCACTAATGCTTCTTTTATTTCTCTGATCTCTCTGGCTGTGTCTTCTTGTTAGTGCACTTTTCTATGGCATACTAGTGCACCTTGTTTGTCAATTACTTAGGTCAGTGAGTCTAGTGTCGGTTGAGCTTAATGAAGACGAAGACCAAAGACTCAAGATGGACCGGCTGCATCAAGAAAGGAGAAACAGGTAAATGTGATGCCTTGGTGTGCCTTGCCTTGACCATAACCTAACCCATAACCTCTTAGATGACTTGGACCAACTAGGTATACCCTTAGTCATCATTATTAGTCTTAGAACTCCATGAAAAACATGATAAATTAGACTAATTAAAGAGGTGGAAGCTGCTGTAAACAAAACAGCTCAAACAGCAGTTTCCGATTGATCTCCGATCAATCGGACGTTGGCTCCGATAGGACTCCGATCAATCGGACAGAAGCTCCGATCAATCGGAAATTGTTCCAGCAAACATTGAAAATCCACTGGACATATTTTCGATCAATCGGACAGCCTTCCGATCCATCGGAAGGGGTCCGTCCGATTAATCGGACCATGTTCCGATCAATCGGAAAATCCTCCAGAGAGTTCTCTGGACTACATTTCGATCAATCGGACATGTCTCCGATCAATCGGACTGGTCTCCGATCAATCGGACCATATTTCTGATCAATCGGAGATGCGAGAATCTGCCCGTTTTTTTTACCGTTGGAAGAAAATCTATTTAAAAGGGGGATTCGTTTTTTGAGCGAAAGAGAGGGGATTTTGAGGAGATAGGAGCCACCATTGTTGAAGATCATTAAGAGCCCTATTCCTAACCCAAACAAGTGATCTTCCTTGTGATTCCTCACAAGTATGGAGCATTCAAAGCTCAAGAAGAAGATGCACTTGTCCCTCTTTTGATCTCTAGAGATTGGATTGATCTTGATAGTCATATTCCTATCCAATACTCTATGATGAGATCGGTGTAGGTGAGACTCTCTAGGTAACCCATTCCCATAAGTTGTAGAGATCTCAAACCTACCTTCCCTAGCACCTTGGGCATCTCCAATGGAGCATCACATACAAGGTAGCTGATCTTGGAGCTGAAGCCTTGGCAAAGCAACGGCGTCAACGATCGGGGGAGCACAAGGGGAGCTGATTCAAGCATAGGAGAGCGAGAAGAAGCAACCCAAGACGGCGCAACAAGGGGCTCAATCTGACAAGTAAGGTTGTCTTGTTAAGAGTCCATCCACTCAATTCCCTATGGGAGTTGAGTGTAGAGTTTGTTTGACAAACTCACCCCGGGGTCGTTAGCCGATCCTTGGCCTATTAGTTGGGCCTAAAATCTAGGGACGTCAGCCATTCCTTGGCACGTTAGTCGGGCCTAAAACAAAGCCTCCAAGGGGGAGCCACCAACACGGGTGGAAACGTGTAGGTTGGGAGGAACCTGTAAACTCCCCGGTTGGGTGGATCCGAGTTAAAACACCTTGGTTGGGAGGAACCAGATTTAAACTCCCCAGTGAATGCCGGTGTGCTCAAAGGGGTTGAGTACTTGAACCGGGAGTGGAGTAGACAAGTAGTCGAACCACTATACATCGTTGTGTTTCTGATTGTTCTTGAGCACATTTCTCTTTATGCATTATGTTTAATTGATTAATTATGAATGCTTAGTTAGGAATGTATGCTAGGCACTTGATAGGCACATCCACACTCACAAGATGTACTTTCACTATATCATGTTGACTTGAGCATTTCTTGATCCATCCTCTTTAGTCCACATGAGTTGATTAGACTAGGTTGTTAATTGCTTTATCTTTTGCTAGTCTATTAATTGGACCCACTTAGGCTTGGAAGCCGAAGTGTTTATCGCTTACGTAGTTTAATTTGTTAAATCTGATAAGTAGGAGAAAAGAATTTTTGAAAAGGTCCTAATCACCCCCTCCTATAGGTTTAGCCATAATTCTAGTTGCTCTTTAAGCTTCCGCACGTGTATGCATAGGGTGTCGTGTTAGACTACCCGACGCAATTTCAATGGTATCAGAGAGGGTTGCTCTTCAAGGACGTAACCGTTTAGAGTAAGATCCAATACCGGAGCACTAGCATCATGTCTAACCGAGATGGGAGTACCACCAACCGTCCACCTTTCTTTGACGGGTCTAACTATGCTTATTGGAAGGCGAGAATGAGAATTTTTCTCCAATCCATGGACCGTCCGGTGTGGCTTAGCACACAAACTAGACATACCTTGCCCACCGAGCAAGTGGAGGTTGATGGGAAAAATATTGTCATTCCCAAAGATGATTCCAAATGGGATGACATAGAGAGAGCTCAATACATGGCAAATGCCAAAGCTCTCAATGCGATTTGCTGTGCGGTTTCCCCGAAAGAATTTCAGCGCATTCTCACATGCGCAACTGCAAAAGAAGCGTGGGATATACTTGAGGTTACCCACGAGGGAACTAGCACAGTAAGACGCTCGAAGCTTCAGCTCTTAACCACCAAATTTGAAAACATTAGGATGGAAGAGACTGAAACTTTCATGGAGTTTTATACTAAATTGTCAGATATTTGCAACTCCATGTTTGTCTTAGGGGATCGGATTCCGGAAGGAAGGATTTGTACAAAAATACTTAGGTCCCTCCCGGAAAGATTTGACTCCAAGATAGTTGCCTTAGAGGAGTGTAGAGACATAGATAACATGAAAGTAGAAGAACTCATAGGTTCCCTACAAACTTTTGAACTACACTTTAAGGCCCCCTCTAGAAAGAAAAACATCGCCCTAAAATCCTCTCACAAACATAAGAAAATTAAGAGTGAGTCGGAGGAAGATAGCGATGATGAGGATGATGAGGAAGAAAAATTAAACAAAAAATTCAAGAGATTCCTCAAATTTGATAGAGGGAATAGC
The DNA here is from genome assembly GCA_003013855.2 of Liriodendron chinense. NCBI lineage: Eukaryota > Viridiplantae > Streptophyta > Magnoliopsida > Magnoliales > Magnoliaceae > Liriodendron > Liriodendron chinense. Next base: position 4,297,928 of record PVNU02000362.1, read on the forward strand.
CGTGACAAGAAGGACAAGAGGGGTGATAAACATAAAGGGAAATCATCCAAACCTTCATCCGTCCGATGTTACGGTTGCGGTCAATGTGGCCATATTGCCCCGAACTGTCCGGAAACGCCTAAACCGAAAGGTAAAAAGGCGATGGCTGCCACGTGGGATAATACAGAGGAGTCGGACTCCAAATCCGATGACTCTGCTAGTGATGGGAGCCAACATAATGATCTAGCTCTCTCGGCTTCCACCACTACCCCTCTTCCTACTTATCTAAGAGGGGATCCCGACTGCTATCCCTTCTAGGAGTAGAAGGAGTTCCCAATCCCTCACCTCATGCTACATTTTATGAGGGTGTTGAGGAAATTAGTTACCCTTAGGCTTATCAAACTAAACATAGTTAGTGAGGGTAGCTAGAAATGCTTATATAGGTAAATCTGAGGATTTCAGCCTCATTTCTGTGTGTATGGGCAAATCAGAGGATTCAAGCCTCATTAGCCCAATTTTTGATAATTTAGCCTTGCTTTTAATTAATATATTTGCTTGCTAGATTATCACCATGCTTAGATTAGCTAATCATCTTGAGTTTTATGCTTCATTGTATGCTAATCTTTGCTTAGTATTGGTCTTGATATACCAATAGGGGAGGTTGGTTGTTTGGGCTATAAGCCCTTGAGCTTTAATGCTTAGTGTATATCATAGATGACCAATTATGAATGATTAACTATGCTTAAATAGTCTCATTTTCTTGTTAATCATGTTCTTTAGCATGCTCCATGTTTTATATGATCATGCACCTTATACTCTCCTTGTTAGCATGTGCTTATAGTTATAACTGCGACATACTACCTTCTCTTACCTTAACCTTACTTGTTGCATCATTAAGGGGGAGAGAATAGTTTGTCAATTGCTGACAAAAAGGGGGAGAAAGATCAAGTCCCACCAAAACTAGTTTGCTATGTTTAGTGATGCAGGGATTGACAGGTTATGGGGGAGCAAACTGAAGAGGAGCTGCTTAGTTTAGGCATGTCAAGAGTCCTGTATTTTATTTCATATCAATGTAATCTCTTGTACATGTATTTGTTTTGGTAGGTTAGGTTTTTGTAAGTAATTGACAAAGGGGGAGATTGTTAGTGCACTTTTCTATGGCATACTAGTACACCTTGTTTGTCAATTACTTAGGTCAGTGAGTCTAGTGTCGGTTGAGCTTAATGAAGACGAAGACCAAAGACTCAAGATGGACCGGCTGCATCAAGAAAGGAGAAACAGGTAAATGTGATGCCTTGGTGTGCCTTGCCTTGACCATAACCTAACCCATAACCTCTTAGATGACTTGGACCAACTAGGTATACCCTTAGTCATCATTATTAGTCTTAGAACTCCATGAAAAACATGATAAATTAGACTAATTAAAGAGGTGGAAGCTGCTGTAAATAAAACAGCTCAAACAGCAGTTTCCGATTGATCTCCGATCAATCGGACGTTGGCTCCGATAGGACTCCGATCAATCAGACAGAAGCTCCGATCAATCGAAAATTACTCCAGCAAACATTGAAAATCCACTGGACATATTTCCGATCAATCGGACAGCCTTCCGATCCATCGGAAGGGGTCCGTCCGATCAATCGGACCATGTTCCGATCAATCGAAAAATCCTCCAGAGAGTTCTCTGGACTAAATTTCGATCAATCGGACATGTCTCCGATCAATCGGACTGGTCTCCGATCAATCGGACCATATTTCCGATCAATCGGAGATGCGAGAATCTGCCCGTTTTTTTACCGTTGGAAGAAAATCTATTTAAAAGGGGGATTCATTTTTTGAGCGAAGAGAGGGGATTTTGAGGAGATAGGAGCCACCATTGTTGAAGATCATTAAGAGCCCTATTCCTAACCCAAACAAGTGATCTTCCTTGTGATTCCTCACAAGTATGGAGCATTCAAAGCTCAAGAAGAAGATGCACTTGTCCCTCTTTTGATCTCTAAAGATTGGATTGATCTTGATAGTCATATTCATATCCAATACTCTATGATGAGATCGGTGTAGGTGAGACTCTCTAGGTAACCCATTCCCATAAGTTGTAGAGATCTCAAACCTACCTTCCCTAGCACCTTGGGCATCTCCAATGGAGCATCACATGCAAGGTAGCTGATCTTGGAGCTGAAGCCTTGGCAAAGCAACGGCGTCAACGATCGGGGGAGCTGATTCAAGCACGGGAGAGCGAGAAGAAGCAACCCAAGACGGCGCAACAAGGGGCTCAATCCGACAAGTAAGGTTGTCTTGTTAAGAGTCCATCCACTCAATTCCCTGTGGGAGTTGAGTGTAGAGTTTGTTTGACAAACTCGCCCCGGGGTCGTTAACCGATCCTTGGCCTATTAGTTGGGCCTAAAATCTAGGGACGTCAGTCGTTCCTTGGCACGTTAGTCGGGCCTAAAACAAAGTCTCCAAGGGGGAGCCACCAACACGGGTGCAAACGTGTAGGTTGGGAGGAACCTGTAAACTCCCCGGTTGGGTGGATCCGAGTTAAAACACCTTGGTTGGGAGGAACCAGATTTAAACTCCCCAGTGAATGCCGGTGTGCTCAAAGGGGTTGAGTACTTGAACCGGGAGTGGAGTAGACAAGTAGTCGAACCACTATACATCGTTGTGTTTCTGATTGTTCTTGAGCACATTTCTCTTTATGCATTATGTTTAATTGATTAATTATGAATGCTTAGTTAGGAATGTATGCTAGGCACTTGATAGGCACATCTACACTCACAAGATGTACTTTCACTACATCATGTTGACTTGAGCATTTCTTGATCCATCCTCTTTAGTCCACATGAGTTGATTAGACTAGGTTGTTAATTGCTTTATCTTTTGCTAGTCTATTAATTGGACCCACTTAGGCTTGGAAGCCGAAGTGTTTATCGCTTACGTAGTTTAATTTGTTAAATCTGATAAGTAGGCGAAATTTTTTTTTGAAAAGGTCCTAATCACCCCCTCCTATAAGTTTAGCCATAATTCTAGTTGCTCTTTAAGCTTCCGCACGTGTATGCATAGGGTGTCGTGTTAGACTACCCGACGCAATTTCACTTCTTGGACCTGAATGATTTCATCTATTTGCTCTTGGATCGGAGGCAGCTCTGTATCTTGCTCGCTCTCCTCCCTTTCTACGACTTGCACCACTGCAACCTGCACTCGCTGTGGTCTAGCACTGGTCATATTGGTTTCAGTAGAGCATGCCTTCATTGCAGTCTCGGTCAATCCCCGGATAGTGAATTGATTCGGTGTTTTGACTGGTAGTGTTGTTCCCGTCATTACCGGGAAATCGGCAGCGACGAAGGAGAATTCTGGCCTGGGTGACACGATAGCTCTAATAGCATTGCGGGTTTCATTCCTGCGGACCGGCTTCCACTGTTTCCTCACACTGCTTTATGTCTTCGCTGTTTCTGCTCTAACTGAAGTCACTTGTCTGCTTTCGAATTTCTTTGGTGATCGGCGTCTCTGGACGAGTTGCCAATCGGCTTCAGGAATCACTGTTTCTGCTGTCATGAGGTGAGGGAAGTAAAATCCCCCAGAAGCTAGGAAGAACATAGTGGCTGTCATTTGTATAGTTTTGATGGTTGATTCTTTTCTGTCTTTCTGCACAATCACACGCACATTAGAACACCCCACACCTTTGAAAGGAGAGAAGACCGTCCTTACCAATCGTGATATGGCTCAATGACTTACAAAAGCATATAAGTGCAAATCATATACATGCCATGCGAGATTTTGAAATTCTTTTGGAAAACTTTTGCTTTAAAGATGAAGGGAAGAACGTTCCCGTTGAGAGTCGCCAGTTTGGCGCCCGTAAAGGCGCCGAACATTTCTCCTAGCGGAACTTTCTTACGTATACATCTGTGTTTGTGAATGATTTATCTTGGGATGTTTCTTTACTCGGAGAAAACCAGAGATTCTGGTATTGTTCGATCCCCAGTAGAGTCGCCAGTTTGTTAGAACTAAAGGAAAAATCGAAACTGCTCGTCAGTAGTCTTTTTCCTGGGTTTCATTATTCATATTGTTCCTTTTATTCTGGGGGAATTCTGAGTATAGAGACATTCATAGACAATCATAAACAATCACAAAGTATACACGAGAAAGCACCGCGAGGTGAATTTTATTCCAGAGATTCCGAGATCTTTTACATTCCGGGCTGTGAACTGGTCACGAATCCTTAATTACATCAACGGATGATCACCCTTGATTAGAAGGCAAAAGTAAATGCATGCATGTATCATAAATGAATTAAATAAAGCATTAAAGGAGCATAAATATAAATAAAGCACAGCATAGACAACACAAAGATTTTTACGTGGAAACCCTTACGGGAAAAAACCACGGCACAAAGCGACAAGATTCCACTATGAATTGTAGTTATACAATAGATGGAATATTAAAGGAATGAAGCTCGGATAGATCGAGCAAGTAGTTTAAATTGTCAGGGATTATAGTCTCGAGTTCATGGTCGCCGAGACCAAGTCTAGGATTTATTATGGAATACTTCACCGTTAAGATCAGTTAGATGTTGGTCCCATACTCCTCGGGCGTTCCTAGTTGAGTAGCAACCAAGATTTTAACCGAATCGTATATCTCAGTGTCATGACGCGTCTCTATGGACTATATGACTTTCAGGGATACACTTTACGGTTTCCGTTTAGTGCAACCAAGGCCAGTGACCGTCTCTGCTAGGACGGGTGACTTACTGGAAGGCACTCCATGGGTCTTTGTGCAAACAGGGTTTCGACCGAGTCGTATATCTCAGTGTCATGACGCGTCTCTATGGACGATATGACTTTTAGAAATACACTCCACGGCGTCCACTTACTGCAACCAGGGCCAGTGACCGTCTCAGCTGGACGGGTGACTTACTGGAGGGCACTCATTCCCTTAGCCACTCAACTGACGGATCCCGCCTTTGGACAGGACGCACATCAACTGGTCTTAACGATGAAGTATTTCAGACGTTTAGAACTCTTTCATTATGGTTTTCGATGATAACCATAGTCCCCTTCGATTTAGTTTCGTAACTCGATCCGAGATGAAATAAATTCATGCAATGGATGCAAATGAGTACAGTACAAAGTAACTATGCTTTATGTATGCTCAAGAGAAGATGGCATTCATGCTAGATGCTCAGTGTATTAGACAAATTATGCATTTAATTTGATTAATCTGCTTCATATATATCTTTGTGTCATTGATATTTTGCCCTCGCGTCTTTGAAATCGCGATTGATTTCATTTGGCATTAGTAGATTTTCGGGCCGTCAGGGCACTTCCCAGGGCCTGTTTACGATCTGATCGGAGGATTTGGTGAATACCTATCATGATCGTCTTTGGATAGAGGCAGATTATGTCCACGAGAGTAACAGTGCGATCGCATTTCGATTTGTTTAGTGTAAGTCGATTTCTGAGCCAACAGGGCACTTCCTAGGGCTAAAAATGACTAAGTAGTGGACCTGTTTATGGTCTGATCAAGGTTTCTCGGAGATCCTGAGATCAGGTAATCTCATTGTAATGCATGATTATGGGATATCATGTTATGGCGGAGAGAAGTCTCCCTCTCGGTTTCGGTCAAATTCCGCCCGATTCCTCTCGATTTCGGCCATTTCCGGCTCTTTTGGAAGGATTTTTGAGGTTTGCAATATTGGCTAAGTGTTGGCCATTTTGATCAAATTGCTGATTTGGCCCACTTAACATCGACCGTTGGTGAATCCGGTCTGGGGGATGGATAGAGGACATTGATGTGTGTCTAGGAGTGCTGACGCGATCGGAAGGCGGGCCACGTCGAAGGCGGGCCACATCATGGAAGGCCCCACCTCCCCATCAGCGTCCAGGCGCATGGGAGGTTGGGTTGGTTTGGCCGCATGTGACTCTTCCTCAAGCGCATGTGGGAGAAAAGTGAGGAGAAAGAGGAAATGGAAGGGAGGTGAGCGCATGTGCCTGCGCCTTGGGCGCACTTATGCGCATGTGGCCTCTCCATCGAGCGCACTGAGCGCATGTGGCCTCTCCATTGAGCGTACTGAGCGCATGTGGCCTCTCCCTTGGGTGCACTTAAGCGCATGTGGCATGAGGGAGTGAAGAGAAAGATGGCACTATGGGCGCATGTCCTCCAAGGACTTGGGAAACTTCCCATTTGCTTCCAACAAAAGGATGGGCGCATGTTGCTTCTCTTCCTCTTATTGCAACTCCGGTGGGAGAAATCCCTTTCCGGTTGTGGCATCCGGCGAGGTGTGGGCGCATGTGGATAGTCCACTGAGGATTCCGACAAGGATTTTACCTTGCTCTGCCGATCCCTTCCAGATAATGAAGCCTCTCCTTTTTCTCAACAAGTGAGTGGGGTATTTATAGCACTTAATCGGGTAGCTACTCGGGTACCGGGCGCATGTGGTTTGCAAAATGGAGGGCATGCGCATGGAAATATTCTGGAGAGACAAGTCATGCGCATGTGGGGATTATGCGCATGGAAATATTCTGGAGAGACGATTCATGCGCATGTATCCATGCCCCAGGCGCATGTGGCTTGTCATGGGCGCATGTGCCACTGGTATGGGCGCATGTGGCCTCTATGTTGGCCGGATGTGGCCCCACTTAGCATATTTTCATGATTTTTGTAATTTTAGAATATTGAAAAGGGAGAGAGAGAGCTCTCATGCGCATGTGGTGAGAGAGTGAATGCATGTTTCCTTAAGACATTCGCATGTGGAGAGAGAGTGAACAAATGCATGTGGAAATATGCACGCGATGACTTCAAACTTGCTACTTAAGGTTTTCCGAGCATTCCGGATCATTTGGCGGTAATCCGAATGTCTGATTCCAGCCTGAAATGGTACCTGTAGGGTTTTGGGCCCTTATAGTCGGATAAGTCAGGGCAAAAAATGCATTTGGAAGCGCGCTGGTAAAGATATGCATCGTGCAACCTCGAAACTTGCAGGTGAAGGGTTTTAGGGCGTTCCGGATCATTTGGCGGTAATTTACATGTCCGATTCCACCCTGAAATAGCATTCGTAGGTTTCAGTCACGATTGCGCATGTTAGGGCGGCACTGGCATTTTTCGAGTATTTCGGATCTCGAAATCAGTTCGAATCATCGTAGATGGACCGTTAAATACCATTTTATAATGGGTACAAATTTGAGCCCCAACAAGTGCCCCCCCCGGTGTGCTGCGATGGATGCTTATGTCAGGCCAGTGTGGTGCACCGATCCACAGGCTCAAGTATAAATACCGGACTCACTGAGTCATTTGTTCACTTCTAAATCAAGAAAACCAAAATTCTAAGAGGTGAGAGAGCTCCTCATGAGGGAGTAGGCGCATGTACTCTCCTTGGGCACATGTGCTCTCCAACTTGTTAATGGATGCATTGGGCTTTGGTCCAGGCGCATGTAGGAACATTTTTGGCGCATGTCTCTTGCTCCATGCGCATGTAATAGTGCATCTTGGAGTGGGCGCATGTGCTCATACCCAGGTGCATGTTGTAGATGCATTAGGTGCATGTGAGAGGTGATCAGGCGCATGTGAGAGGCCACATGCGCTTGGGGCATCTCCTTGGGCGCATGTGGTTCCACCACTTTGTGAAATAATGGAATTTGGCCCCAGCACTTGCCTTCGGTGAAAAAGTGGCATATCTGGCTTGATTCTCAGCCAAATTCGATGCCGTTCACGACTGTCTCGTTCAATGCTCGAATATGATTGGGACTTAGTGCTCGGGGCCCATAATATGTTGCTTATGCTGGTCTTTAATGGCTTGCAACTGCTCCCTTAAGCGGTTCTAAGATGTGCACTTCTATGCAGGGGTATATGCGTCATTTGGAGTTAGTGCGAATCCGTACGCACTCAGAGTGTACATGTAGAGCTGCTACTGTATTTGTTGCACCCTGATATGTGCGAGCTTATTTGTCGGATGTGCGCTCGAATTCCACTGTTTCCATATTGCTGTGGGTCATGACTTTATGCATGTGTTTACTGATGTATTTTGTGTGTGAAATCCGTGATTGAATGATGCAATGCTTACCTTATTGTGTTGCCTGTTGCATGCGCTGGTCTTCTGTTTGATGCGCTTTTGTTTGCGTATTGTAGTGAATCATGGCGACAGCAGCAGGTTCTTCTGGTGAAGCTTCCAAATCGTAAGTTTCCAGCTCTTCATCTATACGACGCGGTAAAAAGTGGGCGACTGGAGATACTACTAACCCGTCTCCGGTAGAGTGTCATTCGCAATCCTTCGAGACAATCGAATCCGAAGTGGAGGATTTCTCTGATCAAATTAAGCAACTCTCCCATGAAGTATTACTGCATATCTATGTGGACAAAACCATATCTCAGCCTCTGACGCAAGGGACTGAAGGGGAATGGTCCGCCTGGTATTGTCAGTTTACTGATGCTGCCAATGTCATTGAGGCAGGCCCTTCTAGCGTGCACGGCCGACATTCCGAGGATGATCAGGAAGGTCAGAAGAAGAAGAGACGAACTCGAGGTAAGAAGTCGGCTGAGGAAGTTGGCAAGGCGGAGCAATCGCCACAGCTCATTGATCCGAAGAATGAGCGAATGAAGATTGGCTGGAATAGAAACAAGATCATTACTACATGCGGTTTCTCCATCGTCAACCCTTATACCGACCGAGTCATCTTGCATGAGAAATCTCTTACGAGGCACAAGCCCTTCCCGAGCATCGAACCATCCAACATTCAAGGCCCTTTCAATTCTATGGAGTCAAGAGGTGGACATCTGCCCCCGAGCAGTTGTTCACTATCATATTGGTCGACGATGGGAGAGAACAGCGGGTAGGTTCCTCTAGAGAAATGGTTTTCCTTGCACCTACTTGTGATCCTCACACTCCTTCTCCAGTCCATTATTTTGAGATAGTGCAGCAACGATTTTGACACATGGACAAGGCGACGATGTGGGCGACGAAGAGCTTTCGTACGCGGGGTCATTTGAACGAGCGAGTTGGTTATGAGCCGTGGACAAAAGAGATTTTGATCCGGCATAAGACGATTTTAAAGCAAGTCAGCCTGTATTAGGCTATCGATGCGACCTCCGAACATTTCTCCCCAGATCCAACAATTCTTCGAAGCTTCTTGAACTACTGGTCTTCCGTTACCAATTCGTTCCACTTTCCATGTGGAGAGATGAGCATAACTTTATGGGATCTCCGGATGATGGCTGGGTTGTCTGTGATAGGAGAATATTACCAGGAATACGTCCCAACTGATGAAGAGCTCTCTTCGTTTCGGCTCAAAAGTCCTCGAGATGCTTATCATTCAAAGGCTTGTCTAGAGTTGTTTGCTGAGTTGTCGCAGTTCGAAAATATTACAAAGATTCACTATGACGACTGGTTGATCTACTTTAGCCAGAGGATGAAGTAATACTTCTTCCAATGCCTTCTTTTCTATTATGTGCTCTGCATACTTTAATTTCTTTGTTTCTGACATGGGCACTTCTTTCTTCTTGCAGCATTGATTACGAAGGGTATGAGATCTTACCCGAAGACCAGGCTTTGATGAAGGAACGTTTTGAACGAAAGTTTAGCAATCCGAACGAGCTTACACCGTCTTGTGAACTGGTGGGTTTCTTAGCATACTAGCTGTCGGTGGTTATGTTGCCTAGCTCTAAGAGTGCTGATGGCGTCAGGGTTTCTTGCTTCGTTGTGGCGGGAGCTTTTGCAAGTGGTCGTCAATTTTCTCTAGCACCGCCGGTGCTATGCAGTTTATATAGGGCTTTTGGCAATATTGCGAGTAACAAAGATCAACCCTGGCGAGGGATGAATGTGGCTTATTGCCCATGGCATTTCTTCTGCGGATGGTTAGGCATATATTTCCCGTGGACCTACGGAGTGGATCTCTTCCAGTATTTTCACACCAATCACGCACCTCTTTATCGCTATAGAAAACTTAACATGATAACGCGGTCGTCTGATTGGATAGCTTCCAAAATTCGCAATTGGGCTGAGATTTGTTTCTACCACTTTCCTGTTTCTGATGCCGGAGAAGATCGAGAAGTCGTTGACAATGAACATTTTTTGGATGTCACTGGTAGGGAATTTCTGGTGTCTATTCGTACTGCCTCACTTCCGCTACGCGAAGGAATAGAGTTCTGGCGAGAACCTTATTACCCTAGTCAGTTTGCCAGGCAATTTGGGTACGATCAGGGTGTTCCGATGACGTTACAAGATGTAACTAAAGTAGAGCGGGCATATGGTACAGGTCCTGTTCATTGGGAGTGGATATGGCATCAACTTTTGATGATGCGAACAGGCGCGAGATTCATGCTTCCCGGCCTCTATCGAAAGACTAGCGGTTCTTATAGCTGGCTGAGATGGTGGGTGCATCAGTATGCTCTGGTCCAAAAAAACAGCTCTGTTGATGATCCACTCTACATTCCTCCTCCAGGGCTGACAGAGGTCTTCGCTGACGGATTGGGTTATTATAGAGAGCCGGCTGAAGCGTATTTATCGTCGAGCATTAAGCATAAGATCTCCCTGAGTGTGTCAATTGACCATCGTAAGGAGGATACCGCGTTGGATGGCTGGCATACTTTCGGAATACCTTTAGCGAAATGGTCTCAAGAAGTCGGGTTCACACGTCTTCTGGTGATTGGAGGTGATAAGGATGCCGGTCGGTTAATTAGTGATGATGACCCGACGATGATTGGGCCAACGAAGGCAATATCAGACCATGCTAGCATGAGAGAGCAGGCTGAGCCGATTGGAGAGGATAATCTACAAGGGTCCACTACGTCGGGGAATAACACGACTGTATCTATAGCCCCTGGTGCTTCCAGTGTTGAGGGTATGGCGGAGTCGCCAGCGGTAACTGAAATAATCGATACTGATAGTGACACTACTGAACTTCTGGATGTGACCTCGACACCACTGACTGAGACTATTAAGCCTTTCCTTGATGCAACGATACATACTGCAACTTCCTCAGAACCTGTATTCAACCCATCTTTCGGTATAGTTCTTTCATAGTTCCTTGGTGTATTCTTTTTCTATACTTGTCATTTCATTGCATACTCGCTCTGTTCCTCTTGTTGCAGATACTGTCAATTTCGAGGCGGCTGCCCACGGAGCATTCGATGTTCCCTATTTCGATCATTTAGACTATTTCGGACAAAGCGTACTGAGGGGTTTACTATCCAATATTTCAAGGGCGTTGGCTGAACCAAGCGAGTGGCATACACTAGGAGCAGGGGTGAAGGCATTGAAAGCTTGTGCAGGAGTAATCGGGCCTGATGTATCCGAAATAGTCTGTCGTATTTCTTCTTTCGAGGATTCTGTTACGCAGGTTATTTCTTCTTTCGTGTTATAAGTCCAAAACTTTCTTTTAGCTCCATGTTTTCAGGTTTATACGTCATCCTCCCTGGCCTGTCCCCAGTCATTTCATTCTGCAGACTTGATATTTTGATAATATATTAGGGCTTCCCCCCAGTCGTCTTCTTCTTATAAACTCGAGTTTCTCATAATATATTGGGGCTTGCCCCCAGTGCTTCTGGCTCGTCACTCTATAAGACCACTTAATTCTAATGAGACAGATCTTGTGCTTTAGGAATCCGTGCTGAATACCCGTCCGATCATAATCTTTAATTGCATATTCTTGTCGCAGAATTCTTCATAAGAGAAAGTTGTCAATATTTTCAAGGTAAAGTGATACATAATAGAATGCCCTAATCGTCTTCATATAAGGCCGTATATATAAATAAGTATACAGGAGATTCCCAATCGTGACTTATCTTCATATTCAGTAAAAGAATAATGCGATAATGATGGAAGATCCATGACATAACACGAAAGCTGGATATAGATAGCGATGTTCCGATCATCTTTATATAAAACATTGTGCATAAGTATAAGAGATCGATAATAATAGAGTATCTCGGCCGTCTTCATGTAGAGAACCACATATACATATATATGAGAATCCATCAATTCTGAAGTATTCTCCTATTGAGCAGAGGAATGCCGGAATACCAAGATACTTAATATGAGAACTTGTGACGAAGATACCATAATATGGGGATGTTGTGATTCGCGTAGACTTTCTATAAGATATTCTCTCCTGATTCGACCGGTCTGATGAGGATATAATAAGTCGGTTGATGATTCGTGGAGTCGATTCTTTAATATTCTCCGACTATGGTACCTGTCATTAAGAAGAGCTCTACGAACATTTTATATTCATATGCACAACAGAATGATGTGGGTGAACATGTAAACAAGTATGAAGCACAGTATACAGATGAAGTTGATGCATGAGTGAACATAAGTATATTCCTATCTACTTTATAAACTGCCAGAACTATTTGTAAACGTTCACGACTATTGAAGCTTAGGAAACGGAGTTCTTCGAGCGAAGTTCTTCCTAAGTGATATCTATTGGAACCGTACTGGCCGGGGTTCCATCGGACCCTTCCATTTTCAAACTGAGGACGCCTTGGTTTATCATCATTTATATCTTTCCTTTCAGAACGAAGCATTGCTCGGTTTTGTGGCCTATGCATCTGTGATATTCGCAATAGTTGGGATCATCCACGTGTCCTACTTCTGCTGGTCGAATAGACTTTGGGAGTCGCAATTTTCTTTCTTCGATTAGCCGCTCCACAATTGGGACAAGGTCTTTAATGTCAAATGTATACGGTCCGTTCTTTTCGTCTCGCTCACTGATTGTCATGTGCCGCGAGTTCTGAGTTTCTTTACCCTTGTCTTGTGTCCTCATTACACTGGTCTCTGCCTCATGTCCTGGATTCGATCGTTTTCGATTTCTAGGGTTCTTTCTTATGTCTACCTGTGTTCTCTTTCTCATTTTGTGTCTTGACTTTTCTGCCTGAGATCGTGTTTTCGAAACGGATTGCTCTATCATGCGAACCTCTGCAGCTAGGTTACGAAGGGTGAAAGAGGTATTGCCTAGCAGTTCGTATGGGATCATGGAGTCTGAACCCAACATACGCGCATTCGCTTGTTCAGTGTGGCTCTGTTGTCTTACTTCAACAACATTACGGGCTGCCCCCAGTGCTTCTTCTTCCAACTGTTGGACAGGCATAGCGGTACTAGGGGTCGCTTTCTGTGAGATCAAGATGGCTAAAGCCTCCCGAACTTCTCCCATCTGTTCGGATATCTCTCTATGGGCTTGGGCCAATTCGCTGACTTTCTCTCGAATTGCCGACAATTCGACATCGTGTCCTGCCGATTCCCTTTCTTCGACAGCCTGTACCATTGTTTTTTGTACCAGTCTTTCATCATGAACTGGTGGTATCATAGGTGCTATTGTCACTACGGTTGACGTTGCCCGACTGATTTCTTCTGTCATTAGCTTAATGGTACCCTGGTCGATCAATCTCTGCACTTTCCCTTTCAAGATGAGGCATTCCCCCGTCTCATGTCCCAGGATTCGATGATACTTACAATAATTGGGGGCATCCGTTTGTCCTGCTTCCTCTGGTCGGATCAGTTCTGGCAATTGTAGTTCCCCTTCTTCCACTAGGTGTTCCATTATTGGAACAAGGTCCTCGGGTCAAACGAGTAACGTCCTTCTACCCTGCCCCGTCCGACGATTGTTACCTTTTTCGATTTTCCTGGCCCTTTGGCTCTGAACTGAATTTCTGCTGGCTTACCTTTAATCTTGTGTTCTGGATGTAGCCGTTTTCGATCTTTCGAGGCTTTGCTTTTATCGATGTAACTTGATGTGACCATCTTCCAGACCTCACGCTTCGGTCTTTCTGCTTTGAACTGCATTCTCAGCGCGGCTTCCTCTACCATATGGGCCTTTGTTGCTAGGTCCCTGAACGTTGAGAAATTGTGTCCGGATAAACCGAACGAGATTATTGCATCCATGGCTTGCGTACACATCTTAACTTGCTCAGGCTCGCTAGGCAACTCTTGGCATCGCGCTGCTATGGCTCCCCATCTATCAATAAACGCCTCGATTAACTCTCCTTGCCTCTGATGGACTAAGGCTAAATCCGTTAGCGAGACTTCTCGCTCAGTGGAGAAAAATTTGAAAATGAACAAATCTTGCATCTGATCCCAGGTCTTGATAGACCCTGCGGGTAATGACATATACCATTGAAATGCCTTTCCAGTCAGCGTTGACCCAAACAATTGGAGGCAATATTGAGGTACTACGGACAAATTCCCTAGCACCGTCATGAATTGGGTCATATGTTCCTCTGGTGACCCTTTGCCGTCAAAGTGTGGGAAGTCGGGATGACTAAAGTCGTCAGGGAACGGGATTTCGTTAACTTCGGATGGATACAGTATCCGATATACATATTTTCCTCTCTTCTCCTTTTCTCTTTCCTGAGCATCAGGTTCGCGACTGTCTGGGACAATTCTTCTTTCGTGGCATGAGATGATTGCGGCGGTGCACACTCGAATGCAACATTCCTTGGGTGAATTTGTGGTTCCACGGCTACTGGTTCTCCTGTCGTATCCTGCGACTCTCCCAGTGGTTGTCCAAAGGGAACGGTTGGGCTTCTGACTGCCCCCTGGGCGACTAGAGCCACCAATGCTTCTTTTATTTCTCTGATCTCTCTAGCTGTGTATTCTTGGACCTGAATGATTTCATCTATTTGCTCTTGGATTTGAGGCAGCTCTGCATCTGGCTCGCTTGCCTCCCTCTCTATGACTTGCACCACTGCGACCTGCACTCGCTGTGGCCTTGCCCTGGTCATGGTAGTTTTAGCAGAGCATGCCTTCATTGTAGTCTTGGTCAATTCCCGGATAGTGAACTGATTCGGTGTCTTGACTGGTAGTGTTGTTCCCGTCATTACTGGGAAATCGGCAGCGGCAAAGGAGAATTCTGGCCTGGGTGACACGGTAGCTCTGATAACATTGCGAGTTTCATTTCTGCGAACCGGCTTCCACTGTCTTCTCACACTGCTCTGTGTCTTCACTGTTTCTACTCTGACTGAAGTCAATTGTTTGTTTTCAGCCCCCTTCAGTGATCGGCGTTTCCGCACAACTTGCCATCCGGCTTCGGGAATAGCTATTTCTGCTATCGCGAGGTGAGGGAAATAAAATCCCCCAGAAGCTAGGAAGACCATAGTGGCTGCCATTTGTATAGTTTTGATGTTTGATTCTTTTCTGTCTTTCTGTCTTTCTCTCTTTCTCTCTTTCTGCACAGTCATACGCACATTAGAACACCCTGCACCTCTCAACGGAGAGAAGCCGTGTCCTTACCAGTCGCGATATGGCTCAATGGTTAACAGAAGTATATGAGTACGAATCATATGCATGCCATGCGAGATTTTGAAATTCTTTTAGAAAACTTTTGCTTTAAAGATGAAGGGAAGAACGTTCCCGTTGAGAGTCGCCAGTTTGGCGCCCGTAAAGGCGCCGAACATTTCTCCTAGCGGAACTTTCTTACGTGCAGATCTATGTTTGTGAATGATTTATCTTAGAATGTTTCTTTACTCAGAGATAACCGGGGATTCTGGTATTATTTGATTCCCCAGCAGATTCGCCAGTTTGTTAAAACTAAAAGAAAATCGAAAACTGCTCGTCAGCAGTCTTTTTCCTTTTCCTATGTTCCTTTTATTCTGGGGGAATTCTGAGTATAGAGACATTCATAGACAATCATAAGCAATCACAAAATATACACGAGAAAGCACCGCGAGGCGAATTTTATTCCAGAGATTCCGAGATCTTTTACATTCTGGGCTGTGAACTGGTCATGAACCCTTAATTACATCAACGAATGATCACCCTTGATTAAAAGGCAAAAGTAAATGCATGCATGTATCATAAATGAATTAAATAAAGCATTAAAGGAGCATAAATATAAATAAAGCATAGCATAGACAACACAGAGATTTTTACGTGGAAACCCTTATAGGAGAAAACCACGGCACAAAGCGACAAGATTCCACTATGAATTGTATTTATACAATAGATGGAATATCAAAGGGATAAAGCTCGGATAGATCGAGTAAGTAATTTAAATCGTCAGGGACTATAGTCTCGAGTTCATGGTTGCCGAGACCAAGTCTAGGATTTATTATGAAATACTTCACCGTTAAGCCCAATGTATCCATTAACAAGTTGGAGAGCACATGCGCCCAAGGAGAGCACATGCGCCTACTCCTTCATGAGGAGCTCTCTCACCTCTTAGAATTTTGGTTTTCTTGATTCGGAAGTGAACAAATGACTCAGTGAGTCCGGTATTTATACTTGAGCCTGTGGACCGGTGCACCGCACTGGCCTGACATAAGCATCCATCGCAGTGCACCGGGGGGGCACTTGTTGGGGCTCAAATTTGTACCCATTATAAAATGGTATTTAACGGTCCATCTATGATGATTTGGACTGATTTCGAGATCCGAAATACTCGAAAAATGCCAGTGCCGCCCTAACATGCGCAATCGTGACTGAAACCTACGAATGCTATTTCGGGGTGGAATCGGACATGCGAATTACTGCCAAATGATCCGGAACGCCCTAAAACCCTTATCCTGTAAGTTTCGAGGTCGCACGATGCATATCTTTACCAGCGCGCTTCCAAATGCATTTTTTGCCCTGACTTATCCAACTATAAGGGCCCAAAAGCCTACAGGTACCATTTTGGGCTGGAATCAGACATGCGGATTACCGCCAAATTATCCGAAATGCCCGAAAAACCTTAAGTAGCAAGTTTGAAGTCATTGCGTGCATATTTCTACATGCATTTGTTCACTCTCTCTCCACATGCATTTGTTCACTCTCTCTCCACATGCGAATGTCTTAAGGAAACATGCATTCACTCTCTCACCACATGCGCATGAGAGCTCTCTCTCTCCCTTTTCAATATTCTAAAATTACAAAAATCATGAAAATATGCTAAGTGGGGCCACATGCGGCCAACATAGAGGCCACATGCGCCCATACCAGTGGCACATGTGCCCATGACAAGCCACATGCGCCTGGGGCATGGATACATGCGCATGACTCGTCTCTCCAGAATATTTCCATGCGCATAATCCCCACATGCGCATGCCTTGTCTCTCCAGAATATTTCCATGCGCATGCCCTCCATTTTGCAAACCACATGCGCCCGGTACCCGAGTAGCTACCCGATTAAGTGCTATAAATACCCCACTCACTTGTTGAGAAAAAGGAGAGGCTTCATTATCTGGAAGGGATCGGCAGAGCAAGGTAAAATCCTTGTCGGAATCCTCAGTAGACTATCCACATGCGCCCACACCTCGCCGGATGCCACAACCGGAAAGGGATTTCTCCCACCGGAGTTGCAATAAGAGGAAGAGAAGCAACATGCGCCCATCCTTTTGTTGGAAGCAAATGGGAAGTTTCCCAAGTCCTTGGAGGACATGCGCCCATAGTGCCATCTTTCTCTTCACTCCCTCATGCCACATGTGCTTAAGTGCGCCCAAGGGAGAGGCCACATGCGCTCAGTGCGCTCAATGGAGAGGCCACATGCGCTCAGTGCGCTCGATGGAGAGGCCACATGCGCTCACCTCACTTCCATTTCCTCTTTCTCCTCACTTTTCTCCCACATGCGCTTGAGGAAGAGTCACATGCGCCCAAACCAACCCAACCTCCCATGCGCCTGGACGATGATGGGGAGGTGGGGCCTTCCATGATGTGGCCCGCCTTCGACGTGGCCCGCCTTCCGATCGCGTCAGCACTCCTAGACACAAATCAATGTCCTCTATCCATCCCCCGGACCGGATTCACCAACGGTCGATGTTAAGTGGGCCAAATCAGCAATTTGATCAAAATGGCCAACACTTAACCAATATTGCAAACCTCGAAAATCCTTCCGAAAGAGCCGAAAATGGCCGAAAGCGAGAGGAATCGTGCGGAATTTGACCGAAACCGAGAGGGAGACTTCTCTCCGCCATAACATGATATACCATAATCATGCATTACAATGAGATTACCTGATCTCAGGATCTCCGAGAAACCTTGATCAGACCATAAACAGGTCCACTACTTAGTCATTTTTAGCCCTAGGAAGTGCCCTGTTGGCTCAGAAATCGACTTACACTAAACAAATCGAAATGCGATCGCACTGTGACTCTTGTGGACATAATCCGCCTCTATCCAAAGATGATCGTGATAGGTATTCACCAAATCCTCCGATCAGATCGTAAACAGGCCCTGGGAAGTGCCCTGACGGCCCGAAAATCTACTAATGCCAAATGAAATCAATCGCGATTTCAAAGACGCGAGGGCAAAATATCAATGACACAAAGATATATATGAAGCAGATTAATCAAATTAAATGCATAATTTTTCTGATACACTGAGCATCTAGCATGAATGCCATCTTCTCTTGAGCATACATAAAGCATAGTTACTTTGTACTGTACTCATTTGCATCCATTGCATGAATTTATTTCATCTCGGATCGAGTTACGAAACTAAATCGAAGGGGACTATGGTTATCATCGAAAACCATAATGAAAGAGTTCTAAACGTCTGAAATACTTCATCATTAAGACCAGTTGATGTGAGTCCTATCCAAGGCGGGATCCGTCAGTTGAGTGGCTAAGGTAATGAGTGCCCTCCAGTAAGTCACCCGTCCAGCTGAGACGGTCACTGGCCCTGGTTGCAGTAAGTGGACGCCGTGGAGTGTATTTCTGAAAGTCATATCGTCCATAGAGACGCGTCATGACACTGAGATATACGACTCGGTCGAAACCCTGTTTGCACAAAGACCCCATGGAGTGCCGTCCAGTAAGTCACCCGTCCTAGCAGAGACGGTCACTGGCCCTGGTTGCAGTAAATGGATGCCGTGGAGTGTATTTCTGAAAGTCATATTGTCCATAGAGACGCGTCATGACACTGAGATATACGACTCGGTTGAAACCCTGTTTGCACAAAGACCCATGGAGTGCCTTCCAGTAAGTCACCCGTCCTAGCAGAGACGGTCACTGGCCCTGGTTGCACTAAACGAAAACCGTAAAGTGTATCCCTGAAAGTCATATCATCCATAGAGACGCGTCATGACACTGAGATATACGATTCGGTTAAAATCCTGGTTGCTACTCAACTAGGAACGCCCGAGGAGTATGGGACCAACATCTAACTGATCTTAACGGTGAAGTATTCCATAATAAATCCTAGACTTGGTCTCGGCGACCATGAACTCGAGACTATAATCCCTGACGATTTAAACTACTTGCTCGATCTATCCGAGCTTTATCCCTTTGATATTCCATCTATTGTATAACTGAAATTCATAGTGGAATCTTGTCGCTTTGTGCCGTGGTTTTTCTCCCGTAAGGGTTTCCACGTAAAAATCTCTGTGTAGTCTATGCTGTGCTTTATTTATATTTATGCTCCTTTAATGCTTTATTTAATTCATTTATGATACATGCATGCATTTACTTTTGCCTTTTAATCAAGGGTGATCATCCGTTGATGTAATTAAGGGTTCGTGACCAGTTCACAGCCCAGAATGTAAAAGACCTTGGAATCTCTGGAATAAAATTCACCTCGCGGTGCTTTCTCGTGTATACTTTGTGATTGTTTATGGTTGTCTATGAATGTCTCTATACTCAGAATTCCCCCAGAATAATGAAATCCAGGAAAAAGACTGCCGACGAGCAGTTTCGATTTTTCTTTTAGTTCTAACAAACGTCATCAACCAAGCCTTTACCGTCCTTAGATGAATGGTGGGGTAGAAGCCACAAACAAGACGATCATCAGGTTACTCGAGAAGATGGTCGTGACCTATCGAGATTGGTCAGACATGCTCCCATACGCACTTTGGGCCTACCAAACGTCTATATGGTTTGCTACAGGCGTTACTCCTTTTGAACTTACTTATGGAATGGAAGTAGTTTTACCAGTCGAGGTGGAAATACCGTCACTTCTGGTCTTATTGGAAAACAGAATCGAAGAAGGAGAATGGCAACGGGCCATATTCGATCAGTTACAGCTAGCAGATGAGAAGCGCATTGTTGAGCCATGAATATTAAATATTCTAACCCCTTTTCATCATCACATTATGCATGGTTTTCATGTATAAAGACTAATCTAATACATGTTTTTGTGATTGTAGGAATGAGAGGGAGACTTCACCAATTCATGGTTTAAAGAGTCACTTTGTATACATCGAAGATCATTAGAACAAGTGCCAAGAAGTGAAGGAAAGATGCATGGGAGAAAGAGAAGAAAAGAGAAAAAGTGCAGAAAAAATGCACTATCGACCGATCGGCCATAGCCATCGACCGGTTGAAAATTCAATTTTTTGGGTGGAATTCCTGCTAAACTTGCTGGACTAAAAAGACCCATCTTCGACTGGTCGGCCACCGGTCGACAGGAGGCTCAAACAGGTTGGTGGACGGGTTGATAGCACACCCAAATTTAGTTTTTCAATTATTTCACTTGGGTTTTTTAGCTCCGACTGGCCGAAGCCCACCTCTGACCGGTCGACCACCGTCCTGACTGCAGATTCTCGAAGATTCCAAGTCGGTGGCGGATTTCTTCTATAAAAGGCCACCTCCACTCTCTTTCTAAGGTATCTAGCAACATGGGTAGCAAAGAGATCAAGACCTAGGAGGCTTCCTAGCCTCCTAGAACAAGTTTTCTTCTTCTTCTAGTTCTAGTTTCTAGTTTTTAATGCTTTCTTTTAGCTAACCTCTTAGCTAGATCTAAGAGGTAAAGTTTGTAGTTTATTTCAATGCTTTAATTCATTTCTTCAAGTACCCTTTACTTATTTATGGATTTTCAAGTTCTAGTTTGAATAAAGTTTGGATTTTTAGAAGTTTTGTGAGAGTTTGTGTACTCCGGACATGAGTTCCTTGCAATTCTCTGAGATTACCATGATTGGATTGTTTGAATTCGAATTGTAGTAACCCTTGAGCATGTTATAGTCTCTTGGCATGGTTGTTACTCCGAAGGCTACAAGTTCAAGTTCTATGTGCTTCATTAGAACTAGAAATCTGATTTCCAGATTTAAGTGGGACTGTTTGTGCTTGAATGTTATATCCTCTAATTAGATGAGAGATAAAACTTTGATTCTAATTGTGTTGTGCTTGGATGAATGGATTGGTATTAAACTACTACGAGTGGATCCTTGATGCTCTAGTTCTTCATATTTTAATATTTTCCTATTTTATGTGAAAAATTATTTTTCTAAACTTCTTAGATTCTAGTTATTAGAATAGGTTGGAATTGTTTACCTCTTTCCCTGTGAATCAACCTTAGTCGTACCGAGAATTATTACTACATTGCAGCCTTACACTTGAGTCGAGTAAACAAGTTTTTGATGCCGTTGTGAGGGAAAAGGTTAAACGGTTCTAATTGTTCTAGAGCTATAGAGTAGTCTTCGTGAAGTAGGATTTTCTATTTTTTTAGAAGTAGATTTTCTGATTTTTTTTAGATTACTAACAATTTTTTATTTTATTTTGAAGGACATTGTTGCTGACATAGTTCTCGCCTATTGGGTAACATCTCCACATCTCCCTTCTTCTTATTTGTTTTCTTAAGATAGGTTAGGTTTGGACTCCTTTTTATTTCATCATACACGATTGGACGAATGGTGCGTATAAGTACCTTTTGAAGGATGAGACATCGGATTATGGGAGCCAAACTCATTATGATTGCAATCCCTCTAAATATGAGTATTTTTCTAAGATTCAACCAACCTCCACTACCCCCAACGTAGAACGTTGCATGATTACTGTGATACATATGAGGCGACACGACGTAAGACGATGGGGGAATACTGGAATGAAGTAAAATTAAATAATGATCATCTGGGGAAAACATTACGTGATTATCGGATTGAAAATAACATAAGTGTTCCACTGGTTATGGTAGGAGGTGGGCAACAACAAAAGGAACGGGTGAATAGTGGCCAACCAGTTAAGACAATGCGTGATCACTTATATGGATATGCCCATCAACCATCATATAACTCTTCATCCTACAATGCGAACGGTGTAAATTGGGGAAACCACCATTCTCCTTGTTCAAGAGAAGAGCCAACCATGGTTATTAACAATCACCCTAAAATATCTTCCTCTTGTGATGACATGTATACACAAATATTTGAGGAAATATGGAAAGAGTATTTAGATAAACAATCAAATCAAGCTTACTCGCTATCTTGTGAAGATGTTGAGCCCAATATTAGGGGCATCAAATCAATCCCCTCTAATGAGGAGGATGGGGCTACCCAAGTCCCACCTTCTTCGAATTTAATGAATAGACTTTTAGAGGAGATTGATCTCGATGATCCAAATGTCATCATCAATTATGATGAGTCCACTATCTCTTTTGAATGCTTTGAACTTAATGATAAAGAGATTTCAATGACGGTTGACGAACCTGAGGAATCCATATAATTTGAAAGCGATAGTGGGGTTACCTATAATGAGAGTTCAATGAATGTTTATGAACCTATGGTTTCTTTTTCACAAGGGCATAATGATTATGAGTCTCTAGAGGATATGCATGCTAGAGAGATGGCCGAAGTCGATCTTTTTTAGTCCTTCTACCAACAACAGATGCCAAATTCTATTGTGGTAGACCTCCCTTTGATTGAAAATTCTGTTCCTTTAGATGATGAGGTGACACAATCTAAAATTTTAAAAGATCAACCAATGTTAGATGATATGCTTGCCACTAAATCTGAAGAATTTTTCTTGAAAAACTTCCTCTCTATAGAAGAGGAATTCCTTGCCATTGAAACAGAATTTCTTCAATCGAGGACGAGGACCCTTCATTCGACTATCTCGATTTCCTAGGGGAATGCTTGGCCCACTCTTATGATCTTGATGATGAGATGATTAAGGAGCTGGATATTTTGTTAGACACGGTGTCAGTGCTTGAAGAACACCATTCCACTGATTTACACTCTTTACCATTATTTGTGGATGCACCGTATAATTCTGAAATTGTGGAGGAGACAACTTTAACTGAAGAATACACGATGAATGTCTCTCCACCATCATGGGTTCTTCAACCTATTGAGAATTCTGACTAGGAAGACCCTTTTTTAATCAACCATAACCTAGTCCAGAATTTAAGGAGATATCTTTTTGCTGCTCTTATCTTCTTCTATCATGCATGTGGTGCACATATATATTGGACTTCAATGAAGAAAAGCACTCATGTTTACTGTCGAGCAGGACTTTGGATGGTCCTCATGAGAAACTTATTGAAATTCATGAAGATCCTACTCAAATTTGATCATGTAGTCGATCGGACTAATCAAAGGTAGGTAGCTAGGTTAGGATTTATTTTTCTGCAATTAGGATTGAATAAATCTCATCAAGACAATGGAAGATATTAGAATTGATCAACTTACTACCCCAGGTACTCTCATTCTCACTCTCCTTTATTTTATGTCATTACTCTCATGTCATGCTTATTGCATATCTTGCTACGTTGAGGACATTGAAAGATTTTGGTTGGGGGGTGAGATTCCTTAGATGAATCTACTAGCTTTTGTGACATTTCAATCAATTATGTATTGAAATTTTTTTTTATTTTTCTGCAAATTCAAAACTCTTTTGGAAAACCTTGTTTCTATGCATTCGGGATGATACAAGTATAAGAAAAGGAGATATGAAGTGAGTAATGTTGCAAGTCTTGAACTACCTTTAATATAATGGTTTTATATGTGAATTCCCTTATTTATATGATTAATAGAAAATTTGAACACTTTTACACCTAGTTCACATTACACGATTTTCATGGTTTGAAAGGATTATGTAGATTTGTGGATTGGTTAGACTTAGATTTGAGGTGTTGAGGAACCAAGCCGGGGTACTTTGTCCATCCTTGTCCATGGAAAAAGAACAAAAGATATAGATTTCTAAAAATCCTATCTAATGTGTATAAAAAGGAAGGAAAGAAAGAAAATATGGGTATAATAGAAAATATGGTGGAAAGTTTCGAAAAGGGCTACCTATTACCAACCGAGGGATGCTCTACTTGTAACCAAAGCTAGAAATGGGATGTAGTGTGAAAGCCATTAGAAGGACGGTACGGTAAATTCCTGTCATAATCTTGTGGTTGATCTATACACTGTTAGATCTACAGTTTAGTTGATCTATGAAGAAGATAATCCCGAAAATTCATGAGATGAACATTCACTATGCACACTAGGTTAAACGTGTTCAGATTCTTCTATTTACCAATCAATCAGCGGGGATCCTATATAATACTTGTTATGTTTTGAGAGTTTTAGGTTTCAGTTTCTATTACCTAGTTTCTCTGATTTTTGCACTTGTATGTCTTGGAAGGAATAAAAGCATAGTTTTTTTTAAGGAGAGTTGGATTTTGCAGAATTGAATCTTGTTTCATGCATGTTTTGCCTGGGGCTAGCAAAAAGCTAGTTGGGCGATGTGTTGAGTGATGAATATTACATATTCTAACCCCTTTTCATCATCACATTATGCATGGTTTTCATGTTTAAAGACTAATCTAATACATCTTTTTATAATTGTAGGAATGAGGGGGAGACTTCACCAATTCATGGTTTAAAGAGTCACTTTGTATACATTAAAGATCAGTAGAACAAGTGCCAAGAAGTGAAGAAAGGATGCAAGGGAGAGAGAAGAAAAGAGAAAAAGTGCAAAAAAAAATGCACTATCGACCGGTCAGCTAACCGGTTGGCCACAGCCATCGACCGGTCGGAAATTCAATTTTTGGGGTGGAATTCCTGCTAAACTCACTAGACTAAAAAGACCCATCTTCAACTAGTTGGCTGATCGGTCGACAGGAAGCTCAGACAGGTCGGTGGACGGGTCGACAGCACGCCCGGATTCAGTTTTTCAGTTATTTCACTTGTGCTTTTTAGCTTCGACCAGCCGGAGCCCACCTCCGACCGGTCGACCACCATCCTGACTGCCTAAGGAGACTGCAAATTCTCAAAGATTCCAAGTCGATGGCAGATTTCTTCTATGAAAGGCCACCTCCACTCTCTTCCTAAGGCATCTACCAACGTGGGGAGCAGAGAGATCAAGACCTAGGAGGCTTCCTCGCCTCCTAGAATAATTTTTCTTCTTCTAGTTCTAGTTTCTAGTTTTTAATGCTTTCTTTTAGCTAACCTCTTAGCTAGAGCTAAGAGGTGAAGTTTGTAGTTTATTTCAATGCTTTTATTCGTTTCTTCAAGTACCCTTTACTTATTTATGGATTTTCAAGTTCTATTGCAATTCTTCAAGTACCCTTTACTTATTTTTGAATAAGTTTGGATTTTTAGAAGTTTTGTGAGAGTTTGTGTACTCCAGACATGATTTCCTTGCAATTCTTTGAGATTACCAAAATTGGGTTGTTTGAATTCGAATTGTAGTAACCCTTAAGCATGTCACAGTCTCTTGGCATGGCTGTTACTGCAAAGGCTACAAGTTCAAGTTCTATGTGCTTCATTAGAACTAGAAATCTGATTTCTAGATTTAAGTGGGATTGTTTGTGCTTGAATGTTATATCCTCCAATTAGATGAGATATAGAACTTTGATTCTAATTGTGTTGTGCTTGGATGAATGGATTGGTATTGAACTACTACAAGTGGATCCTTAATACTCTAGTTCTTCTTATTTTCAGATTTTTCTAAAACTATTTTCTTAAACTTCTTAGATTCTAGTTATTAACGTAGTTGGAATTGTTTACCTCTTTCCCTGTGCATCGACCTCGGTTTTATCGAGAATTATTACTACATCACAGCCTTGCACTGGAAGTGAGCAAACACGCATGCATGTGCTACGTCATTCCCAGTGTTATCGGAAAAAGATCGCTTGAGCTTACAACAAGAGAGTTCGAAAAAGGAGTTTTAAGGTGGGTGTTGAGCTCTTAATTGTGCATATTCTAACCCTAATTCATCACTCATTATGCAAGGTTTTTATGATTTATAGACTAATCTAATGCATGGATTTGTGATTGTAGGGATGAGAGAGAGGATTCATCAATTGGAGACTTAAAGGCACCATTTACAAGCAAAGAAGATCAAAAGACTAAGCGAGAAAGGATGGAAGAAAGAAGCAAAGGAGAGAAGAAAGGATGCAGAGGAAAACACTGAAGACCGGTCGTTCGACCTGTCGTCCATAACCCAGGATCGGTTGTCTGACGGGTCCAAACACTCAACAGAAGAGGCCACTCTGTAAAGCTCTATGGACCATCTAAGACCGGTCGTGCGACCGGTCGTTCACTGCTCAGACCAGTCGTGCGATCGGTCCTTGAATTAATTTTATGGACTTGGAATTTCCCAAAACTCTCTGGACGTTTTTCACGTTTTTTAGACCGGTCGTCCAGGAGCTCAGACCGGTCGTGCGACCGGTCGTCAGCGTAATGATGCGTGTTCTACAAGCTCCGGATTTCTCTGCGCATTGCGTAACCTTACGCAAATTCTGGAAGATTCTGATGCTGCGGAGCGTCCCCACTATAAAAGGACACCTAGGGATCGTTCCTAGGGTATCTTAGAAGGGATTGAGCACGGTGGGAGACAGCGGAAGTCAATTTTGGAGTTCTACAACTCCTCCTTGTTTGCTTTCTAGTTTTTATGTTTTTTTAGTTGTTTCATGTTTCCTTGGATCATGAACGGTTAAACTTCTTAGATAGGGCTAAGAGGTGAAGCTTGTAGTGAATCTAAGATGTTTCAATTCGTTTGATTTGGTTTTAAGTTGGATTTCATGTTTAAGAACAATGGTTTGAAGTTTAATTCAAGTGCTAAGTAGTTTTTCTTAGTCTTATGATGACTTATGGATGTTTGGAAGAATTTCTTGAGTTCTTAATTGTTGTGTACTAGTCTAAACCTGTATGATCTGAGGAATCGGAATACGCTCTAGATCTATGATTGTCATGTGGGAACTTCTTACAAAAATTCTATTTTCTGGAAATTTTGTAGTATGTGGGACTATGTATGTGATTTGAATCAAGTTCAAATCATGATCTAGTTTTGTCTTGTGATAGGATTTAATTATGGTTATGATTGTGATCTTAGCCTATTGGAATTGGGACTGACCTATGCAATTGAGTATGCTCGTCCTATCTTGCATTAAGTGATTCATATACATTGATCTTACATATGGCAGATTGTTTGGTTTAACTGTTCTATCATCCAACTAGATAGATCTTAATTTCGATTCTAGTTGGGAAAGTGAGAAACTACAGTGAATTGGACATCAAGGATTGCTACAAGTGGATCCTTGAACCCCTAGTGCCTTTTATTAATTGTTTACTTTCAATTTAGTTCAAAGTTACTATTTACATCAATCTTCTACAAATCTATTTGTTAGCTTTTCAGTAGAACTATTGGAAGTGTTTTGTGGATTCCTACATAAGTCCCTATGGATTAACCTCGGTCTTACCGAGATTTATTACTACATCGCAACCCTACACTTAGGGAAGCGAATAAGTTTTTGGCACCGTTGTCCGGGACTTTGATGGTTTTTCATAAAATTTCTGAAAGTAGTTTCTATTTAGGATTTTTAGGATTCTAGTTCTAACTTAGTTTGTTTTATTTTGATTTTTTCTTTTGCATGGATTGTTAGGAAGTTAAAGAAGAAGTAGGCCTCTTAAGTCTCCAATCAGGTTTCATCTTTCTAAACTTACTCTTCTTCTTCTCCTATTCATTCCTATCATATTCATCTCTTGTAGAGTAGGTGGAGACTTCTTTTTGAATCTCTGATAGGTAGGCCTTGTGCCGCCTGGATTCCTATTGGTCGGCTCTGCCGTCTTGGATCACCTTGTGCTCAGAGATTTCGTTTCTCACCTCTACTCCTCTTTCTTCTTTTTCTGCACTTTTCTCAAAAGATTCAAAGAGTGGGTGGGGAGTTCTCTGAACCCCTACTAACCAGGAGAAGTAGGTCTCTATCCTTGCTTCTGGCCTAGCCAATGCAAGACACCTTGTGCTTCGGTCTTAGAGAAGATTAAAGAAAGGAAGGAAGAATTCTTCTTTCTTTCTTGCTTCATACTTTTAGGATTTGCATGCCACATTGGGCTCGGGATTCCAATAACCGACTCATTAGTGAAGGGGAAATAGTTGAAGGAATTGACAGAGAACCACGTGCTAGGAGACATCTAAATTCTCCAATTTTGTCTGAAAGTATGGCTGTAAATCAACCAAATCCTATGACCAATCAAAATCTGGGCCAAAACCAAACCGAAACGGGAGAGAATGTGGTTGAGAATGTTCCCCGACCAAGAACATTACGTGATTACTTACAACCAGCAAGAGCGAGCACTCCCTCATGCATAGTCTTTCCACAAAATGCAGAGAATGTAGATTTGAAACCAGGAATTATCCAACTCCTCCCGAGATTCCATGGATTAAAAAGTGAAAGTGCCTATCAACACCTTAAGGAATTTGATGAGGTAATAACCACCATGCACTTTGCAAACGTAACTGATGATGTAGTGAGGCTTAAATTATTTCCTTTTACTCTTAAAGATAAAGCTAAAGCTTGGATTCATGCATTAAGGCCAAGATCAATTGGTGCATGGACTGATATGCATAGGGAGTTCATTAAAAAATTCTTCCCTACTCACAAAATGAACATGCTGAGGCGCCTTATCATGAACTTTGGCCAAAAGGAAGATGAGACCTTCTTCCAATGTTGGGAGAGGTTCAAGGACTTATTAAATGCATGCCCACATCATGGCTATGAAATTTGGCGGGTTATAAGCTTCTTCTATGAAGGACTGACTTCACTCATGCGCCAATTTGTAGAGATGATGTGTAATGAGGAGTTCATGAATAAGGAAGCCGATGAAGCATGGGACTATTTGGAGGAATTGGCTGAGAATGCACAATCTTGGGATACATCTAAACCAACAAATTCCAAGACTAGCCAACAAAAGGAAAAAGGAGGAATTTATGTCCTATCAGAAGAGGATAGCATAAGTGCATGGGTGGCTAACCTCACAAGAAAAGTTGAGGCCATGGAATTAAAGAAAGGAGAGACGATCAACTCTAATGACGTTGAAACTATTTGTGGAATTTGTGTCAGAAATCAACATGCAACACAAGATTGTCCCATAATTTCAGCAGTCTAAGACATCTTACAAGAACAATCAAATGCCATAAACAGTTATCAACGACAATTTGGTACTCTAAACTCAAACTCGTTTAATTTTAGTTGAAAGAACCATCCCAACTTCAGTTGGAGGAATGGACCCACTGCGAATGCAAACAATATCCCTCAAGCTCAACCTTTACTAGGTCCATCCCTAGTCATTACACCAAAGCTACGCTAGAGGAGATGTTGGGTGCATTCGTATCGGTTCAAGCTGAGTATAACAAGACTAATTCTCTGAAAATAGATGGATTCATGCAAGAGCAATTGAAATTTAATCAAAGTTCAACTCAAGCCATCAATGACTTGAAAACTTCAATGGCTAGAGTTGAATCTCACCTCAGTGTTAGGGAGAAAGGCACACTTCCTGCCCAACCTCTTCCTAACCCAAGAACCCAATTTGAGATACAAGATGCAAGCTCATCCTCCCAACATACGGAGCATGTTCAAGCTATCACCACTTTGAGTAGTGGAAAAATAGTTGATAAATCTAATCCGGTGAAGGCCCCAAAGCCTAAGGATCCAGAAAATTCCAAAGAGGATGATAGCTCAAACAACACTACATAAGAGAAAGAACCGGAAAGGCAATGCAAGCCGGTTGCCCCGTTTCCCCAAAGGTTGATTTCACCCAAACCTTTAGACAAAAATTGAAAATTTTAGAGGTTTTGAAGCAGGTGAAGATCAACATTCCGTTGTTGGATGCCATAAAGAAAATACCATCCGATGCCAAATTTCTAAAGGAATTGTGCACAGTCAAAAGGAAACACAATGTTCACAACAAAGTACTTTTGACTGAGAATTTGAGCGCTATTATCAAACAAGAGGTGCCCCAAAAATACAAGGATCCGGGTAGTCCAACCATCTCATGCATCATAAGAGACTACCGGATTAAACAAGCCTTACTCGATTTAGGGGCAAGTGTGAATCTCATTCTGTACTCGGTTTATAAACAACTTGGGTTAGGTGAATTGAAACCCTCCAAAACCACACTCCAACTTGCTGATAGATTCATTCGTATACCGAGAGGAGTGATTGAGGATGTTCTAGTCCAAGTTGATAAATTCTACTACCCAATAGACTTTATTGTCTTAGATATACATCCCGTGATAGGTACCGGTGCTCAAATTCCCGTCATACTTGGCCGCCCTTTTCTAGCTACTTTCAATGTGATTATCAATTGTAGAAACGGGCTTGTACAAATGTCCTTTGGAAATATGACACTTGAGCTGAACATATTTGATTTATGCAAACAACCACGGGAAGTTGATGAGGAGATCCACGAGATAAACTTGCTTGAATCATTCGTGGAGGAGACTTTCCCCTCAACATTATATTCCGACCCTTTGGAGGCATGTGTGGCCCACTCTCATGAGATAAATGATGACACAATATGAGAGATGGATGCCATTTTAGATGTGATGCCGATGCTTGGTAACAAAAGATGGAGGGCCCTATTTGAGCCTTTACCTGTAAATGAGAACAAGCCCATCCCATCCAATATCAAGGCACCAATACTCGACCTAAAACGATTACCAAGTGAGTTGAAATATGTCTATTTAGGTTGAAATGAAACATATCCAGTGGTGATTTCTTCCCACTTGGATGAGGAGCAAGAGAGTAGGCTAATTGCCACTCTAATAGAGCACAAGAGTGTCATTGTGTGGTTGATTGCGGATCTCAAAGGCATAGACCCACTGATTTGTAATCATCGCATACACCTTGAGGAGAATGCGAAGCATCTAAGCAACCACAAAGAAGACTCAATCCAAACATGAAGGATGTGGTTAAGGCCGAAGTGGTGAAACTATTGGATGTGGGTATTATTTACCCAATATCCGATAATCAATGGGTGAGCCCAACTCAAGTGGTGCCTAAGAAATCCGGAATAACCATCGTAGCCAATGCCAACAATGAACTCGTACCAATCAGAATCACTACCAGTTGGAGAATGTGCATTGACTACAGGAAGCTAAACACAGTTACAAGGAAAGACCACTTCCCCCTACCGTTTGTTGATCAAATTTTATAAAGGTTAGCAGGTCATTCCCATTTTTGCTTCCTTGATGGCTATTCAGGGTACAACCAAATAGAGATCGCCCTTGAAGACCAAGAAAAGACTACATTCACATGTCCATTTGGCACTTTCGCCTATCGACGGATGCCGTTTGGACTATGCAATGCCCCTGCCACTTTTCAGCGATGTATGATGAGTATCTTTTCTGATATGGTGGGGACAATTCTCGAAGTCTTCATGGATAATTTCTCAGTATTTGGTTGTAGCTTTGATGAGTGCCTTGTGCACTTGAAATCTGTGTTAAAAAGATGTGAAGAGAAGAACCTTGTGTTGAATTGGGAGAAATGTCACTTCATGGTTCAAAAGGGAATTGTACTTAGTCACAACGTTTCACAAAATGGAATCGAGGTGGACAAAGCAAAAATCGATCTTATCTCTAACCTTCCACCACCCAAGAGCATACGAGATGTGCGGTCCTTTTTGGGACATGTAGGATTTTATAGAAGGTTCATAAAGGACTTCAGTTCACTCTCTCGTCCTTTATGTAACCTACTTCAAAAGGAGAATTCATTCGAGTGGAATGAAGATTGTTAAAATTCCTTTACCACACTTAAAGGTATGTTGACATGTGCTCCCAGAATGCAACCACCTGATTGGAGCCTTCCTTTTGAAATTATGTGCGATGTAAGCGACTATGCTATTGGGGTCGTGATAGACCAAAGAAAAGAGAAGAAGCCATGTGTTATCTACTATGCAAGTAGAACCTTAAACTCAGCCCAAGAAAACTACACTAGTACAGAAAAAGAACTTTTAGCTGTAGCTTTTGCCTTGGACAAGTTTAGGTCCTACTTGATTGGATCCAAGATCATCATATTCACTGACCATGCCGCGCTTAAGTACCTTCTCTCTAAGAAGGATGCTAAACCACTGTTGTTAAGATGGATCCTTTTACTCCAGGAATTTGATATAGAGATACGTGATAAGAAAGGAGTAGAAAATGTAGTGGCTGACCATCTCTCTCGACTTGTTCTGACCGATTCCCCTGAAACGACCGCGATCAATGACATGGTCCCTGATGAAAAACTTTTTAAAATTTTCCAATTTCCATGGTATGCGGACATTACTAACTATCTTGCTACAGGTACGATTCCTACACATTGGAAAAAGCAAGATAAGGATAAGTTCTTCAATGAGGTGCGAAAATTCCTATGGGACGACCCATTCTTATTCAAGTATTGTCCTGATCAAATCATAAGGAGATGTGTGCCAGATGATGAACAACAAAGTATCATCTCCTTTTGTCATTCTCAGGCATGTGGTGGCCACTTTTCGGCTACGAAGACCACAACCAAAATTCTGCAATGTGGGTTTTATTGGCCCACTATGTTAAAAAACACACATGAGTTTTGCAAAACATGTGAGCCTTGTCAGAAATTGGAAGGAATCTTCCGTAGAAATATGATGCCACTCAATCCCATCTTAATAATTGAAATTTTTTATTGTTGGGGCATCGATTTCATGGGTCCATTCCCATCTTCTTTTGGAAACGTATATATCTTGCTTGCCGTTGATTATGTGTCCAAATGGGTCGAGGCAATCCCATGCCGGAATAATGACCATAAAACAGTCATTCGTTTCTTAAAAGAGAATATTCTTTCCCGATTTGGAACACCTCGAGTCATCATAAGTGATGGAGGGTCTCACTTTTGTAATCACCCATTTGAAACCTTAATGAAGAAATATGGCGTAACACACAAAGTAAGCACTCCCTATCACCCACAAACTAGTGGACAAGCTAAGATATCCAATAGGGAGATTAAACATATTTTAGAGAAAATGGTGAACCCCGATCGCAAGGATTGGTCGCTTCGACTTACCGATGCGCTTTGGGCCTACCGTACTGCTTTTAAGACCCCTATTAGAATGTCTCCCTATAGACTTGTCTATGGGAAGGCTTGTCACTTGCCTGTGGAGTTGGAACATAGGGCTTATTGGGCAATTAAGAAGATGAATTTTGATTCTGACAAGGCAAGCTCATTGTGCAAACTACAATTGAATGAACTTGCAGAACTCCGGAACGAAGCCTATGAAAATGCAAGAATTTACAAGGACAAGACGAAGGTGTTCCATGATAAGAACATTCTTCCTAAGACATTCACGATTAATAAAAAATTCCTTTTGTATAATTCTCGCCTACATTTATTTCCGAGGAAATTGAGATCTCGATGGACCGGTCCCTACATTGTCCAAACTGTCTACCCACATGGGATCGTCAGTTGTTGAATCCAAGGAACAGCAACATCTTTAAGGCAAATGGTCAGCGATTAAAGCCTTTCTTTGAGAAGTTTCCTTCAGAAGGTATGTCCATACCTCTGACTAATCCTGTGTATCAAGATGATTAATCTCCTAGTCTGATGGATTTATAGAGTAATTAGGATTAGGATTTTGTTGCTTTTGTTTCCTTTTTCATAGGTTTGTTAGAAGGAGGAAGAATTCCACTTTTTGTTCTCTCAGGTACTATCATTCCTCACTCCCTTTTATTTTAGAATTACTCTCATGTTTTGCTCATTGAACATCTTTTACATTGAGGACAATGCAAGATTTGGTTAGGGGGTGTAGGATCACTAGGATGAATCTAGCATGTTGTAACATTTCGAGCAAATTTCGAGCAATTATGTAGAAAATTTTCAATTTTTCTAACATTCAAAACTCTTTTGGAAAACTTTGTATCTATGATATGAGCATAAGAGGAGGAGATATAAAGTGTATGATGTTGTAAGTCTTGAACTTCTCTTAACATAATGGTTTTATATGTGAATTCTCCTATTTATGTGATTGATAGAAAATTTGAACACTCTTACACCTAGTTCACATTACACGATCTTCATGGGTTGAGAGGATTATGTGATTTGTGGATTAGCTAGAAGTTGCTTTAAGGTGTTGAGAAACCAAGCCGGGGTACTTTGTTCATCCTCGTCCATGGGAAAATAACGAAAGATATAAATTTCTAAAAATCCTATCTAATTTAAAAGAAAAAGGAAAAGGAAGGATGAAATTGGGAATGATGGAACAAATGGTGGAAATTCCGATTAGGGCTACCTATTACCAACTGGGGGATGGTCTACCGTAACCAAAGCTGGAAATGGGACGTAGTGTGAAAGCCGTCGGAAGGACAATAAGGCAAATTCCTATCATTGGCTTGTTGTTGCTCTATATACCTTGAGATCTATAGTCTAGTTGATCTATGAAGAAGATAATCCTGGAAACTCATGAGATAAATTTTCACTATGCACACTAGGTTAAATTTGTTCAAGTTCTTTTATTTATCAACCAATCAACGGGAATTTCATATGGACACTTATTATGTCTTGAGAGTTTATGGTTTCAACCTCTATCACCTAATTTTTCTAAATCTTACACTTGTGTGTCTTGGGATGTATAGAAGAAAGGTTTCTAAAGGAGAGCTGGGTTTTGGAGAATAGAATTGGTTTCACACATGTTTTGCTCGGGACTAGCAAAATGCTGGTTGGGGGGTGTGTTGAGCTTTTAATTGTGCATATTCTAACCCCAATTCATCACTCATTATGCAAGGTTTTTATGATTTATAGACTAATCTAATGCATGGATTTGTGATTGTAGGGATGAGAGAGAGGAATCATCAATTGGAGACTTAAAGGCACCATTTACAAGCAAAGAAGATCAAAAGACTAAGCGGGAAAGGATGGAAGAAAGAAGCAAAGGAGAGAAGAAAGAATGCAGAGCAAAACACTGAAGACCGGTCATCCATAGCCCAGGACCGGTCGTCCGACTGGTCCGAACACTCAACAAAAGAGGCCACTCTGCAAAGCTCTCTGGACCATCCAAGACCGGTCGTGCGACCGGTCGTTCACTGCTTAGACCGGTCCTGTGACCGGTCCTTGAATTAATTTTATGGACTTGGAATTTCCCAAAACTCTCTGGACGTTTTTCACGTTTTTTAGACCGGTCGTGCAACCGGTCGTCCAGGAGCTCAGACTAGTTGTGCGACCGGTCGTCTGCGTAATGATGCATGTTCTACAAGCTCCGGATTTCTCTGCGCACTGCGTAAACTTACACAAATTCTGGAAGATTCTGATGCTGCGGAGTGTCCCCACTATAAAAGGACACCTAGGGATTGTTCCTAGGGTATCTTAGAAGGGATTGAGCACAGTGGGAGATGGCGGAAGTCGATTTCGGAGTTCTACAACTCCTCCTAGTTTGCTTTCTAGTTTTTATGTTTTTCTTTAGTTGTTTCATGTTTCCTTGGATCATGAACGGCTAAACCTTTTAGCTAGGCTAAGAGGTGAAGCTTGTATTGAATCTAAGATGTTTCAATTCGTTTGATTTGGTTTTAAGTTGGGTTTCATGTTTAAGAACAATGGTTTGGAGTTTAATTCAAGTGCTAAGTAGTTTTTCTTAGTTTTTCTAGACCTGTATGATCTGAGGAATCGGAATACGCTCTAGATTTATAATTGTCATGTGCGAACTTCTTACAAAAATTCTATTTTCTGGAAATTCTGTAGTATGTGGGATTGTGTATGTGATTTGAATCAAGTTCAAATCATGATCTAGTTTTGTCTTGTGACAGGATTTAATGATGGTTATGATTGTGATCTTAGCCTATTGGAATTGGGACTGACCTATGCAATTGAGTATGCTCGTCCTAGCTTGCATTGAGTGATTCATATACATTGATCTTACATATGGCAGATTGTTTGGTTTAACTGTTTTATCATCCGACTAAATAGATCTAAATTTCGATTCTAGTTGAGAAAGTGAGAAACCACAGCGAATTGAACATCAAGGATTGCTACAAGTGGATCCTTGAACCCCTAGTGCCTTTTATTAATTGTTTACTTTCAGTTTAGTTCAAAGTTACTATTTACATCAATCTTCTACAAATCTATTTGTTAGCTTTTATAGTAGAATTATTGGAAGTGTTTTGTGGATTCGTACATAAGTCCCTGTGGATCGACCTCGGTCTTACCGAGATTTATTACTACATCGCAATCCTACACTTGGGGAAGCGAACAGTGAGCGACATGGTCATAAAGAAGATCCTACCGTCACACCTTCTGGATCCCAAAGAAAAGTTCGAACCATCATGGACGAACTATTGATCATCAGAGAAGTACTTCCAGGAGGCGCCCTCAGACTCACTAGCATGAGAGGAGTGGATCTTCTTAAGCCAATCAACGCCCACAATGTGAATATCTTTCACGGGTAAGTCATTTTGACCTTATCAAGAGTAACATTAGTAGAGTTGAAGTCAAAAGGTCGAAGCCAAGACCTCTGAGAAATCATTTCCGTCCACCAACAAATATTCCAAATAAAGAGTTTCAAAAGAGAAAAAAAAGGAAGAAGAAAAAGACACAAAAAAGTGTACAAAGAGAAAAGAACAAAAATAGAAAGAAAATGGGGAAGCCAAAACAAGGCACTCGAGAAAAAATCAACCCGAAAGGAAACATAATCATCCATCCATTCATCTCAGAAGGGTCTATAGCTAAGACTGACAGCTCTGCCATCGTAGCCAAGGATAAGGGTTGAAAGGTTACCATTAGCCGACAATGACGGATTCCCAACCTCTAGTCACCACAGTTATCTAGAAAAATTCAGAAATATAAAAAAAGAAAGTGTGTGCCTAAATAAAAAGGGCAGAGTGAAAACCTGAAAGGGCACTTCGAGTAAAAACAGTGGGCACACAGCGGACTTGGTGAAAACTCGAAAGGGCGCCGAGGGTAAAAACAGCATAACTGTCAATGGACAAGCAAGATCAAATAATCGGGACGTGGTGAAAACCCGAAAGGCCGTCACGGGCAAAAATGATGGGAAAACACCGACTGTGGTGAAAACTTGAAAGAGCACTACAAGCAAAAGTTGATAAAAAAGAAAAAGAAAAATAAAAGGTGCAAGTACCAGGAGGCAGGAAGTCAAGATCAGCTCAGACAATCCTGGATCAAGAGCAAGAAGAAGTACATTCAAGGACATAAACTCGACAAACTCTGACAAAACTCTCAGAAAGTAATGGTTTCAATTGCCTACACCTTTAGGGAACCAAAGGGATCCCCCAGAAGTCAATCTCGAAACATCGGTCAAAGCATTGGCCGAGCCTCAGCTCTGATTCCTACGTCCCAGCATAAAATCCAGACACACACTCACCAGACAACTCATGGCACAAAAAAATCTCAAAAGTTTTCTCTAACTATTAATGCATTATATTTCTTTTAACTTTCTTTCAAAATACAAAACAAAAAAAATACATCATCGCCAGTCATGTACCACGCAAAAAGGGACGTACAAACGGCCAACACAGCCCTCAAAAGCAAAAAAATCAATCTCTGCCACCCTCCTCGGCCATGTCAAGTAAGTCCTTTGACTCATAATGAAATAGCCTCGCTCTCAACTTGCTATTGAGAGCTTAAATGTGTATATTCTAACCCCATTTCATCACTAACTATGCTTGGTTTTCATGTTCGAAGACTATTCTAATGCATGGTTTTGGTGGTTATAGGAATGAGAGAGAGTTCACTCAATTGATGACTACAAGAGCATATTTAGCAGCCTTGGATGAAAACCCAAGGTGGGCCAAAGAAATAAGAAAGCAAGGAGAGGAAAGAGAGGAAGAAAGAAAGAAAGAAAAATAAAGAAAATAGGGTCTGACCAGTAGGCCAAGGAGGCCACGACCGGTCTTGACCAGTCGACCATCCTTCACAAGACACTCCAGCAACTACTAGAGGTCGCTGGAGAAAGCCCCAGACAGGTCCGACCGGTCTTGACCGGTCAGCCAAAGCCCCTAGCCCCTCTCTACACTCTCTGGACTGTCCACTGGACAAGTCCGACCGGTCAAGACCGGTCAGCCAGCCATCTCGACCGGTTAAGACCGGTCGGCCAACAGGTCAGCTAGTGTAATTTGCTGAAATTCAACAACTTCTTCAGCAAGCTTCAAGTTTTTTGCGCGAGTGCGTAAGTGCTGCACAAATCTGAAAGATTCTAAGGTGGTAGAGCCTCTCCACTATAAAAGGGGACCTAAGGATCGTAACTAAGGCATCCTAGAAGAGATCTACGAAGGTGGGAGGCAGAGAAAGGCGGATTCAGAGTTCTACAATTCCCTCTAATTTGTTGCTTTCTAGTTCATATTTTTAGTTGATTTCATGTTTCCTTGGATCATGATCGACTAAACCTCTTAGCTAAGGCTAAGAGGTGAAGCTTGTAGCGAATCTAAGATGCTTTAATTTGTTTATTTGGTTTCAAGTTTGAATTTTTATTGAAGAACAATGGTTTGTGGAAGTTTGAATAAAGTTCTAAGTAGTTTTCTTTATTCTTATGATGACTCATGGATGTTTGGAAGGATTGCTTTAGTTCTTAATTGTTTTGCATGGATTTAGACCTGTACGCTCCGAGGAATCGGATTCAAGACGCTCTAGACTTGGATTCTCATGTGGGAACTTCAACCAATGTTCTACCTTTTGTTCTAAAAATCGATTTAGGTGTTGCTTATGCATGTGATTTGAATGAATTTCAATTCATGATAGAGTTAAACATTGTGATAGGGTTTGATGATTATTATGATTGTGATCTTAACCTATTAGAACTAGGACTGACTTATGCAATTGAGTGTGCTCAAGTCCTAACTTGAATTGAGGGAATCATATATATGAACAACACATGAATTGGATTGTTTTGATGAATTAACCACTCTATCATCCGGCTAAATAGGATTTGATTTCGACTCTAGTTGTGTAATTGAGAAACCACAGCAAATTATGTATCAAGGATTGCTACAAGTGGATCCTTGAACCCCTAGTGCTCTTTTATATTAATTACATTCACTTTAAATTTCATATTACTATCTACATTCAAATTCTAAAATATGTTTAGTTTGATCTCAATTAGAAAATATTAGAAGTAGTTTTGTGAATTCTTAATAAGTCCTTGAGAATGATCTTGGTCTCTATCAAATTATTACTACTTCACAACCCTACACTTGGGGAAGCAAACAAGCTTTTGGCACCGTTGCCGGGGATTTTTTACGATTTTTCATGAAATTTTTGAAAATAGTTTCTATTTGAGATTTTTAGGAGTCCTTACTAACTTAGTTTGTGTAAGACCCGTACCCTTATTTGCCCTCCGTATGCTTATTTTCGGTGCCGGTACGTCCAGGATGGACCAGATTAGCGAGCCTTGATCGCGACCCTGTTTTAGTACCGCATCGACCCGAGACCTATACCCCGGTGACCGCGTAGGTGCTGCGATTCCAACGCCACGCGGCATACCCCATTGCGATACCCTGTGTGAAAGTTATGATCGATTGCGTAATCCGAGGTGGGCCGCGCAATGTGCGTGTGTCGTGGGCCCCACTTGACAGATTCCAAGACCATGTCACATCAATCAAATCCATCACCATCACCCTCACCCATACCCCTACTCTACACACCCCATACCCCCCATCCCTCTCTCTCCTCCCAAAGTCAACCCTCACCCATACCTCCCATACCCATTCCCATGCACCATCATCACCCCCCATCATTCCCTCTCTCTCTCTCTCCCCCCCATACAAGTCCATACGTAGGGGGAGAGGAGAGTTCATTTCAAAGTTCAAGAGATTTGAGAGGATAGAGAAAGAGAGATTTGAGAGTAGAGAGAGAGATTAGAGAGATTGAGGGTGGAGATCCTAGCTTGGAGGACCTCAACCATCATCCGGACCGTCCGGATTGTTCGATCAACAACCCGATCCAATCCAACCGTCCAACCATCCATCAAGGTGAGTGCAAGGGACAAACCCTCTCCATCTTCTTAATTCCTTTCCACTTTCCTTTTCTTTTGGGCCCACCTTGTGATGGGCAATGAGATGGATGGACTGGATCATCCATGAATGGGACCCACCTTATAATAATAATAATAATAATAATAATAATAAAAAGGGGGAGAGCTGCCACTGGACAGACAGCGTCCAGAGGGCGCTGCTGCCCAGCAGCACGTTGGCTACAAGCCCTTTTGGGCGTTGGACAGGGTCCCCACTCGTGGGACCCACCTTGATGTATGAGATGATCCACACCGTCCAGCTGTTTCCCCATCCCATTTCAGGGCAAGGAGCCAGAAATGAAGAAGATCCAGATCTCAGGTGGACCACACCATTGAAAATAGTGGGGCTGACGAAGCCTACTGTTGAGACTTTTTAGGCCCACCGTGATGTTTGTGGACCACATCACCTGCCCAATATTGGGCTTGCTAGGACCCCAACGGTCTGAGGAATATGATGGAGGGGGTGGATCGTCCCTAAGTGGGCCCCACTTGATATGATCAAAGAAAAAGAAAAAGAGAGAAAAAAAAGAAGGAGAAGAAGAAGACATGGACGCTGGACGTCCCAGCGTCAGAGACGCTGGAAACGTCCAGCGTACGCTGGAGACAATGGGTCCCCACTCGTGGGACCCACCTTGATGTTTGTGTTCCATCCACACCGTCCATCTTCTTTCCCATATCCTTTTAGGGCCAGGGCCCAAGGATGAAGCCGATCCAAATCTTAAGTGGACCGCACCGCATAAAACAGTGGAAATAATGATTCCTAGTGTCAGATATTCTTCGGCCCACTTTAATGTTTCTAGACCTATTTACATATTCAATATTGGGCTTGCTGGGTCCCCCATAAGATGGGGAACCTGATGAACGGAGTGGATCAGTCCCATGTGGGCCTCACTTGATTTAACTACAGAAAAACAAAAAAAAAAGGAAAAGAAGAAGAAAACGGAAAGACGAGGCTCTGCCTCTGACGCTGGGCGTACCAGCGTCCAGGTACGCTGGCCCCTCAGGCCGGCTAGTGGCCCACTCGTGGGTCCCACCATGATGCATGTGCTGTATCCACACCGTCCATCCAGTTGGGGAGATCATTTTAGGGCATGACCCCAAGAAGGAGTCAGATCCAAGTCTCGAGGGGGCCCCACCACAGAAAATAGTAGGGACAGTGGCCTTACCGTTGAAACCTTCTCATGGCCCACCGTGATGTTTATTTGAGAGCCAACCTGTTCATAAGTTCACACATTCATGGAAGAAGGAAAAACAAAAATATCGGCTTGATCGAAAAAAATATGGGCCCCACTTAGTGAGAACATAATATAATAAATAAATAAAACAAAAAAAAGACATGAGACCGCTGGACAGACAGCGTCCAGGGGACGCTGCTGCCCAGCAGCCCTCTGGGCGTCCCTATGGGCCCCATTCGTTGGGCCCACCTAGAATGTATTTGCCTTACCTATTCTGTCCATATGTTTTTCCCAGCTCATTTTAGTGGCTGAGCCCAAATTTAAGTATATCCAAAATGGCAAGTGGGCCATGCCAAGGAATAACAGTGGAAATAATGATCTCCACCATTGAAACCTTCCTAGACCTGCAATGATGTTTATTTGTCATCTAACCTGTTTCATAAGTGGCCGAGCCCAAAATTTAAGCATATCCTAATGTCAAGTGTACCATGCCACAGTGGGGATGATGATTTCAAACGTTGGCAGCTTCCAGGTTCTACAGTGATGCTTATTTGCCATCCAATCTGTTCATAA
The DNA here is from genome assembly GCA_003013855.2 of Liriodendron chinense. NCBI lineage: Eukaryota > Viridiplantae > Streptophyta > Magnoliopsida > Magnoliales > Magnoliaceae > Liriodendron > Liriodendron chinense. The sequence goes on from PVNU02000362.1 coordinate 4,339,488, forward strand.
GATCACATGGATATGGATGAAGGAGAAAACACGAATATCTGCTTGATTCAAAACTTAATGGGATAGATGGGTACCACACTGCCCAACAGGTAGCCCACCCTATGGGTCCCAACGTGATGTATCTATTAGCTCCACCATGATGTATCTGTTCTATTCATGCTGCCTATCTATTTTCCATATTATTTTAGATACGACCCCAACAATGAGGCAAATTCAGATGTTAGATGGACCACACCCATAGGGAATAGTGGTCCTTGATGTCCATCATGATTCCTTCTTTGATATATATGATTTATCCATGCCGTTCACATATTTTGTCGACCTACCTTGTATGTGCAGGCCCAAGTATGGGGCCGATGTGGTCTCAAGTGGGTTATGCCACGAATACTTTTACATTTCCAATGGGATCCATGGTTCGGATCCCACTCCCCATATATATATTGGGCCTTTTAAGGCCAGTGTTACATGATATGTTGGTAACATGCTAGTATGATTAGCTTGATAAGTCACACTGATAACATGCTTAGTATAATGAATACCATGCTCATTCATATGCGCATACGCATCATTTGTATGCCTGTTATGGATCATGATTAACCATAGCATATGCTAGTTGGCTTGTTATACTTAGGGGACCCGTGTGAGGCAGGGTCGCCCGACATGATTGCGCAGTATGCGTAAGTTTGGTGCATGATTTGGATTGTATGACTCATGCATTTCGCATTATGTATGTCACGATCGCTTTTACACCCTAGCAGTATCAGGGTGGTGGCCACCATAGTCACATCGTGGTTGGCAGTATTGGACACCGGAAACTTGTTCTAGTACGTGGGCGCTATGGATGTCCTTGGGTGAAAGTCCCTAAACCCTGTGGTACCAGTAGGATGCTCCAGCGTCGAGACCGAGTGGATAACATGAGCGCCCGTGTGCCAAATACCAGTAGGCCGCGTCTCCCACTGTGTCTAGGTCGGTTGGAAAGGGGTGTGACCTTATCCGCCCGGGTGAAGTGGGCTGTAAGCTAGGTCGAGTCTGACCAGCTCATGGAATGGGTCCGCTATCGGCGAGCCGGGTGGGCATTGGCATACCACTGACGAGGCAGATAGTGAGGTCTTTTCTACTCACTTGGTTATGCGCGCGATGTGTGGCGGCCAATATTAGAGTATACTAGACCCCGGTGATGTCCCAGATGAGAACTATTTTGATATGTGGTTTAGTTGAGGATTGACATGTTTGCATTGCATCTCTAGCATTAACACTCAGCCATGTAGGCCCTTGCATCGCATAGCCTTGGGATGGCTGATAGCATTCATAAACTTAGTAACTTAGCCCTCTACTACTTTCGCTTACTCTGATATCTGTATACTTGTCATATGCATCACACGCGCACACACGCACTCTACTGGGCTTCGTAGGAAGCTCATGCACGTTTGTTTACACTGCAGGTACTAGAGCCTATCAGCAGCGTTGAGCGCGGTTCATGTACCTGATATTTGGACTTCTGATTCATGTTGTATTTCCCTTTCCAGTACTGCACTCAACAAACTTATTAGTGGATATTTGATGATGTTTTATGGTTTTGATTATGCTCCTGTACAAAAAAAAATATTTATCCTGAAAATCCTCCTGATAGGATCCCAGGATCAGAACCTGACACATGAGAGCTAGGAGCCGAGAATGGGGTACTACGGAGGCTGTTGGCACCAAGGTCGGCGATCGGGAATTTAGTGAGCCCGGTCCCCGGGTTTGGGGCGTGACAGAAGTTGGTATTAGAGCATAACTTGGGAATACCTGCGGATGACATCACATATCTACTAATGGCCTTAGATTAACTACCCTTAACTGAATGATTGTTGCAAACTTAGGATGATTAGGATCCCGATCTCATGCACTTAGCGACCCACACTAGGATCCTATTACAACATAGTTATAATAGGATTCCCTATTTTGAGCTTAGAAACTTCTGAATATGATTCCCTAACGTGTGTGCATTCGAGAGTATCAATGATAAGAGGTACCTGTCCTTTTATGTAGGATATGGCGCCCAAGAGAGCCACCGGTAGGCCGTCGACCGGTGCGGGTACATCCCAGACCACCCCAGTCCCAACTTCAACTCCAGCTATGACTGCTGGTCAGTTTCAGGAGATGATGCAGGTTATGACCTCCATGGTAGAGTGCCAGGAGAGGAGGTCATCTGACGCAGTTGCCCCATCGGAGCAGGATCGTGCTCGTTCCTTGCTGATGGACTTCAGGCGGATGGATCCCCCACGGTTTTTGGGCGGGCCAGACCCGGTGGCAGCGGAGCGATGGAAATCGGAGGTAACAAAGATCTTTACCACGATGCGATGCTCGACCGAGGAGTGAGTTCCTCTTGCCGTTTTCCTTTTTCAGGGAGAGGCTGAGCACTGGTGGGCGTCGGTTAATCGAGCCGTCGGGCCTGATTTCGAGTGGACATGGGAGGACTTTGTAAACCGGTTTGACCGAAAGTTCTTCCCTGAGCATGTCCGCCAGCAGCGTGCTTTAGAGTTCGAGACACTGGTCCAGGGAGATATGTCAGTGTCGCAGTATGAGGCTCGATTCATTGAGCTATCCAGATTTGTGACGTATCTCGTGGATGACGAGGTGCGGAAGGCCCGTCGATTTGAGACCGGACTACGCCTTGGCCTTCGTGGCCGTGTCACGGGACACAAGCTTCCTACATTCGAGGAGGTGGTAGAGCGGGCCCAGATATATGAGGCAGAGTGGGCCGATGCACAGCGGATCCGTGACCAGAGCGGAGACCGGAAGGGGAAGAGGAAGGCTCCTTCTGACAGCTTTCGGCAGCAGCAGACTCGGGCACAGCAGAGGCACCCGGTTCGTCCATCTGTTCGACCGCTAGTAGCACCAGCAGCACCTCCAGCACCATCCCAGAGACAGTTTGCAGGCGTTTGTTTCTGATGTGGGGGGACAGGGCATCGTAGGCATGAGTGTCCCCACCCACAGCAGCAGCCACAGCAGCAGCCACAGCAGCATAGACCGCAGCAGCAGCAGCGGTGACCGCAGAGGGGACAGACACATCCCCAGCAGACTCAGGGCAGGTTCTACGCAGCCCAGCAGGATCCTTAGGCACCTGGAGGAGTCGTTGATGGTACACTCATTGTCTCTGCATGCATAGCTCATGTTTTGTTTGATTCTGGTGCATCGCATTCTTTCGTATCCGATGATTTCTGCCGATCGACTGGTTTGCCTTTAGAATCAGTGCGCGAGGGTTTGTCAGTGTCGACACCCTTAGGGAAGACCGCAGTATTGAGTTTGATCTGTTCGTCTTGCCCCGTCTTGGTAGGAGAGACCTTTTTGCCCGCTGATTTGTTTGTTTTACCGATGACCGAGTTTGATGTTATCCTGGGCATGGATTGGCTGGCCGAGTATCACGCTGTATTGGACTGCTTCGCAAGAACAGTCACTTTCCTTATACCCGGCATGCCGCAGTTTCAGTTCGTTGCCGAGCCTAGAGGTGAGCAGTTGTCATCTTTGGTGTCGTATGCCATAGAGGAACCGGTTGCCGGGTGCATCGACCAGCTGCCGGTAGTTTGTGATTTTTCGAATGTGTTTCAGGAGATTCCGGGGTTGCCGCCTCATCGGCATACCGAGTTTCAGATTGACCTCATGCCCGGTACTGCGCCTATCTCAAAGGCCCCGTACCGTATGGCACCTTTGGAGTTGCGGGAGCTGCGGAAGCAGTTGGACGAGTTGCGTGAACTAGGCTTCATCCGTCCGAGCAGTTCACCGTGGGGAGCCCCGGTACTCTTCGTGAAGAAGAAGGATGGCTCATTGAGGCTCTGCGTGGATTACCGCGAGCTCAACAAGGTCACGATTAAGAATAGGCACCCGCTTCCGAGGATCGACGATTTATTTGACCAGTTGCGGGAGGCCCAGTTCTTTTCGAAGATTGACCTATGGTCCGGTTATCATCAGGTCCGTGTCCGGGAGGAGGATATCCCGAAGACGGCATTCAAGACACGTTACGGTCATTTTGAGTTCCAGGTCATGTCTTTCAGACTGACCAATGCGCCCGCTGTGTTCATGCAATTGATGAACGAGGTCTTTCGTCTTTACCTTGATCAATTTGTTGTGGTGTTTTTTGATGACATTCTGATCTATTCGAGGACTCGGGAGGAGCATGCGCGGTATCTGGAGATCACCTTGCAGACCCTCCGCACACACCAGCTTTATGCGAAGTTGGAGAAGTGTAAGTTTTGGCAGGAGGAGGTGAAATTCCTCGGTCATGTGGTGACGAGGCAGGGAGTAGCAGTAGACCCGGTGACGATTGATGCCGTGCGTCAGTGGAGTCAGCCCACGAACGCGTCCGAAATCCAGAGTTTCCTGGGGTTAGCAGGTTATTATCGTCGTTTCATAGAGGGCTTCTCTCGTATTGCAGCCCCGCTGACCAGGTTGACCCGGAAGGGCGCTGAGTTCGTTTGGAGTGATGCCTGTGAGAGAGCATTTTCAGAACTGAAGGACCGTCTTACTTCTACACCAGTCCTCACTCTTCCCTCCGGGAGTGAAGGATTCGTGGTTTTTACAGATGCCTCATGTATTGGCTTAGGTGCTGTCTTGATGCAACATGGCAGAGTAGTAGCGTATGCGTCTCGCCAGCTCAAGGTCCATGAGCAGAACTAACCCACGCATGATCTGGAGCTAGCAGTGGTAGTCTTCGCACTGAAGGTGTGGAGGCACTATCTTTATGGGGTCAGGTTTGAGCTCTTTTCTGACCACAAGAGCCTGAAGTACCTCTTCTCGCAGTCCGAGTTGAACATGAGACAGAGACGTTGGATGGAGCTCCTGAAGGATTATGATTTTGATCTTCAGTACCACCCTGGCAAGGCCAACGTGGTGGCTGATGCCCTTAGCCGTCAGCCACGAGGCCTGGTGGCGCATATGATGGTCCGGGAGTGGAGGATGCTCGAGGAGGTTGCCGAGTATGATTTTGAGCTGAGCCTGCAGTCTTCTATCGCGCAGTTATCAAGCTTGTCGATTCAACCCTCTCTTGTTTCTAGGGTGATCGAGGCTCAGCAGACAGATCAGACATTGAAGGATTATTGGGAAGAGGCCGCGTCAGAGGGTCAGACTGATTGGCAGATTGGGTCAGATGGTGGACTTCGTTTCAGGGGTCGGTTGTGTGTTTCAGATATTCCTCAGTTGTGCAAAGATCTTATGGATGAGGCACACCGATCGAGGTTCACGATCCACCCAGGCTCTACCAAGATGTATCGTGATATGAGGAGGCAGTATTTTGGGCCGGTATGAAGCGTCAGATTGCCAGTTTTGTGGCTGAGTGTGACACTTGCCAGCGTGTCAAGGTCGATCATCGCAAACCTCCAGGTCCCTTGCAGCCGTTGAGTGTCCCGTTGTGGAAATGGGAGCACGTGACCACAGACTTCATTATGGGATTGCCGAGGACTGATCGCGGTCATGACGCCATCTGGGTTGTCGTTGATCGTTTGATGAAGTCGGCACATTTTCTTGCGATACGTGCGACCTGGTCATTGGACCGACTTGCAGAATTGTTTATCGAGGAGATTGTGAGGCTGTACGGAGTCGCAGTTTCGATCGTTTCTGACCGAGATCTGAGATTTACGTCGCGGTTTTGGAGGAGTTTTCAAAAGGCGATGGGGCCTGCCTTGAAGTTCAGCACCGCATATCATCCTCAGACTGATGGACAGACCGAGAGGGTCAACCAGATCCTTGAGGACATGCTTCGAGCTTGCGTGTTGGATTTCTCAGGTAGTTGGGATAAACACCTGCGTTTGGCTGAGTTTGCATATAATAACAGCTACCAGGCGACTATCGGTATGGCTCCTTTTGAGGCGTTGTATGGTAGACCCTATAGGTCTCCTAGTTGTTGGGCCGAGGTTGGAGAGCATCGTCTCCTAGGTCCCAAGCTTGTGCAGAGGACATCAGAGGCTATCAATATCATTAGGCAGAGAATGCGCACAGCTCAGAGTCGACAGAAGAGTTTTGCAGATCGTCGACGTCATCCCCTAGAGTTTTCCATTGGGGATCGTGTGTATCTCAGGGTCTCACCTATGAAGGGCGTGGTTCGTTTTGGAGCCAAGGGGAAGCTTGCCCCGAGATTCATTGGACCCTTCGAGATCACTGGGCGCGTTGGCGCCGTGGCCTATCAGCTTGCCTTGTCACTTCAGTTGTCTGGCGTCCACAATGTTTTTCATGTTTCTATGTTGCGGAAGTGTGAGTCAGACGTGGTTCCTGTGATAGATTGGCAGCCGTTGGAGGTTCGTGAGGATGCTTCTTACATTGAGCAGCCGGTTCGTATCCTTGACCGGAAGGAGCAGGTCCTCCGGACCAAGGTCATTCCTTTAGTGAAGGTCCAGTGGAGTCACCATAGCGCAGATGAGGCGTCGTGGGAGCGAGAGGCAGAGATTCGCGAGTCTTATCCTCATCTTTTTTATGATTGACTGTATCTGTATGATTGCTTTTCGATTTGATATGCATATATAGTGATGCGATTCTTTTTTTTATGATCTTCGGCTAGTTTGGTTTGTATTGCAAATTTCGAGGATGAAATTTTTTTGTTAGGAGGGGAGAGTTGTAAGACCCGTACCCTTATTTGCCCTCTGTACGCTTATTTCCGATGCCGGTACGTCCTGGATGGACCAGATTAGCGAGCCTTGATCGCGACCCTGTTTTAGTACCACATTGACCCGAGACCTATACCCCGGCGACCGCGTAGGCGCTGCGATTCCAACGCCGCGCGGCACGCCCCATTGCGATACCCAGTGTGAAAGTTATGATCGATTGCGTAATCCGAGGTGGGCCGCGCAATGTGCGTGTGTCGTGGGCCACACTTGCATAAATTCTAAGACCATGTCACATCAATCAAATCCATCACCATCACCCTCACCCATACCCCTACTCTACACACCCCATACCCCCCATCCCTCTCTCTCCTCCTAAAGTCAACCCTCACCCATACCTCCCATACCCATTCCCATGCACCATCATCACCCCCCATCATTCCCTCTCTCTCTCTCCCCCCCATACAAGTCCATACGTAGGGGGAGAGGAGAGTTCATTTCAAAGTTCATGAGATTTGAGAGGAGAGAGAAAGAGAGATTTGAGAGTGGAGAGAGAGATTAGAGAGATTGAGGGTGGAGATCCCAGCTTGGAGGACCTCAACCATCATCCGGACCGTCCGGATCGTCCGATCAACAACCCGATCCAATCCAACCGTCCAACCATTCATCAAGGTGAGTGCAAGGGACAAAACCTCTCCATCTTCTTAATTCCTTTCCACTTTCCTTTTCTTTTGGGCCCACCTTGTGATGGGCAATGAGATGGATGGACTGGATCATCCATGAATGGGACCCACCTTATAATAATAATAATAATAATAAAAAAGGGGGGAGAGCTGCCGCTGGACAGACAGCGTCCAGAGGGCACTGCTGCCCAGCAGCACATTGGCTACAAGCCCTTTTGGGCGTTGGACAGGGTCCCCACTCGTGGGACCCACCTTGATGTATGAGATGATCCACACCGTCCAGCTGTTTCCCCATCCCATTTCAGGGCAGGGAGCCAGAAATGAAGAAGATCCAGATCTCAGGTGGACCACACCATTGAAAACAGTGGGGCTGACGAAGCCTACTGTTGAGACTTTTTAGGCCCACCGTGATGTTTGTGGACCACATCACCTGCCCAATATTGGGCTTGTCAGGACCCCAACGGTCTGAGGAATATGATGGAGGGGGTGGATCATCCCTAAGTGGGCCCCACTTGATATGATCAAAGAAAAAGAAAAAGAGAGAAAAAAAAAGAGAAGAAGAAGAAGACATGGACGCTGGACGTCCCAGCGTCAGAGACGCTGGAAACGTCCAGCGTACGCTGGAGACAATGGGTCCCCACTCGTGGGACCCACCTTGATGTTTGTGTTCCATCCACACCGTCCATCTTCTTTCCCATATCCTTTTAGGGCCAGGGCCCAAGGATGAAGCCGATCCAAATCTTAAGTGGACCGCACCGCATAAAACAGTGGAAATAATGATTCCTAGTGTCAGATATTCTTCGGCCCACTTTAATGTTTCTAGACCTATTTACATATTCAATATTGGGCTTGCTGGGTCCCCCATAAGATGGGGAACCTGATGAACGGAGTGGATTAGTCCCATGTGGGCCTCACTTGATTTAACTACAGAAAAACAAAAAAAAAAGGAAAAGAAGAAGAAAACGGAAACATGAGGCTCTGCCTCTGACACTGGGCGTACCAGCGTCCAGGTACGCTGGCCCCTCAGGCCGGCTGGTGGCCCACTCATGGGTCCCACCATGATGCTTGTGCTGTATCCACACCGTCCATCCAGTTGGGGAGATCGTTTTAGGGCATGACCCCAAGAAGGAGTCAGATCCAAGTCTCGAGGGGCCCCCACCACAGAAAACAGTAGGGACAGTGGCCTTACCGTTGAAACCTTCTCATGGCCCACCGTGATGTTTATTTGAGAGCCAACCTGTTCATAAGTTCACACATTCATAGAAGAAGGAAAAACAAAAATATCGGCTTGATCGAAAAATTCTGTGGGCCCCACTTAGTGAGAACATAATATAATAAATAAAAAAAATAAAAAAAAGACATGAGACCGCTGACAGACAGCGTCCAGGGGACGCTGCTGCCCAGCAGCCCTCTGGGCGTCCCTATGGGCCCCATTCGTTGGGCCCACCTAGAATGTATTTGCCTTACCTATTCTGTCCATATGCTTTTCCCAGCTCATTTTAGTGGCTGAGCCCAAATTTAAGTATATCCAAAATGGCAAGTGGGCCATGCCAAGGAACAACAGTGGAAATAATGATCTCCACCATTGAAACCTTCCTAGACCTGCAATGATGTTTATTTGTCATCTAACCTGTTTCATAAGTGGTCGAGCCCAAAATTTAAGCATATCCTAATGTCAAGTGGACCATGCCACAGTGGGGATGATGATTTCAAACGTTGGCAGCTTCCAGGTTCTACAGTGATGCTTATTTGCCATCCAATCTGTTCAAAAGATCACATGGATATGGATGAAGGAGAAAACACGAATATCTGCTTGATTCAAAACTTATTGGGACTAGATGGGTACCACGCTGCCCAGCAGGTGGCCCACCCTATGGGTCCCAACGTGATGTATCTATTAGCTCCACCATGATGTATCTGTTCTATTCATGTTGCCTATCTATTTTCCATATTATTTTAGATACGGCCCCAACAATGAGGCAAATTCAGATGTTAGATGGACCACACCCGTAGGGAAAAGTGGTCCTTGATGCCCATCATGATTCCTTCTTTGATATATATGATTTGTCCATGCCGTTCACATATTTTGTCGACCTACCTTGTATGTGCAGGCCCAAGTATGGGGCCGATGTGGTCTCAAGTGGGCTATGCCACGAAGACTTTTACATTTCCAATGGGATCCATGGTTCGGGTCCCACTCTCCATATATATATTGGGCCTTTTAAGGCCAGTGTTACATGATATGTTGGTAACATGCTAGTATGATTAGCTTGATAAGTCACACTGATAACATGCTTAGTATAATGAATACCATGCTCATTCATATGCCCATACGCATCATTTGTATGCCTGTTATGGATCATGATTAACCATAGCATATGCTAGCTGGCTTGTTATACTTAGGGGACCCGTGTGAGGCAGGGTCGCCCGACATGATTGCGCAGTATGCGTAAGTTTGGTGCATGATTTGGACTGTATGACTCATGCATTTCGCATTATGTATGTTACGATCGCTTTTACACCCTAGCAGTATCAGGGTGGTGGCCACCATAGTCACATCGTGGTTGGCAGTATTGGACACCGAAAACTTGTTCTAGTACGTGGGCGCTATGGATGTCCTTGGGTGAAAGTCCCTAAACCCTGTGGTACCAGTAGGATGCTCCAGCGTCGAGACCGAGTGGATAACATGAGCGCCCGTGTGCCAAATACCAGTAGGCCGCGTCTCCCACTGTGTCGAGGTCGGTTGGAAAGGGGTGTGACCTTATCCGCCGGGTGAAGTGGGCTGTAAGCTAGGTCGAGTCTGACCAGCTCATGGAATGGGTCCGCTATCGGCGAGCCGGGTGGGCATTGGCATACCACTGACGAGGCAGATAGTGAGGTCTTTTCTACTCACTTGGTTATGCGCGCGATGTGTGGCGGCCAATATTAGAGTATACTAGACCCCGGTGATGTCCCAGATGAGAACTATTTTGATATGTGGTTTAGTTGAGGATTGACATGTTTGCATTGCATCTCTAGCATTAACACTCGGCCATGTAGGCCCTTGCATCGCATAGCCTTGGGATGGCTGATAGCATTCATAAACTTAGTAACTTAGCCCTCTACTACTTTCGCTTACTCTGATATCTGTATACTTGTCATATGCATCACACGCGCACACACGCACTCTACTGGGCTTCGTAGGAAGCTCATGCACGTTTGTTTACACTGCAGGTACTAGAGCCTATCAGCAGCGTTAAGCGCGGTTCATGTACCTGATATTTGGACTTCTGATTCATGTTGTATTTCCCTTTCCAGTACTGCACTCAACAAACTTATTAGTGGATATTTGATGATGTTTTATGGTTTTGATTATGCTCCTGTACAAAAAAAAATATTTATCCTAAAAATCCTCCTGATAGGATCCCAGGATCAGAACCTGACACATGAGAGCTAGGAGCCGAGAATGGGGTACTACGGAGGCTGTTGGCACCAAGGTCGGCGATCGGGAATTTAGTGAGCCCGGTCCCCGGGTTTGGGGCGTGACAGTTTGCTTTGTTTTGGTTTGTTTTTAAAGGGATTCTAGGAGTCGAAGTAGCCACTTCAATTAGGTTTTTCTAACCCTTTTTAATCTTTTACTTTTCTGATATTTGCATGCCACATTGGGTTCGGGATTCTAATAACCGACTGATTAGTGAATGAGTGATTGTTGAGGGGATTGATAAGAAACCATGTGCTAAGAAACGTTTAGATTCCCAAATTTTTCTTGAAATTATGGCTGAAAATCAACCCGATCCAAGGCCCAATCAAAATCTAGGCCAAAATCAAACTGAAACTGGGTGAGAATAAGGTTGAGAATGTTCCTCCACCGAGAAATTTACATAATTACTTACAACCTACAAGAGTGAGTACTCCCTCATGCAGAATTTTTTCATATAATGCAGGGAATATTAATCTAAAACCGGGAGTAATCCAACTCGTTCCCAAGTTCCTTGGTTTAGATAGTGAAACTGCATATCAACATTTCAAGGAATTTGATGAGGTGATAGCCACGTTGCACTTTACAAACTTATCTAATGATGTCGTGAGACTTAGGTTATTCCCTTTTTCTAAAAAAGAGAAGGCTAAGGCTTGGCTTCATGCATTAAGGCCAAGATCAATTGGCACATGGACTGAGATGACTAGGGAGTTCATTAAAAAGTTTTTCCTTATTCATAAAAAAAACATGTTGAGGTGCCTAATCACAATTTTTTCTTAAAAAGAGGATGAGACCCTCTTCCAATGTTGGGAGAGGTTCAAAGACTTATTAAACATATGCCCACATCATGGCTACGAAATTTGGCGGGTAATAAGCTTTTTCTATGAAGGACTCAATTCACTCATGGGCCAATTCGTAGAGATGATGTGCAATGGAGAATTCATGAATAAGGAAGCCGAGGAAGCATGGGACTACTTTGATATCTTAGCCGAGAATGCACAATCTTGGGATACAAGTAAACCAGCAAATCCCAAAATAAGCCAACAAAGAGAATAGGGATGAATCTATGTCCTCTCCGAAGAAGACAACATAAGTGCACTTGTGTTGGGGCTCAAATTTGTACCCATTATAAAATAGTATTCAGCGATCCATCTACGACGATTTGGACTGATTTCGAGATCCGAAATACTCAGAAAATGCCAGTGCAACCCAAACATGCGCAATCATGACAGAAACCTACAAATGCTATTTCGGGGTGGAATCAGACATGCGGATTACCGCCAAATGATCCGGAACGCCCTAAAACCTTTAACCTGCAAGTTTCAAGGTCGCACGATGCATATCTTTACCCGCGCGCTTCCAAATGCATTTTTGCCCTGACCGTATCCGACTATAAGGGCCCGAAAACTTACAGGTACCATTTCAGGCTGGAATTAGACATGCGGATGGCCTCCAAATGATTCGGAATGCCCAAAAAACCTTAAGTAGCAAGTTTGAAGTCCTTGCGGTGCATATTTCCATGTGCGCGCTTCCCGGAATAATATTCCTATGCAAAGAGCTGATCGGGAGGGTCCAAATTGGTAAAGAACTACCAAAATTTACAGCAGATGACCATCGGTATCCCACCCCGTTCATTCAAGAGGTTGATCATGGCCTAAAAGCAGCTTGGCGTCAGTAACCTCGGTCTCCGAAAAGGTAGCCCCCCTTTGGAGGTCGCCCGTCGGAGCCTAAAACCTGAAATATTCTAAGTGTTGGAACATGCATTTGCCCACTCTCTCTCCACATGCGGATGCCATGAGGAGACATGCATTTTCTCTCTCACCACATGCGCATGAGAGCCCTCTCTCTCCCTTTCCATATTTTAAATTTTCAAAAATATCAAAAATAATAAAATATGTGCTAAGTGTGAGCACATGCGCACATGTGCACACCACAGAAGAGGGCACATGCGCCCACCTTCTTTGCAACATGCGCCTACACACCACTGCATGCGCATGCCATAGCCACATGTGCCTGATGCATGGTGACATGCGCATGATTCCCATCACATGCGCATGACTCCTCTCTCCAAATGCATGCGCATGCTCTCCCTTTTGCAAACAACATGCGCCCGGTACCCGATACCCGATTAACATGCTATAAATACCCCTCTACTTGATGAGACAGGGACGAGATCATCACTCCCAGAGCACTCTTCTTGCAGAGGTAAAAATTCTTCACCGGAATCCTCACCTGGATAGGGACATGCGCCCATCCCTTCGCCGGATGCCCTCGTCGGAAAGGGATTTCTCCCACCGGAGCAAAATCCTCCAAGTCCCATGGGACATGCCCTCATCCTTTTATTGGAAGAAAATGGGAAATTTCTCAAGTCCTTGGAGGACATGCGCCCAAGGGAGAAGCCACATGCGCACAAGTGCGCCCAAGGGGCAGGCACATGCGCTTACCTCCCTTCCCTTCCCTCTCTCCTCACTTTTCTCTCACATGCGCTTGGGATGGGATCACATGCACCCAACTTGAGATCACATGCGACCACACCCCATGGGAGATGCGCCTGGACGCTGATGGGGAGGTGAGGCCTTCTGTGATGTGGCCCGCCTTTGATGTGGCCCGCATTCCGATCAAGAGGACGCTCCTAGACACACATTAATGTCCTCTATCCATCCCTCGGACTGGATTCGCCAACGGTCGATGTTAAGTGGGCCCAAATCAGCAATTTGATCAAAAAGGCCAACACTTAGCCAATATTGCAAACCTCAGAAACCCTTCCGAAAGAGCCAGAAACGGCCGAAATCGAGAGGAATCGGGCGAAATTTGACCGAACCCGAGAGGGAGACTTCTCTCTGCCATAACATGATATTGTTAGTGCACTATTCCGTGGCATACTAGTGCACCTTGTTTGTCAATCACTTACAGCAGTGAGTCTTGTGTCGGTTGAGCCAAATGAAGACGAAGAACGAAGACTCAAGACGTCCAGCCGCATCAAGGAAGAAGATTCAGGTATATAAGATGCCTTGGTGCCTTAGCCTCGACCAAAACCCATCCCCTTTGTATCCTTGATGACCTTGACCACATTTAGAACCCTTTAGGCATCATAGATAGGCCCTAGGTGTCACATTTGATCATCCCAACCTAGGACTTCATATACAGGCTGAAGAAAATGGAACTCAGCTTGTTGAAGAGGGGACCCAGGCTGGTCCGACCGGTCAAGACCGGTCGGCCAGCAGCCCTGCTGCATTTACATATGGCCAGCCGACCGGTCATGACCGGTCGGCCTTCACAATGGAAGGGTTCAGCAAGCCTGGCCGACCGGTCTTGACCGGTCGGCCTTCACAATCTAGGCCGTCCAGCAAGAGTGGCCGACCGGTCATGACCGGTCGGCCTGATATATTGAGGCTGTCCAGTGAGGGGGTCCGACCGGTCATGACCGGTCGGCCCATGTGTTTGGCCTATGTAATGCTTGTCTTTCAGCAGGGGAGTCCGACCGGTCATGACCGGTCAGGGCAGGCCATTTTATGGCCGTTTTATGACCGTTGGAGCCTCTTTTCTATAAATATGGAGCTCCATTCTTGGGTCAGGGAGAGAAGTTTTTGAGAGCCCATTCCACACTTATCTTGTACATCATTTGGGGCCTCAAAGAGGAGGTTTTCAAGTCATATCCCTTGTGTTTCAAACACAAGTATGGGCATTCAAATGCTATCAAGAGATGACTTGATTCCTCTCTCAAATCTAGAGGTGTGACACTATTCCACATAGGTATATCCTTTGTCCAAGACCTCTAGAAGACTCTCTAGGTGAATCTCCTAGTTGGAACAACCTACACAACCCATGTATGAGATTCACCCATCCTCTTAGCTGTTAGTGCACTTTTCCGTGGCATACTAGTGCACCTTGTTTGTCAATCACTTACGTCAGTGAGTCTAGAGTCGGTTGAGCCCAAAGAAGAAGAAGACCGAAGACTCAAGACGGACCGGCTGCATCAAGGAAGGAGTTTCAGGTAAAAGTGATGCCTTGGTGCCTTAACCTTGACCAAAACCCATTCCCTTTGTATCTTTGATGACCTTGACCATATTGGAGTACATTTAGTCATCATAGATAGGCCCTAGGTGTCCCATTTGAACATCCCAACCTAGGACTAAATAAACAGGCTGAAGAAAGTGGAGTTCAGCAATTGCATAGGGGGAACCAGGCTGGTCCGACCGGTCATGACCGGTCGGCCAGCAGCCTTGCTGCTTTATGCAATGGCCAGCCGACCGGTCATGACCGGTCGGCCCCTTTTACACATCAATATGGCCAGCAGGTATGGCCGACCGGTCATGACCGGTCGGCCTGGAGGTCTCATGTGTCCAGCAAGGAGCGCCGACCGGTCATGACCGGTCGGCCTGTAGTGTTTGGGCAGTCCAGTAAGGGGGTCCGACCGGTCATGACCGGTCGGCCCATATATTGTGCCTATACACTTGATGTTCTCCAGCAGGGGGGTCCGACCGGTCATGACCGGTCGGGACAGGTCGGCATAGAGCCGTTTTTTTTACCGTTGGGGCTTCATTTGCCTATATATGGGGCTCCGTTTTTTGTCATTTCTAGAGGGATTTTTGAGGAAGGAAAGCTACCATTGAAGGAGTTCTTTTGAGGCTTATTCCTTGACCTATGGAAGGCATCTTCCTTGTGCTTTAACACAAGATTAAGAGCATTCCAAGCTCATGAAGAAGATGACCTTCATCCCCTCTTGATCTCTATTGTTGGGAAGCTTCTTGATTGGCAAATCCATGTCCTAAACTCAAAGATGAGATCGTTGTAGGTAAGAGACTCTAGGCAACCCATTCCCACTAAGTTGTAGAGCTCTTAAACCTATCCTCCTAGCACCTTGGGCATTTCAAGGCATCGCATGCAAGGTGTTTGATCGAATGTGGCTGAGGCATTGGTGACGCAACGGCGGCACGATCGAGGGAACAAAGGGAAGCTGATTGAAGCACGGGAGAGCGGAGATCAAGCAACCCAATCCGGCGCTAAACAAGGGACTCATCCGACAAGTAGGTTGTCTTATTTGAGAGTCCATTTTAGAGTTTGTTTGTTAACTCGCCTTAGGGACGTTAGCCGTTCCTTGGCCCGTCAGCCGGGCCTAAACTAAGTCTCCAAGGGGGAGCCTCCGACACGGGAGTAAACGTGCGATAAGGTTGAGAGTTAGCCTTTGTCTAAAACTCCGGATACGGTTGAGAGGTGAACCGATAAAACCTCAGTGTAAAGGTTGAGAGGTGAACCTCATTTAAAACCTCCGATAGTGAATGCCGGTGTGCTCAAAGGGGTTGAGTACTTGAACCGGGAGTGGAGTAGACATGTAGTCGAACCACTATACATCCTTGTGTTTGTAATTGTTCTTGAGCTCATTCTATCTTTGCATTGTTAGTTTAATTGCTTAATTATGAATGATTGATAGGAATGCATGCTAGGCACTTTATAGGCATCCCCACACATGATGTACCTTCACTGCTTGTGTAGACTTGAGCTCATTGATCCACTCTCATAAGTCTACACAAGATGCATAGGTTAGGAGCTTGACTAGTTGTATCATTTACTTCCTATGCATGCTTAGACTAGGTTTGTTTATTGCTTATCCTCTTGCTAGTCTTTTGATTGGACCCACCAAGGCTTGGAAGCCGAGGTGTTCTTGCTTACAAAGATTATTTTATTGAATTGCATAAGTAGGCGAAAAGAATTTGGAAAAGGTCCATATCACCCCCTCTAGGTCCTTAGACATATCTCCGAGTATCTCTACAAGCGGTAAAACCGCAATTTCACTAGCACCTTGGGCTTTTCAAGGCATCGCATGCAAGGTGTTTGATCGAATGTGGCTGAGGCATTGGCAACGCAACGGCGGCACGATCGAGGGAGCAAAGGGAAGCTGATTGAAGCACGGGAGAGCAAAGATCAAGCAACCCAATACGGCGCTAAACAAGGGGCTCATCCGACAAGTAAGTTGTCTCATTTGAGAGTCCATTTTAGAGTTTGTTTGTCAACTCGCCTTAGGGACGTTAGCCGTTCCTTGGCCCGTCAGCCGGGCCTAAACTAAGTCTCCAAGGGGGAGCCTCTGACACGGGAGTAAACGTGCGATAAGGTTGAGAGTTAGCCTATGTCTAAAACTCCGGATACGGTTGAGAGGTGAACCGATAAAACCTCCGTGTAAAGGTTGAGAGGTGAACGTCATTTAAAACCTCCGATAGTGAATGCCGGTGTGCTCAAAGGGGTTGAGTACTTGAACCGGGAGTGGAGTAGACACGTAGTCGAACCACTATACATCCTTGTGTTTGTGATTGTTATTGAGCACATTGATATCTTTGCATTGTTAGTTTAATTGCTTAATTATGAATGATTGATATGAATGCATGCTAGGCACTTTTTAGGCATCCTGCACAAGATGTACCTTCACTACTTGTGTAGACTTGAGCTCATTGATCCAATCTCATAAGTCTACACAAGGTGCATAGGTTAGTAGCTTAATTAGTTGAATCATTCTCTTACCTATGCATGCTTAGACTAGGGTTGGTTATTGCTTAACTCTTGCTAGTCTTGTGATTGGACCCACCAAGGCTTGGAAGCCAAGGTGTTCTTGCTTACCTAGCTTAAACTTGTTGAATTGCATAAGTAGGCGAAAAGAATTTTAAAAAGGTCCTATTCACCCCCCCTCTAGGTCCATAGACATATCTCCGAGTATCTCTACAAGCGGTAAAACCGCACTTTCAGATATATCATAATCATGCACCGCAACAAGGTTATCCAAACTTAGGAGCCCTAAATACCTTAATCAAGTGGTCAGCAGGCACACTACTTAGTTGTTTTCAGCCCTGGGAAGTGCCCTGTTGGCTCAGAAACCGACTTACGCTAAACAAATTGAAATGCTTTCGCACTGCGACCCTCGTGGACATAATCCACCTCTATCCAAAGACAATCGTGACAAGCATTCACCAAATCCTCCAATCAGATCATAAACAGGCCCTGGGAAGTGCCCTGATGGCCCGAAAATCTACTAATGCCAAATGAAATCAATCGCGATCTCGAAGACGCGAGGGCAAAATATCGATGACATAAAGATATATACGAAGTAGATTGATCAAAGCAAATGCATAATTTGTCTGATACACTTAACATCTAGCATAAATGCGATCTTTTCTTGAGCATGCATAAAGCATAATTACTTTGTACTGTACTCATTTGCATCCATTGCATGAATTTATTTCATCTCGGATCGAGTTACGAAACTAAATCAAAGGGGACTATGGTTATCATAGAAAATTGTAACCAAAAAGTTCTAAACGTCTGAAATACTTCATCGTTAAGACCAGTTGATGTGCGTCCTGTCCAAGGCGGGATCCGTCAGTTGAGTGGCTAAGGTAATGAGTGCCTTCTAGCAAGTCACCCGTCCCATCAGAGACGGTCACTGGCCCTGGTTGCAGTAAGTGGACGCCCTGAAGTGTATCTCTGAAAGTCATATCGTCCATAGAGACGCATCATGACACTGAGATATACGACTCGGTCAAAACCCTGTTTGCACAAAGACCCCATGGAGTGCCTTCCGGTAAGTCACCCGTCCCATCGAAGACGGTCACTGGCCCTGGTTGCAGTAAGTGGACGCCCTGAAGTGTATCTCTGAAAGTCATATCGTCCACAGAGACGCGTCATGACGCTGAGATATACGACTCGGTCGAAACCCTGTTTGCACAAAGACCCTATGGAGTGCCTTCCAGTAAGTCACCCGTCCCATCAGAGACGGTCACTGGCCCTGGTTACAGTAAGTGGACACCCTGAAGTGTATCTCTGAAAGTCATATCGTCCACAGAGACGCGTCATGACACTGAGATATACGACTCGGTCGAAACCCTGTTTGCACAAAGACCCCATGGAGTGCCTTCCGGTAAGTCACCCGTCCCATCGGAGACGGTCACTGGCCCTGGTTGCAGTAAGTAGACACCGTGAAGTGTATCTCTGAAAGTCATATCGTCCACAGAGACGCGTCATGACACTGAGATATACGACTCGGTCGAAACCCTGTTTGCACAAAGACCCCATGGAGTGCCTTCCAGCAAGTCACCCGTCCCATCAGAGACGGTCACTGGCCCTGGTTACAGTAAGTGGACACCCTGAAGTGTATCTCTGAAAGTCATATCAGTCCACAGAGACGCGTAATGACACTGAGATTTACGACTCTGTCGAAACCCTGTTTGCACAAAGACCCCATGGAGTGCCTTCCAGTAAGTCACCCGTCCCATCGGAGACGGTCACTGGCCCTGGTTGCAGTAAGTGGACACCGTGAAGTGTATCTCTGAAAGTCATATCGTCCACAGAGACGCGTCATGACACTGAGATATATGACTCGGTCGAAACCCTGTTTGCACAAAGACCCCATGGAGTGCCTTCCAGCAAGTCACCCGTCCCATCAGAGACGGTCACTGGCCCTAGTTATAGTAAGTGGACACCCTGAAGTGTATCTCTGAAAGTCATATCGTCCACAGAGACGCGTAATGACACTGAGATTTACGACTCTGTCGAAACCCTGTTTGCACAAAGACCCCATGGAGTGCCTTCCAGTAAGTCACCCGTCCCATCGGAGACGGTCACTGGCCCTGGTTGCAGTAAGTGGACACTGTGAAGTGTATCTCTGAAAGTCATATCGTCCACAGAGACGCGTCATGACACTGAGATATACGACTCGATCGAAACCCTGTTTGCACAAAGACCCCATGGAGTGCCTTCCAGCAAGTCACCCGTCCCATCGGAGACGGTCACTAGCCCTGGTTGCAGTAAATGGATGCCATGGAGTGTATCTTCGAAAGTCATATCGTCCATAGAGATGCGTCATGACACTGAGATATACGACTCGGTTGAAACCCTGGTTGTACAAAGACCCCATGGAGTGCCTTCCAGCAAGTCACCCGTCCCATCGGAGACGGTCACTGGCCCTAGGTTGCACTAAACGGAAACCGTGAAGTGTATCCCTGAAAGTCATATCGTCCATAGAGACGCGTCATGACACTGAGATATACGACTCGGTTAAAATCCTGGTTGCTACTCAACTAGGAATGCCCGAGGAGTATGGGACCGACATCTAACTGGTCTTAACGATAGCTTAGTCCATAATAAATCCTAGACTTGGTTTCTACGACCATGAACTCGAGAATATAATCCCTGACGATTTAAACTACTTGCTCGATTTATCCGAGCTTCATTCCTTTAATATTCCATCTATTGTATAACTGTAATTCATAGTGGAATCTTGTCGCTTTGTGCCGTGGTTTTCTCCCGTAAGGGTTTCCACGTAAAAATCTCTGTGTTGTCTATGCTGTGCTTTATTTATATTTATGCTCCTTTAATGCTTTATTTAACTCATTTATGATACATGCATGCATTTATTTTTGCCTTCTAATCAAGGGTGATCATCCGTTGATGTAATTAATGGTTCGTGACCAGTTCACAGCCCGGAATGTAAAAGATTTCAGAATCTCTGAATAAAATTCACCTCGTGGTGCTTTCTCGTGTATACTTTGTGATTGCTTATGATTGTCTATGAATGTCTCTATACTCAGAATTCCCTCAGAATAATGAAACACATGAAAAAGACTGCCGACGAGCAGTTTCGATTTTTCTAAGCTCTAACAACGTGTAGCTAGCCTCACAAGAAAAGTTGAGGCCATGGAATTAGGAAAGGGGGAAAAGACTAAGGAAGTTGCGAATATTTATGGAATTTGTTCCGGTAACCAACATGCAACACAGGATTGTCCTAAAATCTCTGCAGTGTCAAGAAGTTCTACAAGAACAATAAAATGCTATAAATAATTATCAACGACCTTTTAGTAATCCAAACTCGAACACTTATAATTCTGGTTGGAAGAACCATCCCAACTTCAGTTGGAGGAATGGGCCATCAGATAATGCAAACAATAACCCAAAAGCTACGCTTGAGGAGATATTGGGTACATTTGTCTCGGCCCAAGCTAAGTACAACAAGAATAATTCTCACAAAATCGATGGGTTCATGCAAGAACAATTAAAATTCAACCAGAATTTATCTCAAGCCATTAATGATTTGAAAACTTCAATGGCTAGAGTTGAATCTCATCTTAGTGTTAGGGACAAAGGCACACTTCCTGCTTAACCTCTCCCTAACCCATGAACCCAATTTGAGATACAAGACCTCAGCCTATCCTCCCAAAATATGGAGCATGTTCAAGCTATCACCACTTTAAGGAGTGGCAAAACAATTGATAAATCCAATCTGGTGAAGGCCCCAAAGCCTAATGATTTAAAAATTACCAATAAGGATGATATCTCGAACAACACTCCACATGAGAGAGAATCGGAAAGGCAATACCAGTCGGTTGCCCTGTTTCCTCAAAGGTTGATTTCACCCAAACCTTTAGATAAAAACCTGAAAATCCTAGAGGTTTTTAAGTAAGTGAAGATCAACATTCCATTGTTGAATGCCATAAAACAAATACCATCATATGCCAAATTTCTAAAGGAATTATGTACAGTCAAAAGGAAGCACAATGTACATAACAAAGTACTTTTAACTGAGAATTTGAGCACCATCATAAGACAAGAGGTGCCCCAAAAATATAAGGATCCAGGTAGTCCTACCATCTCATGCATCATAGGTGACTACCGAATCAAACAAGCGTTACTCGATCTTGGGGCAAGTGTTAACCTCATCCCATACTCGGTCTATGAACAACTTGGGTTAGGTGAATTAAAACCTACCAAAACCACACTTCAACTCGCTGATAGATCTATTCGTATACTGAGAGAGATGATTGAAGATGTCCTTGTCCAAGTCGATAAATTCTACTATCTAGTGGATTTTATTGTCTTGGATACACATCCTGTGATGGAAATCGGTGCTCAAATTCCTGTCATACTTGGCCGACCTTTCTTAGCCACTTCAAATTCGATTATCAATTATAGAAACGGGCCGGTACAAATGTCTTTCGAAAATATGACACTCGATCTAAGTATTTTCAATTTATGCAAACAACCATGGGATGTTGATGACGAGGTCCACGAAATAAATCTAATTGAATCATTCGTGGAAGACACATGCCTCTTGACATTCTATTTCGATCCCTTGGAGGCATGCTTAGCCCACTCTCATGAGATTGATGATGACATGATAAGAGAGATGGATGCCATTTTAGATTCTATGCCGGTACTTGATAATAAAAGATGGAAGGCGTCATTTGAGCCTTTACCCTTAAGCGAAAACAAGCCTCTTCCATCTAGTATCAAGGCTCTGAAGTTCGACCTAAAACCCTTACCTACTGATTTGAAATATATATACTTAGGTCGAGATGAGACATATCCGGTGGTGATTTCTTCTCACTTGTGTTTACGTCGGATTTAGTAACAGGATCCTCCAGATGTTCACCTTCCTTCCAGGATGCTTCCTCCAGGACCTGAAAAGAGATAAAGGAAAACTACGGGTGGCCGGCGTCCAGCCGTTAGCCCTCTAAAGCTTAAGTCAAATAGGATATGGTTATAAAGGAAACCAACAGTTTAGGAGTTTAGAGATTGTGTATTGTGTACCTCTCTCCTCTATGGAACCATCTATTTATATAGATCCAGGTGATCCAATCTGTTACGCAAACCGTTAAGATCACGGCTGGTTTTAGGGGATAAGATGCTTATCGTGTTGATCCTTTGGTAAGGGGGTGGCCTAAACACTCCAGACGTCTAGTTGATTACGTCTCTTAATGGAGATCCCCCATGGTTCGGAGTTACAGATAAAGCCAAAATTAGCCTATATGGGCTGCCGGTACTATAAGCTGAGGTACGTCATTATCAGAGACCAGAAACCAAGGCTGCTCACATGACGGGGGCTGCTCATATGTCGGGAGCTGCTCGCGAGCCGGGAATGCTCGCATGACGGGAGATGCTCGCGAGCTAGGATGCTCGCATGTTGAGATGCGACGCCTTTCAATGACCACGAGCAGAGCTGCTCACAGGTCAAGAAAGGTGTTCCGTATCTCCTAATATTTGATCATCGACCATAAGGGCTCGATGACTCGGTAATTGTGAGCCGTACTTGTCTAGTATGCGAGCCTCGACCAGGTGGACTCACGAGTCAAATACTATCATAAAGGTGCTCGCACGTCGAATACTGTATTAAAGTGCTCGCACGTCTAAAGTCCTCGCGAGGATCTTCGATCACCGTAATTTAACTATAACAGAGATGCCCCCAAGTCCTTGCCGTCAAGAAATCTAACGGAAGGACTTACATACTGGCGTGCATAACCGCCTAACACCTTTATTGGAGACGAAGCCGTACATGATTGGGCTAGCATTAATGAGCGCCAGCCTTCCTCAGCTTTTCAGCAGAGAGGAAATGAAGAGACGCTCGCCACGTATTAAAGAATTAATTGCCATGCCCGTTCGACTGCTGCGCCAAACGGGCGATCGCCACGTGTCGTAGAATCCTGAGGAATGATTGCTTATAAATATACGGAGTTCGCCAAATCTTCGAAATTTCGCCGAAGCTTCCGAAAAATCCCTTCCTCTTTCTTCCCTCTCTCCTGGTGTGTCCATCTTCCTCCGATATTCCTGGTATAACTCCGTTTCTTCATTCTTCTTTTCTTCTTTTTTATAAACTTCCATGGCTGGAGATTGTGATGAGGAGACCGTCCCCTTGGGGGATGCCACCCCGGAATCTTCTTCCTCCAACAATGCGAGGGTTCCGGTGGGTAGGTATTCCGCGTCTGGGTATCCATCCATCCTATCAGAGGAACGTCTGAGTGAGTTACAGGAGAGATACCAAGTCCCTGACTCAATCATTCTTCGGTTACCTGGAGAGGGAGAAACCCCGAATTCTCCTCCCCCCAGTTGCGTTGCCCTATATGAATATTTCTTCATTCTTGGGGTACGTCTTTCCCTCCACCCCTTCATTCATGGCGTACTTCGGAGCTATAGGATTGCCCCCGGGCAACTTATAGTAAATGGGTGAGGGTAGTCCTGAGTTCCTTCGCTCTCTGGGCGCAAGCCGGTAATGGAGAGTTAACCACCGAAGAATTTCTCCGGATGTACCAACTTAAGATGGCTTCCTCCAGCGAAGGCTGGTACTATCTCTATTACTGGCACCGGGATAACTTTGTCCTGGGGAAACCCACTTCAAATTACCCCGGGTGGAGGAAACGGTGGTTTTATGCTTCCGGGAGCTGGGAGTCTGAGACAAGATCTACGTCTTGGGGCCCTGGCGTGAATCGCTTTTTCTGTGAAGGTAGGCTTAGTTTCACACTTAACAGATTTTTTCGAGCCGATTTAGGGTTTTCTGATTTCTGCTTCTCTGACTTATACTCGTATTTGCAGGTGTTCCGACTTTGACAAAGCCAAACTTGAAGGGAGGGATTCACGAGAAAATCTTAAAGGTATACAAGTTGCCTGCTCGCGACAGGCATATCGAGGGTTGTCTATCAGCCCCTCGACTCGCAGCGGCAGGACTAATATCTCGCGAGGAGGTCGCGATGACCAATGCTGCAGAGAAAAGAGGGTTGTTACCTCGCCTTAAGGGCACAAACTTGAAGAGGCAGAAGAAGACATCTGCCGGTCCTTCTCATCCGTCTAATCGGACGGGTGTCGCCCAAACTCCCCTTCTCGAGGCTGCAGGTGGCCGTGCCAGCGGCACCTGCACCTGTCGCTCTTTCACTGGTGGTTCCTCCTGAACCACCAGTTATTAATATTATCGATAACTCCCCGAGGGACAACGAGGCGGGGTCAGGCTGCCCCCCAGTTGAAGAATCTCGCGAGCCTGAAGGTGCTCGCGAGTTAGCTCCTGCTCGCGAGTTGGCTCCTACTCGCGAGCCGATTACTGCTCAAACCGCTGGCCCAGCTGGACTGGTCATAGCTCAGCCCTCTAGAAGTGGATCATTCACCATCCCCCGTCATCTCCACCTCATTTGCAAATTCTTGTTTGATAACATCTCCCCCCAAACATTTGGCACCCTTCCCGAGCCAAGTCCTGAAAACCTCTTCCTCGAGGCAGGAGTGAGGATGGTATAGGTAACATGTTTTTCAGTTTGACCCTGTTGTTTTGCTCTCTTTGTTTGCTCCCGAGTATTCATATCATAACCTTCCTTCTATTCTGTAGGGCTTGGACCTCATTCTACGAACGAAGCATGACATCCTAGCCGCCCTGTCATGTGATAGATGAGGCTGACGGGAAGAGGGTTGCCCTAAACAAAGCGGTCCAGGAAGGGACCAAGTCATCAAGTCTCGCGAGACCTTGATCGCGAAGATGACTGAGGAGAAAAAGATCCTCATTGAGAAGGTTCAAGTCCTGACTGATAGATATCAGGCTTTGGACTCTAACTTCGCCAAGCTCGCAGAGTTGAAGGAGAAGGCGGAGAGAGAGAGAGGAGAGGGAGATCTTTCGCCAAGACAAGATCTCGTTGGAGGAGCGGCTCGCAGAGACCAAGTCGCAGCTCATGGAAGTTAGCGAGAATTTAGATAAAGAGCGCTCCACTCTCGCACAACTCAAGGATGACTCGATCCACTGGGACGAGGAGAGAGTAGCCCTTGTCAAGATGCTCTCTGAAGAAGGGGCTCGAGCCATCACAGACTTTCAAACTTCGCAGCTGTACGATGAAGAGAGATATGAGTCATACGATGCTGGTCGCGACTTTGCACTACGAGTAGTGCAGCGGATGTCCCCATCTTTTGATATGGGCGAATTCGAGAAGGTCGCGGCCATCATAGCTGTGGAGGAAAGAGCAGTTACCGACAACGAAGTGACCGAGGTCACTCAATCAGAGGGATCCCCTGAAGTGGGCCCTGAAGTCGAGAGTGCCGCTCCTCCTCTAACCGATGCACGAGAATGATTGTCTTTCTTTTCTTTGCTTACTCATGTACCAATTTTGTGTTTGTAATCAACCTTTGTAATCAACTAAGATGAATGAAAAAATACCTTTTGATAATGTCATTGGCATCTTATTTCCTTTCTTTCGTTCTTCCTTTATTGTATAATGAATGCCTTCCTACTTAACTTACGTAGTAATGAGTTGGCTCAATCCGGGGGTCGTGATGACCATGTCCGAGTGGAGACAGACTAATCTATCGATTGAGGTTTCGATTCTACCAAGGGTAGATAATTGGCCAAGAGAATGTGTGTATTCTCTTCGGGGCTATTCAGGTCCAATTAAATGGAGTAGCGACCAAAAGACTGACTTTAATTCTACCAAGGGTAGACAATTGGCCAAGAGAATGTGTGTATTCTCTTCGAGAATGTTCGGTTCAAATTAAATGGAGTAACGGCCAAAAGACTGACTTTAATTCTTATTCATTCGAATGTCGTTCAGAATTACATCGAATTAAGGGAAATACCATAGCAAATGTTCCACATGTCAAGGGCGACATACGGGTCTTCCCTGCATATCTTCAAGATAATAAGTACCAGGTCGCACAATTTTGATGACTCGATATGGGCCTTCCCAATTTGGATCCAGCCAACAAGCAGGAGCTCCGAGGTTCTATCTAAGGACTAAATCGCCGAGCTGGAAAGCTCTAGGCCGAACTTTAGCATTACGATAGCGAGCAATGCGCTGCTGATACGCTGCTGCTCGCAGCTGGAAGGCATCTCTCCGCTCTTCCAAGAGGTCGAGATGAAGTCGAAGACCTTCCTGATTATGAATGGGATCATATTGCTCGATTCGATACGAAGGTACTTGAATTTCAACTGGTACTACTGCATCGGTACCAAATGCCAAGGAAAAAGGAGTTTCGCCTGTTGATGTGCGAGTCGTAGTCCTATATGCCCATAAGACTTTTGGCAGGAGTTCTGGCCACATGCCCTTTCACTCACCGAGCTTGGTTTTTAGATGATGCTTGATGATTTTATTCACTGCTTCAACTTGCCCATTTTTCTGAGGATGATATGGAGAGGTACGGATATTGCATATCTTCCATTTTTTGCAAAATTCATCGAAAGCGGCGTTGTCAAATTGCTTTCCATTGTCGGTGATTATAGTGTGGGGGAGTCCATAACGTTATACGATATTTCTCCATAGGAACTTAGTGGTCTGTTTCTCGGTAATTCTGGCTAATGGCTCTGCCTCGGCCCATTTGGTGAAGTAATCGACCGCCACGATCGCGAACCTGTTTTGACCTTTCTCGATAGGCAAGGGCCCAATGATATCGACTCCACATTAGGCGAAGGGCCAAGGGCTATCCATTAGCGTCATTTTCTCAGACGGTACATGAGGTATAGGAGAATATCGCTGGCACTTGTCACATTTTTTAGAGAATTCGATCGCATCTGCCTTCATAGTGGGCCAGTAGTATCCTTGCCTCATCGCCTTATATGCTAGAGATCGTCCCTTTGGGTGGTTACCACATGCCCCCAGGTGTATTTCATCTAGAACACCATGTGCTTCTTCTGGGTGAAGACAACTTAAATAGGGCAAAGAGAAACTCTTACATAATAACGTTCCATTTTGTAAAGTATACCTGGCAGCTCGATGACGAATTTGTCGCGCAGATTTCTTGTTGTCTGGAAGATGTCCATCCCTGAGATAGAGGATAATGGGGTCCATCCAACATGGAGAGGGATGGGTCGCGATCACTTGCTCAGGAGTTGCTTGATCGATACTCGGGGTCCGAAGGTGCTCGATGGGAATTGAATGTGATAACTCAGATTCTGGTGCGGAGGCAAGTTTTGTAAAAGAATATGCGAGTTTGTTCTTCTCGAGAGGAATGTGGATCATTTCAAAATTCTTCAGCTTTGCGAGCAGGATGAGCATTCAGGATTTGTATAACGCCATCCTTTCTTCTTTTGCTTCAAATTCGCCGAGTACTTGATTGACCATGAGCTGAGAGTCACTATGAATGAGTAGATTCTGAATTGAGAGGACATTTGCTAATTCGAGGCCAATGATCAGAGCCTCATATTCTGCTTCATTATTTGAGATGCGAGAATCAAACCGTAAAGCGTATTGGAAACGCAACCCGTCTGGAGCAACTAAAATTAGGCCCGCTTCGCTACCGGTGGCCCGTGAGGACCCGTCCACGAAGAATGACCAGGATGGCTGGTCGCTGGTAGCGGGATTATCATCGAGAGAGTAGTATGTAAATTCGACGATGAAGTCTGCCACAGCCTGGCCCTTGAATGCGGTCCTAGGGCTAAACGAAATATCGTGCTCGCTGATCTCGACCGCCCATTTAGTTAATCGCCCAAAAACCTCGGGTTTCTGAAGGACCTGTCGTAACGGGTGGTTTGTTGGTACTAATATAGCGTGGGCTTGGAAGTATGGTCGCAGTTTTCGGGCAGCCGTGACTAAAGCAAGGGCCAACTTCTCCATATCAGAATACCGAGTTTCGGCATCCACCATCGCTCGACTAATATAATAAACGGGCCTTTGTACCCCGGAATCTTCTCTTATTAAAGAGGCACTAACGGTCGTAGAAGATACAGATAAGTAAAGAAGTTGCTCGTGCACCACAGGTTTAGATAAAATGGGGAGTGCACTCATATATTGCTTCAATTGTTGAAACGCTTCTTTGCATGGCGGCGTCCACTCCCAATCAGATTTGGCAGTGGCTCGGAGGAGTTTAAAGAAGGGTAAGCACTTGTCCGAGGCCCGCGAAATGAACCTGTTCAATGATGCGATGCAACCCGCCAAACGTTGGACATCTTTGAGAGTGGTCGGAGACTTCATTTCGATCAATGCTCTTATTTTTTCAGGATTTGTCTCGATCCCTCACTGGCCAACCATAAATCTGAGAAACTTTCCAGCGGACACACCGAACGCACATTTCTCTGGATTTAGTTTCATCCGATACCTCCTCATTAAGTCAAAGGCTTCACGAAGATCTGCAAGGTGGTCATTTCCTATGACGCTTTTCACAAGCATGTCATCGACATAAACCTCCATATTCTTGCCGATTTGTGTGGTGAATATTTTGTTGACGAGGCGTTGATAGGTGGCCCCTGCATTTTTAAGACCAAAAGGCATTACCTGGTAGCGATACAGACCTCGGTCGGTTATGAAGGCGGTATGCTGGCTATCAGGCGGATACATCATAATCTGATTGTAACCAGAATAGGCGTCCATGAAACTTAGCAGGGCATGCCCTGCCGTCGAATCAACCAGCTGATCGATTCGCGATGTCGGGAAACTGTCTTTTGGACACGCTTTGTTCAAATCGAAATAGTCAACGCACATCCTCCATTTGCCATTAGTTTTTTGAACGAGAACCACGTTCGCGCCCCACTCTGTGTAGTCGACTTCTTTTATAAAATTGACTGCGAGCAACTTTTTGACCTCGGCCTTGATTACCATTTGCCTTTCTGCAGTGAAGGCACGTCGACGTTGATGAACAGGTTTATACTTCAGGATCAACATTCAAATGATGCGCCATGACGCTGGGGTCGATGCCTGGCATATCTTTGTGAGACCAAGCAAACACATCTTGGTATTCTGTGAGAAAACGGATCAGATCTTCTCGAAAGACGCTGGTTAAAGAGGACCCAATGTATACGACTTTGGACGATTCGTCTTCGGTTAGGTGGATTGCCAATGTCTCTTCTCCGGGAGTTCCTGATGGGAGAGCATTTTCTCTTGGATCCAACGAGGTAGCCGTTGGAAGGCTTGGTGAATCTCATGCCACCATCATAACTGGTGTTGTCTGAGCCTTCTTTCGGTCTCGTATGGCTATCTCATAACATGAACGTGCTTCCTTTTGATTTCCTCGTACAACCCCAACACCATTCGAGGTAGGAAATTTGACGCATAAATATAAAGGATGTAAAGCTGCCCCAACCTTATTAAGCGATGGTCGTCCCAAAATGTCGTTGTACGCTGACCTCCGGTCTACCACAAGGAAATTAACGAAGACGGTCATTTTCGCTGGACTTTCTCCAAAGGTGACTGGGAGGTCAATGCTTCCTTCGGAGGTTACCACATCGCCCCCGAAGCCGATGAGGGGAGTTGAGACTGGCTTGAGTAGGCTTCTGGCAAGTGTCATTTTGTTGAAAGCCTCAAGGTATAGAATATCGACAGAGCTACCTGTATCCACCATAATACGATGATTCAGATAATTTGATACCTTTAGTGCAACCACGATGGAGTCTTCGTGAGGGAAGTGGATCCCCTCTGCATTCTCGAGGGAGAAGGAGATTGGAGGATGGCCAAATTCTGACTTATTAGGTGTCTGTTCCAGCTAGTAGATATGTTGGGGTTTCTTAGACGCCTTACGAGTATAAGCTTTCCTCGAAGCTTGAGAATCTCCCCCACAAGCTGGCCCTCTGGCAATGGTCCAGATCTCTCCGGTAGGCTCAGCATTTTCTTGCGGAGTGTGATGGTGATGTGACTTCTTCTGGTGTGATGCGCCTTCCTCCCTTTTAGGCGACCGACCTTGCCGAACAACATAATCTTGAAGATGACCTTTTCGAATGAGAGCTTCGATGTGGTCTCGTAGAGATATGCAATCTTGGATACTATGCCCATGATCTTTGTAAAAATAACAAAACTTGCTCTTATCTCTCTTTTCGGGATCAGATTTGATCTTTGCAGGCCATTTCACGTATGGTTTATGCTTGATTTCCATTAGCACCTTTTTAGGGGATTGATTGAGAGGAGTGTAGTTATGGTATTTACCCGAAGAAATCTTCTCGGGAGAGCGGTCTCGTCGATCACGCCGATATTTCTTATCCGGGGGAGAGGTTTCCTCTGGCTTGCGCTTCTTGCCCTGTATACCATGACGTGCCAAAAAAACTTCTTCTACATTGATATATTTCTGAGCTTTTTCTTGGAATTCCGCCATGGTTTTAGGAGGGTTCTTATCTAGGGTGAATCTAAATCTTTCGCTTGTAATTCCGGTTATAAGGGCAGTGAGGCCTTTTTCTTCGGTATAACCTTCAGTTTGGACAGCTTCTGCAGTGAACCGTACTGTAAACTCTTTTATCGTCTCCCCATACTGTTGTTTCAAATCGATTAAGTGAGATGCTGGCTTTTTAGTACGAATGCTCCCCATGAATTGAGAGAGGAATAGCTCCGATAGTTGTGCGAAGGACCCGATGGATCGGGGCTTTAGCCCCCGGAATCATGTACGAGCTGCCTCCTTTAAGGTTAGAGAAAAAGCCCTACACATGATTTCTGACCCATGTCCCTCCAGCTCCATAAGAGACCTATATGTTTCCAGGTGTTCGAGAGGATCGCCTATACCTGTATACGGGGTGATGACAGGCGTGTGGTACTTCCTAAGTAGAGGTGCTTCCATGACCTCGCGGGTGAAAGGAGACTCGGATCGATCTATCGACTCCACAGCAACAGATGATCGATTTGCCTGATAATGTTGTTCCATATCATCAAAACGACCATGGATTCTCTTGAGGTCTCCTTCCATGGTAAGGTATAACCTGACGTTTTGACGGTGGACCCCTAAGATTGCTGTTGCAGGGAAGTACTGGAGTGAATGGAATGGGGAGGTATTACCGGGGCTTAGTTGCCGAGTGGCATTCAATTAGAAGGAGGAGGATTTGGTTGGACTTGTGGCTCGTCCGCGGAATGTCTGGAAGCCACTGGTATAGGTTGTGCCGGCAATCCTTCGAAAGGTTGTCGCTGGGGCACCGGGAAGTGCTGATCAAGCCGATTAGATAAGGCTTGAAATCCGGCGTTGAGGGTTAGAAGCATGTTTCCGAGGAAACGCATGACATCCTCTTGATTTTCGGAAGTATCAAATAACGGGTTTTGTGATGGCATGTTGGGATCTCCCTGGGGGAGGCCCATTGAAGTAGTTTGAGGGATGGACACTTATTCGGTAATGTCAGGCTGAGGTAGCGTCTGCCTTGAAGTGGAAGGATGAACTGTCTTTTTGGGAGGCATGGTGGGAGGACTTCGATCAGTGATGAGAGCGGCTAATCTTGGTGATCAAGTTTTCCACAGACGGCGTCAATCTGTTTACGTCGGATTTTGTAACAGGATCCTCCAGATGTTCACCTTCCTTCCAGGATGCTTCCTCCAGGACCTGAGCATAAGAGTGTCATTGGATGGTCAATTGCAGATCTCAAAGGCATAGACCCCCTGATTTGTACTCATCGTATACACCTTGAGGAGAATACGAAGACATCTAGGCAACCATAAAGACACCTCAATCCAAACATGAAGGAAGTGGTTAAGGCTGAGGTGTTGAAACTATTGGATGTGGGTATCATTTACCCAATATCCGATAGTCAATGGGTGAGTCCAACTCAAGTGGTGCCTAAGAAATTCGAAATAACCATTGTAACAAATGCCAACAATGAACTCGTGCCAACCAGAGTCACTACCAGTTGGAGAATGTGTATTGACTAAAGGAACCTAAACACAGTCACAAGGAAAGATCACTTCCCCTTATCGTTTGTTGATCAAATTTTAGAAAGGTTGGCGGGTCATTCTCATCTTTTGCTTCCTTGATGGATATTCAGGGTATAACCAAATAGAGATTGCCTAGAGGACCAAGAGAAGACAACATTCACATGTCCATTCGGCACTTTTGCCTATCAAAGGATGCCGTTTGGACTATGTAATGCCCCTGCCACTTTTCAGCGTTGTATGTTGAGTATTTTTTCTGATATGGTGGGGATGATTCTTGAAGTCCTCATGGATGATTTCTGTTCGCTTCCCCAAGGGTAGGGTTGCGATGTAGTTATAAACTCGGTAAGACCGAGGTCGATCCACAGGGACTTATGTAGGATTCACAAAACACTTCCAATAGCTTCTATTGAAAAACTAACAACTAGATTTTGAAAAGGTTGATGTGAATATCAATTTTGAACTTAAACTGAAGTAATCAATTAATAAAAGGCACTAGGGGTCAAGGATCCACTTGTAACAATCCTTGATGCTCAATCCGCTGTGGTTTCTCACTTTCTCAA
Organism: Liriodendron chinense; assembly: GCA_003013855.2. Lineage (NCBI taxonomy): Eukaryota > Viridiplantae > Streptophyta > Magnoliopsida > Magnoliales > Magnoliaceae > Liriodendron > Liriodendron chinense. The sequence goes on from PVNU02000362.1 coordinate 4,372,083, forward strand.
CTAGAATCGAAATTAAGATCTATCTAGTCGGATGATAGAGCTGTTAAAACCAACCATCTGCCATATGTAAGATCAATGTACATGATTCACTCAATGCAAGCTAGGACGAGCATACTCAATTGCATAGGTCAGGTCCAATTCAAATAGGCTAAGTTCACAATCATAACCATGATTAAGTCTTGTCACAAGACAAAGCTAGATCATGATTTGAACTTGATTCAAATCACATACACAGTTTCAAACATACTTCAGAATTCTATAAAAGTAGAACTTTGGTAGGAAATTCCCACATGAAGATCATAGTACTAGAGCGTACTCCAATTCCTCGGATCATACAGGTCTAGACTAACACGTAACAATTAAGAACTCAAGTAATTCCTCCAAACATCCATGAGTCATCATAAGACTAAGAAGAACTACTTAGAACTTGAATTAAACTTCAAACCATTGTTCATAAACATGAAATCCAATCTTAAAACCAACTTAAACGAATGGAAACATCTTAGATTCACTACAAGCTTCACGTCTTAGCCCTAGCTAAGAGGTTTAGCCGTTCATGATCCAAGGAAACATGAAACAACTAAGAAAAACATAAAAATAGTAAACAAACTAGGAGTTGTGGAACTCTGAAATCCACTTCCTGCCGCCTCTCACCTTGCTCAAACTCTTCTCAGATACCCTAGGAACGATCCCTAGGTGTCCTTTTATAGTGGGGAGGCTCCGCAGCATCAGAATCTTTCAGAAATTGTGTGAGCTTACGCAGTGCGCAGAGAAAATCGGAGCTTGTAGAACACACTTCATTACGCAGACAACCGGTCGCACGACCAGTCTAAGCTACTGGACAACCGGTCGCACGACCGGTCTCAAAAGTGAAAAATCTGTCCAGAGAGTTTTGGGATTTTTTCCACCCAGAAAATAAATTTGAGGATCAGTCGCACGACCGGTCGTAGCAGTGGATGACCGGTCGTGGACAGTCCAGAGAGCTGTGGCCGTATGGTTACTTCTGCTGAGTGATCGGACCGGTCGGACGACCGGTCTTGGGTGTCTTTTCTTCCTTCTTTTCTTTTCTTCTTTGCTTCTTTCTTCCACCCTTTCACACTTGGTCCTTTGATCTTCTTTGCTTCTAAATGGCATCTTTAAGTCTTCAATTGATGCTTCCTCTCTCTCATCCCTACAATCACAATTCCATGCATTAGATTGATCTATAACTCATGAAAATCTTGCATAATGAGTGATGAATTGGGGTTAGAATATGCACAATTAAGAGCTCAACACACCCCCCAACCAGCATTTTGCTAGTCCCGAGCAAAACATGCGTGAAACCAATTCCATTCTCCAAACCCAACTCTCCTTTAGAAACCTAAACCCAACTCTCCTTTAGAAACCATTCTTCTATACATCCCAAGCTACACAAGTGTAAGAGTTAGAGAAATTAGGTGATAGAGGTTGAAACTGTAAACTCTCAAAACATAATAAGTATCCATATGAAATTCCCACTGAATATTTGATAAATAAAAGAACTTGAACAGTTTCAACCTAGTGTGCGTAGTAAAAAATTCATCTCATGAATTTTCAGGATTATTTTCTTCATAGATCAACTAGACCATATATCTCAAGGTGTATAGAGCGTAACAAGCCAATGACAGGAATTTGCCTTACTGTCCTTCCGACGGCTTTCACACTACATCCCATTTCCGACTTTGGTTACGGGTAGACCATCCCCCGGTTGGTAATAGGTAGCCCTAATCGGAATTTTCCACCGTTCTTTCCATCATTCCCAATTTCATCCTTTCTTTTCCTTTTTCTTTTAAATTAGATAGGATTTTTAGAAATCCATATCCTTCATTATTTTCCCATGGACAAGGATGGACAAAGTACCCCGGCTTAACTTCTCAACACCATAAATCAAAGTCTAGCCAATCCACAAATCACATAATCCTTTCAACCCATCAAAATCGTGTAATGTGAACTAGGTGAAAGAGTGTTCAAATTTTCTATCAATCACAAAAATAGGGGAATTCACATATAAAACCATTATGTTAAGAGAAGTTCAAGACTTACAACATCATACACGTCATATCTCCTCTTCTTATGCTCACATCATCTCGAATGCATAAAAACAATGAGCAAAACATGAGAGCAATTTGAAAATATAAGGGAGTGAGGAATGATAGTACCTGAGAGAGTGAAAAGTGGAATTCTTCCTCCTTCTAACAAACCTATGAAAAATCAACAAAAGCAACCAAATCCTAATCCTAACTACTCTATACCTCCATCAGACTAGGAGATCAAGCATCCTGATACACAAGATCAGTCAGAGGTATGGACATACCTTCTGAAGGAAATTTCTCAAAGAACGGCTTTAATCGCTGACCATTCGCCAAAAATATATTGCCATTCCTTGGATTTAACAACTCGACGATCCCATATGGGTAGACATTTTGCACAATGTAGGGACCGGTCCATCGAGATCGCAATTTTCTTGGGAAAAATGTAGGCGAGAATTATACAGAATGACTTTTTTTATTAATCGTTAATGTCTTACCAAAAAAATGTTCTTATCATGGAACACCTTCGTCTTGTCCTTGTAAATTCTCGCATTCTCATATGCTTCATTCCAGAGTTCCACAAGTTCATTCAATTGAAGTTTGTGCAACGAGCTCGTCTTGTCAGAATTAAAATTCATCTTCTTAATTTCCCAATATGCCCTATGTTCCAACTCCACAGGCAAGTGACAAGCCTTCCCATAGACAAGTTTATAGGGAGACATTCCAATAGGGGTCTTAAAAGCAGTATGGTAGGCCCAAAGCGCATCGGTAAGTCGAAGCGACCAATCCTTGCGATCGGAGTTCACCGTTTTCTCTAAAATGTGTTTAATCTCCCTATTGGATATCTCAGCTTGTCCACTAGTTTGCGGGTGATAGGGAGTGCTCACTTTGTGTGTTACGCCATATTTCTTCATTAAGGTTTCAAATGGGCAATTACAAAAGTGAGACCCTCCATCACTGATGATAACTCGAGGTGTTCCAAACTGGGAAAGAATATTCCCTTTTAAGAAGCGAATGACCATTTTATGGTCATTATTCCGGCAAGGGATGGCCTCGACCCATTTAGATACATAGTCAACGGCAAGCAAGATGTATGCGTTTCCAAAAGAAAATGGGAATGGACCCATGAAATCGATGCTCCAACAATAAAAAAATTTTGATTATTAAGATGAGATTGAGTGGCATCATATTTCTACAGGAGATTCCTCCCAATTTCTGACAAGGTTCACATGTTTTGTAAAACTCATGTGTATCTTTGAACATAGTGGGCCAATAAAACCCACATTGCAGAATTTTTGCTGTGGTCTTTTTAGCCAAAAAGTGGCCACCACATGCCTGCGAATAACAGAAGGAGATGATACTTTGTTGTTCATCATCTGACACACATCTCCTTATAATTTGATCGGGACAATACTTGAATAAGTATGGGTCGTCCCATAGGAATTTTCGCACCTCAGCGAAGAATTTATCCTTATCTTGCTTTTTCCAATGTGTAGGAATTGTACCTATAGTAAGATAGTTAGCAATGTCCGCATGCCATGGTAATTGGGAAACAGCAAAAAGTTGTTCATCAAGGAACATGTCATTGATTGCGGTCGTTTCAGGGGAATCGGTGAGAACAAGTCGAGAGAGATGGTCAGCCACTACATTTTCTACTCCTTTCTTATCACGTATCTCTATGTCAAATTCCTGGAGTAGAAGGATCCATCTTAACAACCGTGGTTTTGAAATTGCGTCGGGTAGCCTAACACGACACCCTACGCATACGCGTGCGGAAGCTTGAGGAGCAACTAGAATTATGGCTGAACCTATAGGAGGGGGGTGAATAGGACCTTTTAAAAAATCTTTTCGCCTACTTTAACAAATCAGCAAATTAAAATATGTAAGCGATTAACACTTTGGCTTCCAAGCCTAAGTGGGTCCAATTAAAAGACTAGCAAAAGATAAAGCAATTAACAACCTAGTCTAATCAACTCATGTGGACTAGAGAGGATGGATCAAGAAATGCTCAAGTCAACATGAGGAGTGAAAGTACATCTTGTGAGTGTGGATGTGCCTATCAAGTGCCTAGCATACATTCCTAACTAAGCATTCATAATTAACAAATTAAACTCAATGCATTAAAGAGAAATGTGCTCAAGATCAATCACAAACACAAGGATGTATAGTGGTTCGACTACTTGTCTACTCCACTCTCGGTTCAAGTACTCAACCCCTTTGAGCACACCGGCATTCACTGGGGAGTTTAAATCTGGTTCCTCCCAACCAAGGTGTTTTAACTCGGATCCACCCAACCGGGGAGTTTACAGGTTCCTCCCAACCTACACGTTTGCACCCGTGTTGGTGGCTCCCCCTTGGAGACTTTGTTTAGGCCCGACTAACATGCCAAGGAATGGCTGACGTCCCTAGATTTTAGGCCCAACTAATAGGCCAAGGATCGGCTAACGACCCCGGGGCGAGTTTGTCAAACAAACTCTACACTCAACTCCCACAGGGAATTGAGTGGATGGACTCTTAGCAAGATAACCTACTTGTCGGATTGAGCCCCTTTTTCAGCGCCGCTTCGGGTTGCTTCTTCTCGCTCTCCCGTGCTTGAATCAGCTCCCCTTGTGCTCCCCTGATCGTTGACGCCGTTGCTTTGCCAAGGCTTCAGCTCCAAGATCAGCTACCTTGCATGTGATGCTCCATTGGAGATGCCCAAGGTGCTAGGGAATGGTGAAACCTCTACAAATGGTAGGAAATGGGTTTCCTAGAGGAATGCACCTAAATGGACTCCTAGGTAGTGTTTAGACAAAGGATTCAACTATCATCAAGGTGTCTAAACCCTAGGAATCAAGAGGGAACAAGTCCATTCTCAAGATGCCATTGAATGGCCCAAGCTTGTGATGAAAACACAAGGAGAATGACTTGCTTTAGGTTTGGGATAGAGCCTCTAATGATCTCTAGCAATGGTGGCTTCTATCTCCTCAAAATCCCATCTCTTTGGCTCAAAAAATGAATCCCCCTTTTAAATAGATTTTCTTCCAACAGTAAAAAAACAGGGCAGATTCGTGCATCTCCGATTGATCGGAAGAAGGTCCGATGGATCGGAGACATGTCCGATTGATCGGAGACAAGTCCGATTGATCGAAATCTATCCAGTGAAGTCTCTGGAAGATATTCCGATTGATCGGAACACTGTCCGATTGATCGGACGGACCCCTTCCGATGGATCGGAAGACTGTCCGATTGATCGGAAATATGTCCAGTGGATTTTCAAGGTTGCTGGAAAAATTTCCGATTGATCGGAGCTTCTGTCCGATTGATCGGAGTCCTATCGGAGCCAGTGTCCGATTGATCGGAGTCCTATCGGAAACTGCTGTTTGAGCCTATTTGATTACAGCAGCTTCCACCTCTTTAATTAGTCTAATTTATCATGTTTTTCATGGAGTTCTAAGACTAATGATGATGACTAAAGGTATACCTAGTTGGTGCAAGTCATCTAAGAGGTTATGGGTTAGGTTTTGGTCAAGGCAGGGCACACCAAGGCATCACTTTTACCTGTTTCTTCTTCCTTGATGCAGCCGGTCCGTCTTGAGTCTTCGTTCTTCGTCTTCATTAAGCTCAACAGACACTAGACCCACTGACCTAAGTAATTGACAAACAAGGTGCACTAGTATGCCATAGAAAAGTGCACTAACAGGTTTAGCATCCTTCTTAGAGAGAAGGTACTTAAGTGCGGCATTGTCAGTGAATATGATGATCTTGGATCCAATCAAGTAGGACCTAAACTTGTCTAAGGCAAAAACTACAGCTAAAAGTTCTTTTTCTATAGTAGTGTAGCTTGCTTGGGCTGAGTTTAAGGTTCTACTTGCATAGTAGATAACACATGGCTTCTTCTCTTTTCTTTGGCCTAGCACGGCCCCAATAGCATAGTCGCTTGCATCGCACATAATTTCAAAAGGAAGGGTCCAATCAGGTGGTTGCATTATAGGAGCACATGTAAACATACCTTTAAGTGTGGTAAAGGCCTTTTGACATTCTTTATTCCACTCGAATGAGTTTTCCTTTTGAAGTAGGTTACATAAAGGACGAGAGAGTGAACTGAAGTCCTTTATGAACCTTCTATAAAATCCTGCGTGTCCCAAAAAGGACCACACATCTCGCATGCTCTTGGGTGGTGGAAGGTTAGAGATAAGATCGATTTTCACTTTGTCCACCTCGATTCCATTTTGTGAAACTATGTGACCAAGTACAATTCCCTTTTGAACCATAAAGTCACACTTTTCCCAATTCAGCACAAGGTTCTTCTCTTCACATCTTTTCAACACAAATTTCAAGTGCACAAGGCACTCATCAAAGCTACAACCAAATACTGAAAAGTCATCCATGAAGACTTCGAGAATTGTCCCCACCATATCAGAAAAGATACTCATCATACATCACTGAAAAGTGGTAAGGGCATTGCATAGCCCAAACGGCATCCGTCGACAGGTGAAGGTGCCGAATGGACATGTGAATGTAGTCTTTTCTTGGTCTTCACGGGCGATCTCTATTTGGTTGTACCCTAAATAGCCATCAAGGAAGCAAAAATGGGAATAACCTGCCAACCTTTCTAAAATTTGATCAACAAAAGGTAGGTGGAAGTGGTCTTTCCTCGTGACAATGTTTAGCTTCCTGTAGTCAATGCACATTCTCCAACCGGTAGTGACTCTGGTTGGTACAAGTTCATTATTGGCATTGGCTATGATGGTTATTCCGGATTTCTTAGACACCACTTGAGTTGGACTCATCCATTGACTATCGGATATTGGGTAAATAATACCCACATCCGATAGTCTTACCACTTCGGCCTTAACCACTTCCTTCATGTTTGGATTGAGTCGTCTTTGTGGTTGCCTAGATGTCTTCGCATTCTCCTCAAGGTGTTTGCGATGAGTACAAATCAGTGGGTCTATGCCTTTGAGATCCGCAATCGACCACCCAATGGCACTCTTGTGCTCTAATAGAGTGGCCATTAGCCTACTCTCTTGTTCCTCATCCAAGTGGGAAGAAATCACCACCGGATATGTCTCATCTCGACCTAAATAGACATATTTCAACTCACTTGGTAATGATTTTAGGTCGAGTGTTGGTCCCTTGATATTGGATGGGAGGGCTTTGTTCTCATTTACCGGTAGAGGTTCAAATAGGGCCCTACATCTTTTGTTATCAAGCACCAGCATCGCATCTAAAATGGCATCCATCTCTCGTATTGTGTCATCATTTATCTCATGAGAGTGGGCCACACATGCCTCCAAAGGGTCAGAATATAATGTTGAGGGGAAAGTTTCCTCCACGAATGATTCAATCAAGTTTATCTCGTGGATCTCCTCATCAACGTCCTGTGGTTGTTTGCATAAATCAAATATATTAAGCTCAAGAGCCATATTTCCAAAGGACATTTGTACAAGCCTGCTTCTATAATTGATAATTGCATTGGAAGTAGCTAGAAAAGGGCGGCCAAGTATGATGGGAATTTGAGCACCGGTACCTATCACAGGATATGTGTCCAAGACAATAAAGTCTACTGGGTAGTAGAATTTATCAACTTGGACTAGAACATCCTCAATCATTCCTCTCAGTATACGAATGGATCTATCAGCAAGTTGGAGTGTGGTTTTGGTGGGTTTCAATTCACCTAACCCAAGTTGTTCGTAAACTGAGTATGGAATGAGGTTTACACTTGCCCCCAAATCGAGTAAGGCTTGTTTAATCTGGTAGTCTCCTATAATGCATGAGAAGGTTGGACTACCAGGATCCTTGTAATTTTGAGGCACCTCTTGTTTGATAATAGCACTCAAATTCTTAGTCAAAAGTATTTTGTTATGAACATTGTGTTTCCTTTTGACCGTACACAATTCCTTTAGAAATTTGGCATATGACGGTATTTGTTTTATGGCATCCAACAACGGAATGTTGATCTTCACCTGCTTGAAAACCTCTAATATTTCCAGATTTTTGTCTAAAGGTTTGGGTGAAATCAACCTTTGGGGAAACGGGGCAACCGGCTTATATTGCCTTTCTGATTCTTTCTCTTGTGGAGTGTTGTTTAAGCTATCATCCTCTTTGGAATTTTTCGGATCCTTAGGCTTTGGGGCCTTCACCGGATTAGATTTGTCAATTACTTTCCCACTTCTCAAAGTGGTGATAGCTTGAACATGCTCCGTATGTTGGGAGGATGAGCTTGCATCTTGTATCTCAAATTGGGTTCTTGGGTTAGGAAGAGGTTGGACAGGAAGTGTGCCTTTCTCCCTAACACTAAGGTGAGATTCAACTCTAGCCATTGAAGTTTCAATTCATTGATGGCTTGAGTTGAATTTTGATTGAATTTCAATTGCTCTTGCATGAACCCATCTATTTTCAGAGAATTAGTCTTGTTATACTCAGCTTGAACCGATACAAATGCACTCAACATCTCCTCTAGCGTAACTTTTGGAGTAATAACTAGAGATGGACCTAGTATAGGTTGAGCTTGAGGGATATTGTTTACATTCGCAGTGGGTCCATTCCTCCAACTGAAGTTGGGATGGTTCTTCCAACTAGCATTAAACGTGTTTGAGTTTGGAGCACCAAATTGCCGTTGATAACTATTTATGGCATTTGATTGTTCTTGTAAGATGTCCTGAACCGATGAAATTGTGGGACAATCTTGTGTTACATGTTGATTTTCGGCACAAATTCCATAAACAATTTCAACGTCATTGGAGTTAATCGTCTCTCCTTTCCTTAATTCCATGGCCTCAACTTTTCTTGTGAGGCTAGCCACCTGTGCATGCTATCCTCTTCTGATAAGACATAAATTCCTCCTTTTTTCTTTTTGTTGGCTAGTCTTGGAATTTCCTAGTTTAGATGTATTCCAAGACTGTGCATTCTTAGCTACTTCCTCTAAATAGTCCAATGCTTCATCGGCTTTCTTGTTCATGAACTCCCCATTACACATCATTTCTACAAATTGGCGCATGGGTGAAGTCAGTCCGTCATAGAAAAAGCTTATAACCTGCCAAATTTCATAGCCATGATGTGGGCATGCATTTAACAAGTCCTTAAACCTCTCCCAACATTGGAAGAAGGTCTCATCTTCCTTTTGGGCAAAGTTCATAATAAGGCACCTCAACATGTTCATTTTGTGAGCAGGGAAGAATTTTTTAATGATTTCCCTATGCATATCTGTCCATGCACCAATTGATCTTGGCCTTAATGCATGAAGCCAACCTTTAGCTTTATCTTTAAGGGTAAAAGGAAATAATTTAGGTCTTACCACATCATCAGTAACATTCGCAAAGTGCATGTTGGTTATTACCTCATCAAACTCCTTAAGGTGTTGATAGGCACTTTCACTGTCTAATCCATTGAATTTTGGGAGGAGTTGGATCACTCTCGGTTTCAAATCTACATTCCCTGCATTTTGTGGAAAGATTATGCATGAGGGAGTACTCGCTCTTGCTGGTTGCAAGTAATCACGTAATGTTCTTGGTCGGGGAACATTCTCAACCACGTTCTCTCCCGTTTCGGTTTGGTTTTGGTCCAGATTTGGATTGGCCATTGGATTAGGTTAATTTACAGCCATATTTTCAGACAAAATTGGAGAAGTTAGATGTCTCCTAGCACGTGGTTCTCTGTCGATTCCTTTAACTATTCCCCCTTCACTAATGAGTCTTTTATTAGAATCCCGAGCCCAATGTGGCATGCAAATCCAAAAAAATATGAAACAAAAAGAAAGAAGAATTCTTCCTTCCTTTCTTTACTCTTCTCTAAGACCGAAGTACAAGGTGTCTTGCAATGGCTAGGCCAGAAGCAAGGATAGAGACCGATTTCTCCTGGTCAATAGGGGTTCAGAGAACTCCCCACCCACTCTTTGAATCTTTTGAGAAAAGTGCAGAAAAAGAAGAAAGAGGAGTAGAGATGAGAAGAGAAATCTCCGAGCACAATGTGATCCAAGACGGCAGAGCCGACCAATAGGAATCCAGGTGGCACAAGGCCTACCTATCAGAGATCCAAAAGAAGTCTCCACCCACTCTACAAGAGATGAATACGATAGGAACGAATAGGAGAAGAAGAAGAGTAAGGTTTAGAAGGATAAAACCTGATTTAACACTTGAGGTCCTTATGTCTTCTTCAGCTTCCTAGAAATCCCTGAAAAACAAAACAAATCAAACAAAACAAACTAAGTTAGTACTATTCTTAAAAATCCTAAATAGACACTATTTTCAGAAATTTTGTGAAAAACCGTCAAAGTCCCCGGCAACGGCGCCAAAAAAACTTGTTCGCTTCCCCAAGTATAGGGTTGCGATGTAGTAATAAACTCGGTAAGACCAAGGTCGATCCATAGGGACTTATGTAGGATTCACAAAACACTTCCAATAGCTTCTATTGAAAAACTAACAACCAGATTTTGAAAAGGTTGATGTGAATATCAATTTTGAACTTAAGCTGAAGTAATCAATTAATAAAAAGCACTAGGGGTCAAGGATCCACTTGTAACAATCCTTGATGCTCAATCCGCTGTGGCTTCTCACTTTCTCAATTAGAATCGAAATTAAGATCCATCTAGTCGGATGATAGAGCTGTTAAAACCAACAATCTGCCATATGTAAGATCAATGAACATGATTCACTCAATGCAAGCTAGGACGAGCATACTCAATTGCATAGGTCAGTCCCAATTCAAATAGGCTAAGTTCACAATCATAACCATGATTAAGTCTTGTCACAAGACAAAGCTAGATCATGATTTGAACTTGATTCAAATCACATACATAGTTTCAAACATACTTCAGAATTCTATAAAAGTAGAACTTTGGTAGGAAATTCCCACATGAAGATCATAGTACTAGAGCGTACTCCAATTCCTCGGATCATACAGGTCTAGACTAACACGTAACAATTAAGAACTCAAGTAATTCCTCCAAACATCCATGAGTCATCATAAGACTAAGAAGAACTACTTAGAACTTGAATTAAACTTCAAACCATTGTTCATAAACATGAAATCCAATCTTAAAACCAACTTAAATGAATTGAAACATCTTAGATTCACTACAAGCTTCATGTCTTAGCCCTAGCTAAGAGGTTTAGCCGTTCATGATCCAAGGAAACATGAAACAACTAAGAAAAACATAAAAATAGTAAACAAACTAAAAGGAGTTGTGGAACTCCGAAATCCACTTCTGCCGCCTCCCACCTTGCTCAAACTCTTCTCAGATACCCTAGGAACGATCCCTAAGTGTCCTTTTATAGTGGGGAGGCTCCGCAGCATCAAAATCTTTCAGAAATTGTATAAGCTTACGCAGTGCGCAGAGAAAATCGAAGCTTGTAGAACACACTTCATTACGCAGACGACTGGTCGCACGATCGGTCTGAGCTACTGGACGACCGGTCACACGACCGGTCTCAAAAGTGAAAAATTTATCCAAAGAGTTTTGGGATTTTTTCCACCCAGAAAATAAATTCAAGGACCAGTCGCACGACCGGTAGCAGCAGTGGAAGACCGGTCGCACGACCGGTCGTGGATAGTCCAGAGAGTTGTGGCTGCATGGTTACTTCTGCTGAGTGATCGGACCGGTCGGACGACCGGTCTTGGGTGTCTTTTCTTCCTTCTTTTCTTTTCTTCTTTGCTTCTTTCTTCCACCCTTTCACACTTGGTTCTTTGATCTTCTTTGCTTCTAAATGGCATCTTTAAGTCTTCAATTGATGCTTCCTCTCTCTCATCCCTACAATCACAATTCCATGCATTAGATTGATCTATAACTCATGAAAATCTTGTATAATGAGTGATGAATTGGGGTTAGAATATGCACAATTAAGAGCTCAACAATTTCTCGGTATTTGGTTATAACTTTGATGAGTGACTTATGCACTTAAAAACTGTTTTAAAAAGATGTGAGGAAAAGAACCTCGTGTTAAATTGGGAGAAATGTGATTTCATGGTTCAAAAAGGAATTGTCCTAGGTCACATCATCTCACAAAATGGAATCAAGGTGGATAAGGCTAAAATCGATCTTATCTCTAACCTTCCACCACCCAAGAGAGTACGAGATGTGCGGTCCTTTCTAGGACACGCCGAATTCTATAGACGGTTCATAAAGGACTTTATTTCACTCTCTCGTCCTTTATGTAACCTCCTTCAAAAGGAAAACTCATTCGAGTGGAATAAGGATTGTCAAAATGCCTTTGACAAGCTTAAAGACATGTTGACATGTGCTCCCATAATGCAACCACCTAATTGGAGCCTTCCTTTTGAAATTATGTATGATGCGAGCGACTACGCTATTGGGGTTGTGTTGGGCCAAAGAAAAGAGAAGAAGCCATGCGTCATCTACTATGCAAGTAGAACTTTAAACTCGGCTCAAGCAAACTACACCACGACAGAAAAAGAACTTTTAGTCGTAGTTTTTGCTTTAGACAAGTTTAGGTCCTACTTGATCAAATCCAAAATCATCATATTCACCAGCCATACCGCGCTTTAGTACCTTCTTTCTAATAAAGATGCTAAGCCACACTTGTTAAGATGGATCCTCCTACTTTAAGAATTTGACATAGAAATATGAGACAAAAAGGGAGTAGAAAACGTTATGGCTAACCATCTCTCACGACTTGTTCTCACCGATTCCCCTGAGACGACCACGATCAATGATATGTTCCCTGATGAACAACTTTTTAAAGTCTCCCAATTGCCATGGTATGCGGACATTGCTAACTATCTTGCTACAGGTACAATTCTGACACATGGGAAATTAAAAGCAAGATAAGGATAAGTTCTTCAGTGAGGGGAGAGAATTCTTGTGGGGTGACCCGTACTTATTCAAGTATTGTCCTGATCAATTATAAGGAGGTGTGTGCCGGATGATGAACAACAGAGTATCATCTCCTTTTGTCATTCTCAGGCGTGTGGTGGCCACTTTTCGGCTAAGAAGACCACAGCTAAAATTCTGTAATGTGGGTTTTATTGGGCCACCATGTTCAAAGACACTCATGAGTTTTTCAAAATATGCGAGCCTTGGAAAAAATTAGGAGGAATATCCCGTAGAAATATGATGCCACTCAATTCCATCCTACCAGTCGAAATTTTTTATTGCTGAGGCATCGATTTCATGAGTCCATTCCCATCTTCTTTTGGAAATTTATATATTTTGCTTGCCGTCGATTATGTTTCAAAATGGGTCGAGATGATTCCATACCAGAACAATGACCACAAAACAGTCATTCATTTCTTAAAAGAGAATATCCTTTTCCGATTTGGAACACCTCGAGTCATTATAAGCGATGGAGGATCTCATTTTTGTAACCCCCGTTTGAAGCTTTAATGAAGAAATATGGCATCAATCACAAAGTGAGCACTCTCTATCACCCACAAACTAGTGGACAAGCTGAAATATCCAATAGGAAAATCAAACATATCTTAGAGAAAACAATAAACCCCGATCGCAAGGAATGGTCACTTCGACTTACAGATGTGCTCTGGGCTTACCGTACAACTTTCAAGACCCCCATTAGAATGTCTCCCTATAGACTTGTCTATGGGAAAGCTTGTCACTTGCCTGTGGAGTTGGAACATAGGGTAGATTGGACGATAAAGAAGATGAATTTTGATTCTGACAAAGTAAGCTCGTTGCACAAGCTTCAATTGAATGAACTTACGGAACTCCGGAACGAAGCATATTAAAACGCGAGAATTTACAAGGACAAGACGAGGGTGTTCCATGATAAGACCATCCTTCATAAGACTTTCAAGATAAACCAAAAGGTCCTTATGTATAATTCTCGATTACATTTATTTTCGAGAAAATTGAAGTCTCGATGGACCAGTCCCTTCATTGTCAAAACTATTTATCCATATGGGACTGTCGAGTTGTTTAATCTAAGGAATGGTAATGCTTTTAAAGTGAATGGTCAACGATTAAAGCCGTTCTTTGAGAATTTTTCTTCAGAAGGTATGTCCATACCTCTGACTGATCCTGTGTATCAGGATATTTGATCTCCTAGTCTGACAGAGGTATAGAGTAGTTTAGGATTAGGATTTTCTTGCTTTTTGTTTGTTTTTCCATTGGTTTGTTAGAAGGAGGTAGAATTTTAGCTTTCTGTTCTCTCAGGTATTCTCATTCCTCACTCCCTTTATTTTATCATTGCTCTCATGTTTTGCTCATTGCATATCTTTTACATTGAGGACAATGCAAGATTTGGTTGGGGTGAGACTTCTAGATGAAGCTAGTGTTTTGTAACATTTCAAGTAATGGTATGTAGAAAATTTTTCAATTTTTCTGCAAATTCAAAACTCCTTTGGAAAACTTTGTTACTATGCATTCGGGATGATACGAGTATAAGAAAAAGAGATACAAAGTGAGTGATGTTGAGCATCTTGATATATCTCTAAGATAATGGTTTTCTATGAGAATTTCCCTATTTATGTAATTGATAGAAAATTGAAACACTTTTACACCTAGTACACGTTACACGATTCTCATGATTTGAAAGGATTATGAAGATTTGTGGATTGGCTGGGCTTAGATTTATGGTGTTAAGAAACCAAGCCAGGGTACTTTGTCCATCCTTGTTCATGGGAAAAGAACAAAAGATATGGATTTCTAAAAATTCTATCTAATGTATATGAAAAGGAAATGAATGATGAAAATATGGGAATGATTGAATATATGGTGGAAAATTCTGAAAAAGGGCTACCTATTACCAACTGCGGGATGGTCTACCCGTAACTAAAGCCAAAAATGGGAAGTAGTGTGAAAGCCGTCGGAAGGACGATAAGGCATATTCCTGTCATGGGCTTGTTGTTGACCTATACACCTTCAGATCCTTACTCTAGTTGATTTATGAAGAAGATGATCCCAGAAATCCATGAGATGAGCATTCACTGAGCACACTAGGTTAAATTGTTTGAATCTTTCTATTTATCAATCAATCAGTGGGAATTCCATATGATCACTTGTTATGTTCTGAGAGGCTTAAGGTTTTAACCGCTATCACTAAGTATTTCCGATTTTTGTACTTGCATGTCTTGGAGTGTATGGAAGCGTAGTTTCTGAAGCAGAATTGAATTTTGGAGAATGGAACTTTTTTCATGCATATTTTGCTCGGGAGTAGCAAAATGTTGGTTGGGGTGTGTGTTGAGAGCTTAAATGTGTATATTCTAACCCCATTTCATCACTAACAATGCTTGGTTTTCATGCTCAAAGACTATTCTAATGCATGGTTTTGGTGGTTATAGGAATGAGAGAGAGTTCACTCAATTGATGACTACAAGAGCATATTTGGGAGCCTTGGATGAAGACCCAAGGTGGGCTAAAGAAAGAAGAAAGCAAGGAGAAGAAAGAGAGGAAGAAAGAAAGAAAGAAAAACAAAGAAAATAGGGTTTGACCGGGCGGCCAAGGAGGCCACGACTGGTCTTGACCGGTCAACCACCCTTCACAAAACACTCCAGCAACTACTAGAGGTCGCTGGAGAAAGCCCCAGACAGGTCCTACCGGTCTTGACCGGTCGGCCAAAGCCCCCAGCCCCTCTCTGCACTCTCTGGACTATCCACTAGACAGGTCCGACCTGTCAAGACCGATCAGCCAGCTATCTCGACCGGTCAAGACCGGTCGGCCAACAGATTGGCTAGTGTAATTTGCTAAAATTCAGCAACTTCTTCAGCAAGCTCCGAGTTTTGTGCGCAAGTGCGTAAGTGCTACGCAAATCTGGAAGATTCTGAGGTGGTAGAGCCTCTCCACTATAAAAGGGGACTTAGGGATTGTAACTAAGGCATCCTATAAGAGATCTACGAAGGTGGGAGGCGAAGAAAGGCGGATTCGAAGTTCTACAACTCCCTCTAGTTTGTTGCTTTCTAGTTCATATTTTTAGTTGATTTCATGTTTACTTGGATCATGATCGGCTAAACCTCTTAGCTAGGGCTAAGAGGTGAAGCTTGTAGTGAATCTAAGATGCTTTAATTCATTTATTTGGTTTCAAGTTTGAATTTTTATTAAAGAACAATGGTTTATGGAAGTTTAAATTCTAAGTAGTTTTCCTTAATCTTATAATGGCTCATGGATGTTTGGAAGGATTGCTTTAGTTCTTAATTGTTTTACATGGATTTAAACCTGTACACTCCGAGGAATCGGATTCAGGACACTCTAGACTTGGATTCTCATGTGAGAACTTCAAACCAATGTTCTACCTTTTGTTCTAAAAATCGATTTAGGTGTTGCTTATGCATGTGATTTGAATGAAGTTCAAATCATGATATAGTTAAGCCTTGTGACAGGGTTTAATGATTATTATGATTGAGTGTGCTCAAGTCCTAACTTGAATTGAGAGAATCATATATATGAACAACACATGAATTGGATTGTTTTGATGAATTAACCGCTCTATCATCCGGCTAGATATTGTATTTTATGGCACAACTAATTTTTGCAGTTTCCACTCTCATGTTCTTGATTAGATGGTTAAGATCTTCTAAGCAAAGCTGATTTCTTATTGCAAACAATCCAAGGTGGGTCCCATACTGTATTATATCAAATTGCTTTTAGCAGATTTTGGCCAATATATATATATATATATATATATATATATATATATATATATATATATATATATATATATATAATAAAGCCAAAGAACCTTAGGTGGAACACAATGTTTAGATCCTCTACAAAAATTCAGTCCATTCCAAACCTTAGGGGGGCCACACATCATGCAAAACAAATGAATGGCCATAGAAATTTATTTTTATAATTAGTGACACAACATGCAAAACAAACAAATGGCCATAGAAACAAACAAATGGTCATAAAAAATTATTTTTACAATTAATTTTACTTCATACTTCATGTTTTAATCTCTGATTTATTTTTCAACTTCACTAGTTCATGTTCTGAGTCTCATACTTCAACTTAATTTTGAATTTAGCTAATTCTGATTGAGAAAGTTTAGAATTGTAACCTCTTTATAATCCCTGAAGACAATCTCAATCTCACAACTGAATTATTACTACAGCGTAGCTGTAGATACCCCACCCTTGGCTGAAAGGACGATTATGAAATTACATCGGTAGTCTAATACGACACCTTCGTATATACGTGCTAAGTCCTAAGTAGGTTTCCATACTTACACAATTTAACAAATTAAACAAAGCAAGCAAGAACACTTCGGCTTCTAAGCCTAAGTGGGTCCAATCACAAGACTAGCATATAGTAAAGCAATTAACACACTATTCTAAGCATGCGTAGATTAACATATGATTAAACTAATGAAGCACCTAATCTATGCAACCCAAGTAGACTATATGAGAGTGGATCATATAAGCTCACTTTACTCAATAAGTGAAAGTACATCTTGTGTGTTTGGATGTGCCTATTTAGTGTATAGCATACATTCTAATTAAGCATTCATAATTAAATAATTAAACATAATGTATAATAAGAAATGTGCTCAAATACAATCACAAACACAATGATGTATAGTGGTTCGACTTTGGGTCTACTCCACTCTCGATTCAAGTACCCAACCCCTTTTGAGCACACCGGCATTCACTAGGGAGTTTAAATCTGGTTCCTCCCAACTAAGGTTTTTTAAATCGGATCCACCCAACTGGGAATTTTACAGGTTCCTCCCAACCTACACGTTCACACCCGTGTTGGTGACTCCCCTTGGAGACTTATTTAAGCTTACTCAAGTCAAGGTCCTACAATCGAATCTTAATTTAGACTCCACTCATGAGTCAAGGTCCTACAACCGAACCTCAATGATTTTAGGCTCTACAATCGGACCTAGCGTTCACTCCCGCTGGAGGCTCCCTACTTGCAAACTAAATTTGACCCTATAACCGGGTCTAGGTCTTACAATCGAACCTATCGAGTTTGAAGACAAACTTTACACTCAATTCCCCATGGGAAGAGTGGATGTACTCTAACAAAAAACAACCTTACTTGTCGGATTTGAGCTTCATTGTGCGCCACTTCAGGTTGCTTCTTCTCGCTCTCCCGTGCTCAAATCAGCTCTCCTTGTGCTCCCACGATCGTTGATGACGCTGCTTTGCTAAGGCTTCAGCTCCAAGATTAGCTCTCTTGCATATGATGCTCCATTGGAGATGCCCAAGGTGTTAGGAGGTGGTGAAACCTCTACAAATGGTAGGAAATGAGTTTCCTAGAGGAATACACCTATTTGGATTTCTAGGTGGTGTTCAGACAGAGGATTTAACTATGATCAAGGTGTCTAAACTTCTAAGAATTAAGAGGGAGCAAGCCCATTCTTATTTGAGCTTGAATGCCCTAAGCTTGTGATGAATCATAAGAAGAATGACTTGCAATGGGTTAGGAAAAGAGCCTATAGTGGTCTACAACAATGGTAGCTTCTATCTCTTCAAAATCCCTCTCTTAATGCTTAAAAACGAATCCCCTAGCTTTTATAAATTTTCTTCCAACGGTGAAAAATGGGTAGATTCACGCATCGTCAGGCGCCCGGTTAGTAGCATCGATCGCCCGATTATAAAGAAAAGACCGGATCCAACGGTGGTCGAGCGCTTGAAACTCATTCCAGAAAGTTAGTTTAGTCACTGGACATTTTTTGCATTGGTCGGGCGCTCGATGACCAGTTGAATTTCCAGGGCAACTCACTGGACAAATTTCACATTGGTCGGGCGCCCGATGGACACATGGTCGGGCGCTTGGTCATCGCATGTTTTTTGCTGTTTTTGTTGGTTGTGTTTTGTAGCAGTACATGCAACCTCTTAGCCATGCCTAATAGTCACGGTCATCTAGAAGTTATGGATTTGATTAGGTACAAGGTTAAGGC
Source organism: Liriodendron chinense (assembly GCA_003013855.2). Lineage (NCBI taxonomy): Eukaryota > Viridiplantae > Streptophyta > Magnoliopsida > Magnoliales > Magnoliaceae > Liriodendron > Liriodendron chinense. The sequence goes on from PVNU02000362.1 coordinate 4,390,933, forward strand.
TCACCAAGGCATCTCTTTTACCTGTTTCTTCTTGCTTGATGCGAAAGGTCTGTCTTGAGTCTTCGGTCTTCATCTTCATTAAGCTCAACCGACACTAGACTCACTAACCCAAGTAATTGACAAATAAGGTGCACTAGTATGCCACATAAAAGTGCACTAACAATCTCCCCCTTTGTCAATTACTTACAAAAACTTAACCTACCAAAAACAAATACATGTACAAGAGATTACATTGATAATGAAATAAATATAGGACTCTTAATATGCCTAACTAAGCAGCTCCTCTTCAGTTTGCTCCCCCATAACCTGTCAATCCCTGCATCACAAAATATAGCAACTAGTTTTAGTGGGACTTGATCTTTCTCCCCCCTTTTGTCAGCAATTGACAAACTATTCTCTCTCCCTTAATGATACATCAATTAAGGTTAAGGTAAGAGTAGATAGTATGTCGCAGTTATAACTATAAGCACATGCTAACAAGGAGAGTATAGGGTGCATGAACTTTAAAACATGGAGCATCAAATGGAACATGATTAACAAGAAAATGTAGCTATTTAAGCATAGTTAATCATGCATAATTGGTCAAAGATATATATTAAGCAATTAAAGCTCAAGAGCTTATATCTCAATCAACCAACCTCTCCAATTATGTACATCATGACCAAAGCAAAGATTATCATACAATTAAGCATGAAATTCAATAAGATTAGCTAATCTAAGCAGGATGATAGTCTAACAAACAAATAAACCAAAATAATGCAATGCTAAACAATCGAATTTGGGTTAATGAGGCTTGAATCCTTTGATTTACCCATGTTTACATCGAATTCTGTAACAGGGTCCTCCGAATGTTCGCCTTCTCTCGAAGAGTAATTTTCTTCGTGGGCCTGAAAAGAATCAGAAAGCAACTAAGGGTGGCCAGCGTCGAGCCGTTGGCCCTCCGATGCTTAAGTCAGATGAGGTGAGGTAGGAAAGAGAATTAATCAGCCGAGGTTAAAGATTGAGTATTGTGTACCTGTATCTTTAATGGAGTCATCTCTTTATATAGATCTGACGTGATCCAATCTGTTACGTAAGATACCGAGATCCCACTGATTTCGTGGGACAAGGTTCTTATCCTGCTTACCCTTAGATAGAGGAGTAATCTAATCCAATTACTCATCCGATCAGTTACGTTCCTTGATAGCAATCCCTTGAGAATCGGAACCATAGAAGAAGATAAGCCCAAAATGGACCTATATGGGCTGCTGGTACTGAAGGCTAAGGGATATCATCGCTGATTTATCGGAAAGAGCTGTTCGCATGTAGGAAGATGCTCACGAGACCAAGTGCTCATACATTGAGATGTGACACCTTTCAACGACTCGTGATAAGGACTGCTCGCAGGTCAAAAACAACTTCTCTCGCCTTCCAATATTCGACTATCGACCACAAGGGCTCGAAGACTTTATAACCATGCGTCGTTTTTCCTAATATGCGAGACGCGAGTAGACGCTCTCAATAGTCGAATAAATATCTCGCAAGATTGGAACATCGTCAGAATATACGAGTCTCGAACAGATGTTCTCGATAGTCAAATAAAGGTGCTCGCGAGACCGGAACATCGTCAGAATATACGAGTCTCGAACAGACGTTCTCGATAGTCAAATAAAGGTGCTTGCGAGATCGGAAATAAGAAGCTTCGAGCAGACGATCTCCGCTATTTTGACTATAACAGATGCCCCCCAAGTCCTTACCGCCAAGAATTCTAAGGGAAGGACTTATTCACTGTCATTCGTAACCGCCCGCTGCCTTTATCGAGAATGAAACCGTACATGATTGGGCTGGAATTAATGAGCGCCAGCCTTTCGCAGCCTTTTCGCAGATAGGAAATGAAGAGACGCTCGCCACGTGTCTGGGGAGTTAATGGGCGTGCCTGCTCGACTGCGGCGTCGAACGAAAAGCCGCCACGTGTCACCATATGCGGCGGAATGATTGCCTATAAATATACGGAGTCCGCCATATCTCTGGTTTTCTACAGAAGCTTTTCGAAAGAAAAAGAAAGAACTCTCCCGTCATCTTCCTCCCAAACTTCTTCCTTCGGTGGTCCATTTTCTTCCTTTATTTCGTATTTGGGTACATTCCTTTTCCTCTTTTTCTTCTTTAATCATCTCATGGCTGGAGACTCTGACGAGACCACCGTCCCCCTGGGAGATGCTACACCAGAATCCTCTGCTCTAATAATGCGAGGGTTCCGGCAGGCAAATATACGGCAGCCGGGTATCCTTCTATTTTATCGGAGGACTGGCTGGTTGAGTTACGGGAGAGATATTTAATCCCTGACTCAATCATTCTCCGGTTACCCGGAGATGGAGAGACACCAGATTCTCCTCCCCCAGGGTGAGTGGCCTTTTATGAGTACCAATTCATTCTGGGGGTATGCCTTCCTCTCCATCCCTTCGTCCGCGATGTTCTCCGATGTTACAAGATTGCCCCCGGGCAACTCATCGTGAACGGATGGAGGGTAGTTCTAAGCTCATTTGCCCTTTGGGCTCAGGCCGGCAACGGGGAGCTCACGGCCGAAGAGTTCCTCCGTATGTTCCGTCTGAAGAAGGCGCCCTCCAGCGAAGGCTGGTACTACCTGTGCTACTGGCACCGAGATAACTTCGTGCTGGGGAAGCCCTCTTCGAATTATCCCGGCTGGAGAAAACGGTGGTTCTACGCTTCCGGGAACTGGGAGTCTGCTTCCTCCAGGGGTCCAGGAGTGACTCGTTTTTTCTGTGAAGGTAGGCACAGTTTCACATTGTGCGGTTTCCCCAGTTAGATTTTAGGGTTTTATTCATTTTTTAACCTCTGTTTGTGCTCGCAGGTATCCCGGCCTCAAACAAACCAAATTTGAAGGGAGGGATTAACGAGAAGATCGCAAGAGTATACAAGCTGCCTGTTGGTGATAGGCACATCGAGGCCTGCTTGTCCTCCTCGCGGCTCGCAGCAGCACGATTAATATCCGGCGAAGAGGTGATGACAAAGGCTGGAGAGAAGAGGGGTTTGCTACCTTGACTCAAAGGCACAAGCTCGAAAAGGCAGAAGAAGTCTGCCGGGCCTTCCCAACCATCCACCCGCAAGAGTGCCGACCAACCTACCCATCTCGCGAGCACGGTGGGGGCACCAGCAGCGCCCGTCGTTGCCTCACTGGTGGTCGCACCTGGACCGCCAGTGATTAATATTACTGACAACTCCCCTGATGGAGCGGGGTCCAGCTGCCCCCCAGCCTAAGAGACTCGCAAGCAAACAGGACCTCGAGAGTGGCTCCTGTTCGCGAGGTGGCTCCTACCGGCGAGGTAGCTCCTGCTCGTGAGTCGGCTGCCGCGCCGGTCACGAGCACTGCCGCGCTGGTCGTAGCCCAGCCGTCTGGCAGTGGATCCTTCACGATCCCGCGCCACCTCCACCCTATCTGCAAATTTCTCTTCGACAACATCTCCCCCCAAACTTTTGGCACCCTTCCAGAACGAAGCCCTAAAACCCTCTTCCTTGAGGCAGGAGTGAGGATGGTCCAGGTAAGATCTTGCTAATATTTGTTTTACTTACTGTTTTTGGGCTTCCAAGTATTTTTATCTCACGTTCCCTTTTCCATTTTGCAGGGCTTGGATCTCATCTTGCGGACGAGGCGTGATATCGTCGCCGCCCGTCGCGTAATTGATGAGGCGGAGGGGAAGAGGATCGCCCTGCAGAAGGCGGTCCAAGGAAGGGATCAACTTCTCAAGTCCAGAGAGGCGGTGATCTTAAAGAGAGATGAGGAGAAGAAGATCCTCATTGAAAAGGTTCAGGTCCTGACCGATAGGTATCAAGCCCTTGACTCCAACTTCGCCAAAGTGGCAGAGTTGAAGGAAAAAGCAGAAAGAGAGAGAGAGAGATCTTCCGACAAGACAAGATCTCGCTGGAGGAGCGGCTCACAGAGGCCAAGTCGCAGCTCAAGGAAATCAGCGAAAGCTTGGAGAAAGAGTGCTCCACTCTCACGCAGCTCAAGGATGACTCGATCCACTGGGACGAGGAGAGAGTCGCCTTGGTCAAGATGCTCTCTGAGGAAGGGGCTCGAGCAATTTTCGAGTTCCGAACCTCACAGCTATATGACGAGGAAAGATACGAGTCATATGATGCTGGTCGCGACTTCGCGCTACGAGTAGTGCAACGGATGTCTCCATCTTTTGATATGGGGGAATTCGGCCGAGTCGCGACCATCATAGCTGTGGAGGAGCAAGCTGCGGCCGAGAATGAGGTGACTGAAGCCACTCAGGCTGGAGGGGTTCCAGAAACGGGCCCTGAAGTCGAGAGCGTGGCTCCTCTAAGAGATTGATTTTTCCTTTCTCTTATACTTGTACTTATAAGAATTTTTGTAATCAAGTGATTATCAATGAAAAGATACTTTTGATGATATTCTTATTTCCTCTCTTGTCTTCTTTTTATGCAATGAATGCCTTCTCGTTTAACAAGCAGTTATGAGTTATGCTCAATCCGGGGGGTCGTGATGACCATACCCTCGTGGAGATAGACTGATCTATCGATTGAGGAATGAGTTATGCTCAATCCTGGGGGTCGTGATGACCATACCCTCGTGGAGATAGACTGATCTATCGATTGAGGACTGAGTTATGCTCAATCCGGGGGGTCGTGATGACCATACCCTCGTGGAGATAGACTGATCTATCGATTGAGGACTCCAATTTTACCAAGGGTAGAAGATTGGTCAAGAGAACACACATGTTCTTCTTCAGGACTATTTTTGATCCATACAATGGAAAAGCGACCATCAAGAGTGACTTTAACCTTACCAAAGGTAGGCAATTGGCTAAGAGAATGTATGTATTCTCTTCAGGGCTATTCGAATCCCAGTAAATGGGGTAGCAACCAAAAGATTTCTTCCGTCTTTGTTATTTGAATGTTGTTGAGAGATACATTGAATTAAGGAAAATATCGTAACAAATGTTCCACGTGCCAAGGGCAACGTACGGGTCTTCCTTACATATGTTCAAGATAATAAGTGCCGGGTCGCACAATTTTAACGACCCGATATGGGCCTTCCCAATTTGGATCAAGCGACCGAGCAGGAACCCCAAGGTTTTGCTTGAGGATTAAATCACCGAGTTGGAAAGATCTAGGTCGGACTTTAGCATTTCGGTAACGAGCAATACGTTGTTGATATGCGGCTGCTCGCATCTGGGAGGTATCTCTCCATTCTTTCGAGAGATCGAGGTGAAGTCGAAGATTCTCTTGGTTACAAGTGGGATCGTACTGCTCAACCCGGTATGAGGGTATTTGCATCTCAACTGGTACTACCGCATCAGTACCGAACGCCAAGGAAAAGGGTGTTTCGCCCTCAGACGTACGAGCCGTAGTCCTATATGCCCATAAGACTTCTTGCAGGAGTTCTGGCCACATCCCTTGCACTCATCGAGCTTGGTTTTCAAATGATGCTTGATGATTTTATTCACGGCCTCGACTAGCCCATTTGTCTGAGGGTGATACGGAGAGGTGCGGAGGTTACATATCTTCCACTTTTCACAAAATTCGTCAAAGGCTGCGTTGTCGAATTGCGTTCCGTTGTCAGTAATTATAGTGTGGGGGAGTCCATAGCGGCATATGATATTTCTCCATATGAACTTAGTAGTTTGTTTTTCAGTAATCTTGGCTAATGGTTCTGCCTCGGCCCATTTGGTGAAGTAATCGACCCCCACTATTGCGAATCTGTTTTGTCCTTTTCCAGTAAGCAAGGGCCCGATGATATCGACCCCCCATTGCGCAAAAGGCCAAGGGCTATCAACTGGAGTCATTTGCTCAGATGGCACATGAGGTATAGGAGAGTATCGCTGGCACTTGTCACATTTTTTAGAGAATTCAATTGCATCTGCTTTCATAGTGGGCCAATAATATCCTTGCCTCATCGCCTTATATGCTAAGGATCGCCCCCTAGGATGGTTACCATATGCCCCCTGGTGTATTTCATCTAGGACACGATGTGCTTCTTCTGGATGAAGACACCTTAAATAGGGCAAGGAAAAACTCTTACGCAACAGTATTCCATCTTGTAAGGTATACCTGGCGGCTCGATGACGAATTTGTCATACGACTTTCTTATCGTCTGGGAGGTAGCCATCTCTGAGGTAAAGGAGTATGGGGTCCATCCAACACGGAGACGGTTGTACCGAAGTCACCTGTTTGAGAGTTGCTTGATCGATACTCGGGTTCTGAAGATGCTCGATGGGGATTGAATGTGATAACTCAGATTCTGGTGCAAAAGCAAGCTTTGCCAGGGAATCTGCGAGTTGGTTCTTCTCGCGAGGAATATGAACTATTTCGTAAGTCTTCAATTTTGCGAGCAGGATGAGGACACGAGATTTATACAAAGCTATCCTTTCTTCTTTTGTGTCGAATTCGCCAAGTACTTGATTCACAATGAGTTGAGAGTCACTATGAATGAGCAGGCTCTGAATTGAAAGGACGTTTGCTAGCTCGAGGCCAACGATCAAAGCCTCATATTCCGCTTCATTATTTGAAATGCGACCATCGAACCGCAAAGCATATTGAAAATGCGACCCATCCGGAGCGATTAAGATTAGACCCGCTCCACTGCCGGTGGCCCGTGATGACCCGTCCACGAAGAGTGACCAGGATGACTGGTCGTTGGTCGTGGTATTTTCTCCTGGAGAGGAGTATGTGAATTCGGCGATAAAGTCGGCCACGGCCTGGCCCTTGATTGCGGTCCTGGGGCAGAACGATATGTCGTGCTCACTGATCTCGACCGCCCATTTAGTTAAACGTCCGGAAGCCTCAGGTTTTTGAAGGATCTGCCGTAACGGATGATTCGTTTGTACTAAAATTGCGTGAGCTTGAAAGTATGGTCGCAATTTTCGAGCTGTCGTGACTAAAGCCAGGGCCAGTTTTTCCATATCAGAATACCGAGTTTCAGCGTCAACCATTGCTCAGCTGATATAATAAACGGGCCTTTGCACCCCGGAATCTTCTCTTATTAAAGCGGCTCTAACGGTCGTGGAGGACACAGATAGATAAAGAATGAGTTGCTCATGTGCTACAGGTTTAGATAAAATGGGGGGTGTGCTCATGTATTACTTTAGTTGTTGAAAAGCTTATTCGCATTGTGGTGTCCACTTCCAATCAGATTTGGCCGTAACACGGAGGAGTTTCAAGAAGGGTAAGCACTTGTCAGATGCTCGCGAGATGAACCTATTCAACGATGCAATGCGACCAGCCAGACGTTAGACGTCCTTAAGAGTGGTTGGAGATTTCATCTCTATTAACGCTTTTATTTTTTCAGGATTTGCCTCAATCCCTCGCTAGCCAACCATAAATCCGAGAAACTTTCCAGCAGATACTCCGAACGCACATTTTTCTGGATTTAACTTCATCTGATATTTCCTCATCAGATCGAAGGCTTCTCGAAGATCAGAAAGATGATCATCTTCTACGATGCTTTTTACGAGCATGTCATCAACGTAAACTTCCATATTCCTGTCGATTTGGGCAGCGAACATTTTGTTGACGAAACGCTGATAGGTGGCCCCTGCATTTTTAAGACCGAACGGCATTACCTGGTAACAATATAATCCCCGGTCTGTGATGAAGGCGGTATGTTGGCTATCAAGCGGATGCATCATGATCTGGTTGTAACCAGAATAAGCATCCATAAAACTAAGCAGGGCATGCCCAGCTGTTGAATCGACCAACTGGTCAATTCGCGGCGTCGGGAAACTATCTTTGGGGCACGCTTTGTTCAAATATGAATAATCGACGCACATTCTCCATTTGCCATTAGCTTTTCGGACGAGAACTACGTTTGCGACCCATTCTGGGTAGTCAACTTCTTTTATGAAATTGACCGTAAGTAGCTTCTTGACTTCAGCTTTGATTGCCATTTGCCTTTCTGCAGGGAAGGCACGTCGGCGCTGGTATACGGGTTTATACTTTGGGTCGATATTCAAACGATGTACGATGATGTTGGGGTCGATGCCTGGCATATCTTTGTGAGACCAAGCGAACACGTCTTGGTATTTGGTGAGGAGACGGGTCAGCTCATCCCGGACGACACCTTTCAAAGAGGATCCCATGTGGACAACTTTGGACGAGTCGCCTTTAGCTAAGTGAACCGTCACTGTATCTTCCCCCAGAGTTCCTGATTGGAGGGCGCTCTCTCTCGGGTCTAACGAGTTGTCCGTCGAGGAGTTAGGTGAATCATGTCCTATCATCGTAACGGGTGCTGCTTGTGCTTTCTTTCGGTCTTGTAGGGCTATCTCATAGCAAGACCGGGCCTCCTTTTGATTTCCTCGCACAACCCCAACACCATTTGGGGTAGGAAATTTGACGCACAAATATAAAGGGTGTAAGGCTGCCCCAACCTTATTAAGCGATGGTCGCCCCAAAATGGCGTTATATGCTGATTTTCGATCCACCACGAGGAAGTTTATGAAGATGGTAGTCTTCGCTGGACTCTCTCCAAAAGTGACTGGAAGATCAATGCTTCCTTCAGGCGTTACCACCTCACCTCCGAAGCCGACGAGGGGAGTCGAGACTGGCTTGAGTAGGCTTCTGGCAAGTGTCATTTTGTTGAAAGCCTCCAGGTACAGAATATCGGCTGAGCTACCTGTATCCACCATAATACGATGAGTCAGATAATTTGATACCTTTAGTGTGACTACGATGGAGTCCTCATGAGGGAAGTGAATTCCAACTGCATCTTCGAGGGAGAAGGAAATTGGAGGATGGCTGGCTTTTGACGCGCTGAGTGCCTGTTCCAACCAATAGATATGCTGGGGTTCTTTAGACGCCTTCCGAGTGTATGCTTTCCTTGAAGCTTGAGAGTCACCCCCGCAAGCTGGTCCTCCGACGATGGTGCGGATTTCTCCAGTAGGTTCAGCGTCCTCTTGTGCAGTATGACGATGAGGCAGCTCTTTCTGGCGTGGTGAGGCTTTTGCCCTTTCTGGTGATCGATTTTTACGAGCGACATAATCTTGGAGATGGCCCTTTCGAATAAGGGCTTCGATGTGATCTCGTAAAGATATGCAGTCTTGGGTCCTATGCCCGTGATCTTTGTGGAAGTAACAGAACTTGTTCTTGTCTCTCTTTTCAAGATCAGATTTGATCTTTGTAGGCCACTTTACATATGGTTTATGTTTAATCTCCATTAACACCTTTTCGTGAGACTGATTGAGAGGAGTATAGTTATGATACTTTCTAGAATAAGGCTTCTTGGGAGAGCGGTCGCGCCGATCATGATGATATTTTTTATCCGAAGAAGAGGTTTCCTCTGGCTTGCGTTTCTTACCCTGTGCACCATGGCGTGTCAGTGTAACTTCTTCTGCATTGATATACTTCTGAGCTTTGGCTTGGAATTCTACCATAGTTTTTAGAGGGCTTTTATCTAAGGCAAACCTGAATTTCTCGCTCGTAATTCTGGCTATGAGGGCGATGAGACCTTTTTCTTCGGTATAACCTTCAGTTTGAACGGCTTTGGCAATGAACCATACTGTGAACTCCTTAATTGTCTCCCCATGCTGCTGTTTCAAATCCATTAGATGGGACGCTGGCTTCTTGATGCGAATGCTTCCCATGAATTGAGAAAGGAATAACTCCGATAACTGTGAAAAGGAGCCGATGGAACGAGGCTTTAGCCCCCGGAACCACATACAGGCTGCTTCCTTCAATGTTAGGGAAAAAGCCCTACACATGATTTCTGAACCATGTCCCTCCAGCTCCATAAGAGACCTATATGTTTCCAGATGTTCAAGAGGATCGCCAATACCTGTATATGGGGTGATAACAAGCGTTTGATACTTCCTAGGCAATGGTGCCTCCATAACCTCACTGGTGAAAGGGGACTCAGATTGATGTATCGTCGCCATGACAGCAGATGGTCGATTTGCCTGGTATCGCTGCTCCATGACGTCAAAACGATCATGGATTCTTTTGAGATCTCCTTCCCATGGTAAGGTATAGCCTGAAGTTTCGACGGTGGAGCCCTGAGGTTGAGGTTGGTGAGACGCACTAGAATGTATGGAATGTGGAGGCAGCACAGGGGGGTGGTTGCCGAGTGGTGTTCGGTTTGATGGTGGATGGTTTGGTTGGACCTGTGGTTCGTCCACAGAATGTTTGGAAACCACCAGGATGGGTTGCGATGGTAACCCTTCGAAGGGTTGTCTCTGCGGCTCGGGGAAATGCTGATCAAGCCGATTAGACAGGGCCTGAACTCCGGCGTTGAGGGTTAGAAGGGTATTTCCGAGGAAACGCAGGACGTCTTCTTAATTTCCGGGGGCCTCCAATAACGGGTTTGCTGATGGCATATTTGGAGCTCCTTGAAGGATATTTGTCGAAGTAGTTGGAGGGACAGGTACCGATTCCGTCTCATCGGGCGGAGGTGGTGCCTGCCTTGAAGTGGAAGGATGAACAGTCTTTTTAGGAGGCATAGTAAAAGGATTTTTTACCAGTGGTAAGGACGATTGACTTTGATGATCAAATCGTTCCCACAGACGGCGCCAAACTATTTACGTCGAATTCTGTAACAGGGTCCTCCGAATGTTCGCCTTCTCTCGAAGAGTAATTTTCTCCGTGGGCCTGAAAAGAATCAGAAAGCAACTAAGGGTGGCCGGCGTCCAGCCGTTGGCCCTCCGATGCTTAAGTCAGATGAGGTGAGGTAGGAAAGAGAATTAATCAACCGAGGTTAAAGATTGAGTATTGTGTACCTGTATCTTTAATGGAGTCATCTCTTTATATAGATCTGACGTGATCCAATCTGTTACGTAAGATACCGAGATCCCACTGATTTCGTGGGATAAGGTTCTTATCCTGCTTACCCTTAGATAGAGGAGTAATCTAATCCAATTACTCATCCGATCAGTTACGTTCCTTGATAGCAATCCCTTGAGAATCGGAACCATAGAAGAAGATAAGCCCAAAATCGGCCTATATGGGCTGCTGGTACTGAAGGCTAAGGGATGTCATCGCTGATTTTTCGGAAAGAGCTGTTCGCATGTAGGAAGATGCTCACGAGACCAAGTGCTCATACATTGAGATGTGACACCTTTCAACGACTCGTGATAAGGACTGCTCGCAGGTCAAAAACAACTTCTCTCGCCTTCCAATATTCGACTATCGACCACAAGGGCTCGAAGACTTGATAACCATGCACCGTTTTTCCTAATATGCGAGACACGAACAGACGCTCTCAATAGTCGAATAAATATCTCGCGAGATCAGAACATCGTCAGAATATACGAGTCTCGAACAGACGTTCTCGATAGTCAAATAAAGGTGCTTGCGAGACCGGAACATCATCAGAATATACGAGTCTCGAACAGACGTTCTCGATAGTCAAATAAAGGTGCTCACGAGATCAGAAATAAGAAGCTTCGAGCAGACGATCTCCGCTATTTTGACTATAACAACCCATAAGTACAAAAATGAGGTTGAAATCCTCAGATTATCTATATTATCAATTTCTAGCTACCCTTACTAACTATGTTTAGTTTGATTATCCTAATGGTAATTGAATATATTTGACATGAATCCATGTTATGTTTGTAGGCCACACCTGATTTATTGAAAATGGATAGTTGGAAAAATCAGGATTTACTTTCGACTCTAGTTGTGTAATTGGGAAACCACAACGAATTATGCATCAAGGATTGCTACAAGTGGATCCTTGAACCCTTAGTGCTCTTTTATATTAATTACATTCACTTTAAATTTCAGATTACTATCTACATTCAAATTCTAAAATCTGTTTAGTTTGATCTCAATTAGAGAATATTAGAAGTAGTTATGTGAATTCTTAACAAGTCCCTGAGAACGATCTCGGTCTCTACCAAATTATTACTACTTCGCAACCCTACACTTGGGGAAGCGAACACCTGCTCACCTTCATACACAGGTAATGTACCTCATCTCGCTTGTTATAGCATAAAAGCGGTGATCAAAGATATCGAAGACTCAAGACCCGTGAGCGCCTTTTTGGTTTATGGTGTTCAACCCGCGAACCCTTATGGTCGAAGCTCGCATATCGCAAAAGTACGGTATAAACTCCCGAATATGCTAGCTGGCTTGGTCGCTGGTCATCGAATGAGGGCATTTTCATAATTCGTTTGTCTTTGTTCCTTGGTTACAAAACAAAGGTTCTGCATGCGAGCAGCTCGGCTCGTGGTCGTCGAAAGGGATCGTCTATTCATATGCGAGCAGCCCACTTCAAGGTTGTTAAACGAGGTTATCTTCGAGGCAAATAGTCGCTGCCTTTCAGTACCAGTCTGTACAGATCAATTTTGGCTTGTCCTTATCCATAACTCCGAGCATCTCCATCAAGAGACATAATCAGTTAGACGTCTAAGGTTATTAGGCCATCCCTTTATCTAAGGATTAACAAGATACGCACCTTATCCCCTGAAATTAGCAGTGATCTTAACGGCTTGTGTAATAGATTGGATCACCTGGATCTATATAAATAAATGGCCCCACAAATGATAAAGGGACACAATCCCTGAGCTCATATCCAGCTTTTCACTTTATAATTGTATCTCGTCTGATTTAAGCTTCGGAGGGCCAACGGCTGAACGCCGGCCACCCTTAGTTTTCTCCTTTACTTTTTCAGGTCTGGAGGGAAACTAACTCGAAGGAAGGTGAACATCTGGAGGATCCTGTTACTAAATTAGACGTAAACAGATTGGCACCGTCTGTGGAAACACGTTGTCAGAATTAGCCATTCTCATCGCTGATCGTTATCTCCCACTATGCCTCTCAAAAAGACGGTTCATCCTTCCACTTCAAGACAGACTTTACCTCCGCCTGACATCCCTAAACCAGCGTCTAATCTCCCTCAGACTGCTTTGACGAGCATGCCCCCGGGAGAGTCCAATTTGCTGTCACAAAATTCATTTTACGATGTATCCGGCAGTCAAGACGACATTAATCGTTTCGTCGGAAGCACACTTCTTACTCTCAATGCAAGGCTTCAAACCTTATCTAATCGGTTTGATCAACACTTTCCTAAACCACAACAACAACCTCTAGAAGGGCCGCCGTTGCGACCTGTGCCAGTAGCTTCTAGACATTCTGCAGGCGAGCCACGAATCTAACCAAATCCTCCTTCAAATCGAATCCCACTAAGCAATCAAGTCCCGGTACCTCCTCCACAATTTATACACTCCAGTACCTCCTGGCAACAACACTCTCAGGGGTCTACTCTTAAAACTTTGAGTTACACTTTACCATGGGAAGGAGATCTCAAGAGAATCGAGGATCGCTTCGCCGATATGGAGCAACGATATCGGTCTAACCTCCCACCTATTGCTCTTGCATCAATCCATCGATCTGAATCTCCCTTCACCCACGAGGTTATAGAGGCTCCCTTGCCTAAGAAATACCAGACGCCTATCATCGTCCCGTATACAGGCACCGGCGATCCTCTCGAACATCTGGAGATGTATAAGTCGCTTATGGAGTTGGAGAGATATGGTTCAGAAATTATGTGTAGGGCTTTCTCCTTAACTCTAAAGGATGCAGCGCGTACATGATTTCGAGGCCTAAAACCTAGATCTATCGGATCCTTCTCCCAATTATCGGAGGCCTTCCTCTCTCAGTTCATGGGAAGCATCCGCACCAAAAAGTCAGCATCTCATTTAATGGATCTAAAGCAACAGCACGGGGAGACAATTAAGGAGTTCACAGTTCGGTTCACTGCAGAAGTCGTCCAAACTGAAGGTTATACCGAAGAAAAAGGCCTCACCGCGCTTATAGCCAAAATTACAAGCGAAAAATTTCGGTTCGCGCTGGACAAAAACCCTCCTAAAACTATGACGGAATTCCAAGCCAAAGCTCAAAAATACATCAATGCGGAAGAAGTCGCTTTGGCACGTCACGGTATACAGGGCAAGAAGCGTAAGTTCGAGGAGATCTCTCCTCCTGATAGGAAATACCGTCGCGATCGACGGGACCGTTCCCCTAAGAAGCCCTACTCTGGTAAATATCATAATTATACACCTCTTAACCAATCTCCTGAGAAAGTATTAATGGAGATCAAGCACAAACCTTATTTGAAGTGGCCTTCAAGGATCAAGTCCGATCCTGAAAGAAGAGACAAGAGGAAGTTATGTTATTTCCAAAAAGATCATGGGCATAACACCCAAGATTGTATATCATTAAAAGATCACATTGAAGCTCTAATTCGGAACATTCATCTCCGAGATTACGTGGCACGACAAGGTCGGTCACCTAAAAGAACGAAAGCCCCATCACAAAGGAAAAAGTTACCTCAACATTATCCTTCGCAAGAAGATGCTGAACCTACTGGTGAGATCTGAACCATTGCTGGAGGTCCAGCTTGTGGAGGAGATTCTCAAGCGTCAAGAAAAGCATATGCTCGCAAGGCATCTCAGAAGCCCCAACATATTTATTGGCTGGAAAAATCGTCCGATATATCAAATCCTAGCCATCATCCGATCTCTTTTTCTCTTGAAGATGAAGAAGGGATTCATTTCCCTCACGAGGACTCCATCGTGGTCGCGTTAAAGGTATCAAATTATTTAACTCATCATATTATGTTGGATACAGGTAGCTCCGCTGATGTTCTTTACCTGGAAGCTTTCAATAAAATGGCACTCACCAAAAGTCTACTCAAACCAGTGTCCACTCCCCTCGTCGGCTTCGGGGGCGAAGTTGTAACACTGGAAGGAAGCATCAACCTTTCAATCACCTTCGGAGAAAGTCTAGCTAAAACCATAGTCTTCGTAAATTTCCTCGTGGTGGATCGAAGATCAACATACAACGCTATTTTGGGTCGACCTTCGCTCACTAAGATAGGAGCAGCTTTACACCCCTTGTACCTATGTATCAAATTTCCTACTCCAAACGGAGTCGAGGTTGTACAAGGAAATCAGAAGGAAGCTCGAGCATGCTATGAAATCACCGTACAAGATCGAAAGAAAGCCCAAGTAGCCCCTATTATGACGATTACAGGAGACCCATCAGATCTCCCGATAGCTACAACTTTGGACCCAAGAGAGAGAGCTCTTCAATCAGGTACCCCAGGGGAAGAGACAGTCGAAATCCACTTATTTAAAGATAATTCATCCAAGAAGGTTTGCATTGGATCTTCTTTAAGCGATCTCTTTCGTAAAAATCTGATTCGTTTTCTCATCGAATATCAAGATGTATTTGCTTGGTCTCATAGTGACATGCCACGTATCGACCCCAACGTCATAGTTCATTGCCTGAATGTTGATCCGAAGCACAAACCTGTTCATCAGCGTCGACGAGCGCTCACCGCAGAAAGGAAAATGGTGATTAAAACTGAGGTCGAAAAGTTGTTAACCGTCAATTTCATTGAGGAAGTTGACTACCCAGAATGGGTCGCGAACGTGGTCCTTGTTCAAAAAACTAATGGTAAGTGGAGAATGTGTGTGGACTACTCTAATCTGAATAAAGCATGCCTAAAGGATAGTTTCCCGACTCCCCGCATCGACCAATTAGTTGATTCAACAGCGGGGCATGCCTTGCTCAGTTTTATGGACGCCTACTCTGGTTATAACCAAATCATGATGCACCTGCCTGATAGTCAACACACTGCCTTTATCACACTGACCTACAGCTTGTATTGCTACAAGGTAATGCCTTTTGGTCTCAAGAATGCAGAAGCCACCTTTCAACGCCGGGTCAATAAAATGTTCGCTACACAAATCGGTAAGAATATGGAAGTTTATGTCGACGACATGCTCGTGAAAAGTGTCGCAGCTAATGACCATGTCGCAGATCTCTGAGAAGCCTTTGACCTAATGAGGAAGTATCGAATGAAGCTAAATCCAGAAAAATGTGCTTTCGGGGTTTCCGTTGGGAAATTTCTTGGGTTTATGGTTGGCCAACAAGGAATCGAGGTGAATCCCGAGAAAATAAAAGCCTTGATCGAAATGAAGTCTCCGTCCACTCTCAAAGATGTCCAACGATTGCCTGGTTACATTGCATCATTGAACAAGTTTATTTCGTGTGCCTCTGATAAGTGCCTTCCTTTCTTTAAGCTTCTTCGAGCTACCGCAAAAATCGACTGGGTGTGGACTCAACAATGTGAAGAAACATTTCAACAACTGAAGCAATATATGAGCACGCCCCCTATCTTATCAAAACCTGTTTCACACGAGCAGCTCCTTCTTCATTTATCTGTGTCTTCTACGGCCGTTAGCGCCGCATTAATAAGAGAAGATTCTGGGGTACAAAGGTGTTAAGCTCTTAATTGTGCATATTCTAACCCCAATTCAGTACTCATTATGCACAGTTTACACGTTTAAAGGACTACTCTAATGCATGATTTATGATTGAAGGGACAAGATGGAGATTTCACTAATTGAAGGCTAAATAGAGCTCCTCACGAGCATTGAAGACCACAAGATCAAGCATGAAGGACGACCAAAGAAAGACAAAGCAAGGAGAGAAGAAATGAAGAAGAAAAAGGGCTTAGACCGGTCGTGCGACCGGTCGGCCACCCCACTACTTGCCTAGAAGACTCACTGGACAGAGGAAATACAGGGTCCGACCGGTCGTGACCGGTCGGCTAACGAGTCGTCCACTTTATATAACATGCTAGACTGTTTCTTAATAGGGCACGACCGGTCGTGACCGGTCGGCCAGGCCAGTCTGACCTGTCGTGCGACCGGTCGGCCATGCAAAAACGGGCAATTTCTAAATCGGGCGCCGAAATTCTCTGCGCAAGTGCGTATTTTTACGCGCATTCTGGAAGTTTCTTACGCAATGGACACCTCTAAGCTATAAAAGGACTTCTTCTCTTCATTCCAGAGCATGCTAGGACGTGGGGATTGCTTGGGAGACGGATTCTACTTCAAGTTTTCTTAGTTTTCTTCCTGTTTTAGTAGTTTTTATGTTTTTGAGGCTTCTAGTTCAAGGATGTTAGAGATGAACTAAAACCTCTTAGCTAGGGCTAAGAGGTGAAGCTTTTGATTTGTTTTTGATGGATTGATGCAACCTAGGTTCCGTTTTATTTTTTAATTGAAGAATTTTAGTTCAATATGAGTTTGAATCAAGTACTAGTTTGGTTTTACTTTGATCTCTTGATGACTTCGGGCTCATGTGATTCTTAGTGATTCTAAGCTTGGTAGCTTACCTTCTGAGCATTGTTTATGCTTATGTAGTTCATTTATCTATCATCGACTCCGGGCATGGTAGACCCTTTGATTGCCTTGTGTACAATGGCCCGATCTTCATGTGGGAACTTATTCAACTAAAGTTCTTATCTTTTTATTATAATCTGAAATAGCTGTTTGCTGATTGATTTTGATTTAATTAGAGTTCTAATCATTAGTTGTAATCAAGTCTATTGACAGGATTTGATGAAAGCTATGGTTGTGAATCTCAACTAGATTGGAAAGAGGCTTGGCCTACACAATTGAGTGTGCCCAAGGCCTGAGTATTATTGTGGGAATCGAATCAATGAATGAGCAACTGTTTTAGATAATTGTTGATTGAACCGCTCTATATTCCGATCGGATAGAGATATGAATTCGATTCCGATTGAGTTATGTGAGATCTAGTTGTGTTGATGCATTGAAACTTATCAAAAGTGGATCCTTGGCGCTTTAGTGCCTTTTTAGATTGATATTACCTTACACATTCACTATTTAAACCCAAATCATTATTTTTCAGCTTTAGTTCTTAATAAAATCTTAATTATTAGTTATTTTAGTTAAATTCTGAGAATACTCATTCATAAATCTCTGTGGGAACGATACTCGGTCTTTCCGAATTATTACTATTTCGCAACCGTACACTTGGGGAGTGAACAAAAGGCTCGTTTATTATATTAGTCGAGCGATGGTGGATGCCGAAACTCGATACTTTGATATGGAGAAATTAGCTCTTGCCTTAGTGACTGCTGCTCGAAAATTACGACCATGTTTCCAAGCCCACTTTATATTGGTACCTACGAATCATCCATTAAGACAATTCCTTCAAAAACCTGAGGTTTCAGGGCAATTGACTAAATTGGCAATTGAAATCAGTGAACACGATATATCATTCTGTCTAAGAACCACCATTAAGGGTTAAGCCGTGGCTGATTTCATTGCTGAATTCACGTATTCTTCCTCCAGCAATGACCCTGCGACCAGCGACCAGACCCCCTGGTCGCTCTTTGTGGATGGGTCTTCACGCGCCACCGGTAGCGAAGCCAGCTTAATCTTAATTGCTCCTGACAGGTCGCATTTTCAATACGCTTTACAATTTGACACTCATGTCTCTAACAATGAAGCAGAATATGAGGCTTTGGTTGTCAGCCTCGAACTAGTGAATGTGCTCGCGATACAGAGTTTACTTATTCATAGTGACTCTCAACTCATAGTCAATCAAGTGCTCGGCGAATTCGAGGCGAAAGAAGAGCGAATGGCTTTATACAAATCACGAGTACTTATCCTGCTCGCAAAGCTAAACAAATATGAAATAATTCACATCCCTCGCAAGAAGAACAAGCTTGCAAATTCCTTGGTAAAGCTAGCCTCTGCACCATAGTCTGATTTAGCACGATCTGTTTCTATCGAGCATCTTCATGCTCCGAGTATTAGTCAAACGACCCCAGAACAAGTAGTCATAATACATTCCTCCCCATGTTAGATGGACCCCATCGTCCTTTACCTCAAAGACGGATAACTCCCAGATGATAAAACATTTGCACGACAAATTCATCACCGTGCTGCCAGGTATACCTTACAAAATGGAATTTTACTACGTAAAAGCTTTACTTTACCATACTTAAGGTGTCTTCATCCAGAAGAGGCGCATCGCGTTCTTGATGAAATACATCAGGGGGCATGCGGTAACCACCCTCAGGGATGCTCTTTAGCATATAAAGCAATGAGGCAAGGGTACTACTAGCCCACCATGAAGGCGAACGCAATCGAATTTTTCAAAAAATGTGACAAATGCCAGCGATATTCTACAATACCTCATGTACCATCTGAGCAGATGATGCCGATGGACGGCCCTTGGCCCTTCGCCCAATGGGGAGTCGATATCATCGGACCATTGCCCACCGGGAAAGGTCAGAACAGGTTTGCAATTGTTGCAGTCGATTATTTCACCAAATGGGTCGAGGCAAAACCGTTAACTACAATCACCGAAAAGCAGACTACTAGGTTCATGTGGAAAAATATCATATGCCGTTATGGGCTCCCCCACACTATAATCACCGACAATGGAAAGCAGTTCAACAACGCCGCATTCTCAGAGTTTTGCGAAAAATGGAAGTTACGAAGTATTCGTACCTCCCCATAGCATCTCCAGGCTAATGGACAAGTTGAAGCAGTCAATAAGATCATCAAACATCATCTAAAGACTAAGCTCGATGAATGTAAAGGCATGTGGCCAGAGCTCCTACCTGAAGTCTTATGAGCCTACAGAACTACAACTCGCACGTCAACTGGAGAAACTCCTTTCTCTTTGGCATTCGGCACTGACACAGTTGTCCTTGTCGAAGTCCAAGTACCCTCCTATCGAATTGAGCAGTATGATTCCACGAATAATCAAGAGGGGTTGAGGCTTCATCTCGACCTCTTGGAAGAAAGAAGGGACACATCCCGACT
Organism: Liriodendron chinense; assembly: GCA_003013855.2. Lineage (NCBI taxonomy): Eukaryota > Viridiplantae > Streptophyta > Magnoliopsida > Magnoliales > Magnoliaceae > Liriodendron > Liriodendron chinense. The sequence goes on from PVNU02000362.1 coordinate 4,410,543, forward strand.
TCGAGCAGCAGCTTACCAACAACGTATTTCTCGCTATCGTAATGCCAAAGTCTGACTCAAAGCTTTCCAGCTCGGTGATTTGGTCCTTAGACATATTCTTGAAATTCTTGCTCACTCATTGGATCCGAACTAGGAAGGCCCTTACCAAGTTATCAAAATTGTGCGACCAAGTACATATTATCTCGAAGATATGCAAGGAAGACCCCTACGTCGCCCTTGGCATGTAGAGCATCTACGCTGATATTTTCCTTAACCAGATGTAAATCCGAATGATATTCAAATTAAGGTGGATTTTCTTTTAGTCGCTACTCCATTAGTTGGACCTAAATAGCCCTGAAGGGAGTATACGCATTCCCTTGGCCAAATCCTCTGCTTTCGGCAGAGTCAAAGCCTCAATTGATAGATCAGTCTATCTTTACGCGGACATGGTCACCAAGACCCTCGGATTAAGCCTAATTCATTCTTTCATGAGTTAAGTACTCAGGCATTCAACGTACGACCAACAGGAAAAAAGAGAGAAGGAGAAACAACATACGAGCCATAGTATCAAAAAGATTTTCATTCCATTGACCAAAATGTCCAGATCATTTATAAAAGGAGAATGAAATTTTTTACATAAGATAAAAAGAGAGAAGAAAGGAGATGATCATTCTTGCGCATCACTTGAAGGAGGAGCATTACTTTCAACCTAAAGGCCTGCTTCCGAGACCCCTACAGCTTGTGTAACCTCAGTGACCTCGTTCTCAGCGGTTGCCCTCTCCTCTGCAGCAATGATAGCCGCGACCTTCTCGAACTCTCCTATATCAAATGATGGAGACATTCGTTGCACCACTAGCAGTGCGAAGTCTTGACCAGCATCGTACGATTCATATCTTTCGTCGTCGTACAGCTGCGAGGTACGGAACTCCATGATAGCGCATGGCCCCTCTTCGGACAGCATCTTGATGAAGGCTACCCTCTCCTCCTCCCAATGAATAGAGTCGTCTTTGAGTTGCGCAAGGGTGGATCGTTCGTTCTCCAGACTGTCGCGGACTTCTTTTAGTCATGACCTGCTCTCAGCGAGCTGCTCCTCCAGTGAGAACTTATTTTGGTGAAAGATCTCTCTCTCTCTCTCTCTCTCTCTCTCTCTCTCTCTCTCTATCTATCTTCTCCTTCATCTCCGCGAGCCTGGTGAAGTTTGTGTCCAAGGCCTAATATCTATCGGTCAGGACTTGGACCTTTTCAATGAGGATTTTCCTCTCCTCAGTCATCTTCGCGATTAAGGTCTCGCGAGATTTAATGACTTGGTCCTTCCCGTGGACCGCCTTCTCTAGGGCAACCCTCTTCCCCTCAGCCTCATCTATAATACGGAGGGCGGTGAGGATGTCACACCTCGTCCGTATGATGAGATCCAGGCCCTGTTCAAGGAGAAGAAGGATTATCAGATGTTCACTTGAAAACCAACAAAGAAGCAAAAAATAAGTTAAAATTGGAGTATTCTTTACCTAGACCATCCTCACTCCTGCGTCTAGAGAGAGGTCTTCAAGACTTGGTTCAGGGAGAGTGCCGAAGGTCTGGGGGGAGATGTTGTCGAAGAGAAATTTGCAGATCGGGTGCAGATGGCTTGGAACGGTAAACGTCCCAACTCCAGAAGGCTGGGCTACGACTAGCCCGGCAAGGCTCGCATCTTAAGCAACAGGTCGCCAACACCTTCAAGCTCTCGAGGTTCTCCAGCCAAGGGTCAACTTGACCCCGCCCCATCATTCCTTGGGGAATTATCAAGAATATCAGTGACCGATGGTTCGGGAGGAACCATCGGTGCAGTTGTCGCAGTGTTAGGGAGAGGTTCACGTGACTATGGGTTCTGGGCAGGCTCACCCAACCGATTAGACGGGTGAGATGGACCGGTAGACGTCTTCTTTTGTCTCTTCGAACCGGTGCCCTTTAAGCGAGGCAACAATCTCCTCTTCTCTCCCACATTCGCCATAGCAGCCTCCTCTCGAGATATCAACCCAGCAGCAGCGAGTCGAGAGGGTGACAGACAGGTCTCGATATCCCTGTCACGAGCTGGTAATTTGTAAACTTTTACAATCTTCTCGTTGATTCCTCCCTTCAAGCTTGGTTTCCCCCCAGTCGGAATACCTGCGAATACGAGCAGAGGTCAGATAAACGAAAGTTCAGAATCTATTTATAAATCGGGTCAGAGTGAAGTTTTGCCCACCTTCACCGAAGAAGCGGCTCACATTATGGCCTCCAGGGGTGGATCCCGTTTCAGATTCCCAGTTTTCGGAGGCAAAAAACTAGCGTTTCCTCCATCCGGGATAATTCGAAGTGGGTTTCCCCAATACGTAATTATCTCGGTGCCAGTAGCATAAGTAATATCAGCCTTCGCTGAAGGGAGCTTTCTTGAGCTGAAACATTCTAAGGAACTCCTCGGCGGTCAAATCTCCATTGCCGGCTTGCTTTCAAAGAATGAATGCACTAAGAAGTACCCTCCAACCATTGATAATAAGTTGTCCAGGGGTAATTTTATAGGTGCAGAGTACGTCACGAATAAAAGGGTGAAGGGGAAGACGAACTCCGAGGATGAAGAGGTAATCATATAGGGCTACACAACCGGGGGGAGGTGAATCTGGAGTCTCTCCCTCTCCGGGCAACCGGAAAATGACGGAGTCGGAAACCCGATATTTTTCCCGTAACTCATTCAGCTGCTCCTCCGTCATTATTGAGGGATACTCGGATGCAGAATACTTCCCCGCCGGAACCCTCGCGTTATTTGAGGAAGAAGAGTCCGGAGTTGCATCTCCCAGAGGGACGGTTTCCTCATCAGAATCTCTCACCATGGTTTCTTAAGATAGGATAGAAAGAGGATAATACCTTCAAGGAAATGAAGAACGAAGTTACACCAGAGAAAATTTGGGGGAACGAAGTTACACCAGAGGAAGATTGGGACACCAGAGGGAAAAAAGGAAACAAGGAGAGAAGAAGAATTTTCGAAGCCCTCTGATGAAATTTCAAAAATTTCGCAGGCCCTGTATATTTATAAGCAGTCATTCCTCAAGATTTGGTGACACGGGGAGACCATTCGTTTGGGGCAACAGTCGAATGGGCATGATCATTAATTTCGTAGATACGTGGTGGGCGTCTCTTCATTTCCTCTCTGCCGAGAAGCTGCAGAAAGCTGGCGTTCATTAATGACAGTCCTAATCATGTACGGCTTCCCCTTCGAGAAACGCATTAAGCAGTTATGCATGCTGATAAGCAAGTCCTTCCCTTAGACTTCTCGACGGTAAGGACTTGGGGGGCATCTGTTATAGCATAAAAGCGGTGGTCAAAGATATCAAAGACTCAAGACCCACGAGTGCCTTTTTGGTTTATGGTGTTCAACCCGCGAGCCCTTATGGTCAAAGCTCGCATATCGCAAAAGTACGGTATACACTCCCGAATATGCGAGCTGGCTTGGTCGTTGGTCATCGGATGAGGGCATTTTCATAATTTGTCTGTCTTTACTCCTTAGTTACAAAACAAAGGTTCTGCATGCGAGCAGCTCGGCTCGTGGTCGTCGAAAGGGATCGTATATTCACATGCTGGCAGCCCACTTCAAGGTTGTTAAATGAGGTTATCTTCGAGGCGAATAGTCGCTGCCTTTCAATACCAGTTTGTACAGATCAATTTTGGTTCATCCTTATCCATAACTCCGAGCAACTCCATCAAGAGACGTAATCAGTTAGACGTCTAAGGTTGTTAAGCCATCCCTTTATCTAAGGATTAATAAGATAAGCACCTTATCCCCTGAATCAGCAGTGATCTTAACAGCTTGAGTAATAGATTGGATCACCTGGATCTATATAAATAAATGGCCCCACAAATGATAAAGGGACACAATCCCTGAGCTCATATCCAGCTTTTCACTTTATAATTGTATCTCGTCTGATTTAAGCTTCGGAGGGCCAACGGCTGAACGCCGGCCACCCTTAGTTTTCTCCTTTACTTTTTCAGGTCTGGAGGGAAACTAACTCGAAGGAAGGTGAATGTCTGGAGGATCCTATTACTAAATTAGACGTAAACATCACTCAAGGCTACCGATTGCCGTCTCCTCATCAGACAACCTCTGATCGACGGCCAATCTCCTGGACATCATCTCACAATGATACCGAAGTGCAGAAATCTAAGACAACAAATGGCCATGAGTGGTGTTGAGCTCTTAATTGTGCATATTCTAACCCCAATTCATCACTCATTATGCATGGTTTCATGATTTAAAGACTAATCTAATGCATGGATTTGTGATTATAGGAATAAGAGGAGATTTATCAATTGAAGACTTAAAGACACTATTTATAAGCATTGAAGATCACAAGACCAAGCATGAAAGGGTGGATGAAAGAAGCAAAGGAGAGAAGAAAAGAAAGCAGAAGAATGTACCCAAGACCGGTCGTCCGACCGGTCCGAGCACTTGAAAGAAGAACCCTTGCTGTAAAATTCACTAGACTAGTTAAGACCGGTCGTCCGACCGTCGTTCACCACTCAGACCGGTTGTCCGACCAGTCAGGCATTCAATAGGGGAAGATGAAAACTCTCTGGACAGTTTTTACAGTTTTGAGATCGGTCGTGCGACCGGTCGTCCAGGAGCTCAGAACGGTCGTGCGACCGATGTCAGCGTAACAGAGCTTAGTCCGTGAAGCTCCGATTTTCTCTGCGCAATTGCGTAATTCCTTGCACAATCTGGAATCTTCCTCGCCAATTTATAAATAGGACTGCTCCTCTTCATACCCAGCATGCTAGGACATGGGGATCATCAAGGAAGCTTAGGAGACGGATTCTACTTCAAGTTTTCCTAGTTTTTCTTCTAGTTTTAGTAGTTTTTATGTTTTTGAGGCTTTTTAGTTCAAGGATGTTAGAGATGAACTAAAACCTCTTAGCTAGGGCTAAGAGGTGAAGCTTTTGATTTGTTTTTCATGGATTGATGCAACCTAGGCTTCCTTTTCATGTTTTAATTGAAGAATTTAGTTTAATATGAGTTTGAATTAAGTGTTAGTTCAGTTTTACTTTGATCTCTTAATAACTCTGGGCTCATGTGATTCTTAGTGATTCTAAACTTAGTAGCTTATCTTCTGAACATTTGTTTATGCTTGTGTATTTCATTGATCTATCATCGACTCCGGGCATGGTAGACCCATTGATTGCCTTGTGTACAATAGCATGATCTTCATGTGGGAACTCATGCAACTAAAGTTCTTATCTTTTGTTATAATCTGAAATAGTTGTTTGCTGATTGATTTTGATTTAATTAGAGTTCTGATCATTGGTCGTAATCAAGTCTAGTAACAGGATTTGATGAAAGCTATGGTTGTGAATCTCAACTAGAATGGAAGGAGGCTTGGCCTATACAATTGAGTGTGCCCAAGGCCTGAGCATTGTTGTGGGAATTGAATCAATGAATAAGCAACTGTTTTAGATAATTGTTGATTGAACCGCTCCATATTCCAATCGGATAGAGATATGAATTCGATTCCGATTGAGTTATGAGAGACCTAGTTGTGTTGATGCATTGAAACTTATCAAAAGTGGATCCTTGGTGCTCTAGTGCCTTTTAGATTATTATTACCTTACACATCACTGATTAAACTCAAATCACTATTTTTCAGCTTTAGTTCTTAATAGGATCTTAATTATAAGTTGTTTTAGATAAATTCTGAGAATACCCATCATAAATCTCTATGGGAACGATACTCGGTCTTTCCGAATTATTACAACTTCGCAACCCTATACTTGGGGAGTGAACAAGTGGCCAAGAGGAAGCCGGGGTCGATAAATGGGCGCCCCTCAAAAGATTCATATGAACCAGATGAAGAACCAGCATCCCCAAGAACATCCTGCTCATCATCATCGACTGTCAGGTGCTAGCAAGGAATGCGCTGATACAGAGACTGCTCAGCAACCCAATGCTGATAAGGGGCAGTCACCATCGGAAAAGTCTGCGGCTCAAAACCAAGCTAATCAGCAGTCAGGTGACTTGCCCAGGACCTATCAACCCGAATCTTAAAGTTGGATGATCTGGCCAGAAGTGATCGACACCCAATACTCGAGAAAGCAAAATGCGAAACATCCTACTCATACCCAAACTACCACAAGAATCGATGGGATGATAAGAGAAATAGGAGCGAAAGCCTATCAGCATCAGAGGAAGGCAATGAGCATCACAAAGCATTGGAGGAAGTGAAAGCCAAGATGACTCCGAACGATCATATTCTTCTATTTGTCAATAAATCAGCGGGGATTCTATTTGAAACACTCATTATGTTTAGGAAGTTTAAGATTTCAAATTCTATCACCAAGTTTCTCTGAATTTTATACTTGTATGTCTAGAAGTCTATAGAAGTATAGTTTCTGAGAGAGAGCTGAGTTTCAAAAGATTGATTTGTTTCACGCATATTTTGCTCGGGACTAGCAAAATGCTGGTTGGGAGGGTGTGTTGAGCCCTGAAATATGCATATCTGAGCCTCAATTCATAACATAATTGCATAGTTTAAGTTGTTAAAGTTAACGACTTATGCTTGTTTTTGTATTTGCAGGTAATAGAGAGAGATGTCATGATCTTAATGCTAATTTAAAAGATTTAGATTGCTTAGGAATCAAGAAAAATCATGCCAAAGAATGGATAAGAAAAGCCATGGAGAAATCATGTTAAAAGATCTGGATTGTTCAGAAAAATCAATGTGCAAAGTTGCAGGGCTAGAAAAATAATATGCAAAAAGTTGCAGATTATGTAGATCAATCGATAGAGCCTGTAGATCAATCAACAGCCCCTATCAATTGATCGATAGAGCCTGTAGATCAATCAGCAGAACGTTGATTTTGGCAGATTGGTTGCTGGACTAAAGTGCAGTTTGCTGATTGATCGACGGGCCACTTGCGATTGATCGTCAAACCACTTGCGATTGATCAAAAATTAAAACTGATCAATCGGTTGACCGCCCAGATGTCCAGATTCAGTTTTTACAGTTGGCTTGAAAAATTGATTGATCGCTCGCCCAAACCAACCAATCAATCAGTCACTGACTCAAACTACGTAAACACTTACGCAATTCCAGAAGATTACAATTCGGTGGCGGATTTTTGCTATAAAATGACACATCTACGTCGTTCCTAAGGCATCACAGAAGGCTTGAAAGTCATGGGAGGTGAAGATGATCACTGTGGAGCGTCTGCAACTCCTCCAAACTCGATTTTTCTATGTTTTACAGTAGTTTTTTTTTTTTTAGTTTTAGTTCAATCTTCTTAATGGTTGGCTAAACCTCTTAGCTAGGGCTAAGAGGCGAAGCTTATAGTTGTTTACAATCCTTAGTTTGATTTAATTCAAATACTTTAGGACTTAATAATGAACACTTCTAGTTATAGTTTGAAATAAAGTTGGTATTTTTAGTTTAATCTTCTATCTATTGTGATTTTGCTTACATGAGATGTTTTAATTTACTGAGATTGCTCAATGGGGTATTGTTAATAGGATTTTAGGTTGTAGAGATCTTAGATCCATCATGATATGTTGGAAGCTAGGTAATCTTACAAACTAAGTTTCTTAACTGTTTAGCTAGAACTAAACTAGAAGAAGTTCTTATCTTTGGGATTAATCTGAGATAGATGTTTATTTATTGATATTGGTTTAATAGAAGTTCAATTTATGCTTCCAAATCAAGTCTAGTGATAAAACTTTAAGAAGAACCACGAATGTAATCTCAATTGTTTTATGAAGGATTAGGCTGTGTGATTAGATACACCCAATGCCTTAGTTGATTATGAGATAACCATATCAATATATTATTCATCCATATTAGATATATTATGATGATTTGATTGCTCTATATTCCAATTAGATAGGGATAGAACTCCGATTCCGAATGAGTTATTGGCTTGAATGGTTTGAATTGGCATTGTGAATTATTACAACTGGATCCTTGACGCTCTAGTGTTTTATTTTCCTGATTTAGTTCTAAAGTAGATAGTTTTATGTTCTTAAAATCCACCCATTAATATAATTCCAAATTTAGTCCATCCTAGTTACGTAGTTTAGAATTGTTACGACAATCTAAGAGGATCGACCTCGGTCTTACCAAAAATTATCACTACATCGCTGCCTTGCACTTGAGGCGAGCGAACAATAGACATGCTCAAAGAACTTAGAGGAGACATTGGATGGACAATAGCAGACCTTAAGGGGATAGACCCTTCGGTTTGCACTCACTACATCTGAAATTGCATCGGTAGTCTAATATGACACTCTATGCATACACGCAGAAGCTTGGCGGAGCAACTAGAATTATGGCTAAGTCCTAGAGGCGGGGTGATTAGGACCTTTTAAAATTCTTTTCGCCTACTTATACAATTTAACAATTTAAACAAAGTAAGAATGAACACTTTGGCTTCCAAGCCTAAGTGGGTCCAATCAATAGACTAGCATATGATTAAAATAATAGCATCCTAATCTAAGCATGCATAGATTAACATATGATTAAACTAATCAAGCAGCTAATCTATGCAACCTAAGTAGACTATATGAGAGTGGATCATATAAGCTCAAGTCTACTCAAGCAAGTGAAATTACATCTTGTGTTTGTGGATATGCCTATCAAGTGCCTAACATACATTCTAATTAAGCATTCATAATTAAACAATTAAACATAATGCATAATAAGAAATGTGCTCAAATACAATCACAAACAAATTGATGTATAGTGGTTCGACTTCGGGTCTACTCCACTCCCGGTTTAAGTACTTAACCCGTTTAAGCACACCAGCATTCACTGGGGAGTTTAAATCTGGTTCCTCCCAACCAAGGTGTTTTAACTCAGATCCACCCAACCGGAGAGTTTACAGGTTCCTCCCAACTAACACATTCATACCCGTGTTGGTGGCTCCCCTTTGGAGCCTTATTTAGGCTCTACAACCGAGCCAAGGTCCTACAACCAAACCTTAATAGTTTTAGTCTCTACAACCGAGCCAAGGTCCTACAATCAAACATAGCATTTCCTCCCGTCGGAGGCTGCCCACTTGAAGACTTAATTCGACCCCACAACTGGGTCTAGGTCCTACAACCGAACCTGTCGAGTTTGAAGACAAACTCTACACTCAATTCCCCACGGAAAAGAGTGGATGGACTCTAACAAATAACAACCTTACTTATCGGATTTGAGCCCCATTGTTACGCCGCTTCGGGTTGCTTGATCTCTACTCTCCCATGCTTCAACCAATTCCTCCTGTGCTCCCCCAATCTTTGATGTCGCCACTTTGCCAAGTCTTTAGCTCTAAGATTAGCCCACTTGTAATTGATGATCCATTGGAGATGCCCAAGGTGGTAGGAGGTAGGTTTGAGATCTCTACAACTAATGGAAGTGGGTTTCCTAGAGAGTCTCACCTACAAGGATCTCATCATAGAGTTTTGGATGGGAATATCACTATCAAGATCAATCCAAACTCTAAAGATCAAAAGAAGGACTAGTCCATCTTCATCATGAGCTTGGAATGCTCTATTCTTGTGATGAATCGTAAGAAAGATAACTTGCTACAGTTACAAATAAAGCTCTTAATAATCTTCAACAATGGTGGCTTCTATCTCCTCAAAATCTCTCTCTATTTACCCAAAGACTGTCTTTCTCATATTTAAAGAAAATCTCCCATGGTCATAAAATGGGCAGAAAAATGATTGCATCGATATTTCGAAAAGGTGTTTCGATTGATCAGAGCTATCTTCGATCTATCAAAATATTTGTTCAATATATGGGAGAATATGTCGAGAGAATTAGCAAGTTGTTAGACAGAAATCCCGATATATCGAAAAGGGGCTCGATATATCAAACATGCTCATAGCGATATATTGAATGAGCATTTCCATGGATCGAAGAAATTGTATGGAGAGTTTATAAGTTTTCCTAGACATGTTTCGATTTTTTCTCTATGATCTAAGGCTAATAAGGATGACTAATGTTGTAAAATAAAGTTGGTCGTCGAAAGGAATTTGAAGCCTATAGACCTCGAACGTTTTCATGGTCACGTATATACGACCCGCAAGCGCCTCCTGTTTTCATAAGTCGTGAGCAAATTAGTCATCTAATGAGCCTACGCAGTCACATCTCATATATTGAACAAGCCTGCTTATTAACTAATGACCCCCGTTATTTGGCAGCCCTGGTCTCTGGTCGTTAAGTGGGGACATCCCCGTTATCCAAGCAGCCCTGGTCTCTAGTCATCAAGCACGAACACTGTCGCTCTCCGAGCAGCCCTGGTCTCCGGTCGTCTGGTAGGGACATCCCTTGTCTCATAGTCCCAGCAGCCCATATAGGCCGGTTTTGGCTTATTTCTGCTCGTAGTTCCGAACCACGGGATCTCCATCAAGGAACGTAATCATCTAGATGTCTAATTCGATCAGGCCAGCTCCTTATCTGAGGATTAACGGGATAAGCACCTTATCCCCTGAAGTCAAGAGTGATCTTAACAGCTTACGTAATAGATTGAATAACCCAGATCTGTATAAATAGATGGTCCCACAGATGATAAAGGTACACAACCTCTATTCCCACGTTTCACACTTCATCTTACTCTGAAGCAATCTCTAACTTAAGCTTTGGAGGGCCAACGGCCAAGCGCCGGCCACCCTTAGTTTTGCTCTTTGACTTTCAGGTTTGGAGGGGAGCTCATTTCGAGAAGGGCGTATAGTTGGGGAGGAACCTTTTACCAAAATCTGATATTAACAAGTAAGAGTATTCCTAGTTAGTCCAAGTCATCTAAGAGGATTTGAGTGTTTTGGTCCAAATGGTTAAGGTCATTAAGGCATCTCATTTACCTGTTCTTCTTCCTCGATGCATCTAGTCCACTTGAATCTTTGATCTTAAGTTTGCCAAGGCTCAACCAACATTACAATACATGAATTCACCTGATTGACAAATAAGATGCACTAATATGTCATAGAAAAGTGCACTAACAATCTCCCCCTTTGTCAATTACGTGACAAAAACCTAACCTAAGACCGTGTCATGATCCATACCAATACACTACTAAAATACAAATATATTACATGTCAAATTGAAATAAATATTACAACTCAAAACACTAAGACATGTAATTAGTTATGCTCCTCTTGATTGCTCCTCCATAACCTGTCAATCCTACAATACAAAACAGAAAAACTTGTTTTGGTGGGACTTGATATTTCTCCCCCTTTTTGTCAGCAATTGACAAACCAATCTCACCCCCTTAATGGTACACCAATTAAGTTCAAGGTAGAGAGGATTGAGATGTCGCAGTGATAACTACAAAAACATGTTAATTAAGGAGAGTATAGGGTGCATGAACATTAAAACATGGAATATGCAATGGGAACATGATTTACAAGAAAAATGTACCTATCTAAGCATAGTTACTCATGCATAATTGGTCATCTATGATATACATTAAGAAATAAAAGCTAAAGGGCTTGAGGCCCAATTAACCAACCTCCCCTATTAGTATATCATGACCAAACCTAAGCAAAGATTAACATAGAATTAAACATGAAATTCAGCAAGATTAGTTAATCTAAGCAGGATGATAGTCTAGCAAACTAATATACCAAAATAAAGCAATGTTAAACTACCGGTGGCGAGCTAATGAGGCTAGAATCCTCTGATATGCACCTAAAATCAAAATGAGGGCAAAATCCACAGATTTTCCTATAATTCGTGTTTCTAGCTACCCTCACTAACTTGTTTAGTTTGATTAGCCTAAGGGTAATTAATTTCTTCAACACCCTCATAGAATGTAGCATGAGGTAAAGGGTTGGAAACTCCTTCTTCACCTAGAAGGGAAACTGGTTAGGATCCTCTCTTAGATAAGGGGAAAGAGAGCTAGTAGTGAAAGCCATGAGAATTCTCACTAGTTTGTGGCTCCCATCACTATTAGAGTCACTAGATTCAGATTTTGACTCCTCCATGTCATCCCATGTTGCTGCCATAGCCTTTCTACCTTTTCTTTTAAGCTCTTTCAGACAATCAGTGGTAACATAACCATACTTATCACAATTGTAACATTGGACATTTTTTTTGGTAAATTTCCCTTTATATTTATCCACTTTCTTATCTTTCTTGTCACAAATTTTTCCTCTTTCAAATTTGAGTAATCTCTTGAATCGTTTATCAAGATCATCATCCTCATCATCTCTATCTTCGAATGACTCACTCTTAATTGCCTTTTGCCTATGGGAGTGTTTGTGGGACATCTTTAAGGCGATGTCCTTCTTCTTAGAGGGGGCCCTAAACTGTAGTTCATGGGTTTAAAAGGAACCTATGAGTTCTTCTACTTTCATGTTGTCTATGTCTCTACACTCTTCTAAGGCCACTACCTTGGTGCTAAATCTTTTCGAGATGGACCTAAGTATTTTTCTACAAATCCTTCCTTTCGAAACCCTTTCCCCCAAGACAAACATGGAGTTGCAAATATCATAAAGTTTACTGTAAAACTCCATGAAAGTTTCAGTCTCTTCCATCCTAATGTTTTTAAGTTTGGTGGTTAAGAGCTGAAGCTTCGAACGTCTTATTGTGCTAGTTCCCTCGTGGGTCACCTCAAATGTATCACACGCTACTTTTGCAATTGCACATGTGAGAATGCGATGAAATGCTTCCGAGGAAACCACACAACAAATCGCAATAAGAGCTTTGGCATTTGCCACATATTGGGCTCTCTCATTGTCATTCCATTTCTCATCATCTTTAAGAATGACAATGATCTTACCATCAACCTCCACTTGTTCTGTAGGCATGGAATATCCATTTAGTGTACTTGCCCCCACAAATCAGTCTATGGATTGAAGAAAAATCCTCATCCTAGCCTTCCAATAGGCGTAGTTAGACTCGTCAAAATATGGTAGACAGTTGACAGTACTCCCATCTCGGGTAGACATGAAGCTAGTGCTCCGGTATCGGATCTCACTCTAGATGGTTAAGTCCTTGAAGAGCAACCCTCTCTGATACCAATTAAAATTGCATCGGTAGTCTAACACGATACCCTACACATATACACAAAAGTTTGGCGAAGCAACTAGAATTATGACTAAGTCTTAGAGGAGGGGTGCTTAGGACCTTTTTAAAAAAAATTATCTACTTAAACAATTAAACAATTTAAACTAAGTAAGCATGAACACTTTGGCTTCCAAGCCTAATTGAATCCAATCAATAGACTAGCATATGATTAAAATAATTAGCATCCTAATCTAAGCATGCATAGATTAACATATGACTAAACTAATCAAGCACTTAATCTATGCAACCTAACCAGACTATATGAGAGTGGATCATATAAGCTGAAGTATACTCAAGTAAGTGAAATTACATCTTGTGTTTGTGGATATGCCTATCAAGTGCCTAACATACATTTGTAATTAAGCATTCATAATTAAACAATTAAACACAATGCATAATAAGAAATGTGCTCAAATACAATCACAAACACCACAATGTATATTGGTTTGACTTCAGGTCTACTCCACTCCCGGTTCAAGTACTCAACCCCTTTGAGCACACTGGCATTCACTAGGAAGTTTAAATCTGGTTCCTCCCAACCAAGGTGTTTTAACTCAAATCCACCCAATCAGGGAGTTTACAAGTTCCTCCCATCTTATACGTTCACACTCGTGTTGATGGCTCCCCTTTAGAGACTTGTTTAGGCTCTACAACCGAGCCAAGGTTCTACAACCGAACCTAACGTTTCCTCCCGCCGGAGGCTCCCCACTTAGAGACTCAATTTGACCCTACAACCAAACCTATCGAGTTTGAAGACAAAATCTACACTCAATTCCCCACAAGAAGAGAGTTGATGGACTCTAACAAATGACAACCTTACTTATTGGATTTGAGCCCCTTTGTTACATCACTTCGGGTTGCTTGATCTCCGCTCTCCCATGCTTCAATTAGCTCCCCTTGTGCTCCCCCAATATTTGATGTCGCTGCTTTACTAAGGCTTCAGCTCCAAAATCAGCTCCCTTGGAATTGATGATCAATTGAAGAGGCCCAAGGTGGTAGGAGGTAGGTTTAAGATCTCTACAACTAATAGAAGTGGGTTTCCTAGAGAGTCTCACCTACAAGGATCTCATCATAGATTTTTGGATAGGAATATCATTATCAAGATCAATCCAAACTTTAGAGATCAAAAGAGGGACAAATCCATCTTCATCATGAGCTTGGAATACTCTATTCTTGTGATGAATCACAAGGAATATGACTTGCTAAGGTTAGGAATAGAGCTCTTAATGATCTTCAACAATGATGGCTTCTATCTCTCTTAATGATCTTCAACAATGTTTCGATTGATTGGATTTATCTTCGATATATCGAAATATTTGTTCGATATATGGGAGAATCTGTTGAGAGAATCAGCAAGTTGCTGGACAGAAATTCCGATATATCGAAAAGGGGCTCGATATATCGAACATGCTCATAGCGATATATCGAATGAGTATTTCGATGGATCAAAGAAACTATCCAGAGAGTTTATAAGTTTTGTTGGACATGTTTCGATATATCGAAATGGTCATTTCAATTAATCGAAGACCTATCGAACTGGTATCCGATATATCGAAGGCCTATCGAAAATTTGTTTGGGCCAGATTGATTACAGCAACTTCCACCTCTTTTATTATCCTAATTTATCATGTTCTTTATATGATCCAAGACTAATAAGGATGACTAAAGGTATTCCAAGTTGGTCCAAGTCATCTAAGAGGATTTGGGTATTTTGGTCCAAATGGTTAAGGTCACCAAGGCATCTCATTTACCTATTCTTCTTCCTTAATGCATTTAGCTCACTTGAATCTTCGGTCTTCAGCTTGCCAAGGCTTAATCGACATTACAACACATGGACTCACGTGATTGACAAATAAGGTGTTAGTGCACTTTTCTATGGCATACTAGTGCACCCTGTTTGTCAATTACTTAGGTCAGTGAGTCTAGTATCTGTTGAGCTTAATGAAGACGAAGACCGAAGACTCAAGTGGCCCTGCTACATCAAGGAAGAAAAGCAGGTAAAAGTGATGCCTTAGTGTGCCTTAACCTTGACCAAAATCATATCCCAAACCTCTTGATGACCTTGCCCATATTAAACATACATTTAGTCATCATAGATTAGCCCTAGGTGTCCCAAAAGATCACCCATTCTATAGCCATAGTGTTTGGAATGTGATAGAGTGGGTCAGTAAACTCATTTGGCTGAACTCATACCTGTCCGACCGGTCACAACCGGTCGGCTGGACTGGACCGACCGATCAAGACCGGTCAGACTAGCTTCCAAGCCAAACAGCAAGATTGTTATGATTGTAGGTCATTGGGCCGACCGGTCTAGACCGGTCGGCAGGTCTGGTCCGACCGGTCCCGACCAGTCGGACAGACCCCCCATCTAGACAGTAACCTCACTGTCTTACCTGGCCATTGGCTGATCGGGTTTGACCGGTCGAGACAGGTAGGGACTAGCCTTTTTTGCCCATTTTCTGTCCGTTTGGACCTTTTTTATAAACAGGCTTGGGGCATTTGTTGAGGTAAGAAGATGGATTTTAAGAGAAGTGAAGCCACCATTGTTGGAAACCATTTGAGGCTCATTTTCAACCTATGCAAGGCATCTTCCTTGTGCTTTAACATAAGATTGGAGCATTCCAAGATCATGAAGAAGATGACCTTCATCCCCTCTTGATCTCTAGAGTTTGGATCTTCCTTGATAGGCATATCCTTATCTAAATCTTTAAGATGAGATCGTTGTAAGTGAGAAACTCTAGGCAACCCATTCCTATTAGTTGTAGAGTTCTCAAACCTACCCTCCTATCACCTTGGGCATCTCAAAGGCATCACAAGCAAGGTGATTGATCAAGTGTAGCTAAGGCATTGGCGACGCAACGGCAACACGATCGGGGGAGCAAGGGAAGCTGATTGAAGCATGGGAGAACAGAGATCAAGTAACCCGAACCGGCGCTGAACAAGGGGTTCATCCGACAAGTAAGGTTGTCTTTGTTGAGAGTCCATCCACTCAATTCCCTGTGGGAGTTGAGTGTAGAGTTTGTTTGTCAAACTCGAACTAAAGATGTTGGCCGTTCCTTGGCCTGTTTCTCGGCCTAAAGACTAGGGGCTGTTTAGCGCTCCTTGGCTCATTTGTCGGGCCTAAACAAAGTCTCTAAGGGGGAGCCTCCGATATGAGACTGAACGTGCGTCAGGTTGAGAGTTAGCCTATGTCCAAAATTCTGTTCGGGTTGAGCCTATGTACAAAACTCCGTTTAGGTTGAGAGTTAGCCCTTTGTCCAAAACTCCGGTTATAATTGAGAGGTGAACCGATAAAACCTCTGTGTAAAGATTGAAATGTGAACCTCATTTAAAACCTCCGATAGTGAATGCCGATGTGCTCAAAGGAGTTGAGTACTTGAATTGGGAGTGGAGTATACCCAAAGTCGAACCACTATGCATGCTTGTGTTTGTGATTAATTGAGCACATTGTTATCTTAGCATTGAATGTTTAATTGTTAATTATATATGCTTGATAAGAATGTATGCTAGATACTAGATAGGCACATCTACACACAAAATGCACTTTCACTAGTTGTGTAGACTTGAGCTCATTGATCCATTCTCATAAGTCTACATAGGTTGCATAGATTAGAAGCTTGATTCGTTAAATCATTTGCTAGTCTTGCGATTAGACCCACTTAGGCTTGGAAGCCGAAGTGTTATTGCTTACTTAGCTTAATTTGTTAAATTGTGTAAATAGGCGAAAAGAATTTCAAAGGGTCTTAATCACCCCACCTATTGGACTTAGCCATTATTCTAGTTGCTCTTTAAGCTTCCACACATACGAAGGTGTCGTGTTAGACTACCGACGTAATTTTATAAGGTGCACTAGTATGCCATAGAAAAGTGCACTAACAACATCTACCTCGAGGACAATGCCAAAATGAATAGACAACCTCAAAGACGGTTAAATCCAAACATGATGGAGGTTGTCAAATCAGAGGTGTTAAAGCTATTAGATGTGGGTATCATCTACCCCATCTCAGATAGCTAATGGGTGAGTCCAACCCAAGTTGTTCCTAAGAAGTCTTGTATACCCATCGTAGAGAACGCCAACGATGAGCTAATACTGACAAGAGTTACCACGAGTTGGCATATGTGCATAGATTATAGGAAGCTCAATACAGTCACAAGGAAAGACCACTTTCGTCTCCATTCATGGATCAAATTTTGGGGAGGTTGGTGGGCCATTCTTATTATTGCTTCCTAGATGGCTAGTCGGGGCACAACCAAATAAAGATCACCCTAGAAGACAAAAAGAAGACCACCTTTACATGCCCATTTGGTACTTTCGCTTACTAAAGGACGCCATCCGGTCTATGTAATGAACCCGCCACATTCCATAGATGTTGAGCATATTCTTTTACATGGTGGGTCACTTTCTTGAGGTTTTTTTATAAGTATCTAATATTGCATAATTAACCCTAGTTGTTAAAGACAGTTAGCATTGATTTTCCAGTTAATTACCCCTTCATTAAATGGATTTTTGCCATGCAGGAGATATTTGACAGATTGAAGATAATCCAATCCAATCCATTCAGGACGTTCTGGAGCCTAAAGGTGATCAAGATCAAATGTGTGGTGGTCCTGAAGGAAATCGAACCATAAACATCAAATATCAAAGGCTGGGCCATTTTCCACGGTGGGGATGAAGATATGAGGCATAAAAGAGTACATCACAGTCACTCGCTTGGAAATTTAGGCCATGAATGTTTGGACGGTCGTGTTTGGACGGTCGTGTTTGGACGATCACACGAGTTTGGACTATCAAGATTGAATGACCACACGTGGGACCAACCATGCATCAAATGGAGGACACTCCACTCCAGCACGTGCCAACAACCAGCGTGTAGCTGATCTCCATGGCCAGCAGCATCTTTGAGATGGACGTCCCACTCCCAAAGCAGCTGCTCGTGCATCCATCGAACTCCAGCCATCCATCCTAATGATCGTTCTAGCAGGTGAATCTATCCAACCATCTAACGTCCCAACTACAGCTGAAAATCACCAGCCATCCATCCTCGTTCACAAGAGCCAAGACAGGAGGATGTTGTTTTCTTCCAACCATGCTCATCCCATCAACTGTCCATCCTTCCACAGCTGTGGTGGACTCAACCAGATCACCCTCAATCCCATTCGTCCATTCTACCGATCCAAAGGCTGGATTTCCATTTCATCAGCTGGTGGATGATCGTCCAGCTCCCACCGTGCACATGCAGCACAACATGTGTACGTCCCTTCCATCTCACATGTAATGGAGCTCCCAAACTCCACCATCCATGAATCTCAGCTTTCCAACGTGTGACCACTTCAAGACATCAAGATCAGCACCGTCCTTGTGTCAGCTCAATCACATCCTCCAGGACAGCAGCTGGTGGCTACCACCAAACCATCTAACGTCCAGAAAGTGTGGATGACTCCATACGCTCAAGAATCCACCACCCGTGCCGGTGCATACCATCACACCGTCCATCACATCTGCTCCTTCAAGTGAAGCATCAATGGTAGAAGCCACCATCTAGCTATCCAGTACGGTGGACCCCAAATCCATTCCCAACCGTCCATCTTCCCACGTCATCAACCAGGAGCTGAAGCACCTGCAGCTACGTCCAGTCCAGCCGTCCACAACACCTCACGCTCCAGCCCCAATTTCAAATCAGCAACCATGCTGCTGACCTTCCATCAGCTGCTCTCAGCCATCCATCCATACCACCGTCCACACAGCAAAGGCCATTCAAATCTTCACCGTGATGAGATTCCAGAACAATTCCACACGCGTGCTGACCTTCGAACGCTCATCTGCACAAGGAGCAGCAACAGCTCATCAACTGTCCAAGCCACAACCGTTGCTTCTCTTCAAACGGCCATTACAACCTTTGCATACCCGGCCGGCCATGCTTCAAACTCTAACAACCTGCAACTACAAGTGAAAAATTTCATCTCCCAAACCTCACACGTGCAGCCCAAAACAATGGAGGTGCTCGATCTCTCTCTCCACACACACATCTGTAAGGACATTCAAGCCTCACTCCAAACCCCAAACCTAGAGAAAATTCCTCGTAGATTTGGAGTGAAGCCTAACTCCAAGCCTAAACCTAAAAATAAAAAAAGACTTGGTTAGGAGCCTAACCCAAACCTAGAGTAAAATTGCTCCTAGGCTTGGAATGACACCTAGGCTTAGAGTAACACATAAGCCTTTCAAAAGGCTATAAAAAGAGCTCAACTCCTTCCTATTTCATCATCCCACAAATCTCATTCTCATCTTCTTTTCTTTTCTTTTCTTTTTTCTTTTCTTTCCTTTGTAGTGTAGAGTAGCATTTCTTTTGTAGAAGTTAAGTCTTTCATTTTGTAGAATGATTGGCTAAACCTATAGCTAAGGCTAGGGGTGAAGCCTTTGGTGAAATTGCAAGCTTTGGTTCTATTAGTTCAACAATGGTGGTTTGAATGTTGGAGTTATTTGTTTGATTGGTTTGGTTATCCACCTCGGCAAAAGCTATTGTTATGCACGACCCCTTGATCCATCGTCAACTCCAGGTATAATAGATGCTTGGGATTCTTTGCACACCAATTAGCTAGTTCATGATTGATAAAGTTGTTTGATCCATCGTCAACTCTGGGACGATGGATGCTTAAGATTCCCTATGGTCATCTAGCTAGTGCAAGTAAAGTCATCAATCTGTAAAATTATTTGATCCACTATAGACTCCGGACACAGTGGATGCTTTGGATTCCCTGTGATCGATGGACGAGATCTTAACGGTTGGATCGATCATTAAAAGCCTCATATCTTGTAAGTATGCATCCGATCTTATGATTTGTGATATTAACGATTGACTTTTTGGCAAAGTTGTTGATTTGTACAATTCTTTGATCCATTGTCGACTCAGGGCACAATGGATGGTTGGAATTTCCTGCAATCAACTAATGAGTGCTTCATGGTTAGATCAATCGGTCGAGATCACCATCTTTTATGAAATATGCGAGTAGTTTAATCGTTTCATCTTCTGATTAGAATGGATCTTTATTCGATTCCAGTTGAGTTATAGTTGGACTAATGAATAAAGCCTTGTGAATTAATCAAAGGTGGATCCGTAATGCCTTGGCCCATTTTTATTCTTGTTTTTCATCTCACACATCCTACTCCACTCTCTAGATAAAATCAAATTTTATCTCTCCCACCTAAATTAATTCCTCTTAGTGTTCTTAACCCCAATTCATGTGGTTCGACCTTGGTCTCTGTTGAACCTCCAATTTATACATTGCATTGTCCATTACATCGCATTATATGCATGGTTTGCATGCTTAAAAGGCCCATCTAATGCATGTTTTGTGATTTTAGGAATGAGAGCAGACTTCACCCAATTGGAACTAAAAAAAGTCATTTGAAGCCATTAGATGAAGGTTGAAGAAGGACCAAAGAAAGTAGAAAGATAAGAGAAGAAAGGAAGAAAGAAGACAAAGGAGAAAGCAGAAAAAAGCAGCTAAGACCGGTCATCCGACCGGTCGTCCATGGCCAGGACCGGTCGTCCGACCGGTCCGACTACCCAACAGAAGAAGATCTCCTTACAAGGCCTACTGGACCATCCACGACCAGTCGTGCGACCGGCCGTCCACCGTTCAGACCGGTCGTCCGACCGATCCTAGAATTAAAATTTTAAGGTCGGATTTCTACAAAAGTCGCTGAACTGTTTTTGCGTTTTTGAGACCGGTTGTCCAGGAGCTCAGACCGGTCGTGCGACCGGTCGTCTGCGTAACATGTTGAGCTCTTAATTGTGCATATTCTAACCCCAATTCATTACTCATTATGCATGGATTTTATGTTTATAGACAATTCTAATGCATGGTTTTGTGATTGCAGGAATGAGAGAGAATTCACTCGATTAATAGTTAAAAGAAGTACATTTAAGAACCTTGGATGAAGACCCAAGGTGGGCCAAAGGAATCATGAAGAAAGAAGGAAACAAGAGAAAGAAGAAATGACGCAGAAAATGGGGTCCGACCAGGTCAAGACCGGTCGGCCAACAATTCTATCTTCTACAGAGGCTGCTAGAGCAAGGCCAGCCTTGTCCGACCGGTCTTGACCAGTCGGCCATGCAAATTCCAGCTTTGCAGATTGCAGACAGCAGGCCATTCCCGTTTCTGACTTTTCGGACCCATTTTTTGGGCCCATCTTAATGATATTTGGAAATCCAACACATCCATGTCGAAGAGGAGCTCGACGCCGAACTAACCCAAGTGGTTTCGTGTCGATCAGAGTTACAGATTGATTGTGGTGGCCAAAACAATACGAACTATCCAGAAAGTTTCAGATTCTGCCTACTCTACTCTGGGCCGGTCCAGGTGACCCATCATTGATGATATGAAGAATGTACTTTGACCATCTTCTAGACCACATCCATATATGAATAACCACAAAGTTTCAGATTAAAAGGATGTGTGGTTTGATCGTACCGGTTGAAGAAAGATGGACCATCCAGAAAGATCCAACTACGCAGAGTTTATAAAAGCCTTAAGTGTTCTAATTTTCAGACCACATTCTGGGATTGTTTTGGACAATCTAATCCGTCTATCATGTAGAGGAGGAATTTTCTACCAATGTTCAAAATTTAGGATCAATCCGACATCTGTACACTCCGGAGCATTGAAAGCAAGATGGCTGGTTCTGAAGGTACCCGAAGTGCACGATTTTGAGAGGCGGTCGGTGATATGATTGGTGGGCCCATTCAGAGGATAATCTTGGAATCTAAATCATCTATGAGGAAGATCACATTACAAGGAAGCTACAAATCAATTTTGAAGGCAATCCAACCATTGGTTAAGCCGTACGAAGCGAAACAAGATCTGTTACGTTGCGGTACTCTTGTTGCACTATAAAAGGAGGTGCTCTCTTCTATTCCAGGGCAACCAAGGACGTGGGGAGCAAGGAGTTCAAGTCATAGGAGGCTTCCTAGCCTCCTCCAGCTAGTTTTTCTTCCTTTTCTTAGTTCTAGTTCTAGTTTTTAATATGCTTTTCATTAGCTAATCTATTAGCTAGAGCTAAGAGGTGAACCTTATAGTTTTCTTAGATTGTTTAATTCGTTTTATTGGTTTTAAGATTGGTTTTCATGATTATGAACTATGGTTTGAAGTTTATACAAGTTTTAAGTAGTTTTTCTTAGTCTTATGATGACTCATGGATGTTTGGGAGAATTACTTAAATTCTTAATTGGTTTGCATTAGTCTAGACCTGTATGATCCGAGGAATTGGAGTACGCTCTAGTACTATGATCTCCATGTGGGGACTTCCTATCAAAGTTCTGCTTTTCTAAATTTCTGTAATGTGTATGCACTGTGGATGTGATTTGAATCAAGTTCAAATTGTAATCTAGCCTTGTCTTGTGACAGGACTTGAGGATGGTTATGATTGTGAACTGAACCTTTTGGAATTAGGACTAACCTATGCAATTGAGCATGCTCAGCCGAGCTTGCATTGAGTGAATCTTATGCATTGGACTTACATATAACAGATTGCTTGGTTTAACAGCTCTATCATCCGGCTAGATAAATCTTAATATCGATCTAGTTGAGAAAGTGAGAAACCATAGCGAATTATGCATCTAAGGAAAGCTATAAGTGGATCCTTAATGCTCTAGTTATCTTTTCATTATCAGATTTTCTATTTTATGTTCAAAACCAATTTCACAAACCTCTTTAGATTCTAGTTATCAGGATAATTTGCATTGTTTACTTCCTTCCCTGTGGATCAACCTCGGTCTCACCGAGATTATTACTACATCGCAACCCTACACTTGGGGAAGCGAACATAACAGAGCTTGTCCATGAAGCTCCGATTTTCTCTGCGCAGTCTGGGATTTCTTGCGGAATCTGGAACCTTCCGCACTATACCATAAAAGGACACCTAGGGCTTCTTCCTGGGGCATCATAGAAGCTAAGGGACGTCGTGGGAGAGGAAGGAAGCCGTCGTGGAGCGTCTGCAACCCTCCAAACTCCGATTTTTCTATGTTTTCTAGCTTTTTCATGAGTTTTAGTTGTAGTATGACAATGCTCGGATAGCATCTCTCAGCTAAGGCTGAGAGGTGAAGGTTGTAGCCAATTTCGTGTTTGATTCAGTTTGATTCAAGTAATTTCAATTCAAGTTTGGATTTTTACCTATTCTAGTTCTTAAAGTTGATAGTTTTGGATGTTTTATGAGAGTTCATGTGCTCCGGACATGGATTCCTTGCAATTCTCTGAGATTATCACATTGTGGTTGTTTAAATTCGAAGTATAGTAATCCTTGAGCAGGCCATAGTCCATAGGCATGACTGTTACTCCGAAGGCTATGATTTCGAATTCTACATTGTTGAATGGGACTAGAACTTGGAAGCTCAACTTGAGTGGGATTGAATGTGTTTAATGCTTTATTTTCCAACTAGATGAGAGATAGGACTTCAAATCTAGTTGTGTATCTTGCTTGGATTGATTGGATTGACATGGGATTGCTACAAGTGGATCCTTGAATGCCTTAGTACCTTAAATTACTATTTTCATTAAGTTACTGTTTTAATACAGAATTCTCAATTGAATCTCCTATTTACTGCAAAATTGAGTTGATGGAATAGTTTGGAACCTGTTTCTAATTCCTTGTGGATCGACCTCGGTCTTACCGAGATTTATTACTACATCGCAGCCTTACACTTGAGGGGAGCGAACAAGTTTTTGGCGCCGTTGCTGGGGAATTTAGATAACGGCTTTCAAATTATTTTATTGGCTGTAGAAGTAGAAGTAGATAGGTTTTTCTGATATGTTTAGAACTAATAAATTGTTTTGTTTTGTAGGATTTCTTCTCTAGTTCAAGCACATCGGGTAATATCCTTCTAACTTAGCTTTTTGCAGATTTTTCAATTTCCAGATTAATTTCAGATTTCTAGGATTTAGGAATAGCTTAGTTTTTAGTTAAGTGGTTTATGTCCCGTTGGGAACGTGACCACTCCAATCGTCTCCAATCCGAAGGTGGTTTGGTTGGTGTTGAACCTCCAATTTATACATTGCATTGCCCATTACATGACATGGTTTGCATGATTTTCATGATTTAAAGGCCCATCTAACACATGTTTTGTGATTATAGGAATGAGAGCGGACTTCACTCAATTAGAGACCAAAAAGGGGCCATTTGGAGCCTTTGCTGAAGGCCCAAGGTGGACCAAAGAAAGAAGGAAGCAAAGAAAGAAGAAAATAGAAGAAAGAAAGGAAGAAAACAAGAAGAAAAAGAGACCGACCGGTCTTGACCGGTCGGCCATGCTTGCTGGAGTAATGCCAAAGAGGGCCTGACCGGTCATGACCGGTCGGCCAGCCCTGTCCGACCGGTCGTGACCGGTCGGCCATGCAAGTTTCAGATTCCAGATTCTAAAACAGCAATGTATTCCCGCACCTAGTTTTTCGGACCAGTTTTCTGGGTTGATCTTGATGATATTTGAAAATCCAACACATCCAGGTCGAAGAGGAGCTCGACGCCGAACTAACCCAAGTGGTTTCGTGTCGATCGGAGCTACGGATTGACCGTGGTGGCCAAAACAATACGAACTGTCCAGAAAGTTCCAGATTTCGCTGTTCAACTCTGGGCCGGTCCAGAGGACTCATCATTGATGATATGAAGAATCTACTTTGACCATCTTTTAGAACACATCCATATATAAATAACCACAAAAGTTTCAGATCAAAAGGATGTGTGGTTTGATCGTACCGGTTGAAGAAAGATAGACCATCCAGAAAGCTCCAACTGCGCAGAGTTTATAAAAGCCCTAATTGTTCTAATTTTGGGACCATATTCTGGGGTTTTTTTGGACAATCTAATCCATCCATCATGTAGAGAAGGAAGTTTTCTACCAATGTTCAAAATTTGAGATCAATCCGACCTCTGTACACTCCGGGGCGTTGAAAGCAAGATGACTGGTTCTGAAGGTACCCAAAGTGCGCGATTTTGAGAGGCGGTCGGTGATGTGATTGGTGGGCCCATTCAGAGGATAATCTTGGAAATCTAAATCATCTATGAGGAAGATCACATTACAAGGAAGCTACAAACCAAATTTGAAGGCAATCCGACCATTGGTTAAGCCGTACCAGGCGAAACAAATTCTGCTATGTTGCTGTACTATTGCTGCACTATAAAAGAAGGTGCTCTCTTCTATTCCAAATCAACCAAGGACGTGGGGAGCAAGGAGTTCAAGTCCCAGGAGGCTACCTAGCCTCCTCCAGCTAGTTTTTCTTCATTTTCTTAGTTCTAGTTCTAGTTTTAATATGTTTTTCCTTAGCTAACCTCTTAGCTAGAGCTAGAGGTGAAATTTGTAGTTGGTTCCAATGCTTTAATTCTTTTATTTCAAGTACCCTTTTCTTAATTTTGGATTTTGAAGTTCTAGTTTGAATAAAGTTTGGTGTTTTAGAAGTTTTGTGAGAGTTTGTGTGCTCCGGACATGAGTTCCTTGCAATTCTCTAAGATTACCATGATTGGGTTGTTTGAATTAGAATTGTAGTAACCCTTGAGCATGCCATAGTCCATAGGCATGGCTGTTACTCCGAAGGCTACAAGTTCAAGTTCTATGTGCTTCATTAGAACTAGAAATCTAATTTTCAGATTTAAGTGGGATTGTTTGTGCTTGAATGTTATATCTTCCAATTAGATGAGAGATAGGACTTTGATTCTAATTGTGTTGTACTTGGATGAATGGATTGGCATTGGACTACTACAAGTGGATCCTTAATGCTCTACTTCTTCTTAATTTCAGATTTTTCTATTTTATGTGAAAAACTATCTTCTCAAACTTCTTAGATTCTAGTTATTAGAGTACTTGGAATTGTTTACCTCTTTCCCTGTGGATCGACCTCGGTCTTACCGAGATTTATTACTACATCGCAGCCTTACACTTGAGGCAAGCGAACAGTTGGACCATTGTCAGTCCATAGACGAGTCCGGAATTACCAAGAACGTTGTGAAAGACTGGGGAGTATGGATCAAACACCTTTAAGGAATCCTCCCCCCTACTCCAACTACAAACGCAAATCAAGAGGGAGTAAGAGAGAATGAGGTACATAATGTTCCTCTAATAAGATCACTACGGGACTACCTACAACCAGCCCGTGCAATTACACCCTCTTGCGTGGTTCTACCACCAAACAGGGGAAACATTGACATAAAGCCGGGTGTAATTCAACTTATACCAAAGTTCAATGGGCTAGACTCTGACAGCCCATATCTGCACTTGAAAGAATTCGAAGAAGTGGTGGCTACCTTACAATACACCAATGTTTCTGAAGATACCATTAAGCTTAAACTCTTTCCCTTTTATTGAAAGAAAGAGCCAAAAATTGGCTTCACTCTCTTAGACCACATTCGATTGGGTCACAGAATGAGATGACCCGGGAATTCTTGAAAAAGTTCTTCCCGGCTCATAAAACGAACACCCTTCGAAGAGCCATAATGAATTTTTCGGCTAAAGAGGGTGAATCTTTCTTCCAATGTTGGGAAAGGTTTAAAGACCTCCTACTTGCATGCCCACATCATGGCTATGAGAGTTGGCGAATTATAAACTTCTTCAACGATGGATTAAGTTCCAATATGCGCCAATTTATAGAGATGATGTGCAATGGCGAGTTCATGAGCAAAAATCCAGATGAAGCTTGGAGTTATTTGGATATGTTGGCTGAGAATGCCCAATCTTGGGATACCTCAAATATACCCAACAACCCCTAGCCTACTCAAGAGAAAGAGAAATGAGGGATCTATATCCTCAAAGAGGAAGACGACGTGAATGCAAGGATAGCTAACCTCACAAGAAAGATCGAGGCCATGGAACTTAGTAAAAGTGGAGTTCCAAAGTCCAATGAAGTTATTGAGACCATATGTGGGATTTGTCACACCGATTTACACGCTACGCAAGATTGTCCCACAATTCCTGTATTTCAAGAGGTGTTGCATGAACATGCAAATGCCACATATAGGTATCAACGGCCTTTCAATGGACCGGTGGGTAATACGTACAATACTAGTTGGAAGAACCACCCAAATTTCAGTTGGAAGAATGCTCCCATGGGCAATCCTACCAACTCTCAAGGAGGGCCACCCATGCAAAATATGGCCCCACCTCAATTCTCAATGGAGGATACCTTGAAAGCGTTTATACAAGGGCAAATGCAAATGTTCCAAGAGCTTAAAGTCTCGGTTGATGAGATTAAGGGATGCTTGAATACTAGAGAATGGACCTTTTCAGCCCAACCTCAGCCCAATCCAAAACAAGTACATGAAGTAACCATTCCTGATCCCTTCAACCAACATATGGAACAAGCCAAATCTATCACCACTCTTAGAAGTGGTAAATAAATCGACAAATCTATTCAGGTGAAGGCCGACAAGCCTAATGATCCGGTAAATTCTGAGGATGAGGACGGATCCAACTTAGCTCCACAAGAGAAGGAACACATCTATAAGCCTGTAGCACCATTCCCTTCGAGATTGGTTGCCCCAAAATCTCTTCCAAACTCTCATGATATTCTAGAGATTTTCAGACAAGTCAAGATAAACATTCCTTTGCTTGATGCCATCAAACAAATCCCCTCTTATGCTAAGTTTCTAAAGAACCTATGCACAACTAAACGCAAATATAACGTGCAGCAAAAGGCCTTCTTAAATGAGCAAGTGAGTGCCATTCTCACTCAAAAGACCCCCCCAAAATTCAAAGATCCCGGTAGTCCCACAATCTCATGTATTATTGGAGATTACCAGATTGAGCGTGCATTACTAGACTTAGGGGCAAGCGTAAATTTGATCCCATACTCGGTATATGAGCAATTGGGTCTTGGTGAATTAAAACCCACCAAAACCACGTTGCAACTCGCTGATAGATCCATCCGTGTACCAAGAGGGATAGTTGAGGATGTGCTAGTCCAAGTTGATAAATTCTACTACCCGGTAGATTTCATCGTCTTGGACACACAACCGGTTATGGATGTTAGCACCCAAATACCGGTGATTCTAGGCCGCCCATTCCTTGCTACATCAAATGCAATCATAAATTGCCGGAATGGAGTGATGCAAATGTCCTTTGGGAACATGACGTTGGAGGTGAATGTGTTCCACTTAGGTAAAAGGCATAGGGATGATGATGATGTCCACGAGATTGATATGATTAATTCAATCGTGGAAGAAGAGTTCGCTTCAAGGCAGATTTTTTATCCTCTAGATGTTGTTAGCTTTGATCCCTTTGAGGATTGGGACGACAATGATGGCCCCCATGAGGTACACATGATAGAATCCATGGAAGATGGGGAGTTTTTCCAACATGATCTACCAGAAAGCTTGGGGACATGTTTGACACATTCTAAGGATGAATTTACTTCTATTTCTAATAAGACCTTGGAAGTGTCAATTTCTGAAAATTTACTTGACAAGTCACCAAATTCTGATTTACATATATTGGTTATGCAGGATTTGAAAGACTTGGTTCCTGACTTGGCTACAGAGGGGCCAATTTCTGAAGGTGTAGAGGTTGAGGACCCACTCCAACCTACACAAAATTTTGAGAAGGAGGAAGACGTAAAGGGTCCAAATCTGAAAATTCCTCCGATGAAGTCTCCTACACTCTAGAGGAGTGTTTAGCGTATTTTGAAGAGTAGGATGATCCCATGATTCAGGACATTGTACATGCTTTGAAGGAGACACCTCCGGTGCCTAAAAAGTTTCCTTCAACAGAACACCAAACTGAAAAATCAATTGTGGAAGCACCGGTGAAATCTGATTTTGTGGAGATCATATCGACTTGTGAAGAAGAAATACAAGTCTTCACATCTCTTTGGTTTATTCAAACCGAAGAACACTTCTGGGATGACCCATATTTGACATACTTGAATGATTTTTGCCCAGACAAGAAGGAAAGGAGATCTATATTCAATGATTTCCAACCAATGCAATTCTCCCTTCCTAGTATATGTGACAATTTTCTTGAGGAACCAGCTGAAATTTTTCAGCTGGATTTTCAATGGGTTAGAATGATCGATGTCACCAATGTACTTTCCAAAGCAGGATGGTGGATAGTTCTTCTGAATAATTTGTTACACCACTTGATGATCTTGCTAAACTTTGTCCTTTTGGATGTTTTACTGATAATTGATCTCCTGGTCTGATGAAGATCCTCTTTTTAAAAGGACGGGTTAGGTATCTTTATTGCTTTTCGTAGATTAGGTTTAGTTTTATGTTTTAGTAGGTTTTAGTTGTTGGAGTTGCAGACTTCCATGATCGACTCTCTCAGGTATTATTGTTCTCACTCTCTTATATTTTATCGTTGCTCTCATGTTCATGCTCATTGCATATCTTTTTACATTGAGGACAATGCAAGATTTGGTTGGGGGGTGAGATGAGATTCCTCATCTAGCATATTGCAACATTTCGAGCATCATATGTGCATATTTTTTTTGAATTTTCTAAAATTTCAAAATTCTTTTAGAAAACCTTATTTCTATGCATTTGAGATGATATGAGTATAAGAAGAGGAGATACAAAGTGTATGATGTTGCAAGTCTTCAACTTCTCCTAACATAATGGTTTTATATGTTAGTTCCCTTATTGTTGTGATTGATAGAAAATTTGAACACCTTTACACCTAGTTCACATTACACCGTTTTCAGGGGGTGAAAGGATTATGCGATTTGTGTATTAGCTAGACTTTGATTTCAAGATGTTGAGAAACCAAGCCGGGGTACTTTGTCCATCCTTGTCCATGGGAAAATAACGAAAGATATGGATTTTTAAAAATCCTATCTGATTTAAAAGAAAAAGGAAAAGGAAGGATGAAATTGGGAATGATGGAAAAATGGTGGAAAATTCCGAAAAGGGCTACCTGTTACCAACCGGGAGATGGTCTACCCGTAACCAAAGCCGGAAATGGGATGTAGTGTGAAAGTCATCGGAAGGACGGTAAGACAAATTCTTGTCATAGGCTTGTTGTTGCTCTATACACCTTGAGATATATAGTTTAGTCGATCTATGAAGAAGATAATCCCAGAAATTCATGAGATGAACTTTCACTATGCACACTAGGTTGAAGTTGTTCGAGTTCTTCTATTTATCAATCAATCAGCAAGAATTTCATGTAGACACTTATCATGCTGTGAGAGTTTAAGGTTTCAACTTCTATCACCTAAATTCTCCAAATCTTATGCCTATATGTTTTGGAATGGATAGAAACATGGTTTTTTTAAGGAGAGTTGATTTGGGAGGTTTGGAATTGTTTCACGCATGTTTTGCTCGGGACTAGCAAAAAGCTGCTTGGGGGGTGTGTTGAACCTCCAATTTATATATTCCATTGTCCATTACATCGCATTATATGCATGGTTTGCATGCTTAAAAGGCCCATCTAATGCATGTTTTGTGATTTTAGGAATGAGAGCAGACTTCACCCAATTGGAGACTAAAAAGAGCCATTTGAAACCATTGGATGAAGGTTGAAGAAGGACCAAAGAAAGTAGAAAGAGAGGAGAAGAAAGGAAGAAAGAAGACAAAGGAGAAAGTAGAAAAAAGTAGCTAAGACTGGTCGTCCGACCGGTCCAACTGCCCAACAGAAGAAGATCTCCTTGCAAGGCCTAGTGGACCATCCACGACCGGTCATGCGACCGGTCGTCCACTGTTCAGACCGGTCGTCCGACCGGTCCTTAAATTAAAATTTTAAGGTCGGATTTTTACAAAACTTGTTGGACTATTTTTGCATTTTTTAGACCGGTTGTCCAGGAGCTCTGACCGGTCGTGTGACCAGTTGTCTGCGTAACAGAGCTTGTCCGTGAAGCTCCGATTTTCTCTGCGCAGTCTGGGATTTCTTACGCAATCTGGAACCTTCCGCACTATACTATAAAAGGACACCTAGGGCTTCTTCCTGGGGCATCATAGAAGTTAAGGGACGTCGTGGGAGAGGAAGGAAGCCATCGTGGAGCGTCTGCAACCCTCCAAACTCCCTTTTTCTATGTTTTCTAGTTTTTTTCATGAGTTTTAGTTGTAGTATGACAATGCTCGGCTAGAATCTCTCAGCTAAGGCTGAGGGTAAAGCTTGTAGCCAATTTCATGTTTGATTCAGTTTGATTCAAGTAATTTCAATTCAAGTTTGGATTTTTACCTATTCTAGTTCTTAAAGTTGATAGTTTTGGATGTTTTATGAGAGTTCATGTGCTCCGGACATGGATTCCTTGCAATTCTCTGAGATTATCACATTGTGGTCGTTTAGATTCGAAGTATAGTAATCCTTGAGCAGGCCATAGTCCATAGGCATGGCTGTTACTTCGAAGGCTATGATTTCGAATTCTACATTGTTGAATGGGACTAGAACTTGGAAGTTCAACTTGAGTGGGATTGAATATGTTTAATGCTTTATTTTCCAACTAGATGAGAGATAGGACTTCAAATCTAGTTGTGTATCTTGCTTGGATTGATTGGATTGACATGGGATTGCTACAAGTGGATCCTTTAATGCCTTAGTACCTTAAATTACTGTTTTCATTAAGTTACAATTTTAATACAGAATTCTCAATTGAATCTCTTATTTACTACAAAATTGAGTTGCTGGAATAGTTTGGAACCTGTTTCTAATTCCCTGTGGATCGACCTCGGTCTTACCGAGATTTATTACTACATCGCAGCCTTACACTTGAGGCAAGCGAACAGTCTCACCGAGTATTTTACTACCTCACCACCTACACTTGGGTGTGCAATCTTTGGATTGTAGCAAGTTTTTGACGTCGTTGCTGAGGATTGTAACAGTTTAAGAATGTTTATGGAATTAACTTTTTGAAGATAAATTGTATTTAATTATTAACTTCTTTGTTTTGTTTGTTTTTAAGGTTATACATTACGGTGTATCCTTCTTTTAAGATAGCCTCTTCCCTTATCTCTTTTACTTGCTTAATTTGTCCATGCCAAGGTGGAGACATGATCACACAAACCATCTTCTAAGTGAGAAAAGTTTAGTTAGTGTCTTCTCCAAAAACCTTATTGAAAAAGATTCTGACACGTGTGAATTAACCAAAAGCATAGTCGATAATGAAGACAATCAAGATGAGAATGTTAAAGTGCATAATGAGCCACTAATTAGGACTTTACATGATTACTTAACAACCAACAAGAATGAGCATTTAGTCTTGCATAGCTTTTTCAGTGAATGTGGGCAACATTAACTTTGACCCTGAAATGATACAATTCCTTCCAAAATTTCATGGACTCAATTCTAAATGTCCCTACCTACACTTAAAGGAATTTGATGAAGTAGTCGTTATTTTGTATTATAATAACATCCTTGAGGATGTGATTAGGCTTAAATTATTTTCCTTTCTTTGAAGGAGAAAGTCAAATCTTTGCTATACTCCTTGAGGCCCTAGAACTATCAAGACATGGCAAGAGATGACTAGGGAATGTCTTAAAAAGTTTTTTCCTATTCACAAAACTAACACCCTGAGACGGAACATCAAGAATTTCTCCCAAAAGAAGAATGGAACTTTTTTCAGTGTTAGAGACGTTATAAGGAACTCTTACTCGCCTGCCCACATCATGGCTACAAAACTTAGCATGTGATTAACTTCTTCTATGATGGATTGAGCTCAAACATGCACCAATTTATAAAAATAATGTGCAATGGTGAGTTTATGAGTAAGGATCCTAATGAGGCTTGAGATTATTTTGACATCCTAGTAAAAAAATGTCCAATCTCAGGACACATTTAACAAGACAAATAAGACCAAGCCCAAGCCCAAGGAAAAGGGAAGTATTTATCTTCTGACCGAGAATGACAATGTTAATGCAAAAATAGAAGACTTACACGAAAAGTGGAAGCCATGAAATTAAGAAAAGATAATGTTGTTAGAGCCAATGAGATTGAAAGTGCCTGTGGTATTGGTAAGAGTGATGCACACTTGATCGAGAATTGTCCTACAATCCCTGCTTTCCAAAAATTGTTGCACGATCGAGCCAATGTCATAAATGCTTATCAAAGGCCCTTTAGTGCTCCAATGTCAAACACGTATAATCCTAATTAGCGGAACTATCCTAACTTCAATTGGAGGAATTGACATACGGCCAGTACTAGCAACAATCCTCAAGTGCCTTCTTCTAGCACTCCGCGGAGGAGGGCCCTTGAGGATACCTTGCAAGTGTTCATGCTGACCCTCCAAGAGAGTAAACTTTCACTTGAAAAAATTATATCACACCAGAATGTTTGAGAGGAAAATATATTTCCTCCCCAACCCCAAGCTAAACCCACAAGAGCAATACGAGGTGATAGATTCTAGTTCTTTCAACCCTCATGTTAAGTAGACGAAATCTGTCACCACCCTTAGAAGTGTTAAGGTGATCAACAAATATATTCCAAAGAAGGTTAACAAACCTGAGGAATCTTCTCAACCTAAGAATGATGACAGATTTAGCGATATTCAACCGGAGTGTAGTTATGAACCAGTTGTCCCGTTCCCTCAATGATTGCTCTTTTCTAAACTAATGGTTAATAATCAAGATGTCCTAAAAGTTTTCAAATAGGTAAAGATCAACATACCCTTGTTGGATGCAATCAAGGAAATACCATCATATGTCAAGTTCTTAAAAGATCTTTGTACTGTTAACTGCAAGTTTAATGTACAAAAGAAAGCTTTCTTGACTGAACAGGTCAGTGCTATCATCAAGGAGAACACTCCCCCAAAATACAAAGATCTGGGTATAGTCCTAATATTTCCTACATAATAGGAAACTTTTGGATTGATCAAGAACTTCTTGACTTGGGGGCGAGTGTCAATCTCATACCCTACTCGGTATACGAACAATTGGGACTTGGTGAGTTAAAACCCACTAAGACTATCTTGCAACCAGTAAACTATTCTGTAAGAATACCGAGGGGATAGTTGAAGATGTGTTAATCCAAGTTGAGAAATTTTACTTTTCGATAGACTTTATCATCTTGTACACCCAACTTGATCCTCAGAGATGTTATTATATTGCGATGTAGCTATTACTTCCTCAAACTCTTTTAGATGTAAATATGAGCTCTCAGAATCTAACCCATGGAACTTTGGCAAAAGCTTGATAACACCCGATTTGAAATCTATGTTTCCAGCATTATTGGAGAAAATCATACAAGAGGGTGTAGTAGCTCTTGCAGATTGTAGGTAATCCTGTAATGTCCTCATTGGAGGAGTATTCTGAACTTCATTCTCTCCCTCTTCCTCTTGATTTGGATTTAGATTGGGAGTGGGATTAGGAGGATTCCTAGTAGGAGTTTATTGATTTGCAGTCATGCCTCCTGAATTCTTAACTTTTTCTATATATTTCCTCACAAGCTTCTAGATTTCAAGTCCTTTAACTAAACCTCCTTCTCTTTGGAGACGCTTTGTGTGATCATGTTCTCAATGGGACATAAGTCACACAAACTCTAAATCTAGATTAAATCCTAAGTCTTAAAAAGAGAAATATGAATTTGAATTCAAAGAGACTAAGTTAGAAGCGTGTTACCAATTTTGGATAACTAGTGTTAATGAAGATCCTACAAGACAAAACAAAGTAAACATTGTTAGTTCTAGTAAAATCAGAAATCCTAATCCTAGAAAAAAAAAATATTAACACCTATCTATCTTATATCAATCCTATAATTTCAGAATCATTTAACCACAAAGATCCCCGACAACGATGCCAAAAAAACTTGTTGACAACCCCAAGTGTAGGATTGCGCTGTAGTAATAATTCGATCGTGAGACTGAGATCATTCTTATGGATTATAGGGAAGATAGATTTTAAAGAACTAAGGAATTAGAATGGAATTACTGGATGGGTTTTAGGCATAAGAACATAAACAGTATTTTGTAAAGATTAATTTCATAATTAAAATAAATTAGAGCACCAATCATCTACAAGTAGCAATCCTCAATGCTAATCCATTCATCAAGCACAAACCACAATTGGAATTGAAGTCCTATCTCTATCCAATCGAAAGATATCTCATTTAAAAGCTCATAAACACTTAAGTGATAATCTAAAAATCCTGAACTTCTAGAACTTTATCCGAAAATTATGGTAGATATAGGGTTTCTATCATTCAAATCTTATAATGGCATAATGATCAATCTCAAAACCCATAAGCATCTCATGTACGTGACACAAGAGATCTAAGGATTCTCTAAAATTACCAAACTTTATTCAAACTAGAACTTGAAAATCCAAACTTCAACTTAACGTACTTGAATAAATGAATTAAACATTGAAGATTAACTGCAAGCTTCACCTCTTAGCTCTAGCTAAGAAGCCTAGCCAACCATAGACATGATTGAACTAGAAAACAAAATAAAAACTAGGAAAAACATGAACTTAAAAAGAAAACTAGAATAACTTGGAGTTGTAGAAGCTCCACTTCGAATTCCTCCACCTCCAACATGTTTAGGAACCTTCTATGATGATTTAGGAAGAAGGTAGAGGTGTCTTTTTATAGCAAAAATTGTGCACCGACATAGATTTGCGTAAGAATTTCACACTTGAAGTCGGCGAATGACCGGATGTGGCCCCCTGGTCGACCGATCATTGTTCAATCAACAATGAACATACAAGAATTTTTGGGGGGGAAAACTTCACTAACGATCGGTCTTGGCCTATGACTGACCGGTCGTGGATGTTCAAAAATAGTCTAGCAAATCTAGGCTTCAGATCTTCTTTTTTCTTCATTTAATTCTACCGATCCTGGCTCTGACCAACCAGTCCTAGGCTCTTAATGACTGGTCGTACGACCAGTCTTGGGAGGACAAAAATTGTCCAGCAAGAAAACTGGATCTACATGGACCAATCTTAGGCTACGGATGACCAATCGTATGACTAGTCTTGCAATTTGGCTAACCGATCTTGGAAGACTCTTTTTTTTCAGGATTTTTCTCTTCTCTTTCCTTCTTTCTTTGCTTCTTTCCTCCACTTCTTGACTCTTCTTCACTTGATCTTTAAGGTGCTACAAGGTGGTCCTTTTAACATTAAAATCATGAAGTCTCTCTCTTTCCTACAAACACAAATACACATATAAGTAGGTGACTTTAATAGCTCAATCAATGTAAATGTGTGATGAATTGGGGTTCAGATATGCGCAATTCAGAGCTCAACAATTAAGGGATTCAATACCGACCGATGATATGGTTCTTTAGGAATTTTATTACTGCTATGCCTTTATGGTAGCATAGGAGGCAGCTTCTACCCACTTAATGAAGTAGTCGACTGCCACCAAGATGTACTCGTAGTATCTAAGTCTCAAGATTTTCTTAGCCATCATATGGCCATTCCTGTGCGGGCATCATACCCCCCTCGTGAACTTCTGTCATGATTTTGGCTGTTTCGGCCTCATCTACACAGCCTAATAAGATCTGATTGAAGGATCGCTTGTATAAGATACCGCCAATGATGATGAACTGGGTGGCCAGTCGCTGAATTGTGCGGCGATCCATTCGAGTTGCCACTTCAGGGTACGTTTAACTTTTTAGATCCCACTTGATGTCTACGTACCAAGGACATTCATCGAGCGGGGCTTCAGCCTCTTCAATCTGAAGGCAGAAGGCTGACTCTTCTTGTAGCTCGAAGGCAGAAGGCTGGTTTTTCTTGTAACTCAACAATGAGCTCCCACTGGCTATTTCTCTGGGAATTTTGAGCATGGAGACTAAAGTGGCCAGGGCAGCAAACTAGTTCTTGGTCCGGGGCATATAGGTGAAGGTGATGATGTTGAATTCCTCGATGAGATTTTTGAGGTAGATGTGGTATGTTACCAGCTTGTCATCTCTTGTCTACCAATCGTCATTCATTTGATTGATGATTAATTGCTAGTCTCTGAAGACCCTCAGCTTTTTTACATTAAGGATGATGGCCTCCCTTAGGCCTGTGAAGTATGCTTCATATTTGGCCATATTATTGGTGCATTTGAATGCCAATCTTTAAGAGAGAGGGATCAGGACACCGTCTGTCGAGTACAGAATTGCTCCTATTCCACTTCCTTTTAAATTTGCTGCTCCATCGAAGTACATTGTCCACTCGCCATTTTCTTGTTCTTTTTCTTCTCCTTCGAGGAAAAGGATATCCTCATCAGGAAATATGTTTTCAGGGGCTGGTAGTTTGGCAGAGAATGCATTGCGAGGTGATCAACCAGTGTTTGGCCCTTAATGGCCTTCTAAGTCACGTATGTGATGTCGAATTCGGAGAGAAGTAACTGCCATTTTGTCAATCCACCTGTTAACGCTGGCTTCTCGAACAAGTATTTTAGGGGGTTCATGTGGGCAAGCAGAAGTAGCAGATAAGTGATCACGTACTAGTGTAAGCATTGAATAGCTCACACGAGGGCAAGGCATGTTTTTTCAATGGGAGAATATTTTACTTCATGGCTCATGAATTGACCACTAAGATAGTAGACTGCTTGCTCTTTTCATCATGTTTCATCGTGTTGTCCGAGAACACACCCGATGGCATTGTCGGCCAATGACATGTAGAGTAAGAGTGGACACTCGGGTACGGGTGGTACTAGCACAGGCAGGTTCATGAGATATCCTTTGATGCGATTGAAGGCATTTTGGCAATCTTCGTTCCATTCTTTTGACACATTCTTTCTGAGTAGCTTAAACATGGGCTCGCATATGGGCATGATCTGGGCGATGAAGCGACTAAAGTACTGAATTCTCCCCAAGAAGCCTTTGATTTACTCTCTGTTTGAGGAGGCAGCATTTTAATGATCACATGGGCTTTGGATTTTTCTACTCAAATTCCATCTCTAATGACCATGAATCTCAGGAGTTTGCCCCCAATTGCGCCAAAGACACATTTTCGAGGGTTGAGGCGAAGTTTAAATTTTTCCAATCGTTTGAAGACTTTTTTTGAGGTCTTTGAAATTACCCTCGATGCTTCGAGACTTAATGATCATGTTGTATACATAAACTTTGAGTTCTTTGTTCATCATGTCGTGGAACAATGCTATCATGGCTCGTTGATATGTCGTCTCAGCGTTCTTCAACCCGAATGGCATGACTCGGTAGCAGAAGGTTCCCTATGGTGTGACGAATGATGTCTTCTCACAGTCTTCAATGGCTATTTTGATCTGGTTGTAGCCGGAGAAGCCGTCCATAAAAGAGAAGAGCTTGTGCCCCATTGTATTATCGATTAATATGTTGATGTGAGGCAAGGGAAAGTCGTCATTTGGGTTAGCCTTGTTGAGGTCTCGAAATTGATGCACATTCGAACCTTACCATCTTTCTTGGGTACAGGAACGATGTTGGCAAGTCATTCTAGGTAGTTTGAAACTACCAGAAATCCTGCGTTGTATTGTTTAATGATTTCTTCCCGTGTCTTTGAAATCCATTCTAGTCGCATTCTGCGTAGTTTCTGCTTTACTGGCTTAATTTCTGGTTTGATGGGAAGATGATGGACCACTAGGTCTCCGTCGAGTTCGGGCATGTTCTCATAGGAGAAGGCGAAATTAGAGAATTGCAGTTTCAAGAATTCAATCATTCTCTGTCTATCCTCAGGGGACAGGTTACTCCCGCTGCGTACTATTGAGCCATGAATATTACATATTCTAACCCCTTTTCATCATCACATTATGCATACTTTCTATGATAAAAGACCTATCTAATGCATGTTTTTGTGAATGTAGGAATGAGAGAGAGACTTTACTATTTTGATGCTAAATAACCACTAATACACTTTGAAGATCTAAGGAGGGAAGGCCAAAGAGATAGAGGAAAGAGGTGAAGAAAGAAGAGAAAAATCAGCTCACATAGTGGCCAGACCGGTCAAGACCGGTCGGCCACCCAAACAGCCTTCATTAAGAGTTGCTAGAACAAGCACCAGATGGGTCCGACCGGTCATTATTGGTCGGCCATACACTTTCTAATTTTGGAATTTCAAATAGGAAACAGGTTGTCCCATTTTTGGGTTTTCGATTCAGTTCGTGGGGCCCATCTTGATGATTATTTCAAATCCAATCCATCCACATCGAATATTAGCTCGATGCCAAAAAACTCCAAGTGGTTTGGTGTTGATCGGAGCTACGGATTGACCGTGGCAGCCGAAATAAAATTGAACTATCTAGAAAATTCCTGATTCCGCTGCTCAACTCTGAAATGGTCCAGGTAGCCCATCATTGATGATATGAAGAATCTAATCTGACCAACTTCCAGACCACATCTATATATGAATAACCACAAACTTTCAGGTCAAAAGGATGTGTAGTTTGATCGTACCGGTTGAAGGAAGATAGACCATCCAAAAAGATTCCAACTGTGCAGATTTTATAAAAATCTCTAAGCGTTCTAATTTTCACACCCAATTCTGAAATTAATTTGGACAATCTAATCCGTCTATCATCTAAAGGAGGAATTTTTCTGCTAATATTCAAAATTTGAGACCAATACGACCTCTGTACACTCCGTAGCGTTGAAAGCAAGATGACTGGTTCTGGAGGTACCCGAATTGCTTGATTTTGAGAAGTGGTCGTTGATCTGATTGGTGGGCCCATTTATAAGATAATCTTAGAAATTTAAACTATCTATGAGGAAGATCATGTTTCAAGAAAGATACAAATCAAATTTGAAGGCAATCCGATCATTGGTTAAGTCATACCAAGCAAAACACAATCTGTTATGTTGTTGTCCTCTTGCTGCATTATAAATATGAGAGCTCTCTCCTCTTCTAGGGCAGTGAAGGACGTGGGAAGCAAGGATATCAAGACCTAGCCTCCTACAAATAGGTTTTCTTCCTTCTCTTAGTTCTAGTTCTAGTTTTAATATGTTTTTCTTAATTAACCTCTTAGCTAGAGGTAGAGGTGAAGTTTGTAGTTAGTTTTAATGCTTAATTCATTAGTTCAAGTACTCCTTTAACTTTGAATTTTGAACTTCTAGTTTGAATAAAGCTTGAATTTTTAGATAAATTATGAGAGTTTGTGTACTCCGGACATGAGTTTCTTGCAATTCTCTGAGATTGTCATGATGGGTTTGTTTAGATTCGAATTGTAGTAACCCTAGAGCATGCCATAGTCTCTTGGCATGGCTGTTACTTCGAAGGCTACAAGTTCGAGTTTTATGCGCTTCATTAGAACTAGAAATCTGATTTTCAGATTTAAGTGGGACTGTTTTTGCTTGAATATTATATCCTCCCATTAGATGAGAGATAGAACTTTGATTCTAATTGTGTTATGCTTTGATGAATAGATGGCATTGGACTACTACAAGTGGATCCTTGATGCTCTAGTTCTTCTCAAATCTCAGATTTTCCTATTTTATGTTTCTACATTAATTCTTAAAACTGATTTCATAAACCCTTTTAGATTCTAGTTATTATGATAGTTCGAATTGTTTACCTCTTTTCCTGTGAATCAACCTCGGTCTTACCGAGAATTATTACTATATCGCAGCCTTGCACTTAAGGCGAGCGAACAAGTTTTTTACGTCGTTGCCGAGGATAAGATTAAACGATTCTAATTATTCTAGTAGCTATAGAGTAGTCTTAGTTAGGTAGGATTTTCAGTTTTTCTAGAAACATTTTGTTTTTTTATTTTTTTATGTACTAACAGTCTTTTATTTTTGTTTTTATATTAACATAGTTACTGACATAGTTCTCACCCTCAACAGGTAACACCTCACCATCTCTTTTCTTTTTGTTCTTTTTCCAAGATTAAGATAGTTTTCAATTCCTTTGAATTTCATCATGGCTAATTTGATGGGTAGTGCTTATGCATACCTTTTGGAAGATGAGAAGCCGGACCATGGGATCCAAACTTATTGTGATCGGGATCCCTCCAAGCATGAGTGTTTTTCTAAGATTCAAACAACCTCCACTACCCCCCACAAAAGACAATGCGTGATTACATTAATGAAAGCAATACACATGTTGAGACACGGCATAAGATGATGGGGGGTACCAGAACGAAGCAAAATCAAATAATGATCAACTGGGGAAAACATTACGTGATTACCGAATTGAAAATAATATGAGTGTTCCACCGATTATGGTAAGGGGGTGTGCAACATCAAAAGGAACAGGTGAATAGTGGACAACCGATTAAGACAGCGCGTAATCACTTGTATGGATATGCCTATCAACCATCACATAACTCTTCATCCGACAATGCGTATGGACTTAATTGGGGAAGCCACCATTCTCCTTGTTCAAGGGAAGAAACAACCATGGTTATCAACAATCACCCTAAAACGTCTTCCTCTTATGATGATATGTATACACAAATCCTTAAGTACTTAGAGAAAGAATATGAGTATGAGCAATCAAATCAAGCCTACTCGCCATCTTGTGAAGACGTTGAGCCCGAATTTTGGGGGCATCGAAGCAATCCCCTCTAATGAGGAGGATGGGACTATCCAAGTCTCACATTCTTCGGATATAATAAATAAACTTTTAGAGAAGATTGATCTCAATGATCCCAATGTCATCATCAATTATGATGAGTCCACTATCTCTTTTAGATATTTTGAATTTAATAACGAAGAGATTTTAATGACGGTTGACGAACTCGAGGAATCCATAAAATCTGAAAGCGATAGTGGGGTTACCTACAATGAGGGTTCGGTGGATGCTTATGAACCTATAGTTTTTTTCCCAAGGGCATAATGATTATGAGTCTCTAGAGAATATGCATGCTCGAGAGATGGCTGAAGTCAATCTTTTTTAGTCCTTCCATCAACAACACATGACAAATTCTATTGTGGAAGACCTCCCTTTGATTGAAAATTTTGTTTCTTTAGATGATGAGGAGGCACAATCTGAAATTTTAAAAGATCAACCAATGCCAGATGATGTGCTTACCACTAAATCTGAAGAATTTTCTTTGGAAGACCTCCTCTCTATAGAGGAGGAATTCCTTACTATTGGAACAAAATTTCTTCAATTATTAAGAGAGGACGAGGACCCTTCATCCGACTATCTCGATTTCCTAGAGGAATGCTTGGCCCACTCCTATGATCTGGATGATGAGATGATTAAGGAGTTAGATATTTTACTAGACACGGTGTTGGTGCCTGAAGAACATCATTCCATTGATTTACACTCTTTACCATTATTTGTAGAAGCACTGTACAATTCTGAAATTATGGAGGAGACAACTTTAACTGAAGGAAACATGATGAATGTCTCTCCACCATTATGGGTTCTTCAGCCCATTGAGAATTCTAATTGGGAGGACTCGTTTTTAATCAATCACAACCCAGTCCAGAATTTGAGGAGGTATCATTTTGCTGCTCTTATCTCCTCCTTTCATGCATGTGGTGCACATTACAATTGGACCTTAATAAAGGAAAGCACCCACGTCTACTGTAGAGCAGGACTTTGGATGGTCCTCATAAGAAATTTGTTGAAATTCATGAAGATCATGCTCAAATTTGGTCATGTAATCGATCAGATTAATGTTCGCTCGCCTTAAGTGCAAGGTTACGATGTAGTAATAATTCTCGGTAAGACCAAGGTCGATCCACAGGGAATTAGGTAAACCAATTCAAGTTGTTCCAGCAACTTCAAAATCAATTAAATAAGGAGTTCAAGTTTATAAACTAACTTAAAACAGTAAAGTTGTAAAAATCTGTAATTAACGGAACTAAGGCTTTCGAGGATCCACTTGCGATAGCCCTCATGTGAATTCATTCATCCAAGCATAACACAACTAGAATTAAAGTTCTATCTCTCTTCTAGTTGGAAGATATAACATTCAAACGCGAATAAT
This sequence comes from Liriodendron chinense, assembly GCA_003013855.2. NCBI lineage: Eukaryota > Viridiplantae > Streptophyta > Magnoliopsida > Magnoliales > Magnoliaceae > Liriodendron > Liriodendron chinense. Next base: position 4,453,312 of record PVNU02000362.1, read on the forward strand.
CTCCACTCAAGTGAAAGAATAAGATTCTAGTTCTAATGAAGCGCGTAGAAGTCGAATATGTAGCCTTCGAAGTAACGACCATGCCAATAGACTATGGTACGCTCTAGGGTTACTACAATTCGAATTTAATCAAGTCAAACATGATCATCTCAGAGAATTGTAAGGAACTCATGTCCGAAGCACATGAACTCTCATAAAACATCCAAAAATATCGACTTTTATTCAAACTAGAACTTTAAAAATCTAAACTTTAAGTAAAGTACTTGAATTAGAACGAATTCAACATGATAACTACTCACAAGCTTCACCTCTTAGCCTTAGCTAAGAGGTTCTAGGCGAGCATTATCATGCTTCAACTAGAATTCAAAGAAAAACTAAACAAAAACATGAAAAACTAGAAGAAAAAAAAAAACCCTAGTTTGAGGAGTTACGGTCGCTCCATGATGAACTCCCTTACTCCCCACAAACTTAGAAATCTTCTAGGATACCTTAGGAAGGATGCCAAGGTGTCCTTTTATAAGAAAAACTACCCACCGCCTCGGATTACATAAAGATTTACGCACGTATGTCGATCGTCGGGCACCCAGTTAGTGTTGGTCGAGCGCCCGACCATACTACAAAACAGTCCAGCGTGTTTTGATAAATTTTCTTTGAATTTTAAACGCCCGGATCCTCTTAATTGGGAGCCGGACGGGTCATCAGGCGCCCGGCCATGTCCAGAAAAGTTCCAACAATAAACTAGATTTTTTGTCAATTTTGGGCGCCCAGTAAAATGGTGGTCGGGCACCCAAAGGCCAAAATTTACAGTTTTTCTGTTCTACAGGGCTGTCTACTAAATTTTCTGCATTTTACTTTTCTAGCCCTGCAATTCTGCAACTTGACTTTTCTGGCCATTCTAGATATTCAACTTGATTCCTTCATGGCTTTTTATTCGCTTCTTTGGATCATCAAAGCTTGGTCTTCTAGTCATTCTAAATCCTTCAAATTGGCATTAAATCCATGTCATCTCTCTCTTCTCCTTGCTTCTTTCTTCCATTCCTTTGGCTCATCTTCCTTCATCATCAAGTGGGTTTAAAAGCATTCTTTTAGCCATCAAATAGGTGAATTTTCTCTCTCATTCCTACAATCACAAATATGCATTAGATCAGTCTTTTAATCATAGGAATCATGCATAAAATGTGATGAAATTGGGTTAGAATATGTATAAATTAAGAGCTCAGCAACTAATAAAGGGTTAGTAAGTAGGTTAGGATTTACTTTTCTACATTTAGGATTGAATACGTCTCATAGAGACAAAGGAAGATGCTAGAATTGATCAACTTGCTACCTCAGGTACCCTCATTCTCACTCTCCTTTGTTTTATTTCATTGCTCTCATGTCTTGCTTATTCCATATCTTGTTACATTGAGGACAATGAAAGATTTTAATTGGGGGTGAGATTCCTAAATGAATATACTAGTTTTTGTTACATTTCAAGCACTTATGTAGAAATTTTTTTTATTTTTCTCAATTCAAAACTCTTTTAAAAAACTTTGTTTCTATGCACTTGAGATATTATAAGTATAAAAGAAAGAGAGATGAAGTGATTAATTTTGAAAACCTTAAATTATCTATAACATGATAGTATTTTATATGAATTCTCCTATTTTTATGATTGATAGAAAGTTTTGAACACTTTTTTAGTCTAGTTCACATTACACGATTCTCATGGTTTAAAGGGATTATGTAGATTTGTAAATTGGCTAGAATGAGATTTAAGGTGTTGAGGAACCAAGCCGGGGAACTTTGTCCATCCTTGTTCATGTGAAGTATGAAAAAGAATGAAAGATATGGATTTCTAAAAATCCTATTTATGTTTACAGTAAATGAAAGAAAAATAAAAAGTGATTATATTGAGTATTTATTGATAAATTCGAAAAGGGCTACCTATTACCAATCAATGGAAGTTCTACATGTAACCTAAGTTGGAATTGGGAAGTAGTGTGAAAGCCGTCGAAGGAACGGTGAGGCAAATTCTTGTCATAAGCATGTGTGGTTGATCTGTACACTTTTAGATCTTCAGTTTCGCCAATCTATGAAGAATGTAATCCTAGAAATTCATGAGATGAACTTTCACCGTGCACACTAGACCGCACTTGTTCAGATTCTTCATTTATTAATCAATCAATGGGAATTTTATGCAAAACACTCATTATGTTTAGGGAGTTTAACATTGCAACTTCTATCACTTGGTATCTCTGAATTTTGCATGTGTATGACTTGAAGTTTATAGAAGCATAGTTTCCAAGAGAGAGTTGGGTTTTGAAAAGTTGAACTTGTTTCACACATGTTTTGCTCGGGAATAGCAAAAAGCTAGTTCAAGGGGTGTGTTGAGCCATGAATATTACATATTCTAACCCTTTTTTATCATCACATTATGCATACTTTCTATGATAGAAGGTCTATCTAATGCCTGTTTTCGTGAATGTAAGAATGAGAGAGGGACTTTACTATTTTAGTGCTAAATAACCACTCTAATAAACTTTGAAGATCTAAGGAGGGAAGGCCGAAGAGATGGAGGAAAGAGGTGAAGAAAGAAGAGAAAAATCAGCTCACATAGTGGCCAGACCAGTCAAGACCGGTCGGCCACCCAAACAGCCTTCATTAAGAGCTACTGGAACAAGGACCAGATGGGTCCGACCAGTCATGACTGGTCGGCCATGCACTTTCTAATTTTGGGATTTCAAACAGGAAACAGGCATTCCCATTTTGGGTTTTTGGCCCAGTTTGTGGGGCTCATCTTGATGATTATTTCAAATCCAATCTATTCATATCGAATATTAGCTCGACTCGAAAAACTCCAAGTGGTTTTGTGTTGATCGAAGCTACAAATTGACCATGGCGGCCAAAACAATATGAACTATCCAAAAGTTTCCTAATTCCGCTGCTCAACTCTGGAATGGTCCAGGTAGCCCATCATTGATGATATGAAGAATCTAATCTGACCATCTTCTAGACCACATCTATATATGAATAACCAAAAACTTTCAGGTCAAAAGGATGTGTGGTTTGATTGTATTGGTTGAAGAAAGATGAACCATCCAGAAAGATTCCAACTGCGTAGATTTTATAAAAAGCTCTAAGTGTTCTAATTTTCGCACCTAATTTTGGAATTGATTTAGATAATCTAAGCCATATATCATCTAGAGGAGGAAGTTTTCTACTAATGTTTAAAATTTGAGACCAATACGACCTCTGTACACTCCATAGCATTGAAAGCAAGATGACTGGTTCTGGAGGTATCCGAATTGCTCGATTTTGAGATCGGTCGTTGATCTAATTGGTGGGCCCATTCAGAAGATAATCTTGAAAATTTAAACCATCTATGAGGAAGATCATGTCCCAGGGAAGATACAAATCAAATTTGAAGGCAATCCATCATTAGTTAAGCCGTACCAAGCGAAACACAATCTGATATGTTGCTGTCCTCTTACTGCATTATAAATATGAGAGCTCTCTCCTCTTCTAGGGCAGTGAAGGACATGGGAAGCAACGAGATCAAGACCTATCCTCCTACAAATAGTTTTTCTTCCTTTTCTTAGTTCTAGTTCTAGTTTTAATATGCTTTTTCTTAGTTAACTTCTTAGCTAGAGCTCGAGGTGAAGCTTGTAGTTAGTTTCAATGCTTAATTCATTAGTTTGAAATTGCGTCGGGTAGTCTAACACGACACCCTATGCATACACGTGCGGAAGCTTAAAGAGCAACTAGAATTATGGCTAAACCTATAGGAGGGGGGATTAGGACCTTTTTAAATTCTTTTCGCCTACTTACCAGATTTAACAAATTAAGCTACGTAAGCGATAAACACTTCGGCTTCCAAGCCTAAGTGGGTCCAATTAATAGACTAGCAAAAGATAAAGCAATTAACAACCTAGTCTAATCAACTCATGTGGACTAGAGAGGATGGATCAAGAAATGCTCAAGTCAACATGAGGTAGTGAAAGTACATCTTGTGAGTGTGGATGTGCCTATCAAATGCTAAGCATACATTCCTAACTAAGCATACATAATTAACAATTAAACACAATGCATAAAGAGAAATGTGCTCAAGATCAATCACAAACACAAGGATGTATAGTGGTTCGACTACTTGTCTACTCCACTCCCGGTTCAAGTACTCAACCCCTTTGAGCACACCGGTATTCACTGGGGAGTTTAAATCTGGTTCCTCCCAACCAAGGTGTTTTAATTTGGATCCACCCAATCGGGGAGTTTACAGGTTCCTCCCAACCTACACGTTTGCACCCGTGTTGGTGGCTCCCCCTTAGAGACCCTGTTTAGGCCGACTAACGTGCCAAGGAACGGCTGACGTCCCTAGATTTTAGGCCCAACTAATAGGCCAAGGATCGGCTGACGACCCTAGGTCGAGTTTGTCAAACAAACTCTACACTCAATCCCCACAGGGAATTGAGTGGTTGGACTCTTAACAAGACAACCTTACTTATCGGATTGAGCCCCTTGTTGCGCCGTCTTGGGTTGCTTCTTCTCGCTCTCCCGTGCTTGAATCAACTCCCCTTGTGCTCCCCCGATCTTTGACGCCGCTGCTTTGCCAAGGCTTCAGCTCCAAGATCAGCTACCTTGCATGTGATGCTCCATTGGAGATGCCCAAGGTGCTAGGGAATGGTGAAACCTCTACAAATGGTAGGAAATGGGTTTCCTAGAGGAATACACCTATATGGACTCCTAGGTAGTGTTTAGACAAAGGATTTAACTATCATCAAGGTGTCTAAACCCTAGGAATCAAGAGGGAACAAGTCCATTCTCAAGATGCCATTGAATGGCCCAAGCTTGTGATGAAAACACAAGGAGAATGACTTGCTTTGGGTTTGAAATAGAGCATCTGATGATCTCTAGCAATGGTGGCTTCTATCTCCTCAAAATCCCCTCTCTTGGCTTAAAAATCGAATCCCCCTCTTGAATAGATTTTCTTCCAACGGTCAAAAAACGGGCAGATTCATGCATCTCCGATTGATCGGAGACCAGTCCGATTGATCGGAGACATGTCCGATTGATCGGAATTTAGTCCAGAGAACTTTCTGGAGGTTTTTCCGATTGATCGGAACATGGTCCGATTGATCGGATGGACCCTTCCGATGGATCGGAAGACTGTCCGATTGATCGGAAATATGTCCAGTGGATTTTCGAAGTTTGCTGGAACAATTTTCGATTGATCAGAACTTATCTCTAATTGATCGGAGTCCTATCGGAGCCAGTGTCCGATTGATCGGAGATCAATCGGAAACTGCTGTTTAAGCTGTTTTGTTTACAACAGCTTCCACCTCTTTAATTAGTCTAATTTATCATGTTTTTCATGGAGTTCTAAGACTAATAATGATGACTAAGGGTATACCTAGTTGGTCCAAGTCATCTAAGAGGTTATGGGTTAGGTTTTGGGCAAGGCAAGGCACACCAAGGCATCACTTCTACCTGTTTCTTCTTCCTTGATGCAGCAGGACCACTTGAGTCTTCGATCTTCGTTCTTCATTAAGCTCAACCGACACTAGACTCACTGACCTAAGTAATTGACAAACAAGGTGCACTAGTATGCCACAGAACAGTGCACTAACATAGTTCAAGTACTCCTTCTTTAACTTTGAATTTTGAACTTCTAGTTTGAATAAAGCCTGGATTTCTAGATGAATTATGAGAGTTTGTGTACTCCGGACATGAGTTTCTTGCAATTCTCTGAGATTGTCATGATGGGTTTGTTTATATTCGAATTGTAGTAACCCTAGAGCATGTCATAGTCACTTGGCATAGCTATTACTTCGAAGGCTACCAGTTCGAGTTCTATGTGCTTCATTAGAACTAGAATCTAATTTCTAGATTTAAGTGGGACTGTTTGTGCTTGAATGTTATATCCTCCCATTAGATGAGAGATAGAACTTTAATTCTAATTGTGTTGTGCTTGGATGAACAGATGGCATTGGAGTACTACAAGTGGATCGTTGAAGCTCTAGTTCTTCTCAAATCTTAGATTTTCCTATTTTATGTTTCTACATTAATTCTTAAAACTGATTTCATAAACCCTTTTAGATTCTACTTATTATGATAGTTCAAATTGTTTACCTCTTTCCCTGTGGATCAACCTTGGTCTTACCGAGAATTATTACTACATCACAGCTTTGCACTTGAGGCAAGTGACCACGTACTTCTTAAGGATCCTCGAGTGCACGGGTTGTCTCATCACTTGCCTCATCCTCGTCTTCCTCCATGCCAATATGTTTGAATTATAATTCAAGGTCAAAATTGTAAATGTCAACTGCGAATTCATGCAATTCATTAGATAGGATGGATACTTTATTGCAGGGGGCTTTTGAAAGACTTTGAATTTTTTTTTAATTTTTTGGGTTTTGGAAAAAAAAATTAGATTTTGAAGGTTTTTTTATTATTTTTGAATTTTGAAAATTTTTTGATGTTTTCGAGTTTTCTGGGTTTTCTAATTGTTTTGAATTTCGAAGATTTTTTGAGCTTCCCAAGTAGGACAGCATTTCAAACTAGGGGTTGTCCTGATTTGGCTCGGGATGCCGATGTCTATTTACATGGACTTTTTTTTAAGATCGACCGTGCTAGACGACCAACTAGCTAATTCCACAATCAAGGGGATGGTGAACCAATTAGTGCCCTGTGTCTCCCCCTTATAAGAGGTTGGGCATGAGCTAATAATGGGTGGAATGCTGATGTTATGCCCTAGCACCATGATGATCGTGGGCTGGGCTCTGAATTGGTGTCGGATGCGATGGCTTCTTTGTTGTTCCCAAGGGTTTGGATCTCCTCGAGTTGCTGCAACTTAGGTGGGATCTGGACAGATGTCCAATCAATGTGGAGCGTTTCTTGTCCCTGGCCCGGATGTTTTTTGGGTGATTCCATACTGGCATGGTCAGGGGAGTGATGTGATGGATCTAGATTCAAACTTTCGTCCAGGTGAATGATCCCGATGCTGCAAAACTTTACTGGTGAGAAGGATGAAAAGTACTCTCCATGCGGGTTTGTCTCTCTTCTCTAAGGCTGTGGTTCTTCTAACTCCTCTATCTGGGGCACCCATATCTTAATCCTGTCTAGTCAGCTTTTTCTTGCACCTCAATCACCTTGGTGTCTTGATGCAATAATCGATACTTTAGGATTTGTCGTTTGGTTAGGGTGAAAATGAATTTTGCCTCTACGGGACGCGTGTCAGGCACGTGGTTGACAGTTTCAAATGGAGTGTTGAGGTATAGTGGCCATTCTTCTTAAGGGCATGTGTCGATGACAGGAATATTAGGCTCCTCTAGGCAGGTAGCTTCGGTGGGAAGATGTTGTTCAGGATCGGCAAGAATGAAAACCACTTTATCGCTGAAAATGTATTTAACTCACTAATGAAGTGTGGAAGGAATAGCCCCGACTTGATGCAACCAGGGGCGCCCACAGAGAAGGTTGAATGACGATGATGTCCATAACCTAAAAGGTAATTGTGGACACATCTGGGCCTATTTGAATTTCTATGTCAACTTCTCCATCGGCCTGTCTCGGCTAGTTATCGAAGACTCTCACATTCATGTTGCTTGGACCTGAACGTGGAAGGATCTAGTCCTCGATACGTAGTGGTTCGAAGTGGGAAAACATTAAGGCTCGAGCCATTGTCGATGAGCACGTACGGGATGTTGCGGTCGTTATGGCTGACAGTTATGTTTAAGGGCCGCTCGTGGTCGCGCCCTTCGGGTGACATCTCATCATATGAGAAAGTGATTGCTCGGGGGGCAAGGAGTTAACCTATCATGAGGGCGATCATTTCTGGCGGTGCTTCCCGAGAGATGTGTGCATCATTCAAAGTTTTAACAAACATTTTCCAATGGGTTTCAAACGTGTAGAAGAGTTTTCAAAAAGATATTTGTGCTAGTATGGTTTTCAATTGGGAAGCTACGTTATAGGCTTTTTCGACTTAAGTGGCTAACTTTACCTGTGTTCCTTTGAGATCTCCTTAGGGGTGCATCTCCTCGGAAACACCTGCTGTTATGTTACATGTTTCTCACCTTTGAGCATTTCGGATAATGCCAAGGGACCGCTTTGTTATCATAAACGGGGATTGATCTTTCCTAAAGTACTAGGGGAGGCTATGATGTGGAAGGAGGCTAAGAGACGGGAGGCACGATTTGCTTGTGCCGGGCTTGCCTCTAGTAGGATTAGAGGTAGTTCAGGCTGCGTGCCTTGTGCGGAGCGTGCCAACTCGTGTGGTAGTCAAAAGGGGGAGGGAGATCCTCCTGAGGAGATGATTGGTGACTAGATAGTGGCCGAGGTCGATGCTCTTCTCATGAAGATGACATGTGACTGAGGCGAGGCCATCATTTCCCCTTACAGGACTAACGACCTGCTTCAAAATTGTGATGCATGGCTGGCTTGATTGGTGGCAAATCCCTTTGGTTTTTCTTAAAGGTTCCATGGGGAGGAGGCGGGTGCTCTTTGCTATCCGTGTTCACATGGCAAACGTAGGGAACGTAGTCTCCCTAGATGACGTTGATGGTAAGGGCGTCAATGGTGCCAAGTGTTTTCTGATACTGTGGTAAGGGATTCTAAAGGATGTTGTTGCTGGCTACAAGGGTTGGATCAGGGGCAGCGATCGCGATCTTGTTTTAGTTACTGGTACTTTCAGGAGTGCCTGGGTAATCAGTGATGGCCAGGGTTGTCCGATGTGGAATTGTGAAGGAAAAATGGGCATGGGGCATGGTGACGGATCCATATGGAATAGGTTTTGACTAGACATGTGTTGTGGGGGCTTATGAGATTGGGACTAGGCGGAGTGTGCTAGTCGTGGCACGGGTGGCTCTCCACTCGGAGGGTGACGTGTAGGTGGGTATTGAAATTGTACCCGATTTGCGTCATATGGGTTATGCTAAAATTGGTTGATGGTAGGGTCACAACGATTCGAGTGAGTCGCGAGAGGCTGTGGGTTGTGAATGGAGGAAGGGTCCTTAGCTTATAGGAGACAGTTTACGAGCTTTTCCAGTCTATTCACATTTTAAGCTAGATTAGACTAAGGATAGGCCTGCAACAGGTAGCAAGGCTTGTGGTCTAGGTGATTCTGGCTTAAGGGCTTGATTTTCTTCTTGTGCAAACATGACGGCTTGGGCACGAGTGCGAATAATGCTTCGATATGCTAGTGCTGACTTGGATGTATGGCAGACTCGCAGGTTGTCCTTGGGCTCATGATTACTGACTGTTTTGCCCCTTTTCTCGAAGGTTTCTTTTATATACCCTATTTTACTAACCAATAAAGAGATGACAAGGTGTATATGGGTCAGCGAATAAGGGGAACAATGAAGGACTGGAATGAAGAATGCTCACAGGAAAGTAAATGAACCAATACGGGACTGGAATACAGAATGTTCATAGGAAAGTAAAAGGACCAGTACTAGGACTAGAATGCAGAATGCTCGCAAGAAAATAAAAGGACCAGTACGGGACTAAAAAGTTGGTGGGTTAGCTTTGGTGAGTACAAGACCAGTATGCACTAGATGTTAGTATTACAGATATCTTGATTTCCCCAAAAATTGTACGCCCCCTATTTTGAGTCGGACCTAGGATGGTAAGTGTTATCAATTTTAATGCCTACTGGAGTCGCCATTCTGTGAACACCCACCCCCCCGATGGTGCACATGAGCACGGCTTGGTGATATGTGCGACACGGTTCGAAAGAATTCTTTCCACTAGATGGTGTGTCCATTGATAGTTCATGCGGTTGATTCTCATGGAGCGATGACAGCCTGTTTCATATGATTTGCTTGGCCCGGCTTGGTTGCCTTGGTTGTGCAAAACCTTCCAAGAGGTCAAAATGTATATTTGAAGGACTTGGAGTCACCACTAGCTGATTTGGTAGTTTTTTTTTCTTACAGTCGGTCAGAACCATAAACTTGCCTTATGTAGCTAAAGAATCATGAAGATCCTTCAACCAATATGACTCTTAATATTCGCCTGCGACTCTAAAGTTCAGGTAAGGGTCTCGATTACGAGAGAAGAAGGGGTTAAGCACCTTCTCTCGCCCGTACTCACGTATGGTCTTTACTTTGAGGGGCGTGCAGTTTTTAGGGAAATTAGATATTTGCAGAATAGTTAGTCATATTTTCATACTATGAATAACCCCATGAGAGGGTCAGGTAGGTGAAAAGAAAAGGCAAAGTAAAGTAGTCCTAGCCTTGTGTTGAGCTCTTAATTGTGCATATTCTAAACCCAATTCATCACTCATTATGCTTGTTTTTATGATTTATAGACTAAACTAATGCATGGATTTGTGATTATAGAGATGAGAGAGAGGAAGCATCAATTGAGGACTTAAAGATGCTAGTTAGAAGCAAAGAAGATCAAAAGACCAAGGGTCGAAGGATGAAAGAAAGAAGTAAAAAAAAAGAAGAAAGAAAATAAAAGAACACACTCAAGACCGGTCGTCCAAGGCCCAGGACCGGTCGTCCGACCAGTCCGATCACTCAACAGAGGGGACCCAAAGGCCACAACTCTCTGGACTGTCCACGACTGGTCGTCCACTGCTGCGACCAGTCGTGCGACTGGTCCTTGAATTAATTTTCTGGGTTGAAAATTCCCAAAACTCTCTGGACGTTTTTTACGCTTTTGAGACCGGTCGTACGACCGGTAGTCCAGTAGCTCAGACCGGTCGTCCAAGGCCCAGGACCGGTCGTTCGATCGGTCCGATCACTCAACAGAGGGGACCCAGAGGCCACAACTCTCTGGACTGTCCACGACCGGTCGTCCACTGCTGCGACCGGTCGTGCGACTGGTCCTTGAATTAATTTTCTGGGTTGAAAATTCCCAAAACTCTTTGGACTTTTTTACGCTTTTGAGACCGGTCGTACGACAGGTCGTCCAGTAGCTTAGACCGGTCGTACGACCAGTCGTCTGCGTAATGAAGTGTGTTCTACAAGCTCCGATTTTCTCTGCGTACTGCGTAAGCTTACGCAATTTCTGAAAGATTCTGATGCTGCGGAGCCTCCCCACTATAAAAGGACACCTAGGGATCGTTCCTAAGATATCTTAGAAGGGTTTGAGCAAGGTGGGAGGCGGCGGAAGTGAATTTCGGAGTTCCACAACTCCTCCTAGTTTGTTTACTGTTTTTATGTTTTTCTTAGTTGTTTCATGTTTCCTTAGATCATGAACGGCTAAACCTCTTAGCTAGGGCTAAGAGGTGAAGCTTGTAGTGAATCTAAGATGTTTCAATTCGTTTAAGTTGGTTTTAAGATTGGATTTCATGTTTATGAACAATGGTTTGAAGTTTAATTCAAGTTCTAAGTAGTTCTTCTTAGTCTTATGATGACTCATGGATGTTTAGAGGAAGTACTTGAGTTCTTAATTGTTGTGTTAGTCCTAGACCTGTATGATCCGAGGAATTGGAGTACGCTCTAGTACTATGATCTTCATGTGGGACCTTCCTACCAAAGTTCTACTTTTTCTGGAATTTTGTTGTATGTAGGACTATGTATGTGATTTGAATCAAGTTCAATTCATGATCTAGCTTTGTCTTGTGACAGGACTTAATGATGGTTATGATTGTGAACTTAGCGTATTTGAATTGGGACTGACCTATGCAATTGAGTATGCTCATCCTAGCTTGCATTGAGTGAATCATGTACATTGATCTTACATATGGCAGATGTATTGGCTTCAACAGCTCTATCATCTGACTAGATAGATCTTAATTTCGATTCTAGTTGAGAAAGTGAAAAAACCACAGCGGATTGAACATCGAGGATTGCTACAAGTGAATCCTTGAACCCCTAGTGCCCTTTTATTAATTGATTACTTCAGTTTAGTTCAATATTGCTACTTACATCAATTTACTACAAATCTGGTTATTAGCTTCTCAATAGAAACTATTGGATATATTTGTGAATTCCTACATAAGTCCCTGTGGATCGACCTCGGTCTTACCGAGATTTATTACTACATCGCAATCCTACACTTGGGGAAGCGAGCACCTTGCTTTGCAATTTTAAGAGACAAAAAGCAAACATTATAAAATGCAGGAAATAGAAATGACTCTAGCTTTGCTACGCAAGGACGGAACCCCGGGTAGGCAAACAAGATAAATATAAACAGCAAAAATGTAAATAAAAGAAAAGAAAAGGGTTAGTATTTGCTAAGGAGGGAATGTGCGAAATGAACTGCGTTCTGAGCTTTTGATTGAGATGTGAGAAAGAGAAAATGGGAATCAAACACTGTTATAGGCAAAATGATGGAGATCAACTGAACTGATAAGATTTTTTCACGGATGCCCATCCGACTCTCGAGATCATCTGATCAAGAGTCGCAGATCGGGTATATACAGAAGTGCCCCCTCGACTCTCGAGATCGTATGCTCGAGAGTCGCAGATTGGGTAAGTGCGGGATGCCCATTCGACTCTGGAGATCATCTGATTGAGGGTCGCAGGATTGATAAATACGGAGCACCTATTCGCAAGGCCTCGAGCTCCCATAACCGATAGTCAGATAAAGCAAAGCGAAGATTCCTTTCTTGATCTACGAGCAGACCTTCTCACAAGTCATTGAAAAGTGTTACATCTGAATGAGCGAGCACTTGGACTCGCGACCATCTTCCAACATGCGAACAGCTTTTTCTGTGGCGACACCCCTTAGCCTTCAGTACCAGCACCCGATTCCCGTCGAGCAGCTTGTCCAATCCCTCTGTGACACCAAGCAGGGCTACACCCAGTTCGGTGGTCTCCGCCCTTTCGGCGTCTCCTTCCTCTTCGCCGGCTATGACTCCAACTACGGCTTCCAGCTCAACATGAGCGATCAGCACTACTACTATGCCTATCAGCAGCCTGTATAGGTTTGATTTTGGGCTTATCTTCTCGTGGTTCCGAATCTCAAGGGATTGCTATCAAGGAACGTGATTGCCTGAAATAAGTCATTGGGTTAGATCTCGTCTCCAAGGATAAGGATCTTATCCCACGAAATCAGCGGGATCTCGGTATCGTGCACGAAATCAGCGGGATCTCGATATCTTACGTAACAGATTGGATCGCTTCAGATCTATATAAAAGGGTGACTCCATTAAGAGAAAGGTACATAGTATTCAATCTCTGGTCTCGTTTTGCCTGATTATTCTTCTTGGTTTTTCCTGACTTAAGCGTCGGAGGGCTAACGGCTGGACCCCAGCCACCCTTAGTTGCTGTCTGTCTTCTTACAGGTTTGGTGGAGGAAATCTCTGTTGGAGAGAAGGTGAACGACTGGAGGATCCTGTTACAAAATCTGACGTTAACAGTTTGGCGCCGTCTGTGGGAAACTGACTTGATCGTCGAAATCAATCGTTCTAAACCACCGATAAAAATCCTTCGGCGATGCCTCCAAAAAAGGCTGTTCATCCTTCGACTTCAAGGCAGGCACCACCTCCGCCCGATGAGACGGAATCCGTACCTACCCTTCCACCTGCTTCGACGAACATCCCTCAAGGAGCCCCAAATATGCCATCAGCAAACCCATTATTGGAAGCTTCTGGAAATCAAGACGATGTCTTGCGTTTCCTCGAAATACTCTTCTGACTCTGAATGCCGGAGTTCAGGCCCTGTCAAATCGGCTTGATCAGCATCTCCCTGAACCGTAGAGACAACCCTCCAAAGGGTTACCACCGCAACCCATACCAGTGGCTTCCAGACATTCTATGGACGAACCACAGGTCCCGCCACACCATCCACCATCAAACCGAACACCACTTGGCAACCATCATACCGTGCCGTCTCCACATTCTATACATTCTAGTTCGTCTCAACAACCTCGACCTCAGGGCTCCACCGCCGAAACATCAGGCTATACCCTACCATGGGAAGGAGATCTCAAAAGAATCCATGATCGTTTTGATGTCATGGAACAGCGATATCAGGCAAATCGGCCATCTACCATCATGGCAGCGATACATCAATCCGAGTCCCCCTTTACCAGCGAGGTCATGGAGGCGCCGTTACCTAGAAAGTATCGAACGCCTGTTATCACCCCGTATACAGGTATTGGTGATCCTCTTGAACATCTAGAAACATACAGGTCTCTCATGGAGTTGGAGGGACATGGCTCAGAAATCATGTGTAGGGCTTTTTCCCTAACATTGAAGGAAGCAGCTCGTACGTGGTTCCGGGGATTAAAGCCTCGTTCCATCAGCTCCTTTTCCCAGTTATCGGAGATATTCCTCTCTCAATTCATGGGAAGCATTCGCATTAAGAAGCCAGCCTCCCATCTGATGAATCTGAAACAGCAGCATGGGGAGACCATAAAGGAGTTCACAGTACGGTTCACTGCCGAAGCCGTTCAAACTGAGAGTTACACTGAAGAAAAATGTCTTACAGCCCTCATTGCCGGAATAATGAGTGAGAAATTCAGGTTTGCCTTAGATAAAAGCCCGCCGAAAACTATGGCAGAATTCCAAGCCAAAGGTCAGAAATATATCAATGCAGAAGAAGTCGCATTGACACGCCATGGAATACAGGGTAAGAAACGCAAGCCAGAGGGAACTTCTTCCGCAGATAAAAAATATCGTCGTAATCAACGCGATCGTTCTCCCAAGAAGCCTTATTCTGGTAAATATCATAACTCCACTCCTCTCAATCGATCTCATGAAAAGGTCTTAATGGAGATTAAACACAAGCCATATCTGAAGTGGCCTGCAAAGATCAAATCCGATCCCGAGAAGAGAGACAAGAGCAAGTTCTGTTGCTTTCACAAAGATCACGGGCATAGAACCCAGGACTGCATCTCTCTACGAGACCATATCGAAGCCCTTATTCGAAAAGGCCATCTCCAGGATTATGTTGCTCGTAAAAATCGATCGCCAGAAAGGGCGAACACATCTCGCAAAAAGGAACAACCTCATCATCAAACTGACCAAGAGGAAGCTGAGCCTACGGGAGAAATCCGCACCATCGTCGGAGGACCATCTTGCGGGGGCGATTCTCAAGCTTCAAGAAAAGCATACGCTCAAAAGGCGTCCAAAGAACCCCAGCAAATCTATTGGCTGGAAAAAACGTCTAGCTCGTCAAAGACCAGCCATCCTCAAATTTCCTTCACTCTCGAAGATGCAACGGGAATTCACTTCCCTCATGAAGACTCCATCGTAGTCACATTAAAGGTATCAAATTATCTGACACATCGAATTATGGTGGATACAGGTAGCTCAGCCGATATTCTATACTTGGAGGCTTTCAACAAAATGGCACTTGCCAGAAGCCTTCTCAAGCCAGTATCGACCCCCCTCGTCGGCTTCGGAGGTGAGGTAGTAACGCCTGAAGGAAGCATCTATCTCCCAGTTACTTTTGGAGAAAGTCCAGCAAAGACTATCGTCTTCGTAAACTTCCTCGTGGTGGATCGAAAATCAGCGTATAACGCCATTCTGGGGCGGCCGTCTCTTACTAAGGCTGGGGCAGCTTTGCACCCTTCATATCTGTGTGTTAAATTTTCTACCCCAAATGGTATTGGGGTCGTGCGAGGAAGTCAACAAGAGGCATGGTCTTGCTACCAGATAGCCTTACAAGATCGAAAGAAAGCTCAGGCGACACCCGTTATGGAGATAGCACAAGGTTCACCCAACTCTTCCACCAACACCTCGTTGGATCCGAGAGAGAGCGCCCTTCAATCAGGAACTCCAGGGGAAGATACAGTGGCGATTCACTTAGCCAAAGACGACCCGTCCAGGGTCGTATACATTGGATCCTCTTTAACCAGTGTCCATCGTGAAGATTTGGTCCTTTTTCTTACCGAATATCAGGACGTGTTCGCTTGGTCTCATAAAGATATGCCAGGCATCGACCCCAATGTCATCGTACATCGTCTCAATATCGACCCGAAGCATAAACCCATACACCAGCGTCGACATGCCTTCACTGTAGAAAGGCAAATGACAATCAAAGCTGAAGTCGAGAAGCTACTTACGGTCAATTTCATAAAAGAAGTTGACTACCCAAAGTGGGTCGCGAACGTAGTTCTCGTCCGAAAAGCTAATGGCAAATGGAGAATGTGCATCGATTATTCAGATCTGAACAAAGCATGCCCCAAAGATAGTTTTCCAACGCCACGGATAGACCAGCTGGTCGATTCAACAGCTGGACACTGCTCTGCTCAGTTTTATGGATGCTTATTCTGGTTACAACCAGATTATGATGCATCCACCTGATAGCCAGCATACTGCCTTCATCACGGATCGAGGACTATATTGCTACCAGGTAATGCCGTTCGGTCTTAAAAATGCAGGGGTCACTTATCAACGTCTTGTCAACAAAATATTCGCTGCTCAAATTGGTAGGAATATGGAAGTTTATGTTGATGACATGCTCGTGAAAAGCACTGTAGAAGATGATCATATTTCTGATCTTCGAGAAGCCTTCGACCTAATGAGGAGGTATCAAATGAAATTGAACCCAGAAAAATGTGCGTTCGGTGTGTCTGCAGGGAAATTTCTCAGGTTCATGGTTGGCCAGCGCGGAATTGAGGCAAATCCTGAAAAGATCAAAGCATTGATAGAGTGAAATCCCCCACCACTCTAAAGGACGTCCAGCGTCTGGCTGGTCGCATCGCACCGTTGAACAGGTTCATCTCGCGAGCATCTGACAAGTGTTTACCATTCTTCAAACTCCTTCGTGCAACGGCCAAGTCTGATTGGAAATGAACGCCACAATGTGAGGAAGCCTTTCAACAATTGAAGCTATACATGAGCACACCCCCCATTTTATCTAAACCTGTAGCACATGAGCAACTCATTCTGTATTTATCTGTGTCCTCTACGGCCGTTAGCGCCGCTTTAATAAGAGATGATTCCGGGGTGCAAAGGCCCGTTTATTATATCAGTCGAGCAATGGTTGATGCAGAAACTAGGTATTCTGATATGGAGAAGCTGGCCCTAGCCTTAGTCACGGCAGCTCGAAAACTGCGACCATACTTTCAAGCCCACGCTATTCTAGTACCAACGAATCATCCACTGCGGCAAGTCCTTCAAAAACCTGAGGCTTCCGGACGCTTAACTAAATGGGCAGTCGAGATCAGCGAGCACGATATCTCATTCTGCCCTAGGGCCGCAGTCAAGGGCCAGGCCGTGGCTGACTTCATCGCCGAATTCACATACTCTCCTGATGATAATACCATGACCAGCGACCAGCCTCCTTGGTCACTCTTCGTGGACGGGTCGTCATGGGCCAGTGGCAGTGGAGCGGGCCTGATTTTAGTGGCTCCCGACGGGTCGCATTTCCAATATGCTCTGCGTTTCAATTCTCGTATCTCGAATAATGAAGCAGAATATGAGGCCCTGATCGTTGGCCTCGAACTAGCCGTTGTTCTCGAAATTCAGAACCTGCTAATTCATAGCGACTCCCAGCTTATTGTCAACCAAGTCCTTGGTGAATTCGAGGCCAAAGAAGAAAGGATGGCCTTATACAAGTCTCGTGTCCTCATCCTGCTCGCGAAAATGAAGACTTATGAAATAATTCATATTCCTCGCGAGAAGAACCAACTTGCCGATTCTCTGGCAAAGCTCGCCTCTACACCAGAATCTGAGTTATCACATTCGGTCCCCATCGAGCATCGTCAGAACCTAAGTATCGACGAAGCAACTCTTGAGCAAGTAGTATCGGTACAATCATCTCCATGCTGGATGGATCCCATCATCCTTTATCTCAGAGACGGATACCTACCAGAGGACAAAAAAGCTGCAAGACAAATTCGCCTTCGGGCTGCCAGGTATACCTTGCAAGATGGAATATTGTTGCGCAAGAGCTTTTCCTTGCCTTATTTAAGGTGTCTTCATCCAGAAGAAGCCCTTCGTGTTCTAGACGAAGTACACCAGGGGGCATGTGGTAATCACCCCAGGGGGCGATCCCTAGCATATAAGGCGATGCGGCAAGGATATTATTGGCCCACTATGAAAGCAGATGCAATTGAACTTTCTAAAAAATGTGACAAGTGCCAACGTTATTCACCTATACCTCATGTACCATCCGAACGGATGACTCCAGTTGATAGCCCTTGGCCTTTCGCTCAGTGGGGGGTCGATATCATCGGGCCCTTACCCATGGGAAAGGAACAAAATAGGTTCGCAATCGTGGCGGTTGATTACTTCACCAAATGGGCCGAGGCAGAACCATTAGCCAAGATTACTGAGAAACAAACTACTAAGTTTATATGGAGAAATATCATATGCCGTTTCGGACTTCCTCACACTATAATTACCGACAACGGAACGCAGTTCGACAACGCAGCCTTTGATGAATTTTGTAAAAAATGGAAGATACGTAATCTCCGCACTTCTCCATATCATCCTCAGGCGAATGGGCAGGTCGAGGCACTGAATAAGATCATCAAGCACCACTTAAAGACCAAGTTAGGTGAATGTAAAGGTGTGTGGCCAGAACTTCTGCCAGAAGTATTATGGGCATATAGAACCACGGCTTGTACATCAACAGGTGAAACCCCTTTCTCCTTAGCATTTGGTGTCGACGTAGTGGTACCAGTGGAAATTCAAGTGCCCTCATATCGGATCGAGCAGTATGACCCCACGAGTAATCAGGAAAACCTCCGACTTCATCTCGATCTCTTGGAAGAACGAAGAAATGCCTCTCAAATTCGAGTGGCAGCATATCAACAACGTATTGCTCGTTATCGAAATGCTAAGATTCGACCTAGATCCTTCCAACCTGGAGATTTGGTCCTGAGGCAAAAACTTGGAGTTCCCGCTCGTTCGTTGGATCCAAATTGGGAAGGCCTGTATCGGGTCATTAGGATTGTGCGACCCGGTACTTATTACCTTGAAGACATGCAGGGAAAGCCCGTACGTCGCCCTTGGCACGTGGAGCATTTGCTACGATACTATCCCTAGATTCGATGTAGTTCATAACAACATTTTATGAATAAAGTGAAAGATATCTTTTGGTCGCTACTCCATTTACTTGGTCCTGAATAGCCCTGATGAGGATGCATACAATCCCTTGGCCAATTGCCTACCTTTGGTAGGGTTAAATTCACCTAGGAGGGTCGCATTTCCATTTTATGGATGACTATCCTTCTACCCTTGGTAAACTTGGAGTCTCAATCGATAGATCAGTCTATCTCCACAAGGGTATGGTCGTCATGACCCCCCGGATTGAGCACATTACATCTCTCAATTGATAGATCGGTCTATCTCCACGAGGGCATGGTCGCTACGACCCCCCGGGTTGAGCATAACTCATTGCAACAGGAAGGCATTCAGTGTACAGAGGAAAAGAAAGTAAACAAGAACGAGAAAGCATTCACTACATGAAAGGAAAAGAGTAAACAAGGAGAACAACACTTCCAAAAATCTCTTTTCATTAATGATAAATGTTTACAAAATATCTGCTCGCGAATACAGGAGAAAGGAAAACAAAAAGGAAATCAATCTCTTGGAGGAGGAGCCGTGCTCTCGACTTCAGGGCCCATTTCTGGAGCCCCTCCAGCCTGCGTGGCTTCGGTCACCTCGTTCTCAGCAACAGCTTGCTCTTCTACAGCTATGATGGTCGCGACTCGACCAAATTCCCCCATATCGAAGGATGGGGTCATTCGTTGCACTACTCTTAGCGCAAAGTCGCGACCAGCATCATATGACTCGTATCTTTCATCGTCATATAGCTGCGAAGTCCAGAACTCGGAAATTGCCTGAGGACCTTCCTCCGAGAGCATTTTTACAAGGGCGACTTTCTCCTCGTCCCAGTGGATCGAGTCGTCCTTGAGCTGTGCAAGAACGGAGCGCTCTTTCTCCAGGTTCTCGTTGGCTTCTTTGAGCTGCGACCTGGCCTCCGCAAGCCGCTCCTCCAATGAGATCTTGTCTTAGCGAAAGATCTCCTTCTCTCTCTCCGCCTTCTCCTTCAAGTCGGCGATCTTCGCGAACTTGGAGTCCAGAGCTTGATACCTCTCGGTCAAAACTTGGACTTTCTCTATGAGGATCTTGATCTCCTCATCTCTCTTAGAGATCACTGCCTCACGGGACTTGAGGAGTTGATCCCTTCCTTGAACTGCCTTCTCTAAGGCAGTTCTCTTCCCCTCAGCTTCATCTATCACGCGACGGGCGGCAACGATATCACGCCTCGTTCGCAGGATAAGATCTAAGCCCTGCAAAAGTAACGAAAAATGTAAGAAAGTATTCTGAAACGTAACAACAGATTAAAGCAGGCCTTGCCAAGGTCTTACCTGAACCATCCTCACCCCCGCTTCGAGGAAAAGGTTCTCAGGGCTTGGCTCGGGAAGGGAGCCGAAGGTCTGGGGGGGACGTTCTCGAACAAAAATTTGCATATCGGATGGAGGTGGCGAGGGATAGAATAAGTTCCACTTCCAGACGGTTGGGCAACGACCAACCCAGCCGGCTCGCGAGGTGGGGCCATCGACTCGCGAGCAGGTCCCTACTCGGCAGCAGGAATCATCTCGCGAGCAGGAGCCGTCGCTTGAGGCTCTATTTGCTCTCGAGCCTCTTCAGCTGGGGGGCAGCTGGACCCTGCCTCATCAGGGGAGTTGTCAGCGATGTTAATCACTGGCGGTCCAGGTGCGACCACCAGTGAGGGAATGTTGGGCCCTGCCGGTGCCCCCGCCGTGCTCGCGAGAAGGGCAGGCTGATCGCTACCCTTACGAACGGGTGGTTGAGATGGTTTGGCAGGTGTTTTCTTCTGCCTCTTGGAGTTCGTGCCCTTGAGACGAGGCAACAGACCCCTCTTCTCCCCCGCCTTTGTCATCGCGACTTCTTCGCTGGATATTAAGCCCGCTGCTGCAAGTCGCGAGGAAGACAAACAAGCCTCGATGTGCCTATCACTAACAGGCACCTTGTACACCTTAACTATCTTCTCGTTGATTCCCCCCTTTAGATTCGGTTTTCTCAAGGCCGGGATACCTGCGAGCACAAACAGAGGTCAAAGAAGGAAGTAAAACCCTAAAATCCTAATTGGAGAGAACTGCACAATGTGGGATTGTGCCTACCTTCACAGAAAAAATGGGTAACTCCTGGACCTCTGGAGGAAGCAGACTCCCAGTTCCCTGAAGCGTAGAACCACCGTTTCCTCCAGCCGGGATAGTTCGAGGAGGGTTTCCCTAGCACGAAGTTATCCCGGTGCCAGTAACACAAGTAATACCAGCCTTCGCTGGAGGGTGCTTTCTTTAGACGGAACATACGGAGGAACTCCTCCGCTGTAAGCTCCCCGTTGCCAGCCTGAGCCCAGAGGGCAAAGGAGCCCAGGACTACCCTCCATCCGTTCACGATGAGTTGCCCGGGGGCAATCTTGTAACACCAGAGAACGTCGCGTATGAAGGGATGGAGGGGGAGGCGTACCCCCAGGATAAGCTGGTACTCATAAAAAGCTACGCATCCTGGGGGGGGGGGGAGTCTGGCATCTCTCCATCTCCGGGCAATCGGAGAATGACTGAGTCGGGGATTAAGTATCTCTCCCGTAACTCAGCCAGCCGGTCCTCCGATAAAACAGAAGGATATCCGGCTGCTGTGTATCTCCCTGCCGGAACCCTCGCACTGCTAGAAGCAGAGGATTCCGGAGTGGCATCGCCTAGAGGAACGGTGGTCTCGTCAGAGTTCCCGGCCATGAGAAGATTAAAAAGAAGAAAAAGAGAAAAGGAAATGTACCCAAGTAACAGAAAAAAGGAAGAAAGAAAGGGAGCACCGGAGGAAGGAGAATGACAGGAAAAGGGATGATTGCTAATTCCTTTTGAAGAGCTTCTGTAAAAAACTAGAGAAATGACGGACTCCGTATATTTATAGGCAATCATTCCGCCGTATCTGGTGATACGTGGCAGCACCTCCTTCGGCGCAGCACTCGAGCAGGCACGCCCATTAACTCCCCTGACACGTGGCAAGCGCCCCTTCATTTTCTGTCTGCGGAAAGGCTGCGGAAAGCTGGCGCTCATTAATTCCAGCCCATCATGTATGGTTCCGTTCTCGATAAAGGCAGCGGGCGGTTACGTGTGATAATGAGCTAAGTCCTTCCCTTAAGAATTCTTAGCGGCAAGGACTTGGGGGGCATCTGTTATAGGCAAAATGATGGAGATCAACTGAACTGATAAGATTTTTTCACGGATGCCCATCCGACTCTCGAGATCATCTGATCAAGAGTCGCAGATCGGGTATATACGGAAGTGCCCCCTCGACTCTCGAGATCGTATGCTCGAGAGTCGCAGATTGGGTAAGTGAGGGACGCCCATTCGACTCTGGAGATCATCTGATTGAGGGTCGCAGGATTAATAAATACAGGAGCACCTATTCGCAAGGCCTCGAGCTCCCATAGCCGATAGTCAGATAAAGCAAAGCGAAGATTCCTTTCTTGATCTACGAGCAGACCTTCTCACAAGTCATTGAAAAGTGTTACATCTGAATGAGCGAGCACTTAGACTCGCGACCATCTTTCAACATGCGAACAGCTTTTTCTGTGGCGACACCTGTTGAGCTCTTAATTATGCATATTCTAACCCCAATTCATCACTCATTGTGCAAGGTTTGTATGGTTTGGAAGCTAATTCAATGCATGTTTTGTGACTACAGGATTGAGGGTGGACTCTACTCAATTGAAGATATAATGAGCTCATTTGGAACTATTCTAATAAAGAAAGAAAGAACTAAAGAAGAAAAGAAAGCAGAAGAAAGAAAGAAAGAACTAAAGAAGAAAAAGAAAGTAGAAGAAAGAAAGGAAAAATACAAGAAGAAAAGAGGGCGGACCGGTCGTGACCGGTCGGCCAAGGAAGCCAGACCGGTCAGTGACCGGTCAGCCATGCAGATTAGGCTCCTACTGAAGACGTCCGACCGGTCTTGACCGGTCGGACATATGTGCTGGAACTTCATTGAAAAGGACCGACCGGTCAAGACTGGTCGGTCATTGCTGCTGTAGTGTGGATGAAAACATCTGACCGGTCTTGACCGGTCGGATAGGCTTGCTGGACTGATGTTCTACGAGGCCCGACCGGTCTTGACCAGTCGGGCATACCTGCTGGAGTATTTTCACTTGAGGCCGACCGGTCATGCGTACTGAGTTAGAACTTTCTAATTTCTTCCCGAAATTCTCTGCGCTGCGTAAGTGTTACGCACTTTCTCGATTCTTCCGAAGTTGGGGAGCCTCTAAACTATAAAAAGCCACCTAGGGATTGTTCCTAGGGTATCCGAGAAGGGTTCAAGCGAGGTTGGAGGCTGTGGAAGTGAAGATTGGAGTTTCACAACTCCTTTTGGTTTGCTTTGCTGTTTTCATGTTTTTAAGAGTTGTTTCATGTTTCCTTGGATCATGAGCAGCTAAACCTCTTAGCTAGGGCTAAGAGGTGAAGCTTGTAGTGTATCCAAGATGTTTTAATTCGTAGTTAAGTGGTTTTCAGTTTGGAATTAAGGATTATGAACTAAGGTTTGAAGTTTATACAAGTTTTTAAGTAATTTCTCTTAGTCTTGTGATGACTCATGGATGTTTGGATGAATTACTTATCTGCTTAATTTGTTTGCAACGGTCTAGACCTGTATGATCCGAGGAATTGGAGTGCGCTCTAGTACCAAGTTCTTCATAAAGGGGCTTCATGCCAAAGTTCTAGTTTTGGTTGAATATCTGGAATATGTATAGACTGTGCATATAATTTGAATCCAGTTCAAATCATGATCTAGCCTTGTCTTGTGAGAAGACTTGAGGATGGTTATGATTGGGAATTGGACATATAGAAAAGGTGAATGACCTATGCAATGAGCATGCTCAGATCAGCCTAGAGTTGAGTGAACTTTATGCACAGAACTTACATGTTACAGACTTCTGGTTTAACAGTTCTATCATCCGACTAGATAGACCTGACTGGTGATTCTAGTTGAGAGAATGGGAAACCACAGCGGATTGAACATCGAGGATTGCTACAAGTGAATCCTCGAACCCCTAGTGCCTTCTTATACTTGTTTACATTCAATTAGCTTAAACTGTTAATCACACACATTGTATTCAAACTTTGATTGTTAGTTTCAATAGAAACTTGTGGATGAGTTTGTGACATCCTACATAAGTCCCTGTGGATCGACCTCGGTATTACCGAGTTTATTACTACATCGCAACCCTACACTTGGGGAAGCGAACAACACCCCTTAGCCTTCAGTACCAGCACCCGATTCCCGTCGAGCAGCTTGTCCAATCCCTCTGTGACACCAAGCAGGGCTACACCCAGTTTGGTGGTCTCCGCCCTTTCGGCGTCTCCTTCCTCTTCGCCGGCTATGACTCCAACTACGGCTTCTAGCTCAACATGAGCGATCAGCACTACTACTACGCCTATCAGCAGCCTGTATAGGTTTGATTTTGGGCTTATCTTCTCGTGGTTCCGAATCTCAAGGGATTGCTATCAAGGAACGTGATTGCCGAAATAAGTCATTGGGTTAGATCTCGTCTCCAAGGATAAGGATCTTACCCCACGAAATCAGCGGGATCTCGGTATCGTACACGAAATCAGCGGGATCTCGATATCTTACGTAACAGATTGGATCGCTTCAGATCTATATAAAAGGGTGACTCCATTAAGAGAAAGGTACACAGTATTCAATCTCTGGTCTCGTCTTGCCTGATTATTCTTCTTGGTTTTTCCTGACTTAAGCGTCGGAGGGCTAACGGCTGGACCCCAGCCACCCTTAGTTACTGTCTGTCTTCTTACAGGTTTGGCGGAGGAAATCTCTGTTGGAGAGAAGGTGAACGACTGGAGGATCCTGTTACAAAATCTGACGTTAACAAACACCATTTTCTGAGTTAGATGCCCTTAATCCTAACCCTACTTGTGAGTTGACTTGACTGGCTTAGAAGTGTTGACTTTTTTATTTGGCTGAGGCAGAACCCTGGGGAGGAGATATGATCGCTGTAGGTATCCTAGGGGGCAGCTCCTCCTTGTCGTTGGAGAAGAAAAGAAAACTAAAAAAGGATACGGGCGACTTCCTCTATCATTCTGCCTCTCTTCTAGTATCTCTCTCTATGTCCGTCCTTGTTTCCCCAGCGGAGGAATGATGTTTATATAGGCATTGGGACCGTCGGCTAACAACTAGCCGACAGACACATGTCACCATTTCCTCATGCATGATCTGAGAGAATTGGAGGGAGAAGTTCGATGGAAGATTTACGGCACTTGGTGTCCATAGTCAGCAAATCCCCAGGGTGGGGTGTCTATAGGGCTATGGATTAGGGATTAGATGGGTGAGTTTATTGGGTTTGGACCTAGGGTTTATGATATGGATTAGGGTTTGGATGGGTAAGTTGATTGGGTTTAACATATGGTTTGAGATATAAATTAGGGTTTAGATGGGTGAATTGACTAGGTTTGGACCTAGAGTTTGAGATATGGATTAGGGTTTAGATGGGTGAGTTGAATGGGTTTGGACTTAGGGTTTGGGCTATGGATTAGGGTACAAACTTCCATCCATCTAGCCATTTAATCTATTAGTTCACTTTTATGTGGCATACTAGTACACCTTATTTGCCAATTACTTAGGTCAGTGAGTCTAGTTTTGGCTGAGCTTAATGAAGACGAAGACCAAAGACTCAAGACAGACCTGCTAAATCAAGGAACAAGAAACATGTAAAAGAGATGCCTTAGTGAGCCTTAACCTTGTACCTAACCAAAGTCATAACCTCTAGAAGACCGTGACCATTAGGCGTACCCTTAGTCATCTTAGATTGGCCTTAGGTATCCCAAAAGATCACCATAAGAATGGCCAAGAGGTTGCATGTACTGCTACAAAACACAACCAACAAAAATAGCATAAAACATGTTATGACCAGGCACTCGACCACGTATCCACCGAGCGCCCGACCAATGTGAAATCTATCCAGTGAGTTGCCCTTGAAATTTAACTGGTCATCGAGCGCCCAACCAGACTTTCACCAGGTGCCCGACCAGCGCAAAAATTGTCCGGTGACTAAACTGACTTTCTGGACTGAGTTTCGGGCACCCGACCATGTGTCCATAAGGCGCCCGACCACCACTAGATCCGGTCTTCTACTTTATGATCGGGTGACCAATGCTACTGACCAAGCGCCCGACGATGTGCGAATCTACCTGTTTTTTCACCGTTGGAAGAAAATCTATAAAAACTAGGGGATTCATTTTTTGGCATAAGAGAGGGATTTTGAAGAGATAGAAGCTACCATTGTTGTAGACCATTACAGGCTATATTCCTAACCCATTACAAGTTATTCTCCTTGTGATTCATTACAAGCTTGGGGCATTCAAAGCTCAAATGAGAATGGGTTTGCTCCTTCTTGATTCCTAAGAGTTTAGACACCTTGATCATAGTTAAGTCATCCATCTAAACACTACATAGGAAACCCATTTCCTACCATTTGTAGAGGTTTCACCACCTCCTAGCACCTAGGGCATCTCCAATGGAGCATCATATGCAAGGGAGTTAATCTTGGAGCTGAAGCCTTGGCAAAGCGGCGGCATCAACGATCGTGGTAGCACAAGGGGAGCTAATTCGAGCACAAGAGAGCGAGAAGAAGCAACCCGAAGCAGCGCACAACGGAGCTCAAATCCAACAAGTAAGGTTGTCTTTTGTTAGAGTCCATCCACTCTCTTCCCGTGGGGAATTGAGTGTAGAGTTTGTCTTCAAACTCGATAGGTTCGATTGTAAGACCTAAACCCGGTTGTAGGGTCAAATTTAGTCTCCAAGTGGAGAGCCTCCGGTAAGAGTGAATGCTAGGTCCGGTTGTATGACCTTGGCTTGGTCGTAGGACCTTAGCTCGGTCGTAGAGCTTAAAACCATTGAGGTTCGGTTGTAGGATTTGACTTATGAGTAGAATCTAAATTGAGGTTCGGTTATAAGACCTTGGCTCGGTCGTAGAGCTTAAAACCATTGAGGTTCGGTTGTAGGATTTGACTTATGAGTAGAATCTAAATTGAGGTTCGGTTATAAGACCTTGGCTTGGGTAAGCATAAACAAGTCTCCAAGGGGAGCTACCAACACGAGTGTGAACGTGTAGGTTGGGAGGAACCTGTAAACTCTCCAGTTGGGTGGATCCAATTTAAAACACCTTGGTTGGGAGGAACCAGATTTAAACTCCCTAGTGAATGTCGGTATGCTCGAAGGGGTTGAGTACTTGAATCGGGAGTAGAGTAGATCCAAAGTCGAACCATTATACATCGTTATGTTTGTGATTGTATTTGAGCACATTTCTTATTATGCATTGTGTTTAATTGTTTAATTATGAATGCTTAATTAGAATATATGCTATGCACTAGATAGGCACATCCACACACACATAAGATGTACTTTCACTTCTTGAGTAGTGTTAATGTCAGATTTTGTAACGAGATCCTCCGGCTTTTCTCCTTCGCTCCGGGAGGGACTTCCACCACCAGACCTGAAACAAGACAGCGAATAAGGGCGGCTGGGGACCAGCCGTTAGCCCTCCGACGCTTAAGTTAGGCCACAGAAGAGGAGCCAAGCAAAACGGGACCCAGATTGAATGATGAGTACCTTACCTCCTATTCAAGGGAGCCATCCCCTTATATAGATCTGAAACAATCCAATCTGTTATGTGAGATGTCGAAATCCCGTTGATGTCGCATACGATACTGAGAATCCGCTGATTTCATGGGATAAGATCCTATCTTTAGTCAGATCCAACCCAATGATATATTCCAACAATCACACCCCTAGATGGTGATCCCTTGAAATCCGACTGGATCCGGCCGGAAGCCATAGTTGGAGTCATAGCCTCCGAAAAGGAAGGAGACGCCCGTAGCTGGGAGTCATGACCTCCGAAAAGGAAGGAGACGCCCGTAGCTGGGAGTCATGACCTCCGAAAAGGAAGGAGACGCCCGTAGCTGGGAGTCATGGTCTCCGAAAAGGAAGGAGACGCCCGTAGCTGGGAGTCATGACCTCCGAAAAGGAAGGAGACGCCCGTAGCTGGGAGTCATGGTCTCCGAAAAGGAAGGAGACGCCCGTAGTAAAGCTGCTCGCAGGTTAAAATGTGGTCGCGAGTCCAAATACATATTTTGGGTGTAATGTCTTTCAACGACTTGTGAGAAGGTATGCTCGCGGATCGAGCTTTTCCGTATTTGACTATCAGTTATGAAGACTCGGGACTTGCGAATAGCTGCTCTGTATTTTTCAATCTATGACTCTTGATCAGGTGATCTCGAGAGTCGAATGGACGTTCCGTACTTGTCCAATATTCGACTCTCGATCAGATGATCTCGAGAGTCGAATGGGCGTCCCGCACTTGTCCAATATTCGACTCTCGATCAGATGATCTCGAGAGTCGAATGGACATCCCGCACTTGTCATATATTCGACTTTCGATCAGATGATCTCGAGAGTCGAATGGACATCCCGCACTTGTCCAATATTCGACTCTCGATCAGATGATCTCGAGAGTCGAATGGACATTCCACGTGAAATCTTATCTCCACCATTTTGCCTATAACAGATGCCCCCCAAGTCCTTGCCGTCAAGAATTCTTAAGGAAAGGACTTAGCTCACTATCACACGAAACCGCTCACTACCTTCATCGAGAATGACACCCCTCATGATGGGCTGAAATTAATGAGCGCCAGCTTTTCGCAGCCTTTTCGCTGATGGGAAATGAAGGGGCGCTCGCCACGTGTTTGAGGAGTTAATGGGCGTGCCTGCTCGAGCGCTGTGTCCAACAAGGGACTGCCACGTGCCATCAGATACGGCGGAATGATTGCCTATAAATATACGGAGTCCGCCATTTCTTTGAGTTTCTACAGAAGTTTTTTCGAAAGAATCCTGCAACCCTTCCTTTCCATTCTTCTTCTTCCTCCGGTGCTCAATCTTTCTTTTTCTTGGTATTACTTCCTTTTTCTTCTTCTTTTATTTTCATCTCCCCATGGCTGGGAACTCTGACGAGACCACTGTCCCCCTTGGCGATGCCACTCCGGAGTCCTCTGCCTCCAGCAGTGCAAGGGTTTCGGCGGGGAGATACACAGCAGCCGGGTACCCTTCCATTTTATAGGAGGACCGGCTGGCTGAGCTCCGGGAGAGATACCAAATCCCTGCCTCTGTAACTCTCCGCTTGCCCGGAGGTGGAGAAACACCCGACTCCCCCCCCCCCCCCCAGGATGCGTAGCATTTTACGAGTACCAGCTCATCTTGGGGGTACGCCTTCCCCTCCATCCCTTTGTTCGCGATGTATTACGAAGTTACAAGATTGCCCCTGGGCAACTTATTGTGAACGGGTGGAGGGTGGTGTTGGGCTCCTTTGCCCTTTGGGCTCAGGCTGGCAACGGGGAACTCACGGCGGAGGAGTTCCTCCGTATGTTCCGCCTAAAGAAAGCTCCGTCCAGCGAAGGCTGGTATTATTTATGTTACTGGCACCGGGATAACTTCGTGTTGGGTAAGCCCTCCTCGAACTATCCCGGCTGGAGGAAGCGGTGGTTCTATGCTTCCGGGAGCTGGGAGTCTGCCTCCTCCAGGGGTCCAGGAGTGACCCGGTTTTTCTGTGAAGGTAGACAATCCCGTATTGTGCAGTTTCCTTAGAATAAATTTTAGGGTTTCGCTTTGACCATGATTTGTGCTCGCAGGTATCCCAGCTTTGCGGAAACCGAATTTGAAGGGTGGGATCAACGAGAAGATCGTCAGAGTGTATAAGGTGCCTGTCGGAGATAGGCATATCGAGGCTTGCTTATCTCCTTCGCGACTTGCAGCAGCAGGCCTCATATCCAGGAGAGAAGTCGAAATGACGAAGGCTGGAGAGAAGAGAGGCCTACTGCCCCGTCTGAAGGGCACAGGTTCCAAAAGGCAGAAGAGAGCCCCTGCCGAACCGTCTCAACCTTCCATCCGCGCGGGCAGCGATCAGTCTGCCCTTCCTGCGAGCATGGCGGGGGCCCCAGCTGGGCCCACTATCCCTTCACTGGTGGTCGCACCTGGGCCACCAGTGATCAACATTGCAGACAATTCCCCAGATGGGGTGGGGTCCAGCTGCCCCCCAGCTGAAGAGGCTCGAGAGCAGGTAGAGCCTCAAGAGTCAACTCCTGCTCGGGAACTGGTCCCAACTGCCGAGCAGGGACCTGCTCGCGAGTCCATGCCTCCGCCTCGCGAGCAGACCGGTTTGGTCGTTGCCCAACCGTCTGGGAGCGGGACGTACTCGATTCCACGCCACCTCCACCCTGTGTGCAAGTTCTTGTTCGAGAACGTTCCGCCTCACGCCTTCGGCTCTCTCCCCGAGCCAAGCCCTGAGAACCTTATCCTTGAAGCGGGGATGAGGATGGTTCAGGTAAGACTGTCAAGATCTGTTTCGACCTGTTGATACATTCCAGAAATCTTATACTTTTCATCTCTGTGCAGGGTTTAGATCTGATTCTGCGAACGAGGCGTGATATCGTTGCCGCCCGTCGCACGATAGAGGAGGCTGAGGGAAAGAGGACTGCCTTGGAAAAGGCAGTTCAAGGAAGAGATCAACTGCTCAAGGCTCGTGAGGCAGTGATCTCGAAGAGAGATGAGGAGAAAAAGATCCTCATTGAGAAGATCCAAGTCCTGACCGACAGGTATCAGGCCTTGGACTCAGACTACGCGAAGCTCACGGGTCTGAAGGAGAAGGCAGAGAGAGAGAGGGAGATCTTCCGACAGGACAAGATCTCATTAGAGGAGCAATTCGCGGGAGCCAGGTCGCAGCTCAAGGAGGCCTACGACAACTTGACTAGGGAGCGCACCGCTCTTGCGCAGCTTAAGGACGACTCGATCCACTGGGACGAGGAGAGAGTCGCCCTTGTAAAAATGCTCTCGGAGGAAGGTACTCGGGCAGTTTCCGAGTTCCGGACTTCACAGCTGTATGACGATGAACGATATGAGTCATACGATGCTGGTCGAGACTTTGCACTGAGAGTAGTGCAACGAATGATCCCATCCTTCGATATGGGGGAATTCGGTCGAGTCGCGACCATCATCGCTGCAGAAGAGCAAGCTGCTGCCGAGAACGAGGTGACCGAAGCCACGCAGGCTGGAGGGGCTCCTGAAATGGGCCCTGAAGTCGAGAGCGTGGCTCCTCCTAGCGATTGATTTCCTTTTATTTTCTTCTCTTGTATCTGCGCTCATGTATATGTAATCATATGATTATCAATGAAAAGATATTTTTGGAAGTATTGCTGTTTCGTTGCTGTTCTCCCTTCATCTTTCATTTTTGGCTTGTTAATCTTGAATGGATTCGTCAGATGTGACCCTTTAATTCGAGCATGAACTAAGCTGCTCGCGATCAGGATGTGACCCCGTTCGCTGCCCTAATTTGGGCACGAGCTGTGGTGTTCGCATTTTGGAGTGCGATTCCTCCTCACCAATCGCGAGTAACTAACTCATGAAAAAATGAATTAGACTCAATCCGGGGGTCGTGAGACCATGTCCGCGTTGAGATAGACTGATCTATCGATTGAGATTTTGATTCTACCAAGGGCAGAAGGTTGGTCAAGAGATGGTATTCATTCTCTTCGGGGCTGTTCAGGTCCATGAGAATGGAGAAGCGACCAACTAGTAATGATTTCAGCCCTACCAAGGGTAGGCAATTGGCCAAGAGGATGTATAAGCACTCTTCAGGGCTATTCGGGTCCATATAAATGGAAGTAGCGGCCAAAAGATATCTTTCACTTTATTCATAAAATGTTATGATAAACTACATCGAATCTAGGGGTAGTATCTTAGCAAATGCTCCACGTGCCAAGGGCGACGTACAGGCTTCCCGTGCATGTCTTCAAGATAATAAGTACCGGGTCGCACAACCCTAATAACCCGATACGGGCCTTCCCAATTCGGATCCAATGAACGAACAGGAACTCCAAGATTTCGCCTTAGAACCAAATCTCCGAACTGGAAAGATCTAGGTCGAACCTTTGCATTTCGATAACGAGCAATACGTTGTTGATATGCTGCCACTCGTACTTGGGAAGCATTTCTTCGCTCTTCCAAGAGATCGAGATGAAGTCGGATATTTTCCTGATTGCTCGCGGGATCATACTGTTCGATCCGATATGAGGGCACTTGAATTTCCACTGGTACCACTGCGTCAACACCAAATGCTAAGGAGAAAGGAGTTTCTCCTGTCGATGTACAAGCTGTGGTTCTGTAGGCCCATAACACTTCTGGAAGTAGTTCTGGCCACACCCCTTTACATTCACTTAGCTTGGTCTTTAAATGATGCTTTATAATTTTATTCACTGCCTCGACCTGCCCATTCGCCTGTGGATGATATGGAGAAGTGCGGAGATTACGTATTTTCCATTTGTCGCAAAATTCATCAAAGGCTGCGTTGTCGAACTGCGTTCCGTTATCGGTAATTATAGTATGAGGAAGTCCGAAGCGACATATAATATTTCTCCATATAAACTTAGTAGTTTGTTTTTCAGTAATTTTGGCTAATGGTTCTGCCTCGGCCCATTTGGTGAAATAATCAACCGCCACGATCGCGAACCTATTCTGTCCCTTTCCCATAGGTAAGGGACCGATGATATCGATCCCCCACTGAGCAAAAGGCCAAGGGCTGTCGACTGGGGTCATCCGCTCAGACGGTACGCGAGGTATAGGTTGATATCGTTGACACTTGTCGCATTTTTTAGAAAATTCTATGGCATCTGCTTTCATAGTAGGCCAATAATATCCTTGCCTCATCGCTTTATATGCTAGAGATCGCCCCCTGGGATGATTACCACATGCCCCCTGGTGTACTTCGTCTAGAACACGATGTGCTTCTTCTAGGTGAAGACACCTCAAATAAGGCAAGGAGAAGCTTTTTCGCAACAAGATTCCATCTTGTAAGGTGTACCTGGCAGCTCGAAGCTGAATTTGTCTTGCAGCTTTCTTGTTTTCTGGTAGGTATCCATCTCTGAGATAAAGGATGATAGGATCCATCCAGCATGGAGACGATTGTACCGAAACAACTTGTTCAGGAGTTACTTGGTCGATACTCAAGTGTTGACGGTGCTCGATGGGGATCGAATGTGATAGTTCTGATTCTGGTGCAGAAGCGAGTTTTGCCAAGGAATCGGCAAGTTGGTTCTGCTCGCGAGGGATATGGAATATTTTGTAAGTCTTCAGTTTGGCGAGCAGGATGAGGACACGAGATTTGTATAAGGCCATTCTTTCTTCTTTGGTTTCGAATTCGCCAAGAACTTGGTTGACAATGAGCTGGGAGTCGCTATGAATTATCAAATTCTGGACTGCGAGGACAACGGCTAGCTCGAGGCCAACAATAAGGGCCTCATATTCTGCTTCATTATTGGATACGCGTGATTCGAAACGCAGAGCGTATTGAAAATGCGACCCGTCTGGAGCCACTAAAATCAGGCCCGCTCCACTGCCACTGGCCCGTGACGACCCGTCCACGAAGAGCGACCAAGGAGGTTGATCGCTGGTCGTGACGCCATCTTCAGAAGAATATGTAAATTCGGCGATGAAGTCAGCCACGGCCTGGCCTTTGACTGCGGTCCTAGGACAGAAGGAAATATCATGCTCGCTGATCTCGACCGCCCATTTAGTTAAGTGCCTGGAAGCCTCAGGCTTTTGAAGGACTTGACGTAGTGGATGATTTGTTGGTACTAAAATGGCATGGGCTTGAAAGTATGGTCGCAGTTTTCGAGCTGCCGTGATTAAGGCTAGGGCCAGTTTCTCCAAATCAGAATACCTAGTTTCTGCATCAACCATTGCTCGACTGATATAATAAACGGGCCTTTGTACCCCGGAATCTTCTCTTATTAAGGCGGCACTAACGGCCGTGGAAGACACAGATAAATAAAGAATGAGTTGCTCATGCGCCACAGGCTTAGATAAAATGGGGGGAGTGCTCATATATTGCTTCAGTTGTTGAAAAGCTTCTTCACATTGAGGTGTCCACTTCCAATCAGACTTGGCCGTTGCACGAAGGAGTTTGAAAAAGGGCAGGCACTTGTCGGATGCTCGCGAGATGAACCTGTTCAATGATGCGATGCGACCAGCTAGACGCTGAACGTCCTTCAGAGTCACTGGGGATTTCATCTCTATCAATGCTTTAATCTTTTCTGGATTCGCCTCAATTCCGCGTTGGCCAATCATGAATCCAAGAAATTTTCCTGCAGATACTCCAAACGCACATTTTTCTGGATTTAATTTCATCTGATACTTCCTCATCAGATCAAAGGCTTCTCGAAGATCAGGAATGTGGTCATCTTCATCGATGCTCTTCACAAGCATATCGTCAACATAAACTTCCATGTTTCTACCGATTTGAGCAGCGAATATTTTGTTGACAAGACGCTGATAAGTGGCCCCTGCATTTTTAAGTCCAAACGGCATTACCTGGTAGCAATATAGTCCTCGATCTGTGATGAAGGCAGTATGTTGGCCATCAGGTGGATGCATCATAATCTGGTTGTAACCAGAGTAAGCATCCATAAAACTGAGGAGGGCGTGTCCAGCTGTCGAGTCGACCAACTGGTCGATTCGTGGTGTCGGGAAGCTATCTTTGGGACATGCTTTGTTTAAGTCTGAATAATCGACGCACATCCTCCATTTGCCATTAGCTTTCCGGACGAGAACTACGTTGGCGACCCACTGTGGGTAGTCAACTTCTTTTATGAAATTTGCCGCGAGCAGCTTCTCAACTTCAGTTTTGATCGCCATTTGTCTCTCTGCAGTGAAAGCACGTCGACGCTGATGTACGGGTTTATGCTTTGGGTCAATGTTGAGACGATGTACGATGACATTAGGATCGATGCCCGGCATATCTTTATGAGACCAAGCAAACACGTCCTGGTATTCAGTGAGGAAACGAATCAAATTTTCGCGGTGGATACTATTTAATGAGGAACCGATGTACACGATCTTGAACTGGTCGTCTTCGGTCAAGCGGATCGCCACTGTTTCCTCCCCTGGAGTTCCTGATTTCAGAGCACTTTCTCTTGGATCCAACGTGGTGGCGAGAACGTCGGGTGATCCTTGAACTATTTCCATGACAGGTGTCGCTCGAGCCTTCTTTCGATCTTGGAGGGCTATCTGGTAACAGGACCGTGCCTCCTGCTGACTTCCTCGCACGACCCCTATGCCATTTGGGGTTGGAAATTTAACGCATAAATATGAAGGGTGCAAGGCCGCTCCAATCTTAGTTAGAGACGGTCTCCCCAAGATGGCGTTATATGCTGATTTTCGATCCACGACGAGGAAGTTTACGAAGACGGTGGTCTTCGCTGGACTCTCCCCAAAGGTGACTGGGAGATCGATACTTCCTTCAGGTGTCACCACTTCTCCCCCAAAGCCGACAAGAGGGGTCGATACTGGCTTGAGGAGGTTTCTGGCAAGTGCCATCTTGTCGAAAGCCTCCAAATACAGAATATCGGCCGAGCTACCTGTATCCACCATAATTCGATGAGTCAGATAATTTGATACCTTCAGTGTGACTACGATGGAATCTTCATGAGGGAAATGAATTCCCGCTGCATCTTCGAGGGTGAAAGAAATTGGGGGGTGGCTAGCTTTCGAAGAATTGGAAGTTTGTTCCAGCCAATAGATCTGCTGGGGTTCTTTGGACGCCTTTCGAGCGTATGCCTTTCTTGAAGCTTGAGAGTCACCCCCGCAAGCTGGACCCCCGACGATAGTGCGAATCTCTCCTGTGGGCTCAGCATCCTCTTGGTCGGTTTGAGACGGTTCCTTTTGGCGAGATGAGGTCTTCGCCCTTTCTGGTGACCGATTTTTACGAGCAACATAATCCTGGAGATGGCCTTTTCGGATAAGTGCTTCGATATGGTCTCGTAGAGAGATACAGTCCTGAGTCCTATGCCCGTGATCTTTGTGGAAGTAACAGAACTTACTCTTATCTCTCTTCTCGGGATCGGATTTAATCTTTGCAGGCCACTTCACATATGGCTTGTGTTTTATCTCCATTAGAACCTTTTCAGGAGACCGATTAAGAGGAGTGTAATTATGATATTTACCAGAGTAAGGCTTCTTGGGAGATCGATCGCGCTGATCGCGATGGTATTTTTTTTCTGTAGAAGTTCCTTCTGGCTTGCGTTTCTTACTTTGTACTCCATGGCGTGTCAATGCGACTTCTTCTGCATTGATATATTTCTGAGCTTTGGCTTGGAATTCCGCCATAGTTTTCGGCGGACTCTTATCTAAGGCAAACCTAAACCTCTCACTCGTTATTCCAGCTATGAGGGCTGTGAGACCCTTTTCTTCAGTGTAACCCTCAGTTTGAACGGCTTCGGCAGTGAACCGTACTGTGAACTCTTTTATTGTCTCCCCATGTTGCTGTTTTAGATTCATCAGATGGGAGGCTGGCTTTTTAATGCGAATACTTCCCATGAATTGAGAAAGAAATATCTCTGATAATTGGGAAAAGGAACTGATGGAAAGAGGCTTTAACCCCCGAAACCACGTACGAGCCGCTTCCTTCAACGTAAGGGGAAAAGCCCTACACATGATTTCTGAACCATGTCCCTCCAACTCCATGAGGGACCTATATGTTTCCAGATGTTCCAGAGGATCGCCAATGCCTGTATACGGAGCGATAATAGGCGTTCGATACTTTCTGGGCAACGGGGCTTCCATGACCTCGCTTGTGAAGGGAGATTCAGATTGATGTATAGCCGCCATGACAGCAGATGGCCGATTTGCCTGGTATCTCTGCTCCATGAGATCAAAACGGTCTTGGATTCTTTTGAGATCCCCTTCCCATGGCAAGGTATAGCTAGACGTTTCGGCGTTGGAGCCTTGCGGTTGAGGTTGTCGAGACGAACTGGAATGTATAAAATGTGGAGACGGCACAGGGGGATGGCCGCCAAGTGGCGGGACCTGTGGTTCATCCATAGAATGCCTGGAAGCAACTGGTATAGGTGGCGGCGGTAACCCTTCGGAGGGTTGTCTTTGCGGTTCAGGGAAGTGCTGGTCAAGTCGATTTGACAGTGCCTGAACTCCGGCGTTTAGAGTTAGGAGAGTGTTCCCGAGGAATCGTAGGACATCATCCTGATTTCCAGAAGCCTCCAATAATGGATTTGTTGATGGCATATTCGGGGCTCCTTGAGGGATATCTGCCGGAACAGGTGGGAGGGCAGGTGCGAATTCCGTCTCACCGGGCGGAGGTGGTGCCTGCCTTGAAGTTGAAGGATGAACAGTCTTTTTAGGAGGCATCACCGAAGGATTTTGATCGGTGGTTAACACGATTGATTTTGATGATCAAGTCGTTCCCACAGACGGCGCCAAACTGTTAATGTCAGATTTTGTAACGAGATCCTCCGGCTTTTCTCCTTCGCTCCGGGAGGGACTTCCACCACCAGACCTGAAACAAGACAGCGAATAAGGGCGGCTGGGGACCAGCCGTTAGCCCTCCGACGCTTAAGTTAGGCCACAGAAGAGGAGCCAAGCAAAACGGGACCCAGATTGAATGATGAGTACCTTACCTCCTATTCAAGGGAGCCATCCCCTTATATAGATCTGAAACAATCCAATCTGTTATGTGAGATGTCGAAATCCCGTTGATGTCGCATACGATACTGAGAATCCGCTGATTTCATGGGATAAGATCCTATCTTTAGTCAGATCCAACCCAATGATATATTCCAACAATCACACCCCTAGATGGTGATCCCTTGAAATCCGACTGGATCCGGCCGGAAGCCATAGTTGGAGTCATAGCCTCCGAAAAGGAAGGAGACGCCCGTAGCTGGGAGTCATGACCTCCGAAAAGAAAGGAGACGCCCGTAGCTGGGAGTCATGACCTCCGAAAAGGAAGGAGACGCCCGTAGCTGGGAGTCATGGTCTCCGAAAAGGAAGGAGACGCCCGTAGCTGGGAGTCATGACCTCCGAAAAGGAAGGAGACGCCCGTAGCTGGGAGTCATGGTCTCCGAAAAGGAAGGAGCCGCCCTTATTCGCTGTCTTGTTTCAGGTCTGGTGGTGGAAGTCCCTCCCGGAGCGAAGGAGAAAAGCCGGAGGATCTCGTTACAAAATCTGACATTAACAAGTAGACTTGAGCTTATATGATCCACTCTCATATAGTCTACTTGGGTTACATAGATTAGGTGCTTTATTAGTTTAATCATATGTTAATCTATGCATACTTAGACTAGGGTGTTAATTGCTTCACCATATGCTAGTCTTATGATTGGACCCACTTAGGCTTAGAAGGCAAAGTGTTCTTGCTTACTTAGTTTAATTTGTTAAATTATGCAAGTAGGGGAAAAGAATTTCAAAAGGTCTTAATCACCCCCCCAGACTATCGAAGTAATTTCAATTGGTATCATAGAGAGTTGCTCTTCAAGGTCTTAACTGTCTGAAGTGAGTTCCGATACCGGAGCACTAACATCATATCTAACTGAGATGGGAGTACCGTCAACCGTCCACCATACTTTGACAGGTCCAACTACGCCTATTAGAAAGCTAAGATGAGGATTTTTCTTCAATCCATGGACCGATCCGTGCGGGCAAGTACACAAAATGGATATTCCATGCCCACAAAACAAGTGGAGGTTGACGGTAAAATCATTGTCATTCTCAAAGATGATGAGAAATGGAATAACAATAAGAGAGCTCAATACATGGCGAATGCCAAAGCTCTTAATGTGATTTGCTGTGCGTTTTCCCTGGAAGAATTTCAGCGCATTCTCACATATGCAACTACAAAAGAAGCGTGTGATATACTTAAGGTTACCCACGAGTGAACAAGCACAATAAAACGCTCGAAGCTTTAACTCTTAACCACCAAACTTAAAAATATTAGGATGGAAGAGACCAAAACTTTCATAAAGTTTTACACTAAACTTTCCAATATTTGCAACTCCATGTTTGCCTTGGGGGAAAAGGTTCCGGAAGAAAAGATATATAAAAAAATACTTAAATCCCTCCTGAAAAGATTTAGCACCAAGGTAGTAGCCTTAGAAGAGTGTAAAGACAGACAACATGAAAGTAGAAGAACTCATAGGTTCCCTACAAACTCATAAACTATACTGTAGGTCCCCTCTAAGAATAAGGACATTGCCTTAAAGACGTCCCACAAACACTGACATAGGAAAATTTAGAGCAAGTCGTCGAAAGATAATGATGATGAGGATGATGAACCAGACAAGAAGTTTAAGAGATTCTTAAATTTTGAAAGAGGAAAAAGTTGTGACAAGAAGAACAAGAAAGTCAATAAATATAACGAAAAATCCATAAAAAAAAAAAGAAAGTCTAATACTACAAATGTGATAAGTATGGTCATGTTGCTACTGATTGCCAAAAGAAGCCTAAAAGAAAAGGTAAAAAGGCTATGACAACAACATGGGATGATATGGAGAGTCCAAATCTGAATCCAGTGACTCCACAGTGATGGGAGCCAAAAACCAGTGAAAATTCTCATGGCTACCACCACTACCTTTCTTCCCCCTAATCTAAGAGAGGATCCCGACCATTTTCCCTTCTAGGAGTAGAAGGAGTTCTCTACCCCTCACCTCATGTTACATTTTATGAGAGTGTTGTGGAAATCATCATAGCCTTATTCAAACTAATTGGGTCAACTATATGAATCCATGATTAGAAGAAAAAAAAAAAAAGGTTACAAGAAGCCCACATTCAATATATATTTGTGGCCCACCTCATGACCAGATCAACTTGATCTTCAGGCTATGTAGCGTAATAGTGGGAGCCCACTTTTGAAGATAGGGGACATTACTTCAACATTCCAAAATTATTAGACCCACTTTTGTTAGAGCTGTACACAAGCCGAACCGAGTCGAGCTTGGCACAGCTCAGCTAGGTTCGACCAGCAAACCCCATCTTGAGTTCGGCTTGGCTTGGTCCTTGAGTCTAACTGGTGAGATCAACTTAGCTCAGCTTAGTCCTCGAGCCTGACTGGTGAACTCAGCTCGATTCGGTCAACAACTCGAGTTGAGTTCAAGTAAATTTCAAGTTTAAGCTTTCGAGCCAAGTTTGAGTCAGCTAGGGCGAAAAAACAAAAAAGAGGGCTCAGATGATTTTTTAGAAGCAGATGGATAAGGGCACTCAAATTCAATTGATATTATATGTATATTATATTTATTTTAGGTATTTAAAACTGGTTCGAATCAAGTCGAGCTTCGAACCGAGTTGAGTCGAGCTTAGGCCAGCTCGAACTCAACTCGAAATTATTTCGAGCTCAAAAAGATAACTTGGCTTGGCTCGAACCTAGCTTTTTATCCGAACTGATTCGAGAGAGTTAACCGAGTTAGCTTGGCTCGTGTTTAGCTCTAACTTTTGTTACCCACCTAGGGCTCTGAATTTCCTCATAAGTTGTAAAAGTATATATTTCAATGGGCTT
This sequence comes from Liriodendron chinense, assembly GCA_003013855.2. NCBI lineage: Eukaryota > Viridiplantae > Streptophyta > Magnoliopsida > Magnoliales > Magnoliaceae > Liriodendron > Liriodendron chinense. The sequence continues at coordinate 4,493,550 of PVNU02000362.1, forward strand.
ATTATAATTATTATGTCAAATTTCACATATATAGGGTATTAAAGCTGATTTTTAATTAAATTTAATTTTGTTGTGAATATACTACCGAATTTTAATGCATTCTAATTAGAGGTTGCCAAACACAACTTATAATTCCAATTCAAATCAATTCCATCATAGTTGTGATTTGGATTCCAATTCATACCAAATATAAGCTATCAAACAAGTTGCATAGCCTCCCGATAATGCCCGAGAAAGGGTAACCATTAACACCAAGTAAAGCAATGATCAAGACTAAAAAGCAAAAACCACAACTACTTAGATTGATGAAGCCAACTAATTAAGGAAATTGTTTCACCTATAGTTCATCCAGAATGTGACCCACCTGACCAATTATCCTAATTACCATGAATGTTTGCCATGTGGAATTACACATGACTATTCAACAACAGAACCTACGCCACTTTCAATAGCGAAAGCTACTTCTTAGCACTCTCTCATCAACTCAACATCAAGTCAGTCAGAAATTGCTTGGAAGTCCCACATGATGTGTTCATGTCCAGGAATGCAGATGATTTGAATTGTCAAGGTGGGCTGACAAGATGAGTCTCGCCTTCAACATTCAGGCCCATGGCTTAGTGGGCCAAACATGGGATTTGGTTTTCCTATAATCTTACAGAGCAGGTAGAAGTAAAATGACAATCAGGCTCCATAGGTCCAATTGCAACGTGTGCCAACCTAGAAAGCCCAAGCTGGTCTCATCCTATTTTCACAACAAGTATGGAGGTTGATTCCATACAACCACACTTGATGCTGCTCGATTCATGTGACCATTGGATCATTATCTCATAGGAAGGCCTATATTGACTAGTGGTGTCAATGGGCTAGGTTAGGGCTAGGCCAAGCTTTGTCCAAATTTTACTTATATCATGCGACGTTAAGTTGAAACCCGACCGAGGAGAGAGAGAGGAGAGGAGTATTGTATTATATATATATATATATATAGCGAGAGAGAGAGAGAGAGAGAGAGAGAGAGAGAGAGAGAGAGAGAGGAATGCTCACCTGCAAACCATCTCTCACAAAATCCGGGGAGAGATTTTTAAGGACTTATCACACGTGATGTGTCCCAATTTCTAAGTCATCCACGTGATGCAGCACCCCAAAAAACCCTTGGGGCCCAACTTTCAACCTGATCCAGAACTCTGGGGGGCCATAAAAGAGAGAGAGGTAAATCAAGGGAGGAAATTGTTTCCTTTTGCCATGGCCCACCAGATTTGTGAACCAGGTTGAAAGTTGGGCCCTAAGGGTTTTTCAGGGTGCTTCATCACATTGATGGCTCAGATTTTGGGGACACATCACATGTGATGAGTCCTCAAAAATCTCTCACAAGTTCTAGTGGGAGATGGTTCGCAAGTAAGCATTCCTCTTATATAGAGTAATGGTCTCCTGCGCACGGGCTGCAGAGGCCTTATTTACAGTCTTAAGAACTAGCTAGTTGAAGTGGGCCTCACCATGATGTTTAAGTGAAATCCTCTACGATCACGAGGTGAGTCACGATATTTTAACCCGTAGGATCCAAAAATCAGACTAATCCATGATTCAAGTGGGCCATTCAAACGAAAACAAGTGATCTGTGGCTATAGGAGATATTAGAGTCATGCTCTTTTAAAGCACGTCCCGGAAAAGTCCCTGGGGATGTGTTGTTAAAACACCTAGTGTGTTGAGGTGGGCCACCTTGATGTATTGTTGCATATCCACACCGTCCATCCGTTTTGCCAGCTCATTTAAAGGTATGAGCCCAAAAGTGAAGGAGATTCAAATGTTAGGAAGACGATACTACAACAAATAGTAGTGATTGAATGTCCACCATTAAAAACTTTCCAAGGCCTGGCATAACATTTATTTGCCATCTAACCTATTGGTAAGGTTACAGAAAACTATATGAAGGCATAATACAAATATCAGCTTGATCCAAAACTATTGTGGGCCACAAGAAACTTTTATTGGTCAATCATTGATGTTTTTTGTGATGTGGTCCACCTGAGATTTTGATATGCTTCATTTGGAAAAATGGATGACGGCATGGATGTACAACATACATTCTATTGTGGGCTCACAGTGATGACTAGACCGAACACGTTGTAACCTCTACCTTGCCAATCTCTCGCTGGATGTGGATTGCACAGAACCCAAACACTGGTGCCTGCATGGTGTAAGGACTCTGTTGGCCCACCGTGATGTATGTATTTTATCCATACAATCCATTCATGTTGGAATCTCAATTTATGGCAAGAGTCCGAAATTAACGAGCATCCAAAGCTCAAGTGGACCACATCATAAGAAACAATCAAAAGAAGCAGTGAGGACCTAACCCCACCATTAAAAAACATCCTGGGCTCCTTGTAATGTTTTTTGATAAATCCACCCCATTTAACGTTCTAGTCAGATACTTTTAGGAGTTGAACCCAAATATGAGGCAAATACAATACTCAAGTGGGCCACACTCCTTGAAACAATGGTATTAGACTTCCACTATTGAAATAGTCATGGTCCATAGTGAATTTATAAAATATCCATGCCATCCAACAATTTCTTGTATGATTTTTTGTTGTAGGAATAACCATATGATCCGTTTGATGGCTTATAAACAGCACGGTGGGTCCCCGAGAAAATTCTATCGATAGTCGTTAAATCTCCATTATTTCCTTCAATGTGGCCCACTAAAGCTTTTAATCTACATCATTTTTGGATGGGATTAATTCCAAAAGGATGAGTTGAAAAGGGATGGACAAGATGCATTTCTTAACATGCATCATGGTGGGCCCTACCTATATGAGGGGTTCAATTAAAGGTTTCAACGATAGGCATTGTCCTCCCAACTGTTTTATACCATGTTGCCCACTTGAGTGTTATCTAAGGTGATGACCATGGCCCACTTTGATGTGTATACTGTATATTTATGCCATCCATTCGTTTTGGTAGTTCATTTTAGGCCATGGGCCAAAAACTAAAGCAGATCTAAACAACAGCTAGATCACAATACAGGAAACAATGGTGATGGACTGTTAAAACTTATTGTGGGCCACAATAGTTTTAGATCAAGCTGATATTTGTCTTTTTCCCTCCATCCATGTCTGTGAGAAGTTACCAATAGGTTGGATGGAAAGTAAACATTTTGGTGGGCCTTAGGAAGCTTTTAACGATGGTGTTCAATCAACGCTATTTATTGTAGTGTGGTCCACCTAAGATTTGGATTTGCTTCGTTTATGGACTGTTGCTCTAAAATGAGCTGTCAAAATGGATGCACGGTGTGGATATACAACATATATATTGAGGTGGGCCCACGATCACCACCTATTTAAATTGGGTGTTTTAACAATGCATCCATCGGAAACCCTTTTCGGTTTGGTGTTTTATAACCGCACCATTGTAATCTCCCGTTGTAGTCATAGATTACCTATTTCTCTGTGAATGGCACATCTTAATCATGGATTGGGCTGATTTTTTAGCCCTGCGGTTAAAATGGAGTGACTCACTTGATGATTAGTGTGGATTTCACTTAAATATCACGGTGAGGCCCACTTTAACTGGCCACTTCCTAAGACTGTAAATAAGGTGTTTATGGCCTGTGCGCAGGAGACCACGACTCCCTCTCTATGTGTGTGTGTGTGTGTGTGTGTGGGGGGGGGGGGGGGGGGGGGGGGGGGGAATGGTACTATGAAGTCGACCTCATAGGAACTTTTCATGAGGTTGAGCTGTGTGGGCCGCATCGTAATGTGGATCGAACATCTGCCCCATCAGTTAGATGCATCATTCCTGTTAGTGCACTTTTCTGTGGCATACTAGTGCACCTTGTTTGTCAATCACTTAGGTTAGTGAGTCTAGTGTCGGTTGAGCTTAATGAAGACGAAGATCGAAGACTCGAGACGGACTAGCTGCATCAAGATGAAAAAACAAGTAAAAGAGATGCCTTGGTGTGCCTTGCCTTGAACCTACCCAAAATCATAATCTCTTAGATGACTTGGACCAACTAGGTATACCCTTAGTCGTCATCATTAGTCTTAGAAATCTATGAAAAACATGATAAGTTAGACTAATTAAAGAGGTGGAAGCTGTTGTAAACAAAACAGCTCAAACAACAGTTTTCGATTGAACTCCGATCAATTGGACAGGAGTTCCGATTGGACTCCGATCAATCGGACAGAAGTCCCGATCAATCGGAATTTGTTCCAACAAGTTTGAAATCCATTGGACAAATTTCCAATCAATCAGACATACTTCATATCCATCAGAAGGGGTCCGTCCGATCAATCGGATCATGATTCCGATCAATCGGAATATCTTCCAGAGATTTCACTAGACATGTTTTTTTATCAATCGGACATGTCTCCGATCAATTGGACAGGTCTCCGATCAATCAGACATTTTTCCGATCAATCGGAGATACGTGAATCTGACTGTTTTTTTACCGTTGGAAGAAAACCTATTTAAAGAGGGGGATTCGTTTTTGAGCTAGGAGAGGGGATTTTGAGGAAATAAAAGCCACCATTGTTGATGATCATTAAGAGCTCTATTCCTAACCCAAACAAGTGATCTTCCTTATGATTCATCACAAGCATGGAGCATTCAAAGCTCAAGATAAAGATGCACTTGTCCCTCTTTTGATCTTTAGAGATTGGATTGATCTTGATAGTCATATTCCTATCCAATACTCTATGATGAGATCTTTGTAAGTGAGACTCTCTAGGCAACCCATTCCCATAAGTTGTAGAGATCTCAAACCTACCCTCCTATCACCTTGGGCATATCAAAGGCATTATTTATAAGGTGGTTGATCAAGTTTAGCTGAGGCATTGGCGACGTAGCGACGACACGATCTGGGGAGCAAGGGAAGTTGATTGAAGCACGGGAGAGCGAAGATCAAGAAACCCAAACCGGCACTGAATAAGGAGCTCATCCGACAAGTAAGGTTGTCATTTTAGAGAGTCCTTCCACTCAATTTCCTGTGAGAGTTGAGTGTAGAGTTTGTTTGTCAAACTCGAATTAGGATCGTTTGCCGATCCTTGGCTTATTAGTTGAGCCTAAAACTCTAGGGACGTTGGTCGTTCCTTGGCGCGTTTATTGGCCTAAAGACTAGGGGTTGTTTGCCGCTCCTTGACTCATTTGCCGAGCCTAAACAAAGTCTCCAAGGGGGAGCCTTCGACACGGGAGTAAACGTGCGTAGTTCTTGTATAGGGCTAGACCTTGCATATGTCGAATAGGTTGGGAGGAACCTGTAAACTCCTCAGTTGGGTGGAGCAGATTTAAAACACTTTGGTTGGGAGGAACCAGATTTAAACTCCATAGTGAATGCCGGTGTGCTCAAAGGGGTTGAGTACTTGAACCGGAAGTGGAGTAGACAAGTAGTCGAACCACTATACATGCTTGTGTTTGTGATTTTATTTGAGCACATTTCTTATTATGCATTGTGTTTAATTGCTTAATTATGAATGCTTAATTAGAATGTATGCTAAGCTCTAAATAGACACATCCACACACAAGATGTACTTTCACTAAGTAGAATATGTTAGTGTACTTTTCTGTGGCATACTAGTGCACCTTATTTGTCAATCACTTAGGTTAGTGAGTCTAGTGTCGGTTAAGCTTAGTGAAGACGAAGACCGAAGACTCAAGTGGCCTTGCTGCATCAATGAAGAAGAAACATGTAAAAGTGATGTCTTGGTGTGCCTTAACCTTGACCAAAACCAAACCCTTAACCTCTTGATGACCTTGACCATATTAGGAATACACTTAGTCATCATAGATTGGCCCTAGGTGTCCCAAAAGATCACCTAATTGTAGGCTAAGAGGTTGCATGTGCTATGAGATCCAAACCCAAACCATTCAACAAAATGCTTGGCCTGTTCGACCGGTCGTGACCGGTCGGCTGGACTGGTCCAACTAGTCAAGACCGGTCGGACTGGCTTCTAGATTGCATAGAAAAGTGCTGTGCTCATAGGCCATTGGGCTGACTGGTCTTGACCGGTCGGTAGGTCTGGTTCGACCGGTCTTGACCGGTCGGGCAGACCTCTAGACAGCGTGCTCCCTGTCTTTGCTTGGTTGTTGGTCGTCCGGTCGTGACCGGTCGAGACAGGTCGGGACTAGCCGTTTTTTGACCGTTTTATGTCCGTTTGGACCCTTTATAAATAGGCTTGGGGTGTTTGTTGAGCATAGTTAGAGGAATTTTGTGAGGAGTGAAACCACCATTGTTGGAAACCATTTGAGGCTTATTCCCAACCTATGCAAGGCATCTTCCTTGTGCTTTAACACAAGATTGGAGCATTCCAAACTCATGAAGAAGATGACCTTCATCCCCTCTTGATCTCTAGAGTTTGGATCTTCTTTAATAGGCATATCTTTATCCAAATCTCTAAGATGAGATCGTTATAGGCGAGCAACTCTAGGCAACTCATTCATATTAGTTGTAGAGTCCTCAAACCTACCCTCCTATCACCTTAGGCATCTTAAAGGCATCATAAGCAAGGTGATTGATCAAGTATAACTGAGGCATTAGCGACGCAACGGCAACACGATCGGGGGAGCAAGGGAAGCTGATTGAAGCACGGGAGAGTGGAGATCAAGCAACCCGAACCGGCGCTGAACAAGGGGCTCATCCGACAAGTAAGGTTGTCTTTGTTTAGAGTCCAACCATTCAATTCCCTATGGGAGTTGAGTGTAGAGTTTGTTTGTCAAATTCGAACTAGGGACGTTGGCCGTTCATTGGCCTGTTTTTCGGTCTAAAGACTAGGGGTTGTTTGGCACTCCTTGGCTCGTTTGTTGGGTCTAAACAAAGTCTCCAAGGGGGAGCCTCCGACATAGGAGTGAACGTGCGTCGGGTTAAGATTTAGCCTATGTCCAAAACTCCGGTTAGGTTGAGAGTTATCCCTTTGTCCAAAACTCCGGTTATGGTTGAGAGGTGAACCAGGAAAACCTCCATGTATAGGTTGAGAGGTGAACCTCATTTAAAACCTCCGATAGTGAATGCCGGTGTACTCAAAGGAGTTGAATACTTGAACCGGGATTGGAGTAGATTCAAAGTCGAACCACTATACATGCTTGTGTTTGTGATTGATTGAGCACATTGTTATCTTAACATTAAATATTTAATTGTTAATTAAATATGCTTGACAAGAATATATGCTAGACACTAGATAGGCACATTCACACATAAGATGTACTTTCATTAGTTGTGTAGAGTTGAGTTCATTGATCCATTCTTATAAGTTTACATAGGTTGCATAGATTAGGGGCTTGATTAGTTAAATCATTTAATTATCTATGCATGCTTAGATTAGGTTGGTTATTGCTTAAACCATATGCTAGTCTTGTGATTGGACCCACTTAGGCTAGGAAGCCGAAGTGTTCTTGCTTACTTAGTTTAATGTATTAAATAGTGTAAGTAGGCAAAAAGAATTTCAAAAGGTCCTAATCACCCCCCATAAGACTTAGCCATAATGCTAATTGCTCTTTAAGCTTCCGCACATACGAAGGTGTCGTGTTAGACTACCGACATAATTTTAGAGTAGACTTGAGTTTATATGATCTACTCTCATATAGTTTACTTAGGTTGCATAAATTAGGTGCTTGATTAGTTTAATCATTTGTTAATCTATGCATGCTTAAGCTAGGTTGTTTAATTAATGCTAGCCTTGTGATTGGACCCACTTAGGCTTGGAAGCCAAAGTGTTCTTGCTTACTTAGTTTAATTTGTTAAAACTGTTAAGTATGCGAAAATAATTTTAAAATGTCATAATCCTTCCCCATAGAACTTAGCCATAATACTAGTTGCTTTCAAAGCTTCCGCACGCATACGCTTTTACTCCAAAATATATAATTTCAATTCCATAGTGGACCATGGCCTTAAAAATCAAGTCAATCAATGACTTAGGTGTGCCACACCATTACAGCAGTTGAGATGGTTTATCCACCCATTAAAATCTTCATGATCGATTATTGGGCCACTGAGATGTGGTTCACAAATCCAGCCCATCCATTGTGTGTGTCCCACTTGGATGAGGGATTAGACCAAGTTTCAGCCGCATCCAAAACTCAGGTGGGCCCCATCAAATGCTTTTAAATGTTTTAGGCATATCTTCACATAGTTTTAGATGGTATGGCCCACCTGAGTTCCTTGTATGGTTGATTTTTGGGAAATCCCATCACCTAAAGGGGTCCCATCAATTGCACAATGTTGATGCCCAGATCCACATCACAATGGGGCCACACAGCTCGAGCTCATGGGAATTTCCATATATATATATATATATATATATATATAAAAACTATAACAGACTGGGTCGAGTGGGCTGGGTTTATTGGCTTTCGCACTTACCCACCTCTACATCCGAGCCTGGCTCGATTTTTAACTGAGCCCGGACCTTGAGCCTGTACTCGAGCCTAAGCCCGGCCGGAGGTGAGTCAGGCTTGAAAACCCGAAAGACCAACGCGCCATCGACAAGCGCTGCGGCTGGGAGACACTTTCGACCTTTCCATCCGCAATGCGGACCGACACATGAACAGTTTCCCGGCCTAAGGAAATGCTCATTCTGGATGTGGCCGCCCCCAAACGTCAACTCGCCATCAGGCGCGGAGGAATCACTTGATCCCCGTTTCAAGGACGTTCGCATTGTACTAAAGTTTTTAAGCTTGCAGAAACTAGGCCATGATTCACAGATCCAGACCGTTGTTTTGTAAGGCCCGCCCCCCCATGCCTCAAAATCTCCAAGATTAGAAGATCTTAGCCACTCTTTTGCCCTATGTCGAAAGCCATGGCATTCTCAGCCGCCTATTTACAGGCTGCAAGCTGAAAGGCTTATAAATTATCTCATCAAGTAGAATTTAGGTATATGGTCCATCCATGGTGGGACCAAACAGATTAACAGTCTGGATCATTGAACCATGGGATCCACTACCATAAACTTAGAAACACGAGTATACGGCAAACCCTTGCGTCGAGGATGACATAAAGCATCCGGTGGGAGAAAAACCGGGTCTCCGGTCCCCCATTCGCCTCCTCACTCACCTCCTCTCGAGGTCCCTCTTTCCATTCGCAAGACTCCTCTCCAACGGTAGATCGGACGCCACGTCATCCACAGCGATGCTCTCCACCGTCCGATCCTCCTCTCTCGTCTCCCTCCTCATTTTCCTCTTCATCTTTGCTGCTCCTTCCTCCGCTTCCGAATCGGATCACAAGGTACGCTATGAAACTCTACCAATCTCTCCATTTCAAGGGATCGGCTTCGATCTCTAACCTTAGCTGGGTTAATCGATATCAAATGGGCGTTAGATCATCAGCTCGCAATTGATTTAAGCTTCGATCAGACCTAGAGAATCGTCTGGTAGAAATTCTAGGGATTGCATGGCTTCTGCTCGATCTTTGGCTTCAGAGAGAGGTCTTTACCGGAGAGTCATGGCTAGGGTTAGTTAGATCTGGTTTAGGGATGTTTCTAAACGTCGTTTTAGATCCTTCACTGCAAGAAGGAATTTAAGTTTTTCATACAGAATTCCTGTCAGATCCGTTTCTTCTTTTGTATTTTCTCATTTTGTTTCGCTTTCTCAGTAGTCATCAGTGGAAGATTTTTCGGTATTTCTTAGAAATCGGGAATCCTCCGTGCTTGGTTGTTGTTCTTTTATCTCTTGGATTGTTGGAGTGCTTTCACTGGCATTTTTTTTCTTAACCTTTTTCTTCAATTTTAGGTGTGGTTCAATGCGATTGAATTCCAATCTGTGCACTAGGCATGGGTAGTTATCATGTGCTTTGACGAAAATTGGACTCATGGTCTGTACCATTCATCTAGTGAACTCGGTACTGAATGGACAGTCTGAACTGTCCTAACCGACAACCTAATTGGATGGTGGCAAGGAACATTTTCGATGGTCTGCATTCGATGGGAAAAAGGTCCATCAATTGGTAAGCTGAGATTGTGCAGTTCATGCAAAGTTTTGTACAGTGGCCTCCACAGTGGGGCCCTCTGATGGTTTGGATCATTGATTGGACCATCGTGTTACTTTTTGATGTTTCGCAGGAGAACACGATAAGTAGCAATGTGCACAGGATAGGTGACCACTTTAATTGATGTTCCATTGACCTCTAAAAATCTAGAGGAGTTTTATGTGGTATGGTTATGCTTCTTAGAGGACTGGGAGCCTCACCAACCCTTGTGCATGTGTACTTAAAAATAGGTTTATTTAGTTTTTTGTGGGCAACATGCTGGATGAAGCTTGCCTGAGAGCTATTGAAGTCATTTTGGGCAGTGTTGATTGGATTGTGGTGTTTGATTGCGATAATTGAGTTCCAGCATCTTCCTAACTAACTTGAATTCTGACAACTTTTTGATTGTGGGTTCTATTTTAGCATCACAAGTGGGATTCTATGATTGCCAAAAATTTTATTATCTTTCCATATATATGACTTCATAAATGGCAATTTAGAATGGGCTGGGAATGGTAGCGAGACTCATGACTGTTTTAGATACCTTGTCAGGTATTACTTTAAGAAAATAGAAATGTCACAGTACGCAAAATATGGATTTTCTACTGGAGCATTTCATTGTGGTAAGTCTTTTATTAACTCTTGTTATATTGATGACCACCTAGCACATCTATAGGCCCATTTGATGAAAAGTCCCAATCAATTTGTGTGCTTAAGCCTTAAGGTACTATCTGGATGTACATCAAATGGAAGTGTAATGACTATTAAGGTGAAATGGTGACGACCCTCTATTTTCCTCTCGAGATTTGGGCAATGGAAAAGAAAAAAAGAAATCCTGCCTACCCACTACCTAAGAATATCCAAATGTACCCTAAATCAAGCTCATGAAAATTACTTTGTAGGTTGTAGCAGCTCAGCTTGAAAATGCTACGATACAAGACACATTATGCCACATATTGACATTATAGACTGTTATGTACTTTTATGTGTCTTTTTGTGTGTGCGTGTTCTTAGTTTTTGATGCTCCTATGGAGTACTTTATTGTAATTCTAGTATTATAATAAAAAGGATGTGTGGGGTTGGAAGCCCTAACACAACAACGTATTCTCCAAACCTTCTCTCTCTCTCTCTCTCTCAATATCTTCTCTCTTACATTCCTTTCATCTACCTCAAATCTTTGCAACTCTACTTGGTATTAGAGCAACTTCAATGCCCATAAAATACTGAAGAGTCCCCAGATCTTTGATCTCAAATCAAGTCTTGAGAAAGATTTAATTTGCACCATTCCCTCAGTATCATCGCTTGACAACACTATGTCATCTATATAGACAATTAGCACCATGATCTCAGTAGGCCAACGACAGATGAATAGGGAGTGATCGGCTTGATTGCGAATAAATCCAAAATTCAGGAGAGCACGATTAAATTTATCAAATCAGGCACGTGGGGACTACTTAAGGCTGTAAATGGACTTCTTCAGGCGACATGAGGTGTTTGTTAGAAGCCATAGAGAAGCCTGAGGGCCGATCCATATAAACCTCCTGGGCGAGGTCGCCATGTAAGAAGGCATTCTTCACATCGAGTTGAAATAGGGGCCAATATAAATTGACCGACAATGAGATAACCACATGAATAGAGTTAAGCTTGGCCACATGAGAGAATGTCTCGAAGTTGTCTATGCCATATGTCTGAGTATAACCCTTTGCAACTAGCCGTGCCTTATACCGATCAATGGAACCATCGGGAAGGTACTTGATGGTATAAAGCCACCGATAACCTAATGTTTGTTTGCCTTCAGGTAAGGGAACTAGCTCCCAAGTATTGTTCTTTTCCAATGCTTGCATTTTATCCATCATAGCCTTGGTCCAGTTAGGACTTCTCATGGTTTCCTTCAAGTTATGCGGGATAACATGGAGGATGTGGAAGTTGCAGAGGACTGGAATGGAGGTGAAAGATGGTGATATGAAATAAAATTGCTAATGGGATGCTTAGTGCATGAGCGGGGAGGCTTACGCAAGGCAATATGAAGATCATCAGGAGGAAAATAGTTTATACTTGAGCCACCAGCAGAAGCAGCTGAGTTGAGGGGCAACTGAGCAGTGGAGGATTTAGTCCGTCGATGATACACAAGAATGGGCTTTGTGAGTGGGAGCATGATCAAGACAAGAGGCAGGAAGGGGTATAGAGGTAGATTGCACATGCTCCCCCTGACCCGGAAGAGGACTATGTAAAGATCTCCCTTCATCAAAGAAGTACGGAATGCCTTCAAAGAATGTCATCGGCGGATACATCTCTTACCGGTCTGAGGGTCATAACATCTGTACCCCTTTTGTGATCTAGAGTAACCTAATAAGATGCACTTTGTGATCTGTGGACTCAACTTGTCATTGGTACCATCGAGAATTTGAACAAAACAAGTACATCAAAAAACTTTAGGGAGTAAAGGAAATGGTTTATTGTGTGGATGCAAAATTTCAAATGAAGACTTATGAGATAATATTCGAGATGGAATGCGATTAATTAAAAATACAACAGTAAGCAAAGCATTAACCCAAAAACGTTTAGGAAGACTCATACCAAGTAAGAGGGCACGAGTGAGTTCAAGAAGGTGACGGTTCTTTCACTCAGCCATACCATTTTGTTTAGGGGTCTATGGATACGAAGTGCATGACAAAATACCATGGTCCTGCAAGAAAGACAGAAAGGCATGCGACATGTAATTGCCCCCATTGTCAGACTGTAGAACTTTTATAGGACATTGAAATTGGGTAACCACCTCATTGTAACATATTTTAAACATATCAAGCACTTCATGCTTCGACTTTAGAAGATACATGCATGTCATTAAAGTGCAATCATCAATAAAGGTAACAAAATATTTATATAAAAAAAGAGAGATAACAGGGGTAGGACCCCAAACATCAAAGTGGACTAGCTCAAATAGTCTAGGTTTCCTGTCAGATGAACTATGAGAATAGACAGTCCGGTGATGCTTGGAGAACTCACAAGTTTCATAGTATAAAGGTTTAGATACAGAAATTGAAGGAAATATGAACTTTAATCTAGACAAGGACGAGTGCCCTAAGCGGCAATGCCACCTAGACTTTCCTTATCTAAGGACAAGGCACTAGTTCCTATCACAGGAGCATCATTTAGGAAGTAAATTGATGTAGGACGGCCTAAACTTTCATGTATGTATGAGATATAAAATTCAGCGAATCAAGCAATTTAAATTAAACATTCAATTCCTGTCAGATGAACTATGAGAAAAGACAGTCTGGTGATTTTTGGAGAACTCACAAGTTTCATAGTATAAAGGTTTAGATACAGAAATTGAAGGAAATATGAACTTTAATCTAGACAAGGACGAGTGCCCTAAGCGGCAATGCCACCTAGACTTTCCTTATCTAAGGACAAGGCACTAATTCCTATCACAGGAGCATCATTTAGGAAGTAAATTGATGTAGGACGGCCTAAACTTTCATGCATGTATGAGATATAAAATTCAGCGGAATAAATCAAGCAATTTAAATTAAATATTCAACAACTATCATCATAATCAAGAAAAATAAAAAGGAAACATGCAATAAAAGGGGCCATCATCACAATCTCACAGTGAGGGTTTTAAATCATGAGTGGATTGGATCCGGTAAGGGATGTAACCTCCCGATCTTGTATAGTTATGATCCAACGCTCAATAAGGTTCACTAGTCCGGGGAATCAAGGGATTTCTTGGATCAGAGAATGAAAATCTGAAAGAAATGGGTTTAGGGATTAATTCTCAGATTTTAGGGTTGTGGATAATGGGAGAAAATAAGTTTAGAAGAAAGAGGGAAGAAAATGAATCAGGGATTTCTTGGATCAGGGAATGAAAATCTGAGAGAAATAGGTTTAGGGATCAATTCTCAGATTTTAGGGTTGCGGATAATGGGAGAAAATAAGTTTAGAAGAAAGAGGGAAGAAAATGAATTACTTTAGAAGAAAATTAGAAGGAGGGAAGAAGAAAGAAGAAGATTGGGGAAGAAGATGAAGATCCACAGAGAGAAGGAGAGGATGAGGGAGATAAGCTACCAAAGCTTTTTCTTCTTTTATTAAATCAATAGCATAATGAAAAAGGTTTAAAGCAACACCCTTATAAAATTCAGAATTAGCATAATTACCAAAATACCCCTACTAACAAAATTAAAAAAAAAAAAGACATTTGCAAAAAAAGAAAAACACTAACCCAAAACTCAAATAAATAGAAGTGCATAAAATAAACTCAAATCTAAGATGCCCAATGGGCTTCGATGATGGTGTGATGAAAGTGAGCCACGACGAACCAACGGTCTGATTACATCATCGTCACGATTCAACGATCCGATCATCTCCTCCAAGCAACTTACACATGTCTTCCCAAGGTGGGGTCTTCTCAAATGTCTCGGACTACATGTGTAAGGTCTTCAATGCTCCTCAAGTCGTCACGAACGATCCATGCCCGTCATCATCGAGCCATAAAGATATAGGTGTCACTCGCCTTCTATGCTGATAAACCCTAAAGGGCTTGATGTCCGCATCATTCTCCTTGTCTGAGAAGAGCTCGACTCTGGCGAGATAAAGCTCTGGTGCTTCTCCAACATGTTTGGATCTAGTCTCTGTAGCTCTGTTTCTGTAAGCCATGTAGAATCGGATGGTGGCTTGTTCTTCCATTTAACAAGATATCGCTGGAAGCCTCTCTCTCAAGTGGATACAATCTTCTCATTCACAATCCTTTCGATTTCTTCCTTATATTCAATTGGTGAGGGAAGGGGTGGAGTGGGTTGTGAAACAAACTTAGAATATGGCCATGAAAGAGAAGAAGGATCAATGGTAGGATTAGGGGAGAGGACTAAATCTTCCACATTAAACGTTGGATTAATGCCCATTTCAGGTGGAAGGTCAATCCTATACGTGTTGGACCTAATTCTTTGCAATATTTTGAATGGTCCAGCACTACAAGCTTGTAATTTCTTAGCGGTACCCTGAGGAAACCGCTCTGGCCTTATCCTCACTATTACATAATCTCCTTACTGAATTTCTTATAACTTACGATGCAATTCAGCTGAATGTTTATAACTATCATTACTCTTATTTATCTGCTGTCTAATATATGTATGCAAATCATGAATATGACGGGCAAATGCATCGGCTGACTCTGAAGATCTCTGGGAGACAGACATGAATGAAACTAAATGACGTTCTGAAAAAGCAATGGACTCGAAATAAACAATCTTATGGAAATAAACAACCCTATGATCCAGAACTTGAAAAACTGTAACAAAAGGACACTTCTCATGGTTGGCACATAACTTATTATTCTTTAAGATTCCATGGTTCTACTCTAATTGATAGAGGTGTTGATCCTCATTATAAGTGTTATAAATAAAGATGATTTTCAGGTATCTCAATACTTGAGAACGCACACTATTGCTACCAAGTCTTAAGCAGATCTTGGCATCATCTATTATGTCCAAAATGTCATCAAGATGCGGGATAGGGACTATGATCATCATATCTACCATGAAGTGAGTACGTCGCAAGATAGTGTGACACTTAACTAAAGCTTTGTGGACGGCCAGGATATGCCCACATGTGCGCCATATGTCATTGTTCTTAGAAGTGAAAAGGGCAGGCATGACAAACAAAATAAAACTCCAACTCAAACTTTCCTTATTGAATTCTTCCCCGAGAAGTTTATCAAATTGACGCTGCATTTCTGTATTTTCTGCGGGGTTCACTTGGTATGGATGCAAGTTTGACAGGATCGACCCAGGGACAAGATCGATTGTGTGTTGAATGTCCCATTTGGGTGAAAATTCATACCATAAATCATCTGGTGGGATATTACAAGTCATGTGGGTGTCTACCATCATATCCTCACTAGTCTCTTTTTCAAACTCATTCGTGTGCATTATGGTAAGAGACTTAGATTGAGACTCTACATCACTTAAGTCACACATGACATCTGGAAGTGGTGTGGTTTCAATCTCTTAGACCTTTTCATCACTATCACACACTTCATCATTCTCAACGATGGTGAGCGATGCCTCAATTTCATCCATTTCATCACTATCGATGTCAGGCATGTACTCTTCCACTTCATAAACAACCTGTTTGGACCCTTCCAACTTACCATTCACCACGATATTATCTCGCTCCCAAGGAAATATAATTGGTGTTAAACACTCCTCAACTTGTTCAAAAGCTGAGATTTCCTTAATGACGGTTCAATCCACTTTATAAGGAGGTGGTGGCCATATGGGCTCTCTTTCTGGATGGGAAAGTAGGACAACTCTCTTCGGAGCCAAGGGCTTTTGATGATAAGAGATGGGAAGATATTTTTCTTTCAAACGCTTTTTCATCTCGTCCCATCATGAGATCAGGGCCTCACCTCTCCGCTCAATTCGTCGCTCCAAATTTGTTCAAAACGACTTGGCTTGGCCCTCCAATTTCCACTTGGCAAACCTCACTCGACGGCTATTCGACATATCATATCAATAGAAAAAGTAGTCCAAGTCTTCAAGCCAATCAATGAATGTTTGTGGGTCTATGTGACCATTAAAATAGACCAACTCATTGGAGTTCGGCTTTCTATTGGGTCTCGAAGGCCACATGACAACACTTAATGCCCTAAAGATCTCAAACGCCCATACTCCATCCATTCACTACGGGGAGACTCTACTGACAAGGTGACTCACAATATAGATGATATGATTCTAATCCTATGAAGATGTATGACTGACGAACTTCTTAACCTTAAACTCAGCAAACAAGAATTTTCTAATTCAGGAAATTTCCTAAATTTGGTAACTTTTCAAAAATGAATTTTTTTCTAAAAGTAGCAAATTTCGAAAATCAGACTTTCTAAGTTTGGTAAACACTAAATCTGGACACTACGACCCAAATCTGGAAATTTTCCAAATCTGAAAACTTTTTGGAAAGTTTCTATTTTTGGAAACTTTCTAAATCTGATTTTTTTTTTTGAAACAGACCTAATATGAAACCCTAATTTGATAACTCGATCTAATGTAACCATGCAAACTCTTAGCTCTGATACCAAAATTTGATATAGGACGGCCTAAACTGTTATGCATGTATGAGACATAAAATTCAGCGGAATAAATCAAGCAATCTAAATTAAACATTCAACAATTATCATCATAATTAAGAAAAATATAAATGAAACATGTAATAAAAGGGGCCATCATTACAATCTCAAAGTGAGGGTTTCAAATCATGCGTGGATTGGATCCGGCGAGGGATGAAACCTCCCGATCTTGCATGGTTATGATCCAACGCTCAATAAGGTTCACTAGTTCGGGGAATCAAGCGATTTCTCGGATTGTGGAATGAAAATCTAAGAGAAATAGGTTTAGGGATCAATTCTCAGATTGTAGGGTTGCGGATAATGGGAGAAAATAAGTTTAGAAGAAAGAGGGAAGAAAATGAATTACCTTAGAAGAAAGTTGGAAGGAGGGAAGAAGAAAGAAGAAGAAGATTGGGGAAGAAGATGAAGATCCACTGAGAGAAGGAGAGGACGAGGGAGATAAGCTACCAAAGCTTTTTCATCTTTTATCAAATCAATAGCATAATGAAAAAGGTTTAGGGCAACACCCTTATAAAATTCGGAATTAGCATAAATACAAAATACCCCTACGAACAAAATTAAAAAAAAAAAAAGACATTTGCACGAAAGAATGTTACTGAACAATTCAAGGATTTTGTAAGAGAAATAACAGATAATAGATTGAGGGGAAAACTAGGAACATGTAGAACCAATGACAAATGCAGGGAGGAAAAAAGCTTGATGGTACTAGTTTCAGATACAAGGGTTTGGTTCCCATCCACAACAGTGACAAAATGTGATTGATTAGAAGGAAGATAAAAATTGAACAGGTGAGGCATACCAGTCATGTGAAAGGTGGCTCTAGAGTTAATGACCCGGGACGAAGGAGAAGAGGACACATGGAGAACAGCACCTGATCGGGCTACAGCGGCTCCGAAAACATCAAGAGCATCACGAATATGAAGTCGCATAAAGGCATCATAGATCTCGTTGGGGACGAGGATAGTATCACCTGAAGGAGACTTCCCTTGAGGTTCTACAAGTGGAGGTTGCAAAGCTGGATCAATAGCAGAAGGTGCACTACTGGCCAAAGATACAGTCGCCCAGGATGGACGACCCATAAGTTTCCAACACCGATCAACATAATGGTTTGTGTCCCCACAATGTGTACAATTGCGAGATGCATCACGCCCACGCCCACGCCCACATCCACTGTGGCCACAATTGCCACCACGATCGATAGCATGGTCCCGGCCTTGATTGCTAAAACCAAAATCACGTCCAAGCCCAGGTGCTCTAAATGCAGGATTGAAAGAAGAACGGTTACCAACTACATATGCAGAGTTATCGGATGATATGAAGGTTGAGGTATCAACAAGCTAGATCATATCATAAATTGCAATTAAAGGAGGAAGATGATCCATCACAACAATCTGCTAACGAACACCTTTATATTCAGAGTTAAGGCCAGAAAGGAACTACATGCTTTAGGTTTCTTCTCGTTGTTTACAAACAAGATTGTAATCTTTCTTGCGCTTGGATGGAAGAGGATGATAGAGATCCAACTCATCCCACATACCTCGAAGGGCAAAAAAGTACTCCTTCAGAGATCGAGAATCCTGTTGGAACCTGCTGATATATGAAATCAACTTAAAAACTCTTGATAAATTCCTTGCTTCTGAATATATGTCATGAAGGGTATCCCATATCTTCTTTTTTTTTTTTTTTAGAAACATAACGGAATTATTGACTAACGGATCCATACTTTTAAGTAACCAAGCCATGACTTGGTAGTTCTCCTTGGTCCAAGTTTTGTAATGCTCATCTGTAGGGTCTGGGGCATCATCTAATATGTAGGTAAGTCTATCTCTTCCTCCTAAAAATAATTTCATGGACTGAGCCCATTGCAAATAATTATTACCATCTAACTTAACTATTGTAATCAACAAGGGGTGCGATTCCAAAGACCCCGCACTAGATCTGGAAGAGATTTTGTCATCCATATGGTTCACAAACACTAAACTGAAGCAATAAGACACTTATGGAGGAGCTCAAAAGATAAGGGTAGTCATCAGACCATCCGGGACAGATTTCCACACAACAAAAGATCCAAACAATGGCCTACAGGTCCAGGAAGGAGAGAAAACTCAAGATCTAGCAGAAAACTTCACAGACAAGCTTGCACAGACACAACACACTCACATCAAATATACGCCAAAACTTTTGGTGTATGTCCAGGGTCCCTAAGGGGCAAAAAATGGTGGAGCCGCACCACTATAGTGCCCAAAAAACACGAAAAACTTCCCCTTGATCAGAAAAACTGCCATGGATGCCTTCACATAGTAAAATCTATCTACCCTAGTAAGAAACCCCCAAAAAAAGGAAACGCAAAAAAAAACTCCGAAGATTTGGGGTTTTTCCGCTGGACTAAAAACCGCCCAAACATGCGTCAAATCAGCCCAAAAAATCCTGCAGAAATAACCATAATTCCTCTAAAATCAAGCTGCATTAGTCATGCTCTTCACTGTGCAAAACTGGCCGTACAATATGTACACTTGCTTATGTCGGCTGTACGGTTGCTGGCGTCAGCAGGCCCTTGTACCTCAAATCAACGTGTCCCTGGGCTCTGTTACCAATTAGATCAATATCTATGCTCTAACTTGAGGGAGAGTATATAGAGTTATGTACTTTTATGTGTCTTTTTGTGTGTGCATGTTCTCAGTGTTTGGTGCTCCTTGGAGTACTTTATTATAATACAATTATAATAAAAAGGATGTGGGGTTGGAAGCCCTAACACAACAACATACTCTCCAAACATCTCTCTCTCTCTCTCTCTCACATTTGTTTCATTTCTTCCTCAAATCTTTGCAACTCTACTGATGTGATTTTTTTTGGGGGATAAAAATGTGGAAAAGTATCAGAAAAAGGTGAAAATGGGAAACACAAGAATCTATCATTTGTTGTGTTTTTTACATGTATTCAGTGGTGCATTAAACCATTTTTAGTAAGAATGTTGTCTGTTAGCGTAACTTATTGAACGCTGATTTCTTTTTTTCTTTGACCTCTAACTTTAAAGTTAAAGCTTATGAAATTGGAATTTTTTTTTTTTTTTTTTTAATATTTTTGGAAAGATGAAAATTTATTGAAGCCACGGGCCAAAAAACAGGAAACAAAACAAAATCAAACAAATGAAACAAACCACCAAGACAAAGCCCCTCATGGAGCCCACTCCTTGATATACAAAGCCAACTTGTTATAAACCCCAACAACCATAGCCTTTAAATTACAAAAACAATGGCTATTTCTTTTCAACCAAATGGCCGAAAAGACAGCCAATAAAGCAATTCTCCATCCTTTCCTACCAAAAGAGCCTCCTCCTTCATGCCAAACCAGGAGCAAAGCTTCAACTGAATTAGGCATTACCCAACCAATGTTGGTCGTTCTAAGGATACCTGACGAGAGGAGCAATGAATGAACAGGTGATTGAGAGATTCCTCGGCTCTTAAGCATGTGTGTCGATAGTAGAGCCATAAACAAGATTACTGTCAAGTATCAGTTTCCTATCTCGAGGCTTGATGACATGCTTGACATGATGGTCACCTCTCTTATTTTTTAAAAAATTGACCTCAAGAGTGGTTATCACCAAATTTGTGTTCGCCCAGGAGATGAGTGGAAGACTGCCTTTAAGACGAAGGACGGGCTGTACCAGTGGTTGGTTATGCCCTTCGGGTTAACTAATGCTCCAAGTACATTTATGAGGGTGATGACCCAGGTGCTGTGACCCTTTATGAGTAAGTTCTTAGTTGTGTACTTCGATGATATCCTTATCTATAGTACGTCCCCTAGTCAGCACCTTCAACACTTGAGGCAGGTCTGCAACGCCCTGCGAGCAAAAAAGCTTTATGTGAACCTCAAGAAGTGTTCCTTCTTGACCTCCAGAATTATATTCCTGGGGTTCGTTGTCTCATCAGAGGGTATGTCTGCTGACCTCGAGAAAGTCAAGGCCATTGTCAATTGGCCTGAGCCGCGTAGTATACACGACGTGCGAAGCTTTCACGGCCTAGCTACGTTCTGTCGGCGGTTCATTCGTGGATTTAGCTCCATTATGGCTCCCATCACAGATTGCATAAGAAAAGGGGAGTTCCAATGGACTAAAGCCGCGACGCGGGCTTCTCTGAAATCAAGAAGAAGATGACGGAAGCGCCCGTCATGCGTCTACCTGACTTCTTCAAAGTCTTTGAAGTGGCGTGTGACGCATCAGGACTTGCTATAGGGGGAGCGTTAAGCCAAGAGGGACATCCTGTGGTCTTTTTCAGTGAGAAACTGAATGAAGCTAAACAACGCTACTTCACCTACGACAAAGAGTTCTATGCGGTTGTGCAATCATTGCGCCATTGGCGGCATTATTTATTACCGCAAGAATTCGTTCTATTCTCTGATCATGAGGCCTTGAAATGTTTGAGCTCTCAAAAGAAGTTGAGCCCTAGGCATGCCAAGTGGGCACAATTTCTTCAAGAGTACACGTTTGTATTTAAGCACAAGGCCGGAAAAGAGAATAAGGTTGCTGACGCGTTTAGCCGTCGTGTCATGACGCTGCAGTCCATGAGCATTAAAGTTACATGCTTTGACCAACTCAAGGGTGAGTGCTCAACTTGTCCTGACTTTGGGACCATTTATGCGTCATTGTCTAGTGACTCGCCCTTGAGTGCTGAGTTTGCCCTTACAGACAGATATCTTTTTAGAGGGGACAAGCTCTGCATCCCACGCACATCTCTCCGTGATTTTCTAGTGTGGGAGCTTCATGCTGGAGGAATAGCAGGTCACTTTGGTAGAGATAAAACAGTTGCCCTGGTTTTTTATCGTTTCCATTGGCCTAATCTCCAGCGAGATGTGGCCAAGATTGTAGGGCAGTGTCGGACATGTCAACTGGCAAAGTAGATGAAACAAACTACAGGCTTATACACTCCTTTGCCAGTTCCACATGCCTTATGGCAAGATGTCAGTATGGACTTCGTGCTTGGGCTTCCCAAGACTATTCGTAAGTACAATTCCATACTCTTGGTTGTTGATCGATTTTCTAAGATGGCCCATTTCCTACCTTGTTATAAGACCTTAGATGCCTCCCACGTTGCTAAGTTATTCTTTCAGGAGGTGCGACTTCATGACGTTCCTAGATCCATCGTGTATGACAGAGATATTAGGTTCACTAGTTATTTTTGGAAGACTTTTTGGCATCTTTTAGGTATGAGGCTTCAATTTTCTTCTGCATATCATCCCCAGTTGGATGGTCAAACAGAGGTAGTGAACCGTAGCCTAGAGAATTTGTTGAGATGTCTGGTTGGAGACCACCACAGGACCTGGGACACTGTTCTTCCTACAACAGAGTTCGCTTATAATTCTTTAGTGAACAGGTTCACAGGAATGAGTCTATTTGAAATTGTTTTAGGTCCTAGACCCCAAACCCCCATAGATTTGATCCCCATGGCTACCCCATAGCGTCCTTCAGAGTTAGGAGAGTCATTTGCCTAGCATATACATGCATTGCATGGTGAGATCAGGAGGAAAATTAATTCAAATAATGAACATTATAAACTTTCTGCTGACACTCATAGGAGATTTAGGGAATTTTAACCTGGAGATGACGTCATGGTTTGTGTTAGGTCTGATCGGTTTCCACCTGGATCCGTGAAGAAGCTTCATGCCCGTAGCATAGGCCCACATAAAATTATGAAAAAGTTGGTGTATGATGCTTATGTTGTCGATATCCCTCCTAACATGGGCATCAGTTCCACATTTAATGTGGAAGATCTAGTTCCCTATCACGAGCCATTACCTTTATCCACTAGTTCGCCTGTTTCTTTCCAGACCTCCCCTATATATGTACTCTAGCCACAGTCTGGCCTCCTTATACCCATCTTACCATCTCTTCCATCTGCACCGAGAAGAGACGAGATAGAGGAAATTTTAGACTCCGAGTTGGTTTCTACTCGCTAAGGGGGTTACAAAAAATTCCTAGTCAAATGGAGGAATAGGCCTATTGCAGACAACTACTGGATTATCGAGATAGAGCTACAACGTATCGATCCAGACATGCTTAAGCAATACAGGAGTTCCCTTTCGTTAGTGGCAAATTCTTCCCACCCGGGGAGAATTGATGTGGACATCAGTGGTGCACCCTTTAGAGTGTACCAGAGTAGGTGACGTCGCGGATCGAGTGTTGGAGCAGATAAGCTGATGTGGATGGACGCCGGGCCCATTGGACCCATTTTCTGACGCGTTACGAGTACACGAGTTGCAGGATCGCGCAGGAGCATCATGACCACAGGACTGTAGGAGCGGATTTACTTTTAGGCGCTTTTCTGTTTATTTTCTTATTTCTAGGTGTTTTACTGTCATTGTTTAGTTTAGGCGCTTTTCTGTTTATTTTCTTATTTCTAGGCGTTTTACTGTCATTGTTTAGTTTAGGCGTTTTTATGTTTTTTTTTTTTTTTTCAGGCACTTTACTGCACTTTTTATTTTCGTGGCTTATATATACTTTGTGAGTGTTATGGGTAAATTCGGACTGAGCTCAAAACATGGAAAGCTTTCCACTGGGGTTCATCTTCTACACCAAGTATGGTCATGGACCGACTATTTAGGAGAGGAAGCTAAGTCAGCCTCGGCCCACTCGGGTTCGGCATTCGACCTTCTCAGGCCTCGGGCCACTCGAGCTAGGCATTCGGCCTTCTCGGCCTCAGCCCACTCGGGTTCGACATTCGGCCTTCTCAGGCCTCGGCCCACTCGGGCTCAGCATACGGCCTTCTCAGGCCTCGGCCCACTCGGGCTCAGCATACGGCCTTCTCAGGCCTCGGCCCACTCGGGTTCGACATTCGGCCTTCTCGGGCTTCGGCCCACTCGGGTTCAACATTCGGCCTTCTCGGCCTCAGCCCACTCGAGCTCGACATACGACCTTCTCAGCCTCGGCCCACTCGGGCTCAACATTCGGCCCACTTCGGCTTAGCATTTGGCCCTCAGCTTTGCAAGAGGCCTGGCCTCATCCGCCTTGGTTTATATCTCTTGATCCAGATAAGATAAAGACTTATCCCACTGATCCAGATAAGATAAGGATAAGGCTTATCCCACTGATCTAGATAAGATATGGATTATCCTAACAAATTTGGGATCCACTTAAATCTCTTCGATAATTATCTATAAAGAGGCCTCCGCACTCTCTTCAGGTATGCAATCGACTACCATAAAAACTTCAACAATCTCTCCTTTCAGTATCCGTACTGACTTTGCCATCAGAGGGCCGTAAGTCGGGCCAACCGACGGCGGTCCTAACCTTTCTCGATGATTACAGGTCCCTCAATTTACACCATTCATCTTTGAGTGGAGATCAGACGACGAAGAATCAAAGTTGGTCCCTGACCAATATTTGTTAGCCAATTTTTGGCGTTAACAGGTTGGTGCCGTCTCTGGGAACGACTAGATCGTTCACTTGATTTTTTCTTCATCATTCAATCGTTCTTCACCTCACAAATGAAGTGGCTCCGCCATCATTTTTAATCGAGCCGATTAAGGATGCTTTTCCACCGTCTAAGTAAAGCAGCCCATCTTTCGTCCCAACTGACTGTCAAGTATTAGTGGAGTCTCTGTGGCCATCTGATGTCATCACAATTTCCAAGCTCTGCAGAATGTCCACTCCATCAAACAACGTGTGACCCCATGACTGCATCTCAGCTATCCCAACTCAATTTTCGCACATCATCAGATCGTCCAACCAAACACGCCTACTACGCAGAGCTATCTCGTCCACACATCCAGTGTGTCGTTGATCCAGCGTTTTAACTTCATCAACGACCCACCCTCATTTTCAATCAGCAGAAACCATCAAAGGACCAGACTTGAGCTGCCTCTCAACGGACTGCGTCTGACGTGCAATGGCCTGCCATCTCAACATTCTAGTTGTCGTTCACCATCCATCGAGGCCAGGCCAACATACATCCAGCGTCCACCAGACGTTGGATCAATTGCATCCAATAATCCATCAACAACCATCGGATGGCATCTCACAGACTAGCTTTATCACAACCATCCATCCATTCTCACCAATGGCTGGACAATCCAGCGTATACACATGGACAACGTCCAACGTGAAACCCCAAGCAGCCCGTTCAAATTTCACGTGCACTTCATCAAATCCTAGCTGACTGTTATAGTTACTACATCTTCAGCCGTCAACGTCCACACGGCCAGTCTCCATCTCAGCCGGACATCCCACAAGTTCCACACGTGCAACAATGATGGATGTACCGCCTTGCACATGCCATCAGCGCCACCCAACAGGTGGGTCATCTTCAATCATCACCACTTGATCAACTGGGCCTCATTTCCAACGTCCAGCAGAGGTCATTCATCCAGTCATGCATCCAACAATTCTAACCATCCATGTTGGGATGGTGTCCACACCTCCAGCAACTATGATGGATGATCATCACCATCTCAACCTGGCCATTAAAAGGACCATGTTAACCAACAATTAGCTGGGATCCTCCGTCCAGCCCACACGTGCGAACATGAAGGACGTCTCCATCCATCCACGAATCACGTTCCATCAACAATCATCTGTGGCCCTAGAAGATGGTGCATCACCAATGTTCCGTCATCCAACAACCTGGACCATCTGAGGTTACAACACTTTCATCAACGGTCAGACTGTCTCGCATGTACATTCAGCCCGTCAAAAGGCTATCCGAGACCACCACACGTCCTAACCTCCAGCGTCAGGTGGGATCCACCGATTCAACCGCACCATCATCCACAACGGCTTCTCATGTCGTCTTCACTTGCATTGTCGCAACTACTAGCGGTCTGATTTTCAGATACGATATTGGAATTTCTGATGGGATCATATTGATGGGCCCGTCTCTGAAGAATTATTCCCATCCGTTCATCACAAGATGAAAACAACGGACGACTCGACGAACCAGTACTGTAAGTTCAACAGTGTGCCGCTGATCTTCTTTGTACATCTCAGTGGCCATAGCATCATTCTTTGTATCATCAATCACGCGGAAAATTCGGTCAGAAGATCTATATGATGTCTGGTGATATTGTGTTTCTCGTTGGACTGATTATTAATGGCTTCTCCAAAAATGTGGCTATCCTCATCATCGGCTGTTTCCTGTTTGGCATTGATATTGGCTTCACCAACCAGGAGTTGCATCTTGTTCAACATTCAACCATCTGGATCATCCATATATCCAACCGTTCCCATCACTATCCAAATTTCAAATCAATCCAACCATTCATCATGTGGGCCCGTGCATGTTTGGATGGTTGTGAATAACAAGGGTGAACGGTCAAGATTGGATATCCATACGTGGAATCGCAATAGTCTAGCCAATGGTGGAGACCAATCTCCATCTCCAACCATCATTCTCGAAGGATAGAATCACCTCCACACGTGTACAACATACAAGGTGGATGATCATGATCAGCAGCAGTGAAGGAGCATTTGTACACCCAATGTTTGCAGCAACTCAAATCACCACCCTACGTGCCATTCTCAAATGTCCATTCCTTGATGAACGACTATCTCCATCCACGCATGCATCTCCACCAGTCTCCATCTTTCTCTGCAGCACTCTAACATCAAGGTGGACCCCATCAGCACGCAGGAGAGGGACTCCATATTCAAGCGGATCTATCACTAGCTCCATCGGCATATTCGCAACTACCAAGGGAGGTCGTGGAGCCCATCCAACGTCCAACAATTGTGAAGCCTTGCACCTCCATCAGCAGCCATCCGAGACAAGATGAACCGTCCATCCATTCAAAATAGATCGATTTCCTCTCCAACAGTTGTATGATATCCAACGCTAGCATGTGGACACTCCATATCAACCGTCCACCGTCACATGAAGTTGCCATCAAGTACAAAAGGTGGGTCATCTTCCTAGCCGTTGGTCATGTCTTTGGCAAAGAAGAAGTAATTCAAATTTACACACTTGCAAAGCTCAAGTGGATCCATGCTCAAGAGAACCTCTTCAACATGCGACCAGCTCATCAGCATGTGCATCTAAGCCCGAGCACAAACAACAGGACACGGGCCTTGGCTTCCTCAGGCACACCCATCTGGCCTCGGACTAAACATATGGCACTCGCCCTCGGATCGACATTTAGCCTACTCGGCATCGACACGTGGCGCCCAGCCTTGGGCACTTGCTCGTACTTGCCCTCGGCTCAGCCTTGGGAATTAAGCCTATTCAGATGCTTCAGTAGTAACCTCTTCAAAGTTTCGTGCTCAGACTTTCTAACCACGAAACTTTGGGGGCTTCTGTTATGGGTCAATTCGGACTGAGCTCAAAACATGGAAAGCTTTCCACTGGGGTTCATCTTCTACACCAAGTATGGTCATGGACCGACTATTTAGGAGAGGAAGCTAAGTCAGCCTTGGCCCACTCGGGCTCGGCATTCGGCCTTCTCAGGCCTCGGCCCACTCGGGCTTGGCATTCGGCCCACTCGGGCTCAGCATTCGGCCTTCTCGGCCTCAGCCCACTCGGGCTCGACATACGACCTTCTCAGCCTTGGCCCACTCGGGCTCAACATTCGACCCACTTCGGCTTAGCATTTGGCCCTCAGCTTGGCAAGAGGCTTGGCCTCATTCGCCTTGGTTTATCTCTCTTGATCCAGATAAGATAAAGACTTATCCCACTGATCCAGATAAGACAAGGATAAGGCTCATCCCACTGATCCAGATAAGATAAAGACTTATCCCACTGATCCAGATAAGATAAGGATAAGGCTTATCCCACTGATCCAGATAAGATAAGGATAAGGCTTATCCCACTGATCCAGATAAGATATGGATTATCCTAACAAATTTGGGATTCACTTAAATCTCTCCGATAATTATGTATAAAGAGGCCTCCGCACTCTCTCCAGGTATGCAATCGACCACCAGAAAAACTTCAACAATCTCTTTTCAGTATCCGTACTGACTTTGCCATCGGAGGGCCGTAAGCCGGGCCAACCGGCGGCGGTCCTAACCTTTCTCAATGATTACAGGTCCCTCAATTTACACCATTCATCTTTGAGTGGAGATCAGACGACGAAGAATCAAAGTTGGTCCCTGACCAACATCTGTTAGCCAATTTTTGGCGTTAACAGTGAGAAACCCTAATTCGTTATTATTGAATGAAATAGAAATTCGTGTGCTTCTTCCTCTTTCTTTTAGAGACTAGGGTTTTAGGATTGGCCCTCGAGTGTTGAGGATTCCACCTCGGAGTTCAACGTTTCCCTTTCTTAGATCTTCAAGGTGCGAGGGACGGTGAGACTCATCTTCTTCCTTGTTTTTTTTTCTCTTTCTTGAAGCCCTACTTTCTCGATTCCTTTCTTCTTTCTTCTTTGAACTTCCCCTTTAGCACGATTGGTGAAAACGGGATTGCTAGCCAAGAGAGCTTGATTCAGACTTGAATGTGGATTGGCCTATGCTAGGTTTAGGGAAATTCTCATATCTCTAGGTCCCATTTTTTACTTGTTTATGTACGTTTATGTTGGGGTATGATCCATACGGATTTTCATTCATCACTTTGTTGAATTTGCCTAATCTCTTTACTGATGGTAGATAGTTATATGATTTCATTACTCGAATGTCTTCTTATTGATCTCACATACATCTAGAATAGGTCATCGCATACCCTGCATCACTTGTTGCAACCTAAAATAATTGGGAAGCCACTTGTTTCTTCACTAGTGGTCCTCATGTTGTTAGATACATATCCTTAATCATGTCAATATATAATCTTGAAACCCCTCTTTTTCCCCCACCCAACAAATTAACTCTCTAGGGGCCATATCATAAGGTGTCTGTTACTCAATAAAGACCATGTAGAGATCCTTCCTCCAGTCACTATCTTTCTCCATCAATTGTCTAGGTAGGAAAATAGTTTTAGTGGTAGACCTCCCTGGCATGGAATTAACTGATTTTCTGATACATTTGTCTCATGCGTTTTTCTTTTCTCAATCACTTTTTCCCAAAGTTTCACAGTAAGGCTCATAAGTTTAATCCCACGACAGTTAATGCAACTTTCTATCTCCTTTATTCTTATAAATAGGTACCATGATACTTTTCCTCCATCTTACAATCTTGTTGAACAACTTTGTTAACTAAAATAAACCAGTATCTCCCATACACTTCCAAACCTCTACTGGTATGCCATCTGGTCCAAGGGCCTTCTTGTTTTAGTCTTTCTCAATGCTTCTTTCACTTAAAATATCTTATTGTACTGAAGTATTGATGGACTCTGACATCATTTAAGTTTATGGTTCCTTCTATCCTTATACTCTTAGAGTAATTGTCATTTAACAAGTTGTGAAAATAGCTTCATCATCTTTTATTAATCTCATTGCCCTTGACTAGTAAGCAGTACACTCCAGTCATCTCTCTCTCTCTCTCTCTCTCTCTCTCTCTCTCTCTCTCTCTCTCTCGTGCTTTTTTTTTATTTTTGCACTTTTGAAGACATCTTTCTCACCTTCTCTTGCCCCCAATCTATTCTAAAGATCATCATAAGCCTTAAATTTAGCCTCATTTATTGATTTTTTAGCAATCTTTTTGGCGTTTCTATATTGTTCAAAATTTTCATTGTTTCTAGTCCCTTTTGTCAGGCTTTGAAACATGAACTTCTCATTAATAGCTTTTTGTACATGTCATTCCACCATCAAGTTCCTTTACGTGATTGGCTTTTCCCTCTAAATACTCCTAAAGCATCTTTCTCCACTTCCCTACTACACTCAACCATCTCATTCCACATCAAATTTACTTCGTCCTTGACATTTTACTTTCCTTCTTCCATTAATTTATTTCTGAATAACATTGTTTTTTCTCCTTTTAAATTCCACTACTTGGTTTTTGGACATCTATTAGGGCTCGTTTGGCATCTTTGCTCCAATTCAATAAGAGCTACTCCAATAAGCTCTTTTTGTTCTAGCTCTTGTTTTAAATAAGCTCGTTTGGTAAAATTAGGTTTTCAAGTCCAAAAAAAGCTCTTAGTTGAAATAAGCATGTTTGGTAAAACCTTCAAATAAGAGCTTTTTTTTAGGGGTTGATGTCATTTTTAAAGACAACTCTATTGTAAGAGCAATCTAAATGGTTGTTTTGGTGGATCTCACCATAGATGAACCATGCCCCAAGTGACCAAAGAATGGATGACTACAATCTTCATATTTTAAGACATTTGGGCCATCCATTATCTCATAAATTAGATGTGGATCAACCATCATATGGAGCCCACCTTTGATGTGGACTGTCGATGAGCCAAACCTTCAAAGTAGGCCATCCACCATCAAGGCCTGTCTTGGATGTGGACCATTCATCATTAGGGCCCACCTTGATGTAGGTCATCCATCATGTGGGGCCCACCATCAATGCTAATTGTCCTTTATGTGGGGCCCCTCAATGTCCACTACCCATTACTCATCACGTGGAGTCTACATTTAATGTGTCCATAATGTGGGCCCTACCATCGAAGTGGATTGTCCACCTGAAGTAAAATGACTATGATTTAATCACAAATATCATTAGTGCAACATGGTAAACAACATTCTATTATCAATAATTATTTGCTTATTATCCCAATTCAATCCAAGATCATGACCAAGAGGGTGGGAAGGTCCAAAAGGGCAACTCCCCAGAAACATACAATATTTACTAATTTTACTGTGTAAAAATCACAATTTATTCTGCTTAATGTGCATTATTCTAATTGATATATTTTCATGATTATCAAATGAGTTCCTCTTCTTCAATTCATTAAATCACTCTAAAATATTTTGATATAATCTCCAAAACAGGCATAAATCTAGTAAAAAATAAGATCCTAGCCTTCATCTACGCTAAGGGTGGCAATGGGCTCTGCTAGGGTTAGCCTTAGCCCAGCCCTGGCTGGGTTGGGCTAAAAAGGCCTAGGACCCACAAGGCAAGGCTGGGCCAAGGATGGCCTTATAATCTAAAGATTGAAATGATCAAAGGTTTGAAATAGTCCAATCTAAGAAATTATTGGGAGTACCCCCTCCATCCATGACGAGTCCCATCATATAAATGGTTTTGATCATTGAAATATGATTCTGGATCGTAGAGTTCTTTAAACTACATATGTACATATGTAAATCCAACGCTCTAGTGGACCGCACCAAATAGTAATCTTGGTTGCATTAAATGCAAGAGTCATCTCTGGTGTGGTCCGCTGGAGCGTTGGATGTGCCTCATTTTTGGGCTCATTCCCTAGCATGATCTGAGAAAAGGAATGGACGGCGTTGATGAATAGATACATCAAGGTAGGCCCCCACACAGATTTGGTCGGACGCTTAAAGGTCCGACCAGGGGACGCAATCCGCGTCCGGGGAAATGGGCCAGGCCAGGCCAGGCTCGGGCATTGGTCCCAGATTTCAAGCTCGGGCCCTAGCCCTTGGGCCAAGTTTAGGAGCCCAAGCCTTGGCCCTAGAGGACCGGGCCTGCTAGGATGCTTAGCCCATTGCCACCCTTAATGTAGGCTTGAACTAAAAAAATACATGAAAATGTGATGAAAAAGTGAGAAAAAAAAACAAAAAAATTGCCTCTTAGGCTCTTAGAGGCTGCGCTGGGATATGCAGGGGTGAATTGGTACTGATAAGGCCTATATTGGTTGACATGGGTTGGTATGGGCTGATACGCCTACTGAATTTCAGAGTGGGGCATTCTACCCTCGTCGAGTAAGAATATGATGCACCTGCATCAGCAGATATAACACAGATATTTGCAACCGCCCCTAAGTGTCTTTTTTCCATACTTCTCTATTCAAATCTTGGTGTACCTTTTTCTTCTTTCCAATATTTGGATGATTAAGCTATTTTATGATTACTTTGTCTTTAAGTAACATTTTTCATGGTTTCTTCTTGCAGTATCAATCAGGTGACCCTGTTACCCTCTGGGTGAACAAGGTTGGCCCTTACAACAATCCTCAGGAAACATATAACTATTACAGTCTTCCATTCTGCCATTCATCCAGCAACCCGGCTCACAAATGGGGTGGACTTGGTGAGGTTTTGGGTGGAAATGAACTCATTGACAGCCAGATTGAAATTAGATTTCAGAGTATGTGATCCTTGTTACCTTTTTCACCTTTTCATTTTTTTCTCCATTGGGCATGATTGACTATGACCACAAGTCGATCGAGTGCAACATTCAAGATGACCCTGGTTTCTATTGTCATTTGACAACTTACCTTGACAGAAAATGTTGATCGGATCTCTATTTGTCGACTTGAATTGGACTCCTCAAAGGTGCAGCAGTTCAGGGATGCCATTGAGAATACATATTGGTTTGAGTTCTTCATGGGTATGCTATTTATTATGTTCTTTCTTTCTCATCAAACTGTTTCCCTCTGATTCCTACACCCTATAGGAGTTGAGCATGTGCTAATCTTTTGTTTTCGTGTTTTATATTTTACTGAATGATTTGGTTTCTGTTTGCCTAAATTCCTTTTCTTTAAGAGTTCTTACTCTGCTATTCTGTGCTTTTCTTTCCTCTCCATTGCTGGATATGCTGATTACATGTTGCAGATGACTTGCCTTTATGGGGTATGGATCAATGTTTTGTAAATTTCTTCTTCTTCTTTCGAGTCCTTCCAGTGTTCTATCTGATTCCTTATGCTTGTGTTTAATCTGCTGCATGTCTGTGGGAGATCAGCTTTTGTTGGCGAACGGCATCCTGATAAAAGCAGTGAAAACAAGCATTTACTTTTCACTCACAAGACTATCATTGTTAGGTACAATGGAGATCAGGTCCGTGGCTTCTAACCTATAGTCCCTTGGGGTTGTTAATAGTAGTTATCATGAACTCATTTTGGGTTTGACATAAGGTTTCATTCATCGCAGATTATTCATGTCAATATGACCCATGACAATCCTAGACCTCTGGAAGTAGGGAAAACAGTTGACCTGACATATTCTGTCAAATGGATTCCAACAAATATAACTTTTGCACGGCGCTTTGATGTTTACTTGGACCACCCTTTTTTTGAGCATCAGGTAATTCTCTCTCCTTTTTCCTTTCTCACAGGCATCTGTCCTCTGATGACTGGCATAACAGGTGTCATGTCGGTATTGGAAACTCAGCTTGCTATGTTATGTTAGCAATTTCGTTATGGTATGGCTATCTGCTGTTGTACCATTATGAAAATTGTTGAGGAACTTGTTAAGATGCCCACTGCTGAAGTTCACAATTGTAAAGACATACTTAGTTTTCATCAGATGCTATGGTTTTCTGCGCTTCAATTTTCTTCCTTTAATTTATGAATTTTGTACCTGTGAAAAACACTTTATTTTTTAGTCAAGAAAGACAGCTTATTAAAAATCTGTTAAAAAAATGTTTGGATCTGTGCAGATTCACTGGTTCTCCATTTTCAATTCTTTCATGATGGTTATCTTCCTTACTGGCTTGGTAGCAATGATATTGATGCGGACTCTTAGAAATGACTATGCAAAATATGCTCGTGAAGATGATGATCTGGAGACTCTGGTAACACTATCTCAATTGGAACTTTTATTTATTTTTTTTCTTTTCCCCCTATTGTTAGTAAGTTTGTGGATCTAAGTTTATTCCATCTTCAATCTCCTAGTAATTATTTCATAAAAGCAATGTTGTCAAAATCCTCCGATTTTGATTTACGATATATGATTTGAGTCGTATCTTAAGCAAAACGATTTGAATCCAACCTTGAATACCTTTCTATGTGAATCCTACAATTCTATGATTTGAATCCTACGATTTACAATTCAAATCCCGATTTCTGATTCAAATTATATTCATTCTTTTGTATTTTAAGCTTCACTTGGCTCTCATTTTTTATTTTTAAATTGGTGGGGGCTTTAAGAATCATTTAGAAAAAGTAAAATATTTTATTTTGTTCTTTATAAGAGATTAAATGATATATATTCTTTTCAACATGAAACATTGAGCCTTTGTAATGATTTCTTACTTCTTAACTGGTTGAAACACCAAATTGATTTGTGACTTATCCGGAATCGCTTTATAGTGGTTATGATCATTTTGACTTGTGTATTGGGGAATAATGGTTAGAAGTCAAAATATCTTTTTTTTTTGTCAGTCAATAAAATCAAATGCTACTTTTCAAACGTGATACTACGTTCAACAAAGGTAACAAGAACATAAATTATTAAAGGATCCTTTTATGTTTTATAAGGGAAATTTCTTGAAAAAGACAAAAAAGAAAAAAAAAAAGAGAGAGAAAAAGGAAGGAAAGATAAGAATCCTTTATCACTATCATGACATGGTACAGTTGGTGCATTTGATGGCAAAAGGATGAGTGATATGTTTCATTTTTTTTTTTTTTCAGATTTATTTAGATATTAGTTTTTTTTTCCCCAAAATTTAAGAAAATTAAAAAAAAAAATTATGATCAGTGTTCAAAGTATCAGTTTCGCTACAAGTTCTGCAGGCCGGGGATATGGAAACAATATCGTTATCACTGATTCCCGGAAATGCGGGGAAACATTGGAGAAATATTGGGGAAATGATTGAATTTTTCAGTAAAAACTCTAGGAGACGCTAAAATGCACATTTGCATATTTAAGAATCAAATAATAGTGAAAAAGACACATGTTTGCATATTTAGGAATCAAATAATAAGTTTCCCTTTAATGGGGCCTAAAACACAGGGAAACATGGGGAAAATGGTGGATCCATCTATCCATCCAATCGCCATCCATGCATGCACATATATATATACAAACACGCATGCATCATCCATCCATGCGCGCGCGCGCACACACTCACACATCCATGCACATACACACATACAAACATGCATTTCATCATACAACAATGTGCCTGTAAAAAAAATTGAAATGATTTTTTTTTTTTTTAATAAACAGATTTTTGGTCATATCGATACATTAGCAATATTATCGATATATTGCCGATACACTGGCGATACAAGTGACTCTTGGAATTTACAAAGTTGAAAATATTGGCGATATCGATCATTGGCGATACAAGAGACACCTGGAATTTACACAGTCGAAAATATTGGTGATACATTGGCGAGATCAATACATTGGCGATGCTTTGATATATCATTGTTACATGGAATTTCTGATACTACCAATGTTATCGGCATCGCCGAGCTGGAGATACGGATAATATTGGAGATATTTCGATAATATCAAGGATACTGCGAACAATGCTTATGATTTACGATACGGTTTGTGATTTGATACGATTCAACCCTTATTACGATTTGTGATATGATAACGATTTTGACAACATTGCATACAAGCGAGCAGCCCCAAGGTCATGTGATTATTTGAACCTTTCATATCTTTTTGTTCATGTGTTTGTTTCATATTCAGGAAAGAGATGTGAGTGAAGAGTCTGGATGGAAGCTTGTCCATGGGGATGTATTTCGACCTCCTCACAACTTGGTTGTACTTTCAGCAGTGGTTGGTACAGGTGCTCAGCTCGCGATGCTTGTTCTCCTTGTCATCTTATTGGCTATCATTGGGATGCTGTACATTGGGTATGTGAACCATCTGAGTTTTTATTATATTCCCAGCTTGAGAAATATACACCATTTCGTTGATTGGTGGTTATTTGAATGGCATAGCAGGATTCTTGTAGCTGACCCCAGTTAGTTGGGATGAGGCTTTGATGATGATGATGTTGATTGATGCAATGGTGCTTATTCATCAAAATTTTCTTTGCTATGAATATGATTATGCTTTTTGTGCAATGAATTCGGTTATATTCATTTTAATTATTAGCCTATGTCTAGCTATGTTAAGTTCAAGCATCATGTCTATCATGACATTACAATGCATGAATTTGTTCATTTTGTTGTGTTAAGTTTCATAAGATGCAGATTCATAACATTCTACTTATTCTCGACTTCCATCTAGTACAAAAATGTCTTTTGAATAAATTCTTACAATGTAATTGCACTATAATTATCTTCTTTTATCACTTGCTGGGCATACCATCACATGGTCTTCGAAATTTGATGTGGACGTAATGAGTGCTTGAGCTCAAGTTGAACTTGAAGCATGTGTTGGGTGCTGTGACCGAATGACTCAGTTACTTGAGCTCTCAGTCAACTTGTAAGCCGAAGGCAATCATCTTGGCTCCTTTAAAAGCTAAAATACTACCACCATTTCGATAAAAGGGCCCAGTTTTTTTCTCGAATGCTGCTAATCTAATCCCATTCCCGTTTTCCGCTTTCAGCTTCTGAATGTACATCTCTTCCCTCTTCCTGAGGAAGATTGCGTTGAATCTTTTGAAGATAGGAGGCTACCAAACTATCTTGAAGAGGGATAAATATGGATTGGGAGTTTTGTTGGTGTTGCCTTAGTGAGAGCAAATTCACCCTCTCAGAGATAAATTTGATCTCTTCCAAGCTCTTTCCTTTTTCTCAAACCTTTCAACTACTGGGTCCGATATGAAGGAACTAAAGATTGGCACAAAGGGGCAATCTGTGATGAGACACATGAAGAGAGATAGCTTTGCATCCCAAACCTACTTTGACACTATCAACCAAAGTGTTGGTGCTACCCTAGCCATCCAACGCTTCCTTAAATCAAGCTGCTGGCTGGAGGCATCTTCAAAACTCCGAAGGATGAATTTGATGAGCTGGATTTGATTCGAAATATGTGTTGTTTTTATATATAAATATTAGTATTTCTTTATAATATGCATGAAAATTTTAGCTAAATTTGATGGTTGGATTGATCAAAATCACTTTCTATTGAAAGCTTGAAAATCAAGAGCAAAAAGTTCAACTCTCTAAATTTGACAATATATGGATTTAATAAACGTAAAATTTGAACTTTAGATGGACATTTTCATGTAGAATGTGCCGCTAAAATTTCAGATTAATTCGGGATTGACGGG
The DNA here is from genome assembly GCA_003013855.2 of Liriodendron chinense. Classification (NCBI taxonomy): domain Eukaryota; kingdom Viridiplantae; phylum Streptophyta; class Magnoliopsida; order Magnoliales; family Magnoliaceae; genus Liriodendron; species Liriodendron chinense. The sequence continues at coordinate 4,530,510 of PVNU02000362.1, forward strand.
AATAACATGTTTTCTAACTAGCAGTATGTGCATTCCACATGCAGTTAAAGGGTCTCATCCTTGGGCCTGTTTCTTGATGATCCAAGGATAAGTCCGGCCACATATCTAATCCTTTTATTGTTGGTATTAGTAGGAGTCCTAGACTCATATGGGAAGTCTTGGAGGTTTTCAAGTTTATGTGGAATAATGTGTTAATGTTTTTTTTTTTTTTTTTCATTTATTATTATTATTTTTAATCGGGAGGTTTGATATTGTGGTAGTTGTAAGGGGTAATGCATTTTATCAATAATCAACTCACACATTGGTTCCTTTAATGCTTCTCGCTAGGAGTCCCAGGATTTGTTTTAGATTAATGGATGATAACGATTATTTCTAAAGTGGAGTGCACGTAGTGTTGGGTCATAGTTATTGGCTATAGTTAAGCTAGTTTCGTAATATGATGGTAAGATGATATAGATAATAGATCAGGTATTCATTATAATTGCGGAGTGCGTGGCGTGGTTATAGCAATCAGTAGCCAATGGATGATTGTTGTGTGCATCATATAGAGTCCACAAGTGAATGTATTAGTTGTTAATGATTATGATTATTTGAACTGTCATATTTCCACGTCCAAAATGATGTAAAAGTACTCCATTTATGTGTGATGATTATGGTTGTGGTTTATGGATCCTAACTATATTAATTAGAAATGTAAACTTCAAATTGTTTTTATGGATGATAATATTAGGCATACTTTGGCTGAGGCTATACCTTAGGTCCTTAAAGTCTTCACTTTTAAAAGGAGACCTATAAGAATTGAAAAAAAGGCGGATAAGCTAACAAGATGTCATATTTTTGGCTTCTTAAATGAAACTCCAAACTCGGGATTTTCAGTAAAAGTGTTCAGTCCATAGAGGATCACTTGGATAACATGTTTTGAGAGCAAACTCGTACATGCCATTAATTACTCTAAGCTGATTTTTCTAATACAAAAATGTCAAGATGGAAGTTTTGTCTAATACAAAAATGTCAAGACGGAAGTTTTGTGAGGGAACTTGTTTTCAAAATTATTGGCTTCATTGATGAGTTAAACAATTTTTTGTTCAACCTTGACAAGCAAACTCAGATTGAAACCATATCGAACTCACTTGCACTATCATTCAAGGCTTTTGTTTTGGACAATAACACTAAGAAACTTGATTATGAGGTCACAAAAGTCATAAATCAAGTTACTAAACTATTTATGGAAGTAGTGAGGGTGCGAGAGGCGTAGATAATGAAGAATATAGGACTACTTTTTTTTTGCTCGAAAAAAAAAGGATTGCTAAAAGGAGTAAGTACAAAGGGCCTACAGAAGATGGATAAGGGGAACAAACTCCTTTAAGCGAATTATAAGGCAGTTGGCATTGCCGACTAGTGGATTTTAAAAGATGGCCATTGGGCCATGTGAACCATGTTATTTCGCAATATGCCTAACCACATCAAGAAGTATTGTAGACCATTCTTACTTAAGAAAAAGGATCAAGGAGCAAGCAATCCTCAAGCCCTAGTGGTCAAGGTATTAAACAACAGTAGTGGCCGTTACATAACAGTAATGTGTGTGTCCACAACTGCTGTTACGGGGGCATGTTATGGCCGTTATGGCCCGTATCGTAGCGGTAATGACGGTGGCCCGTTACAACCATCGTTACTGTTATGGAATACCTTGCTAGTTAGGCCTGTTATGGCCGTTATGTCCTGTATCGTAGCGGTGATGACAGTGGCCGTTACAACCACCGTTACTATTATGGAATACCATGCTAGTTGTTGAATGTTTTGTTTTCAACAATTCCTTCAACACTTGGTGTGTGGACTTTGGCGCCATGACTAATGTTTGCAATGTGATACAAGTATTCAAGGAACTAAGAAGCTGGAGTGAAGGAGAGGACTACTTGCATTTGCCAACTGCAACGAGGCCAAAATGTGGGGGCATTAGAACTGTAGAGGCTATCATTTGAGTAAATCACTTGGGGGGGGGGGGGGGGGGGGGGGGCTTGTTCCCCTGATTCGTCTTGTACGAGCCCCGCTTTATCTCTCTTTCTAGCAGTTTTAAGTTTTTCCATTATCTAAGCTTCTTGCACCCTCTCCCCTTTTATAGCCAATTGAATATTGACAAGTTGATTCATAAGTTATGTGACCACATAATCAGGCTTGTTTATTAATGCAGGATGGCCTAATTATGATGCATGCATATGATCATGGATAATTCAGCGAAATAACATAAGCAATAACAGTAAAATATTCAACATTCATCATCGTAATCTAAGAAAATCAAAAGGGGCACATGCAATAATGTGGGCCATCATCACGACCATGTAGTATAGATTTCAAGTATTACGTGGATTGGATCCGACGAGGGACGAAACCTCCCAATCTTGCATGGTTATGATCCAAACGCTTACATGGATTCTCTAGTCTGAGAGATCGAAGGATTTCTCGGATTAGGGAATTAAAATCTGAGGAAATGGGTGTTGGGATCAAATATCAGATTTTAGGGTTGTAGAGAATGAGAGAAAATGGGGTTAGAAGAAAGAGGGAAGAACAGAGAATTACCTCAGAAGAAAGTTGGAAGAAGAAGAGGAAGAAGAAAGAAGAAGAAGGAAGAAGAAGAAGGTTGAGGAAGAAGAAGAAGATCCACAGAGAGAGAGGAAGAGGAGGAGCTACCAAGCTTTTCTTAATAATAATCAACTAAAAATTGTGTTTAGGGCTTAAGCCCTTAAATAAACATTAACTAAGAAAGGAAAAGACCAAACTACCCTTAATACTCAAGAAAAATGAACTTTAAAAAAAACAACAAGTTGTGCCGTCGTCAGGCGCCCGGTGAACATTGGTCGGGCGCCCGATGATAGCTCAAACAGTCCAGCAACAAAACTAATAAATTAGATGAATTTCGGGTGCCCGATGACCAATGGTCGGGCGTCCGAAGACAGTGAAACCTATCTAGAGAGTACATCTTCGAATCGAGCGAATTTCGGGTGCCCGGTGACCATCGATCAGGTGCCCGACGACATCCAATCGAGTCTTCTTTCTTCCTACACATGTGTCTATCCATTGTGGGGTCTTCTCGTGCCAAATCACATGTGTAGGGCCTTCAATGCTCTTCACTACTCGTATAGCCAAAAGGATGCCTGAGATGCTCGCTTCCTTTGTTGATTCACCTTGAAGGGTCTGATGTCCTCATCAACTCCCCTCGGGTGAGAAAAGCTTGACTCCGGCGAGATAAAACTCTTGTGGCTCTATAGCAAGTCTGGATCAATTCTTTGCAATTCTGCCTCTGTCAATAATGTAGAGTCGGATGGTGGTTTGTTCTTTCATTTTACAAGGTATCTCTGAAAACCTCCATCTCTCGTGGAAACTATTTCTTCATCCACAATCCCTTCAACTTCTTCCTTATATTCAATTGGTCAGGAAAGGGGTGGAGTGGGTTGTGAAGCAAACTCAGTATATAGCCATGAAAGAGAAGAAGTATCAATGACAGGACTAGGAGAACGGATTAGATCTTCCACATTAAACGTTGGATTAATGCCCATTTCAGGTGCAAGGTCTATCTGTTCGCTCGACTCAAGTGCAAGGCTTGCGATGTAGTAATAACTTGGTAAGATCGAGGTCGATCTATAGGGAATTAGGGTAAACCAATTCAAACCATTCTAGTAACTTCAATCTCAACAATTTTAGAATTCAATTTTAAAAACTAAGTAAAACAGTAACTTTTAGAAAAATCTGATAATTAATGGAACTAAGGCTTCAAGGATCCACTTGTAGTAGTCCCATGTGAATTCATTCATCCAAGCATAACACAACTAGATTCGAAGTTCTATTTCTTATCTAGTTGGAAGATTAAGCATTCAAACACAAACAATCCCACTTAAGTAAGAAAAATAACATTCTAGTTCTAATGAAGCACATAGGATTCAAACATGTAGCCTTTGAAGTAATAGCCATGCCAAGGGACTATGGCATGATCTAGGGTTACTACAATTCGAATCTAATCAATCCAAACATGGCCATCTCAGAGAATTGCAAGGAATTCATGTCCGATGCACATGAACTCTCATAAAACATCTAAAAATACCAACTTTATTCAAACTAGAACTTAAAAATCCAAACTTTAAGTAAAATTCTTGAATCAAACGAATTCTACATGAGAACTAGCTACAAGCTTCACCTCTTAACCTTAGTTAAGAGGTTCTAGCCGAGCATGATCATGCTTCAACTAAAAAGCAATGGAAAACTACTAAAAAGCATAAAAACCGGAATTGGAGGAGTTGTAGATGCTCTACGACAATCCTCTTCACTTCCTACAAGTTCCCAAGCCTTCTATGATGCCTTAGGAATGAACCCTAGGTGTCCTTTTATAATAACGAAGCTCCACCAACTCAGAAACTTCCAGAATCCACGTATCACTTACGCAGTGCATGAAAATTCAGAGCTTGTAACACAAGCTGCTGGAAATTTTGGAAATCTGAAGAATTGTACATGGGCGACCGATCGGATCCATCTAGGCTTGGTCCAGAGAGTTGGGGGGGGCTGCACATGGCTGACCGGTCGGACCTGTTTGGACTTGGTCCAGCAAGTTTGGAAGGGAGCCAGCAAGGTGGCCGACCGGTCAGGACCGATCTAGCCCATTGTGGCTTCACTTTCTTTCCTCTCTCCTCTTCTTGCTTCTTTCTTTCTTCTTTAGCCCACCTTCAGTCATCTTCAAATGGCTTCTAAATATGGTCTTTTGAACATGGATTAGATAAAGTCTCTCTTTCATTCCTACAATCACAAAAAAATGCATTAGATGATACTTTAAACATGGGAATCATGCATAAAATGTGATGAAATGGGGTTAAAATATGTATAATTTAAGAGCTCAACACACACCCCAACCAGCATTTTGCTAGTCCCGAGCAAAACAAGCGTGAAATAAATCCAGCTCTCTAAAAGCTCAACTCTATACTTCTATAGACTTAAAGACGTACAAGTATAAAATTCAGAAAAACTTAGTGATATGAAACTAAAATCTTAAACTCCCTAAACACAGTAAGTGTTTCGCATAGAATCCCCACCGATTGATTTAGAAATAGAAGAATTCGAACAAGTGCGGTCTAGTATGCATGGTGAATGTTCATCTCATGAATCTCCAAGATTACCTTCTTTATAAATCAGTGAAACTAAAGATTTAAAAGTGTACAGATCAACCAGTTGCCTATGACAAGAATTTGCCTTACCGTTCCTTCGACGACTTTCACACTACTTCACATTTCCAGCTTTGGTTACGGGTAGACCATCTCCTGGTTGGTAATAGGTAGCCATTTTCGGAATTTTTCAAAATATATTCAATAATAATCATTTTTTTTTCTTTTTCACATGAGATAGGATTTTTAGAAATCCATATCTTTCATTCTTTTTCTTACTTCACATGAACAAGGATGGACAAAGTTCCCCGGCTTAGTTCCTTAACACCTTAAATCTCAGTCTAGCCAATCCACAAATCTACATAATCCCTTCAAACCATGAGATTCGTGTAACGTGAACTAGACTCGAAAGTGTTCAAATGTTCTATCGATCCTATAAATAGGGGAATTCATATAGAAAACTATTATATTAGAGGTAATTCAAGGCTTTCAACATCAATCACTTCATCTCTCTCTCTCTCTCTCCTACTCGTACCATCCCAAGTGCATAGAAACAAAGTTTCCCAAAAGAGCTTTGAATTTTTAGAAAAATTGAAAATTTTAATACAAAATTTTGCTCGAAATGTCACAAAGTACTAGATTCATCTAGGAACCCCAACCAAATCTTGCATTGTCCTCAATGTAAAAAGATATGCAATGAGCAATAACATGAGAACAATGATAAAAACAAAGAGGGTGAGAACGAGACTACCTGATAGAGTCGATCATGGGAATTTACCTCCAACAACTAAATCTACTAAAGCAATAAACCTAAAACAGAAAACAAACTAAACCTAATCTACTTAAAGCAATGAAAGATACATAACCCGTCATTTTAGAAAGAGAATCTCCATCAGACTAGGAGATCAAGCATCATTATAACATCCAAAAGAACAAAGTTGAGCAGGATCATCAAGTGGTGTAACAGATTTTTTCACACCATCCCGCTTTGGAAAGTACATTGGTGACATCAATCATTTAACCCATTGAAAATCCTGCTGAAACATTTCAGCGGTTTTCTCGATAATGTTGTCACATGTACTAGGAAAGGAGAATTGCATTGGTTTGAAATCAGTGAATATGGATCTCCTTTCCATCTTTTATGGAAAAAAATTTGTCAAATATGGGTCATCCCAGAAGTGGTGTTCTTCGACTTGAACAACCCAAAGAGATGTGGAGACTTCAATCACTTTATCCACACAAATCGGTATGGTCTCCACAAAATCAACTTTCATTAGTGCTTCCACAATCGATATTTCAGTTTGGCACTCTGTGGAAAGAAGCTTTTTAGGCACCAGAGGGATCTCTCTCAAGGCATGCACTATTCCTTAATCATGGGATCATCCCAATCTTCAAAATAAGCCAAACACTCCTCTAGAGTGTAAGAGACCTTAGGGGAGGAAGTTTTCAGATTTGGACTCTTTACGTCTTCCTTCTTCTCAGACTTTTGTGTAGGTTGGAGTAGGACCTCAACCTCTACACTTTCAAAAATTGGCCTCTCTGTAGGTAAGTCAAGCACTAATTCTTCCAATTCCTACATAACAAATTTGTGTAAATCAGAAATTGGTGATTTGTTAAGTATACTTTCAGAAATTGGCACTTCCAAGGCCTCATTAACAATCAAATTGAATTCATCATTGGAGTGTACCGAACATGTCTCCAAACTTTTAGGTAAATTGGGTTGGAAAAGATCCCCTTCTTCCATAGATTCTATCATGTTTATCTCATGGGGGTCATCATTGTTGTCCCAATCCTCAAAGGGATCGAAGCAAACAACATTTAGAGGATCGAAATTCTGATTTAAGGTGAACTCTTCCACAATGGATTTGATCCTGTCTACTTCATTGACATCACCATCATCCCTATGCCTTTTGCCCATGTGGAACACATTAACCTCTAAGGCTATATTCCCAAGGGACAATTGCATCACCCCATTCCGGCAATTGATGATTGCGTTTAATGTAAGCCAAGAATGGGCGGCCCAAAATTACTGGTATTTGAGTGCTAGTATCCATAACCGGTTGCGTGTCCAAGATAATAAAATCCACCGGATAGTAGAATTTGTCGACTTGGACCAATACATCCTCAACCACCCCTCTCGGTACACGGATGGATCTATCAGTGAGTTGCAATGTGGTTTTGGTGGATTTTAATTCACCAAGACCCAATTGCTCGTATACCGAATATGGGATCAAATTTACGCTTGCCCCAAAATCTAGCAATGCACGCTCAATCCGGTAGTCACCAATGATACATGAGATTGTGGGACTACCAGGATCCTTGTATTTTGTAGGGGTCTTTTGGGTGAGAATGGCACTCACTTGCTCATTCAAAAAGGCCTTTTGTTGCGCATTGTATTTGCATTTGGTTGTGCATCAGTCTCTTAGAAACTCGACATAAGAGGGGATTTGTTTAATAGCGTCAAGCAATGGAATGTTGATCTTGACTTGTCTGAAAACCTCTAAAATATCATGAGAGTTTGGGAGAGATTTTGGAGCAACCAATCTCGAAGGAAATGATGCTATGGACTTGTGAGCGCGTTTCGTTTCTTGTGAGGCTAAGCTAGGTCTATCCTCATTCTCAGGAATTACCGGACCATTAGACTTATCGGCCTTCACCGGAATAGATTTGTCCACTTGCTTACCACTTCTAAGAGTGGTGATGGATTTTGCTTGCTCCACATGTTGGTTGGGGAGGTTAGGGGTGTTGATTTCATGTGATTGTTTAGGATTGGGCTGAGGTTGGGTCGGAAAGGTCCATTCCCTAGCATTCAAGCATCCCTTAATCTCATCAACAGACACCTTAAGCTCTTAGAACATTTGCTAATTTGTTTGATTAATTTGCGTTTGCCCTTGCATAAACGCCTTTAAAGTGTCTTCCATTGAGAATTGAGGTGGGGCCATGTTTTAAAGCTCTTAGTACTAAGCCAGTTGATACACTAATGGATCTAAATCATAAACTAGTTGGTGATTAAGGAGGTTGAAGACCCAGGAAGTTATAGAAGATTGGTTGGGAAACTTATCTACCTAACAATCAGTGGGCCAGATTATCATATGCTTCGAGTGGTCAATTTATGAGTTGTCCTAGGGTGCCTCGCATGGATGTGGTTGTTCAGATTCTGTGTATCTTAAGGGAGCACTAGGTCAAAGAATTTTATATAAAAGAAATAATCATTAGTTACAGGGTATTCTTATGCAGATGGGCAGGCTCTGATTGATAGGTGGTCTACACTACTAGGTACCGAATGTTTGTGGGAGGAATATGTTCACGTGGAAGAGTAAAAAGTAGAGTGTTGTAGCTTGATCAAGTGGTGAAGCAAAATATAGAGCAATGGCTCAAACCACTTGTGAGCTTGTGTGGATCAAGAAACTGTTGCAAGAAATGGGTTTTGTAGTGAACCTACTAATGTAATTATTTTGCGATAATCAATCAACCTCCTATATTCCAAGCTAGGCATTGACAATATCTGACGTAGGACAGCCCTAACTATGATGCATGCTCATGAACATAATTAAACAGCGGAAAATAAAAGAAATAAATAATCTAAAATTCATAATCACTCATCATAAATTAAGAAAATCCGCAAGGAGCTTGCAATGAATCGGGCCAATCGTCACAACCACGAAGTTTGAGTTTCAAGTATAGCTAGGGTTGGATCCGGCGAGGGATATGACCTCCCGATCTTGCATGGTTATAACCCAATCAATCAAGAGGAATCTCTAATCCAGAAAATCAAGGGATTTCGGATTAGGGACTTGAAAATATGAAAACTGTAGGGTTTATGCTCAAAATCAGATTTGGGATTGTGGTTAATGAAGCAAATAGGTTAGAAAAGATAGAATTACCTAGAAGAAAGAAGCAAATAGGTTAGAAAAGATAGAATTACCTGGAAGAAAGAAGCAAATAAGTTAGAAAAGATAGAATTACCTGGAAGAAGAAACATCACCATGAGAGAGAGAAGAAGGAGAGAGGCACCAAGAGGCTTTTCATTAATTAATAATCAAAGTTAAATTCGAGTTTAGGGCTTTAGCCCACTTAAATAAGCAAATAAAGACATAAAAATACTAAAATTCCCCTAAAACTAAGCAAAACGCGTAATTAAACATAAGTGCGGGAAAGTTCGGGCGCTCGGTCGGGCGCCTGAGCAGTCGCCCGAAGTCATCCGAAAACCTTCCGCCCGAAGGCAGTGGTCGAGCGCCCGATGGGGCTCCCGAAGATGTCCGTCTCTTCGGTCTTCTTTCTCCTTTCTTCCTTCACACGTCTTCCCTGATTGAGGTTTTCTATGTGTCCAATCACATGTGAAAGGTCTTCAGCGGGTCTTCAGTTCCTCAATAATCGCCTATCCACAAAGACGGCACTTGTGGTTGTCGCTTTCTTCGTTGGTACACCTTGAATGCTTTTGTGCCCGCATCAATATCTATGTTACAACTTGTGGGGGAGTCTTAATGACTATGGATGTGGGTTGTACAATTGTACAACCCACTTGGATGAATGAAATAAGAGGTGGTACAGTGGTAAGCCCCACCTAGTCTTGAGTTTAGTCCATGTTTCTCTTTATTTAGTCAATTAGGCACACTTAATATTAAAATATTATATTATGAGGGGTAGTTTTGGGATATTTTTGCCTATTTATTACTTAAATATATAAAAAAAAAGAGTAGGGTTATGTAGTCCTAATTCATTCTCTCTCCATTCTCCCTCCATCTATTTTTCTCTCTTTTCTATTTCTTTTCACTTCTACATAATTCTACAACATTTAAAAACAATTACGTAATGGCCATTAATGCGACAATGATTATGAAAAAAAAATGGCCCATAACAGGGTCAATACATTTCTTCATCAGAAAAAAAATTTGGACCGTTTCAAGGCCATGACAACCATAAGGTTGGCCGTCACGGACACTGTTATCGTTGTTGAATACCTTGCCACCTGCTACTACTACCGCTAATCCCTGCTCCCACCCCCTTGTCACTGCCACCATTCTCTTGCCAAAACCTTCAAACTAGGCCTAGACTTTGCAGCCCATTGTATCTGCTCCTCCCATGTTGTCTACTCCCTGTCTGAATACGATGATGTTACATACCCCTCAAACTAGGCCTCGACTTCAGCGGTCATGCCCTCTTCATCCACAGTCCCAAGTCCTTGTATAAGATGAAACAATTCTTCCTTGCTCTCCTTCTCATGTGCAACCCACTCCTTTCTACATGTAACATTAGAATGCAGAAACTCCATCTTTGTTTTCACCTCTCTCATGAGTATTAGGGCAATCTGTTACATTTTGATACCTCCTGCCAAATTCTACTTCAATCAAGACACTCCACCGCTACTCGACACATGCCCTTAGTAATACATGGCCCGTATTTGTTCCTCTCAAGCAGCTTCCCATTTTGCCAGCAGATGTTAGGTTGCATTCCTCCCAACATTTTAGACTATCTATAGAATAAAAGAAGACAATAAGAATGCAGAAATTGCAATTCATCACCATCATTATCAAAACCTTATCCAAACTAAATGGACTGGCTAGTAATTGCAATTAATATCACATTTTTAAGTTTTTTTAAATTTATTAAAATTCTTTTAATATCATTTTTTAAAATTATTTTAATTAATGAAATATTTTTTTAGCAACACAAATATGTAATGGCTCCTCATTACATATTTTATTATACAGAAGTTTAAGAATTTTTCTATTTTTCAACTTTTTAAAAACTCTTTTCAATTAATAAATATGTTGTTAATGTATATTTTAAAATAATTCAGTTATTTAATAAAAAGTAATGCACTGATTTATTCACAGCATATCTCTATTTAAAAATATATTGTTAAAATGTATTTTAATTATTCTTAATTAGAGAAATTAATTTATTTTCGAAAAAAAAAAGTGTAGCCAATTTCTAGATTGGCATATATTTTTCCATACTTAAAAATGCAACTTTGATGGGTGAAAGCGGAAGAAATTCATATTTTCCAATGTAAAGATTTCCACCTTCAAAATCGAAATGTGTTGCTTCAAATCCATGTCAATGCATGAAATTCATGCATATATATGGATTTATACTTGGTTTCTTTCCAATGTTTTTTTAAAACTGAATTAAGCAAGTAAAAAAAAAATCTCACCTTTGGGGTTTTGGCTTGAATGTGCTCTTAGATTGCAATTTCTCTACTAAAATCGTGTTTTAATATGAAACAACTTGAACCAGCCTTTCCTTGTCTTGATGGCCAGTGCTTTGCAGCATTGAGACAAGCACAAGGGTTCACTATTGGCAACCCTCTCAGCAACTCGAGTGGAGGTGTCAAAAACACGCATACAAACAATTTCCCAAAATATCTAGGTAAACTGTTTTTTTTTTTTCATTATTATTATTTATTTTACTTTCAGCAATATATGTTGTGCATCAATGATATCAATTGATACTTTGCAACTTTATGAAGGCAATTGGAATATTGCAATATAGCGCAATGTATTGTCAATAATATTGTTGGTCCATTATCAAACTATAACTACCCCTTCTGTTTTGTATCGGCACTATGTGGCATCGAAAACATCGGCTAATATTTTTGCAGCAGCATCGTTACATCGAACACTGATGGTCTTGAATAACATCTTATTTGGGGTTTGCTATCTTATTTTATTGATGAGATGTTAATCTTTCAAATTAATCACATGCACAAATCCCTCATCATAATGGATTGAGATCTCTTGTATTTCTCTAGCCAGTGTCATATAAGCTATAGTTTCCGGGTTCCATCAATATAGTTCAATCGGTTGTTTGAGCTAGGAATTAGTGGAGTTGACTCAACCAGTCACTTGCTTTCTCACTGGATCAGTGAAACCCAGTTTCTACAATTTATGATCTAAAAAATGCTTCATTTGCTATGATTCACCTAAGCACTTGTCGATACATCTATCTTGGAATGATTCAAGTGAGCCTTGCTAATAAGCATGATATTTTTTTTTTAAAGAAAAAGTAAAGCTTTAGGGCATTTCAAGTACAACACCAAATAAAACCCTCAATTGCAAGCCTAAGCATGAGCCCAAAGCATCCACATGCACACTCATCCTTGATGAGGACATCCGAGCACCAGCCAGAGCATACCGAAGGAGGACAACTCTCGTTTCTTTATGGCTAGGCGATGCATACATGGGGCCCTATGGGCCCAATTTGAGTGCCTAGCCCAGTTGAAGACCCCATAATGGGAAGGATGCATGTAGGCTACTTAGTTGGACAATTCCAACTGTTGGATCATCGTCATTGGACATCTTAATCGTGAGCCACGAAATAGTTTAGTTTATTTAGTTGTTTATATGTTTTGTTATTTTTTGTTTAACTTAAATTTTTGCCGAGTTTAGGGAGTTAGGAACAAACTTTATTTTTTTAAGTGTCTTTATGTGAAACCTTTTATCTAAGAGTGTCTTTTTGTAAAAAGTGTTTCTTAAGATTATATAAGGCTTGGACGTCCACACACTAGCCCATTATTGAGCATATGAAATTAAGTTCTTCTTGTCAGTGCCTTGGTTTGTCAATAACGTGTGCTAGTAATTCTTGAGTCGGTTGAGCCCCCATTGGAAGATGAAGACAGCAAAAAACTTGAAGACTTGTGTCAATCAAGGCTTGAAAACATAGGTAAATTGAGATGCCTTGGTGATACTAGCCTTAGACCCTTTTAGTTTCAACACAACCCACCTCTAGATGATCCTTTCTCCAATAAGAAAATCCTTCTTGATCATCCCAAAGCCTTAAGATTTAACTTGGACTCTTTAACAGGCTTTTGAGGTTTTTTAAGGATTGTCTGTTCAACCGGGACCATTTTTAGTCTGATAAAAAGAGATCCAAACCAGTGTTCGTAGTATCAGTATCGCGTTACGTTTCACACCCTTAGGATACAAATACATAGTGCGTATCGCTAGGGATATATCGGTTGTATCGCATAATGTATCGCACTTTTTTGGGAAACTTTGGGAACTTGATTGAATTTTTCAATGAAACTTTAGGGATTGTTAAAATGGACCTCAATACATACATTTAAATCATAATATGTAAAAACAAAAGTCCACATAATGGAGTTCCTTTGTAAAAGGATCCTAAGCTATGCGCTGTCTGACTGAATTGATGCAACTATTGTTTAAATTGATTCCATAAGATATACAAATGTAAAAAGACATAAATGAAAACACAATCAATTCATTGACAAAGTAAAACAAGCAAGAGAGTTGAGAAATATACTTATGGATGCAACTTGACTGCTGCCTAGACCCACATAGAGTTACGCGGTGGCTCGTAATCATCGTCTCCATCTCAACGGGGTTAAGAATAGAACTGCTGCTCCACAAATCAACAGTATTGTGCCCAAGTCATAGTAGAATGGTACTAGCTAAGATACTCCCTGACATAACGCTGGTACTCATCCTTTCTAAACTGAACCAGTACGCCCATCCGTGGGTACTGTGTAATTGTAACAGTCTGTGGCTGATATGGAGTTGAGATGGGCATAGATGGTGCTCTAGAATATCCATATTGCTCGCCATATGCGTACTGTGGCTCATAACCCTGCTCATATGAGGAAGTGAACTCCTGACTGTAGTCGAAAAATGATGTGCCGTAGCTGCTGGAGTCGCTCACCGCATATCCACCAGGTTTGTATCCATATTGTGGCATGGAACTCGAGCTCCCCTCCCTTGTCTGTGATCCATATCCATACTGTGGCATGGAACTCGAGCTCCCCTCCCTTGACCGTGATGTAGATCCAGAGTCATGACATGCTCGATCCCTAGTGCCACGTAAGCATCCACGACCGTACATCTCTCATAGAAATAGCCAATAGTCGCTCCTCTATATTTGTCAGTGGCTGGGTTTTCTGTTTCTCACGCAGCTTCTTTCTAATGTATGCTTTGTTGATTACAAGCCACTCATGTGGTCCATTTGGACGAAAACCGTGGTCGGTGTCCTGTGTGGCATGATCAAACTCTCTCCCCAATGAATGGGCTAAGTGGCCTCTAAGACTGACTCCCAGTATAAGACTCGCTCTCACCGCCACCATCCCCGTCATCATCATCGTCGTCGTCGTCCCCATCCCCGTCATCGTCGTCATCATCATCGTCATCGTCGTCGCCCCCATCATCATCATCATCATCACCACCACCATCACTCGCCGTATCTAATAATCTCTCGCCACCACGTGACCCGCATGATAAAAATTGTCGCGGGCTCCCCTCCGGATCCCTCGTCAATGGTTCGAATAACTCAGGGGGAGATCTCTGCTACTGTAAATGGGCATTAACATCAATGCCCAGCTCTACTGCCTCTGCCTCCACATGTGGCTCCGGTCTCCCATCAGATGTATCCAAGTCGTCGGACCTAACCCACTGGTAAAGTGGGTCATCATCGTCTGCATCCGCATAAGCATGCTGTCCGATAGTCATCAGATCCAATGGGTCTTCCTTTGCCTTTCTTCTTCCTTCAGAGCGGAACATCCTCTCTAGTAGCTTTATGTTGTAGTGGCAGTAGACCAGCTTCTGAAGCCTGTCGTACCCCAACCGATTCTGCTTGTTTGTGTGGATCAGTGAAAATGTACTCCAATTTCTCTCACAGGGTGAGGAGGACACCATCTGTGCCAGCACATGAACAGCTAGGCGCAGCAAGAACTCGCAATCACAGCCGTACATGGCCCACCATTCACCTGCAAGAAATGTTTCTCATTACTTTCACATCTACCAAAATAGTATGAAAACTATAATTTACTAACAAGAGATTGTATGAACTATGAAGCATGCAACAACTCACATGCCATCATGGTTGTCCTCGATCTCATCGCTGCCTCATTCCCAAACATCCCCACAGCGTTACGAAATCTAACAATCTGATGAATGTATGAAGCAATAATGGTAAGTCTAGGGTGTTTAAGCTATAAGATGAAGCTAGTACTACAATAAGTGCAGACATATTTACCTCAAAACCGAATGTGGCTTTCCCATGACAGTTGGGGAATAAGTGAGCGTACACCTCGTGCACCGCCTTCTTCAATGAGTTGTCTTGGTAGAGCTTGCGGGTGTAGTGGTACTTTGGATTCAAAAGTAAGCTGAATGGCAACAACATACACATATTTACACATAACCAATAGTGTTGTCAAAATCCTATGATTTACGATTTTAGTTGAATCTTAAGCAAAATGATTTGAATCCCAACCTTGAATCCCTTTTTATATGAATCTTATGATTCTATGATTTGAATCCTCAGATTTACGATTCAAAATATACTTGTTCTCTTCTACTTTAAGCTTCACTTGGCTTTCATTTTATGTTTTTAAATTGGTGGGGGCTTTAAGAATTGTTTAGAAGAGGTAAATTATTTTTATTTGTTCTTTATAAGAGATTAAATTATATATATTTTCTTCAACATTAAATCATGCAGATTTTTTTTGTGATTCATTAGTTCTTAATTGGTCGAAACACAAAACTGATGTATGACCTGCCTATAATTTTTTTATTGATGATTACTGTTATAGCATAAAAGCGGTGGTCAAAGATATTGAAGACTCAAGACCCGCGAGCGCCTTTTTGGTTTATGGTGTTCAACCCGCGAGCCCTTATGTTCGAAGCTTGCATATCGTAAAAGTACGGTATACACTCCCGAATATGCGAGCTGGCTTGGTCGCTGGTCATCGGATGAGGGCATTTTCATAATTCATCTGTCTTTATTCCTTGGTTACAAAACAAAGGTTCTGCATGCAAGCAGCTCGGCTCGTGGTCGTCGAAAGGGATCGTATATCCACATGCGAGCAGCCCACTTCAAGGTTGTTAAACGAGGTTATCTTCGAGGCAAATAGTCGCTGCCTTTCAGTATCAGTCTGTACAGATCAATTTTGGTTCGTCCTTATCCATAACTCCGAGCATCTCCATCAAGAGACGTAATCAGTTAGACGTCTAAGGTTGTTAGGTCATCCCTTTATCTAAGGATTAACAAGATAAGCACCTTATCCCCTAAAATCAGCAGTGATCTTAACGGCTTGCGTAATAGATTGGATCACCTGGATCTATATAAATAGATGGTCCCACAGATGATAAAGGTACACAATCCCTGAGCTCATATTCAACTTTTCACTTTATAACCGTATCTCTTCTGACTTAAGCTTCGGAGGGCTAACGGCTAAATGCCAGCCACCCTTAGTTTTCTCCTTTACTTTTTCAGGTCTGGAGGGAAGCTTGCTCGAAGGAAGGTGAACTGTCTGGAGGATCCTGTTACTAAATTAGATGTAAACAGATTGGCGCCGTCTGTGGGAACACGTTGTTAGAATTAGCCATTCTCATTGCTGATCGTTATCTCCCACTATGCCTCCCAAAAAGACGGTTCATCCTTCCACTTCAAGATAGACGTTACCTCCGCCTGACATCCCTGAACCAGCGTCTAATCTCCCTCAGACTACTTTAACGGGCATGCCCCCGGGAGAGTCCAATTTGCCGTCACAAAATCCATTTTACGATGTATCCGGCAGTCAAGACGACATTATGCGTTTCGTCGGAAGCATACTTCTTACTCTCAAAGCAGGGCTTCAAACCTTATCTAATCGGTTTGATCAGCACTTTCCTAAACCACAACAACCACCTCCAGAAGGGCCGCCGTTGCGACCTATACCAGTAGCTTCCAGACATTCTGCAGGCGAGCCACAAACCCAACCAAATCCTCCTTCAAATCGAATGCCACTCGGCAATCCAGTCCCGGTACCTCCTCTACAATCTATATACTCCAGTACCTCCCGACAACAACAATCTCAGGGGTCTGCTGTTGAAACTTTGAGTTACACCTTACCATGGGAAGGAGATCTCAAGAGAATCGAGGATGGCTTCGCCGATATGGAGCAACGATATCGGTCTAACCTCCCACCTATTGCTCTTGCATCAATCCATCGATCTGAATCTCCTTTCACCCGCGAGGTTATAGAAGCTCCCCTAAGAAATACCGAACGCCTATCATCATCCCGTATACAGGCACCGGCGATCCTCTCGAACATCTGGAGACATATAAGTCTCTTATGGAGTTGGAGGGATATGGTTCTGAAATTATGTGTAGGGCTTTCTACTTAACTCTAAAGGATGCAGCGCGTACATGGTTTCAAGGCCTAAAACCTCGATCTATTGGATCCTTCTCCCAATTATCAGAGGTCTTCCTCTCTCAGTTCATGGGAAGCATCCGCACCAAAAAGCCGGCATCTCATTTAATGGATCTAAAGCAATTGCATGAGGAGACAATTAAGGAGTTTACAGTTCGGTTCACTGCAGAAGCCGTCCAAACTGAAGGTTATACCGAAGACAAAGGCCTCACCACCTTTATAGCCGGAATTACAAGTGAAGAATTCTGGTTCGCCCTGGACAAAAATCCTCCTAAAACTATGACGGAATTCCAAGCCAAAGCTCAAAAATACATCGATGCGGAAGAAGTCGCTTTGGCACGTCACGGTATACAAGGCAAGAAGCGTAAGTCCGAGAAGATCTCTCCTCCTGATAAGAAATACCGCCGCGATCGACGGGACCGTTCCCCTAAGAAGCCCTACTCTGGTAAATATTATAATTATACACTTCTTAACCAATATCCTAAGAAAGTATTAATGGAGATCAAGCACAAAACTTATGTGAAGTGGCCTTCAAGGATCAAGTCCCATCCTGAAAAATGAGACGATGAAGTTCTGTTATTTCCATAAAGATCGTGGGCATAACACCCAAGATTGTATATCATTAAAAGATCACATTGAAACTCCTATTATGACGATTACAGGAGACCTATCGGATCTCCTGATAGCTACAACGTTGGACCCAAGAGAGAGCGCTCTTCAATCAGGTACCCCGGGGGAAGAGACAGTCGCAATCCACTTATCTAAAGAAAATTCGTCCAAGAAGGTTTACATTGGATCTTCTTTGAGCGATGTCTTTCGTGAAAATCTGATTCATTTTCTCACCGAATATCAAGATGTATTTGCTTGGTCTCATAGTGACATGCCAGGTATCGACCCCAACAGTCATAGTTCATTGCCTGAATGTTGATCCGAAGCACAAACATGTTCATCAGCGTCGATGAGCGCTCACCGCAGAAAGGCAAATGGTGATTAAAACCGAGGTCGAAAAGTTGTTGACCGTCAATTTCATTGAGGAAGTTGACTACCCAGAATGGGTCGCGAACGTGGTCCTTGTTCAAAAAACTAATGGTAAGTGGAGAATGTGCGTGGACTACTCTGATCTGAACAAAGCATGCCCAAAGGATAGTTTCCCGACTCCCCGCATCGACCAATTGGTTGATTCAACAACGGGGCATGCCCTACTCAGTTTTATGGACGCCTACTCTGGTTATAACCAAATCATGATGCACCCGCCCCGATAGTCAACACACTGCCTTTATCACTGACCACGGCTTGTATTGCTATAAGGTAATGCCTTTTAGTCTCAAGAATGCAGGAGCCACCTATCAATGTCTGGTCAATAAAATGTTCGTTACGCAAATCGGTAAGAACATGGAAGTTTATGTCAATGACATGCTCGTGAAAAGCGTCGCAGCCAACGACCATCTCAGCAGATTTCTGAGAAGCCTTCGACCTAATGAGAAAGTATCGAATGAAGCTAAATCCAGAAAAATGTGCTTTCGGGGTTTCCGCCAGGAAATTTCTTGGGTTTATGGTTGGCCAACGAGGAATCGAGGCGAATCCCTAGAAAATAAAAGCCTTGATTGAAATGTAGTCTCCGTCCACTCTCAAAGATGTCCAACGATTGGCTGGTCGCATTGCATCATTGAACAGGTTTATTTCGCGTGCCTCTGATAAGTGCGTTCCTTTCTTTAAGCTTCTTTGAGCTACCGCAAAAACCGACTGGGTGTGGACTCAACAATGCGAAGAAGTATTTCAACAACTGAAGCAATATATGAGCACGCCCCCTATCTTATCGAAACCTGTTTTACACGAGCAGTTCCTTCTTTATTTATCTGTCTTCTACGGCCGTTAGTGCCGCATTAATAAGAGAAGATTCCGGGGTACAAAGGCCCGTTTTATATTAGTCGAGCGATGGTGGATGCCGAAACTCGATATTCTGATATGGAGAAATTAGCTCTTGCCTTAGTGACTGCTGCTCGAAAACTGCGACCATATTTCCAAGTCCACTCTATATTAGTACCTACGAATCATCCATTAAGACAGGTCCTTAAAAAACCTGAGGTTTCAAGGCGATTGTATAAATGGGCAATTGAGATCAATGAGCACGATATATCGTTCTGCCCAAGAATCGTCATTAAGGGTCAAGCTGTGGTTGATTTCATTGCTGAATTCACATATTCTTCCTCCAGCAATGACCCTGCGACCAGCGACTAGACCCCCTGGTCGCTCTTTGTGGATGGGTCTTCACGCGCCACTGGTAGCGAAGCTAGCTTAATCTTAATTGCTCCTGACGGGTCGCATTTTCAATATGCTTTACGATTTGACACTCATGTCTCTAACAATGAAGCAGAATATGAGGCTTTGATCGTCGGCATTGAACTAGCGAATGTGCTCGCGATACAAAGTTTACTTATTCATTGTGACTCTCAATTCATAGTCAATAAAGTGCTTCGCGAATTCGAGGCGAAAGAAGAGCGAATGGCTTTATACAAATCCCGAGTACTTATCCTGCTCGCAAAGCTAAACAAATATGAAATAATTCACATCCCTCACGAGAAGAACAAGCTCGCAGATTCACTGGCAAAGCTAGCCTTTGCACCAGAGTCTAATCTAGCGCAATCTGTTTCTATCAAGCATCTTCATGCTCCGAGTATTAGTCAAACGACCCCAAAACAAGTAGTCATAGTACATTCCTCCCCATGTTGGATGGACCCCATCGTCCTTTACCTCAAAGACGGACAACTCCCAGATAATAAAAAATCTGCACGACAAATTCGTCACCGTGCTGCCAGGTATACCTTACAAAATGGAATTTTAATACGTAAAAGCTTTACTTTACCATACTTGAGATGTCTTCATCCAGAAGAGGCACATCGCGTTCTTAATGAAATACACTAGGGGGCTTGCTGTAACCATCCTAAGGGACACTCTTTAGCATATAAAGCAATGAGGCAAGGGTACTATTGGCCCACCATGAAGGCGGACGCAATCGAATTTTCCAAAAAATGTGACAAATGCCAACGATATTCTCCAATACCCCATGTACCATCTGAGCCGATGACGCCAATGGACGGCCCTTGGCCCTTCGCGCAATAGGGAGTCGATATCATCGGACCATTACCCACCGGGAAAGGTCAGAACAGGTTCGCAATTGTAGCAGTCGATTATTTCACCAAATGGGTCGAGGCAGAACCATTAACTACAATCACCGAAAAGCAGACTACTAGGTTCATCTGGAGAAACATCATATGCCGTTATGGGCTTCCCCACACTATAATCACCGACAATGGAAAGCAGTTCGACAACGCCGCGTTCTTGGAGTTTTGCGAAAAATGGAAGATACGAAGTATTCATACCTCCCCATATCATCCCCAAGCTAATGGACGAGTTGAAGCAGTCAATAAGATCATCAAACATCATCTAAAGACTAAGCTCGATGAATGTAAATGCATGTGGCCAGAGCTCCTACCTGAAGTCTTATGGGCCTATAAAACTACAACTCGCACGTCAACTGGAGAAACTCCTTTCTCTTTGGCATTCGGCACCGACGCAGTTGTCCCCGTCAAAGTCCAAGTACCCTCGTATCGAATCGAGCAGTACGATTCCACGAATAATCAAGAGCGGCTGAGGCTTCATCTCGACCTCTTGGACGAAAGAAGGGACGCATCCCGACTTCGAGCAGCAGGTTACCAACAACGTATTTCTCGCTATCGTAACGTCAAAGTCCGACCCAGAGCTTTCCAGCTCGGCGATTTGGTCCTTAGACAGAATCTCGGAATTCCTGCTCGCTCATTGGATCCAAACTGGGAAGGCCCTTACCGAGTTATCAAAATTGTGCGACCAGGTACATATTATCTCGAAGGTATGCAAGGAAGACCCCTACGTCGCCCTTGGCGTGTAGAGCATCTACTCCGATATTTTCCTTAACCCGATGTAAATCGGAACAATATTTAAATAAAGTTGGATTTTCTTTTGGTCGCTACTCCATTAGTTGAACCCGAATAGCCCCGAAGGGAATATACGCATTCCCTTGGCCAAATCCTCTGCTTTCGGCAGAGTCAAAAGCCTCAATCGATAGATCAGTCTATCTCTACGCGGACATGGTCACCAAGACCCCCGGATTCAGCCTAACTCATTCTTTCATGAGTTAAGTACTCAGGCATTCAACGTACGACCAACGAGAAAAAAAGAGAGAAGGAGAAACAACATACGAGCCATAGTATCAAAAAGTTTTTCATTCATTCCATTGACTAAAATATTCAGATCGTTTACAAAAGGAGAATGAAAATTTTTACATAAGATAAAAAGAGAGAAGAAAGGAGATGATCATTCTTGTGCATCACTTGAAGGAGGAGCGTTACTTTCAACCTCAGGGCCCGCTTCCGAGACCCCTCCAGCTTGTGTAACCTCAGTGACCTCGTTCTCAGCGGCCGCCCTCTCCTCTGCAGCAATGATAGCCACGACCTTCTCGAACTCTCCCATATCAAACGATGGAGACATCCGCTGCACCACTCACAGTGCGAAGTCGCGACCAGCATCGTACGATTCATATCTTTCATTGTCGTACAGCTGCGAGGTACGGAACTCCATGATAGCGCGAGGCCCCTCTTCGGACAGTATCTTGACGAAGGCCACTCTCTCCTCCTCCCAATGAATAGAGTCGTCTTTGAGATGCGCAAGGGTGGATCGTTCTTTCTCCAAACTGTCGCTGACTTCTTTTAGTCGCGACCTGCTCTCAGCGAGCTCCTCCTCCAGTAAGATCTTATCTTGGCAAAAGATCTCTCTCTCTCTCTCTCTCTCTCTCTCCATCTTCGCCTTCATCTCCGCGAGCCTGGCGAAGTTTGTGTCCAAGGCCTGATATCTGTCAGTCAGGACTTTGGACCTTTTCAATGAGAATTTTCCTCTCCTCAGTCATCTTCGCGATTAAGGTCTCGCGAGATTTAATGACTTGTTCCCTCCCGTGGACTGCCTTCTCTAAGGCAACCCTCTTTCCCTCAGCCTCATTTATAATACGGCGGGCGGCGAGGATGTCACGCCTCGTCTGTATGATGAGATCCAGGCCCTGTTCAAGGAGAAGGATTATCAGATGTTCACTTGAAAACCAACAAAGAAAGCAATAAACAAGTTAAAATCGAAGTATTCCTTACCTGGACCATCCTCACTCCTGCGTCTAGAGAGAGGTCTTCGGGACTTGGTTCGGGGAGAGTGCCGAAGGTCTGGGGGGAGATGTTGTCAAAGAGAAATTTGCAGATCGGGTGCAGATGGCTTGGAACGGTAAACGTCCCAACTCTGGAAGGCTGGGCTACGACTAGCCCAGCAGGGCTCGCATCTTGAGCAACAGGTTGCTCGCGAGCAGGAATCAACTCGCGAGCACCTTCAGGCTCGCGAGGTTCTTCAGCCAGGGGGCAACTTGACCCCGCCCCATCATTCCTTGGGGAATTATCAACAATATTGATGACCGGTGGTTCGAGAGGAACCACCGGTGCAACTGCCGCAGTGTCAGGGAGAGGTTCACGCGGCTGTGGGGTTTGGGCAGGCTCACCTGACCGATTAGACGGGTGAGATGGACCGGCAAACGTCTTCTTTTGTCTCTTCGAGCCGGTACCCTTTAAGCGAGGCAGCAATCCCCTCTTCTCTCCCACGTTCGCCATGGCAGCCTCCTCTCGGGATATCAACCCAGCAGCAGCGAGTCGAGAGGGTGACAAACAGGTCTCGATATCCCTGTCACGAGCTGGTAATTTGTAAACTTTTACAATCCTCTCGTTGATTCCTCCCTTCAAGCTCGGTTTCCCCCCGGTCGAAATACCTGCGAATACGAGCAGAGGTCAGATAAACGAAAGTTCAGAATCTGTTTATAAATCGGGTTAGAGTGAAGTTTCACCCACCTTCACCGAAGAAGCGGCTCACATTATGGCCTCCAGGGGTGGATCCCGTTTCAGATTCCCAGTTTCCGGAGGCAAAGAACCAGCGTTTCCTCCATCCGGGATAATTCGAAGTGGGTTTTCCCAGGACGTAATTGTCCCGGTGCCAGTAACATAAGTAATACCAGCCTTCGCTGGAGGGAACTTTCTTAAGCTGAAACATTCTAAGGAACTCCTTAGCAGTCAAATCCCCATTGCCGGCTTGCTTCCAAAGAACGAACGCACTAAGAACTACCCTCCAACCATTGACAATAAGTTGTCCAGGGGCAATTTTATAGGTGCGGAGTACGTCACGAATAAAAGGGTGAAGGGGAATACGCACTCCGAGGATGAAGAGGTAATCATATAGGGCTACGCAACCGGGGGGAGGTGAATCCGGAGTCTCTCCCTCTCCAGGCAACCGAAAAATGACGGAGTTGGGAACCCGATATTTTTCCCATAACTCGTTCAATCGTTCCTCCGTCATTATTGGGGGATACCCGGACACAGAATACTTCCCCGCCGGAACCCTCGCGTTATTGGAGGAAGAAGAGTTCGGAGTTGCATCCCCCAAGGGGACGGTTTCCTCATCAGAATCTCTCACCATGGTTTCTTAAGATAGGATAGAAAGAGGATAATACCTTGAAGGAAATGAAGAACAAAATTACACCAGAGAAAATTTGGGGGAACGGAGTCACACCAGAGGAAGATTGGGACAGCCAGAGGGAAAAAAGGAAGCAAGGAGAGAAGAAGAATTTTCGAAGCCCTCTGATGAAATTTCGAAAATTTTGCAGGCTCCGTATATTTGTAAGCAATCATTCCTCAAGATTTGGTGACACGTGGCGACCATTCGTTTGGCACAACAATCGAATGAGCATTATCATTAATTCCGTAGATACGTGGCGGGTGTCTCTTCATTTCCTCTCTGCCGAAAAGCTGCGGAAAGCTAGCGTTCATTAATGACAGTCCAATCATGTACGGCTTTCCCTCCGAGAAACGCATTAAGCGGTTATGCATGCTGATAAGCAAGTCCTTCCCTTAAACTCCTCGACGGCAAGGACTTGGGGGGCATCTGTTGTAGCATAAAAGCGGTGGTCAAAGATATTGAAGACTCAAGACCCATGGGCGCCTTTTTGGTTTATGGTGTTCAACCCGCGAGCCCTTATGGTCGAAGCTCGCATATCGTAAAAGTACGGTATACACTCCCGAATATGCGAGCTAGCTTGGTCGCTGGTCATCGGATGAGGGCATTTTCATAATTCATCTGCCTTTACTCCTTGGTTACAAAACAAAGGTTCCGCATGCAAGCAGCTCGGCTCGTGGTCGTCGAAAGGGGTCGTATATCCACATGCGAGCAGCCCACTTCAAGGTTGTTAAATGAGGTTATCTTCGAGGCGAATAGTCGCTGCCTTTCAATACCAGTCTGTACAGATCAATTTTGGTTCGTCCTTATCCGTAACTCCGAGCATCTCCATCAAGAGACGTAATCAATTAGACGTCTAAGGTTGTTAGGTCATCCCTTTATCTAAGGATTAACAAGATAATCACCTTATCCCCTAAAATCAGCAGTGATCTTAACGGCTTGCGTAATAGATTGGATCACTTGGATCTATATAAATAGATGGCCTCACAGATGATAAAGGTACACAATCCCTGAGCTCATATCCAGTTTTAAACTTTATAACCGTATCTCGTCTTACTTAAGCTTCGGAGGGCCAATGGCTGAACGCCGGCCACCCTTAGTTTTCTCCTTTACTTTTTCAGGTCTGGAGAAGCTTGCTCGAAGGAAGGTGAACATCTGGAGGATCCTGTTACTAAATTAGACGTAAACAGTTACGATTAGCATGACTTGTATGTATTATGGAATTATGTTTAGAAATCAAAATATCTTTTTTGTCAATTTATAGTATCAAAATATCCGTATGTTTACTTGTATGTTTAGAAATCAAAATATCCAGCTTTAAACTTTATAACCGTATCTCGTCTTACTTAAGCTTCGGAGGGCCAACGGCTGAACGCCGGCCACCCTTAGTTTTCTCCTTTACTTTTTCAGGTCTGGAGGGAAGCTTACTTGAAGGAAGGTGAACGTCTGGAGGATCCTGTTACTAAATTAGATGTAAACAGTTACGATTAGCATGACTTGTATGTATTATGGAATTATGTTTAGAAATCAAAATATCTTTTTTGTCAATTTATAGTATCAAAGGCCGCTTTTCCACCATGATTCTACATTCAAGATAGGTAATAATAACATAAATTATTAAAAGATCCTTGTATTTTTTTAAAGGGAAATTTCATGGAAGACAATAAAATTAAAGAATAAGAATCCTTTAACGCTATTATGACATGGTATTACTTGGTGCACATTGATGGCAAAAGGAAGATGAGTTTTTAAAAAAAATCTGATTTATTTATATTTTTCATATTTTTTAAAATTTAAAAATCTTACGATTTACGATACGATTTGCGATACGATATTATTCAACCCCTATTACGATTTGCGATGCGATAACGATTTTGACAACATTGCATACCATCAATATAATGGTTATACATGACAATGTTTTAAGTATCGACAATATTGACCGATATATCCCACGATAGATCTTGTATCCCCCCTGTGCGATACGAAACACACAGGTAGTGACGATATATCCCAACTATTCAATCCGGTGAGCATTTTTGATTTTTGATCCTTTTTTTTTTTTTGGCTATAAATCACATTAAATCAATGTCAAATGGTTGCAAATCTATGAATTTTCATGAAAATTCATGGATTTGGAGCTTCGATTTCAAGATTTGGGGGAGATGAGCCAAGTTGCAAAAAATGAGAAAAATCGAAATTTCTCACAAATCAGTTGCAGTCTTTGTATCCAAACACAAAATCAAACATGTATGTAACCTGATCTAGTGATTCTTCTTTTACTTTTGAATGTATTGCTTGTGTTTCCATACATGTCTTCTTACTTTATAAATTATATGAATAGACTTCGAATATACTTGCTTCAGTTCAGTTAGATAGCATATATATTAGGACCCCTTACAAAGGAAACCCCTATTATGTGCACGTTTTTTGTAATGTCTTAATTTCTAAGTGTGTATTGGTGTTTTTTTCAACAATCCTTGAAGTTTCATTGAAAAATTTGACCAATTTCCCTATGTTCCCAGGTTTCCCAACAACAACGATACATTACACGATACAACCGATATATCCCATGCGATAACCGATATGTATCCGTATCCCAAGAGTGCGATACATTACTCGATAACGATATTTAAAACATTGATACATGGTATGCAAAGAGGTACATAAATAGAAGAAATGAATCATTTAACTACTTACCAACCTTATGAAGTGGATGTGATAGGGTCTTTTCCCAACGATCGTCGATAATTTTATGCACCCATTGATATGACTTAGGAGCTTTGATCTGGATGGCATCTTTCATCACTTGTATGGATGCATACAATGATCCCATTGATGGAGACACCTCATTGTCGACCATCCTCAACACGCTGTATATAAGCTCGATAATGGCCAACACATTGCACACGCGTTCCCAAAATGAATGACTCAACACAAGCTCCTCATACCTAGGGCTGTAAATGGGTCAGTGGACCCGATGGGGTACCCGGACCCAACCCATTTAGACCCGACCCTAGACCCGACCCGTTTGTTAAATGGTACGGGTCTGGGTCCAAGAACAGACCCAGTTAATAAACGGGTCTGGGTCTGGTTTCCTTTATATTAGACCCGACCCGAACCCATTTAGTAAGTGGGCGGGTTTGGTCTATGTCTCAAAGGACCCGTCTAGCCTAAGACCCGTCCAGACCCGGTTTTAAGCCTTGTAAAATGCTTGCATACTTGATCCAGACCCGGACCCATTTATAAATGGGTCTGGGTGGATCTCCCTCTACCAGACCCGGAGCCATTTATAAATGGGTCTGATGGGTTGACTCGGACCCGACCGGACTCGCCCATTTAGTAAAAGGGTCTGGGTCTAAAATTTGGACCCAAACCCGTTTAGTAAATGGGCGGGTCTGGTTTTGGCTAAACCCGCCCCGAACCCGACCATTTACAGCCCTACTCATACCTCCAAGTCACTTTCTTGAGACGTTTTTTCCAATCATCATACTCCTTAGAGGAGAAGAGCTCTCGTAGCCCCTGCCTATGTTTGAAAAGACTATTCAATGCGATGTAATTTGTGGCGAATCGTGTCACCCCATGCCGCAGTATATCCCCACTACACGTTTAACGCATCTCAGCCAACAACTAGGTGTGGTTGTAAATGTAACTCGTGATGAATCGTGCGTCTGTAATAGTCGTCTTTACAGCCGACCTATCTCCAATCGCTTCTAACATTAGATCTATGCAATGAGCTACACAGGATGTCCAGTACACATTATACTTTTCTTCGATATCCTTCCCTGCCTTCACAAATGCGCTCCCATTGTCTGTCACAAATTGCACAATATTCCTTCTCCCAACATCCTTCATCACTTTGGACATTAATTTATAAATGTAGTTTACATCTTTTATTTTGTTGCTTGCATCTACAGACTTAAAGAAAATTGCCCTTCCCCTACAGTGCACCATAAAATTTATGATTGACGTCTTCGTCGGTCCAGTCCAACCGTCACACATGGCGATGCAGCCATACATCTCCCATGATTGCTTGTATGTGTCCATGTAGGCCTTCATCTCCTTATACTTATCATCAAAATACTTCCCCACTATCTCACGGGATGTGGGGAGCACTACACCCTCACCCCCTCATTGCATTTCAGATATCATATTCTTGAAGTGCGAGCTCCTTGCTGCATTCGCAGGAACCAAATCGTATATAAAAAATCTAGCAATGAACTTTCCAACCTTCTTCTCACATCCCCCCCACTAAACACATCTTTCAACTTCTTTTGCATCCCCCCAGCCCCCTTATACATCCTCGGCTCTGAAGGAGGTTCCGGAATCCGCATACTCGCACCACATGTCAAACTAAAAAACCTCCCCGACTACTGCGGCTGGCCCCACTTCCCCCAGCCCCAGACCCAGACCCACTCCCACACCCCATGCTCATGAGTAGACCCCTCAAATCTAGGCCTGCTCGCCTCCACCCTTATCATTTAATCAGTCTCGCAACGTTCTCAGATCGATTCATCAACCACACGTCCATAATCTGGATCCTCGTCCTTATCTAGATCAACCACATCTTCTCCAACAAATGTTGGCCGCCCCAGCTCCTCCCTAATCTTCCTCTTTCTTGTAGCCCTGTCATCCTTTATCTCCACATTCTTCTTTAGAACTGCCCTAATCTCTTCCCTCACATCTCTTGGACATTTGGGGCAATCCTTAACATTTCTATAACCCCCTGCTAGATGTTCCTTCAAGCGGGTTACTCCGCCACTCTGTGACACATGGCCACATAGATTACATATTGCCCCATGTCAATTATCGGGGAGAGGGCGGCCATATCTCCATCCAATATCCTGCTGTCTCCCTCCTCTACCTCCTCTTCGGTCTCCTTTCGACATGGTTTACCTGCAAATGAACATATTATTAGGCAACAAACAAAATAATTTTTTTTTAATTAATCTTCCAAATCAGTTAATCAGCACCTCCACATCCATAATTTCAGGTTTTCACTCCAACAATACTCCCAATTTGGGAGGAATTGGCACATTTCAAATTTCTCCCAAATCGGCCCATATACACTCAAATCATCAAATTGGAGTGTATGTGATGTTCGATTAGTTCTATAATAGTATTTATTCACAATTAGGAGTGAATTAATAGCTGTTATGAAAAGAAAATTCGGAAAAAAATGAATTATTAAGTATTTTTTTATTAATAATTAATTAATTCAAAATTTGGGGGAAATTGTTGAAAAATCGATGGATCGGCCCCATTAAATCCTTAAAATGTTGTTTCTGATCCAACATTGCAAGTAATTTGGGAAAAATTGAGAAATTACGAATTTCCCCCAAATCGGACCCTATCTCTCAAATCTTAAAATCAAAGGTTGTAATGCTTGATTCTCCATGCAAAACATGAAGATTCAAACATATCAACTGATTTTGGCAGATTTTAAACCATTTAAACGAGAAAAAAAAACGAGTTTTGGATGAATAATACTCACCGAGTTCAAGAATGGGCCAACTTCAGATTTGCTTCGAAATAATCGATTTCCTCTCAAGATCCTTGTAAAGGAAGGACCAAAATCTACCCACAAGTAGGTGGGCTGGAAGAATTAACACAAAAAATAGGTTGAAGGTGTTTTTTTTTCTCGAAAAAAATCGCCAAAGGGGGAGACTCTTGTGCATTTGGATGATATCCGGACGATATCGTCCAGGTATTGCCGATATCGGGAATCGACTAAAGGAGATTTTAACGATATCTCAACCGATATCGATATATAGCACGATATTATCGATATCAGCCGATAATATCGTCAATGCACAGGAACAATGTGAATTTTTTGTGTCTCCAGGGGGCTTTCATATCACTGACCAGCGATATTGATACTATTGGCTGATAGTATCGATACTGCAATCACTAATCCAAACCAATCCAGCAACTAAACTAAAAATTTAGACCTTGTCGGTCCGATCGAAAGACAAACAATCCAACAAATTTATTGGAAAATCTAGACATTTTCGGTTTGAGTCAGTCTAACCGAACTGGCCCTACCCCGCCATTTTCAATCAAACTAACCCTGCTACGGTCCGACCGAAATGACCCTGCTTTGACAGTTTTGGTCGAACTGGCCTTACACTGCCAGTTTTGGCTGAACGGAACCTGTTTTTCGGTCCGATCGAAGGCTATCCGTTATAGATCCATTGGAGCATTTTTCTTATAAAATTGGCACTTAGACCTTGGCATAATAGATAGGTTTTTTTATGTTTTTGAAGCCTCTATGCATTCTAATCTTTTCCAATTCATATAGGCTCAAATTCATTGAGATCTATGTCATTTTCCTTGTGATTCATCACTCTAATGTGCATTCCAAGCTGTCTTTGAAGATGATTGTGGCATTTTGCATTCTCTAGAGGATAAAAACCAATCTTATGGCTATGGGCAAACCCCTTGTCTATAAACCTCTAAAATGCCCATCTAAGTGAATTCCCAAATTGGAACCAAGCCATTAGTTGTAAGAGATTCAACCAACCCATCTCTCCCATTCCTTAGTACTTTCAATAGGAAGATCAAAGTAAGGAGTCGATTGTTTGAAGCCGAAGAAGATCGACATCAAAGTTCGAAGAAGCAAAAGAGAAGTGGATTCAAGATTGATGAACCATCTCAAGAAGGTGCATCAATGAGGCTCATCCGACCAACAAGGGTCTATTTTAGAGTTCATTGTATACTCTTTCCATGTGTAGGATTAAGTATAGAGTTTGCAACCCAAACTCAAATAGGTCCTTATGTAGGACCGTCACTGGACATGAGTGTGTGCGTGTTAGTCTCTGTGGGAGCCTCTAGCGAGAGTGTATGTAGGTCCTTGGATTAGGACCACATAGGTTATTGGTGAGCCTATAGAAAACCTTTGTAAGTCTCCAAGGGAGCCTCCGGCGGGAGTGTACATGTAATACTTTGTGTAGGCCTCCGACGGGAGTGTACGTGTAAAGGTTAGTGGTGAACTTATTGAAAACCATTGAGATAGTGAAATCAGGTAGGAGTAGAGTAGGATTAAGCCAAACCACTATACATCATTGTGTTTGCGATTGTCTATTTGTGTATGCAATTCTATTATACTTATAAGTTGAATTGGTAAATGTATATGGATGCATGAATAGAATGTATGCTTGGTGTTTAATTGATCGCACACACTAGATATTTCACATCTCATCACATAAACTGTTGTGCTCAATTAGTTGAATCTTTGTAGTCTATGCATTTGGACCCTTAATCCCCCCCCCCCCCCCCCCCCCCCCCCCCGGCTTAGCCATAATTCTAAGTTCCGTAAGCTTCCGCTTAGCATGGGCTCATATTAGACAACCGACGCAATTTCACTTCTCTTTCTTTGTGATAAAATAAAACCTCCTACAATTGGAGTGATTTGATGTGATGCCATGGAGTGAATCCAAGTTATCCTTCTCTCATATTCTCTTCAATCAAAAGATATTTCTTCTCTTCTCTCCTTCCATTTCTTTCTAGTTCTTTCTTCTTCTTCTTTCCCCATCTACAAACAATCCCTACTTCCCCTTTTGTTTTGTTTGCTTTCCTCTTCTTCCAACCCTTACATCTACAACCTAACCCAATCCAAACTCCACCCGGGCGTCCCCTCTGACCATACAATTGTACAACCATATCTGGCCATACCCACCTATCTGTACAACTGTCCGGCTGTCTGTACGGTCAGCCTTTACCCTCTCTCTCATCCTTTTGCTTCTATTTAACCCTAATTCCTGAAACCCCAATTTCCAACCCGAGTTTCCTAAAACCCTAACCCTAAAACCTTAATTCTCAAAATCCTAATTCCCACAAACCTAATTCCCCAAAAACCTAATCCCCAAAACCCTTATTCTCCATAATCCTAATTTCCAAAATCTAATTCCCAAACCCAAAAGTCCTAACCCTAACCTACCCAAAACCTCACAAACGAAGTGAACCCCTTTGAATTGAGAACTACCCTATGCTTAGATGGAAGTCCGACCTTCCATATATCCTGATTATTTGGTATTTTATTGGATCTACATTGCGTGATTGTCGTATGGCTTGAATTCGAACATGTTACATTGCTGATTTTTTTTTTTTTTAACTTGTGATGGATTAGCTTTACTTTGTGCTTTAAATTGTTCTAGTTAATTTGTTGATGATCTCATTGCATCATTCTAAGCTAGGCTATCCGTCGTGCATCAATCCTGGTGACTGATAGAGTCTAGGTTCTGGTTTTGCTTTTATTTCTATCGATGTTGTTACTTAGCTTTTGACAACATCGCAATTCTTCTCGCTTTTGCTTGACTAATTTGTGATTCTTCCTTTCTCCTCATGGATGGATATGAATTCAGAGATTGCCGTGTTGATCATCTTTCCTCTAATACTTGCCCCCTCACCAATCTACCTCTATTCCATAGCCCCTTTACCTGGTCTCAAGTTGCTTGTGATTATGCATGCCATTTTCAAATGTGTTTCTCTTGTATGCAATGCTGCTTCTTTTTTAGTTCTCTCTTTCATTTGTTGTATCAGTTTCTTCTAATTATTATCTATTATGTTTTCTCAGACGAGGAGCAATTGTCACAACTTTCATTGTCTGTTATGCTCTTACATCATTTATTTCGGGTTATGTTAGTGGCGGACTTTACTCCCGCAATGGCGGTATGGAATTCAAACTGACCTTATTTCCTTGTTGGTTTATGTTAATACTCTGGAACTTTTGAAATGTGGGTATGCACTGGATTACACTTAGAAATAATGGTGCTACATGTCAGTCACAAGGGTTATCATTTTTCCTTCATGTCTTATGTCATCTCTCAGCCAATGTTAGTGAAATGAGATCAGAGTGGCTGGCTGGTCCTACCCAGTTTGATTGGAATTAGTAATAATAGTTTAGTGCTGGTTTGCAATCTTAGTTATACAAATCTTCCACTCACATGCCGCTCCTGTTTTGAATTGCACTTCATACTGGGACTTCTGCTTCCTAGCCATTTATACTTGCTAACATTTTCAATATACGCTTGCTCCCTCACCTGAATTTATCATATGTATAATGTGTATCTTTACCTTGCATAGGTTTGTGTTTTAGTTTTCACTTACCAGAATCAAGGAAATTTTTGGTAGAGTTTGTCTTTACTTTAGCAAGTAGGATTTTAATGTCAAGTTGCCTTATCCTCTTCCTAGCTCTCACTGTTTGACAATTATTCTCCCCAGTCATTGTGGGATTATGATTGGCATTATCTCTACTTCAGTTCCTATACACTAAATGTCCTATATGTTTACAATGAGCCCAAGCTTTAGTAGAATGTTTCGGAGCAATAGGGTTCATCAAAACTTTGGAAAAAACAATAACTATTAAACTGGTATTTCATTTCAAGCATACTGTGAAAAATAAATCACAAAAATAGACATGTGAAATGAGAGAACATGATTCGTAACAAAGCATGACTTTTATTTCATTGGAAGCCCCACAAAAGAATGAGAAACTTGCAAAAACTCATTCATTAGGATTTCACAGCAAGTAGTTAATCCATGAAGTTCCATATTTAAAGAGGGGCACATTTTGATCATTCAGGAGTTGTTGAATATGCTAGAAACATAACATGTGTATAATTTGTTTAAAATATGTTAGAACTTTTTCTATGAAGTTTCTCCGGGTAACTCACGTATTTGTAGCAATTTTATTTTAGTATTTTTTTCTGCTGTATTGTTTTGTTATTCCCATGTTACTAATAATAAAAAAAAAATTATTTGGTTAGAAGTGTCCTAATGATTGTGGTGATTGAGTCAACCTATCATCAAGTGAACAACACGACTCTCGAGATTGAGGATAAAGGCCATGGGACCCACAAATAAATTGTGAAGCTTGCTTAGAATTATCTGAAAAACCTAATTCATTATGATAACGGAAATTCTATTGAAAAGGAAAATAAGCTACATAAAGCAAAGGTCCTAGAGTCACTGGACACAAGAGGGTTTAATGTCAGCCCATAACCAAATACACTATAATTTGCCTCTTTACTTACATGATTAAACAAATTAATTAACCCAGAATAGAGATCCCTATTTTATTAGAAGTGAAACCAAGCTCCTGCAGTTTTGACTTCTCATTCAAAGCCCTCCCAACAATTTTCCTTCCTTTTGAATTGACACAAGAAATTATTGAACAAAGAGAGATACATCAAGGTCAAAGGAACAATTCCCAGTACATAAAGAAGGGCATGATCCTCCACCTTGATCAACCCATCAGGTAAGACATTCACCTCTCCCAACATGGGCAACCAAAAGGTTTGTCCTAGATGAGATTAGATGAATTTCGGGCCCAAGCTGTAATTTTCCTCGAACCCCCTTCGATGATAGTCGAGCTTGGGAGCTTCTTAGTAAAAATGCAGTCTTCTCAAAGCCAAAGCTTCAGAAGCTTCCCACTTGCCGGAAGGACCTGGAGAAAAGAAGAAAATCACACCTTTATCATATCTGTTCACTCCAATCCCGCTAGGGCAAGGATTTCCAATTGAAGTGCTGCCAAAATTGGGTTCCACCATTGAGAAGAGCAAGACCAAGAATGTGTAATGGCAAACTTTAGGGCTTTTCTCTATTCACAATAAACTCCTGCCCATAATTGAAATCGGAGGTGGATATCCCTTGGAACAGCCACATAAGAGCTTGTCTTATGATATTACTTTTGATTCTTTCCATAACCTTCTCCAATGAAGCTCTCATGTCCTTAAAAATCCAGTTATTTCTTTCTTTAGGCATTCCCAATGTAGGACTGGCTGAAGCATTTTGAATTGAATCTGACCACTACCTTGAAATGGACCACCACCCCAACTTACCTTAGCTTAGATTATGAAACACCCATTCCAGGCAGAAAAAAGAACATAAAAACTGTAGGAAGTATCCTAGGATCTTGCGGACCACAGCAGTGAATGAATAGAGGATGCACCTAATTCTACTTATGTAAAGCAAATATCGGGAAAGCTATGATTCCTGTGCTTTATATGATCGAGGGTAGGGATCTTATCTTCCAAAAGAAAGCCTCAACTCTTTAGGCACAAGAAATGACCAAGCTTAGACAAGTTGAGAAAGATTTGTGCTCAAAGTGATAGAACCTAATGGCATCCAGTGTTTGCATTATCGCCTGAAAAATCGATAATATCGCCGATAATATCGGTGTCGCCGGAGTTGCAACACCGAAACTCACTTTTTTTCGTTTCTCTTCCTATTATCGGCGAATTATCGGCGATTTTATCGTTTTCTAGCCGTAATTCGTTGATAATATCAGGGGACTACCTAAATCCCAAAAAAATCGAAGAAAAAAGAGGGAAACTTTCAAGTGAGTGGATTTCGGTACCTCTGTAGAAGCGCCGTTCCTACGTCGTCTGCGAAAAAATCTCCAAATTCTTTTTTTTTTTTCCTTCCGATAAGTCATAAATCTCAAACACCGGAAGATTTAGGAGAAGAATCTGCGAAATCTCAGGGATTTGGGGCGGATTTTAGGGTTTCCCTTCGGGAACCCTTCCAGTTCGTAGCCCTCTTAAGGGGAAGCGGATTAGGAATCGGGTTGCGTGCGGTAACACCGCACGCTCTTATCGTGCGGAGTAAACTCAGTTGGACCCACCTAGAATGTATGTGCTTTATCTATTCCGTCCATATGTTTTTCCAGCTCATTTTAGTGGTTGAGCCCAAAATTTAAGCATATCCAAATATCAAGTGGACCATCCACGGGAAACAGTGGGAATAATGATTTCCATCGTTGAAACCTTCCCAGGCCCTACAATGATGTTTATTTGTCATCCAACCTGTTCATAAGATCACTAGTATATGGACGAAGGGAAAACACAAATATCAGCTTGATCCAAAACTTATGTGTCCTTCGAGAATTTTTCAATGGTAGACATTCAGTTCACACTTTTCTTGTGGTGTGGTCCACTTTAGATATTGATATGCTTCATTTTTTGGCACCATACCTAAACGTTTCTGTTAAGATGGATGGACAAAGTGGATGAAATAAATAAATCACTGTGGGCCCCACAGAGTTTACTCCGCACGCTCAGTACGCAATCCGCTTCCAGCTGATTAGGTGTTAGTGTAACTCGGGTAACACGTGGGTGCTACCCTTACCGCAGGACCCACCTTGATGATTTTTTTGTATATCCACGCCGTCCATATGTTTCTCCGGACCATTTCACTATGGGTCCTAAAAATTAAGCAGAGCCAAATCTCAGGTGGACCGCACTACAAGAAACATTGGTGATTGAGTAACTCACCATTAAAAATTCCAAAGGGCTCATCGTAAGGTTTTCATAATGTTTATTTCCATCCAACCTGTGGATAATGTCAAAAAGAGCCCTAAAAAAGTTAAAAATACAAAGATCAAATTGATCCAAAACGTTTTGGGCCCTAAAAAAGTTTTTAATGGCCATTCATCATTGTTTCTAGTGGTATGGTCCACCTGAAATTTGGATCTTCTTAAAGTTTTGGATCATATTCTTAAATGAGATTAAAAAACAGATGGACGGAGTGGATATACAATAAATACATCAACGTGGGCCCCACATAGTTATAGTAACACCCAGTAACGTGTTACCTGGATGTGTTACCTGGATAACAACTAATCGGGCGGATTGTGTGGCGTGCCAACCTCGGTGGCATGTGGACGTCACCAAGTTCTGTGGACCCCACCATGGTGTGTCTTATATCCACACGATCCATCCATTTGGCGAGATCATTTTAGGCCATGAGACAAAAAGTGAGGCAGATCCAAAGCTCAAGTGGACCACACCACAAAATGCAGTGGAGACAATGTTTCCTACTGTTGAAACCTTCGTAGGGCCCACAGTGATGTTTATTAGTCATCCAAGCTGTTCATTCTCACGAGGATGACAGTGGACCCCACCTTATCTACTGGTGGGGACGACAGTGGGCCCCACCTTATTTATTGGTGCGTGCAAAGGGACGCTGATTAGATATTACCCCCACCAGGACCTAGGTGGAGACGTACTGTCCTATAAGCGGATCCGTGGGGCACACCGTGATGTATGTTTTTTATCCACGCCGTCCATCCATCTTGAAAAATAATTTTAGGCAATGAGCCAAAAAAGGAGCTTGATCGGATGCTCAAGTGGATATTTTCAAAAAGCCTTCATATCCTAAATTTCTTGTGAAGTTATCATGAAATTGTCACCATTATTTCCTATTCTATGGTTCACTTGAGATTGGGGTTTGCTTCAATTTTGGGATCTTGCGTTAAAATGATCTGAAAAAAATATATGGATGGTGAGGATATGCAATATATACATCGAGATGGGCCCATGATAAGGGCCTAATCGTGTTGGGTGAAGCTAGGGCTGTCAACGGGTCGGATTCGGAGCGGATAGTAGCTGATCCGAATCCGATCCGATTTGTGATCCGGGTGATCCGTATCCGACCCGAAATCCGACGGATCTCTAAACTTCTATCCGAAATCCGACCCGACAGAGATTCAGCCGATCCGACTCTGATCCGACCCGATCCGTCCGTCCACCATGGGCCCTACTGAACTGATGGTTTGGATCATGAGAACTAGCTGGGTC
This sequence comes from Liriodendron chinense, assembly GCA_003013855.2. Taxonomy (NCBI): domain Eukaryota; kingdom Viridiplantae; phylum Streptophyta; class Magnoliopsida; order Magnoliales; family Magnoliaceae; genus Liriodendron; species Liriodendron chinense. The sequence goes on from PVNU02000362.1 coordinate 4,567,943, forward strand.
TGTGGTTAAAAAAAAAAAAAAAAACAGAAAAAAAAACGAAGAAGAAGACGTACCTGGTGGACGCCCCTCTCTCTCTCTCTCTCGTTCTCCCAGTGCGACAGTAGCTGGGTGTGTGGTTTAAAAAAAAAAAAAAAAAAAAAAAACAGAAAAAAAAACAAAGAAGACGTACCTGGTGCCTGGTGGACGCCCCTCTCTCTCTCTCTCTCTCTCTCTCTCTCTCTCTCTCTCTCTCTCGTTCTCCCAGTGCGACAGGTAGGTGGGTTTTTTTTTATTTTATTTTAAATCTAATCGGATCATTATCGGATCGGAGCGGGGTCGCTCCAAATCCGACCCGATTAATAAACGGATCACAGATTTTGATCCGTATTCGCTCCAAATCCGACCCGATTAATAAACGGATCACAGATTTTGATCCGTATCCGATCCGTTGATCCGATTAATGATCCAAATCCGATTAAATCGGATCGGATACGGATCGGATACGGATCAAGATCCGTGCCATTGACAGCCCTAGGTGAAGCTGAGGCCGCGCCTAATCTACTCTCTTTACTTAGATATTAAGCTTTTGTATTTCGTCATCAGATCTAACCAGACCTTTCGAATGAGGGTTGATTATACAATCAAGTTCTCAACTATTTAATAATATGAGCCCTGTTATACTGAATAGGAGCCATTGCTCTTTTTTATTAATTATTGCAAATTTGTATTATATAAACTCATTTTGGTCATTATTGAGATGATTTCTTATGGGAGTGCATACTTTTTGGGCCTCATTAAATGAAAACTTATTATGTAATACATTATTTTTGTAAATTTTTTATTCCTAAATATGCAAATATGTGTATTTAGGCATTTCCTGGAGTTTCGCTGAAAAATTCCATCATTTTCCTTATGTTTCTCCCTTTTTCTCTGAATTTCCGGTTATCAGCGATAGTATCGACGATAACGATATTATATCTTTATCTCCAGCCAGCGAAACTTGTAGCGATACCGACAATGCGAACAGTGATGGCATCCATTTCAATACTTGAGCATCCTCTCCCTAGCAATGTTTTCTGTATCGTTATCGCGTAATATATTACACCCTTGGGATATGGATACTTTCCAGTTATTGCACGGGACATCTCGGTTCTATCACGTAATTTATCGTTCTTGTTGGGAAACATGGGAAGACATTAGGAAATTGGTCGAATTTTTCAATGAAACTTCAGGGGTTGTTAAAAAAGACACCAGTTGATGGGACCATCACATCACATGTGCCTCTACGCACGTATAAGAGGAGGTGGGCCCCAGTCTTTCTATGGCTTGGCCAGTAACCATTTTGAAGACCCCACATAGCATGTATATGCATCTAGAAGACCCTCCACTAGGAAGATGCATGTGGGTTGCTAGAGGAGGACATCTGGACTAGAGGATTTGATGGATACGACGATCGGACCGTCAGATCGCATTGGGGACTTGACGGACCTTTGATCGTGGGCCAACGTCATCATGGGCCATCATAAATTTTAGGATTTTTCATTACTTTATTATATTAGTGGTTTGGATTACATATACTATGATTAGTTGCTTTTCTTTTAGGTTTTATTGCATTATGTGTGAGATGGGACGTGGTTGGAAACATAAACTGATAGGGTATTTTGGTCTTTATAGCCCAAAAAGGCTATAGAGCCTCACACACACCCCACTCTTTGTTTTCTTTTCTATGAAACATTGAATGAAAATACAAGTTTTCTCTCTATTTGAGTCCTCTTTAAGATTGCATGGGTGTGAAGCCTTCTTTGGTGAATCCAAGGCTACTACGTGGTATGAATCCACAAACTTCTCTCTCTCTCTCTCTCTCTCTCTCTCTCTCTCTCTCTCTCCCCCACAAGGTATTCTTCTCAAACCCTAACTTTCTCTCGCTTTTATCTTTCTTCTCTTCTTCTTCTCTACAAAATTAGTTAAGTAATTGTTCCTTTTTCATCTGAATCAAGAGATTTTTCCTTTCCTTTGGATCCAAGCCGAAATCCTACATCCCTTTACCCGATTTTCATTCTGAATAGGGCCACAACCCCTTTTTTCTTAGTTTTTCCCAAAACCCTAACATTTTCCTATCCGTTTTCATCAAACCTAACCCAATCCCACGCCGTTTCTCAAATCCGACCACCACCTCACATCAAAATCCGAATTTTTCCTTTCCCATAGCCTAAAACCCTAAATCCCCAAATTTCAAATTATCCAAACCCTAGCTCTAACCCTAATCCACATCAATCCCTAATATCCAACCATGCCTTAGAACCCTAGAGCCCCATCCTTGAATTGTAGGATTAACCCTATGATTGGACATGGAGGTTCTACCTTCCATAGGTCCCGGGCTTTGAGATTTTAACGTTCCTTTACTATTTGCTTGTAGTTTATGGTTATGGATCATGGTTTATTGCTTATTTGGATTTATGCACTTGTTATTTGAGTATATTTTATTTAATTATTCATTGTTTTATAATTCTGCTTTTATTTCATGCTACATCGTATTGATAGATCCATTGTCCTGCGTCAAATTTGGTATCAAAGCCTAGGTCTAGCGTTGGGTAAGTGTTTGACAAAATTCCTAGACCAATAGTAGAGCATATAGATCGCATATAACTTGCTGAATTTTCTGCCTGGGTATTTCAAAAGTCCTATATTGCTGGAATTTTCAGATTTAGTGATTTTTAAGACACCTAGTTTCTGAATTTTCAGTTTTAGCCTTATTTGAATCATCTAAGGGTTGTCCATAGGATTTAAGGTACTTAGGTGCATCGTATAGTATTACATTGAGCATCATCAAATCTGTTTTTTTTTTTTTTTTAAGAGTCACATTTATGTGGGTTAAATTTGAATTTTGCATTGCATTCATCATATAATTCATATAGAGTCTAGAATCCATATTGTTACGTCTAGGTTAACCTTATCTCTATTTATCATTGCACCTAGAGTTTAGAGTCTTCCCGTGATGAATGGAGTATAGGCGCTCAAGATACTCAGGGTCGTTAAGTGTGGTCTTGTGGCCCTGAAGACCCAATGGAAGGCCGAATTGCGATGATTTGGCATATTTTAGTGGTCACATGGACCCACAGACATTCCTTAACTGGCTTGAAGACTTGGAATTTTTTTTTACTGGTATGATATGTTAGATAGCCGTCGAGTGAGGTTCGCCAAGTTGAAATTGGTGGGCCAAGCATGGTATCCCAAAACGGTTACGATACGGCCGTATCGGCCGATACGTATAGGAAACAGTGGTGGCCGTTACGCGTTACGGGGTCGTAACGGCCGTAACGGCCGTTACAGAAAAAACAGGCCGTAACGGCCCCGTAACGGCCGTTACGGGACCGTTATGGCCCCATAACGGACCGTTACAGGCCCCGTAACGGTCATGTAACTGTTTTTTTTTTCAGAAAATAAAAAGGGGCCGTATCGGCTGATACGGGGTCCGTAACGGCCGTTACAACCCGTATCGTAACGGTAACTGGTGGTGGCCGTTACAGCCACCGTTACCGTTATGGAACACCTTGGGGCCAAGCCAGGTCGTTTTGGACAGACTTAGAGCGAATAATTGAGTGGAGAGGTGGAGCTCCGATCTGCCAATGGGACGAGATGAAAGAGCGTTTGATAAAAAAGTATATTCCCATCTCTTACCGTCAGAAGCTCTTAGCTAAGGAAAGAGTCGTCCCACCTTCCTATTCAAAAAGAGAACCTATATGGCCACCTTCTCGTAAAGTGACCCAATTCGTCATTAAGGGAATCTTAGCTTCTGAACAACTTGAAGGGTATTTCACACCAATTATATTTCCTTGGGAGCAAGACAATGTGCCTGAAATTTGTGAAGAGGTAGAGTATGTGCCTGAAATTGATAGTGATGACGAAGAAGAAATTGAGGCGTCACTCACCATTGTTGAACATGGAGTGGGTGCTAGTGATGAAAAGGTCGAAGAAATCAAGGCCGCACCACTTCCAGTTATCATGCGTGACCTAAATTATGTGTAGTCCCAATCTAAGTATCTTACCATGATGAAAGTGAACGAGTTTGAAAAAGAGACTAGTGTGGATTCAATGGTAGACACCCACATAACTAGTGATGTTATTCTTGAGGCTAGCATAGAGTTGTTGTCCAGAGTGATTGTGGACATGGAAAGGACTTGTGATACCCTACCAGATGACTTACCGGATGAACTTCCACCCAAGCGGGACATTCAACACTCGATCGATCTTGTCCCTGGGTTGACTCTGTCAAGCTTTCCCCCTACCAAGTGAACCCCGCAGAGCATGCGGAAATGCACAGGCAATTTGATAAGCTTCTTAGGGAAGAGTTCACTCAGGAGATTTGGAGTTTTATTCCGTATGTCGTGCCCACCTTTTTCACTTCAAGTACGATAGCACATGGCGCACGTGTGGGCCCATTCTAGTCCACAAAGTCTCGGTCAAGTGTCATCAAGTATTGGGATACTTGAACATTATCCTTGTTTATGACATGTACAAGGAGCAATACATCTATCAGTCAGAGCGGGTTTGTGGGAGATACTCAAGAATGAGAAATTATGTGTCACCCGCATGAAGTGTTCTTTTGTTATAGTCTTCCAAGTTTAGATAATAGAGTTGTCTATTTTGAGTCCATTGCTTCATCGGAGTGTCTTATAGTTTCATTCACGTCCGTCTCTCATAAACCATCAGACTTAACTGATTCATTTGCATGACATATCCATGAGCTGCATAATAAAATTAGGAAGCGAATAAATGTGAGCAACGAACAATATAAACTAAATGCCGATTCACATCGCGAGTTGCAGGAATTTCAAGTGGGTGATTACGTCATGGTCCATTTAAGACCAGAGCGATTCCCACAATGAGCCGTTAAGAAATTACAAACACGTAGTGTCGGCCCTTATAAAATCTTAAAACACTTAGGCACTAATGCGTATGTAGTAGATCTTCCACCTGGCATAGGAATTAGTTCTACTTTCAATGTGGAGGATCTAGTGCCTTTTAAGGGTCACCCAGATGACGTATCTACACAACCTCGTACTCCATGGCATATCCCTACCCAGTCTTCGCAGCCTTTACCTCATGTGCCATCAATACCTACTAGGCAACAGGAGATTGAGGAGATCTTGGACCACCAAGTAGTTTCCACACATCAAGGATGATTTCAAAAATTCCTAGTCAAGTGGAAGAACAGGCCGACTTCAGATGGTACATTGATGACAGAGACGGAGCTTCAGAGTGTTAATCCAGACTTACTTGAGTGGTACCGAAGCTTTATCTCGCTAGTGGAGAAATCTTCTCAGCCGGGGAGAGTTGATTGGTACATCACATCACATGCACCTCTACGCATGTATCAGAAGAGGCGGGCCCCAGTCTCTCTATGGCCTGGCGAGTACCCGTTTTGAAGACCCCATATAACATGTACACGCATTTAGAAGACCCTACACTAGGAAGATGCATGTGGGTTGCTAGAGGAGGACATCTGGACCAGAGGATTTGATGGACACGACGATCGGACCGTCGGATCGCATTGAGGACTTGATCGGACCTTTAATCGTGGGCCATCACCATCATGGGCCATCATAGATTTTAGGATTTTACATTGCTTTATTATTTTAGTGGTTTGGATTGCATATACTATAATTAGTTGTTTTTATTTTAGGTTTTATTGTATTATGTGTGAGATGGGATGTAGTAGGAAACATAAAAAACTGAGAGGGTATTTTAGTGCCCAAAAAGGCCATAAAGTCTCACACACCCCATCCTTTGCTTTTTTTTTTTTTTTCTTTTTTTTTTTTTTTTTTTTTATTCTATGAAGCATGGAATGAAAATAGAAGTTTTCTCTCTCTTTAAGTCCTCTTTGAGATTGCATAGGTGTGAAGCCTTCCTTGGTGAATCTAAGGCTACCACATGGTGTGAATCCACAAACTTTTCTCTCTCTCTTATCCCCTATAAGGTATTCTTCTCAAACCCTAACTTTCTCTCTCTTTTATCTTTCTTCTCTTCTTCTTCTCTACAAAATTAGTTGAGTTATTGTTCCTTTTTCATCTGAATCAAGAGATTTTTCCTTTCCTTTGGATCCAAGCCGAAATCCTACATCCCTTAACTCGATTTTCATTCCGAATAGGGCGACAACCCCTTTTTTTCTTAGTTTTCCCCAAAATCCTATCATTTTCCTATCCGTTTTCATCATACCTAGCACAATCCCACGCCGTTTCTCAAATCCGACCACCACCTCACATCCAAATCCGAATTTTCCCTTTCCCATAGCCTATAACCCTAAATCCCCAATTCTCAAATTATCCAAACCCTAACCTTAACCCTAATCGACATCAATCCCTAATTTTCAACCATACCTTAGAACCCTAGAGTCCCATCCTTGAATTGTAGGATTAACCCTATGCTTGGACATGGAGGTTCTACCTTCCATAGGTCCCGGGCTTTGAGATTTTAACGTTCATTTACTATTTGCTTGTAGTTTATGGTTATGGATCATGGTTTATTACTTATTTGGATTTATGCACTTTTGATTTGAGTAGATTTAATTTAATTATTCATTGTTCTACAATTCTGCTTTTAGTTCATTCCGCAACATATTGATAAATCCATTGTCCTGTGTCACCAATACACTTCGAAATTAAAAAGAAAATCACAAAAAACAAGCGCACATAATAGGTTTGCTTTGTATAGGGTCCTAATCTATATGTTGTCCGATTGAACTGATGCAATTATATTCAAAGTCAATTCATAAAATTTATGAATGTAAGATGACATCTATGCAAACACTAATATTACATTCAAAAGCAAAAGATGAAGTAGAACACTAGAAATATACTTGTGGATTTCGAAGGAAAAAATTTTATTTTTTTAACATTTTTAATTAAAAACATATTTTTCCAAAAACTCTCCAACTTGCCAAGCATGTGTAGATCAGGTTATATGTATGTTTGATTTGATTTTGTGTTTGGACACTAGGATTGCGATTGATTTAAGAAAAATTAGGGAAATTTCAATATTTCTCCAATTTTCTACAACTCGGCCCATTTCCTTATATCTCAAAATTGAAGCTCCAAATCCATAATTTTTCATGCAAACCATGAAGAATCATGGATTTCTTACCATTTGACACTATTTACAATATATAAAAATGAAAAAGAAAAAAAAAGAATCAAAACTAAAAAATACGCACATTTTAGAATCCAACCCTAAGAAGCTTCTGATTGCGATTTCAAAAAAAAAATTCAAAGATTTTCTTCCAACAAACTAAAGTGGACTAGTTAAAATTACCTTAAAGAATTATTTTCCTAATCGAATTACGAAATAGATATACAAATTGTATAGGATCATTCACTAGAATAGGATAAGCAATTCTTTTATGAGATCCCAATGGGATATTGGAATCCACTGAAGATGCAATAGGTATTTGTGATCAATCAGCGTGTACTAGGAAGATTTTTTTTAGGGGGGAGGGGAATCGATTTTTGTGATATTTTAAGGATTTTTCCATAAATAACAGTGTTGGTGTAACACCCCAACCTTGGATATCCGAATTCCATCAATTCAGGTATCGAGTTCGAGGTATTAGCTATCATATTATGCCAAAATTAAACCGTAATACATTCACCCACTAAAATAAAAAGTTTAATCATCATCATAGCATATAACTAATTATTAATTGTCTCAAAGTATCAAATGGCCCAAAGGCTTATGTCCGAACTATATCACTCAAAACATAAATAACTTCGTAGAAATAAAAACTAAATTCTCTTATTTTCTTCTGGCTCCTCTACCAATTATTCTGTTGAAGTTATCTTCATAAAAACGCCTCTATTATGTCTTTCCCTGGATGGTTTCCATATACAACACTTCGAGCTAGGATCCCACAAGTACATTATTCTTGATCTAGGTGCATGATTAGATTATTTACAGCTTATGCTCTCTTATAAAAATGATTTCTTAATCTAAGTGACTATGGTTAATTGTATGGAAATCACAAGCGTTCACAGAGGCAATGGTGCACCAATTATTATACACATGCGTTCATGTGGAATATGGAGTATTAATCAAGTGTGTATGTGCCATGATCGTATGAGCCATACTAAATGATTCTATATCCAATCATGATATCAAAATGAAGCTTTCATCACAAAGATCATAGGAAAAATAGTGTTAATTATCAAATATGCATGATAGATAAAATAATGGATGGTCATGATGATGTTTAACACACATCCTCATGATCTAATAAGATCTAAGCATATATGATACAATCAAATCAAATAGCATGATAGACCTACTCAAGATGAATCATATAAAAAAAGTTTTATTCAAATCAAATTATTAGATTGGTCAATATCTTCGATAAACCATAGCCATCCATATATTTAGTCTCATATCTCAAGTTCTACTAAAAAAAAATTATGTTACTTATACCATTATGAAGGTTATAAGATGATTAACAAGATGACCGGCACACATTGGATGAATCATTATCTAAGATGGTCAACTTGAATGATTTAAGTCATTCGTCCATCGATCGGACCATTTATAGCATTTGAACTGACGATCCGAATATAGCTTTACATTTATATGACATGGATGTATGATTCAAGGTTCAGATCAGTATTTCATAAGACGGATTGATCTATATTTATAGTCAAATGCCAAATGATCTAATCAATGGTCAGATTTTTTCTTAATTTATATAAAAAAAAAAAAAAATTTATACTCGTAAATTTTATTCAGTATATTACCGTTGGTTTCCTTTTATCCCTTTTTGATATTGCTCTCGGTATCAATATATCAAAATATACATTAAGAATTTATAAAGGGGGAGTATGGATATTGCATGATATCCACGATATATCGTTGTATCAAGCGTGCAATATATTGCTCGATACCATGAAAAATGGATATTAAAGCTGGATTTTCATATCGCCCAGCTGGGATAACCGATATATCGTGGGATATCTCAGTAATATTGCAAGATACTGAAAACACTGCCCCTAGCACCATGGTTTAAAAATATTGTATCGTCTCAATTTCACTTGAATCATACTGGTTTTGGTTGGGACACCAGACCCAATTGGAATGAGTTGGGTGTTGTACCTCTTCAGGTCTCAAAATGAGTTGCACTCTGAAACCACTATTTAAAACCATGCTGACACACGAGGAATATGTTATAAAACAATCATGATAGGAGAGTAGTAAACTCCAATCCATCATTCTTTGACAATCTTTTGAAGGTGCTATTCCAAACTAAATTTCCGCCTAGAAATTTGAATTCCCCCCATCCTGCTGAACTGGGAAATACTTTCCAGACCAACCCATATCATCTCCTAGTCCAGATGAACCTGGATTACCAAAAAAAGATCCATCAAAATTTAGATGCCAAGACCCTTCGAGGGTTTACCTCCACTTCTTTATCTTTAACTTATCAGGTTGCTTCTTGCAACTAGACTTCAATTTGACCTCAAATCTGACAAGGACACTTCAATAACTAAATAAAAAAATTCCTAATTAAGGCTCCTAGTTCATAAACCAACAACTTTACCTTTTTAAATGATCCCACTTCCATTGAGGTCTCAAAACATTGAAGATTCTCCTGTTTCTTTCTTCCAAAGCACTCATAATATCATTCCTCTTACTCCGAACATGGTCCTCCCCAACTCACAAATAGATAACAGATTAACCTTCGACTTTTGCAAGACCCATCTACCCCAAATAGAGTAAGGAAAGCTGCCCAAATTCATTCAGCTGCCTCACAGTAGATGAATGAATGGGCTCTTGTTTCCTCTGTCTTACATCTTGGGACAATCTTGGCATATTAAACTTGTTGGCCTTCTGGATCTTTTCTACCACTTCTGCCCATCCTGAAGCATCCATCTCGGAGGGGGCCCGTTATATTCGAGGCTTGTAGTGAAGCTTCATTATCCTGATCCTGTGAAACAACAGAAGAAACAGAATTAGTTCTCCATGCCCAAATGTTGTGATCTTCCCTTGACCTAGATACTGACCTTCTTTAGGATGCTAACCATCGCGACGAAGGACTCAATGTCTCTATGTTTGAGGTTTCTTCAAAATTTAAATTTAATATCCCAAACCAGCTTCTCTTCACTTAGTCTTCCTTAATTTCTGAGTCTTTTTTCCCCTTCCCAATTAGTCTTGGTTCAATCAAGTCTGGTGCATGCTGATCATCAAGATCAGAGACCCCAATGATTGAGTGGCCAGTCTGTCTTTTAAGAACATTGCTCATGCATTTTCTGAAGCCTTATATTGCATCTTTTCAGGTAAAACCTGGATAAAGTCAATGATTCTTACTGCATCCCTTTTCCCATTTATGTGCTTTGGAATTGGGTTCATACTAAACACAATCGCCATATTCTACGGATCTCTAGCTGCTATTCCTTTTGGGACAATGGTTGTTGTATTTGTCATTTGGGCATTCATTTCTTTTCCTCTGGCACTTCTTGGTACGGTCGTTGGCAGAAACTGGAGTGGTTCTCCAAACAATCCCTGCCGTGTGAAGACCATTCCTCGTCCGATCCCTGAGAAGAAGTGGTATCTCACACCTTCCGTCATCTCATTGATGGGAGGGCTGCTTCCCTTCGGCAGCATATTCATTGAAATGTATTTTGTATTCACATCCTTCTGGAATTACAAGGTAGTCATTATCCTCTCTTTTTTCCCCCTTGCCTTTTTTCTTTGAATGGTACAAAAGTGGGTTTTGAAAGGACCTAAGTCAAACCCTTTTCAATCATATTTAATACAGGACTGAAGGCAATTCACATGAAGAGACTGAAGAGATTCAGACATGGTTCTCGTGTTTGAGATCCTGACAATTCATCAAGTGGGACTCACCAGGAATGGTCCTGTCCTGGAAGTCAGGTTTGTCCACTCGTCAGATTCACCACACATGGATGAAGAAAAGGATGGTTAGAAAAAAAATTATAACAGTCAATATTCAGCATACATGTGTGGCCCACCTAACGAGTGGCCCATATCTGGTACGAGGGTGCTATTTGGGCGCATGTGCTGCAAATTGCCTCTGCAATTTCTCATATGAACTGCCTTAGTATTTCTAGCTTTAATAATAGGCACGCTAGTATGCAGTGCATGCTGCATGAAATATTGTTACCTGATGGTACTCATCTTTGTCATTCTTCCTTATGCAGGTGTACTATGTCTATGGTTTTATGTTACTGGTTTTCCTGATTCTCATAATTGTCACCATCTGTGTTACTATTGTGGGTACATATTTCTTGCTCAATGCTGAGAACTATCATTGGCAATGGACTTCGTTCTTCTCAGCGGCATCCACAGCTGTCTACGTATACCTTTACTCCATCTATTATTACCATGTGAAGACCAAGATGTCGGGCTTCTTCCAGACCAGCTTCTATTTTGGCTATACATTGATGTTTTGTCTTGGTTTAGGAATTCTCTGCGGTGAGTTATTATTCTGTTCATTTTTGTGGGAAGTCAACTCAAAATATGATGATTTTCCTTTTGAAATGATATGTGCTGATGAAATATGCTGAGGTCCTTCGCTTCGTGCAAGTATTAAAGATGTGATTTGCAGCACATGCATGCACATCTGCCAACGTGGCAATATGAGGAGTATTGGCAACCCACAAGGTGGGGCCACCGTGAACACGTCCTGGCCCTACTCATCAGGTGGAGCACATACATGTTAAATATGGACCTTTGGTTATTATTTTTTTAATGGTCCATTGTTGTCAGGCTATAACCCGATTATTGAGGCATGTCATGCTCATGGTGTGTCACACCTGATGAATGGCATCCATCTCAATTGTGCTACACTGGCATGTTTGCCATGAATTCCGTCTTCACTCTTTTGCAGTAGCACGTCTTATATCTACATATTGATTATGCCAAGGTTATTTTTTATCATTTTGGTTCTGGTAGGCTCCTCTATTCTATGTTTTGAAGATGTGGGTTTTTCAAATATGCGTGCTACCACTACTGTTTGATCTTGCACTGATTTCTGTTTTCTGGGAATATGTGCAGGAGCTGTGGGTTATTTGGGCTCTACTCTGTTTGTAAGGAGGATATACAGAAACATCAAATGTGACTAATGAAGTTAGGACTTAGGCAAAACACTGAGAGAACTTGCATGCCCAATTCATTTGATACATACAAGCGTGTCAGAAGAGCTGGTCACCTGATGTACCTGACACATACAAAGTAAGCAGGGTTTTCAGGTGGCTGTGTATCTTTTTGGATTTTGGAGGCTTTGCATTTTTTGGCTGTAAGTGAAAGCCTTCCTATCTAGTGCAGAGATAGTGTTATATCTAGAAAAGCATATTTGACTCCACTTTTAATGTGTTTACTTCACCTTTGCTTTGGCAGTCTTTCGTCTTCTCCCTTTCTTTTTTCTGTTTATTTATTTTTATCTTCACTTCATCCCTTGACTATTTGATAGATGTGTATTACATGTTCGTTTTACTTTTATTGGTTATTTGTTTTTGTTAAAATCATGGGACTCTTGAGAATATATTGTAATGTAGCTCTGTCCTTATTCTGCATTGGCCATGGATGCATACCATCATCCCTTCTAAGAAATGTAAGGGATTTCTTCCTCTCTCTTTTTTCTTTTGTAATTTTTGAGGTGAGGATTTGATGTACAATGTCCAGAAAAAACACAGACAACACTGGAAGATCATATGGATCCATTTGTTGGCCTTCCCTTTTAAGTTTGAATGTGGACCTTTTTTTTTCTTTCCTTTTCTTTTTTTTTCTTTTTTTTCTTTTTTTTTTTTTTTTTTTACTTTTTCCTTTCCTTGTCCACCTATTTGCAAACAGGCCAGGGTTTCCATTGTACATGTGGGGCCTGAGGCTCAATAATCCAGTCTGTTGGTCTGATGGGGCTTCTATGGATGGACCATGCCTCAAAAATCTCCCAGATCCTATAAGCCAAGTCTTTTGGGCCCTTTTGAGTACCAATAATTTTTGTATCAACCTGCCAACTAATCAATGAAACACTTGTTCCACTTTGTATGAACTGACATCAAAGTATGGGCTAGGTTTAAAAAGCCATAAAAATGGCATTATAATATATCACCTGATGTCTCTTAATAATGTCCCTTATAATATAGTGTCCGCTTTGCAGTTGAATAACAAGGTCTGCAAGAGTGCATCCTGTCCTATTACAATAGGATACATTTGGGCTTTTGACCTTTCAATCTGGGTCATCTTCCAATCATCCATGCTGTTTATGTGAGTGATCTTACTTTACATTGTGGATGCCAATAAATAAAACATCTTAAACTCAATCATTTTGACTGCTTGAGAATTTGGTTCTTTATCCTTGAATTTGGTTCTTTCTTCTTCCTCCTCCTTTTTTGGTGTCCTCCATGAGTACAATGACATAAACAGTCGGGTCATTACTCATACCTCATTAGTAGATGTTCGTCAGCCTCTAGTACAAGGCCGCGATGTAATAATAATCGATCGTGAGACCGAGATCATCCTTAGGGATTATGTAACTAACTAACCCGATTCTATCAATTCTAACAAACTAAAGTATAATTCTCAGAATTTCAAAATAAAGCATAAAAGAATTTTAAATAAGAAAATCTCATAATTAAGGTAACTAGAGCACCAAGGATCCACTTGTAGTAATCTAAATGCTAGTTCATTCACTAAGCACAATACATAATTGGAATCAAAGTCCTATCTCTATCCAATCGGAAGATATAGCATGCAAAAGCACATGAACAAACCAAACTTAAATCTGGAACTTCAACTTCTAGTTCTACTTAAAGCACGGAGAATTTGAACTTGTGAAACTACAAAGCATCACCCATATCCTTGAATAAGCATGATATAAGGTTTCCACAACTCAATTCTCATAAATCATGATGATCAATCTCAAAAACTCACAAGTAACTCGTGTAAGTGGCACACAGGCTCTCAAAATTATCTAAAAATATCAACTTTATTCAAACTAGAACTTGAAAAATCAAACATAAAAACTTAGAGTACTTGCATGAACGAATTAAACATTAAAATTAACTACAAGCTTCACCTCTTAGCCCTAGCTAAGAGGTTCTAGCCAACCATAGACATTATTGAACTAAAAAACAAAAGAAAAACTAAATAAAACATGAACTAGAAAGCAAACTAGAAAAACTTGGAGTTGTAGAAGCTTCACTTTGAATTCCTCCACCTCCAGTACCTTTAGGACCCTTCTAGGATGATTTAAGAAGAGGGTGGAGGTGTCCTTTATAGCAAAATTCGCCCACCGACTTTGAATCTTCAAAAACTGCATAACTCGTTCACACTTGAAAGGCGGTCAACGACCGATCTGAGCCCCTGGCCTATCGGTCCGCACTCAAACATCAACGAGCAAAACTGATTTTCAAACCTCCCTAGACTCCTGACGACCGGTTAGCGACCGATCTGTGGTATCCAAGGACCGGTCGTAAATGACCAAAAACAGTCCAGCAAGGTTTCTCCCAAAATCTGATTTTTTTTCTCGAATTTCCGGCCGATGAGCCGGAGTGTCCGACCGGTCCGCTGACCGATCAACAACAGGTCTTCAATGCTTTTTTTTCTTTCTTCCTTGCCTTCTTTCTTCCTTGCTTCTTTCTTCCACCTCTTGGCTCTTCTTCCTTTTATCTTTAGTATACTTTAAAAAGTCTTAGTTATCATCAAAATCATGAGGTCTCTCTCTTTTCTGCAAACACAGATACATATATAAGATGTATTCTTTAACACTGTAAACCATGTATAATGTGTGATGAATTGGGGTTAGAATATGCACAATTCAGAGTTCAACAGTAGACTCAAAAGAGTTGCAACACGAGGTTGTGGGTTTGAGTACCCATTGTGGTATAAAAAAGCCATTGTAGTGTGAGTGTGTGAGTGTGTGAGTGTATGCCGAATGTGAGTGCGTGTTTGATAAAATAATAATAATAATAATAATAAAACATAAACGGTTTAGGATATTGAAAAGGATCCAAATCCCATTGTGAAAGGTTGAGATTTACTCTAGCAGACCTCTCGAATAAAAGCTGTAATAGTACCTATTTTTATCATATAATGGTGTTACGTAAAGGTATAATATTTTTATCACATTTCTTGACTGTTACCTTTTCTGATTATTATTATTTTATTTTTATTTTTTTTGCTTTTTAATTTGTTTATAACGGCCTTTTACCATGGAGAATGTAACAATGGAAATTCAAGGCGGCCACTATTAGGTAATAGCAACGCACCTGATATGTTTCCATTTGCACGAAACCCTGTCAGATGGGATTTGGGCTGTTGAGACATGGAAAGAATCCATGCGCAAGCCCAATTTGTGAACCAGAAAGAGATAACCAGGTCTGAGTGGTGACCAGATTCTCAAGCCCAAGGCAAGCCGAATCCAAAGGCGGGAAGATCCTGAGACCATTTGCAAGGTTCAACACATCTGAACTACTAATAGCAAACACATGGTTACTCTCTACAACATTTTCATATTAATGACACATGTGGGTGGGTCAGAGAAAACGCAACCTGATGTGCCTCCACCGCTTCACTTTTTTGGCCTAAGCCCAACTCAGCCACCTAATAAACACAGCCCCACCCATCTATACTTTGAAGAAGACCGCCCTTATTAATCTATGACCTGGGATCTGACCCATCCTGCTTTGAGCTTGACATGGGCTTAACCATTAGTTTTGAGGCCCTGATACCAAGAAAACTAATTGGGCCAAGGGTGATGGGCCTTGCCTTGAACATGTATGAGGGCTTGACATCACATCCTCAACCCGACTCACCTATGCTGGTACTAGGTCAGATGGTTGGGTTGGTCTAGTCCTTGTTGCTTTGTTAGTGAGCTGGGTTGCTCCTATGCACAGGTATTTAGATCATGGACTGGACATGTTCTGGCTACAAACCTGCATTGATTGAGCCACTTCTACACCACCAACTATGATGGTTATAAGAAAATAGTGGATTCAATAAAATAAAATAGGAAAAAAAAAAAACTATAATGTTTATAACAAGAACCCTCGATTGGGTCAGTGACTCGGTCATGTTGCACAGAGTCATTCGAATCAACTGAGTTTCTGTGCCAAGTCTTGTCCACGCCCAACCAAGTCAACCTCATCAGCTAGTTTCCACTTGGCTCAGAATTTTGTCAAGTTGAGTTGACTCAGCTGAGTTCCATTTGAACCTACTGAGTTTTAGAACTACGGGAGATAAGGGCCAACTGTACAAACAACATGACAAAAATGAAAATGGCACTGCCCTTGGCATCAACATTTTTGCTTAAAGGTGGGCAAAGGTAAGGTGAACAGCGGTACATAGTTCAAAAACCTGAAAAATCGACTTGACTCAATGTCCAGCCAATGTTATGTCGACTCAAAAACTCGATGGGGTTTTGAGGTGACTGGACTTGATATCTAGTAACATTATTAAACCTGATATGGATATTGAGAAATATGATAAAATCATCTTTGCTGCAGTGGATTGATGATAGCTTCATCCTTTTGTAGAGAGGTCAGGTTTTTTAATGTCACCACAGGAGCATTATATTTATTAAAAATTTGATGCTTTTAACTTGGTGAGTGACTGAACCCTGCAGTAGTATTTTAAAACCCCAAACGGCCCAGGACAGCCGGACTGGTTTGGACCATGACAGCCCAAGAAAAAGACCCGTCCCTCATCTCCATTCTTGACATCAACCTTCACCTGGGTCACATGGGTTTCTCCATCCAAAAGCTGAACCGTTCAATCCCAGCAGTTTTAAGAATGATTTCCTATTTTCCAACGCATGATAATTACCATACATCTGAGCTGTGTGAGCCCAAATGATGTTTTGAGTATCATCTAATCGTCCATCAGCTGGGCCCCCAATTTTTGGTCAAGTTTCTAAAATAAAACCTGATATATAACCCAGGTGGGCCACATCAAAGGGAATGATGAGAGACATTTTGTTGGGGAGGATCCCTCAGTAGAAGCTGCTAGATGGCGATTCCAGATACACATCACAGGTGATGCTAATGAGGAGGCACACCAGATACCAATTCGATTGATCCAGAATGGATCGGCTACACATTCCATTAGGGAGCCCGGTCCTGACTCTTCTATGTGGTATTCATTCTCGTTCGGCTCTTGAGGTGCGTCCTCTTGTACTAGAGAAAGGTCCTCTCAATGCTCTAACGCCCACTCCCTGAGGTTTGAAAATAATGCTTAGAACTTGTGCCTAATAGTAAGAAAGACAATTTCAGCCAGGTAAGCATACAAGGTTAATTGATGGTTGAATTTTCTTTTTCTTTTTTTTTCCATCCATTAATTTGTTTCAAAAACTGCATTGGTTAGAGGGAGTAGATCCAAGTTGGTACTAAAAAGAAGGCCCAAATGGACGTGGGTAGAGGTAATACAAAAAGACATTAAGCATGAGTATGACTTGTGATAGTGGAACGGCTAAATAAGATTTGTGTAGCTCATCCTAATTAGTTGGAAAAAGGTTTAGATGATGATGATGATAAATTTATTTTGATATGTTGTGGTATATCAAAATATCTAAACCAGTGTAGCTCATGTGATAGAAGGCTCAGATCTTACACATGTGTCACATTATGATACATGTCCACGTGTGTTGATGTATATGGCTCCACTCATATGTAGACTTAGAAAACCTACTTTACTCCCAAGTCCCATTGTGTATATGCAAATTGTGATGGACGAGACACAGGCAAGTAGGAATTATTTAGAAATTGCATTTAGTGGAATACAAGTAATTCCAAGTAAGCTGTCCAAATTATATCTCTACTTTAGATGTATCATGAACGTAAAAGTACGATTCGTTTTATCATCTGACAATCATATTGTTGGGCATTTAGTGGATGGTCCAAAATGAAATATATTCGATGGTCCTATCTTAACAAGAGCGAGTCCATAAATAAGCCAATCTGATTTTAGGACCGTGACTTAGTAACACTGGTATCCATAGTTTAGCTGGTTTAGTTTGAGTTAAATATTGCATATATTCTATTTCTGAGTGTCAAGAGTCGTACATTTTCAGAGTATTTAAACGGCTCCCCTTAAAATCGAAGAATTCTTTATTGGGAAAATGAAGGATTAACTTGCACCTAGCTCACTATCCCAACTTGCGTGTATCACTCTCCTGACTGAATCGAATCTTACCTCAAGTGTTGGATGAATGCCCTAAATTAAAAGAGATGGCTTTGCTTCGGTCGATGAGCTGACCCGGTTGAACCACTTTGGACTATACCGCCCATGAAGACAGGCCCACCACATCAAAGAGATGTCTTCACTAAACTACTCAACATTGACTGGCATTGTGCTATTCATTCCAAGATTTTTATGCTCCCATTGACCACTTTGCTTACGGGAGAGTGAAAGAGGTTGCTAACCACAGTGCCATGAAGATCACTATCTCAAAATTTTGATCACGCAATATTATCACAAAATTTCAAAGTCGAGATTTTGGTTTTTCATGATTTTATTGTGGAATTAGCACGATTTTAATGCAACATTTATTTGAGAGTTTAAATAAATAATTTTATACCTATATTTTCTAAATTTTAAAACCATTTATTAATTTATAATAAATCATTTTCCAGTGAGTTGAGAAAGAACATAAAATTTTGAAATTTTCCTGAGAAATTCCCAGGCTGGGAAATTGCAAAAATGAGATTTAGTCAAGACAATCTTTGGATTTTTGGCTTCCAGAGTATCGGGGTGACACCATTTTCTTTTCATTTGGTTACAGGGTGGCCCACCATTTCACTAGTCTCAATCACCATACAAGTACACATGGTGCACAAGGATTGAGCCAACCGTACCAATCAGTTTTGGCTATGACTATTGACAACCAGTTTGGGCTCAAACAATAAAAACCAATTTATTCAAATTCAAGGCAGGCTACCTTAAATAGTCATATCTTCAAACTGGCTATACCTGATGTCTAGGGATGGTGAATTTGGGCTGCTTGGACCCAGGCCTGGATGGACAGGTGCATAGGTTGGATGTAGTTCCAGTAGCTTGATGCAGGAATGAATTTTTCAGGCCTGAAAACTAATCAAGATAGCCGCAGGTTTGAAAATGCAAAATGGCCAAACAAGACAGCCTGGCCCAGCCGACCCAACTAAATTAACATCAACGAGCCGGATACTTGGTTAGCTTGCTGGCCAGGCAAGGCTAGTAGCCATGCGGGCCTGATTACTAAGCTCACTTAAAGGATTAGACAAGCCGCAGCCAGCCCATTCATATTTTTAACTGTGATATCATTGAGGGTCAGTATGGGCTAGGCTAGGAGCCCCGGCCAAGCCCTGGCCCTAATCGAGCTAAAAAGGACTCTGGCCAGGC
Source organism: Liriodendron chinense (assembly GCA_003013855.2). Classification (NCBI taxonomy): domain Eukaryota; kingdom Viridiplantae; phylum Streptophyta; class Magnoliopsida; order Magnoliales; family Magnoliaceae; genus Liriodendron; species Liriodendron chinense. The sequence continues at coordinate 4,587,290 of PVNU02000362.1, forward strand.
TCTGGCTGGGATGGGCCAGGGCCAGGGCCAGCCATATAAGGAAAATACTGACTACTCAAGGGTTTGAAATAGTTAAGTAAATTTTTTTTAGGGCATCCCCTTGCATAAATGGTTTTGATGATGGAAACATGACCTCATATCCAAAAAAATGCCTTTAGACGCATGTAAAGCATGAATGGAATCCTCACAAGTGTCTTCAAATCATTGATCTACTTAATTATTAGACAGGCTAACAGGCAGAGCTGGACTATTCATAACTGGCCACCGCTCATGCCCGGCCCCACGGAGCTGGTCCGCACAGCCCAGTTCATTGCCACCCGTACAAATCATCAGTGGCATCTGCATGATTGAGCTCCGGTTGAAGCAAAAAAACAAGCAAAAGTACAGACCCAACTTCCAAAGTCCAATGTCCAGCTTATGGTTTCCATCGTTGATAAATAACTAAAAGAACTACTGTAGTGGCCCACCATAAAAATGAATGCAAATGTATTGTGGCCAAAAATTAGGTATACAGTCTTCTTCTTTTTCATTTGGAAAGAAACAGGAGAACCATAATTGTCAATAAACTAGCAATCATTCCACCTAACAGAATCCAATCGATAACACTCAACGTACCCTTGTCTACATTCCCTTGCTTCTCTTTGGATTCCAAGGAATGGCCCACCTCCGACTTCTCCATTCTGTGCACCTTTCCTTTCCTCAATATCAGTGATCCTAACGACCCAATGAGCTTTCTGCCATTTCGATCTTTTATAAGCATGCTATCCATAATATTAGCACTTTCCGCCACTGCAAAAACATCAGGAGCATTGCAACAACCAGTTTCACAGCTTTTTCCTTCACAGCTCTGTACATCACATACACAAGGTTCCAGCTCTCTTGAGCATACACAATTCACACCTGAATCAGAGCATGGACAGCATTCTTTAGGAGCCGGCGTTTGTTGCGAAACGACTTCTTTTATTTGGTTGGGAGTTTCAATCACTTCACCAAACACTGACCACCTCCCCACAGAAGTTATCTTGACATCTGTTGAAGTGCCTAGCATGCTTTCTGCAGCAACAACAAGCACCTGCACATATCCCTTGGTGTGGCCCACCTTGGGTCATCATGGAAGTACCCAATTAGACAAACTTCAAGATAAAGTTCATGCAGTTCAAGTTAACGAAATAGCTGAAAACTTGATGGGGTAAAGAATTGAAATAAGTGCCCAAAAGGAGGGCTTGACGCTCCGACAGAGTATGAAAATCACATAACATACAAGTATCCAATTTGTGGGCCCCACTTTAAGTGGGCCATAACCAGAAAGGTGCAAAAGATTATTCAAACTGTCCAATTGGTGATGAGCTAAAGAGAAACATAGTCAATAGCCCAAATTATGTCTTCATCAGAGGTTTAGATAGTCCAATCTGAGTCCAGGCCAAGCCCCATCTACAATGGGGTCCGAAGTTAAGATTGTTAGTGCATTAATTAGTGCATCGTATTGTCAATTCCGTAATTATGAAAGTCAATCGAGTCTGGTGAGCCCCAACGGAGATTGAAGAATCAAGACTTGAAGACCAAAGCAGCTTTCCACACTCAAGTTCAAGCCAAAACAAGCTCAGAAGGTAAGTTGCATATAGACAGCCCATAGGATCCCAAAACAGCCGTATTTATGGCATTCTATCATACTAATCTTAGCTATTTAATCCACGGTCTTAAGGTCAAGATGATCAGTCTTGGACCTTCATTAAGTAGGTGCTCAACTATAAAAAACAATAGGAAAATCTCCTTAGTGGGGCTCATATATTTCAGCTGGAAATCAGCTTTATTTTGGGCTAGATAAGGCCTGCCGACCGACCGGTCACACTGGTCTTTGACCAGCAACTGTGAAAGAAAATATCATCAAACAGCCAACCGGTCTAATGACCAGTTGGACAGCAGGTCGGATGGACCATCCGACCAGCCGGCCGACCGGCCGGACATGTGAAAACTGTCCATATACAATGCTGGGAGTGGTCTACCGACCGGCCGGCCGACAGGTCGGACAGCAAGTCGGCTGCCCTATCCGACCGGCCAGCCAGCAAGTCGGATATGCCAAATTTGGTCCAGCAAGTTTGTGGTTTTTGAACCACTTACCCGACCCATCTGAGGGCAGGCCGGCTGACAGGTCGGACCTCAAATCCGACCGGCGGGAGGGGGTCCTAGGCAGGTCGGAATATGACCGTTTTATAACCGTTTGTACTCATTTTTGGGCCTCTATAAAGGCATATCTTGAGGCCTTTAATGGGATCACTTGCACACCCATTTAGAGCATTAAGAGAGGCAAATTAAGACCTTCACCTAATCTCTTTTGCTCATCATAGTCTTGAGTTCATCCTTCAAACCTAACCATTAATGGCACTACATTGAGTATTCAAAGCTTGGTTTGAACAATGAACTCAAGCATGGCATTTATGGCTGTCCCTATCATTGAATCTTCATATTAAAGTCATTTATAGCCATTGAATGATCAGATTGATTGTTCCTTCATTAACCATTGCATTGTAATAGGCAAATGAAACATCAATACCTCCTCTCACCTACTCGTCACTAGTTTAGGATCATCATATGCATTGGTAGCTGATCGTGAGAGCTTGAAGAGGAGCTAAAGCATTCGTGGAAGCTAAAGCTACTCAACGGCGCTGAATCGGGGCTCATCTCTTGTAAGTGTTTAAGCTTATAGAGTCCATTGGTTGATTCCCCTTTCTTACTGAGATTGGGTCTAGAGATTGTGACCCAATCTCGGAGTTGTCCTTGAGTAGGATGTGTAAGTCATTACGTAGGCCTCCTACACGGGAGAATACGTGCGTTATCCTTGTGTAGGATTTGAGGAGTCCTTGTGTAGGAATAGACCTTGTGTAGGTTGTAAAGGTTGAGAGATAAACATCATCTAAAACCTCCGATAGTGAATGCCGGTGTACTCAAAAGAGTTAAGTACTTGAACCGAGAGTGGAGTAGACTCATCGTCGAACCACTATACATCGTGTGCAATGTGATGAATGCATTTTGTCTATCATTGTCCATTGTTGATCAATCTTATAAGTGTTTAACTGTATGCCCATCTTATGTTTGACAAAACGCTTATATGCCATCTTTGAATGATCAATACGAGCATGCATATGATCTGTTTGACTAAATGCTTCTCTTAGTATAGTTGATCATTTAGACAGATCTTATTTGATCTATTTACTTGCATTTACATACATTAAATTGGTAAATTGATTTGTGAATGCTCTTGAGGTTTTAATTACCAAGGAGTTTGTAAAAAGTCCTATTCACCCCCCCCCCCCCCCCCATAAGCATACCTTCAAGCTTATCTCAATAGCGGTGCAAACCGCAATTTTGAATTGGTATCAAAGCGGGTTCCTCTATAAGGGCTTAACTGCCTAGATGTTGATCCTAGAGTTAGCTTGAAAATATGTCTACGGAAGACTCCACTTCTATTACCAAGCCATCGTTCTTCAACGGATCCAACTATTCATATTAGAAAACTCGAATGCGCATCTTTTTAGAATCCATAGATTCGGATGTATAGGACATGGTTGAATTTGGTTATAACGTCCCAATGGATACCATAAGAAAGGAAGGCGAACCAGATGTCCTTAGACCAAGAGAGAAGGCCATGTGGACTGATTTTGATAAAGCTCAACGTGTTTTTAATGCTAAAGGCTTAAATGCCATTTTCTGTTCAGTCTCTAGAAATGAATTTGATCGCATCCAAAATTGTCAAACTAGTAAGGAAGCATGGGACTTTCTAGAAGTAACTCATGAAGGAACTAGCATAATCAAAAGATCTAAACTCCAACTCCTTACAACACAATTTGAGAATATCAAAATGGAGGAGGATGAAACCTTCATGCAATTTTTCACACGTCTAAATAGCATCACCAATGACATGTGTGGACTAGGAGAGAAGGTTCCGGATAGCAAAATTTGTAAGAAAATCTTAAGATCTCTACCGGAACACTTCTCATCTAAAGTTATTGCTCTAGAAGAGTGTAGGAACCTAAACACTATGAAAGATGAAGAACTTCTAGGATCCCTTCAAACTCATGAGCTTCATTTTAAACTTCCCACAAAATCGAAATATTCAGTCTTGAAAACCTCTCACAAAGCACACACTTCTAAAAAAATAATGATGAGGAAATAGACATAGAAGAAATGGCTCTTATAGCTAAGAAATTCCAAAAATTCTTCAAAAACAAGAGCCACCACAAGGAAGGCATTTTGATCATAAGAACCATACAGGTAAATCCTTCAGAAGATCAAAAGAGTCAAGATGCTATAATTGTGGGAAGTACGGTCACATTGCTCCCAATTGCTCAGAAAACGATGAACAGAAACATAAAGGGAAAAAGGCCATGGTTGCCACTTGGGATGATACTAGCTCGGAATCCAATTCCTATTATTCTCATAGTGATGGTGGACAAAAATCAGGTGAAAGCTCTTATGATCCCCACACCACAACTCTCCCCGAAAATGAGAAAGAGGGAGACAATGTTAACCATACCTCCTCAAGTGATGATGAGAGTGAGGATGATGAACTTCAAGAAGTGTACAACCAACTGTCTATTGAAAATATGAATACTATAAAGAAGTTGGGACAAATGAAGGCTGAAAATGATAAACTGTCCAAAAATCTTGATCGTTCGAAAATTGAAAATTAAAGGCTATGTCAAGATTTAGAAGAGCTGAAAAAGAAGAACGAAGCTCTTGAACATGAAAATAAAAAATTCATGAATGGTGAGAACCTTGATAAACATATGAGCCTTGAAAAAGAACTCAAAGAGGCAAATGCTGAAAATGATTGTCTTAAATGTCAAGTTATTGACTCTAGAAGACGCTTCGCCCAAGGAGAAGAAAATCTTGAAAAACTCTTGAGCATAGGGAGATCACCTATGGACAGAAGAGGAATTGGTTTTAATAGTCATATCTCTAAGACTGCTTCTGTCTCTCCTATGGTAACAAAGAAATATGGCGCATCAGGAAGTAAAACCAAAGCATCCCCTATTTGTCATGCTTGTGGTGATGTGGGTCACCTAAAATTTGAATGTTTGGCCTTTAGACGCCCACAGCTTTCTCCCTCCCAGCGCAAGATAGGTAAATCTATTCCAAAAAGGAGAGAAGCACACCACACCTGGAGTCCCCCAAGAATCAAAAGAATATGGGGAGAAATTTTCCGACTCCACCAAGGAATGATGCTCAAATGGAAGCCTTGCTCAAACAAATAGCCCTAATCAATGATAAGACAAATAAAATAATTGATGCAATGAGGATGGGCTATGAGCAATCATATAAAAAGAACAGCTCTCCTGGAAATAGGAGAACTATTAGCAGATCTTCTCATGACCCAGGCACAATGAAAGTTGTTGCCAAATGGGTTGTGAAGGAGAAGTGACCCTCCGTGTCTCTTGCCAGCTTCCTTGGATTGTGTTTAGTCTATTTATCTTAGAAAATCCTTAGGAAGCTGTGCTTTGGATGGCTAACAAGTTTTGTGTCTTGCAGGATTGGACATTTCAAGTGTTAGCCTCAAGGTCATTGGACGTTATAGGTAAAATCTGAGGACCTAAGCCTCATTTTATATTGAGAAAATGTTGTCTACATCATAATATAGACAAAACTTGAACTAAGAAGTCTCACTATTAGCCTAAATCCATATCAGAGGATTAAGCCTCATCATTCATGAGCATAATAGGAAAATCTGGATATAAGATCCATTATCTCAATTTGTCTTAAAACTTAGTCATATTAGGCATCAAAATCTCATAAATCGTATGGTTAACCTTAAAAAAATTATGTGTAATGTTCATGAACATTTGGCCAACTCAAATTGCTTGATTCGGTCTCAAACAAATCATATTTGAGAACTCGTAAGTGGACCCATCCTTGCGGATCCTAAAAACTGCTCAAGATGAGCATTGTTGTTGAGGTCCGGCCGACCGGTGACCCCTGTCCGACCGGCCGACAGCTGTCCAGCAGGTGCACCCAAAGAAATCTTTAAAAGGGGGGGGGGGGGGGGGGGGGGGGGGTGCCCCCTGTCCGACCAACCGGCGCACGTCCAGCGGGTGCTGTCCGACCCTCTTTAAGAAGGTCGGACCTCTTCATTTCACTCACTTTGCATCTCTTATCTCTCCTTTTTCACTCCAAAGCTCTCACCAGCCCTCCTCAAGGTATCCTAGGTCTCCTAACAAGGATTGAAGCTCCCAAGGTTGTGCATTCCTCTTCCAAATCTGGTTTTTCTTGTCATCCTCTCCAGTAAGGGTTTCTATTTAAGTGTACCTTGTTGCATCCTTTTCCTTTGACACCTAGGATAGATTTGTGTGAATCATTGGCTGCTATCATGTCTTCTCATGGTGGGAGAGATGAGCCCCCTCCTCAGCGTGAACGCCTCTCAAAGAAACAACATGATGAGGGGCCCTCCAACTCAAATCCAAGAAAACAGCTTCCAAGGGAAAAGGGGTAGCTTCAACCTCCAAATCCCCCTCTAAATCTCGAGGTTCTGACACATCTCATCTTGTCAATTGGGCAAAATTCGCTGACCGAGATGTGATTTGTAAGAGATCAGCCTCTCTTGTAGACTTAGAACCCTACAATGTTGTAAATTTATTGAGAGCAATAAATTGGGAGCTGATGTTGCATATGGGAGGTCCTGTGCAAAGAAATATTGTCCATAAATTTTATGCCTGCTGTCAAGACACCATTGAAGATCCTGTGTCTTTCACTGTCCATTACAATAACACTGTATGGACTTTCGGTCTAGAATCCATATCTCAAGCTATTCACATTCCCATTCTTGATCCGAGTGATCTTCCTGATTTTGCCGAGGAGGCTCCACCTATGCTTGATATGATTAGTGTTCTTTGTGACGAGGAGATTGTTGAGCTCTTAATTGTGCATATTCTAACCCCAATTCATCACTCATTGTGCAAGATTTTCATGACCTAAAGACTAATTGAATGCATGTTTTGTGATTGCAGGATTGAGAGTGGACTCCGCCTAATTAAAGATGAAAAGAGCCTATTTAAGAACCATTGAATGAAGATCGAAGGAGGACGAAAGAAAGAAGAAAGCAACGAAAGAAGAACAGAAGAAAGAATGACGAAAACAGGCTAAGACCGATCGTGACCGGTCGGCCAGGAGGGCCACGACCGGTCCAGACCGGTCGGCCAGCTTCCCATTCAAGTTGAGCTTGCTGGACTTCAGCCTAAAATAGGCACGACCGGTCGTGACCGGTCGGCCAGGCCAGTCCGACCGGTCCAGACCGGTCGACCAGAAGAGTTTTTTTGGTCCAGAGCTTGCTGGACTGTTGCCCCAGTGAGGCACGACCGGTCGGCCGTGCGTAAGGACTGCATACTTTCTATTTTGGCGCCGATTTTCTCTGCGCACTGCGTAACTCTTACGCAGATTCTCGATTCTTCTGAAGTTGCGGAGCCTCCCTACTATAAAAGGACACATAGGGATCGTTCCTAGGGTATCTTAGGAGGGTTGAAGCAAGCTTGGAGGCGGCGGAAGTGGATTTCGGAGTTCCACAACTCCTTCTAGTTTGTTTTACTGTTTTTATGAGTTTTTTTTGTTGTTTCATGTTTCCTTGGATCATGAGAAGCTAAACCTCTTAGCTAGGGCTAAGAGGTGAAGCTTGTAGTGGATCCAAGATGTTTCAATTCGTTCTAAGTTGGTCTTAAGTTTGGAATTCATGTTTATGAACTATGGTTTGAAGTTTATACAAGTTTTAAGTAGTTTTTCTTAGTCTTATGATGACTCATGGATGTTTGGGAGAATTACTTAAATTCTTAAACGGTTTGTATTAGTCTAGACCTGTATGATCCGAGGAATTGGACTACGCTCTAGTACTATGATCTTCATGTGGAGACTTCCTACTAAAGTTCTACTTTTCTGAATTTCTGTAATGTGTATGGACTGTGCATGTGATTTGAATCAAGTTCAAATCATGATCTAAGATCCCTAGGGAAGTTAGTGGTTGTGCTCTACGGTCTTCTTATATGACATGGGACTATCGGATTCTCCACAACTTATTCTTCAGAAACGTCTATGCCCGTAAGAGCAACAAAGTTGACTTGACTGAGTCCATGGTGTCCATTCTGTATCGAGTCAGTCAGGTTGAGAAGATGTGTCTCCCCTCTATGATCATGAGCACCATTTATTCCGTTATTTTAGGGACTGACGGTCAGTCAGCAGGCCTTCCATTGGGTGCCTCATAGGAAAATTTGCCAACACTATAGGTCTTGTAGATCCAACCGAAAAACCTGCCAGGCCTATCCTCCTCAACAAATCCATTATCGCCAGAATGGAGATCACTCAAGCAGAGCTTCAACGAAGAAGGGATCAGCGGTAACAAAGGCGCCAGTAGAGGTCCCACAGCATATTGAGTCTGAGCCTGAGCCTGCTCTACGATCATCTGAGGATCCTCATCAGCATCCAGGGCGTTTTAGCACTCCAGTTCGCGCATTTTCACGTCGCGGCACATCTTCGCCCTCTGATCATCCATCTTCATCTGCAGTTCCTCCTGCATTGCTCTCTGAGATACGCCAGCTTCAGGACCATCTTACACAGAGACTTGATCGGATCGAGCAGAGATTGGATCAGACCGAGTCTCAGCTGTTTCAGGGGCAAGCCACTCTCCTCGTGCAGCAAGAGGCTATTGTGGCTCGCCTTGCTCAGATTGACAGGCGTCCGGAGGCTTGGGAGCGAGCTGCTCGTGGCGATGCGCCGCCACTAGATCTGGGCGACGGGACTGATTTCTAGCATCGTTATATGTTGTATCATGTGTCTTGGTCAGGAGTATCTTTTTGGGTGACCAAGACACTAGTCGCTCGTCATGTTATATATTTATACATTTTGGATAACTGTTAGACCCTTTGATGTCTGAGCTTTACAGTTATATCTATTTATAACATCACATGTTTGGATTTCTTCTTTTTGAGCTATATTGATACATCTTTTTGAGATAATGATATTTTCTTCGATATATACTTGTGCTTTAAAGTTATATTCGCTTCGAGTCTTGTGCCTTATTGATTATTGATTGAGTGAGACTAGCCGATTGGGCTATATACACCATTGACTCATGTTATAGGTCCATAACGTTTGGCCTATCATCTGTGTCCATCACCAAAAATCATGTAAGTATGCACTTGTAAATGAAAATCTGATTTTTGGAAGGATGGGTAGCTCGGGCAAAATGCCCAATTCTGGTCTATTAGTGCTATATTGATGAGTCTATTGCATTTTCTTGGTATATTGATAGGGGGAGGTTGGATAGTTTGGGCATTAAGCCCTTTTTGACTCATTACTCTATTTAAATATAGCTTATTTGCTTAATTGATCTTGATATACATGTCATTTGGGGTGGTTGATTGATTGGGCGAAAGGCCCTTTGTGCGTAATGATTAATTGTATATCGGGTTTCTATGTGTTATTTCTTTTCTCTCATGTTTTTCATGAACTTTCTCTTCCCTTAAATCATATGATTGACATATTTTCTGCGCTTTATTGCTTATTGTTCATGGTTGAGCGTCGCTACTCTTATAGGCATATTCTGTTGCGAGCTAACCTTTGGCAATCACTAACAAAAAGGGGGAGAACTATATCCCACCAAGAAGCCGATTGATATAGTTTTGCAGGCTTTCTTAGGTGCAGGTGTTGAGGGGGAGAAATCGAAGACATTTCAAGTCTGTACATGTCGCTTTGTAAAGTTTTAAGTGTAAATTTTGTTCAGACATGTAATTGGTGTAAAAGTATTTCTTGATTTTGGAATATTCATGATATGGAGATCATGAATGGTCTTAGGTTGTGTTTTGTCACGTAATTGACAAAAGGGGAGATTGTTAGTGCATTAATTAGTGTATCGTATTGTCAATTCCGTGATTATGAAAGTCAGTCGAGTCTGGTGAGCCCTAACGAAGATTGAAGACTCAAGACTTGAAGACCAAAGCAGCTTTCCGCACTCAAGTTCAAGCCAAAACAAGCTCAAAAGGTAAGTTGCATATAGATAGCCCATAGGATCCCAAAACACCCGTATTTATGGCATTCTAAACATACTAATCTTAGTCATTTAATCCACGGTCTTAAGGTCAAGATGATCAGTCTTGGACCTTCATTAAGTAGGTGCCCAACTATGAAAAACAATAGGAAAATCTCCCTAGTGGGGCTCATATATTTCAGCTGGAAATCAGCTTGATTTTGAGCTAAATAAGGCCTGCCGACCAGCTAGTCACACTAGTCTTTGACCAGCAACTGTGAAAGAGAATATCATCAAACAGCCGACCGGTCTAATGACCAGTCGGACAACAGGTCGGATGGACCATCCGACCGGCTGGCCGACCGGCCGAACATGTGAAAACTATCCATATACAATGCTAGGAGTGGTCTGCCGACCGGTCGGCCCACAGGTCAAATAGCAGGTCGGCTGCCCTATCCGACCGGCCGGCCGGCCAGCAGGTCGGATATGCCAAATTTGGTCCAGCAAGTTTGTGGTTTCTAGACCACTTACCCGACCCATCTGAGGGCAGGCCGACTGACAGGTCGAACCTCAAATCCGACCGGCCGGAGGGGGTCCCAGGCAGGTCAGAATATGACCGTTTTATATCCGTTTGTACTCGTTTTTGGGCCTCCATAAAGGCATATCTTGAGTCATTTAATGGGATCACTTGTAAACCCATTTAGAGCATTAAGAGAGGCAAATTAAGACATTCACCTAATCTCTTTTGCTCATTATAGTCTTGAGTTCATCCTTCAAACCTAGCCATTAATGGCACTACATTGAGTATTCAAAGCTCGATTTGAATAATGAACTCAAGCATGGCATTCATGGCTGTCCCTATCATTGAATCTTGAACTTGAAGTCATTTATAGCCATTGAATGATCAAATTGATTGTTCCTTCATTAACCATTGCATTCTAATAGGCAAATGGAACATCAATACCTCCTCCCACCTACCCGACACTAGTCTAGGATCATCATATGCATTGGTAGTTGATCGTGGGAGCTTAAAGAGAAGCTAGAGCATTCGTGGAAGCTAAAGGTACTCAACGGCGCTGAATCGAAGCTCATCTCTTGTAAGTGTTTAAACTTATAGAGTCCATTGGTTGATTCCCCCTTCTTATTGAGATTGGGATCTAAAGATTGTGACCCAATCTCGGAGTTGTCCTTAAGTAGGATGTGTAAGTCCTTGCGTGGGCCTCCGACATGGGAGAATACGTGCGTTGTCCTTGTGTAGGATTGGAGTCATTGAGTAGGAATAGACATTGTGTAGGTTGTAAAGGTTGAGAGGTAAACCTCATTTAAAACCTCCGATAGTGAATGCCGATGTACTCAAAGGAGTTGAGTACTTGAACCGAGAGTGGAGTAGACTTATCGTCGAACCTACTATACATCGTGTGCAATGTGGTGAATGCATTTTGTCTATCATTGTCCCTTGTTGATCAATCTTATAAGTGCTTAATTGTATGCCCATCTAATGTTTGACAAAATACTTATATGCCATCTTTGAATGATCAATACAAGCATGCGTATGAACTGTTTGACTAAATGCTTCTCTTAGTATAGTTAATCATTTAGAAATATCTTATTTGATCTATTTAATTGCATTTACATACATTAAATTGGTAAATTGATTTGTGAATGCTCTTGAGGTTTTAATTACCAAGGAATTTGTAAAAAGTCCTATTCACCCCCCCTCTAGGACATAAGCATACCTTCAAGCTTATCTCAATAACGGTGTAAACCGCAATTTCAGAAATTGAGGTACATTTATGTTATTTGGACAAACAAATGCCTGTATATGACGCTTGATTGGCCTTATATATGACACTTGATATGTTAGGTCACTCAAGTTAAACCGATGAAACTGTGGAACCCACTGTCACTAGGTCACATTCCCAATATCAAATTGGTTGAACAAACCTCCAATCCGTTGACATGTTTGTGGAAATAGAGCGATTGGATATTTTCACTTTTAACCATCCAATAAATTTCTCCGTGATAGTAAAATAACTACATAAATGTGATTTGGTTCATGGTACATCTAAACTGGGAACATGACTTGGATGGTACGGTTTGATATGAATCAATTGTAACCCACGTATGCAATTCTAAGTAATTTCTAAGTACCACATATGATCGATCGCATTCTACCAGAGTATCAAAGTTTTTCTAAAGTGGCTGTACAGATCGTCATACTCTACCAGTATGCATCAAATTACTCCTATTAGAAAACCCTTTCTGTATAAGGGTAGTGGAAAGTGATATTTGAGGCTCACACATTAGATGCTTACTCATGCTGCTCTGGTTGTCCCTTTTGCAGCACGTTCATCTAGATTGTCTTCAGTATAGAGGGCCCATTTGAAAATGAAATAAAATAAAATGGCTCATTAGAGATCCTCATCATCCACACATCTGTTAGCATCTGGAGTCTGGACCACTGTTTCTAAGTCACCATTGTATAAACTGTGAGGATCTCTGTTCAATGAGATTTTTGCCCTCTAAACCATCTGCGGTGGAACCTTCCAGATGAACAGCCTAGATCATCACATCGTGACTCGTAAGGCAGAATGGCAAGCATAGGCGAGCATCAGCATCTCGACAAAAATGAAGTTACAAACAAACGTGATGGGTGTGAGCAATCATAGACATTTGTTCTCAGCCACATTGAATAAGAAGATTGTTGTGATGCAAGGCCATGGTCTTGGGATTGATATGTCAAGGAAAATCTAGGCCAGTCTGCCTTGAACCATGGTCACTTACCTCCCACTACCCAGCCCCACCAACCCACCTGACACATGGACACAAGGAAAAAAGAATACAGTGCCTGTCTTACCAAGTGAATGCCGTCAGTGGCAATTTCAGTTATCCATATCCTCTCTATCCGACCTTCCATTCCTTGATATGGTGTGAATGATTCGAAAATTGAAGTCAATTCACGACTACGCTTCTTCACCTCTTTGCTTGGAATTTTTTTCATCCTCGCAGCAGGTGTTCCTGGATGTACAAGCAAGACTGAAAATGATTCTCCACCACATGTAAAAACAAACAAGTAGCACACTTTTACCTTCTCTACCATTTTATAGGACATGAGTTAATTAACACAGTAAGATAGACCATGTAATTATGAGTTCTTTTCAAATAATGATAAACAAATTCCACAGAAAAACAGTGTAGGACACATGTTCAACCAAGTTCGAGATGAATATGCCATGGGCAAATCATCAATGTGGCTTCCACATGTAAGTGGAAAGTGTTGTCCACACATACAATACCCATTTAAAGAGCGCAGAGGTTACATGGCCATGAGTGCACATTCTATGGGCATTTGGCTAGTAACATTGTTTTTCTTTTTCTTTTTTTTCATTTTGATGAATAAAATGAAAGCAGCAGTGTCGGAAGTCTTTGGGAGGGCTAAGTTTGATGTTCTGGGTCGGGTTTCATGTTTTAAGGCCCTTCTTGGGTCTTCTTTGTCCTCGTTGGCTTAGCCCCTGTGGTTGTATTTAGCCTTAGAGTTTCTCTTTGACTGTTTCTGAGAAAAAATTATCATCTTACACCCAAAAAGAAAAAAAAAAAAGAAAAAAAAGAAGAAGAAGAAGAAGAAGAAAGCAATAGCAGCATTTGTTGTTGCAAGCTCCTTATGGAACTAGATGGGTTACTGACAGGCATCATTTCGTTGAATGAAAGTGATCGGAGAGATCATGAAAAGTACCTGTTCGTGGAACTTAACTGATAACTGTTCAAGTTCACCCCAAGGGACTATGCCAGTTTTCCTATTTCTGGCATCATCCTTTTTCTCTTCTTTTCTTTTTATTTATTTATTTATTTATTATTATTATTATTACCTCACTGATAACTTCTTAAGTTTGCCCCAAGTGGCTATGCCAGATTTTATTAGTTCTAACATCATCTACTCGCTTGTCTTTGGAGTTTAAAGCAATGGCCAATGGACAAGGAGAGAATTTAGAGTACATTTTCCAATGGAGTATTCCCAGGAGTGTAATCGCAAGATTTGGTCCATATCAAGGGGGTGCGAAAGATACATCTTCAATATAAATGGCATACAATTGCTTAAAACATGCAGAAAGATTAAACAAATTTGCATGCTGTGATGCCTTCATAAAGAAGAATTGAATTTGCAAACTTACGTTTCCCATTTTGGAAGAACTGAGATGGATGGATTGGTAGAAAATTCCAGGGATTGGTACCACTTCAATTTTATTTTAAGAAAAATGCGTCATTGAATTGACAGAAACTATACAGGTAAATAAAACTCATTTGAACAACATACCTGGTCTAGGATAAAACTGTGAAATATGAACATGAGGGAACTTGTACTCCTTAATAAGACTGATAGTTTGAGCAAAATCGTCATCCGTTTCACCTGAGAAGCACAAAGGCTAACATTTTCTCAAACAACTCTAGTATATACATGCAAAAGGTGTGCTTTCAGAGAATTCCAAAACAAGCAAAGGTTTGAAAACATTGAGGCCCTTTATTTCCCTCTAAAGCATTTCTTTACATGCATAATAGTGTCTAGCTTTTTAATAAAAGTCGGAAAAAACAAATCCATGCATGCACGTAGCCAATAGTCGAACTTCAACGAGGCGGCCAAAAGGCGTCATGTCATTACCATTTAGTTTGAGATAATAGAAAATTTAAACTAAATCTATGCGGTAACTTACCAGGGAATCCACAAATTATATCAGTTGCAATCTGCATTTCAGGTACAAGTTGATTCAAAGTGTCTACCACAGTTCTGAACTCACTTACAGTGTATTCTCGATTCATTGCCTGAAATAGATACAACAAATATTTTCTCAGGAGTCTATATAAAACTGGAATCATTGGCCTCCGTAGGCTGAAACTGCTATGAAAAAAAAAAAAAAAAAAATCCCTACATCCTACATTCCAATGACCAGAAAAGATAGTAACTGATGAAAGTGACGTCTCGATCATTGATGGAAGGTACCACCAAAAATTAATAAAAAATTATCGGATCAACATTCTTTTCCCACTTACGCTCAAAACAGAGTCACTCCCGGACTGGACTGGCACATGAAGAAATGAATACACACAGGGGTGGCATAAAACTTTGGCTATCTCTTTCAAGTGCTCGAGAATGAAAGGAGGATTAGTCATGCCAACACGAAGCATTGTACTTCTATCATGGGGAAGTTCCGCAACAATAGCATTCAGTAAAATTGGAAGATTGACTCCAATATCACGACCTGCAATATTATCAAAGGCAAGTAATTTTCCACAACAGAGAATTGACATACCCAAAAATTTTAGTGCAAAATATGTAAAACCTGCATGCTAATTTTATTACTTCCTGTTGCCCTAAAACAAGGAAATAAAAGCTTTTGCAGGCAACTGGAGGGCTTCAATGTAGTTTGTGGATAAATGATCTTGTCACCTACCCTTTTCTTGCTTTAGGAGGTGCTTGGAGTCTGTATTTCAGCTCTCCTCAGGTTGGCTCCCTTCATTTTAATAAAATTTCATTTCCTTAAAGGAAAACGCAAGGAAATAAAAGCAGGATTTTTATGAATAATGAAACTTTATTAATAACATCCAATATTTGTGCGGACCTTAATATGTCCTTAAACTGTTACCTCAAGGACAGAGGTTAAAACCAAAGCTGGGAAACTTCCGCCCTTGAATGGGATGCCAGGGAGCTCCTGGTAGCAGGGGTCCAACATGCCTTAGGACGAAACTCGGGTAGGCGCCCCGTGCACCAGCTGCCTCAAATGGCTCTTTGGTGGGAACGTCTGTGATATCTGGGGTTTGCTCCCCCAGGGTTGATCAGGGGGCTACCATCAACGGGTTGGTGTGAGAATCCTAAGGAGATCGAGGACAACTAGAGGGGGTAGTGCAGCCTAGCTACCTGTTACCGTTCACCCCCACTTCCAATATTTGTCAAACTAATCATAGGGACACACTATTTACACCCACCCTCTTTGATTTGTCAACGCCTATTTTTTTCATTTTGGGAATGACATGGTACAAAAGTTGACTATTTCAAAACCTAAAATGAGAAAATGTCTTATCACTCAAAAAAATGGCAAGTGTGTTTATCCCAAATCAACAATGGATGTAATGTCTTCCCTACTTACATGTCAAACAGTGACCTGACTATGCCATGGAAGCTAGTGTTAGAGCATTGTTGAAGGCTATTCCTATCATTTAGATGACGCACATAGGCCTCATCTAAGACCCATCAACCTGGGAAATATCCGAAGTTCTCTTTTAGGATTGGCATTTCCAGAAAGTGAAAACATATGATGTTTACTGTGTCTCTAATCATTCTGAGGTTTGCTAGCCCAACATGCACCTTTAAACCTGCCACACCTGCCAACTGGAATGTTTTCTGAGACACCTGAGCTGTTGCAGAAGGTGGGACTGACCGTGCAGATATCCTGGAAGACAAATTCAGGATTGTCCACTCATCCGCTCTGGGGGTAGGCTAGCTATTTGAGCTAACCATTGTTTTTGTACAGTGGGTGTGTTGGAGTGGTTTCATGCCAAGTCACTTGCACCATAAGTCCCACCTAATGCATGGCTCAGATGTCCCACATAAATGCCAGGTTGGTATGTGATACAAGTGATATGAGTGTAAAGATGCATGAAAAGAGGCATTTGAAGCCAAGCAAACCTCTTTATCCTATCTATCTATTCTTTATTTTTTATTTTTTATTTTTTTTCAGAAGGGCCTTTAGAAAAAACTCCAATTACTCAAAATCAACATAAGTGCAGGTGCAAGTGGCCTAAACATAGCAGCAGCTACAGAAATCATCATAAATTTACATAAGAGCTTTAGAAAAACTACAATTCCTGAAAATCAACATAAGTGCTGGTGCAAGTGGCTGAAACATAGCAGCAGCTACAGAAATCATCATAAATTTACCATATGCTCCAGTATCTTCACTGCTTAACCATATCTCCTTGACTCCTTCAGATATAACAGTTCTTACACGATCAACCTGCACAACCATGTTTTTGACATTGAAATTGCAGTTACAGAACACAAACAAATTTCTATGCTCTTTTTTTTTCAAAATTGGAATAAAACCAGTTAGTATACATCAGCATTACAGATACCTACAAGACTGTTTAATGTGTAGCTCCCCAGATGCCCCCGGGCATGCTTTGTCTTGCAGTAAGTGCAAGCACCTAAACAACCAACATTAATTGGAAGAATCTCAATAAATTTGTTCTTCCTCACCTGTTAAAGAATTGAAGTTAAACAAAACTCCATCACATTTGCACAACTGGAAAGGAAGAGAACAACAAATCCACACAACTGCAGGTTAACGTGAATGAATCTGTACAATATTGGTGGCTGACAATAGCTCTTATATTAAAATATATTTGATGGACAGAAATCTAATTTGTACCTTTGGAAGGTCAAGTGCAGGCAATGTCTTGCGATTCAAAAGCCGAACCTCATGACCTTTCAAAGTCTCTTCTACTACTTCAACCACACGGTCTATTTGTTGCACACCAATTATACTGACCCCTTCCAGCTCCTTCAAATCTCTACTTCCTTGAGGAACACACCCGGCCACAACCAGTGGTTTTCTGGCACTTTTACATTTTGATATTAGAGTCTCCATGGCAGATTGGCTAGGAGATTTCACAGTGCATCTGGGTCAAAGAAGAGGTATCAATACCCAGACACTACAAGATGGTTATAATCAAGAAATAAAATATCCCAAGTCCACTCAGAGTCAATGTTTTCTCTGGTACAAATAATTGGGTTACTCAGCAGAGTAGATAGTCTTTCAAGGTTTTCCTTTGAAAAAATAAAAGTAAAGAGAAAAAAAATTCTTCAAAATGTTGATACTGAAGGGCATAATGGCCAGACCTATAAACAATATGTTACAGGGCATATTGGACCATATCAGCATGATTTTTTAGAACAAAAAATGCAAAAAACAAAATCACAAACTGGAAAATACATGAATCTACTATTTATTTGTTTTTCTTTCTTTCTTTCTTCTTTTTTTATTTATTTTATTATTATTATTATTATTTTGACATTTACTCAGTGGTTTATCAGACAATTCTCTGGTAAGAATGCCGTTGATCAAAGAGGTTGCTTTCATAAAGATACAAATTTTATGAGAAAGGCTGCTTTCGTAAAGGTTGAAAGTGCAAACTCCATATCCCACTTCTTGCCAATTTTCCCGTAAAAGGAGCTTCTGAGGTACCAGATTATCGACCAATAAGCTTAGTGAGTAGCTTGTACAAGATTATTTCTGAAGTGGTAGCTAGAAGACTCATGTCATGGAAATCATTATCTCACCTTTCCAAGGGGCTTTCACATCAAATAGGCAAATTCTGGATGGAATCTTCATTGCTAACAAGTGTATTGGTTCTAGAATCAGAAGCAAAGATTCAGGCGTCATATGCAAAGATGACAATGAAAAAGCTTACAACCAAGCAGATCAGTCATTTCCTCTATACCTTATAGAAAGGATGGGTTTTGGGGTTTTGGCACCAAGTGGAGGATATGGATCAAGGCACATCTCTTCTGCTCACATTTCCATTTTGATTAATGGATTACCAAAAGGCTTTTTCAAGAGTTCAAGACACTAAGGCAAGGAGAACCATTGTCAGCAATTTGCTCTATTATTGCCGAAAACAAAATTATTATTAAGGATTGTATTATGGGCCTCTTTAATTGCTTCGCGGTTGGATCCCCAGCATGGTATGCTGTAACGGTCGTTTGATGCAAGACGTAATGTTCTAACCTAATATGATGCCATGAAATTAAAGGGCAGATTAACTAGAGCAATGGAACGACAAAATAAAGCTAATTTATCATAAATTCAGAAATTTCAGATTCATGACATGTCCAAATTCAAGCCTATAATAGTTCCGCAATGCAAATCTCATAAATTACTAATTAACCAGGACATATGGAAAATAGAACTTCCATCCTAGCATAGGGTTAAATCTGATTCCAATGGGATTCACTTGGTTTTAGGGTTTTGGCTAAACTAGGTTTACGTGTAGGGTTGGATTTTGGGAATTGGGTGATCTAGGGTTTTGATAACCAAGGGGTTGAGAATTAGGGTTTTGTAAATTAGGGTTTGGGGTTCAAATTCTAAGTTAGGGATTTTAGATTTAGGATTGAAATAAGGGACAATGAATAAAGGGAAATGAAGGTGACAAAGCAAGTGGGACATGGGGGAAGAGAACCGTCCGTACAAACAACCCCACACGTGTGTCCGTACAACTATACGAACACGGGTTTAAGTCCGAGGTAGTTTGGGTTGGAGACGATGGGTTAGGGTTTGGTTGGGTAGGGATTTGAATGGGTTAAAGTTAGGTTAGATGTGGGTTCTTAGAAGACAAAAGAGAAATCAAAGAAGAGAGAGATTGGAGAAAATAGAAAAAGAGAAACGACAAGGAAAGAGGGAAGATAATACCTTGAAGAAGAGAGAAAAGTAAAAAAGATAACTAGAGAATCGCTTCTTGTGGCTTCGCACCACCAATCCAATCACAAGATGAAATTTTGCTCAATCTCAAAGCAAAAGAATAGAAATCTCTTTCATTCATAACATGCATTATGGCTAAGGTGGAGACGTCCAACCCTTTATAGTCTTAGAAAAGACCTTTTACAAAAAGGCGCTCTCAGCGAAAATTCTCAACATAAAGATGCTTAATGAATTAAAAATTGTTCCCAACTCCCTAATCTCAACATAAACATGAGTTATACTAATAATAACGAAGCATGTAAACAAACTAAACAACTAAACTATTTTGTGGCCCATGGGGGTCGACGATCAAGATGTCCGATGATAATGATCCAACAGTCCAATCATCGGGTCCACTCGATCCAACGGTCCGATGTGTCCATCGAGCTCCTATATACAGCCCATGTGCATATTCCCAGTGTGGAGTCCTCAAAGATGCACGAACATACACGAGAGGTCTTCAAAGTGGCTAGGAATGTGAATTGGGCCAAGTGGACCCCATGTAATGGTCATCTAGCCACAAGGAGATTGGCTCAGCCCTTGATTTTAGAAGGCGTGTTGCAAAGGTCTCCCATGTAATTCCAAGCTTCCAACGGTTTTGGATATTCCAAAAGCTTCCTTAGCTGTTGAAGAACTTGGGTTTGGGAGGATTGCTATTGATGTGTATAAAAAAATTAAGAGAAACCATGAAAGGGCGATGATTAGAAATGCACGAGAATATGACATTGATAGGAAAGAAGATGGCTTTTGAGGTAATTTCAATGGAAATACTAAGCCTTTTCAATCAAAGAACTCCTTTTCTTTCTTTCTTGAACTTAGAGAGGAACCCAATAAGGAAATACAGGGTATATGCTGGAAATTTCAGATGGGTTTTACTTTTTATTTGGGGAAGAGTTTGAATTTTGAATTTTAGAAAATGGCGAGATCCTTTTTGGGAAAACTAACGGGCCAAGATGGGTTGATGGGCTTTTAGATAGCTAAAGTCCAAGCCTAGCCCACTTGAAAAACGGGCTCGAGTTTTAAGCCCAAATCTGGCCCTCAGGGCCTAATACTCTAGCCCAAGCTCGGCTCGAGGAGGGCTAGGCCTAGAAGTCCGTCAGGCTAGCCCGATCCATTGACAGCCCTACCTGCAATGATTTATACTGACAATTACTATTAAAAGGCATCAACGGATTGTCACCTTCGAAGATGCAGAGGGAATGTTTGAGTACGAGGTTGCGAGAGAGTTGAGGAAGATGGCGATACCATGTAAGTTGTTGCATTAGTTAAATGTTAATTTTTATGTTTTAAAATTACATGTGAAACTAATGAGAAAAAAAAATGATCAATTTCACAACCGAATGGTGTGCCATGTACGGGAGTGACTGCGAGACATTGCAGTAACTAGCTACCCACATACTCACATAAACAGTGACTTCCATAACCACGTGAACAAAATTAGAGCACATTCTCTCTCATTCACACGAACAGGCAAAACAGATTAAGTTATGAGTGGCTCCGGAAGCTAGTATTCTGCTACTACGGAGCTATGGAGGGCCGATCTAACTCCCCCCATTTGATGTAAACTAACTATATATAGTGGAAGAATGATATTTTTTTATAATGTTGTAGTTCTGCTGCAGTTTTGTATGAATATGCTTTATTTATTGAGTTGTCAAAGCGACTCAAAGGAGTGGCACCCTCCTTGTCAACTCCGAACTCCATGGTTTGGATTAAAGGGAAGAATGGTCGCTTCTTCGTGCAATCGTTTTATTGGCTGCTTTGTGGATTTTCTCTAAGGAAGGTTCAAGTGCACACATCATTTTTGTGGTATTATGCGGCTCCTCCAAAGGTTGCACTCTTTGCATGGTTGGTGGGAAGGAAGGTGTTGAAGATCGAGAGAGAGATTTTAATCATTAACGGATCTTTGTTCCGCTTGTGGGACACGGGGTCGGTCGACCACCTTTACATTCATTGCCCTTTCACTAGAGAGCTGTGGGAGAGGTTGTTCAGCACATTTGGTGTGGTTAGGTGACGCCAGAGTCGATTGAAGGCTTCTTCTTGGCACGGGACAAGGGTAGGGAAGCAAGGCAAGAAGCTTTGAAGGAGGCCTATTGGCCAGCCTTTGGGCCTTATGGGGGGGAGGAATAATCGGTGTTTCAACAACCATAAAGGGGGTATTCAGGTGAGCTACATAGGATGTTATGCATTGGGCTCCAATTTCCTTAGATCTGAAAGAGTGCTCACTTTCTTTTGGATTAGGGGTTGCTTTGTAATTCTTTAGGCTTTTGAACTCTTCTGAATAAAATAGTCACTCTTCAAAAATGAAATATCTGATCCGTCTCAATACCTTTGATATTGCATAATTTGAATGAACATTATTCAGAACCACAAAATGTTTAAGAATATTACTAATAATTATTCATATTGTGAGTACAAAAACAATACATGCTAATTGTAACGAGAAAAAAAAAAAGGATGATGAACAAACATATTGATGTAGGATGGCCTAATTATGATGCATGCTTAAGAACTCATATAATTCAGCAGAAATAAAAGACAATAATAATAATAAAATCTAGCAGTAATCATCATGAACTAAGGAAATCACAAGGAAACATGCAATGGAACGGGCCATTCATCACAACCATGAAATATGAGATTCAATTATCACTATGGTTGGATCCGGCGAGGGATGAGACCTCCCGATCTTGCATGGTCATACCCAATCGATCAATGAAGATCACTAGTCCGAAGAATCAGGAAGTTTCTCGGATTAGGGATTTGAGAATTTGAGGGTTTAGGGTTTAGATCGATTCTCAAGGTTTGCTCGAGGAAGGATTAGCAAAACTAGAAAATAGAAAGAAGAAAATAATTACCTTGAAGAATTTGGAGGGGCACAAGAAAAAGTTAGAAGAAGAAGATCAAGGAGAGAGAAGAAGCACCATGAGAGAGAGAGAAGAGAGAGGCCACCAAAAAGGTTTGCTTTTCATTAATTATCAACTAACTCGAGTTTAGGGCTTAGCCCTCTTAAATAAACATTAAAACAAATAAAAAAGACTAAACTACCCTCAAAGTTTAAGTAAAAACGCGCAAATAACAAAAGTGCGGGAAAGTTCGGGCGCTCGGTCGGGCGCCCGAGCTCCCGCCCGAAGTCGTCCGAAAACCTCCTAAAGAAGTTCGGGCGCTCGGCAGGCAAAGATCGGGCGCCCGAAGGCTACGGTCGTGCGCCCGAAGACAATGGTCTTTAGAAATCTTCAGTCTTCGTTATCCTTACTTCCTTCACATGTGTCTTCTATGTGTCTAATCACATGTGGAGGGTTTTCAGCTCCTCAATAGTCGCCTATCCACAAGGACGGTACTTGTGGTTGGCGCTTTCTTTGTTGGTACACCTTGAATGCGCTTGTGTCCGCATCACATATATAGTGAATTTACAAAGCATGGTAAACAAATACTTTCCAAACAATGATTAGATATATAGATGACGGCATGTATGACATCAAAGCCATTTCAGGTGGCACCCAAACTTTAGATCATATTGCCAAAAAGTAAGCTCGATCAATGATCTAATGGTGTGTGTCACTTGACTTGATACATGGCTTAAAGGTCCTACGTATCCAAATTGGCACATGTAGAGGTGCATGTGGAGGGTGCGTGACTGATAAATACAGAAATGGGAAGGTCATGCATAAGTCAGAACTTCATTAATAGATTGATAAATACACCAATCCTTTATACTTTTTGTCAGTTAATTGTAGGAAAGGTGGGTGTATTGACCAATCAGATTGTGTGTAAATATTGGATTGTGATAATTTTTTTCAGAGAGAGAACCTGATTAAAATAATTCAGCAGTGTTCCTCATCTTCTTCTTGGAAAACAAGTTATGTTTAGTGAAAGGATTGTGGGAACGATTGAGAGAGAGAGAGAGAGAGAGAGAGAGAGAGAGAGAGAGAGAGAGAGAGTTTGTGTATGAGTGCATATGAGTGCGTGTGTGAGGAGTTGAGATTAAGAAGCGGGTGGTTACAGTAGAGATGTTGTGTTTGCATATGTGTGTATGAGAGAGGAGAGAAGTCGGATGTTTGGCATCTATTGGAAGAGATGGGAAGAAAAGGAAAAAAGAAAATTAGAAAGAGGAGAGCAGATGGCTAGCTCACACACACACACACACTTTTTTTTTTTTTTGGGGGGGGGGGGGGGGGGGGTAGGGGTTTAGTTCACACACCCCCATTGTTAGTACACCCACCCAGCCCTGTTAGTCACATCACAATGTTAGCCACCCCCACTATGGGAATCAATTCCATGACCTCAATGTTGAAACGAGGCTATCTTCACTCAGTCTGCCACTTGAGCTATGGACACATACATGAGCATTTTTGTGACTCACACATGCATGCACAGGTACACACCCACAATCATGCATGCGTGCACACACAGAAACACAAGCATACACATGCATACAGACAGGCACGCACAGACCATTTCTAAGTCAGCAAGTAGTTTTCTCTGCCCACATGTCTTCTCATGTCATGTCATGCATGTAGTGGCTTCTTTTTTTTTTTCTTTTTCTTTTTTTTTTTGCCTCATTCACAGCATTTTTCTACCTCCATGTCATGTCTGGATGTGCAGATACATGGATGAGATCGAAACCATCTTTTGTATTTCTGATAGTGAATGGGCCATAGTCCAAATATCACAATGTCTGGATGATCCTAGCTCTCTAATTGGTGGCATACAAATAAACACAAAAATCAGCAGTGGCTCCCATTGAAGAAAAGACCATTTATTGCATGGTTAAGATAGTTCAGTCAAAAAAAAAATTTGGTTAGGGGCCAGTCATCGGCAGATCCCACAGGATACTTGGTTCAAATAATCAAACACGTGCCACGTGTGGTAACCATCTGGAGGGGAAAAAAAAAAAGGCCATTGCATCTCCTCATTTTGCCAATCGGGAATCAGATGTACAAACAATGAACCATAATTTATTTAGCTTTGCAAAAGAAACTGCAAAAGAAACCCAACATTTCTTGGAAACACAAATGCAAACAATTCAAAGCAGAGAAGCTTATTCAGCACAGATGAAAGATAAAAGGGGGGAAACGGAAAAGTAAAGAGCATCAATACGTATTAATTAGCCAAAGGTCTGCCTCCTCTGGATTATCACTCATTACGTATCCGAATGCTGAAAGCTGACCAGCCATATATTCACTGTCACTCTGTTAAGCAAACACACAACAGGAGAATCATAACCCATTATGACAAAACAAATTTCAAGTAAAACCCGTTACAAGGAATGAACAATTACACATTCTATCATTATATGCAACAAATGTCAATCACATAACTGGTTAACCGAAGGCAGCAGCACACACACACAATGACATTAGACTATTTAACAGAACTAGAACTTGACTGTGCCGTGATGGGTAGATATTCAAGTTTCAACTGACAGGCTCACTTTGATGACACGAATCAGTGTATGATGTTGGACCAAGCCACATCCAAAGTTGGCACAGATATGGACAGAGTGGCAACTTGCAACCAAGGATGCTGCTTAACTGACAGAGTTTCCTTGGTACAGTCCATTTCACTTTCTTTTACTATTTATTTGATGATATTTATCATAGCCTTGCCCTGATATATGGGGTCAGTTCATGAATCCTGCTCTGCCAATCATTCTTCTCGAAAGCCATATCCCGCTTCATTAAGTGATGATGTATAACACCACTTCTCCATTATGTTTTTTCAATGGCTAAAACTAATCCTAGTTCTAGAAGTTCATGGAGTCTCATTGTTTGCTTCGGGTTTCATTCATCATCCCTTAATTCAAAATTTCAGAAACAAGCTCTCAAATTTCAAAAAGTATGAAACCAGCTCTCATGATTTCAAAAATTATGAAACCAACAGCGTTGTTGTTTAGGAAGAAGATGAAAACATTTTCACAAATTTCAAGGGAAGGTGTGATTCATGGTTCTAAATGTCAGTACCGGTTGGCACATCGACCAGGCGGAAAAATGATATGATACGACGTGGTGTGTTGGGATCGGGCCGTATCACCCAATATTGGTTAGAATTTGTTTTAAAGCAAATATATATATATATATGTGTGTGTGTGTGTGTGTGTGTGTGTGTGTGGAAAAATATTATAAAAAATAGGGAAAAATGAGATATCCTAGAGTATCATTTTTATTTTTATTTTGGTATTTTGACCATGTATGCAATGTTGTATCGGACCACTCTTTGATAAGAATGTTGTCTGCCGATTTGACTAGTTGTGAAGTCAACTAAATGGACCCTTGTTAGGCAAGTGGATTTGGAGGGGCCAACATTACTAATGCAGGAGCATTTTCACACCGGACTCGAGTGGGGTGGCCTATGTGAAGTGGGAGGACACTCGGGGTGGGCAACCTGTGTGAGGCGGGTGGCTCGTGTGAGGCGGGACCCATGTGAAGTGGGGCCCACAAGGGGGATTCAGCTGAGGGCCTGACTTGGGCTATGAGATAAGGGGATTGCTTCCCCACGCTCTATCAGTTCGACCTTTTAGAGCAAGCGGTTAGTTGTCCTGCATCAATTACCCTTATAAAGGCAGCTCTATCGAACCTCCCTCTTTATTTTATGTCAGTCTTTAAATGTCCAGCTTTAGTGTTGGCAAGGCTTGAGGAGTTGCGACGTGACTTCCTTTGGCACGGGATGAAATACAAAAAGAAATTTCACCTAGTGGGCTGGAATGAAGTGTGCAAGCATTTCCAAGACAGAGGGGCCAGCATTAAAGATCTCAAAAATATGAATTTAGCCTTGTTAGGCAAGTGGATTTGGAGGCTTGGGAATGAGGATGGGGCCCTCTAGAACAAGATTATCTAAAGCAAATATGGATGCTCGGAGGAAGGGTGGTGGACTAGAGACTCCTCCATTTATAGAGCTTCTACTTTCTGGAAAGGTGTGATATCCGTAAAGTCGGAATTTATGAAAGGAGTTGGCTTTTTCTCTTGGAAATGGTGAGAGAATCCACTTCTGGGAAGATATTTGGGTGGGAGATGTTCCCTTAAAGAGGATTTCCCGCGAATTTACCGCCTGGCCCCAAATCCGTCCATTGCCATTTTCGATTGCTTCTCTCTAGTAGGGGACGAGGTGGTTTGGGAACCTCCGTGTAGGAGATATCTTCAAGACGATAAGATCGAGGAAATGTGGTCCTTCTTGATCAAATTCAGCTTTGTTGTCCGGACCCTTCTTCCTCGGATAGCTTAATATGGAGGTTGAACAAAAATAGTGTTTTCTTAGTATGATCCTTTTATGAACTTCTCAACAAGGACATCATTCATGGCGAGGAGGCGTTGACCAAACATGTGTAGCAATATCATGTGCCTCCCAAGATCGTGGCTTTTGATTGGTTAGTAGGGAAGAGAAAGGTCCTCACAATCAATAATTTGCGAAAGAGGGCGATGGTCATCCCGAACATTTGCCTTTGTTGTATGGGGAACGAGGAATCGGTGGACCACTTATTTGTTCATTGTCCTTTCATTAATCTGATCTGGTCAAATATATTGGCCCGGTTCGAAGTTTTGTGGACCTTGCCTTCTTCAGCGGGAGAACTCTTAAAGGCATGGCATGGAGTTAATTTGGGGAAGCAAAGCACACTTCTTTGGAGAATGACGTTGTTGGCGGTTTGATGGTCCATCTGGGAAGAGAGAAATGGTAGATGCTTTCGTAATGAGAACAAGTCGGTGGAGAGTGTATCGCAAAGGGTGAGATTATTATTGATAGAATGGGCCTCCACCATCGACATGCTTAAGAGATGTAATGTGTTGTTTCTTGGGATCTGGCTGGGTAGCTAGCTTAGTGGCTTGGCTTTGTTTATGTTTGCCTTGGAGTTTGCTTTCTGTGTTACTGAAATTCATAATCTTTAAAAAAAAAAAAAAACTAAATGGGCCCTAATTAAACACAAATCAAGCATGATTTGGTGAACAATGGCTCATTACATGAAATGCAACAATAGGAAGATGAAAATATAAAAAAGTTGAAGGTTTATCCTTCTTTCCGATTTTTCCCATAATGGTCCACTTCCCTTCGATTTATCCAATCCTATTCAAATCATTTGTTTTCATCCCAAAGTAAGTCTAGATCTAGCCTAAAATGAGTTTTTAAGCTTCTTCCGTGGTTTAAATGAAAAAAGAAAAGACAAGATTGAAATTTTGAAGGGAAAAAAAATCAAAATTGAGTTTTTATTGGCGTATCAACCTGCATTAGTCGTATTGGCCCCATATACGTCCCGTATCAGCCGATACAGGCCAATACAAACCGATAGGAGTCAGTTTTTTTTTTATATCAGACCTATACAACCCCGTATTGCATATCGTCTCATGCCGATACGGATACGATACGGCTGGATCGGCCAATACGATACCGATATTCATATCCATGGTGTGATTGGTCACAAATTCCATATTACAAATCGAAAGGAGGTGCAAAGACCTATGGATTGGTGAAGTTAGGGAGAGAAATTGGCCTCTTTTAAGCAAATGGAGGTGGAGGTTAGGGGAAGAGCTAAACGCGCTTTGGGAAAATATGGTGTATCTTGGGGGGTGAGAGGGTTTCCAAGCGTTTATGTTAGATCAAATGAGTCCCAACTGAGGAAGTCTATTAGCAAGATTGGGTGGAAATCCCAGTAAACAAGAACATTGTGAATAAAGTGGGCATGGAATTTAACAACGGAATTCGCCTTTTCGTGGGCAAGGGAAATAGAATTCACTTTTGGAAGGATGCTTGGTCGAGCAATTTTCCAATGGAGAACTGTGGAGAACTGTTACCATGCTTTCGTGCATGCGTTTGAGAAGGATGAAAAAATCCAAGATCATACTAAGATGGTTGGGGGTGGTGTGGTATGGAATACCAAGTTGAAAACTCACAAGCTGAGGAAGCATCTCTTTTGATGAATCTTTTAAGCAGGTTGAGGGATGTGTTTATTGATGTTACAAAGGACGACTAAAAGTGTGGAAATAGTCATCAAGTGGAAATTTCTCAGCTAAAGCCATGGTTTGGAAGGCTCCAATGCACCCAAAACTCAAAGCTCTTGCTTGGGTCACTTTGGCTAATAAGATGTTCACGCCGGATAATATGAGAAAATGAGGCATTGCCTATCCCAACATGTTTATTACATGCAAAAATGATGAGAAGTTGGTCACTTGTCCATTCATTGCACTATGGAGAGAGAGAGAGAGGGAGAGAGAGAGAGAGAGAGAGATGAGCTTTCTTTCTTGCTCATTTTGGTATATGTCAGTCTTTCAATGGGCTTGGAAAGGTGTTGTGGGCTATTCAGGGGCCGAAATGAGCTTTATAGAATATGATATTTGCTGGAGTTATATGGGGATAGTTGAAAGAGAGGAATTATAGAATATTTATGGGAAAATGCACGTCAGGTGGTACCTTAAAAAGAGGTGTCATGTTTACGATCATTAGACATGCATTGTCGAGGTAGGAGTTCTGAATATTCTCGATGGCAAATCTTCAAGGAGTGGGATGGGGATTTTGGGACTCAAGTTAGAACTTTTAGGGCCCGTTTCGCATCTCTTATCTAATCGTATAAGAGCTTTTAAAATAAGAGCTACTCTAATAAGGCTTCGTGTTCTAGCTCTTGTTTTACAATAAGCTTGTTTGGGAAAATCACTTTTTCAAAACCGAAAAAAGCTCCTATTTGAAATAAGCACATTTGGTAAAACATTCAAATAAGAGCTTTTTTCAGGGGTAATAGATGTCATTTTGATCAATGTGGAGTTTCATTTTTTTTTTCTTTCTAGCTAATCATCCAATCAAGAGGAATGGGTAAAGGTGAAATCTGAGGCCCACCTTCAATATGGGTTTTCATCATGTGGGCCCACCTTCGATGTCAACTGTCCATCATGTGAACTCCCCTTCAATGTCCACCATCCATCATGTGGGTCCCACCTTTGATGTGGACATCTATCATGCGTGGCCCACCTTCAATATGGGTCATTCATCACATGGACCCACATTCGATATGACGGCCACGTGGTACACCCTTAGATGCCAAGCTGAAGTTGGTTGGTCTATTGCAGCGTACATGTTGGTCTTGCGGCACCATGTAGATGCATGCATGATGCACCTACTAATGTAGGTACACTCAAGCCCAAGCCCTCCCAATTAATCATTGGGTCTCATCCAGGTTGACCATGAGCCAACCTGAATCTCCAGCCCAATTAAAGCCCTATCTTTCCCTGACAGCGACTGGCCCCCAAGTCCAACCACTTAATGAAATCACAGTTCATAATCAAAATGATCAAGAAGAAAAATGAAAAGAACTCCTACAAAAACCTAACTATATCCCAAGAATTCAAAGTCCATGAAAGTCTACAATGTATATACACATCCAATATTTTGATGCACACATATACCTTTTCACTCATTTTTAATAACTAAATGGAGTTGGTAGCATCCTTTAAAACCTTGTGATTTCATTGAGATCTTAAGGAGATTTTCATTGGCTAACAGGAATTATGGACATAGTTTCAAAATCCATAACTATTGCGTGTGTCCGACCCAGTCATTAGAAAAAAGGGCAATTTCTTATTAGTCCATTTTGAGTGGTCCATGATCAAACAATCAAATTAGTTGTCGACATGTCGTGTAGTGAAGCAATCACGATTATTTGATAATTCTAACCATCTGATTTTGCCCCCATTGGCGTTGGACGGTGAACTGATTCCATTCCAGTTGTCCATTTGAAGAGCCATGTGGGGTTAGCACTCAAGACATTCATCAAATGCACCTACAGTATAGATTCCATGGGCCTTAAGAGTCAACCCGTCACGGCCCAACACCCAGGCCTGGTCCCTCTTCTCTTCTTCTCCCTTGGGGTTTGCAGAAAAAAAAAAATCACTAAAATCCGAACCCACGGCAGCCATTGCTGCAAAGAAAGAAATTGTCGAAGGCTGAACGTAAGTCATGGCAGCAACGGCCAACTGCCGGCAAAACCATCAATGGCCGACTGACGGCCATGGAAGCAATAAAGATCAAACAGAGAGAGAGGGAAGAAAGTTTCATATCTATGAGAAAGAGAGGGAGGGAAGAGAAAACATATCTGGCACCAATAGCACGAGAGAGAGAGAGAGAGAGAGAGAGAGAGAGAGAGAGAGAGAGAGAGAGAGAGTGCAAATAGGATATATAAGGGTAATTTTGAAATTTTAAAAAATGATTAAAGCCCTAACCTCTACCCACTTGAGCCAAATAAGCTCTTAAAAAAAAGTGATCTCTCCATCCATGGCTTAGAAAAAACAAACGAGCTTATTTACTAATTTAAAAAAAAAAAATAAGATGCAAAATTAGACATTTACCAAACAATCTATTTTCATAAGGACTTAATTATTAGAAATAAGCAAATAAGCTCTTACTTGTAGAGATGCCAAACAGCCCCTTAATGTTTCTAAGTCCCTATTCTCTTGTTTTGTGCTTTTTGCATCCTTTTAGATTTTTTCTTACCTGACTCCCTATTCTCATGTTTTGTGCCTTTCGCGTCCTTTTAGATTTTTTTCTAGCCTCGAATCTGTCTTGGCCTGGATGTGAGCGGAGAGGATCACTCTGCACGTTTGTCCTCAGTTTCTTTTATCGGTAATAGAAGCTTTAGTGAAAAGAAAAGGACCCAAAGGTCATTACAGCACTCAAGAAAAGCACAAAAGACCAACCATGGGAATTGATCCCAGAACTATGAGAGGTAGAAAGGCCTGATGCCATAGCCCAAGAGCAAACAAGGCATTTAGCTCTTGCAAGGGCTGAAGAGGTCAGGGCACTAACGTTAGAGAAAGGTCAGTCCTGTTTGTTTATTACGTCTTTGCCAATGACATTGTCATCTTTCAAAAAGAAAAAAGATGGAAACAAATAGAACTAATTGGTGATTTGTTTATGACCAACAAGTATGAAGCCATTATTTGGTTATCATCCATGGAATCGGCAAGCATCGGTATGAAATCATAGAGGCAAATAAAATGGTAAAAGGCACGCTAATATTTGATATTTCTTTTGCAAATGATCACTTCACTAATGAAAGTGCTGCCAACAAAAACAAAACATGCTGTATTTGATTCTTGACACCCAAATCCTGGCAATTCGGATTAGGCATGTAATGAATACAGCATATACAAATGTAAGGCTCGAAAGGAATGAGGAGAAGCTAAAGAGTTTTCATCTTTTCCGTTGCTTGTGGTCCACCTTTAGC
The DNA here is from genome assembly GCA_003013855.2 of Liriodendron chinense. Classification (NCBI taxonomy): domain Eukaryota; kingdom Viridiplantae; phylum Streptophyta; class Magnoliopsida; order Magnoliales; family Magnoliaceae; genus Liriodendron; species Liriodendron chinense. The sequence goes on from PVNU02000362.1 coordinate 4,618,995, forward strand.
TTATTGTGAAGAACATCATTGTATTTATCTTTCCGCTGACTTTCAGATTCTTCACATCTTGTCCGTCGACTTTGTGAGGCTTAGTATGGTCTTGAACAAGATCCAAGTGCTAAGCATGGTTGGGGAAATTTAATTTGCTGGTGGTTCAGACAAAATTTGTATGTGGTGAGCACGTCTCTGTTATGCTTGTTTCTGTCTTCTGGACACCTAGACATTTTATTGTTTTATCAATTCTATGATCCTCATAATGGATTATTTGTTTGTCATAACATTGATTAAGCAGAGAGCCATAACCATCTTGAATCTCAAGTATTTCCTGGCATAGAGATTGCTAACTCTTCAAGGGAGCTATTTACAGTCTCAATGTAAGCCAGTGCTTTTAGTAGCTAGTGTCCATCTTTCTGATGTAAAGATGCCTTATACGCCTGTTCAGTGTTAACCTTTGTCCAATGAATGGAAAGCAACTTCCAGATCCAATGCATTATTGAGAGCTTGCATGAGACTGATTTATTTAATGGTTTTAGCCTGACATTACACAGTTCACATGCTTATCCCTTTCGTCTCTACACCTCAATTATTTCATTTGTATTATCAAATACGTTTGCAGTATTCTTTATTGAGGATTTTTCCTCTTCATCATCCCTACTACTGAGGACTTGTGCAAATGCCGATTTGCTCAGTGATCCTTCTAACCAACATTCATCAATTGGATCCTGTGTATTTTTGGGATAGTCTCTCATCTTTTGGAGACGCAAGAAGTAGATGTAGCAACGCGCATTGTTCGGGCCACAATGGGCCCAACCCGCCCTTAGAGGCACTAGATTGAGTGTTACATGGGCCCTTGACCACCTTGTCATAGTAGGCCCGAGCCAGACTTAATCCATGTTAAACAACTCAAGCTTGACCTGCCCAAACCCACATAGCTCACACCAAAGACACCTTTGTTTCTTCCTAAACAAACCCTGAACTTCCCTGCATTAGAATAGAGAGGGAGGCATGACAGAGAAAAGCAATAAGAGTCATAAAACACAAATAATCGTGGACAATTTTACCTCTGCAATTAGTCTTTAACTCTAGACTGACATGAGAAGGGATTTAAAATAAAGTCCCTCTCCTGCCCTCCCTCCTTCCCTCCCTCAACATTTCTCTCCCAATCTTTCTCTCACTCTCTCCACATAAAGCCCAAAACACCATGTTGATTTCATTTTATATGACTGGGCTAGCCAATTTAAAGCGCTAAACGGCCTAGAGTTGGATGCAGCAAATTGGAGAATTGAACACAACTGATGGAGAGATGCCCCACGAGATGCTGCAAAACTGATGTTTTAAGCCCAAGAATGGATCATGGGAGAACCCAATAGCCTCTTTTTAAATCTGGAAATCACCAAGAAGAAAGACTCATCTTCAAGAAAAATACCTCGAAATTTTATTCCATCTTCCATACCAGATTCCAATGGCCCACATATGAGTAGCCATATTTAAGTCCTTTTTTTTTACATTAGTAGCCATATTTAATTCAGATTAGCCCTAAACGACTTGTAATATAAGAAGTAAATAATCTAAACATGGAAAGTCGATGAAAGAGTTCAGGTATTACTAAAAATGCCATGTATATACAACCTTATGGAGGCTCTAGGGTTTGTATGTATCACCCAAAATACTCATACAGTTTGTATAAAATAGCTAAAAAATCCATTGACTGGGCTTGTCAGCCCCAGTCCAATCAGCTAACCACATGTTGGATTTGTGAGCCCTACAGTCCAATCTGGTGCCTCTTTTGATCAGAAAAATCAATTGGACATCATGTAGCAGCCACCTTTGGACCTCCTTTTGTACACCGTGTACAAGCTGCCTAGATGCATATGAGAGCTAGGACCAAACATAACCTAACTGTCATTCAATCATAAACAACTAGGCTGAGGCCCAGGACACAAGGCTAATAAGCATGCCCAACGAAGACAAAGTTGGATCGGGCCTGTCAGTTGTGTGGCTACCCAACCCATTGCAACCCACAGCAAGAAGCAAGATGCCTGACCTATTCTAGTGTCAAGGGTAAGTAATGTGCAACCACAAATCAAGTTGTCTAGCTTCATTTGTACTTGCATATCTTGCTGTTCAATAGTGGGATCCTAATAAAAGTGACATTCAAATAGCTCGTAAACCAGTGTTTCATAAGAGAACAAAAGATATTGAAGTGAGTCACTTCATGAGAAAGACGTTTGTTAATGGGATCATTTCTTTGCCATATATTTCATCCTCCCTATAGCTTGAAGATTCCAAGTGAAGTTTGAGCCATCATTAGGTATCAGTTTTTTAATTTTTAGTAACCAATTGCCAATGGTTTCACTTGATCATGAATACTTTAAGTCTTTGGTATATACAATAAGTAGTTTAGTCATTTCCTTTTTACATCTTTTCTTCTTTTTTATAGGTAATATGGACTCGAAAGAGTGACCTCAATGTTGAAAAACACTCTCTTTGCCACTGAGATACAGGCTGGATCCCCTTTCTATTTGGTACATATTCGATACCATCACATAATGAAGAGCTATGCCTTTCATCATAGATGTTGCATTATCTCAAGTTAACACCATGTCACGATCCATAGTGGATCCTGCAGTTTGGACTGTCTAGATTGTCTAAATGTATACCACGAGTTAATACATTACAATGAGTGTGTGCATGGACATGATCCAGCATACTCAATCAAAGTACCATATGATTCTTTAAATAAATTACTTACAAGCTAAAATGAAATTACAAGTTCCTTGGAATGTTGCCAATGCAGATTCAACCCTAAATTGTCATTTAGATACATTTAGGGACCACTGTTTTGTGCTGCTGAAATCACCGTTGTTAGAGAAGCATGAATGCCTGTGCCACATTGGGGAGTGCATCCAATTCTCCTTTTCTTAGGGGATTTATATGAAACTCAGGTAGTATATGATGCTTGATACTCAAGCAGTGAGATATTGTACATGTGGCATATATTAACTAAAGTTAAACCACCTAAATTCTGCAACCCACGGTCACCAAGTCACAGTCCCGAAATAAGATTGGTTGAACAATCCTACCCTCTGATTCATGAACACGTTGAAATTGGACCATTGAATTTTTTTCATATTTAACCATCCAAAAAATGTCCACCAACCAGATAGATGATCAAATAAAAGAAATTCCAGTTCATGGTATCTAAATTGGGAGCTGTAATTGACTTTCTTTTACACAATGTATGCAATTTCTAACAAATCTCTAAGTGTTAGCATATCATCCATCACACTCTGCCAGAGTATCAAAATCTCTCTCTCTCTTATAGAAAAGCTGGGCTCGAACCCTAAGATGTCAATGTTCAAATGCACCCTGTTTACATTTGAGCCGTGGGCTTGAACCCATGAGCTCAATCTACAACCTTTCTGGCAAACTCACTTGAAATTTCAATTCACCATAAATGTTCTCCCTCCAAAAAATGTTAGTAAACGTTAATTTCCATGAAAGTGCTGCTATTGTCCACAGAATTCAGCAATACTTTGTAAAGCAAATAACTCTATTCTCGACACACAGATTCATCAATAAAGGTAGGATTAACAATGCAAGGAAGAGAAAGGAGATGAAAGCTTGCCTGGTTGTGCGAGCACCCAAAAGTCTTCATGTATATGGTCTGCAAAAGCAGAAAATAGCTTTTTAGCAACATAACTGGTATAAACACACAGATAGACAGACATGAGGAATGCTAGGGAGGCTCGCCCCTTCTGCCTGACAAAATGGCGATCCAGACTGTTCATGTAGAAGAAGATTCCCACTGATCCAACATCCGGAAGGGGTGAGTTAGAACCCGCTTTTCTCCATAACTGCTGTTTTTCATATGGACGGTGATATCTCGGATGAGTGAGGTTTTGGCATTTGGACCATCTACTGTGGGATTTTCTAGATGAATGGTGTGGATCCTCGCACGGTGGGGAAGGAGGAAGTGATCATGATCGTCCTTGGCATTCAATGGAAAGACAGACAGAGACAGAGGGAGGGAGGGAAGAAGCGGAACCTGTGTCCCTGGGATTTCAGGGGAAGGAGTGAAAAGAGGTGGGCCTCGGATTTTACGGGCCTTGGGCTTCTTCGGCTTCATAGCAACGCCAGCCAAGGGCAGGCGAAGCCCAGGTGGAGGGCCACCTGCAACCACGTCTTCGATGTCTTCCATTTCCTTCTTGCGATGGCCTCTCTCTCCCTCTCGGTTTCAGGGTTTATGAGGAGTTATTTGATGCCAGCGTATGATGCTTGATAGGCAGGCACACAGAAATTGTATAAGTTGCATGCACCAAGTCAGACTGGGGGCATGGCACTTGCGGTGGAACGAGGAAGGGATGGAGAGAGAAAAGGTAAAGAGATTTGGAGGGGAGTGACGAAGATAGAGAGAGGCGGAGGAACATCTCGGGCCATTTGCAGGTGCGGGTTACACCGAGAGAGAGAGAGAGAGAGAGAGAGAGAGAGAGAGAGCAACTGTAGGCAACACGGGTGCGGATTCGGTCAGGTCGAGCGAACACCGAGTTCGGTCGTGGCCGTGGGGCCACCTTGATCTATGCGTTGTACATCCACTGCGTCCGTTCCCTTTTTCCAGCTCATTCTAGGAAAAATGAATCAGATCCAAATTTCAGGTGGATCACACCACAGGAAAGGAACGCCAATCATTAAAAACATTTTAGGGTCCACGTAATATTTATTTGTCATCCAACTGATAAATAAGGTTATACATACTTAGGATGAAGGGAACGATAATACAAGATTTTGGAGAATTCTCCTTCAAGTTTTCTATCCATTGCTTTAGCCTCAATGAACTTTTACATAAATATACAGCCTATGTGCTGGTCCTCGATCAGTTTCCGAAACTCGAGTAACGGTTCCAGCATGTATGGTGTTTACGTCGGATTTTGTAACAGGGTCTTCCAAACGTTCACCTTCCTCTCAGGCAGTTTCCTCCTGAACCTGAAAAAGCACAAAGGAAAACTACAGGTGGCCGGCGTCCAGCTGTTGGCCCTCCGAAGTTTAAGTTAGACAGGGACGTGGTTACAACGGAAACGAAGGGATTAAAGCTCAGAGATTGTGTACCTTCTTATCGATGAAGCCATCCATTTATATAGATCCAAATGACCCAATCTGTTATGTAAGATATCAAGATTACTACTGATTTTCGGGGATAAGATGTTTATCCTATTGATCCTTGGATAAGGGAATGGCCTAATCCAATTAGACATCTGGTCGATTACGTTTCCTGATAGTGATCCCCTGAGATCTGGAGCCACGAGCAAAGATAAGCCCAAAAATCGGTCTATATGAGCTGCTGGTACTATAAAGGCGGAGGATGCTTTGATTCGAAGGTAACTACTCGCATGTTGAGATGCGACCTCTTTCGGCGACCACGAGCCGAACTGCTCACATGTTGAGATGCAACCCCTTTCGGCGACCACGAGCAGAGCTACTCGCATATTGAGATGCGACCCCTTTCGGCGACCACGAGCCGAGCTCCTTGCATGTTGAGATGCGACCCCTTTCGGCGACCACTGAGCCGAGCTGCTCGCATGTTAAGAAAGGTATTCCGTACTCTCCTAATATTCGAGCATCGACCATAAGGGCTCGGTGACTCGGTAATTGTGCTTCGTACTTGTCTAATGTAAGAGCCTCGACCAGATGGGCTCCCAAGTCGAATACTGTCATAAGGGTGCTCGCACGTCTCGAGTTTTCGCTACCTTCGACCACCGCAATTTGATTATAACAGATGCCCCCCAAGTCCTTGCCGCCGAAAAAGTCTAAGGGAAGGACTTGCTTGCTGGCATGCATAACCGCCTAATACCTTTATCGGAGATGGAACCGTACATGATTGGGCTGGCATTAATGAGCGCCAGCCTTCCGCAGCTTTTCGGCAGAGAGGAAATGAAGAGGCGCCTGTCACGTATCCATGGAATTAATAGCCATGCCTATTCGACTGCTGCGCCAAACGAACAATCGCCACGTGTCGCCGAATCCTGAGGAATGATTGCTTATAAATATACGGAGTTCTCCAAATCTTCGAAATTTCGCCGAAGCTTTCGAAAAACCCTTGCCCTTTCCATACTCTCTCCTGGTGTAATCCTCTTTCTCCGGTGTAATACTCTTCCTCCGGTGTTTCTGGTATAACTCCATTTCCTCGTTCTCCTTCTCTTCCAAAGTGTTCTTTTCCTCTCTTCTTTTTATCTTGTAAACGCCCATGGCCCGAGATTCTGATGAGGAGACCGTCCCCCTGGGAGATGCTACCCCGGAATCTTCTTCCTCCAATAATGCGAGGGTTCTAGCGGGTAGGTACTCTGCGTCCGGGTACCCGTCCATAATGACAGAGGAACGGCTGAGTGAGTTGCGGGAGAGATATCAGATCCCTGACTCAGTTGTTCTTCGTCTACCTGGAGAGGGAGAAACCCCGGATTCTCCTCCCCCCGATTGCGTTGCCCTGTATGAATACTTCTTCATTCTTGGGATGCGCCTTCCCCTCCACCCCTTCATTTGTGATGTGCTCCAGAGTTATAAGATTGCCCCCGGGCAACTTATTGTAAATGGATGGAGGGTAGTCCTAAGTTCCTTCGCTCTCTGGGCGCAAGCCAGTAATGGAGAGTTAACCACCGAAGAGTTTCTCCGGATATATCAACTCAAGAAGGCACCCTCCAGCGAAGGCTGGTTTACCTCTGTTACTGGCACCGGGATAATTTTGTTATGGGGAAACCCACTTCAAATTACCCCGGGTGGAGGAAACGATGATTCTATGCTTCCGGGAGCTGGGAGTCTGAGACAAGATCCACTTCTGGGGGCCCTAGCGTGAGCCGTTTTTTCTGTGAAGGTGGGCATAGTTTCACATTTCGCAGATTTTCGCGAGCCAATTTTGGGTTTTCGGCTTTCTACTTTTCTGACCTATGCTAGTATTTGCAGGTGTCCCGACTTTGGCGGAGCCGAACCTGAAGGGAGGAATTCACGAGAAGATCGTGAAGGTCTACAAGTTGCCTGCTCATGACAGGCATATCGAGGCTTGTCTGTCGGCCTCTCGACTCGCAGCGGTGGGACTAATATCTCGCGAGGAGGTTGCGATGACAAATGCAGGGGAGAAGAGAGGGTTACTGCCTCGCCTCAAGGGCACCAACTCAAAGAGGCAGAAAAAGACGTCTGTCGGTCCCTCTCACCCGTCTAACCGGACGGACGGAGTTGCTCAAACCCCTCTTCCTGAGGCCGCGATAACTGCACCTATGGCTTCTTCACTGGTGGTTCCTCCTAAACCACTAGTTATTAATATCGTCGATAACTCCCCGAGGAACGGCGGGGCGGGGTCAAGCTGCCTCCAGTTGAAGAATCTTGCGAGCCTGAAGGTGCTCTTGAGTTGGCTCCCGCTCGAGAGCCGACTACTGCTCAAGATGCGAGCCCAGCTGGACTAGTCGTAGCCCAGCCCTCTAGAAGCGGAGCATTCACCGCCCCCCGTCATCTCCATCCAATTTGCAAGTTCCTTTTTTACAACATCTCCCCCCAGACTTTTGGTGCCCTTCCCGAGCCGAGTCCTGAAAACCTCTTCCTCGACGCGGGAGTGAGGATGGTCCAGGTAACATGTGTTTTAATTTGACCATATTGTTTTGCTCCCTTGGTTTGCTCCCGAGTACTTATCTCATAACCTCTCTTCTGTTTTGTAGGGCTTAGACCTCATTCTACGAACGAGGCGTGATATCCTCGCCGCCCGTCGTGTAATAGATGAGGCTGAGGGGAAGAGGGTTGCTCTAGAGAAGGCGGTCCATGGAAGGGACCAAATCATCAAGTCTCGCGAGACCTTGATCGCAAAGATGACTAAGGAGAAAAAGATCCTCATAGAGAAGGTCCAAGTCCTGACTGATAGATATCAGGCTTTGGACTCCAACTTCGCAAAGCTCGCGGAGACGAAGGAGAAGGCAGAGAGAGAAAGAGAGATCTTCCGTCAGGACAAGATCTCGTTGGAGGAGCGGCTCGCAGAAACCAAGTCGCAGCTCAAGGAAGTTAGCGACAATTTAGAAAAAGAGCACTCCATCTTTGCGCAGCTCAAGGACAAATCGATCCACTGAGAGAAGGAGAGAGTGGCCCTTGTCAAGATGGTCTCTGAAGAGGGGGCCCAAGCCATGATGGAGTTCCGAATTTCGCACCTGTACGATGATGAAAGATATGAGTCGTACGATGCTGGTCGTGACTTCACGCTATGAGTAGTGCAACGGATGTCCTCATCTCTTGATATGGGAGAATTCGAGAAGGTCGCGGCTATCATAGCTGCGGAGGAAAGAGCAGCTGCCGAGAACGAGGTGACCGAGATCACTCAAGCAGGAGGGGTCTTCGAAGTGGGCCCTGAAGCGGAGAGTGTCGCTCCTCCTCCGACCGATGCGCAAGGATGATCATCTTTCTTCTCTTTACTTTTCTCATGTATCAGTTTTGCGTGCGTACACAACTCGACTTTTATAGTCAATGAAATGAATGAGAAAAATTCTTTGAAAATGTTGTTGGCATCTTGTTTCTTTTTCCTTTCTTATGTACTAAATGCCTTCATACTTAACTCACGTAGTAATGAGTTAGGCTCAATCCGAGGGTTGTGGTGACCATGTCCGCTTGGAGATAGACTGATCTATCGATTGAAACTTCGATTCTACCAAGGGTAGACAATTGGCCAAGAGAATGTGTGTATTCTCTTCGGGGCTATTCGGGTCCAATCAAATGGGGTAGCGACCAAAAGACTGACTTTGATTCTACCAAGGGTAGACAATTGGCCAAGAGAATGTGTGTATTCTCTTTGGGGCTATTTGGGTCCAATAAAATGGAGTAGCGACCAAAAGACGTTAAAGTCGATCCACCTTTATTCGAATGTCGTTTAAAATTACATCGAATTAAGAAAAGTACCGTAGCAAATGTTCCACGTGTCAAGGGCGACGTACGGGTCTTCCCTGCAAACCTTCAAGATAATAAGTACCGGGTCGCACAATTTTGATGACTCGATACGGGCCTTCCCAATTTGGATCCAGCGAACGAGCAGGAGCTCCGAGGTTCTGCCTAAGGACCAAATCGCCGCGCTGGAAAGCTCTAGGCCGGACTTTAGCATTACGATAACGAGCAATGCGCTACTGATACGCTGTTGCTCGTAGCTGGGAGGCATCCCTCCGCTCTTCCAAGAGGTCGAGATGAAATCGGAGACCTTCCTGATTACAAGTGGGATCATACTGCTCAATTCGATACAAAGGTACTTGAACTTCAACCGGTACTACTGCGTCGGTGCCGAATGCTAAGGAGAAAGGAGTTTCACTTGTTGATGTGCGAGTCGTAGTCCTATATGCCCATAAGACTTCTGGCAGGAGTTCTGCCCACATGCCTTTACATTCACCGAGCTTGGTCTTTAAATGATGCTTGATGATTTTATTCACCGCTTCAACTTGCCCATTTGCCTGAGGATGATATGGGGAGGTGCGGATATTGCGTATCTTCCATTTTTCACAAAATTCATCGAAAGCAGTGTTGTCGAATTGCTTTCCATTATCGGTGATTATAGTGTGGGGGAGCCCATAACGGCATACGATATTTCTCCATACGAACTTAGTGGTCTGTTTCTCGGTAATTCTGGCTAATGGTTCTGCCTCGACCCATTTGGTGAAGTAATCGACCGCCACGATTGCAAACCTATTTTGACCTTTACCGATAGGCAAGGGCCCAATGATATCGACTCCCCATTGGGCGAAGGGCCAAGGGCTATCCATTGGCGTCATTTGCTCGGACGGTACATGAGGTATAGGGGAATATCGCTGGCACTTGTCGCATTTTTTAGAAAATTCGATAGCATCTTCCTTCATAGTGGGCCACTAATATCCTTGCCTCATCACCTTATATGCTAGAGATCGTCCCCTTGGATGGTTACCACATGCCCCTTGGTGTATTTCATCTAGAACACGATGTGTTTCTTCTAGGTGAAGACACCTTAAGTAGGGCAAAGAGAAACTTTTACGTAGTAACATTCCATTTTGTAAAGTATACCTGGCAGCTCGATAACGAATTTATCGTGCGGATTTCTTGTCATTTGGAAGATATCCGTCTCTGAGATAGAGGACTATGGGATCCATCCAACATGGAGAGGGATGGGCCACGATCACTTGCCGAGAAGGTACTTGATCGATACTTGGAGTATGAAGGTGCTCGATGGGTATTGATTGTGATAACTCAGATTCCGGTGCGGAGGCGAGTTTTGCCAAAGAATCTGCAAGTTTGTTCTTCTCGCGAGGGATGTGGATTATTTTATAATTCTTCAGCTTCGCGAGCAGGATGAGCACTCGGGATTTGTATAAGGTCATCCTTTCTCCTTTCGCCTCAAATTCGTCGAGTACCTGATTGACTATGAGCTGAGAGTCATTATGAATAAGCACACTCTGAATCGAGAGGGCGTTTGCTAGTTCGAGGCCGACGATCAAAGCCTCATATTTTGCTTCATTATTTGAGATGCGAGAATCAAATCGTAAAGCGTATTGGAAGCGCGACCAGTCTGGAGCAACTAGGATTAGGCCCGCTCTGCTACCGGTGGCCCGTGAAGACCCATCCATGAAGAGTGACCAAGGTGGCTGGTCGCTGAATTATCAATGGGAGAGGAGTATGTGAATTCGGCGATGAAGTCTGCCACGGCCTGACCCTTGATGGCGGTCCTGGGGCAGAACGAGATATCATGCTCACTGGTCTCAATCGTCCATTTAGTTAATCGCTCTGAAACTTCGGGTTTTTGAAGGACCTGCCGTAACGGATGATTTGTTGGCACTAATATAGCATGGGCTTGGAAGTAAGGTCGCAGTTTTCGAGCAGCCGTGACCAAGGTAAGGGCCAACTTCTCCATATCAGAATACCGAGTTTCAGCGTCTACCATCGCTCGACTAATATAATAAATGAGCCTTTGTTCCCCAGAATCTTCTCTTATTAAAGCGGCACTAACGGCCGTAGAAGACACAGACAAATAAAGAAGAAGTTGCTCGTGCGCCACAGGTTTTGATAAGACGGGGGGTGTACTCATGTATTGCTTCCGTTGTTGGAACGCTTCTTCATATTGAGGTGTCCACTCCCAATCAGATTTGGCGGTGGCTCGGAGGAGCTTAAAGAAGGGTAAACACTTGTCAGAAGCCCGCGAAATGAACCTGTTCAATGATGCAATGCGACCAGCCAGACGTTGGACATCCTTGAGAGTGGTCGGAGACTTCATCTCGACCAATGCTTTTATTTTTTCAAGATTTGCTTCGATTCCTCCTTGGCCGACCATAAATCTGAGAAATTTTCCAGCAGACACTCCGAACGCGCATTTCTTTGGATTTAGCTTCATCTGATACTTCCTCATTAAATCGAAGGCTTCTCGAAGATCTGTCAGGTGGTCTTTTTCTACGACGCTTTTCACGAGCATGTCGTCGACATAAACCTTCATTTCCTGCCGATTTGTGTGGCGAATATTTTATTGACTAGGCGCTGATAGGTGGCTCCTACATTTTTAAGACCAAAAGGCATTACCTGGTAGCAATACAGGCCTCGGTCAATGATGAAGGCAGTGTGCTGGCTGTCGGGCGGATGCATCATGATCTGGTTATAACCGGAATAGGCGTCCATAAAACTGAGCACGGCATGCCCTGCCGTTGAATCAACCAGCTGGTCGATTCAAGGGGTCGGGAAGCTATCTTTGGGGCACGCTTTGTTCAAATCCGAATAGTCAACACACATTCTCCACTTGCCATTAGCTTTTCGAACGAGAACCATGTTCGCGACTCATTCTGGGTAGTCAACTTCTTTTATAAAATTGACCGTGAGTAGCTTCTCGACTTCAACCTTGATTACCATTTGCCTTTCTGTAGTGAAGGCACGTCGGCGCTGATGAACAGGTTTATACTTCGGATCAACGTTCAGACGATGTGCAATGACGTTGGGGTCGATGCCCGGCATATCTTTATGAGACCAGGCAAACACATCTTGGTATTCGGTGAGGAAACGGACCAAATCTTCCCGAAAAATGCTCCTTAAAGAGGATCCCACGTAGACAACTTTGGACGAATCGTCTTCGGTTAGGTGGATTGCCACTGTCTCTTCCCCGGGAGTTCCTGATTGGAGAACATTCTCTCTTGGGTCCAACGAGGTAGCCGTCGGAGGACTTGATGAATCTTGTGCCACCATCATAACTGATGTCGTTTGGGCCTTTTTTCGGTCTTGTACGGCTATCTCGTAACACGCTCGGGCTTCCTTTTGATTTCCTTGTATAACCCCGACTCCATTTGGGGTAGGGAATTTTATGCACAAGTATAGCGGATGTAATGCTGCCCCCACCTTATTAAGCGAAGGTTGACACAAAATCGCGTTATATGCTGATCTCCAATCTACCACGAGGAAATTTACAAAGATGGTCATTTTCACTAGGTTTTCACCGAAGGTAACTAGAAGGTCAATGCTTCCTTCAGGTGTTACCACTTCGCCCCTGAAGCCAAAGAGAGGGGTTGAGATTGGTTTGAGCAGGCTCCTGGCGAGTGCCATTTTGTTGAAAGCCTCCAGGTAGAGAATATCAGCAGAGCTACCTGTATCCACCATAATACGATGAGTCAGATAATTTGATACCTTTAGCATGACCACGACGGAGTCTTCGTGAGGGAAGTGAATCCCCTCTGCATCCTTGAGGGAGAAGGAGATTGGAGGATGGCCGGATTCTGACGTGTTGGGCGTTTGTTCCAACCAATAGATATGCTGGGGCTTCTTAGATGCCTTACGAGTGTATGCTTTTCTTGAAGCTTGAGAATCTCCCCCGCAAGTCGGTCCTCCGGCGATGGTCCGGATCTCCCCGGTAAGTTCAACGTCTTCTTGTGAAGTATGATGGTGAGGCGACTTCTTCTGGTGTGGTGGGGCTTCCCCCCTTTTAGGTGATCGACCTTGTCGGACAACATAATCTTGAAGATGACCTTTTCGAATGAGAGCTTCGATGTGATCTCGTAGAGATATGCAATCTTGGGTATTGTGCCCGTGGTCTTTGTGAAAATAACAAAACTTGCTCTTATCTCTCTTTTCAGGATCAGACTTGATCTTTGCAGGCCATTTCACATATGGTTTATGCTTGATCTCCATTAGCACCTTTCAGGGGATCGGTTGAGAAGAGTGTAGTTATGATATTTACCAGAATAAAGCTTCTTGGGAGAGCGGTCCCGCCGATCACGCCGATATTTCTTATCCGGGGGAGAGATTTCCTCCGGCTTGCGTTTCTTGCCCTGTATACCATGACGTGCCAAAGCAACTTCTTCTGCATTGATATATTTCTGAGCTTTTGCTTGGAATTCTGTCATGGTTTTAGGAAGGTTCTTATCTAGGGCAAATTTAAATTTCTCGCTTGTAATTCTGGCTATGAGGGCGGTGAGGCCTTTTTCTTCGGTATAACCTTCAGTTTGGACGGCTTCTGCAGTGAACCGTACTGTAAACTCCTTTATCGTTTCCCCATGCTGCTGTTTCAAATCCATTAGGTGAGATGCCGGCTTTTTAGTACGAATGCTTCCCATGAATTGAGAGAGGAATAGCTCCGATAGCTGTGAGAGGGACCCGATGGATCGGGGCTTTAGCTCCCGGAACCATGTACGAGCTGCCTCCTTTAAGGTTAGGGAAAAATCCCTACACATGATTTCTGACCCATGTCCCTCCAGCTCCATAAGAGACCTATACGTTTCTAGGTGTTCTAGAGGATCGCCAGTACCTGTATACGAGGTGATGACGGGCGTGCGGTACTTCCTAAGTAAAGGTGCTTCCATGACCTCGCAGGTGAAAGGAGACTCGGATCGATGTATCGACGCCACAGCAATAGATGGTCGATTTGCCTGATATCGTTGTTCCATATCATCAAAACGATCATGGATTCTCTTGAGGTCTCCTTCCTATGGTAAGGTATAACCTGACGTTTCGACGGTGGACCCCTGAGATTGCTGTTGCCGGGAAGTACTGGAGTGTATGGAATGCGGGGGTAGTACAGGGGCTTGGTTGCCGAGTGGCATTCGATTTGACAAAGGATGATTTGGTTGGACTTGTGGTTCGTCCGCGGAATGTCTGGAAGCCACTGGTATAGGTTGCGCCGGCAATCCTTCGGAAGGTTATCGCTGGGGCTCCAGGAAATGCTGATCAAGCCAATTAGACAAGGCCTGAAATCCGGCGTTGAGGGTTAGGAGTGTGTTTCCGAGGAAATGCATGACATCTTCTTGATTTCCGGAAGCATCAAATAACGAGTTTTGCGATGGCACGTTAGGATCTCCCTGGGGGATGCCCGTCGAAGTAGTCTGAGGGATGGGCGCTGGTTAGGTAATGTCAGGCGGAGGTAGCGTCTGCCTTGAAGTGGAAGGATGAACTGTCTTTTTGGGAGGCATGGTGGGAGGACTTCGATCAGTGGTGAGAGCGGCTAATCTTAACGATCAAATGCTTCCCACAGACGGCGCCAATCTGTTTACGTCGGATTCTGTAACAGGGTCCTCCAGACGTTCACCTTCCTCTCAGGCAGTTTCCTCCTGAACCTGAAAAAGCACAAAGGAAAACTACAGGTGGCCGGCGTTCAGCCGTTGGCCCTTCGAAGCTTAAGTTAGACGGGACGTGGTTACAAAGGAAATGAAGGGATTGAAGCTCAGAGATTGTGTACCTTCTTATCGATGAAGCCATCCATTTATATAGATCCAAATGACTCAATTTGTTACGTAAGATATCAAGATTACTACTGATTTCCGGGGATAAGATGTTTATCCTATTGATCCTTAGATAAGGGAACGGCCTAATCCAATTAGACATCTAGTTAATTACGTTTCCTGATAGTGATCCCCTGAGATCTAGAGCCACGGGCAAAGATAAGCCCAAAAATTGGTCTATATGGGCTGCTGGTACTATAAAGGCGGAGGATGCTTTGATTCGGAGGTAACTACTCGCATGTTGAAATGTGACCTCTTTCGGCGACCACGAGCTGAGCTGCTCACATGTTGAGATGCGACCCCTTTCGGCGACCATGAGCCGAGCTGCTCGTATGTTGAGATGTGACCCCTTTCGGCGACCACGAGCCGAGCTAGTTACATGTTAAGAAAGGTATTTCGTACTCTCATAATATTCGAGCATCGACCATAAGGGCTCGGTGACTCGGTAACTGTGCGTCATACTTGTCCAATGTAAGAGCCTCGACCAGATGGGCTCCCAAGTCGAATACTGCCATAAGGGTGCTCGCACGTCTCGAGTTTTTGCTATCTTCGGCCACCGCAATTTGACTATAACATATGGTGTGTTGCGCAACTGTGCCAGAATATCAGAACCAACTATATAACTCGATTCCAACAAGTTCAATTTCGACTCCAAGCATCAAGATGGACAGATACGTCGTGCTCGACCGTATATGACTGAAGCCTGGAGAGGTCGGTCACCTACAAATAAGTTCAGAATGATCAGGCGATTGATAGAGGGTAGGGTTTATCCTCCAAAAATGGGTTGCGTCTTGCCTTCCAGTAGAAAGGATTTTTTCAACTACGAAACCAATAACGACGACAAATGGTCTGAGAGATCGACTGTCAGACAAACAATTTTGTAAGAAAGATAACTAATTGTATTGAAATAAATTCATCCAACAAGCATGGACTTATGATTACAGCTAAGTTCATCCAACGGGCATGGACTAAGATTATAGCTACTCCTAGATTACAGACTACAATAAGATAAGCTAAGGAAAAGATAAATTGAGTTTGTTTATTTGTTTATTTAGTGTGAGACCCTTTGCTCCGTCGACTTCATCTCTTATTCATAGACTTCTTACCGCTAATGAGAATCTTCTAGATCTTCTCTTTATTCGACTATTACAACTGTAGAAATTCCTTGAGACTCTTCCTTTTCTTTGTGACGTTTCGTAATTTTCAGCACTTGCTTCAACTGTTCACCTCCTAGATGATGTGCTCCAATCAACTAATGCCAACTATAAATTCAGAAAATCCATCCCACGTGCCTTCGCAAAATGCATGCATGTTATATCGCTTTTGTGCAATGTCACATGTTTTCTCCTCATTTGTCTTTCTGAGCCTAGTCAGAAATAGGGTACAACATTGCCCCCCCCCCCCCCCCCCCCCCCCCCCCCCCTCCCCCATCGCCTCTCATTTAGGTCGAAAAGGTGAGTGTGATGTTGATCCGTGCATTTGTAATAAATGTGACCATCTTGCTTCTCCATGTGTCAACTCCCCATTACCTTTGCCTGGCCGAGATAAAAACCAAACGATGATTTTTGTTGCCTGTTATCGGTTGTAATCGTTACACGCAGCTCTTTCCTTAAATGAACAACTCTGTACAAGGAGTCATCATTATCCTGTCATCTCTGACCGATATATACGCTCATTTGAAATCTTTTCACATTCCTTCATTCTTCCTTTGCACACAACTTCATCTTTGCTGATAAAAACATCTCTACTGCTTTCATGGCTACTTCTCCATTCTCCACTCCTGTCTTCTAGCAAGATCATTTCACCGCGGAGTTGTGTGATCCAAAATGACGGAAGAAATCCTTTTCACGATCCATGTTGATCCAAATTTATCCTATCTAGCACTTTGGCCTAGCTTTCGATCCCAAAATCGACCTTGAAAGGTTTTCACCTATGAAATCATTCTTCCCCTTGTGTGTAGGAGAAAACTCATCCTCCAATCCAATTCACTCCCTGATCTAAGCAATTCTTTCAAGTCTCCTAAAGCATGGCCGAGATAACTGGATGGATGATCTAAATGGTTTGATCGGATTTCCCAACAGCATGACAAGACCTGGAGATGCATAGGTACCTATGAATGCATCTCCCTCTCACTCCGAGACTAGACAGCAAATACATCTATTCTTGTTGCAACTTGCCATTTTGGAATTAATCGACTAACTCCTGTCATTTTGGATGAGGTCCCATGAGTCCAACAATCATGGATGTGTGCGCTTTCACCCATCGTCTCCCTTTTGTGACCCTGTATATCTGAGCTTCGCAAAGAATGAGGCGTATACTTTCACCTATCCCGATAAGTCTAATTGATGTCTAAGAATGTGAGGCATTTCTATTGATTTGGATTTGTCATTAACTGTTTCGTGTAAGCTTATCACAGGTTACCAAGGAATATGCTCGACTAGCTAAGCATTGACTCGTGGACATCAACTAACTCTTGCTCCTTTCTTCCTCAGTCATGTAACATTGCATGTTCGATGCTACCACCAAAGGTTTCTATTCGAGCGGAGGACAAAGTTGGTTCATTCATATGTGGTTAATTGAACATTTTCATTCCGTAGTTGTTACATTCATCCCTCTATCTGATTCGTTCATTTCTTTTTGTCAGAAAAATTTGAAATTCACCAAATCTTCCAATTATTTTAACTATTATTTAGATTTCTTTTTGTCTCTCAACATGGATAAGCCCGACCACGAATTCACTTCTTTTAGTAATAAAGAATTCGGTCTGGCCTAGTTTACCAGTGACTACGAGATTACTAACGTAGAGATGGTGAAGCTAAGAGATTGAGCCTAGAAGAGATATCTAATATGAAAGGATCTTCCTTACGGCGGCATCGTTGAGACAAGAGTCAATGCTAAGGCCGAGGTTGAATAATATTGTCTGAATCTCCTAGTTCGTCAATTTGGCTTGGCACAATGTATTCCAATTTCATTCTTTAGAAAGACAAGAAATCAACCCCCTTATCGTTGAACCATTGTTGCTTCGGTGGTGGTCTACCGAACCCTTAGCAACAATTTTAAAGCAATGCAAGCTGCATTTGATCCTCCAATTTTCACTTGCTTCCCCCCAACAATTGAGTGCATTTTGCTTGTGGTGGGATGATTACTACCACTAGATAGTGATCGAGCCCACAGAAGCAATCATCAACCGACTATTCCCCAGGGTAGAGAAAGCAATAGTCGAGGAAAGGAAAGCTCCAACTGAAGGAATGAAGAAAAAGTCGACCTCGGCCATGCCCAGTGAGGCAATTACACAGTTAAAAAAGAACATTTCAGCCACATCGACCGCCTCGGTAACAATAAAAGCGGTTGAATCTATACCTCCTTCTCCGAAAAGAGCAAGCTTGTTGTCTTGAGTCCTTCCAAGAAGGATACATCAACCCAACTTTCTACAATTTCTACAACCCCAGCAATTGTTGCACCAGATGTGAAGCCTCCCACTTCGTCAGTTGTATCAACTACTTCAATCATTCCACCAGCTCCCATTGGCAGACGTGGTCGAGTCGAGACAAAGGCTTCAGGTATGCCTCTTTTTTTCATTTGAGAAATATTTTCATATTGGGCTGACTTAGGAAAAATGTTATTGCTGTACTAACATGATGTCATCTCCCTATTAGCAGTATCCAATGAAACTTCTACTACAAGCCAGTCAACTTCGACCATTACAACACCTCGACCAAAGCCAATCATAGATACCCCGACCACAGTCGAGTCGCACTTACTAGCGATTGAGCTGGTTGCCTCTAACTCGGAGGTGACAGAGAGCGATCCCTTCTCTTCAGTCGACCTAGGTCGAGAAGGTATGCAGGTTAAAGACCTTCCTCTGCCTGCTCCATCCAGCACTATACCACTAGAGGAGATCGTAAAGCTGTTATGACGGCTCCTCAGAATCCTACGGGATCTATTCCTCCCTCTACTTCAGTCGCTTCATCTTCACGATCAGAGCCAACTACTATGACTGGCGCTCCATCTCAGCCATCTCATCAGGCCACTTCATCGTCGATTCTTGAACTAGATGTTGCCACCACTACTCCTAATCAAAAGCTATGAAGACATATATGTATAGGAGGATGAACAGGCAGACCTTGGATTTCAATGTGTCAAAGACCCAACCTTCATCGTCTGCCCCAGAGGTCGATCAGCGGAAAAAAGATTTGTTGGCTCTCCTTCATTCAAGGTCTGAACTTGCAACTTCCCATGGTGCTGTAGATTTTAAAATTTTCGTTCAGCAATATCAAGACTTTGCTCTCTCAGACGAGACCCTTTCTGCTAATTGACTGCTCTCCTGGATTGTTTAGCCATTATCCGCAAGTATAAGAGGCACATGCTTTAGCCAAGAAAACTTAAGTAACCTATCTGGCCACGAAGGCAAAATTGGTTAATGCAAGAAAGGCGGGAGAGAGATTGTCGGTTGTTCATACAAAGCTGACGAGTTGTGAAAGGCAGATTACAAATCTAAATACCTAGACCACAGGTCTGAGAGATCAACTCAGAACCTTGGAAGCAAAGCGCACATAGCTTGTAAGCACCAAGGAAACGCAAGAAGAGGAAGTCGATTCACTAATCGACTTTGTGAAAGAGCAAGCTTCCTCTGTCGATGAATCCATTCTTTTTGCAACAGAGTGCATTGGCAGATCGATACTGCATGTTGGAGAAGATTTTATCATTTTCTTCATTTTCTTTTGATTGATATGGCTTGTAATTTTGTTTCTTTCTTTATGATCAATGAATAGGTTGTTGCGCCATTTTTATTCTTCTATAAATGTGTTTCTTGTCTTCTACTTAGAAAATTTTCTTCTGTGATGGGAAGATGTAATGACTTTGCTAATGTGGCGTTCGAATCAAAATGTTGTACATTGCTTCTGTCATTAACTGCTTCTGTGACTGTTCATTTAGTCTTCCATAATATCGCTTGGGAATCCAACTGTGTTAGTGCACTTTTTATGGCATAATAGTGCACCTTATTTGTCAATTACGTAGATCTTGAGTCTAGGTGTCGGTTGAGCTTAAAGAAGATGAAGATCGAAGACTTAAGCGTACATGCTGCATTAAGGAAGAAGAAATAAGTAAAAGAGATGCATTGGTGAAGCCTTGAACCTTGAACCTTAACCAAAACTCAAATCTCTAAATGACCTTGAACCAATATGCATACTTTTAATTATCTTAGACTGGCCTTAGGTGTCCCAAAAGATCACCGAAAGAATGGCCAAAGAGGTTACATGAGCTGCTATAAAATAAGACAAACTAAATAGCATAACTCATGTGTCTATCGATCGGTCGCTGCCTCTGGCCGACCGATCATCAGTAGGCAAAATAGGACAGTAAGCAGACTAGTCCCACGGCCTAATTTGACCAATCTTGATAATTTATGCATGCTTAGACTAAGTAGCTTAATTGCTTTATCTTATGCTAGTCTTTGTGATTGGATACACTTAAGCTTGGAAGCTAAGTGTTCTTGTTTAATTATTTTATAATTACTAATTAGTTTAATTAAAAAAAATGTTTTTAAAAAAGATTTTTAAATGGTCTTAATCACCCCCCCTCTAGGACTTAGCAATAGTTCTACAAGCTCCGCTCTAAGCTTCCGCACGCTTAGCGCTTATAAGTGTGAGCCATAGGCGTAGTTTCAAACTGTCATGATGCTTTAATTGCAAGTGTAATTGTTCACCCTCGAAGCTTATTTAAGCTCCTCACCACTTCATTCCTTCTTCACATATCCACTTCTCGTCATTCTAAACTTGTGCAATTGCTTGCAACCATGACTTCTCCCGAAATCCTCATAAGTCGAGCCTAAGGCTTCCTGAAAGAAATCCTTTCAAAGGAACTAGAAGTTTTTGCTGATTCTCACAAACTGTTTGACATTTATCATTTCGTTAGTGAACACCAGTATGCTAGTGAACATGATGAAGGAACTGTTGGAAGTGTTGGACGATCTCCAGCATTTGGGTCATGCTTATTTCACTATTGTTTTTGAACTCTATAAAATTTATGATAACCTAAAAGAGAGAAGCTTGATTCATAACGAGGCTCAGTCCATTCTGGTTGCCTACAAAATTGCCCGGACCTTTCACATACATTGGAAAACGTCAGTACCATTTTAATAAAACAATACTTCGTAATCTTTAGATTCAACGCAACGAATTGTCCGAAGACTTGGCAGAAGCAAACCGTCTTTATCCTGATCCTGGTCGAGAGTGCTCTCATACCTAGGTGTAAGTGCACATATTTGTCAATTAGCTTGTTGGTTGAGTTGTTAAGTCTGATGAGCCTAGTAGATACTGAAGAATGATGCCTTGAAGATCTCCAGCAGTTCGACTTAGAAGATTCATGAAGATTTCTTGTTCCAAATCGGCCCAAAACCAACTCCCTTGACTCTATACTTGCGTATTCCCAAAACCCTTGTCCTCTAGCTGGCCCAAACTTAATAGGCATTTCCTTAAGCCTCATGCCGTAGAGGAGAGTCCATTATATCAACATAGACCTTGGCTAAGTTGAACAATAGACCCTCTATAGGAAAGAAACATTAAAAAAATACATCATCTGAAAACCCTGCAAAGAGAGGACCAGGCGCCTGACCACTATGTCACCGGGTGCCTGACCATATGGAAATATGTCCAGAGAGGTTTGGACTGAATTTTAGGCGCCTGACCCCAACTTCATCGGGCACCTGACCAGAGAAAAATATGTCTAGCAAGCCTACCTAAAATTCGAGATGAATTTCGGGGCGCCTGACCAGATCAAAATATGTCCAGTGAACCTGCGTGAAATTCAAGATGAATTTCAGGCGCCTGACCACAACTTCACCGGGCGCCCAACCAGGTCAAAAACTGTCCAATAAACTCGACTATCTTCTGGATTGAATTTCTGGTGCCTGACCAAGTCTTCACCGGGCGCCCGACCACCGCTGGAATTGTTTTGTTAACTCTGTGTCCGGGCGCCCGAAGCTAGTGTCTGGGCACTTGAACTAGCCGTTCTTTGCCCGTTATTACTGTTATAGGATAAAGTTGGTCGTCGAAATAATATGGACAGAGAGTGATCAACAGAAGTTGGACCACTTCGTTCAATCGCAAGCCCTCTCCATTTATACTTCATCTCATATCTCCCATCTCCAACCATGCCATCTTAGATCGCCGACCATGCCATCTGATCGCATACAAGCAGCTCAGCTCGTGGTCGTCGAAAAGGGTCGCATCTCAGTATACAGCAGCTCGCCTCGTGGTCGTCGAAAGGGGTCGCATCTCAGTATACGAGCAGCTTGCCTTGTGGTCTTCGAAAGGGGTCGCATCTCAATATACGAGCAGCTCGCCTCATGGTCATCGAAAGGGGGGTCGCATCTCAACATACGAGCAGCTCGCCTCGTGGTTGTCGAAAGGGGTTGCATCTTAACACGCGAGAGGTTATCTTCGAGCCCGAGCATTCCCCGCTTTTCTAGTATCAGCAACCTGTATAGGCCGGTTTTGGGTTTGTTTCTATTCTTAGCTCCGAACCTCTTCATCAAGAGGTGTAATCAGCTAGATGTCTAGAGTGGTTAGGCCTTTCCCTTACCTAAGGATGAATGGGATAAGTGCATTATCCCTTGATATCAGCAGTGATCTTAACGGCTTACATGATAGACTGTATCACCCGGATCTGCATAAATAGATGACTCCATAAATGATAAAGGTACACAACCTCTAAGCCCAGCTTTCCTTTTTTCTACGTTACCCTCATATCTCATCTAACTTAAGCTTTGGAGGGCCAATGGCTGGACACCAGCCACCCTTAGTTTTCTCCTTTATTCTTCCTGGTTTAGAGGAAAGCTTGCTTAAAGGGAGGGGAACGTCTGGAGGATACAATTACTAAATTAGACGTAAACAGATTAGCGACGTCTATCGGAAACTTTCAGAATCTTATCACTGATCGTTATCTCCCACTATGCCTCCTAAAAAGATGGTTCATCCTTCCACTTCAAGGCAGATGTTACCTCCACCTGACGTCCTTGAACCGATGCCCAACCTCCCTCAGACTGCTTCAATGGGTATTCCCCTGATAGAGTCCAACCTACCATCACAGAATCCTTTTCACGATGTATTTGGCGGTCACGATGACATTATGCGTTTCGTCGGAGACACACTCCTTACCCTTAAAGCTGGACTTTAAACCTTATCCAACCGGTTCGATCAGCATTTTCTTGAGCCACCGCAACCTCAAGACGGGCCGCCACTACGATCTATACCAGTAGCCTCTAAACATTCTACAGGCGAACGATGAACCCAGTAAAATCCTTCTTCAAATCAAATGCCACTCGACAATCAAGTTCTGGTACCTCCCCCGCAATCTATACACTCTAGTACCTCTCGGCAACAGCGATCTCAGGGATCTATGGTTGAAACCTCAAGTTATACTTTGGCTTGGGAGGGAGAGCTCAAGAGAATCGAAGATCGCTTCGCTGATATGGAGCAACAGTATCGGTCTAATCTTCCACCTGTTACTGTTGCATCAATACATCGATTTGAATCTCCCTTCCCCCGCTAGGTTATGGAGGCCCCTTTGCCTAGAAAATACAGAACGCCTAGCATCGCCCCGTATACAGGTATCGGCGATCCTCTCGAACATCTGGAGACCTACATATCTCTCATGAAACTGGATGGATACGGTTCAGAAATTATGTGTAGGGCCTTTTCCTTAACTCTAAAGGATGCAGCACGTACCTGGTTTCGAGGGCTGAAACCTCGATCTATTAAATCCTTCTCCCAGCTATCGGATCTTTTCCTTTCCCAGTTCATGGGAAGTATTTGTACCAAAAAGTCTGCATCTCATTTAACGGATCTAAAGCAACAACATGGGGAAATAATTAAGGAGTTCACAGTTCGGTTCACTGCAGAAGCCATCTAGACTGAAGGTTACACAAAAGACAAGGGCCTCACTGCCCTTATAGAAGGAATCACCAGCGAGAAATTTCGATTTTCCCTGGATAAGAACTCTCTTAAAATCATGACTGAATTCCAGGCCAAGGCCCAAAAATACATCAATGCGGAAGAAGTCGCTTTGGCGCTTCACGGTATACAGGGCAAGAAGCATAAGTCTGAAGAAATCTCTCCTTCTGATAAGAAATACCAGCGTGATCGGTGAGATCATTCTCCAAAGAAACCTTACTCCGATAAATATCATAACTATACTCCCCTCAATCAATCTCCTGAGAAAGTATTAATGGAGATAAAACATAAATCTTATGTGAAGTGGGCTCCAAGGATCAAGTTCGATCCTGAAAAAAGAGACAAGAAAAAGTTCTGCTATTTTCACAAAGATCATGGGCATAACACCCAAGATTGTATATCATTGAAAGATCACATTGAAGCTCTAATTCGAAAGGGTCATCTTCGGGATTACGTTGCGCGACAGGATCAGTTACCTAAAAGAATCGATGTCCCATCACGAAGGAAAAAGTCACCTCCGCATCATCCTCCACAAGAAGATATGGAGCCCGTTGGTGAAATCCGCACCATAGCTGATGGCCCAGCCTGTGGGGGAGATTCTCAAGCGTCAATAAAAGCTCGCAAGGCGTCCCAAAAGCCTCAACATATTTATTGGCTGGAGAAATCATCTGAAACATCAAATCCTAGCCATCATCCGATCTCGTTTTCCTTTAAAGATGCTGAAGGGATTCATTTCCCTCAAGAGGACTCCATCGTCATCGCGTTAAATGTATCAAATTATCTAACTCATCGTATTATGTTGGATACAGGTGGCTCAGCTGATGTTCTTTACTTAGAAGCTTTCAATAAAATGGCATTTGTTAGAAGTCTGCTCAAACCAATCTCTACTCCCCTGGTTGGCTTCAGAGGCGAAGTTGTAATACCGGAAGGAAGCATCGACCTCATTGTCACCTTCGGAGAAAGTCCGACCAAAAACACAGTTTTCGTTAATTTCCTCGTGGTGAACGAAGATCAGCGTACAACGCCATTTTGGGTCGACCTTCGCTCACTAAGATAGGAGCATCTTTACACCCTTTGTACCTATGCATCAAATTCCCTACCCCAAACGGAGTCGGGGTTGTACGAGGGAATCAGAAGGAAGCTCGAGCCTGCTACGAAATCGCTGTACAAGATCGGAAGAATGCCCAAGTCACCCCGGTTATGACGATTGCAGGAAGCCCATCAGATCTCCCAATAACTACAGCATTGGACCCAAGGGAGAATGCTCTTCAATTAGGTACCCCGGGGGAAGAGACAGTCGAAATCCGCTTATCCAAAGATG
Organism: Liriodendron chinense; assembly: GCA_003013855.2. NCBI lineage: Eukaryota > Viridiplantae > Streptophyta > Magnoliopsida > Magnoliales > Magnoliaceae > Liriodendron > Liriodendron chinense. The sequence continues at coordinate 4,643,981 of PVNU02000362.1, forward strand.
ATTCGTCTAAGAAGGTTTACATTGGATCTTCTTTAAGCGATGTCTTTCGTATGAATTTGATTCATTTTCTCACTGAATATCAAGATGTATTTGCTTGATCTCATAAAGACATGCCAGGTATCGACCCCAACGTTATAGTCCATCGTCTGAATGTTGACCTAAAGCACAAACCTGTCCATCAACGTCGACGAGCGTTCACTACAGAAAGGCAAATGGTGATTAAAACTGAGGTCGAAAAGTTGTGACTGTCAATTTCATTGAGGAAGTTGACTACCCAGAATGGGTCGCGAACGTGGTCCTTGTTTGAAAGACTAATGGTAAGTGGAGAATATGCGTGGACTACTCCGATCTGAACAAAGCATGTCCAAAGGATAGTTTCCCGACTCCCCGCATCGACTAATTGGTTGATTCAACAGCGGAGCATGCCCTGCTCAGTTTTATGGACGCCTACTCTGGTTATAACCAAATCATGATGCATCCTCCCGATAGTCAACATACTGCCTTCATCACTGATCGAGGCCTGTACTGCTACAAGGTAATGCCTTTTGGTCTCAAGAACACAGGAGCCACCTATCAACGTCTGGTCAATAAAATGTTCGCTACGCAAATCGGTAGGAATATGAAAGTTTATGTCGACGACATGCTCATGAAAAGCGTCACAGCAAACGACCACTTTGCAGATCTTCGAGAAGCCTTCGACTTGATGAGGAAGTATTAAATGAAGTTAAATACAGAAAAATGTGCTTTCGGAGTCTCCGCCGAAAAATTTCTTGGGTTCATGGTTGGCCAACGAGGAATCGAGGCCAACTCCGAGAAAATAAAAGCCTTGATCGAAATGAAGTCTCCGTCCACTCTCAAAGATGTCCAACGATTGGCCGATCACATTGCATCATTGAACATGTTTATTTCGCGTGCCTCTGATAAGTGCCTTCCTTTCTTTAAGCTTCTTTGAGCTACCGCAAAAACCGATCGGGTATGAACTCCACAATGCGAAGAAGCGTTTCAACAACTGAAGCAATATATGAGCACGCCTCCTATCTTATCAAAACCCGTTTTACACGAGCAGCTCATTCTTTATTTATCTGTGTCTTCTACGGCCGTTAGCACCGCATTAATAAGAGAAGATTCCGGGGTCCAAAGGCCCATTTATTATATTAGTCGAGCGATGGTGGATGCCGAAACTCAACATTCTGATTTGGAGAAATTAGCTCTCGCCTTAGTGACTGCATCTTGAAAATTATGACCATATTTTCAAGCCCACTCTATATTGGTACCTACGAACCATCCACTAAGACAAGTCCTTCAAAAGCCTGAGGTTTCAGGGCGATTGACTAAATGGGTGATTGAGATCAGTGAGCACGACATTTCATTCTGTCCAAGAACCGCCATTAAGGGTCAGGCCATGGCTGACTTCATCGTTGAATTCACGTATTCAACTCCAGTAGATTCTCCCTCCAGCAATGACCTCGCGACCAGCGACCAGCCCCCCTGGTTGCTTTTTGTGGACGGCTCTTCATGTGCTATAGGTAGTGGAGCCGGCTTGATCTTAATTGCTCCTGAAGGGTCGCATTTTCAATATGCTTTACGATTTGACATGCACGTCTCTAACAATGAAGCGGAATATGAGGCTTTGATCGTCGGCCTCGAACTAGCAAATGTACTCTCGATACGTAATTTACTTATACACAGTGACTCTCAGCTCATAGTCAATCAAGTGCTAGGCAAGTTCGAGGTTAAAGAAGAGTGAATGACTTTATACAAATCTCGAGTACTAATCCTACTCGCAAAGATAAGCAAATATGAAATAATCCACATCGCGTAAAGAATAAGCTTGCAGATTCCCTTGCAAAACTAGCTTCCACACCAGAATTTGAGTTAGCACGATCTGTTTCTGTCGAGTATTTTCATGCTTTGAGTATCAATCAAATCATCTAGAGCAAGTAGTCACAATACACTCCTCTCCATGTTGGATGGATCCTATCGTCCTTTATCTTAAAGACGGTCAACTCCTAGACGATAAGAAATCTGCCCGAAAAATTCGCCATCGCGCTGCTAGGTACATCTTACAAAATGGAATTCTACTACGCAAAAGTCTTATTTTACCATACTTAAGTTGTCTTCACCCAGAAGAGGCACACCGCGTTCTTGATGAAATACACCAGGGGGCATGTGGTAACCATCCCAAATGATGATCTCTAGCATATAAAGCATTAAGGCAAGGGTACTACTGGCCCACCATGTAGGTGGACGCGATCGAATTTTTAAAAAAATGCGACAAATGCCAGCGATACTCTCCAATACCCCATGTACCATCTGAGCAAATGACGCCGATGGACGGCCCTTGGCCCTTTGCCCAATGAGGAGTTGATATCATCAGACCATTGCCCACCGAGAAAGGCCAGAACAGGTTTGCAATTGTAACAGTTAATTATTTTACCAAATGGGTCGAGGTAGAGCCGTTAACCACAATCACCGAAAAATAGACTACTAGGTTCATGTAGAGAAACATCATATGCCGTTATGGGCTCCCCCACACTATAATCATCGACAACAGAAAGCAGTTCGATAACGCCGCGTTCTTGGAGTTTTGTAAAAAATGGAAGATACGAAGTATTCATACCTCCCCGTATCACCCCCAGGCTAATGAACAAGTTGAAGCAATGAATAAGATCATCAAACATCATCTGAAGACTAAGCTTGATGAATGTAAGGGCATGTGGCCAGATCTCCTACCTGAAGTCTTATGGGCCTACAGAACTACAATTTGCACGTCAACTGGAGAAACTCCTTTCTCTTTGGCATTCGGCACCGACGCAGTTGTCCCCGTCGAAGTCCAAGTACCCTCATATCGAATCGAGCAGTACGACTCCACGAACAATCAAGAAGGTCTGACGCTCCATCTCGACCTCCTGGAAGATAGAAGGGACGCATCTCGACTTCGAGCAGCAGCTTACCAACAACGTATGGCTCGTTACCGTAATGCAAAGGTTCGACCTAGAGCGTTTCAGCTCGGCGATTTGGTCCTTATACAGAATCTCGGAATGCCTGCTCATTCGTTGGATCTGAATTGGGAAGGCCCTTACCGAGTTATCAAAATCGTGCGACCAGGTACATACTATCTCGAAGATATGCGAGGGAGACCCCTACGTCGCCCTTGGCACGTAGAGCATCTACTCCAATATTTTCCTTAACTCGATATAAATCCAAACGACATTCAATAAAGATGGATTTTCTTTTGGTCGTTACTCCATTAGTTGGACCCGAATAGCCCTAAAGGGAATATCTACATTCCCTTGACCAAACCTTCTGCTCTCAGCAGAGTCAAAGTCTCAATTGATAAGTCAACTTATCTCTAAGCGGATGTGGTCACCCAGAACCCCCTAATTGAGCCTAATTCATTTTCATGAATTAAGTATGGCATCTAGACGATTAATGTTTCTCGTACGACAAAGAGGTAAAAAAACACCCATTTTCATTAATATTCTTTCAAATTACATAAGAGAAAAGGAGAAAAGATACACTTGTGTTAAAAAAGAAGAAGAAGGGGAGCAACTTAGAAATTATTCATTCCTCATCCGGAGGAGCTTCTCGACTCTCCGCCTCGGGACCCGCTTCGGGAGCACGTGTAGCGTCTATAGCTCTTGTGACCTCGTTCTCGACTGCAGCTCGCTCTTTAGCTGCGACCTCGAAAGCAACTTTGTCGAACTCCTCAACGCTGAAGGATGGAGCGATTTATTACATAACCCTGACTGCGAAGTCTCAACCAGCGATGTATGCCTCATAACGCTCTTCGTCGTAGAGTTGAGAGGTTTGGAACCCAAGAACATCACATGGACCTTCTTCGGCCACCATCTTAACGTAAGTTGTCCTCTCCTCGTCCCAGTGGATGGAGTCATCCTTCAATTGAGCGAGGGTTTTTTCAATATCCTCAAGGCGAGCTTTGTATTCCCTGAGCTGCTCCTCGAGAGAGATCTTGTCCTGGCGAAAGATCGCCTTCTCCTTCTTACTTTTTGTATACATCTCCTGGAGCCTTGCAAAATTGAGGTCCAACAACTGATAGCGATCAGTCAAAACTTGAACCTTGGCAATGAGGATCTGCTTCTCCTCATTTAACTTGGCGACTAGGGCTTCTTGGTACTTTATTATACGATCCCTCCCCTGGATCTCGCCCTTCATCGCCTTTCTCTTCTTCTCCCCCTCATCGATGATGCGACGAGTAGGATCGATGTCACGCCTTGTCCGCAGCGTGAGGTCCAGACTCTGTTAAAAAAACCAGAAGCAATCATTCAGATGAGCCTTTCAATAAAAAAAGAATAAGAAGGATAGAGGAAAGGCCATCACCTGAACTAATCTCACTCCGATGTCCGTGGAGAGAGCATCTAGACTAGGTTCAGGGAGGGCCCTGAAGGAATTGGGGGCTATATTCTCGAAAATAAACTTGCATATTGGATGCAAGTGTGATGGGATGACGAAGACTCCCGACCCCGAAGGTTGGGCTACGACCATCTCAGAAGAGCTCCCCTCGCGAGCAGGAACAGATGGAGGCTCCAGAGCAAGCACAGCCGACTCGCAAGCAGCAGTGGGCTTGCATCCCATCTCCCTCGGGGGGAGGGTTGGTCCTGTCTGATTGCCCTTTGGCGAATTGTCGACAATATCAATTATTGGCTGGCCGCGGGAGCCAGCCGGAGGGGTCGCAGCCGAAGAGGTCGCAGCGACTTCCGCTTGAGGAGTGCTACATCGCTGCGAGCTGCGAGCAGGACCCTCTGGTTGAGCAGGTGCGGCGGAAGGACCGGTCGCTGTCTTCTTTTGCCTCTTCGAGGCCTGTGCCCTTCAGACGGGGAAGCACCCCTAACGCTCCCTTCTTGTCTCCCACGTTCGTCATCTCTTCTTGGGGAATGAGACCAGCAGCAGAGAGACAGCGAGGGTCTAGGGTAGCGTTGACGTTGCGAGCGGCCACTGAAAGGTTGTAAATCTTGGTGAGCTTCTCGTTAAGCCCTCCTCGCAAGTTCGGTCTCTTCCTAATGGGAATACCTGCGAGACGCAGAGGAAAGCAAGTTAGTCGAAATAGCAAAAATTAAAATTTACTTATCTTAGGGCAAAGGGGTAAAAATCAACCCGCCTTCGCCGAAGAAGCGGTTAACGTTGTGGCCTTTGAGGTCAGAGCCCACATCAGACTCCCAGTTGCCGGAGGCGTAGAACCATTTTTTCCTCCATCCGGGATAATTGGAGGTGGGGTTCCCCAAGATAAAGTTATTCGGTGCCAGAAGCAGAGGTAGTACCAACCCTCGCTGGATGGGGCCTTTTTCAGTTGGTACATCCTCAAAAATTCCTCAGCAGTTAAGTCTTCATTACCCGCTTGCTTCCAAAGGACAAATGCGCTTATAAGCACCCTCTAGCCATTTACGATAAGTTGGCCGGGGGCGATCTTATAGGTACGGAGGAAGTTCCGGATGAAGGGATGAAGGGGAAGACGCACACCGAGCCAGAAAAAATATTCTTAAAAAGCAACACAGCCCAGCGGCGGGGAATCGACGGTCTCTCCTCTTCCTGGCAGCCTAAGTATAACGGAGTCTGGAATCTGATACCTCTCCTGTAAGTTCAAGAGTTGTTCCTTCGTCATTATCGATGGATAACTGGCGATAGAATATCGCCCCGCCGGCACTCGAGCGTTATTTGATTAAGAAGAATCAAGAGTGTCATCTCCCAGAGGAACGATTTCTTCATCGAAATCCCCCGCCATTGTAAAGGAAAAGGATAGGAAGAAAGAAAAAAGAAAGGAAATTGAAAGAAATACCTCCGTGAAGAGGTTACACCAAAGACAGAAGGAGAGAAGAAGAAGGGTTTCTGGAACTCTTTAGCAGAATTTTGAAAATGGAGTAATCTCCGCAGGATCCGATATTTATAAGCAATCATTCCGTTTGATTTGGGTGACACGCGGCGGTCTCTCATCCGACACGACAGTCGAACGGGAACGAGCATTAAATTCAGAGACACGTGGCGAGCATCGCTTCACCTCTCTTGGCCAAAAAGCTGCGGAAAGCTGGCGCCCATAAATGCAAGGTTACTCTACATAAGTCACGTACGATTTCTCCTCCAATAGGCAGTTACATGTACAAACAAAATCCCTGGCGTAGCTTCTCAACGCTAAGGATTTGGGGGGCATCTGTTATAGGATAAAGTTGGTCGTCGAAATAATATGGACAGAGAGTGATCAACAGAAGTCACGACCACTTCGTCCAATCGCGAGCCATCTCCATTTATACTTCATCTCAGATCTCCGATCTCCGACCATGCCATCTCAGATCTCCGACCATGCCATCTGATCGCATACGAGCAGCTCGACTCGTGGTCGTCGAAATGGGTTGGATCTCAGTATACGAGCAGCTCGCCTCGTGGTCGTCAAAAGGGGTCACATCTCAGTATAAGAGCAGCTCGGCTCGTGTCGTCGAAAGGGGTCGCATCTCAATATACAAGCAGCTCGCCTCGCGGTCGTCGAAAGGGGTCGCATCTCAACATACGAGTAGCTCGCCTCGTGGTCGTTGAAAGGGGTCGTATCTCAACACGCGAGAGGTTATCTTCAAGCCCGAGCATTCCCCCGCTTTTCTAGTATCAGCAACCTGTATAGGCCGGTTTTGGGTTTGTTTCTATTCTTAACTCCGAACCTCTTCATCAAGAGGCGTAATTAGCCAGATGTCTAAAGTGGTTAGGCCTTCCCCTTACCTAAGGATGAATGGGATAAGTGCATTATCCCTTGAAATCAGCAGTGATCTTAACGGCTTACGTGATAGACTGGATCACTCGGATCTGCATAAATAGATGACTCCATAGATGATAAAGGTACACAACCTCTAAGCCCAGCTCTCCCTTTTTTCTACGTTACCCTCATATCTCATCTAACTTAAGCTTCGGAGGGCCAACGGCTGGACGCCGGCCACCCTTAGTTTTCTCCTTTATTCTTCCAGGTTTGGAGGAAAGCTTGCTCAAAGGGAGGGGAATGTTTGGAGGATCTTATTACTAAATTAGACATAAACAATTACCACATCTATTTAAGCATTTGTTAGGGTAATAAGGTAGGCACAAAAAATAGAGTTGCCCTTTGAGAGAGTGACTTTCTATAGCCAAAAACCTTCATTCTCAAAGTCCTAAACCTTGAGTGCATTGTTCAATCCTTATTGTTAGAAAACATCAATGAGCATTCAAGGCTCGAATTAAAACATGAACTCAAGCCCTCATTAATGGCTTTTGACCTAATCTCCATTTGCTACATTTTCTTGTCATAAATGCCATTAATGAAGATCTTAGTGAAACCCCTCTCTATCATTTAAGCCTTAACCCTTAGAGAGTTTCAACCAAACCCTAATCCCTCACCTTGGAAGCTACAAGCAAGCATTCAATACAAAGTTGTTGATCAAGGGAGGTGAAGGAGTCATTTGTGCAAGTCGAGGCTTCTTCATCCAAGGTGTTATTAAGGGGCTCAATCAGCTAAGTATATTTTAGTTTCTCAAGTCCAAGAAACCTTCTCAAAAGTTGAGATTTAGGTTTCAGAGTTTGAAGACCTAAACTCAGTTGAGTCTTTGTGTAGGACAAGTCCTTGTGGAGGACAAGTTTTTAATGGATTAGTCTTAAGGAAGGATGAATCCATGTGTTAAAGTCTATACCTTATGTAGGTTGTTAAGGTTTATGGTTAGCCTCATTTAAAACCACTGTGATAGTGAAATTCGGCCACTCAAGGAGTGAGTGGATCAACCGGGAGTGGAGTAGGTACATAACTGAACCACTATAAATCTCTTGTTATGTGGTGAATGATTTCTATCTACATTTATGTAATTGCTTTACTCTTTCTATACTTGAGATGAATTGATTAAATCATGTTTTGATATTATTGAGCAATGAGTCTCATAGATAGAACTTAGCATATCAAGTGTTTGTGGTAATGTTTTTGAGATGCAATTTATATTCTCATATATGTCTTTTAATAACATTTACATGTCTATGAGTGTTTAAATTGTTAAATTAAAAAGTGTCCTATTCACTCCCCTCTAGGATATAGAAACAAGTTTCTTGCTTCTAAAAGTGTGGTAATCAAACTTATACCGTAATTTCACTAGGAAGTCCTCGCCTTTGTTGACTCTCATCTTAACTTGTATCAAGTTTGATCGAAAGAGAGCAGTGTGCACAAGGAGGCGAGCGCCAAAGCTTTCACTCTTGGTTGGCAAGTTGATGAAGTTGTGAAGTTCCTCAACTGTCATGTATGATGAAGACTCTTAGAAGAGGAAGAAGAAAGAAGCCGAAGATACCAGAATCCGTACTCAAACTGAGTATGAGAAAATCAAAACTTTGTCTTACTAAGAGCTCATTTAGCCAGACCCCCTTTTCTTCTCTCCCCCCCCCCCCCCCCCCCCCCCCCTTTTTTTTCTTTTTATCTGTGTTTTTTCTTATATGTAATTGGTCAGGGGGGCCCTATATCCTATTATAAACAGTAATACTTTCTTAAATTTTGTTTTGTTTTACTCTTTCGACCGTATAATTTTCGGCCAAATGATGACATTATAAAAATTAAGAAATTGACTGATTCAACCTTGCAAGCCTTAGTCTTATAATGACATTAAGAATATTCATTACTTGGCTGATCCTCGAACTATTTCCCACATGTCAAGAAAATAAGTTTTCAAGAATCGTTTGTTAACTGGAGCTTTCTCAATTTTTTCATTTCAATCACAAAGAACAAATGCTCCTCCTGGCAAAACATGAGCAATGGTATATGGTCCATTCCAGTTAGGTGACCATTTTTTACTAAGCTCAGGGTATGTGGTTTTCAAGGGCAATATGACTTTCCAAACTTTGTCGCCTTCTCCGAAAGCCTTCATCTTAACTTTCTTATTATAAGCTCTTACAACCCTTTGTTTATTGACGATATTTAAATCCAGGGCTTTCAACTGTATTTCATCTAGACTCTTGAGCTTGATCAACATAGCCTCTGTGAACTCGACCGGCGTGAGGGCTGCCTGATGCGCGACTCTTAGAGATGGCATAGTGACCTCCACAGGTAAAACAATGTCATGCCCACAAGTTAAGGAAAGGGGACTCATACCTGTGCTCATTCAAGGAGAATTTCTATAAGCCCATAAAGCCTCAGACAACTTCTCGTATCATTCTCGAGGATTGTCATCAATCTTCTTCCTCAAGATGTTCCAAATGACTTAGGCATAATATGGTGTCGAATGTAAGATTTTGATTTTATATCGGTCAGCCATTGCTATTACTTCTCTGGATGAGAAAGCAGCTCCACGATAAATGATAATGGACGTTGGAATTCCAAACCTATGGATTATGTGATTTTCAACGAATTTGATAATCTCCCTAGGAATGATTGCTTTCATGGGTTTCAGTTCGATCCATTTGGTAAAATAGTCGGTGGCCACTATGATGAAATTATCTAATTTTGATCATGCCGAGTGGATTTTTCTGATTAAATCTATGGCAATGGCACATCCTCTGAATGAACAAGGTTTAATGTAGTGACCCTCAAATTTGATCTTACTCGACCTGACTCGATACGTGAGTATTAGTGATAGAGACTCATATTAGCACGAATGAACTCTCTTAAGTAGTAAATAAATGCACCGTGTTAGATCTAAACTACATCTAAAAATGCCAACTACAACCTTATGATAGTGCACCACTAAGTTTTATTCACGAAATGGCTCTACCGGTGCCCTAAAACCTCAAAATCGATCCAAATCGTTCGTTGGCGGGCCATCGATCATGAGACTAAGGGATTTTTTCGCCTTAGTGGGCTTGATGTTTGGCCTAGACTAGATACATAGTGACATACCTAGAAACACGCAACTTTGATCGAAGCCCAGGAGTGTGAGTTGTGTGACCCACCTCATCCTTGACTAGCTAAAACTATATAAAGAAAATTAATTTCATAATTGGGTATAAAATTAGAGTTTCTTGATTTATAGGGTTTTGGAGAAGGGGGTCTTGCTAGAATCATTAGTTCGGCTATTGTTTCTTTCGATTTCTCGATGTCAATCACTCACCAAAGGTAGATACACCCTCTGTTATAAAAATCAGAAGTTATTTTAGGTTTAATTGTCCCTAATTTCAGTTTTTATTGAAATTAGGCAAGGAAGATATGATTCTCTTGATTCTTTGAGTCTTAGACGCCCATATTGTGTATTAACACCAAAATAGGTGAGGACTATTCTCCTAAATTAGTTATTATCAGCCCATGATGGATTCAGTTAAGGACATTTAAGGTTTTATGTGAAATTCTTTCGAAGTTGCGTATTTAAATATTTCATGTTTAAGATTATATGCCTTATGTATTGATTTGACAATGTGCTTGCTATGATGTGTGAATTCATTGTTTATTTGACTTGATTATCTGAAATATGTAATTTGGTGTGTTTCGCACGCCAATTGTTGGATGAAATGATTAAGTGTTGAATTCCATGTTTATTTGTAAATTTGTACTTGTCAACATGTTTCGTAAATGATACAACTGCCGTTAATGAGAGGACCGCCTGCCTTGGATTAGGCTATCACCGACTTGTTCAGTTGATTAGGCAGAACATGACTGACCGACCCTAGCTAAGTCGATTTCGTCGTCGGTCACTTGACTCATTGGATTAGTTTTGTCCAGGGAAAATCATTATACTTGATTATTGTTGAACATATGCTATGGAATCTAAGATACCATAGTTTTCATTGCTATACAATCATTGTTTATAGGCGCCCATATCTCTAGCGACCTACTCGTTACAAATCATGGGCCAGGCACGGCGGTATGGGACACTGTGTATGTGCTGTCTTTAGCCTGTACTAGGTTACAAGCCCCACAATTAGCCTTAAGTAGCTATGGAGGAATATTGTTCTTGTCATCTTTATGTTAACCTTAGGTGATAACCCATTACCTCGATATTTTAATGTTTAGGGCAATGCCCGTACTTATAATTATTAACTTATAGACTTTGGGTGACGAACCCTGATAGAATTGAGGACCTTGGTGAAGAGCCATGGGATCCTGCGTATATGACTTGTGTCACAATTATGGTGTTTTGGCTTCCCCAATATTGTTGCCTGAATACGGATCAAAGAAAGGCTTGGCCAAAGCATGAATTTCATGGCATTTGCAGGCAATTTTTGGTGACGAACCATATTATTGTCGGTTCCTGCATTGCGGGTAATGTTGGTGATAAGCCACATTACTCTCGATTTATATATTTACACACCACCGAGTGATTTTTTGTGATGAACCACACCCCTATTCGCATACCATGTCATTTATGCACCTAATCAACTAGATTAGGAAATTGTCATGATGATTGTGTTTTCACTACCTGTACCTGATTGTGTTGATAACACGTGTAACTTAGAAAATGGTAATACTTAGTTGATCACTCACTCCCACCTGGGACGGTGTTTTAAAACACCAACCAAATACTCTTAGTGTTCGCTCGCCTCAAGTGTAAGGCTGCGATGTAGTAATAAATCTCGGTAAGACCGAGGTCGATCCACAGGGAAAAAGTAACAGCTTCCTAATTACTTCAGCAACTTAGTTTAATAGAGCAAATTCAATTTCAATAGGATGTTTAATTAAAACAGTAACTTAATGAAAAATCAGAGATATAATGTACTAAGGCTTTCAAGGATCCACTTGTAGCAATTCTATGTCAATTCAGTCAATCCAAGTAGAGAACACAACTAGATTTGAAGTCCTATCTCTCATCTAGTTGGAAAATAAAGCATTCACACACATTCATCCAATTCAAGTTGAACTTCCAAGTTCAAGTCCATTCAATCAATGTAGAATTCAAATTCATAGCCTGCGGAGTAACAGCCATGCCTATGGACTATGGCCTGCTCAAGGATTACTATAATTCGAATCTAAACAAGCAACCTGTGATAATCTCAGAGAATTAAAAGGAATTCATGTCCGGAGCACATGAACTCAGATAAGACATCTCAAACTACCACCTATTGGACTGAAACATAAGAAAAATCCAACTTTGAATTAAAAGTACTTGAATCAAACTGAAATTAACATAGAGTTGGCTACAAGCTTCACCTCTCAGCCTTAGCTGAGAGGTTTTAGCCGAGCATAGTCATGCTACAACTAAAAACTCAAAAATAAAGCATAAAACTAGAAAAACCCGAAGATAGATGTTGCAGACGGCCCACAGTCGCCTTCAGCCTCCAAACTCACGTTCTTTCTCCTCTCTGATACCTTAGGGAGAGCCCCTAGGTGTCCTTTTATAGCAACAAACCCCCCTTGCGTCGGATTCTGCGAAAGCCTTCGCATTGCGCAGCGATTTTCGGAGTCCCGAATTAGAAAGGACTTTCCTTACGCAGAGCCGACCGGTCACGACCGGTCGGGCTGATTTCCAGGCATTCCAGCGAGTACAGCCGACCGGTCATGACCGGTCGGGCTGATTTCCATTCATCCAGCGCACATGCCCGACCGGTCATGACCGGTCGGGCTGATCTCCCTCTCATCCAGCGTGCATGGCCGACCGGTCATGACCGGTCGGCCTCTCTTCTTCTTGTTCATGTGATGTGGCTGACCGGTCGGACTTTGTTCCCACCTTGTCCAATGTATATAGCCGACCGGTCATGACCGGTCGGGCTCCAATGTAATGTGGTCAGCCTTCATGGCCGACCGGTCATGACCGGTCGGCCTGTCTTCCATTTGATTCTTCTTCTCTTCTTTTCTCCTTTTTCTTCTTCTCTTTCTTCTCTTTGCTTTCTCCTTTCTTTGGTCTTCTTTCATCTTCATCCAAAAGCTTCAATTGCATTCTTTTGTCTCGTAATTGAATGAAGTCCGCTCTCATTCCTAAGATCACAAAACACATGTTAAGTAGGCTTTTAAACCATAAAAATCATGCAAACCATGTAGTGTAATGGGCAATGCAATGTATAAATTGGAGGTTCAGCACTTAGCATAGGACTAGTAGAGGCTCATGTGAAAGCTGACGAGTTCATAAACCCTATTTTCATCGAGTCTTATTTCCAGTTTACTGATGAGTAGCTTTAGGCTATTACGCTTGTCCCCTCAGCTTGATTTTTGGATAGTTGTTCGTTCATTTTAGACATGTATTATATTCTTTTATATATATATATATATATATATATATATATATATATATATATATATATATATATATATATATATATATATATATTGGGTCCCTAGATGTGTGGACTCTATAGTGGGTTGGATGACTTATGGAGCCACACCACCATTTTTGTAAAACTCTGTGGTGGGTGTGGGGTGTTACAAGTTGGTATCAGAGCACGAGTTTAGATATTAACTAAGCTAGTAGGTTAGTGATTCATTATAAGCTACAAGCTGACGTATTTAGGCTCTGAGATCAATGACATCGAACATTAGGGTTAAATACGAACATATACACCATGAATTTTGGGATTCAAATTACCCTCTACTTGATGATTTCAAACTTAAATTTAGATACTGAGCATTTTGAAACAAACTCTCGCTATCTGATCGACGTGAACATGGACTTAAGAACATTGAGTCTTAGGACCAAATTCCCCTAAGACAATGATTGCGAACATAAAATTAGAAGGTTTTGAATGTATGGACTATTTTAGTCATTGGCGTTTAGTGTGAAGGGTCTTGGGGTGATGAATTCATTTTAAGATGGCTAGGAGGAGCATGGAAGAGCCTAAGGAAGGAAAATTTGAAGTCAAGGAAAATCATGAAATCATGAATTTGGAGTGATTCTTAGTTCATCGGCAATTTTGTCCAGTACATCGGCAATTTGTAGTTATAGTACATTTTACTTTCCATCGTGTTTATTTTTTTTGTATCATCTTCTACATTTTTAATCATTAAAATATTTTTATAATTTTTTTGGTAGGTCATTATCAAGTCTAATTTCATCCCATTCCGAGTTCTAGAAAATTTATTAAAACTCTGTAAGTACCGGCTTCCTGAAACCTATAATTTTTTGAACAATTCCGAAAATGTCCAAAAATCCACCTTGTTTTTTTTTTTTTTTTTTTTTCCAATTATTTTTCCCTAAAACTAGACTTATCGAGCTTCGTTCTGGTTATTGAATCACCTCAATCGGAGGTGTATACAAAAAGATAGATTTTGTTTAAAAACAACAACATTTTGTGGAGATTTCAGTAAATTTCTAGTCCCACCAAATTTAGGCAGAAAACCCAGTTTCCTACTGTCTAGTTTGGGCCTTTTTTGTTGCAACTAAGGAAACCTTCGGCTAGCTTCGGTTGCAACTGAAGGTATGGTTCAGTCTGGCCAAAGTTGTCCAGTGAAACTGCAGAGTCATTTAATTTTTTTTTTTTTTTTTTTAGATTTTGACTTTTTGGCCCCGCAGTTCTGCACTATGATTATTTTGGCTATTTCAGGTCTTTTAAGTTGATTTCTCTAGGCTTTTTCTTCATAATTCCTTTTAAGCTTTAATTATTATTATTATTATTATTATTATTATTATTATTATTATTTTCATGAATTTAGTCTTGATCTTCAAATCTTTTCTTGCACATGAAGAACAAGTAATTAGGATTAATTAACTTAATGTATATGATAAAATCAATTCTAAGCAAGGGATTAATATGCAATATTTAATCGTTATCAGTTTTTCCTCTCCCATTCATATTTCCAATGTCTCTTTTAGATATAGAATAGACCCCAAGTGCATCTAGAATGAAGATATTCATTCCATATAAGAGGAATTAACTGTTCAGTAGTGCAAACCGTCAATCAGCCATAACTTTTGATTCGGGATGAGTTATTGAAATCACATCATATTAATTCCTACCGAAATTTGATTTTGAGGTCAATGAGTATATCGCGTCACTTCGTTTCACAAGAAAATGACCCCTTTCCCAAAATTTCAATTATTGGAGAAATTTACTATTGCCAGTAAATTAGGCCGATCATATCTCTTTAACCTTAGAGTTTTGATTTGTGATGCCTTCTAAGAAATTACTCCCGATCATGTTCAAAAAATGCCCAACATGATTAAATTAGGATTTTTCAACTATCATGATTTAAAGTAAAATGGCTTACCAAATTCCTGTTTACTGAGTTCAGGAATGATGCCTAAGAAGAAAAATTGCCTTCCCGTTAGTCGAGCCAATTGAGCTAAGCAAAGTGTGGATCACCTTGCTTTGGCAAGTGTTCCTAAGGTTCTAATCTTGAGTCAAGAGTTTATTCCCTCACACTCAACATCCACATCTCAGACATCTTTGTCTGATGACCAGATGAGTCAGATGATGCTTCTTATGCAACAACAACAACAAGCTATGCAATAGTACCTCACAACAGCAATAGTAAACCTTGGCCACGATGGTTCAAGTGATTGGCCTGAATACACAGGCTGCTCCTTTTGTTATATCAGATCCTACTCCTCCAGTGGTAGTGGATCCTACCCCTTCGGTTATGCCTGATCCTACCCCTCCAATTATACCCGAACCCATCCCTTCAGTTGTGCAAGCATTTCAGACTGTCCCTGTTCGAGGTGAAAATATCTTTGAGAGATTCCAGAGGCTAAGGCTGCCTACCTTTGTTGGCTTACCTAACCCCAGGGAGGCTAAACAGTGGCTTCACTGTATATCAAATATGATTAAACCCCTACGATGCACTGAACCTGAGCGGATGGAGCTGGTTATGTATGCCTTCAAGAAAGAGGCAGATCTTTATTGGGACAATGTCCTCCAAATTGTTCCTCATCCATTTGTATGAACATGGGATGAGTTTGAAATAAGGTTTTTCAACAAATACTTCCCCCTTACATATCAAAAAGAGAAAGCGAGTTAGTTTGTACATCTATAACAGGGAAACATGTCAGTGGACGAATTCGAGAATCATTTCATTGAATTGTCCCGATATGCTCCGATTGTTATCGTCGATGAGGCTTAAAAAATAAGACGATTTGAGGATGGGTTATGACCTGCGATCCTTACGAAGATGTGCTTGCTCTTGCGCTACATCATATGTTGACCTAGTCGACATGGCCCTGCGGTTGGAAAAGGATGGAGAACGTATTACGAATGCCCATGTGCAATCGAAGAACAGAAGCAGACCAGGTCCTCCTCTTTACCTTATAGACAAGAGGGTGTGTGTTACTCCACCATTGACACATATGCTTAAGTTTATTATTGTGTCGAAAAAACCTTTAGCTACTACGGAAGGCTGGGCCACTTAATTAACTTGTGTTATTGAAAGATGAGGGATGAGGGTATCACACCCCCTCAATGGCAGAATCGCCCTCCTCAACAGGTGGTAGTTGCTCCTCCAATACGACCTATCTATCCTCCTTAGAGGCTTATAGCCCCAGTTGCAAATCGAGCACAACAAGCTCGAGTTCATGCATTAGCAGCTAAAACTTTCGATGCGGCGAATCCTATTCATGAGGCTTTTGAAGGTACTACATACATCCATGACACTCCTGTGTGTTTATTAGTTGATATAGGAGCCATGTCATCTTTTATATCTACTAGCATTATGAAACGATTGGAGTTGAAAACGACACTTATGACTAGTAGGTCAATTATAATGGCTACAGGAGGAAGCTTGAAATTTAACAAGTATTATGCCGACTATCCAGTCATATTGGGTGGTAAGGAGATACCAATTTCCTTGATAGTGGGGAGCATACATTACTATGATGTAATCATCAGTATGGACTGGTTTACTCCGGTGAAGGTAGAGGTAGATTGTGATGTGAGAACCGTCACGGTGCAAGATCAAGGCCAGCCCCCTCGCACGTTCCTTGTGAAGGTTTGTTATGATTGTCGCTTACATATTTTTGCTACTCGTGAAGAAGGTCAGGTTGGGCCTGTATTATTCGAGACACTGTTAGTGAATGAGTTTGAGGACGTCTTTGCAACTATACCTGCCTTACCCCCTTAACGCGAGATTAATTTCGCTATCGATCTTGTGCCAGGTGCGAAATCGATCGCTCTACCATCATATCGTATGCCTCCTTATGAGTTGGAGGAGTTGTGACGTCATATAGATTTTCTAGTAAACCACGATTTTATTTGGCCGAGTGTGTCACCATGGGAAGCCCCAGTGCTATTCGTCAAGAAAAGAGATGGATCATTGTAACTTTGTGTAGACTATCGAAAGCTAAACAAGATAACCACTAAGAACAAGTATCCCCTACCTAGAATCGATGATCTGTTTGATCAATTAAGACACGCTCAATATTTCTCAAAGATCAATCAACAATTAGGATATTATCAGTTATGGGTTAGGGAAGAAGATGTACCGAAGAAAGCTTTCAAGACTAGCTTTGGGCATTACAAATCTTTAGTAATGCCTTTTGGACTCACAAATGTGCCCGTAGTATTTATGGACCTCATTAATAGAGTATTCGAGCCATACTTATATAGGTTTGTGATTATCTTCATCGATGACATCCTAATATATTCCAAGACTCATGGGGATCATGAAAAACATCTGTAAACGATTTTAGAAACCCTCAGGAAGCATTAGTTGTTCACACAATTCAAGAAGGGTGACCTTGTTGAGCCCTCAATTATGCATATTATATCCCCAATCCATTACACTTTATACATGGTTTACATGTTTAAAGACTAATCTAATACATGTTTTTGTGAATGTAGGAATGAGAGAGAGACTTCACCAATATGATGTCAAAGGAGTCACTTTGCATGCATTGAAGATCAATAGAACAAGTGCCAAGAGGTGGAGGAAAGAAGCAAGAAATAAAGAGAAGAAAAAGAAGAAAATACAAAAAAAAAGTCTCAAAGACCTGTCCAAAGATCGATCGCCCAACCTGTCCTCAGACCGATCTTCAGTAGTCCAGAAACTCAGATCTTGCTAGACAGTTATTGAGCTTCAAAGACCGGTCTCCATACCGGTCCTTAGTGTTCTAAAAACTCCGATTTTCAATTTCTAACTTCTAGTTTCTAAAGTGCGGAAGGACTTCGCGTTTTCTCGAATCTTCCAAGTCGGTGGTGGATTAAAGCTATAAAAGGACACCTAGGGGTGGATCTAAACTTATCCTAGAAGAGGTCTAAGTTCATGGGAGGTGGAAAGGATCATCGTGGAACGTCTACAACTCATCTAAATGTGGGTTTTTTTTTTTTTTTTAAGTTTTTAGTAGTTTTTCCTTTAAGTTTTAGTTCAACTTTGTAATGGTTGGCTAAACCTCTTAGCCAGGGCTAAGAGGTGAGGCTTATAATTATTTACAATGCTTAGTTTGAATTAATTCAAGTATTTTTTGATTTAATGAAGAACACTTCTAGTTCTAGTTTGAAATAAAATTAGTATTTTTAGTTTAATCTTCTATCTATTGTAGAGATCTTAGATCCATCATGATATGTTGGATGCTAGGAGATCTTACAAACCAAGTTTCCTAAGTGCTTATCTAGAACTAAACTGGAAGGGGTTCTTATCTTTTGATTTGATTTGAGATAGATGTTTATATATTGATTTTGGTTCAATTGAAATTCAATTCATGCTTCTAAATCAAGTCTAGTGACAAGACTTGAGGAAGAATCATGAATGTGATCTCTCTTGTTTTGTGTAGGATCGGGCTGTGTGATTGGATAAGCCCAATGCCTTAGTTGGTATGAGAGAACCATATCAGTAGATGATTCATCCATATTAGATATATTATGACGATTTGATTGCTCTATATTTCGGTTGGATAGGGATAGAGCTCCGATTCCGATTGAGTTATTGGCTTGAATGGTTTAACTTGACATTGTGAATGATTATAAGTGGATCCTTTGCGCTTTAGTGTTTTATTTTCTTGATTTAGTTCTAAAGTAAATAGTTTTATGTTCTTAAAATCCATCCATTAATATAATTCTAAATTTAGTCCATCCTACTTACGTAATTTGGAATTGTTATGACAATCCCTGAGGATCGACCTCGGTCTTACCGATAATTATTACTACATCGCAACCTTGCACTTGAGGCGAGCGAATAAGTTTTTGGCGCTGTTGCCGGAGATTAGGTTGACGGTTCTGAATTTTTTAATTAGTGTATAGTTAAGTTAGATAGATTAGGTTAGGACTTATTGTTTTAGTAGGTTTTTCTTAGAATTTTTTTACTAACAATTTTTTTATCTGTTCTGTAGGATTTTCTTCACAACCTAGTTCTTTAAATTCTGTAACACCGTTCTAACTTGGAGTCTGTTAGAACTAAAAGAAAAATCGAAACTGCTCATCAACAGTCTTTTTCCTGTGTTTCATTATTCTGGGGAATTCTGAGTATAGAGACATTCATAGACAATCATAAACAATCACCAAGTATACACGAGAAAGCACCGCGAGGTAAATTTTATTCCAGAGATTCCGAGATCTTTTACATTCCGGGCTGTGAACTGGTCACGAACCCTTAATTACATCAACGGATGATCACCCTTGATTAAAAGGCAAAAGTAAATGCATGCATGTATCATAAATGAGTTAAATAAAGCATTAAAGGAGCATAAATATAAATAAAGCACAGCATAGACAACACAGAGATTTTTACGTGGAAACCCTTACGGGAGAAAACCACGGCACAAAGCGACAAGATTCCACTATGAATTTCAGTTATACAATAGATGGAATATCAAAGGGATAAAGCTCGGATAGATTGAGCAAGTAGTTTAAATCGTCAGGGATTATAGTCTCGAGTTCATGGTCGCCGAGACTAAGTCTAGGATTTATTATGGAATACTTCACCGTTAAGATCAGTTAGATGTTGGTCCCACACTCCTCGGGCGTTCCTAGTTGAGTAGCAACCAGGATTTTAACCGAATCGTATATCTCAGTGTCAGGACGCGTCTCTATGGACGATATGACTTTCAGAAATACACTCCACGGCGTCCACTTACTGCAACTAGGGCCAGTGACCGTCTCAGCTGGACGGGTGACTTACTGGAGGGCACTCCATGGGGTCTTTGTGCAAACAGGGTTTCGACCGAGTCGTATATCTCAGTGTCATGACGCGTCTCTATGGACGATATGACTTTCAGAAATACACTCCACGGCGTCCACTTACTGCAACCAGGGCCAGTGACCGTCTCAGTTGGACGGGTGACTTACTGGAGGGCACTCATTACCTTAGCCACTCAACTGACGGATCCCGCCTTGGATAAGACTCACATCAACTAGTCTTAACAATGAAGTATTTCAGACGTTTAGAACTCTTTGGTTACGATTTTCGATGATAACCATAGTCCCCTTTGATTTAGTTTCGTAACTCGATTCGAGATGAAATAAATTCATGCAATGGATGCAAATGAGTACAGTACAAAGTAACTATGCTTTATGCATGCTCGAGAGAGGATTGCATTTATGCTAGATGTTCAGTGTATCGGATAAACTATGCATTTGATTCGATCAATCGGCTTCGTATATATCTTTATGTCATCAATATGTTGCCCTCGCGTCTTTGAGATCGCGATTGATTTCATTTGGCATTAGTAGATTTTCGGGCCATCAGGGCACTTCCCAGGGCTTGTTTATGATCTGATCGGAGGATTTGGTGAATACCTGTCACGATCGTCTTTGGATAGAGGTGGATTATGTCCACGAGGGTCGCAGTGCGATCGCATTTCGATTTGTTTAGTGTAAGTTGATTTCTGAGCCAACAGGGCACTTCCCAGGGCTAAAAACGACTAAGTAGTGGACCTGTTTATGGTCTGATCAAGGTTTCTCGAAGATC
The DNA here is from genome assembly GCA_003013855.2 of Liriodendron chinense. Lineage (NCBI taxonomy): Eukaryota > Viridiplantae > Streptophyta > Magnoliopsida > Magnoliales > Magnoliaceae > Liriodendron > Liriodendron chinense. Next base: position 4,664,670 of record PVNU02000362.1, read on the forward strand.
CTGAGATCAGGTAATCTCATTGTAATGCATGATTATGGTGTATCATGTTATGGCGGAGAGAAGTCTCCCTCTCGGGTTCGGTCAAATTCCCCCCGATTCCTCTCGATTTCGGCCATTTCTGGCTCTTTCGGAAGGATTTTCGAGGTTTGCAATATTGGCTAAGTGTAGGCCTTTTTGATCAAATTGCTGATTTGGCCCACTTAACATCGACTGTTGGTGAATCCAGTCCGGGGGATGGATAGAGGGCAATGATGTGTGTCTAGGAGTGCTGACGCGATCGGAAGGCGGGCCACATCATGGAAGGCCCCACCTCCCCATCAGCGTCCAGGCGCATGGGAGGTTGGGTTGGTTTGGGCGCATGTGACTCTTCCTCAAGCGCATGTGGGAGAAAAGTGAGGAGAAAGAGGAAAAGGAAGGGAGGTGAGCGCATGTGCCCGCGCCTTGGCCGCACTTATGCACATGTGGCCTCTCCATCGAGCGCACTGAGCGCATGTGGCCTCTCCCTTGGGCGCACTTAAGCGCATGTGGCATGAGGGAGTGAAGAGAAAGATGGCACTATGGGCGCATGTCCTCCAAGGACTTGGGAAACTTCCCATTTGCTTTCAACAAAAGGATGGGCGCATGTTGCTTCTCTTCCTCTTATTGCAACTCCGGTGGGAGAAATCCCTTCCCGGTTGTGGCATCCGGCGAGGTGTGGGCGCATGTGGATAGTCCACTGAGGATTCCGACAAGGATTTTACCTTGCTCTGCCGATCCCTTCCAGATAATGAAGCCTCTCTTTTTCTTTCAACAAGTGAGTGGGTATTTATAGCACTTAATCGGGTAGCTACTCGGGTACCGGGCGCATGTGGTTTGCAAAATGGAGGGCATGAGCATGGAAATATTCTGGAGAGACGAGTCATGCGCATGTGGGGATTATGCGCATGGAAATATTCTGGAGAGACGAGTAATGCGCATGTACCCATGCCCCAGGCGCATGTGGCATGTCATGGGCGCATGTGCCACTGGTATGGGTGCATGTGGCCTCTATGTTGGCCGCATGTGGCCCCACTTAGCATATTTTCATGATTTTTATAATTTTAGAATATTGAAAAGGGAGAGAGAGAGCTCTCATGAGCATGTGGTGAGAGAGTGAATGCATGTTTCCTTAAGACATTCGCATGTGGAGAGAGAGTGAACAAATGCATGTGGAGAGAGAGTGAACAAATGCATGTGGAAATATGCACGCAATGACTTCAAACTTGCTATTTAAGGTTTTTTGGGCATTCCGGATCATTTGGAGGTAATCCGCATGTCTGATTCCAGCCCGAAATGGTACCTGTAGGCTTTTGGGCCCTTATAGTCGGATAAGTCAGGGCAAAAAATGCATTTGGAAGCGCGCTGGTAAAGATATGCATCGTGCGACCTCGAAACTTGCAGGTTAAGGGTTTTAGGGCGTTCCGGATCGTTTAGCGGTAATTCGCATGTCCGATTCCACCCTAAAATAGCATTCGTAGGTTTCAGTCACGATTGCGCATGTTAGGGCGGCACTGTCATTTTTCGAGTATTTCGGATCTCGAAATCAGTCCGAATCATCGTAGATGGACCGTTAAATACCATTTTATAATGGGTACAAATATGAGCCCCAACAAGTGCCCCCCCGGTGCGCTGCGATGGATGCTTATGTCAGGCCAGTGTGGTGCACCAGTCCATAGGCTCAAGTATAAATACCGGACTCACCTGAGTCATTTGTTCACTTCCGAATCCAGAAAACCAAAATTCTAAGAGGTGAGAGAGCTCCTCATGAGGGAGTAGGCGCATGTGCTCTCCTTGGGCGCATGTGCTCTCCAACTTGTTAATGGATGCATTGGGCTTTGGTCCAGGCGCATGTAGGAACATTTTTGGCGCATGTCTCTTGCTCCATGCGCATGTAATAGTGCATCTTGGAGTGGGCGCATGTGCTCATACCCAGGCGCATGTTGTAGATGCATTAGGTGCTTGTGAGAGGTGATCAGGCGCATGTGAGAGGCCACATGCGCTTGGGGCATCTCCTTGGGCGCATGTGGTTCCACCACTTAGTGAAATAATGAATTTTGGCCCCAGCACTTGCCTTCGGTGAAAAAGTGGCATATCTGGCTTGATTCTCAGCCAAATTTGATGCCGTTTGCGGCTATCTCACTCAACGCTCAAATCCGATTAGGATTTAGTGCTCGGGGCCCATAGTATATTGCTTATGCTGGTCTTTGATGGCTTGGAACTGCTCTCTTAAGCGGTTTTATGATGTGCACTTCCGAGTGGGCGTGCATGAATCATTTAGGGTTAGTGCGAATTGGCACGCGCTCCGAGTGTACATGTAGAGCTGCTACTGTATTTGTTGCGCTATGATATGTGTGCGCTTGCTTGTCGGATGTGCGCTCGAATTCCACTATTTCCATATTGTTGTTGGTCATGACTTTATGCATGTATTTACTGACGTATTTTGTGTGTGAAATCCGTGATTGAATGATGCAATGCTTACCTTATTGTGCTGCCTGTTGCATGCGCTGGTCTTCTTTTTGATGCACTTTTATTTGCGTATTGTAGTGAATCATGGCGACCGCAGCAGGTTCTTCTGGTAAAGCTTCCAAATCGCAAGTTTCCAGCTCTTCATCTATACGACGCGGTAAAAAGAGGGCGACTGGAGATACTGCTAACCCGTCTCCGGTAGAGTGTCATTCGCAATCCTTCGAGACAATCGAATCCGAAGTGGAGGATTTCTCTGATCGAATTAAGCAACTCTCTCATGAAGTATTACTGCATATCTATGTGGAGAAAATCATATCTGAGCCTCCGACGCAAGGGACTGAAGGGGAATGGTCCGCCTGGTATTGTCAGCTTACTGATGCTACCAATGTCGTTGACGCAGGCCCTTCTAGCGTGCGCGGCCGACATTCCGAGGATGATCAGGAAGGTCAGAAGAAGAAGAGACGAAATCGAGGTAAGAAGCCGGCTGAGGAAGTTGACAAGGCGGAGCAATCGCCACAGCTCATTGATTCGAAGAATGAGCGGATGAAGATCGGCTGGAATAGAAACAAGATCATTACTACATGCGGTTTCTCCATCATCAACCCTTATACCGACCGAGTCATCTTGCATGAGAAATCTCTTACGAGGCACAAACCCTTCCCGAGCATCGAACCATCCAACGTTCAAGGCCCTTTTCAATTCTATGGAGTCGAGAGGTGGACATCTGCCCCCGAGCAGTTGTTCACTACCATACTGGTCGACGATGGGAGAGAACAGCGGGTAGGTTCCTCGAGATAAATGGTTTTCCTTGCGCCTACTTGTGATCCTCACACTCCTTCTCCAGTCCATTATTTTGAGATAGTGCAGCAACGATTTCGACACATGGACAAGGCGACGATGTGGGCGATGAAGAGCTTTCGTACGCGGGGTCATTTAAACGAGCGAGTTGGTTATGAGCTGTGGGCAAAAGAGATTTTGATCCGGCATAAGACGATTTTAAAGCAAGTCGGCCTGTACCAGGCTATCGATGAGACCTCCGAACATTTCTCCCGAGATCCAACAATTCTTCGAAGCTTCTTGAACTACTAGTCTTCTGTTACCAATTCGTTCCACTTTCCATGTGGAGAGATGAGTATAACCTTATGGGATCTCCGGATGATGGCTGGGTTGTCTGTGATAGGAGAATATTACCAGGAATACATCCCAACTGATGAAGAGCTGCTTCTTCTCAACTCAAAAGTCCTCGAGACGCTTATCATTCAAAGGCTTGTCTAGAGTTGTTTGCTGAGTTGTCGCAGTTCGACAATATTACAAAGATTCACTATGACGACTGGTTGATCTACTTTAGCCAGAGGATGAAGTAATACTTCTTCCAATGCCTTCTTTTGTATTACGTGCTCTGCATACTTTAATTTCTTTGTTTCTGACATGGGCACTTCTTTCTTCTTGTAGCATTGATTACGAAGTGTATAAAACCTTACCCGCAGACCAGGCTTTGATGAAGGAACGTTTTGAGCGAAAGTTTAGCAATCCGAACAAGCTTACACCGTCTTGTGAACTGGCGGGTTTCTTAGCATACTGGCTGTAGGCGGTTATGTTGCCTAGCTCCAAGAGTGCTGATGGCGTCAGGGTTTCTTGATTCGTTGTGGCAGGAGCTCTTGCAAATGGTCGTCAATTTTCTCTAGCACCGCCGGTGCTATGCAGTTTATATAGGGCTTTTGGTAATATTGCGAGTAACAAAGATCAACCTTGGCGAGGGATGAATGTGGCTTATTGCCCATGGCATTTCTTTTGCAGATGGTTAGGCATATATTTCCCGTGGACATACGGAGTGGATCTCTTCCAGTATTTTCATGCCGATCACGCGCCTCTTTATCGCTATAGAAAACTTAACATGATAACGCGGTCGTCTGATTGGATAGCTTCCAAAATTGGCAATTGGGCAGAGATTTGTTTCTACCACTTTCCTGTTTTTGATGCCGGAGAAGATCGAGAAGTCGTTGACAATGAACATTCTGTGGATGTCACTGGTAGGGAATTTCTGGTGTCCATTCGTACTGCCTCACTTCCGCTACGCGAAGGAATAGAGTTCTGGCGAGAACCTTATTACCCTAGTCGGTTTGAAAGGCAATTTGGGTACAATCAGGGTGTTCCGATGACGTTACCAGATGTAACTAAAGTAGAGCGGGCATATGGTACAGGTCCTGTTCATTGGGAGTGGATATGGCATCAACTTTTGATGACGCGAACAGGCGCGAGATTCATGCTTCCCGGCCTCTATCAGAAGACTAGCGGTTCTTATAGCTGGCTGAGATGGTGGGTGCATCAGTATGCTCTGGTCCGAAAAAACAGCTCTGTTGATGATCCACTCTACATTCCTCCTCCAGGGCTGACAGAGGTCTTCGCTGACGGATTGGGTTATTATAAAGAGCAGGCTGAAGCGTATTTATCATCGAGCATTAAGCATAAGATCTCCCTGAGTGTGTCAATTGACCATCGTAAGGAGGATACCGCGTTGGATGGCTGGCATACTTTCTGAATACCTTTAGCAAAATGGTCTCAAGAAGCCGGGTTCACACGTCTTCTGGTGATTGGAGGCAATAAGGATGCCGGTCGGTTAATTAGTGATGATGACCCGACGATGATTGGGCCAACGAAGGCAATATCAGACCATGCTAGAATGAGAAAGCAGGCTGAGCCGATTGGAGAGGATAATCTGCAAGGGTCCACTACGCCAGGGAATAACACGACTGTATCTATAGCCCTTGGTGCTTCCAGTGTTGAGGGTATGGCAGAGTCGCCAGTGGTAACTGAAATAATCGATACTGATAGTGACACTATTGAACTTCTGGATGTGACCTCGACACCACTGACTGAGACTATTAAGCCTTTCCCTGATGCGACGATACATACTGCAACTTTCTCAGAACCTGTATTCAACCCATCTTTCGGTATAGTTCTTTCATAGTTCCTTGGTGTATTCTTTTTCTATACTTGTCATTTCATTGCATACTCGCTCTGTTCCTCTTGTTGCAGATACTGTCAATTTCGAGGCGGCTGCCCACGGAGCATTCGATGTTCCTTGTTTCGATCATTTAGACTGTTTCGGGCAGAGCGTACTGAGGGGTTTACTATCCAATATTTCAAGGGCGTTGATTGAACCAAGCGAGTGGCATACACTAGGAGCAGGGGTGAAGGCATTGGAAGCTTGTGCAGGAGTAATCGGGCCTGATGTATCCAAAATAGTCTGTCGTATTTCTTCTTTCGAGGATTCTGTTACACAGGTTATTATGACTGAACGGATTGAACCTGACCCTACGGCTGAAGAGAAACGGCGAGTGCTGTCTTCTTTGTGGCCTGTCATAGAGCAGCGAGAACATTCGGCGGTTAATGCTAGAACAACCTTAGAAGATAGCGAGACTCAACTTCGCGGGTGTATTAATCATCTTGCTGACGTTAAATCTGAGATCGCGCGGCTACAAGCGGAAGAAACGGCCATAAATCTTGAGGTTGCCCGCCTTGATCTTGTCGTCAATCAAAACCGTGCCAAGGTCGCACAACTCGAGAGTGAAGGAGAGGCGGCACGCAAGCAAGTGGAAGATTTAGAAATCGAACTTCGTGATATTCCGAATCCTGCGCTGACGCTAACGGAGGCAAAGGCCACCATGGAGGCAACGCGGAAGGATGTGATGAAGTTCATAACCAGATGCCTATAGAAGCTGTAATTCTGTTCTTTTGCTTTCTTTTACGGTCATTGTCAGACAAAAATAGTATTAGACAGCTGTCCTGAATACCCAACTGTCACTTGTATCCGACGTAATTGACATCAGAACTTGTTAGCTGCATGCTTCATGATCTAAAATAATGACAATGATTCTTTTACTAAACCACTACTTGGTGTTATGTGTTTGAGACTAGTATGCACAAAATGATTTATTATGTATGAGCTTAATGTAAACTGAGTATATCAAAGCATAAAAATGGAAGAACCCATATAAATAATACTTCCCTTTTTACTTAACCTGTGTACTCTTGGATCATTGGTTTCGAGAGACGTTCGTGTTATAAGTCCAAAACTTTCTTTTAGCTCCATGTTTTCAGGTTTATACGTCATCCTCCCTGGCCTGCCCCCAGTCATTTCTTTCTGCAGACTTGATATTTTGATAATATATTAGGGCTTGCCCCCAGTCGTCTTCTTCTTATAAACTCGAGTTTCTCATAATATATTGGGGCTTGCCCCCAGTGCTTCTGGCTCGTCACTCTGTAAGACCACTTCATTCTAATGAGACAGATCTTGTGCTTTAGGAATCCATGCCGAATACCCGTCCGATCATAATCTTTAATTGCATATTCTTGTCGCAGAATTCTTCATAAGAGAAAATTGTTAATATTTTCAAGGTAAAGTGATACATAATAGAATGCCCTAATCGTCTTCATATAAGGCCGTATATATAAATAAGTATACAGGAGATTCCCAATCGTGACTTATCTTCATATTCAGTAAAAGAATAATGCGATAATGATGGAAGATCCATGACATAACACGAAAGCTGGATATAGATAGCGATGTTCCGATCATCTTCATATAAAACATTGTGCATAAGTATAAGAGATCGATAATAATAGAGTATCTCGGCCGTCTTCATATAGAGCCACATATACATATATATGAGAATCCATCAATTCTGAAGTATTCTCCTATTAAGCAGAGGAATGCCGGAATACCAAGATACTTAATATGAGGACTCGTGACGAAGATACCATAATATGGGGATGTTGTGATTCGCGTAGACTTTCTATAAGATATTCTCTCCTGATTCGACCTGTCTGATGAGGATATAATAAGTCGGTTGATGATTCGTGGAGTCGATTCTTTAATATTCTCCGACTATGGTACCTGTTATTAAGAAGAGCTCTACGAACATTTTATATTCATATGCACAACAGTATGATGTGGGTGAGCCTGTAAACAAGTATGAAGCACAGTATACAGATGAAGTTGATGCATGAGTGAACATAAGTATATTCCTATCTACTTTATAAACTGCCAGAACTATTTGTAAACGTTCACGACTATTGAAGCTTAGGAAATGGAGTTCTTCGAGCGAAGTTCTTCCTAAGTGATATCTATTGGAACCGTACTGGCCGGGGTTCCATCGGACCCTTCCATTTTCAAACTGACGACGCCTTGGTTTATCATCTTTTATATCTTTCCTTTCAGAACGAAGCATTGCTCGGTTTTGTGGCCTATGCATCTGTGATATTCGCAATAGTTGGGATCATCCACGCGTCCTACTTCTGCTGGTCGAATAGACTTTGGGAGTCGCAATTTTCTTTCTTCGATTAGCCGCTCCATAATTGGGACAAGGTCTTTATTGTCAAATGTATACGGTCCGTTCTTTTCGTCTCGCTCATTGATTGTCATGTGCAGCGAGTTCTGAGGTTCTTTGCCCTTGTCTTGTGTCCTCATTACACTGGTCTCTGCCTCATGTCCTGGATTCGGTTGTTTTCGGTTTCTAGGGTTCTTTCTTACGTCTACCTGTGTCCTCTTTCTCATTTTGTGTCTTGACTGGTAATGTCGTTCCTGTCATTACTGGGAAATCGGCAGCGGCGAAGGAGAATTCTGGCCTGGGTGACATAGTAGTTCTGATAACATTGCGAGTTTCATTCCTGTGAACCGGCTTCCACTGTCTTCTCACACTGCTTTGTGTCTTCACTGTTTCTACTCTGACTGAAGTTAATTGTTTGTTTTCAGCCCCCTTCAGTGATCGGCGTTTCAGCACAACTTGCCATCCGGCTTCGGGAATAGCTATTTCTGCTATCGCGAGGTGAGGGAAATAAAATCCCCCAGAAGCTAGGAAGACCATAGTGGCTGCCATTTGTATAGTTTTGATGTTTGATTCTTTTCTGTCTTTCTGTCTTTCTCCCTTTCTGCACAGTCATATGCACATTAGAACACCCTGTACCTCTCAATAGAGAGAAGACGCGTCCTTACCAGTCGTGATATGGCTCAATGGTCAACAGAAGTATATGAGTACGAATCATATGCATGCCATGCGAGATTTTGAAATTCTTTTAGAAAACTTTTGCTTTAAAGATGAAGGGAAGAATGTTCCCGTTGAGAGTCGCCAGTTTGGCGCCCGTAAAGGCGCCGAACATTCCTCCTAGCGGAACTTTCTTACGTGCACATCTGTGTTTGTGAATGATTTATCTTAGGATGTTTCTTTACTCAGAGATAACCAGAGATTCTGGTATTATTCGATTCCGCAGCAGAGTTGCCAGTTTGTTAGAACTAAAAGAAAAATCGAAACTGCTCGTCAGCAGTCATTTTCCTGTGTTTCATTATTCTGGGGAATTCTGAGTATAGAGACATTCATAGACAATCATAAACAATCACCAAGTATACACGAGAAAGCACCGTGAGGTAAATTTTATTCCAGAGATTCTGAGATCTTTTACATTCCGGGCTATGAACTGGTCACGAACCCTTAATTACATCAACGGATGATCACCCTTGATTAAAAGGCAAAAGTAAATGCATGCATGTATCATAAATGAGTTAAATAAAGCATTAAAGGAGCATAAATATAAATAAAGCACAGCATAGACAACACAGAGATTTTTACGTGGAAACCCTTACGGGAGAAAACCACGGCACAAAGCGACAAGATTCCACTATGAATTTCAGTTATACAATAGATGGAATATCAAAGGGATAAAGCTCGGATAGATCGAGCAAGTAGTTTAAATCGTCAGGGATTATAGTCTCGAGTTCATGGTCGCCGAGACTAAGTCTAGGATTTATTATGAATACTTCACCATTAAGATCAGTTAGATGTTGGTCCCACACTCCTCGGGCGTTCCTAGTTGAGTAGCAACCAGGATTTTAACCGAATCGTATATCTCAGTGTCATGATGCGTCTCTATGGACGATATGACTTTCAGAAATACACTCCACGGCGTCCACTTACTACAACCAGGGCCAGTGACCGTCTCAGCTGGACGGGTGACTTACTGGAGGGCACTCCATGGGGTCTTTGTGCAAACAGGGTTTCGACCGAGTCGTATATCTCAGTGTCATGACGCGTCTCTATGGACGATATGACTTTCAGAAATACACTCCACGGCGTCCACTTACTGCAACCAGGGCCAGTGACCGTCTCAGCTGGACGGGTGACTTACTGGAGGGCACTCATTACCTTAGCCACTTAACTGACGGATCCCGCCTTGGATAGGACTCACATCAACTGGTCTTAACAATGAAGTATTTCAGACGTTTAGAACTCTTTGGTTACTATTTTCGATGATAACCATAGTCCCCTTTGATTTAGTTTCATAACTCGATTCGAGATGAAATAAATTCATGCAATGGATGCAAATGAGTACAGTACAAAGTAACTATGCTTTATGCATGCTCGAGAGAGGATTGCATTTATGCTAGATGTTCAGTGTATCGGATAAACTATGCATTTGATTCGATCAATCGGCTTCGTATATATCTTTATGTCATCAATATGTTGCCCTCGCGTCTTTAAGATTGCGATTGATTTCATTTGGCATTAGTAGATTTTCGGGCCATCAGGGCACTTCCCAGGGCCTGTTTACGATTTGATCGGAGGATTTGGTGAATACCTGTCACGATCGTCTTTGGATAGAGGTGGATTATGTCCACGAGGGTCGCAGTGCGATCGCATTTCGATTTGTTTAGTGTAAGTCGATTTCTGAGCCAACAGGGCACTTCCCAGGGCTAAAAATGACTAAGTAGTGGACCTGTTTATGGTCTGATCAAGGTTTCTTGGAGATCCTGAGATCAGGTAATCTCATTGTAATGCATGATTATGGTGTATCATCTTATGGCGGAGAGAAGTCTCCCTCTCGGGTTCGGTCAAATTCCCCCCGATTCCTCTCGATTTCGGCCATTTCTAGCTCTTTCGGAAGGATTTTCGAGGTTTGCAATATTGGCTAAGTGTAGGCCTTTTTGATCAAATTGCTGATTTGGCCCACTTAACATCGACTGTTGGTGAATCCAGTCCGGGGGATGGATAGAGGGCAATGATGTGTGTCTAGGAGTGCTGACGCGATCGGAAGGCGGGCCACATCATGGAAGGCCCCACCTCCCCATCAGCGTCCAGGCGCATGGGAGGTTGGGTTGGTTTGGGCGCATGTGACTCTTCCTCAGGCGCATGTGGGAGAAAAGTGAGGAGAAAGAGGAAATGGAAGGGAGGTGAGCGCATGTGCCTGCGCCTTGGGCGCACTTATGCACATGTGCCTCTCCATCGAGCGCACTGAGCCCATGTGGCCTCTCCATCGAGCGCACTGAGCGCATGTGGCCTCTCCCTTGGGCGCACTTAAGCGCATGTGGCATGAGGGAGTGAAGAGAAAGATGGCACCATGGGCGCATGTCCTCCAAGGACTTGGGAAACTTCCCATTTGCTTCCAACAAAAGGATGGGCGCATGTTGCTTCTCTTCCTCTTATTGCAACTCCGGTGGGAGAAATCCCTTTCCGGTTGTGGCATCCGGCGAGGTGTGGGCACATGTGGATAGTCCACTAAGGATTCCAACAAGGATTTTACCTTGCTCTGCCGATCCCTTCCAGATAATGAAGCCTCTCCTTTTCTTTCAACAAGTGAGTGGGGTATTTATAGCACTTAATCGGGTAGCTACTCGGGTACCGGGCGCATGTGGTTTGCAAAATGGAGGGCATGCGCATGGAAATATTCTGGAGAGACGAGTCATGCGCATGTACCCATGCCCCAGGCGCATGTGGCATGTTATGGGCGCATGTGCCACTGGTATGGGTGCATGTGGCCTCTATGTTGGCCGCATGTGGCCCCACTTAGCATATTTTCATGATTTTTATAATTTTAAAATATTGAAAAGGGAGAGAGAGAGCTCTCATGCGCATGTGGTGAGAGAGTGAATGCATGTTTCCTTAAGACATTCGCATGTGGAGAGAGAGTGAACAAATGCATGTGGAGAGAGAGTGAACAAATGCATGTGGAAATATGCACGCAATGACTTCAAACTTGCTACTTAAGGTTTTTCGAGCATTCCGGATCATTTGGCGGTCATCCGCATGTCTGATTCCAGCCCGAAATGGTACCTGTAGGCTTTTGGGCCCTTATAGTCGGATAAGTCAGGGCAAAAAATGCATTTGGAAGCGCGCTGGTAAAGATATGCATCGTGCGACCTCGAAACTTGCAGGTTAAGGGTTTTAGGGTGTTCCGGATCATTTGGCGGTAATTCGCATGTCCGATTCCAGCCCGAAATAGCATTCATAGGTTTCAGTCACGATTGCGCATGTTAGGGCGGCATTGGCATTTTTTGAGTATTTCGGATCTCGAAATCAGTCCAAATCATCGTAGATGGACCGTTAAATACCATTTTATAATGGGTACAAATTTGAGCCCCAACAGAGTCCTTTATTTTTTTTAGTTTTTAATTTTATTTTAAAATTTTTAGATTTTAGATTTAGTTTTAGATTTTGTAGTTTATGCCCCATTAGGAGCGTGATCATACATTGCGACTTCTGTGTGAGGGAGGTTTAGTCAGAGGTCTAGTTAATCACAGACGAGTTAGGAAACGTCTACAAAATTCTGAATCATCTGAAATCATGGCTGAAAATAAACCACACAATGTTGAAAATGTTGAGCATGATTGTTGTCGGATAATGTTGGTCGTCGAGAGATACGATTAGGGAGTGATTGAAAGAAGTTGCGGCCAGTCTGACCAATTGCGATCAGCTCGGCTCGTGGTCGCTGAAAGGGGTCGCATCTCAGCATGCGAGCAGCTCGGCTCGTGGTTGTTGAAAGGGGTCGCATCTCAGCATGCGAGCAGCTTGGCTCGTGGTCGTTGAAAGGGGTCACATCTCAGCATGCGAGCAGCTACCTCCAAGCCTGAGCATCCTCCGCTTTTCTAGTACCAGCAGCCTGTATAGGCCGGTCTTAGACTTATATCTGTTCATGGCTCCGAATCTCAGGGGAGAGCCGTCAAGGAACGTAATCAGTTAGATGTCCAATTGAGTTAGGACTATCCACTTATCTAAGGATTCATCGGATAACCCTTTATCTCCGGAACATCAGCAGTAATCTTAACGTCTTGCGTAACAAACTGGGTCACTCGAATTTGTATAAAGAGATGATTGCATAGAAGATAAAGGTAAACAATCTCTAAGCTCATATCCGACTGTTTCCTTTTACAACCATGCCCCATCTGACTTAAGCTTCGGAGGGCCAACGGCTGGACGCAGGCCATCCTTAGTTTTTTTCTTGTGTTCTTTCAGGTTTGGAGGGAAGTTACCTTGAAGGAAGGTGAACGTTTGAAGGATCCTGTTACCAAATTCGACATAAACAGATTGACGCCGTCTGTGGGAAACATGTTGTCAGGATTAGCCGCTCTAATCACTGACTGTGATCTCCCACTATGCCTCCCAAAAAGACGATTCATCCTTCCACTTCAAGACAGACGTTACCTCCGCCTGACGTTACCGAACCAGCGCCTAATCTCCCTCAGACTGCTTCAACGGGCATCCCCCGGGGGGAACCAACGCATTGTTTGATGTATCCGGCAGTCAAGAAGACGTTATGCGTTTCCTCGGAAACACACTTCTAACTCTCAAAGCTGGGTTTCAAGCCTTATCTGATCAGCTTGATCAGCATTTTTCGAAACTGCAGCAGCAACCTCCGAAAGGGCCGCCGGTACAACCTATACCGGTGGCTTCCAGACATTCTACGGGTGAGCCACAAACCCAGCCAAATCCTCATCTTTCAAATCGAATGCCACTTGGCAATCAAGTCCCGGTACCCCCTCCACATTCTATACACTCCAGTACTTCCCGACAACAGCAATCTCAGGGGTCTGCCGTTGAAACTTCGGGCTACACCTTACCATGGGAAGGAGATCTCAAAAGAATTCACGATCGCTTCGACGATATGGAACAACGATATCGGACGAATCGACCACCTATTGCTGTTGCATCAATACATCGATCAGAATCTCCCTTCACCCGCGAGGTCATAGAAGCACCCTTACCTAAGAAGTATCGCACGCCTATTATCACTCCGTATACAGGCACTGGCCATCCTCTCAATCATCTGGAGACGTATAAGTCTCTTATGGAGCTGGAGGGACATGGTTCAGAAATTCTGTGTAGGGATTTTTCCCTAACCCTAAAGGATGCATGCGTACATGGTTCCGGGGGCTAAAATCCCGATCCATTGGGTCCTTCTCTCAACTATCGGAGCTCTTCATTTCTCAGTTCATGGGAAGCATCTGTACTAAAAAGTCGGCATCTCACTTAATGGACTTGAAGCAACAGCATGGGGAGACGATAAAGGAGTTTACGGTTCAGTTCACTGCAGAAGCCGTCCAGACCGAAGGTTATACCGAAGATAAAGGCCTCATGCCCTTATAGCTGGAATTATAAGCGAAAAATTCAGATTTTCCTTGGATAAGAACCCTCCTAAAACTATGACGGAGTTTTAGGCAAAGGCCCAGAAATACATTAATGCGGAAGAAGTCGCTTTGGCACGTTACGGTGTACAGGGCAAGAAGCGTAAGCCTGAGGAGATTTCTCCCCCTGACAAGAAATACCGGCGTGATCGATGGGACCGCTCCCCTAAGGAGCCTTACTCTGGTAAATATCATAATTATACCCCTCTTATCCAATCTCTTGAGAAAGTATTAATGGAGATCAAACACAAGCCTTATGTGAAGTGGCCTTCAAAGATCAAATCTGATCCTGAAAAAAGAAATAAGAGTAAATTCTGTTATTTCCACGAAGATCATGGGCACAACACCCAAGATTTATATCTCTGAGAGATCACATCGAAGCCCTCATTCGGAAAGGTCATCTTCGGGATTACGTAGCCCGACAGGGTCGGTCACCGAAACGGACGGAAGCCTCATCACACTAGAAGAAGTCACCTCAACATCATACTTCGCAAGAAGACGTTGAACCCACTGGTGAAATCTGGACCATCGCCGGAGGACCAGCTTGAGGGGGAGATTCTCAAGCATCAAGAAAAGCATATACTCGCAAGGCGTCTTAGAAGCCTCAGCATATCTATTGGTTGGAAAAGACGCCTGATGTATCGAATCCTGGCTATCATCCGATCTCCTTTTCTCTTGAAGATGCAGAAGGGATTCATTTCCCTCACGAAGATTTCATTGTGGTCGCATTAAAGGTATCAAATTATTTGACTCATCCTATCATGTTAGATACAGGTAGCTCCACTGACATTCTCTACTTGGAAGCCTTCAATAAAATGACACTTGCTAGGAACCTGCTCAAACCGATCTCAACTCCCCTCGTTGGCGAAGTTGTAGCACCGTAAGGGAGCATCGACCTTCTAGTCACCTTCGGAGAGAGCCCAGCAAAAACTACTATCTTCGTTAATTTCCTCGTGGTGGATCGGAGATCAGCATATAACGCCATTTTGGGTCGACCTTCGCTCAACAAGATAGGGGCGTCTTTACACCCCCTGTACCTATGCATCAAATTTCCCACTCCAAATGGAGTCGGGGTTGTACGGGGAAATTAAAAGGAAGCTAGAGCATGTTACGAGATCGCTGTACAAGATGAAAGAAGGCCCAGGCAACGCCGGTTATGATAGTTACAAGAAATTCATCGAACCCTCCGATAGCTACAACGTTGGACCCAAGAGAGAGCGCTCTTCAATCAGGCACCCCGGGGGAAGAGACAATCGCAATCCACCTATCTGAAGAAAATTCGTCTAAAAGGGTCTACATTGGATCTTCTTTAAGCGATGTATTTCGCGAGAATTTGGTTCGTTTTCTCACCGAATACCAAGATGTATATGCTTGGTCCCATAGTGATATGCCAGGTATCGACCCCAGTGTCATAGTGCATCACTTAAATGTGGATCCGAAGCATAAACCAGTTCACCAGTGTCGACGTGCCTTCACCGCAGAAAGGCAAATGGTAATTAAAACCGAAGTCGAGAAGTTGCTGACCGTCAAGTTCATAGAAGAAGTTGACTACCCGGAATGGGTCGCGAACATGGTCCTCGTTCGAAAAGCTAATGGCAAGTGGAGAATGTGCGTGGACTACTCTGATTTGAACAAAGCATGCCCGAAAGATAGTTTCCCGACTCTGCGTATCGACCAGTTGGTTGATTCAATGGCGGGACATGCCCTGCTTAGTTTTATGGACGCTTATTCTGGTTATAACCAAATTATGATGCATCCGCCCGATAGTCGACACACTGCCTTCATCATTGACCGCGGCTTATATTGTTACAAGGTAATGCTTTTTAGTTTTAAGAACGTAGGAGCCACCTATCAGCGCATGGTCAATAAAATATTCGCCGCGCAAATCGGTAGGAATATGGAAGTTTACATCGACGACATGCTCGTGAAAAGAGTCGTAGAAAATGACCACCTTGTGGATCTTCGAGAAGCCTTCGACTTAATGAGGAAGTATCAGATGAAGCTAAATCCAGAAAAATGTGCATTCGGGGTATCCGCTGGGAAGTTTCTTGGCTTTATGGTCGGCCAAAGATGAATCGAGGCGAATCCCGAGAAAATAAAGGCTTTAATTGAAATGAAGTCTCCGTCCACTCTCAAAGACGTCTAACGTCTGGCTAGTCGTATTGCATCATTAAACATGTTTATTTCAAGTGCCTCTGATAAGTACCTACCTTTCTTTAAGCTCCTTCGAGCGACTGCCAAAGCCGACTGGGCATGGACCTCACCGTGAGAAGAAGCTTTTCAACAACTGAAGCAATATATGAGTGCACCCCCAATTTTATCGAAACCTATTGCACACGAGCAACTTCTTCTCTATCTATCTGTGTCTTCTACGGCCGTTAGTGCCGCATTATTAAGAGAAGATTCCGGGGTACAAAGGCCCGTTTATTATATTACTCAAGCAATGGTAGATGTCGAAACTCGATATTCTGACATGGGGAAATTAGCCCTCGCCTTAGTTACGGCCGCTCGAAAACTGTGACCCTATTTTCAAGCCCACGTTATATTGGTGCCAACAAATCATCCGTTAAAACAGGTCTTTCAAAAACCTGAAGTTTCGGGGCGATTAACTAAATGGGCGATTGAGATCAGCGAGCATGATATTTCGTTCTGCACAAGAACCGCCATTAAGGGTCAGGCCGTGGCCGATTTCATTGCCGAATTCACATATTCCTCCTCCAATGACAACTGTACGACCAGCGACCAAACCCCCTGGTCGCTCTTTGTGGATAGGTCTTCATGGGCCACCGGTAGCGGAGCAGGCTTAATTTTAATCGCTCCTAATGGGTTGCATTTTCAGTATGCTCTGCGATTTGATACTCACGTCTCGAATAATGAAGCAGAATATGAGGCTTTGATCGTCGGCCTGGAATTAGTGAACGTTCTCACGATTCAGAGTTTACTTATTCATAATGACTCTCAGCTCATAGTCAATCAAGTACTCGGCGAATTCGAGGCCAAAGAAGAGCGGATGGCTTTATACAAATCCCAAGTGCTCATCCTGCTCGCAAAACTGAAGAAATATGAAATAATTCACATCCCTCGTGAGAAGAACAAACTCACAGATTCTTTGGCAAAGTTAGCCTCCGCACCAGAATCTGAATTATTGTAATCTATTCCCATCGAGCATCTTCATGCTCCAAGTATCAGCCAAACAACCTCTGAGCAAGTGGTTGCGGTATATCCCTCCCCATGTTGGATGGACCCCATCGTCCTTAATCTCAGAGATGGACAACTCCCAGATGATAAAAAAATATGCATGGCAAATCCGTCATCGCGCTGCCAGGTATACCTTACAAAACGGAATGCTATTACGTAAGAGCTTTACTTTACCATACTTGAGGTGCCTTCACCCAGAAGAAGCGCATCGCGTTCTAGATGAAATACACCAAGGAGCATGTGGTAACCATCCTAGGGGACAGTCTTTAGCATATAAACCAATGAGGCAGGGGTATTACTGGCTCACTATGAAGGCGGATGCGATCAAATTCTCCAAAAGATGTGGCAAGTGCTAGCGATATTCTCCTATACCTCATGAACCGTTCGAGCAAATGACGCCAATGAATGGCCCCTGGCCCTTCGCCCAATGGGGAGTCGATATCATTGGGCACTTGCCCACCGGGAAAGGTCAGAACAGATTTGCAATCGTAGCAGTCGATTATTTCACTAAATGGGTCGAGGTAGAACCACTAGCCAGAATCACTGAAAAGCAGACCACCAGGTTTATATGGAGAAATATCATATGCCGTTATGGGCTTCCCCATACTATAATCACCGACAATAGAAGGCAATTCGACAATGTCGCGTTCTCAGAATTCTGTGAAAAATGGAAGATACAAAGTGTTCGCACCTCCCCGTATCATCCTCAAGCTAATGGGCAAGTTGAAGCGGTGAATAAGATCATTAAACATCATTTAAAGACCAAGCTCGGTGAATGTAAAGGCATGTGGCCAGAACTCTTGCCGGAAGTCTTATGGGCCTATAGAACTACAACTCGCACGTCGACCGAGGAAACTCCGTTCTCATGGGCTTTCGGCACCGACGCAGTGGTCCCAGTTGAAGTTCAGGTGCCCTCGTATCAGATCGAGTAGTATGACCCCACTAATAATCAGGAAGGTCTGAGGCTTCATCTCGACCTCTTGGAAGAACGAAGGGACACATCCCAACTTCGAGCAGCAACTTATTAACAGCGTATCGCTCGTTATTGTAACGCCAAGGTTCGACTTAGAGCTTTTCAGCTCGGCGATTTGGTCCTTAGACAGCACCTCGGAATTCTTGCTTGCTCGTTGGATCCAAACTGGGAAGGCCCCTACCGAGTTATCAAAATTGTGCGACCAGGCACATATTATCTCGAAGACATGCAAGGAAGGCCTTTACGTCGCTCTTGGCACGTAGAGCACCTACTCAAATATTTTTCATAAATTTGATGTAAATCACAACGACATTCAAATAAAGATGATGGATTTTTTTATCGCTACTCCACTAGTTGGACCCAAATAGCCCCGAAGGGAATATACATATTCCCTTGACCAAACCCTCTACTTCCGGCAGAGTTAAAGCCTCAATCGATAGACCAGTCTATCTCAACGCGGACATGGTCACCACGACCCCCGGATTGAGCTTAACTCATCCTTTCATGAGTTAAGTATGCAAGCATTCAACATGCGATCAACAAAGGAAGAAAAGGGAGAGAAGGTACATAGCATTAAGAAAAAGAAATTTTCATTTCATTTGACTGAAATAGTCAAATCCTTTACAAAGAGGGAAAGATACACTTGTATTCAAAGAGTAAAAAAGGAGAATGGGGGCTCATAGATCGGTCATTCCTCGTCTGGGGGAGGCTCTCGACTTTCCGCTTCAGGGCTTGCCTCGAGAGCAGGTGCAGCGTCTGTAGCCCCTGTGACGTCATTCTCGGCTGCAACTCGCTCTCTAGCTGCGACCTCGAAGGCCACTCTCTCGAACTCCTCGACGTTGAATGAGGGAGCAATTTGTTGCATAACCCTGACCGCAAAGTCGCGACCAGCGATATACGCCTCATAGTGCTCCTCGTCGTAGAGTTGAGAGGTTCGAAACTCCAAAACTACACAAGGACCTTCTTCAGAGATCATCTTGACGAGGGTCACTCTTTCCTCCTCCTAGTGAATGGAATCGTCCTTCAGCTGAGTAAGAGTCTTCTCAGCATCCTCAAGCCGAGTTCGACACTCTTTGAGCCGCTCCTTGAGGGAGATCTTATCCTGACGGAAGATCTCCTTCTCCTTCTCGCTCTTGGTATGAACTTCTTGAAGCCTCGCGAAATTAAGGCCCAATGACTGATAACGATCAGTCAGAGCTTGAACTTTGGCTATGAGGATTTGCTTCTCCTCATTTGTCTTCGCGATTTGGGCTTCCTGGGATTTTATTATGCGGTCCCTTCCCTGGATCTCGCCCTCCATTGCCTTCTTCTTCTTCTCCCCATCATCGACGATGTGACTGGCAGCATCGATGTCACGCCTTATTCGCAACGTGAGGTCCAGGCTCTATTAAAAAAAGAAAGAAAAATTAGAAGCAATCTATCAGATGGACCATTCAAAGAAGAAAGAAAGATGGAGAAAAGGTTGTCACCTGAACTATCTCACTCCAATGTCAGTGGAGAGAGCCTCTGGACTGGTTCAGGGAGGCCCCCAAAGGAGTTGGGGGTAATATTTTCAAATATAAACTTGCATATTGGATGCAAGTGTGGTGGGATGACATAGATTCCTGACCCTGATGCTTGGGCCACGACCATCTCGCAAGAGCCTGCCTCGCGAGCATCCTCGGGTCTCGAGGCGGGTGCGGTTGATTCGCGAGCAGCATTAGGCTCACATAACACCTCTCTCAGAGGAAGACTTAGTTCCGTCCGATTGCCTTTTGGCGAGTTGTCGATGACCTCAATTACTGGCTAACCGCGGGAGCCAACCGGAGGGGTCGCAGCAACCTCCTCCTGAGGAACATTACGCGGTTGTAAGCCGCGAGCAGGCCCCTCTGGTTGAGCGGGCGCAGCTGAAGGACCAGCTGCTGACTTCTTTTGCCTCTTCGAGGCCATACCCTTCAGACAGGGGAGCACCCCCAGTGCACCCCTTTTGTCTCCTAGGTTCGCCATCTCTTCCTGGGAGATTAGACCGGCGGCAGCAAGGCAGCGAGGGACTAAGGTAGAGTTAACGTTGCGGGCAGCTACTGAGATCTTGAAAAGTTTGACGAGCTTCTCGTTGAGCCCTCCCCGCAAGTTTGGCCTAGCCCCAATCGGAATACCTACAAGAAGAAGGGGAAGGCGAGTCAGTCAAAGCAACGCAAAACTCAATTTTCTTCGGGCAAAGGGGTAAAAGTTTAACCCACCTTCGTCGAAGAAGCGACTAACATTGTGACCTTTGGGTTCGGAGCCCACATCAGACTCCCAATTGTCGGAGACGTAGAGCCATTTTTTCCTCCACCTGGGATAATTGGAGGATGGGTTCCCCACGATAAAGTTATCCCGGTGCCAGAATCAAAGGTAGTACCAACCCTCGTTGGCTGGGGCCTTTTTCAGCTGGTACAACCTCAGAAAATCCCCAGCGGTCAGATCCTCATTACCCGCTTGTTTCCAAAGGACAAAGGCGCTTATAAGCACCCTCCAGCCATTTACAATAAGTTGGCCGGGGGTAATCTTATAAGTGCGGAGGAAGTTTCAGATGAAGGGATGAAGGGGAAGATGCACGCCAAGCCGGAAAACATATTTGTAAAATGCTACACAGCCCGGCGGCGGGGAATCGGTGGTCTCTCCTCTCCCTGGTAACCTAAGTAAGATGGAGTTCGGGATCCGGTATCTCTCTCGTAAGATCGAGAGTTGCTCTATTGTCATGATAGATGGATAACCGGGGGCAGAATATCTCCCCGCCGGTACTCGAGCATTGTTCGATTCAGAAGAATCGGGAGTATCATCTCTCAGAGGAACGATTTCTTCATCAGAAACCCCACCATCGTAAAGGAAAAGGACAGGAAGAAAGAGAAAAGAAAAATGAGAGAAAGGAATACCTCTCAGAAGAGGTTTACACCAAAACAGAAGGAGAGAAGGAGGGTTTCTGGAACTCTTCAGCAGAATTTTGAAAATGAAGCAGACTCCGCAGGATCTGATATTTATAAGCAATCATTCCGTTTGATTTGGGTGACATGCGGTGGCCTCTCATCCGGCACGACAGTCGAACGGGCACGAGCATTAAATTCAGAGGCACGTGGCGAGCGCCGCTTCACCTCTCCCGGCCGAAAAGCTGCAAAAAGCTGGTAATCATAAATGCAAGGTCACTCCTGATAGGTTACGTATGATCTCTCTTCTAACAGGCGGTTATATATATACAAACAAAATCCTTAGCGCAGCTTCTCAAAACACTAAGGATTTGGGGAGCATCTGTTGTAGGATAATGTTGGTCGTCGAGAGATACGATCAGAGAGTGATTGAAAGAAGTTGTGGCCAGTCTGACCAACTGCGAGCAGCTTGGCTCGTGGTCGCTGAAAGGGGTCGCATCTCAGCATGAGAGCAGCTCGGCTCGTGGTCGTTGAAAGGGGTCGCATCTCAGCATGAGAGCAGCTTGGCTCGTGGTCGTTGAAAGGGTTCGTATCTCAGTATGCGAGCAGCTCGGCTCGTGGTTGTTGAAAGGGGTCACATCTCATCATGCGAGCAGCTACCTCCAAGCCTGAGCATTCTCCGCTTTTCTAGTACCAGCAGCCCGTATAGGCTGGTCTTGGACTTATATCTGTTCATGGCTCCGAATCTCAGGGGAGCACCTTCAAGGAACGTAATCTGCTAGATGTCCAATTGAGTTAGGACTATCTGCTTATCTAAGGATTCATCGGATAACCCTCTATCTCCGGAACATCAACAGTAATCTTAACATCTTGCGTAACAAACTGGGTCACTCGAATTTGTATAAAGAGATGTTTCCATAGAAGATAAAGGTACACAATCTCTATGCTCATATCCGGCTGTTTCCTTTTACAACCATGCCCCATCTGACTTAAGCTTCGGAGGGCCAACGGCTGGACACCGGCCACCCTTAGGTTTTCTCTTGTGTTCTTTCAGGTTTGGAGGGAAGTTACCTTGAAGGAAGGTGAAAGTCTGGAGGATCCTGTTACCAAATTCGACGTAAACAATGATGTACCACCAACTAGGACATAACATAATGAGAATGGGGTACGCTATGTTCATCCGGTTAAAATACTGCGAGATTATCTACAACCGGAAAGAATAACTACGTTTTCCTGCATTGTTTTTCCACTTAATGCAGGAAACGTGGACCTTAAACCAAGAATTATTAAATTGCTTCCAAAATTTCATCGAATTAATTCTGAAAGTCCATATGTGCACCTGAGTGAATTTGAGGAGATTGCCAACACCTTTCAATTTAATGACGTCTCCTAAGATATAATCAAACTGAAATTGTTCCCTTTCTCTCTTAATGACAAAGCCAAATCATGGCTTCAATCACTTGAACCTAGAAGCATCGGGACATGGGCTGAGATGACCCCGGGAATTCCTTAAAAAGTACTTCCCAGTTCATAAAACCAATGCACTAAGGCGAACCATCATGAACTTCTCCCAAAAAGGAGATGAGACATTGTTTTAATGTTGGGAAAGGTTCAAATATCTTCTGTTAGAGTGCCCACATCATGGTTATGAAAAGTAGCGCTTGATTGACTTCTTTCATGATGTATTAAGTTCAAACATGCACCAATTTGTCTAAATGATGTGTAATGGTGAATTTTTTAACAAAGCGCCCGATAATGCTTGGGATTACTTTGATATGTTAGCTGAGAATACCCAATCTTGAGACATCTCCACTCTGACTAGTAATCCCAAGTCAGTCCCCAAAAGAGAAAGGTGTACATGGATTAAATGAGGATGATGATTTAAATACGAAGGTGGTGGGTCTCATAAAGAAGGTTGAGGCCATAAAATTGAGGAGTGTGAATATGATAACCACCGGTGAGGCTGTTGAGAGTGTATGTGGTATTTGTGAGAGTGATGTTCACTTAACAAAGGATTATTCAACAATCCCTGGGTTTCAAGATATCTTGCAAACTCAGTCGATTGCCACAAATGCTTACCAATGCCCTTTTAGTGCACCAAATTCTAACTTGTAAAATCCTGATTGGCGGTGTCAACTGAATCTTAATGGGAGAAATGGACCTATAGTAAATACAAACGATGCTTCCCTAGGGCCTCCTCAAAAGAGCACTTTTAAGGATACATTGAACGCATTCATGATTGGACAAATTCAGATAAATCAGTCCAACATGCAGGCCATGAATGAACTTAAAATCTCGGTTAAAAGAATTGAGACACACCTAGGAGTTAGGGAGTAAGGGACTTCTTTGACCCAACCTCATCCTAACTCCAATGAATAACTTGAATCAAATACCAATTCTTCAACCCATTATCATGTGGAACATGTTCAAGCCATTACCATTCTTAGAAGTGGTAAAATGATTGAAAAATCTGAACTGGTGAAGGCTGTAAAGCCTAATGATCTGGTTGATTCTAAGAGTAGCGGTGAATCAAGCAATGCTCCATAAGATAAAGAGCTGGAGCGTGTGTATAAACATGTGGCCTCATTCCCCCAATGTCTTGTCTCAACGAAAAGGCCAAGTGAAAGTCAGGACATTGTAAAAGTTTTCCAACAAGTCAAAATCAACATTCCCTTGTTGGATGCAATTATGCAAATTCCTTCATACGCCAAATTTCTAAGGGATCTATGTGCCGTAAAGCGTAAGCAAAACGTGCACAAGAGAGCATTTTTGATGAAACAAGTGAGTGTTATCATATAACAAAGCACTCCCCCAAAATTCAAAGATCCCGAAAGCTCTATAATCTCTTGCATGATAGGTAACTTTCAGATCAATAGAGCACTTCTTGATCTAGGGGCTAGTGTTAACTTGATTCCCTACTCGGTATATGAGTGACTTGGACTTGGTGAATTAAAACCCACCAATAACTTTACAACTTGCGGATCGCTTCGTTAGAATACCGAGAGGAGTAATTGAGGATGTGTTAGTCCAAATCGATAAGTTTTACTAACTTGCAGACTTTATCGTTTTGGATACACAAGCGATTATAAATGTATATACTCAAGTTCCCATCATTCTAGGCCGACTAGTCCTAATAACCACCAATGCTATAATTAATTGTAAGAATGGATTGATGAGAATATCCTTTGAAAATATGACAATGAAGTTGAATGTGTTTCATTTGCAGAAACGATAAGAGGATGAGGATGAGGATGAAGATGAGATCCACATCATTAATTTCATACATATAATTGTGAATGATGATGACCCCCCCTCGGCTAAATTTTTCAAAACCTTAGAAGTTTGCTTGGCTCATTCCAAGGAAGAAATAATTTTAGATATTGATGAGGTCTTGGAAGAGCCAAAATCTGAAAATTTGATTGACAAGACACCAATCACTAATTTGAACA
The DNA here is from genome assembly GCA_003013855.2 of Liriodendron chinense. Lineage (NCBI taxonomy): Eukaryota > Viridiplantae > Streptophyta > Magnoliopsida > Magnoliales > Magnoliaceae > Liriodendron > Liriodendron chinense. Next base: position 4,689,108 of record PVNU02000362.1, read on the forward strand.
ATTTTGTTGTGCATGAATTTTATGGATTGATGCTTAATTTGCTAAGGAGAGGCCAAATTCTAAATGTGTAGTGCTTGAGGACTTATTCCAACCTACACAAGTGACCGAGAAGGTCGAAGTTTCCTACACTCTAGAAGAGTGTTTGACATATTTTGAGGATTAAGATGATCCGATGACCTGTGACATTGTCAATGCCTTAAGGAAAACTTCACCGGTGCCCAAAAAGACTCCTTGTACAGAGTGTAATAACGATTTATCAATTGTGGAAGCACTGGTAAAATCTGATTGTGTGGAGACCATACCGACTTGTGAAGAAGAAATACAAATCTCCACATCCCTTTGGTTTGTTCAAACCGAAGTGCACCATCTCTGAGATGATCCTTACTTAATTAATGTTTTCTCAAACAAGTTGGAAAGCATATTCATATTTGATAATCTCAAACCAAAGAAATTCACCTTTCCTAACACATGGGGTGATAACTTTGAGAAACCTGCTGAAATTTTTCAACAGGATTTTCAATGGATTAGAATGACAAATATCACCCATGTGCATTATGAAGCAGGATGGTGGATGGTATTATTGAAAAACCTTTTACTCCACCTACTAATCCTGCTAGATTCCATTCCTTTAGATGATCATATATCAAGATTGACCTCCTAGTTTGATGGAGGTATAAAGTAGTTTCTATTAGTTTGATTTGTTTTAATTGTTTAGTTGTTGGAAGTTGTAGACTCCCATATTCGATTCTCTTAAGTACTCTTGTTCTCACTCTCTTTTATTTTTATTATTGTTCTCATGTCATTGTTTATTGCATATCTTGTTACATTGAGGACAATGTAAGATTTTAGTTGGGGGTGAGTGTTGACGTCAGATTCTGATAACAGATTCCTTCCCAACTATACGCCCTTTTCGATGCAAGCTCCTCTCAAAACCTGAAAGCCAAAGAGGAAAACTAAGGGTGGTCGACGCTTGGCCGTTGGCCCTCTGAAGCTTAAGTCAGAGATGGCTTGAGAGTAAGATGAAGTGCGAAATGTGGGCTTAGAGATTGTGTACCTTTATCATCTGTGGGACCATCTATTTATACAGATCTGGGTGATCCAGTCTGTTACGCAAGCTGTTAAGATTACTCCTGATATCAGGGGATAAGGTGCTTATCCCGTTAACCCTCAGATAAGAAGATGGCCTCACCAATTTAGACGTCTAGCTGATTACGTTCCTTGATGGAGATCCCTCATGGTTCGGAGCTATGAATAGAAACAAACCAAAACCGGCTTATATGGGCTGCTGGTACTATGAGACGAGGGACGTCTTTAATAGACGACCAGAGAACGGGGCTGCTCATATTGAGAATATCCTTGCTTGATGACCATAGAGTAGGACTACTCGAATAATGGGGGTATCCCCACTCAACGACTAGAGACCAGTCCTGCTCGCATATTGGGAGTGTCTAGAAGTCGCAGGTTTGTCCAATATATGAGATGCGGCCATGTAGGCTCACTGGACGACTGATCTGTTCGCGACTTATGGAGACCAGAGGCGCTCGCGGGTTGTATATGTATGATTGTAAAGACGTTCGAGGTTTGCAGGTCTTCGAGCTTCTTCGACAACCAACTTTATTCTACAACAGATGCCCCCCAAGTCCTTAGCGTTGAGCAGCTAAGCGAAGGACTTGACTACGTGTGTAACCGCCTAGTGCATTTTTTGAAGGAGAAGCCGTACATGATTGACCCCGCATTTATAAGCGTCAGTTTTTCGCAGTTTTTCGGCCAAGAGAAATGAAGCGGCGCTAGCCACGTGTCTCAGGAGTTAATGGTCGTGCCTGTTCGACTGTCGTGCCAAACGTAGAGTCGCCACGTGTCACTCAAATCTTGATGAAATGATTGCCCATAAATATCCGAAGCCTGCGGAGGTTTCTTCACTTTGAAGTTTTCTGGAGATAATCGAAAATCCCTCCTCCTTTTTTTGTCTCTGGTGTGACCTCGTTGCTGAGGTATTCCTTCTTCTTTTCTTCTATCTTCTTTCTATGGCGGTGGACTCTAATAATGAGGTTGTTCCTCTGGGAGATGACACTCCAGATTCCTCTGAATCGAACAATTCGAGGGTGCCAGTGGGAAGGTATTCTGCATCTGGATATCCCTCGATAATGACAGAAGAATAATTGACTTGCTTACGGGAAAGATACCGGATTCCCGACTCCGTCATTCTCAGATTGCCCGGAGAGGGAGAAACTCCGGATTCTCCACCATCAGGTTGTGTGGCTTTGTACGAGTACTTTTTAAAACTTGGAGTACGTCTCCCCCTTCATCCTTTCGTCCGAGACGTTCTCCGTATTTATAAGATTGCCCTCAGGCAACTTATCGTAAATGGTTGGAGGTTGTACTAAGTGCCTATGTCCTTTGAAAGTAAGCGGGCAACGAGGTCTTAACGGTCGATGATTTTTTGAAGATGTACCAACTCAAGAAAGCCCTATCTAGTGAGGTTGGTACTACTTGTGTTACTGGCACCAGGAGAATTTTATTTTAGGGAATCCCTCTTCGAACTATCCCAGTTGGAGGAGATGGTGGTTTTATGTCTCTGGTAACTGGGAGTCTGATGTGGAGTCCAACCCCAGGGGACATAAGGTCAATCACTTCTTTAGCGAATGTGGGTGAATCTTTACTCCTTTGTGAATATAACCAGGGTTCTATTTCTGTTACTGACTTGCTATTTCTTGTATTTACAGGTGTTCCAGATGGAAAGAAACCCAGCTTGAGAGGAGGAATCAACAAGAAGATCGTTAACGTCTTCAAGCTGTTGGAGGACGACAGAAATATCAACCTCTTCCTCTTGCTTCCGCGACTAGATGCTTCTGGACTTATCTCCCAGGAGGAAGCAATGGTGAACATTGGAGAGAAGAAGGGAGTGCTGGGATGCTGCCCCGTTTGAAGGGCACTGCCTCGAAGAGGCAGAAGAAGATGGTGGCTAGTCCCTTAAATCCTCTTACGCGAGTAGCAGATGAGCCTGCTCATGGCTCACAGCTGCATAACCCTCCCCAAGTTGAAGCGGCAGCGACCCCCCAGCTGGTCCTCGCGACCAGCCGATAATTGATATAATTGATAACTCCCCAAGGGGTGACAAGGCAGGACCAAGTCATTGTTCGCTTGCCTCAAGTGTAAGGCTGCGATGTAGTAATAATCTCGATAAGACCGAGGTCGATCCACAGGTAAGGAAGTAAACAATTCGAACTATCCTAATAACTAGAGTCTTAAGAGGGGCTTATGAAATCGGTTTTAAACATAAAACAAAAAAATCTGATAATAAGAAATAACTAGAGCATCAAGGATCCACTTATAGCTCTCCTTAATGTATAATTCGCATAGGTTTCTCAATTACTTAACTAGAATCGAAATCAAATCCTATCTAGCTGGATTATGGAGCAGGTTATATTATCAAAAGAATCTAACACATGTGTTGTTCATCACATGACTCCCTTAATTCAAGTTAGGACTTGAGCACACTCAATTGCATAGGTCAATCCTAGTTCCAATAGATTAAGATCACAACTATGATAATCATCAAACCCTGTCACAAAGCTTAACTAATACCATGGTTTGAACTTGATTTAAATCACATAAACAACCAACATATATTTTAGAATTTCTGAAAAAAATAGAACTTTGGTTTGAAGTTCCCACATGAAGATCTAAGTCTAGAGCATCTTAAATCCGATTCCTCAGAGCGTACAGGTCTAGATCTTTGCACAACAATTAAGAAACTAATGTAATTCTTCCAAACATCCATGAGTCATCATAAGATTAAGAAAAACTACTTAGAACTTTATTCAAACTTAAGCAAAACCATTGTTCAACATTAAATTCGAATTTGAAACCTTAAAAACGAATTAAACCATCTAAGAAAACTATAAGGTTTACCTCTTAGCTCTAGAGCTAATGAAAGCATATTAAAAAATAGAACTAGAACTAAGAAAAGGAAGGAAAACTAGTTGTAAGAGGCTAGGAAGCCTCCTATGACTTGAACTCCTTGCTCCCCATGTCCTTGCTTGATTTGGAAGAGAAGAGAGCACCTCCTTTTATAATGTAGCAATAGTACATCAACATAGCAGATTTTGTTTCACTTGGAACGACTTAACCAATGATCGGATTGCCTTTAAATTTGACTTGTACCTTCCTTGTAATATGATCTTCCTCATAGATGGTTTAGATTTTCAAGATTATCTTCTGAATGAGCCCACCAGTCAGATCAGCGACCGCCTCTCAAAATCGTGCAATTCGGGTACCTTCAGAACCAGTCATCTTGCTTTCAACGCTACGGAGTGTATAGAGGTCAAATTGATCTCAAATTTTGAGCATTGGTAGAAAACTTCCTCCTCTACATGATAGATGGATTAGATTATCCAAAAAAATTCTAAAATGTGGTCCGAAAATTAGAACACTTAGGGCTTTTTATAAAATCTGTGTAGTTGGAATTTCTCTGGATGGTTCATCTTTCTTCAACCAGTACGATCAAACCACACATCATTTTGACCTGAAACTTTGTGGTTATTCATATATCGATGTGGTCTAGAAGATGGTCAGATTAGATTCTTCATATCATCAATGACAGGCCATCTGGACAGGCCCAAAGTTGAGTAGGCGGAATCTGGAAACTTTCTAGACAATTCGTATTATTTTGGCCGCTACGGTCAATCCGTAGCTCCAATCGACACGACTTGAGTTATTTCGGTGTCAAGCTCCTCTTTGATATGGATAGGTTGGATTTCTAAATATCATCAAGATGGGCCCCACGAACTGTGCCAAAAAACTAAAAATGGGACTGCTGCTGTTTGAAATTTGGAATTAAAAGTGCATGGCCGACCTATCAGCCGGCCGGCCGGCCTACAGGTCGGCCTTCATAAAATCACTCCAGAGAAATTGTAGTTTCTGGAGGGTTTGGCCTGCTGGCCAGCCGGTGGGTATGAAAAATGTGATTTTTCTAAGTTTTCTTCTTTCATTGCATTGCATCTTTCCTCCATGTCTTATCCTTTATTTCTTTGATCTTTAAGGCTTGTAAGAAAGTCCTTTAAGCATCATAATGATGAAGTCTCTCTCTCTCTCATTCTTATAACCATAAAACTATGCATTAGATTAGTCTTTAAACTATGAAAATCATGTATAATGTGTGATGAATTGGGGTTAGAATATGCACAATTCAGAGCTCAACACACCCCCAACTAGCATTTTGCTAGTCCCGAGCAAAATATGCGTGAAATAAATCCAACTCTTTAAAACCCACCTTTCCTTCAGAAATTACGCTTCTATTCATTCCAAGACATGCAAGTAAAAAAATCAGAAAAATTGGGTGATAGAAGTTGAAAACCTTAAACTCTCAAAACATAACAAGTGTTCATATGAAATTTTCGCTAATTGATTGATAAATAGAAGAATCCAAACAAATTTAACCTAATGTGCATAGTGAATGTTCATCTCATAAATTTCTGGGATTATCTTCCTCATGAATCAGCCAGATTAGGGATCTGAAAGTGTACAGATTAACGACAAGCCTATGACAAGCATTTGCCTTACCGTCCCTCCGACGGCTTTCACACTACTTCCCATTTTTGAATTTGGTTACGGGTAGACCATCCCCCGATTGGTAATAAGTAGCCCTTCTCAAAATTTTCCACCATATTTTCAATCATACCCATATTTTCATCCTTCTTTCTTTTTTGTACACATTAGATAGGATTTTTTGAAATCTATATCTTTCGTTCTTTTCCCATGGATAAGGATGGACAAAGTACCCTAGCTTGGTTCCTCAATACCTCAAATCTAAACCTAGCTAATCCACAAATCTACATAATCCTTTCAAACCATGAGAATCCTGTAATGTGAACTAGGTGTAAAAGTGTTCAAAATTTCTATCAATCATAAAAATAGGGGGAACTCACATAGAAACCATTATCTTAGAGATAGTTCAAGATGCTCAACATCACTCACTTTGTATCTCTTTTTCTTATACTCGTATCATCCCAAATGTATAGAAACAAAGTTTTTAAAAGAGTTTTAAATTTTTAGAAAAATATTTTTTTTCCTACATAATTGCTCAAAGTGTCACAAAATCTAGTAGATTTATCTAAGGAATCTCACCCCCGACCAAAATCTTACATTGTCCTCATTGTAACAAAATATGCAATATGCATGACATGAGAGAAATGACATAAAACAAAGGAGAGTGAGAACGAGAGTACCTGAGGTAGTAGGTTGATCAATTCTAGCAGCTTCCGTTGTCTCGATGAGACTTATTTAATCATAAATGCAGAAAAGGAATCCTAGCCTACCTACCTACCATTTATTAATCCGATCGACTATATGATCGAACTTGAGCAGGATCTTCATGAATTTCAATAGGTTTCTCATGAGGACCATCTAAAGTCCCGCTCGATAGTACACATGGGTGCTTTTCTTCATTAAAGTCCAATCATAGTATGCACCACATGCATGTAAGGAGGAGATAAGAGTAGCAAAAAGATATCTCCTCAAATTCTGAACTAGGTTGTGATTGATTAAAAACGGGTCCTCCCAGTCAGAATTCTCAATGAGCCGAAGAACCCATGATGGTGGAGAGGCATTCATCGAGTTTCTATCAGTTAAAGTTGTCTCCTCCATAATTTCAGAAGTGTATGATGCTTCCACAAACAATGGTAAAGAGTGTAAATCAGTCGAATGGTGTTCTTTAGGCACTGACACTATGTCTAACAAAATGTCCAACTCCTTAATCATCTTATCATCAAGATCATAGGGGTGGGCCATGCATTCCTCTAGGAAATCGAGAGAATCGGATGAAGGCTCTTCGTCTTCCCTAAGTGAGTGCAAAAATTCAGTTTCTATGGTGAGGGATTTGCACTCTATGGAGTGGAATTCTTCCAAACTAGGTTCCTCAAAACTAGTATGGGGAACCAAGTCAGAAGTGTGCAAGGCTTTAACAATCTCTTGAAGAATGGGGTCTTTTGAATTTTTAAAGTGAGCCAAGCATTTGTCCAAAGAATCTAAATTTTCACTCATGGTAGTCTCATTCTCCACATTAAAGTTCAACATGTCGAGTTGGTGGAGTGACTCAAAAATAACAACCTCGACAAGTTCTTTGGCAAGAATATCTTCCGGAGATTCATAAACATTCTGCCCTTGGGAAGAAGGAATCATAGGCTCACAATCATCCACCGAACCCTCATTGTAGGCAATCTCACTATCGCTTTCAGATTTTATGGATTCCTCATGTTCGTCAACCGTCATTAAAATCTTTTCATCATTAAAATCAGGATATCTAAAAGAGACAGTTGATTCACCATAATCGATGATGATATTGGGGTCACCAAGATTAATATCCTCTAGAAGTTTAGTCATCAAAACCAGAGAAGGTTGGGCTTGGGTAGCCTCATCCTCCCCATTGTTGTGGATTGAATCGGTGATCCCAATTTCGGGCTCAATGTCTTCAAGAGATGGCGAGTATTTTGAATCGATTACTTATACTCGTACTCTTTCTCTAAGTCCTCAAGGATTTGTATGTACATGTTATTATAAGAGGAAGACGTTTTAGAACGATTGTCGATGACCATGATTGGTTCTTCCTTTGCACTAGAGGTGTGATGACTCTCCCGATGAAGATGATACGTGTTATATGACGAAGATTGATAAGATGGTTGATAGGCATAACCATACAAGTGATCACGTAATGTCTTTACCGGTTGGTCATTACTCTCCCGGTCCTTTTTCTTATTCCGACCTCCTGTCAAACTCGGTGGAACACTCATGTTATTTTCAACCTAGTAATCACGTAGTGTTTTACCCGGCTGACCATTGTTCGATTTTGCTTCATTCAGGGTGTTAACATCAGATTTTGTAATTGGATCCTCCGGATGTTCACCTTCTCTTCACCAGAGATTTCCCTCCGCACTACCTGAAAGAAGGCAGACAGCAACTAAGGGTGGCTGGGGTCCAGCCGTTAGCCCTCCGATGCTTAAGTCAGACCAAAGAAAAAGAGTCGCCAGGCAAAACGGGACAGAGATTGAATATTGTGTGTACCTTTCCCATAATGGAGTCGTCCCTTTATATAGATCTGAAGCGGTTCAATCCGTTACGCAAGATATCGAGATCCCGCTAATCTCGTGTACGATACTAAGATCTTGCTGATTTCGTGGGATAAGATCCTATCTTTAGAGACGAGATCCAACCCAATGACTTATTTCAGCAATCACGTCCCTTGATGGCAATCCCTTGAGATCCGGAACCATCAGAGAAGATAAGCCCAAAAACCGACCTATACGGGCTGCCGTTAGGCGTAGTAATAGCGCTGATTGCTCATGATGAACTGGAAACCGTAGTTGGAGTCATAGCTTCCGAAAAGGAAGGAGACGCCGAAAAGGGCGAAAACCACCGCGCTGGATGTAACTCTGCTTGGAGCCGTCGAAGAATTTGGACAAGCTGCTCGTGTCAGGACTGCTCGCATCAGGAAGATGCGACCCCTTCTGGCGAGCACGAGCCGAGCTGCTCGCATACGGGAGATGCGACCCCTTTGGCGAGCACGAGCCGAGCTGCTCGCATACGGGAGATGCGACCCCTTCTGGCGAGCACGAGCCGAGCTGCTCGCATACGGGAGATGCGACCCCTTCTGACGAGCACGAGCCGAGACGCTCGCATCCAGGATGTGCAACCCCTTCCGGCGAGTACGACCTGGACTTCTAGCATTCATATTGCCGCGATCCTTCACTTCCCGCCAGACTATATTTGCCTACAACAGAGGCCCCCCAAACCCTTGGTATTGAGGAACTATGCCAAGGGTTTGCTAGTGCTGACAGCTGGGTGCTGGGAGACAATCGCGCATGATTCACTTAATGTGCTTCCTCATTTATGATGGCCAGCTTTCGCGCAGCTTTTTCTGCCGCCAGAAACGAGGCGTCGGGCGCCACGTGTTTCCGTATTTAATGCTAGCGTCCGTTCGTCTGGTGCGCCGGATGAGAAACTGCCGCGTGTCCAGCAAATCAGACGGAATGATTGCGTATAAATACCGGACTTAGAAGAAATTCCTTCATTTTCAAATTTTTCTGCTGCGGCGCTCTCTGTTTTCTTCTTCTTCCTTTGCTTCTGGTGCGAAAAACCTCTTCACAGAGGTAGTCTTTCTCCAACTTTCTCCCTTCATCTCTGCTCCCTTCATCTTTCTTTCTTGCTTTTCTTCTTGCGATGGCGGGGTCCTCAGATGAAGAGATTGTTCCCTTGGGAGATCACACCCCTGATTCTTCCGAATCTAATAATGCCAGAGTACCGGCTGGTAGATATTCTGCCTCCGGGTATTCTTCCATCTTGACGGAGGAGAGGCTCTCTAACCTTAGAGAGGCATACAGAGTCCCAGACTCTGTTTTATTTAGATTACCCGGGAGAGGGGAGACAGCCGATGCCCCACCACCAGGGTGTGTGGCTTTTTATGAATATTTTTTCAAAGTAGGCGTACGTCTTCCCCTCCACCCTTTTATACGGAACTTCCTCCGTCTCTACAAGATTGCCCCGGGCCAATTAATAGTAAATGGCTGGTGGGTACTCCTGAGTGCTTTCGTTCTCTGGAAGTAAGCGGGTAACGAGGAGTTAACCGCTGAGGAATTTTTATGGTTATTCCAGCTGAAGAAGGCGCCAGCTAGCGAGGGTTGGTACTACCTCTGCTTCTGGCACCGGAATAACTTCATTCTAGGGAACCCTTCCTCTAACTGCCCAGGGTGGAGAAAGAAGTGGTTCTATGTCTCCGGCAACTGGGAGTCCGAGATGAGATCTGACCCCAAAGGCCATAATGTTAATCGCCATTTTGGAGAAGGTGGGTCAAGTGCTTGTTGATTTTTCCGACAGAAACAATAGCTTTGCTACATTGACGTTTTAATGAACCTTTTTTTTTTCTCGCAGGAATCCCAATTGGTGTGAAACCGAATCTGCGGGGAGGACTCAACGAGAAACTGGTTAGAGTCTACAAGCTTCCTGCGACTACGCGACACGTCAACGTCGCATTAGAGTCCCATCACCTCTGTGCAGCGAGTCTCATCTCCAGAGAGGAAATGACAAATGCTGGGGAAAAAAGAGGTGCACTAGGGGTGCTTCCCCGTCTGAAGGGCGCGGCCTCGAAGAGGCAAAAGAAAAACGGGGGGCCCTCAAATGCACCTGCTCCCGCTGATGGGACTGCTCGCGGTCTTCAATCGCGAGGGATCGGTTCGGGTGGGGTCGCTACGACTTCTCGTACGACCACGACCCCTCCGGTTATCGCTGACCCCTCTATCCGCCGTGCCCCCTCCGGCTACTGCGACTCCACCGTCAGGTGCTCGCGGCCAGCCGGTGATTGAAGTCGCCAACAATTCGCTGAAAGGCGATCGGAGGGAGGGGGGCCTCCCTCCTAAGGATATGAGATGGGAGCCTACTGGTGCTCGCGAGTCTGCGACGCCTTCTATGGGTGCTGTGAGTGCTCGCGAGACGGGCTCTGGCGAGATGGTGGTGGCCCAACCTTCCGGGTCGGGGGTTTTTGTTATCCCCCCGCACTTGCATCCTGTATGCAAGTTTATGTTTGATAACATTCCCCCCAACTCCTTTGGGAGTTTGCCTGAGCCAAGCCCAGAGGCTCTCTCTACTGATATTGGAGTGAGACTGGTTCAGGTAACAACCTTTTTCCTTTCTACCAATCTCTTCAGGATTTTATTAGATGACTAGCAATCTAATCCTTCTTTCTTTATTTGTTTCAGAGCCTGGATCTCACGCTCCGCGTTAGGCGGGACGTCGAAGCAGCCCGCCGCAGCGTGGAGGATGCGGAAAAGAAGAAGAAGACAATGGAAGCCGAGGTCCAAGGGAGGGACCGTTTGGTGAAGGCCTTGGAGGTTCAGATCTCCAAGCTGGACGAAGAGAAGAAAATTCTCCTTGTCAAGATCCAATCCCTGACTGAGCGCTTTCAGTCAGTGGACCTCCAACTCGCAAAGCTTCAAGAAATCCATACCAAGAGCGAGAAGGAGAAGGAGATTTTCTGCCAGGACAAGATCCAGCTTGAAGGATGGCTCAAGGATGCGTGGACCAAGCTCGAGGAGACCCAGAAGAAGCTCGAGGAAGCCCAGCAGCAACTTCACCAGTTGAAGGATGACTCCATCCACTGGGAAGAAGAGCGAGTGGCCCTCGTTCAAATGATATCTGATGAGGGTCCTCGCGCAGTTCAGGAGTTCCGGACTTCTCAACTTTACGATGAGGAGCGATACGATGCGTATATCGCTGGTCGCGATTTCGCGGTCAGAGTTATGCAGATGATCGCTCCAACTTTTAACGTTGAGGAGTTCGACAGAGTGGCATTCGAGGTTGCAGCTAAGGAACGGGCTGCCGCTGAGAACGAGGCCACCGAGGCAACAGATGCCGCTCCTGCTCCTGAGGCTGGTCCTGAAGCTGAGAGCCGTGAGCCTGCGCAAGATGAGGATGACCAACCTTGACCTCGGCAGCTTCCTAATGTATTTTTTTTTCTTTTGAGAAGAGATCTGTAATTGTAAGGTCATTATTTTAATGAACACTTACTTTTTCAGTGTTGTGTATTCTCATCTTTCCTTCATTGTTGCTTTGTGTTAATCTCATGTTGATTCATCAGAGGATGCGAACCCTTAATTCGAACACGAGCTACGCTGCTCGCGATTAGGGTATATGACTGCTTTATTCGAGCACGAGCTGCGGTGCTTGCGATTAGGGTATATGACTACGACCCCTTAATTCGAGCACGAGCTGCGGTGCTCGCATTCCGGAAGTGCGATCCCTGCTCTCACCAGTCGCGAGCAACTAACTCGGAAAGAATGAATTAGACTCAATCCGGGGGTCGTGTGACCGTGTCCGCGTTGAGATAGACTGATCTATCGATTGAGATTTTGATTCTACCAAGGGCAGAAGGTTGGTCAAGAGAGCACGTATGCTCTCTTCGGGGCTATCTTTAATCCATAAAATGGAGAAGCAACCAACTAGTAACGATTTCAATCCTACCAAGGGTAGGCAATTGGCCAAGAGATGGTACGCATTCTCTTCAGGGCTATTCAGGTCCATGTAAATGGAGTAAGCGACCAAAAGATATCTTTCACTTTATTCATAAAATGTTGTAATGAACTACATCAAATCTAGGGGTAGTATCGTAGCAAATGCTCCACGTGCCAAGGGCGTCGTACAGGCTTTCCTTGCATGTCTTCAAGATAGTAAGTACCGGGTCGCACAATCCTAATAACCCGATATGGGCCTTCCCAATTTGGATCCAGCGAACGAGCGGGAACTCCAAGATTTCTCCTTAGGACCAAATCTCCGAGCTGGAAGGATCTAGGCTGAACCTTCGCATTTCGATAACGAGCAATACGTTGTTGATATGCCGCCACTCGTACTTGGGAAGCATTTCTTCGCTCTTCCAAGAGATCGAGATGAAGTCCGAGGTTTTCCTGATTACTTGCGGGGTCATACTGCTCGATCCGATACGAGGGCACTTGAATTTTCACTGGTACCACTGCGTCAACACCAAATGCTAAGGAGAAAGGAGTTTCACCTGTTGATGTACAAGCCGTGGTTCTATAGGCCCATAATACCTCTGGTAGAAGTTCTGGCCACACCCCTTTACATTCACCTAGCTTGGTCTTTAAATGGTGCTTTATGATCTTATTCACTGCCTCAACCTGCCCATTCACCTGAGGATGATATGGAGAAGTAAGGAGATTACGTATCTTCCATTTTTCACAAAATTCATATCTTCCATTTTTCGCAAAATTCATCAAAGGCTGCGTTGTCGAACTGCGTTCCGTTATCGGTAATTATAGTATGAGGAAGCCCGAAACGGCATATGATATTTCTCCATATAAACTTAGTAGTTTGTTTCTCAGTAATCTTGGCTAATGGTTCTGCCTCAGCCCATTTGGTGAAATAATCAACCGTCACGATCGCGAACCTATTCTGTCCCTTTCCCATGGGTAAGGGCCCGATGATATCGATCCCCCACTGAGCAAAAGGCCAAGGGCTATCAACTGGGGTCATCCGCTCGGACGGTACATGAGGTATAGGTAGATATCGTTGACACTTGTCGCATTTTTTAGAAAATGCGATGGCGTCTGCTTTCATAGTGGGCCAATAATATCCTTGCCTCATCGCTTTATATGCTAGGGATCGTCCCCTGGGATGGTTACCACATGTCCCCTAGTGTACTTCGTCTAGAACACGAAGTGCTTCTTCTGGATGAAGACACCTCAAATAAGGCAAGGAAAAGCTTTTGCGCAACAATATTCCGTCTTGTAAAGTATACCTGGCAGCCCGAAGACGAATTTGCCTTGCAGCTTTCTTGTCCTCTGGTAGGTGTCCGTCTCTGAGATAGAGGATGATAGGATCCATCCAACATGGAGATGATTGTATCGATATTACATGCTCGAGAGTTGCTTGGTCGATACTCAGAACCTGACGGTGCTCGATGGGGATCGAATGCGATAACTCAGATTCTGGTTCGGAGGCGAGCTTTGCCAAGGAATCGGCAAGTTGGTTCTTCTCGCGAGGAATATGGGTTATTGCATAAGTCTTCAGTTTAGCGAGCAGGATGAGGACACGAGACTTGTATAAGGCCATTCTTTCTTCTTTGGTTTCGAATTCACCAAGAACTTGGTTGACAATGAGCTGGGAGTCGCTATGAATTAACAAATTCTGGACTGCGAGGACAATGGCCAGTTCGAGGCCAACAATTAGGGCCTCATATTCTGCTTCATTATTGGAGACGCGTGATTCGAAACGCAGAGCATATTGAAAATGCGACCCGTCGGGAGCCACTAAAATCAGGCCCGCTCCGCTGCCAGTGGCCCGCGACGACCCGTCCATGAAGAGTGACCAAGGAGGCTGGTCGCTGGTCATGATATTATCTTCAGAAGAATATGTAAATTCGGCGATGAAGTCAGCCACGGCCTGGCCCTTAACCGCGGTCCTAGGACAGAATGAGATATCATGCTCACTGATCTCGACCGCCCATTTAGTTAAGCGCCCGGAAGCTTCAGGTTTTTGAAGGATTTGCCGTAGTGGGTGATTAGTCGGTACTAAAATAGCGTGGGCTTGAAAATATGGTCGTAGTTTTCGAGCTGCCGTGACTAAGGCTAGGGCCAGTTTCTCCATATCAGAATACCTAGTTTCTGCATCAACCATTGCTCGACTGATATAATAGACGGGCCTCTGTACCCCGGAATCTTCTCTTATTAAAGCGGCGCTAACGGCCGTAGTGGACACAGAGAGATAAAGAATGAGTTGCTCATGTGCTACAGGTTTAGATAAAATGGGGGGAACGCTCATGTATTGCTTCAGTTGTTGAAAAGCTTCTTCACACTGAGATGTCCACTTCCAATCAGACTTGGCCGTTGCACGAAGGAGTTTGAAGAAGGGCAAGCACTTGTCAGATGCTCGCGAGATGAACCTGTTCAATGATGCGATGCGACCAGCCAGATGCTGGACGTCCTTCAGAGTAACGGGGGATTTCATCTCTATCAATGCTTTAATCTTCTCAGGATTTGCCTCAATTCCACGCTGGCCAACCATGAACCCAAGAAATTTCCCTGCAGACACTCCAAACGCGCATTTTTCTGGGTTCAATTTCATTTGATACTTCCTCATTAAATTAAAGGCTTCTCGAAGATCAGAAATGTGGTCATCTTCCACGATGCTTTTCACGAGCATGTCGTCAACATAAACTTTCATATTCCTACCGATCTGAGCAGCGAATATTTTGTTGACAAGACGTTGATAAGTGGCCCTTGCATTTTTAAGACCGAACGGCATTACCTGGTAGCAATATAGTCCCCGATCAGTGATGAAGGCAGTATGCTGGCTATCAGGTGGATGCATCATAATCTGGTTGTAACCAGAATAAGCATCCATGAAGCTAAGCAAAGCGTGTCCAGCTGTTGAATCGACTAACTGGTCGATCCGCGGTGTCGGGAAGCTATCTTTGGGACATGCTTTGTTCAAGTCTGAATAGTCGACGCACATTCTTCATTTTCCATTAGCTTTCCGGACGAGAACTACGTTCGCGACCCACTCTGGATAGTCAATTTCTTTTATGAAATTGACCGTGAGTAGCTTTTCAACTTCAGCCTTGATTGCCATTTGCCTTTCGGCAGTGAAGGCTCGTCGACGCTGGTGTATGGGTTTATGCTTTGGATCGATATTGAGACGATGTACGATGACGTTGGGGTCAATGCCTGGCATATCTTTATGAGACCAAGCAAACACGTCCTGGTATTTAGTGAGGAAACGGATCAGATCTCCGCGGTGGGCACTGGTTAAAGAGGATCCAATGTACACGATCTTAGGCGGGTCGCCTTCGGTCAGGTGAATCGCCACTGTTTCCTCCCCCGGAGTTCCTGACTTCAGAGCATTTTCTCTCGGATCCAACGAGGTGTTGGAGGGGACGTCGGGTGAACCTTGAGTTATCTCCATGACGGGTGTCGCTTAAGCCTTCTTTTGATCTTGGAGGGCTATCTGGTAGCAAGACCGTGCCTCCTGTTGACTTCCTCGCACGACCCCGATACCATCTAGGGTAGGAAATTTGACACACAGATATGAAGGGTGCAAGGCTGCCCCGACCTTAGTAAGAGATGGCCGCCCTAAAATGGCGTTATATGCTGATTTTCGGTCCACTACGAGGAAGTTTATGAAGATGGTGGTCTTCGCTGGACTTTCTCCAAAAGTAACCGGGAGATCAATGCTTCCTTCAGGTGTCACTACTTCACCTCCGAAGCCGACGAGGGGGGTCGAAACTGGCTTGAGTAGGCCTCTGGCAAGTGCCATTTTGTTGAAAGCCTCCAAGTATAGAATATCGGCCGAGCTACCTGTATCCACCATAATTCGATGTGTCAGATAATTTGATACCTTCAATGTGACTACGATGGAATCTTCGTGAGGGAAGTGAATTCCCGTTGCATCTTCGAGAGTGAAGGAAATTGGAGGATGACTGGCTTTTGATGAGCTAGACGACTGTTCCAGCCAATAGATCTGCTGGGGTTCTTTGGACGCCTTTCGAGCGTATGCTTTTCTTGAAGCTTGAGAGTCACCGCCACAAGCTGGTCCTCCGACGATGGTGCGGATTTCTCCCGTGGGCTCAGCGTCCTCTTGGTCAGTTTGATGATGAGGCGGTTCCTTTTGGCGAGATGAGGTCTTCGTCCTTTCTGGTGATTTACGAGCAACGTAATCCTGAGATGGCCTTTTCGAATAAGGGCTTCGATATGGTCTCATAGAGAGATGCAGTCCTGGGTTCTATGCCCGTGATCTTTGTGGAAGTAACAGAACTTGCTCTTATCCCTCTTCTCAGGATCGGATTTGATCTTTGCGGGCCACTTTACATATGGCTTATGTTTAATCTCCATTAGAACTTTTTCATGAGACTGATTAAGAGGGGTGTAGTTATGGTATTTACCAGAGTAAGGCTTCTTGGGAGAACGATCGCGCTGATCACGACGATATTTTTTATCTGTAGAAGAGGTTCCTTCTGGCTTGCGTTTCTTACTCTGTACTCCATGGCGTGTCAATGCGACTTCTTCTGCATTGATATATTTCTGAGCTTTGGCTTGGAACTCTGCCATTGTTTTCGGAGGGCTTTTATCTAAGGTAAACCTGAATTTCTCACTCGTTATCCCAGCAATGAGGGCTGTAAGACCCTTTTCTTCAGTGTAACCCTCAGTTTGGACGGCTTCGGCAGTGAACCGTACTGTGAACTCCTTTATTGTCTCCCCATGCTGCTGTTTCAGATTCATCAGATGGGAGGCTGGCTTCTTAATGCGAATGCTTCCCATGAACTGAGAAAGGAATATCTCCGATAACTGGGAAAAGGAACTGATGGAACGAGGCTTTAACCCCCGAAACCACGTACGAGCTGCTTCCTTCAATGTTAAGGGAAAAGCCCTACACATGATTTCTGAACCATGTCCCTCCAACTCCATGAGGGACCTGTATGTTTCCAGATGTTCAAGAGGGTCGCCAATACCTGTATACGGGGTGATAACAGGCGTTCGATACTTTCTAGGTAACGGGGCTTCCATAACCTCGCTGGTGAAAGGGGACTCGGATTGATGTATCGCCGTCATGACGGCAGATGGCCGATTCGCCTGGTATCGCTGTTCCATAACATCAAATCGATCATGGATTCTTTTGAGATCTCCTTCCCATGGTAGGGTATAGCTTGATGTTTCGGCGATGGAGCCCTGCGGTTGAGGTTGTCGAGACGAACTAGAATGTATAGAATGTGGAGACGGTACAGGGGGATGGCTGCCAAGTGGTGGAACCTGTGGTTCATCCATAGAATGTCTAGATGCCACTGGTATGGGCTGCGGTGGTAACCCTTCGGAGGCTTGTCTCTGAGGTTCGGGGAAATGCTGATCAAGCCGATTTGACAGCGCCTGAACTCCGGCGTTTAGAGTTAGGAGAGTGTTTCTGAGGAAACGTAGGACATCGTCTTGATTTCCAGAGGCCTCCAATAATGGGTTTGTTGATGGCATATTCGGGGCTCCTTAAGGGATATTCGTCGGAGCAGGTGGGAGGGTAGGTACGGATTCCTTCTCATCAGGCGGAGGTGGTGCCTGCCTTGAAGTTGAAGGATGAACAGCCTTTTTAGGAGGCATCGCCGAAGGATTTTGATCAGTGGTTAGAACGATTGATTTTGACGATCAAGTCGTTCCCACAGACGGCGCCAAACTGTTAACGTCAGATTTTGTAATTGGATCCTCCGGATGTTCACCTTCTCTTCACCAGAGATTTCCCTCTGCACTACCTGAAAGAAGGCAGACAGCAACTAAGGGTGGCTGGGGTCCAGCCGTTAGCCCTCCGATGCTTAAGTCAGACCAAAGAAAAAGAGTCGCCAGGCAAAACGGGACAGAGATTGAATATTGTGTGTACCTTTCCCATAATGGAGTCGTCCCTTTATATAGATCTGAAGCGGTTCAATCCGTTACGCAAGATATCGAGATCCCGCTAATCTCGTGTACGATACTGAGATCTTGCTGATTTCGTGGGATAAGATCCTATCTTTAGAGACGAGATCCAACCCAATGACTTATTTCAGCAATCACGTCCCTTGATGGCAATCCCTTGAGATCCGGAACCATCAGAGAAGATAAGCCCAAAAACCGACCTATACGGGCTGCCGGTAGGCGTAGTAATAGCGCTGATTGCTCATGATGAACTGGAAACCTGTAGTTGGAGTCATAGCTTCCGAAAAGAAAGGAGACGCCGAAAAGGGCGAAAACCACCGCGCTGGATGTAACTCTGCTTGGAGCCGTTGAAGAATTTGGACAAGCTGCTCGTGTCAGGACTGCTCGCATCAGGAAGATGCGACCCCTTCTGGCGAGCACGAGCCGAGCTGCTCGCATACGGGAGATGCGACCCCTTTGGCGAGCACGAGCCGAGCTGCTCGCATACGGGAGAAGCGACCCCTTCTGTCAAGCACGAGCCGAGCTGCTCGCATACGGGAGATGCGACCCCTTCTGACGAGCACGAGCCGAGCTGCTCGCATACGGGAGATGCGACCCCTTCTGACGAGCATGAGCCGAGACGCTCGCATCCAGGATGTGCGACCCCTTCCGGCGAGTACGACCTGGACTTCTCGCATTCATATTGCCGCGATCCTTCACTTCCCGCCAGACTATATTTTCCTACAACACCGGGTATCACAGTAATCACGCAGCGTTCTTCGTTGGAGGGTAGTGGGGTTAATTGAATCTCAGAAAAATACTCATGCTATAATTATTTTGAATCCCTTGATCCGATATCTCATCTTCTAAAAGATACTTAGACAGTTCACCCGTTCAATCATTCATAATGAAATTTTAAGAAGTTGAAACTACCCTAATCTAGGAAGAAGAACAAAAAGAAGAAAGGGAGATGGGGAGATGTTACTCGTGAAGGCGAGAACTATGTTAGTAACTAAGTTCCTACAAAACACAAAAACAGAAAATTGTTAGTAATCCAGAAAAAAAATTAAAAAACTTACTTCTAGAAAAATTGAAAATCCTACCTAACTAAGACTACTCTATAGCTACTAGAACAATTAGAACCGTTTAACCTCTTCCCCGGCAACGGCGCCAAAATCTTGTTTGCTCGCCTCAAGTGTAAAGCTGCGATGTAGTAATAATCTCGGTAAGACCGAGGTTGATCTACAAAGAAGGAAGTAAACAATTCGAGCTATCATAATAACTAGAGTCTTAAGAGGGGTTTATGGAATTGGTTTTAAACATGAAATAAAAAAATCTGATAACCACCATTTAATGCCCCATCAAGATCTGAACTTTCAGCAATCCCACCATTAATGGGGGCATTCAAAGCTTCCCCAACCACCTCATCCAATCCACCATCGATGCCCTCATTCAAAGCTTCATCTACCCCCCTCTATTAAGAGTATATCCTCACCATCAAAACTCCATTGAAGATCCAAAGTGTGGGACCCATCTTAGTCAGCCACTACAGCCCACAAATCTCCACCCTCCATTGCCCAAGCAAGGAAAAAACAAAAGGAGAAGAAAAGAGGAGACAAAAGGAGAAATCATGGCTGAAATCGAAAGCAGGTACGAGGTTTGGGTGGGACAGCGACCAGAAGAATGTTCCAACCATTTGAACCAGAGCAGGCCGAAGCTGCTCATGAACAGAAGGACGGGCGGCCGCCATTGGGCCGCCCGTACGAACACTCCGCCTCTCCCTTTACGGGATTGGCTCCGCAGTCCACTGGTAGGTGGGATTTGTCAGGCCACCTCAGCAATTGGCCTTCTGAAGGCCGCCCGAAACTCTGATTGGTCCCAAATTCGAACAGAAGTTGATCTGTGCTATCCAAAAATTTCTCCACCCACCAAATGATGAAGAACCACTGCTGGCACAGATCTGATCAAATTAGAAGAGAGAAAAACTATCAAGTGGGGTTCACAATCAATTTGAGCCGTCCAGAGGCTTATCCAGCATAATCTGAGTCGTGGGAAAGCTTACATGAACCATTAAGAAGCCAGATCAAATGTCTAGTCATCAAGCAAGAAGGCCCAATCCCAAATCTGATCTTTGAGAGGATACATGGGCACAATTCAAGCAAGCCAGGCCGTTTGAAGGCCAAACTGGGTCGATCCAAACCATTGAAAATCATAAAAAATCGTCAATGGAAGAACTGAATGCTTCAAGACAAGCTGAAAGTAAAAAATAACCAAAGCAGACATACAAGAGTGATCTGAGGGAACAAAAAAAAAAAAAACAAGCTACGGATATACTTCATTGATCAGGAAAAGTTCATATAAAAGAAGATACAGAAAAACAGCCTTACAAAGAACTGTAGGCAAAACAAAATATCTAAGAGGCAACTACAGGTCACCAACATAGTCGTCGTCTCCACGTTTCTCTTCCTGCTCCCGGCTATGCAGATCCATCATCGGAGCCATCACAGAACTGCTAGCATATCAGTGACAACCGCACGAATCATATAGAGGAGGAAGAAGAGTCCCCTGCCCAAACTCTATATACCACTCAGTATAATCTCAATCGGGGATGGTAAAGCGGTACCCTGGCTGACCCGTAAGAGCTTCATCAACAGCCTCAGCAGGCATCTGATCGACAGGTGGTGGTGGAGAAATAGGAACTCTGGCAACACCTGTCACCTGGCGAAGTAATCTCTCACCCAGGTACCATTGGAGAGACTCAGCATCAGAGAGAATAACCCGCGTACAAGAGGCCTCGTACGCCTCGACCCGCTCTGGGGTATAATATTGAGGAATGCTGGCATATGACATGCCGACAAACTGACAGAGAAAAGCACAATCAAAATCGATGTTTGAAAGAACAAAGTCACCATTCAGTAGAAAAGAACACTCACATTAGCATCATTGAGGCCATCCACATTAGCCCTCCAATTATCTTTGGAAATAAGAGGGTTAGGCTTTCGGTTCTTAATGTGCCAGTACATGAAGCGGCACACAGGTGGCTTCATGTCAGCCCTCATTAGGGAGAAGGGTGAGGAAAGTGCACGAAGAAACAAGTCTGACCAACAGAAAAAGGTCAGGATTGGGGAAAAGAAGAAAATTTAGAGCAAGAAAAGGGCTAAAGGATACCTCTATCATGGGCCAAAACCCGGTGAAGGATCGACTGGACCTGGAGGTCTTATCCAGACCTTGAAAAATACGAGTTAGGATGGAGGCATTCCAGTTGTAGGGCTGATGCAAATCCTCAGTCAACAGAAGAAAGCGAGGATCAAACCTCTCATTCGCATGGCAAAAGAGGAATGAACCAAAGGCATAAGTAATCATCGCCCGTGCCTTATACAAAGCCTTGAGCTCGGTCGTGGGTACCAATGAAGCAAATGTGTTCTTCAACCAACAAAGCTTCACTTGGTGATACTGAAATTCTGGAGGGGGAACAGCCCCTAAAAGCCGCATCTAATCCTCAGGCTCAATGGGAGAAACAGAACTAGCACGTGGAAGAGTCACCCCATGGAAAGGGAAGCCTATCTACATGTAGACGTCCAGGGGAGTAATCCCCCACTCGCCACACGGAAACTGAAAAGTGTGAGTTTCGTCTCTCCATCTCTCACACAAGGCGGCTAGAAGCATACAGTTGGCCTTACTTCTCTTAAACCTAAGAGAGTAAAGGCCAGCGAAAGCAGTACCAGCTAGTACATGCTTGATCAGAGGATGAGGAGGTTCCACCCAGTCATCCCACAATTCTCGTGTCCCCCGACCCTTAATATCCGGAAGCGGCTGATGTTCTCTAGCCAAAGAGCACATATGGCCCCACGACGGGGAATATAAATAGGATCATCCTTCTGAACGAGGCCACCACGACCCCATGTACCGTCCGCCATCGACTCCTATGGACTTGATAAGGTAAGCATCTCATTTTCAAACTTGTTAAAATTGAATAATAGGAAGCCATGAGTGGGAAAAACTGTGTAAAATCCAAGATCCCAACCTCATGTCTCCCTATTGGTATTTGTTGGGCACCCATTCAAGTGAAAGTGGGGTTATTTAAAAGAGGCCATACATCAAAACCTATATATGATAAGGGAGCCATCTCAATGCACAAAAGAACATCAAAGGCACAAAAGGTTTAAGTTCACAAACCACCACTTGAAAGCAAAGAGATGGTCCACTTGCCACATAAAGACAATGAGTTTCATGGCCATCACTTGAGATGCCCCCATTTCTTTTACGTATAAATGCATGGACAAGGAAAAGAATGTGGAAAATTATGAAATGTCAAGAGTAACTTAAAAATACTCCCTAAAGATCGAGAGTAGTACACATAGGCCACTTAAAGAGAACAAAATTGGAGGCACCCGTTAAAGTGTCAAATTTGAGCAACTTGTGTGTACCACTCTCTTCATTGGAAGAGAAGGCGCTTGAACACGAAAGATTTAAATTAGTGGACCACCCAACATCTATGGAACAAAATGAATATGGTTGAGTTTGGTGCACATAGCCCATTGGCAAAGAAAAGTCAAGAGTGCCCAATCTTGGGCCCAACATGGGCAACTTATGTGTACCAACCATCTTCCATGATTTGGAAGTCACTTGGAACAAAGGAAACATGGAATAATGACTTAACAAATGGGCTTGAGAAGCTAAGAATGGTGGAAGGCCCACTTAGAAATCTCAAAGAAGGACCCACTTAGGGTGGAAACATCACAAGCAAACTTTTTGACATTACATTCTTTCCACTATTCAAGAACCCACTTGGACTTGAAAGAGTGATGGTTTAACCCACCATTGGGCCCTCTTGAAAACCTAAGTGGCCCAAATCTCTAACCAACAAAGAAGTCAAAATGAATCCCAAATGCACAAAGTATGGTGGAAGCCTCTTTACCAAATTGCACATGAGCCACAAATGGAACAAGGGCTCACCCATCTTGAAAGGTGATAAAAGATTTGCCACACTTTGTACTAAAAGGAGTGTTTACAAAAAAAATGATAAGAGAAGTGGGCCACTTGGGTATGGAAGCCCAACTTTGAAATCTAGCCCATTAGAGAAAAGGAAAAGCAAGTAGGGTGTGGTTTGGGTTTCTCTTGTCCATACATGCATAAATAAGGAAATGCGGCTGGCTTAAATGAAATAGAAAGCCCAAAATCTGAAGTGGACCCCATTTACTCCCATGGGCCCAACACTTGAAAAGAAAGGAAATTTGAGAAGCATGGGAAGCATGAAAGAAAAGGAAAGAGCAAATGCACATGTGAGAGTCCAAAATGAAGTTTTGGGCCCAACCAAATACACCAAGGGCCCTAACTTCACTTTGGGCCCATTTCTTACAAATCAGGCCCAACACAAGTGGGAAAAAAGAATGAGACTTTCCCATGTACACTTGATGGACATGGAAAAGGCACTCTTGAACACATGAAGAGAATTTGTAAGAAAGTGAAAGAAAAATGAAACTTGAAAGCTCCACTCCAATGCACCACCTTGATGCTTTGAACAAAGTCTTAAAGTCACTCAAACTTGGGCCCACCACACCTCTTGGAAGGTACCTACATGAAAGGGAGAGAAGAGGGACATGAGAAAGTGAAAAAAGAAAGGATGAAAAAATAAAGGAAGTGGGCCATACCTTCACCACCCACCAATGAGAAACCACCTTGCTGTCTCAAGCTCTACCTTGCTGTCCCAAACTTCACCAAAAGATCCACCACTTGGAGGGAAGGAAGGACCATCAAAAGAAAAATATAAAACTTGAAAGAGAGGAGCGAGAGATTTAGAGAGAGGGAAATGCACGAATGAAAGGGGGGCCATGCCATTGGATTTATACACAAAATGGGCCACTCCTATTATCCAAGCCACTGGAAAAACCAGTAGACAAGGGGGGCGGATGGGCGGCCACGAGAAGGCCATCCGTCCTTCCCCTCTTAACAAGATTTGACACCCTCCTCCTCCTTGGGAAGAACTCCCCCTTTGGGAAGATGAATTGCAAGGAATCTCGTCCTCGTGTAAGATGGAAGTGATGGAAGAGAGAGAGAGAGAGAGAAAATTTGATAAAATATCATCTCTTGAGAAAATGAGAAGATAATGTGGCAAAAGCTCCATGAAATTTTCAAAAAAAAGAAAAAGAATTGACTTGGTCAAACATTAATCTCAGCAATCCAAAGTCATGATCTGATGACCCAAGTCATCCTCAAAATACATAAGAAATTTTCAACCCTCATCTGTACATAGTTCTGGGTTCAAAGACCTTAAACTACGTCGGGATCAAGTCTCGAGTGATTACCAAATAAAAACCGGCTTTGATCATGATCATCCGAGTCACAATCCGACAGTCCGGACATTTCCAAAAATTAAAAAAAAAATGCGCTATCATCTGTAGAAAACCATGGTCCGAAGACCTTAAACTACGTCGGGATCAGCATCCTGAGAGATTTTTAATAAAAACCGGCATCGATCCCAACCACTCAGGCAAAGATCTGATGACCTGGATTATTTCTCAAAAACAAAAAGAATGTATTTTCAGAATGAAGATACTTTTGGTTCAAAGACCTTAAACTACACTGGGATTAACTTCTCGGGGGACTTTCTTGCTTTCAACAAAAAAACAGCAACAATCTCAGCCCTTCAAGTCAAGGTTCGATGACCAGGATCATTTAAAAAAAAAAAACCAAAAATATTTTAAGCTTTCCATAAAAGCCAGCACCAATCTCGACCTCTCGAGTTAAGGTCTGGAATTTTTTAAAAAACAAACAAATTTTTTTTTACTCTGATTGTAACTGCATATATCTATCCCTAGCAGTCTGAAGACCTTAAACTACACTGGGATTAACTTCTCAGGGGCTTTCTTCCCAACCTATTTTGGACATATCTGACACTTGATCGTACGAGTGTCCAGAGTTTTCTAAGCAGGTAAGGACTGAAGCGGGCAGAACCCCACAATCTTGTTCGTGTTGAACGAACTGTGATAAACAACCTTGATTTGGAAGTCGCTTTTGAATCTGACGGATGTTCCATGTTACTAAAACTCATGAAGGGGATTAAGGCAGTTGGGAGGCGAAGCGCACCCTCACGGAATTGTGAGCAGCATAAGACCCCAAACTGGATTGATAAAGGGAAATGTGAGGACGTGGCTCATCTTGTGGCTGAAGGAGTCCGTCGGAGGATACATGGTTTATGTGCATTGCACATGAGGAACAGGCAACTTTATGGGTGTGTTGACTGAAAACCCTCATAATTCCCTCATCCGAAGATGTAAAACTACAACACTTAACTGTGTGAGATTTGTCTTGCTCGCTGATGTAAAATGGATCAGGTGCCTTACCATAGTAGAAGCTGGAAGTGGATGAAAATTCCATATCTTTCCCTGCATTTCATGAAAAATCAGAAAATACTAAAATATTACAAATTTAGCCTTCAAAACCACAAAAAACATTTTTACTGTTTTCAATAAAACCGATCTCCATCTTGACCACTCAGGAAGAGACTCAGATCAGATACTGACAAAATCACAAAAATATTTCCCTTATTTTTAATAATTGATCCCCATCCTGACTACTCAAGAAAAGATTTGGATCAAATATTTTCAAAATTCACAAAAAAAATTGTCACTATCCTCGGCACAGCATCTCAGGAGTCTCAAACTCTGCTCACTCACTTCACAGTTTGGGATGATGGATCCGATCGTCTGCAAATTGGAATCTTGACCAAAACTGGCGACCAAACACCATCCCAATCACATCCATTCCCCAGGAAAGCATCTTGAGGTTGCAACCTACAACCTCCTTCATCTATCCCCATCAGCAAACGAAACAGCATCTTGGGACGATGGACCTGATTGACCACAGGTCGGGATCTTGACCAACCCGCTGACCAAACATCCGTATTAAAAAGAAAATCTCAAGGGAAGCAAAACCCTGCAAGCAATAAGCTCAGTCCTCTACATCACCAGCAAAAGCAAAATCATTAGACTGAAAGAGAATGAGCCAAACCATGCATCCATCATCAAATATGCATCCACATGCATCAACATCCGTCGCATCAATCATCATGTTTACCTGCTTTCAAAATAAAAGTCGGTTAGCCAAAGACCCCACAGGCATCCCCAGTGGAGGTAAGTGCAAGCCATATTTCCTTTTCGAAAAGACAAAATCACAAAAACATACATATATGCCTATTTACAAATAAAAACCCTATGGAGTATCACTCCCCAGAGCGGGTTTCTTTTCAAAAATCTAAAAATATTTTCTCAGTAGAGCATTCGGTCTCCATGATACTAAGAGATCTTCCATATCTCTTGGTAGGAGCCGACGCAAAAATCAAATAAGATCTGATGTCTCGCGGTTTCCCCGGAGACCATCGGATCCAATGCACTCAAAGTATGGTCGGCCTGAAGTCCAGTGACAGGACAATCGTACCAAATGCCAGATACGAAAAAGATGAAAGCTAAAAGGCTCGGTCAAAGAAACCATTTGAACGGTGAAAACGATGAATTGTAACCCAAGTATTAAAACCAGTAGATTGGGTGGAAAAAGTTCACCTGCACATACCTAGGCGTGGATGCCTGAAGTACCTTGACTGAGTTAAATTCGGCGTAGTGGATCTCCCGTAAGACTACATGGACGTCGGGCAGCTAACCACTTTGACAGTCAAGCGAAACAAGTACTCCTGGAGTGATCCGGCAAAGCGACAAGTCAATTAATCACAGGGTCAGTAACCTTATAAGACTATAATGGACGCAGAGGCTCTGATGCACCTCTTCGATGTTAGTACCGATCGGGAACGAAAGGGTTGCGATTGGGTACCCAAGTTGCAGCTCATGCAGGGACAATCGCAATGTTTTCTCCAAACTCCTGTGGTACGTGCGAGTTATCAATTTTCAGACAATCAACTGACACAGATACAAAGGTAAGCAAAAATTCTAGACCACGATCTATGAATGACCAGGTCAGAAGTCGGGTGTCCACTCACTTTGACATTTGGTTGCACGCAACCTCTGCCAATGAGGGGCTTCTGTAGACACCCCACCTTTGGCTACAATGTTGACTGAGACAGCTAGATGAATGGAGGGCCACACCCCCAAACCCCACGTCCAAAACCAGCCAAACTCATCCTTGCAGGTCCCAATCCATAGCCCAACTTAAGCCTGAACCTAGTCTACTCACCCCTAAACATCAGCCCGAAAAACCATCCATAGAAAAAACTAGTCCAAAAATCCAAAAAAAAGTCAACCTTTTTAAGTCAACCCGCCGAGTCAAATCACCGACTCAACCCACTGAGTCAGTCCAGCCCTCACAACCAGTCGACTCACCCAGTCAAAACCCATCTTTAAAACCCAGTTGACTCACCTAGTTCCGAGCCGCAATTTTGGAGCAATTTCGAACCCAAACCTCCGACCATTTTCTGCTTCAGGTTAGGAGCAAGTACACTCCGAAGCTGAAGTAAGATGGTCATACAAGCAGCCGTCTGATGGCCGCTCGTCCATAATTATGAGAGCTGCCACTGCTCACAGCTATAAATACCCCATTCCCCATTCATATTCAACATCCCTCAACATCCAAGAAATTTCGATTTTTGAGTCCATCTCCCCATCTCTTTAGCCCATTCCTCCACTAAGGAGAGCCCGAGTGAGAAGAGTCTAGCCCTGGTCTAGCCCAACCTGACCTTGGCTTAAGTCTCTCAAGCTACCCAAGTCTTGATCTAGCCACTCAAAGCCAATCCTTGCGATACCTTCGTCCATCCAGCTACTTTCATATCAACATCATCTCATTCGCATCTAGTATAAGTGCAACATTTACTATGCTTCCAACCCCTCTGCTTATCATTCCACTACAAACATTTTGATTGATCAAACACACAACATGCATCTCGCATAAAGCACCTGTCAGTTCGAGCATATGCTCTAGGCTTGCATGTTAATGGAAACCTGCCCATCAGAAACTCTTAATGTTTAGACCTACATTCATATCATTCATGAGAGTGTACGATGATTAAATCAGACTTTCAAGTATTAGTTCGATTCTGTGAAGTAAAGACCGTACCTCGGTACGGGCAGAGTGGGTGCCTAACACCTTCCTACCCTGTAACTGTAATCCCTTACCTCGAATCTCTAACCACAGATCAAAAGGAGTAATTTTAGAGGAAGGAATCCTCGGATTCCCTTCTCTAACGTTTCTACAGGGTCTAGCTGACTGTAAATTCAAAGTAATTGGCTAGTGGCGACTCTGGTCTTATACGAACTCATTCAAACATATCCAGTTTAACATGACAACCGAAAAAGCCCTCGAGAACGAGGCGAGCCAGTGGCACAACGACGATTCATGCATACCCCTTTTCGAAAGGGAGGGTCGGGGAGCGCGGAAAGGCGAGCGTCCACAGCCATCCATCATTTCGTACATTAGATGTGGATCAACCATCATATGGAGCCCATCTTTGATGTGGGTAATCCATTGTGTGAGCTAAACCTTCAAAGTGGGTCATCCATCATACAAGGCCCATCTTGGATGTGGACCATTCATCATTAAGGGCCACCTTGATGTAGGTCATCCATCATGTGGGACCCACCATCAATACTAATTGCCCTTTATATGGGGCCCCTCAATGTCCACTACCCATCACCCATCATGTGGAATCCACATTTGATGTGTTCATAGTGTACGCCCTACCTTCGAAGTGGATTATACATCATGTGGGGCCCAATTTTAATATCCACTATTCTTTGTGTGGGGTGCACGTTCTATGTGGATTATCCATCTTGTGACTCACTTTGATATGGGTCATCCATCATGCGAGAACTTTGATGTGGACCGTCCATTAGTTGGGGCTCACTTGATGTGGACCGTCCATTATGAGGGGCCACACTTTGATGTGGGCCATCTATCATGTGAAGCCCACTTCATCCATTATGTGGGCTCACCTTGATGTGGACCATTCATTGTGTGGGGCCCCACCTTCAATATGGTTCGTTCATCATGTGGGCCCACCTTTCATGTCAACAGATCATCATGTGGGCCCACGTTCAATGACCATAATGCATCATGTGGGTTCCACCTTTGATGTGGACTGCCCATCAAATGAGACCCACTTGATGTGCATGTTCCTTCATGTTGTGCCACACTTTGATGCGGGTCATCTATCATGTGGGGCCCACCTTTGAAGTGAACTGTTCATTACGTAGGCCCACCTTGATGTGGGGCCCCACGTTCAATATGAGCCAATCATCATGAGGGGCCCACCTTTGATGTCCACCATCCATCATGTGGGTCCCATCTTTGTTGTGGACCATCCATCATGTAGGTCCCATCTTTGCTGTGGACCGTCCATCATGTGGGGCCCAACCTTTAATACGGGTCATTCATCATGTGGGCCCACCCGACCTGGCTTTAAGAGTGGCAAATGGCCAGTAGCCCACCCGATCGGGTTTTAAGCCAGGCTTAGACCTACTAGCTTGGCCCATGGGCTGAGCTTGGGCCATGCATACACGGCCTAATCAAAATTTGGATCAGGTTTGGGCTCCTGTCATTTTAGCTCAGCCTATCTCAATTTTACATGTATGTGTTATATCCTACAAATATGCCATACTAATCTTATTTAACTACCTATCTTGAATGTGGACTACTGGTTTCATTCCTCTAAAATGTTTATTTCCGTGTACATGTGTGGCCCACTTCAGGCTGGGTTGGGTCGGATTGAGTTGGGCTGGCCCAACAATTTTTTTCCAGTCTGTCTTGGTCCTGCTATGCTAGGCCCATGCCAAGCTCAGGACGGGCTCAGTCATTGGATCTTAAGTGTTGGGTCAGGCCTGGGCCTAGCCTGGCCCGGCACAAACCTGACCAAATGCCACCCCTACGGTTACTCACACCCACATTTAGAACGTTGGTACCTTTTGATTTGTGGCCTACAAATAAATACCTAGGAAAAGTTCAACAAGGGTTTACATCTAACTGAAAAAGATGCTAAAAGTTTTGGGGTATGGTCCATCTATGGAATGGACAAAATGACCAATGGATTGGGTGGGTCTCACTTCCAAACTGAAAACAATGAGTAATACCGTGCAAAGCGTGGATTGATGGTCCTGTATTTCCTCTTGCATGCTGCTCAAAACAGACTAATTCATTGAGTTTCACTGCAATGAATCGTGACTCGCTGCCATATATGTGGCTCTAGGATGGTGAATTTGGATTAAGGATCTGGTGGACCCTTTTAATTTGGGGGTATTCGTCCAATTTGATTTATAACGTTGGACAAAAATGGGGAAGCTAGGATTGTTCGATGAAGTGGTTGTCTACAATACGCCACTCACCCGTGGGCATGCTACAGGAATGACACAGATTCACCAACGGATTTGCTATTAGCCCGAATGATGGTCATGATCATATTCCATAGAAGTCTTAGGATGCATTCACAATCGAATTGAATTGCAATTATTAGTCATGTAGAAATGACCAAATTGTAATATCCTTGTTAATGAATCTAAGTGGGCCTATGTGGGCCAGAATTCTTCGTCTTCTTATTTCATCTTTCTGTCAAAAATTTCTTAAGACCTAGGGTTTCTCTTTTGTTTCTTTTGTGTGTCAAGCCTTTTGTAATGGTCCATGTGTGCATGGAAAAATGAAAACATCGACTTCTTCAATACTATCATCTCACGTGGGGTGTTTGTTGTGTGGGATTTTGTGTGACTACATCCTTTCGTGGCCAGTGGGAAGTAGTTGATGTATGGGCCAATTTATCTACGAAGGTGATGTGTACATCGTGTGAAGTGTTTAAGTGTAGTGCTTATCAATTGTGCTTGGTCAATCTACAATTGTGCTTGTAAGGTACTTTTTTTTTTTTTGTTTTTGTTTTTGTTTTAATATTTGTTGTGGAGATTAAAAGTAACCCAAAATCTAGATTTATATACTCATTTGATTTTTTAAGAGTTTAGATAATCTCTATTAAATAAAACGGGACAAATTATTTACAGTAGTCTAAGTCAATCCAAGTTTTTCTCGTGACCAAGGAAATATTGAGATATTTGACCAGAGTGAAACTTGATGAAAAATCCAGTACTTATGACTAATAGATAGAGGAAAATGCATAAATTATGATCTATTATTGAATATGATGATACTCTCCATAAGTGCCAATGTCATATTTCTAGATATGGCTGAAGAAGTGTGGGATGCTTTACAAGTGATGTGCTCATCTGATAAAAATATCCCTTGTACTTATTAGTTATATGAAGACATATTTGAGCTTCAATAAGGAGATAAATCGTTGGGTGAATATTATTCCAAACTCAAAGGAAAATGGGAATAGCTAGATGTGTATTAATCCCTGACTATCGATTTGGAGAAATTATGTCAACAACGTGAAGAGTTTCAAGTAAACAAGTTCTTATTTGGGTTGAAACATAAGTATGAACTGGTTCATGCATAAGTTACTAAACAATATCCAGCGTGTATCCTTGGGCTCTACAAGTAAATTCAATAACAGCTTGGCCCTAACATCAATTTCTGGCCTGGGTCATAGTAGTGGAAGAGGTGGTTATGGTGACATGGGAGGTGTCTGTGGCAGAGGGCCTCTTTGACCAATTCTATTTCTACTGTCTTATAGACACATACAATTATCGAACAATCTATAGAATTAGTATGTTCCTACTATTTCCATCCATATGATTACATTCGTGACCTTAGGTATGATTTGTTTGTAATCCAAATCTCAAATTCCATTAGTAATTCACCTTGGAATGTTCGACCATATGACAAGCCGGTCTAGTGTGTCTTCGTCTATTGATGACTCATTAACATGATCTTCTGTCACTTTGACAGATGGTACCCAATCCAAAGTATATGGAACTAATACTGTTTATACAAGTATTTCTTTTCATTGTTCTTTATTTTATTTGTTCTAAAATTTTCTTTAAGCCCTTCTGTCTATTACTAAACTTGCCAAATCCTTTAGCTGTTGTGTTATATTTTATCCTTCACATTCTATTTTCTAGGACTTAAAGGTGAAGAGAAAAATTAATAGACATGAACATGACGAGCTGTACTATCCACTGTTCATACAAGTCTATCTCTTTCATTATCCACTATTTTATTTGTTCTAAAATTTCCTTTACGCCTTTTACTTTCTAGCAAATCTACTAAATCCCTTAACTATTGTGTCATTTTCTCTCTTTTACACATTTTTCAAGACCGAAAAATGAAGAGGAAGATTAGTAGATGTGATCATGATGGGCTGTACTATCTTGATAGTGATATTGTAGGCGTAATGGTAGAAAAAGATATCTCAATTCATCAGTGGCATTACCATCTCACTCATCCATTAATAAAGATTTTTAAAGGTGTTATTTTTCCTTGTCATCGATGTCATGTCTAGAGTGTGATGTGTGTGAGTTGAGTAAGCATCATTATGCTACTTTTCCACCACGTGTTGAGAAGTTTCTGTTTAGTTCATTTCTTTTTTGTTTACCCGGATGTTTGGGGCCCAATTAAATTATCTAGTAGGTCTGGGTTTAAATATTTTGTTATATTGTTGATGATTGTTCAATAATGGCATAACTTTATTTAATGGGAGATATATCTGAATTATTTTCTATTTTTAAGATTTTCTACATGAAAGTGAAAAATCAATTTAATTTAAAAGTGTGTGTTTCAATCTAATAATACCAAGGAGTACATGTCCAAGACTTTTAGTAAGTTTTTTTTTCTTTCTTTTGAACATGAATCACACGCCTCCTAACAAAATGGGGTTGGAGAATGGAAAAAGCATCACCTCCTTTAGGTAACTATTACTTTCTTAATTCCATGAATGTTCCTAAGAGTTTGTGGAGTGATGCAGTACTACAACATATTTTCTGATAAATTAAATGCTCTCATCTTTTTTAAAGGGACAATCACCTTATCAAGTTTTGTTTCCAAATACTTTGTTGTTTCCTTAACTTTCGAAAGTTTTGAATGTGTTTATTTTGTGAATATGTTATAATTTGGTCATAATAAGTTTGATCATCGAGTAGTTAAATGTAATTTTTTTTCAATATTCTTGCACACAGAGAGGTTATCATTATTATAGTTCATCAATTTTAAGACAATATGTATATGTCGATGTTATATTTTTTAGTGTACCCCATTTTTCTCAAAGATAATAAATCTCTTGATACAGAAATTATTCTCATATCTATTGCGGTCAACAATGATATCCAACCTCCTTAATCTACTACCTCCTCCTTCCTACTATGTCGCAACTGAAAGTCTACTCACGATGAAAACAAATAAATGATACAACTAATCATGATGAGCCGTTCAGCATATCTTCTTTAGAGACTTGTGGTCTAGAGTTCTCTAAATACATATGAGATTGCCCTAAGAAAAAGCATTCGTGTGTTGATTTTCCTATCTCTAAATATGTTTCTATTCATTGCTTATCTCTAAAATTTACGCAACTTTGCCTTGTTCTTATCTTCTTACTTTGTTCCAAAGTTATATGTAAAAGCTTTGTTACGTAAGGTGTAGAAGCAAACTATGGAGAAAGAATTGGATGCACTTCATTGAAATAACACTTAGGAACTTACCACTCAAATGGGTCTAAACAATCAGGTATCCTTGTGCTTGTAGCATATGTTGATGAGATTTAGGGCTCTCAATGAAGTGGGTCAGATCCGAGATCCGATTCGCTCCGAACCAGTATAATGCAAAGTTCGATCTTAAAATAGGTTCGATTAATTAAATGGATCAGATTCAAGTTCACAAAAATAAATCCGAGTCATATTCGGGTTGCATCTGAATCTAGTAGTGAGATCCGATCGGATTTTCACTATTACATGTGTGGCTATTCAACTTCTCTTCAGACTTCAATACTCATGCATGATTTAAATGGAAAATATTAAATATTAACTTTAAATCTCCAGAGGAGATTTTAATGCGGAGAGAGCGAGCTCCTCTTTTCTCACTCTCTCTCTCTTTCGAGAATTTCTCTTAAGGCTTGTTTGGATTCGGTGAAATGGTGGGAAAGGAAATAAGGTTTCTCGAGAAATTATCTTTCCATTGTTTGCAAACTCCAAAATTATAGGAAAGAAAAGGAAACCCAATTTCTCACGCAGCCGATTTTCCCTCAAAATTGCCTTTTTATTTTCTCACCTCTACACATAAGAAAGGACGTTTCCTTTCCTATGTTTTCTAATAGTGTGCGCCCCCAACCTAAGATGGTGCAATGCTTACCATGGACCCACATTGATGTATCTGTCATATATCCATGTCGTCCATCTATTTTTCCATATCATTTTAGTACACATACTAAAAAATGAAGCATACCCAAATCTCAAGTGGACCATCTATAAGAAATAGTGGTGATTGAACACTCCACCATTGAAAACTTTCTAGGGTCCACCATAATGGTTTTTTTCCATCTAAACTGTTGATAAGGTCACACAATCTTAGATGGAGATAATAAAAAAAAATATCACTATGATATAAAACTTTGATGGCCCACAAAGTTTTAATGACTAGTCACTACTATTTCCTATTGTATGGTCCACTAGAGATATAGATCTGTTTTTTCCTATTGTATGGTCCACTTGAGATATAGATCTGTTTCATATTTAGGATTAAAATCATCTAAAAAAATAAATGGACGACGTGGATACAGAATAACATCAAGGTGGGCCCTACGGTAAAGGCCGCACCATCTTGGGCGAGGCTGGTGCTGTTAATCCCCCTTGCAATTGGATTCATTAGTGATGAACCAAAAAATGAGACATCCAAATCTCAGGTGGACCACACCATAGTAAACAGTAGTAATTGAATGTCAACTATTAAAAACTTCTTTGGGCTACAAAAGTTTGGAAGCTGATATTTGTGTTTTCCCTTTGTACAAGTCTGTGGGACCCAACCAACAAGTTGGATGGTAACTAAACATTACAATGAGCCTTAGAAAGTTTTCAATGGTGCATGTTCAACTACCATTGTTTCCCATAACAAGGTCCACTTGAGATTTGGATATGCTTTATTATTATTATTTTTTTTTGCGCTAATGCACTAAAATGAGATGAAAAATTGGATGGATGGCATGGATAAAACACATATATCATGGTTGGGCACATATATCTTTTGCAACACTTACTAAACAAGAGTGGATTAGGTGAAACCCGGACTCACTCAGGATAGGTGTAGGCCTTACCGTGGGGCCTACCTTGACTTATATATTCTGTATCCACGGGGTCCGTCTGTTTTACAAATCGTTTTAGGGCACTAACCCAAAAAAGGAAGCATGTCCAATTATCAGGTGGACCATACCATAAGATTGAACACCCTATCAGTAAAAACTTCTTATGCCTCACCAAAATGTTTCGGTAGTGTTTATTTTCCATCCAATCCGTTTGAGGTTGAGGTCACGTAAACCTGATGAAGGTAAAAAACAAGTAGCAACTTGATCCAAAACTTTTGTGGTCTATTAATGGTCAATCACCACCCTTTCCTATTATATGATCCACCTAATAATTGGAAATAATTCACTTTTAGGATAGTGTTGTAAAATGATCTGGAAGAATAGATGGATGGCGTGGATTTAGAATACATACATCAAGGTGGGCCCCACGGTAAGGGCTGCACCATCTTGGGTGAGTGGGGTCTCACCTAATTCACTCCCTCACTAACGTATCCCACTAAAATAGGGAGTGGATTAGGTGTAGGTGCTACTCTCACCTCATCCAGGATGCTACAACACTTACCATGGGTCCCACCTTGATGATGTGTGCATTCAACATCCAAGCCATTCAATCCGTTTTCATAGATTATTTTAGGGCATGACCACAAAAATGAACCATATCTAAATCTTAAGTGGACTAAACCATGAGAAGCAATGATTATTGAACGCCCCATCATTCAATAAAATTTACTCAGAAAATTGTACTTTGCCAAACATATGATTTAAAAATAAACCTCAAATTTTTCAAGAAAATGTTGTTTATAAACAAACATAAGAACTAACATTTCATTTCCTCTACTTTCCTGGAAACAAGATTTCTTGAGAAATACAATTTCCTTTCTCATTCTTTCCGCACATCCAAACAGGCCCTAAGAATC
This sequence comes from Liriodendron chinense, assembly GCA_003013855.2. Taxonomy (NCBI): domain Eukaryota; kingdom Viridiplantae; phylum Streptophyta; class Magnoliopsida; order Magnoliales; family Magnoliaceae; genus Liriodendron; species Liriodendron chinense. Next base: position 4,725,116 of record PVNU02000362.1, read on the forward strand.
TCTCCTAGAATGGAAACTGGCAAGTAATGAGAGCTTATTAGTGGTTACGCAACTACATCTCAGTGGGTGGTACCCTAACCGTGCAGGGCCCATATTGATGTATGTTGTATGTATCCAGGCCGTTCATATGTTTTTCCATCTCATTTTAAGACGTGACACCAAACCCTAAGAAGATCCAAATCTCAAGTGGACCATACGACTAGAAATAGTGATGAACAACCATTAAAGACTTTTTGTGGGCCATAAAAGTTTTTTTTTTATCAAGTTGATATTTATATTTTCCCTTCATCTTCTTGACATTATCAAGACGTTGGATTGCAAATAAACACTACGGAAATCTTAATATGGGCTCTTTAGAATTTTCAATGGTGGGTAACTCAATCACCACTGTTTCCAGTTGAATGGTCCACTTGAGATTTGGATCTGTATAATTTTTAAAACCCCATCCTAAAATGGGTTGGAGAAATGGATGAATGGCGTGGATATACAAAATCTCACCCATGTGGCCCACATGGTAGGGGTAACACCCACTAAGTTGTTCGCCTGTTCCCCAAGTAACACCTCAACAAACGTGGATTTCCTTCTTTGGGGGGGGGGGGAGGGAGAGGGTTACGACTGGGAACTTAGGTAGGGCCCACCATGATGTTTGTGAGAAATCCACCTTGACCATCTATTTTGTGAACCCATTTTAGGACGTGCGACAAAAAAATGAGCTGGATCCAAGATTCAAGTGGGCCGAAACGCGAGGATTGAATTTCCACAGTTGAAATATTCATGGGGCCATAAAAGTTTTGAATCAGGCTAATATTTGTGTTTTTAGTTTATCCCAATAGGAATGACATTATGAATGGTATTGATGGCATATAACCATCATTATGGACCCAGGGATGTTTCAACGACAAAAATTTCCCTACCCACCTTTTCCTTTAGTGTGCCACACTTGAGTCTTGGATCCGACTCATTTTTTGTCTTACGCTTAAAATGAGCTCAGAAAATGTATGGACGGGGTGGATTTCTCACAAACATCATGGTGGGCCCCACCTAGGTTCCTAGCGAAGGAACTTCCTCTCTTGCTCTGGAAGGAAATCCGAGGAGCGGATTAGCTATTACAGGTAACACCTTAGTGGGTGTTAAAACTAGAAATATGTTCATCAGCAGTTTTTCCTGTGTTTCATTATCCTGGGGGAATTCTGAGTATAGAGACATTCATAGACAATCATAAGCACTCACTAAGTGTACGCAAGAGAGATATCGCAATGCGAATTTTATGCCAAAGATTCTGAGATCTTTTACATTCCAGGCTATGATATTTGTTACGAGCCCTTAATTATATCGATAGTTAATCACTCTTGATTAAAAGACAAAAATAAATGAATGCATATATCATAGATAGATTAAATAAAACAAATGAGGAAATATCAATGTAAATCATACACACCATAGAGAACATAGAGATTTTTTACGTGGAAACCCTTGCGGGAGAAAAACCACGGCACAAAGCGACAAAGCTCCACTTGAATAATGTTTATACAATAGATAGAGTATTCGAGAAAAGGCCTGGATAGATCGAGCAGGTGACTAAGTCATCGGGGACTATCGTCTTTGAGTTCATGGTTGTAGAGACCTATTTATTTTCTTATTATGGACTTAGCCACGTTTTCAAACAAATCAGATGTCTATGTCCCAGTTTCTTTCGGATTGTCCGAGTTGAAGGACCGTCAGGATTTTATCGAGTGGCATAACTTTGGGTTATTGACCGTTGGAATACACAAGCATCGAATGTTGGTCGGCACGACCCAAGGTCCACTCCAGTATTTTATAATGGGTGACCTTGAGAAGGCACTCCGCAACTACCTCATCAGCTCAATCGGCGGACCCGTTGTCGATGGGTAGGGCATCGACTACCTCTTCGTAATGGCAGTCCATAACATGATATTTCAAGCTTTGTTAAAACTCTTTTGATTATAGTTTCTTGTAGTAACCATAGTCCCTTTTGGTTAGTCTTGAGCCTTAATCCGGGCTAAACCCTAATTGTGCAATGAACATAATCGATATGAAGTTCCTATAATCAGTTGTCGAGTAAGGCTGGAGTCTGTTGACTGGTCTTCAGAAGTGATCCCGGTCTCGCACCATTGTTGATAGCTAATACGCAATGAGAGAACGAAGAGAACCTGCTCACACATGCATAAATATGCGGGGCATTGTAACGAGATAAAGGATCTTTGATGTACGATGAATGCAATTGAATGTATATCATATGAGATTGATTGTATGTGATGAATACAATAGAAGATATGTCACGTGAGAATGAATGTATATGAGAATAGAATAGTATGTACGCCATGTGAAGTTGAATACATGTCGGGTTAAATGAATGCTAGATTAAGCAGAGATGAGTGCTGGATTAAGCAGAGATGAGTGCTGGATTAAGCATGGATGAATGCTAGATTAAGCAAGATGGGTTTTAATGCATGAAGCAATCAATATTACTAGCCACAACTCCATTTCTGTACAAATTTTCACTAAAACAATATTCTGGTCATTTCGCTACTTGAAAATTCGAAGTAAAAATCTGGATTTTTGATATCCACAGATTGACCATAAAATATCATGAATATTTCACTGGACTTTGGTGTTTTATCATAATTAGGGTGTTTCAAAATTTTTAGACGGTTTAGATTCGAAGAAAACTCCCCCAATCAAAAGATGAATTTTTTGGGGAGTGCCAAAAAGTTGCGATTTGTACTTCGGATGGAAAATTAAAATCTTCATTGTTGGGAATTTATTTTTTTAGTATGTTTTATTGAATCAAAATGGGGGGTACTTCCTTATTTACATAAATAACTTAAAGTAAATAGACATTTACTTAAACGTTTTTATGTAAATAAGGTGTGCATTGTATAGTGCAGGTGCAGTGCAGACAATTATAGTGCAGTAAAGAGCAGGTGCAATGCAGTGCGGAGTGGTCAGGCGCATGTGTGTTGCATGAAAGTGAGGCAAGGGGATGCCAGGCGCATGTGAGTGAGGCAGGGGGGGGGGGGGGGGGGGGGGTGCTATGCGTATGTGAGTGAGGGCAAGGGATGCCAGGCGCATGTGAGGATGAGAGATGGGGTGTGGGCGCATGTGGGATTGGAAATGAGGGTGTGGGCGCATGTAGGATGAGAGATGGGGGTGTGGGCGCATGTGGGATTGGAAATGAGGAGAGAGAAAGATGAGAGAGGGAGGTAGGCGCATGTGGGATTGGAAATGAGGAGAGAGAAAAATGAGAGAGGGTGGGCGTATGTGGGATTGGAAATGTGGAGAGAGAAAGATGAGAGAGTGAGGTGGGCACATGTGGCCTCTCCCAGGCGCATGTGCTTCCTCCACTTATGGGATTTTCAAATTTTTTCTTCCCCAAGCAATGGGAGCGGGCGCAGGTAATGGGGCACATGCACTTGAAATATGGTGGTGGGCGCATGTTGCCCTACCACTTAGTATTTGTATGGTTTTTCGGAGAAGAGTGGGCGCACGACCCTGTATAAGTTGGAAAGGGTTCTACTACTTAAGAGTATTTTGAGATTTCTCTCCCTCTCTCCCTCTGCATTCAGGCTCCGGCGGGAAAATCCCTTTCCGGCAAGGGATTCCGGCGAGGAAATCCAATCCGGCCAGGGCATCTGGCAAGGGATGTCAGAACTAGTGCATGTGGTTTCAGGGGAGTGATCTTGCCAATGGTCATCAGAGGAGTTGCTATTTATAGTCTGCTAATCGGGTTCGGGTCCACGAGGAGAGTTTCCGGGCGCATGTGGCATGCCTCGGGCGCATGTGCCTCTTGGAGATGAGGTGTCACTCCCCAAACTCGGGGACCGGGCTCACTAAATTCCCGATCGCCGACCTTGGTGCCAACAGCCTCCGTAGTATCCCATTCTCGGCTCCTAGCTCTCAAGTGCCAGGTTCCGATCCTGGGATCCTACTAGGAGGATTTTCAGGGTAAATTTTTTTTTGTACAGGAGCATAAACAAAACCATAAAACATCATCAAATATCCACTAATAAGTTTGTTGAGTACAGTACTGGGAAGGGAAATACAACATGAATCAGAAGTCCAAAATATCAGGTACATGAACCACGCTCAACGCTGCTGATAGGCTCTAGTACCTGCAGTGTAAACAAACGCGCATGAGCTTCCTACGAAGCCCAGTAGAGTGCGTGTGTGCGCGTGTGATGCATATGACAAGTATACAGATATCAGAGTAAGCGAAAGTAGTAGATGGCTAAGTTATTAAGTTCATGAATGCTATCAGCCATCCCAAGGCTATGCTATGCAAGAGCCTACATGGCCGAGTGTTACATGCTAGAGATGCAATGCAACACGTCAATCCTCAACTGATCCACATATCAAAATAGTTATCATTTGGGACATCACCGGGGTCTAGTATACTCTAATATTGGCCGCCGCACATCGCGCCCATAACCAAGTGAGTAGAAAAGACCTCACTATCCGCCTCGTCAGTGGTATGCCAATGCCCACTCGGCTCGCCGATAGCGGACCCATTCCATGAGCTGGTCAGACTCGACCTAGCTTACAGCCCACTTCACCCGGGCGGATAAGGTCACACCCCTTTCCAACCGACCTCGACACAGTGGGAGACGCGGCCTACTGGTATTTGGCACACGGGCGCTCATGTTATCCACTTGGTCTCGACGCTGGAGCATCCTACTGGTACTACAGGGTTTAGGGACTTTCACCCAAGGACATCCATAGCGCCCACGTACTAGAACAAGTTTTCGGTGTCCAATACTGCCAACTACGATGTGACTATGGTGGCCACCACCCTGATACTGCTAGGGTGTGAAAGCGATCGTGACATATATAATGCGAAATGCATGAGTCATACAATCTAAGTCATGCACCAAACTTACGCATACTGCGCAATCATGTGGGGCGACCCTGTCTCACACGGGTCCCCTAAGTATAACAAGCCAACTAGCATATGCTATGGTTAATCATGATCCATAACAGGCATACAAATGATGCGTATGGGCATATGAATGAGCGTGGTATTCATTATATTAAGCATGTTATCAGTGTGACATATCAAGCTAATCATACTAGCATGTTACCAACATATCATGTAACATTGGCCTTAAAAGGCCCAATATATATATAGAGAGTGGGACCCGGACTGTGGGTCCCATTGGAAATGTAAAAGTCTTCGTGGCATAGCCCACTTGAGACCACGTCGGCCCCATACTTGGGCCTGCACATACAAGGTAGGTCGACAAAATATGTGAACGGCATGGATAAATCATATACGTTATGGTGGAGCTAATAGATACATCACGTTGGCACCCATAGGGTGGGCCACCTGCTGGGCAGCGTGGTACCCATCTAGTCCCAATAAGTTTTGAATCAAGCAGATATTTGTGTTTTCTCCTTCATCCATATCCATGTGATCTTATGAACCGGTTGGATAGCAAATAAACATCACTGTAGAACCCAGAAAGGTTTCAATGTTGGAAATCATTATTCCCACTATAGCATGGTCCACTTGACATTAGGATATGCTTAAATTTTGGGCCCAGCCACTTATGGATAGGTTGGGTGACAAATAAACATCATTGCAGGTCTAGGAAGGTTTCAATGGTGGAGATCATTATCCCCATTGTTGTTTCGTGGCATGGCCCACTTGCCATTGGGATATGCTTAAATTTTTGGGCTTAGCCACTAAAGTGATCTGGGAAAAACATATGGAAGGAATAGATCAGGCACATACATTCTAGGTGGGCCCAACGAGTGGGGCCCATGGGAGTGACGTCCAGAGACCACGCTGCTGGGCAGCAGCGTCCCTTGGACGCTGTCTGTCCAGCAGGCACATTTTCTTTTTATTTTATTTTATTTTATTTTTTATTTTTTATTTACAATCTCAACAAGTGGGGCCCACAGAAGTACCCGATCAAGCTGATATTTTTGTTGTCCCTTCCTCCATGTATGTGTGAACTTATGAACAGGTTGGATCTCAAATAAACATCATGGTGGGCCATAAGAAGGTTTTAACGGTAGGGCCGCTGTCCCTATTGTTTTCTATGGTGGGGCCCCCTCGAGACTTGGATCTAACTCATTCTTGGGGTCATGCCCTAAAATGATCTCCCCAACTGGATGGACGGTGTGGATACAGCACATGCAACATGGTGGGACCCACGAGTGGGCCACCAGCCGGCCGAGCCAGCGTCCAAGGACGCTGGTACGCCCAGCGTCAGCGACGCTGCTGGTGCTTCTTCTCTTTCTTCTTTTTTTTGTTGTACTTATATCGTGTGGGGCCCACATGTGACTGATCCACTCCGTTCATCAGGTTCCCCATCTCATGGGGGACCCAACAAACCCAATATTGGGTATGTAAATCCGTTTAGAAACATAAAAGTGGGCCAAATAATTTCTGACAGCAGAAATCGTTATTTCAACTGTTTTGTGCGGTGCGGTCCGTTTAAGAGTTGGATCTGGCTCAACCTTGGGCCCTGGCCCTAACATGATATGGGAAAACAAGTGGACGGCGTGGATGGAACACAAACATCAAGGTGGGTCCCACGAGTGGGGACCCCTTGCAGCGTTCCACGTGACGCTGGACGTTTCCAGCGTCTTTGACGCTGGACGTCCAGCGTCCCAGTCTTCTGTCCCTTTTTTTTTTTTAGTTTACATCAAGTGGGGCCCACTTAGGGACGATCCACCCCGTTCATCATGTCCCCCAGCTCATTGGGGTCCTAACAAGCCCAATATTGGGCAGGTGATGTGGTCCACAAACATCACGGTGGGCCCATGAAGTCTCAACAGTCGGCTTCATTAGCCTCATCGTTTTCGATGGTGTGGTCCACTTGAGATCTGGATCTTCTTCATTTTTGGCGCCCAGCCCTAAAATGGGCTGGAGAAACAGACGGACGGCGTGGATCTAATACATACATCAAGGTGAGTCCCACGTGTGGGGACCTGCCCAACGCCCAAAGGCTCCCTGCTGGGCAGCAGCGTCCTCTGGACGCTGTCTGTCCAGCGGGTAGCTTTCCCTCTTGTTTTCTTTTTCTTTTATTATTATTATTATTATTATTATTATTATTATTATTATTACAAAGTGGGGCCCATTCATGGATGATCCAATCCATCCATCAGGTTGTCCACCACCAGGTGGGCCCAAAAGAAAAGGAAAAATGAAAGGAAAGAAGAAGATGGGGGATTTATGTACCCCTTGCACTCACCTCAAAGGATGGACAGTTTGATTGAATCGGGTTGATGATCGGACGATCCGGACGGTCCGGATGATGGTTGAGGTCCTCCAAGCTTGGATCTACACCCTCAATCTCTCTAATCTCTCTCTATTTTTCTCAAATCTTCCTCTTCTCTCAAATCTTTCTCTTTCTCTCTCCTTTCTCAAATCTCTTTCTCTCTTTCTCTCTCCTCTCCCTCTCTTGCAAATATGGGAAGTGAGGAAGCCTCCTCTCCCCCTACGTATGGTATTTTATGGGGGGAGAGAGAGAGAAGCAATCATGAGGGTGGTGATGGGTAGCATGGGAGAGAGGGATGGGGGGTATGGTGTGAGGGTTGGCTTTGGAGGAGAGAGAGGGATGGGGGGTATGGGGTGTGTAGGCTAGGGTAATGATAGGGGTATGGGTGTGTAGAGTAGGGGCATGGGTTTGATTGATGTGACATGGTCTTGGAATTTGCGCAAGTGGGGCCCACGACACACGCACGTTGTGCGGCCCACCTCGGATTACGCAATCGATCATAACTTTCACACCGGGTATCGCAATGGGGCGTGCCGCGCGGCGTTGGAATCGCAGCGCCTACGCCGTCTCCGGGGTATAGGTCTTGGGTCGATGCGGTACTAAAATAGGGTCGCGGTCAAGGCTCGCTAATCTGATCCGTTCGGGACGTACCGGCACCGAAAATTAAGCGTACGGAGGGCAAACAAGGGTATGGGTCTTACATGAGGAAAAGGAGCTCCGGGCGCATGTGACCATGCCTCGGGTGCATGTGGACATGCCCCGGGTGCATGTCCTTCTTGGCAGCTTCCAGACTTAGAAATTTCAGCATGTTGGGCTGAGTGCATGTTTTTCTGCACTTGCGCGCCTCCACGAAAATGGTCATAACTCCTTCGTTACAGATCCGTTCTAAACGCTCTTGTACTCGTTGAAAAGCTATTTCGGCGATCTATGCAATAGAACTATCATGGTAACCTTTAGAAGCCTCTTTATCTTCGCCACAAGTGATCAATGCCGTCTGTTTATATCGGATTTGGTAACAGGATCCTCCAGACGTTCACCTTCTTTCAAGCTAGCTTCCTTTCGAACCTGAAAGAATACAAGAGAAAACTTAGGGTGGCCAGCGTCCAACCGTTGGCCCTCCGAAGCTTAAGTCAGACGGGACATGGTTGTAAAAGGAAACAGTGGGATATCAGCTTAGAGATTGTGTACCTGTTTAGTCTATGAGGCCACCCATTTATATAGGTTCAAGTGATCTAATCGGTTATGCAAGACGTTAAGATTACTACTGATTTTCGAAGATAAGGTGTTTATTCTATTGATCCTTAGATAAGGGGATGGCCCAGTCCAATTAGACATCTGGTCGATTACGTTGCCTGATGGTGATCCCCTGAGGTTCGGAATCACGAGCAAAGATAAGCCCAAAATCGGTCTATATGGGCTGTTGGTACCAAAAAGGTGGAAGACGTTCAGGCTTGGGGATAACTTCCTGCATATTTGAGATGCAGAACCTTTCAACGACCACTAATCAAGATGCTCGCATATTCAGAAGGGTATTCCGCATTTTCCCGATATACGAGCCTCGACCAAAAGGGCTCGGTGGTTCGGGAGTTGCGTATAGTACTTTTCCAATATGCGAGCCTCGACCGTGAGGGCTCGCAGGTCGAATACCGTCACAAAGGTGCTCGCAGGCCTCGATTCTTCGCTATCTTCGACCACTGCAATTTGGCTATAACAACTGCCCCACAAGTCCTTGCCGTTGAGAAGTCTAAGGGAAGGACTTGATTACTGGCACGCATAACCGCCTAATGCCTTTCTCGGAGGTGAAGTCATACATGATTGGACTGTCATTAATGAGCGCCAGCTTTCTGCAGCTTTTCGGCAGTGAGGAAATGAAGAGGCGTTCGCCACGTATCCATAGAATTAATAACCATGTCCGTTCGACTGCTGTGCCGAACAAACGATCGACGCGTGTCGCCATATCTTGAGGAATGATTGCTTATAAATATATGGAGCCTGCGAAGTTTTCAAAATTTCATCCAAAGTTTACGAAAATTCTCCCTCTCTCCTTGCTTCCTTCTTTCCTCTGGTGTAACTCTTGTCTCTGGTGTGACTTCGTCTCTATGGTGAACCTCCATTCCTTTGATTCCTTTTGGTATAGCTTCGTCCTTCATTCTTCCTCTTTCCCAAAGTACTATTTTCCTCATTCTTTTTTTCTTAAACAACTATGGTGGGGGATTTTGATGAGGAGACTGTCCCCTTGGGGGATGCTACCCTGGAATCTTCTTCCTCCAATAATGCGAGGGTTCCAACGGGTAGATACTCTGCATCCGGGTACCCTTCCATAATGACGGAGGAACGGCTGAGTGAGTTGAGGGAGAGATACCAGGTTCCCAACTCAGTTGTTTTCCGGTTGCCCGGAGATGGAGAAACCTCGGACTCTTCTCCCCTCGGTTGTGTCGCCCTTTATGAATATTTCTTCATCCTTGGGGTGCGCCTTCCCCTTCACCCCTTCATTCACGGCGTACTCTGGAGTTATAAGATTGCCCCCGGGCAACTTATTATAAATGGCTGGAGGGTAATTCTGAGCTCCTTCGTTCTTTGGACGCAAGCTGGTAATGGAGAGTTAGCCGCAGAAGAGTTCCTCCGAATGTACCAACTCAAGAAAGCCCCCTCCAGCGAAGGCTGGTATTACCTGTGTTACTGGCACCGGGATAGCGTCGTCTTGGGGAAACCCTCTTTGAATTACCCCGGATGGAGGAAACGCTGGTTTTACGCTTCCGGGAGCTGGGAGTCTGAGACAGGGTCCACCTCTGGGGGCCATAACGTGAGCCAATTTTTTGGTGAAGGTGGGCGTAGCTTCACTCTTCCTAAATTTATGAACCAACTTTGGATTCCCTGCTTTTCTAACCTTTGCTCATGTTTGCAGGTGTTCCGACTATGGGGAAGCCGAACTTGAAAGGAGGAATTCACGAGAAGATCGTGAAGGTTTACAAGTTACCTGCTCGCGACAGGCATATCGAGGCTTGTCTATCAACTTCTCGACTCGCAGCGGCCGGGTTGATATCTTGCGAGGAGGTCGCGATGACGAACGTGGGGGAGAAGAGAGGGTTGCTACCTCACCTCAAGGGCACCGGCTCGAAGAGGCAAAAGAAGACATCTGCTGGTCCCTCTCACCCGTCTAATCGGCCGGGTGAAACTGCCCAAACCCCACTTCCTGAGACTGCGGCGGCAGCGCCAGTGGTTTCTGTACCGATGGTTCCTCCTGAACCATCGATCATTGATATTATTGACAACTCCCCGAGGAACGACGGGGCCGGGTCGAGTTGCCCCCCAGGCGAAGAACCTCGCGAGCCGGAAGGTGCTCACGAGATGATTCCTGCTCGCGAGCAGAGTGCTGCTCAAGATGCGAGCCCAGCTAGGCTAGTCGTAGCCCAGCCTTCTGGGGTCGGAACATTCACCATCCCCAGCCACCTACACCCCATCTGCAAGTTTCTTTTTGATAACATTTCCCCCCAAACTTTCGGTGCCCTCCCTGAACCAAGCCCGAAGACCTCTCTCTTGAAGTGAGAGTGAGGATGGTCCAGGTAAAATATGCTTCGATTTGACCCTGTTTTTGCTTTCTTTGTTGACTTTAAAACGCTTATCTTATAGTCTTCCTTCTATCCTGCAGGGCTTGGACCTCATCATATGAACGAGGCGTGATATCCTCGCTGCCCGTCGTATAATAGATGAGGCCGAGGGGAAGAGGATTGCCTTGGAAAAGGCGGTCCACGGAAGGGACCAGGTCATTAAGTCTCGCGAGACCTGGATCGCGAAGATGACTGAGGAGAGAAAGATCCTCATCGAGAAGGTCCAAGTCCTGACTGACAGATATCAGGCTTTGGACTCGAACTTCGCCAAGCTTGCGGAGATGAAGGAGAAGGTAGAGAGAGAAAGAGAGATCTTCCGTCAAGACAAGATCTCGCTGGAGGAGCGGCTCGCGGAGAGCAAGTCGCAGCTCAAGGAAGTTAGCGACAATCTGGAGAAAGAGCGCTCCACCCTTGTGCAGCTCAAGGATGACTTGATCCACTGGGAGGAGGAGAGAGTGGCCCTTGTTAAGATGCTCTCTGAAGAGGGGCCCGAGCCATCATGGAGTTCCGGACTTCGCAGTTGTATGATAATGAAAGATATGAGTCGTACGATGCTGGTCGCGAGTTCGCACTACGAGTGGTGCAGCGAATGTCTCTATCTTTCGATATGGGAGAGTTCGAGAAGGTCGTGGCTATCATAGCTGCGGAGGAAAGAGCGGCTGTCGAGAACGAGGTGACTAATGTCACCCAAGCGGGAGGGGTCTCAGAAGTGGGCCCTGAAGCTGAGAGTACCCTCCTCCTCTGACCGATGCGCAAGGATGACCGTCTTTCTTCTGTTTATCTATCTCATGTACCGGTTTTTGCTTTTCGTTTGTAAACAACTTGACTTTTGTAGTCAATGAGATGAATGAGAAAAAACATTTTAATAATATTATCCTCGTCTTTTTTCTCCTTCTTTTGGTTCCTGCTTTCTCGTGTACTGAATGCCTTCGTACTTAACTCATGAAGCAATGAGTTAGGCTCAATCCGGGGGTCTTGGTGACCATGTCCGCGTGGAGATAGACTGATCTATCGATTGAGGCTTTGATTATACCAAGGGTAGAGGATTGGCCAAGAGAATGTGCGTATTCTCTTCGGGGCTATTCGGGTCCAACCAAATGGAGTAGCGACCAAAAGACAATCCACCTTTATTCGAATATTGTTCAAACTTACATCGAACTAAGGAAAATACCGTAGCAGATGCTCTACGTGCCAAGGGCGACGTAAGGGTCTTCCTTACATATCTTCAAGATAATAGGTACCTGGTCGCACAATTTTGATAACCCAATACGGGCCTTCCCAATTTGGATCTAACGAACGAGCAGGAATTCCGAGGTTCTATCTAAGAACCAAATCGCCGAGCTGAAAAGCTCTAGGCCGGACCTTGGCGTCATGGTAATAAGAAATGCGCTGCTGATAGGCTGCTGCTTGAAGCTGGGAGGTGTCCCTTCGCTCTTCCAAGAGGTCAAGATGAAGCCTCAGACTTTCCTGATTACAAGTGGGATCATACTGCTGGATCCGATACGAGGGCACTTGAACTTCAACTGGGACCACTGCATCAGTGCCGAAAGTCAATGAGAAAGGAGTTTATCTGATCGACGTGCGAGTCGTAGTCCTATAGGCCCATAAGACTTCCGGTAGGAGTTCTGGCCACATGCCTTTACATTCATCGAGCTTGGTCTTTAGATGATGTTTGATGATCTTATTTACCACTTCAACCTATCCATTAGCCTGAGGATGATATGGGGAGGTGTGAACACTACATATCTTCCATTTTTCTCAAAATTCTGCGAACGCGACGTTGTCAAATTGCTTTCCGTTATCGGTGATTATAGTATGGGGGAGCCCATAACGGCATATGATATTTCTCCACATGAACTTAGTGGTCTGTTTTTCAGTGATTCTAGCTAATGGTTCTGTCTCGACCCATTTGGTGAAATAATCGACTGTCACGATTGCAAATCTGTTATGACCTTTCCTGGTAGGCAAGGGCCTAATGATATCGACTCCCCATTGGGCGAAGGGCCAAGGGCCATCCATTGGCGTCATTTGCTCGGATGGCACACGAGGTATATGAGAATATCATTGGCACTTGTCACATCTTTTGGAGAATTCAATCGCATCCGCCTTCATAGTGGGCCAATAATACACTTGCCTCATCGCCTTATATGCTAAAGACCGTCCCTTAGGATGGTTACCACATGCCCCCTGGTGTATTTCATCCAGAACACGATGCGCTTCTTCTGGGTGAAGACACCTTAAGTATGGTAAAGTAAAGCTCTTGCGTAACAACGTTCCGTTTTGTAAAGTATACCTGGCAGCGCGATGACGGATTTGCCGTGCAGATTTCTTATCATCTGGGAGTTGTCTATCTCTGAGATAGAGGACGATGGGGTCCATCCAACATGGAGAGGAACGTACCATGATCACTTGCTCGGAGGTTGTTTGGTTGATACTTGGAGCATGAAGATGCTCGATGGGAATAGATTGCAATAATTCAAATTCGGGTGCAGAGGCTAGTTTTGCCAAAAAATCTGCAAGTTTGTTCTTCTCGCGAGGGATGTGAATTATTTCATAATTCTTCAGCCTTGCGAGGAGGATGAGCACTCGGGATTTGTATAAAGCCATCCGTTCTTCTTTCGCCTTGAATTCACCGAGTACTTGATTGACTATGAGCTGAGAATCACTATGAATAAGTAAACTCTGAATCGAGAGGACGTTCACTAATTCGAGGCCGACAATCAAAGCCTCATATTCTGCTTCATTGTTTGAGACGTGAGAGTCAAATCGTAAGGCATATTGAAAGCGCGGCCCCTCAGAAGCAACTAAAATTAAGCCCGCTCCGCTCTCGGTGGCCCGTGAAGACCCATCCACAAAGCGACCAGGGGGTTTGGTCGTTGGTCGTAGAGTTATCATCAGAGGAGGAATATGTGAATTCGGCAATGAAATCGGCCACGGCCTGACCCTTAACGGCAGTGCTGGGGCCAAACGAAATATCATGCTCACTGATCTCAATCGCCTATTTAGTTAATCGCCTTGAAACTTCAGGTTTTTGAAGGACCTGTCTTAATGGATGATTTGTTGGCACCAATATAGCGTGGGCTTGGAAATAGGGTCGCAGTTTTCGGGCGGCAGTGACTAAGGCGAGGGCCAATTTCTCCATATCAGAATACCGAGTTTCGGCATCCACCATTGCTCGACTAATATAATAAACGGGCCTTTGTACCCCGGAATCTTCTCTTATTAATGCGGCACTAACAGCCGTAGAAGACACAGATAAATAAAGAAGAAGGTTGCTCGTGTGCCACAGGTTTGGATAAAACGGGGGGTGCACTCATATATTGCTTCAGTTGTTGGAACGCTTCCTCGTACTGCTGTGTCCACTCTCAGTCGGCTTTGGCGGAGGCTCGGAGGAGCTGAAAGAAGGGTAAGCACTTATCAGAGGCCCACGAAATGAACCTGTTCAACGATGCAATGCGACCAGTCAGACGTTGGACATCTTTGAGAGTGGCCGGAGACTTCATCTCGATCAAAGCCTTTATTTTTTCAGGATTCGCCTCGATTCCTAGTTGGCCGACCATAAATCCGAGAAATTTCCCAGTGGACACTCTGAATGCACATTTTTCTAGATTTAGCTTCATCTGATACTTCCTCATTAAATCGAAGGCTTCTCGAAGATCTGCGAGGTCGTTTTCTACGACGCTTTTCACGAGCATGTCGTCGACATAAACCTCCATATTCCTACCGATTTGCGCGGCGAATATTTTATTACCAGGCGCTGATAGGTGGCTCCTGTGTTTTTAAGACTAAAAGGCATTACCTGGTAGCAATATAGGCCTCGGTCAGTGATGAAGGCAGTGTGTTGGCTGTCTGGCGGGTGCATCATGATCTGGTTATAACCAGAATAAACATCCATAAAACTGAGCAGGGCATGCCCTGCCATCGAATAAACCAGTTGGTCGATTTGCGGAGTCGGGAAACTATCTTTCGGGGCACGCTTTGTTCAAATCAGAATAGTCAACACACATTCTCCCCTTTCCGTTAGCCTTTCGAACGAGAACCACGTTCGCAACCCATTCTGGGTAGTTAACTTCCTTTATAAAATTGACTGTTAGCAGCTTCTCGACTTCAGCCTTAATCACCATTTTCCTTTCTGCAGTGAAGGCACGTCGACGCTGGTGAACAGGTTTGTACTTCGAATCAACATTCAAACGATGTGCTATGACGCTGGGGTCGATACCTGACATATCACTATGGGACCAAGCAAACACATCTTGGTATCTGGTGAGGAAACGGACCAAATTTTCACGAAAGACACTGCTTAAAGAAGATCCAACGTAGATAATTTTGGACAAATTGTCTTCAGATAAGTGGATCGCAACTGTCTCTTCCCCTGGACTTCCTGATTGGAGGGCACTCTCCCTTGGGTCCAACGATGTAGCCATCGGAGGGCTTGATGAATCTTTTGTCGCCATCATAACTGGCATTGCCTGGGCCTTCTTTCGGTTTTGTACGACGATCTCGTAACACGCTCGCGCTTCCTTCTGATTTCCTCGTACAACCCCGACTCCATTTGGAGTAGGGAATTTGATGCATAAGTACAGAGGGTGTAAAGATGCCCCTACCTTATTGAGAGAAGGTCGGCCCAAAATGGCGTTATATGCTGATCTTCGATCCACCTCGAGGAAATTAACGAAGATAGTAGTTTTCGCTGGGCTTTCTCCGAAGGTGACTAGAAGGTCAATGCTACCTTCTGGTGCTACCACTTCACCCCCGAAGCCGATGAGAGGAGTTGAAACCGGTTTGAGCAGGCCCCTGGCGAGTGCCATTTTGTTGAAAGCTTCAAGGTAGAGAATATCAGCGGAGCTACCTGTATCCACCATAATACGATGAGTCAAATAATTTGATACTTTTAATGCGACCACAATGGAGTCTTCATGAGGGAAGTGAATCCCTTCTGCATCTTCGAGAGAAAAGGAGATCAGAGGATGGTCGGGATTCGACGCATCGGGCGTCTTTTCCAACCAATAGATATGCTGGGGCTTCTGAGATGCCTTGCGAGTATATGCTTTTCTTGAAGTTTGAGAATCTCCCCCGCAAGCTGTTCCTCCGGCGATGGTCCATATCTCACCGGTGGGTTCAACGTCTTCTTGCGAAGTGTGACGTTGAGGTGATTTCTTCCGGTGTGATGGGGCTTCCGTCCGTTTCGGTGACCGACCTTGTCGGGCTACGTAATCCCTAAGATGTCCTTTTCAAATGAGGGCTTCGATGTGATCTCTCAGAGATATACAATCTTGGGTGTTGTGCCCATGATCTTTGTGGAAATAACAAAATTTACTCTTATCTCTTTTTTCTGGATCGGATTTGATCTTTGAAGGCCACTTCACGTAAGACTTGTGTTTGATCTCCATTAACACTTTTCAGGAGGTTGGATAAGAGGTGTATAGTTATGATATTTACTAGAATAGGGCTTCTTAGGGGATCAATCCCGTTGATCGCGCCGGTACTTTTTATCAGAAAGAGGGATCTCCTTAGTCTTGCACTTCTTGCCCTGTATACCGTGACGCGCCAAAGCAACTTTTTCCGCATTGATGTATTTCTGGGCCTTTGCCTGGAACTCCATCATAGTTTTAGGAGGGTTTTTGTCCAAGGTGAACCTGAATTTTTCGCTTGTGATTCCGGCTATGAGGGCAGTGAGGCCTTTATCTTCGGTATAACCTTCAGTCTGGACGGCTTCTGCAGTGAATCGAACTATAAACTCCTTTATCGTCTCCCCATGCTGCTGCTTCAAGTCCATTAAGTGAGATGCCGACTTTTTGGTATGGATGCTTCCCATGAATTGAGAAAGGAAGAGCTCCGATAGCTGAGAGAAGGACCTGATGGATCGGGGTTTTTGCCCCCGGAACCATGTACGCGCTGCATCCTTTAGAGTTAGGGAAAAAGCCCTACACATGATTTCTGAACCATGTCCCTCTAGCTCCATAAGAGGCTTATACGTTTCCAGATGTTCGAGAGGATCGCCAGTGCCTGTATACGGAGTGATGATAGGCGTGCGATACTTCTTAGGTAAGGGTGCTTCCATGACCTCACGGGTGAAAGGAGATTCGGATCGATGTATTAACGCTATAGCAAGAGATGGTCGATTCGTCTGATATCGTTGTTCCATATCGTCGAAGCGATCTTGGATTCTTTTGAGGTCTCCTTCCCATGGTAAGGTGTAGCCTGAAGTTTCGACGGTGGACCCCTGAGATTGCTGTTGCCGGGAGGTACTGGAGTGTATAGAATGTGGGTGGAGTACAGGAACTTGGTTGCCGAGTGGCATTCGATTCGATGGAGGAGGATTTGGATGGGTTTGTGGCTCACCCGTAGAATGTCTGAAAGCCACTGGTATAGGTTGTACTGGCGACTCTTCCGGAGGTTGCTGCTGGCGCTCAAGAAAATGCTAATCAAGCCGATTAGATAAGGCTTGAAACCCGGCTTTGAGAGTTAAAAGTGTGTTTCCGAAGAAACACATGACATCTTATTGATGGTCGGAAGCATCGAATAATGGGTTTTGTGATGGCACATTAGGCTCTCCGTGGGGGATGCCCATCGAAGCAGTCTGAGGGAGGTTAGGCGCTGGTTCGGTATTGTCAGGCGGAGGTAACGTCTGCCTTGAAGTAGAAGGATAAACAGTCTTTTTGGGAGGCATGGTGGGAGAACTTAATCAGTGATTAGAATGGCTAATCCTGACAATCTGTTTCCACAGACGGCGCCAATCTGTTTACGTCGGATTTGGTAATAGGATCCTCTAAACGTTCACCTTCTTTCAAGCCAGCTTCCTTTCGAACCTGAAAGAATATAAGAGAAAACTAAGGGTGGCCGGCGTCCAGCCGTTGGCCCTCCGAAGCTTAAGTCAGACGGTACATGGTTGTAAAAGGAAACAGTGGGATATCAGCTTAGAGATTGTGTACCTGTTTAGTCTATGAGGCCACCCATTTATATAGGTTCAAGTGATCCAATCGGTTACGCAAGACGTTAAGATTACTACTGATTTCCGGAGATAAGGTGTTTATCCTGTAAATTCTTAGATAAGGGGATGGCCCGGTCCAATTAGACATCTGGTCGATTAAGTTGCCTGATGGTGATCCCCTGAGGTTCGGAGCCACAAGCAAAGATAAGCCCAAAATCGGTCTATATGGGCTGTTGGTACTAAAAAGGCGGAGGACGTTCAGGCTCGGGGATAACTTTCTGCATATTTGAGATGCAGAACCTTTCAACGACCACTAATCAAGATGCTCACAGATTCAGGAGGGTATTCCGCATTTTCCCGATATACGAGCCTCGACCAGAAGGGCTCGGTGGTTCGGGAGTTGCGTATAGTACTTTTCCAATATGCGAACCTCGACTGTGAGGGCTTGCAGGTCGAATACCGTCACAAAGGTGCTCGCAGGCCTCGAGTCTTCACTATCTTCGACCACTGCAAATTCGCTATAACACCGTCCATAATATACAGTCTTCGGTGAACAACTAATATCTTCTTCGTTATAATTCGGAATTGGATGATCTTGGACTTTTCAGAATCATGACTTGGTAAGAATTCCCATGACGTATCATTTTCTTCGAATGTATATTGCTTTCATAGTCATCCTCTGACTGGAAGTGATCTCTTCACTGGTATCTATTCCCAGACTTAGAAAAATTCGGGTTTTAGGCCCCGACTGTTCAATGTACAGCTATATCTTTTCTGGGATAAAAGTCACTGATGCCAGAGCACTATAGGCTTTTAATAATGTTATTGAATAAACGTGTTCACTGGTAAACGGTCAAATGCTGTTAATTTCGGTTGTTCCTTCCCAATTCGAATCCTTCAGTCGGCTCTTAGGAGGGAAAAAAGGTACTTCGGGGTATGCAGGTGAAAATATGCATTGCACGATGTCCAAATTTGAACGTTAGGGATTTTTTGGGCATTTTGGATCATTTGGCGGCAATACACATGTCTAAATCAGCTCCGTAATGACAGATTTTAGTTCTGGGTATGATTGCGCGAGCTGCTTGAGCTAGGACCGCACCAACGCTCTACTGCTTTTCTGACTACTTCTAGGTTTGTTGCTAACTTTAACTAATGTATTCGAGTCGTCACTTCTTCTTTTATCATTGGTGATATTTTGAGCCCCAACAAGTGCCCCCCCGGTGCGCTGCGCTGGGCATTTATGCTCTACCAGTGTAGTGCACCGGTTCCTAGGCTTAAGTATATAAACCAAGTCTAGCTAAACCATTTCTTTCATTTTTTTAACAGAGTGCTTTTCCTCCCTTTTCAATTCTGTAGATTTCATCTAAGTTTGCCATGCCATGGAGGTATAAGGATCTTCTGGTTCTTCTTGCTTCCCTTTAGGATCTTGCTGTCCTTCCGATTTTGCAGCCGTAACTCTTGTATTGACGCGTCGTGAAGGCAAAATACTGATTTAACCTGTATTTGTGAGACTGAAACTTCAAGCCTTCTAATCTTATTATCTTCTAATAGTACTCCTGTCTTCGTCACTTCCTTCTTAGTTATGCTGACTTGGTTTACAGTGTAGCAAATTCATTGTGGTGTGGGGTTACTTTCACTCGTTGTTGATCCCTTGGAGTATTCGACCGGTAGGTGTATGAATTCATAATCCTGACTCTTTGATGATGCTGATAGGAGATCCATAGAATTCTCCAGCTGGTGTTGGCGACATATATGTATAGTCCCATAACAAGCGATAATAAAAGATTATAGAATCCTATAGGTGTTGATAGGGTCAGATATATATAATCCGATAACTGAGGATGACGACATATATATGTAATTCGATAGTTGGAGATGATGGCAGATATATATAATCCGATAGCTGGAGATGACGACAGATATGTAGGAGCCTATGACTGATGTCGATCAGAGGAACGTAGGTAAAGATCCATAACCGATACTAGTAATATATATATATATATATATATATATATATATATATATATATATATATATATATATATATATATATATATATATATGAAGATCCATGACAATAATGATGGAATATATGTACACTCAAGTTTGCAAGTGATGTCAATAGAGTATATGTATAAAGATTCATGGCTGATACCAGTGGACGAGATATACATCCAAAGATCTATAACTATTGTCGAAGAAAGGCATGTGGAAGCCTGTAATCGATATTGATAGTCGATGTATAGAAGTTTTATAATCACTCCTGACAGTTGATATATAGAAATCCGTAATCAATATTGGTCATGCGACGCACGTATGACAAGTTATAGAGCTTCCTTCTTCTGCTTTGTATTTTCTTTTATGAAGTTAATGGATGTTCCTCAAGCTTTCCTTGAGTCTACTAGAACACCAAAGTCAGTTGCTGGACTCGATCCTGATGTTATTTTCGTCGTTGCTTTGTCTTCTTGGACTTCTTTTCCTTTGTATTTTTTTGACATGTTCTATCTTGTGAGAGGACAGACACAAGTATCTTGTACGAGTTTACATGATAACTCGTGGGCTTATGATGTGATGTTCAAGTTCAGGTGACAATGTGATGATCGTACTATTATGATATTGCAATCATGCTCTACACAATAGTTTATCATTTCATGCTTATCGTGATGGTGTAATGTATATAAGTGTTGTGCTAATTTGAATGACAATAATAAGTGAAGTGATAAATGAATAAAAAGATGCATATGTAGCAAGGCAAATGTATTGGAAGAAGATAGGTATGTGATAAAATCACTTCTCTTCTGACTCTGTCGGTGCTCATTTCTATGTCGTTACTTTGGTAAATATATAAGCTTGTTGTGTTCCACGCTCGCCTCCAGGGATGTAATATCAAGTCCCACATCTTGATAACATAAGATTCAATTTATGCTCGTGATATGGAGTATCGTGGTCTAATTATAATCGATCATTGCTTGAGAGATTAAATTCAGTTAGACTCATGACGTGGAGTATTATATGAGATTCAGTTTAAGCTCGTGACATGGAGCATTATATTGGGATTGCTGGCTTGCCCCCGTTAATTTCCTCTCTATACTTGGGCTTCTCACTATGTGTCGGGTTTGCCCCCAGTGTATCTGACTCATAGTCTTGTAAAGTAATGTTCTTTAGGGAACCAGGCATATAAAGGAATAATCATCACATACAAAGACTTGAATTTATAAAGATATCTTGTTGAAGAACACTTTCACGCCCTAGAAATCCATATAGAAGGCCGTCTGACCATAGTCCACAATCGTATACTCTCATTGCGAAATCGTTTATAAGAGAAAGTCATATATGCTCCGATGTGAAGTGATATATAGTAAAATGTCCTGCCCTTCTTTATATGAAACTATATATATATATATAAAAGACCGACGACTCTTAATTGCTCTCATATAGAGTATAAGAACGTCGGAATGTCATAATGATAACAAGAAAACCATGATGAAATAACAATATGAAGATATTGCATCTTATGCGGATCTTCTATAGAGTACCATCCTCTTATCGGACTGAATTGATCTAAAAATTCTTAAGATATGATTATGATCAATGATTATGATTGGACATCTCGAATTCATGATTGATACTAGCATCGTCGAATGATTAGGACAACTTAGAGATTTATTTTAATCGAGTGATGTAGATACTTGATTCATGGGATGTTGAGATCTTTCTCGATGATGTGGTGATTTCATTTTGATATAATTGATCGATTGATCTTCATGTGATTCAGTTTAACCTCATACTTTGGAGGGATCTGGTGTAGTTTAGCCTCATACCCTAGAGGGATCTAGTGCAGTTTAACCTTATACCCTGGACGGATCTGGTACAGTTTAACCTCATTCCCTGGAGGGATGTAGTTTAGTTTATCCTCGTAATCTGGAGGTTCTATGGTTCAGTTTATCTTCGTAACCTGGAGATTGTATGGTTCAGTTTATCCTCGTAACCTGGAGATTGTATGGTTCAGTTTTTCCTCATAACCTGGAGATTATATGGTTCAGTTTATCCTCGTATCCTGGAGTATTTTCCCAACTCGTTTAGACCCGGAGTGCAAGGGTATGTTTATTTCTCAACTCGTTTAGACCCGAAGCGGAAGGGTATATTTATTTCTTAACTCGTTTAAACCTGGAGTGCAAGGGTACATTTACTTCTCAACTCGTATAGACCCGGAGTGCAAGGGTATATTTATTTCTCAACTTGTTTAGACCCGGAGTGCAAGGGTATATTTATTTCTCAACTCATTTAGACACGGAGCGCAAGGGTATATTTATTTCTCAACTCATTTAGACCCGTAGTGCAAATGTATATTTATTTCTCAACTCATTTAGACCCGGAGTGCAAGGTTATATTTATTTCTCAACTCGTTTAGACCCGGAGTGCAAGTGTATATTTATTTCTCAACTTGTTTAGACCCGAAGTGTAAGGGTATATTTATTTCTCAACTCGTTTAGACCCGGAGTACAAGGGTATATTTATTTCTCAACTCGTTTAGACCCCGAGTGCAAGGGTATATTTGCGCTTATGCAGAGTTCAGTGACTTGGTGCCTATATAGAGTTCGGCGAGATTTGTGCTTATGCAAAGTTCAGCGACTTTTGCTTATACAGAGTTCGGCGAGATTTGCGCTTATGCAGAGTTTAGCGACTTTGTGCCTATACAGAGTTCGGTGAGATTTGCACTTATGCAGAGTTCAGCGACTTTGTGCCTATACAGAGTTCGGCGAGGTTTTCGCTTATGCAAAGTTCAGTGACTTTGTGCCTATACAGAGTTCGGCAAGATTGTAGACTCAGTAGGGATTACCCATCATATTGACGGTTGCTTTTGCTGCTTCTCCGGCTATGAGATTGACCGCCACTTCAACTGTCGCTTTAGTTATCATGTTAACAACCATTTTAGCTTTCACTTCAATTGCTCCTTCGCTTGATGAAGAAAACCTGTTGCTTGCCCCCTATGATATCTTGGGCAAAAATGGTGTTTTGAGCGGCACCCTGCGCTATCAGGATTGCCAAAGCAACATGAATGTCCTTTGACTGCTTTGTGAAGTCATTCTGAATCTTGAACTAGCTCATCAATCGTTCTTGGATTGCTAGAGGTTAATTAGTCTGTTCAAACAATTCTTCGTCTTAGGCCACCTAAACCCTCGTGTCCTGCATTGATCGCCCCTCACGTGTCGGCTTCTGCTTTGTCAAAATGACTTTGATGACAATCATTTCTACCGTCTCTTCAATTGTTTTCTGTATAAATAGCCTGATCTACCCCCTGTGATTCTTTCGCCGATTGTCGAGTGGGTGAAGCGGCACTACGGGCTATTCTCTATGCAATTGGGGTGGCTAAGGCATCCTGGATCTCCTTCGCTCACCTCGATAGATCACTTTGAGCTTGGGTCAATTCGTTGATCTACTCCTGAGTCGTTAACGGTTCAACATCTTGTTTGATCGGCTCTTCGCCTTCAATTATCTACACGACTTGTGCTGGCTGCTCCTCACGAATCGGCCTTGATTTCATCTGGCTGGTCTCGATGACAATCCCCTCTCTTGCTTTTGTGACTATTTTTTTTGTATAGTCAGCTTGATCTGCCCCCTGTCTAGGTGGTTCACTTCCAAGAGAGCTGGGAAGCTACCAACTGAGCGTGTGAACTTTTGTGGCCTCATTGCGGTAGTCTGGTTAGCGGTGGAAGTGCTACTAGTTCTGGTTGCCACTGCTTTTTGATGGTGCGGCATGCCTTGACCACAGTGGTCTTCTAATATGGAGCCTTCATCCTCGTTTTCTTCATTTCCTTCAGCTGTTTGCGGCTTCGAGTTAGCTATAGCTGGACTTAGAAGCAGTTGGTGTCGTTACAGTGGAATGTGAAAAGCAGAATCCTCTAGTCATAAAAAATATAAGTATAGACGCCATTTCTCCTGTTCTTAGGGTTAGTGTTTTCACTAACTTTCACTGCACAATCACATGTTCATTAGAGCATTCTACAACTAGATATAGAAAGTGCACGACCTTACGAGTCACAATAAAAGTTAGACATAAAACTAAATGCGCAATAAGAATACACATGCTTATGTTATCTTTTAAAACTTTAGGATTTTTTAAAGTTTTGAAAACTTTGATTTCAGATGCTTTTGCCTTAAAGATAAAGGGAAGAACGTTCCCGTTGAGAGTCGCCAGTTTGGTGCCCGTGAAGGCACCGAACATTTCTCCTTGTGGTAACCTTTCTTACGTACACATCAATGTCTGCAAATGATTTATCTTAGAATATCTATTTACTCAGAAATAACCAAGGATCCAGGTATTGTTCGATCCCTAGCAAAGTCGCCAGTTTGTTAAAACTAGAAAAATGCTCATCAACAGTTTTTCCTGTGTTTCTTTATCTTGGGGGAATTCTGAGTATAGAGACATTTATAGACAATCATAAGCACTCACCAAGTGCACACAAGAGAGATATCGCAATGCGAATTTTATTCTAGAGATTCTGAGATCTTTTACATTTCAGGCTGTGATATTTGTCACGGGCCCTTAATTACATCGATGATTGATCGCCCTTGATTAAAAGGCAAAAGTAAAAGAATACATATATTACAGATAGATTAAATAAAGCAAATGAGGAAATATCAATGTAAATCATGCACACCATAGAGAACATAGAGATTTTTTACCTGGAAACTCTTGCAGGAGAAAAACCACGGCACAAAGTGACAAAGCTCCACTATGAATAATGTTTGTACAATAGATGGAGTATTTGAGAAAAGGCCCGGATAGATCGAACAGGTAACTAAGTCATTGGGGACTATCGTATTTGAGTTCATGGTCGTAGAGACCTATTTATTTTCTTGTTATGGACTGAGCCATATTTTTAGACAAGCCGGATGTTTATGTCCCATTTTCTTTCAGATTGTCCGGGTTGAAGGACTGTCAGGATTTTATCGAGTGACGCAACTCTGGGTCATTGACCGCTGGAATACACGAGCAACGAATGTTGGTTAGCATGACCTAAGGTCCACTCCCGTATTTTATGATGGGTGACCTTGAGAAGGCACTCTGCAACTACCTCATTAGCTCAACTGGCGGACCCGTTGTCGATGGGTAGGGCATCGATTATCTCTTCGTAATGGCAGTCCATAGCATGATATTTCAAGCTTTGTTAGAACTCTTTTGATTATAGTTTCTTGTAGTAACCATAGTCCCTTTTGGTTAGTCTTGAGCCTCAATCCAGGCTAAACCCTAATTGTGCAATGAACATAATCGATATAAAGTTCCTATAATCAGTTGTCGAGTAAGGCTGGAGTCTGTTAACTCGTCTTCAGAAGTGATCCCGGTCTCGCACCTTTGTTGATAGCTAATACGCAATGAGAGATAAGAAGAGAACCTGCTCACACATGCATAAATATGCAGGGCATTGTAATGAGATAAATGACATTCGATGTACGATGAATGCAATTGAATGTATATCATATGAGATTGATTGTATGTGATGAATACAATAGAAGATATGTCATGTGAGAATGAATGTATATGAGAATACAATAGTATGTACGCCATGTGAAGTTAAATACATGTCGGGTTAAATGAATGCTAGATTATGCAGAGATAAGTGCTGAATTAAGCAGAGATGAGTGCTGGATTAAGCATGGATGAATGCTAGATTAAGCAAGATGGGAGTTAATGCATGAAGCAATCAATATTATCTAGTCACAACTCCATTTCTGTACAAATTTGCACTAAAACAATATTCTGGTCATTTCGCTGCCTGAAAATTCTAAGTAAAAATCAAGATTTTTGATATATCCACAGATCGACCATAAAATATCATGGATATTTCACTGGACTATGGTGTTTTAGCATAATTAGGGTATTTCAGATTTTTTGGACGGTTTAGATTCGAATAAAACTCCCCCAATCAAAAGGTGAATTTTTTGGGGAGTGCCAAAAAATTGCGATTTGTACTTCGGATGGAAAATCAAAATCTTCGTTGTTGGGAATTTATTTATTTTTTATTTTTTATTGAATCAAAATGGGGGGTACTTCCTTATTTACATAAATAACTTAAAGTAAATGGAAACATAAATTAAGTCTTAAACGTTTTTATGTAAATAAGGTGTGCAATATTTAGTGCAGGTGCAGTGCAGACAAGTATAGTGCAATGAAGAGCAAGTGCAGTGCAGTGTGGAGTGGGTCAGGCACATGTGTGTTGCATGTAAGTGAGCCAAGGGGATGCCAGGCGCATATGAGTGAGGCGGGGGGGTGCCAGACACTTGTGAGTGAGGGCAGGGGATGCCAGGCGCATGTGAGGATGAGAGATGGGGTGTGGGCGCATGTGGGATTGGAAATGAGGGTGTGGGCGCATGTAGGATGAGAGATGGGGGTGTGGGCGCATGTGGAATTGGAAATGAGGGTATGGGCGCATGTGGGATTGGAAATGAGGAGAGAGAAAGATGAGAGAGGGAGGTGGGCGCATGTGGGATTGGAAATGAGGAGAGAGAAAGATGAGAGAGTGAGGTGGGCGTATGTGGCCTCTCCCAGGCGCATGTGCCTCCTCCACTTACAGGATTTTCAAATTTTTTCTTCCCCAAGCAATGGGAGCGGGGGCATGTAATGGGGCACATGCGCCTGAAATATGGTGGTGGGCGCATGTTGCCCTACCACTTAGTATGTGCATGGTTTTTCGGCCAAGAGTGGGCGCACGTCCCTGTATAAGGTAGAAAGGGTTCCACTACTTAGAGTATTTTGAGATTTCTCTCCCTCTCTCCCTCTGCATTCAGGCTCCGGCGGGAAAATCTCATTCCGGCAAGGGATTCCGGCGAGGAAATCCAATCCGGCCAGGGCATCCGGCAATGGATGTCAGAACGAGTGCATGTGGTTGCAGGGGAGTGATCCTGCCAATGGTCATCAGAGGAGTTGCTATTTATAGTCTGTTAATCGGGTCCGGGTCCACGAGGAGAGTTTTCGGGCACATGTGGCATGCCCCGGGCGCATGTGCCTCTTGGAGATAAGGAAAAGGAGCTCCGGGCGCTTGTGACCATGCCTCGGGCGCATGTGGACATGCCCCGGGTGCATGTCTCTCTTGGCAGCTTCTAGACTTAGAAATTTCAGCATATTCGGCCGAGCTCATGTTTTTCTGTACTTGCGCGCCTCCACAAAAATGGTCATAACTCCTTCGTTACAGATCCGTTCTAGACGCTCTTATACTCGTCGGAAAGCTATTTCGGCGATCTACGCAATAGAACTATCATGGTAACCTTTAAAAGCCTCTTTTATCTTCAAAAGTGGGCCACAAGTGATCAATGCCGTCCATAATATACGGTCTTCGGTGAACAACTCGTATCTTCTTCGTTATAATTCAGAATTGGATGATCTTGGACTTGTCGGAATCGTGACTTGGTAAGAATTCTCATGACGTATCATTTTCTTCGAATGTATATTGCTTTCATAGTCATCCTCTGACTGGAAGTGATCTCTTCACTGGTATCTGTTCCCAAACTTAGAAAAATTCGAGTTTCAGGCCCCGACTGTTCAATGTACAGCTACCTTTTCTGGGATCAAAGTCACTGATGCCAGAGCACTTTAGGCTTTTAATAATGTTACTGAATAAATGTGTCCGCTGGCGAACAGTCAAATGCTTTTAATTTCGGTAGTTCCTTACCAATTCGAATAGTTCAGTTAACTCCTAGGAGGGGAAAAATGTACTTCGGGGTGTGCAGGTGAAAATATGCATCGCACGACGTCCAAATTTGAAGGTTATGCTTTTTTTTTTTTGGGGCATTTTGGATCATTTGGCGGCAATACACATGTCTAGATCAGCTTCGGAATGACAGATTTCAGTTCTACGTATGATTGCGCGAGCTGCTCGAGCTAGGACCGCACCAACGCTCTACTGCTTTTCTGACTGCTTCTAGGTTTGTTGCTAACTTTGACTAATGTAATCCAGTCGTCACTTCTTCTTTTATCATTGGTGATATTTTGAGCCCCAACAGTGGGTAACACCCTAATCGTATGGGGCCCACCTTGATGTAAGTTTTGTATATCCATGCTATCCATCTGTTATCTTATATATATTTAAATATTTTTTAGATTTGTGATGTGGATTCGATCTGAATCTGATATCTATATGGATTTTTGGATTGGAAATCGATCTGACTATTTATATGTGGATCGGATATGGATATCACCTTTTGGATCCAAGTCGGATCCGAATCTAGCTATAGATTTTCAGACTTGGAGCCAGATCCAACTGGTTCTGATCCAGATCCGACCCATTGAGAACCCTAATGAGATTGTTCTTACTAGAAGCAACAACAAGGGGATTGAAGAATTAAAGTATTTTCTAAAAAAAAACATATGGGTTATCTTTGATATTTACTTGGTATAGAAGTAACCAAATCTAAAGGAGTTAATCTATATCAATGGCTAAATATTTTGAATTTACTCATGGAGATGAGTCTTTTAGGGACCAAACTAGTTGACACTCCAATGGATCCAACCACAAGTTTATAAGTGATCAAGGAGATAGTAGAGGATTCGCCGAGGTAAGAAGATTGATTGGAAAAATTATTTACTTAATTATCACTTGACTAGACATCCTATGCAGTGAGCATGGTAAGCCTATTCATGAGTTCTCTAAGAGTTAACACATATGGAAGCAGTTTTTCGAATTTTGAGTTACCTAAAAGGTGCAACAGGTCAAGGAATGTTCTATAAACGAAATTGTCATCTTCGGGTCATAGGAAATTTAGATGCAAGCCGCACATGTTCCTTAGTAGATAAATGGTTTACTGCTAGATATGGTACAATTGTAGGAGGAAATTTAATCATATGAAAGAGTAAGAAGTAATATGGTGGCCCCATCAACTTCCAAAGTAGTGTACGGAGCAATTACTCATGCCTCATGTAAGTGATGTGGATCAAGAAATTGTCGCAAGGAAAGAGATTTATAGTATACCTACCTATGCAATTATTTTGTGAAAATAAAGCTGCTTCACAATGAAAAAATTCTGTCCTAAACCAAAATAATCCATCTAAGTGAGCCTATGTAAGCCCATGTCAGATTCATTAACAATACTTACTGGTCATTTTGACAGTTTGGCTCCAGATTGCAAAGTTTGAAAAATGCACATGCAATGAAGCATCATCACCTTTGGTGATTTCCTCATTGATTTAAACCCAATGTTTGCAAATTGCAATTTGGTTCACTTGTGAGCATTTGACCAACCAAAACGATGCTACCGCTAACAAATCTCACCATCATATGTAATAATAACGTCACACTCTTTCTTTTTCAGCTATATGATATGCTTAAGGCTACCGTTACAGTGATGGTAAGCAATTGCTTCCTTGAGTTAGCAGGTTGGCCCTGGGTTTTAGCATGCTCAAACGCCCGAGCAGATAGCCTACCCGCGCTTATCTCTTTAAAATAGTATCAGGCCAGGGAATTAGCTCGAGTGGGCGGGATCTTTAACTAGTGGTCTGGGTTTTTTGTCCAGGTACCTATCCTATGGGCAACGCTTGTACAAGCCTCAAATGGCCCGTTTGTTCATCTATGGGTAAAAGTAAGACAGTTTGACATGATTCTTGTGGAGATGATTTACAGCAAGAAATAATTGTACAAACACAGCAAGCATTTCTTCACTTCAATTTATATTTAATTTTTGTGGTCAGATTTATCTTTTCAAGGTACCAATTTAAGCACTTTTAACTTTTATTTGATTTGATTTTTCTATTTTTCTATTTATTTTTTGTAAAATTTTTGGGACATATATGCTCTAATAAAAAAATAAAAAAAATAATAACTTTTAACTTGTAAGCCTTTTTTTTTGTAGTGATTAATGGAGCTGCTAACCAAAGAAGGCGAATCCAGAAAAATCAATTGGATGCTTGCAAGTCTGCACAAGCTAGGCCAATGGTTTAGTGATCCGGATTGTCAATTGAAAGGGTCCTGAATGCATCAGCAATACCCCAGAATTGTAACCTACATACAAAGACAACTTGGAATGTTATAGTCTGGATTCAAGGGGAAGGCCCAAAAGGACAAGGGTGGAGGTAGTAAGAAAAGACTCGATGACCTATGGTGTAATTGAAGTTATGGCCCTTAAGAGTGGCATGGTGGAATGGGATTCGTCTAGCTGACCACAATTAGTTGGGATATGGCTTAGATGATGGTGATGGTGGTGGTGGTGGTGGTGATTGAGAGACAATTCAGAAAAAAAAGAAAGAAAAATAACAGTTCACATTTATGAAGAAAGGCCAATGATCAAAATATTAGGATCCTTCCATCTACGAGATAAGGGTCGAATATTATATAAATCCACCAAAACGAAACTGATAACAGGTTAATCCTGAATCATCATCAGAACATGGAACAATAAGACTGATCCCAACAAGCAAACTATTGCACTACCAATCAAACCACCAAATGTTTCGATACTACATGATATTTCAAACTCCCTAAAATGGTTGACGCTTAATAGCTCACTGATCTACAACAATTATACCTCAAATGATTGTGCCACTAGGGTGAAATGAATTCATTTCATCACATTTAATGCCTCCTTTTCATAGCTATGTTCTCTTTTTAACTTGATAATCTTCAAGTCTTAACATTTTGTGTTATCAAATCAATGGAGAAGATGCAACTGTACTTACCAATCTTCTTCATTGGTTGAATCATTTTCACTGTCTGCGGGCAAGTCTGACATGTGCGACAATCTTTCTTGGGATGAACTAGATGTCGTGTATGGATGTTGCAAAGACCCATCGTGTTCGGGTTCATTTGATATCTCATATATTGCCTGTGGTTCCATATGAACTTCATTAAGCTCCTTCAGTGAGAATGATCTGTTTGTGGCTATAGAAGAACTCCGAGACAAAGTGCCTGATACAACTGTAATTATTTCATCTATCTCATCTATTGTTGATTCGAGTGAACAGACTGATCTCGTGGTTCCATCGCTCTTGGATTTCTCTTTTACTCTTTTGCACCAACTATGAAGTGATTCTCTGACACTCTCAGCAATCAAAGCTTTCTTGAACTTGGATCCCATCTGCAGTCATCAGGATGGATTAGTATTACAAACTGAGCTATTAGGCGAAGATCGATTGAAAAAGGTGGCGTTTTTTCTTTGACCTAGAGATGGTAAGGTGGGACCCACCTTCGGTAACTTAACCTGTTGATCTAGTCGGCCACATCATGCACTGGGGCATCCCTAGTGGCTTGGTTTCAGATGATCGATCTGACGGAAATGGACAATTTGAACCAATGTGTCCACATCTAATTGGTGTCCAATTGGATGGTTAGGATCCTCCAATTAGGCAGATCTGTTGGCTATCTCCCATCTACAATGGGTCTCTCAGCATAATTTGGATCAACAAAAGGGTTGCCACCACATGTACAGTGTATTATCCCGAGAAAATTCTTGAATGTACATTTTGTACTTCCTCTTAAAAGTATTAATTTTTAGTTTAGAGCAAATGCATGTTTTGGTTGATTCATCCTTCCAAGAGTTTCCATAGTAAAATGCAAATTAGGTCCAATGGCTGATAGGATTTTGTCAAAACCAAGGTTGCGTCTCTCTTTTATTGTAAACCAACAAGACCTGAACATTATGATGATTTGCGTGAAGCAAAACGTCAAGAGTTGATGAGTAACACAGCCAGTGCTTTCATAGTGAAGCTCGTGAGAATCAGTACATCTCTACTAACTCATGGCACATTCTATTGAAATAGGAACTGTTCATCAAGTAGGTCACCATGTCTAGAAGCCACAGACATTTCAGCAATTGGAGCATCTTTGCCATTGCATAGGTGGTCAGAGGATGGACAGCTAAAAATGGTTAGACCATGAAAATGAGCAATATTCCACCTTCAACAGGCAAAAATGATACCAAGCAGATGGCTAGGATTACTGAATCCCAGTGATTTTATGTGATGGCATGTCCAACTACAAATGAGACGTCAGAGAAGTAAAGGGAAGCTGAATATGGTAGCATAACTATAAAAGATGGAAAGGTTCAATGATCACACCTTTGGTTCCAAACATCTTATTTAAATCTATAGTTTGGTTTGCTTGTTGCAGTTTCCGACTTGGTAACTGTGTGAATTGTCATTCCAAATAATCCCATCCTGATTGTGAACCTCCAACAAGGAAAATATTCAGTGCATGTTTCACACAGGTATTAGCCAGGGAGGTATCACTTTTGGTTTCTTGTACTCATCCAAATTGAAGTTCTGGGGAAGGAATGAGAATTCAAGTTCCATGCTATTGTAGTATTGTTTAAATTCACTTGATATAATTTTTTCAAGATGAATAAATTCCATCTACTTTCAATTGATTCTTTTTCAATGTAAAAGTACATAGATAAATATCATAAACCTTTAAGGTGACACTACCAAGAGAAGTGATTAGTATCTCATTTTACATTTTGAATTATACTTTTTAATCATGATCACTTTTTATAGGAGCATTTTTGTGAAGTCTACTGGACATTGCGTTTAGAAAGACATTGGAACTTGAAATTTTTTTATTTTTATTTTGTTAAGATAACTCAACAGTTGAAATTTAAGCAGACCTGTGTAACAATCACGTTGAGAGGCACTGTGCTATAGCTGCACCAAAACTGAATCAGTATCCTGCATTCATAGAAAAGGATGTAAGAAACAATAGGCATGTACATGTCGACAGGCTGGCCTAGGGCGGTTCAGGGTCACCCCAAGCCAATCTAAAGAAAATGGCCCAGCCCAAACCCAAAATTGGCTTCAACCTAATTAAAAGTTCGTTATGCCTATATAAGCAATTTCTAAATTTAATAACTAAAACACGCACACCCACACCCACACATGCGCACACTCATTGTGGCACAAGTCTTGTCCAACTTGACCATGGTATTAAAAAAAAGTTACCTATTGGCTGGTACGTACATTTGTTGGAGTATACCCGATATTATCCAAATATCCCCGTTATTATCTGTATCTTCAGCTTGGTGATACCGATAACACTGGTAGTATCAGAAATTCCAGGTATCGGCAATGTATCGCTAAATATTACCAATGTATCGATATCGCGAATATTTTCAACTGTGTAAATTCCAAGTGTCGCTTGTATTGCCAATGTATTGCTAATATTTTCGATTTTGTAAATTCTAGATATCGCTTGTATTGTCAGTGTATTGGCGATATTTTGAAAAAATACCAATGTATAGATATCGCCAAAAAATCTGTTTATTAAAAAAATTCCATTTCAAAGTTTTTATTTTATTTTTTTAATTTTTATATCGCACATGGTTGTATGTAGTGTTCAAATTGTCGACAATCATATTCGTAATATCGCGATATTATTGTTATCGCAATATGGGCAATATCGAGACCACAGCCTTTCGTTTCCTTTCTATTTGTCAATGATTTCTCGGCGAAATATCATGTGTTGTCGATATTCTGAAATATCAATGGATGTTTGGATGGAAGGTTGGAAGGATAGATCAAATGGACGGACTGATTACTTACAACAACACATGCTTTTAGGCTCCCATTAAATAGAAACTGATTACGCATGTATTCTTTTTGCAATTTTTTTTTATTAAATATACAAATATGTGTATTTTAGCATCTCCCGAAGTTTCACTGAAAAATACCGCTATTTTCCCCATGTTTCCCCAATGTTTCCTCGCATCTCTAGTTATTGGTGATATCGAAATTGTTTTTGTATCCCTGACCAATAAAACTTGTAGCAATATGAATACTTCGAACACTGGATACATAAAGGGAATGTACCCTGTTTTGGTGACACGGGCTGATATGCCCGTGTTGGCACATTTATAGAGCCAATATAGCTGTTATAGGCCGATACGACCATAAAAGGGCCCATTTTGAAATTTTTTATTTTTAATCTTCTCCTTTTCCACTTCTTTCTTCATTTCAACCACAAAGGAAGCTTAGAAACTACTTTTAAACTAGATCTAGGCCTATTTTGAGAATCAGAACAAAAAAATTTGAGTATGAGTCAATGAATCGAAGCAGTGGACCATTTTAGGAAATTTCGAAAATAGTAAACTATCACTTTTTATTTTAATTTTATTTTCATCTTCCTTTTGTTGCATTTACATGTATGTAACGGGCAATAAACCATCAAATCATGCTTGATTTATTTTCGATGAAGACCTATTTGGCTTACTTTCAGTAGGTCAAGTTGACACTACCCTACAAACATTCTCACCAAAGAATGGCACATTACACTACCAAATACATGTCCAAAGCCAGAAAAAGCATACACATTTGGGATCCTCATAGTTTTTAGAATTTTTAACAATAACTTTTGAGATTCACCCTCCTAATGGTCATTACAAAGCCGATACCTAGCTGATACCATCACACAATGCCTTTAATTGACCGAAATTGACAAACCAATGAGTTTGACTTGAACCCAACCCAATAACTAATTAGACCTAAACTTTTAGACCCATCTGGACTTTGACACCTTTAGGAGTCTAGCCTGAGCCCAAGAGGTAGTTTGTAAGGCCTGAATGCCTAACGGGCTTGTCCAACCCATTGGCACCCTTAGCCTTATTACCACTTTAAGAAATTCACTACTCATCCTTGTTGATATTTATCATGAAGTCCTTAAGAACTGATTTTAATGAGTTCAATAAGCCATTTCTTTGTATTCCTTCCCTCAACATCAATCTTATTTGAAAGAAAATCATCCATTCGATACAAGATAGAAGATATCTTATCATTCTGAAACTGTGGAAACGCGACAAAGCTCCAATTTCTTAATATTTGTCCACCGGAACAGTGTAAAATCCATTTCAAAGTTTCATATAATTGTAGTGTTAGTGCACTTGTTTGTGCACCTTGTTTGTCAATCACATAAGTCTGCGTGTCAGTGAGTCGGTTGAGCCCTTGGAAGCTGAAGACTGAAGACACATGAAGACAAGAGGCATCAAGGAGTGAAGAAACAGGTAAATAAGGTGCCTTGGTGACCCTAACCTTAGAACCAAAACAACCTAACCTCTAGATGATCCATTCCTAATAGGAAAACCTTGTTTGGTCATTCAAAGCCTTAGGTTTTAAATCCAACATGTTAGCCAGGCTTAAGAGGAATTTCAGGGTCCTTCGGTCCGATTGAACCCTTATTCAGTCCGACCGAAAGTGACCCAAATAGGTTAGCGAGCCAGATAGGAAAAACCATGTAATTCGGCTCTAGCTGGAACATCTTCGGTACGACTGAAATTGATAAAAACTATCCAGCAAGTTGTCTTGAAAATCTAGGATATTTCGGCTCCAACCAGATAGTTCTTTGGTGGGCTTCAGTGTGACTGAAGACTAGCAAGTATATATTTTGCATTTGAATCTTTGCAAATATAATGGTTTTGAGTGAGTTAGAAGCCCTAGTGTATCCTAATACATCCTATACCTTCTAAGATCTCACCCAAGGGGATTCATCCTCTCATCCCTTGTGATTATTCACTCTAACGAGAATTCCAAGCTCTATTTGGGGAAGAACACGAGTTCTTGCATTTTCTAGAGTTTAGACTTGATTTCTTAGGTAAACACTTTGTCTAAACCATTTCTAGAAAAGGCCATCTAGTTGAATCCCTAGTTAGAACAAACTATACATTAGTTGTAGGGATTCAACCATCATCCTCCCTTTGCATTGGTCACCTCATCGGAGTATCACATGTAAGGCAAGATGATCGTTTGAAGCCGAAGAAGTTCTACATCAAAGTTCGGGGGAGCAATTGAGTAGCCGATTCAAGCAAGGGAGAGCATTGAAGAAGCAACTCAAGCAGGTGCATCAATGGGGCTCAATATGATAAGTAAGGTTGTCAATCTGTAGAGTCCATTCACACTCCTTCCTCGTGTATGATTGAGTGTAGAGTTTGTGACACAAACTTATTAGATTCTTGTGTAGGACCTAAATCAAGTCCTTGTGTAGGCCTCCGACGGGAGTGTATAGTAGGGATTTAATAGAGAAGTAATTTGATGGAGAAGGAAGGGAGAGAGAATGGGAGAGAGAGGGAGAGATGGTTAGAGAACTTGGTGTCTTGTATAAGGTCTAAAAGACCAACACACACACACACACACACACACACACACACACACACACGCACACACATTGCTTAAAGGGAAATGATACAATAGTCCATTGGGGTACATACAAACTTACACATGCACACACAAATTTTACAAATATTTTCACACTCCCCCTCAAGCTGAAGCATGTATATTGATCATGCTTTAGCTTAAAATACTTATAATAAAATGAGCACGGAACATTGCTCCCCCCTCAAATAAAACATGGCAATGTATAAACTAAGGCTTGGACTTCCTCCGTCCATAGAGTCTTCTCTTTAAGAATATGGCCAAAACAAAGCTCGACTACAAGTGAGTCAATAACAATCTCTTAGAAATATGAGTGTGCATCACGTGCAACACTCGAGAGAAGAAAAATAAGGTGAGGGTGCATCACATGCAACAACACTCACAACAACAACAAGGTGGAGGGACCCTCACACCATAAACAGGCCAAGAAAGGAAGAGAACATGAACTGTGAAGAGAAGGTCCACCAATAGCAACCAGCCCCCATGAGAAGTTGGGTGAAGCATTTCATCAAACACGTAGTGTGCGTAACATATATCTAATCACGGAAGAAGAATTTTAGCTTTGCAATCCTAACAATATAACTCTACACATCATCCCCATATAATAAAAAAAAGGCAAAAAATAGAAATCCCACCAAAGGATCTAAAGAATAAGGGACCAATGCATCTGCTTCTCACGAACCATGCCATAGCACGCTCAAACCTTGGTGAATCTTCCTTATACTTGTATATGGGGATTGCCCTTGATAAACCGCACCTACCCCATGTGGAAGAACTGCTCCAAAACCCCTCAGAAAAACATTACAATAGAAAGACAGAAATCTAGACTTTTCTGATTTTTCTTCATTTCCTGCCCAAACACCACAAAACCCACCTCGAGCTATGTAGAAAACTCTTTATTATCCCTCTAAAATCCATATCTAACAACTCTTATGCTTCTACATAAAAAAGATGGGCTGGCTGTACACTGCTGACGCCATCCATGCGCATGGACGATGTCAACAGTGGGCCCCACTATCGCAGGATCGAACGCTTTGATACCAAGTAGGGAATCAAAATAGAGAAATAAAATGAGAAAAGGAAGAGAGAGGAGAAATAAGGAGAAAGAGAGTTGTTGTGTTGTGTTAAGTCTAAAAGACTTACACACACACACACACACACACACACACACACACACACACACATTACTTGAAGGGAAAGTTACAGTACTTCGCTGGGAACATAAAAACATACACACATAAATACACATATACTTCCACAGGTACGTACGTGTAGTGGTTGTTGGTTAGCCGATAGAAAACCAACCAAGTCTCCGAAGGAGCCGGTTCTTGTGTAGAACTGAGGTTTTTGGTGAACCTATTGAAAACCAAGTGTAAAGGTTGAGAGGAACCTATTGAAACTCCTAGATAGTGAAATTTAGTTCACTTGAAGAAAGAGTGCGTCATCAGGGAGTGGAGTAGGAAAACTGAACCGCTATACATGCTTGTGTTTGTGATTGTCTTTGAGCATCTCTTCCTAATTATGCTTATGCGCTTAATTAGTTGAATTATGAATGCATACTAGGGATTGTATGGTTTATACATGAACACGCGCAAGCTCACTATCTCCTTATAGACTAGTTGTTTAGATTATTGAATTTTTTGTAGTCTATGTATTGGACCCACTTGACTTGGAAGCCTAAGTGTTAATTGCTTAATTAAGTTTTAATTGGTAAATGTTTGAATTAGGCAAGAATTTTTAAGTGGTCCAATTCACCTCCCCTCTAGTACTAGCCAAGATTCTAAGCTCCGCTAAAGCTTCCGCAACACATAAGCTTTTTAAGTAGTCATGTTAGACTACCCATACGTGCAAATTCATGTAGTAGAATCATGTATTTAAAAATTGGTGATTAGTTCATTTTAAAGACCAAATAAACCTTATCGCACTCCATTTGGCAATAAGTCTTTAACCTTTATAGATATCTTGGAAAGGTTTCTAGGTCTTTGGTCTAGATAACATCCATTACGTTTTTCAAAGCAATACCAAGACATATTGAAGATTGTTATACATGTACAACAAATAAAGTACTTGGGTTGTACAATTAACAATTTTTTTGTGTCATGTTTTATTATGTATGATCAATTTAGGGTTGTGTGTGCGTGTCTACACAATTGAGAGAGAGAGAGAGAGAGAGAGAGAGAGAGAGAGAGAGGTTATGTATGATCGTACATTACATAGGTTATGTGTGTGCGTGTCTACACACACACACACACACACACACAGGGTCTCAAGTCCAACTAGTTGGACCACACGTTACACCACATGTTACATTCCACCCGGTGGTCGTCTTGCAACTTGTTAAGTGCATTTGAAATCCAACCATTCCAATAGGTTGGCTCCATCATTATGATTTCCTAGTACAAAAATAGGCCTTATTTACTCATTAAGTGGGACACTCCATTAAAACAATTTTTAGCCATGATAAATAGTAAAATACAAGTGTGGTGCACTTGATGAGTGTTTATGGCCTATTTTTGCACAAGGTGATGCTCATGATGGAGAAAACCAATTGGACAGGTTAGATGAGTGTGTGTATATATATATATATATATATATATATATATATATATATATATTGAATATTGAAGAAAAATTTATTAAACAAAACAGAGGAAACAAAAGAAACAACAAGCACAAAAGAAAACAAAGAGAAACAACCAAGGAAAACAAAGAAAAGCCACTATATATATAAAAAAAAGGTTATAGAACTCGAACCGGGGAGCAAGACCCAAAACACAGACACTAAGGGTAAAAGATATGGTGATTCGAGGTTGGGAGGCAAGAAGACCAATCCTCAACATCTTTTAGGATTAAAACCAACACCTTGGAAGAGGAGGAGGCGTCTTGGAAGGTCCAAAAGTTCCTCCCCTTCTAGATAGGCCAAAAGACAGGTAGGATGAAGAGGTGCCAATGAGCTTTTGGGACGATCTTCCACTAGTGCCATGCCAACGGAAGAGAAGGTCGAGAATAGAGCACTATATCACCCAAGGAGTGAGCAAATGATCCAGAATGGCCGACCAACTCCAATAAACGAACGAACAATGTATGAACTAGTGGTTGATGGATTTCGGATCCTTTAAACAAGCCATGGGGCTCAATGTGAATACCCGAAACCGATAAAGGAAAATTAAATGCTTCGCCACACATCCAAGAGAGGCAACTTCCTGAAGGGAAATATGTTGGGATTGACATCATTGTCAGCTGTAGGCAATGTTTGCATTATCTTCGATATTATCAAAATATCCCCGATATCATCTCTATTTCTAGCTCAGCGACACCGATAACACTGATAGTATAAAAAATTCTTGATATCAGTGATGTATCACTAAATATTGCCAATTTATCGATATCGTCAATATTTTCAATTGTGTACATTCCAGGCGTTGTTTGTATTGTCAATACATTGATCCCATCGGTGTATCACCAATATTTTTTACTGTGTAAATTCCAAGCGTCGCTTGTATCGTCAATGTATCTGTAATATTTCGATAATATTGCCAATGTATCGATATGCCAAAAATCTATATATTTAAAAAATTCCCATTTCATATTTTTTATGGGTGCATGGTTGTATGCAGTGTTCAATTTGTTGACGATAACATTGATAATATCATGATATTATCATTATTGCAACATGGCAATAAGGAGACCACAATCTTTAGTTTCTTTTTAAGTTGATAACAATTTGTTTGGAAATTTCATGTGTTGCCGATATTCTGAAATATCAATGGATATTTGGATGGAAGTTCAGATTTGGATGGACGAGATGATTGGACTGACTTCTTATGGCAACACATGCTTTTAGGCCCCCATTAAATAGAAACCTATTATGTATGCATTCTTTATGCAATTTTTTTATTCCTAAATATGCAAATATGTGTATTTTATCAACTCTTGAGGTTTCACTGAAAAAATCCACTGTTTTTCCCATTTTCCCATTTCCGGTTATCAGCGATATTATTGGAGATATTGATATTGTTTCCGTATCCTTGGCTAGCGAAACTTGTAGCGATACCGAAACTTCGAACACTGGCTGCAGGCGACTCAAGATATCTGTGTTCAGAGGTCTCTCTCTTAGTAGGCCATGATGGCAAGTCACTGACATAGGGATGGGAGGTTGAGCATTAATGGTCTGAGGCGGAGCCACGCGTCTCAGCAGGCGATGAAGAGGTGCTTATGTGTTGATGGTTCAGAGCCCTTGTTGATACCATTGCATGATTCATCATTAGAGTCATAAAGAGAGAAAGCCTCGATCGAATCAACTGAAAGGCTGACCAATCGACCATGTGTATGCTTAGAGAATTGAGGGGTGACTGAGGCGTCATTCATGAATATTGCCCTTTTCGTCAGACGGAGGAGGTGACAACATCTGGGTACGCTTCTACTAGGAGAGATCCAGAAGCAACAACTGCATATCTCGGTTCGCTACTTGTCCTAGAGAGATCTCTCATTGATCCGGGTAGCCCATGCACTGAAATCTCTCTAACAAGAGAAGTTAACGTCGGCTTCATCATTCTCGATAGGGGAAAGGCACTCTCTAACAAGAGAAGTTAGCACCAGCTTCATCGGTCTCGATAGGGGAAAGGTAGTGGGGATGTGGTGCCTAATCAACAAGGGGATCTGATTTAAGAGGCAACGGACGATCAAAGGGGGGAGGGGGGATTTTAGGATCTCGACTAGACGAAACCAGGTCCATAGACAGGCCATGTGGATGGAAGAGGATGGCTAGAAGAGGTGAGCCACAAGAGGATGGTTGGATGGGGTAAGGCGTAGGTAGGGTAGGAGAGGGGGACGA
The DNA here is from genome assembly GCA_003013855.2 of Liriodendron chinense. NCBI lineage: Eukaryota > Viridiplantae > Streptophyta > Magnoliopsida > Magnoliales > Magnoliaceae > Liriodendron > Liriodendron chinense. Next base: position 4,765,854 of record PVNU02000362.1, read on the forward strand.
TTGATTAAGCTGTGGCACTAGAGAGACGTGTGGGAGATGGAGGGCTTAGATGGGACAAGAGGGAAAGGGGGCATGTGTGGGGATGAAGAAAGGATACTGGAGCCAACGCCACATGGGGGGGATTTAACCACTTGAGCTGGCCTTGTAGGAGCATCTAAACTGCTGTGCTCCTTCTCCAACAAGCTTTGCGCCAACAGGGAATGACACTGTAACAACTCTCTACCCTTCTGAACTGTAGATACCACCAGAATCACCCTCTCGATATCTCCAACCGCAACAAGATATCAAAATAGTTAGATCCAATTGAAACAAGAATCTTGGAGGGAGTGGGTAGAAGACATTTTTTCCTGATAAGGATGTGAGCGGAACAAAGCTCCCACCCAAATTCTGTTGCCTGATCTAGAGCTCGACCGATACACCTTGGAAGAGGTATCGAAGGTTGACGTTGCTGAGAATGACCAGCCAGTCCTTGCACAAGGCCCTCATTGTGAGAATGAAATCAATGTTCTTGTTCGGGTGGAGATTGAGAATGAGCTCATTCTCACCTAGGGACTTGAGGGTGAACCAACCAACCTGGAGATTGCAATTCTCCACTAGCTAGGCCGAGATATCAACCAAGGAAACCCCTTTTCAATAAGTGACAACTAGACTCCATTGAAACATCTTTGCCGACTCATCAGTAAGAGATCGATCCATAGAAACCTTAAGACCAGAGATGCTAGTAATCTAACAAATCTGGGGCCCACTCGTAGGAGAGGACACTTCGACTCCAACTGAGGGGGGAGAACTCCTAATGGTGGCCCCTTCCACAGAGTCTTTGAAGGAGAGACCATTGGTCCAAAGACTACCACTGGAAGCCTTGTCGCTAGTAATAGGACATTTGGGAGACCTTTAGCAGTGAGCTCCTCATCTTTCCTCTTTGGGCCCTGGGTGATTGAGTTCAGCTCATAGCGAGTCTTTTGGATGGAAATCCTTGAATTGTTAAAGCCTGACTAGTAGAAGAGGGATATGGCTCGGGCCGCCAAAGTCTTAGAGTCCATTTAGACAAAGGTGAAACCGTGGCTAATGGAGGAGTCTTTACACTTTGGGATGGCCACCTCTTTCCCCTCCCCAACTTTATGAAACACCCACAAAAAGCTGGATGCATCCCACTCATGTGGGAAGTTAGCAAGGAACAATATGGGGAAGGTGGCTTACTTAGATGGGAGGCTTGGCAGGATCGGGGGAGAGCGCCAAGAAAAAAGAGTCCAACCATCGTCCTCCTGAGGAGTTGATAGGGGAGCCTTACCAAGGATACCACGATGACCATTCTAAGGCAGGGTAGGTACTATCGAACCGAAACCTTTGCTGGTTTGGGGAACCACTTTCCTGCATCATTAGCAATGGAACTACTCTTAGACCTCCTTCGACACCCCACCCACACACACCCGCCCCAAATCGGGAGTTCTTTTGAGAGGGGAAGGAGTTGGGATGCGAGAGCGATGCGTTCCAGTTGAGGAGTCGACCTCCAAGAACTTCGAGATGGCGGCCCTCACCAAAATGCCCAAGAGGTCTTGAGTCTCGAAATTTCTCTTTCCCCTTCGGTTGACTCATCCAAGGTCTCTCTGATTGCCTCCTCCTCTGCGCCTCCTCTATGATCTCACTCTCTCATATTCTCTCTTGGTTGCTCTCTGTTTCCCTCCCTAAATATCTCTCATGGTCTCGTGTCGAGAAACTTCAGAGGGGCTCTTGGCTACTCTTCTATGTAAGTATTTTTGTCACAATGCCCTTACTGGGGATCACATATGGAGACGTAGTATGTACACACACACATATATTATTATGATAAACCTAAACTATTAGATAACACTTGATTGTAATCGACATATGTAATAGTCTTATTAGGTTGCGTCTGTGGGAGTTATGTGCTCTCATTGTCAGTCCCAAGCCCAGATAAAGGAGGTTTGTATCAGGTTAGCAACCAATGTCAAACTTATGCCCTCACTTCCATTATGAATAGTCGAAGCCAATTAATTGGGGTAAGGCTTGAATTAGAGGCTTGAGTGATGATGGTGACATATCATCCTCATCCAATCTTTGTCCAAACTAAATGGGGTCGGCTACAAAATCATGTTTTACCATTCTTCTATCTGTTGGGTTATAAGAACAATATTATTTCTTTGCCATAGGTCATCAAATCATTTCTTGCCACCTCACCCACATCCTTTTGGGCCTTCCCATTGCCCTTTTATAGCCTTCAACTTGAACCAACTCACTCTTAAACATTGCAACTCTGTCTCCAATACACATGGCCAAACCATCTAAAGACTAGTTTTCCTCATCCGATTATCTGTTGGGGCTACTACGAACTTCCCTCGAATGCATTTATTTCTAATTTTATCCTTCGTCGTCTTGCTAGTAATCAATCTCAGCATCCTCATTTCAGCTGGACTTATTCTATGAATGTGTTGTTTCTTGACTACCCAACATTTTGTTCTATAAGGCATGGCTTCTCTAATAGTTGTCTTATAAAATCTCATCTTTAGTTTGATTTGTATGAGGTGATCACATAATAGAGGCACATTTGCCCTCCATCAACAAAACTCTAATTGCATGAGCAACATCCTTCTCAACCTCTCCATTCTCATGACTTAACAACCTAAGATATTAGAAATGGCCATTTTGGGGTACTTGGCCATCAATCTTAACTAATTCCTCATTTCCAATCCTATCGCTATGAAAATTGCATTCCATACATTGTCTTTGTCGTTATAATTTTAATACCTTTAGATTCTAAAGTATCTCTCATAGCTTTAGCTCTGCATTTACCTCCACCATTGTCTCGCAAATCAAAATTGTGTCATCTGCATGCCATGGAATATTTTTCCTATAAATGCCTAGTTAGTTCATCCATAACCAATGCAAAAAGATGTATACTCCACGCCAACCCTTGGTGTAGAGTACCTACTAGATTGAAAACTCACTTCACTCTCCACTAGTGGTCATCATGTTAGCTGCCACTCCCTTGTATATGCACTTATATCATGTGTATTCACATACTGATTTTCATATATTTTACCGGTAAATTAGTTGCACGATTCTTCCAGCTAGGTGTTAATCTTGCTTAGAATCGCGCTTTGAACTCCTACTCCCACTTCCTTGGTGTTTATAGTTAGCTAATATCTTGAAATAGGTTACTCCTTGCTCCATACCCAAATATGTTGTTTCTTCGCTTCACGCTTACCGTGACTATTATCTGTATTCATCAATGAAAATTTTCCTCTTTATGAAGAAAGAGTTGGTAGTGGTATGTAATCATTGGATATACAACCGCCTAGCATGGATCTGCCTTTGGCCCCTTTTCCTTCAAATGAATGTGTTAATAGCTTCAATGACATACCAGAATGTTTGAAGCGGTAACTATTTCTCAAGATAGCGATAAAGATAAAATCTAGAGACTGACTTCCTATCTCCTTTTCTTGATTCCATCAATAATGATCTTGTTAACATGGGTGAGTATTCTTTACCCAAGTTCTGACTTCATATGTAGAACAACCCACAACTATGGGCTACATTAGAAGAGGCGATGGATCATTCCAAGGCACTCCCGTTATGTTTGTATACAATACCATGTTGACTTGGATGTAGTTGTAAGTAACTTTTACTGTTATGATGAAATAGATAAACATACACTCGTAAGACCAACTGAAAAACTAAAATACTTTTGATATTAGAAATTGAGTGAACCAATAACAAAATGGGGAAAAATACTTGAAGGTCCCTAATCGGCTGACTTACACTAACACATGCAACATTCAAATCATTTCAAGCAATGTTTTTGTATTATTCTATTACTGAAGTGGGTTGGAATGAATAGACTATGCTATCACTACATGTTCTTTTTGCTACATTTGCATGGTCACGTATATATGAACGCATTGTGCATGAATATAAAATGGAAATCTCTTGGAAATGAGATATACCCAGAAACCAAACGAATGGAAACCATTAAATGGTTCTTCATGAAACATGATCGCACCTCCACACCCCACTGGACAAAGAAACAAATGATTATAGTTCATGTTTGAATCAAACTGGAAAAAATATAGAAACTTGACAAATGTCTTGATATAAATATATAACATGTGAGCAAGCAAAGAAGACGTGGTTTCTACACCATTTCTCTTGAATGTAAGATGATTTAGACTATATTATTTTGTTCCAAATCATATTCCAGTATAAAAGAATTAAGTTAAAGGAAAGAAATAACTGTATGTCGTGGACAAGTAAATACAAAGCAGCATAGTTGTAGAACTAGCAGTAGTTATTGGTTGAATATCATTACTACCCTCTGAGGGAAGAGACATGTATACAAGTGGTTATTGGAGTTTCTCTTTCTGATTGAAGATCAAATAGGTTAGAATGACTTTGCTCTTACTATTCCCGTTTCTTCCTCTCAATTATCAACATTTTTGGAGCCTTGTTGAAAATTTAGTACACAATGGAGGAAATAAGGAATTTTTAGATGAAAATGACATATTTGTGGGTTCAAATCATGGCTTGAACAGTCAATATCTCAAGACAACTTTGCTGCACTATTCTTGATATTCCAACAAATGCAAAAAAGAAAAAAAAAAGAAAAAACGGGGGAACAACAAACTCTTATCAAGATGCAATGAACTCAGATCCAAAATTCAAATCGAAGATTTGCACCTCCAAGTGGTGAAGAGATCTTTTTTCCTGGGCTAAAATTTCCATGATATATAGATCCTGTGGTGACATGGTGTCTTTTTTGGAGCGACTCATTTGCTTGTTCAAGACATACATACACCCTTTCACATAGAACAACCATCCTATCAACAATGGACACGCCTTTTCTTGTGGAAATCATTTCGAAGGGTGTCAATAGGTGGGTAGCCTACACGACTCAATGAGCTTGACCTTGCTTTGGGCCGGACTTGGGCCTTGCATGCATGGCCCAATCAATTTTCTGGTCGGGCCTGGGCTCAAGTCATGTTAGCCCAACTTGGCGTGGCCAACCCCACCTGACCCAACTTCATATGTACATTTGTTATATCCTACAAATATGCCATTTCAATCCTAGGTTGGGCAACCCATGCATCTTGAATGTAGATCATTGGTTTCATTCCTCAAAAATGCCTATTCTTTGTGCATTTGTGGCCTTTGTAATCAACAAATGGATTAATAACATTCAAGCGGGAAATAAGGATTGTATCAAATTTTTTAGGTTGGGTTGAGTTGAGACAAGTTGGGTAGGGTGCAACCAAGTTTTTTGGGCTTAGGCTTGGGCCTCCTCCGCTAGGCCCATTTTGGGCTTGGGACTTGGGTCTTAAGTGTTAGGTCGGGCATAGGCCTAGCTTGGTTTGGCAACCCGACCCATTGCCACCCGTAGTGTTAGGTCGGGCATGTATGCATGGATGGGTTGGATGGATGGACGTATCATGTACGTGTGTATGTATGTATATATGCATCCATTGATTGATGTAATAGTGTATGCATGCATGTATGGATAGACGGATGTATTAATGTATTAATGTATGTATGTATGGATGGATGTATGAGTGAGTGCATGGATGGATGACTTTTCTTTGATTTAGAAACAACTTTAAGTGATTATTGTGTTTCTAATGATATTATTTGGTACAAAATGAACTCATTTTGGTTACTATTACACTGATTTCTTACAATAGAACATGCTTCTAGGCCCCCATTAAATGGAAACTTATTATGAATGCATCTTTTCTACAATTTTTTTTTTATTCCTTAATATGCAAATATGTGTATTGTAGCATCTCCTGAAGTTCGGTTCCTAAAAGTCAAGATTCTAATGAAAATACTTCTAGTGCAATGAGTGCACTTCTTATATGCATCGAAGAAAATAATCTAACAATGACTTAAACAATGCTTGTTGAGGATTACTCTAAACTGGCATCTCGTGATCTTGAAAGTACTGGTAAAGAAAATGGAACAATCGGCATGAATCCTGTTGTGATCATAAGAAGATTAATGCTTTTGCACATCATGACAAAGGTGGCCACAACATTAATGGTGATGGAAGATTCATGGCACTCACAAGCCAGGGTTACCTTTGTAAACCCAAGTTCATTCATGAAGTTTTTTGCTACAACCTTTGAAGTTTGATCCAACAAGCACTCCAATCTGTATCCATTCAATATGATGTGCTTCAACATATTTTGGTTTGGTTGATTTTTGACAATGGTTTTCTTCCCAGTTCTTCCTAGTTTGCCTTTTCCTCATAAGCCTTTCTACAAATGGATCCTAAATTTTGGAGCAACAAAACCTATCAACTAGATAATGAAACCTCATAACTAGTTTCAATTGACTATGTTGACAATATCTAAAAGTTATTAATGGAGAAAGTCTTCCATCTTCAAGAACAGATCATGTCCCTTATCACCCTCTTGTCCTAAATTCTTGTTCTAGTTTTTTTTTTTTTTTTTTTATCAACAATTAGTCAAATAGTTGTACAAAATACAAACTACTATCTAGATATATATGACATTTTCTTTTATACAAGAACCGTCCGCCAACCGTGTTTCTCCTGCTTTAAAATCTCTCTACTGGTCCGACTTGCTGAGCCTTCATGCCTCTAACATTTTAGATGTTGGTTCCCTAGCGTACAAACGTAGCGGAATATAGTAGAATACAATTTGATCATACGACCCATCCTAAGAATCCCTGTTTGTAATAACATCAAATTTCTATAATATACAATATTTATAAATGGTGGAGATCATACCTACACATGATGTGCATGAAAGAGATGTCAGTGACGCTGATCTGTCGATGTTGATCTCCTAAACCAAGAAGTCTCTCACTGATCTATCCTAGTATCGGAGAATCGAGATAGCTCAACGTCTAATCCTCTGGTCGGTGCCAAGGAAGACGTATAGCATCCACACAAGTGGACCGCACGTGAGGACAATAAAAGAGGATGGAGTGCATCTCTGCTCTTTCACAGACTCTCTTTTTCCTCGCACTCATACGTCCCATGGGGTGGGGGCATCTAGGGCTAGCTCTCCCTCTCCCCTGGAATAGGATTATATAAATAAGGAGGGATTAGGGTTAGAAGGGTGCACCTAGTATGGTGCTCCGCCACCCTACGGACTTTAATGTAATCTACTGTGAAGGAAGCCCGTCAATCCGCCTCATCCATGCATATACTCATGATTCAATCCCTCCACTGCTATGGCGTATCCATTAATGATCATATCCCATGCCAATCAGAAGTGGACCATCAGATCTGGGCCATCAGGTTATCATCAAGTACGATCAAAGCAGTTTTAATGGTTAAAAACAAAGCTTCAACGGTTAAAAAACTTTCAAAAACTGATTAAAACATTCAGAGTGTTGGGCCTCGCAGAAAAACCACGTGATGAGTCCCTGATCTATTTAGATCAAAGCCATAAACATGTTCCTAAGCAAACTAGTGGATCCCTTGTTGGCCCGTGCAAGAATCAAAGACTCTTGATGGAAGTACCTAACTACGTCTACTTTATTGGCCCCTGTATGGACCTCGTAGGAACAGCTAAAGCCGACCAATCAAGATCATGACCCTTGCACTTCCTCAGGTCTAAGGATCAAACCATGTTTCATCCATCATGAAGTCTTGATCTCACGATCATAGTCCAAGCTAATGAGCCCCCAGACCGTTGACTTGATCTCAATCAACTAATGTGAGTGACCAAAGGTCTGAACTAAGATCCTTTGTTCATGGCACACTCATACTCTTGTGCAAGGTAAAGAGTAAGGCATAAACCTACACCAAGTCTGCTCACGATGGTGGAGATTGTCCATCCTAACCTAAGTCAGTCCCCTCATATAAGATGACCGTACATCTCATGAACTGATGTCCATAGGTGTGTCCCATGCACCTGTGACTGTCATGGTCTAAAAGGGTACTGAGATCCATGGACCATGACTCTCCCAGGTCAATGACCGTCATGTCCAATCTCAAGTTCCCAAGGACTACCAAAGGAATCACTCCTCAATAAACCCAATGAATATAAGATGAGAGAAACACTAAATCCATCTAAGGCATATCGCATGTCCAATCTAGGACCCCTGGTCACCATGATCAACGGCTGAGATCCGCCCAATCACATCCACATGGCGAGTGGATAAGGGCACAGATGGTTTTTTAGGGCATTAACTCCAACATTACTAACCTCCAATTCCATGCTCTTGCACCTAAGGGTGTGTTTGGATAGCAGTAATTAGTGGTGATGTGGTGCATTATAACCATCATTACATTTTTATAGTGTTTGTTTAAACTAATATTTTGGTACGTAATTCAGTGGTCAAATGCAAGTGTAATAAGAAAAAGGAATTGGAATTTGTAATCATTACAAATCTACAATACATTACAGTAGAAATCTTCTATCTAAACATGGGTTTAAGTATATGTTTCTTGTTGAATTACCATCTTAAGTATATGTTTCCTATTGAATTACCATCTTGATTAGGAGGCAGGTATTGTAATTTGTAATCATTGCACTATTACCATGCCTATCCAAACACATGAATTCTCAGTCAAATTACCACAATCCTAGGAGATGGGTATTATAATTTATAATTATTGCACAATGCACCATATCACAATGCATTGCAGCCACCAAACATGCCCTAAGTGTCCTCAAGCTATTTCTGCATCTAAGTTAATTGAATGGAACATTGAGCTATGCTTCTTTCTTTGACAAGAGCTTTCTAGGGATGCATTTCATCAACCAAAGATTGCTAGGGCGATGTTGAAATCATTTGCAAAATAAAATGACACCCTCATTGTGGTCATTGTTGTAGGGAAATCCGTGTGTGCGTGCATGTGGATGCATGAAAACATTTAATTCATGAATTTGAAAGTTCATTAATTGGTATTTTCATGAAATTGAAAGTTCATTGATTAACAAATTTGTTCTTTGATGTTTTTCTTGTCAAATTCATAACTTTATAAATTTGTTGGTTGCTTGGTTTAATCAAATTTATATTTTAGGAGAGGTTCCAAATACCTTGAAAGTTGAAATCAATCAGGTTTGGATAATTCAAACTATCTAATTAATGGTCGAAATCCAATATAATGTAAAAATGGTCTAATAATTGATCTGAGCCATCCATTATTCATCCCACCTTCGATGGGATAATTCTAAACATCCAATCAATGGTTAGAAAAATAGATGGTCCACATTGATTATAATAGAGAAATGTTTAATCATTAATCCTGATTGTCCATCGTGTGGAGCCCACCTCTAATTGGACATCTAAAAACCACTCCAATATGATGATCCAAACCATCCAATCAATGGTTCAAAAATGGAAGATCCATATTTATTATATTGGAAGAGGTCTAATTTGTGATCTAGATTGTCCATCAACTGGGCCACCTTTTGTTCTCATTGCCTCCTAGAATATCAATTTGAATGGGTGATTCAAACCATTTATAAATGGCTAGGAAAAGGATGATCCATATTTATTAAACCATCTAACCATTTTACTTAATGTGGGCCCACCTTTGAAACACACATCTGTGTTATACATGATGTAGATTGTCCATGACAACCCACCATCAATTCGTCGTTTCTCTTGAAAGTTACTTTAATCGAATGTTTTCTAACCATTTGATTGATGGCTAGAGAAACGGATGATCCATATCGATTGTAAATTTATACTAGAGAAGTTCAGATCATTGGTCTATATCATCCATTATGGTGGGCCCACTTTTAATTGCTTATCCCTCTTAAGAGTCACTTTGATATGACGATCTTAACCATTTGATTAATAGCGAGAAGATGGACAATCCATGTTTATTCTTAATAGTCATTTTTAATTGCTTATCCCTCTTAAGAGTCACTTTCTTATCCCTTTAAAACATCATTTTGATCGAATGATCATAGCCATGAGACCGATAGTTGCAAATATAGACGTTTTGTGGAGGGTGGGGAACAATTCTCAAGCTTTACCTTCGTAAGCCCGTGATTTCAAACTTCGTGGATTGGGGAATTTTAACTTCTTTAATTGCCAAATTCATGATTTAGTGCTTTTTAATAATCGGGCAGTTAGTGAATTTGCCAATTAAGACTAACCCAAGTATATGTATTACATAATTCAGCAATTCAAAAATTAGAAGTTTGTCAAATTCATGATTTTGATTTGAATACAAACATGCCTTTAGTCTTTTTGGCTAACACAATACTTGTTGCCCTAACAGTTAGTCTTTTTGGCTAACACAATACTTGTTGCCCTAACACTTTCTCCCTTTTCTCCTTCCTCTCTCTTTCTTCCTTCTCTTCCCTTCGATCTCTTCACTTTCTACCAAAGAAGGTTTTTTGATCTGATCGTAGGCATGATATTGGGGCCCACCATTGCCGTTATACGGTAAGGTGTAGTGGACACTTGAAGCAGAAAAGTTATGGCATCTAGAAGAGGGTGATTTTAGAGGATTTATGGTGATTTGTTTATGGAATTTTCTGGTAAATTTTTTAGGGGTGTTTTGTCAATAGAAAAAGTCGGGAAACAGTCCAAATTTTGTGTTTTCAGCACACTTTTTTTTCCCGGAGTATTTTATGGGGATTTGTCACATGCATTAGGTGAAGTTTGCGATTTTCAATTAGAGGTGCCTTGGTGACCCTAACCTTAGACCCAAAACAAGTTAACCTCTAGATGGTCATTCCCAAATAAGTAAACCTTTAATTGATCATCCCTCAGCCTTAGGAGCCCAATTGGAACATGATAAGATAGGCTAAAAGAGGTTCAGAGCTGCTGTAAACCAAAAGCCTGAACAACAGAACTCTGTACAAGATCGGTCGATCGGCTCGATCAACCGAACATGGCCAAAACTATCCAATGACTTTACTGGCCAAGTTCAACCAAGTTTGGTCGACCGAGGATGCAGTTTTCTGCTCTTTTTCTAGCCGTTGTAAAACTATTTCTTTATAAAAGGCATACGGGCATTGGGCAATTTGATGGGTTTTTAGTGTATTAGAAGCTATCATAACTCCATATCCATAAAGGCTTTAATCCTAGGAGATTCAAGCCATCTTCCATGAGAGTCATCACTTTAACGAGCATTCCATGCTCCCTATGAAGATGAGCCTGATCTCCAGCATTCTCTAGAGTTTAGACACCGTGATGAGGACACAAGATCATTTCAAGTGTACCAACGAAGAAAGCGCCATCCACAAGCACCGTCCTTGTGGATAGGCGACTATTGAGGAGCATTGAAGACCTTACACATGTAGTCCGAGACATTTGAAAAGACCCCACCTTGGGAAGACATGTGTAAGTTGCTTTGAGGAGATGATCAGACCGTTGGATCGTGATGATGATGTGATCGGACCGTTGGTTCATTGTGGCCCACTTTCATCACACCATCATTGGAGTGCATTGGACATCTTAGATTTGAGTTTATTTTACGCATTTTTTACTTATTTGAGTTTTGGGTTAGTGTGGGTACGTTTTTTTCATGCAAATGTCTTTTTTTTGAAATTTTGTTAGTAGGGGTATTTTGGTAATTATGTTAATTCCGAATTTTATAAGGGTGTTGCCCTAAACCTTTTTGATTAGTTGTTGATTTATGAAAAAGAGCAAACCTTTGGTTGCCTCCTTCCTCTTTCCCTCTCTCATGGTGCTTCTTCTTCTTCCTTGATCTCCTTCTTCTCTATTCTTCTTGTGCCCCTCCAACTTCTTCCAGGTATTTCATCTTCTATTATTATCCTTCTAAACTTCTGTTTTGTTTATTCCCCACGATCTAAATCTTGAGAATCGATCTAAACCATAAACCCCCAAATTCTCAAATCCCTAATCCGAGAAACTTTCTGATCTTTGGACTAGTGATCATCATTGATCGATTGGGTATGACCATGCAAGATCGGGAGGTTCCATCCCTCGCCGGATCCAACCTATACGCTACTTGAATCCCATACTCCATGGTTGTGATGATGGCCCGTCCCATTGCATGTTTCCTTTATGATTTTCTTAGTTTATGATGATTGATGCTAGATTTCATTATTATTATTGCTTTTATTTCCGCTGAATAATTGTGTTCATGAGCATGCATCATATTTAGGGCTGTCCTGCATCAAATTTGGTATCAGAGATGAGGACACAAGATCATTTCAAGTGTACCAACGAAGAAAGCGCCATCCACAAGCACCGTCCTTGTGGATAGGCGACTATTGAGGAGCATTGAAGACCTTACACATGTAGTCCGAGACATTTGAAAAGACCCCACCTTGGGAAGACATGTGTAAGTTGCTTTGAGGAGATGATCAGACCGTTGGATTGTGATGATGATCTGATCGGACCGTTGGTTCATTGTGGCCCACTTTCATCACACCATCATTGGAGCGCATTGGACATCTTAGATTTGAGTTTATTTTACGCATTTTTTACTTATTTGAGTTTTGGTTCGAGTCTTATTTGTATGCCAACTAGAAGAGGTAGAGGTTTTGGACTTCAGCCTACCATGAGTAACGAGCAGTTATCTGAGCAACTTGCTCAATTGATACAAAAGATAACCGCCCTAGAAGCAAGTCATAAGCGTGATTTTGCCCGCCTTGAGGACCAGATCACCACTACCAGGACCAAGGTCGAGCAACTAGAGGCATCTCAAAGGGAAAACCCCGCTGTTGGGGATGATGCGCACTCCCAAGTGGGAGGAATCATAGAGGAACGCGCTGCCACGCGCGTAGGGAGTGAGGATAGGGATCGTGGTAACGGTCGTGGTGTTGTGCGAGAGGCACGAGCCACATATGATCATCAAAACCGCTATGATCTAGATGAGCGCGCGATGAAGAATGTTAGAGTCGAGGCCCCGAGTTTTGATGGGCGCTTGGACCCCAAAGCATTCCTTGACTGGGTTGCTGACATGGACCACTACTTTGAGTGGTATGGCATGTCAGAAAACCGTCAAATGCGGTTTGCTAAGATGAAGCTTGTGGGTCAAGCCAAGCTCTTTTGGACCAACACCGAGCGTAGGATAGCAAAAGTTGGTAGAGCCCCTATCACAGATTGGTATGAGATGAAAGAGAAGTTGAAGGAGAAGTACCTTCCTCTCTCATACCGTCAGAAGCTCCTTGACAAATGGCAATCCTTACGCCAAGGGTCAATGTCTGCCGCTGACTACATCGCTAAATTTGAAGAATATGTGATGCGATGTGATATCCAAGAAGACCCTCTAGTAACGCTCTCGCGTTTCAAGACGGGCCTTCGTGCGGATCTTCAGCGCGAGCTTATGACTCGGCCCTTAACGGACTTGGATTAAGCATATCAAGTCGTGCAGGAGTTAGAGCAGTATCTAAGGACTCCTGTCGTCCGTCGTTTTGAGTCCCGAGACTCCAGTGCTAGATCTAGTTCCCAGGGAACTAGACCTAATGTTGGTAGTCAACCTAGGGCACAGGCAACCATCCCGCCTAGGCCTAGGGAGGACAAGGGCAAAGGGGTTCTTGGTGCAGGTCCTAGTGGAGGTAGCCAAGTGAGATGCTACGAGTGTGGCAATCCGGGCCACATATCTAATTAGTGTCCTGCGAAGAGCCGTGGAAAAACCTTAGTTATAGGCGAGTCCCACGAGTGTGGAGATGACCAGGGTGATTATGAAGTTGAAGAGTATCATCCTGAAGGAGGACTTACTGATGAGGAAGAAATAGATGGAGAAGCAACGCTTGCAGTAGTTAGGCGTGTGCTAGCTCAGTCTAGGAGTAGTGCTGACTGGCGTCGAAGCACTATCTTCTACACTATTGCCAAGTGTGGTGAAGAGAATTGCAAGGTGATAGTGGATAGTGGAAGTTGTCAGAATGTGATTTCCACTAACACCTTAGAGCGATTGAAACTGAAACCCACACCTCATCCAGACCCATATAAAGTCTCTTGGGTTGACAAGACATCCCTACCTGTCACCCATCAATGTCTAGTCCCCATCGAGTTTGGGTCATACAAAGAGTCCCTGTGGTGTGATGTTTTACCTATGGATGTGGGACATGTTATCCTAGGTAGACCGTGGCTATTCGATAATGATGTCACGATCTTTGGCGGTTCCAATGCGTGTACCTTCACGCATAACGGTAAAAAGATCAAACTTAACCCTATGCCACCTGAGAGCCCACTAGGGAAGAAAAAGGATGAGAAGGCAAGTGAGCCTAAAGGAGTGGGGAAATCCAGGCCTAAGTCTCTACATATAATCAATGCAAGAGAGTTTGAAAGAGAGACTAAGGAGGATTCTATGGTGTATGCCCTTGTGGCTAGAGAAATTACACCTGAGGTTCCATTAGAGTTACCCCGTGAGGTGACTTCGGTTCTGAAGGAATACAGTGATGTATTTCCTGAAGACTTACCGAATGAGTTACCACCTATGAGGGACATATAGCATGCCATTGATCTTGTCCCAGGGTCTACTCTACCGAACCTTCCTCACTACAGGATGAACCCGGCAGAACATGCAGAATTAAAGAGGCAAGTTGATGAGCTTCTGCAAAAGGGTTTCATCCAAGAGAGTATGAGCTCGTGTGCCGTGCCTGCATTGTTGACGCCAAAGAAAGACGGCACGTGGCGCATGTGTGTGGACAGTCGTGCCATAAACAAAATTACTGTCAAGTATAGGTTTCCCATACCTAGGCTTGATGATATGCTTGATATGATGACGAGGTCCACCATATTCTCTAAGATAGACCTCAAAAGTGGATATCACCAAATCCGTATACGCCCAGGGGATGAATGGAAAACTGCGTTTAAAACAAAAGATGGGTTGTATGAGTGGTTGGTCATGCCCTTTGGCTTGACTAATGCACCCAGTACGTTCATGCGGGTGATGACACAAGCCTTGAGGCCGTTCATGGAAAAATTCCTAGTGGTGTACTTTGACGACATTCTTATTTACAGTACCACTAAGGAATCACACCTTGAACATTTAAAGAAGGTTTGTAGCGTCCTTAGGAAGGAAAAGTTGTACGCTAATCTTAAGAAATGCGCATTCATGTCCAGCCAAGTTGTGTTCTTAGGATTCATAGTGTCGTCTGAAGGGATGCGTGTAGACCCTGAAAAGGTCAGGGCCATAGTTGAGTGGCCAGAACCGAGGAACATTCATGAGGTGCGAAGCTTTCACGGCCTAGCAACTTTTTATCGTCGGTTCATTAGAGGTTTTAGCACGATCATGGCTCCCATTACAGAATGCATGAAAAAGGGAGAATTCGTGTGGTCTAAAGCCGCAGTCAAGGCTTTTAAGGAGATTAAGGGCAAAAGTGGTAGAAGCTCCTGTCATGCGTCTACCTGACTTTTCTAAAGTCTTTGAGGTAGCGTGTGATGCGTCTGGTGTTGGTATAGGTGGAGTGTTGAGCCAGGAGGGCCACCCTGTAGCCTATTTTAGTGAGAAATTGAATGAGGCAAAACAAAAATACTCCACTTATGACAAAGAGTTCTATGCGGTAGTGCAATCCCTGAGACATTGGCGACACTATCTCCTACCGCAGGAATTCGTCTTGTTTTCTGACCACGAGGCTTTGAGATATTTGCATTCTCAGAAGAAACTCAATCCAAGGCATGCCAAGTGGGTAGCGTTCCTTCAGGAATATTCGTTTGTGTTGAAACACAAAGCCGGGGTTGAAAACAAACCAGCGGATGCCCTTAGTAGAAGAGTGGCGTTGCTCAACTCCTTGAGCGGATGCACTGAAAGATGAATACCCCACATGTCCTTGATTTTGGGGGTACTTACGCGTCGCTCTCTAGTGACCAGCGTATTATGGGCGAATATGTTCTTAAAGATGGCTTCCTTTTCAAGGGAGACAGACTTTGCATTCCCCGTATGTCCCTTCGTGAATTCCTCATCTGGGAGCTTCATTCAGGAGGGATAGCTGGCCATTTTGGTCGTGATAAGACCATTGCCCTTGTGGAAGATCGTTTCTATTGGCCAAGTCTCAAGCGAGACGTAGCCAAAGTTTTAGGGCAGTGTCGTTCATGTCAACTGGCAAAGCAGAGAAAACAAAATACCGGGCTGTATACGCCATTGCCAGTGCCACATGCTCCGTGGCAGGACATTAGTATGGAATTCGTGCTTGGGCTTCCCAAGACTATCAAAAAGCACGATTCCATTTTTGTCGTGGTGGACCGTTTCTCTAAAATGGCGCATTTCCTCCCATGTTCGAAAACGTCAGATGCGTCTCATGTTGCTCGTATCTTTTTTGATGGTGTGGTGCGTCTCCATGGGTTACCTAAAACCATAGTGTCTGATCGTGATGTTCGATTTACTAGCTATTTTTGGAAGACACTGTGGCACATTATGGGAACTCGTTTACAATTCTCTACTGCTTACCACCCACAAACAGACGGTCAAACTGAAGTGGTAAACCGTAGTCTTGGAAATCTTCTACGTTGTCTAGTGGGTGATCATGTTAAGACTTGGGACCTAATCTTACCAACTGCTGAATTTGCTTATAATAGGTCAGTAAATCGATCTACAGGAATGAGTCCATTTCAGGTTGTTAGTGGGTATAAACCTAGAATGCCAATAGATCTATTACCCATGTCTGTCACCCAAAGGTCTTCTGAATCAGCCGATGCATTTGCACGACATATCCATGAATTGCATACACATATTAGACAGCGGATAAGTAAGAGTAATGATAATTATAAAATTTCAGCTGATTCTCATCGTAGACTGCTAGATTTTCAAGAAGGTGACTATGTAATGGTAAGGGTAAGGCCAGAGCGGTTCTCACAAGGTACCGCTATGAAATTACAAGCGCGTAGTGCTGGACCATTTATGATAGTGCAGAAAATTGGGTCCAACGCATATCGGATTGACCTTCCATCTGAAATGGGCATTAACCCGACTTTTAATGTAGAAGATCTAGTCCGTTCCCCTGACCCTACCATTGATCCATCATTTCATTCATGGCCCTATTCTGATTTTGCTTCACAACCCCTTCCACCCCTCCCTCCACCTATTGTCCATAAAGAAGAAATTGAAGAGATCTGGATGATGAGATAGTTTCCATGCGAGATGGAGGTTTCTAGAGGTATCTTGTCAAATGGAGGAACAAACCACCTTCTGAATCTACGTGGTTGACTGAAACGGAAGTGCAGCGTGTTGATCCAGACTTACTAGAGCGCTACAAGAGTTTTAACTCGCCGGAGTCGAGTTTTTCTCACCCGAGGGGAGTTGATGAGGACACAAGATCATTTCAAGTGTACCAACGAAGAAAGCGCCATCCACAAGCACCGTCCTTGTGGATAGGCGACTATTGAGGAGCATTGAAGACCTTACACATGTAGTCCGAGACATTTGAAAAGACCCCACCTTGGGAAGACATGTGTAAGTTGCTTTGAGGAGATGATCAGACCGTTGGATCGTGATGATGATGTGATCGGACCGTTGGTTCATTGTGGCCCACTTTCATCACACCATCATTGGAGCGCATTGGACATCTTAGATTTGAGTTTATTTTACGCATTTTTTACTTATTTGAGTTTTGGGTTAGTGTGGGTACGTTTTTTTCATGCAAATGTCTTTTTTTTTGAAATTTTGTTAGTAGGGGTATTTTGGTAATTATGCTAATTCCGAATTTTATAAGGGTGTTGCCCTAAACCTTTTTGATTAGTTGTTGATTTATGAAAAAGAGCAAACCTTTGGTTGCCTCCTTCCTCTTTCCCTCTCTCATGGTGCTTCTTCTTCTTCCTTGATCTCCTTCTTCTCTATTCTTCTTGTGCCCCTCCAACTTCTTCCAGGTATTTCATCTTCTATTATTATCCTTCTAAACTTCTGTTTTGTTTATTCCCCACGATCTAAACCTTGAGAATCGATCTAAACCTTAAACCCCCAAATTCTCAAATCCCTAATCCGAGAAACTTTCTGATTCTTTGGACTAGTGATCATCATTGATCGATTGGGTATGACCATGCAAGATCGGGAGGTTCCATCCCTCGCCGGATCCAACCTATACGCTACTTGAATCCCATACTCCATGGTTGTGATGATGGCCCGTCCCATTGCATGTTTCCTTTATGATTTTCTTAGTTTATGATGATTGATGCTAGATTTCATTATTATTATTGCTTTTATTTCCGCTGAATAATTGTGTTCATGAGCATGCATCATATTTAGGGCTGTCCTGCATCACACCGTATCCAATAGGAAAATCCTTATCTAAATACTCTAGAAGACCCATCAAGGTGAATCCATAACATGGAACCAACTCTTATCCTTATGTTGTAGAGATTTCACCAACTCCCATCACCTTGGTCATCTCAAATGAAGCATCACATGCAAGGTGTTTGATTGTGGAGTTGAACCACTTGGCATTAATGATCAAGGGAGCAATGAGGAGCTGATTCAAGCACGTGAGAGCTGTGAAGAAGCAACTCGAAGAAGGCGCTACAAAGAGGCTCAGTCCGACAAGTTGTCAATTGTAGAGTCCATGTCACACTCTTTCCTTATGTAGGATTGAGTGTAATAGTTGTAACCCAAACTCAACAGGTTCTTGTGTAGGACCTAGGCTCTTGTGTAGGGCTGAATTCACCGGACACGGGTGTGTATGTATTGGTCTCCAAGGGGAACCTCTGATGGGAGTAAATGTAGGGCTTTAGATTAGGTCCATAGTGGTTGTTGGTTAGCCAAAAGAAAACCAACTAAGACTCAGTGGGAGCCGGTTCTTGTGTAAGACTGAGGTTTTTGGTGAACCTATTAAAAACCAAGTGTAAAGGTTGGGAGGAACCTATTAAAACTCCTAGATAGTGAAATCCGGTACACTCGAGGGAAGAGTGTGTCAGTCGGGAGTAGAGTAGGGAAATCGATCCACTATACATCGTTGTGTTTGGATTGTCATTTGAGCACATTTCTATTTATGCTCTTGAACTCATCTTGCTGAATTATATGAATGCATAATTATATGAATGCATAATTAGATGAATGCTAGGTGTTGAATTGTTCAAAGAAAAGTTGAGAGGCCTTCTGATATTGTTTAGCAATATTTTGTTCTTTCATGGATAGTTGAACTACATATACTTGTGCCTAATGAAACATCTATATAGTACTCCATGACTATTTGAGGATGATTGCCATGTAAGTTGAGTCTAAAACCTTTCCATGTCACCAATGGTCTGTAAGGTGCTCAAGGACACAACCTGAAGCGGAATATTAGATAGAGTAATCATTATGTTAACACCAGTTCTCCAATTGAAACCAGACCCCAACTACCACTATCCAAGATCGATGTCCAAACCATTACCCATCTAGCTCATTTCAATATCTGGGTGGCTTTTGTCACTGATGGAAAAATAATCCTTTAGTATTCCCTTCCCATGAGGAAAATCTTCACATGAAAGCAACCTTCAATCTCTTTGATATTCATCTTTCAACTTCATTCACTGAAAGATGAATCAAAACATAGATTCGTCAAGTAGGTAGCTATTTAAATAATTCCTGGTTTCCTTAAAAACTTCTTCATCCAAAATTTCACAGACCTCTCTACTAGACTAGAAATAGTATTCTCCGTGCATTTCTGCGCTCAAGCCCTCCTCCAAGAAAGTGGTTGACTATTCCAAAAACCTGTGATTTTTATCTTCCTTACCATCCCCTTCTCACTGGAGGAAACTCCTAATATTAGAAACTCCTACAGAAAAGATGACCTTGACCCCTAAACAAACCATAGATCCCAGAAAGACTATGAAGATAGGAGACCCATTTCTAGTTAAACCAACACATCTCCTTAACAGTCAAGGCTTCAAATAGCCTCCTAGGACCTCTTCATCAAGAATCCAAATCTCCAACAAAGTTTCATCTCAAGGAGCTTAAATCATACCCACACCACTAGCTAGCTGATTACAACAGGTTCTTTGTCATCTTTTCACTACCATACTCCCTCTTCTCCATATATTCAAATATATGCATCCAAATTTATGAATGTCACTGTATTTACACGCATATGTAGAGACACGTGTATTATGTATTTGTGCATATGTGGATTTATGGTAGTCATGATGAGTACTATACTCATGCTATGTTTTCTGCCCTTTAGTAACATTGTCTTAGTCACAAGGGACTGGCAGTTTTGCCCTAATATCCCATCATCCTCTAACTCTCTACTTCATATCAGAGAGAGGGTAGAAGTAGAGGCGGGTTGTTAATTTACTGGGGAAATTGTTGATGTCAGCATCCGCATGGATAGGCATCCCTTTGACCTTTTGATGACAAAAAATTACAGTTACCGACAGAGCTCAATTTTAGAAGAATAATGGTGATTCTTCCTAGTCTTTTGGACAAGTTTTGTTTTTATTTATTTTTTAATGGTGTCTTGCCACATCTAGAGAAAATTTCCAAGAAAATTCTTCAATTTCGACTTGTATGGATTAGAGGGTGATTTTATGTGGACATCAATTGTACACGTGTGATCCTTTGATACTTGAAGATCTACGAGGTTGAATCTAGAAGATCCAATATGATTTGGTGATTTTGTGATGTCTTTGGGCTCCAAGTTTGTAGCACTGGGGGTATTTCACAGCTTCCTAAAATCTTTGGGGGTTGTACAATCAAGTAGATGCAATTTTGGTCATAATGATTTGATCTCTTCAGGTGGTGTTAGCAAATCTACAGTTGAAGAAATTGTTGCTTTAAGGCTGAGTTTGGTATGACTACATACTTTTTGAGTGTGTATCCATCTTTTGTATGATGGAGAAACATAATTCACAGTGGAGGATATGAAGCCCAAGTAAGAGGCGACAGTGGCCATCTTCATGGTCAATCAAATATTAGTGTATGATCGGGTGGATACTGTCAAACAACCACTTTATCTAAAAGCTCGAGCCATTGGAGGATTGCGTATCAATGTATATCAAGGGACTCTAACACTCCCCCGCACGTGCGGGGTGGAACACCGCACGGGAACCTACTGGGCAAGGGTGGAGGGACACTTGTAACTCACACCCAGGTGGAGGGATACTCACAACTTACACCATTAATGAGCCCTCGTGGGAGAATATATTACTGGTGGCATATTTGCTACTTTTGGGATTCGAACATAGGACCTTCCACTTTGATACCATGTCAAACAACCACTTTATCTAAAAGCTCGAGCCGTTAGAGGATGGCGTATCAATGTATATCAAGGGACTCTAATAGATACAAGTTTGGTCATTGTGATTTGCTAACACCACTCTTCTAGTGATGTTAGCAAATCTTTGACCGAACAAATTCCTACTCTGAGTTGTCATCTGGTTGCTATTGGAGGTGCATCCTCATCATATCAGGCTTCCTTCGGCCGATCAGGTATATCCTCTTCTACTCATCCAACATTTTCTTCCCCTAAAAGTCTGTCCTGGATGCAACTATTGTTCAAATTGATTCCATAAGATATACAAATGTAAGAAGACATTAATGAAAACACAAATCTAGGTTGACGAGGAGAAATTGCAAGAGAAATGGGGAGAGTGAAGGTTTTTTTCTCAAAAAATGAAAGGGGGAATGGGCTCTTGTGCGTCTGGATATCGTCCAGGTATCATTGATAAATGGAACCACATAAAGCAAAAGTCACTGATATTTTGACGATATTTCGTGTGATATCAATATTTTGTACGATATTATCGATATCGCACGATAATATCGTCGATACCAAGGAATCGACGCATTTTCTTGTTACTCTTTCAGCATTTCGTATTGCAGACTCGCGATATCGATATTATTGGCTGATATATCGGCCGATATTATCGATACTGCAAACACTAGGCATGACCTCTCAGTTCATCTCTTACTCCTTGCCCAAGTCTTATAGTCATGTTAAAAGTGCTGATGGTTAATGTCGCTTCCTCAATATCTGTCCTCTGTTCTACATGTTTCCCAATTGTCTACTAATATCTTGTCTATGCGTAGTCTTACCAAAACAATTTTCTAGTCTAACATTCTTTACCTCTTACTGTTTATTTCAGAACCCTAAGACAAGGCAAATGATTGGGGGTGGCCATGAGAGTGGTGGTCTTTATCTTCTTAGTTCCTCAAGCAATGTTGTATCAACTTTCCACATTTCAGGTCAAGACGGGTAAAATAAAGAGTTGATTCTATATTGGCATCATTGCCTGGGGCTTATTCTTGCCGATAGTTTGAGATTGTTATTTCCTTTCTTATTCAGTTCAAATGATGATTGTGGTCTTTTCTGTGAAACGTGCCAACTTATCAGATATTGTTGAACATTGTATCCAAGTAGTGTAAATCAAAGATGTGGGGTTCCTTTTTCACTTATTCACTCTGATGATACTTCTATTGATGACTGCCCACGAACTACTTGGGTCTGTTTTATGAAGCATAAGAGGAGGTTTTCTCCTTCTTTAAGATTTTCATAAGATGGTCAACAACTAGTTTGATGCAAAAATTAAAACCTTACGTTCGAACAATGGTGGGGAGTACATTTCATCTACTTTCCAATCTTCCCCGGCCAAAATTGGTATTGAATCTCAGACCACGTGTCCAAATACTCCTCAACAGAATAGGCTAGCCAAGAGGAAGAATAAGAATCTCCAATAAGTTGTTCTTCTTGCACTTTTTATGGACATGAATGTTACAAAGTGGCCTTGGGCTGATGTTGTCCTCAGTGCTACATAATTAATAAAATGTAATCAAGAATTTTTTATGGAAGGCATTGATTCAACTCTTACAAAATAATTAGCCCCACTAGGAGGAGTTGAAGACATGTTCAAAGAAAGAAAAGAGATAATGTGCTGCAAATCAAGGGTACTCTTTAATATTGTAAAGAAGGAAAGCTCTGAAAGAAAGAAAAGACCAGCAGGATTGGACATCCAACCCCTATTGTATTATAAGAAAATATACCAAATTACATAAAATACCACCAAGTAAAAGGGCAAAATAGGAAACAAGAAAAAACCTAAGAAATAACAAAAACTAATAGGCCTATAGGCCTACAACCCAATCTGGGGGCTTGCGGCAGGCCCATACATACTACAAACACTCTCCCTCGACCAAAGAAAAAAAAATATCAATCATGCCTAGCTTACCTTGAATACATCTTCCCACTTCAACTGAAAGGGCCTTAGTGAAGATATTAATGAGTTGATTTGTAGACTTGACAAAAGGAGTACAAATAATGCCAGCAATAAGCTTCTCACGAATAAAATGACAATTAGCTTCAATATGTTTCGTGTGCTCATGAAATATGGGATTGGAAGTGATATGAATTATAGCCTGATTGTCATAGTACAATGGGCACATGAGTAGTCACTAGAAATCCTAACTTAGCGATAGAGCTTTTCAACCACAAGAGTTTACATGCGGTATTTGCCATAGCTAGATATTTAGCCTCAGCACTAGATCTTGCAAGAACAGTTTGCTTCTTAGTCTTCCATGTAATAAGATTTCCTCCAAAAAAAGTACAAAACCTTATCATAAAACGACGATCATCAGGAGATCTTGCTCAGCTTGCATTTGAATAACCTTTGATATTCAAATGGTTATGACATGTAAATGGAATGCCACATCTTGGAAAAGACTTGATGTAGCCAGTGATCGAAGTATCAATATTGCTACAAGTTTCACTTGCTAGGGATAGAGAAACAATATTGATATCACTGATAATTTCACCGATAACCAAAAATGCTAGGAAACATAGGGAAAATGGTGGAATTTTCATTGAAACTTCAGAAAATGCTAAAATACACATATTTGCATATTTAGGAATAAAATTTTTGAAAAAAGAATGCATACATAATAAGTTTCCATTTAATGGGGGCCTAAAAGCATGCGTTGTCATAAGAAACCAATTTAACCATCCCATCTATCCATCCAATCATCCTATCCATCCCTCCAACCATCCATCCAAACATCCGTTGATATTCAAGAATATTGACAACACACAATATTTCACCGAGAAATTGTCGACAACTAGAAAGGAAACGAAAGATCGTGGTCTCAATATTGGCCATGTTGCAATAACGATAATATTGTGATATGATCGATATTATCGTTGACAATTTAAACACCGCATACAATCATGAGCCCATAAAAATTTGAAATGGATTTTTTTTAATAAACAAATTTTTGGAGATATGATACATTGGCGATATTATTGAAATATCGCTGATATACTGGCGATACAAACAACACCTAAAATTTACCTATTCGAACATATTGGCAATATTGACACCTTAGTGATACAAGCAACACCTGGAATTACACGGTTAAAAATATTGGCAATATCGATATATTGGCAATACTTAGCAATACATCGCCAATATCTGGAATTTCTAATTTATGAGATTATCAATGTTATCGGTATCACTGAGCTGGAGATACGAATAATATTGAGGATATTTGAATAATATTGGGGATACTCCGAAGAATGGATGCAGCAAAGCATGTGACTAACAACTTCTAGATGACTGGAGCGAGGTGCATGCAAAAACTAGCTTACCAGACTGATTGCATGAGATAGTTCAATACGAGTAACAATTGAGTATATCAATTGACCAACTAGGAGTCAATTCATGCGAGGATCATCAAGAAGCTCCTCATCATCAGCCCGAAGTTTTTAATTAAACTCTAATGGGGAATCAAGGGGTTTCACACCAAGATTAATAGTTGAAGTCAAAAGATTAAGAGCATATTTTCACTAAGACAAAATAATACCCTTCTTTTAACAAGAGACTTTAATGCCAATAATATTTGAGCAGCTTCAAATCCTTCATATAAAATACCTTACTCAGATAGAGCCTCAAGTAAGAAATTCCACTAACATCATCACATTTAACAATAATATCATCCACGCACACACTGAGAATGATAATGCCTTGTCCATGCTGCTTAACAAGCACTGAGTGGTCTGACTGAATACGAGTAAATCTAATATCAATCAAGGCCACACTAAATTTGTCAAATCAAGATCGAGGAACCTACTTCAAACCATATATCGCCTTTTTAAGACAACATATCTTATTTTCCTCCCCCCTTTCGAGTTAAACCAGGAGGAGGAAGTATATAAATTTACTCAGTCAAAACGCCATTTAAGAAGGCGTTCTTATCATCAAACTAATGCAACAACCAATTCAGATTAGCAGCAAGAGAAATGATAACATGAACAAAGGTTTCAAAATAATCCTTATCATATGTTTATGTAAACCCTTTAGCTACTATGCAAGCTTTATATATGGCTATACTACTATTAGGGTGGTATTTAAGAGCATATACCCAACGACAACCTATCGGAGTCTTCCCAACAGGTAAAGTAGTCATCTCCCATGTACAATTATTCTCAAAAGCAGCCATCTCCCCACAGAGGAGAAGTCAAAGCCTCTTTATAATATTAGGAATGGTAGAAGAAGAATATTTTAGACTAGAAACAAAGGACTTGTGTTAAGGAGAAAACAAATGATAAGAAACAAAATGTTGAATAGGATGAGTAGTACAGTATCTTTTAGCTTTTCTAATAGCAATAGGCAGATCCACAGACGGATTTAAATATGGATCAGAATAAATGGGCGAGTAGGAATACAATCAATACCTGAATGCAAAGGAGCATGCCCTGTGGTGGACTGTGGGAAAACTGTTGTTAGGAACATTCCTTTCATACACCTTCAAAACATGTTTAATTGCCTGAAAATCAAGAACCACTTTATTTGTAACATTATTGGGTGGAGAACATGCCTTTGGGACAGAAAGAATTGGATCAAAGTCAAGAATAAGTATAGAAAGAACCATTGACTGGTGCTTTTCATGGTCTTTTGAAAAATATGGAACATTTTCAAGAAACTTGACATCCATAGAGACAACATTTTTTACTAACCGGATCAAGACACTTGTACCCTTTTTGGGAAGCTGAATATCCTAAGAAAGGGTTACTAACCGACAAGTATTCGTATTAAAAACATAATAAACACACTAAAGGCTCGTAATGAAATTTCAAGAATCGGGTAGAATGCTGAGAAATATTGAATATGAGATTGGACCTCAAGAATTGTAGTAGGTAGACTATTAATTACATAACAAATAGCAAGGACAACATCCTGACCAAAGATATTTGGGAACAGACATATAAATGAGAAGAGCACGAGTAATTTTTAGAAGATTTTTGTTCTTCTTTTAGCAATACCATTTTGTTAGGGTATATATGCATAAGTAGTATGAGAATTTATACCATACTCCTGAAGATGAGATAACATAGAATGAGAAAGATATTCCTTCGCATTATTAGTATAAGGGTTCCAATGTTTATGTGAAATTGATTTTTAACCCAAGCATGAAATACCTTAACCTCATCTCTATTATTCATCAAATAAATTCAAGTCATACGAGAAGTACTATCAATGAAGACAGTATTTAAATACATTAGAATTAATTGGAATCAATCCCCATACATTAGAATGAACCAATGAAAAAATTTATTGGACTTTTTTCCATAAAGGGTTAAATAGATCTATGATGTTTAGCCAAAAAACAGGCCTCACAATGATTTTTTTTTTTTTTTTTTATATTATTAAACTCAACTGACCGACGTAACACAAATTATAGGACAGAATTAGAAGGATGACCAAAACGACAATGCAAAGATAAAAATCCTCCTTTTTTTATAATAAGACACTCAGTAAACTGACTTGAAGAATTTGAATGAAAAATATATAACCATCATTCTCAAATCTACCACCAACCAACTTCTTCATCTTAAGATCCTAAAAGTAGAGCTGTACACGAGCTCAGCCGAACCGAGCTTTGCACAGTTCGGCTTGGTTTGGGCAGCGGGCGACTTGGGCTCGGGCTTGGCTCGACTTGGTCCTCGAGCCCAACTAGCAGGCTTGGCTTGGATTGGTCGAGATTTCGAGCCGAATTCGAGCTTGTTCGAGCCTATTCGAGCTTCAAGCTTTCGAGTTAAAATTTGAGCCGAGCTATCGAGCCACTATCGAGGTTGGGGCGGTCGGTTGTCGGTTGTCGGACAACGTTGGGGGCTGTCGGACAAGGTTGGAGACTACCGGACTGGCGTTGCACAGGGCTAGAGGGAGGTTGGCTGTCGGACAAGGTTGGGGACTGCCGGAATGGTCAGGCGTTGGCAGGCCAAGCGACGAGTGGAGAGAGAGAGGAGATGAGAAGAGAGAAGATGAGAGAGACAGAGAGAGGACTGAGGAGGTGAGAGAGATCAGAGGATCGTGGTCCTTATGGAGGCCGGACGGCCGGAAGGCAGTCAGGCAGCCACGGGCGAGGGCAACTTTTAGGGTTTTGTTTTTTTTTAATCTTAAACTTTTGTTTTTTTTATATATTATATAATAATATTAATATATAATATAAAATATATGATATATTTTAAATACCGAGCCTGTACACGAGCCGAGCCGAATCGAGCTCAGGCCAGGCTCGAGCTTGGTTTAAATTTTCAACGAGTCTATAAAATAGGCTCGGCTTGGCTTGTTCAACCCTATGAGCCGAGCCGAGCCGAGCGAGCTTTTCGAGCTACCTTGGTTTGTGTACAGCTCTACCTAAAAGACACAATGATCATGAAAAAATGTCATGCTACTAGATCCTTTGTAATCTGACTCACAAACAATAGATTATAATCAATATTAGGGACTAGTAAAACAAAATACAAGGAGACCAATGGTGAAACGAAAACAATACCATTTCACTTAATAGGTGTTAAGGTACCATCTGCTAACTTCATACGACCTAAACAAGGATCTGAGGTAAATGAAGAAAAAGAAACAATTGTACTTGCTATATGATCAGTAGTCCCTAAATCAATTATACAAGGACTAGATTTAGAATCAATGTGAGGAGCAATGAAGAGATTACATTTTTTATCCAAAGATATAGATGGGGAAGTCTTATTTTGGGTAGCATCCCTTGGTAAAGCATCATACTAACTTTTTGAGAGACGGACGACATCCCCAGCTGGTTAAACCATGGGAAACTTTGCTGATGGAGCCATTTCCCCAACAGTACTCGGAAAGCCTTTATCATTTGTAGTAGCCGAATTAGCAGAATGACCTTGAGGTGGTTTACCATGAAGTACCCAGCAATAATCAACAATATGGCCATATCGACTACAATGAGTAGACAAATGGTCTGCACCATGCCCACGGCCAGGGAAGCGGATTGCATGCTGAGTAACTCAGTACGATCTCACTGTGATTCGTCTTTTATCCACATCATTCATCTGTTTTACCAGCTCATTTTAGTGCATGGGCCCAAAATTGAAGCATATCCAAAGCTCAAGTGGACCACACCACAAGAAATAGAATTGAACACCTACCTTGAAAACTTCTTAAGGCCACAAAAGTTTTGGATCAAGCTGATATTTTTGTTTTCCCTTCATCCAAGTCTGTGTGACCTTATGAACAGGTTCGATGACAAATGAATACAACTGTGGGACTTAGGAAGGTTTCAATGGTGGACATCATTATTTCCACTGTTTCCTGTGGCATGGTTCACTTGAGCTTTGGATATGATTCAATTTTGGGATCAAAATAGAAGATGATTTGGTGTTAGAATAAGGAGAAAAGAGGTGAGAAGTGAGAAAGAAGAAGAGAGTTTGGGAGAATATTATGTTGGAGCAACATGCTCTCACACACAAAGCTTTATTAGAATAAAACATATAGTACACTATAGGATAAGGAGAAAAGGTGCACATGCACTTACACTAAAACACCTAGTTAACACACTAACATACACTAACACCAATACTCCCCCTCAAGTTGGAGCATAGATGTTGATGATGCCCAACTTGTCACGAACACGATGAAGACCATCTCTACTTAGAGACTTTGTAAGGACATCAGCAAGTTGATCCCCAGAGCGAACAAAAGGAGTGATGATTTCCTTAGAGGCAACTTTCTCCCGAATAAAGTGACAATCCACTTCAATATGCTTGGTGCGCTCATGGAAAACAGGTGTTAATGTTAGATTTTATAACAGGATCCTCCGGACGTTCACCTTCTCTCCAACAGAGATTTTCTCCGCCAAACCTGAAAGAAGACAGACAGCAACTAAGGGTGGCTGGCGGTTCAGCCGTTAGCCCTCCGATGCTTAAGTCAGGTCAAAGCAAGAAGAAGAGTAACCAGGCAAAACGGGACAGAGATCGAATATTGTGTGTACCTTTCTTTTAATGGAGTCATCCCTTCTTATAGATCTGAAGCGATCCAATCTGGTGCGTAAGATATCGAGATCCCGCTGATTTCGTATACGATACTGAGATCCCGCTGATTTCGCGGGATAAGATCCTCATCCTTAGAGACGAGATCTAACCCAATGACTTATTTCGGCAATTACGTTCCTTGATGGCCATCCCTTGAGATCCGGAACCACCAGAGAAGATAAGCCCAAAACCGACCTATACGAGCTGCCGGTAGGCGTAGTAGTAGCACTGATCGCTCATGTAGAGCTGGAAACCGTAGTTGGAGTCATAACCAGCGAAAAGGAAGGAGACGCCGACAGGACGGAAACCACCAAACTGGGTGTAGCCCTGCCTGGCATCGCAGAAGGATCTGACAAGCTGCTCGACGGGAATCGGGTGCTGGTACTGAAGGCTAAGAGATGTCGCCGCAAAAAAGCTGTTCGCATGTTGGAACATGGTCGCGAGTCCAAGTGCTCGCTCATTTTGACGTAACACCTTTTAACGACTTGTGAGAAGGTCTGCTCGCGGATCAAGAAGGGAATCTTTGCTTTATCTGACTATCGGCTATGGGTGCTCGAGGCCTTGCGAATAGATGCTCCGTATTTATCCATCCTACGACTCTCGAGCATATGATCTCGAGAGTCGAATGGGCGTCCCTCACTTATCCAATCTGCGACTCTCGAGCATATGATCTCGAGAGTCGAATGGGTACTTCCGTATTTACCCGATCTGCGACTCTTGAGCGGATGATCTCGAGAGTCAGATATGTACTTCTGTATATACTCTTAACAACTGAGTAGTCTCCATCATTTTGCATATAACAGATGCCCCCCAAGTCCTTGCCGCCAAGAATTCTTGAGGGAAGGACTTAGCTTTCTTCCACACGTAACCGCCCACTGTCTTCATCGAGAATGGAACCATACATATGGGCTGGAATTAATGAGCGCCAGCTTTCCGCAGCCGGAAAATGAAGGGGCGCTTGCCAGGTGTCAAGGGAGTTAATGGGCGTGCCTGCTCGAGTGCTGCGCCGAAGGAGGGGGTGCCACGTATCACCAGATGCGGCGGAATGATTGCCTATAAATATACGGAGTCCGCCATTCTTCTATTTTTCTACAGAAGTTTTTTCGAAGAAAAAGAATTCTCCTGTCATCTCCATTTTCATCTTCTCCCTTCGGTGTTTCTTCTTCCTCTTTCTGTTTACTTGGGTATATTTCCTTTTTCTTCTTTTCTTTTTATCTTCTCATGGCTGGGAACTCTGACGAGACCACCGTCCCACTAGGTGATGCTACTCCGGAATCCTCTGCTTCTGGCAGTGCAAGGGTTCCGGCAGGGAGATACACAGCAGCCGGATATCCTTCTGTTATATCGGAGGACCGGCTGGCTGAGTTACGGGAGAGATACCTGATCCCCGTCTCAGTCACTCTCCGATTGCCCGGAGATGGGGAGACACCAGACTCCCCTCCCCCAGGATGTGTAGCTTTCTACGAGTACCAACTCATCCTGGGGGTACGCCTCCCCCTCCATCCCTTCATACGCGATGTACTCCGGTGTTACAAGATTGCCCCCAGGCAACTCATTGTGAACGGATGGAGGGTAGTCCTGGGTTCCTTTGCCCTCTGGGCTCAGGCCGGCAACGGGGAGCTTACAGCGGAGGAGTTCCTCCGTATGTTCCGTCTGAAAAAGGCACCCTCCAGCGAAGGCTGGTATTACTTGTGTTACTGGCACCGGGATAACTTCGTGCTGGGGAAACCCTCCTCGAACTATCCCGGCTGGAGGAAACGGTGGTTCTACGCTTCCGGGAACTGGGAGTCTGCTTCCTCCAGAGGTCCAGGTGTTACCCGTTTTTTTCTGCGAAGGTAGGCACAATCCCACATTGTGCAGTTTTCTTCAGTTAGGATTTTAGGGTTTTACTCCATTCTCTGACCTCTGTTTGTGCTCGCAGGTATCCCGGCCTTGAGAAAACCAAATCTAAAGGGAGGAATCAACGAGAAGATTGTCAAGGTGTACAAGGTGCCTGTTGGTGATAGGCACATCGAGGCTTGCTTGTCTCCTTCGCGACTTGCAGCAGCAGGCCTAATATCCAGAAGAGAGGTTGAGATGACGAAGGCCGGAGAGAAGAGGGGTCTGCTGCCCCGACTGAAGGGCACAAGCTCCAAAAGGCAGAAGAGAACACCTGCCTAACCATCTCAATCATCCATCCGCACGGGTAGCGATCAGCCTGCCCCTCCCGCGAGCATGGCGGGGGCCCTGGCTGGGCCCACTATTCCCTCACTGGTGGTCGCCCCTGGACCGCCAGTGATTAACATTGCTGACAATTCCCCGGATGGGGCGGGGTCCAGCTGCCCCCCAGCTGAAGAGGCTCGAGAGCAGATAGAGCCTCAAGAGCTGGCTCCTGCTCGCGAACTGATCCTTGCTGCCGAGCAGGGATCTGCTCGCGAGTCGATGCCTCCACCTCGCGAGCCGGCCGGGTTGGTCGTTGCCCAACCGTCAGGGAGCGGGACATATTCTATTCCCCGCCACCTCCATCCAGTATGTAAATTTTTATTCGAGAACGTCCCCCCCCAAGCTCTTGGCTCTCTTCCCGAGCCAAGCCCTGAGAACCTTTTCCTCGAAGCGGGGGTGAGGATGGTTCAGGTGAGACTCTGCCAAGACCTGCTTTAATCTATTATGTTCTAGAATACTTTCTCACATTTTTCATTACTTTTGCAGGGCTTAGATCTTATCCTGCGAACGAGGCGTGATATCGTTGCCGCCCGTCGCGTGATAGATGAAGCTGAAGGGAAGAGGACTGCCTTGGAGAAGGCAGTTCAGGGGAGAGATCAGCTGCTCAAGGCCCGTGAGGCGGTGATCGCGAAGAGAGATGAGGAGAAGAAAATCCTCATCGAGAAAATCCAAGTCCTGACCGACAGGTATCAGGCCTTGGACTCAGACTTCGTGAAGCTCACGGGTTTGAAGGAGAAGGCTGAGAGAGAGAGAGAGATCTTTCGCCAAGACAAGATCTCGCTGGAGGAGCAGTTTGCGGAGGCCAGGTCGAGCTCAAAGAAGCCAACGACAACTTGGAAAAGGAGCGCTCCACTCTTGCACAGCTCAAGGACGACTCGATCCACTGGGACGAGGAGAAAGTCGCCCTTGTAAAAATGCTCTCGGAGGAAGGTCCTCGGGCTATTTCCGAGTTCCGGACTTCGCAGCTATATGACGACGAAAGATACGAGTCGTATGATGCTGGTCGCGACTTTGCGCTAAGAGTAGTGCAACGAATGATCCCATCCTTTGATATGGGGGAATTTGGTCGAGTCGCGACCATCATAGCTGCAGAAGAGCAAGCTGCTGCTGAGAACGAGGTGACTGAAGCCACGCAAGCTGGAGGGGCTCCAGAAATGGGCCCTGAAGTCGAGAGCACAGCTCCTCCAAGAGATTGCTCTTTTTTTTTTTTTTTTTCTCTTGTACTCGCGAGCATATATTGTAAACATTTATCATCAATGAAAAGATATTTTTGGAAGTGTTGTCCTCGTGTACTCTCCCTTTCATGCAATGATTGCCTTCTCGTTCTTGTTTACTTTCTTTTCCTTTGTGCACTGAATGCTTTCCTGTTGCAATGAGTTATGCTTAACCCGGGGGGTCGTAGCGACCATGCCCTCGTGGAGATAGACTGATCTATCGATTGAGAGAGGTATTATGCTCAATCCGGGGGGTCATGATGACCATACCCTCGTGGAGATAGATTGATCTATCGATTGAGACTCCAAGTTTATCGAGGGTAGGATGGTCACCCATGAAATGGAAATGCGACCATCCTAGGTGAATTAAACCCTACCAAAGGTAGGCAATTGGCCAAGGGATTGTATGCATCCTCTTCAGGGCTATTCATGTCCAAGTAAATGGAGTAGCGACCAAAAGATATCTTCCGCTTTATTCATAAAATGTTATGAACTACATTGAATCTAGGGATAGTATCGTAGCAAATGCTCCACGTGCCAAGGGCGACGTACGGGCTTTCCCTGCATGTCTTCAAGGTAATAAGTACCGGGTCGCACAATCCTAATAACCCAATACGGGCCTTCCCAATTTGGATCCAGTGAACGAGCGAGAACTCCGAGATTTTGCCTTAGTACCAAATCTCCGGGCTGGAAGGATCTAGGCCGAACCCTAGCATTTCGATAACGAGCAATACGTTGTTGATATGCTGCCACTCGTACTTGGGAAGCATTTTTTCGCTTTTCCAAGAGATCGAGATGAAGTCGGAGGTTTTCCTGATTACTTGCGGGGTCATACTGCTCGATCCGATACGAGGGCACTTGAATTTCCACTGGTACCACTGCGTCGACACCAAATGCTAAGGAGAAAGGGGTTTCACCTGTTGACGTACAAGCCGTGGTTCTATATGCCCATAATACTTCTGACAGGAGTTCTGGCCACACCCCTTTACATTCACCTAGCTTGGTCTTTAAATGGTGCTTGATGATCTTATTCACTGCCTCGACCTGCCCATTCGCCTGAGGATGATATGGAGAAGTGCGGAGATTACGTATCTTCCATTTTTCACAAAATTCATCAAAGGCTGCGTTGTCGAACTGCGTTCCATTGTCGGTGATTATAGTGTGGGGGAGTCCATAACGACATATAATATTTCTCTATATAAACTTGGTAGTTTGTTTCTCAGTAATCTTGGCTAATGGTTCTGCCTCGGCCCATTTGGTGAAGTAATCAACCGCCACAATCGCGAACTTATTTTGTCCCTTTCCCATGGGTAAGGGCCCGATGATATCGACCCCCCACTGAGCAAAAGGCCAAGGGCTATCAACTGGGGTCATCCGCTCGGACGGTACATGAGGTATAGGTAAATATCGTTGACACTTGTCACATTTTTTAGAAAATTCAATTGCATCTGCTTTCATAGTGGGCCAATAATATCCTTGCCTCATCGCTTTATATGCTAGGGATCACCCCCTGGGATGGTTACCACATGCCCCCCGGTGTACTTCGTCTAGAACACGAAGTGCTTCTTCTGGATGAAGACACCTCAAATAAGGCAAGGAAAAGCTTTTGCGCAACAA